>OX419720.1:10640013-13265741 GCA_948474765.1 Patella depressa
ACAATTTTTATGGGAAACAATATTTGGGTTGTTATAAAAGCACAATGATAACAATAAGATTAAGAGGATACTTGTCGGTTGTGTGCTTTATCCTTTATCTTCAGATGGTGGGATAATGGGAAGGGCATTTAAACGTGAATGTGATATGACAAATAATGATTTGCATAAATGAAAGTGAATCACAATGATAAGATAAGATAAGATGTTAATTGCATCAAAACATTCATTATAGACAGCATGATGCATATATAGACACTTAGACATAGTCATATACATTTAATAATAATACATATACATACTACATAGACAACACAATACATACATACAAACAATATACCTGTACTACATGAATATCTAAGGGGTTTCAGTTAGATGTAGTTGCCACCAAATTTGATTTAGCTCTCTTCTCTTATCTAAAGAAAAAACACATTTAAAGTCACTGTGGCAATCAATTTTGGTGGGTTAAACAGATTAAGAAAAATTCTAGGCAATCTTAGGATTTGCTGAGAAGGCTGCATATATATGGGCTTGGCATAATTAACAAATGAAAACATCTTCAGGTTTTTCTAATCAAAAGTAACGAACTCATGTTCACATTATATTTTAAGAGTTGGATACAGCTACCCAGACAAAATTATCCTTATGATTGCCCACTTAAAATATATGGGGTAGGATGGGCGATTGGTTATCATGCGTGTGCTGTATCATAAAGCCTGTCATTGAGTCAACTGGCGTGGTTTCAGAACCTTGGTTGTACGTGACAAGGAGTAGGGTTGCCTGTCCAACCTCATGGGTTTTCCCCCGGGTACTTGGGTTCCCTACCAGTGCTAAAGAGCCCGATGCGCAAGCAAATTGTTGAAATATAATTATACTATATGTTAGTCTTGAAATGACCTAGTTTGTGTCGAGTGGATGATAAACCCCATTTCTCTCTCTCTCTCACTAAAAAAATATAAAATATCCGAGAAAGGTTTTTTACACAGGACAAGTCTGTTCCTTAATCATATTCCGATGAAATATCGTTTATAAAACAAATACCAAATTGAACAAAGTATGTCTGTGTTGATAAGAGGTTAGCTTAGCGAGAAAGAGAGAAATGGGGGTTTAAAGTCCACTCGACACAGACCTGGACAGACTAGGTTTAAGTTTATTTAAGAAATTCACTTACTTGAACAGGAAAGAGGACCCGAAGAAAAACCACAAGGTTGGACAGGTCAAGTGCAAGCAAAGAATCGATACCATGCGACTTGACTCAACGACCGGCCTTATATCTTACACACCTTAAACCATGCAATTAAAAACATTTTTTTCTGTTTGTTTTACTGATTTCTTTGTTTCTTCCGATCTGTAGAATCTGCAAGCTAAACAAGCTAGTTTATTGGAGAGAGTGAATGAACTGGATAGAGAGAATGAAGAACTGAAAGATCAAATGAATGAATTAGAAGAAGAGAAAGAAAAAATTACCGAGAAATTAGAACAGTTAGAAGATGAAAAGACACAATTACAACAGCAAGTTGATGAAAATAAGGTATTTTGATATTTTCTACCAAATTTCGTGCTTATAAGGAATCAAGCTTGATGAAATGACAAGTGTTTGGATGAGACAAAAAACAACTCTATGATTCATTTCCCTATGGTTTACAACCTTGGTT
Organism: Patella depressa; assembly: GCA_948474765.1. NCBI lineage: Eukaryota > Metazoa > Mollusca > Gastropoda > Patellidae > Patella > Patella depressa. The sequence goes on from OX419720.1 coordinate 10,641,666, forward strand.
CACAACCTCAACCCAATTGAATAATTTTTTTCTTGCAGGCTGAGCATGATCGACTTGGTAAAGAGAAAGATGACCTTGAGAAAACCATGGAGGAAACGCGTCACATTATACAACAGATGGAACAACAAGTAAACGAAGCCAAAGAACGAGAAAAACTTCTTGTAGAATATCCAGATTTAAACGGGCCTGTAAATCCAGACTATAAAGGTATATAATTTCATGGAAAAATTTCTTTGTCAGTTTCAAAACAGTCCACATAAAAGCCACCAAAACATGGTGGTGTCCCAAAAAATACAATAGAGTATGACAATGATTCACAGAGTGCTGAACTAGCATGACCCCCCCATTGACATTATAGAGCAGGTTAATAGAACACCATCATAAAACATGACAAGGTGGCTGGGGTCTCGAGCAAATCATTTTTTTTAAGGCGATCATCAGATTTTTCATGCAGTGGCCAAATGAACAAAAAAATAATGGATGTAAAAGTAAAAATATGAAAATTAACCATCCTACAAGAGAAAGTGCCCAAAATCTGAGACTTTTACTTACCATTGGGTGGGGTGATGCAATTCCCAAAGAGGGTTTCAGAAAATCACAGGGTGTCTAGTATACAAACTAAAATTGCAGTTCCAGAAAATTTGCTCCACTATATAGGCACTACTTGCCATTATTTTTTGAGATTTTACTACAGTCATATTGCGGTAAAGTTTTGTAGGTTCATTTTTCGGGCACCGCTGGAGTATTTTGGGGGGCAGAAATAATACAGAAAGGCCTCCCCCTGTGGGGCCCCCTCCCAAAAAAAAACATCAGCCTATACATCCATGATGAAACAGAATCAATAGTGTGACTTAAATTGTATGTTTTCGTCTGACCCGTCTGTAGGTACAGGAAACCTGGTTAAAGATATGGAGAATCAAGTGAAAGCAAACTTGATCCGAGTCCAGATTTTAGAGAATCAAAGTGAAGGTCTGCAGAACTCAATATGTAAATTTGTATCAAATCAAGGTCATAGTCCAGTTCGATCCTGCTCCAAATCATCATCTCAGTTGTCCGTTCACTCCAATACAACTATGATGGTGAGTAAATTATATTACATATATTTCATCAATCAGAAACAGTTTTTGTGGGGGTTTTATTTTCTCTCAAGTAATGTCTCAAAACATTCTTTACAAGTTGGGAACCACAGGGGAATCACGGTTGCTAAGTGGGCAAGGCGCTGGCTCGTTAGCCTGGAGGTCGGGTGTTCGATCCCTGCATTGGCCGAGAAAGTTCATCTCGATTTTCCGGTGTGGTTTCCCCTTGTAAGTGATACAGAAGGAGGGCCTGACAAGGACAGCTGTCTAGTCGTTCAGATGGGATGAAAAACCGAGGTCCCGTGTACACATTGGAGTGCACGTAAAAGATCCCTTGGCAGTTGGAATTCGATATAAGAGTAGGCCGTAGCTCCGCTGCCCGGGCAAAATTTCCCTCATAGCACACTGTATGGCGTATGCCCGTCTTTCATTAGCATGGGTCAGGTGCAGAAGAGTAGGACGTTAAACCCCCATTTCATTTCATTTCATTTGGGAACCACAGTGGCTCATAGAGTAAGATGCTGGCTCACTAACCTGGACGTTCCATGTTTGATCCCCACGTTTGCTGAGAAGGTTCGTCAAGATTTTCTAGCGTGGTTCCCTCTTGTCAGTGGTGCAGGACAGAGGGTCTGTATAGTCATTTGGATGGGATAAAAAACCATTGCGTGCAAGATCTGTAAATGAGTAAAATTTTGATTCCTTCCTTGTATGTGGCAAGGAGTAGGGTCACCTGTCCAACCTCTTGGGTTTTTTCAAGGTCCTCCAGTTTCTTCCTATTGTCAAAGATCAGTGAGTCCCTAAGTGCGAGCAAATAATTTTAGTAAAATTGAACCATATGTTAGTCCCGAAATGACCTAGTTTGCGTCAAGTGGACGTTAAAATCTCTCGCTCTCTCAGCCAGTACACCAGTAAGCCTAGGGTTTTGTCCCATCCCCATGCCTGTGCAACCTCGTGGGTTTTCTCTGGATACTCTGGTTTCCTTCCACTGCTAAAGACCCCCTATGTGCAAGCGAACTATCGAAATAAAATTAAACCATATGTTAATCCCGAAATGACCTAGTTTGTGTTGAATGGACATTAAAACCCATCTCTCTCTTAGGAATTTATGGCTAACACCAGGGACATTCTAGTTTGTAAGAAAGCGCTTTTCTCACTGAGCCATCATGACACCCCCTGTCAGTCAAATAAATAAACATCATGAGAATGATTAAATCTATTTAGGGTGGTCCAACACAACTATGGAAGATGGATGAAATGGATAATATTCGAGAAGAAGACAATGACAGAAGCTACAGGTATCTTCTGTTATATATTTGAAACTCATTAAGCACATTTGATTTTAGCTCTTACCTTAATTGAGTTGGGTCTACTCAAATTGAACACATGTACACATTTAGTTTGGGTTCTTCCATACTCCGCGCAGCGTTTCGTTTGATTATAGGTAATCTCACTACACACTGCTATTCTGAGTGGATATTGTTGTTATACGCCCACATTTTCATGTGGACGTATTATGTCGTCGCCCCTGTCCGTCCGGACGTCCGTCCGTCCGTCCACAATTTGTTTGTGGACTCTCTACAGGTCACAATTCTTATCCGATTTTGACGAAACTTGAAATATAGGTTTATCCCCAAAAGATCTCGGCTGCTTTCAATATTGGCATGTATCGGATCAAAACTTCATGGATTATGGCCCCTGATTGTACGAAAAATCACGTTTTTAGCTTGTGGACCCTATAGAGGTCACAATTTTGAACCGATTTTGATGAAACTTGACATGCATGTTTGTAACCCAAAGATCTTGGTTCCTTTCGATATTTGCGGCTATCGGAATGTAATTTCCTGGATTATGGCCCCTGATTGTCCGAAAAATCACCCTTTTTAGCTTGTGGTCCCTCTGGAGGTCACAATTATTATTCGATTTAAAAAACCGTTTGATTATATCACCGTTACAACCTAAGGAAGGTTGAGTTCGAATTTCGGGAAAATCGGACGAAAATTGCCATACAAAATGGCCGCCGTTTGTACGCGAATACTGTTAAAAAATGGTATATCAAGGTTGTGGACCCTGTGGAGGTCACAATTTTGATTCGATTTTGATGAAACTTGAAATTCATGGTTATAACCCAAAGATCTTGCTTCCTTTCGATATTTGCGCATATCGGATCGTAACTTCCTGAATTATGGCCCCTGATTATACGAAAAATCGCCTTTTTTTTAGCTTGGAGGTCACAATTATTATTCGATTTAAAAAACCGTTTGATTATATCACCGTTACACCCTAAGGAAGGTTGAGTTCGAATTTCGGGAAAATCGGACGAAAGTTGCCATACAAAATGGCCGCCGTTTGTACGCGAATACTGTTAAAAAATGGTATATCAAGGTTGTTGACCCTGTGGAGGTCACAATTTTGATTCGATTTTGATGAAACTTGAAATTCATGGTTATAACCCAAAGATCTTGCTTCTTTTCGATATTTGCGCATATCGGATCGTAACTTCCTGAATTATGGCCCCTGATTATACGCAAAATCGCCTTTTTTTTAGCTTGGAGGTCACAATTATTATCTGATTTAAAAAAACGTTAGATTATATTACCGTTACACCGTAAGGAAGGTTGAGTTCGAATTTCGGGAAAATCAGACCAAAATTGCTATACAAAATGGCCGCCATTTGTACGCGAATACTGTTAAAAAATGGTATATCAAGGTTGTGGACCCTGTAAAGGTCACAATTTTAATTTGATTTTGATGAAACTTGAAATTCATGGTTATAACCCAAAGATCTTGGTTCTTTTCGATATTTGCGCATATCGGATCGTAACTTCCTGAATTATGGCCCCTGGTTATACGCAAAATCCCCCTTTCTTTAGCTTGTGGTCCCTCTGGAGGTCACAATTATTATCCAATTTAAAAAAACGTTTGATTATATCACCGTTACACTGTAAGGAAGGTTGAGTTTGAATTTCGGGAAAATCGGACCAAAATTGACAGACAAAATGGCCGCTGTTTGTACGCGAATACTGTTAAAAAAATGGTATATCATGGTTGTGGACCCTGTATAGGTCTTAATTTTAATTCGATTTTGATTAGGAAGGTTGAGTTCTAATTTCGTGAAAATCATACAAAAATTGCCGGACGAAATAGTCGCCGTTTGTACGCGAATAATGTAAAAATATGGTATATCATGGTTGTGGACTCAATACAGGTCACAATTCTTATCCGATTTTTATGAAAAGTCACATTTCTAGGTTGTGTACCGTCACACCATAATCATTGTCGGTTTCGAATTTCATTAATATCAGACTGGAACTGACCAACTAAATGGCTGCTCCAAATACAGTATGAAATACAGGACTTAAAGATGCAGGAAAAATCACTTTCGGTATTGCTTGTTCTCTGTCCATCTCTCGAAAATGTGGGCGTATCCTGCCTGGCAGTGCCAGCCCATCTTGTTAAATTTTGATTAGTCAGTAGTCCGACTACCAACCTATCACTACCTACCATACAAACGCTTTACATTTAAAACGAGTGCCAGTATTGGACCAAATATGTTTACATAACGTTACGTCATGGCTCACGCTTTTATTATGCCTAATTAACCCGTGCATAGGAGAATACTGCAGTAAAACTAATTGTGTGACAAACGAGGCTATCAAGTCGAATGAAATGTAAACAATACTGTTTGGAAACGAACATACTTATACCTTTTTTAATACCTTAAATCACTGTCCAAAGTTTTAGGGAAGACTTAGATTAAACGAAGGACTGTCATGTTGCTGTACTTAAGTGATAGCTTTCATTGAACGGGGAGAATAGACACACTCCCGCAAAAGTTCAAGAATCAGAAGTCAATCCAGCAATGGTCAGAGAGAGATTTCTCGGGCCATTGCTTCAGGAATATGGGGTTCTTCCTGTAAATGGATTGGGTCTACTCAAATTGAACTACTTGCCCCAGTGCTTAAAAAAACTCCTCCACTGCTTTCTAAAAAACATTTTGAGGCAGTGACACAATACCAATGATTTCAAGCCAAAAAGAATATTTAATGTACTAAAAAATTCCCTCCTTTAGATCATAAAATCAAGGAGCATTGTTTTGATCTCGTAGAAGGATTGCCTACCAATCTCGAAACCAGAAAAATTTTTGAAGAAATTTCTCAGGTGAACCGGGGTAGCCATTTTCCCGGAAGTGATGAATCACATGACTGTCACGGGACATGTATTTATTTTACGTGCCTGGATGACCGAACCACTTAAGAATATACCCACGCGTAGAAAAATAGATCTTTACCAAAACTTGAATTTGTACGTTTAGGATCCAATTTTTTATGTCAGAGAGTTGACTTTGACTTAAGGATCATTTTACAACAAACGAAACGACGATCCGACCTCTAGTTTTCGAGAAATTGACCCAAAAAAGATTGACCAATCAGAGGTCAGAATGGGCGGGGCTTAGGTTTGGAAAAAAGTGGTAAAAATGGCCGGTCAAAGGAACCAGAGGCCTCCGGCACCCTGGCTGCCTCTGGGAACAAGACTGATTGCCTACCTTACCATGTGAGTTTTCTCCAGTTCTACCATTTCCGCCCCACTGGTAAAAACCTTTATGACAAAAAGTTGAACTATTGAAGTAAAAATTATCATATATCAGTCCCAAAATGAACACGTCTGTATTGATTGCTAATTAAAATAGCATTATGCAAGAGCAAAATCTGCTTATTACAGGTCTTTCTTTAGGCCTGAAATGTTATCTAAATAATCAATTAGACATTAATTAACATATCCAGACCATAATAAACTCTTGATGTCAGTGAGAACTGCCATCTCTTTATCTTATCTCCCATAATGTAACTTTAAACTTGTCATGCATGTAGTCAAAGAGGTTTGCATACAATGTTTGACGTATTTACTATGTAAGATTTAGATAAAGAGCTGTCCATTCTTGCTGTAATTTATAGTTCAAAATTAAATAGATAATAGAAAATCAATATTTTGATAATTTCATTCGAATTACGTTATTCTGAGCGAATTTAGCACTGTAGTTATTACAAGATGTGTGAATAGATTGTTAATTGTCTTAACCACAGTACTGAATATTCGAGACTTAATTCTGCTTCTCCATTTTTAAATCAAATCATTAAATGACTGAATCGTTCTAATCTTCTTAAAATAAGAGCCATACAATGGTCTAGAGAATTGATTATGATCTTGTCTCGGGAATAAATGTCTAAATAATAGTTTATGTAACATTTGAAGCTAAAAGAAAGGCCTGCAATACACAAATTTACCTCTTAAATAATGCATCTTTAACAGCATAGAGTTTACATTGGCATTAAATACTTTTGGCAATGATTTCATGCCATACACTGTACCAATATATCTGTCACATGACTGTTGGGATGATCTCTGATTTTGTCACATGTTTTCTTCTTAACTAATAAAGATCTATCTATACTATCTAAGCCTTCGACTTGAAATGGGGGGTGGGGGGTGGCCTAGTGGTCTAGAGTGTCACCTCTGGCTAGCAGCTGTGGTTTCGAGCCCTAGTGTGAGCGTATGTGGCATGGAGATAAGGGCGCCTTCTCAACCTCGTGGGTTTCCTCCGGGCACTCCGGTTTCCTCCCACTGCTAGAGACCCCTACGTGCACGCGAATTATTGAAATAAAATTAAACCATATGTTAGTCCCGAAATGACCTAGTTTGTATTGAGTGGATGTTAAACTCCATTTCTCTCTCTCTCTCTCTAAACGGGGTTTAACGTCGTACTCTTCTGCACCTAACCTGTGCTACGACCTACTCTTATATCGAATTCCAACTGCCAAGGGGTCTTTTGTGTGCACGCCAATGTGTACACGGGACCTCGGTTTTTCGGACCATCCAAACAACTAGACAGCTGTCCTTGTCAGGCCCTTCATTCCCTTCGACATGACCACAGAACTTGACATGATGCATATATGAGTAACGATTGTTTCATTTTGTCCTTTTGAACAGATTATCCAACCAGAATAATTCTAACAGTAATGACATATCTCCCCGTAAATCTAAACCACGCGTTAAACCCAACATATTCACAATGAACTTTGACACGTCGAGTACTAAGACAAAAGATGAGTTTGTGGTTACCAAGACAACGAGACCAGAGAGTGGAAAGAGAGTGAAAGAGAGGCCATTGAGTAGTAAAGGTTCCGTCATGACACCTGTCAATAAGACAAGTATAGGAGCTTATCTACAGATGAAGAAAGGCGGACATCTTGGATCAGCTGGTACCGGTAAGTAGCAATCGGAAAATCATTTGCTGATTTTGTAACCTTGAGGTTGGATGGCCGAATGATTAGCGACAGTACTATATACCGGAAAACACCATTTTATACTGAATACCAGAACCGGAAAAACACTAAATAACGGTTGTTTTCTAGTGTATTACGGTATATAGTAAAGCCCATGAACGGTGTAACATACATGAACGGTGTAACACAAGGTCTATCATTGAGTCAACTGACGTGATTTCCATTCCCCGGTTGTACCGGTACGTGTCAAGGAATAGGTCACCTGTCCAACCTCATTTGTTTTCTCCATGTCCTCTTATTTCCTCCAACGGCTAAAGACCACTGTGTGCAAGCAAAATATTGAAATAAAATTGAACCATTTGTTAGTCCCGAAAGTGGCGAGTTGATGTTAAACAAACCCCATTTCTCTCTTTTTCTCCGTAATTGTACAAATGTTTTATAGCATTACTTCCGTCTGCAATTCTGATGTAAAGTAAATAAAATGTTTTTAACACTCTGCTATCCTGTTTCAACCTGGAAGTTGAGTGTGTGCTATGCTTTAGGCTGTGAGGTAAAGTTTGCTCAGACAGCAGCGTTTCTATAGAATTCCAGCTGTTAATTGCTCTCAGCTGCACTACTGGCAAAAGGGGAAACATGCTGGAAAATGCTGATGAACTTTCTGTTAGAACACGAGGATGTAAACCAGGTATAAAATCCTGAGAAACTGTCTCCATTAACACATAGATCGAACCAGAAACTCTGGCTTGTGCCCAACTTCATTAACCCAGCAGGAGCAGATGGCGTTAAGCTCAATTTCATTTCATTTCCTGGCTTTTCAACTAAACTAAATGTGATTTATTAATTTTTGATTTACAACTATTTTCAGGTCGTCCACCATCGGGAAAAGTCAGCAATTCCAATAACCACGGTAACAAGACAGATAACTCTGATTATTCTCCCACTATGTTTGTTTGTAACCAATGTGATAAAATGTATGACAGGGAACGGGATTTAGAAATACATCGTTCGTATTGTACCCCCTAAGACATGCTGCCCATGTGTGATTATTTATGCCTGGAAATGTCTGTGACAAGGCGCTTTATGATATGGCTTGTTGTATGATAAATGGTGTCTGGCAAAATCTATAACAGGCGTCTAATGTCCAGGCTTCTATATGTACATTGTATAATAATTTGTACATCTCTGTAACAGGTATCTTATGGCTAGACTTTCTGAAAGCTCTGTATATATTGTCATAACAGCGTTATATTTGCATTATTCCAACTCATCCTTGCTGAAGGTAACGTTACGGACATGCTGTCCAGGATGAGATAGGCAAATTTCAGAAAGCTCTTGTATCTGTTGTCATTCCAGCATTGTATTTGCATTATTCCAAACCATTCCTTGCCAAAGATATCTTTACAGAAAATGATCTTACATACTATTCCACTTGATAATGTGACTAGATCTATTTCTTAAGGCCAACTCAAGATTTCATCAAGGTTGGGGAGATATAAATAAGGTTAGGGCACATGATTGTTGGGGAGATTTTAGGTTAGGGTAAGCGTTAGGACTAGGTTCAGGGTTAGGGTTGGAATTAGCTCTAGCCCTGTTTACATCTTGTAAACCGTAACCAAACTTGGAAGTTGACTTTATGAAATAAATGTAACCTGATAATGTTGAAGAAACATAGTCAAAAAAACCCTAGTAATTGTATGTGTCATTACTAATTTGAGTTATTTAAATCAAATGAATTATTTGAAGAAATTTGACTTATCTATTAAATATTGTTTATTGTCTCATTAGTCGTTTTCATCTTTCCATATTCAAAGTGTTCTTCCCGTGGTCCATGAAATTACAATGATAGGCCTCTTTTAAATGTGATTGATCCAAGCCGAGACATTGGATATGTATTTTTGATTTTGTTTTGTTAATTATTGAATATCAATCTGAATACATATTACAATCGCTACTTTAAATTAATATCCTTCCATCAATTATAAAAATACAACTACACAATTTGTCATGCTTTATTCCAAGTGCTTTAGCTAACGAAAGTGCTTTCTAACTCTTGTCAGTATTTTCCATCTTCATTAGCCAAGTCGGTTTCTCTTATCATATAATATATAACACTAAAAAAAGACCAGTGAATTCTTGTTGAAACGTGGTGTGTATAATATAGTGATTGTAATGTATAGAGCTGTGCTGTGTTATATTGGATCAAACATGGTCGGGTAGGAAATAGGGTAACTATAATAGACTTCCATTGCTTTTAATATAGCTAGCCTTCTACAAAAATAATTCTTGGTAATATGTTGTGGAGAATTAACCTATTCTAATGACAACCACTAAAATAATGACAAATACATACAAATTTTTGGTGCTACAATCTCAAAATCTGTTTTGGAATCTTACGTCTATATTATATATACTTTTAGTCTTTAATAACTTTATTTTACATTATTGAAGTTCTATATTGAGCATTGTTGGCTAAGTGAGATGTAAGTAATTAATGATTGTTATCTATTTATTTTGGGATTGAGGCTTGGTATATCAGCCTCACCATTAGCTTGATTTTTTTTGATCTTGAACACTTATTAGAAGCTAATACAATTGTAGCTATATCCTGTCTAAATTTATACATCATAGATCCTTTTAAGTACTCCTATGTATATGGTGGCGCGTAGCCATGTTTTTGCTGTATATTCTTTTATCTTGTGGCTTTTAGGTGTGTCTAATATGTGGCAACCCTCTGTGGGCGCAGGGTGAGGGAGTACATATTGTAGATTCAATTAACTTGTGTCTTAGGTTACACATAGGGGTGGCATATAGTTAGAGTAGAGTATCTTGTATCTTCTTTAATTTATTTAGATATTTAATTTATTTCAGTCCGTCCTGAAATTCGTCTCTAATTTACTAAATGTTTATTGTTGTTATTAGTTATATTAAAATGTTATGGATTAAAATATTTATGTATTATAGGAAATTTTTATTTTGTAATTTAGAATTTTATACAATAAAATATTTAATTGTTGTATGTCTTGAATTTATAGCCAACCCACTAACATAAAAGTACTACAAAAATTTGAAATAAGTGATATCCGGTATTGTAGAAAATAAGTGTCTGTTGTTTTTGTGATTGATGGACCCCTTGTCGTTTGAATAGGCACTAGTCGTTGTCATAGACAGGAGAGGGTGAAAGAATATAACCCACTGTGCATTCGGTTCCCTTTCCTTGTTTGATTTCGTAATAAGCCGTCGGAGATGTTTGTTTCAATTACGTATTGTTTTCCCCACCAAATAACAAAATATACTCGGGTGTACCACAGGGCTCTGCTCTAGGACCATATTCCTTCGCTTTCACATAAATGTATTAAAACCTATTGGTCAATTACTTCAGCCAACGTACAGGCAAATCGAACAGTAAAAGATTTACAGTGGAAGTCCTATACTAACATAAGGGTACGTTATGGCATCGATCGGTTGCTCCCAATTTCAAGACCCCCCCCCTCACCATGGGCCCATAGCCCAGGGGCGTGGTGAGAATGAGTTCATGAGTAGCCATACTCATGCGCCAAAAAGTTTTTGCGCCAAAATCACAATCAAATTACTCAAAAAATGAAAAACATTTGTAAGTGGAAAAATTGTTTCATCTGACCCAATTAAAAAAATTTTGAAAGAGTCAAGTTGGAAAATTTAATCATATTTTATTACCGTATTTCTTGTCTCGGATTGCTGGAGATTGCGTTTCTGGGCTTCTAATTTTCGAAATTTTCCCGGGGGAGGGCCACCCGGACCCCCCGCCGCGGGCTCGCGCCTTCGGCGCTCGCAGTGGCCGGCTCCGCGGTCAGTAAATGGGTTTTTGTGCCAAAATCTTTTTTGTTACTCATAATTTCTTCTCAATAATTGCCCTCACCACGCCCCTGCCATAGCCCCCGCCCCCCAAAAGAAATCGAATAAGCCCCCTCAAATATTTCGCCAAAAATAGTGATTTCTTAGGAGTGTTCTTAGCCGGCCACATCCTCAGCCCCTCCAAAACATTCCGTAGCCCCCCCCCCTCAATTTTATACGGGCCCGTCCCCAATGTCTTCTAAACCAATGTTATGTGTGAGTTGTGCGTGTGGAATGAAACGCTGATTATTTCTACAAAAGTACAACCACAATCTTTAACTCTCGTTTCGAAGAAGAGAAACTAAATACAGAATTTCCGCGATCAGAGCTTCTGTGGTGATCTAGAATAAGGTAGTTAATATTTCCACGATCAGAGTTTTATATGCTGATATAGAATAATTAATATTTGCGCGATCAGAGCTTTATAGTGTGATCTAGAATAATCTAGTTAATAGTAGAAAACCAGACTGAATAATTTTTTACTTTTCCGTCAACAAGTAAAAAAAACGCGTAATTATATGACCCGGACAATACGATTAAAGAAAAACATGAAATGAAACTGTTTCCTATGTTAAAGTTACTACTCTCTATGTCGCCAATGTAGCGAAAAAACATCATTTTAAGTCCTTTGACTTTAACTTTTAACTTTCTTTTTAAAAAAAGGTCAAATCTCTTCAATGGTGTAATCCCACCATTCATCATGCATGGACGGGGGTTGGTAATTTTACTTTCACATAGACCGACACCTGTTTGACCAGTCTGTCGTAAAACACGAATCACGTGATAAACGATTGGTTAATTACTGTTGACAATTATACTCCGCGTTACCTTCATAACCATGAATGAAATAAGGCAGAGAAGAATAAATAATTGTTGGCGGTTACACAAATAAATTGAGAAGGGGGGGGGGGGATGCGGGTAATATGGTTCAATGTCAACTCGACGCAAACTATGTCATTTTGGGAGTAATTAACGTATATTTCAATTTTTTTCAGTAATTTGCTTGCCGGCAAGTGTCCTTAGCAGTGGGAGGAGAAAAAAAAACCCAGATTGGACGGCGACGCTACAAACGAAGAATCGAAACCACGCCACTTGACGCAAGACTTCACGATTTCAAGCGTAAGCGTTAAACCACCACAAATTCTAGCGTCAATAAATTTTTTTTTTTTTTTTTTGAAAGTGTGCATATTTATTTTGCTTAAAGCCCCAATAACACTCTTGTTGTAACTGAAAAATATGTCACAATCTTCATTCTGGTCAACGAATCGTATTATGTTAGAATATTCCAATTAAATGATGATATAAATTTCATCTTAACACACCTAATTTATAAAATTGGAAAAATTCAACCAATGGATTTGAAAAGTCTAACGTAAACCTTTTCAAATGTGACTTGGAGTTTAAAATATTTTCGAACCCTCTGGACAAGTAAAATAGGTTGTAATGGATAATTTACACAACAGGTAGGACATTTAAACATCTAGTACTTAGAATAAGGGTATTATTTATTTTCTGGAGTTACCAAGCCAGCAAGAATGTTATTGTCCCTTTAAAGGCGCATTATATAAGAGCTAAATCTGCCTGTTGTAAGTCCTCTTTCAGTTTCAAATGTTATATAAATTTTTAATTAGACATTAGGCCTCTACATCATCGGATACTCGCGATTTTCATTGAACTGAAACAAAATTGTCGTTTAATAATTCCATTAAAAATTAAATAACAGAGACTTATCTTACTATCGTAACAACGGTAGCAATAGCAATCAGACCCCGCTATTATCCAAACAGGTATAACGTCGTTCAGAATAAAGTAATTTGACTGAAAATGATTTATTTTTAGACAGTTCGTTATCTAAATCTTACATAACATAATGCATTTTTTAACACGAGAAAAATCTCATCGATTACTGGCCTTAAGTGGTAAATGTAGGCCAGGATTATGACCTTCAGATATAGACATTGAAAAGTTAATGGTGTCCCTAAATGTATGTAATTCAAAATAAAAACAAATTTAGAAAAAAATGAAACAAAACTTTACTTATGCCGAAAGCTTTCCTAGTAATAATTGTTATGATGATAATAATTTACATGTTACCTATGTTTTCGGATTATGCCAATCCCTAGAAAAATAACGTATTTAATGAATATCCATTACCCCATTTCAAATTAATTTGTGTTGGCCTAACAATACAAGAGTTGATGTTAATAATTAGAGATGTTAAAAGTAAAGTGAACAAGTTTGTCAAGTTGTAAGTAGAAACCGTGGTACTACACGCTACTTTACATAGGTACAATAGTTAATATTATCATTAAACTTCCATTCACCTCCCCCGACTTGTATTCTATCAGCTTCCTTTCACCTCCCTCGGTTGATTTACAACTTCTCCTGTTTAATACACGGACATCGTCTCAAAAGCCAGACGTAGGATTTATAGCAATAATCTAGAAAAAGGTAAGATCACTAATTATTTTTATTTATTTATTTATATATTTAACACCCCACTAACGCGAATAACGGTCAATATAGAGTTTTAGACGAAAAAACACCACTTTGGCCCCGAATAAAGAGAGAGAGAGAGAGAGGGGGGGGGGGGCAAGCTAACATATATTTCATTTTTATTACAATAATTCAAGATGTTGGACAGGCGACCAAGATGTTGGACAGGCGACCCGAGTGGGGAATCGAAACCACACACCTTGACTCAATGACGGACCTTGTGTTCCAATGCACACGCATTAACCATTCGGCCACCGACACCCCGCTCTTGTGATCGAACACGCACGCGTTAACCATTCGGCCACCGACACCCCGCGTTCTTCAACACGCGCTAACCATTCGGCAATCCACCAACCCCCTCCCCTATTCTTAAAAAGGTTATATCGATTATTATTCACGTCCAAGCGCCCTGTAAATTATGTACTTAATAATTTCGAGAGAAATGGGACTTAGTGTCCGCTCAACATATTATTTCAATTTTATTTCAGTAGTGGTCTTTAGCTGCTGTGAATTTTAAGTTTTGGCATATATTTTCCTATTTCAATACTAATATTATACATGTACATGAAAATTTATAAATTAGACTTATATCTGTTGATAGTATACCAAATGTTAGGATAAGGAAACGCTACCTTCTGTGCAAAATTCTCTTTCCTCACACTGTACATTAAACTATAGAATAAAACAATTACCACGTGTCATTTCTTCATGGGTAAACTATAGTTTCAGATGATGTAAAATAAAAGCTTTATGTGAAATCTGCTAGCCTGGAGGTTGGGTGTTCCATCCCTGTATTGGCCGAGAAAGCTCATCCAGATTTTCCGATATGGTTTCCTCCTGTCAGTGATGCAGGACGGAGGGCCTGGCAAGGATAACCGTCTAGTCTTTCGGATGGGACAAAAAACTGAGGTCCCGTGTACACATTGGCGTGCGTAAAAGATCCCTTGGCAGTTGGAATTCGATATAAGAGTAGTCCGTAGCGCCGCTGCCCCGTCAAAATTTTCCTCATAGCACATTGTATAGCGTATATCCGTCTACATTAGCCCAGTTTAGGAGCAGAACCGTAGGACGTCAAACCCCATTTCATTTCACCTCATTTCATTTTTATATGAAATCTAAAATTCAAGCTTTTTGTCGTGTACAAGATTATCAAGAAACCCCGTCTTCCATTAGCCTAGGATAGGTGCAAAAGAGTAGGACGCTAAACCCCATTTCATTTATCAAAAAACGGACATATTGTACCCCCGAGTCTTTACCAGTCTAGTAGATTAATCTGTTGTTATATTCAAATAAAAACTGACCTCTTTCACATGAGAGGGTATCTATGTCAGTTGAATAAGTAACAAACACAGTCCAAAAAAAGCTTAGCGCACTAGCTTTAAAGCCCCAATACCACTCTTGTTGAAACTGAATAATATGTCCCAATCTTCATTCTGGTCAAAAAATTGCATTGTTTTACAATATTCCAATTAATTGATGATATAAATTCCATCTTAACACACCTAATTTAAATAATTGGAAAAATTCAACTAATTGAGTTGAAAAGTCTAACGTAAACCTTTTCAAATGTGACTTGGATTTTAAAATATTTTCGAACCTTCTGGACAAGTAAAATAGGTTGTAATAGATAATTTACACAACAGGTAGGACGCTTAAACATCTAGTACTTAGAATAAGGCTATTATTTATTTTCTCGAGCTGCCAAGCCACCAAGAGTGTTATTGTCCCTTTAAAGAGTTGTCCAGACTGCGTATCTAAATTCTTTATAATGCGCTGTCAGATTAAAATGAAATGAGGTCTGACGTCCTACCGTCCTGCTACAACTAGATCGAGGGTCTGGGTGTCCGATTGATTAACGCCTGCGCGTTGCATGATAATGTCTGTCATTGGGTCAAAGTGGCTTGGTCTCTATTCCTCTCGCGGATTTTTTCCGGGTCCTTCGGTTTTCTCCTACTTCTAAAGACTTCAACGCACGAGCCAGTTAACGGACATTATTGGTGTCAGTCATTCGCACATATGTCATAGAACTGGTTAAACACTTTCCAAACATAATTTTAACACAGAGATCATTGCTACGATAGATGCGTAATAAAGGTTTCTTTCTCTCTACCCAACTGGGCTAATGGAGACGGTCATACACCATACAGTGTGCTATGAAGACATTTTGCCCGGGCAGCAGCGCTACGGCCTACTGCACTTCCAACTTTCAGGGTTCTTTTTCGTGTACATCTATGTGTACACAGGACCTCGGTTTTCGTATACCATCCGAAAGATTAGACAGTAGGCTGCCTTTCTCGTTCCAATAATATTTTGTTTGGTGACGAATGAATTTTATTCGATCGTCGACTTCGACTGGGGATTAGCACAAAGTCGCGTACTAATGGATTTGGTGAGTGCTGGCTCATAGAGAGACTGATATTCCAAAAGCTGTTAATCATACTTTCTCCGACAGCAAAAACATGTGTCCCCCTCCCCTCCATACACACCCATACAAAGTAACGACCCCTCTCCCACAGCCAGATTTAGTTTTAATACGTAATTGACTCTAAATTAAACAAACAAGGCGATATTTTATTACCTTTCCCCTTGAAATATCACCTATTATTGGTTATCATGTCGCTGTCACTGGTATATACATGTAGCATGTCAGGTGTCATGCTGTCATGTCATGTCCTTATATATAAGTAATGTTGTATGCATTGAGGTACATACGAATATGGTATGTGTATCTTTTACGTTTAGTTGTAGAACGGGAAAACGGTTTTTATTTTTTATTTATAAATTTGTCATAACCCTACGCATGGATAGGTGTGTGGTGTTATAGGCGAAAATCAAAGAAACAGACAAAAAAATCTCCGTTAACATGTCAAAAGGTTTGGTTTGTTTTCAGGGTCAGTTATTAACTTACAATAGACTTATAAATCTAGATTTACTAGAAAATCTTGATGTTAGATCTATTGGTGCACAACTTGTGCGCTTTAGTTCATAAGGTGTGTCGTGGAGTCACGTGCCCTAAGTTTCATTTTCCCCGGGTTTTTCCACTGCTATAAAAGTTTGTGTATTGACGTTCAGCAACTATTCTCCCTCTTTATTAGTGCTAACACATTTTTGGCGATATATTAGTTGTGCACACAATCGGAGGACAGTGTTCAATTTATTTCATAATTTAATGTCAAAAATGACAAATTATGAATACAAAATGCTCCAAAACAATCAAAATATGTTTTAGATATGCACATTCTACACGAAATAAAATGGAATTTAACGTCCTACTGTTCTGATCCGTCATACAGTATTCTGTAAAAGACATTTTGCCCAGACAGCGGCGCTAAGGCCTATTCTTATATCGAATGCCAACTATCAAGTGATCTTTTAGGTGCACGCCAATATGTACACGGGACCTCGGTTTTCGATCCATCCGAACGACTAGACTGCTGTCCTTGTCACACCCCCCCCCCCCCGGTCCTGCATCGGTGACAAGAGGGGGCCACGTCGGAAAATCGGGATGAACTTTCTCGGATAATGCAGGGATCGAACACCCTACTTCCAGGCTAGCTAGCTAGCCAGCGTCTTACCCACCTTGGCTTGCACATTCTACACATGGTATCCAACATTTAAATGAGGTAATACAAAAATTGACAAAATTATGGATAAATGAAATATTGACAAGGAAACACTGTTCAGTATACATAGGATATATTTTATTGAAATGATTAAATTTGGGCATTTATAACATATTTTGGTGTAATTCGGGAACCTTGAACAGTTTTCAGCTTTAAATAAATCCAGGGCCAGATTTAGGATTGACGTAGTGGACCTATGTTTTCTATTTTATAAAGAGAGTGTGAAGGCGACAGAGGCAACAGTTATATTGGTTCTCGGTGCTGCTCCACACATCCTTGCCGAATTCGGTCAACATCCAACTGTTCCTTTCGGATAAGTTGCAGTTGAGACATGACTACTGTGTGAGCGTATCGTCTCATAACTAAAATCAATACACTGAAAATGGATAAAATGCGACCTCAAAATTCTTACAAGGCTGAAGAACCCACGAAGACGTCCTTGCAAAGATCAGCTTTCAACACTTTAAAAATAGTTGAACATTTCTCTTAGTAATATGTTAAATGGCCACATTGACTTTAATGTAAATTGTCGTCTCTTAGATCGGCTCTAACTTTCTTCCAAATGTTCGTTGGGTAAAACGCTCTCTGCCACAGATGGAGCAACATGTCGCAACTTTTAGCTCAAAAGCAGACATGAGGTTCACCTTGAAAAACTAGAGATACTTAAGCTGGAAGTAGAGACAACTAAACAAGCAATTTTCCGCGTCACATTTCAACCTAACCACCCACGCAACTGTTATATCATTCAGCCTCAAAATCATGAATATTGACCAAAACCTGGCAGAAAATTATGTTCAAACCCCTTTCTTCGATTCTTCACCAAAAAAGTCAACAAAAATCGCCTACAAAAAAGTGGGGGGGGGGAGAAAAACTAAAAGTAACTTTGGCCCTTATTTCGTGTCTAAATTACTAGAAATTAAGAAACATACATCAGAGTTGTCGCTCCTGGCTTTGGAACCAATATTTAAACAATCTACAGAATTCCTGAGACTGGCGTGCATTCAGAACTTTAAAAAAGATTTTTAAAAACGGGCGATTGTATGTTGTAAAACATGATGATACGTCATAGTGCGAATAAACAAAAATGTTTGAAATTGTTTAGAAATGTTCTTGTATCCACTATAACTATGTTTAGATTAGTCGAGGAGTGTTTTTACATCACCATACGTCACTGCTTTTTATGTCTACTTTCTTTTGAAAGTAAAGATTAGTTCCTGAAATACGTCAATGAGTGGCGCAAGTCGACCTAAATCTTGTTTATGGGTGTCGATATGTCAATTAACAAATTATTAATAGTGTAAATGGTTTCGTATCGTGACTAACGCTTCTAAGATGTTAAATTTATATAGTTTTATACATTTAACGATGATATTTGTCTTGATAATTATTTGAATATAAACTTCTATTTCTTTCGATATGTCATTTAAAGAATTAATAATAGAGTTAATGGTTTCGTATCGTGACTAACGCTTATAAGATGTTAAATTTATATATTTTTTTATACATTTAACGATGTTGTTTTGTGTCGATAATTACATTGTATTTGAATATATACTTCTATTTTTCTTTTCTATTTTTAGATTACGATGCCGTTAAGATCGGTAACGCTTCTACTTCCGGCAGGTGTTGCTTACGTCATGATTCTTCTCTTCGTTTGGGACTCTATCATCTTATGGACGTCCAGCCTGCTTCTGATGCCAGGTGGTTCAACACAGACGTCAAGCACTATCAATCCTCAACTATTACAATTTACGAAAACCAACAGTAAAAACATCACCCAATCTTTGCTTATAACCCGACATAATGCATTCAGTAAAGCGTTTACTGAGCATCTTCATTTTGTTACAAAGCTGCCGGAACCCAGTCCAAACCAATCGCCCGACATGAGCGCTGGATACGGGAAATCCGCAAATTTAAAGTCAATGGACACGTCACCATTAACAGAAAACAGAATATTTCAAAGGTGGGAAGTTGAAACCGTTCCGTTGCTGACTCCAAAACGCAGTCCTCCAAATAAACTGCGCAAGTCGTTCCCAAACAGGAAATCCTGGGTAATCGTGGATGCTCAACACCCATATCCACCAGACGGACCAAGACCAAGTCTAAATGAAGTACACGAAGTTATTCCAAATATAACTTTCCCAGACATTCCAGTTCCAGCTCAACAACCATGTCACCCGAATACTTATCTTAGCGAACAGTGCAAATCCCTCATTCAAAATAAGGAAACGTTCGATTTATCAAAGCCCGAGACAAAACCATGTTCACTTAACGATTTAATCAAAAACTGTTCTAGATTTCGATTGGTTCATGGATATGATGATGCACCAATAACGAAAGAAGAAAGAGAATTTCCACTTGCATTTGCGATTAAGATGCATACGTCACCAATACAAGCTGAGCAACTTCTGCGCGTGATTTACAGATCTCACAATTTCTACTGCATCCATGTGGACAAAAAAGCAGCTGACTGGATATTCAAAACTATGGAAAGAATATCCAGATGTTTTGATAATATACATGTGTTGGTTCGTCGCGAAAACGTGGTTTACGCGAGCTATGGCGTCATCGCAGCTGAACTCAAGTGTATGAAAGCTAGCATGAATGCCGGAATCAAATGGAAGTATTATCTAAATCTGAGTGGACAGGAATTCCCGTTGAGAACAAATTTTGAAATTGTCAAGATTCTGAAATATTTTAACGGTGCCAATGACATAGAAACGTTCGATCTGCCACGTTCACAAGAATGGCGATATAACGTAAAGCATCGTATCCGTGAAGACAAAATGTATAATTCACAAGAGGCCAAGACTGAATTCAAATACAATCTGCCGCTAAGCAAGGGAAGCGCTTACGGAATGTTTACTCGTGGATTCATTCAGTTTATTCTCAAGGACGAAATTGTTCAAAAGTTCTTGGAATGGCTTCAAGATACTTATTCGCCTGACGAAACAGCATGGGCGACCTTGAACACGTTACCATGGGCCCCGGGTGGTTATTCTACCGAGTCACGTCACACATTCGATACGCATGCATCACGGGCTGTGATATGGGATTGGGATCATGGTGTCACGTGCCATGGGAAACATGTCAGAAGTGTTTGTGTATTGGGTTCACGTGATTTACCTTGGCTGGCATTGCGTCAGAATATCTTTGCCAATAAATTCGACATTGACTATGACCCTGTTGCTATAGATTGTCTGGAACAATTTATAAATTTCAGAACAAAACATCCGAAATTTTCTCAGATTGACTGGAAATATTTTTTGAATATGCCTCACGTGGCGCATTACAGGACCAAAAATAGAACGGAATCTGTGGAAACATTTCAGCAGGAACAAAAACAAACATGGCTGAACAGGCACGAGCGAGATAGTAAGCGCTGAGAAATCATTCACAAGTTTACATTGGTAATGATTTGAGATGCGTCATACTGCGATAAACATTCTGAAAATGTTGACCATAACCCTGTGGACAGAATTCTTCGACGTTTATCAGTTGTAAAGAATAGAAACAGTAATCATGCTGTCATTTGTGCTGTACCAGTGGCCATCTTGTTTTCGACCATGTCACGTGGTAGAATTGTCACGAAAGCGAGTACCCGATTGTCTAAAGGCGACGAGATCAATGGAATGTTATCTTTAATTGATTGATATAAATGCAATGTTTTAGTTGTATGTAAAGAAACGCTTGGAACAATCCTCAGTCTCATATTGATAAGGTTGCTATTAAAACCGACTATTCTGTCAGTGCAAGTCTCTAAAGTAACTTTTTGTGTACCTTGTTGACATCTTGCCATGAACAAGATTGTATGCTCCATTTTCCATTAATCCGGTAACCTTGGAAAACGGAATCGCCGTGCGAGCCTTTAAAATTACTTTTCGTGTACCTTGTTGATATGTTGCCATGAACAAGACTTCTGTAAAATCATGGCTCCATTTTCCATTAATCCAGTAGCCGTGGAAACCGGAATCGCTGTTAATTTTGGTCACTATATAAGTACGTGTAGGCAGGGCCGTATCTAGCGGGGGTGCAGGGGGTACATTGCACCCCTCGAAAAATAAGGCGCCCCGAGAAATGGTACCCTTTCCCCCATCCAAAACAATATAATTTGACAATCTTTCAATTATAAAATAATACACTTAATTATGATCACACAGTGGTTCTCTTCAGGCTCTGATCAGTCGGTCAGTTTTAAGGGCGCCCACACGCCAATGGTTTCGTTTGCCCTGATCCAAACTTTCATACATCGCTTACGTGGAGGCTATGGTGCCCCCCACTCTTCACCCCCCACTTTTAAAATCCTACATACGGCCCTGCGTGTAGGTACAAACAGGTTCACTGTAAGTCCAAATCGGGTGTGACCTAAGGCTATAGTTAATTATTTAATCTGAACTTTACATCACTGTCATCCATAGAATCCGGTTTAAACGCTCGACCTGACTCGACCATCTTTGTTTTAAGGGGATAAAGAAGTTCTACAACTCATTAAATGTCAATCTGACTTCATTTTCTCTAATCTTACACCCATTAAAACTATTTGCAGTATTTTCTTATTCATTTGTTATTCAAATTGTTTTTCTTCAGTGCTTTAACTTTTTTGTAAATACAATTTCACTAATCATTGTGACGTGACGAAGGTCATGTGCTATTTTTAGAATCACGGCTTCTTCATTTGGATATGTGCGTGTTTAATATTCTTTAGAAGTTGACAAAAATAAATGTGGTAGAACATGGTTGGTTTTTAAACTTTTTTTTCATACAAAGTTTCATTTATACAAATTAATTGTATAAATTATGGTCCGTGGCTGAAAACGCCTATTTCATATTTTTGTCTTCCTCTTCTGGCGCGACAATTTCGTGATTCGTTGGTATTAGACACGACCAAAATGGACAAGAAGGAGAAACAGAAATGAAATAGGGTTTAACGTCCTACTCTTTTGCACCTAACCTGTGTTAATGGAAGACGGGCATACGCCATGCAGTGTGCGATACGGGGAATTTTGCCCGGGCAGCGGCGCTACTCTTATATCGAATTCCAACTGCCAAGGGATCTTTTACGTGCACTCCAATATGTATACGGGACCCCGGTTTTTCGTCCTATCCGAACGACTAGGCAGCTGTCCTTGTCTGGCCCTCCTTCTGCACCACTGACAAGGGGAAATCACGCCGGAAAATCGAGATGAACTTTCTCGGCCAATGCAGGGATCGAAAACCCGACCTCCAGGCTAGTGAGCCAGCGCCTTGTCCACTTAGCCACCGTGATTCCCAGGAGAAACAGGATTTACTCGACACAGGCTAGGTTATTTCGGCACGAACGTATGGTTCACTTTTATTTCAGCAAATCACCTGAGTATACGAATGTACGTCGTTTTGGCTAGGTGTTTGAAACAGGGCTGCTTGCATACTCGTGACAATCATCTTGAGTGCAGCTCTGAGAAAGAGTCCAAGGTTCCGTCAATTCCAGTACGATTGACATAAA
Organism: Patella depressa; assembly: GCA_948474765.1. Lineage (NCBI taxonomy): Eukaryota > Metazoa > Mollusca > Gastropoda > Patellidae > Patella > Patella depressa. Next base: position 10,664,494 of record OX419720.1, read on the forward strand.
CTTGACACGCTTATTCTTTGGACAATTTGGGGGGTGGGGGGTGGTTCTATAGCAGGTGGCCGAATGGATCAAATAGTCTGTCATTGAGTCAAGTGGCGTGGTATCGATTCCACGGGTGGACTTTAAACTCCATTCCCCTCTCTCGCTATTATAATATAAATATTACAGCTAATAAGTCGCCTGTCCATCCTCGTAAGATTTCCCGAAAGCCCTCCGGTTTCCCTCAACTGCTAAAGACCCCTACGCGCAAGCGAATTATTGAAATAATATTGAACTATATGGTCGTCTCGAAATGACCTAGTTTGTGTCGAGTGGGCGTTACCCCCCCCCCCCCTCTCTCTCTGTGAAATATGTTTATTAGCGTCCTCACCTACTCAGGATATAGCGCAGACAAGCCCCTATACTACCTGTTGTTAAACTCAGACCGAAACGTCGATCTGGTCGGCCATCTCTTTGTTTTTAGATTCGATTGTTCACTCTCTTCAGAAAAATGAAAGCATATACAATAGTTTTACAACATCATAATGTTCAGCACAATGGACGCCCGTGTCATAAAGGGGGTTCACGTCTGTGACGACAGATGCGTAGAAGATATCAAATTCGAAAAACTCAAGGTTCAATGGGGAGTTGTATTAAAACTGTTGATGGGTATTTGTGAATAGGCCTACCTAAAAGAAATATTAGTCCAAAAATTAAATGGTTTAATATCTAGCAGAGTTTGGCATCCCCTGTAGACGATATTAACAAGTCAGCGCCACCATTTATTGCCTCTAATCTGTTGTTGGGCATCTTTTTAACCCAATTACATCACAGCGGGGAGATCATTCTCTGTTGATAATTTATTTCGCCATTTCTATGTTAAATAATCAACCCGATCATATACTGAGTACTTTTGGTTTTGACCCCTCTGACTTCGTACCGTTGATTACAGATTAAACATCCATAAGTGTACAAATGTTTTGTTATTGATGTGTTCCCATTTGATTATTGTTCACGATAAGAAGCAAAATAAATAAGGTATGTTTACAAGATCATTTTGTTATACGAAAAACTAAGTGATGCGTTTTCTATGGCACTCAGTATATATCATAAATGCAAAGGACGATTAATGACTTTGAATAGCTATGTGGGCCACCCTGACTCGGTGAGTAAGACGTTGGCTTAATGACTTTAAATAGTATTAGAGGCCACGGTGACTCAATGAGTAGGGCGTTGGCTCACTAACATGGAGATCACGTGTTCGATCCAGGTTTTGGCCGAGAAAGAGAGAGAGAAATGGGGTTTAACGTCCACACAACACAAACTAGGTCATTTCGGGACTAACATATGGTTTCATTTTTTCTTATTTCAATAATTCGCTTGCGCGTAGTGGTCTTTAGCAGTGGGATGAAACCGGAGTGCCCGGAGGAAACCCACGGGGTTAAGAAGGCGCCCCTATCTCCATGCCACATACGCTCACACCTGGGCTCGAAACCACAGCCGCAAGCCAGAGGTGACCGGCCAGCTAGAGGTCGAAGCGTGGCACTCTAGACCACTAGGCCATCCCAACCCCCCTTTTGGCGGAGAAAGTTTTCATCGAGTTTGCGACGTGGTTACCACTTGTCAGTGGTGTAAGACCGGGGTCCTTGCAAGGCACAAGGTATAGTTCTTCGGATGCCCCTGAATGATGCTAGTCTTCATTTGTCTAATCGGAGCTGAACAGTGGGACGTTAAACCCCATTTCATTTAAATAGCATCTCAAATTAAATATCTAAAGAAAGACAACAAAATGATTTAGAAAAAAAACCGATAATTTACTTCTAAAGGAAATGTACAAATTCGGGTTCCATAGTATATCTACAATAAACCAAACCTTATCAAAAGTAGGGACCTCGACTCCCAGGGGTCCATATTTATCTTTTAATTAAGTCACTCTGCAATTTTTATTGATGATTATTTTTAAAAAGTATACATCTTATAATATATTAATATTTAGACTGGTGTTCGGCCAGTAACCCACCCCCGATGGTTTTAGGGACGAGTTCCCTGTACGTGCCCGGTGGTCGATTATTGGCACGTGATATGCTCGAGGTCCCTACTTACAATGTGGTCATTGAGGTATAAGTCGCGGGAAATACACATAATGTCATAAACCTTGGGAGCATTTCGATGCCATAGATACACGTTCAACAAATAAAGAATTTAACTTTAAAATAAAATGCCCAGATAAATCAAGGTTTGGAGTTATTTCCCCTTTGGAACAAATAAATGCATAGCATGAAATTCGACTAAGTATCCAAAGTTACAAATAAATTAATCGATTATTTATACTCTAAAATTTAAAAAAAAAATCTCCATTCGAAAATAAAATCAGGATTAAAATTACTTCATATCGCGATTTATTTCCCAATCAAACAAAGAAAAATATCCGTTGACAATAAAAACATACTCGCTTTACATGATTCATGGGATATATATTAAATACATTTAAATAATTTAATTTTCTTTATCACAGTGGCTGATGGGATAACATTGGTACCGGAACAAGAATAAAGTTCAAGGTCGGGTCAACTGCAGGTCACGGTTATAATTACATAGCTTAAAGGTTAAAGTTCGTGGTTCAAAGTTGAAAGTTAGTTGGAGATTAAAATTTAAAAAAAAAAACACACACGGCTCATTCAAACATACATTATGATGTTGAGAATTTTACATACATAAATATATACAAAATCTGACCTGTTAATGCCATTCAAAAATAATATTTTTTTTGAAAAAGAACAACGATTAAAAACAATTCTTTAAAATCTACAAAGATTCAATATCTAATTTTTTTTTTTCGAAAAGAAAGAGAAAAAAAAAATGGCAAGAGAAAAAATGACACACAACTTTTAACTAACCAGTCTGCACAAATGTTTTTTTTTTTTTTATTATTATCATTATTTTGTCTTTTTTGGCAGAATTTTGTTTGGCTTCTATTATTGTTGCAAGTCACGTAAAGCCGAGCTGTCCTATCCATAGCTTGCCTTACACTGGAAGTAGGCCTAAATCTAAGAGTTTCTGGCGACGAAAGATACTTTGGTCTAAAAGTAGATCCAAGCTGTCTAAAAACTATATCACACTCGTTGAAACAAACAAATAAATAGAAATAGAACAAGCGAGCGAGGTAATCCAATCGCAGTGCTCTCCCATTGATTAGTCCTACGTCATAAATGACATAAGAGCCTAAGCCACACCCCGTAGAGTTTGTTTCCTATGTAAAACCGTAGATTGGTGGTGAGTTCGGGTAATTCAACTGGAGTTTACAATCCATAATTTAAATTCCACGGAATTTTCTTTTGGTGGTAGGGGGAGGCAGGAATTCAACTGGAAAAGGGTGGTGTAAAGACATGTTATACTAAAAGTAGACACCGAGTATACATCCATATACAATATATAGTCAGTTTCATATATGTAGGACATATTTTTCAATGTTCATTATTCATAAAAAAAACCAAAACATTTTGGTATAACACATTTCACATTTTGACAATATAACAAATAGACAACATTTGAATTTAAAAGAAAACAAAAGGGCCTAGATCATGCTATGACTACGCGCAGGGCGGCATGCAATCGCTGCAAACAGATACATTTCTATGCTAATAGATCATCTGTTTTCTACGTTTTAAAAAAAATGGGAATGGCAAAAAGAAAACGCAGTACAGATAACGCTATCCAGCGCAATTCGCCTATTTGGATTGGACGGCTAAGCTTGATGCAATATTTGCATTTCTCCAGTCTTCATTACAAAACTCCAGAAACGAGGCAGGAAAAATAACCTCGTTAACACCTTAGAACATCTCAGGATAATCTGAAAATAGGGATAAAACAATGCCATTATTACTGACCAATCGTATCGCTTTATTTTAAAATTAATGTTAATGAGTTAGTGCCTGTATTGTTTAGAAAGAATGAGTAGAAAGGTTTGTGTATTCCGGGACTACTTAAGCCTATGTTATGCCTTTTAATATTTCCCCTCTTACCCGTTTAATATAATTAATACTTGCTAGTTTCTTTAGAAAGTCCCATTTTGTGTCCATCTGTTACCCAAATCTTATATACAATATTTATTTGTCGTTTATGAAGCATTATTGGCCTGTACCCATTTTTTTTAATTCTATGCCTATTTGTCCCTTTTAAAGCCTTATTGGTCAGTGCCCTATATTTTTTTTATTATTTTATGCCCATTTGTCGTTTACGGATCGTTTTGGCCTCTACCCAAATCTGTTATGATCTACCCATTTGCCGTGTACAAATGCCTGTAAGCATAATCTTATACACTATGCTCGTGTGTCGTTTATAAACCCTTTTCCCTGTATCTTAATCTTTTATACTATACCCATTTGCCTGTACCCTTCTCTAATAACCTATCCAAACTTTTTTTTAAACCCCGGTCTTTTACCCATTATACTTTACTTGAAACACCATATACCCACCCCTCACACATCTGCTACGTAGAACAAGGGGGTGTCGGTGAAATTATTTACCATCTATCTGTTATCTCATCATGTACCCTACATACTGTTATCATATCCTTTACCATTATTTGTTATATATACCCATCTGTTATCCTAACCTTTACCCATTATTCGTTATATTTACCCATCCATTATCCTATCCTTTACCCATTATTTGTTATATATACCTATCTGTTATCCTAACCTTTACCCATTATTCGCTATATTTACCCATCCATTATCCTATCCTTTACCCATTATTTGTTATATATACCCATCTGTTATCCTAACCTTTACCCATTATTTGTTATATTTTCCCACCCATTATCCTATCCTTTACCCATTATTTGTTATATATACCTATCTGTTATCCTAACCTTTACCCATTATTCGTTATATTTTCCCATCCATTATCCTATCCTTTACCCATTACTCGTTATGTATACCATCTGTCATTCTATCCTTTACCCATTATTCATTATATACACCAGTTTCTTATCTGATCTGGCATCCAACCCATACCAAGTTATACCATGTTTTACCCATCATCCATACTATCCTTTACCCATCATTATTCTTTCTTTACCCATCATTAATCCTATTCTTTACCCATCATTTACCTTATCCTTTACCCACCATTTATCCTATTCTTTACCCATCATTTAACCTATCCTTTACCCATCATTTACCTTATCCTTTACCCACCATTTATCCTATTCTTTACCCATCATTTAACCTATCCTTTACCCATCATTTAACCTATTCTTTACCCACCATTTATCCTATTCTTTAACCCATCATTTAACCTATCCTTTACCCCCCCCCATTTACCCATCATTAATCCTATTCTTTATCCCTCCTTTACCCATCATTTATCCTTTCTTTACCCATCATTTATCCTATTCTTTATTCTTTCTTTACCCATCATTTATCCTAACCCTTACCCATCATTTACCCCATCCTTTACCCACCATTTATCCTATCCTTTACCGTAACTTTTACCCACCATTTATCGTATTCCCGTCGTTTACCCATCATACACCCTATCTTTTACACATCAGTTGTTCCATCCTTTACCCACCATTTATCCTATTCTTTTCATGTCTTATCCTTTACACATCATTTGTCCTAAATTATTTCCCAAGATTTATCCTGTACCTTAAATCCGATAATTTACCAAACTCGATATCATTTATCCAATGATTAACCCCTCGTTTATCTAACAATTCCCTAATTGCCCCTCATTTACCCTATACCTTCCATCCGAACATTTACCAAAGTCGATACCATTTATCCCACGATTAATTCTTCATTTATCTAATAATTTTACCCACCACTATCACATTACTCGCCCATATTTTATCCGACAATTATCCCATCCTATAATTTACACAACTATTATACACCCCTCTGTTATCTCATTCTTCTGCACCCATTATTTATCACATCGACGCAATCGGATATCTCGATTTACCCACCTGTAAACGTATCTCTTACCCACCTGTTAACATATCCTTACCACATCATTTATCCATCGGGTATCTTATATTCAATTATCCATCATGCATATATCGTGTACATAATCCAAATCAATTATGCTTTTATTGCTACGTTAATCCTCCCATTACCCGTACAGATTTAGGTTATTCTACCCATACTGATTAACGTTCTTCTACCTATTACCCAAACTGCTTAACGTTTTCTACCTGTTACCCATACAAATTAACGTCATTCTTTCTACCTATTACCCATACAGATTAACGTTATTCTACTTATTACCCATACTGATTAACGTTATTCTACCTATTACCAATACCGATTAACGTTATTCTAGCCATTACCCATACGAATTAACGTTATTCAACCTACTACCCATATTAATTAACGTTATTCTACCTATTACCCATAGAAATTAACGTTATTCTACCTTTTACCCATACTGATTAACGTTATTCTACCTATTACCCATGCTGATTTACGTTATTCTACCTATTACCCATACTGATCAAAAACTGGGGAATTTTGTTGGTATTTATATTTGATTTTCCTTCGTGATATACACAAACCAATCTACAGCATCATTTAACAACAATTCATCTAAAATTCTAGCTTCATTGCTTTTAATTTATTACTTTTTTCTTTCTGATTCAAGCAATCTAAAATCTAAAATAGAGATTGGAATGTAAAATAGCTTAACATCAAAATAGATATAAAGACAACTAAGAGAGTGGGTGGGATTTTAATGAAGAAATCACATATTATTCAATGTTATTTGAAAAGATATCATTTTCTTTATTGAAGAGTTTTCTAATAAAATACTCAACCGAATAATGTATATAAAACCAATCGAGTGTTAATCATAACGATAATAGATAAATTATGTCAGATTCAAATAAAACTTCCCGCTCTTGAAATAATAGTTAAAATATCGAAAATGCAAAATATATTTTGAAAATTTCATTCACATTACTTTATTCGAGCCAAGTTATCACTGTTTTCAGTTTTGACAAAATGTGTGCATTAATTGTTTATTATCGTAATCACAGTACTGGTATGCTCTCCATTTTAAAATTAAATCATTAAACAGACGAATGTTTCTAATCTAGTAAAAATCTTAATCATTCCATGGCATCGGGAGTTGATTATGCTCAAGGCATGTTAATAAATATCTCTTTAATAATTTATGTAACACTTCAACCTAAAGAAAGAGCTGCCATAGGCATTAAATTAATACATTTGAATATAGAATAGTTGATGAAATAATAACTGCGTTCATAAATATCAAAAAAGAATCTTGACGCATTTTGTATGGTTATTTTATTTGTAATTTTCATCTTTTTCACGACTTCATTGGAGTTCAACATTTATTGCAATTAAATTATCTTAAATGAATTAAACAGATTTTGAAAGTTTAAAAGAATTTACAATAATTTAAAGTGTTTTTAAGTATATTTTTTAAACAGTCTAATTTTGCCCGGGCAGAGGCGCTACAGCCTACTCTTATATCGAATTCCAACTGCCAAGGGGTCTTTTAAGTGCACGTCAATGTGTACACGGGACCTCGATTTTTCGTCCCATCCGAACGACTAGACCACTGTAGGGATCGAACACCCGACCTCCAGGCTAGCAAGCTAGCGCTTTACCGAGAAAAATCGGGTTTAACGTTCACTTGACACACACTAGGTCATTTAGGGACAGACATATTATTCAATCTTATTTCAATAATTTGCTTGTGCGTAGGGATCTTTAGAGTGGGAGGAAACCGGAGAAACCCCCTCACTGTCACGTACAGCCGGGGAATCAATAATATTTCGTTAACAACATAGTTATTAAATTATAACTTATTTATTCTCTATAAAATATTATAGTCGATTTCAGTATTTAATAAAATCAATAGTTATCACAAACTTTTTGATAATTTTATTATTCTTTGCATAAATAGAAATTTGTTGCTATTCTTGTGATTGTATATATGTTGTTCTTTTTTCTAATCATGTGATTTCTTCTGGGTCGAAAAAATTAAATTCCAAAAGTAAAAATTAAACCACGAAAATTAAAAATTTTGCAATACGTGAACTATTTACTACTTGTATTTTGCAGTTTTTCATGCCGAATGTAATTTCTAGGGGTTATTATTAGTGTTTTAATCTGTACTACAAGATTTAATTTTTTCAACTACTTTTACAATTTATTCTTTAAATAAAAATCAATTATTCAATAGAAATGAAATCCTAAATAACATAAATATTAAGCTAAAAGATAGACTCCACTGCTGTAGCTGAAACGTAGATTTACCAATAAGACAGAATGAAAGCACAATAAACATGCACGCGACTTGACATGAAAACATACTCATACACATATCACAAATAAACACATAGTCTTACCATTTCATCCCTGTTGAGTCTCTGACATTTTTACCATTACATATTTCAGATCAAGAAAAGCAATATTTCGGTATCCCATAACCCAGATATCTAAATAAAGCTTCTCTCAATCTGTAATACTCTAGGTGTACCAGTATAAAATACTCCTATGTTTGACGTTGCCAAGGCAATAGTTAAAACCCCAAACACTTCCATTCCAATTTTTAAATGGAAAAATCGCTTTTCGGCGAATTTGGGAGTAAAATCATTACCCATAAGCAACCTAGTAAACGTTGTCATGCAACGGTCTCTCGGTTGCTAGCAGCAACGGTGCGATCGTATATTTCTTATTTGACAGATACTTTGATGAATATAATCTTTTGAATCAAGATGCAGAAAAATTAACAAACTGTGTTTTATATGCACCAATAATGACAGCCAAAATAGAAATATACTCCAGATATACATTCACAATCAAAAATTGGTAAACGCAAGAAATAGTCAATTTTCTATTTAAACTTTCAATTTGGCTCAACTCAAATGTTGCTTGCCAATGTTTATCTGGTATATGTCCTTTTAAAATAAAATGTTTTTAACAAACAACTAGGAGTGCATTACTCTTTTCATAATGATTACAATGCTATATTTTTTTTTAAATAATAACATTGTATGTTCAATATGGTCAAGTAATGCGTAATTGTTCAAGATGTATTTCAGATTTAAAAAAAATATAATCATTTGACTTCGGGTGTAATATTATTCATATTCAGCATGTGTATGCCCATGCCTATATTTCGGAATTAACTACTCTAAATTTGTTTATAGAATATATATTAGTGCTAACATGTAGTTAACTAGGACATCACAAACATACAGTACAGAAGAATAATCAGAACAAGGTATTGTACGCCTTTTTTTAAAAATTAAAATAAAGTGCAATGTTTACCAAAAAAATCGTAAGCAATGTACCTTGCTGCTGATCACTCGTTTATTTCTACAACACGAAGACAGTTAATGAAAGTCCACAGGGTTTTTCAGAACCCCCCAACCCACTGTAATGATTAAACGCCTCATAGGGCTAGTTGAAAACTTTCCCCATAAGGTGTTTAAAGGTAGTTTATGAGGACAAGGCATTACAAGGGGCGCCACGGGTGTGAGGGTGATGTGCAGTTATGATGATGCATCCATGCCATTAGTGTAGTTTTCCATAATAAATATATATAGTGAAGAGATTAACCTTTTAATCAGTAATCTTAAAGATAATGTACTTAATGCTAATAAAATAAACTCTTGTATTTCTATTTGCCTAATAATAAAAAAAAATAATTTGAAAATAACAAAATTAATTGAGGGTTAACTCATAATCAAGGATTGTGGGCAACATTGTTATCATTTCCAAACACAAGCGGTTTGGATAAAACAAAAATAAAAATTCTTTAATAATTAATATTATGAGAAAACTGGCAGCAAACAACATGGATGCAACAAACTAAGTCGGGTTCACACACTCCCGTATATTCTAGAAACAATAACCCCAGGGTTTCATACACGAAGAACTGTCTTTTGTTCTTTGTATCTTCGTCTTTAAACCACATCTCAAATTTTTATTTTATTTAAATGTATATCACACACACCATTTTCTGTTAAGTTTATATTTCATTATAAAAACTATAACTTTACATACAAGACTGTCCTTCAATCTCTTATTTAAATTTACAACAATTTTCTTAAAACCAGACCAAAAATAACAGTATAGAAGTAAATAGGTGAACAGAAAATACTAAAAGTTTCCCCAAAGTATGTATGTAACTGAAGCCTTACAGTCAGACTACGTTAGATCAAGCTTGCCAGTAAGCTAAGACATTGCCAACCTTCTCCCAAAAGAAGTTCGAGTAAAGCTCTTGTGAAAGAACTAAGAAAAGAGTAAGGTATATCCAAGCTTTCCCGAAAGAACTTTGATTTAAATCCCGGACAATGAAACAATAAAGACTGAGACCAAAGTCATAGTGCATAATATGTTAGTTATATTGAGATGTGGTTATATAGGGGGAGGGGTTCGATTTTAAAGGTTACAAGTTCAGGTGGAAATCTCAAGAAGGAAAATAACACACCATGCAGAATAATTTTATTTTAAGAAATTCTTTATTTACAAACAATATCATATACACAAAAACTCTAGATTTCCATGCATAAGAATAAATACATGTTTCATTTTTTTTTTAAAAAAAGGTGAAAATTGCCATAAGCTCATTTAAATTAGACCGGTTTATAATATCCTAAACACCAATTCACATTTATATACACCAGATGCGTGTCAAGTGGATATTCTATCCTACTGCAATATGTTATCGCCTTAAATCTACACTCAGAATTTTTTTTTACAAATTTAAGTAAAAAAAAAAAAGAAAAGGAAAAAGTAATGGACGGTTACGTTCAATTTTTAATTTTTGGGTAGAAATGACCATTTATAAATCAAATTGTTCATAGAAAAAAAATATCCTGGATTTCAATCTTTTTCAAGGAAAAAAAATAATCTGGCAAGCTGTTTTGGATGTTGTGAAGTGCATTTTGTATATTATAAATCGTTTAAATTTTCACACAATGTTAACCCAATAAATAAATAATCTAGACTCCTGTATCAATCTTTAATGGTTATCCACAAAACCCTGTAGAAATTGTTCAACAAATTATGAAATGTGTGAAATTTAGTATTTCTTAAATTATTTGAAAAGTTTGAATAACAGCTTTAAAGCTTTTTTTTTTTTGCTTTTTTTTTTACCTAATTGAATTTAATAAAATTGATTTCTTGATCTTCAGGGTTTTAAGGAATGTCAAATAAAAACTACCTGTAGCACAGTAAAGGGAAATAGATAATTTGGTTTTGGACTATTTATTGACATTCTAATCAATGCTAGGGTCGGAATACTGAATGTTTAACTATCCTAAAATATTTAAACAGCCTAAGTTATTGACAATCTAAGTGCTCTAGTGACAATATACTGAATATATAAAGTACACTGAATTAGAACAGATTTAGAGACATTAGCAATATAATAATGTAAAAACACCTTACATTTAATGCCTTTATTATTCTAGTCTTTAGAACGTATTAGCTAACTACAGCGTGGATCATATTTTGTAAAAAAATCAATTCAACATAATGATAAAAAAGATTACTTTGAATAAAATAACACCCCAAAATATAAATAAATAAGCCCTTTACCAATAAACATCATCCTTAAAAAAAATAATTTCATCGTTTAAAGTTTTAAAATTATTTAAGATTATGAGTCAAAATGACAGTGCTGCTGTGAAAAATGATTCAAGATTAAGAATGATATTAAATGAATTAAAGTCAGTAAATTTCTTATTAATATCCACGAAAAGCAGTTATTTTGGCTAGATTAAATATCTATTTCAACAACAAATATATGACAATACGAAAAGGCTAAATTAATGAACCCAATAAACATAGATTCTGTTTTTAATATTAAAACCGTTAGTGATGTTTCTTTGTTTTGTTTTAAATGCAATTATTACATTTACAGTAATTGTTCACGACATGAGTTATCCCCTCCCCCCCTGATTTCCCTTTACTGTGCTGTACTAATTAACAATTCTACTACCATCAATTAACAAGAAAAGCCATCAAACCACAAAATAGTTACAGATAGCGTCTAATTTTACTTCATCAGCGAATAACTAGACCATTCACACTACTTCATCTACATTATTGTACTCTAACGAAACGCCATAACCAAGCGGAAAAACTAAAAACGTTGCGTAAGATGGATGTGGCGACTTGTTTTAGTGAATTAATAAAAAAAAAATAAAGACTAAAAAGGAAAGAGTATTAAATACATAGAAATAATTTATATAAAAAAAGTTTCAATTACTTTCAATACTTTATCCCATTTTTTTCAAATGAAAAATGGATGAACGACGTCGTGTCATGTCCGGTGGGGGTGCTGGCTGCTCTTTCATAAATGGGGCTGAAACAAGATGGCCTGAATGAAAACCCCCATAAATATTTGACGATCGCCCGCGCATAATATTATCAGACCATTATATGAAATACTAAATTTTTTTAATCAAGCACTGAAAGAATGAGGAATCCTAATATTAGAATGACTATCTACTAAAAGCTAAATGACCTTACAGCATTGGTTATATCCAACCCCTAACAGCGAACTAAGAAATGTTAGACGATTTATATTTCTACTCGCAAGGATTTGTGTCTGAAATAGCGCTAAAGCATATCTGAGTGCAAATTTCACTTATTACTAACCGATTTTAAAAATATTTTACACATATACAAAGATAAAAAAAGAGTCTTCTGTGATAGAAATAGTAGATCAGCAATATACATATATTTTTCAATGATGATATACACAGAATATATTACAGCAATAATCAGAAATTAGAATAAGCTTGAAGAGTTTTGAGGTATTTATATCCCAAGCTTGGTTCTGGCTTAAAGAAAATCACAGTTTGTTTGGTATCCCTTATAACATTTAATACAGAAGAACTCTATTTCGCCTTGACAGAAATTATATTAAACTTTTCACCCAGCTTTTTGTCAAACCAAATTTTAAAAAAAATCATCTGCAGCAAAAACATAAAGCGTCTATAAAACCCTTTCTCATTCAGATCCCTTCAAGCTAGTATATTTTTTTCCTGAGGTGTCCACTTATACATTTCATAATGTAATTCAGAACATTTGAATTTTATTACGATCGCGGGGTGTTAGTTTTGAACTCTTGTTTACTTCTGAGTGTCTACATTTGTCGAGCATTCAAAATGTTAATCTGTTTCTGCAATGTGATTTAGTAACCAAAAAAAACATCTGTTTGAACATACAAGGTTGTTGTAAAAACAACCTCCAACATCACTTGGGATGCAACACGCAAAAAAAATAACATATACATGGGAGGTAACTTTGGTGAAAGGGGTTCAATGATGGAGAAAGGGTTTCATAGAAATATTTGCAGCATTTTTCTGATCAAAATATTAACATTTTGTTTTTTGTTTGTGCATTCTTCACATTCAGACGCACTGCGTAGAAAACAATCCACTCCACACACCAAGCAATGTTTGCGATTGATGATTGAAGGTTAACGAATGAAAGGCATTGAGACAACTTTAAATATCCAATGAAATACCACCTTCCACAAGCAAGTCATCAATATTGAAAATTTCAAAAAATAATTATTTTAAATTAATCATGATGTCCTCGATTCATATAAAGAAAAAATTGAACCCGCAAAATTGAAATCCCATTAATAGATATTCATATCATCAATAATTTGGTGAACTTAGGATGGTATTTAACATAATTTTTTATTCCGTTTCAAATTTCATTCCTTGTCATTTGGTCTTGGATATGTTTAAAATTGTCTCAATGAGATGCTAAAGGATTCTAATGATGAAAGATTTATTCGTATGAAAAGGTAACTTATATACAATGTGAGGCAGATGATAAAATATGATGATATAGCCCTGTTTAATGATAATATACATTTGACCAAGGCAGTCCCAGGTTTTAACTGAGCGTTATTCTCTATCTCAGGCAGAAAAAAAAAAGTTAATAAAATAAATAAATATTCAACAGGTGTAGACACTATATAACAAATATCTATATATTATCTTTTATATTATATTTTTTATCGCAAATAAACATTCCTAATTTCATTTACCACGCTTACGCATCAACATTTGAGTTAATTTACAATTATCAATTATAAAAAAAAATTAATTCTATTCTTCCCACACAAACTATTTAATAACTCACACTTGCGTTGCGTTCATCCCATGAAAAAACAAAATATAGTCTTTTAGTAAATATAAACTAACTCTCACAGTACAGCATTTTACAAACATTGTGTAAAAAAAAAAACTTTTCAACTCGCAAATTCGTAATAACTTTTTTTTTTAATTTTTGAATTATTTGTTTCATGGTTTTGCATAATTTTTTAAACAAATTGCTTTACAAGTTAATTTTTTTACTTCTGAAATTTTACTGATCAAATTACAAAATTTTCACGAATTCAGTGTTCTTCTGTCTTTGAATTCTTATTTGGTTAAATTTTTTTTCAAAATTCATTAATTCGTTCACTTATTCTGGAAACAATTATACCTAAATGCTGAGATAAAGTTAAACGATTAATTAAATTAAAACGTGGCACTGCCATATTAAATTTGAATCGGACTAAAGAACATGAACATCAGACTGGACAATAATACAACATGACCCCGTATAAAACCCACGATAAAACAATCCATTGACATTCGAAAAGAGGATTTTTACCATCTGCAAACTTTCTTGCCACGAATTTGAGTGCTTCATCCAGTATTATAACCGGTATAGAGATCTTTAATACGGCCATCCACTCAACTAAGTTCAATGGTGTAATCTGGAAGATCACCTGGAATACAAAAAAAACAAAAAAACATGTATATACTTATATAGAATTGTAATGAAATGAAACGGGGTTTAACATCCTAATGTTCTACTCCATCTGGGCTAATGAAGACATGCATACACCATATAGTGTGCCATGAGGGAAATTTTGCCCAGACAGTGGCACTATGGCCAAGGGGTCTTTTACGTGCACACCAATATGTACACAGGAACTTGGTTGTTCGTCCTGCATCACTTATCAGATGGTACCACGCCGGAAAATCTGGATGAACTTTCTTAGCCAATGCAGAGAGTGCCCCCCCCCCCCACTTTTATCGATTTTCAACTGACAAGAGATCATTAACCTGTGCATCAATGTGTACACAGGACCTCAGATTTTGCATCTGATCAAAATTACTAGATGCTGTAAAGGATGACACCACGCTAAAAAATACACCGGAACTTTTTGGCTAACATGGGTTCTCTTGTGTTTTACTCATTGAGCTACTGTATGAAATACTAAGTTAAAGGGACCCTCCCGATAAGAACAGAGTCTCAAAAATTAAAGTCCGAGTATTTATGAAATTTTTGGACCAAAATATAGAGGCGTGGTGTATTTACCGTGTCGCAAAATTTCAGCTCAAAATATTGAGTCGTTTGGACGTGAACGTCAACACTGCTTATCCGGACACGTAACCCTTTTAAGATTTCGGGTCAATTTTTTCATTGGGTGACCTGATAATCGATTCCCGTTTCTTGATAGGTCTATACAGTGAATGATCTATGTACTGTACTTGATAACAAAGGGTAAATTCCACCTACATATTATTTTTATAGAAAAAAGTCTGGTTTTATCCAGAAACTGTATAATACAACGGTCTCCATTTCCAGATGAAGACTGTCCGATTTAAGTTCTTTACAAGCGTATCACAAATATCATGTTAGTTGGTCGGCCTTAGGTAATGGGTTTTAAAGGATTTTAACACAAAATTAAGCAGTTTTATTCCCCAAAAAGTTATCGGGATTGGCCCTTTAACTGTAAATATGTAAAAGAACTTACCGACATGACGTCGACGTAGAGAATAAGGAAATGTAGGGACATAGACAGAATAATGGCCATACATAACCATTTGTTAGTCCATGGTGGCATAGCCCACAATGACTGATTCTCCGATAAACTGGAAAAATAAATAAACACTTCATTAGTCTAGTTTATATACTATTACAACATAATATCATACAACTAAACATTATTTTCTAGAAATAAGATCAGTTTCCTCATTTTTATACTGGGAACTGAGCCCCAAACACGGTTTATCTTATTCTTGGGGTAACGCTCTTCAAAAGTGTGATTTGTGTACAATCAATATGAACAATTGCTTATTGATTGACCTAACATAACAATTGCAAGATGGTAGCCATGACATCATGCTCAGCTTTTGTTCCAAAGTATGATATTTTACTGATTTTATATATAATTTTTGAAGAAAATTACTGTAGATCCCATCAGGTTTACTTTAGGAGGTTATCCTCAGCTGATATTCGTCCCGACGTTTGACGTTAAGATTACGATTGATGCAAGATCCATATCAATTTTGTGGAACTTCAAATCCTTCCTCACAAGAAATGATCTTATTTCCAGAAAGGTATTTATATAAATTCTACCATCCTTCATTCAGATATGACTGTACAAAATCTGAATTATTGGAAAGCAATAATGGCATGTGATTAGAAACAGATTTTTAGAATGGGATATAGCTCGGGTAGTGATGAATGTACAAAAAACTGGCGGTACGGCCGAGTCATGGTGGAAAACAGGGGAGGTGCCATAATATTTATCTATTTTATTTTCTATTTACGATTTAATTATTAGAGATGTTCAAAATATTGTGTCAGCTTCCACCACACATGATCAACATTCTGAATTACGGCATTATACATCACAATATTTAATTTCAGATTTTCGTCAAATTGCTCTCTAAATCAAGAAAGTAATTTTCATGAATAACACAAATTATCTATTAGTTTTTGGATACTCCGGTCTAAATCATTATCATGACCTTGACAAATAGAGAAAAGTTATGTTATTCATAGAAATCAACTTTAACAAACATTTATCTTAAATTCATTGGATCATATTAACTTGATAAATTTTTCAAAGTGCAACAAATAAGGATTTATGTATTGTCATGAATTCCCCCCCCCCCCTATTGTGACTAAATAACAATATTAAAGTACTGTCCATTTTTCAGTAAAATTTCTCTGAATCAACAGATAGACTTCATGCATTAGACAAGTTTATTTACTTGTTATAAAACACCAAGAGTTCAAATAACTAACAAATTGTTACACACCGACAACTTCTGTCAAACCTTAACAATGTGACACGTTGAAAAATTAGCAATATTAACAATTATTGAGGCGATTTGAATGGTGATCTTTATTTCATTAATACAGAATTAGTGCATGGAAAGAAGTGTCTGTTAATTCTCTGAAGATTTGGAAAAAGCCCTAACAGTATTTACATGTTGGGAACCACCCAATAAACACTCCCTATACAGTACACCATTTCCACATTACACTGTCAATGAAATTTGGGTTTGTGTTAAAAAGGTAAACTAGGCTGGAAAATGAGTCCACACAACAATCGAAAAAGGGACATTTTGGTTAGAGTTCCAGAAATGAAATAAGGTTTGACGTCCTACTATTCTGCTCTGACTGAGCTAATGAAGACGTGCATGTGCCATACAGTGTACTATAAGGGTAATTTTGCCCAGACAGTGGCACTATGGCTCACTTTTACATAGAATGCCAATACCAAGGAATCTTCAATGTACCGGTACATTCCAATGTACACATTGGACCTCATATCAACTAGACAGTTGTTCTTGTCAGGCTCTACATCCTGCATCACTGACAAGGAGAAACCACTCCATAAACATAGTGACCCCGAGTCACCCACAAAGCTTGGTTCCCCAGTCACATTACAAGCGGTTTACTAATTCATTTTCCTGGGGAAAAGAAACCTTGTTATATTACTTAATATTCTGAATGACTAACAGAGATGACCAGTCACTTCTTTCCTAGCTGGCATAGCTAACTAAAGCCGTATGGTGGAAGATAAATCTAGCATGCTAATTTATTTAAAGGGTTTCTAAATACATTTCACTCTGTTATATGTAACAATAAAAACAAATCCTCAAAACTGTATTACTTTTAGATTGAGTTTTCAATACAGACAGAAATCGACTTGCTAGTTAAAATCACCAAGCAAATATTAAATCACTGCTTTTTGAAAATAATTTCCAAAGCATAGATTTTCTTTTCAATCAGAAACCGGGTTAGTGAATACTTTGTTGGCTGTGTAATGTCTGTTCTATCAAAAACTCAATCGAAAACTATGACTAAAAAAACTATGAGGTAATATTTTGTGTTTTTAAAACAACAAAGCAATATAATAGAAAAAACAAAACACAGTAGATTCTTGTTGATCAAGACTAAAGGAACAATTGTCCAGGTTTTCAATGTGAATCCGATTTTGAATTATCATCAATTTTCCAGGTTTTCAATGTAAATGGGGATTGTGAATTAATTATCTAACACAAAAATTTTTTGATTCAAAACAAGGGGTCAACAAGATCATCTACTGTACTTTTTAAAAAAAAAAACAATAATTACATTAATTTGAACATGTGAATTCTACCCTTTCAATTCTTGGATTCCATAAAAATGGCTGCACAGTGTACATCAAATATACTGCCTGCAACATCAGAGGGGAGGACCACGGGGATGGGGTAACAATAAACTTACCCATACTCTGTTCAACGACAGACAACACCCCGAATGACTGATGCACAATGTTTCTCAGCAATATGATTATTCAATGTGCTATACTGAATAAATCGGAATATAAGAAAGTATTTGTATCTTTTTTCCACATAGGATTAGTCACTCATTGTGCTTTGGAAGGTTTCCTGAGGACATTTTGTGCTGGCAAGAACCAATAGGTATAATTGTTTGGTACTGGATGAAAGAGTAGAACATTTGATGAGTATGTTTCAACAATACTATCCAATTGTTTTTCATTCATTCCGCACTGATGTTAAGACTCTGATGTCCAGCACTATCTCTTTCCAGCTTCCAACAAATTAGTTGAATATTAGTTAACTGGGTAATGGCGGGGATATAAATCCTAACATGAAGATGAAAACAAATTCTTTTACTGGGGCGTTTAGCAATTGACATACTTTATAACCACAAAACATTTTACGGAACACAATTACTATTTTAATTAAAGTGATGTTTGGCTGAGGGTTGCTTGATAACTTGCTGACAGTTCTCGCAATAATAGCTAAAAATAGGCAACGGAAACAGAATTTGCTGAAAATTTCAGTCAAATTGCACCACTCTGAACAGAGATATTAGAGAATGAATTTTAGGCCTAGCCTCAATCATCATTACTGAAGTAGGTATGATAAAAAAAACCCCAAAAAGTCAATTATTTTTAATTATTTTTCAAAAAATGTATTCCGATCCCGTATATATCACACTCTAGCAATGACAAAGTTGATTATGGTCTTTTCATGTTGATAAATGTCTAATTATTAATTTAGATAAAATTTCAGACCTTAAGAAAGACATGCAATAGACAGACTTAGATCTTGAATAATTATGTTTAAGATAGTAATTGTCTTCTGTTTTTGTGTTTATTATAAATTATTTTTTTTAATTTCCTGTGAGTGTATTCAAATTTGATATTGATCACCTTATTACTATATATCTATTTTAAAAATAGTTTGCAGGTATTCATCACAACACCATTTTTACCATTAATCACATTAATGTCCAAGATGAGACGTCAAAAACATTTTTACAAATTTATTTTGGCAAATAACTTAATCACCTTAACACAAATTTTAATTTAATGTTTGGAACTTATTTAGCACTAACATATTCCAGCCATGATGGCGCGGTGAATAAGACGTTGGCTTGTTTATTTGGAGGTGCAGTATTCGATCCCTGCATTGGCTGAGGTCATTATGTTTTTTTGGCAAGGCCCTCCGGTTCAGGACTGAGTAGGCAATAGCACCACTGTTCAGGCAAAATACCCCCCCATAGAACACTGTATTGCGTATGTGCACCTTGATTGGCCCAATCAGAGCAGAAAAGGAGATTAATACCTTCTGGTCTGTGATTGTCACTTGGATATGATTATCTAAAATATTTTTATAGTTGTGCGAGGGAAATGAGGCAATTATGATTTCTACTTATCAGCATTTAACCTAGCATTAATTACAGAAATTTAGCAGGAAAGAAATGGAGTTCAATGTCCACTTGAGAATTTATCAGTGGGAGCTACCAGTGTACCCCGAAGAATCTGACAAGATTGGAAAGGCGACCCTAGTCTCGTCACGAACAAGCAGAAAATCAAAAAAAACTCTTGGCTCATGACAGACCTTTTGAGCCAACATGTCAGTAATTTAGCAGATTAGACATTGATTTTCATCAAAAGAGCGATAAGAATGATAAAGAACTGCCAACTAAATAATCACGAAAATTATCATGTTTCAATCAAGTTAATGAAATTGAAAATAGTAAAGTTACTGTGACGACATCAGCTAATTTTGCAAAGAAAAATATTAACAATCAACATCTTAAATTAAATATCTTGCCCCCAATGTTTATTTCAATTTTATTATTTTTGACTATCACTTTACCATGAAGTCTAATTTTTGAGGGCGGTTCACTTTACCATGAAAGCTACTTTCTTTGAGAGGTTCACATAGTATTAAAATAATGGCCTACAACAACGTAATACATCGGTAATCTAAGATTCTCTCAAAAGCATGATCACATTGAATCTAAGAAAAGCAATCTAACACTTGATATATTTTTTATGTAAAATATTGAAAAAGGGGTGTAAGGTGGACAAATAAAAATTGTGTGATACAAAAAGCACAATATTAGGATTAAATTATTAGTGTTCAACATTTAAAAAAAACAATGAGTTTTTATTAACAATATGTTTGTGTTAATTTTGTTTTAAAACATTAGGTGTGTTGGAGCTGGAAAATTGAGACATCAGATATGGCTGGACAAAGAAGCTATAAAACTAGGTAAGGGAGCCAACTAGCAGGCTACAAAAGCATGCAGGAAGTCGGTTACCGTTCTTCAACAATCTGTACCACAAAAGGGGGGTGATTTCTTTTTTCATTCGCCACTTTTTACCGACAGGCTGGACGACACATTGGTTTTAGCCTCTGGAAAAATTGAGAGGCGGATCGGTAGAAAATTTCCATTAAATTGTTACAAATAGTAACAATTTTTAAAAGAAATTTCAAATTTTAAAAAATACTTTGTCTAAATGTGAAAAATTTCTGAAATTTTAATTTCTAAAAAGTTTGACCAATGAGGAAAAACTTTAATTAACATGGCTAAATTACTGCCATGGATCCGACGTTTTAGTGTCGATCCGAGTCCAGTTTTTAGATTGAAATAATTAAGTATTAAATATTCACCACCCTTGTGTCGTACACGTGTTGCTCTGTTATTCATGCAATCAGAGAGCCAGTAACTTGACGAACACAGATGAACACTTGCCTTTAGCAATAAAAAACACCACCCTTTCTAGTGATTTCAATGATTTGTTGTAAATAACACGGCAAGCAAACTTCCTGACACACCAAGCCTTTCTTTAATTTTCATTGGCTGCCTTACCTGTTGAGGGCATTTAACATCTCTACGACGACGAGCACTGACAAGGCCATCGTCATGGGTTTTGGGTGGCGGAAGACACTGCAATCAATGCCTTCAAACATCTCATCCTGTGCCAGGCACTGAGCTTGATGGGTCTGTGAAATGCAACTAGTTAGCAACATGTTCAAATCAACAGAATAAAAAAAACCTGGACAACAGAGCCTACAGGCTTCTGCGCCTTCAATAAAAAGAAACATGCAGCGCGGCAGATGTAGTAAAGACTCAATGTTCTGGATAGAGAGAAAAGATGGTTGCTCATTTGACGAAAATATTTCTCAACATGTTCATTGACGATCAAATTTCAAGAATAAGTGAGATTCAAAATGATGAATTTTATTTTTTTTCCCGAGCAACACCCATTTTCTTGACTTTCCATAACGAAGAGTAGTTACTCAATCCTACAGGGGGCGGCAATTTCACGCATGGCAGCATTTTGCGCAGCACGCAGGGAGCTGTAAAAATTACCTGTTACATGCATTAAGCATTTCAATAGTAACTAAAACTGATAAGGCCATTGTCATTGGATGTGGTTCAGAGAAAACTGAACAATCCACGCCCTTAAACATCCTGGGTTCAGCTGGACACTGCATGTGATGAGTCTGTTTGGGTTGAAAGGTTAAAGGTCATGACATCATATATTTAATATTTCAAATTTCACAAAAATATTTGATTTACTTAATTTATTTTTAAATCATTTAATTCCTAGATCTGATTTCACTATTTCATCAAATCATGATTTTTTTACTTTTCAAGATTTTTTTTTTTTGCAAATTATTTAACTATTCCAGTAAAAATAGAAAAAGATTCAAGGATGTATTTGGGTTTTTTTATAAGTAAAACCTTAACCGCTTTCTTACCAACTGGTAGTAGTTAAGTCGTGGGCCGTGATCATAGATCATGAACCACCAGGCAGCAGAACCAACTGTAGCACATCCGACGTATACTGGAATAGAAAAATATTATCATGAGTTAATTTTGTTGTGGCACTCTTTCCGGATATAAAGTCTACAAATTCCAGGCTATTCCCAAGTGGAAATTCCAGTCTATTCCCAAGTGGAAATTGCAGACAATCCCAAGTGGAAATTCCAGGCTATCCCAAGTGGAAATTCCAGGCTATCCCAAGTGGAAATTCTAGGCTATCCCAAGTGGAAATTCCAGGCTATTCCCAAGTGAAAATTCCAGGCTATCCCAAGTGGAAATTCCAGGCTATCCCCAGTGGAAATTCCAGGCTATCCCAAAGTTATCTTCTAATGAAAATTCCAGACTATCCTTAAGTGGAAATTCCAGGCTATCCCTAAATGGAAATTCCAGACTATCCATAAGTGTCCGAATAGTAATGATTGTGATTATCATGTTATTCCTACAACTGAATGAAATTCCTTTAATGAAACCAGGTTTGAAGTCCCCCTTTTATGCACTAACTGGGACAATGAAGAAGTGATTCCTTAAAAAAGCTCTGCAAACCACTTTAAATAGGGATGGCTCCTTGAAAGATATATCATGGGAGATAAGATAAAGAGCTGTCAGTTCTCACTATAATTAAAGATAGGTTGCCAGGCAACGAAACATACGCCCACAGCAGCTAAATCGTCCGGGCAGTCAACAAGGGTTGTCGCATATTTTTACTAATTTCGGAAAAGAAACATTTGTAATACACTAAAAACTGATTAAGAGTAACAACTCATTATGTAATTATCAGAAAATCATTAGAATTTGATTGCTTTTTATAAAGTTTTACCCCACGCTAACAATTAGTATATACATGAAACATTTAATATCATGGATTTAGCTGTTCAGTTATCTAAATTCATTGAAAATCAAAATACTTGTTCCTTTCAACACCTTAAACTCTATGTATCAATCTGAAGTCAATCGGATAGTAACTTTGGCCTCTATAAAGTCACAAGAATTTTTGAAGTTATCAAGGGAGATAACTCTGGCAGTAATTATTTGAAGTCGCTGAAAATCAATAGGCTTCTTCGTCTCATGACCTTAAACACTGTGTAAAAATTTGAAGTCAATCGGATATTAACTTTGGCCTCTAGAGCGTCCACAAGATTTTTTGAGGTGATCAAGGGCCATAACTCTGGCACTAACTATCGGAAATCGCTGAATATTAATAGGCGTCTTTGTCCTTTGTCTTATGACCTTAAACACTGTGTATAAATTTAAAGTCAATCGGATATTAACTTTGACCTTTAGAGCGTCCACAAGATTTTTTGAGGTGATCAAGGGCCATAACTCTGGCACTAATTTTCGGAAATCGCTGAAAATCAATAGGCGTCTTCGTCTTATGACCTTAAACACTGTGTATAAATTTAAAGTCAATCGGATATTAACTTTGGCCTCTAGAGCATCCACAAGATTTTTTGAAGTGATCAAGGGCCATAACTCTGGCACTAATTATCGGCAATCGCTGAAAATCAATAGGCTTCTTCGTCTTATGACCTTAAACACTGTGTATAAATTTAAAGTCAATCGGATATTAACTTTGGCCTCTAGAGCGTCCACAAGATTTTTTGAAGTGATCAAGGGCCATAACTCTGGCACTAATTATCAGAAATCGCTGAAAAACAATAGGCTTCTTCGTCTTATGACCTTAAACACTGTGTATAAATTTGAAGTCAATCGGATATTAACTTTGGCCTCTAGAGCGTCCACAAGATTTTTTGAAGTGATCAAGGGCCATAACTCTGGCACTAATTATCGGAAATCGCTGAAAATCAATACGCTTCTTCGTCTTATGACCTTAAACACTGTGTATAAATTTGAAGTCAATCGGATATTAACTTTGGCCTCTAGAGCGTCCACAAGATTTTTTGAAGTGATCAAGGGCCATAACTCTGGCACTAATTATCGGAAATCGCTGAAAATCAATAGGCTTCTTCGTCTTATGACCTTAAACACTGTGTATAAATTTAAAGTCAATCGGATATTAACTTTGACCTTTAGAGCGTCCACAAGATTTTTTGAGGTGATCAAGGGCCATAACTCTGGCACTAATTATCGGAAATCGCTGAAAATCAATAGGCTTCTTCGTCTTATGACCTTAAACACTGTGTATAAATTTGAAGTCAATCGGATATTAACTTTGGCCTCTAGAGCGTCCACAAGATTTTTTGAAGTGATCAAGGGCCATAACTCTGGCACTAATTATCGGCAATCGCTGAAAATCAATAGGCTTCTTCGTCTTATGACCTTAAACACTGTGTATAAATTTAAAGTCAATCGGATATTAACTTTGGCCTCTAGAGCGTCCACAAGATTTTTTGAAGTGATCAAGGGCCATAACTCTGGCACTAATTATCAGAAATCGCTGAAAAACAATAGGCTTCTTCGTCTTATGACCTTAAACACTGTGTATAAATTTGAAGTCAATCGGATATTAACTTTGGCCTCTAGAGCGTCCACAAGATTTTTTGAAGTGATCAAGGGCCATAACTCTGGCACTAATTATCGGAAATCGCTGAAAATCAATACGCTTCTTCGTCTTATGACCTTAAACACTGTGTATAAATTTGAAGTCAATCGGATATTAACTTTGGCCTCTAGAGCGTCCACAAGATTTTTTGAAGTGATCAAGGGCCATAACTCTGGCACTAATTATCGGAAATCGCTGAAAATCAATAGGCTTCTTCGTCTTATGACCTTAAACACTGTGTATAAATTTAAAGTCAATCGGATATTAACTTTGACCTTTAGAGCGTCCACAAGATTTTTTGAGGTGATCAAGGGCCATAACTCTGGCACTAATTATCGGAAATCGCTGAAAATCAATAGGCTTCTTCGTCTTATGACCTTAAACACTGTGTATAAATTTGAAGTCAATCGGATATTAACTTTGGCCTCTAGAGCGTCCACAAGATTTTTTGAAGTGATCAAGGGCCATAACTCTGGCACTAATTATCGGCAATCGCTGAAAATCAATAGGCTTCTTCGTCTTATGACCTTAAACACTGTGTATAAATTTAAAGTCAATCGGATATTAACTTTGGCCTCTAGAGCGTCCACAAGATTTTTTGAAGTGATCAAGGGCCATAACTCTGGCACTAATTATCAGAAATCGCTGAAAAACAATAGGCTTCTTCGTCTTATGACCTTAAACACTGTGTATAAATTTGAAGTCAATCGGATATTAACTTTGGCCTCTAGAGCGTCCACAAGATTTTTTGAAGTGATCAAGGGCCATAACTCTGGCACTAATTATCGGAAATCGCTGAAAATCAATACGCTTCTTCGTCTTATGACCTTAAACACTGTGTATAAATTTGAAGTCAATCGGATATTAACTTTGGCCTCTAGAGCGTCCACAAGATTTTTTGAAGTGATCAAGGGCCATAACTCTGGCACTAATTATCGGAAATCGCTGAAAATCAATAGGCTTCTTCGTCTTATGACCTTAAACACTGTGTATAAATTTAAAGTCAATCGGATATTAACTTTGACCTTTAGAGCGTCCACAAGATTTTTTGAGGTGATCAAGGGCCATAACTCTGGCACTAATTATCGGAAATCGCTGAAAATCAATAGGCTTCTTCGTCTTATGACCTTAAACACTGTGTATAAATTTGAAGTCAATCGGATATTAACTTTGGCCTCTAGAGCGTCCACAAGATTTTTTGAAGTGATCAAGGGCCATAACTCTGGCACTAATTATCGGAAATCGCTGAAAAACAATAGGCTTCTTCGTCTCATGACCTTAAACACTGTGTATAAATTTAAAGTCAATCGGATATTAACTTTAGCCTGTAGAGCGTCCACAAGCAATTGTGGACGCCGGACCGACGGACGGACGGACGGACGGACGGACGGACGGACGGACGGACGGACGGACGGACCGACGGACGGACGGACGGACGGGGGCGACGACAATATACGACCACATTTCAATGTGGGCGTATAAAAACTAAATAATGTGAGAGAGAGAGAGAAATGGGGTTTAACGTCCACTCAACACAAACTAGGTCATTTCGGGACTAACATATGGTTTAATTTTATTTCAATAATTCGCTTGCGCGTAGGGGTCTTTGGCAGTGGGAGGAAACCGGAGTGCCCGGAGGAAACCCACGAGGTTGAGAAGGCGCCCCTATCTCCATGTCACATATGCTCACACCAGGGCTCGAAACCACAGCCGCAAGCCAGAGGTGACCGGCCAGCTAGAGGTCGAAGCGCGGCACTCTAGACCACTAGGCCCCCCCCCCCCCCCACTAAATAATGTAAAGGGAATATGATGAAAATTTCAGTCAAATTGATCTACTTTGAACCAAGAATTTAGGGATAAAATTTTGGACATAGGCTCGATCATTATGACTTTTTCGATTATCTATTTCTCGAATAAAGTGTTGGGCCACAGATCGAATCCTAATCCAGTAAATATCGCAGGCTAGCGATGAAATCGATTATGGTCCGGATAAGATAATAAATGTCTAATTAATAACAGTCTGGATAAGCTAATTAATGTCTATTTGATAATTAGGTAACATTTAAGGCTGAAAGAACATACCTGAAATAAGCTCTTGCATAATGTATAAATAAATCTACTTACTTCCAATAGCCATATATCTGAAGAACAACCATCCTGTAATAAGACCTTCTTTGGGATTTCGTGGTGGTTTCTTCATGATGTCGAGATCTGGGGGATTGAAACCAAGGGCAGTGGCGGGGAAACCATCAGTTACCAAGTTAACCCACAACAATTGTACGGGAATCAAAGCTTCTGGGATACCAAGAGCAGCAGTCAAGAAAATACTGGAATAAGAAAAGCAGACGATTTAAAGAAGAAACCACAATAGTAGGACATGCTGATTTGCTCCTTACTGGTTCAAAATGGAGTCTAGACCAATGACATCATCAGTTACATTAACAGAACTTGAACAATTAGGGTCAAACCCACTTATCAAATACAAAGAGGGGGTGCAGGTGGGCCGTGGACAGGATCTCTGGGTTAATTATCCACCTCAAGACAACAGAGTTTATTGTTAAGGCTAACAAGTTTTATCTTGCATAAGGCGAACCTATCTCCATGCTACATACACTCACACCAGGGATCAAAACCACAGCCGTAAGCCAGAGGTGACCGGCTAGCTAGAGGTTGAAGCGCAGCACTCTAGGCATCCCAACCCCCCTCATGGATTCCAATTATTCTAAATCTAAAGAGACTATAAGAACTTACCAGACTACCTCACCAATATTGGATGAAATAAGATAACGAATAAATTGTTTCATGTTACTGTAAATAGCACGTCCTTCCTCTACAGCAGCTACGATAGTCGAGAAGTTATCATCAGCTAAAATCATCTGTACGATTTGTTAAGGACGAATATATCTATAGAACATTTACATAAATTGGGTTTAACATCCACTCCACACAAACTAGATCATGTAGAGACTAACATAGATCAATCTTATTTAAGATACCTCGGCCATCCAACCACCCCGCTGTGAGGGAAATTATACCCAAATATGAATTGAATTTCAACTGTCATCAGTTCTCTTATGTATACGCAGGGAGAATGCAGCTCGCTCCTAGCCTTGCCCTCTGTCCTGTAGGCTATGAGAGATTCAATCATACAAATTTTACACTGATCCCTAATCAAACTAACAAATCAGATGTATGAAAGTATCATGACCTAAATCAAATAGGTTTAGTTCCTTTATGCAGCCATTCTGTTGAATATCTTAAAAGGATATCAGCAGCAGATTTGGCTACAGCAGTACCGGAACCCATAGCAATACCAATTTCAGCTTTCTTCAAGGCAGGGGCATCATTGACACCATCACCAGTCTGAAATAGAAAACATAATTTTTAAATTACAAAATCAATTTTCATTCTTTGAACACATATAGATAATGAAAAGAGAATATACTGAAAATTTCAGCCAAATATCTTCACCCTGAACCTAGATATTGGCGATTCAATTTTAGACTAGCTTTAATTGTCATTACTACCTTTCTACAATAATAAACAAACAGCTGATTCTGGTCTAGTCATGTAAATATATATATAATTAATATCTATTATAACATTTCAGGCCTAAAGAAAGTCC
The DNA here is from genome assembly GCA_948474765.1 of Patella depressa. Lineage (NCBI taxonomy): Eukaryota > Metazoa > Mollusca > Gastropoda > Patellidae > Patella > Patella depressa. The sequence goes on from OX419720.1 coordinate 10,693,037, forward strand.
TGCAATAGTCAGATTTAGCTCTTACGTAATGCACATTTAATTGTTTATATAAAGAAGGACCTGTAATTAGACATATTTAGCTCTTGCATAATGTAGGTTTAAATAACGTTCACTTACCATAGCAGAGATTTCACCCTCTCCTTGTAAATATTCAACAATCTTAGATTTGTGTGTTGGCTCTACACGGGCAAATAATCGGGCACGCATACAAGCAGCTCTTTGTTCTTCTGGAGCAAGTTCATCGAATTCACGACCAGTGTAGGCCAATCCATCAGTAGATTCATTTTCACCAAATACACCAATACGACGACAGATAGCTTCAGCTGTAGCCTACATTTAAATAATATAAATTAACAGACTTCAATTGAAATGAAATGTCATTTAATGTCCTACTGTTCTTCTCCAAACTGGGCTAATTAAGACGGGACATACGCCAATACAGTGTGTTATGAGGGACAGTTTGCCTCGACAGTGCCCTAAGGCCTACTCTTACATTGAATTCCAACTGTCAAGGGATCTTTTACTTGCACGGCAATGTGTACAAGAGACCTTGGTTTTCATGCCATCCGAATGACTAGACAGCAGTCCTTCAAGGCTCTCCGTCCTGCACCACTGACAAGGGGGAATCAACCCAGCATCTTACAAACTTAGCCACTTTGATCCCCCCCGGATGACTATGATTAGAACAGGTTAGAAAATAAAATTACTTGACATTGATGGTGGCCTATAAAAATATAACTGTTAATGTGATTGATGTTACTATAGCAACCCAACGCAAGAGAAGTAACTATGGTAACTGACCTTGTTATCACCAGTAATGACAATGACACGGATACCAGCGATACCACATTGTACAATGGATGCCTTGACTTCTTCACGAGGTGGATCCAACATACCAACACATCCAACAAATGTCATGTTTGTCTGAAAATAAATTGTACTTAATTATCCTCGATTCAAAGTTAAAAAAACAAAACATATCTTTGATTCAAAATTTAAAATATCGCAATTGTACATTAATATCTTTGATTCAAAGCTGGAAAGCAACGGGAATTAAATATGATTTGCTTATCTTGTGAAAATATACTATGGTCCAACAAACCATACAAAAGAGCACTGTCAGGCTATTTCCAACAAGATGGAGGATTGATTTGGGTGCCACCATATTAAATAAGACTGTGATCTTGACTATTTGCTGTTTGGGTGCCATTAGGCTACCCGTGGGGATTAATAGAGATACTGTTCTTACATAACAAAATGGAGTTTATACGCCATACAGTGTGCTGTGAGGGAAATTTCACCCAGACAGTGGCACTAGAGTCTACTCTTATATCGAATTCCAACTATCAAGGCTTCTTTTACATGAATGTCAATATGTACACAGGACCTTGTACGTTCGTCCCATCTGAACAACTAGACAGCTAAAATCTAAACCTACCTCATACTGAATGAATTTTCTAGAGTCTTCTAAATCCATTTCATCTAATCTGGGTGGCGAGTCAATAGTAGCAAGAGCTAAACAACGGAGAGTATCTCGTCCAGTACCGTAGATCTTCACTTGTTTAATAATCTCGGCCTTAATAGCAGGTGACATGGGTACCTTGTTGTTTCCAATACGAACATGAGTACAACGATCCAACATACCTTCAGGAGCACCCTAAAATATATCAATGAAAATTAAATTAGGGTAAAATATAACATAATATTTATCCAGAGAGAGATAAATGGGGTTTAATGTCTACTCCACACTAGGTCATTTCAGGACTAACACATGGTTCAATTTTATTTCATTAATTTGCTTGCATGTAGGGGTCTTTAGCAGTGGACGGCAACATTTCCATTTCCATTCATACTTCAATTTCCAAAGAATACTGAGCGTTTTCAACTAAAAAAAGTCTATTTAGGTTAGCTTAGTGTCTGTTCAAGCAGTGCTTATTTGAAATAGGCAACATAAGTTAAGTATGATTTGATTTGTGACATATACATTGAAGCCGTGTTGATTGGTCTAGATAGTACATTTAATTAGTGTTTGTCATCTCATCAGAAACCCTTGTTGTTACCCCCATATAGTTATTGAATTTAATTTATTTGACGATCAATCGGTACTGACAGTAGAATTTTTGCTTCACAATTTTGAAAACTTATTCAACGAAGTTCCTTGTTTCTTACCTTACAGAACATACGAGCTCCATTAGCAATTCTTGTTGGCTTGTTTGGAGTGGCATAAACACTCATGGATTTACGATCTCGCGAGAATTCAAGGGTGACATCTTTTTTCCACATTTCGTTGATAACTTGATTACAGCAGGTACAATTTTCACGTTTTGTGAGACCAGTTCTGTCCGTCTGGTAGACGTTCATCTTCTCACATAATACAGTTAAAGCAGTCTCGGTAGCCTCACCTACTTTCTCATAAATATCTTTTGACTGAAAAATATACACAAAACATAAATAATGACCACCTCATTAATATCTTTTAGACTGAAAAAACGTATATCAAATAAAATAAATTATAAAAAGTTTGTACATTTTAACTTTAAAGATATATTATGTAAGATTTATATTAAAGGGCAGTCTGTTCTTGTTACAAAAAATAGAGATGCAAAAAAAACAATATATTCACAATTTCATTCAAATAATTTAATTCTGAGTGAATTTATCACTATTTGTAGTTTTGATAAGATCTAGCATAGATTGTTAATTATCGTAGCAACGATTAGCCATTTTATGGTTAAATTTTTAAATATTGCAGGTATTTTTTATCCATTTAAATTTTTAGATTTAGATATTGCACCAACAGAGCTGATTAAGACGCTTGTATGTCATCCAGTGTGCTCCGGGGAAATTTTGCCTAGTCTTTTGTCCCATCTGGAAGACTAGACTAGACCCTATCCTTGCCAATCCCATGTGATTGATTACAGTTGATTTCCTGAATTTTGCAAACATAAATAAATAGTTCTACATAAAGCAACAAAAAAAAAAAAAAAAAAAAAAAAAATGAAAAAAAAACCTTACATCATTGAAATCCACACTAGAATCGTTACACATGGCACAGATGACAGCCATTTCTTCTAGACCTGGGAAATCAGCACACTTAATCTTTCGGCTCTTATAGAATCTAAAATATTATAGAAATATAAAATACATAGATGAAATGTGGTTAAACATCCTACTGTTCTGCTTCTGCTGGGCTTTATGACGCAAGCTATTAGGGGAAATTGTGCCCAGACAGCAGCGCTGCCGCCTACTCTTATTTCAAATTCCAACTGTTTTTTTATGTGCATGTCTGTGTGTACATGGGACCTCATTTTTCATCCCATCAGAATGACTATACATTGTTCCTTGCCAGTCCTAACCCATTAATAAGGGGAACACCACAGGAGAAAATTTCAGATGAAAGAACCTGCAGGTTAGCGTCCTACTCACAGAGCCACTGTAGATAGAAAGACAGAATTCTGTTACAGATGAAATTTGTGCCACAAATGGAATTATTAGAGAGAGAGAGAGAGAGAGAGAGAGAGAGAGAGAGAGATGGAGTTCATCATATAGGGACGAAGACATGGTTCAAGTTTATTTCAATTACTTCACTTGTTTGTACATATCTTTAGTAGTGGGAGGAGATATGACGGACAACCTTGTCACCTCAAGCGGCAAACAAATCTCAATAACAGACCGTGTGATCCAATGTACACACATTGATCATTATAATAATAAAACTTACATTTCTCCTTCTGGGGCGTATGTCGATCCAGTAATTTCAAATTGACTTGTTTCAATCATATTACCTTCAATTTTACTGAACAAAAACATCTACAAAATCAAAAAAATACACTTAATTTATACTCATGCTTGTCTGGTCAAAATTATAAACGATATAAAGCTCAAAGCTCTGATAGTCATTGGTATTTTTCGGTCAACGTCTAAAATGCTAAACGTGTTTGAATAATTTATAGAGTGATATTTCTTTTAAGTGATTTATCCTTATATTGAGTTTCAACTCTTGAGGGATCTTTTACGTGCACTTCAATGTATACACAGGACCTCTGTTTTCCATCCCATTACAACTACCAGACAGCTGTCCTTGTCTGGCCCTCTGTTCTGTACCACAGACAACTGGGGAACCATGCCAAAAAATAAAAAAGAACTTTCTTGGCCGTTACCGAGAGCGAATATGCAACCTCCAGGCCAGCACATTACCCACTTAGCCAACATGGATCCCCTTGGCTAGATTTCTAATATCAGCATTTGATTGGCTGCTTACCTTGCATACGGACATTTGATTGGTTGTTAGAGTACCGGTTTTGTCTGAACAGATGACAGAGGTACAACCAAGAGTTTCGACAGAGGGCAGACTTCTTACGATGGCGTTCTTCTTGGCCATTCTTCTGGTACCTATTAATACAAAGTATTGAGATTAGAAATATCTTATAACATTATTTTCTGAGACAATTTAATTACTTGTTTCTGATTTTGTTTAACACCTCAGTTTGAGAGGAGAGAGAAATGGGGTTTAACGTCCACTAGACACAAACTAAGTCATTTCTGGACTAACATATGGTTTAATTTTATTTCAATAATTTGCTTGCACATAGGGGTCTTTAGCTGTGGGAGGAAACCGGAGTGCCCAGAGGAAACCCACGAGGTTGAGAAGGTGCCCCTATCTCCATGACACATACGCTCACGCCAGGGATCGAAACCACAGCCGTAAGCCAGAGGTGACCACCTTAGTTTGAAGCAAACACGGAAGAATAGAGTATCTAGTAGATCTAGCCAAAAAATATAATTCTTTCCATTAAAGTAACGATGTGCCATTGGCATTTCTCGACTAAATATCAGATTCTCACAGCATTTAATTAAGAAACAAAATCAAATCAAAATACCAACGCTAGATAATGTCCTGGCTTGGATTCAATCGGATTTAAAACTTGCCCATCATTAAAATGGCTGTGGGCTTATTGCATCGCCAGCAGCATAAATCAAGATATCTTAATCCTACATATTTGTAAAAACTTTATCAAAATTGAACAGTTATTGGACTGATATTTTTATAAGAGACTCGTATTTCACAATATTGCGATTCCTATTGCCTAAAACAGCACATCAGGAAAGCCTTAAAACCTATGAGCATGTTTTGTGGATTTAGTGCTATATAAATAGACAAATCAAAACCTTACCCAGAGCAAGACAGGTGGTGATAACAGCTGGTAAACCTTCAGGAATGGCAGCTACAGCAAGGGCAACAGCAATTTTAAAATAATAGATGGCACCCTGTCAAACAAAATAACCATATTCAATTTAAGGTGAAAAAATATACAACCCAAAATGATGTCATCTTAATCATAAAACAATCGGATTATCAAGAATGATTTTCATACATTACACGTTTTGTTTGAGATTCAAGATGTTGTCGATAATACAGCTCTGAAAATCCTTGTACAATCAGAATTAACAGGAACACAATCGGAATTAACAAGAATATTCTTCATGGATTACAAGTTTTGTTGGATAATATAGCTCAGAAAATCTCTTTTTGTGTGATACAGGAGTTGAGGTTAGATATGTTTACGTAAAGAAAACCAATACATACCCTCATCCAGGAGCCACCATGGGCAGGATCGTTAAAGTGACCAATATTGATGGCCCAGACAGCAACACAGATAACAGTGATGACCTGAAAAATGCATCCAACAAATATAAATACAGAAATGAAATTGGGTTTAACGTCTTATTGTTATAAATACTGATATGTCCAAATAGAATTGAAAACTAAGAAACACTTGATTGTCCCGACTCTTTCACAAATTTTAATGAACCTGAATATATTAATGAACCTTTTACAATACCAAATATCTTTAATGTTCAAAGCCAGGTAATTAATTTGTTTGAATAAGTTGTTTTGGGTTGGGTTTTTTTTGGGGGGGGGGGATAACTTGTTGGGATTTTTTTTTTTTTTTTTAAAGTACTTTAGAAATTTATTAGGTATTGATTGATTGAGTTCATATACCATAAACACCTGTTCACCAAATTCATCAAGTTTTGTTGATAATTAGAATTGTAGAATTTTATTACAATCTGTATTAATCTATTCTGATCAAGCAGGAATTAATAATTTCTAATTTGATACGACATGTGTAGGGGTGGATCGTGGCGACGGCTTGGATTTGATTTATTTAGATAAAGCAGGACCCTATATTATTTATTAATATAACATACCTTAGACAACTGTTCACCAAATTCATCAAGTTTTTGTTGAAGTGGAGTTTTCTCGGTTTCAGTGTCCATCATCTCATTACGAATCTTACCTGAAACATAAAATCAATAAATACAATATTGGTTTAATATTACACAAGATACACTACAGATTTAAACACATGATGCCAATATCATCAACAAATGTTTTGTATATGATGGCATCTGTAAGAACTTTCTGCGTATATATATAATCTTTCGTACATGCAGTAAAGGATGGATCAATAACCATTGGCTACTTTCAATTTGTTTATGATGCAATCTTTTATTTTTTACATGGAAATATGAGTTTATTTTGCTCTTACATCAATATTCATATTTTGGGGTGGGTGCAGGGCGGGGCCCATATAAATAATTTGAAACACGATCTATTCAACTCTTATAAGGGCACAACAACAATGCCCATTTCTTACATTACATAGAATTTAAGTTCTGTTTAAAATGAGTGAAATGGTACATGTAGTCTATTAGTAGGTACATGTACAATAAAAATTTAACATCAGTCTAATTATAATTCTATCAGAATGAAATATTACTGGTCAGGTATATGAAGAAAGGTTAGCATATGATAGCGGAAGCATGTGTCTAGTTAAATTGGATATGTTGCTAATAGAATGATTCCATATTAAACACACTGTTTATGTTTTAGATAATTTGAGATGGATTTTTAAAATTGAATACGCTTTCTCTTACTGGAGCTAATATTTGTGTATTTTCTGTATATGTAATCTTCCTAAAGAGAGAGAGAGAGAAATGGGGTTAAACGTCCACTCAACACAAACTAGGTCATTTCGGGACTGACATATGGTTTAATTTTATTTCAATAATTCGCTTGCGCATAGGGGTCTTTAGCAGTGGGAGGAAACCGGAGTGCCCGGAGGAAACCCACGAGGTTGAGAAGGCGCCCCTATCTCCATGCCACATACGCTCACACCAAGGCTCGAACCACAGCCGCAAGCCAGAGGTGACCGGCCCGCTAGAGGTCGAAGCGCGGCACTCTACACCACTAGGCCATCCCAACCCCCCCGTAGCAAAGAGGACTACTACCCTCACCCTAAAAACTTATGTGCAAATTTCTGAAGAAAATATGTCTGAGACTATATAGGCCGACGAAAATCAAATTTTGGCCTCATTATTGCTCAATTCCATACTTGCTTATTAATATTTTAGTGGTGCTATTTTAGATTAATGTAATATCAAGGTACGATTCCACACACTTTCTATTTGTGCTACAATGTGCCACCATATACCAAACCCAAATCTTAAAATAGATCCTGGCATCATTATTCGATATTTTCATACATTCTTATTAATTTTTTTTGTTTTTTTTGTGCTATTTTAGATTAAATATCAAGGTACCAATCAACATAGTTTCTAGGTGTGTTCTATCTTGTACAATGACTGCATGACATTATAACTCATCTATTTTTATACTGACAATAAAAGAACCATTCCAAGCTTTGTAACTGATATCTAAGAATAAAATAAGTTTGTATAATGTGGGCAACTTTTTCTTTAACAGTCTATTTTGACACTCCATTCTACCCCGATTATTGTGTTTTTTATGGAGAGGGTTCTATCATGGTTTCTTTACTAGTATAAACACGATTTAGAAATCTGAGCTGTTAGACAGCTGTTTCGGGAGACTTGTACAGATATTAAAAAAACATTTCCTAGAGTGATATACCAAGTACATAGGGCGATGTTTTGTACATAATATACTAGTTCAGCTATCTGGCAAGTATAAATATAGATAATTAAATAAATAGAGCTAGTGTTTGAGTGGTCTCCCTTGTGTGCTACAGGATACTTGTTCATGACATAGTTCCCTCCCTTTGACTGTATGACCTGCTACAAGGTAAGAATATCCAGACCATCTACCTGACCAAATATGGTAAAGGTATAATATAGAGGAGTATGAAGTAAACTGAATGGTTTAAAGGGTAAAGTTAATAGATGATTTGGATCTGTTAATGGCTGCCAACTATCTGATTAGCTAGTTATATCATATAAGTAACACAGGTAGATATAATTATCTAAATAGACACCGTGGGTTATCTGTATAAACATCATGTATACAGTAGGGTATAAAATTCAACCTCATGTCATATCAATATAATAAATCACAAACATTTCTATTTTTATTCATTCTTAATTTAATTTGACAATCTATCTTTATCAAAATATAAATTCCACTCATATATAATTAGTGTAGTATAATTTAACCTTATGGCATATCAATAAAATAAATCAAACTAAATTTTCTTCAATTTTATTAGAGAGAGAGAAATGGGGTTTAACGTCCACTCTACACAAACTAGGTCATTTTGGGACTAACATATGGTTTCATTTTATTTCAATAATTCACTTGCGCGTAGGGGTCTTTAGCAGTGGGAGGAAACCGAAATTTTATTAAAATATGTCCTAAAACACTTTATTACTTGGACAAGCCATTCAAAGAGAAATTAGGTTTAACGTCCATTGAACGCAAAATACGTTATCTCGGGACTAACATGGTTGAATTTAATTTCAATAGACGTCTTAAACAGTGGGAAGAAACCAAGGGACCCAGAGAAAACTCAAGAGGTTTGCCAAGCGGGAAATCGAAACCAGATAGTGTGTTGAAGCTGAAATTTTGTATTTCTCTCATTTTAGTCTTAACTATATTTGTTTAAAGTTCCAATTTCACTTTTTCTAAGAAAGTCAAAATATAATTATTTCTATGTTTTTTGCTCAAAAGGTTGTCAACTCACTATTATACGATCATGGACAAAATTTTGGGGGGGTTAAAAAGGGTGACACTGATTGATTGAGGAAATAGTTACTCAATTACCTCCCTTGTTTTCCCATTCTTCTACATGGACAGCCATCTTCAAACGTTTGAATTTGAAGTTGAAAATGATATTTTTGCCAATTTCTCAACTGGCAATAGTGAATTATAGGATTAATAGGATTATTCTTTAACAAGGTAGGACTGTTTATAGGTTCAATCTATTTTGGGGCTTTATTTTAATAAATTTTAAAAATATAACTTAAAAAAATGCTATTGGAACTTTAAAGCACTAAAGGTAACACATTTAGAGACCAGAAAAGAACCTGAGATAAATATAAAACTTCCACTCAAGGTTTCATTTACTTTGGTTGATAAACTGTATGTTTATTTTGTGCTATTAGTGTTTTATTATTTCATCTGGAAAGTAGTTTTATTATCATTGCTGATTAGCACTTATTGAAATGGGGTTTATAAATTATAAATTCCACTGACTGGGCTCATGAAGAAGTGATTAGTACTACATACTAGAGCTAAATGTACTCTACCATTCAGGTAAGAAAACTATAGTAGCAATTTATAACAAAATGTCATGTGTTTCTTGCTACTGAGTAGTAAGCAGCTTCTTCCACCAATTATACTAATGTTTAGGTTGCCAGCCAAAAAATCATTACCTGTACATACTAGTCTTATTACATAACTGATGTATTAACGAATTGTAATATACATTATATTTAACTGATGTATTATATCTAATCATAATAACTGACTGATGTATATTATATAATAGTAATATATGACTGAAGTATATTATGGTATACTAGTAATATGAGTAGTAGAAGTACTATAGACCACATGTTAATAATCACAGTTATCTCTCCTATAAGATAAACACCATTATATACCTCTAGTGTAATAAATATTATATAACCTTGTATCTTCAAGCCTGGAAATATGGCACCCGTCACTGACAATGTCAGGCACAGACTCAGGCACAAAACCTCTGGTGACTGTCATTTTGTCCGGCACTGATTTGTCTTTTTTAGTGATATTATTTATATATGTCCGGCACTAAGTTGAAAATGTCAGGTACTAGTGCCCTACAATTTGTCAGGTACATCTAAAACCGTTATTTCCAGGCCTGTACATCTCAAACACACAATATATTATTCATTTTGAAATGAAATGAAATAGGCTTCAACCTCCTACTGTTCTGCTCCTAATCTGGGCTAATGAAGAGAGAAGGAAAGTTTGTCCTGGCAGCGGTGCTACAGCCTACTATCTAATTCCAACTGTCCAGGGATCTTTTACGTGAACGTTAATGTGTACACGGGACCTCGATTTTTCATCCTATCCGACAACCAACAACTTGACAGCCGTCCTTGTCAGGCTGATCCTTTTGAGACTAACATGTAACTATTACTTTCAAGTTTCTTTGGTCATGTCTCCATGTGTGTAATTTTAGAGAGAAGAATTTTGCCCAGGCAGCATTTTTTCTGTTAACCCTCCATAGAATTTAAACTGACTATGCTACAATTTCTTGTACAGCCAGGTAGAAACCTCGCCAGATAAATCCCAATGGCATTTTCCCATCTTTATTGAACTGGTTGGTGCAGTAAAGTAGTAGATTAAACTACGTTTCATTTCAGATAATGACATGGAGAAACATTTAAAACCGTATAATATAAACCATGTTAAACCACCGTGTAAAAACATCGTTAAATGCTATAATAATAATAACCCTGATAAGATCCCAAGAAAAACAGTTTCATTTAACTTTTAGATACATGTGTGTTGCAAGAGTATTGATTTCCACATCAACTCCTTTGACATTTTCATAAAGTAAATCAAAAAAGAAAAAAAAAATATATATATATATATTTAAGTAGAAGGTTTATATGAAAAAAAAAGAGTTTGGAAATAACATTTTATAAAAGAAAATTTAATAAAAGGTCAAAAAAAAAAGAGGAAAAAAAAAAAAAAATAAAAATAGATAAAAAAAAACACACCCATTTTTCTGAAGCACAAGTTAATATGGAGAGTTAGGAATTTACATTTTGTAAAATAAAACTTATAATCTGGATGAAAGAGAATAAGAGACAGAAATCTATTGATGGTTCATGTACAACTCAGCATGAAGTTGATTAGTTAATCAAATAGAATAAAGCCGAGTTAAGTAAAAGGGTTTTTTATATTGTGAGATTAGGCCAATATATAAATTCTATGTTTCCCTTACACTGTAAATATTAAGTGCAGGGGGAACTGCACCACACACGATTACACAAAACAAATCTACGAACAAGGAAACAGGAGAAAGGCTGCAACGTCCAAAGTCATAACCCCTTGTGGACGGGATTTTCGACGAAATTTCATAACCCTGGACGGGATTATTTAGGGGAAAAAATCATTTTTTTTAAAATGTGAATTTATCTTCAATCAAAGAATTCCTGTTGTAAGTTTATGATGTTTTGAGTTCACAAAATGAATTTTCCTTGCCTTATAGTCTATTTTAACCCAAAACTTGGTCGAAAGACAGCTGGCGATTCCTGGCAACCGCCATTGTTTAAATGTCGTAAATATGCAGAAAATTCGAGAAAATTACACGATAAAATACAAGTGATACCATCTAGAAAAGGGAGATAACTAGTTTATGATCGCAAGGCAAAGGGGGATTCCCCGTGCTAAATTTAGCATATTTAAATGAGGACTGATTCAGGGTGTCACGTGTGACGTGCCAACACGTCAACCGTCTCTGGGCACGGAAAATATTTGCGTGTCAACACGTCATCCGTCCACAAGGGGTTAACATCCACTCATTTCGGGACTGACATAATGTTCAATTTTATTTCAATAATTCACTTGTGCGTTGGGGTCTTTAGCATTGGGCGGAAACAGGAGGACTCACAGAAAACTCACAAGGTTGGACAAGTGCTCCTACTACTTGAGGTACAAGTGAGGAATCAAAACGAGACAACTTGTCAATAATCTAAACTACTAGATACATGAATATAACAACAGTTTGTTTCAAGTCTCACCTAGAGAACAATAGATCAATAAACTAAACTCAATCAATTTCAAATTCTTCCAATTCACTGATTTTATATCTGTTTTTTTTTTGCCATATTTCCTCCTTTCAACAAAATGGGATCAATGAACTTTTTCCAACCAATAAAAAAACCTCATTGATTGAACATTCTAATTTATTTAGTAATAAATTCGATCAACTATTTTTCTTGGTGAAGTGTGAAAGAGATCAAACCATCTTTAGTTTCAAATTAGATGGAGTGGCAAGACTTACAAACAAGATAAATATTCGCATCAATGTCGACTTGATCTACTTCAAACTAGATATTTTGGCAATGGGTTATGGATGGTGTCTGTCGGTTAATGACATTAAAGCACTGTTTATGTCGGTGTGAAGGTTACAGTGATGTACAGGTAAGCATGTCTTCCAACTGGAGCATAAAAAAAAACATGGGCTGAAGTGGTGGTGAAGAAAACAAATACCCACTCAAACAAAGGTAGATCGTTTTGAAACTAACATGTATTGTGAAAGTCTGTCATAACTAAAAAGGGGGTGGGGCATGGAGGGGGACAAACTGGGAAATCCAGCGCACCATTCGGCACCAACAATTTGATCGGTTTAACATCCACTCGACACAAACTAGGTCATTTTGGGACTAACATATGGTTTCATTATTTCAATAATTCGCTTGCGCGTCGGAGTCTTTAGCAGTGTGAGGAAACTGGAGTGCCCGGAGGAAACCCACGAGGTTGAGAAGACACCCCTATCTCCATGCCAAATACGCTCACACCAGCGCTCGAAACCACAGCAGCAAGCCCAGAGGTAAATTTGATCAAATCCAGGGTCTCATACTGTGGTATAATTTGTTTACTACAACTACAATCAGGTTGTTGTTGGTCGTATTCCCTAATAAATTTTAAACTTTTGTATACATGTACATGACAGAGTTTACATGACAGAGTTTTTACTGACAGAAAAAATGAAATGTGGTTAAACGTCCTACTGTTCTTCTATCTTGGGCTAATGAGTACACAGGATTTGTTTTTTGTCCCATCCGAACGACTACACAAGTCCTTGTGACAGACCTAAGATCAGGGCACTAAGCACTTTACAATTAAGAATAGTTTGCTTTGTCAACCCCTACCGTCCTGCATGACTAAAAATGAGCAACGACAGCTACGGAAGTCATAGATGTCAATTTCAAAATCTGTGCAAAACACACTTCCATGCGAATTTTATATGTATATATTTATCAAATCTATTGTTCATACAATCTTAGAAACACAATATTCCTCTATTATAACTTATTTATCTATAGAAAGAGCTGATATTGCTCCATCCGATTCATTTATGATCAAAATACTAATAAATGAAATGAAATGAAATGTGGTTTAATGTCCTACTCTTTTGAACCTAATATTGCTCCATCCGATTCATTTATAATCAAAATACTAATAAATGAAATGAAATGAAATGTGGTTTAATGTCCTACTCTTTTGAACCTAACCTGGGCTAATGGAAGATGGGCATACGCCATGGGCAGCAGCGCAACGGCCTACTCTTATATCAAATTCCACCTGCCAAGGGAATTTTTATGTGCACTCCAATGTGTACACGGGACCTTGGTTTTTCATCCCATCCGAACGACTAGGCAGCTGTTCTTGTAAGGCCCTCCTTCCGTATCACTGACAAGTGGAAATCACTCCAGAAAATCGAGATGAACTTGCTCGGCCAATGCAGGGATCGAACACCCGACCTCCAGGCTAGCGAACCAGCGCCTTATCCACTTAGCCACCGTGACCCCCCAAATCAAATTAAAATCTTTCCAACAGATAGCTGTGTGTGTACGTAGATGTATATGTTATATAGTTGTTGGTGGTACAGTAGTAAAGTATAATACTACAGTGTCAGCATGCGACTATAAATAAACTGGTGGTATTAACACAGGCTGTTTTTGTTTATTTAATGTGTTGCTACAGATACATAAAGATCTAAAACATCAAAAACTACAACAAATCTACTCATAATTTATCTCTATATATTAACTATTACATGGCTACTAGCCAATTTACATGTTTCATGGGGGCATATTATTGCAGTCTGTTATTTAAGAGATGAAGCCATTTCTTTGCATGTCGGAAAAGAGCATTTTTAATGGTAAATTACATGGTTTAAGTGTGGAATTTTTTAATCATCGATTCTTAACACCAGTTTCTAATGGAGAAAGTATATAAGTATTTGAAAATGGTTCTAACAGGACAATTATCAACCGTTCAAGAAACCAAGAGATAGAGAAACAACACAAACTTATTTCAATAATTAGCTTGTGTGTAGGTCTTTAGCAGTGGGAGGAAACCAGAGGACGCAGGGAGAAAATCCCAAGAGGTTGGACAGGCGACTCTACTCCTTGTCATGTACAACCAGGGATTCAAAACCAGTTGATTCAATGACAGGCTTTATGATACAGTGCACATGTGCTAACCATTCGGCCATACATCCCCCTGTCGGGCCATAATAAAGGTTAAATTAGAGTTTAAGACCATACACCATTTTTATTTCTCTTAAATGAATCTAGTAATAATAATTATAGGACAAATCATAAAGTTCCTTGATTCTGATTTAAAACCAAAGAGAACTTGATCACAAGGATGGCCAAAGAACTAAACATTTTAATATGTTTAGCCTTAGTTTTGTATATTTTTCAATATATGCCCAGTTTGTTTCTTCATGGAGTGTAACATCCGCTTTCTGTGAAGATGGTCTTTCGGACAGAAAAACATAATTTAAATTTAAAAACTTACCGATTTCAGTGTTAAGTCCAGTTCCAATAACGATACCACGGCATTTACCAGCAGCAATGTTAGTTCCCTAAAATATTTAAATATAATCAATAAATTAAACACATTCCACATACTGAGTTAACGAAATGTTTAATAAACAATTTGCATGTCGTTTGTCATAGATTAAACTGTGAAAAAATCAGATGTCTGAAAAATGCACAAGAAAATCAGGGGCTTTAAAATTTTATATCAAGAATGAATTTAGCTACAGTAAAACCTGTGAATACAGATCTTTGGATGATAATATCCATGTCTTACAGCTCTTTTTAGATTTTCCGCACAGTGAATTTTTCTCATCTAATAAACCAGCCCGATCAACCAGAATTCATGATCTTTTTGGTGTCACTCAACCACAAGATATTTAGCCGCTTACATGAGAAGACGATAAAATGATTCAAAGACAACGATAAAATGATTCAAAGAACACATTCATCCATTAACTTGAAGGTCTACTGTTGCATAAATGAAATGCCAGCGTATGTCGGAAGTATTCGCATGCACAGAGATGTACAAAGACAACCAGCTGGATTTTATTAAAGATCTATTGTTGCATAAAATGAAATAAGAATCAGTATTGGTGCAGTGAAATAGAAAAGGGTTTAACATTCTACTGTTCTGCTCCAACTGGGCTATTTCAAAGAGAGAGAGAGAAATGGGGTTTAACGTCCACTCAACACAAATTAGGTCATTTCGGGACTAACATATGGTCCAATTTTATTTCAATAATTCGCTTGCGCGTAGGGGTCTTTAGCAGTGGGAGGAAACCGGAGTGCCCGGAGGAAACCCACGAGGTTGAGAAGGCGCCCCTATCTCCATGCCACATACGCTCACACCAGGGCTCGAAACCACAGCCGCAAGCCAGAGGTGACCGACCAGCTACAGGACGGAGCGCGGCACTAGACCACTAGGCCATCCTAACCCCCCCTGGGCTATTTCAGATGGGCAAACGCAATACAGTGTGCTATAGCCTACTCCTATATCAAATCCCATCTGCCAAGAGATCTTTTCATACACGGGACGTCAAGTTTTCTACCCATCCTTTCAGGCCCTCCGTCCTGCACCACTGACAAGGGGGGGGAACCCGTCGGAGATAATACAAAGTGAACTATGGGGATACTTACAGAGAAGAGGATGTTTTTCTTATCTTGATTGACAGCTCGAGGATCTGGGACAGCTTCTGTTTGTTTCAATACACTAACACTCTCACCAGTAAGAATAGCTTGATCAACTCGAAGGGTTGTAGACATAATAGCTATTACTCTAACATCAGAAGGTACTTTATCACCAACTGAAATGAAATGAAATGGGGTTTAACATCCTACTGTTCTGCTCCTGAAGACTGGCCTAGGCCATACATTGTGCTATGAGGGAAATTTTTGCCTGGGCAGCGATGCTACAACCTATTCTTATATCGAATTTCAACTGAAACAGGATCTTTCCATGTGTACACAGGACCATGGTTTTTCATCTCATCCGAATGACTAGACAACTGTTCTTGTCAGGCCTTCTGTCCTGCATCATCACTGACAAGAGGAAACCATGTGGGAATATCTTGGCCAATGCAGGGATCAAACATCCGACCTCCGGACTAGCGAGTCAGCGTTCTACCCACTAAGTTGACCATTCAATTTTGATAAGTGTTCAATTTCTGAACAATTTACTTCTTTTTCATCTTAGATTATCAATATTCTTTGTAAGGTATTGATTGTGATTGATCAACTCCAGATACACAATATGTAACCAACCAATCAAAATTGTCAATACATAAAAAATTCTCAAAAAAATCTTTTGAGAGGCATTGATTATTGAGACCTTTGAGTCAACTGGCAGTCAATTTTCTGAAAAAGCTCACAGTACCATAAAATCCGACAATACCATACTCTCAACTTACCGGAAATTTCAACGAGATCTCCGGGCACCAGTTTACTTGCCCGGATTCTCTGAACACCTTTGTGGTTCTGTCGTACAACTTTAGCGATTTCGGGTTCATATTCTTTGAGAGCTTCAATGGCACTTTCTGCATTTCGTTCCTACAATAACAAAAGAACGAGGTTAAATACCTTGACCACAGTGGATAATGTCTTCCAAGATTAACTGGATAGTTCGAAATACTTATTAGTACACAATATCCAGTAATTTATATTCAATACAATCCTGGAATTAACGATTTTAGTCACAATAAATGTCAGACATTAATAAAATTAAAAACACAGAAAAAAGACAATTTAGTGCAAACGTCATGTACATGTACAGTAATCATTTTTTTAAATGTTATTTCCTTGAATGGAGGAGATAAAAAAAATTATGCTTTGCACTAGCAGGAAGGGACACAGACACCATTGCCTGCCTACCCCCATCTGAACATGCAACCATTGCTGTGATGTTCCTCGTTTCAATTTGCTGTAATGGTATGGGGGATGGAATAAGATTTTTTTTCTGTTTTTTTCCGTAAATATAAACTAAAAGTATGTACTAACCTGCCAGACACCAACAATTGCATTGGCTATTAAAATAGTTAAAATAACAAAAGGTTCAACAAAAGCTGTCACTTGTTCTTCAGTTTCTTCAAACCAAGCTAAAACCTGAAATAATAAAATACATTGAGGGTTGATTTTGGTCTTGTTGTGTTCATTAATGTCTAATTATTAATTTAGATAACATTTCAGACCCAAAGAAAGACCTGCAATAGACAAATTTAGCTCTTGAAGAATGTATGTTTCAAGCATAAAACAAATGTCTAGATTAGATAATGGTGTTGCATTTACGAATGATTATTTTCACAAGCAGTATTAAGTAATTAATTTGTCTGTTCATTACTCATCACCGTTCGCGAAGTAATCTAATCTAGATAAACTACATGTATTTTAAAACTGCACTAAAAGGAACCTAATATTGTTTGAAGATTCTCACTGAATTTAACAAATTGCCAACAATGGTTTGAAACTTAACATTGATTACAGAAACTCCTGATAAAACAGCACGACTAAATGATACCCGAGCTGTAATGATACAAGCCAAGTTAAATCATTAATCCATATATACATGTTCACATAGTTACACACATAAAATACATGTTTTCGTTAATAACAAGTTTGAAATCATTTCAAGATTTTAAATGCATTTTTACACTTTGAGAATTGCCCGTGTAAGAGATTTAATTTTCTCTTCACAGTACAGAAAAAATCTCTCAAGCTCGTACATCTGTTGATCTTCAAAACCAGAAACTCATTACTCTAATCAAATAAACAGAGTTATACGAGAATATATCAAAATAAAGGAGATAATTGCACAATTATCACCTGTCAGGCTTCAATTAGATACATTTCAAATTATCACTTCAAAAGCCTTACAAATAAAATGATTATAATTGACTACGGCTGAAAACAATTTATTTTGATAATTTTCAGACTAACATTCATGAAGGGTAGAATCATTGCTTGCCAGGTAACAAAACATTTGTCCACTAGCAATGAAATGAAATATGGTTAACGTCGTACTGTTCTGCTCTAACTAGGATAATGAAGTCATGCAAGTGGAGCTACATTTCACATTTTAATTGTCAAGGGTTCTTTTACTTGCACGTCAATGTGTACATCAGAGCAATATAAATTTATATTAGCTTGGATTATAATTGAAGCCTCACAACACATAAAATCCTTCAGAATCTATAGGCTTCTTTAGAGTTAATAGAACACAGTTTTTATGGGATATTGTAAGTTATCAAGTTCAAAATTATATGGATTATATTGTGAACGATACATCGACAGGCTGTACCTGATTGCGTGCAAATGAAAATAGGATTTAATGTTCACAAAAAATAGATCCATACGAACAAAGATGAAACAAGAAGTTGGATACAGACTGATAAGTCGGACCTCCTTGTGGTGACCATGTTAGCCTAAGTCATACAACCACATTGGTGATAACAAAAGATTCACACTTCGACCACTCTGTCACCTAAATCCATTTTGAGCACGAGTGATGAGGACATATTGTAGTCTATGTTGACAACGTGATACATTATAGCATTAACACCAGGTTAAAAACTTTCTCCGCTAATTTAGAAAGATTTACCAGTCTCTCAATCTGATTAAAATACAGATCAATATTTCTTTTCGTCTTTTTATACTTTCGATGGATTCCACTACATGAAAATCTATGACATAGGTTAACAAAGTGGGTATTTGGAAATAGAACTATTGCTTTGTCTTTGATTCAAATGTCTACCCATGGTTAGGGTGCACAGCATGCCTAGAACCTTCCACAACAGTCAATTTCTTTGGCTAATCCTTCACATTAACCAGAATGTGGGTTATATACAATTCCTCCAGATCCTTGTGTATTGAAATGAAATGAAGTGGGGTTTAACGTCCTACTGTTCTGCTCTGACTGGGCTGATGAAGACGGACATGCGCCATAGAGAGTGTGATTCGAGGGGGATGTGGTAAATTCTGCCTTGTCAGCGGCACTACGACCTACTCTTTTATCCAATTCAAACTGCCAAGAGTTCTTTTTCATGCACGCTAATGTATACGCGTGTCCGCTGTTTTTCGTCATTCAAACGACAAGTTCTTGTCAGGCCCTCTGTCCTGCACCACAGACAGGGGGAAAGGATTCCAACAAGAAATATGGCTTCAAAAATGGTTCAGTATTTACTTTGTCAACCTGGGGCCTATTTCACGAAATTTTAACTAAGATAAGATCCCAATTTTAGTAATTTGATTGGATAATATTAGATTGATTTTAGTGCTTAGCCAATCAAAATTGAAGTATCTACTAAAATTGGATTTTATCTTAAGTTAAAATTTCGTGAAACAGGGCCCTGGTCAAAGTAAGTCTTCAATAAAATATTTTGATGAGTCTCCAATGTAATTGAATCCCAATTGAGTGATTATCTGATTACATTACAATCTGACTAAGCTAAGAAAAATTCAATAGTGTCAGGAAACTGCACGTACACATGACCTAGAATTGTTTTTTAACTGGGAGCATGGACCTAGAATTGTTTTTCACTGGAAGCATCTTATAAAAAGACATGTGTATCATGGACATTAACTAATTGGTAAGCTAGACAGAGCTTCCTTTGTTTTTGTTTTTTGTTTTAAAAAAAAAAACCCAGGTAATTACTAGAATACACAGACATAATGTAGTATATTGATTCTAGAAGTCACGAAAAAAACCCATTAAATTAACGAGGGTAAGACATGAATTAGGCTTTATAGCATACTACTGTTCTGAACTGACTGGACTAATGTGGACAGGTGTATGACATACAGTGTACTACATCCAAGAGAAAAATTTTGCCTTGACAACAGCGCTACTCCTATTATTTCTAATTCCAATTGTCAAAGGTTTGTTTACATGTACGTTCATGTTCATGCAAATATGCATGTATATGTATAACCTATTTATTTTTTTGTGTCCCATCCAAACAACTACACAAGGTCCTTGCCAGTACCTCTGTCCTGTTCCACTGACAAAAGACATGATAAAACATGACGAATAGCCTAGAATATTTGTTGTGAAAATTACTGAATAAACAATGGTAGGATTAATAAAATAGAAATCACTTGACATATATTCTATCGATAATAAATCAATCTTCTATATCAACAACTCAATAAATTTTAGTGAACTGTGTAAGTAACTGTGTAAGTAAACCTTACAAGAGAGAGGGAGTGAAATGGGGTTTAATGTCTACTCGACACAAACTAGGTCATTTCGGGACTAACATATGGTTTTAATTTTATTTCAACAATTCGCATGCACATAGGGGTCTTTAGCAGTGGGAGGAAACCGGAGTGCCCGGAGGAAACCCACAAGGTTGAAAGGCGCCCATATCTCCATGCCAAATACGCTCACACCAGGGATCAAACCACAGCCGCAGGCCAGAGGTGACCGGCCAGCCAGAGGTCGAAGCGCGGCACTCTAGACCACTAGGCCATCCCATCCTTACAAACACCCACATGTTGAATTAAGCTTGGGTTGTACAAGTTGATCATTAAGAGAGACAAATGGGGTTGAACGACCACTCAACATAAACTAGGTCATTTTGGGACTAACACTGTTCAATTTTATTTATTTCACCTTTTGCTGTGGTAAATAACCGGAGGACCTAGAGAGAGAACCTGCAAGGTTGGACAGACAACCCTACTCATCCTGTACAACCGTGGAATCAAAATCACACCAGTAAACTCAATGACAGACCTAGTGTTACAAAGCACACACGCTAACCATTCGGCCATAAATGATCAAACGCATCATTACAATATTACAGTTGAAAGAAATGGGGTGAACCATGTAATCAACACTTTTTTACTTTTCTGAACTATTTTGCCCTGACTGGCTTAAAATTATAGGCCTATAATTTTTTTTTTTTTTCAACATACACGGCAAGATGTACACAGGATCTCGGTTTAGTTTTATGGATTTGAACGACTGGATGCTGTTCCTCGCCAGAACTTCCATCTTAAAAAGTCACAGGAAAGGGAAAACACACTGAAAAAAATCCTGAGGCACAGTTTAGAGCATCAACACATAAGTGGACGCCAGTGGCTTCCACACCTTACTCTTATGTTGGCTTTTCATCCCATCCCAACAACTAGTCATCAAAATAAATACATCAATATTTCCTACACAAATCTCTGTTAAGATTAATCATGAACTCGTTTCATTTCCTTTTAATATCAAACCAAGCGAGCATTGGATCAATAGCCACACTTAGAAGGGTGAAAAAGCAGGTCACTGACATTTTAAACAATTTATAACTCAGTCAAGCTAAAATATTCTATTGATAGATGGGAGAATCTATTTCTATTGACCTAAAGAGACACACGAGCACAGATAGGATATTAAATCATATTGTTCTCATACCAGGGGCCTGTTTCACGAAATTTTAACTAAGATACAATCCAAATTTTAGTAATTTGATTGGATAATATTAGATTGATTTTAGGGCTTAGCCAATAAAGATTGGAGTATCTGCTAAAATCAGGATTTTATCTTTAGTTAAGATTTCGAGAAACAGGGTCCTGAACCTTTAACCTATGATATCTTAAAATCTTCACTGAATTTCACAGACACAGGACAACAGGCCCCGAGTTCACAAAGCATTCTCAGACTTAAGTTGAGAATTTACTCAAAATTGATCACCTTATTTCGTCTAAAATATAGTCTTTTATAAAACCTTTGCTGTTTTAATGTATCCAATAGGCCAATAAGAAACTATGTGCAAAGATTTGTGTTTCTGGATCCAAGATATTTCTCATAAATAATGATTTAAAGTAAATTCTCAACTTAAGTCTGAGAATGCTTTGTGAACTTGGGGCAAGATAGGATATGAACTCACAGATATTATATTTACAATCATTTACTGATTTAAAAGTTAAACATGCATTATGCAAGCGCTAAATGTCCAAATTACAAGTCCTTCTTTAGGCCTGAAATGTTATCTAAATTATCAATTTGACATTAATTAACTTATCCAGACCATAATAAACTCTTGATGTCTAGGCTAGCCTTCGATGTTGGGCTGGCTGAATTAGATTCCTATATATGCTGCTTAACAGCCATTGATAATTAAATTTAAAACATGGATAATCAAGACTATGCTGTTTATATTAATGATTTTAGTATTGATGACCGAGGCTAGGCGAAAATTTCACGCGCTTCGTTCTCGTCTCATAGTGGATCAATTTGACTGAAATTTTCAGCAAATTACCTTTACACTATCTAGTTTTACACTATCAAGAATTGCCAACTCGTTATCCAATCTCCCATAATGTATGATCTTTCAGAAGAGAGAGGAATATCAATGATCCAACACTTTCAAAAATAGAGAGAGAGAAATGGGGTTTAACGTCCACTCAACACAACTAGGTAATTTCGGGACTTACGTATGGTTTAATTTTATTTCAATAATTCGCTTGCACGAAGGGGTCTTTAGCAGTGAGAGGAGTGCCTGGAGGAAACCCACTGGGTTGAGAAGGCACCCCTTCCCCTATCTCCATGATAAAAGTTAAAGAGTTTGAAATTAAATGCTCCCAAACTATACATATTAATGTATATATAGAGGACCTTGGTTTTTTGTTCCATCCGATTGACTTGACAGCTGTGCTTGTCAGGCTGTCCTGCATCAGATTTCTTGTTAACTTTTCTAGAACAGTTTAACTGCGTATAGACTGTTATATACATGTATCCAGAAATATTAGCAGAGCCGTAAAACTGCACTACGTTTCACAGTGCACGTTAAGCAATGATAAGATAAAAGGTACGCGGAGACAAACTGATTTCAACACTGGTTTAACATTTTAAAGTTCTTTTCGTCCGTCTTAGGACTATTCACAAATAATGTCATTGTATAAAGATTGACAGTAAAGTATATTTGTACATATAGATTGTAATATGCATGGATAGTTAAAATATCATATTGAATGATAACCATTAAAAAATACATTGAAATCATATATACATGTATTGATAGTATCAAATATCAAAATATCAAATTACAGTGGCAGACATGATGCTTGTTTTATTCATGCGACAATTGGAAACTAATCTATTTATTCAGAAGAATATCTGTTAATAGTGTCAGAAGCGCCTGTGTCCTCCACTGGCTCTTACGCACGCTTCGCAGCACAATTAACCATCTTTGTCGTACTTTTGGTTTTGACCCCTCTGACTTTGTACCGTTGATTACAGATTAAACATCCATAAGTGTACAAATGTGTTGTAATTGATGTGTTCCCATTTGAATATTGTTCACAATAAGAAGCAAAATAAATAAGATATGTTTACAGGATCATTTTGTTATATGAAAAACTAAGTGATGCGTTTTCTATGGCGCTCAGTATATTTACATGTATAATACGCATTTAATCGAATTAGAGGGAATTATTTCAACGACATTATCCATATTATATAGAGAATATTAGGGAAACACATTCAAATAGAATTCTATTTAATAATTTGATCTCTTTTCTACGAGAATTCTGAAATATATGTATGGAGCAAAACATATTACAAAAATATAGATTTCAATTATTTGCTTGACGAAAAAAACTGTAACAAATTATACAAATTCATCGAAAATTAAATTTCCTATACTATAAATTAAATCTTTGTATTGAAAGGCGAAGAAATCTATCGAGTCAAGTCAGTGTTTTTTAATCAGTAATTTATTTGAAAAAAAAATATTTGCATCAACAGACATTGCCGCAATATTGATTTTAAACCGTGTCCTGAGCATGTTATAAATTCGACATTTACCATCTCTTCTTCTTGACTGCAAATCGAGTTCCAAATCATTTTCAGTTCTTTTTATTTAAATCGTTTGATGGAAGATGGTGGAATGATAATCCTCACTGAATCATTCGGTCTGGATTGTAATACATCCAATCTTCACGACGATTTCAAACGTGTGTTAATGTTATACATGTAGATAGAAAGAAATGGAATTGAACATCCACTCAACACAAACTAGGTCATTTTGGGACTAACAAATGGTTTAGTATCATTTCAATGGTTTCCGGGGGGATGGCCTAGTGGTCTAGAGTGCCGCGCTTCGACCTCTAGCTGGCCAGTCACCTCTGGCTTGCGGCTGTGGTTTCGATCCCTGGTGTGAGCGTATGTGGCATGGAGATAGGGGCGCCTTCTCAACCTCGTGGGTTTCCTCCGGGCACTCCGGTTTCCTCCCACTGCTAAAGACTCCTATGCGCAAGCAAATTATTAAAATAATGAAACCATATGTTAGTCCCAAAATGACCTAGTTTGTGTCGAGTGGACGTTAAACCGATCAAATTGTTGGTGCCGAATGGTGCGTTGGATTTCCCAGTTTGTTCCCATCCATGCCCCACCCCCTTTTTAGTTGTGACAGATTTCCACACATCATGTTAGTTTCAAAACGATCTACCTTTGTTTGAGTGGGTATTTGTTTTCTTCACCACCACTTCAGCCCATGTTTTTTTTTTATGCTCCAGTCGGGCACTCCGGTTTCCTCCCACTGCTAAAGACGCAAGCGAATTATTGAAATAAAATTGAAACCATGTTAGTCCCAAAATGACCTAGTTTGTGTCAAGTGGACGTTAAACCCCTTTTCTCTCTCTCTCTCAATGATTTCCTTGCTCTAAAGAATCCTCATCAACCGGAGGACCCGGAGAAAACTCACAAGGTCGGACATGTGACCCTACATGTACTCCTCATTATATACATGTACAAGCGAGAAATCGAAAACTGTGCCACTTGACTTAAATGACCTTCTAATACAAGCGTTAACCATTCCCCATCAGCATACAAGTATATTAATGTACAATGTATATTCATGGAGCAATTTACCTTTTATCATTTCAAAATGGAATAGGATTTAATGTCCTACTGTTCTGCTCTACCGGGGTTAATGAAGATGGGCCTATGCCAAACAGTGTGCTACGAAGGAAATTATGCCCAGGCAGCGGCGCATCAAACTACTCAAATTCCAACTGTAGTTTGGATCATTTTATGAGCAGTTCTTTTGTTAGGTTGGGACTCTTAGCAAATAGATTACAAATTTACATAGGAATAAAAAAATTAATCAAGTTTACATGTACTTCCTTCCATACAGCATGTATCTTCACATGAATTTATCACAATCAATTTATTTCAAATGGAATTAAAACTATAACAAAGATATGGCTTCGTTATCAGTTATATGCCACATGTTTTTTTTTATCAGACTTTATGAATGAACTAAAGCGTGTGAAATTAATAATATAACTGCCATGAAATAGTAAATATCAGGACACCTGTTACACACACGTATATATATGGTCATTCAAATTTATTGATTAATTTGATACAGGTAATAAAGTATTTAGTCATTTCACAACAAATATTTCATTTGGACAATTTTACAAAATTTGTCAAATTTGATCATTCATGATTAAATGTAAATGTTCTGTAGAGGTTTTATTGCACTTTGAAATGAATTTAATGTCCTACTGTGAGATACGAGGTGCTGCATGTATGAGGTAAATTTTGCCCAGACAGCAGCGCTACTGCACACATTTAAAACACATTTGGGTGTTTTGTTATACATCTACAGAAATACACCAATTTTGACCAGACAAATGTGCCATGGGCCATGACCAACTATTATATCAAATGCCGAGATATTTAAACCCCATTTGGGTTTTTGTTGGCATGTACTAAAAATACATCAATCAATTTAAGCAATATCTGCTGCCTCTTGCACAACATCAGTCAAAATCAACAAATGCTTAGGGTTACATTAATTACATGTAGTTACGAGGGATTTCAAATTTTTAAAATATTTTGTTACTGGAGATAAAGAACAAGACCAGTTATGATTATACAAATATATAAAAATACGCCCTGCCATGCACACAACAATTGTCAATATAAACCACAAAATATGAGCCATTACAGCTTGAAACCTAATCAATTATATATGTATGATTGTTAGTTTGGTTTTTTTTTAAATTTTCTTTCGGTTTCCGTTTTTTTTATTCATTTAAACACTGTGTTATTTTATAGGAATACTTGGAAGCCAGAAAAAATATCAAAAATATTGATGTAAATAGTAAACAAGATTTTTTTTTGTTACTATTATATGACTTTAATTATGACTGGTAGTAATAACAAAGTTACTGTAAAAAAGATCTGACACACACGCCATAGGCATAATAATAAATTAACACAACGACATAATATCAAGAACAAGTTACTGTAAAAAAAAAACCAAAAAAAAACAACATAAAAACTGAAGATCATTGTCGAACCCCAAATTAAATTTGCATAACAATAATACCAATCCAACAAATCGAAACATGTGGTCTTTCATTTCTTGTTTATAAACTTAAAAACAAAACTTACGCATTGCCGTTTTCGGGTGTTGTTGTTCTAAACCTGACTCAAAATTGTTATATTATATTCTTTGTCATGCTTGTATTTTAGGTGCGCCTTCAAGTTGGATGTGTTTCAGAATGCAGCAGAAATATATTTTTTACAAAGATTTAATCTACATTTTGTGTCATCTAATCTTTCATAGTTAGTGAGCAAGCCATGGAGACATTTTACTTTTTAGCGGAAGCCATCGTTCATTACTGACAACCGGCTTCGGCTTGCATAAAATTTTGGATTATAAACCGAACCGAATTGAGAAAATAAATAGTCTAGGCCATCCAGACTGATTAAACACTCTATCATTCTATACATACAGGCTCTGGTTGATAGAAAATAAAAACGGAAGTGGTGGCTACATTAAAATTTTGGAATCATTAAGTAAACGAAATACGTCTACATAAAAATTAGGAATTTGGAAAAAAAACAAAACGCACGGTTATTTTTTTTTATGGGTTCGGTTTTCGGTTTATTTCTAAAAACCGATACCGTACGGTTAAACCGAAAAACCACACATCACTACTGAAAGTATACCCTGTCTTGCACACAACATTTGTCGATATAAACCACAAAATATGAGTCATTACAGCTTGAAACCTGATGATACACGCAAGTTTTTTTTTCGGGGTGTAGAGAATTAGGTATAGAATTGAATAATGCAGTCTAGAGTTTCAAGGTACATGTACAATAATCAAGAACGTTAATGAGAATAACGGATAGCAGACAGTTTTATCGTCTTAAAATAACTTAATAGTCAAGGTTAATCCATTTCTACATGTTTCTATTTTAGATTTTGCCGATTTCAGCGCAGTACCGCCTCAGTACATGCATTTGATCGACTGATCTATGTCAATATGGTATTTGAAACAGAAATGCACTGGATACGATTTTATGGAATACAGCTACTGTTTATTACCTGGGGCCTGTTTCACAGAATTTTAGCCAAGATAAAATCCAAATTTTAGTAATTTGATTGGATAATAATAGATTGATTTTAAGGCTTAGCCAATCAAAATTGCAGTATCTTCTAAAATTTGGAGTTATCTTTAGTTAAGATTTCCGATAAAAGGGGCCCTGGCATGAAAGATGAGAATCCTAGTTGAAACGTGACTTAATGTATGCCACAGTAATTGCGGCAATTTACATCTTCGAAGGAGTTATTAGTGAGCAGAAATTTGGCCATACATGTATATTTGTTATAACTCCCCACTTCAGTCAGTCATTTATATAGAGAGATAATTTGTGTTTTCCTTTAGTGTTTGTCACTTCCGATTCATGAAACCTTTTTTACGCATCTATTTTAGCAATGATCTTTTAAAATTATAAATTATATTTGAAACGTGTTTAACAAGTTCTATCACATATGTGATAGTGGCAGACACCAACATTATCCTTTAAAAGAGCTCCTCTATTACATTGAATACATGTACTTTGAAAGAAGAAAATAGTCAAAATACCAATACAGTGTGTAGTAAAAATCTATCAATATTAATCCATTCTCAGTTGTCAAGCATAAAACTATTTTAATCTCTTCACACATGAAGTTGTGTTTTAAAGAGACAGTTGATAAAATATTTTAAAATCAAAAATATCTAAGTCTATATGTTAAAGAGGGATATTCCTTTTTAATTGAGGAATCAAATTGTTTTGTACAAAATACAATCCTTCATGTTCAAGGTGTGCTTTTGCTCCTCGAGTCCTACATGTACTTCTTGTGACATCCCTTGACTTCCTCAAGTCTACTGCAAATAGGTTAAATCGCTCTCCTTAATATTGAGTTCAATAAACTTCTTTCAGTTTTTGTTTTTTTTCAAATTGCATATATTCCAAGGTTTCAGTTTCCATGATGATAATTTTTACACTACCATATTCACAAAATATTAAACAAGACTAAGGCATAAATACAATTTGGCTCTCCTCAATTCAAGAAAAGGTAAAATTAAGAACGTTTTTTTACTAAGCTCTTTTCTAATTTTATAAATTGGGCTCTTGTAAAATTTTGTAAACATGAAGGACTGAAATTGCATATTACATGTATCTAACTTAGTTGAGTTTTCTTCAATCTCACTCAATTAAAATCGAGAGTTATCTGTTCCAAAGCACTGACAAATCACAATACTCATCTTAGCGTGAAGCCGTGAACCTATTTCTCAGAAAGCGCAAAAAAGATCTGAATATATCATTGAGTGTTTTTTGTTAACCCCGACATGACTTGGTTAATGTGATTGTCCTTTCGGACTAATGTTAGTTTCAATGGGCAATAACTTTAGCTTGAACTGTTTACTGTTTAATTAGACCTTTCATTTTTTTTTTTTTTTTTTTTTTTTACACATATCACATATTTCGAATCTACACATGTACATGCACATACATGTATGCGCATGTACATGTATATAGAAATTTACACACGTATATACAAAGTCAAGTCTTCATAATACATGTATCTTTAATAAA
This sequence comes from Patella depressa, assembly GCA_948474765.1. Lineage (NCBI taxonomy): Eukaryota > Metazoa > Mollusca > Gastropoda > Patellidae > Patella > Patella depressa. Next base: position 10,722,270 of record OX419720.1, read on the forward strand.
TGTTTTAAAAATAGAAGATGCATGTAAATCACCTTTTTTGTGTTTCATTAAAGACCCACTTTTGGTATATCTAAAGGTTGCAGAAAATGGAGCCCTATGCCCTTTAAAAAGGCCAGATAGTTCATAAGTGCCTGACATATAATTCCCAGCCTGTCCCTTTAATTTAACCAGTTGAATACCAGATCCATACATTGTCATCTTTCTAAGAGAAATTCGCATTCCATTGCCTCTTGTTTATTGATTGTTATTTAATTCCCAAGTATTTACGAGTCGTGATTTATTTAGTCCATCTCTCTAGACGAGTCCAAAGAAACGAAACCTACTGCTCCCAGGGAACTATATTATGCTGGTTAAATCTCATACGACGTTCAAATATTACTTAATTCAATAAATAATTTCTAGGATCAAGGAACTCAATAACAATACAGATTTAGTTATCAATTCTAAATAAAATTCTAAAAGATTCAATAGTAAGTTCTTGGATAAAGAAACGAAATAGCAATACACATTAATAGATCAAATCTTTATATAATTTTTAAAAGATTCAAATGCACACAGAGCCGTATGTAGGATTTTAAAAGTGGGGGTGGAACAGAGTAGTAGGGCGCCAATATACTGATTTTAATAATAATCAAGTCATTCAAGTGTATTATTTATAATTGAAAGTCTGTCAAAAATGAGGGGGGGGGGGCACTTCTAGAGGCGACCTTACTTTTCTGGGGGTGCAATGTACGACCCTGAATGCATATATATACATGTACAAAGATATGATAATTGAAAATTATGCCACCTTCAGCATCCTCTACAGATCACATTTGATCTTTGCTAAAACCTGTGTTTAATCCAAGCCTGAGAGAGAGAGAGAAATGGGGTTTAAAATCGGACCCATCAGATGGCATCGAGGGTCGATTATGGTCTTGTAACATTAATAAATATCTAATAGTATATGTAACATTTCAGGCATAAAGAAAGACCTGCAATAGGCAGATTAACATATGTAGCTCTTGCATAATGTACGTTTAACCTATTTTAGTTATTGACTATTTGACAAGGACTTAATGCAGGATTAACACAGTACATTGAAATAATTAAATCTTAACAGCACAGAAAAGTTACAAAGCAACGATAATAGGCAATGCCATCAATAATGAGTGAAAAAAAAAAGTAATTTTTCTAAGCCCAGCGAAGTGTTATTGTCAATTGATCTTTTATGGTTTCCACGGGTTTTAAATAATAACCTTTAATCCTAATGATTAAATATTGTATTTAATATCAATATTGATCGCAATTGTTCAAAGGTACAGCTCCTGCTTTACAGTCCTAAATTCAACCTGGTTTGATCTCTTATTTCATAAATATAATCCCTCATATCATAGTACACTGTACAGTCTATGCCCATTTTTATTAGTAGAGTCAGAAGCAGAAGTAATTTCATTCCACCCCTAGCAATGACCTCAAATTAAGAGTGTTCAAAACAAATATTTGAAGAATTTTTTATTAAAATAGCATTGTTCAAGAGCAAAATCTGCTTATTACATGTCTTTCTTTAGGCCTGAGATGTTATCTAAATAATCAATTAGACATTAATTAACATATCCAGACCATAATAAACTCTTAAAGTCAAGGCTAGCCTTCGATGTTGGCGGATTGAATTCCTACATGCCGCTTAATGACCATTGATAATTAAATCAATCAAGTGGATAATCGAGACTATGTTGTTTATATTAATGATTTGATTAATGATGACCGAGGCTATATGAATATTTCAAACGCTTTTTTCTCTGCTAATAGTGGACCATTTTCAGCAAATTACCTTTACACTATCTAGTTTTTAACTATTATAGTGAGAACTGCCATCTCTTTATCTTATCTCCCATAATGTAACTTTAATATTTCTACCTTATTTCCACCCAATCTTTGGTACCCACCCTGTCTTCCCTATTTCCCCACCCTTTCTACCCACCGTTCTACCCTTTTTCTACACCGTATTTCTATGAAGTCAGCGGATGAGCGTGATATAAAAGTCAGATTTATTCCTTTTAATCATTCCAGTCTCGTAAAAATTTGATATGTTCGAAGTTCTAATCTAAATCTAAAATATATCACGTAAATATCAATTACTCGACACTCAATACATGCCGGGGAGATTTATTAATTATCTGCTGACTTCTGACATTTTGTGACAATGTATTACTTGTCAATCAGATATTAATATTGCAATTAGGATTGCAACTCGGAGCATAAATGTATAAAAAAATAAAGCAAATTACGATAAACAGGGTGATAAATGTGCAGTTGAAAATTTTCTGATTAAAAAGACTGTTCCAACATACAATGTACAAGCATGTAACCACTTAATATTGAGGAATTGAAATGTGGAAAATTGAAAGCGTTCTGGTATACATGTAGATCCATACATGTAACAATAACCTCTTAAAATCACAGAATTTTAACCGAGATAAAAATCCAAATTTTAGTAATTTGATTGGATAATAGCCTATCAAAATTAAAATATCTACTAAAATGTGGATTTTATCTTTAGTTAAGATTATGAGAATGTGGGCCCTGGCTGACAGGTGAGGGTGGGGATGAAAATATAGATTTCAATGTGGCGTATAAAAACTTTCAGCGAGATTAAGTAATTACCAATAAACGTGTAATCCGATATAGATTATTGTTGTGTACAGAAGGAGGTTTTGTTCCGTCAAGAAGATTCCATTTAAATGAGCGAATGACTGTCAAGAGATGGGTTCTTCTGGAATAATTGAACCCAGAACTAACTGCAAGAAGAGGCTAAAAAGTCAATACTTTAGATGAAGCCAACTAATGATTCCAGTACAAAAAAAAAATAGATATAATTCTTAGACCTGGATCGTTGTTAAAAGCCGTATTATTGACCGAGGTAATCATACTTGAAGTCTGTACAGTAGACACTCAATCTTTTTTTCCCCCTCAACTTTCTTAATGCCATACATCTAGTTAGTTTCTTATTTCCATTTTAATTGTAGAAGTTTGAAACCGTCTTAAATGCCTTATGAACTTGTAATCTGAAAAAACGCTATTAAACATCATTTGCGTTTGTCCATTGCAATTTTTGCAAATTAACAGTCAAGACTAATAAGTTTTTTCTATACATTTACAAATAATAATATGCATGCCTAATTAACCAACAGTTGTGAACAAAAAGCCTTGAACTGACCATCTTCGGCATCTTCTAATATTAAAAGCAGGGGATGTATTAATAGTATCAATTATTAAAACCTAGTTGAAAGGACCTTACTAATGTGGTAAAAGTAGTCGATACATGTAATTTATTAATAATTATCAATTGATGTCTTCATTAACATCATTACAAACTCATTACCACAAATAAACATCTTAATGATTGCCATATGGTCAATTTCACTCTGATCTCAACACAATTATTATCTAATTCTTAAATCTGAGCAAGAAAATTGATAGGGCAAACCATTAAGTTTTAACCCATTAGCACTGGTTCATGTACATCTAAATATTGATTACCTTGATTTCTTGAAAAATATTTAAAATAAATTTCATGTAGGTATGTAATTCCATTTAAACCGTTTGTAATGCTGTGCCTACAACTGCCTCTACTCTTAACTGTCTGGGGCCCTGTTTCTCGAAAACTTAACTACATGTAAAGGTAAAATAATCCAATTTTTAGTAGACACTTCAATTTTGATTGGCTAAACACTAAAATCAATGTAATATTATCCAATCAAATTGCTAAAATACAGATTTCTTATTTAGTATTTTGTGAAATAGGCCCCTGAGCTACATGTATTTGAGTAGCTGTCCATATTGGTTTTATTTCTTGGGGGCACCAGCACAATAATCTATTTGGTATACATGTAGTCTACATGCAAACATTAGCACTATAATTTAGATGTGGTCCTGACCCTATCATACACATGTACACTGTTATCAATCTCTTATCTTTTCCTACTCAACCATTTTATCAAATCAATATGTGCAATTTAAATCCATAAGCAGCTTATGTGATGTTCTAATTAGAACCCTTTTTTACTCAGAATCTCTGTACATATTATCATACATATATGTACATGTAACATATCAAATACTTTTATCCTTTTCACATATCTTTTTTTTCACTCAAAAACAATTATCTAATGTGTAATTTAAACTAACAAGTGGTTTATTAATATTTAAAAGCCCTGATGAAGCTGTGTGATTGTGAATAGCAGACTGGTATAAGATTTAAATAGGACTTATTATCCACTCACCACAGGTAGAGAGAGAACTGTGGTTGACCAGTTACTCAACAATGACGATCAACACATAGAAGAGAAGGTACTTAATTGAACCTTCCGGAATTGAATTCTCTCAATCCCAAAAAATAGTGACAATCAAGTGAAAAGGGGTATATCTGGCTACAACGCATGTGTCGACTGAATAAGATAATATCCCAACCAACAATGCAGCAGAAACATTCGTTGAGGGGAAAAAAAGATTGAGTGTCTACTGTTTAAGTTACTACATGTATTCTATTCATACAACCGTCTAGTCGGGACTGACAGGACTGTGACAGGACTGAATTTGGCATCACTCTATTGCAATTCAATCAATTTGTGACATTTTGGACGGACATCAGGCATCACCATGGTAAATTGTTTTTTTTACCAATTTCCTAGAAGGGACAGAAAACCCTACAGGACTCAGACAAGTAACAAACTTTTCGTCATGGAAATAAAATTGGGAAATGAAATGAAATTTAACGGTTCTGTAACGACTGGGCTAATAAAGACGGGTATCTATCGCTTATTCTGTCTGCATAACTCAGTACATCATGTTTTAAATCGATCCCTAGGTCGAATTAAGCAATAAATGTAACCAACTGTTAACAACATCCACCAGATTCAACAACGAACATAATCACATCTTTGGGGATCACGTGGCTAAGTTGGTAAGATGCCGACTCGCTAGCTTGGTGGTCGAGTGTTCGATCCCTGCATTGGCCTAGAAAATTCATCTAGATTTTCCGACTTGGTTTCCCCTTGTCGGTATTGCATAACAGAGGGCCTGGAAGGACATTTGTTTAGTCGTTCAGTTGGTACGAAAAATCTGAGGTCCCATGTACACATTGGCGTGCACATAAAAGATCCCTTGGTAGTTGGAATTCGATATAAGAATAGGCTGTAGCCCCGCTGCCCAGGAAAAATTTCCCTCATAGCACACTGTATTGCGTATAACCGTCTTCCATTAGCCAAGGTTAGGTGGAGAAGAGTAGGACGTTAAACCCCATTTCATTTCATTTCATTTAAACACATCTTTATCTACAGTAAAATATTATCAATCTAATGGTAATGTCCTAATGGCTTTTAATACTTTCATCATTTACTGGATTTAAAAAGAACATTATTGATATTTAATAGTAATATTGATCTACAGGTATTATATTAATCCTTATATTCCTTAATGTTATTCTCTTTGTTCAGTCTGGGTATCAAAGACTAAAGATTATTCCATTTTAATTTTCTTTCTCATTACATACTGTGTAGGTTATGCCTGCAAGCTCAGCCAACATGTAATTAGGAACATTGGAACTTAACCATGTCATACATCCAAGACTTAATGCCACATTATCTAATAGAACTACGCATTTTTTTTCATGAATATTTTACATTGATCTATCAGCTATAATAAAATTGGGAAAAAGATTTATAACAAATATTAAAATTATTGGTAAATTCTAATATCTATAGCCAATTCTTCATTTCTGGGAAATATTTCATTTTTAAGACAGATCAATGCTTAAAGAAGTACATGTTACAGTACTCAAATCAATTATGAAAATAAAACCAAAATATTAACGGGAGTTATCGCCCATCTGAGATTATTCAATCAGTTTAAAAAGAGGCTCATCAAAAGCTTATTTTATTAATTTATTATTGCATATTGTATTCGACTTCCCCACAAATGAAATGGGGTTTAACGTCCTACTGTTCTGCTCCTAACCCGAGTTAATGATGACGGGCATATAGTGTGCTATGAGAGAAATTTTGGCCGGGCAGCGGCGCTACAGCATATTCTTATATCGAATTTCAACTGCCGAGGGATCTTTGAAGTGCAAGCCAATGGGTACACAGGAGGCCTTCCCTCCTGCATCACTGACAAGATGAATCCATGCCGGAAAATCTGAATGAAATTCTTCTGCCAATACAGGGATCGAACACTCGACCTCCAGGCTAGCAAGCCAGCATCTTAACCACTTAGCCAACGTGATTCCCCCCCCCCCCCCGCACACACACACACAAATAAAGCATGGATATTCTTCTCATCAACTAGGCCTACATGTACATACATGGCTTATCCCAGTCTTCATTAGTCCAGTATAGGTGCAGAACAGTAGGACCTTAACCCCCCCCCCCCCCATTTCATTTCATTTCTGTAAAAGTATTCAACTATTTACAGTAACTATATAACACTTCCATCGTAACTTTAACTCAATATCTGAAGGTATAAATGGACTTTGTAAACTGTACATGACATGTATATGGACTTACATACTTAAAATAGTAACTCAAACATCACATGACCTCATAAAATCTACTCATTTACTCCATACACTTATAAAACCATACATCTACAATAATTCATAAACCCACTTGGAATTGAGAGAGAGGGAGAGAAAGAGAGAGAGAGGGAGAGATCACCTATACAAACTAGGTCATTCTGTGATTAAGATACACCCTACATGTACCAGTAGGTCCTTTTGGGACTAACATACCCCCACTATTCAAACTACCAGTAGGTCACCTTGAGACTAATATATCACACAATTTTAGTTTGTTAATTTGCTTGTGCAGGTGGGTCAATCACAAGAATGTAAATTCCTGTTCAAATCAACTTCGGTTTAATGTTTTTTACTTTACAAAACAAAACAAACTTTTAATACAGGACCTGGGGTTCAGCCACAAAAACAAGAACAAAATGAGTGGCATGGACACAAAATATAAATATACCACAGACCACACTGTACATGTACATACTGTCAGGGTCTATTTTTAAACTTCCACAAATTATCTCCAATTAGATTAGAAATATCTAAATTAAGAAACCTCAAAGCCATGGCATCAGCTTGATATCGCCTAACAGCAATCAGTCTCAGCATGACAAAAATGGCTTTTTATTTCAGGCTCGTTCTCTATTTACAAACAATCTCCGGGAAAATTTCTCAATGTAAAAACTATTTCTAGACTTAGATTATAAATCAGAAATGGAAGACAAGTTGGGGGTTTTTTTTAAAAAGAAATCTAGAGGCATTTTGTGTTCCATGTTACTCAAGGCCGGATAAGAAAATAAAAATACATTCAGAGTCTTGAAAAATATGCAAGAAGCTGGCTTTGAATAAGACACTTTACTTGCCAAGATCATAATCAACACTATGAAATCAGATGCTCCTTGATTTTAATCCGAGTGGCAGTTGATAATTGCATTACAAAATGGATAATCAAGATTTGTTTAATATCAAAGGTAGTTATGACAAGATTCATTAACATCATCTAGTTTTAAACTATTATGGTGAGAACTGACAGTTCTTTAAGTAAATGCACAATGGCATGCATCTTTAATCTAGGTTCGTATTTCAGAAACCAAAATAACGATATCAATGCGAGAGAGAGAGAGGAATGGGGTTTAACGTCCACTCGACTCAAACTAGGTCATTTCGGGACTAACATATAGGTTTAATTTCATTTCAATAATTTGCTTGAGCATAGGGGTCTTTAGCAGGGGGAGGAAACCGGAATACCCGTTGAAAACCCTTGCGGTTGGACAGGCAACCCTAACTCCTTGCCACGTACAACCGGGGATTCAAAACCACGCCAGTTGACTCAATGGCAGGCCGTATGATACAGCGCGTGCACGCTAACCATTCAGCCATCCAAACACACACCCACCCTCCTCCCCGATATCAATGCAGAGCTTAAAACCATACACATTACACAATCACAACTTCTTTTATTATATGTCAAAATCATTAAGCAAGGATTTACAGGCTACATAAATAAAATGAAACCTGGGTTAACATCCTACATTTTTGATTTTCTGTTTAAAGTCTATGCTCTGACTAGTAGAGAAAGGTTTAATCACTTTGCATCACCTCACAAGTCTGCTGTATTTTTTAAATCAACAAAATCAACTACAAATGACATCGTTAAATTCTTGATTTAATCTTAGTGCATGTATATAACCCGGTACTACAATTGTACCCATGAGACCAAAAGCCATTTAATACAAACTATAAACACGGCCATGAAAGGTGACCGACAAATGTTATCTATCGCAAAGCCAATGGCATTTCAATGATTCAAAGTCAATCTCTACGCACATAAATAATTCTTTTAGAAAATACATACTCTTGATAAAATCTCATTATTCTGATTAAAAAAAGGCAATGTTATAAATGATGAAACAAATACAGCACCAGTCAAATTTATAAAGCATACAGGGGGACAAGCATACCAAGCATTTACCATACAGTAAGTTCAGTTAATATTGTGTAATTTCTAGGATCTGCATGGTTAAAAGAAACCTTGCATAGGCCTACAGTGGGACAAGCATTTACATCATGTATATCTTTCGGCATACCAAGTTCAGTTAATATTGTGTAATTTCTAACATCTGCATGGTTAAAAGAAACCCTGCCATTCTTGACAGTTTACAATTACACACCATTGTATGTACAATTAAGTCCGAATACAAAATTGCACAATTTCTAAAAATGCAATGTTCATGTCATATGATGATGTAGGCCGACCCAAAACCCTTTAATTTAACAAGCTAGAAATCAAAATACTTTGGTGTCTGTAATAAAAATGACGGAAGGGATAAAAATACCTTGTAGATGGATACAATACATGTATATTATTTAAATAAAGTTCATTATCTTTTCTGGTATAGTAATTATATTAATAGTAATAGAAATCACTGGTACTACAGTGTATTTAATAATGCAAGTGTTTAGATAAGAATTGCCATTATTGGTGAGAAGAATGTGTTAGCCTAAGGTAGGAATAATAATATGGGTATGGTTGGCATATCGTGTCAGTATTCTATTGGTGCCTCACTGCCTGCTATTTTGGTAAAGACCTTGGTGAAGGTCAGAAGAGGTAAAAATTGCCAGAACATCTGCTTGGATGAGGTTAGGCACTGTTTCGCTAAATCACACTCACTACAAGGGTAAAACAACATACATTCTACAAGAATTGTTTAATTGGTCTACTAATCTTTTCTATAGATGGGGAAGCCTGAAAATTTGTGAAAAACTAAAAATTCATTTTTAATACTTACAAATGAAATCACAGCCGCTAAGAGTAAAATCTTCACAAGTAAATCATCAAATTGTTCTAAAATAAGTTCCCATAAAGGTTTTCCTGGAAATCAAGAAGCACACAATTTTTAACTTGAATTTTTACAAGACACTTCGAAGAATAAACTATTTAATCCATGAGTGAAATCAGCTTTATCACACAACTTTCAGATTTGTTGATAATTCTCAATGACGTGTGGGACTTTGTTGATAACATAAGCGATCACTATTAATTGCCAAAAACCACTTCGAAAGAAATTATTATACTCCATTTAAACTTACCTTCTTCCGCGGGCAATTCTGAAAAGAACAAGAAAAAAAAATGACCATTAAATCACAGATTTATCATTCATGGATATCAATTCATTTCATATCAAAATAGGACACGTTTATAATATATTCAATTCCAAAAGTCACATTTTACTCGCGTGGAAGCCGCCATGACAGTTTCATCACACATCGACGTTCGTTTCGTAACTCAATATGGTTCTATCACGATATCTCCTTCCAAGAAAGTTAATATCATAAATTTTCCACTTACCATTAGGTCCATATTTTTCTAAAGCTCTTTTGACTTGATCATCCGACAAACCAGAATTTTCATCGGTGCCGAAGTTATCTAATACTTCTCTCACCGGTTTTGCGAATGCTACATCCATGGCACTCGCTTCAATATGCCCCTCTCTTTACAAATATCACCTTCGGCTCATAAAAATTACTTTCTAAAAAATTCCCCTTCCCCTGTAAAGATGAGGTGATACTTAGTCGAAATGAAACTAGTGAAGTAAGTAAAATCCTGCCGAGTGAATACCCCTATCTCACTGAAGCAACCTGCTGTTGGATGAGAATTGACTATAGCCGTAATTGGTAGCTCCTAGAGAAAGGGGCGCCAGATCTTACGCCCGACACCGAATCTTACTACTGCGCGAAGAGAACGGAATGGGGATGCGATTTGGCATATAGGTAGTCAGATGATAGCAGAATCCTACTACGTCAAGAAAATCTACAAATAGAATCAGATACTGCGGCAAATTACCGTTAGTATACCATGACTGTAACACGTTCACCCCAAGTGAGAGTGGAATGGACTCGTCTATAACTTTGACATCACATATGGTTCAATGTGTTTTAATGCGATTGGTCGAGTCAAGAATAGGGGGTTAGGCAACTACAACTCGCGTATATTGACGTCATGTAGGTATAGCGATACACTTTCAGGTTATTTTTACACCTTTACCGAATCATCTGTACCACTGAAGCTGATATATTCTGACTTTCTTTATCGAACAATATATTTACCGTTATATATCGCCGAGATGGGAACTTTCATACCATGGTTTCAAAAAGTTAACCTAATTTTAAAAGACGCACGTGTTAAATTATTTCATTCACAAATTTCACTGATGAGGTCAAATTTCAGTCATAAAAATCTACAAGTTTTTATACGACAATGTAATGGCTAACCCTGTTATTTCAAAACTATAAACACCTTTCAAAAGATGTAGCTCGTATTGTTTCTAAAATGCACAACAGAGAAAATAATTATGCCAGCATTAATGCCGTCTGGTTACTTTACCTGTTGCGTGCTGGGATTTTAAAATATTACTTTGTCAAACGTATATATAGCGAATAATCATTCTACCTGTTTCAATTCAATATGTGTATATTATATATCGATGCTAACGAACACCTATGTTTACTTTGTCTTCTCCGCGCTCATTATTTGAGTGTAGTTGGATTTAATGTGCGCTATCAAATGCATTGAATTATTATCATCACCATATATATAATATGGGAAATTAAATCGTATACATAGGCCTAAATGAAACGCAGGATTGCATTTGATAGAAACCCAGTTGTAAAAATAGCCGAACAGGTAGAATGGCTCGTTTCTGATATTCTGACCGATGCGTTACTATTAGTTGTCTTACGATTGGTGTTCATGCAGATTTTCCGGCGTGGTTTCTCGTTGTCAGTGATACAAAACGGAGGGTCTAGCAAGGACATCGGTCTAGTCGTTCGGATGGGACGAAAAATCTGAGGTCCCTTGTACAAATTGACGTGCACATAAAAGATCCCTTGGCAGTTGGAATTCGATATAAGAATAGGCTGTAGCGCCGCTGCCCGGGTAAAATTTCCCTCATAACACACTGTATGGCGTATGCCCGTCTTCCATTAGCCCATGGTAGGTGCAAAAGAGTAGGACGTTAAACCCCATTTCATTTCATTTCATTTATACCAACGAGAGCAGCGACATCCAAGAAAAAGATAATTATTTGTTTTATTGATAGAGAAAACGAACAAAAGTCCCTTTATTAGTTTGCATAGTTAAAGTTTGCATATATTATATCGCCATTCAGGCGCGGATCCAGAGGGGGGGTTTGGGGGGTCCAGCTACATAAAAAAAATAATGCCTTGCGTCAATGAAATTACATCACAAAGTGATCCTACATCAGTATAAAAATGATTTCTCTGTTTAAAAAGCCCAATTTGTATGTATGCCTATGTAATTTAGAGACGATGATGGCAGATTTCCGTAACAGAAACCTGGCAAACACCCTCCTGCAAAAATTCCTGGATCCGCCCCTGCCATTGCACACCCCTCCCCATCTCACCCTAAATAACTTTGGTTCATTTCGTTTTATTATGTTTAATGGGATTTTGTATATTTCGTTCGATTATCAGGTCTTGTGTATTAGCTAAGAAATTGGGTATTAGTCAAATGTTTATCACCCAACACACAATACACATTAGACTACCCTCTCACTCTCTCCCTCCCTCTCTGTCTGTCTCTCTCTCTCTCCCTCTCTCTCTCTCAGATACAACATTTTAATCAGAAGTAATGTATATCACATTACCTATTTTACCTTGAATAATGTTTCAAATAATTGTGATATAAACCAGAGGAATATTAAAATATTTATCGGGTTTCTATTATATGAAATTTTTAATGACGAGCCCATTGTTGCAGATAGACTCTCTAATGATCGGTGTGTAGTTTCATATTCATCTGTTTATTCCGTGTGCGATATAATATTAAAGGGTAGTTTAAAGACTCATTATGGGAGATTAGATAAAGAACTGGCAGTTCTCACTATAATAGTTAAAAACTAAATAATGTCAAAGTAATTTGCTGAAAATTTCAGTCAAATTAATCCACTCTAAACAGAGATTTAAGCGGTTGAATTTTCGGCCTAGGCTCGATCATCATTACTAAAGTCGGTACGATAAAAAAAACATAGTTTCGATTATCCATTTCGTGATTTAATCATGAATGAAAGTTGAGAAGCAAATCGGATCCTAATCCAGTAAATATCGCAGGCTAGTGAGGGCATCGAGAGTTTATTATGGTCTGGATAAGTTAATTAATGTCTATTTAATAATTTAGATAACATTTCAGGCCTAAAGAAATACCTGAAATAGGCAGATTTACCTCTTGCATAATGTATGTTTATTGTAAATAACGCTGTGTACATTGTAATTACGTGTTAACAAAATATTCGAGGGATTTTCGAAAGTTTTTTTTTATACTGCTACCTTCTAACAAACCGATAGCCAATCTTTGTAACTGTACTGCATTTATAAAAGATCTTTAGTAAGCTAACCCTAAAAAAAACGTCGCCACAAAATGTTTTATGCCACCGTCTCCGGACTTGTTACTCCCTCGCCCCACTCCACCCGATTCCACAACATCCCTTCCTTATAATCCCTTACATCGTCTTTCGATACAAATAAATCAAACTGCCTACTCTGTATCTACCGAGTTGATTCAACCAGTATCACCTACGCTCCACTCATATCCTCAATGCACGTCACATCGTCTTAGATACCCAAAAAATTAAACACCCCTTTCTATTTCCACTGTCCAACCTCGTGGGTTTCTCTGGGTCTTTCGGTTTCCTGCAACTGCTAAAGCCCAAGACACGCAAGCGATTTATTGAAAAAAAATTGAACCATATGTTAGTCCCGAAATGACGTAGTTTGTATCGAGTGGACATGACCACCCTCTCTTTCTCTCTCTCTCTCCACTGGCTTCATATATTGAATGAATAAAATGAGGTTAAATGTCCCATTTGTCTGCTCCAGGATCTATATACGCGTCCATTAACTAATATTACCTACATGTGGTATGCATGGCACATGGGTGAGAAAGTGTATATTTTAGCCCCACCCCACTCGCCGTTCGCACCACAATACCCCGTATCGTTTTTACGACACAAATAAACCAAACTTCCCCCTTTTTGTATCCGGTAAGTTTATATAAGTATGTATTAACTAGTATTATACTGCACACACGTGGTGTACAGTATATGTAAAGATTGGTAAGTATATAGCTGTAGCCACATCTGGAATGATGGTATCTTCATATGGTCATTATCACCTAACAGACCAGTCGAAACAGAAATATACACCATATACTCCTTACAGCAACCTCTCCACTCTCAATTATACACGTTATCACGAAAACCAGGATTCCCAACATGGCACTGAAGCTCTGGTAGTCAAAGCATTGCTTGTATTTTTTATATATGCCATTAGGTTTTATCAAAAGATCTAACTAGGGTAAAATACCAAACAAAAACACGTACTATTTTTCACTAACCCCTAGCATGACGTCATCACCACATCTTGAAATTGTGACGTCATAGCGAAGTCCGTAAATTGTCCTAGGAACATTCATGTCAAGTTTCTTATCGATCGTACCTCAATTGGCGGAACCTCAGACTTTTTTCCTCGAACGTGAAATGACGGTGAGTTGATTTCCGTTTGCTAACATCCGTGATAATCATTAATTTCCGCCATTAAATACCACACCAAAAACAAAAAAGGACCACTAAATTTCTTTTAAAATAATAGTTATTATGAATTTATTCATAAATAAAAACAATTTTGTTTCCTGTAGCAAACAAATTAAATTTATGTTTTATATATATAAATGTATTATAATTCGTGATGTTTTGTCGGATTACAAAGAATTAAAACTAATGCGGATATATTCGTCAAAATGACGTAACCACATTACGGATAAGCGTGGATATTTATGTTTATAGTTAAAAATGTAAATTTTTGACGTAACCATGTCATTTCAGTCACGTGCATGCAATAAGAAATTATACCAATGCTTTATATTGGACAGTTTTGAATTATTTACTAATTCCATAATCACATTCAGCAGTTGTTACATGCTTTCCGTACACAATAAATTTGTGTCAAAATTAACTTCCTTCTGGCAAACTTAAAAAGAATATCATTCAGGTTACTTACTTCCATTACTGGATGTTTGCAGAAATAAAAATGACCTATCTCGTATGTTCGTCTAAAATAAGCGATCGACAATACAATAAACCTAAATCAATATGGAACCTGGCTGCCACGGAGCATGGTTTACTATCTGCAGGTAATTCTTCCAAACTTTCCCCCAGTTAATTTCTCTTCAAAAAAACTTGACCTTCAAAAAACAGAGAGCACGGTCGGGTTCAAAGGATATTAACTTATCATATTACTGAATGATGTTTTTCCTACATATTTACCTGGTATATTAAATAACTACCAATCTGTGTTCAGGTCAAAGTTCATTCACGGTTGAAACAAATGCTATTGGAACCACACAATTAAGAGAGTTAATTAGGCAGGTGTGAATTGAAAACATTAACTGAACCAATTTTCAAGGAATTATGGTTATTAAAATGAAAAGTTCGTCAAATTAGAAAACAAATTGCTCACTGCAATTCCACAAGGCCAGCTATACTATCTACAATATTAGGATTCGTGATGAATGTATCAATATAGTTGCTGGTACCACAGAGTAGCTGAATGTATTAATGAAAGAGTTATATAGCTACATGTATTTTAATACATGTAGCTATATAACTCTTTCATTAATACATGGAAGTTTGTCAAACTAGAAAACGTAATTTCACTTCACTACCACAGTAGGAAATAAGGATACAACAGACAACACCAGGGAAATAATGCCACACGTAACAGTGGGGAAACGTTATATCAGAGAGCAATAGAGAATGTCGCGACAACAGACAACAGTAGGGAATAACGCTACAATAGGCAACGGTGGGAAATAACGTGTCAACAGACGGTAGACAATAGTAGGGAATAACGTTACAGCAGACAACAGTAAAGAATGACGACGCAGCAGACAACAGTAGAGAATTACGTTACAAACGTTACAACAATTCGGAATAACGCTACAACAGACAATATCAGGGTATAAAATCGTTACAGCAAATGGGAATAACGCTACAACAGGCAATAGTTTAGAAATAACGAAATATCCAGACCGAATAATTCTCATGTCTGCCTTAAATATCACATGACCAGGGGCGGATCCAGGATTTTTTGCAGCAGGGGGTTTGCCAGGTTTCTGTCAAGGAAATCTGTCATCATCGTCTCTAAATTACATAGGCATACATACAAATTGAGCTTTTTAAAGAGAGAAATCATTGTTGTAATGATGTAGGATCATATTGTGATTTAATTTCATTGATGCAAGGCATTCATTTTTTTTATATGTAGCTGAGCAGGGTGGGGTTTGGACCCCAACCCCCAACCCCCCTCTGGATCCGCCCCCGATGACTTTCTCGAGTGAAATGTCACATACAGTTCCGCCAGGTTGTCGGTACGTTGCATTTTTGAGATCGATTATAAATTTTTATGTTGCAGATATTTATTCTGGGTATGTTTGTTAATAGTTTGTAAATTCAATAGCAATATATAAGTCTATTAACGACCAGAATAATCCAACGATATCGTTATTTATATTAAATACAGTTATAATTGTAAAGTATATTATATTGTCAATTATCCAGGCATTGATATGGTGGGTTTTATTGAGTTTTATAATAATAGAAATAAATCGCAAAATGTTGAATATCACTCGGCAAACCTTGGCTGATTCCATGGAATATAAAGACGCACTGACAATATTAAAAACTACTCAACCAAATCAAATTTAAATGACATAGACACTTTATCCATCCAATGGATGGGACAGCGTTGAGTGAGTTGAGCACTCGCTTACTACCCAGGCAGTTCGGCCGTCCGGGGTTCGATCCCGGTGATTTCCAAGTGTGTCCTTGGCAGTGTGTCCAAGACGGAGGACCTTGTACAAGGACAGTGTATAGTCGCTCAGATGGGGCGATAATTCCACTTCCTGTGTACCCGTTGGCATGTACGTAAGATAACCCTCGGCAGTAGGAAGTCTCAGTCACCCAGAACCCTCTAGTCTTCAACGTAGAATATTTGTTTGGATGATAGAGACTAGACAGTAGGCCGTAGCACGCGTTCCCTTATATCACACTTTATGGCATACGAGCGTCTTCATTAGCCTGTTCGTGCAAAAAAGTTGGATGTTTAATCCAAGCAATGGAAACCAAAAAAAAAAGTGTACATTTCTGATATGAGAAAAAACTGGAATGGCGAGAATTTTCCTATAAATAGATTTCATATATCTATGTTTCTATTATTGTGTCCATGTTTGCCGTAGACTTTGTATTTATCATGGCCCATTTTTATATCTCTATGAATGCTCGTATGTCGTCACTATTATTGACCTGGCGTCGCAAGGACCGGTATAAAGAATAAAATTTAGCTATCCTATACCCCAAAAAACGTCGAAGAGAACAAGGCATCACGGTGGCTAAGTGGGTAAGATGCTGACTGGCTGGCCTGGAGGTCTGGTGTTCGAGAAAAAGTTCATCCAGATTTTCCAGCGTGGTTTCCCCTTGTCAGTGATGCAAGACGGAGGGCCTGACAAGGACAGCTACTGTCCCACGTGTATGATAATGTCTATGTCTACCTAGGTCTCGCGTACACATTTGCGACTAAAACCATCGATTTATGACTTAAAGCCCCAATAACACTCTTGTTGTAACTGAATAATATGTCCCGATCTTCATTCTGGTCAACAAATCGTATTATTTTAGAATATTCCAATTAAATGATGATATAAATTTCATGTTAACACACCTATTTTAAAAAATTGGAAAAATTCAACCAATTGATTTGAAAAGTCTAACGTAAACCTTTTCAAATGTGACTTGGATTTTAAAATATTTTCTAACCCTCTGGACAAGTATAATAGGTTGTAATGGATAATTTACACAACAGGTAGGACACTTAAACATCTAGTACTTAGAATAAGGGTATTATTTATTTTCTGGAGCTACCAAGCCAGCAAGAATGTTATTGTCCCTTTAAAATGTCGGTCACCTTGCTTAGTGTCTGTTTTCGAGTGTTGTAAATTGTAGACAGACGGCGTCATGCAGTTTAGTATGAATCCAACTGTCAAAGGTTTATACTGAACCTGGAGAAATTAGAAATTATTTATGGGGAAATTATGAGTTCGCACCACATCAAAGAATCAGAACTGTACAGCGTATTGTGGACGCTTACGGCTAGCCCCTTGGATCCATTCACCCGATCTGATATGTGCGTTTGTTGTTTGTGATTTCTGTATAATATGCTAAAAACATGTTTATAAATATCATCTATTAAAGATCAGATATGTGAACTACAACAGTAACAAAGCAAACGAAAATGAAAATTAACTATGTCACTGGGGCGGGGGGGGGGGGGGGCTGTCCCCCCTCCCCCCTCCCCCTGGATCCGCGCCTGGTAATTGTGTGTGATGCAGTCCTCCTGCACTTAATATATACATAACACAAATGCTTAATTTAAATCAGAAACTACGTACGCCACAAAAAAACAAACAACAAATGACATCTACTACTGTCCTACGTGTATGATAATGTCTATATTTAGACCATAACACGTGTATTTAAACAGCAATTAACAATCAACCAATCAGATTCATTCGAAAATTCGCGAAGCGCAATGTTATTGATACAGGTAATATTGGCCAAGCCAGCCACGTCGCATTATTATATTAGTAGATGTTAATTTAATCGAAATCGCAATAAAAAATGCCATTTTTATGCTCTTTCTAAAAATAACCCAATAAATGATTTCATCATTGACTAAACAAAAGAGATAAAATCCCCATCGAGGAACGCAGTGCTTGTTAGATCTATTTCATAAGGCCAGTCTCAAGGTTGGTCAAAGGTCACGAGATGTAAACAGTGCTAGCGCTAATCCCAACCCTAACCCTAACCCTGAACCTAGCGCTAACGCTTACCCTGACACTAACCTACAATTTCGGCAACAATCACGTGCCCTAACCTTATTTACATCCCAGCCACCATGACGAAATGTCGAGTTGGCCGTAAGAAATAGATCTAAACTACGTATCGCTTCACCACTGCCTGCTCTACGTTGCACTTGGTCAGTGCGATACAGACAAAAGAACAACAATAAATACACCATCGATATCATACAAATCATCGCACAAATCAAAATACATCGCCGACTACATTATTTTAAAAAAAAATTCATAAATTTGTTAAAAAAAATTAACTAAAAATATATTGATAAGTCAACTAAAATTATTAAATTGCATGTCGTATAGTCGCTTATTTCACATTTTTAAAGCTAAACAAATTTAGAACATAATCGATATTAATGTTTTTAAAACCGTGCGTCTTCATGAGCATTAATGGGCCTATATAACAGGCTACTGTATTTAAATATTATCTATACTAATGCTCGAATACACCATTACTATTTTTGGTTATCATTCATAATAATTGTACGATTCATGAATACTAATGGATTAATGTTTAACGGATCGATTAGTTTAGAAATGAAGATCTTAAAGTCAGGGTCAAACAACTTTACATTCGTAATATTCTGTACAACTCATGAATACTAATGGATAAATGTATAACGAGAGAGATTTAACGTCCACGCGACACAAACTAGGTCATTTCGAGACTAACATACGTATAACGAGAGAGGAGAGAGAGATTTAACGTCCACGCGACATAAACTGGGTCATTTCGGGACTAACATGTATAGCGACCGGGGGGAGAGGGAGATTTAACGTGCACGCGACACAAACTACGTCATTTCGGGACTAACATATGTATTGCTTCCCCTTAGACTAATAGCGTTAATTTGAATGCCGTTTCATACGGACAGAGAAAAAGATGAGGTTTAACGTCCACACGACACAAACTAGGGTCTTTACAGGGGCGGATCCAGGAATTTTTGCAGGAGGGGGTTTGCCAGGTTTCTGTTACGGAAATCTGCTATCATCGTCTCTAAATTACATATAGGCATACATACAAATTAAGCTTTTTAAACAGAGAAATCATTTTTATACTGATGTAGGATCACATTGTGATGTAATTTCATTGATCCAAGGCATTATTTTTTTTATGTAGCTGAGCAGGGGGGGGGGGACCCCCAACCCCCCCTCTGGATCCACGCCTGCTTTAGCCAGTGGGATGAAACCGGAGGACCTGGAAAACTCCACGAGGTTGGACAGGTGATATATTGTTATGTATTTTGTCTGTAACTTTGTAAGTCATAAAGTTCATTCATTAATAATAACGATTTCTGTTAATCTCATTTAACAGCAAAAAATACTGACCACATGTGTGAATTAAGAAAGGTAATTTTACTAAGCACTTGTGTAAATTAAGAAAGGTTATATGAGATAATCCATAATGATATTTGTTAATCTTATCTGACAAACAAAAATTACTGACCACGTGTGTTAATTGGAAACAGTAAAGAGATAATCTCTGATAATTTTTATTAGCCTAATTATCGGTTAATTATTTCCGATTCTATTTGATTTACCCGATGATTAATAGTATATTATAAGTCAAATAATAAAGCAATGTTATTGTTTATAACATTATTGCTCACAACTTTTTTGTTTTTTATTAGGAGTCACGGTGGCTCGGTGCGTAAGACGAGTTCGATCCCTGTGCTGGAAGGGACGGTCTGACAAAGGACAACGTATACGCGTTTGGATGAGACGAAAAATCGAGGCCCCGTAAACACGTAAAGGGCCCACATAAGAGTAAGCCATATAACGGTTATCAATAAGTTAAAAACAATAAAGTTATAAATAATAAAGTTGTAAAACCCAGACTGCAAGTCAGAAGGGTGCCGGTCAGCTAAAACTCGAAGCGCTATACACTATAAACCACTAGGATATCCCAGCACCCAGCAAGGCCAAATCAAGAAACGTAATAGAATAAAATGAAATCAGGTTCGTGTCTTAAGAGATCTTGTATGTGCAGGTCAATTAATACACGGGACCTCGGTTTTTCGTCCCATCCGAACGACAAGAGGAATCCACGCTGGAAAAATCTAGATAAACTGGAGAGTAGGCGGAATCTCCGCTGTTTCGACCAAAATCCCCTTATAGCCCACCGCACAGCATATGCCCGACTTCAATAATTCATATGTATATAGGAAGTTAAGCAACGTTTCAAGTCATTGTTGTTGTTTTCATGAAAATTGGATTAGAGAGAAATGGAGTTTAACGTCCACTCGACACAAACTAGGTCATTTCGGTACTAACACAAGGTTTAATTTTATTTCAATACTTCGCTTGCGCGTAGGGGTCTTTAGCAGTGGGAGGAAACCGGTCTACCCGGAGAAAACCCACGAGGTTGGACAGGCGACCCTAATCCTTGCCACGTACAACAGGGGATTCAAAACCACGCCAGTTGACTCAATGGCAGGCCGTATGATAGAGCGCGAGCACGCTAACCATTCGGCCATGCCCCCCCCCCCGCCCCGAGTCATTAACAATAATAAGTAAGTGTTAACTATGTTATTATATATTAGTGATGTGATGTCAATTTGGTAATATTATAAGATTATTGACACCTGTCACGTGGTATATAATATTTGTAGACAAATATGATATTGACACATGTCATGTAATATCTACATACGAACTGTATACGAACAGGAAGACATTTCGAATTGTCATACTGTCAAATTATTGACTAAAAATCATCGTTCGCTTGAAGGCGTAGGACCCAATCCATCATGCACACTATAGTCCACTTCACATCCCCACTCCGACAAGACATACCAAAGAAATGAAATGAAATAAAATGGGGTTTAACGTCCTACTCTTGAAATGAAATGAATTGAAATGGCGCTTAATGTTCTGCTATTCTGACCGAACTGGGCTAACGAAGACGGGCATACACCATACAATGTGCTTTGAGGGGAATTACCCCGAACAGCGGCACTACGGCCTACTCTTATATCGAATTCCTACTGTCAGGGGATCTTAAAAGTAAAGTGCACGCCGATGTGTACACGGGACCTCGAGTGTTCGTCCCATCCGAACGACTAGACAGCTAACTTTGTCGGGCCTCCCGTTCTGCATCACTGACTAGCGAGAATTATGCCAAAGAGAATTATTCCGATAGGTCCAGGAGGCTATTGGACGGAATCTTTTTGCTCCACATGCAATATGCCTCGTGCCAATTTTACCGCCAATTTGGAACAATGAATAAACGAGAGTGAGATAAGTGAGACGACCATATATTATGCTATGTGCCACGGGAGGACTTTTTGCCTGGGCAGCGGCGCTATTCTTCGGGTCGTCACTTTTTTTTGACAAATACCCAAGCTTTGCAGACCTAATCAGCGAGAATAATGCCGGAAAAGCCAAACGAAATTTCTCGACCAACACTGCGATTATCGACCCTAGAAACAATAGGCTAAAGAAAGCGTGTCAATAACGAACTGTAAAACATACATATATTAATACAATCTGATTTATCTATGTCAGATCACATCAAAGGGATTTAAGATTGTTGAAGGCGCCCCTCAGGGTTCTTTCTCGCCATCCTTATCTTTAATATGATCCATAAACAAATTTCTACCACCATCAGTTTTTACTCTTCGTGTTATATCCCTCTAGACATTTTAGCCACGTTTTATGCTTATTATCACACGTCATAATTTGATGTCATCATTGTTATGACGTTAATCACACAAAAACATTACGTAACGTCAATTATAGTGAGTAGAACAATAGATCTGGAGAATTTGAACTTTTTTTATACTCGCTCCTGGGGAATTTAGTTCTTAATATTACAATACAAAAATATAACAGAAATCGGTGAAGGGCAATTTGGTATGAAATAAAACTAGGTTAGTTCTCGATAGCTGAACGCTAGAATTATTTTTAAAATAAAATAAAAACGATAATGTCAGCTTAGATGTTGTGAGGCGTGAAAATACGTCATAGCCAACTGGTTTAGATCTATTTATAAATTGATTCTTTAAAAAGAGATACGCTGTAACGATTGAAGATGGTCTATATATATATATATATATATATAACGTGAGGAACCATTGAGGTTGTTGGAAAGACGTGTTTATATCTACGTACTAGTATAGCAGACATTGTGGAATAGTGGAGAAGGAGTGTAATTGAACCAGACACACCGTAAAGTTAACTGGGCCAACCCAAATAAGGTTCGACCCCGGAGTTGGCGGAGAAAGTTCCACGGGATTTTTCTGCCTGGTTTACATTTTCTAGGAGAAGGGACGGGAAATCAGTAACGCCTAATCCTTCGGATAGAACAAAGTACAAGGTTACGTGCACGCGAAGGAACCCTTTACGGTTGGGATTCGTTGAAAAGCAGGCGAGCAATTTGCTGCTGCTGTCCGAGCAAAATTCCATGGTGTGTGTCGGTCTTTACGTACTCGATTGGTGCAGAATAGGGAGACGTTAAGCCCCGTTTCAGTGTACGTTTAAAAACTATAAATGTTTTAAATACAATAAAATGCATTGTATTGCAAAGTGTGACGAATAGTTTATTGCACCGTATATCGTGCAATAGGTAATATTTATTTTATAGCTCAAGTTACTTGAAATAGACTATACTGTCACCATTCACCGCCAATACAGGACGGGCACCTGACACTATGAGAATACTATGACGTCATATCGGTAATAAAAATTTATAAACTAACTACGTCAATGGGTGTTATCGAGTTGTACAGTTGAATATTTAGTTTTATAGCCCCAAGTTCATCTAAATACAGACGACGATAGTATCAACTATCTATTTTTATAGATCATTACATTTTGCTTATGTAAATAAGCAAATATTTTAATTAGTTGAGGTTGTCACAGACTGGAAAAACGTAAATGTGTAGGAATTTAATGTATTTTAATGTTTCCCCAATCTTCCCCATAATCAACTCTCGATGTCGAGGCTAGCATGAGGTTTTTGTTGGATTGTAGTTCGATTCGCTGAAATATTTTCCTTCGTGATTTACCAATAAAATTGGATAACTGAGACTTCTGGTTTTGTCTTACCGACTTAAGTAATGATGACCGAGGCTAAGCGGAACTTTCAATAGCTTAGTTCTAAGTTAATAGTGGATCGATTTGACTGAAATTTTCAGCATTTACATTTTAGCTAGTTTTTAACTGTTGTAGTGAGAACTGCCAACTCGTTATCTAATCTCCCATAATGTATCTTTAAATGTGAGTTTATGTGCACGTCAGTGTGTACAGTAGACCAAAGTATACTTTGTCCTCTGCCTGGTAAAACCTGAAGACGAGATACACATGTATACACATGAATAAAGTGGATGTACCCGGGGGCCACTCGTCATCAGTCTCCACATATCAACAAACACTTAATTTAAAGGAGCTAACTCGCTAATATTTGGGACCTTATAGCTAAACTCTTTTTATACCTAATCAGAGTTCATTTCCCGGTTGAACGTGACAAGAAAATAGGGTCGCCTGTCCAACCTCGTATGTTTTCTCCGGGTCCCCCGTTTTCCCTCCCACTACTAAAGACCCGTATGCGCAAGCGAATTCTTGAAATAAAACTGAACCATATGTTAGTCCAAAAATGACCTAGTTTACATCGAGTGGACGTTAACCCACCCCTTTCTCCCTCTCTCGGGAAATGTGTATACAATAATTGTATATAGGTCACTAGTACTGTATTGTTTGTTATGTCTGTACCATGCATGCAGTTACCATGTATTGTCTAAGATATTAAGTCGCCGGTTCTGTATTTACATCCAAACTGGTCGACACAATAATCTATATCAACAAATCTCCAGTCGACAATCATCTCTATTTGCTCGGTTATAATTGACATGAATATTGGCTGGATCAGCAGACGACGATAAATTCCCGCCACTGTAATCTATATTCTCCGTGAAATGAACTGGGGTTTAATCTCCTACTTGTTTTGCATCAAAAGGGTTAATTCTGCGAAGGAAATTTTGCCAGTTGTTCTTCGCGCATGTTAAAGTTCCAATAGCATTTTTTAAAGTTATATTTTTAAAATTTATTAAAATAAAGCCCCAAAATAGATTGAACCTATAAACAGTCCTACCTTGTTAAAGAATAATCCTATTAATCCTATAATTCACTATTGGCAGTTGAGAAATTGGCAAAAATATCATTTTCAACTTCAAATTCAAACGTTTGAAGATGGCCGTCCATCGAGAAGAATAGGAAAACAAGGGAGGTAATTGAGTAACTATTTCCTCAATCAACCAGTGTCACCCTTTCTACCCCCCCCCCCCCAAAAAAAATGTCCATGATCGTATAATAGTGAGTTGACAACCTTTTAAGCAAAAAACATAGAAATAATTATATTTTGACTTTCTTAGAAAAAGTGAAATTGGAACTTTAACAAGTACCGGTACTCGGGTGTACATTGTTTTTTCATCAAACCCGAACTGTACTAGCCCTTTCTTTGACAAAACTATGAGGAAGCCATGGTGGCTCAGTGAGTAAGACATTGGCTCGCTAACCTGGAGGTCCCGTGCCCGATCCCTGCCTTGGCCGACAATGTTAATTCGGATTTTCTGGCGTGTTTCCTCTGTCCGGACAAAAACATTGTGCGGCGTATACCCGTCGTCAGTAGCGCATTTCTATGCCGATATCCTAGCAGCGCCGACAAGTGGCAAACCAATCGGCAAACTCCAGTACGTACCGCACAGCCATACGTGACAATTTCGCCATTGGAACTTCTTTCAGTTTCCCGGATGACAAATAGTGGGGCCCATGAAGACGCATCGAGAGAGTGTTTTATCGTACAAAGCTTTCAATGTCTGAAGCTGTTTTTCTTTAAAGTTCATTCGATTTTCTTCAAATGAATGACAATCTTGCAATGAAAATTCTACACACTCTTCGAACGTCGCCATTTTTAGAACTTCTTTCTAAAAGCGACAGGCTTTCCTAATAAGTAAACCGATAGCCGCATCACAAGTGTGTATGGGTGTAGATGTAGTGTGTACTGGAATCTGCCAAGGTTTGTCAAGTGGTGGAAACCACGATGAAGAATCCTTGGCTAGTTTGTTTACCTTTCATCGAATTCAAACTCCCAAAGGTTCTTTAACGCGCACACTGACGACTCCACTGATGGACCTCATTTTCCCGCCCAGCTAAACGATCAGACGTCATATCCTTTCCAGGGCCACGTTTGGAAACCGATGAAACGTCTCGTCAAACAAAGGGATGAAACTGGGTTCTTCCTGGCACCTCACTTTAGCAACAATGGCACCGCAACTGTAAAAAAATGGCTTCGTTTTCTTCTCTATGATTTATCCATGTCTTCGGTACACTTGACCTTTAAATAAATAGATCATTGTCACATTTCACCATCGCAACAAGTCTAAAGAGATTATTTCTGACGGATTTCCATGGAAATGTAATATCAGCAGGGGCTTGGAACGCGAGGTCGAAGAACCCAAATTTCCGATAGATCAAGATCTATTTCAGGAAATAGGAATCATTAAATTTGCCTGCTTCTATTACAGCTTTGGATGTTATTCTGTATAATGTGATGGGGAGAGGAGCTAAGCGAAAGACATGTTAACCTTATAGTCGTTCGGATGGGACAGAAAACCGAGGTCCTGTATGTATATTGCCATGCACGTAAAAGAACCCGTGGCAGATGGAATTCGAAATTAGAGTAGACCATGACGTACACTGCATGAAGTATGCATTAAAGCTGGAATTTCATATTTTCCACACTTAAACATCTTTCATATCTGAAATAATAACACAATTACCTCCCTTGTTTTCCCATTATCCCCACACAATAGTTATCTTCAAACGTTTGAATTTAAAGTTGAAAGTGATATTCTTGCCAATTTCTCAACTGGTAATAGTGAATTATAGGATTAATCTTTAACAAGGTAGGACTGTTTATAGATACAATCTATTTTAAGGCTTTATTTTGATATATTTTAAAAATATAACTTTAAAATATGAAATTGCAGCTTGAACCCAGTGGGAGCAGAACAGTAGGACGTTAAACTCCATTTCATTTCACATCCTTGGCTACCTCCACTGAAGTCGTAGCCAAAGTGGACATTTTATTGGCTTCAGACTGCCAGTATAAGAGGAAATTGTTATGTAACATTTATCATGGTTTGTAATGACGACCATCTCGTCTGACTTTTACCAAGGGTAGATAACGTAACAGTCGAGGGAAAAGCCAATATCTATACGCAACGGTACAACTTAAAGATGATAACTGAAAGAGGCATTATCAGCTTCTCCAAGAATATAAATATAATTTTTTCCTCATAATATCATACCCAAAATAACCACACATCCATTAAACGAGAGGTGGGCAGATCGTAAACGGAGTCTGGTTGTATTCTTTGCAGTCATCGCACAATGACGTATTTTGTGGCGTGATTTTATGTCTATTTCGGTCATGTTTTGAGTTAAAAATAACACTGTCTCTGAAACCCAAAATAGCCCAGATTTATAAATACTACTGTTTGTTAAATACTAGCTCGTACTCCACTCCTCCAATTAAATAAAACTTGAAAGATATTCATTAACTTTTGTTGTTTATTTGATCGTTTGATTATTTAACCAATGTGATTAAAGACACACTATGAAAGAGTAGAATTTGCCTATTCCAGTACTTTTTTAGGCCTTAAATGTATGTTAATTCTTAATTAGACATCTATTAACATGCCAAAACTATAATCGACTCTCGATGCAACCGGGTGCTGTAGAGTTTCAACTAATTCAAACACGGTTAGTGCTTAATGATTTGATTAAAAAATAGATAACGAGAGTTGTTTTACTAGATCGTAAGAACGGTCGAAATGATTATTGAGACTTCTCTATTCCCCAAACGGGCTGGAATGAAGTAATTTGCCTGAAATGTTCAAGATAATCCCTTTCCATTATCTATTTTTTAACTATTATAGCGAGGACTGTCAGCTCTTCATCTAAATCTTACATAATGCATCTTTAGTTAAAAATTATAATAAGTCAGCCTTAGTTTTTAACGTGGACTATATTGTACACAATCACTTCATTTTGGAACTAACATGTCTTTAGATGTGCAGAGCATTTGAATAAATGACGAAACCAAAGAATCCATACTCTTTGAAAAACAAAAGTAGAATATTTGTTATTAATCTATAAATTGATTTAATGTTCTCAACGGGGTCGTACGTGGGGTCGAACTTGTCGTTTAACGACATATATCAACGCAATGCTTCAGACTATTTGGCCAGCATTATACACAAAAGTCATCATAATTTATATCGTCAAAGATTTAATTCAAACGTTGCCAAGGGAACTCAATTTTAAATTACAATATCACCTCTAGAATATAAAATATCCTCATTTGTCTCTCATTTTCAACACAGAAGCGGATCCATGCGCGGAGTAATCCGGTGTAAATATAGTGCCACGGTTCGGCTCGGTATACCCTGTACACTGATACTTGACTACCTTTAGTTTCATGTTCTGATATATGGGGTCATCCGGTTTGATTCTGCAGCCGGTTTGATTCGGCATCCGGCTTGGTCTCGTGTACTGGTACGCGAGCGAGATCTCATCCGTTAGCCTACATAGCTATATGATTCCCTTTTCTCATACGATGTTAAACCCCATTTCATTTCATATAATCTGGGGTAAGGCGTACTTGGAACCGATTTGGCTCGTGGCGCGGCTCTCAGGACAAAATTTCCATGATGACTTCCTGTTCTGCTATGGGGTATGGGGTAATTTTGTGACTAACATTTCGTTAATTGCTACCGGCTCGAAGTCGTTTATACAAGGCGAACGCGAATACGGCAATGTCCATTTTTAAAAACAAATCGCGCGAACGATTTTCATTGGCTAAACAAAGCGTGGGATCAAAAGACATAAATTGTCAAATGGTAAATGCGGCAGTACGAACGACAAGTCGCGCCGAAAATCGGAGTGGTCGCGTTCGCGCTTATTATAAACGATAAAACGAACATTACGATTTGGGAAGCGAGAGAGAGAGAGAAATGGGGTTTAACGTCCACTCAACACAAACTAGGTCATTTCGGGACTAACATATGGTTTAATTTTATTCCAGTAATTCGCTTGCGCGTAGGGGTCTTTAGCAGTGGGAGGAAACCGGAGTGTCCGGAGGAAACCCAGGAGGTTGAGAAGGCGCCCCTATCTCCATGTCTCATACGCTCCCACCAGGGCTCGAAACCACAGCCGCAAGCCAGAGGTGACCGGCCAGCTAGAGGTCGAAGCGCGGCACTCTAGACTACTAGGCCATCCCCCCCCCCCCTCATTTGGGAAGCAGTAAGCACCAGTAGCTTGGACCCGCCAAATGTTTTAATTGTGTCACGTAACGGTGTTCGATAGTAATAGATTGTTGTAAATGTGATTACAACACGCCATTCAAATTCAATACACGTTCCTAATATGGTTTAGCTGTCATCACGTGATATAATTTATATTCAATTCATGTCCACATGTTGCTATATTAGGGTACATCCGGGCAATAGATATAGTAACACGATGTCTGTCTATTGGGGGAAGTAATTAGGAGAGATAAACACATTAATCAGCTGTTTACTTCCATGCGTTATTTAACGGGTTAAAGGGGTATTGTCACTTTAAATAAGAAACGAAAAGGGATGTAACGTCCTACTTGTCGGCACCAACAGGGATGATAAAGACGGGCATACACAGTTGGATTCCCTCATAAATTATCCATGCTTTGAACATCTGAAATCAGTGCTTTCAAAAAATACTATGCAGCCTTGTGAATCTGTAAGATTGTATCATCACTAGGATCATCGACCACTTTCGATTTCTGTTTCAAAAGTTGTGTATTGTTGAAGTTTTCCCACCCCCCACCTCTAGAGCGAAAATCACATAGCCGACCATCGTCGAGTACTGGTGACTATTGACGTTTCTTTGGACTGTTAATGATACTGGTATACGGTTGTAAATATGTTAATTCTGTTTTGGTTATAAAAGTGTAAGCGAGATATCGTGTTACCGGAAGTCAACTTCTGGTAAATTTTCACGAAATCCCAAAACACCGGAAACCGTGCTTCTCCAATAAGACCTTAAAGCCCCAATAACACTCTTGTTGTAACTGAAAAATATGTCCCAATCTTCATTCTGGTCAACAAATCGTATTATTTTAGAATATTCCAATTAAATGATGATATAAATTTCATCTTAACACACCTAATTTAAAAAATTGGAAAAATTCAACCAATTGATTTGAACAGTCTAATGTATCTTGGATTTTAAAATATTTTCGAACCCTCTGGACAAATAAAATAGGTTGTAATGGATAATTTACACAACAGGTAGGACATTTAAACATCTAGTACTTAGAATAAGGGTATTATTTATTTTCTGGAGCTACCAAGCCAGCAAGAATGTTATTGTCCCTTAAACACTATAGACCCCAGCACTGACAGTTCTTATACACAATGGGAGTGAGCACGGGGACAACTTAGGATGCGGCTAAAAATAGCACAATCATCAAGGGCGGATAATTTGAAAAACGTGTCTCCCTCATAGATTATCCCACCAGGGGTTAGTGGAGTAGAACGGAATGAAACCACTAGGGATACCGAGGATGGGCCGGGGTTATGAAAGTAAAAACCCCACTACTTGCATTCTGGATTTTCCGTCTAAGATGAATAATCGTGGTTGTCTGAAAAAATCAGCTTAAAATGATGATTAATCCGAGATGCCTAAATCGACATTGCTTCGACAAAATTGATATAAAAAAATCAATACAGTATCGTTGTTTAACCCTGATAAGTACTGTGACATTTAGCGCGTGATGTAATTATCTATCATAAAAAGGTGCGGTATACAGATAATTACTTATCAACAACATTTATATTACTTACAGTTAACCTATATACCTTTGGTCTCCCTTTTACACATTAGCGTGGAAGTAAAAGATCCTATAACAGTTGGTATTCGATACAAGAGTAGGCAGTAGCGCCGCTACCCGAGGAAAATTTCCCTCATAGCACACTGTATGGCGTCTACTCGTCTTCATTAGCCCAGTTTGGAGCAGAACAGTAGGATGTTAAACTCGATTTCATTTCATTTCATTTATATACTGAGCGCCATAGAAAACGCATCACTTGGTTTTTCAGTAGCGCGTTTGTCCTCCACCGGCTCTTACGCACGCTGTGCAGCACAATTACCCATCTTTGTCGTACGTTTGGTTTTGACCCCTCTGATTTTGTACCTTTGATTACAGATTAATCATCCATAAGTGTACAAATGTGTTGTTATTGATGTGTTCCCATTTGTTCACAATAAGAAGCAAAATAAATAAGATATGTTTACAGGATCATTTTGTTATACGAAAACTATAATGCATTTTCTATGGTGCTCAGTGTCGCCTGTCCTACGCGGAAGCCAGTTATTGAAATAAAATTGTATCGATTGGTAACTTGACAACGGGAAAATCTAATAACCGCATGTGGGTATAAATTTGAACAAAACTCTAGAATAGCGCTGTTATCTAAATGTTATCCATGCAGTCACGAGTAGAAACTGGAGCTCACAGGTGGTAATGCAAGTCGACGTCAAGCAAGTATAATGTTTGCTTCTTTCACTTACCATGGAAATGAAATAAAATCAAATGGAGTTTAAACGTCCTACTGTTGTACTCCGAACTGAACAAATGAAGACGTAAATTCGGGATGAACTTTCTCGGCCAATGTAATGATCGAATTCCAACGCTGGAATTGTTAGTCGAAAAAGTTCATCACGATTTTCGGGCACGGTTCCCCCTTGTCGGTGGGGTAGGGTCGAGGGCCTGACAAGGACAGCTGTCTAGTCGTCGTTTGGTGGGTCGAAAAGCAGAGGTCTGGGCCCTGTTTCACGAAATTTTAACTTAAGATAAAATCCAATTTTAGTAGATACTTCAATTTTGATTGGCTAAGCACTAAAATCAATCTAATATTATCCAATCAAATTACTAAAATTGGGATCTTATCTTAGTTAAAATTTCGTGAAATAAGCCCCTGGTGTACACATTAGCATGTACATGCAAAATCCTTTGGCAGTTGGAATTTGACGTAAAAGTATAGGCTGTAGCGCCGCTGTCCAGGCAAAATTTCCCCCATAGCACGCTATATATGACGTATGCCCGTCTTCATTAGTCCAGGCGGAGCAGAACAGTAGGACGTTAAACTCCATTATATTTCATTTCTTTATTTCGTTCTTTCTTTTCTTTCACTGGTTGTGGAAAAATTAATGGTGAAAAATTGATAAAGAAAATTAAAACAGGTCGAAAAAAAGACAGGAAAACCTCGTGTGTCACTGTCACATGTAAATATCATAATCTGTTCGTTTGGTGACACAGGGGGGATAACTCCTATATCTTTAATACCATATAAAGTCGTAAATGTTTAAATCCAGCCACAGTCTACCGAAGTCTCGATAATCAGGCCCCAGGCAAACACAACAGAATATATCACAGCATGCCACAAACAATAATGGCGGACTCCGCAAATCACATATGCGTAGCCAATAAGCTTTAACCATATTTGGAGATGAGGGCAAAAATAGGAATCGAATGAACTATACAATAGCTAAAATAAACTACTGAATATCCCGATTTTGTGATGATGCTACAAAAATTACGGAACCATCCCCTCGGTTGAAGACAGATGAATTGTGCTATAATTTTAGGAGGCCAGTTGGGGAGGGGAGGGGAGAGGGTCCCGAGTCCTTAATGGCCGCTTTACACCGTTGAGTATTTTGTCGAATATCCCAAATCTTTTTACAAGACTGAACTTGGATCCAATTTACCGTTTAATCCTTTACGGTTAGCGATAGAGTTAGTATTCCCCAAAATACCATTTTAAATATAAAGGGGCCATTGCAGACCAGTTGAGGAGGTACGGGATTTTCCGAACCCCCAATCGGCCTACAATTAGCATCTCCAATAATGGATTAAAAACGCCATTTTTCAATATGGCGGCTGTTCAGAACAGAGATCTATTCTGACAGTAGATAGTAATCTGTGTGTGGAATGGCCCTTTGTTTATTTCTGTATGTAATTTAGACTAAACAATGTACACTTTGAAGAAATATGCTCAAGAGCGAGATGGTGTTTAACGTCCACTCGACACAAACTAGGTCACTTCGCAACTACCACGTTGTTCAATTTTGTTTCAATAATTCGCTCGTCCGAAGCGGGTCTTAAGCAGCGGGAAGCAACCGGAGAAAACCAACAAGGTTGGGTAGGCAATCCTACTCCTTGTCACGTACAACCGGGAAATAGCAACCACATCAGTTGACTCAATGACAGACCTTATGATTTAGCGCACACACGCTAACCATTTTTTTTTTGGGGGGGGGGGGTGGCCTAGTGGTCTAGAGTGCCGCGCTTCGAACTCTAGCGGGCCGGTTACCTCTGGCTTTCGGCTGTGGTTTCGAGCCCTGGTGTGAGCGTATATGGCATGGAGATAGGGGCGCCTTCTCAACGTCGTGGGTTTCCTCCCACTGCTAAAAACCCCTACGCGCAAGCGAATTATTGAAATAAAATTAAACCATATGTTAGACCTGAAATGACCTAGTTTGTGTTGAGTGGACGTTAAACCCCATTTCTCTCTCTCTCTCGCTAACCATTCGGCTATCCAACCCCATGTTCATATTGCAACTACAGCGAGTAGGACCTATAGCAATTTATCTCAATCCAGTTTTCAGCTACACTCGTTAGTCCCACTACGATACCAAAGCCACAGATTTATTTAATTTGGTTTAAGTTGTTCAAGAGAGGGGGGGGGCGAATGGTTAGCATGCGGCCTGCCATTGAGTCAACTGACGTGATTTCAAATCCCATGTTGTACGTGGCAAGGAGTAGGGTCGCCTGTTCAACCTCGTGGGTTTTTTTTTCTGGGTGCTCCGGTTTCCTCCCACTGACAAAGACCCCTACGCAAGCGAATTATTGAAATAAAATTGTGTTAGTCCCGAAATGACCTAGTTTGTGTCAACTGGACATCAAACCCCATTTCTCTCTCTCTCTCTCTCTCTCCCTCTCTCTGTTCAAGAGAAATGTGGTAAATATCAAAAGCTGTCGGACGGAGGACACAAACCATTAGTGATAAAATCATTAGCCAAATAACTAGTAGCCTCCTTTTCCCAGCCCAAACCACAGAAATTATAATTATACTTTCAAATAAACCCCCATCATTTGACTCAATATTATACCACTGTACCCCCGACCCCAGAGAACCAATGACGAGTTTCACGTCATGGTTTTGATTTCTTGTGCCCTTTTGAGTTTTTGCGCCACACTCTCAACTGACAAAAAATCACGCGGTTTTCAACATCATCATCTTAAACATAAACCTCAACCAGTGTCAAACATATATCGTGGATTGGATATGCTATAAATTAACCCTGTCATGTTCCTAAAATTACCCGGGAGGGACCGCCACTCCACCCTTCATCCCCCGTACTCTTGTTCCTCATGCAAAATCATGGTCTACCATGCCCCTGCCCGACTCCACTACTTTCCGGCTTTTGACCAATGGAGTTGCTGGGTACCTACAGGTTCGTCACTTGAACTGCTGCTCTACGAATATCTACGAATAAATTTTTATAATCGAGAAAAAAACGCCTGAGGATGAAAAACTAAACAAGACCCTTTTAATGTTATTATGATTCCATCTCTATAGATTCGCTTTTGATCAGAAATAATATTTAGATAGAATATCTAAACTAAACTAGCAATCAGATACCTGGGGTTAAAGCGTTCACATCCGGCGGAATACCGTTTCCGTGACTTTCATGGAAATATTACTCTGCATTTCCTCAAACCTGAAAGCAATTTGGCCCCGAAAACATAAACCATTAAGAGAGAATAAATAAAGGTTAAAAATATTTAATAAAACATTTTCTAGATTTAACAACAAATACTTTTAAAATAGCTTAGGTGGTGTGAAGGGTCTTTGGGCGATTTTCAGCTGTTTTTATGACGTAGTACACATATATGGGTTACAGCTGCCTTTAATGAAAGGTGTTTAGATTAGTGTAGTCTACTATTATGATAGACATCGTATTGTTATGATAGGCAGGAATACAGACAGCTTGCACCAAAAGATGATAAATCTATCTCAAAAATAACTATTTCAAAAACAATCGCAATGGTTTCACGCTGCTCGGTGCAGTAGAGGGTTTTTGTTTGCCGCCATGTTTGTTTTAATGAATTTAATTAATGGGTTATGATATTTGCTGATTACACTATTTTGCCTATTACGTTTTTTAGGACTTTGAATTTTGTCTAATGGTTTGGATTGTTCGTACTTGGTTTTTATTTTATTTGGTATTTCGGACCCCTGTGATGTCTCATATCATTGAATGTGGTTACTGAAGCCAAAACAATGAAAGAAGAGTTCCAAGGCTCACGTTTTTTAAAAAATGGTCTAGATTACTTTTATAACGCGAACATGATCCCAAGTAAGCAGTTTTGAAGTCTGTCAAGTAAACAGATAAGTCAGATCGGGAGTTGGAGGGCTAGCCATTCTTGGCGTAGTTCTTGTTCAAGATGTCCATAGGGACACACGCTGTGTGCCCTCGAGCATTGCCATTCTCAAATGTGTGTTAATCTCGGCGACGTTTGGCGCGCAGTCTGACAGACCGTGTCACATTGATGAACTACTGTCGTTCGGGTTGGTGCTTTTCGGTCGGGGTTGGTGCTTTACACTTCATTGTCAGTGTGCCTACGATATATTTCATTTTCAGGTTGGGTAATTTATGTCATTGTCGGATGAGGTTGGGGATGCGTTATTCCATTGTCAGGGCGGGTGCGTGGTTACATTTCATTGTTAGGTTTTGTGCGGTATGTCAAGGTATGTGCATTATGTCACCGCGTTAGGATTAATGTCAGAATTCGTGACGGGTGTGCATTTACATATGATCATCAATCGTAAAAATAATTCATATCGGCGGACTAGTGCACACTACGGACTAATGTATCTTCAATGCAATGGCAATATCCCGCACTACATGTGATATATATAGATATGTACGGAAAGACAAATGGACGCTTAGCCTCGATCGACCATTCCGGCATATATAATCTCCACATCGAATATATTCTGTATAAAGTAGTAGCCGTTCCGATTATGGCCAATGTTTGCGTACAGAGTTCACGCAATAACTTAAGGGGAAGATTGTCTCAATACATCAATTAATAATGTCTTTTTAAAATAGAAGGCGGAGGATCAACTTTCTTGAAACCATTCTAAACCAAAACATATATGTCCGTATGAAACTGTATTCAAATTAACGCTAAGTCGAAGCGGAAACAATATAGGCTACAAAGATCCGGACTAGTGAAATCGAAGGAGGGCCACGGATCAAACCCTGTGGGACACCAGCATACCCATCCATACACCATTTTATTAATAGACAACACATAAACTCAGGCAGTGCAACATATCAAGGTTCAAACAAAGAATTAATTTTGTTTGATTACTATTGTTTCATTGCATGTTCACTTCAACTCTTTTACGTTTGATTACTGTGAATGAACATTCTAACAGAAGTCCACTGAGTGCCAAAAGCCAACCAATTCCGAGGATCCCAAAAGCACCCTTAATGTTGTTCATAGAAAAGGCATCAACTCGGCCCTTCTCTCTTGTTGTAGAGCAGTGCGCAGGCTGTTTGTTATAATAGCCTTTCTGTAACCCTGCTTCAAATCGCCTCAGCATATACTCGTCCAGGTCCGCCTTCAGGGGGGAGTTTAACGGAACAGCGTAGCTTACATATTGTGCTGTTACAATATTATCGATTGCTGATAACACACAGTCATTTCGAGAAGTGACTAGAGCTGTAACAGATCCATCGATGTAAGCGAAGTTTCCATTCAACACTTTATTCATCAACTCACTCCTATTTTCAGACAAAACAGAGGAATCGGTTTTGTTTTGTTTCACAATCCCAGCCCATATTTTCCGGTTCTCTTCGTTCGTAGAATTTTCGAACATATCCTGAACACCGGAGTTTTTCATTAGACCAAATTTCCAATGTTCCTGTTTAACCAAGTCAGCAAGTGACGTAAAGGGTATTTCATTTTTTTTCACCAAAAGTGAAGAAGTTAAATTTGCCGTGTAAACAGCGGCAATTATAACACAAAATATAAGCCATGCTGCATACAACAAACGACCTTTACGTGTCCTGGGTTCAATGTGGCCTCCCTCTAGAAAAAAACATCCGAATATATCAAAGAATAGTGGTGCTATATTTGGATATTTGTCTTTTTGTTCTCCCGCTAAATCTAGAAGTGGGTAACTTTCAGCAGCTATGAACAGAACTGAAAATATGATATACGACGCCAAAAGCACAAAATAAACTTTAGCATTTAACGGGTTTAGTAATGATGTCCAGTTATCTTCCACGCCAGGAATCCTGTAGACGATTCCTATAGACGTGGTCATCAGGGCAGGTAATATAAAATCCAGGACTTCACTCCGTTCTTCTGTAATCAGGTACTCGGCATATACAATATCGACTTCACGACGCTGCCCTAGACCAATCAAACCATTCCACGTGGTATTGCCAGCTGACCTCACACCCCATTCACCGTCTTCTGGTTCCATTATTTGGTAGGTAAAATTTAAATCTGCTGCCATATCTTTAAGTAAATCGAACACCCATCCGCTGTATACTGACGTCCCATTAATAACCTCCTTCCTTAATAAATCGTAAGGCAACGAGCCCAATAACAATCCTCTGCCATTGAAATGGAATTTTATATTTGGAAAAATATCGTCAACTGTTGACAGTCTGGTAAGAGAAGTCCATATGCTACCCTCTTCTTTCTTGACGAGTGTATTCACCTCAAAACACCCATTCAAGGATTGGTGGATGGCTGTCACGTGACATAAATCTGTTAATACGTGGCCAAGTGCTTGTATCACAACCGGATATGTCCACAGTAGCCATTTTGATTTTATTCTAAAGTCAGTTGTCCTGTTCGAGTTAAAATCAAAATTATTAACAGTTTTCATCACACTCGAAACCTTCTCTGGGCTGTCTGTCGTAACATATAAAATATGAATTCTAGGAAAATGTATTCTGTGTATTTGATGCAGATAACGTTTAAGTTTTGAAGCTTGCGTGTTGTAAACGGTTCTTCGAATGTTTATTGCGTCCAGCATTGTTAACATGTCTGCTATAAACACATCTATTACCGTTCCACCTTCATCATAAAGTATCGTTACTTCTTCCCATTTCAAAACAGTCAAAATATTTCTAAAGAATCCATCTGCATGATTTGTCCCGACGTTGCTGGTAACGGAAGTACCGTTGCTCTGACATCCAACGATTAGAGCAAGAAACAAGAACAAAATACCCATTTAACTTCTTGTGCGACGACAGCTCTAATTATACCATAGCTGACTTTATTCCTTTCTCTTTTCCTGTGTGTACGCAATCGATGGTGGATCAATCAATATTTTAAAGGAAGTTTATCACTTTCTCCTATAAAATAAAAGGGCTAACACATAGACGCATCCAATTAACAAACCTCCAAGTAGTTACTTGAAAAACACATTAATTGTTTACCTGAATTGAAACATAGAACATGTATCTCTCTTTAGTTTTGTAATCGCCATTCGTTGATATCTAAGTTGATACAAAAGGTTTAGTCAAATTTTCAAACGCAACATGGTCCCGAGTGAGCAGTTTTAAGATTTTTCAAGTAAACGAAGTCGTACAGGCTTCCAGAAATCACTGCGTGACATAACACTGTTTGTAATGTCGTTGACAGGATGAGTTAAAGGACAATATTGGTGCCAGTCATTATCACATATGTGATAGAACTGATTAAACACTTTCCAAATATAATATTAACACAGAGATCATCGCTACCATAGAGGAGTAATAAAGGATTCATGAATCGGAAGTGACGAACGCCAAAGGAAAACACGAGTTATACCTCTATATAACTAACTGAAGTGACTAGTGATAACAGATACATGGGCGAATATCTGCTCACTAATAATTCCCTCGAAGACCTAAAGTTGCCGTGTGACACTGTGAGAGAATATCTTACAATTCATAAAAAGAATTGACTGCCACTAGATAAGAGAATAGGAAAGAAAAACAGATTAAAAGTCCGTGCATTACCATGTTTTTATAAGGTAGGGGAGACCGGGGTACATTGAACCACCATGGATATATCCTTTATAAATAATACTATACAAACCCAACACTATACAGAAGTGAGATAATTTCTTAGACCCATTTCTCCATCAATAAGCCACATGCTGTCAATTATTTTCTTAGGCAGTGGATTTTTTAAAAAAGCGCTTAAAAGAGAAAGATTTTCCATACATGTTAACTTCTTAGCCTAGGAAATTCTTGTACTTAAGTTCATATATGTCTAATCTATACAATCCAGATAAACCGGGGTTTGATCCATATAAGAGGGCATATTGATTTTTTTTTAAATTTTGATCATGAAATAAAGAGATCTTCTAATAAAAACATTTGATATGAAATGAGGACAAACATGTATGTGAACAAAGTGGTTCAATGTGCCAAGGTCTCCCCTATAGAATGAATAAAAACAAGGGGCTGTACGGAGTATTTCTATTTTTCCCGTGTTCTCTTATCTTATGACGCTTAATTACTTTATTGTATCGTCAGATAACCTCTTGTGGTCCCATATAACAACTTTTTGTCTTCGAAGGAATTATTAGTGAACAGAAATTCGGCCGTTTATCTGTCATCACTCGTCACGTCAGTCATTCACATAGAGAGATAACTCGTGTTTTCCTTTGGCGTTCGTCACTTCCGATTCACGAATCCTTTATTACTCCTCTATGGTAGCGATGATCTCTGTGTTAATATTATATTTGGAAAGTGTTTAATCAGTTCTATCACATATGCGATAATGACTGGCACCAATATTGTCCTTTAAAGACTACTTTAAGTAATCAATCGAATTCTTTAAAAGTGTTTTAATATTTTCAAAATAAACCCTTCCCCGTTTAATGACGTTTTCATTTCTCTTTCGATAACGACACGTACATGTAGTTGTCAACAGACCAATGATATTAAAGAGGTACTCCCACTGATGATTTGACTAATCGCCTACAAACCCACACTCTGGTTACGACGGTTGAATATTCAGCTTCGCGCGGTAATCATAAACTTTAAAGCTGTGTATGTGTGTGTGTGAGAGAGAAAGAGAGAGAGATAGAAAGAGAGGGGGAGGGCTAACATATAGTTCAACTTTTTAATTCAATAATTCGCTTGCGCGTAGGGTGCTTTATCAGTGGAGTGAATCCGGAGAAAACCCACGAGATTGGACCCTATTCTTTGTCACGTATAACCGGGAAATCGAATCCACACCAGTTGACTCAATGACAGACCTTATGATACAGCGCACGCGTGCTAACCATTCCCCACCCCCACGACGACGAAATAGATTGCGGTTGCCTGGACAGAGGAGAGAGAGAGAGAAATGGGGTTTACCGTCCACTCGACACAAACCTGGTCATTTTGCGCGTAGGGGTCTGGAGTGCCCGGAGAAAACCCACGAGGTTGAGAAGGCGCCCCTATCTCCATGTCACATCCGCTCACACCAGGGCTCGAAACCACAGTCGCAAGCCAGAGGTGACCGGCCAGCTAGGGGTCGAAGCGCGGCACTCTAGATCATCCCAACCCCCTCCTGGACAGAGGCGCGTCCAGCTTCCCCTTATCGAATCTCAAGTGTTAATAATTTTTTCAGGTTTATGTCAATCTGTTTTGTTCCAGCAAAACATATCACAAACAGAACACAAATGCGACAGATAATCCAAATGCAAGATATTAAAGTTCGTTTGAAAATTGAAAATAAATATCGTTAATTTACATTTCTTTTCCTTGGAGGTTGACAATAATTTAAACATGACTCCGTTTGTGGATAAACTCATTACACGACTAGAAGGGATTAATATTATTTATTTACGGTTGTGTTTATTTTATCGAGCGGAAATAAAATAGAAGCCAGATAGGCTATAACGATTATGCTAAAGTAAAAAAAACCCTTTTATTAATAGTTTTGGAAAAGCTAATGTTTCATTAAGCCGTGTATCAGGTTACCTTTTCCTAGATCAAAGAGCTTACATCAACATGTGGTTGTAGGGATTATTGTAATTGCATGATATTTCGTCAAGTACACCATGTCACAAACCGTGATATGGTCCAATAAATGTGCCTCTCCGGTGTGGAGTTTTTTTGTAATCGTTTTCATTTAAATTATTTTCTGTTTTGTTCCACGAGGGGCATGGATGGGTGGTTCCAGCTAGTTGAGTGTTCCCGAGAACTAATAATGAAAGAGCACAACGTGTGCTACCTGATCAACACGTTCAACTTGATAGTTGGATTTGCTGTGGCCTTTCTCGTCCTGGATGTTCATTCGTGATATCTTTCCACCTATAGATAGTAGCATCCGCCAATCAGCAATAAATTCGTTTATTGAAGGTAACTGTCACAGCATAGTCATTGAGTTGACGTAGCAAACTCACAGCTTTTTGGTATGCAAAAATAAAGGAATATGTGTTCTTAGGCAATCACATCTTTTATCATCCACCCTGAATGATCATTACGTATAGATGGAATCATCCGCCAAGTCGTGTTTCGAAGGTCACTGTCACGGCACTGTTGTCCACGCAGCAAACTCACATCTTGGTTTCTTGGGAAATCGCATCCTTATTCCGAGTAGAATAATGCTGTATCTCTAGGCGTTTATTATTTTTTTTCTAAAAGAAATTAACCGTTTCAAACCGAACTTGATTCGTTAATCAGGGATGGATCTAGGAATTTTGAAATGGGGGGGGGGGGTCCCCACCAGAAAATTATCCGTCATTTCCTTGCATCTGTAGCCATTCCAAGAGCTATTTGGCTGATATTTTCGTCTAAGTAAACGTTCGGAACGGACATATTTTGGTCTAAGAAAAGGCACTTTCAGCAGTAAAAAAGAGCACTGTCGCGCCCCCCATTGAATCCGCCTCTGTTAATAGACGGACAAGGAAAAGATTTATCACAATGCTTACTTCATCCAGCATTGTTAACAAGTCTGCTATAACCGGTCCATCTTCATCATAAAGTATCGTTACTTCTTCCCATTTCAAAACAGTCAAAATATTTCAAAAGATTCCATCTGCATGATTTGTCCAAACGTTGCCGGAAACGGAAGTACCGCTGGTCTAACATCCAACAGTTAGAAACAATAACAAAATACCCATTTTGTTTTTCATAAGACAAACTACAACGCGTTCAACCGATAGCACGTAGACAACTGCCTTGCCCTTTTCTTTGCCTCCCGGTCTTACGCAATCGATCGAGGAGCATTTATGTTAAGAGACCTCATAACCATCACCAAAGAACAAAAGGCCTAACAATAGAATCCCCCAAGCAACTGTTTCGGAACCGTATTAAAGGACAATGTTGGTGTCAGCCATTATCACATATGTGCTAGAACTGTTACTAGATAAGGGGACACAAAAACATTGAAAAAAGTCCGTCCATTACCATATTGGAAGCAAGGGAATGCACGGATCTTTTCCATTTTCTCATATTTTCTCATGACAGTCAATTCTAAAAACAACTATTAGTGAGCTGAAATTTGGACGTGTTATCGCTCGTTCCTTCAGTAAAGTATAAATAGGGATAACCTGCGATAACTTAAGTTTTCAATTTTTGGCTTCACTTCCCAATTCTTCAAATATTCGTTACGCATCTACCGTAGTATTTATAATGTGTTTAACCAGTTCTTTCACATATGTAATAATGGTTGACATCACCATTAATTGTTTTACTTGTCTTTACTATACTAGGATCGGGAAGAGTTATCACTGACGTGTTCCGGATGATGTGAGGGGTTAGCCAAGGAAACAGCCTGTATAAAAAAACGAAACGAAATATAGATCTGTATTTTAATCAGATGGCCAGTTTACGTATTTTACTACAAATATCGACAGTGGAACTGAATTTCACCCATAAAAAATGCACCAATGCCTCTTTATGTAATAAATCGAATTCTTCACAAATGTTTTCACACATGTATAAAACATTTTATTGCTAATGAGGTTTTCGTTTATCTAATGTTTGTATTTTAATGGCGTCTATAATATCGAGTGGAGATCAAATATAAATAAGAAAGGCTATAATGATCATTTTAATAGTGTTTTCCTTTATCTGTGTACAAAGTTGTTTTTGTATAATGACGGTCAATACATTCATTGGGCTGTTAATTTAAAGAGTCGAACCTAATTTGAAGAAGCCCGAGTATAACTCAGAGCATTATCATTATTAGATTAGCCAAGGTATAATTCAGAGATTTAATAGGTTTTGGAGAAGCCAGAGTATAATTCATAACTTTATCAGTTTTGGAGAAGCCAAAGTATAATTATGGGAAGCCAATTCAGAGCTTTATCTGTTTTAGAGAAGCCAGAATATGATTCGGAGCTTTATCAGTTTTGAAGAAGCCAGAGTATATTACAGAGCTTTAACAATTTTGGAAAGTGCAATCCTGGGCCCTGTTTCACGAAATTTTAACTTAAGATAAAATCCAATTTTAGTAGATACTTCAATTTTGATTGGCTAAGCACTAAAATCAATCTAATATTATCCAATCAAATTACTAAAATTGGGATCTTATCTTAGTTAAAATTTCGTGAAATAGGCCCCAGAGCTTTATTTTATATGTTTTTGTAAGGATTAATGAAAATTTCTATTAAAGCGAATCAATCTGTTTTCTCCAGTACGACATACGGCAATACTTGGCGTGGCCCTGTCTCCTAGGGTATACTCGATTCACAGTTCCGGAATTGAATTCCAAAACTCGTGTCA
Source organism: Patella depressa (assembly GCA_948474765.1). Lineage (NCBI taxonomy): Eukaryota > Metazoa > Mollusca > Gastropoda > Patellidae > Patella > Patella depressa. The sequence continues at coordinate 10,765,652 of OX419720.1, forward strand.
ATCGAGTGAAAAGGAGAATTTCGGATTACAGCGCATGCGTCGACTGTATAAAAAGTATTCCAACCAATTATGACTGCTGAAACATATTTTTTACCTAGGAATACGTCACGATTCTACTCACTCCACCTCAGCTGTCGGGACTGGCAGAACTGTGACAGGACTGAATTCCGCGTCACTCGATTGTAATTCTGTCGATTCGGGACGTTCTGGACTGTGAATCGAGCACCGCCCTAGTCTTTCATTGTAGCGATTTTCTGGGGTGCTGAAAGTTATTAAATCGATTTCATAACGGGTGTCATCGACTACCAGATTTAAACCACGGTGATTCTGCCACGACCTCCCAAAAGTTTCTGAGATTTTCCAGCTTGGTGACCACATGAATGTGATGCTATACAGAGGGTCTGGCAACGAACATGGTCTATCCGTTCAAATGGGACGGAAAACACTGTATGGCGCATGTCCTTCTGCATTAGTCAGATTGAGTAGAACGTTTCATTTCATTTTCTTGTTGAGATGGCCGTGTACGTTGTATCATAAGGTTTGTCGAATGGCGTAGTTTCGATTCACCGTATGTACATGACAGAGAGTAGGTCGCCTGCTCAACCTCGTGAGTTTTCTTGTGGATTTCCGGTTTCCTCCCACTGCTAAAGGTCCATACGCGAAAGCGAATTATTGAAATAAAAGTTGAACCATATGTTAGTCCCGAAATGACATAGTTTGTGTCGAATCGACGTTGAACTCCATTTCCTTCTCTTATTCTTAAAAAAATAGACCGAGGCCATACTTGTTCTTTAGACAATTGCGCATCGACTAACAGACTTCGCTTTTTGACATGACGTCACAATGTTTGGTTATCTCGGTATTAAGCTAATATTTGAAATCAATTTTGTCCATTAACAAAATGTTTACAAACAATACTGACGATGTCAGGGCTTAACTTATTATTGTAATGAGCATAAATCTGTTATGGATTTATTTAACTAAACTTAATCGTAGGTGATGGAGGGTGAGATGGTAGGCGGAGGGGAGGGGGAGAACAGACGTTTCGGTCGATGTCTTTCGGGTCACAGAAGTTAGATTTGAGATTAGAATACTAATTTTAAAATAAATATATATATACCCGCCACGCTCCACCCCCATCATTCAGAATCCAAATACATGTAAATATACTCTCTGCTTTTCTAAAATTGCTATGACAAAAAAAACGTGTTTGCAAAATTGGTTGTATATGCCTATACACTATACACAAAGTATAAAATAATATACTTTCTATACTTTGTTATTAAGAAGCACCTACCAACCCCACCAGCCCGAAGTTATTTCAAAGTTGCTTGCGCGTAGGGGTCTTTAGCAGTGGGAGGAAGACGGAGGGCCCGGATAAAACACACGAGGTTGGACAGGCGACCCTACTCCTTGTCACGTACAACCACGCCGTACAACCACTCAATGACAGACCTCATGATACAGTGCACGCGCGAAATCTAAAGACAGTTGGTCAAAGTCGAGGATTCTGACGGATGTTTAAGATTATAGTGAGTTTAAGAAAGGCTTATGACAGTGAAAAAAAAACCCACATCTTGACCTGAGGCCCCTTGGATCCCCCGTCCCTAGACTTCAGCATGCTAAGCCAGTAGGTATACTTTGAGTATTATATTTTTAATATGTATTTTATTTCTGTATAAACAACACAACAGGGAGATGATACGTGTAGGTTCGGTAATTTCCGGAGTCCACAATGACCGCTTTGTATACGTGAGTATTTTGGGGAATACTAACCCTAACCCTTTTTAGAGGAGCAAAAGTTAAATTGGATCCAAGTTCAGTTGTTTTTTTTTTTAAAAAAAAAGGGTGTATTTAAAAAAAAAAACAAAAAAAAAACAAAACAAAAAAACACTTCTGAAACCTATTTCTAAACTTTGGCCCTAACTAGCAAAACGTAATGACAGCCGCAGGTGCCATTTACACGTCATGACGTCACTTCTCATATTTTTTTTCTGATAAAGTTTACAAAGGTAATAATTGTATATTTATGATTAACCTATCTTCAGTACAGGTGAAGAAGTTATCACAGAATTCATCAAATAATTCTGGGTGGTAAAATATACAACATACATAAACATCGTCACTGTTGTGTAACCAACCATCAATAAACACGAGTAACTCATACTCAACTGTTAATATCATAATTCACTTGTCATTTAACCCGAGTATTTCAGAACCTTGATCTACGTTGATTTTAAGCTTTGATGATTCCGACGTGATCTTCGACATACCCCATTAGATACCGAAAGTTATAGGTGAGAGCAGGTTTAACGTGAGGGGTTTTTTCTTGGTGACACCGCGCCGTGGCCATTTTGAGACTAATATGATTACTGGAGATGAAAACTAGGTTCATATGAAATCTATTACACAGTAATTTTTGCCCTACTTGAGAGATGAACACGTGGTTCATAATGAATCTAACACACTGAAATTGCACCGATTGCGGCCTTTCAGCCTATTCTTGTTTCGATTTCCACTTATCAAGGTATCTTTGACATGCTGCCAATTCAATACACACTACCTCATTTTGTTGTTCGCCCTGGCAGACTAGATGCTTGTCCTTCGTTCTGCTGCTGGAAAATTTCAAGGAATAGAACTTTCTCGGCGAACTCCGGTATCGAACCGAGTCACGTCTTAATATTAAGGCTACCTACAGATTGTGGGTTAGGGTAAGGGTTAGCGCTAGCCATGTTTACAGCTTGACCTTGACGAAATCTACAAGTGGCTTTAATATTTAAACATAATCGTATCGAACCAGGTACCGCTAGGCTACTGCGTTGTTGGCTTACTCACTGAGCCACGGTGGCTCCCTGATCGTGAGTGAACAAAGGTCGGTTTTAAGGAATATTCGGTACAGCCAGGTCATCTCAACACTAACATAACCCCCGTCTTCGCTAAAAAAAAAAATGGAGTTGAAAAGTGGGACAAATTAAACCCATCTCAGTTCATTTTCGTTCGTTCTTTTTTCCTGAAGTCGCATGCGATCACTGCTCTTTAGTAGCGGAAAATCCTCACAAGGTTAAGCAGACGACAAGTACCACGTAAAAAAACTGCGGATAAAACTCACGACCGTGCATTCGATCACCCAATCAATCCCCAACAAATATAGAATGCAGCGATAAAAATAAATCTGCTTACAACCGTGGGCTAAAACTCACGATTGAATAGATGACCGTGTATTCGACCACCCAACCCTATTCATAGATAGAGCACAGCGATAATAAACTGTATAATATGTTGTTTATTTGAGTTAGAGACGAATATAGAGATAGCTTGGCACAATTTGTAAAAATTCCTGCAACTAAAAGACTGCTGTTTGTAATTTTTTTGATCCTGTAAAGAACAGAACATAAATTATTATTGTTTTATTCTCTAGGTCACACTGATCAGCAGTGAATATTCGCTAGGCCGCTGCAGTCACTGATAAGGATGACATTGAAGCGACTTAATGGGTCTTCCGACAAATAAAATTCTAAAACATTTTTTTGTATCTATTAGAAAAATAAGTAAAGACGTTTGAAGTATTTGTAGTTAAAAAATATTTCCTATTTAGTGTATGAAAATGAGTAAAAGGCATCAATTTGCCCGAAGCTGTTACGTCTTATGTAAACAATGCACGCGCCATTGAGCCAATGATTGACACCGCGTGATGACAGTCATCTGTGACAGATAATTCGCAATTCTCTGTGAAACAGATTGTCTCTAGGCATTAAAACAAATTCAACGTTCAACGAAAAAATCTCGTGTACTCATTGGTGTGCACGTAAAAGATCCGTTGTCATTTGGAATTCGATATAAGCGTAGGCCGTAGTGCCGCTGCCTGGACCAAATTTCCCTCATAGCACACAGTATGGCGTATGCCTATCTTCATTAAACCAGTATAGAAGCAGAACAGTAGGACGTTAAACCTCAGTTCATTCATTTTATTTAACCCTTCTCAGTAGTAAATGTAGCTGTTCCATCCCATCAGGGTCTTACATGTTCTTCTTGGTAGTACATGTAGCTACATGTAGCTACTCTAATCCTTCTTGGTAGTACGTGCAGCAGTTTCAACCCTTACTGCTAGTACACGTAGCTGTTTCAACCTTTTTTGAACGTACATGTAACTGAATAACACTTCTTGGTAGTAGGTGAACTGTTTCAACCCATTCTTGTCATTCCATGATGCTGTTTAAACTCCCTCTTGATATAACATGAAGAAGTTCCAACCCTACTTGACAATAATTTAACCTGTTTAACACTACTTGGTAGTCATGCAAACCCATTTTATCCCGTCTTGTAATTGTTACCTCCTTGGCATCATTGGTACCGGTAGAAGTTATTTTGTGATTTCAGTCTTCCACAATCGTTGATATATATATAGTTCTCAACTGTGTTGTTGGCACTGGCTGTTCTTTGGTTCCATCAGCGTCATGGTAACATTCATATAAAGTAAATTTGATGATTCAGATGACGGAATCGTTATGCAAGTAGGCGGGACAACGTTGACCCAAGTTGAGGCAGTAAATCATGTCCAGATTTGCACTCTAACCTCTCATAATATGTTAAACGGTGAAAAATAGAAATTGACATTATCAAATTGTATTTGTTGCATGTTTTAATGATACACATCCCATAATATTAAGACCATTATTGTGTTAATTCATATCTTCCATGTTGGATATTACCAACTGGTTTCAATCTTCTCAATGTGCCGCTTATATAGCTGTGTATTACAAAAAAAGATATGATCTTTAATTGTTTAAAATAAATATCTCACTATCGCTTGCACGTGTCATGTACGTGCTAGTGTTCAATATAGCACGTGCTGATAACGTGATATAGTGGTATGTAGATGTAGATTGATGGGTATCAGAGAGAGAGAGAGAGAGGGGGAGAGAGAGAGAGAGATGGCGATCAGGAATTTAGGGACATTCTACATGCCCTTGTCTATAGCAAAACCCCGCCACTGTTACTGGCATATTTGCTCTTTGCTCTATTGAACTATCGTGTGCGCCTGGCATTAGATATAGTCATGGAACATCGAACAATCACCAACACATCCATGCTGACTTGCATCAAGAAAAGAGAGAGAGAAATGGGCTTTAACGTCCACTCAACACAAACTAGGTCATTTCGGGACTAACATATGGTTTTTTTTAATTTTATTTCAATAATTCGCTTGCGCGTAGGGGTCTTTAGCAGTGGGAGGAAACCGGAGTATCCGGAGGAAACCCACGAGGTTGAGAAGGCGCCCCTATCTCCATGCCACATACGCTCACACCAGGGCTCGAAACCACAGCCGTAAGCCAGAGGTGACCGGCCAGCTAGAGGTTGAAGCGCGGCACTCTAGACCACTAGGCCATCCCACCCCCCCCCCCCCCCCATCAAGAAAAGAGCAGGGGTTCAGTTCAAATTCGATTATATTACTGTGTGCTTTAGATACAAGTCTTAAACACGAAATTTTGTTTAAGTAAGAAAGGGGCTGTGAGGCGTTTATGTGAGGCGTTTGAAAATACCAACAACATAATTAATCATTCGCGCCCTTATCTCGCAATTGAAGTATCTACTAAAATTGGATTTTATCTTAAGTTAAAATTTCGTGAAACAGGGCCCTGTTTCACGAAATTTTAACTTAAGATCAAATCCAGGGCCCTGTTTCACGAAATTTTAACGTAAGATCAAATCCAATTTTAGTAGATACTTCAATTTTGATTGGCTAAGCACTAAAATCAATCTAATGTTATCCAATCAAATTACTAAAATTGGGATCTTATCTTAGTTAAAATTTCGTGAAATAGGCCCCTGGTTCTTAGGGTTTTCATGATCAGCTCAATACCTTATGATACCGCGCATGTCCTTCAAAAACCACACGAAATGATGACGACAGTGCTGATCAACCGAATGATTGCACCTTTGGTAATTGAGTTGTATATTTTGGCTTCTGGTGGGATTCTTAATTTCTCCTTTCTCTTGTAAAACAAACACGTCTGTCGAGTTGAATAATACGATTATTAGACGAAAGACAAAATTAACAGAACAGCCTGAATAGAAGAACCAGATATAAGAGTAGAATGTTAGCACGTGGGCAAGATAATTTGTTTAATCAAGTTAAGACGCAGGTAAATTAGCTGTAATAATATTTCCAACATGTGCAGCTTTCTTCATCTCTAGGCATTCGGTGCATTTCAATTTATTCGATTTAATGATTTGTACATGTTCAGTGTGTTATCCAGTAATTATTCAATTAAAGAAGACGCCGATATTTGTGTAGGTATAGAGTATGGATAGACGCATATATAAAGCCCGTGGTTTTAAGTGAAATGGGGTCTAACGTACTACAGTATCTGCTTTGTACGGGCCCGTAGCCACGGGGGGGGGGGGAATTAGCCCCCCAAAATATTTCGCCAAAAATAGTGATTTCTTAGGAGTGTTTTTAGCCGGCCACAGCCCCCCGCCCCCCCCCCCAAAATAAATTTAGGAGCTGGCTACGGGCCCGGTTGGTGCAGAAAATTACGAGGTTTAACTCCATTTAAACGCAGACTGTCAAGACACCAGACAATGAAAAACCGTCCACCGAAAGTAACATGAATTACATTATAATATCAACACGGCATTATAAAGCGGCTATATATTAGTGGCATTTTTCTTCCAAAACATGTTAAAAAATAAACATCTAAGTCGAACAAAACATCAAAAATAAAACAATTTTATTATCATGCTATATAGGAGTCTGGCTCACTACCATACAGCCATTTCATTTTTTTAAAGTTTTCTTTCTTTAAAGATACTTTCCCAGAAAAGTATTTATCAGGGCTCCGTTTCTCGAAATCTTAACTAAAGATAAAATCCAAATTTTAGTAGGTACTTCAATTTTGATTGGCTAAGCACTAAAATCAGGCTTTTATTATCCAATCAAATTACTAAAATTTGGATTTCATCTTAGTTGAAATTTCGTGAAACAGGCCGCAGGTGGTTATTTCCAGTAAAAGTATGTCAAGTTTGGTATATATGGAAAGTATAGACACCCAATCTTACTAGAAAAATACTGAACTACTCGGGAAAACGCCCATGGGGCAAGCACTGGGCAAAACTGCCAGCTTATTGTGTGCCAGCTTAAGTGAGGGAGCGGTTGTTATTTCTTAATCAAATGGTTAGGCGGTTATGGGTACATTTTGGGGTGTCATCGTACAAAGGACTGCAATTAATCGGCGGACAAAGAATTTGTCAGAAATAATTCACAAATTACTTAGGCCTCAATATGCATGGTAAATGTACAGTAAGTAATGATAAATAAGTTGACAGACATGGCGGTTAACAACAGCTTATACTTAAAGCTATTGGTATCCCCGGCGAATACAAAGTTTTGGGAGGGAATTGAAGCAATTTTTTTGATAAATTGATTACTCGGAATATGTTGTCAGTCCATAAATATCACCAAATAACAAAGTTTGTAAGCGGGACTGTATCTTTAAAGTAAAAGATGTTGGTATATCGGAGTCTGTAACATGCAGTCATTAAGAAATTTTCAAGGTTTTCTTTCTTTAAAGTAAAAGTTGTTTTGAAATTCCTGATTTTATTTTCGCATCTGCTTCAAACTTTGGCGCCCTTTTTCAATACCTGTATCTGTGGGTTTTTATAAATCTTTGAATAAATGTTATTTTACAACATTTATATGGTGATTTGATTAACATCCAGAGAGGTCTGTGAGTAATAAGTTTAAAACTAGATTCATCTGGGAATCTGTAAATCTTGGATGATTATTTCTCTTTGTGGTAGAATGTTAAAATTTACTCGATGAGACAAAGGTCGTTAATGCGCATTTTCTGCTCAGTGTAACCAAAGCGATAAGGAATTTGATTGGTCGAGACTTTGGAACACAATAACTCACCTTCTAATGTTCAAACTTGGTGTAGGTGTTTATTAGGTCAATGCCTTGAAGGAGTTCAAAAGTTGAGCATTTTCTGCTTAGGGGTGGTATGGCCTAGTGGTCTAGAGTGCCTTGCTTCGACGTCTAGCTGGCCGGTAACCTCTGGCTTGCCGCTGTGGTTTCAAAGCCCTGGTGTGACATGGAGATAAGGACGCCTTCTCAATCTCGTGGGTTTCCTCCGGGCACTCCCACCGCATAAACCATGTTAGTCCCAAAATGACCTAGTTTGTGTCGAGTGGACGTTAAACCCCATTTCTCTCTCTCTCTCGCATGACCGACCACTGAAAAAAATTGTCAGAAGCTCTGTTGAAAGTCAATAACTCATCACTTACAGTCGAACAACTAACTGTCATTATTTATCACATTCACAGCTATGTGATCGGCGGAGAAAGCAATCTGATTATAGTTTTTTTATAGTTGAAAATTACGTTTTACTCGTCTTTACTAGATTACGGGCGTTTTGGATGAAGTTAGGGATGAGCCTATGAAACAGCCTGTTATGGCGAGCTTTTGACATGCCATGCACGTAACTTTGGCTAAACCACTAGGAACGTCAATGCTGATTGATTAATCAATGTCTGATGCAATAGGGTCAAATGCCTCACGTACCACCCCTGACACGACCTTCCAGTACAACGTGTCAGATTTTCATGTAGTGTAGGCGATCGAAAGTATAAAAAAAACGAAACGAAATATAGATCTGTATTTTGATAAGATTGGGGGTCACGGTGTCTAAGTGGATAAGGCGCTGGCTCGCTAGCCTGGAGGTCGGGTGTTCGATCCCTGCATTGGCCGAGAAAGTTCATCTCGATTTTCCGGCGTGATTTTCCCTTGTCAGTGATGCAGAAGGAGGGCCTGACAAGGACAGCCGCCTAGTCGTTCGGATGGGACGAAAAACCGAGGTCTCGTGTGCACATTGGAATGCACGTAAAAGATCCCTTGGTAGTTGGAATTCGATATAAGAGTAGGCCGTAGCGCCGCTGTCAGGGCAAAATTTCCCTCATAGCACACTGTATGGCGTATGCCCATCTTCCATTAGCCCAGGTTAGGTGTAAAAGAGTAGGACATTAAACCCCATTTCTTTCATTTTAATAAGATTGTCAAAAAAACAAAATGTGCACACATCGTAAATGGTACAATAGTATACACCTGTCAACTATGAAATACGTTTATCCTCACATTCGAACCGGAAAAAAATCTCAAGGTTTTGACCTCTTGATATCCATGTCATGTATGAAAAGCACGTTGCCATTCAAATATTTGGTTCCCGATTTGGATGGTATTGTCAACTGTTTTTTGGCAGATCTTATTTTGTTTGAACACCAAAGTTAATTATTAGATTTCGATCCGTGCGCAGAGTGGAATTCAACGAAAACCGTTAAGAATGTGAGATATGTTCCTGGATATTTGTGCCAGTGATAGTCTGACGAGTGATAAGTCTGGTTGCCGTGTCGATCAAGCTGTTTCCCATATATTCCCGACCATGTAAATAAATTGAATGAAATGAGGTTTAACATCCTATTTGCCTGCACTAACTGGGATAATGAGTAAGATTTTGCCGTCTACGTAGTTCACGACATTGTAAAAGTCCCCCTCCCACCAAAAGATCCCCCCTCGGCCCCCATTTGGCAAAGTGAGCCACCTTGGCGCCATTGGTCAATGTATCTATTGGCTATCCATTCTGTGCTGAGTTACACCTTTATGTATGACCATCTCCAGATTCAAGAGCGGTGTCGTTCTAATTCACACAGCCAGAATAGAAACCTTCTAGTCAGACAATTCTATGACAGTAATCGATTCTACAGACATGCCCAATCTGTTTTTAATGATTCATTCTGTTGTCTTGACAATACATCCCAAGTTAAAGAGGCTTGTAAATCGAGAAAATGATTTATGTCACTCAGTAGGCTATGTTAATTATTTTTGAATTTTGGTAGTCGCACACTGATCAGCAGTGAATATTTGTTAGGCCGCTAATATCGCCGTGGGTTAATGAGCTCGCAATATTATTCCTTTCCTTCCGCAAATTAAAGGGCCAATCCCGGTAGTATTTTGGGGAAGAAAACTTCTGCAAGTAAAGGGCCAATCCCGATAATATTTTGGGGAATAAAACTCCTTAATTTTGTGTTAAAATCCCTTAAAGTCCTCAACATTCATGCAGAGCAACTAACTCAATGTATGTCTTAATCTGGAAATAAAGACCGGTATCGCAAGCTGTATTATGCGGTGTCTGGATAAAACCAGACTTTTATGTTATAAAAGTAATGCTTAGGTGAAATTTTCATTTTGTTTTAAAGTACAGCACATGGGTCATTCATGTATAGACCTCTAAAGGAACGGAGATCGACTATCAGGTCACCCAACGAAAAAAATGACCCCAAATCTTAAAAAGGTTACGTGTCCGGATAAGGAGTTTCAGCGTTCTTAATTTACCCAGTAGGACGTTAAACCCTATTTCGTTTTATTTCATTTCACCTTGAAAGAAATCCAACTTAATTATATGTACTTTCAGAATGGACTTGGTGCATGGATGGTTTTGCTGGCAGTAAAACTTAAACAAAGTGTAATAACATCCTGATTGTGTTAACAGATACATGAATTAGGTTAATACATGTCGGAACTATTTTAGGTAAACTTTTATTTATAATACACCCAGATACTGTTACCGATAAGCTTGTGATTATTAAAATGAACCACTGACACAAATGGAACTCCAATGGCATAAAAAACAAATAGCCACTGTGGGTCATGAGGTGTCCACATGGAAAGGGTACCAATGACACAATGGATTGAAAATAGGCTCTTTGAGTTACTGTGGCTCATCACGTGTCGGTACCAATGGTTTGTCTTGGTCTATCCAGACTATTCCTTCATTACGTCACTCAGTCGGGTGTTTCAAAATTGCAATCCAGGTGCTAAGGAAGAGGGACACAATTTCGCGCTTTGCGTCATGGTTTTGAGTTTTTGCGCCCCCACTCAAATGGATAAAAATCACACGGTTTCAATGTGGTGCTTTTAAACATTATAATCACAATCATAATGCTTATTGGCATTGGGTTTAGCGTCCGACTGTTCTGCTCCTAAACTGGACCAATGAAGACGGGCATAATGCTTAACCCGTATCAAACATATACCGTGGGCAGGGGATCACGCGGCTATGTGGGTAAGACGCTGGCTCGTTAGCTTGGAGGTCGGATGTTCGACCCCTGCATTGGCCGAGAAAGTTCGTCCAGATTTTCCGGCGAAGGTTCCTCTTGTCACTGATGCAGGACAAGGGCCTCACAAGGACGTAAAACATCTCTTGGCAGTTGGAATCTAGACTAGGTCGTTGCCCCGCTTCCCGGGCAAAATTTCCCTCATAGTACACTGTATGGCGTATGTCAGTCTTCCATTAGCACACTTTAGGAGCAGAACAGTAGGACGTTAAACCCTGTTTCATTTCATTTCCCTGCACACACATATAAATAGTCTGGCGGCCCGGACAGGATGTTGTTCCTCATGCGAAGGTTACCATGTTGCAATCTATAGGTGTGCGTGAAATCCAACAAGTCTTGAGCGGGAAACATGATTATTATAAATTGTTGCAGCAATAGGAAACATCAGCCAATTAAAAGTTTGTGGACTAAGCATGGAAGCACATAAAATGTTACGAGTAAGAACTAGCTACACCCAGTCCCATGTTTGTTCAGATGGATCAGCCTTTCCTGGTCCTCGTCTGTAGCAGATAACCGCATTAAAAATAGTTTTTACTTGTCACAAAGTTGAAATATGCCTGTCTTCAGGGGCGGATCTAGGAATTTTGAAAGGGGGGCGCCGCAAAATGAGGACACTGACCGCGGAGACGGGGCACGCCGCTGAGAGGGGGGTGGGTGCCCCAAGAAAACTATCCGTCACTTCCTTGCCTCCCTAGCCAATTCAAGAGCTATTTGGCTGATATTTTCGTCTAAACGTACGGAAATCGTAGAAAAAGAGCCTCAAAATCGAGCAAAAAAAAGCTAGTTGAAAGGCACTTTCAGTAATAAAAAAAGGGCACTGTCGAAAATTACAAATGTGTCTTTACAAATTGATCTCCTGTGTGTCGCTGTCCGCGTAAAATGTCCCTCATAGAACACTGTATGGTGTATGCCCGTCTTCTTTAGCTCCGTCGGAGCAGAACGGTAGGGCGTTAAACTCATTTCCAACCATTTGTGACCTTTTCCGGATACTAGGTGACTAAAGCTAGCTGTTTTTGCTGATTTTCGACAACGTGGGTTTGTCGTGGGGCGAAATAGCATGACAAGAGAAAGACGTTAGAACTCAATTTAAAGGGCCAATCCCGATAACTTTTTGGGGAATAAAACTGCTTAATTTTGTGTTAAAATCCTTTAAAATCCATAACCTAAGGCCCACCTACTAACCCGATATTTTTGATACGCTTGTAAATAACTTAAACCTGACGATCTTGGAAATGGAGACCGTTGTATTATACTGTATCTTGATAAAACCAGACTTTTTTCTATAAAAATAATATGTAGGTGAAATTTACCTTTTGTTATCAAGTACAGTGCATGGTTAATTCACTGTATAGACCTCTCAAAAAACGTTAATCGATTATCAGGTCACCCAATGAAAAAATTGACCCGAAATCTAGAAAGGGTTACGTGTCCGGATAAGCAGTGTTGACGTTCACGTCCAAACGACTCAATATTTTGAGCTGAAATTTTGAGACAAGGTAAATACACCATGCCACTATATTTTGGTCCATAAATTTCATAAATAATCGGTCTTTAATTTTTGAGACTCTGTTCTTATCGGGATTGTCCCTTTAACCTCCACATCTTTCTATCACCTGCTTTCAACAGAAAGGTTAAACACAGGTGGATAATTATTAGCTGAATCAAATCAAAATTTATCTTCTATCTCCATCAATTACTCAGATAAAACCAATGTTACATAAATTACTATTAGCTTAATATCATAACATTACGTAATTAACACGTGAACCTTCAGATAACTCATGTTGCCTGTACCGGAAGTAACAGTTGATGAAGTCTGATTAAATTTGGAGAATCAACTCAGTGTAAGTTATGCGAAAAGATGGATGTTTCTGTGAACCAGGGCCTTGTTTCACGAAATTTTAACTAAAGATAAAATCCAAATTTTAGCAGATACTTCAATTTTGATTGGCTAAGAACTAAAATCAATCTAATATTGTCCAATCAAATAACTAAAATTCAGATCTTATCTTAGTTAAAATTTTGTGAAATAGGCCCCAGATTTAGCTTTACTACCCCTAGATATAGTTTTATTTTTGTTACCGGATTCTCTGGATACCGCCAAATGCAGAATATTCATGTGCATAAGATACTTATTGGGAAAGGGGTTCACTAGTCCGCGGGTGAACTATCCGCCGTTTTAAGAAATATTATAAATAAACCTAACCCTAACCCTAACCGTAATAATAGATATCGGTGGACTAATGAACAGTAACCCTTATCCCAACCCTAACCTTTACAGTAGATATCGGACTAGTAAGAATCCCCCATAATTGGAATAAATGTTTCGGATAGGCAAGGTTACTTCCATGTAATATTTGTAGAATGACCCAGAAATTGAAAATCCTGATCGCCTTCATACACTGCCACCAACCAACTCTACGAACCCACCTACGCTACACGGTGTTTAATGCGTGCCGTATTAGCTCATAAGGTCTGTTACCCCCCCCCCCTCTGTCTCTCTTTCTCTCTCACACACACAATACACGCTATTTAATGCGTGCCGTATTAGCTCATAAGGGTTATTACCCCCCCCCCCCTTCTCTTTCTCACACACACACACAATACACGGTGTTTTATGCGCGCCGTATTAGATCAAAAGGTCTGTTACCCCCCCTCTCTCTCTCTCTCACACACACACACAATACACGGTGTTTAATGCGTGCCGTATTAGCTCATAAGGTATGTTACCCCCCCCCCCCCCTCTCTCTCGCACACATTACACACACCCAATACACGGTGTTTAATATGCGTGCCGTATTAGATCATAAGGTCTGTTACACACACACGGGGGGGGGGGGGGCTAGTGGTCTAGAGTGCCGCGCTTCGATCTCTAGCTGGCCGGTCTCCTCTGGTTTCCTCCCACTGCTAAAGACCCCTACACGCAAGCGAATCGTTGAAATAAAATTAAACCATATGTTAGTCCCGAAATGACCTAGTTTGTGTTGAGTGGAAGTTAAACCCCATTTCTCTCTCTCTCTCTCTCTCTCCAATACACAGTGTTTAAAGCGTGCCATATTAGCTCATAAGGTCTGTTACCCCCTCTCTCTCTCTTCCTCTCTCTCACACACACACACACACACACAATACACGGTGTTTAATGCGTGCCGTATTAGCTCATAAGGTATGTTACCCCCCCCCCCCCCCCTCACACACACACAGTCCACGGTGTTTAATGCGTGTCTTTGAAGATATACTCTCTCGTATAAGTCGAAACCAATTTATGTGGTGGTGCTTGTCAGATGGAATCATATTAGTGCAATAAACTTTAGATTGTATATTATTGTATATTAACTGAAAACTACATGTTTTAGTTTGATGGCGTCTTGAACATACAGGGCGTGTATTATAACATATTTACATAAGCTCTGGGGTTATAAATACACATAAGTATTCTCTGTTTAGATTGAGATATTTTTTTTTATAATCGCGGGTTTATTCGGTATATGATACTGATTTATCTATAACACATCACATGAAATGAAATGAAACGGGGTTTATCGCCCTACTATTCTTCTCCAACTGGGTTTTTGAAGACGGGCATACGCCATACAGTCAGTGGCGGCGCAAGCCGTCGGTGGTTGGAGGGGCAAAGTCCAAGGTTAAGGGGGCAAAGGCACGAGTTTTAACTATCGGGGGGCGGGGGTGCCCAGAAAATTTTGAAAAACAGGCTGCCGGAAATGCAGCCTGGTAGTATCTCAGGCAATGATCGTTGAGGTATAAAGTGTCAAACGAACGGACTTGCGAACCTCGACGAATCCCACTCACGAGCGCCAATGTAAGGTGTAATTATGGAGGGTATGGGGGACTTCCCCCAGAAAATTTTGAAAAATAGACTGGCGGAAATGCTGTCTGCCAGTATTCAGTCAGGCATCGATCGTCGATATAAATAAATCTGACCACATACCGTATGTTGCCTGATCACTAGAATATACGATCAAGACCAAAATGGCAAACGAACGGACTTGCGAACCTCAACGAAGTACCTTTGTGAGCGCCAAAGTAGACTGCTGGAAATGCTGCCTGACAGTATTCAGGCACCGATCGTACAGATTAATAGAGGTGATCGGATGTCGTCTTTGGCCTGTTCACTAGTCTTTCCAACCCCAGAGAGGAAAGTGTCAAATGAAACTCAACGAAGTCCCAAATAATTTGAAAAGTAGACTACCCGAAATGCACTCTGGCAGTATTTCAGGCATTGATCGTCGAGATAAATAGAGCTTAACAGATACCGCCTGTCGCCAAATCACTAGTTTATCCGACCAGAGAAGAAAGTGTCGACAGGGCGGAGTATGAGTGACTCAAGTCAATTGAATGAATATTGTCGGCACTATATTTTGTAAAATAGGCTGCCGGGGATTCAGTCAGGTAGCATTTCAGAAAATGGTTATCGAGATAAATAGAGCTGGCCAGATCACATTTTTTTGTCGAAAATTATGAGAGGGGGGGGGGGACAGAGGGCAGGCCAAATTTTTGGGGGTGCATACAGTGGTGTGCTATGGGGGAAAGTTTGACCGGATAGCGCCGCCACGGCCTACTTCTATATCGAATTCCAACTGCCAAGGTATCTTTTAGGTGCACGCCAATGTGTACACGGGACCTGGGTTTTTCGTACCGTTCGAATGACTAGACTCCGTTCCATTCGCCGTGTGCCACTGACAAGGGGAAAACACATCGGAATATTCTGATAAACACCGCGATTATTATAATCTGTATTCAACTTCAGATGGTGTATAGTCTTAAACTCGCTCATACAGTGTACACGCTCTGGCATATTGGGACATCTGCCTTCAATAAGTACATTAATAACTAAAAAAAGCAACTTTATCTAGCATTTACGACCCCCTTTGGTTGTAAACAATTCTTCTTAAAGCCGCCCATACACGTTCAATAAAACCATCAATATTATTGACCCATTATATTGACTCATTAATATTGATGGCAATTGCCTACACACGATTCAATATTTCAATCAATAATTTCATCATTTTTTTGTTATTTTTAAAATGGATGCCGTGTTTACTCTCCCAAGGTTAGGGATGGAATGAATTATTGACAGATTCTCCACACACGATCAAAATTGTCAATCAATAAATTGACCGTCCGCCAATATATTGATGAACCACCAATAAAAATCAAAATGGTTTTGACCCTTTAATGTATTGACGCCTTGTTGGTTATTGGCAATATTTTACATCAATATAGCCCACACACGTTCAATATATTGAGTCAATTATATTGACGGAATTATTGAACTTGTATGAGCCGCTTAACCCTTTCAAACCACATTATATCTGATTAATTAGATATGTCGAATAATCGTTTATTTAAACGATGGCTGATGACTAGGGAATTCGGTGATTTGTATCTGTTCCTCTGTGAGTTTGTATGGTTAATTAATTGTAGCTTATGTTGGAATGAGGAAATGGTTTATGAGGCTGCTGTTCTGTGGTTAGGAAACGCTCGCCTCTTATAATGGCCTATTGTAGTTTATGGGGCCATTTGCTGGACTAACATTCCAATTAGAAATAACATTTTATTTGAAAATAGGTGGAACGAAATGTGTTTTAATTTTGAAAGGATTAGGAACCTAAATATACGCATGTTCAGTAATATGTGAGCTTAAAAGACGTACAACTTTTAGAACTGATCTGCATGAAATATAAAAGTATGGATTTATTTAAATCTGGTGCATTTATTTATTGTTTGATTATTGGAATAAACATAAAGTTTATATAGCCATCTGCATACCTAAATAGGCATAATTACTGAGCTATAAAATTGAATTGGCCTACAAATAAAGTTGTAACCCTATTGATCTCAGTAATGGGTTAAAGGAGCTAAGTCGCTAATATTTGGTACCCCGAAATTGACACAAGCGGGTCGCAACTCATATAAGATCAGAACATCAGTGTTGAAAACTTTGGGTGATATAGAGTTTGAGACTTAGCTACTTGAAGGAGATATTTAACCCCGTACCATTAACGCGTACATTAAATTAATACGGCCTGGGTGATTTCGGTTAAGTAATAGAGGGTCGATTACATTTTCAACCATTTTTTAATCGTTACCCGTTATCAATCTTGATTTACAGCTGCCCCCACCTGGGTGCCCAATTGAATTGTCATCTTCTGGAAAGCTATTTTTATAGCCTGGCGCAGTATTGAAGAAGAGCGTTGATGTTGTTATCTTACAGTGAAAAGGTGGGCCTATGATATCCAATATTCAAGGCATCATTAAAATTTTAAAATAGGCTTACGTATCGCGTGCCAGAATGCTTTCGAGTGCCATTTGTAGTGTAGCGACTCGATGAACATACCCCAATCGGATTAAAAAGAGACGATACCAAACATTGTACCTACACTTTTCGGTGACGTATAAATATTGTCTGCTGAGGACGCCGAATGCTGCAAACTTTTGTAAATAATGAACGGAAATGGGTCATTTTTCGAATGATATTCCCTCCACAATATTGGAATTTGCAAGGAATTCAAAATCCCCCAAATGAGGATCATCGACTTTAAGCCAAAATTTAAATTAAAAATTGGTCAACAAACAGACTTCAATCGTAGAGATCCGGTCCCATCAATAATCAAAATAACACTTCAGAGCAACTCAATTCACCATACTTCCTGATTAAAATACAGATCTATATTTCCTTCCGTTTCTTTTATACTTTCGATGACCCAGTGTAGTAAAGACGGAGAACGCTAGATCGGAGACGGTCCTACGCATTTTAGCACATATGACTTCATATATAGATTATGGGTTAGGGTTAGGGTAAGGGCTAGGACCTGTAGATTTGGTCAAAGTCCCGAGATGTAAACAGGGCTAGCCCTAACTCTAACCCATGATCAAGCCTAACCCTTACCCTAACCCACAATTCACATATGACGTCACACTTTGCGTAGGACCGTCTCCGATCTAGCGTTCTCCGTAGTAAAGACGTGTTAAACGAAATTTGAGCTATAGAAACGAAACGAAATAAGATATTTGTTTTAATCAAATTGCCATACTTCAGTTTTTCAGCTCACCAAAGTTACTTTTAGTCTCTCTCTCCCTGTCCCTTTTCCCCCTTTTGCATGGCAATTGTTGACGTTGGATGGAATCGAAGAAAAGGGTTTGAAATTACATTTTCTACCAGGTTTGGGTGAATATTCAGGATTTTGAGACGGGAGGACACAAGAGTTGTGAGGTTGATTACCTTGAAATGTAGGGCCAAAAAATTACATGTTTACTTGTCTCTACTTCCAGCTTGTGTAGCGCCATCTGTGGTATAAAGCGTTCTACCCAACGAAAATTTGGGGAAAAGTTAGAGCAATTCTAGGAGACGAGAATTAACATTAAAGTCAATGGGGGAATCATTGGTGTTCTGTGGCCATAAGATTCGTGAATTTAGGAAATTTGATCTATGAGTAAAGATAAATGGGTAACGATGTTCTGGACGACTGTTGTTTTGTTTTATCTATATTTTGTTGATTGATTCTGATGAGTTGGAAGAACGCCATGAATTCCTCTACTGTAACCATTAACTACATGTATTCGTCCTTGTAGAATGACCGTGAATCCAACAACATGTAGATAGAAACGCATGCATTATATTGTTATTATTAACGATGTATTTAACAGGCTCTTGTTCGACTCGCTTACCAGTCACAGTATCGGCATTAGTTAGCCATGACTGGCGATACAATAACATCATCCATAAATAGCATCATTCCAAACTTTATTACCAGATTTTAATCATGGCGGAACGAAGGTTGATATCCGGTATGGACGGTTGCACATGCGTGGTGATAATTACTTCGATGTGGTAACAGTAGTGTTTAAATCAACATATCAACATGTTTTAATAAAAGACGGAAGTTATTCATGTAAATGGGGTAAAACAGAAATTCTGTTTGCTGTATTTTTGATACTTGCCTTGAGCTGAATGCTATTCGATCGTCAAGGCACAGGCCTATGTGACAACAGCAACGACGTCTCGGACCTAACGAGCGTACAGTGTTCCACTTTACACTTAATAATCGTCTACAATATAAGTTAGGTGGGTTTGGTTCAATTGTTTCAGTGGCATTTAGTAATTGAACTGGAATGTACAGGTCACAATTCTATGGAATAGAATTACTGCTTATTACTGAGCGACGTTTCGACTGGGCTTCTCTAGACTAACATCAGTTGTGCAAAATCGGGCGATATTTCTTTTTTTCGACAGCTTCTCAGTTAAATTTTATTATCAACGGCGCAGTGTGTGGTGGAATTATTTCATTCTACAGTGACTACACACAGAGAACTATTCTACCCTGAATGGGCGCCATATTGAAAATGTATTCTCAAAATAATTGTAAAAATTCTCGAAGTATACGTATGTACTTACAATGGTGGCAAATAGCTCTAAACATACAGCCAAGTTTGGTATGGGGATGATTAGTCCTGGTACTGAAAGTCTTTTTTAATATGCGACAACGTACATAAATTATTACCCGAATATCTATAAATAGACTGCTATTCCTGTTTCTTGAATTCTTTTTTATTTTTAATAAATTATTACAATTGATGCGGTCTTAAACAGCAGAATTTAAAGTTGCAATAAATGATAATTACAATATTTTCACCAAAAAAACAAAATTTAAAACAAATGAGTAACGGCCCACTAATACCTATTCGGGTAATCCACAGTATTTCACCCGTGCCTGTTGTTGTTCTTAGTGCTGAACGTCTGATTCGACCGATGGTGATATCACAGACAAATTATCTTATCGCACGCTCAAGGGGTCTTTCCTATGGGAGGAAAACGGAGTACCCAGGAGTAAACCCATACG
Organism: Patella depressa; assembly: GCA_948474765.1. Lineage (NCBI taxonomy): Eukaryota > Metazoa > Mollusca > Gastropoda > Patellidae > Patella > Patella depressa. The sequence continues at coordinate 10,785,679 of OX419720.1, forward strand.
AGGTTTAGAAAGCACCCCTATTATAGCTCCAAGTCACATACGCTCACCCTAGGCCATCCCAGCTTCTCAAAATATTTCAATCACGAGAAAACTACCGTATGTCGCAAGAATCTATTTAAAACATCCCTCGTCGTCGATTTACCATTTTTAGATGTCCATATCCACAAACAAAACATCAAAATGAAAACGAAGATTTACCGTAAACCAACCATAAAGACCAGAGCCCTGTTTCTCGAAATCTTAACTGAATATAAAATCAAATGTTTGATTGGCTAAGTACTAAAATCGATCTAATATTATCCAATAACATTACTAAAATTTGGATTTTATCTTTGTTAAAATTTCGTGAAACAGGCCCCAGTGCATTAATTATAACTCAAGCCATCCCACTATATCAAAAGAGTCCCCATATCCACCTTAATACGCAGAGCCAGAATACCGTGATGAAGAATTAGACCACTTAACGCACGTTTTCTGCAACCTACCCTTAACAGACAGATTGAAAGAGAGAGAGAGAAATGGGGACTAACATATGGTTTCGGTTTTTTTCAATAGACCACTAGGCCATCCCAACCCCCAACAGATAGATTGAGGCCACCCTTAATAACAGTAGATGCAATCCTCAGAGGCAAGATAATTCTATGGAAGTGTCACCTACCAGATTAGCTGAGTACTGAAGAAATCCAACATAGACACTTCTTCCTCTATCCCCACATCTCTCAAACCCATTTCAACACTTCTTTCCCTATTCCAACACCCCTCAAACAGATTTTAAAAGCCAATGGTAAACTGTAACCAACCATGTCTCTGCAGCCAAAAGGGGCCATCTACAAAATTAACCGTTCATGTGAAAAGACCTATATCGGGGAAACCAAAACCCAGTAGATTAAAGAAATTCAGAACACAAATCAATAGCCCTGACCAACAGATCTCCCATAGCAGAACACCTAAAAGACTTCAAAGACACACAATAAACTGAGAGAGAGAGGGGGGGGGGGGAGTTGAACGTCCACTCGACACAAACTAGGTCATTTTGGGAATAACATGTGGTTTAATTTTATTTCAATAATTCTCTAGGCGCAGGTGTTTTTTAGCAATGGGAGGAACGCGGAGGACCCGGAGAAAACCCGCGAGGCTGGATGAGTCACCCTTCTCCTTGTCACGTACAACCTGGGATTCGAAACCATTCCCCAATAGACTGGGAGATATTTTGGCTGCAAATCAACATACATGTAATAAGAAAATAAGGAAATTAAAAGAAATGATTAACATTAGATGATTTTCTCCAGAATTGAATAAAAAAAAATTGGGACGATTCATTCCTAAAGCATATTATGATGTTATCAACAATTAAAAATCTTCCTATACTAGCTATTAATTACCCCCCCCCCCCCTTCAGTGCAATTATGCCTTGCTCTATCATATTATATTGTTTTTGTGGTTTCATGTTCCTTTACAATTTGAGTCAATAGCTTTGTGTTTATAAGTTCTTATTTGTTGGCCAACCACGCTATTTTACCGAGCTTTCGACTAATAGTTTGGATGCAGCTATGGCGGGTGTGGCGCCAGGCAGGGTAAGCTTACTCTTCCGGACACCTGTTACCACTGTTTGTTGTGTATCTTGTACACGATGAACAGTCCATTTGCTGATAACACTTTTTTGCCTATAACGTTTTTCAGGACTTCGAATTTTGTCTAATGGTTTGGATTGTTTGTTCGTACTTGGTTTTTATTTTATTGTTAATATACTATTCTAATGTATTGATTCCCCCCAATCATCTGTCATCTATTCAGTGTGGTTTCACTGAATAAACATAATTAAGGTTTCGTGTTTATCTATATATTTATCATCACATGGTGCTTTTTAGTGCTTTGTTGTTAAATATGTAAATATTTTGATCTCTTCTAATCATTATTACTAAAATAGTTAAGTCTCTAACTCAATATCATCCATAGTCTTACGAGTTGAAAATACGAATTGTTTGGTTTGTCAATTTAAATCAACATTGATGGCGTGACCTTACAGCGAAAAGGTAGGCGCCTGATATCCATTATTGTGTTTCAGCGTCATTTGTAACAAGTGACCAGAAGGAACGACTAGACATATTCCACAACTCCTATCAAATCGTGACGTCATATCTTATTTGGAGAGCATGCGCAATAGACTGGAATAACCAGACGCTAGAAATTGTCATTCGGTTGAGACTCATACCGTCATTCGCTGGACATAACTGATTTGAAATTTAGAGTCCAAACGGAATTTCAGTTTATATACAATCATATTACATTATTATATGCATTCGGATCAGTTTCTAGGTCCCAAATATTAGCGATTTAGCTCCTTTAAGTTTGTTTTCAGATTGTACAATATATATATATAGATCCTCAAGTTTACTAATAACGACACGATGATACTTATCGAAACGTCGCGCTTGTGTATAATAAACCAGTGATTGTTTTCCCATATAACTGTGTAAGTTTTGTTATGTTTCCAATCGGTAAATGCCACTAAAGGATTACTTTCTTGTTTCCTTTACTTGCTTAAAATTCCCTAACATTAACCCATTTCTTTTTTTTTTGGAAAAGATTTAAAATACCCCGAAATGACCTAGTTTGTGTCGAGTGAACCTTAAACCAATTTCTCTCTCTCTCTCGCACAACCAGTGGTCATTTGACCCCACATACAGAGTGCCGCTTGCGTCATTCGAGACGATAGGTTGTATATCAGTGTTACCTTTACATTTTTGTGCCGCGAACGCCATATGAGTTGTATAACTCACGTCAAAAAGCATACTCCGTGCAGTGTTGCGTTTGATTAGAGGTAATCCAACTACACACTGCTGTTATGCGTGGATATTGTTGTTTTAAATTTTGATTTGTCAGTAGTCCGTCTACCAATCAATCACTAGCTGTCAATATTGGACCAAATAATAAATATGTTTACATAACGTTACGTCACGACTCACGATTTTATTATGCCTAATTAACCCGTGCATAGCAGAATACTGCAGTAAAACTAATTGCGTGACAAACGAGGCTATCAAGTCGAATAAAATGTAAACAATACTGTTTGGAAACGAACATACTTTCACCGTTTTGAATACCTTAAATCACTGTCCAAAGTTTTAGGGAAGACCCAGATTAAACGAAGGACTGTCATGTTGCTGTACTTAAGTGATAGCTTTCATTGAACGGAAAGAATAGACACACTCCCGCATAAGTTCAAGAAACAGACGCTATTCCAGCAATGGTCAGAGAGGGATTTCTCGTGCCATTGCTTCAGGAATATGGCCAAAAAGCAACACCTAGTAACTCACTTTTTTTCTTATTTTGAGAAAACAAAGGAAAACATATTGAATGAATATTAAACCTCGGCTTATCTATTGATTTGACTATTGGGTTACTAGATTTTTGTGGCATATTAGACAAATGAAGGAAGTTGCTAGATTGTATCATGGGTGTAACTGCTTACAAAATCAAAAGGTTGGAATATCTAGTACAGCATCAGGAAGCACATAGACTAGTAACTATAAATTTGTCTCTAGGTCAATTTTGACAAAAAGTGAGTTACTAGGTTTTTACTTTTTCGTGTGAATGCTTCTTTAAATTCAGATCTGAGTCAATATTTATTCAATTGATGTTGTATATTAGCCATATTTGTTTTCTGCAGATAATGATTTTCGAATTTCGTTTCTTGGAAATATTCATAGCCTACTATGTGACGTGCATTTTTTTTATTTTATAATACAGTGTTTGAACAGTTTTACCGACACTCAATCGATGTACGATAAATTATACCAATTTAATTGTCAAAGGTATAGGATAAACTTTGTCATGGCAACCCCTACAAACGTTGCACGAAAATGTTAGGGGTGGATCCAGAGGATTGTAAAACATCGATTTTCATTGGAAAAGTGTTACAGTCGTGTGGTTTATCCTTTATCAGATGGTTCTACTATGGCGGATGGGGGTTGGGGTGTCCTAGTGGTCTAGAGTGCCGCGCTTCGACCTCTAGCTGGCCGGTCACCTCTGGCTTGTGGCCGTGGTTTCGAGCCCTGGTGTGAGCGTATGTGGCATGGAGATAGGGGCGCCTTCTCAACCTCGTGGGTTTCCTCCGGGCACTCCGGTTTCCTCCCACTGCTAAAGACCCCTACGCACAAGCGAATTATTGAAATAAAATTAAACCATATGTTAGTCCCGAAATGACCTAGTTTGTGTCGAGTGGACGTTAAACCCCATTTCTCTCTCTCACTATGGCGGATAGTCGAGAGAAAAGCTTAGTCCTAATAAACTCTAACTATACTTTGGAGCTAGATATCGATGACATTATAGAACGATTCATCAAAAAACATCCACGCTGCTTATTCTGTTCATTTAATGTGTAAAAAGTCGAGTCCCACAGGTAAGACCCCTGGGAGTGTGCTCAGATAATGAAAAAAAAAAGAATTAAAAAAAAATGAAAGTAAGATAACTTGTCTGCGATATCACCTTTGGTGTAAGCGGACGTTAAACGCCAAGAACAGCAACACAGTAATGATATTATCATAATGTGTTACACCCTTCTGGTTAGTAGTCCATAAACCGTAAAATCAAGCTCACAAAACAAGGAATTTGTTATGGAGAACTATCTACTTCGAAAATATATCTCTGCCCTGAATGGCCGCCATATCTAAACCTAATATACTTTTTTATAATGCGGTTCTGTTATACAAAAAAATTACTAATTAAACCTTTTTCAATTGTATTAAATAGAAACTAAATATATACTTCTCGATATTATCTAAATATATTATGTCACCACAGGCTCGGGACTGTACAGCGCAGTGGACGCTTACGGCAAGCCCCCGGATCCATCTTTTTGAATTGTTTTGTTTGTGATCTCGGAGTACGATGTCTTGTCCGTATATCTGCTTTAGTGTAAAATTGTGTGTGGTGCAGTCCTCCTGCACTTACTATTGGTGTTTTCGATTTAGGATTTAAAATGGCGGTTAGCTAGCTTAGTGTCTGTTGTCAAGCATTGTATTGTACCTTATTGTACTGTTGGTTGTAAATGGTTCTAGCATGCCGTGGATGTAGTAAAAAGTATATAAAGATGTTATTATTGTTGTTGTTTGTTGTAGACGGTGTTATTATTGGTGTTATGTTTATCTGCAGTAACATACATCATCTTCTATAAGAATGGTAATATTTCACAATTTATTGCCGGCGTTAACACAATGATGCGTTTAATGAGGCACTCTCTCTCTCTCGTGGAATGGAATGTGGTTTTAAGTCTCGGCAACAAAATACATCCATAGTTATGAGACTAACACAATATGGTAAATTTCATTTCGATTTCTACCAATCTGATTAAAATACAGATCTATATTTCGTTTCGATTTTTTATCCTTTTGATAGCTTACACTACATGAAGATCTGACAAGTTGCACAGAAAGGTCGTGTCAGTGGTCGTACGGGCGGCTTTTGACCCTATGACGTCAGCGTTGGCGTTTCTAGTGGTTTACCCACAGTTCTGTACATGGCACGACAAGAACTCGCCGTAACAGGCCGTTTCATTGGCTAATCCCTCACTTTAACCAGAAAGCCGGTAATATAACAACTCTTCCAGATCCTAGAATAGTAAAGACAAATAAAACGAGAAATTTGGAACTATAAAAAAAATAAACAAAATAGGATCCGTGTTTGAATCAGATTGTAATTCTACGCGTGGGGGTGTGGCACCTTGCGAGAGTGTATATTCAGTCTGCTAATCAATATTTATCACAGGACATATTTGTATTCAAACTAAACCTAGGAGGCTACCTGTCTATTGTTAGATCGACTCGACAACAGGCACTAAGCTAGTTGACCGACATTTTGAGTCCCAAATTGACGATTTTAGTCAAAAAGTATTTATTCTGCTTCCATGTAATAAAATTTTAAAAAAAGTTTATATTTCGTCTTTGTGTGTATGGCAGGGAGAACGCTAGATCGGAGACGGTCCTACGCAAATTGTGACGTCATATGTGAATTGTGGGTTAGGGTAAGGGTTAGGCTTGATCATGGGTTAGGGTTAGGGCTATCCCTGTTTATATCTCGGGACTTTGACCAAATCTACAGGTCCTAGCCCTTACCCTAACCCTAACCCACAATCTATATATGACGTCATATGTGCTAAAATGCGTAGGACCGTCTCCGATCTAGCGTTCTCCGTATGGCAGTTATGAAACGGCGTAGAACTGCATTACAAAATACACGTAGAATACTAATTATTGGATATAGCGGCCATTTATTGCGGAGATCTATTCTCTAAGTATAAAGTAGATCGATCTATTTGTGCAGAATGAATTATTGTACTCACACGTGAAGTTTTCTGTAAAATAAAAATCCCCAAGATGAATTGCAAAATATAAAAGAGTTAATCAAAACTGTTAGGATCTGGCCTTAAAACGTCATTAACCTTCCAACGGTTGATTAAAAACAAAGCTTACCGATGGACCCAATTACGTCATTGATTGATGTGCACGTGATTTATATAGCCCAGAACAGACTTATCAGAAATTACCTACTTTTCGTATATAATTAACGTATAATTTGATTGAACCTTTAGCCTGCGGTTATATCAGAACTTTCAATATTCTTTGCATCAAAACACGGTTTACCTTTAAACTTTTCCATGATCGACGAGCGTCTGTGACGTCATTGTTTTATGTCGGTTAAAGATGCTTATTCCGTCCATTTCTGGCTTCCGTTAGCATTTAATAATTGGACATATTTAGGCCATTTCCAGTCAAAACTTCGCTCAGAATAAAGTAGTTTAATTGAATTTTTTAAGATATTGATTTTTCATCATCTATTTTTAATCTTTTATAGCAAGAACGGCCAGTTATTTATCTCAAGATTACATAATGCATCTTTAAATTTTCCAATGATCGACTAGGCTGACGTCATTGTTTTATGTGGGTTAACATATCTCTAATAACATCTAATTTTTGAACAAATTTCGGTTAAAGATGAGAAATGTTGACCCCGGTAACCCCTAGGTGTAACGATTCTTTTGATATTTCCATGCAGCAAATCTAAAGTGAAGTCTTTGATCAGTAACTAAAATTATAAATGACTACCGCCCTTAAACACGCTCAATAAAGAAGGTGCATTCGTATACCGAATTGTTAGTCCGGGCACGCTGAATCACTTTATAGTTTGTCATTGATTCAACTGTCGTGGTTTCGATTCCCGGGGTGTACGTGACAACCTCGTGGGTTTTGTTAGGGGCCTCCGGTAACCCGCCACTGCTAAAGACCGCTACACGCAAACGAATTATTGCATAAAATTAAACCGTGTGTTAAACATCATTTTACTCTCTTTCGCCATTTGCATTTTGCAGAACAAAATCAGAACAAACTTGTTTTAACCTTCAAATATTCAAAGACACATTCTTATAATAGGCTTACGTTTAATATAGTCTATAATGACGTCATTGATTGTATCACAAATTAAACAATTTCCCACAGAATTTCGACTGCAGACGAACCGGAATGATTTGACCTAGAGTTGAAGAGAAGTCTTTGTAATATTAGTGTAGCAAGTTTAAATAAATTAGATGTAAGTAAGAACATATGGTAGTGTTTAGTTAGATAGTGAAAGCTTTAATCAAACAGATTAAACGATGACTCCAGGTTTAAACACAACCATATTAATAGGCCCACATCTGATCCTACTCAATATAACTTTTACTTTCATTTTATGGAACTGAAAAGTCGTTCAACGCCCTACTTTTACGGAACTGATAAGTGGTTTAACGACCTACTGTTCTGCTCCAACTGCGCTAATATACCATACATAGTGCTATAAGAGAAATTTTGTCCGGACAGTGGCGCTACGTCCTGCTCTTATATCTAATTCCAACTGCCAAGGGTTTATCGTATGTGCAGCTAAATGCGTAGACGGGACCTCCGTTTATCGTCCGAACGCGCAAACGAATTATTGAAATAAAATTAAACCATTATGTTAGTCCCGAAATGACCTAGTTTGTGTCGAGTGGACATTAAACCCCCATTTCTCTCTCTCTCTCTCTCTCTCTCTCTCTCTCTCTCTCTCTCTCTCTCCCTTTTATCGTCCGATTCGAACTACTAGTTTCATGGAACTAATGCCGCTCCTTTACAGTAGCCGACTGTGTCTTAAAACCGACCCCGCCCATTGTTCACTCACTATTTTGCAGGTCGGACAGTAGGGCTTACTTGTGTTCAGTCTAGCAGCCAGTTTCTTACCTTGCGGTTCTGGCCCATAGGGCATTGTCCCAATTCCCGTATAATCCCCCCGCCCCAGCGCATATATGTATTTTGGCGGCGATTGCTTCCGGACCATTTCAAAACTGTTCCTACAAGTTTTCCCAACGGCTGGTGGCTAGCCATATCCAAACCCGTGTTCGCTCCGACTGGTTCGGGTCCAATTCAAGACTGGCCCAACAAATTTCCCATCGGCTGGTGGCTTGTTAGCCATAACCAAGCCCATGTTTGCTGTGTTATATAATTAGAAGATAAACAAATACATTAAGATTATTTTGGAAGTAGTAATTAAAAATAAAACGAGTTTTAACGTCCTGTAATACTGCATCAACTGGACTAATTGAAGACGGGAATAGGTCTCGACTAAATGTCTCGCAGTGTGCCTCCGCCTTCTCTATATGGAATTCCAACTGGATTTGTTCTTTGCCGGGGTCACGGTGGCTTAGTGGGTGAGACGCATGCTCGCTATCCTGGAGGTCGGGTGTTCGATCCCTGCATTGGCCGAGAAAGTTGATTCAGATTTTCCGGCGTGATTCTCCCTTGTCAGTGATGCAGGACAGAGGGTACAGAGGGCCTGACAAGAATGTGACGAAAACCCGAGATCCCGTGTACACATTGGTGTGCACGTAAAGGATCCCTGAAGCCATAGGGCCTCTATCCGGAGAAAATTTACTCCATAGCACACTGTATGGCATATGTCCGTTTTCATTAACCATGTTAGGAGCAAAAAAGTAGGACGTTAAACCCCATTTCAGTTCATTTGTTCTTTGCCAAGTGCGTAATTTAAAGATACATAGAAAGGGTGTCGTATATCTGTAATTATAAGGGGGGGTTCTAAAATCATTCGATTTGACCTTGAGGTGTATTGTCTAGCCTGTTGTCTGTGAAATAAAGCATGTGTGTGCATTACATGTTGTATATGAGATATACCACCCCACTCTACACAATCTCATCTATATTGTAATTATCCAACGATTAGCTTAGAAACTAATTTATCTACCCTCGACACTTCCATCCATCTTTCACGTTTATTAAACATTCACTGATCCAGACGATCTTAACTTCAATCCATTACTCGCTTCGTTTAAAGTAAAAATACAGATCACATATTTTTGCCGAAAGGCTTGGGTGAACTCATTCTCTCTTTTTTTTTTCTACAGACTTACACCACATTTTAGATTTAATTTCTCGAACAACTTCTTGGTTTCCGTGGGGGTATGATGGTCGTATGGTTAGCACGTGCGCGCTGTGTCATAAAGCTTGTTGTACGTGACAAGGAGTAGGGTCGCCAATCAAACATCGTGGGTTTTCTCCGGGTCGATCCACTGTTAAAGACCCCCTACATGCAAGCGAATTATTAAAATACAATTTAAAAACGCATATGGTAGTCCCGAAATGACCTACTCTGTGTCGAGTGGACGTTAAACTCCATGTCCCTTTCTCGCTCTCTCTCCCTTGGTTTCCAGTGAGTTTTGGTCATAAAGGGCTGATTGCCATCACGAGCAGTTGATTCCGAAAGAAATGAACGGGAAGGACATAAAGTTTTAACAAGTATAAATCAAGAGTATAACCCACAGGCATACACTCTGAACTGAAATGATAAATTTTGTCCCTTTTTGCCTCGCACAGTATTCCGCTCCACCATGACCGTAGTGAAGTAAACGAAGAGATTGATGTCGACATGCTGATTTATTTTCCAGCTTGGTTTGGAGCGGGTGTAGTACTATGTACCTCGAGAAGTGATAATGACCTTGAAATGAAACATATGAGTTTTCTCTGTGATCCGCTCTGTGATCTGGAGAGATTTGAGTTACACGCTAGTCGGCTGGAACTATAGTTAATACATCGGTCTGGGATTGATTTGCATAAAAAGTACATCACGGTATAAAGCAAATCTTCACAAGACTCTGCTGTACACATGGGTTAACTGTACACTGTAAAAAATTTCCATTTTTTATGTCGCCGAATTCCGTAGTTTAATACCTTTTTTCTGTTAATTGATGGATTTTTTTTAGAAATTGTGTTAAAAGAGTGAATTATTTTTTCAAATTACGTGTTTTATGTAATTCTGTGGAATATTCAGTATTAAACAGGAAATTTCCGTGAAATTTAGGGATAGAATATTTTATTCCCTTCTATAACGGACTTAATTCTGTTATTTTACGGAATAAACTGTTGAATGGCAGGAAAGTTACGTAAAATTTAGGGATAAAATGTTTTATTCCATTATATAACGGACTATTTCTGTTTTCAAATGCAACGATAAGAAAGCGTATACATATATAATCATTCCTAATTATTATCATTTTATAGTATTCATTTCAATTTATCAACCATAATATGAAGGGTCATATTATGTAAAGTTTGGTATATTAAAAGTCATGTATTGCTAATTTCCATTATTTATAAGATCTATAAAGTGAACTCCCATTCATCATACGGTAATCAGATTGTAAGTATTTTCATAAATGTGTAAAAACAATTTTCAAAACCAGTGGGTACAGGTTGTATTGTCTGGTAACCAAGCACGCTTCAATCTGGATATTATAACCGACTGGCCAGTGTAAGCCGCAAACATCTGAAAGCCTCTAAACGGTCCTAACACTGACCATTAATAGTTGTTCGACACGCCCTTTTCTCGATGAGGGTATTCTTATAGTAGCGGAAAGAGGTAAATTTCGTCAGCGACAGCACTTCGGCGGAAACAGACGTTAAATAAAGATATTTCGCACACGCATACAAAGTCAGTGGTTAATTCAATGAAATTCTTATCATTTTCGAGTCTAGGGAACAAAAATTACCAGGATTTATTTTTCTGTATTTGAAAATGGAATTTATGTTAATTGAGGGAATTTCTGTAAATTACAGGAAAAACAAATACAGATAAAATTTTCCTGGTAATTTTTGTTTTTGGAACTTTTTCCTTTTTTTTCTCGGATATTTTTGTTACAGTGTATGCACTGATTCTTAATGAACTGCCTGATTGGTGCGTGGGTCGTTTTAAATATCATACTACCGACTTTAAAGCGAGAATTTCATACCTTCTAAGAAAGTCAAAACATAATTATTTCTATGTCTTTTGCTCAATAGGCATCATTTCCCACACTAAGTAAGCATTCACACCGGAAATAATAATTACCTTTCTTGGGTTTTTACCCCCCTCCACCCATGCAAAAGCTACCTTCAAACATTTGAATTTGAAGTTGAAAATGACATTTTTGCCAATTTCTCCACTAGCAATAGAGAATTATTATGGGATTAATAGGATTATTCTTTAACAAGGTAGGACTGTTTATAGATACCATCTATTTTAAAAATATAACTTAACAATATGAAATTCTCGCTTTAATTCCTAAATTCCTGGTTAAATAAATGTAATTGAGCTAATAAGAAGATGGAAAGTTCATTTTCAAAAACAATTATTCCGCTCAATGGCTTAGAATACAGTCATTACCTTTGCTTATCCGGTTTTCGACACTGTGAAAACGTACTTGTATTCATAGACTCGTAACAAAACAGAGCACTCGATACAACATTCGAATAGGTCAAACGACAAGATTTCCAAACTATAAAACTGAACTAGCTTATAGACGGACATACGCTTATATGAAATGAAATGATGTTTAACGGCCTTCTGTTCTGCTCCGAACTTGATTAATAAAGACGGGCATACGCCATATAGTAGACCGGGAGCCCAGGGGTCAACCTAGCTGAAAAGTGTACCAATTTTCATCTATATGTTATCAATGCATGTATGTCTGGTATCGTCAAAATGTAAGTCTGCCGGGTTTCTGGCGGTGGGTGTGGTACTCCACGCCCAAAATGCGATACTCCTTAACTATTCTAGATTACCTCAAACGTGTACTACATGAAATTCGCACAGCATAGTACCGTACATCTTCAGGTATCACAAAACACTCTGACAGACATTTCTAATGGTGGGGTACCCCTGACAGAGCTATGTAATTACCAGGCATGTGTAGTATTAGAGTACCCCTGACAAGAGTTATTTCCAGTCAACTGCTAGGCTGGATTAACTGAAATCTGTACCACTTAAAACAGCTTTGGAATTGTTCAGTACCACCACAGGAGTCCTGAATGACCACTGCCAGATAGTTTGTGCGGTGGGTTACCCCTAAGAGATACACCCAAAATGCCCCCCCCCCCAACTAGGCTAGATTAATGGACACTGTTACCGTGGTCTAAAAAATTAAATTTTCAGCCAGGATGCGAAGAATACCAATACCTAGCATGCATGGGAGGGGCGGTAAACTGCGGTTGCAAGAAACTGATTTTTGGGGCAAAAAACGTTTTATGGGACTAAAAATGCATTTTTGAACAAAAATATTGTTCCTACAACCGCACTTTATCACCTCTTCCATACATGCTATTGGATGGCCGAATGGTTAGCACGTATCATAACGTCTGTCATTGAGTCAACTGCCGTGGTTTTGGTTCCTCCGTGTACGTGACACGGATTAGCGGCGCCTAACCAACCCCTTGTGGGTTTTTTTTCGGGTCGTCCGGTTTCCCCCGACTGCTAAAGACCCCTTCGTGCAAGCAAATTATTGAAATAAAATTGAACCATGTGTTAGTCCCGAAATGACCTAGTTTGTGTCGAGTGGCCCTGTCTCTCTCTCTCTCTCTCTCTCTCTCTCTCTCTCTCTCTCTCTCTCTCTCTCTCTCGCGATTTCAAGTAGTGTAGTAAATAATCGACATTTCATTGAGCTATTCCACCTTTGTATTGAGTATCCAGTCCTAAATGATAAATAACATCTCGATCATTTAGGCAATCTGTTTCACAGAGAATTACGAATTATCTCTGTCACAGATGACTGTCTTCAACACGTGCAATGACATCATGCGGCGTCAATCATTGGCTCAATGACGCGTGCATTGTTTACTGCTTCGGAGAAAATGATGCCTTTTACTCATTTTAATACCCAATTACACTAAATATGAAATACTTTTAACTACAAATACTTCAAACGCCTTTACTTATTTTTCTAATAAATACAAAAAAATGTTTTAGAATTTAATTTGTTGGAAGAAAAAAGTGAATATGGGGGACTCATTAAGTCGCGTCGAACAAAAACGTTAAGAGTCAAAATAGATTTATGTATCAACGGAAACAAAGTACATTTCACTTGGTGGGGATTCGAAGTTGCGATAGAATTGTAATTTTAGCAGATTCTACACTTCTGAGTCACCAGTGGATGCTAGACTTTAAAGGATATTGTTAATACTAATAGGATATTTATATACATCCCGTTTATCTTTATATAAAGGTCACAATTGATCTATATGAAGTCGAGGTTAACCAGGTACAAACCCACGTAGATCTCTCTAGTGTGTTTCTCTTGTACATTTAAAGTGGTGGTCTCTGGTACAGATTATTTCACTGCACCCGAACAATATGGTATTGGATATTATTTATATTGTAGATATTCACCAAACCGAGGCCATGTGTACACACTGGCGTTCACGTAAAAGAACCCTTGATACATGCCGAGACTGCAATTCGTGAGATTCTTGTGGACAGTCTCTTTCCCACTCGGCAAATCTCGACAGATTTCTGAACCTACATCTAGTCTCGGCTGTATGACAGTAAGTGATATGTAACTACGCCCATACATTTGCAAACAATTACAAACAAACAAGACACCATGGGTGCAGCCATGTTTCATCCGGGATCTTTAAAGTAGTTCCATAACACCATGGGCGCAGCCATGTTTCATCCGGGACCTTTAAAGTAGTTCTAATATGGCGGAATTCGTCATACAGCCGAGACTAGATGCAGGTTCCGAAATCTGTCGAGATTTGCCGAGTGTCTAGTTCCTTGACGCCTCGAATACCAGGACCCAAGCAATGCTCCGATAATTCCGAGTGTCAAATGATTTTGCCAGTGCCTGTTCAATCTCGTAATTACATAGAACTTTTTCAATGACTTGGCACACCTTACCGTCGTAACCCTGGGTGACATCCCGGATCTTCTACGCCAAAACAGATCGGATGCCCACAGAATATTATTTTATAATAGTTATATATAAAGACAGGACGTTGAGCTTTCGATACATACGGTATCTATACCTGGTCATGTTTTAATATCTATATATATATATATATAGATATATTTACAGTATATATATATAGATAGTATATTTATATAAAAAGCCAGATTCAACCGGAAGTTAGTTTGACCGTGGTCAACCGGAAGTTCGTCAGTGGACTAGAGGATGGAAAAGAAGCTTAATTATGACTCGTCAATATTATTAGTTCCAATCTCTGTTGTGGATTGCTGATCAGATATATATATATAAAGATTGGTCTTACTTTGTGTCCTATTAAAGCACATCTGAGTATAAAATAACATCAACCGAGAAAAGGTGGCCTTCAGGACTAATGAAGACAGGAATATGCCAGATTGTTTTCTGTGTTGGGATATTTTGCCCGGACAGTAGTGCTTATATTGAATTCCAACTACCAAGGGTTCTTTTACGTTCACGTCAATGTATACACGATGCCTGGATTTTTGTCCCATCCAAATGACTATACGTTGTCCCTTTGTCATGGCCCCTGTCCTGAATCATAAATGGACAAGGGTAATCACGCTGGAAAATCCAATTGAACGTCCTCCAATCCTCGGATCGAAAAGGGGACCCCCGGGATAGAGAGCCAATGTCTTACTCGCTGAGGCACCGTGGATCTTGATGGTGAAATCAATAGAAACCAATATACATATTATGAAGCCACAATGTAAATACATTTGGGACCAAGATCTTGTTTATGAAGATGCATTATGTAAGAATTAGATAAAGAGCTGGTCGTCCTTGCTATAATAGATCAAAAATAGATAATGAAAAATGAACATACTGAAAATTTCGTTCAAATTGCTCTATTCTACGCGAATTTGTTGAGTGTTTGTGGCTTGAGCGAGATGAAGCATAGATTGTTTATTATCGTAGCAACGGTACTCGAGTTAGTCTCGATTATCTATTTTATCGTTAATTTTTTTAAATCTCGCCGGTGATTGAATCCATTTCAATCTCGGCCATCCGATTGTCTAGGGAGTTAATTATATGTTGGTCATGTTAATAATAATTGTATACCATTTGAAGTCGGGCATAAGACCTGTAAATAACACAATGCGGCTTTAAAAGTAATTTGTATCGTGTACAGTTTTGACTTAAATGTTAGTTAATATCTTATGTTTGGTTAGCATGATGCAGAACCTTATTATAATGGCACATGGTCTACAATCTTAATGGTGCTGAATACAAAGCGTGTAATTAGCTTTTATCTTAGAAAAGGTCATTTGCTATTTTTTACGTCAGTGGTGTTCGTCTGTTTTCTGCTAAGGCGGCCTATCACTGCCAAATAAGGGCTGGTTCTGACGGTGCATCACATGACTTCGAGATCATACAAGAGCAGTGTTTTCTCTAAAGAATGAATTAGCGGAGATAATTGCTATAGTGATGTAATCAAATGTTTGATAACGCGGGAAACAAAACATGGCAGTTGGCGCGTTTACTTTATTGACCAGAATAAAAGGGAGATAACTGCGACATTATCAGACAGGAAACGACCTTGTTAAAAGTCACACAAAGTCATTACCTTGCTATTTTGTAGCGAACTCAGGGTGCACACACACTAACACTATAATGAAATTAAAGGTCTAGGTTGTCCAGCCCAGAGGAATAACGGCTTATTGGTATGGTTCTCGACGGGAGCAAAATATGAAGCCACCGTGGCTGAATGGTGTACGTATGTCTACAACGATGACATGATACATTGTCAACCGTCAATATTCTGTAACAGGAACGTAGCAAACCCCCATTCGTGCATACTTTTATGGATCTTCCCTGCTGCCGTAGGCTGAATGGTCACGAAGAATGTAGATGGAGTTCTGTGGGGCGTATTAAAATATTTTAGACATCTTTTCTGATAAAATTGTTTTTATCAGTAGATTTTTTCAGGTTTAAAGAAGCGATAAAACTTTACTGATGAATAAACCCATCGGAACAATTGGACAGCTGCACCGCTGACAACGGAAAACCAGGCCGGAATATCCCGATATACTTTTTCGACCAACACGGGATTGAACCTTACATGAACCTTGTGTTGCCTTTATAGAGTCGTATGATTCCCTAACATCAACCCATTTCCTTTTATAGGCTCCAGACTCCCTATCACTAACTCAATTTTTTTTCGGAAAAGATTTAAAATACCCAAACACTAAACCCCTTGTTACGCACTAACAGACTTATCTAAAGATTTGGTACCCTTGGTGAAATATGTGGAATTATCTAATTAAAACTCGGTACAGTTAATGTATAGGTTATTTAAAATAGCATTATGCAAGAGCAAAATCTCCTTATTACAGGTCTTTCTTTAGGCCTGAAATGTTATCTAAATAATCAATTGGACATTAATGAACATATCCAGACCATAATAAACTCTCTATGTGAAGGCTAGCCCTCGATGTTGGCGGATTAAATTCCTATATGCCGCTCAATGGCCGTTGATAATTAAATCAATCAAGTGGATAATCGAGACTATGCTGTTTATATTAATGATTTGAGTAATGATGACCGAGGCTATGTGAATATTTCAAACGCTTTTTTCTCGGCTAATACTAATAGTGCATCAATTTGACTGAAATTTTCAGTAAATTACCTTTACACTATCTAGTTTTTAACTATTGTAGTGAGAACTGCCATCTCTTTATCTTATCTCCCATAATGTAAGTTTAATTAATACTCTGTACGGTTAATGGAGTGGACAAAACATGGAAGATGATGGGGAAACAATCCTGTAACTAATTCACTTTACATATAAACAATTTCTACATATTGTTGTACAGTGTGTATCTAATTTCTTTCATGTTTTCATCTGATGCCGCCATATGTTTTATTTCTCCTTCCTCCTTCTGTCTATCATTACTGTGGAGGTCAATGGTCGGAATCGATCAAATAATCTGTTTCTTCCTTATATCTATCATTGGGGGTTGGGTGGCCGAATGATTAGCACGTGCGCGCTGTAGTGGTCAAGGGAGTTCATCTGGTTTTGTCGACATTGTTTTCCCTTTGCCAGTGGTGTAGGACAGGGGGCATGGTAAAGGAAAACGTATCTCGGCGTACCCCACCCCCTCCCGTGTCCACCTTGGCTCGCATGTAACTTGATCGATAAGAAAACAAATAGTAATTTTGAATAATTTATGTAGATAAAGCTATCACAGCACATCACATCACATCTCACATCATCACATCACATTATATTATATTATATTATATTATATTATATTATATTATATTATATTATATTATATTATATTATATTATATTATATTATATTATATTATATTATATTATATTATATTATATTATATTATATTATATTATATTATATTATATTATATTATATTATATTATATTATATTATATTATATTATATTATATTATATTATATATTTGACACACGTTTGTCGATCCATTGCTGAAATACTCGCGTTTAAAAATTATACATAATAAGTAGCCCTATGGTTTTCCAGGTTAACAGCCTACTAATCTGCATCACTCGAACTAATAAAAATAGGTTGCCAGGCAACGAAACATACGCCCACACAGCAGCCAAATCGTCCGGGCAGTCAACAAGAGTTGTCACATATTAAGGAATTATCAGAAAATCATTAGAATTTGTTTGGTTTTTATAATCAAACGGTTTTTTTTTAAATCAGATAATAATTGTGACCTCCAGAGGGACCACAAGCTAAAAAGGGTGATTTTTCGAACAATCAGGGGACATAATTCAGGGAGTAATGACCCCGATGGGTGCAAATATCGAAAGGAACCAAGATCTTTGGGTTATAAACATACATGTCAAGTTTCATCAAAATCGATTCAAAATTGTGACCTCTATAGGGTCCACAACCTTGATATAACATATTTTCACACTATTCGTGTACAAACGGCGACCATTTTGTCCGTCAATTCTAGTCCGATTTTCACGTAATTCAAACTCTCTCTTCATTACCATGTAACGGTGATATAGTCAAACGTTTTTTTAAATCCGATAATAATTTTGACCTCCAGAGGGACCAAAAGCTAACAAAAGCGATTTTTCGGACAATCCGGGGACATAATTCAGGAAGTTACGATCCGATGGGCGCAAATATCGAAAGGAACCAAGATCTTTGGGTTATAAACATACATGTCAAGTTTCATCAAAATTGGTTCAAAATTGTGACCTCTATAAGGTCCACAACCTTGATATAACATATTTTAACACTATTCGCGTACAAACGGCGGCCATTTTGTCCGTCAATTTGGTCCGATTTTCACGAAATTCGAACTCAACCTTTATAACCATGGAGCGGTGATATAGTCAAACGTTTTTTTAAATCCGATAACAATTTTGACCTCCAGAGGGATCACAAGCTAAAAAGTGCAATTTTTCGGACAATCAGGGGCCATAATTCAGGAAGTTACGATCCGATGGGTGCAAATATCGTAAGGAACCAAGATCTTTGGGTTATAAACATACATGTCAAGTTTCATCAAAATTGGTTCAAAATTGTGACCTCTATAAGGTCCACAACCTTGATGTAACATATTTTCACACTATTCGCGTACAAACGGCGGCCATTTTGTCCGTCAATTTTGGTCCGACTTTCACGAAATTCGAACTCAATCTTCATAACCATGGAGCGGTGATATAATCAAACGGGTTTTTTAAATCAGATAATAATTTTGACCTCCAGAGGGACCACAAGCTAAAAAGGGCAATTTTTCGGACAATCAGGGGCCATAATTCAGGAAGTTACGATCCGATGGGCGCAAATATCGAAAGGAACCAAGATCTTTGGGTTATAAACATACATGTCAAGTTTCATCAAAATTGGTTCAAAATTGTGACCTCTATAAGGTCCACAACCTTGATATAACATATCTTCACACTATTCGTGTACAAACGGCGGCCATTTTGTCGTTCAATTTTGGTCCGATTTTCACGAAATTCGAACTCAACCTTCATAACCATGCAACGGTGATATAATCAAACGGTTTTTTAAATCGGATAACAATTTTGACCTCCAGAGGGACCACAAGCTAAAAAGGGCGATTTTTCGGACAATCAGGGGCCATAATTCAGGAAGTTAAGATCCGATTGGCGCAAATATCGAAAGGAACCAAGATCTTTGGGTTATAAACATACATATCAAGTTTCATCCAAATCGATTCAAAATTGAGACCTCTACACTGTACACAAGCTAAAAAACGTGATTTTTCGTACAATCAGGGCCATAACCCATGAAGTTACAGTCCGATACATGCCAATATCGAAAGGAACCGAGATCTTAGGGTGAAAAACCTATATTTTAAGTAGACTGTTCACAAACAATTGTGGACGGACGGACGGACGAACAGGGGCGACGACAATACAATATACTTCCACATGAAAATGTGGGCGTATAAAAACGGGCATACACCATGGACTGAGCTGTGGGGAAGTTTTACTCAGACATAGGGGGATACCAACGATTTTCAACAAGATATACATAAAGTTTAAAAATGTTTGCGTGTGTTACAGAGGGGATTATTTCTAAATACATATTTTAGAATTTATGGAAACCTTAATGCAAATCGGTGCCAAACGGGTCTCACCACTATACATTGTACTAGATCAAGATATACAAAATATTTTATAAAGATGTTGTTATATTTATATTTATTACTTTGTAATATTAAATACACAGATTACCTAGTGGGATGGGTTGGATCAGGGGGTGCGTCATTCATCAAAATGGCGTTGTTTCGATTCACCGTTTGTACGTGACAAGTCGTTGGGTCGCCAATACAACCTTGTGTGTTTTCTCCGGGTGCCCCACTTTCCTCCCATTGCTAAAGATCCCTACGCACCAGCGAATTAATGAAATAAAAATTGAATCATATGTTAGTCCCGAAATGACCTAGTTTGTGTCAATTGGACTTTAAACCCAATTGTACAATCATCTAGTGATCATGAATAGGGAACTCCTTCAGTATGAAAATCATTTCTTTATTACTTGTTACATATACCACATCTTTAACGTCTTTATGGAAAAAGGATCATCCAAATGAATTGATTGAGTTCTCTTCAGTAGTAGTCGCGAAATGACCTAGTTTGTGTCGAGTGGACGTTAAACCACATTTCTCTCTCTCAAGTAGGAATCAGAATATTACAATTACAATATTTCATTTTCCAGAATGATCAGATTAATCATTAGCATTACCAGTACATTCAAAAAAAAAAAATCATTTTCAAGTATGATCAAATCAATTTCTGAAAAGATTAGTTCACCGTTATCTGCGCAAGTTATTTTCTAGAAAGATTAATTTTTCTTGCTCAACATCGTAAATTTACACTGATAAATTCGCCCTCTTCATTTACATGGTCTCTACATATGGTTGATTATAATATGCTACAGTTGACCTCCCTCTATACAGAGGTTCATCTTTATAGTTGTCTCTAGTGTAAAATTGTTCTCTTCGTCCACAAAATGGTTGTCTTTATTCAGTAAGACACCTGGTTCTAATAGATTATACAAGAAACCAACTTTTTCTTTCTCATTAGATTCGTCGTCATCATCATCATCATCGTCATCATCATCATCATCATCTTCATCATCATCTACAGTTTTTACAACAGACTTGTTCTGATCTGTTCTGTTTATCAGTTTTATTGTAAAACTTTCCATGTCAAAGTTCTCATTGGTATCTTCTGGGTTCTTCAGATATAAAACAATTTCCAGTCTGTATTCATGGTATACGACTCTTAAATACCACGTCGATCCGAAGATGTCAACATCATTACTGTAGTAAGAGTTTCCTACTTCCATTAAACTTGCATCAAATGTGGATGTAAAAGTTCCTGCGATAATCACGTGTAAATCCCCCAAAGACTTGAGGCCAATGTCTTCAGTGGAGTAATCTAGACATCTTATCAATGGATAATCGAGACTTCTAGAAGTGTGGTCATCTGCTAAAGTTTGGACTTTAGGTAAAATATCAAAAACTGGAATGGTAGCCCCCCTCCTTAAAACATCATTGGAACATTGTACACTAGTCTGGAGTTGATTTTCTAATTTGTTGAACTCATCCTGTAATTCCCGGAGCTTTTCACATTCTTCGTCTCGCATTTTAATGACTTCCTGTTTCACATCCTCGCCCTGTTGTCTAACTTCACTACAGATCTTCTCTACTACTTCATCAACATTATCGCAGGTTCTAGCAGCTGAATTGTTGATATTGGTGACTTCTTTGGTTAAAGAGTGGATAAATGACTGTATTTCTTTAACCTCCTTTTCTAATTTCTGTTTCAATGTTGCCAGCTTTTCTCTAGCTTCTATCCCGACTTCGTCCAGATCAGCTTTCTTGTGATTTTCATGATCAATCACATTACATTTATAGCAAATCGGTGTTGAGCAATCACGGCAATACAAATCTAATACTTTCTTATGTTTTCGACATGTCTGTTGATTGTCGATGTCTTCAATGTAGAAATTCGTCGTAAATCCACTGGCTCCACCCTTCGGAATTTCCGTCTCATTTCTGCAATTTGGACAGTTGAACTTGTTGAGATGCGCGTGAGCCTTGATATGATCGTCCAGACATTTTTGACAAAAAGTGTGAAAACATGGAAGTATCTTGGGTTGTATAAAATCCTCCAAACAAATCGAACAGAAATGTTTATGATTAGACGCCATATTGTCAACTGGGAAATAACTGAGCAACACAGTAATACATGTCTTCATACCTGTATAATGGCTGACCTACAGATCACGTGTATATAAATATGACATGTATTTGAGTGGCGGATCCGACATTAAGCTCGGATTAAAATAATGATATTATATATTATACGTCTTTTCGTTTAGGGACATTTTAGGAGTGCGGGTTGGCAGCGTCTCAACTCTCCACATTAATTTGTTAAAAAGATTTCACAGATAAGTTTCAGTATAGACAACACCACTACCTTTCAAAACAAGTCTTCTGCGTGGCACCATTTCTTGTTCGGGTTCGAAATTAAAATGATTGATTAATTATTTACTGGTGAGTGGGAAAAGTTAAACTTTAATGTTTGTGAATATTGTTTTGTGTATCGACTAAACTGAATAAATAACAATTATCAATCGACTGTTTTTCTTAAGATTCAAATTACTAAATAACTATTTACTGTGAGAGAGAGAGAGAAATGGGGTTTAACGTCCACTCAACAAAAACTAGGTCATTTCGGGACTAACATATGGTTTAATTTTATTTCAATAATTCGCTTGCGCGTAGGGGTCTTTAGCTGTGGGAGGAAACCGGAGTGCCCGGAGGAAACCCACGAGATTGAGAAAGCACCCTTATCTCCATGCCACATACGCTCACACCAGGACTATATACAGTACCAATGGATCGCCGTCAATACTTACAAAAATAAAAATATTTGTATCTTTTCCGCTTTGACAATACAGTGAATAGTAGGAACTGAAATGAAATAGAATGGGGTTTAACGTCCGACTGTTCTGTTCCGACTGGACCAATGAAGAAAGAAGGAAATTGGAAAAATGTAAATAGTTTATAGAAAAGTCTAGATAGCTGCTTGGATCCGCCCCTAGTTTTATCTTATATTATTATGTTACTTGAGCTTAGATTTATTTGTGTATCAAGTTTATTGTGTACGTTTCACTGACGAGGAAGGTTATGTGGTTTCGTAATTCTAAGAAATAGATTGGGTTACACCGATTTGCATGTTTTGTAAATTTTATAATGCATGTATAGGCGCGTTAAGGGCGGCACAGTAGGTCATAGGGGGGTCTGCAGCCAGATTCGGTAAACCATCCGTTTTTCAGGCAAAAACATCTGAGAATGAGACCATATATCATAGATATATAATTGTATGATTGTAAAATGAAATCGTTCGTTTTAGTTAATCATTGATTCATTCTGGAAATTTGGGTGACAAAAGAACATTGTCGTGGGGCAAACACCCCAAATAGCCCCAGCCCCCCCCCCCCTCCCGCTCACCCCCTGACTAAAACTAGGTATGTAACTACCTATTACTTAGACAACTCTACGACCCCACCCATCCTGCACGATGTTTAATGCATGCCCTGAACACCATACGGTCTGTTATACAATTGCCATGGATAGATTCCATACACTGTCAAAAATATGTGTAGTTAAACACTTGTTTTGGTGTAGAGTTTGGCCTTTAAAGTGTGAGATCACAACATACACTGGCAATGGTGTAACCGGTTACACCTGATAACATTCTTAGTGTAATCTCACACTGTTTATAAGGATACACTTTTCGAGAAATAAATTTAACTTCGACTGTGTAACGTTTTACCCACAAAGAGAGTCCTTATTCGTAGAAAGTGTAGCATAATACTGTAGCTGTATTTATCTTCACTAAGTGTGATGTTTGCTATCATAAAGGGAAACCTTTCCTTTAGATCGTGTTACGTCACCGGAAAATTGTATTTTAATTTATTGCATATAATGTTTGCAATAATAACTAGAAACAGTCCCTTAGAAGGCGTTACGTCATCGGAAAAAAAGAAACGCTTCGCTAAAAAGGCGTAACTTTTCACTCACAAAGGAAATGCTTACTCCTACTTCACTAAATTTATATTTGTCTTTAATAGGTGTAATGTTTGCAATCATAAAGAGAAACATTTTCCTTACTCATCCGAAAATTCGATTCCCTGGTGAAACGTTTGCAGTCACAAAGAGAAACTTTTCTCTTAAAAAGTGTTATCATATGCATTAGCCGAGAAAGATTAAGCCCTAATGTCATGATACGAATCTTAATAACGAGTGGAAGTGCTTTACATAAATCGTAAAATTATTAATTCTAGTATTTGAAGTCGTCTATTTTAATAATTCAATATCTGAAAATAAAACCTAATCTCCCATGATGCCTGCTGATCGAGCTACTCCCGCCGAAACGCTCTACTTTTGCTCGCTGTCTGAGTTTCGTTACCGGTACGTTGATGGATGTTGCTGGAGAATTGTTAACCTAACGCCGGCCAAGATGTCATTGGAAAACAATGCACAGAACAAGGTTGGTAAAGCAGAGTTCAGTCAGTGTTAATGATATTTTAAACAGAATTGGAACCTCGCAAACCGCCATAATAATATTAAGTTCCAATGCACAATAGTCTAGTGGTCTGGAAAAGTGACACAAATCGAGCTTGTCTTCGAATATATCGTTTTATTTAATTCATTATAGTCAGTTTAAGGTTGCGTGAGTTGCGTCACGAATCAACAAAGTTTCGATTTAGTTTGTATTCACGCTGATGTATTTTTTCCTTTATTGTCTTAATGATTTATTGGTAGCCCTTGCACAATCAGCATGGATAACTCCGATTAGAATAACAGTTGGCCTACCGGTACAATTAATTTACTGTATTTGCGTTGCTGCTAGGCCTATCACAAGTCCAGACTGTAGGTTACTAGAGTACTAAGCCTACTTCATTATTAAATTATGTTATTAATCACACACGGTGACATGTGTCAGGGTGGGGGTAATCGTTAATTAATTCTACTATAGGCCTATTTAGTCTGCTTACAAATATATTACACTGGATGAATAAGTTGTCATCAATATTTTCTGATTTAATTAAAGTAGGCCTAATAATATTAGTGGTGAACCACATGCCATTCCATTGTCGTCGGTGCTCACAATGTTATCTATGATAACACGGTAATCCTCTCTCCCCAAATACGATTTGCTAAATGTATCTAATAATTCTAATTATTTCATGTTTCTATATTTCAGGTAATTGCAACCAACGAAGATATTTTGAGGAAATCAATTCTAACGCCACACATAGCATCAGTAGGACAGATGAATGTAACCCGCATATTTTATATGATTGATTGGCAAATACTAACATGCCTTGACAGTTTATTTTCTAGATACTATGTATTTAACATTCAGTATCCTAAAAAGGGGTCAAACTTTTACCAGTACATTGAGTATTGTCTACTGGAAATGAAATCAAATCGCAAACCAGCATCCAGGCTGATCAGTGTTTTTGAAAGCATTAAGATATCCGTGACATATGAGTGGTTTCTGGATCCAAAGAAATTGTTTCACAATGATTCACCTTTTTACAATTGTTATCAAGAAATATGAACATTATTATTCACTCAAGATACTTATTTCATTTCCTCAAATCATTTCCCTTTATTTGTAATTGAAAGATATCTGTTGTAGATACTTATTTCATTTCCTCAAATCATTTCCCTTTATGTGTAATTGAAAGATATCTGTTGTAGGGTATGAAAGTATGTAACCATACATACTGTGTTCCTTTGTTAAACTTTTTGCAACGTGTATGTCTACATGATTAAATCATATATGTTTATCTTGTTGTATTGTGACAATTATGCATCACACCAGTTCAGTTTCTGTTTTATTAATGATGACAAAGTGCACGGTTGGTTAGGCTATGAATTACCCCCAATTCACATTTATACATGTTTAAAATGTGATAGAGATGAAATTTCATATACAAAAAATGATTTCCTTTTCAGGTTATTTGTCTAGTCTGCCACTTGAAATATTATTCCAGATATTTGGCAATTAGGACTAAAATTTAGAATTTGTCATTTGTTTGTAGCCTAAAATGTTTTGTGTAGAGCTGAAATACCTAAAAGTGGAGAAGTAGTATGTCTATTGAATTTTTGAATTAATCATTATGTAAATTACATTGATCTATTATTGTAATATTATGGGTTTTGTTTGTTAACTCATATTGAAATGTGGTTGTATAATTGTTATCACCCTTCGCCTGACCATCCATCAGAAGCTAAAGTTATCATCTTATTGACTAGAAATTTATACATGGTGTTTATGTTCAAGGCTATTTCTGATAATTACAGATGGGAGTTATGACCCTTGATCAATTTCAAAGATTTTGTTGACATTTAAAGGCTAAAGTTAACTTATAAATTTAAGCAAGGCATCATATTGATTTTCAACAATTACTTCCAATGTTATTGCCTTTGATCACCTTGAAAAAACTTTGCCTATGTTCACCAGATCAAGAAGTCCATAATTACTTTTGGGGTAATTGCCCTTGATCAATTTTTAAAATTCTGTGGACCTTATAGCTGTTATTTTTTGATTGATTTGAAATTTATACACAGTGCTTATGTCTTTTGAATTACAAAGTTTTACTAAAACCAGGGAAAGTGTTCGTCTGATTGCCAGTTCATGTTTTGTATAATACATATTATTCTTAGCTTTAGTAAGAACTAGAAGCCAATCAGATTTTAATAATTACTTCATTGGTTGTTAGTCCTGATAGTTTTTAGTTTGTTGTAAGACTTCCATTTTTACCTACAAAATAATTAATATGGGACAAATTTTGTGGAATACTCGGACTACATAGTTGTTGTGGGCATGTTTTGATGTCTGGCAACCAATCTGTTTTCTTGTACAAATAAGTAAAAGGTAAGCAATATGTATGTCCATTAATCTTTTAATTTGATTATTAATGATAATTTGATTTATTATGAGTTTTTTCATTATTACTACACATGTTTATTGACACTATTATTGGGTAGCCTCAGCTTTTTATCACAATTACTGTTTATGTCAGACCTTTATTGCTAACATATCTGAACCATAACTGGTTGCATACCATTCATAATGGATATAAAAAGATTTGGGATATCTGAGGTTATACTTATAGGGTGGTGTCCAGTGGTATTACTCTTTATTCCTTATTAAATATTTAGTGAAATTATCAGCCATAGATGTGTGTACATAAAAAAACTTTTTATCCATATGTTTCAGTTATTTGTTAATAAATTATTGTTCATTTCGATTCAAAGTTATTTTTACTCTTTACTTAGATCCTTAGTAGTGTTTATAAAAAGTAGACACACTGTAAGCATGCACATGCACCAAGTACAGTGTTTATGTACACCAGAGCAAGTGGCAGCTCAGTTGTGTATATTGTACCCCAGACATTTAGTATCCAATTACTCCCTGTGGAAGATAAAGTGTATCCTATATATTACCCACTTACACTTTCAGAAGATATAGCTATACCCTACATAGTGTTTATTACACTTTAAAAAGACATAGCTATTCTAAATAGTGTTGAATTACACTTTCGGGAGATATACTTACATCCTAATTAGTGTTGAATTATGCTTTCAGAAGATAAACCAAAGTCCCAAATAGTGTTGAATTGCACTTTCACGAGATATATCTATATTGTAAATAGTGTTGAATTACACTTTCAGAAGAAATATATATACCCTAGATGGTGTTTGTTTACACATTGAGAGGATATACGTACACCCTAAATAGTGTTTAATTATATTTTTAAAGGAACATTTTACAACTTTGTTAGATATAATTTCACGGTATAAAGAAGACATTTACACTTTTAGATGATTTCTCATATCCTCAAATAAGTGTAATTAATTACACTCAATGAAGTGCTTATATACGCTATTGCAAGTGGCAGCTCAGTTGCCACTCCCACAGGTGTAAAGTAACACTAATATTTTAACTGTGTACTCGTGTACAAATGGGTATATTTCCTCCAGCTAGAATAAAGAACACTGTGCAAATGATATCTCTCTCTCTCTCTCTTTCTCTCTCTCTCTCGTACAGTACTCATATTATTAATAATCTTTTTACCTCGACAAACGACTACATCTGTCACTCAAGTATATGTGGCTTGATGCCTTAACAACTGATGACGTCACTGGGGTCAATATACTGACGGTATAGCCTTGTTATTGAGAAGGGAGATTAGATATACTGAGATATGTCTCCACACCTGGTTTAAACATGCTATCAACTGTGAAGATAGATACATATATTCCAGTCATTTAGTTACATTCAATGATTATCAAATACCTGGAGGTCCCGCGTTCTATCCCAGCATTGGCCGAGATATTTCATTGGGATAATCCGGCGTGGTCCCCTTTGTCAGTAGTGCAATACAAGGTTCTGGCAAGGAACAACGTATAGTCGTTGGGGTTGTACCAAAAACGTCAAAGAACCATTGACATTTGGAATTTGATATAAGAGTAGATCATAGCGCGCTGTCCCGGGAAAAAGTCCCTTACATCCCATCTTCATTAGCCCAGTCGGAGAACAGAAAGATGTTAAAACGCCTAAGGCTCAGCCAATTGAAGTACGACCGACAGGCAACTGGACTTGCCGATTCCTTGGGTAATAGCGATTTTTGATATGATGCCATAATTAAAATATGGCGGCCACCCAGCTCCTACCACAAGTAGCGGATTTAATTAAATGCTTCAACTTCGTCATCGATGTTCAACGATTTTCCCACACCATCCCTTGTACACCACTTTAAATCTACTTCTAGATCTACATGATATTACCTCCTGAATAAAATAAAGTGTTTTTGTTTCTGAAGATAGTAAAAACGATTGGTTTTCATTCCAGAAAATTTATTCAATCTACCTCTTCTTTGATTCTTGATACAAACGTTATCAATGCAAGGCGGCCAGATTTGAAATTATGAGAAGATTTCCTGCTATCAGTCAGAAGAAAGAATAAAGGCATGGTGTGTTTTACCTGCCGTCAGCTGTGTTTAACGATGGTATTTATAAATATGCCGAGTGGATACAGATGGCGGTTCATTTAGTTAAATTATGTAAATAAATCAATCCTTTAGATTATTTAGTTTCAGTATAACCATGCACAGACAAAATATACAAAGCAATTACATAATCGTGGGAGAAATCCGGGGGATCCGGAAAAAACCCCACGAGGTTGGACAGGCGATCATACTGCTTGTCACGTACAACCAGGGAATCGAAACTACGCCAGCTGACTCAATGACAGACCTTATGATACAGCGCGCACGTGCTAACCATTCGGAAATCTACCCCTACCACCCACCCCAGAAGTTAAAAGAAGGTTGTTATTACTGTACAGACCAATTTGATGAAACTTATATTGTTATTAAAATTATTCCTAATTGATTTAGATCAAATTCCTCGACATTGTTATAATTACAAAGTAACTCCTGACACCATTACAAATTGGAATTACAATGTTCACGTTCCGGATCTACCGAAATGTTCAGAGCACGCGTCTACCGAAATGTTCAGAGCACGCGTCCAAGGAAGGGAATGTTCAGAGCACGCGTCCAAGGAAGGGAATGTTCAGAGCACGCGTCCAAGGAAGGATATGTTCAGAGCACGCGTCCAAGGATAGAAGGAAATGAAATGAAATGGGGGGGGGGGTAACGGTTTGATGTTCAGCTACGAATGGGCTTATGAAGACGGGCACACACCAAGGGGCACTATGGCCTGCTCCTTTTTCGAATTCCAACTGTCAAGGGTTCTTGTGCGTGCCCGATAATGTATATACGAGACCTCGGCTTTTCGTCCAATCCAAACAACTATACATTGTCCCTTGTCCGATTCTCCTTCCTATATCAACGATAAGAGGAACCACGCTGGAAAATCCCGAAAAACTTTCTCACCTAACACATGAGTCGATCACTGGAGATTCAGGTTAGCGAGTCAGTGGCTCGACTATAAAGAAAGGGCAGAAATGACCGCTGAAAAACAAATCTTTTTCTCGTCTTCTTGTTTTGAATGAGAGAACTCGATATACCTACTTAAAAAAAAAAGATCACAATATGTATTTCCAAAGTTGACAATCAGAAATTCCGACATTGAGAGCATCTGGAGATTTTGCATAAGTGGAAAATGCAGGCAAAAAGGACTATATATTCAAAAATAAAATGGCCAACATATTGATTCGTTAAATAAACTCAAATCGACTCCCAAATTCCACAATTAATCTATAGGCTACTTAGGCCGAATATCCCACTCATGCAGAACACGTGCAAAACACGCCAGAAATAAAAATAGTTCTGATCAGTGTGCCACATTTTAAATAAAACACATAAAAAGACTATAGATATCTAAGACATTCAAAGAATATTTTGTTTTTGTAAATGTAAAAATAAGCTGAGCGCCGAATATGACCATACTGCAGTCTAAAATTGGTCATTGATAGCTAATAATTCTATTTTAGACACTTTCTCCTAGGCACTTTCTGTCGAAAAACGCACAGTAAATACTCTGTTATCAAGACATTTGCGTCAATGTGTTTTGCATTACGATCGTATCTGGTTGATCTCGACTTTCTCCAACTGGCAAGAAACGTAAATAAAATGCCGGCTCGATCAACGCGCAGACGACACGCAGCCAACGTGTGACGTCATGATGAGATGCTTGTCGGGTGATTGTTTAATGTCAAAGTTGATTGCTAACGCACTAAGCGGGAAGTCAGCATTCTTTTGTCTTCATTCCCTGTCGATCTAGGAAAGAGAGCGAGGAACATTAGATGCGATAAGAAGGGTTATATTAAGACTTTCCTACTCTATCTACAATACGTTAAGGTCGTGTCATACATTTGGGGGTTATTACAAACGCATCGCATCGTGTATTAAAAAAATAAACCCATAGAGTAACCTTTGTTCGTCTCATACGATGGTGCAGAACCTTGTAATAACGATTCCTATGCTGACGTGTTAATTATAGCTACTCATGCCTACAAACTATAGGTCATATATTCAATTCACTTCGACTATATATTGATGCAATTTATATACTGTTCCGCTGTGTAAATCGAAGAGACCCTGGTATTGACTCTTGAGTTCATCTGTTGTTCACCGGACTATACGTTCTCAGACAACTGCAGCGCACTGAATTCGTTTCCTTTCATTTAAATACCGATTCATAGCTTGAAATGACGGGACCCCTAGAAACGATCCCCGGGGCGCCTCTGTGCTGGTCATTCTCCCAACTATCTATCCACCCAAACTATACAATGATCTAAGGCCGTATGACGAGTTTGATACCTACTCTCAGAACAGAGAGGGTCCAAATACTGATCCCTGGGGTAAACCAACATCGCTAACTTTAACTCTATTATATCCAATGCTGTCAGGTATCTCTGAATCGAACTGAAATCGACAAAATATATGATATTTATATATATCAAAACTACTAAGATTTTGGAAAGAAAATCTATATTTTGATTACATTCACATACATGTATTTGCTAAGATCTTTCGGCTTTACGACGTCTTCAGGGGTATGTACAAGCCTTTACTTATTACGTGTTTAAAGCCAGAAACGAGATACAATAGGTATCTAGAGAGTTTTGTGCAAGTTGAGATTCACCGATTACCAGTATCGACCTAGTAACATTTACATCTTGGCAGATGGAAGCCGCGATTGTCCAGTTGACCCAATTACTTGGATATATTGCAGAAAAGGCGTTGCGACCGACAGGGTATTTCAGCCATGCTTTGGCATGTTGTTATCTACTCTAGCGCGTTTATTTAACGCTAATTATCCAGGGAACCCTTACCTACCGTAGCCAAGTTTTCCTTTGTAATGGAATGTAGCTTATTTTGTTTGAACCATCTTACCTTATGGTTGATGAGATATTTTAAGCCCACTTGCGACCCGAGAGTCACGTGCTTGGCTCCATATGTCAAGAGTTGGTTCATACCTCGGTAGGTAGGGCACTGGTTGTGAGGTAAGAGGGTTTTGAAGATGGACATGTACGGCGCTAGCTTAGTATGGGTTTACACGACGGTAAGGGCATGGGTAGGGCACTAGTTGAGGGGTAAGAGGATTTAGGAGATGGCATGTGCGGTGCTAGCATGGCATGCAGGTGGGTTTGCACGATGGTAGATACGGCGCCACCTTGCTTGAGGGGACTGACGTCGGTAGGTACAACGCTTCACAGTCCTGCACGACGGCAAGTATGGCGCCATCTTACTTGGGGGAAGCGGCGACGATAGTTACAACGCCTCACACGGTAACTGTTGTTCCACCCTGCTTGGGGGAAGCGGCGACGGTAGCTACGCCTCACTCCTGCCCCATGGGAACTATAAACTGCCACTCCGAGCGTGCATGTTAGCGAAAAGAGGGTGAAATATACGTTGAGTACGACTAGGGTTAAGCCGGACAGGTGATGTGTGCGTCTGGAAACCATATATCTATACCTATATCATTCTATAGTAGACAACAAAACGCGCGTGCATGTGCCATCCAATAATGAAAAGAATACATTACTTTTCGCTCTAGTATATTTTTTAACGTTTTCTAAATGACGCGGAGATTGGATGGCGGAATGGTTAGCGTGTGTTATCATAATGTCTGTCATTGTGTCAACTGGCGTGGTTTCGATTTCCCGGTTGTACGTGACAAGGAGTGTATCATGGGCAATTTTTAACCTAAAATATATCTCCGGTTTCTTCAAAATGGAAATGAAAATGGAAAGGGTTTTAACATCCTACTTTTCTGCCACTACTGGGCTAATGAAGACGGACATACGTCATACAGTATGCCATGCTGTCAAGGGTTCGTTTACGTACACAAGACCTCAGCTTTGTTCCCCCATCCGAACGACTATACTTTGTCCATTACCAAGCCATAGGTCCTACACCACTAACAAGGGGGACCCACGCTGGAAATTCCCAATGAAGTTTCTCGGCCAAAACAAGGATCGAACACGGGACGCCCAGGTTAGCGAGCCAACGTCCAACCCGCTGGGCCATCATGTCGGGAACAGTTCGTAATTGTTTGCTGAAAAAAAAATCATTTATGTGATATATCTAGGAGAGAGAGATAGAGAGAAATGGGGTTTAACGTCCACTCGACACAAATTAGGTCATTTCGGGACTAACATATGGTTCAATTTTATTTCCATAATTCATTTGCGTAGGGGTCTTTAGCAGTGGGAGGAAACCGGAAGACCCGGGGAAAACCCACGAGGTGGGATAGGCGACCCTACTCCCTGTCACGCACAACCATCTAATCGAAAATACATCTTGGAACGAGATATTTCATCCTATCAATCTCCAATCTGATTAAAACACAGATCCTATTTCGTTTCGTTTTTATAGTTTAAAATTTCGGTTTACTTGTCTTTACTACAATAGGATCTGGAAGAGTTGTTATAATTGACGTGTTCCGAATGGTGTAAGGTATTAGAAAATGAAACGGTTTGTAACGGCGAGCTTTGGGTGTGTTTTGTACGGAACTGTGGGTATTCCACTAGTAACATCAATGCTGATTTGTTAATCAAAAGCCGCTCGTATGACCTCTGACGTAACCTGTCGCTACAACCGGTCAGATCTTCATGTAGCGTAGTCGATCGAAAAGTATGAAAATACGAAACGAAATATATATCTGTATTTTAATCAGATTGCCTATCAATCTCAAGTAGAAAACAAAACGCGCGTTCATGTGCGATTAACTAATATAAAGAGTATATAAACATCACCCGTTTAACAGCTGTGCGCCATTTTTTTCAGGCTCTCTCAAATAATGTACTGCACTTGGTATTTATTTATATAATGAACAGGAGAAGATGTTGCGTGGCTGAGGTTCCAGCATTTTTTGTTGGGAAAACTTTTTGCACATATTTGCATGGATACTTTCTTCTGGAGTGCAATGTTTGTTTTGTGGGGTGTATTGAATACCGCACGTGCAACATTATTTATATACATGATGATGTAGATATATTTTCGGTACAAAATAAAAGTAATTTGCCATCCCCTCCTTTAAAGGTTCTGCCTTTGAGCTATTTAGTTCAAAGAAACGAATAACATTAAACAAAGTATATGTTTGGCTACATCTGCCCATCTGTCATAAAAATCATTGAAAGACTTGATAATCCTATCCATAAATCTAACTCTGGAACCCCTGAATGATTATTAATGATCCTACCCTTAACCCGGAACCCTTGAGTCATGATCATCCAGTCAGGAATGCGCTACATGTCGAAGAACGGGTCTATTTCAGAAGCGTTATATTACATTACATTTCTGCTTTGTTTCGTATATTTCAAAAAATTATAAATGCCTTTTAACCCTTGGCTTTATGGTTTTAAGCGTGCATTTTGACTGCAAGCTTGTACTTGACAAGGATCAGGGTCGCCTGTCCAACCTCGTGGGTTTTCGGTGGGTCCTCTGATTCCCTGTCACAGCTAAAGTCCCCTAGCACATGCGAAGTTTTGAAATAAAAATGAACCATGTTTTAGTCTCGGAATGACTTAGTTTGTGTCGAGTGGACGTTAAATCCAATAGCTCATTATAACCGTATCCGCTCGCCGGACCAAATAATTATCCTTACCCGATTGGTGCAGAAAAGTTGGCAGTTAAACCCCATTTGAATTCTAAAGAACAATATAACATAGTTTGGCCTACAAGTATCATTCGGAATTTAAAAAGAAATCTCTTGAAATAATTGACTTCTTGTAGCGAGTTGTGCTTCTTTTTTTTATACAAGGAGTGAGTAGGTTTATAAAACCAGAGTGCCAGTTCTATACAGATTTACGCCGTTATTCGGTATATTTAGTCGTGCAGATGTTACAGGAATCTGACACGTGCTACTTCAAACCGTCTGGGTAATCAACAAGAATAGTTATCGTCTTGCTGAAAGTTGTAAGTATTTTATTTAACACCCTCACTTCCAAACTCACAGTTTGAAGGGCAAATTGGGTGTTCGATCTCTGCATTGGCCGAGAAAGTTCATCCAGATTTTCCGGCGTGGTTTTCCCCTTGTCAGTGATGCAGGACGAAGGGCCTGACAAAGACAGCTATCTAGTCGTTCGGATGGGACAAAAAACCGAGGTCTCCGTACATATTGGCGTGCACGTAAAAGATCCCTTCGATACAAGGGTAGGCCGTAGTACCACTGTCCGGACCGAATTTCTCTCAAAGCACACTGCATGGCATATGCCCTTCTTCATTAGCCCAGTTCAGGAGCAGAACAGTAGGACGTTAAACCCTATTTCATTTCATTTCATTTCACTTGAAAATCCACGTTTGTACTTCTAAAGACCCCTACGCGCAAGCGAATTATTGAAATAAAAAAAAACATATGTTAGTCCCATCTCTCCCCCTCTCCCTCCTGCATCACTGACATTACGCCGGAATATCGAGATGAACTATCTCGGCCAATGCAGGGATCGAACACCCGACCTCCAGGCTAGCGAACCAGCGCCTTATCCACTTAGTCACCTTGACCCCCTATCAACCTCACGCGTCAAGGAGATGTGTTCAGGACAGCAGAAGATCACAGACTGGCCGTGGAGACATTTGGTCAGGGGCGTAAATGTGGGGTGGGTGGGTGAGTGGGCGGGGGGGAGTGGTACAGTCGGTCGCAAAATTAGTGCAGTCGGTCGCAAAATAGGAGTAGTCGGTATCAAAATAAGTACTCACTGTATACTCAAGTAAAACTTTAGTATAAAAATAGTCGGTCGCAAAATCAGTGCAGTCGGTCGAAAAATAGGAGCAGTCGGTATCAAAATAAGTGCTCACTCATTCTGTTGTGAGTATGTTAGTCTAACAACAAAATTTCACCCAGGAAGAAAAATAGTCGGTCTCAAAATAAGTGCAGTCACTGCAGTCGGTCTCAAACACGATGCCAGAATAAATCCCAGATACTATGTATTTGTGTGAATCCCTGAGCCTACATTACAGAATTTGTTTTTACCGGTGTATATTTAATACAAATATGTAGTATATTAATTGAAACCTTTTTAAATAATGATTTTTTTTTTGATTCGGAATTCATTAATGATGTATCTTAATTCAAAGGCCATGCTAAAGACCCTTACGCGCAAGCGAATTATTGAAATCAAAAATAAAACCATTTGTTAGTCTTGAAGTGACCTAGTTTGTGTCGAGTGGAAGTTAAACCCATCTGCCTGTCCGCCTGTCTGTCTCTCTCTCTCTCTCTCTCTCTCTCTCTCTCTTATCATTTTAACTATTGATTAAGAAAAAATAAATCAAAATGTGTAAAATTCAAATAGATATTTGAGTAACCTCCTTGTTGAAAACTGTTGAATACTATTACAATTGTATATGGTAAATATATGGTCGGTGTCATTTAGTATCTATCCAGTTGGGATGATAAATTCAGTATTTATATAATTGGATTATTATAGCCGAACTCAGGTTGCTTACTAGTATTCAGATCGACTGGATATCGATACTAGTTTACAGTATTGGACGCCCTCCCGCCCCGATTCCTAGAGTTAATCTTGTCAATAGTGCCCATATCAACGCACCTGTTAATATTATAATAAATGGAAACAAACAGCAATGCATAATAATTTCCTTGAAATGATACATTTCCGAAGAAATAGACTGTTTGTAAAACGGTGTGTGTACAAAAGAAAACTTCTTTACAACACCTGTGCCCTTATTCATTTCATTACATTTCTTTAAAATGTATTATCATTTTTGATGACTCATGTTCTTTTGTATAAAAAATCAAGGGCATTCATAATATAATCTATTAATAGTTCCCGGAGAATACTTTGCAGCGGTTACCTATGTAGTGATAGTATTTTGGCCAGGACAGCGTCATTATGAACTAAACTAACTGCCGTCCATATACTAATTTGTCTACCACATAGACAGTTTTGTCTTATGTCCATTTGTAAGGGCGGAGTTAAGGGGTGGCGTGTTCTAAAACGTTTCAATGTTAACTCGGGAGGCGGGGGGGGGGGGGCTTTCTATGTTAAATGGATTTTGAATTAAATAAGAAATGACCCATATGTTTGTCTCGACTTTATGACCTAACGGATGACATGAATGTCATGGATATAAGAGGAAACCCACGAGGTTGAGAAGGTATATATAATGTACATGTATATAACAACTTCATGGAAGTTAGTATTAACAAGAAACTGAAGACAGGGGGACAGCTAACTGTGCAGTCTGTTCACAAAACTTGATTAAAGACAAAAAGATAATTTACTACAGAAAAAAATATAGAATACTTTATTTTTTCCTTTAGAAATTTTAGCATAAATCTGTAAGAAAAATTATGAGATTTTTACTACAGAATATTTGGGGCCATTATTTTCTAAAGACCCCAAAATTCTGCAGAATGCTATAGAATTTTATCATATAGAAATTGGAATAGCCCCCCCTCCCCCCATCGCCCAACCCTCTAAAACTAGATTGTTCTATAGAAAAATCAGTAGTAATCTACATGTATGAGTTATGCTACAGCCCACTAATGCCACCGTTAAACAGATAACGGAACCGAACACCTCCGTTAACTATAACGGCATCTTAAAGATACGTTAAAGTTAACGGAGCTTCCAGCAACAACCTTTCTCTCCGTTAACGTTAACGATCCGTTAACTCCATGTTAACAGATCGTTAAAAGTTAACGGAGCTTTGAGATTCTGTCTCATTGACTGACATTTCTGGTCCACTCCTCCACAAGAATTTCTCCCAGCAATGACCTCAAATGCCAGGATATTGAATTAATTTTTAAAAATTTTCGCAAATTACTCAGTGTTATAGGCACAATTAATATGACATAAACTATAATATGTGAACTTCAATAAAACTGCTTTCCGACGAGACAACGAACGGCGAACAACTATATAATTCTACAATACTATCTATGTTCTACCGGGACGCTTAATGTTATAGGCAGTATTTTATTTACTTTCATTATGGGGTGGGATTGTAGATGGCGTTCTAGATTTGAAACCGCTCCTAACCCAACCACATATTCTCTAATTCCCTAGAAAACTCACACGTGGTGCTAGGCTCCTGATTGCGTCACTCACAACGGGAGGGGGGGGGGGGGGCAAACGAAATTGTTATGTACGCCCCTGCCTTTGGTTCTGCACATTCAATATTCTTGCAGCTGGTCTGCGAGCTACCACACCCTACCACCCGTGCGGGGTGTGAGCTGGGCTTTAGAGATTTATACAGTGCGGCCGTGCCTCATGTGAAATGTCTAGTGATAATTATAAATCTAAGTGTAAGTTCAAGTGGACCGCACAGCGCACAAACATTTACACAGGGCAAACCCACGGACAGAGGTAAACATCTTTGATTTAGATCCAAAATATTGAATTGTGTGGAATCAAAGATTAGTGAGAGAGGGAGAGAGAGAGAGAGAGGGAGAGAGGTGGGGGGGGGGGGTTAACGTCCACTCGACACAAACGTCCACTCGACATGGTCATTTCGGGACTAACACATGGTTCAATTTTATTCCAATAATTCGCTTGTGCGCAGGGGTCTTTAGTAGTGGGAAGAAACCGGAGAACCCGGAGAAAACCCACGAGGTTTGACAGGCGACCCCACTTGCCACGTACAACCGGGGCTAAATGTTAATATAAGACTAGGTGATCAACTGTTAGTAAGTATGTGTATGTGTGTTCGCCCATCACCTGGTATTAAATATGTGGTTTCAAAATTAACCAGCATGACGCCGGTTGAATTGGGCCCAAAGTGAATTTGGCTGCCGGGCGAATTTGGTCGTGAGACGAATCGGGACTCTGGTGAAGGCTATATTAAGAATAAGTGATCAACTGTTAGTATTAGACTCTGGACTAACTGATCTACTGTTAGTATTTAGTATATCATAATACTATGTAAGACAAAATGATCAACTGTAAAATCAGGTACTATAACCCATCTGTTTCTTCCGATGGAACGATGCCAAGGTATATTATGGTCTGTTGTACTCAATTAACACGAATTGATCGAAGACAGACGGTGCGAGTTGGAATCCTCCATGATTTCATACGACAGAGAGAGGGAGAGTTTAACGTTTACTCCAAACGAAATGGGTCATTTTGGGACTAACATGGTTTATTTCATTAATTCGCTTGCTCGTAGGGGTCTTTAGCAGTGGGAGGAAACCAGTGGAGAAAAACCTACTAAGTTGGACGGCGACCCTACCCCTTGTAGAAAAACTACATAAAACATTGGCCCATAAGGTCGGGCATACGCCTTAAAGGGACAATAACACTCTTGCTGGCTTGGCAGCCCCAGAAAATAAATAATAGCCTTATTTTAAGTACTAGATGTTTAAGTGTCCTACCTGTTGTGTAAATTATCCATTACGACCTATTTTACTTG
Source organism: Patella depressa (assembly GCA_948474765.1). NCBI lineage: Eukaryota > Metazoa > Mollusca > Gastropoda > Patellidae > Patella > Patella depressa. The sequence continues at coordinate 10,824,913 of OX419720.1, forward strand.
TCCAGAGGGTTCGAAAATATTTTAAATCAAAGTCACATTTGAAAAGGTTTACGTTTGACTTTTCAAATCAATTAGTTGAATTTTTCCAATTTTTTAAATAAGGTGTGTTAACATGAAATTTATATCATCAATTAATTGGACTATTGTAAAATAATACAATTTGTTGACCAGAATGAAGATTGGGACATATTATTTAGTTACAACAAGAGTGTTATTGGGGCTTTAAAGTATGCATATGAGGGAAATGTTGCACTAGGGCCTACTGGTCTAGAGTGCCACACTTCGACCGCTAGCTGGCCGGTCACCTTTGGCTTGCGGCTGTGGTTTCGATCCCTGGTGTGAGTGTATCTGACATGAATATAGGGGCGCCTTCTCAACGTCGTGGGTTTCCTCCGGGCACTCCGGTTTCCTCTCACTGCTAAAAACCCCTATTGAAATAAAATTGAAACCATATGTTAGTCCCAAAATGACCTAGTTTGTGTCGATTGGACGTTAAACCTCATTTCTCTCTCTCTCTCTCTCTCTCTCTCTCTCTCTCTCTCTCTCTCTCTCTCTCTCTCATTTGGCGAAGCCTTGAGTTCTATTCTCAAATTTGTTATCAAAAACAAGAAGAACGACAAGATGAGTCGCGCGTGGGCATACTAAAATTACGTTGTTTGTCCAGGGTTAGCCCCGCTTGATAGCGGACACTAAGCTAGTTAACCAATATTTTAAGTCCTAAATCGATGATATTAGACGAAAACACGAAAAACATATCGAAAATATTGAAAAGCTAATGTCAGTGAGTTAAAGGTAGTTAAACATGGTTTTAAATAAATACTGACTTAGTTCTATCTGTGGGGTTAGCCTGGAAGTCGGGTGTTCGATCCCTTCATTGGTCGAGGATGTTGATCCAGATTTTCCGGTATGGTTCCCCCCTTGTCAGTGATGCAGGACGGAGGGACTGACAAGGACAGCTGTCTAGTCGTTCGGATGGGACGAAAAAACAAGGTCCCGTGTGTACACATTGTTGTGCACGTAAAAGATCCCTTGGCAGTTATAATTCGATATATGAGTAGGCCGTAGCGCCGTTGCCCGGGCAAGATTTCCCTCATATAGCAAACTGCATGGCGTAAGCCCGTCTTCATTAGCCCAGGTTAGGTGCAGAAGAGTAGGACGTTAAACCCCATTTCATTTCATTTCTATCTGTGGGGATACTATTTGTATTAGTAAATCGTTCGCTTTTTATTACACGACTAACGCTTCTATACATGTACCTACCCATGCATTACTCAATTTACAATGCAGGTAACGTTATCGATTTCTTGGAAATACCAAACAATAGAATATCCCTCAATATACACCATAAACTTGATATATAAATAGATCTAACATAAAACTAGGGGCGGATCCAAGCAGACATTAAGCAATTTTCTGAAAATAAAAATAATGAAAGCTCTTTACATATCTCTGACTATTATCTGTGCTAAAAGATACGTGTACGCATGTATTTGGTCCTGTGGGTTATTGAACAATTTCAATAGGTTGAGAAAAACTGTCTTAACTATCTTCTGAATAGTTATTTATTCAGTTTCCGCAAAAAGAGTCATTCTAATTTAGGAAGAAACTAGAAGATGCACCAAACCCCTACTCCGCTGTAAATAGTTAATCAGCCGTTTTAATTTCAAACCCGAACCAGAAGTGGTGCAGCTCAGAAATCTCATCTTGAAATGTAGTAGTGCTGTCTATCCAGAACTTAATCTCTGAATCCTGTAACAAATTAATGTGGAGAGTTGAGACGCCACCACCCCGCACTCCTGAAAGTCCCTAAAAGAAAAGACGTATAATATCAATTAATTATTTTAAAACCGAGCTTAACGCCGGATCCACCACTTAAATACATGTCATATTTATATACACGTGATCTGTAGGTCGTCCATTATACAGGCATGAATACATGTATTACTGTGTTGCTTAGTTATTCCCAGTTGACAATATGGCGTCTAATCATAAACATTTTTGTTCGATTTGTTTGGGGGATTTTATACAACCCAAGATACTTTCATGTTTTCACACTTTTTGTCAACAATGTCTGGACGGTCATATCAAGGCTCGCGCTCATCTCAACAAGTTCAACTGCCCAGTTTGTAGGAAAGACACGGAAGTTCCCAAGGATGGAGCCAGTGGATTTACGGCGAATTTCTACATCGAAGACATCGACGGCCAACAGACATGTCCAAGTCATAAGAAAGTGTTGTTAAATTTTTATTGTCGTGATTGTTCGAAGCCTATTTGCTATAAATGTAATGTGATTGGCCATGAAAATCACAAGAAAGCTGACCTGGACGAAGTCGCGATAGAAGCTAGAAAAAAGTTGGCAACATTGAAAGAGAAATTAGAAAAGGAGGTTAAAGAAATACAGTCATTTATTCATACTTTAACCAAAGAAATTACCGGCATCAAGAATTCGGCTGCTAGAGTCTGTGATGATGTTGATAAACAAGTGGAGAAGATCTGTAGTGAAGTCAGAAAACAGGGCGAGGATGTGAAACAGGAAGTCATTAAAATGCGAGACGAAGAATGTGAAAAGCTCGGGAAGTTACAGGAAGATGTCAACAAATTAGAAAATCAACTCCAGACCAGTGTACAATGTTCCGATGATGTCTTGAAGAGGGAGGCTACCATTCCAGTTCTTGATATTTTACACAAAGTCCAAACATTAGCAGATGACCACACAACAAGAAGTCTCGATTATCCCGAGATAAGATATCCAGATTTCCCCATGGTAGAGATTGACCTCAAGCCTTTAAAACAACAGCTGGGGGATTTACACCCGATTATCACAGGAACTTTTACATCCACATTTGATGCGAGTTTAATGAAAGTAGGAAACTCTTACCGCAGTAATGATGCTGAAACATGCGGAATGACGTGGTATTTAAAAGTCGATTACGTTAATGACAGACTGAATATAATTTTATATGTGAAGAACCGAGTAGATATGAATAAGAACTTTGACATAGTAAGTGGTACAATAAAACTGATAAACAGAACAGATCAGAACAAGTCTATTGTGAAAACAGACAACGGAACTGGACACAATGCTTTATTTCTACAAAGGGGAAAAGTTTGTCGCTGGTATAATCAAATAGAACCCTGTGTCTTACTGAATAAAGACAACCATTTTGTGGACGAGGAGAACAAGTTTACACTAGAGACAACTATTAAAATAAGGCGACGACACAATAACTTTACCACATGGACTATGATGACTTGATGTTGACCTAGACAAATTAATCTTTCTAGAAAAAAGCTTATGTAGATAATGGTAAACTAATCATTTCAGAAATTAATCTGATCATTCTGGAAAATTAATTATTGTAATAAATTGATCGTTAATTCAACTAAGGAAAGTGAATGACTAAAATCAAAATCAAATCACCTCTAATTGTATTCTGTAGAAATGTGTCCTGTAAAACATTTCAGGCCTAAAAAATACCTGCAATAGGCAGATTTAGTGCTTGAATAATGTAGTTGAAACATTGCCAGGTAATAAACGCTAATTGTATTCCACAGAAGTGTGTCCTGTATAATGTGAGGGTTGTTGAATACTTTGAAAATTGTCCTATTGCAAAAGGGGGGGCGGGGGTATGTGGGTAAGACGCTAGCTCTCTAGCCTGGAGGTCGAGTGTTCGATCCTTGCATTGGCCTTGAAAGTTCATCCAGATATTCCAGCGCTGTTTCCCATTGTCAATGATGCAGGACGGAGGGGACCATATGGCGAGGTCCCGTGTACACATTGGCGTGCACGTAAAAGGTCGCTTGGCAATCGCAAGTCGATATAAGAGTAGGTCGTAGCGCCGCTGCTCGGACAAAATTTCTCTCATAGCACACTGTATTGCGTAGGTCCGGCTTCATTAGCCCAGTTTACGTGCAGAACAGTGGGACGTTAAACCCGATTTCATTTCCAATTGCTAGAGACGTCCGTGGTCTCAAAAATAGCTATTTCACATACTGCTGAAGTTTTATTGTTCATTCGAGCAAGTTAGCCTGGAGGTCGGGTGTTCGATCCTTGCATTGTCGGAGAAAGTTCATCCAGATTTTCCGACGTGGTTTTCCCATGTCAGTGATGCAGGACGGAGGGCCTGACAAGGACAGCTGTCTAGTCGTTCGGGTTAGACGGAAAACCGAGGTTCCATGTACATATTGGTGTGCACGTAAAAAATCTCTTTGCAGTTGGAATTCGATATAAGAGTAGGCCGTAGCGCCGCTGCCCGGGCAAAATTCCTCTCATAGCACACTGTATGGCGTATGCCCACCTTCATTAGTCCAGTTAAGGAGCAAATCAGTAGGACGTTAAACTCCATTTCATTTAAATGGTCGTTTACAAGGGTAAATGGGAGACCGTTAATCTTAGCTAAAAACGAACACATCCGACAGCATAGTATTTTCAGTCATTCTTTCTAGCTAACAAGTCAATACTTTGTTGACATGATATGTTACCAGTGAATAATGCCTGACAATGACCATATATGGTCTAAAACATGAAATGAAATAATATGGGGTTTAACGTCCTATTGTTGTGCTCCGACTGGGCTTCTGCACAACTCAGACAGGGCAATAAATCCACGGACTTCTTCATGTCATTAAATTAGAACAGACGAAAACTTTTCTTCCTATAGCCTTGGCAACGGCGATATAAAATTTGAATATCAAACGTACCAATGAAACGGAGCAAATCCCGATCACGACACCTGCCGCTTGCTATATCTATATTGCAGTAGATCCACCTTACCGGATTACTCCCTTACCACTACCTATATTTCAGTAGACCAAAATTACCAGTTCACGCCACCCGTCACCACCTGCATTTCAGTAGGCCTACCACGAGGCCAACATTACTGGATAAGACCCCTACCACTATCTATATCTCAGTAGGCCAAAATTACCGGATCACGTCACCCGACACAATCGTCACCACAGTAGGCCCAAAAGCCACGACTTCCATCATTTTTACCTATATCTCAGCGGGCCAATGATGGAGCCTACTTAACATAGTAGAAGTTACTTTTCAACGAGGCACATTATTGAGTGTTGGATCCATTTAATTAGAATAAAGGTAACATACTGGAATAGTATCAAATGTTATATTTGTTTTTTGTGTGTAAATTATGTGAGGTACAGCCCCCATCCCCCTGCACTTACTATTGGAATTGTGGCATACCAAAAATGTAAGTTCGTCAATGGCCGTTTCTCCATCGCAATTGTCCAAGGAAAAGACATGCCAAATTGCATGTCGAGCGTGCTTCAATTGTCTGTTTACAATTAGTTCCGCTTGAGAACAGACAGTAAGTACATTTCAAGAATTTTTTGAGAAGCTAACAACCGTCCACTCGACACTTGCAATTGTTTTAGCCGAAGTAAATCACCTCTATTGAAATCTTATCCACGACAATTGCATTGGTAACGGGGTACGCAGAGAAAACCCTGTAGGGTGGGCGGGGTCGTAGAGTTGTCTGAGCTAAAGGTAGTTAAACACAGTTTTTAATACTGGCTTGAGGTGTTCTAAACGTTGGTCTACTTTGCCTATTGTTGAATCCGTCCCTTTACAAGCCTAACCATGCATTAAAATAGCATTATGCAAGAGCAAAGTCTGATTTTTACAGGTCTTTCTTTAAGCCTGAGATGTTATCTAAATAATCAATTAGACATTAATTTACATATTCAGACCATAATAAACTCTTTATGTCAAGACTAGCCTTCGATGTTGGCAGATTAAAATCGTATATGCCGCTTAATGGCGGTTGATAATTAAATCAATCAAGTGGATAATCGAGACTATGCTGTTTATATTAATGATTTGAGTAATGATGACCGAGGCTATGAATATTTCAAAAGCTTTTTTCTCGGCTAATAGTGAATCAATTTGACTGAAATTTTCAGCAAATTATCTTTACACTATCTAGTTTTTAACTATTGTAGTGAGCACTGCCATCTCTTTATCTTATCTCCCATAATGTAACTTTAATTACATACAATCCGTGTAACGTAATAACGTAATCTATTTCTTAGAAATACGAAAAATACTTAGGTCTAACACAATAAACTTGATATATAATCTCCCTCGCACACAAAAAACATGTCAGTTATATGAATAGCTTTTACTTCACGACAGATAATATCCAATAAAACTAGGATGGGTTCAAGCGGAATTTTATCGTCTTGCTGAAAGTTGTAAGTATTTTATTTAACACCCTCACTTCCAAACTCACAGTTTGAAGGGCAAATTGGGTGTTCGATCTCTGCATTGGCGGAGAAAGTTCATCCAGATTTTCCGGCGTGGTTTTCCCCTTGTCAGTGATGCAGGACGAAGGGCCTGACAAAGACAGCTATCTAGTCGTTCGGATGGGACAAAAAACCGAGGTCTCCGTACATATTGGAGTGCACGTAAAAGATCCCTTGACAGTTGGAATTCTATATAAGAGTAGGCAGTAGTGCCGCTGTCCTGGCAAAATTTACCTCATATCACACTGTATGGCTCCTACCCTTCTTCATTAGCCCAGTTCAGGAGCAGAACAGTAGGACATTAAACCCCATTTCATTTCATTTCTTTTCACTTGAATATCCACGTTTGTACGTGGCAAGGAGTAGGGTCGCCTGTCCGACCTCGTGGGTTTTCTCTGGGTACCCCGGTTTCCTCCCACTTCTAAAATTAAACCATATGTTAGTCCCGAAATGACCTAGATTTTGACCCCCCTCTCTCTCCCTCTCTCTCTCTCTCGAAGGCCAAATTGATCATTTGTTTCAAAACTTGAATAAGTTATACCTAAAGTCCACGTGCTACTACAGACAGTCTACCTACGGGGAAACTTAGTGCGTGAGACTTACACGTTACATGCGTTTGTTAGACATCGTAGAAGATCGTAGAGACTTTTGATCCTGTACGTTCAAAATTTTCGCCTTATTTCCTGCGACTGGTCTACTGGTCTGCAAGCTATCAAATCCTACAACCAGTGCGCGAGACTTACGCGTCAAGGGAGTGTGTTCAGGACAGTAGAAGATCACAGACTGGCCGTTGAGACTTTTGGTTCTGTACATTCTATAATTTAAACTGATTTCTTGCGGCTGGTCAGCGAGCTACCACCACCCGTGCAGGGTGTGAGCTGAGCTTTAGAGATTTATACAGTGCGGTCGTGCCTCGAGTGAAATTTCTAGTGATAATTATAAATCTAACAGTAAGTTCAGGTGGACCACACATCGCACAAACATTTACACAGGGCAAACCTACGGACAGAGGTAAACATCTTTGATTTAGATACAAAATATTGAATTGTGTGGAATCAAAGATTAGTGAGTGAGAGAGAGAGAGAGAGAGAGGGGCTTAACGTCCACTCGACACAAACGTCCACTCGACATGGTCATTTCGGGACTAACACATGGTTCAATTTTATTCCAATAATTCGCTTGTGCGCAGGGGTCTTTAGTAGTGGGAAGAAACCGGAGGACCCGGAGAAAACCCACGAGGTTTGACAGGCGACCCCATTTGCCACGTACAACCGGGGCTAAATGTTAATATAAGACTAGGTGATCAACTGTTAGTAAGTATGCGTATGTGTGTTCGCCCATCACCTGGTATTAAATATGTGGTTTCAAATTAACCAGCATGACGCCGTGAATGATTTAAGCCATCGAAATTGGGCCCGGTTGAATTGGGCCCAAGGCGAATTTGGCTGCCGGGCGAATTTGGTCGTGAGACGAATCGGCGAAGACTATAATAAGAATAAGTGATCAACTGTTAGTATTAGACTCTGGACTAACTGATCTACTTTTAGTATTTAGTATATCATAATACTATGAAAGACAAAATGATCAACTGTAAAATCAGGTACTATAACCCATCTGTTTCTTCCGATGGAACGATGCCAAGGTATATTATAGTCCGTTGTACTCAATTAACACTAATTGATCGAAAACAGACGGTGCGAGTTGGAATCCTCAATGATTTCATACGACAGAGAGTGGGAGAGTTTAACGTTTACTCCAAACAAACTGGGTCATTTTGAATTATTGAAATAAAATTGAAACCATATGTTAGTCCCAAAATGACCTAGTTTGTGTCGAGTGGACGTTAAACCTCATCTCTCTCTCTCTCTCATTTGGCGAAGCCTTGAACTCTGTTATCAAGAACAATAGAAGAACGACAAGATGAGTCGCACGTGGGCATATTAAAATTACGTTGTTTGTCTGGGGTTAGCCCGCCTTGATAGCGGACACAAGCTAGTTAACCGATATTTTAAGTCCTAAATCGATGATATTAGTAGAAAACACTAAGAACATATCGAAAATATTGAAAGGCTAATGTCAGTGGAAACACTAGCATATGTGCAGTATTCTTCATTTTAGTTGGAGGAAATCCACCTATTGTACACGAGTACAGACCGTATGATGTGTAACAGAGCATGCATTAAACACCGTGTAGGGTGGGTGGAGTCGTAGAGTTGTCTTAGACCATAGCTGCCTGAGTTAAAGGTAGTTAAACATGGTTTTAAATAAATACTGACTTGGTCCCGTGTACACATTGTTGTGCACGTAAAAGATCCCTTGGCAGTTATAATTCGATATATGAGTAGGCCGTTGCGCCGTTGCCCGGGCAAGATTTCCCTCATATAGCAAACTGCATGGTGTAAGCCCGTCTTCATTAGCCCAGGTTAGGTGCAGAAGAGTAGGACGTTAAACCTCATTTCATTTCATTTCTATCCGTGGGGATACTATGTGTATTAATAAATCCGTCGCTGTACACGACTAACGCTTCTATACATAATCACGCATTACTCAATTTACAATGCATGTAACGTTATCTATTTCTTAGAGATACCAAACAATATAATATCCCTCAATACACCATAAACTTGATATATAAATAGATCTAAGTTCACCTAACATAAAACTAGGGGCGGATCCAAGAAGACATTTAGGAAAAAACAAAAGAATAATGCAAGCTCTTTACACATCTTCGACTATTATCTGTATTACCATGCCCTCAAAGATACACAGGGTCGCCTGTCCAACCTCGTGGGTTTCTCCCTGTCCTCCGGTTTCCTCCCACTGCTAAATATCCCTAAGCGAATTGTTGAAATAAAATTGAACCATGTGTTAGTCCCGACATGACTTAGATTTTGTCGAGTGGACATTACACCCCCCCTCTCTCTCTCTCTCAAAGAGAAAAAGTCTCTTAACTATCTTCTGAATAATTATTTATTCAGTTTCCGCACAAAGGGGGTCATTTTAATTTTAGGAAGAAACTTCTCCGCTGTAAATAGTTAATCAACCCTTTTAATTTCTAAACCCGAACCAAAAGAGGTGCAGCTCAGAAATCTCATTTTGAAATGTAGGAGTGCTGTCTACCCAGAAATTTATCTCTGAATCCTGTGACAAAATAATGTGGAGAGTTGAGACGCCACCACCCCGCACCCCTAAAAGAAAAGACGTATAATATCAATTAATTGTTTTAAAACCGAGCTTAACGCTGGATCCGCCAATTAAATTCATGTCATATTTATATACACGTGATCTGTAGGTCATCCATTATACAGGTATGAATACGTGTATTACTGTGTTGACAACATGGCGTCTAATCATAAACATTTCTGTTCGATTTGTTTGGGGGATTTTATACAACCCAAGATACTTCCATGTTTTCACACTTTTTGTCAACAATGCCTGGACGATCATATCAAGGCTCACACGCATCTCAACAAGTTCAACTGCCCAAATTGCAGAAATGAGACGGAAATCCCGAAGGGTGGAGCCAGTGGATTTACGACGAATTTCTACATTGAAGACATCGACAATCAACAGACATGTCCAAAGCATAGGAAATTGTTGTTAGACTTGTATTGCCGTGATTGCTCAACACCTATTTGCTACAAATGTAATGTGATTGGCCATGAACATCACAAGAAAGCTGACCTGGACGAAGTCGGGATAGAAGCTAGAGAAAAGCTGGCAACATTGAAACAGAAATTAGAAAAGGAAGTTGAAGAAATACAAACATTTTTACATTCCTTAACACAGCAAATAACCGACATCAACAATTCAGCTGCTCGAGCGTGCGATAATGTTGATAAACAAGTAGAGAAGATCCGTCGTGCAGTCGGACAACTGGGCGAGAATGTGAAACAGGAAGTCATTAAAATGCGAGATGAAGAATGTGAAAAGCGTAGGAAATTACAGGACGATGTCAACAAATTAGAAAATCAACTCCAGACCAGTGTACAATGTTCCGATGATGTTTTAAAGAGGGAGGCTACCATTCCAGTTCTTGATATTTTACACAAAGTCCAAACATTAGCAGATGACCACAAATCTAGAAGTCTCGATTATCCGGAGATAAGATATTCAGATTTCCCCATGGTAGTCATTGACCAACAGTCTTTAAAACAACAGCTGGGGGATTTACACGCGATTATCACAGGAACTTTTACATCCACATTTAATGCAAGTTTAATGAAAGTAGGACACTCTTACTACAGTAATGATGTTGAAATATGCGGATTGACGTGGAATTCAAAAGTCTTATACCGTGAAGAGGGACTGGATATTGTTTTATTGCTGACGGATCCAACAGATGAGAAGTTTGACATAGTCAGTGGTACAGTAAAACTGATAAACACAACAGATCAGAGCAAATCTGTTATGATAACAGACAACGCCGCTCTACATGAAGTTGAATATCAAGAGACAGGAATTATTTGTTTCTGGTATGATCTAATAGAACCAGGTGTCGCACTGAATAAAGACAACCATTTTGTGGACGAAGAGAACAATTTAACAATAGAGATCACCATTACACTAGAGACAACCATTGAAATAAACCACAATATAAATCTAGAATCTAGCTGTTGCATACAATAATCTACCACATGAAGAGACACGAGTAACTGTACTGTTGTGTTGAGTATTGTGTAGGACTGTCGTAATGAAGACACAGCAAATCAGACGTGACAGTTTATTAAGAAGCCATGATGAGAAGACAACGTGTAACAATAATGACGTCACGTTAAAGTGACAATGTTAAAGGGGAGATAACACTACATCTCCTTTTCTTAAAAGAACCCCAACATAAACTAAATTACAAGTTACTTTAAACTCGGACAGATATTTTTTTTTTCCATATTAAACTAAGCCTTTTTCACACTTACTTTGTGCTTTATAATATTGTTTTACAATAAAGTTAGATAATATGAATGAAAACACAATATTCAACATATCATAATAATGATATTAATCATCAAAACGGTTTGGACGTTTTGTATTACGTTTTGGTCTGCATGTATTACTATTTGAAACAATATCTGGACCTTTCTTTACAGGTTGAATAATTTTACAGTTATTAGAACTAGATGGATCTTTATTGGCACAACCAGTATTTTGGATACTGTTATTATTTGGCAGTTTATTTAGATGAAATCTATTTCTCCTAAAATCACCAGTATCTGTTGTGATTAAATAAGATCTATCACTAACTTTACTTTTAACAATACCAGATTCTTTTCTATTCTTAATATAAACATAATCACCCATTTCTAAAGGTTTAAGAGATTTTACACCATGTTGATTATCAAATTTTCTTTTCTGTTTAGACCTTAATTCAGTTTCACAGTCTTGTAACATTTTACTATCTATCTCTTTTCTTTCTAATTGATAAGGCACAACAGGTATTTTAGATCTTAATTTACGACCCATTAGTAACTCGGAAGGACTAAATCCATTGCGAAGGGGGGCATTTCTATAGTTCAGAAAAGCAATGTAAGGATCGTCAGCAGACATGAGTTGCTTCGCAGTTCGAACTCCACGTTCTGCTTCACCATTACCGGAAGAATGAGTTGGGCTCATCGTTTGATGCGTAAAACTATAATCTTTAGCAAATTGGGCAAATTCATCTGATGAATATTGACAACCATTATCACTGACCAATATTTCTGGGATACCGTGATGCGAAAACAAAGATTTTAAATGATTAATTACACAATTAGATGATAACCCATTTAACTTTACAACTTCTATATACCTAGAATAATAAACTATTACAAGTAAATAAGTTACATTTTTGATTTCAAACAAATCTGATGCAACCTTTTGCATGGCAATTTTGGAAATTCTGTAGGTTCTAAAGGTTCTAATCTATTAATTTGTTTCTTACAACAGAACTCACAATTTGTTATGAATGTTGCAATATTATTACTTAAAGCCCCAATAACACTCTTGTTGTAACTGAATAATATGTCCCAATCTTCATTCTGGTCAACAAATTGTATTATTTTACAATATTCCAATTAATTGATGATATAAATTTCATTTTAAAACACCTTATTTAAAAAATTGGAAAAATTCAACTTATTGATTTGAAAAGTCTAACGTAAACCTTTTTAAATGTGACTTGGATTTTAAAATATTTTCGAACCCTCTGGAAAAGTAAAATAGGATGTAATGGATAATTTACACAACAGGTAAGACACTAAAACATCTAGTACTTAGAATAAGGCTATTATTTATTTTCTGGAGCTACCAAACCAGCAAGAGTGTTATTGTCCCTTTAAACCTGGCCACCATACTGAACTTTTAGCTAATTCTCTACACTTCGTTATCCCTAAATGACCTTCATGTATTTTTGACAATATATCAGCTTGTAATAATTTTGGAATAACAATCCTGGAATCATACATCAGCAAATTATCAACAATAGATAAATTACCTCTATGTGAATAATAAACTCTTAATTCAGGTGACAACTTTTGCATATTTTCAGGCCAACCTTTTAAACAAAGAAATAATAATTGTTTACAAACGTCATCACTATTTTGATGTGACCTAATTTGTTCTAATCTTTTATCTGAAGCAGGTAAATGATTCATAATAGAATGGACATAAACACATGTATCATTCTGGAATATAAGATCATCATAAATAGCTTTAGCATGAGGGGCACGTGACAATGTATCAGCAATATACAAGTTTTAGCCTGGTACATGTACAATACCATATGAATACCTCATTAATCTTAACGTATATCGTTGGATTCTGATTGGAAGGCAATCTAAATCTTTAGTTCCTAAAAGCGGCGCAAGCGGTTTATGATCTGTTTCAATCACGAAGGATCTTTGACCCAAAATATAGTCTTCAAATTTCTCGCAAGCCCATACAACTGCGAGAGCTTCCTTGTCTATTTGGGCATACCTTTGCTCAGTCTCGGTTAAACCTCTGGATGCATAAGCAACAGGACGCCAGTCATTATCATGACACTGCAAGATTACCGCACCTAAACCGTAGGATGATGAGTCAGCACTTATTTTAGTGTTAAGCCCAGGATTAAATAAAGCTAATACTGGAGTGTCCGTTAACACTTTAACTATATTCTGAAATGAGTTTTCTTGTGCTTTGTCCCAAATCCATGCATTATCTATACACAATAGATCACGAAGCGGTTTAGTTATTTCAGCAAGATTTTCAATAAATTTCGACAATTGATTCACCATGCCTAACAAACGCCTTATATCAGAAACATCTTGGGGTTGTGGGAAATTCTTAATAGCACTTATCTTATCTAAATCAGCACGGATGCCTTGTTCGCTCACAATTTGACCCAAAAATTTAATTTCACTTTTTCCAATTAAACATTTTGATTTATTTAGTGTTAATCCATGTTCGCGAAGTCTTGTTAGAACTTTTCGTAATTTTAAATCATGATCCTCCTGAGAAATTCCAAATACTACTATATCATCCATTGAACAGCTTACACCTTCTAATCCTTCAAGAATTTTACACATTCTTTTCATGGATAGTTCCAGTCCACTCGAAATTCCAAACGGAAGCCTTAAATAACGGAAACGACCAAAAGGACTCATAAATGTAGTTAGATATAACGACTCCTCAGTTAACGGAATTTGATGAAAACCGCTATAAGCATCCAGCTTTGAGAACACTCGTCCCCCAGCCATTTGTCCAAGAACATGATCGACAGACGGGAGTATATGACGTTCTCGTCTTACAGCTTTGTTCAGCTTTGTCAAGTCAACACAAATACGAACGCTTTGTTTTTCATCAAGCTTGCGCTTTTTCAATAGTACAGTTAAAGGGGCACACCACTCCGTAGGTTGATCCACGGGAATGATTACACCTAAATTCTCTAGTCGTTTTAGTTCCTCCTTCACCAAAGGTAGCATAGGTATAGCAACTCTTCTTGGTACGTCAACTGAATAAGGTTCAGCATTATCTGTTAGTTGAATATGATATGGTTCCTCCATTTTACCTAGACCAGTAAACAGTTCCGGAAATTCTTCTAAGATTGACGATGATTGATCAATATTACCCATAAAAAGTACAACGCCAAGTTTATGACAAGCTTCTCTACTTAATAAAGGCATACTGAGTTGATCTATGACGAATATCTTTTCTCGAACAATAATGCCATTCCAGCTTAAATCAGCTTCAAAATATCCGAGATTATCAAGATGATGATTATCAGGTCCATTGAGAATGCGGTTTGAAGTAAGTAACCTTTTCTCTTTAAAATATTTGATATAAACTCGTTTTGGTATCACAATGACATCAGCACCTGTATCAACTTTAAATATGACATCTACATGACCTAGTTTAATATTAACCCGCCAGTCTTTAGTAGATTTAGCACTGGGTTGATCTCCAGAGTTCACTGCACCAAGAAATACTTCATCCTGAAAATCTTCATTTTCGTCAGATTGAATAGTGTGCACGTCTCTTGATCTGTCATTTGATCTTGATAAACATACTGATCTGTAATGACCTACTTTATGACAGCTACTACATACAGCTCTTCTAGCTGGACATGAACCTTTCTCATGGGGATGTTTTCCACAGTATTTACATCGCCCATTTCCGACTCTACCATCTTCAGCTGGTTTTCTGTAAGTTGTTTGCGGCTTTTGTCTAAAGGCTTTATAATTATAACCAGGACCTTTATAACCATTCCTTGACTCATGGTATGATTGTTGTCTCTGGTGTGATCTGTAGACATTCCGAACTTCATGGACTGTTTCTTCAACCTTTGCTGACTGTTGAAAAAGTTTATTATTTTGGTAACTGATCTCAGCAGCTCTACAGGAGTCAATAACTTGTTGTAATGTGTAATCTGCTTTCATTAGAAGATCTCTTCTTAATTTGTTGTCCCTTATTCCACATAAAATTCTATCACGAATACACGAGTCTTTCAAGGGTTCGAGGCTGCGACTGCGAGAAAACGTGGGCATGACGACTCGCTTCTAGAAAAAACTTTTTTTTTTTCATCACACATACCTCCTGAAATCTTCATCCACACACAATATCATGACAATAAACAGATTCTCGGGTTCCTACTCTACAAAGTGACCACTTCTGACACCATGTTGTGTTGAGTATTGTGTAGGACTGTCGTAATGAAGACACAGCAAATCAGACGTGACAGTTTATTAAGAAGCCATGATGAGAAGACAACATGTAACAATAATGACGTCACGTTAAAGTGACAATGTTAAAGGGGAGATAACACTACATGTACCGCATGGACTATGATGACTTGATCAGAACAAATTAATCTTTGTAGAAAAATGATGAAATAATAGGGGCGGATCCTGGAATTTTTGCAGAAGGGGGGGGGGGGCATGTTCCGGTTAAGGAAATCTGCCATCCTCGTTTCTAAATTACATAGACATACATATAGCAAACGCTAATTACTATATTAACTATACACCGATAAAATTCCTTTTAGACCGGATTTGAAGGAACGAAAATATTTTTCTAGCGAGAATTTATGCCCATAGAATGCGGTCTAATATAAATTGAGCTTTTTAAAGAGAGAAATCATGTTTATAATGATGTAGGGTCACATTGTGATTTAATTTCATTGATGCAAGCTATTAAATTTTTATGTAGCTGAGCAGGGTGTGGTTCGCCCCCCCCCCTTCTGGATCTGCCCCTGACTAATCATTTCAGAAATTAATTTGATCATAATGATAATAATGACTTTATTTTCTGAGGGAACATATATAATACATGAGTTCTTTTTCAACATGTCCCTCCTACTCTATAAAACTAGAATCTACATGGCAATAATATTTACAAAGTACATATATACCATATTATATAAGCTTATAATAATAATAATATAAAACAAAAAAAAATATCAAACAAACAAAAGGAGAGAAAAGAAAAGCAAATAAACATACATTCAGAGGGCAAAAGTAATTAACAAGAGTTCAAAGATTTAACATGTTTTACTAACTCCTTTTTAAAGATAAAACTTGAAGACGCATGTTTCACAGTTTATGGTAGTGAATTCCAGAATACAGAGGCAGTATATTGGAATGTTCTTGTCATTGCCTTTTTATACACCCACATTTTCATGTGGACGTATATTGTCGTCGCCCCTGTCCGTCCACAATTGTTTGTGAACAGTCTACAGGTCACAATTTTTATCCGATTTCAATGAAACTTAAAACATAGGTTTATCACCCTAAGATCTCGGTTCCTTTCGATATTGGCATGTATAGGACTGCAACTTCATGGGTTATGGCCCCTGATTGTCATACAAATCACATTTTTAGCTTGTGAACAGTGTAGAGGTCACAATTTTGAACCGATTTGGATGAAACTCGAAATGCATGTTTATAACCCTAAGATCTTGGTTCCTTTCGATATTTGCGCCCGTCGGATCATAACTTCCTGAGTTATGGCCCAAGATATATTGTCGCCCCTGTCCGTCCGTCCGTCCACAATTTGTTTGTGGACTCTCTACAGGTCACAATTCTTATCCGATTTTGCCGAAACTTGAAATATAGGTTTATCCCCGAAAAGATCTTGGCTGCTTTCGATATTGGCATGTATCGGATGAAAACTTCATGGATTATGGCCCCTGATTGTACGAAAAATCACGTTTTTAGCTTGTGGACCCTATAGAGGTCACAATTTTGAACCGATTTTGATGAAACTTGACATGCATGTTTGTAACTCAAAGATCTTGGTTCCTTTCGATATTTGCGCCTATCGGAATGTAATTTCCTGAATTATGGCCTCTGATTGTCTGAAAAATCACCCTTTTTAGCTTGTGGTCCCTCTGGAGGTCACAATTATTATCCGATTTAAAAAACCGTTTGATTATATCAATGTTACACCCTAAGGAAGGCAGAGTTCGATTTTCGGGAAAATCGTACGAAAAATGCCATACAAAATGGCCGCCTTTGTACGCGAATACCGTTAAAAAAATGGTATATCAAGGTTGTGAACCCTGTAGAAGTCACATTTTTTATTCGATTTTAATGAAACTTGAAATTCATGGTTATAACCCAAAGATCTTGGTTCCTTTCGATATTTGCGCATATCGGAACGTAACTTCCTGAATTATGGCCCCTGATTATACGCAAAATCGCCTTATTTTAGCTTGTGGTCCCTCTGGTGGTCACAATTATTATCCGATTTAATACCGTTACACCGTAAGGAAGGTTGAGATCGAAGTACCATACAAAATGGCCGGCGTTTGTACGCGAATACTGTTAAAAAATTGTATATCATGGTTGTGGACCCTGTAGAGGTCACAATTTTAATTCGATTTTGATGAAACTTGAAATGCATGGTTATAACCCAAAGATCTTGGTTCCTTTCGTTATTTGCGCATATTGGATCGTAACTTCCTGAATTATGGCCCCTGATTGTCCGAAAAATTGCCTATGGTCCCTCTGGAGGTCACAATTATTATCCGATTTGAAAAAACGTTTGACTCTATCACCGTTACACCCTACGGAAGGTTGAGTTCGAATTTCGAGAAAATTGGACCATAATTGCCAGAAAAATGGCCGCCGTTCGTACGCGAACAGTGTAAAAATATGGTATGTCAAAGTTGTGGACCCTGTAGAGGTGACAATTTTAATTCGATTTTGATGAAACCTGAAATGCTTGTTTATAACCTAAAGATCTTTATTCTTTACGATATTGCGCATATCAAATTGTAACTTAATGAATTATGGCCTTTGATTGTAGGAAAAATCACTTTCAGTATTGCTTGTTCTCTGTCTATCTCTCAAACAATTATTATCTGATTTTAAAAAAAACTCTGATTATATTACTGTTGCACTGTAAGAAAGGTTGAGTTCGAATTTCGTGGAAATCGTACCACAATTGCCGAACGAAATGGTCACCGTTTGTACGCGAATAGTGTAAAAATATGGTATATCATGGTTGTGGACTCTCTACAGGTCACAATTCTTATCCGATTTTGACGAAAAGTAACATTTCTAGGTTGTGTACCGTCACACCATAATCATTGTCGGCTTCGAATTTCATGAATATCAGACTGGAACTGACCAACAAAATGGCTGCTCCCAATACAGTATGAAATACAGGACTTAAATGATGTAGGAAAAATCACTTTCGGTATTGCTTGTTCTCTATCCATCTCTCAAAAATGTGGGCGTATCCTGCCTAGCAGTGCCAGCCTATCTTTTTAGCTTGTGGTACCTCTGGAGGTCAAAATTATTATCCGATTTAAAAAAACGTTTGATTAAATCATCGTTACATGGTAATGAAGAATGAGGTTGAATTTCGTGAAAATCAGACCAAAATTGACGGACAAAGTTGTCGCCATTTGTACTGGAATAATGTGAAAATATGTTATATCAAGGTTGTGGACCCTATAGAGGTCACAATTTTGAACCGATTTCGATGAAACTTGAAATACATGTTTATAACCTAAAGATCTTGGTTCCATTGCATATTTGCACATATCTCATCGTAACCTGAATTATGGCCCCTGATTGTATGAAAATCGCCCCATTTTTTAGCTTGTGGTTCCTTTGGAGGTCACAATTATTAACGGATTTAAAATAATGTTTGATTATATCACTGTTTCACCATAATGAAGGGTGAGTTCAAATTTTCTAAAAATCGGACCAAAACTGCCGGACAAAATGGCTGCCACTAATACGCGAATAGTGTAGAAATATGATATATCAAGTTTGTGGACCCTGTAGAGGTCACAATTTTAATCAGATTTTGATGAAATTTGATATGTAAATTTATAACCCAAAGATCGCGGTTTCTTTCGATATTCGGGCACATTGGACCATAAATTCCTGAATTATGGCCCCCGGTTGTACGAAAAATCTTTTTTTTTTAGTTTGTGGACCCTATGGAGGTCACAATTTTATTCCGAATTAATGATGGTTGAGTGTGAATTTCTTGAAAATCGATAATTGAACAGCTAAATCCATAATATTAAATGTTTTGTATACCTAACGTTAACATGGGGAAGAACTTTATAAAAACCAAACAAATTCTAATGATTTTCTGATAATTACTTGTTGACTGCCCGGACGATTTAGCTGCTGTGTGGGCGTATGTTTCGTAGCCTGCCAACCTATTTTGCTAATTTATTTTGACTTTCTGATCTCAATGTCATGTTAGTTTCGGTCAATTTCGATTTTTCACAGAATGTGTTTTATAAATATGATGGTAATTTGTCTCTTAGAATTTTGAAGGTGAGCATTCCTTGTTTTTCATCCAAAATGCTCCTTGTTGCACGCTTTTGGAGTTTATACTGGGTGTATATGCTTATTAGGCCAATGCCTTGATGGAGTTCGAAGATGAGCATTTTCCGCATAGGGTAAGCAGAGATAAGCAATTTGATTGGTTGATCCTTTGGGACACGATAACTTTAGTTCTAATTAAGTGAGATTGATGAAACTTGGTGTATAGTTTCATTACAGTAATACCTTGACTAAGTTCGATAATGAGCATTTTCTGCTCAGGGTAAGCCAAGCGATACGCAATTTGATTGGTCGAGACTTTGGAACACAATAACTCTCCTTCTAATTGAGTTAAAATGTTCAAACTGGGTGTATATGCTTATTAGGTCAATGACTTGATGGAGTTCGAAGATGAGCATTTTCCGCTTAGGGTAAGCAGAGATAAGCAATTTGATTGGTTGATGCTTTGGGACACGATAACTTTAGTTCTAATTAACTGAGAGTGATGTAACTTGGTGTATAGTTTTATTACAGTAATACCTTGACTATGTTCGATAATGAGCATTTTCTGCTCAGGGTAAGCCAAGCGATACACAATTTGATTGGTCAAGACTTTGGAACACAATAACTCTCCTTCTAATTGAGTTAAAATGTTCAAACTGGGTGTATATGCTTATTAGGTCAATGACTTGATGGAGTTCGAAGATGAGCATTTTCCGCTTAGGGTAAGCAGAGATAAGCAATTTGATTGGTTGATGCTTTGGGACACGATAACTTTAGTTCTAATTAACTGAGAGTGATGTAACTTGGTGTATAGTTTTATTACAGTAATACCTTGACTATGTTCGATAATGAGAATTTTCTGCTCAGGGTAAGCAGAGCGATACGCAATTTGATTGGTCGAGACTTTGGAACACAATAACTGTCTTTCTAATTGAGTTAAAATGTTCAAACTTCTTAGGGTAGGCAGAGATAAGCAATTTGATTGGTTGATACTTTGGGACAAGATAACTTAGGTTTATCTTGATTGATGATTTTTATGCCAATACAATGACTGCATTCTCATTCAGTAATGGATTTGACAGTAACAGTGTATAGAAACGATTGACTCGGACACGAGGGCCCTTTCCCTTGGCCAGAGGGGCCCTTTTGTCAAGTGTGCGGCCCTTTTGTGTGCCTTTAGGGTCCCTCTAACTAGGGTACATTTTCATTTTTCTCATCAGTTTTAGCATTTTTCTTTATAAAACACTTTTGGATGACACTTCGTGTACAGTTTGATTGCTCAATACGTTTGAAAAAAATAAATGTGCGATTAATTAATATGTGTCATCTATTTATTTTGGGATTTCGGCGGGGGACATCAGCCTCACTGTTGGCTTGTTATATATAATGTTGAGAAAAAGACAAAAAAAATAATACCATCTGAGCCCACTGATACAACAGAATATTGATAATGATTCACCTCACAACTACCTCTGTACATGCACCAATTATACTTGTTTTTGGTTTTTTTTAAGAAAAAAAAAATATAGACATATTATAAGAGATGTCAAATAATTATAAGTATACATTTATTTAAAGAAAGAAATACAGTAATTAAAAAAAAAATGAATGCAATTTTATATACTTCCTCATACAGTATTCAACAACAACACTCGATTGCATGAGATTTCTCCGATATTAAATAGATTAAAACGGTTCAGCGATACTTTGACTATTAAAATGGGTTCGTCCGTCTGTCTGTCCGTCACACTTTTTGGGACACAATAACTCTCTTCCTATTTGAGCTAGAATGTTCAAACTTGATGTATGTGTTTATTAGGTCATGGCCTTGATGGAGTTCGAAGATGAGCATTTTCCGCTTAGGGTAAGCAGAGATAAGCAATTTGATTGGTTGATGCTTTGGGACACGATAACTTTAGTTCTAATTAAGTGAGATTGATGAAACTTGGTGTATAGTTTCATTACAGTAATACTTTGACTAAGTTCGATAATGAGCATATTCTGCTCAGGGTAAGCAGAGCGATACGCAATTTGAATGGTCGAGAGGTTGGAACACAATAAATCTCCTAATTGAGTTAAAATGTTCAAATTTCTTAGGGTAGGCAGAGATAAGCAATTTGATTGGTTGATACTTTGGGACAAGATAACTTACGTTTATCTTGATTGATGATTTTTATGCCAATACTATGACTGCATTCTCAATTCGACAGTAACAGTGTATAGAAACAATTGACACGGACACGAGGGCCCTTTACCTTGGCCAGAAGGGCCCTTTTGTCTGCCTTTAGGGTCCCCCTAACTAGGGTACATTTTCATTTTTCTCGTCGGTTTTAGCATTTTTCTTCATAAAACACTTTTAGATGACACTTCGTGTACAGTTTGATTGCTCATACGTTTGAAAAAAATAAATGTTAGTATAAGACTAAGCGATCAACTGTTAGTATGTTATCTATAAATAAAATCAATGAGTATGTGTATGAGTGTTCGCCCATCACCCTTCGTCGTCTCCAGATAAACCTGGTATCAAATATGTTGTTTCAAATTGACTAGCATGACAGCGTGAATGATTTAAGCCATCGAAATTGGGCCTGGTTGAATTGCGCCCAAGGCGAATTTGGGCACCGGGCGAATTTAGACTTTGGATGAATAGGGACCCGGGCGAAGATTACAGACTAAGTGATCTACTACTAGTATTAGTATATTATAATATAAGACTAACTGATCTACTGTTAGTATTTAGAATATTATAATACTATGTAAGACCAACTATAAAATCAGGTACTATAACCCATAGCATCTGTTTTTTCAGATGGAACAATGCCAAGATATACTATAGACCATTGTATTCTACTCAATTAACACGAATTGAATACTCCCAGGGACGGATCTAGGAATTTTTGCAGGAGGGGGTTTGCCAGGTTTCTGTTACGGAAATCTGCCATCATCATCTCTAAATTGCATAGGCATACATACAAATTGAGCTTTTTAAACAGAGACATCATTTTTTATACGCCCACACGGAAATGTGGTCGTATATTGCCGTCGCCCCCGTCTGTCCGTCTGTCGGTCCGTCCGTCGGTCCGTCCGTCCTTCGTCCACAATTTCTTGTGAACACTCTAGAGGCTCAAGTTAATCTCCGATTGACTTGAAATTTATACACGGTGTTTAAGGTCGTGAGACGAAGAAGCCTATTGATTTTCAGCGATATCCGATAATTACTACCAGAGTTATGACCCTTGATCACTTTGAAAAATCTTGTGAACGCTCTAGAGGCTAAAGTTAATATCCGATTGAATTTAAATTTATACGCGGTGTTTAAAGTCATGATACAAAGAAGCCTATTGATTTTCAGCAATATCCGATAATTACTGCCAGACTTATGACCCTTGATCACTTTGAAAAATCTAAAGTTAATATTCGATTGACTTTAAATTTATACACACTATTTACGGTCATGATACAAAATAGCCTATTTATTTTCAGCGATATCCGATAATTACTGCCAGAGTTATGACCCTTGATCACTTTGAAAAACCCTGTGAATGCTCTAAAGGCTAAAGTTAATATCCGATTGACTTTAAATTTGTACACAGTGTTTAGGGTCATGAGATGAAGAATCCTGTTTGATTTTCAGTGATATCTGATAATTTCTGGCACTTGATCACTTTGAAATATCTTGTGGACAAAGGCCTTGAGACAAACCATCAAAACTATTCTAATCATTTCTGATAATTATTTAATGGGCTATTACTCGTAATAAGATTATCATGTGTTGTAAATAGTAAATGTTCTCCTTACTGATAAAAGAAACAATATGCGACAACCCTTGTTGACTGCCCGGACAACTTAGCTGTTGTGGGCGTATGTTTCGTTGCCTGGCAACCTATCTTATACTGATGTAGGATCATTTTTACATAAAAATTTCGCAGTCAAACCCAAAACTCTCCTGGTATGCGGCTATCCAAAATATCTTTAAAAAATATGACATTTCTCCAACAACAATTTCGAGACAGAATATTAAAAGTTCAATAGAAAGCAAATTTAACAATCTCCTTGTTGAATCTTGCGGGCCAAACCATAAACTCAGAACCTTTGGATTATTCAAAAAGAAATTCAATAACACTCCAAAACATCTAGAGCTTGTTAATAATAAGAAGTTTAAAATTGCGATGTCTACCCTTAGATTAAGTACTCACCAGCTTGCCATTGAAAGGGGTAGATATCTTAAGATCCCACTCCGGGATCGCCTCTGTAAAAAATGCAATGCAAGCAAAACTGAATCTGAGCAACATTTTCTTATGGAATGTCAAAAATATGAAGATTTAAGAAAACAATATATATATCCAACTCTTGACAATACTGGTCTAACCTTTTCATTTGAAAATCTATTCGACCCACCAAGTATTATAGCCACAAGTGTCGCGGCCTTTGTTTACTTCTCTTTTCTGAGGAGAGACATCTGAACTGTTAAATATGCCTGATATTCTATTTTATTTTATGTACGCACGCCTTATTTTGTATTTTGATAGATTATGTACCCTGTATGTGGGCCCTATACTTTCGAGCTATGTGATTTTATACTGTCTATTTATGAGTACTTTTGTTTATGTCCTCCATATTTTTGTATCCGTCCTTCCCCCTTCAGACTTGTATTTATGATATTGTATGTTGTCCTCATTAAGGGAGGTTTGTATGCAATACTGTGTCTCTAGTTATAATTGTTATATTGTTTTATCTTATGTACATATATATATTGTATGCTGTTCTCAATGGATGTTTCGATGCAATAAAATCTTATCTTATCTATCTTATCTTTGTGATGTAATTTCATTGATGCAAGGCATTTTTTTGAGCAGGGTGGGGTTTGCTCCCCCCCTCCTGGATCTGCCCCTGACTCCATGATTTCATACACAAACTTGGTCATTTTGGGACTAACATGGTTCAATTTTATTTCATTAATTCGCCTGCGCGTAGGGGTCTTTAGCAGTGGGAGGAAACCGGAGTACAAAACCCACGAGGTTGGACGGCGAACCTACCCCTTGTTACGTACAAACGGGAAATCGAAACCATGCCACTTGACCATTCATTTAATGAGAATAAAGGTAACGTACTGGCATTTACTCATACTCCGCGCAGTGTTGCGTTTGATTAGAGGTAATCCTACTACACACTGCTATTATGAGTGGATATTGTTGTTTTAAATTTTGATTGGTCAGTAGTCCGTCTACCAACCAATCACTAGCTGCCCTATAAACGTTACGTCATGGTTCACGATTTTATTATGCCTAATTAACCCGTGCATAGCAGAGTACTGCAGTAAAACTAATTGCGTGACAAACGAGGCTATCAAGTCGAATGAAATGTAAACAATACTGTTTGGAAACGAACACACTTTCACCGTTTTTAATACCTTAAATCACTGTCCAAAGTTTTAGGGAAGACCCAGATTAAACGAAGGACTGCCATGTTGCTGTACTTAAGTGATAGCTTTCATTGAACGGAAAGAATAGACGCACTACCGCATAAGTTCAAGAAACAGACGCTATTCCAGCAATGGCCAGAGAGAGATTTCTCGGGCCATTGCTTCAGGAATATGGCATTTACTGTAATTCGGTAAGCCACGGGGTATATGAGCTTATCTCTTAATGGTGTGAGATTAAATGGCCGCAGACCACTTATTATTCTCCCATTGACTTTAATGTTAATTCTCGTCTCTTAGACCGACGCTAACGTTTTGTCAAATTTTCGTTGGAGAGAACGCCACAAAAGGAGCAAGATGTGGCAAACTCTTTCCCAAAAACATGAATGAGGTTCACCATGAAAAACTTAAGATACACAAGCTGGGGATATAGAGACAATAAACATGTAATTTCCGGCCCTACATTTCAACGTAACCAACCTCACACCGCATGTATCCTTCCGCGGACTTCCGCCTCAAAATCATGAATATTCACCTGGCAGAAAAAGGTATTTTGAAACCCTTTTTATTCGATTCTATACCAAAAAATCAACAAAAATCGCAATGCAAAGGGTGGAGGAGGTAGGGGAGTGAAAGACTAAAAATAGCATTGTCCATGCAGTCGGGCATACCCCTTAAAGTTCCAATTTCATATTTTCTAAGAAAGTCAAAACATAATTATTTCTATGTCTTTTGCTCAAAAGGTTGTCAACTCACTATTATACGATCATGGGCAAAAATTTTGGAGCATTAAAAAGGCTAACACAGGCTGATTGAGGAAATAGTTACTCAATTACCTCCCTTGTTTTCCCATTCCTCTCAATGGACGGCCATCTTCAAACGTTTGAATTTGAAGTCGAAAATGATATTTTTGCCAATTTCTCAACTGGCAATAGTGAATTATAGGATTAATAGGATTATTCTTTAACAAGGTAGGACTGTTTATAGGTTCAATCTGTTTTAGGGCTTTATTTTAATAAATTTTAAAAATATAACTTGAAAATATGCTATTGGAACTTTAAAGTATGCTATGAGGGAAATTTTGCCCGGACAACGGCACTAGGGCCTACTTTTATATCGAATTCAAACAGTCGAGGGGATATTCAGCTAGGTAGACAGAATGACCCCACAGTAAGAACATCAATGATAGACGGAAGAACAGATTGATGTTGATCGATCCCGACCTTTGACCTCCCACAATAACAACAGCAATGATAAACAGGAGGAAGAAACAGATTAATTGATCGATTCCGACCTTTGACCTCCACAGTAATGATAGACAGAAGGATGAAAGAGAAATAAAACATGGCGGCATCAGTTGAAAACATGAAAGAAATTAGATACACAATGTACAACAATATGTAGAAATTGTTTATATGTAAAGTGAATTAGTTTCAGGATTGTTTCCCCAACATCTTCCATGTTATGTCCACTCCATTAACCGTACAGAGTTTTAATTAAATAACCTACATATTTCATAAAGGGCAGTCAATCTTTAGATTAAGCGAAAAGGGTTGAATGTTAGAGAATATTATTCCCATGGTTACCTACTAAATGCTTAATAGCTTCAAAACCAAAAACACTACACTTCATTCTGGAGGCAACATAATATTCGCTAGGAGGGAAGGGGTGCAGATGTGGATCAAGATATTTCAATTAAAAAGCGTGGTATAAAGGGTGGCGTTAGGTGGGTGAGATCGTTAGGGTTTACGAAAATAGTTTAATATTATTATACAGGCGCGGATCCAGAGGGGGGGGGGGGGGGGGGGGGGGGGGGGCCCCGCCCCCCCCCCCCCCCCGCCCCCCTGCTCAGACTTGAAAATTTTTTATGCGATTTTATTGGCGATTTAGACCTGTAAGTTTGGAATTTACCTTCCGGAAATACGTCATAATGAACCAAATTGAATCTAATTTACCAAATTAATTTACCCCCAAACCCCCCGTTAATCGGTTGAGCGCAATTAGTTAAGCAATTATCAAACCTAGACCCCCCCCCCCCCTGCAAAAAATCCTGGATCCGCGCCTGTTATACTCAATACTGTGCATTTTCATCCGAAAAGGCTTTATTGAAACTTAAATAGACAAAATTTCAACAAAACCTTTTCGGGTGAAAATGTACAATATAACAATATCAACCATAAAGTCGAAGCATATCGACCAGCTACTGTTGGGAGCCATTAACCCAAATAGGTATTTCTAAAACGATTAAAAGAACCTAACATGACGTCATACCAAAAATCGAAATTCATCAATCGCAATGGAGCAAGGAACAGGCATATCAAGTTACACGTTCATTTGGCGAACAGGGGGTGGGATGGCCTAGTGGTCTAGAGTGCCGCGCTTCGACCTCTAGCTGGTCGGCCACCTCTGGCTTGCGGCTGTGGTTTCGATCCCTGGTGTGAGCGTATGTGGCATGGAGATAGGGGCGCCTTCTCAACCTCGTGGGTTTCCTCCGAGCACTCCGGTTTCCCCTCCCCACTGCTAAAGACCCCTACGCGCAAGCGAGTTAATGAAATAAAGTTGAAACCATATGTTAGTCCCAAAATGACCTAGTTTGTGTCGAGTGGACGTTAAACCTCATTTCTCTCTTCCTCTCATTTGGCGAAGCTTTGGGCTCTATTCTCAAAATTGTTATCAAGAACGACAAGAGGAGTCGCACGTGGGCATACTAAAATTACGTTGTTTGTCAAGGGTTAGCCCCGCTTGATAGCGGACACTACGCTAGTTAACCGATATTTTAAGTCCTAAATCGATGATATTAATAGAAAACATTAAAAACATATCAGTCCACTGCCACTAGCATATGTGCAGTATTCTTTATTTTAGTTGGAGAAAATCCACCTATTGTACACGAGTGTGGAATCGTACCCATGACAATTGTATAACAGGCCCTATGATGTACAGGGCATTAATTAAACACCGTGTAGGGTGGGTGGAGTCGTAGAGTTGTCTTCGATCATAGCTGCCTGAGTTAAAGGTAGTTAAACATGGTTTTAAATAAATACGGACTTAGTTCTATCTGTGGGTGTTCGATCCCTGCATTGGCCGAGAAAGTTCATCCAGTTTTTCCGGCGTGGTTTCCCCTTGTCAGTGATGCAGGACGGAGGGTCTGGCAAGGACAGCTGTCTAGTCGTACGGATGCGACGAAAAACCGAGGCCCTGTGTACACATTGGCGTGAAATTAAAAGATCCCTTGGCATGATGCAAAAAAAGCCTATGTATTTTCAGCGATATCCGATAATGACAGCCAGAGTTATGACCCTTGATCACTTTGAAAAACCTTGTGAACGCTCTAAAGGCTAAAGTTAATATCCCATTGACTTGAAATTTGTACACAGTGTTTAGGGTCATGAGACGAAGAATCCTATTTGATTTACAATGATATCTGATAATTTCTGCCAGCGTAATGGGCTATTACTCGTAATAAGATTATCATGTGTTGTAAATATTCTCCTCACTGACAAAAGAAACAATGTGCGACAATCCTTATTGACTGACCGGACGACTTAGCTGTTGTGGGCGTATGTTTCGTTGCCTGGCAACCTATCTTTAAATGTTTTAGTTACTTAACGAAAGATTATTAAGACAATATCCACTATTTATTCTTTAAGAGGGATTTAGTAACTGAGCAGATAGATAAACTAAAGACATATGGAAAAACAGCTACTGATTTATTTAGGCGACGTTTCGAAGAGTATTCCCTCAACGTTTTCAAGCTAATACAATATAATAAAAAGTGAAGCAACTTATATAGACAAAATCAACAACAACATGGTTGAAACCATACATAGAGACAACAAGATCGAAGGTCTATGACTATTTAGTTCGATATTTGTTGCACAGACAATGGCTTGACAGAATTAATTCGATGTTAATTGATGTTAAGATGACTGGAGTTAACATGTCTGCAAGTTGCGGATTTATATTGGCCCCATATAAACTGGTAGATCAAAGGAATATTTAATGTAAATGTGATTTTATTACATTGGTGCTTTTACAGTTGATTCAGTCTGCGTGGGAAAAATTAGTTAAAGTCTCATTTAATCTAATTGGTTGTTAAAATTGAAATTAAATATTATTGGTTAACTAAAAACTAACCAATGAAATTTATTCTTTCATGCGCCAATTAAAAATCGACAAGAAAACCAACCCCACTGCAGCACGGGCTCTCTCTCTGGAAAACCTGAAAGACAACTGGCCGTCGGATGACTGGGAACATGTTTATACGGATGGCTCACGCA
Source organism: Patella depressa (assembly GCA_948474765.1). NCBI lineage: Eukaryota > Metazoa > Mollusca > Gastropoda > Patellidae > Patella > Patella depressa. Next base: position 10,854,123 of record OX419720.1, read on the forward strand.
ATCCTGAAAGGGGCACCAGCTCCTTTGGAATATACCTGCCAAACGGGGAACAGGGAATAAGCAGGAAACTGCCCAATAACTGTTCGGTGTAGACTGCAGTGATTGTGGTCATCCGTGGTGCTATATCATGGATCTCTTATCAAAAGACTAGTAAGTTCGTCATCCCAAGCGACTCTCTGAGCAGTCTGACTTCAATCCAAAATGACAACTCGGACTCAGGCAGCTGTACCAGAGGGTCCTAGAGAAGGGAAGCAAATTAGAGCTCGTGTGGATTCCATCACATGTGAACATTAGAGGACACGGTTACATTTTTATATTATTATTATTTTTAACAATAAATGCCCTTCGCCTATAATTATCCCACAATTAAATACTGTATCTTCTGACTAAGGTTGTTATTGATTGAATAAAAGTTAGAAAAAAGATAAAAGTATGACATTACAAATATGATATTCTGCATATTATAATAAAGGAAGTATAAACTTAAAAATCTTACTACAAAAATATAGGATTCTCTAAAAACAACATTCATGGGGCGTGTACAGAACAAAAATGTGAGCGTATCAGCATATGCTTATAGCATATAATTATGGTTTTGGGCTTGTATTTTACACGTTTTAACTGATCATGGATTATTGTGAATATAATCAAATCAAAACTGTCAAGTTTATTCAAGTCAACTACTATCTAGCATATTTATTTCAGTAACCAACCGCCAAAGGGCCAGATGGAAATGGCTGCCAGGGGCGTAAATGTGTGTGTGGGGGGGGGGCAGCAGAAAAAATAGTCGGTCGCAAAACCAGTGCAGTCGGTCGCAAAATAGAGTAGTCATTATCGAAATACGTACTCACTGTATACTTCACGCTAATCACGCAAAACTTTACTATAAAATAGTGGGTTGCAAAATCAGTGCAGTCGGTCACAAAAAAGGCGCAGTCGGTATCAAAATAAGTGCTCACTGTATACGTCACGCTACTCACACAAAACTTTAGTATAAAATAATCTTGTCAACTTATCATGTTTGAAAAGATGTTGTGTTTCGCTCTCATTCTGTTGTGAGTATGTTGGTCTAACAACAAAATTTCACCCAAGGAGAAAAATAGCCCGTCTCAAAATAAGTGCAGTCACTGCAGTCGGTCTCAAAAACAATGCCAGAATAGATCCCAAATACATGTACTAAGTAGTTGCGTGAATCCGTGTACCTAAATTGCATACGTCACACAAAACTATAGTATACAATAACCCCGTCTGCTTGTCACTCTTATTCTGTTGTGAGTATATTGTTCTTCTATGAAATGTTTTCTACCATGGCAAAAAATAGTCGGTCTCAAATAAAGTACTCACCGCAGTCGGTCTCCGACTAAATGAATTAATGGGATAACCAAACAATCACAAAACAGGCGAAATTCTTATCCTCTCGTTAACGAGAATTAGGTTCCATTTGCCATGACATTGATTCAAATTTTCAAGCCCAGTCCCAAAAACCTAAAAGCTCTGTTACATATCTGAATTTATTCCATTATAACATCATTCTTCTACTCGCTTACATATCTGAAATTTTTTCGCGCCTGCGCCGCGCGATTCCATTTTAAAATCATTCCTCAACTCCTCAATTGTCTTATACTGTCTCAGCACTATCATATTCACGATTATAGTGAACTGCCCAGTTTGTAGTACCACTGGTGTGTGGGGCGTCTGATTGTACAGATGTTATGTCAACTCTAGAAAACTGACACGTGGTGCTCGGCTCCGGGTTGCGTCACTCGCACTGGGAGGTAGGGCGGGCGTGGGGGGTATGTGCATCAGTCGGTCACATTTTGGCTAAACACCCCCCCCCCTCCGCAAACGAAATCGTTATGTACGCCCCTGATGGCTGTGGAAATTTTTTTCTCAGAGGTTGCCAATCAGTTAAAGGCTATGTAAGTACCATACGGATATATACTCTCCACAATACCTAGTAAAAAGTCAGACCACCACAACACTGGTTGCTGTGATACAAAAACATGTTTGTTGGTTACCAAAAAACATATATTCCAGCATTTGAAATTGTAACGCATATTACAAAACACCCTGTACAAGACACCAATATAATCGACTTTTAAAAAGGTTTTCTGTTGAATAATAAGACTCTTAGATAAATACCAACTATTCATTTTAACTTTCAATAGAATAAATTCATATTACTATCTATTGATATCTATAGAGTAACTCCATGATACCAAACAGTAGAGGTAACTTGTCAGATTAAAAATCAATTTAATGGCTAATTTTAAATACACAATACATTAACCCGCATGTTCTATATTACCTTTTATACAATTAGATCAGTTCTTATGAATATAATAAAATGTAAAGAAATTGTTTGTTTAGCTATTTCTATGTAAGTATTGTAAGACACCGTTACGTTGTGCGAACATGTTTTCTTATATATACATAATAAACAGTTCATGTTAAATAGTAATATATTATATTTAATCATCTGATAAACAGTTAATGTTAAATAATATTTTACTATATTTAATCGTTTGAAAAACAGTAGATGTTAAATAATGTTTTACTATATTTAATTATCTGATAAACAGTAGAGGTTAACATTTTTTTACATGTGATATTGAATAAGGAAAAGAACGAATCTGACTATCACTGTATTTGGAGGCAGCTATAAAATTAATAATTATCTGTCAAATACACCCGCAAATGTTGTTTGGGATGTAGGTTGCAGGATTACATGTCATTTGGGACTCGCGTCATTTGGGACATTGATAATCAGTTTACCGATACCTCACAAGTCTACCGATACCTCACAAGTCACAATATACTTAGCATTATTAATATTTCTGTCTATATGAAATTAATTTTAATCAGAAATTAAACAATTCCTTTGAAAAATCAAGAAGGAATATTCTCCCAAACACAGTTAGATTTTAATTCTCTTTAGAAATTTATGTATCATATAGAAAGTAAAGTGACATATACAAGGCCCAGCTTAACAGGAGCGGGGCCCTGGGCCTGACTAGAATCGCGGGGCCCCCAACACGACGAGAAGATTATTCTTATATCCTTTCAAATGGCACGCATTACACACAATTACACGGTCTGTAATACAAGAAAAGTTACATAATGTCAGTTCCAAATGGCATACAATGTTCTGTATATCGACGGGGAACTGTTATAACAAGTGAAATCGCCACTAAAAGACTAGACCGATCATCACAGAGGAGGATTAAGGTATACTCCAGTCTCCGCCCTCGCGCCCCTAGATCGATTACCGTGAAACAGTCATCTGGAATTTGAATTTTTGCCATGAACCGCGGGGCCCCTAAACCCCTGGGCCTGGGCCCCTCAGGCTCATGCCTAAGTTGGGCCTTGGACATATAACTAACTCACTTAGAATATGGTCGGAAATCATAAAGTATTTAACAGGCATTATCTAGAAACCAAATGTAGATCAAATATACCCAGAATTACAAAAAGCCTTGACCTGCATTAAGGTGACTTTCCCGTTCTACCTTTCTGTGTTATTAGGGTGATCCTGTCCTACAACTAACCTACTCTTATATCAAATATTTCAACTGTCAAGGGTACCCGGGGAGGGGGCGCAAATGGTTAACACACACACATTGGATCAGACGGTCTTGTCATTGAGTCAAATAATTCAACTGTCTAGGGTCCTTCAAAGTGAACGCAATGGGGGGTCGATTCCGGGCTTGTGCCCAATTATACTTTGCCATGTCGTTCACTACTGACATAATTGAACCATGACCTAAAATCTAGTTGAAATTTCTCGGCCAACGTTTATACTCCCTGAACCATTATGCCCCTTGCTTATGTACATATTATGTAATACATGTATTTGCAACTTTCTTTAAAATTATATAATTTATGTAAAAAAATCATATTAGTGCATAATTAATCTCTTTAGTGCTTGGTTTGGATGTTATTAAATTTAGATATTTTTGAATTATATATTTTTGAGGTTTAGGGTAGAAATACTGTGTACATATCTTTATATTCTCATTTCTTGTTTTAGTGTAAAAAAAAAAAAATTAAATAACTATTGTATATTTTGTGATTGGGAAAGGTGTGTGTGTGTGTGGCGGGGGGGGGGGGTCATTATATAACACAATTTTGTTAGTATAATAATTATTTTTCTTTTTTTCTGTTAACATTCAAATGTTTATTTACATATTTCCCATCATGTTTGAATAAATAATAATTAAACAAAAATATTATTGTTTCGTCATTAATCAAACATTACAGGCTAAACAGAGTAAAAGGGGGAGGGGTTACTGCATGGGAAAGGTTGCTATAATGGATACAAGTTTCAAAAATTTCAACACAAGTTTCAAATATTTCAACACAAGTTTCAAAGTTTCAGAAATTTCAACACAAGTTTCAAAAATTCTAACACAAGTATTGTGTAGCTTTTTACACAAGTTTCAACACAAGTTTGTGTTGTTTGATAAATTTTAACTTGTGTTATTTCAACATTTAACACAAGTTTGTGTTGTTTCAACACAAGTTTGTGTTGTTAAATAGTAACACCTAACTTGTGTTGAAAACAAGTTTGTGTTGTTTCAACACAAGTTTTTTTTTCAGTGTAGCAAACTGCATGACGTAAGCCAGTCTTCATTTGCCCAGGTTAGGTGTGCAGAAGAGTAGGACGTTAAAACCCATTTCATTTCATTTCTATCTGTGGGGATACTATTTGTATTAATAAATCCGTCGCTTTACACGACTAACGCTTCTATACATAACCATGCATTATTCAATTTACAATGCATGTAAAAATCTATTTCTTAGAAGTACCAAACAATATAATCTCACTCAATACCCCATAAACTTGATATATAAATAGATTTAAGTTCACCTAACATAAAACTAGGGGCGGATCCAAGAAGACATTTAGGAAAAAACAAAAGAATAATGCAAGCTCTTTACACATCTTCGACTATTATCTGTATTACCATGCCCTCAAAGATACACAGGGTCGCCTGTCCAACCTCGTTGGTTTCTCCCTGTCCTCCGGTTTCCTCCCAATGCTAAATATCCCTAAGCGAATTGTTGACATAAAATTGAACCATGTGTTAGTCCCGACATGACTTAGTTTTTGTCGAGTGGACATTACACCCTCTCTCTCTCTCTCTCTCTCTCTCTCAAAGATACACAGGTATTTGGTCCTGTGGGTAGTTACTGAACAATTTCAATAGGTTGAGAAAAAGTCTCTTAACTATCTTCTGAATAATTATTTATTCAGTTTCCGCACAAAGGGGGTCATTTTAATTTTAGGAAGAAACTTCTCCGCTGTAAATAGTTAATCAACCCTTTTAATTTCTAAACCCGAACCAAAAGAGGTGCAGCTCAGAAATCACATTTTGAAATGTAGGAGTGCTGTCTATCCAGAAATTTATCTCTGAATCCTGTAACAAATTAATGTGTAGAGTTGAGACGCCACCACCCCGCACTCCTAAAAGTCCCTAAAAGAAAAGACGTACAATATCAATTAATTATTTTAAAACCGAGCTCAACGCTGGATCCGCCACTTAAATACATGTCATATTTATATACACGTGATCTGTAGGTCGTCCATTATACAGGCATGAATACATGTATTATTACTGTGTTGCTTGGTTATTTCCCAGTTGACAATATGGCGTCTAATCATAAACATTTCTGTTCGATTTGTTTGGAGGATTTTATACAACCCAAGATACTTCCATGTTTCCACACTTTTTGTCAACAATGTCTGGACGGTCAAATCAGGGCTCGCGCTCATCTCAACAAGTTCAACTGCCCAGTTTGTAGGAAAGACACGGAAGTTCCCAAGGATGGAGCCAGTGGATTTACGGCGAATTTCTACATCGAAGACATCGACGGCCAACAGACATGTCCAAGTCATAAGAAAGTGTTGTTAAATTTTTATTGCCGTGATTGTTCAAAGCCTATTTGCTATAAATGTAATGTGATTGGCCATGAAAATCACAAGAAAGCTGACTTGGACGAAGTCGGGATAGAAGCTAGAAAAAAGTTGGCAACATTGAAACAGAAATTAGAAAGGGAAGTTAAAGAAATACAAATATTTTCAAATTCCTTAACACAACAAATAACCGACATCAACAATTCAGCTACCAGGGCCTGCGATGATGTTGATAAACAAGTAAAGGAGATCTGTTGTGCAGTCAGACAACAGGGCGAGGATGTGAAACAGAAAGTCATTAAAATGCGAGAAAAAGAATGTGAAAAGCTCGGGAAGTTACAGGAAGATGTCAACAAATTAGAAAATCAACTCCAGACCAGTGTACAATGTTCCGATGATGTCTTGAAGAGGGAGGCTACCATTCCAGTTTTAGATATTTTACACAAAGTCCAAACATTAGCAGATGACCACACAACAAGAAGTCTCGATAATCCCGTGATAAGATATCCAGATTTCCCCATGGTAAACATTGACCTCAAGCCTTTAAAACAACAGCTGGGGGATATACACGCGATTATCGCAGGAACTTTTACATCCACATTTGATGCGAGTTTAATGAAAGAAGGAAAGTCTTACTGCAGTAATGATGTTGAAATCTTCGGATCGACGTGGTATTTAAAAGTCGTATACCATGAATGCAGTCTGCATTATATTGTTTTATATGGCAAGAACCGAGAAGATATGAATAAGAACTTTGACATAGTAAGTAGTACAATAAAACTGTTAAACAGAAAAGATCAGAACAAGTCTATTGTGGAAACAGGCAACACCATTCCAGCTATAGTTGATATTATAGCTAAAGCTGTAGCTAAACCTTTTTTACCTTTACATACAGGAAAATTTGTTTGTCGCTGGAGTAATCTAATAGAATCCGGTGTCTTACTGAATAAAGACAACCATTTTGTGGACGAGGAGAACAAGTTTACACTAGAGACAACCATTAAAATAAGGGTGTGACACCAATAACTTTACCACATGGACTATGATGACTTGATGTTGACTTAGACAAATTAATCTTTCTAGAAAATAGCTTATGTAGATAATGGTAAACTAATCATTTCAGAAATTAATCTGATCATTCTGGATAATTTATTATTGTAATAATGTGATTGTTAATTCAACTTAAGATGTAGATAATGACAAAAATAAAAAATCAAATCAACGCAATAGGCAGATTTAGCTCTTGAATAATGTAGTTGAAACATTGCTCTGTAATAAACCCTTATTGTATTCCGTAGAAGTGTGTCCTGTATAATGTAAAGGGTACTGAATACTTTGAAAAGGGTTAAATTACAAAAGGGAGGGGGGTAGACGCTGGCTCGCTAGCCTGGAGGTCGGGTGATCGGTCCCTGCATTGGCCGTGATAATTCATCCAGATTTTCCGGTGAGATTTCCCCTTGTCAGTGATGCAGCATAAATAGCCTGACAAGGACAGCTGTCTAGTCGTACGGGTGGGACGCAAAGCCGAGGTTCCATGTACACATTGGTGTGCACGTAAAAGATCCCTTTGCAGTTGGAATTCGATATAAGAGTAGGACGTAGCGCCGCTGCCCGGGCAAAATTTCCCTCACAGCACACTGTATGGACCCAGTTTAGCACACTTTATTGACCCAGTTTAGGAGCATATCAGTAGGACGTTAAACTCCATTTCATTTAAATGGTCGTTTACAAGGGTAAATGGGAGACATCTAATCCTAGCTAAATACGAACACATCCGAAAGCATAGTATTTTCAGTCATTCTTTCTAGCTAACAAGTCAATACTTTGTTGACATGATATGTTACCAGTGAATAATGCCTGGCAATGACCATATGGTCCAAAGCATGAAATGAAATGAGATGGGGTTTAACATTCTGCCTTACTCATCAGACAGGGCAATAAATCCACGGGCTTCTTCATGTCATTAAATTAGAACAGGCCAAAACTTTACTTCCTATAAAATTTGAATATCAAACTTACCAATGAAACGGAGCAAATCCCCATCACGACACCTGTCGCTTGCTATATCTATATTTCAGTAGATCCACCTTACCGGATTACACCCTTACCACTACCTATATTTCAGTAGACCAAAATTACCAGTTCACGCCACCCGTCACCACCTGCATTTCAGTAGGCCTACCACGAGGCCAACATTACTGGATAACACCCCTACCACTATCTATATCTCAGTAGGCCCAAATTACCGGATCACGTCACCCGACACAATCGTCACCACAGTAGGCCCAAAAGCCACGACTTCCATCATTTTTACCTATATCTCAGCAGGCCAATGACGGAGCCTACTTAACATAGTAGAAGTTACTTTTCAATGAGGCACGTTATTGAGTGTTGGGTCCATTTAATTAGAATAAAGGTAACATACTGGAATAGTATCAAATGTTATATTTGTTTTTTGTGTGTAAATTATGTGAGGTACAGCCCCCATCCCCCTGCACTTACTATTGGAATTGTGGCATGCCAAAAATGTAAGTTCGTCAATGGCCGTTTCTCCATCGCAATTGTCCAAGGAAAAGACATGCCAAATTGCATGTCGAGCGTGCCTCAATTGTCTGTTTACAATTAGTTCCGCTTGACAGACAGTAAGTACATTTCAAGAATTTTGAGAAGCTAACAACCGTCCACTCGACACTTGCAATTGTTTTAGCCGAAGTAAATCACCTCTATTGAAATCTAATCCACGACAATTGCATTGGTAACAGACCTTCTGATCTACGAGGTACGCAGAGAAAACCGTGTAGGGTGGGCGGGGTCGTAGAGTATCTGAGCTAAAGGCAGTTAAACATAGTTTTTAATACTGGCTTGAGGAGTTCTAAACGTTCGTTTCCAAACAGTATTGTTAATACCCCCGTCAGACCGGAGTTGCGTCCTTACTGCGCTTCCACTGCGACAAAAAATAGTCTCAGAGCGAGTTTAGAACGCCATAAGCGTGGTAACAGCGCGGTGGAAACACTAGATATCGTGCTGTGGTCTCCATGGTCGCCAATGATCGCCGAGCCACGACGTTTGTTTTGAACATGCGCATATGATCTGGAAAGCTGCGAGAACGTGGTGTGCTACGGCGACAAAAAATGTTTTCAGAGCGTGCCAAGATCACCCTGAGCGCCGTGGAAACGCGAGATATCGTTCTGTGGTCTCCATGGTCGCCAATGATCGCTGAGTCACGGCGTTTGTTTTGAGTATGTTCAAAGAAAACGCCAAGGTCCTGTCATATGACGTTGAAATCCGAGAGAACGTGGTGGGTCGCGAGGGCCGCGCGATAAGCGTGGTAACATCTCTATGAACGTAGCACACGCGCAGTACACACGTAGAAAAGGCGCTGCGAAAATTGTAACATTTGCAACGCTGCCTTCATGGCGTCTTCACCACAACCCTCACGAGTTGACCGGGACCCCACCAAGCGCTCTGGGTCCTTATGGCGTTGTCATAGCGATGTTACGATGATTCCACCACTGTTGCGCGACTGCATTACGACCTCATGGGGCTACCTCTAAAGCATATGGCGATTTTATGAGGTTCCCACAACGTGTATGGAGTTCTTAATACGACCATGGCGCGGTTACCAAGCTTGCATTATTCGCTTATAGCGACCATGCATTTCTTGCACGACTTGCTTTGAAAACGGACGATTCAAAGGTCATCTTGAAATTTCGAAAAAAAATCAAACCAGCTTGCATAGTCGCCGTGATCACGTGGTGGAAACGCACGTGTAGTCCAGATAAGACGTGTGGTTGAGCGACGCGGGTTCGCGATGACCGCCGTTGCCAAGCTTATAGATCTCAGTCGAAACGCCATAAGCGCGGAGAGATCGTGACGAACCCGCCGCGAGAATGCTATATAAACGCACAGGTCGCAGAAAGAACGCGCCTTTTTTAAGTTTGTAATTTTGGGACATTTTTCCGCGTTGTGTTCACGCTTGCCGACGACCTTGTGTATTTCCAGGCCGCCGTTCGGTCGCAGCGCGCAGTAGGGTCACCACTCCGGTCTGACGGGGGCTTTACATTTCATTCTACTTGGTAGCCTCGTTTGTCACGCAATTAGTTTTACTGCAGTATTCTACTATGCACGGGTTAATTAGGCAAAATAAAACCGTGAGTCATGACTTAACGTTATGTAAACATATATATTTGGTCCAATATTGGCACTCGTTTTAAATATAAAGCTTTTGTAGGGCAGCTAGTGATTGGTTGGTTGACGGACTACTGACCAATCAAAATTTAAAACAACAATATCCACTCATAATAGCAGTGTGTAGTAGGATTACCTCTAATGAAACGCAACACTGTGCGGAGTATGTACCCACCCATGCATTATTCAATTTACAATGCATGTAACGTAATCTATTTCTTAGAAATACCAAACAATATAATATCCCTTAATACACCATAAACTTGATATATAAATAGATCTAACATAAAACTAGGGGCGGATCCAGACATTTAGGAATTTACTAAAAAATGTAATGCAAGCTCTTTACATATCTTCGACTATTATCTGTATTACCATGCCCTCAAAGATACACAGGGTCGCCTGCCCAATCTCGTGGCTATATTCGGGTCCTCAGGTTTCCTCCCACTGCTAAAGACCCCTAAGCGCATTGTTGAATTTAACAATGTGTTAGTCCCGAAATGACTTGGTTTGTGTCGAGTGGACATTAAACCCATCTCTCTCTCTCTCTCTCTCTCTCTCTCACACACACACGCTCGCTCTCTCTGAGATACACAGGTTTTTTGGTCCTGTGGGTGGTTAATGAACAATTTCAATAGGTTGAGAAAACTGTCTTACTTATCTTCTGATTGTTATTTATTCAGTTTCCGCAAAAAGGGGTCATTTTAATTTTAGGAAGAAACCAAAAGATGCGCCCCACCCCTACTCCGCTGTAAACAGTTTATCAACCATTTTAATATCTAAACCCGAACCAAAAGAGGTGCAGCTCAGAAAACTCATTTTGAAATGTAGGAGTGCTGTCTATCCAGAACTTTATCTCTGAATCCTGTAACAAATTAATGCGGAGAGTTGAGACGCCACTACCCCGCACTCCTAAAAGTCACAAAAAGAAAAGACGTATAATATCATTTAATTATTTTAGAACCGAGCTTAACGCTGGATCCGCCATTTAAATACATGTCACATTTATATACACGTGATCTGTAGGTCATCGATTTTACTGATGATGAATACATACTGTGTTGCTTGGTTATTTCCCAGTTGACAATATGGCGTCTAATCATAAACATTTCTGGTCGATTTGTTTGGAGGATTTTATACAACCCAAGATACTTCCATGTTTCCACACTTTTTGTCAACAATGTCTGGACGACCATATCAAGGCTCACACGCATCTCAACAAGTTCAACTGTCCAATTTGTAGGAAAGACACGGAAGTTCCCAAGGATGGAGCCAGTGGATTTACGGCGAATTTCTACATCGAAGACATCGAAGGCCAACAGACATGCCCAAGTCATAAGAAAGTGTTGTTAAATTTTTATTGCCGTGATTGTTCAAAGCCTATTTGCTATAAATGCAATGTGATTGGCCATGAACATCACAAGAAAGCTGACCTGGACGAAGTCGGGATAGAAGCTAGAGAAAAGCTGGCAACATTGAAACAGAAATTAGAAAAGGAGGTTAAAGAAATACATTCATTTATTCATACTTTAACCTACAAAATCACCGACATCAAGAATTCAGCTGCTAGAGCCTGTGATGATGTTGATAAACAAGTGGAGAAAATCTGTAGTGAAGTCAGAAAACAGGGCGAGGATGTGAAACAGGAAGTCATTAAAATGCGAGACGAAGAATGTGAAAAGCTCGGGAAGTTACAGACGGATGTCATCAAATTAGAAAATCAACTCCAGACCAGTGTACAATGTTCCGATGATGTCTTGAAGAGGGAGGCTACCATTCCAGTTCTTGATATTTTACACAAAGTCCAAACATTAGCAGATGACCACACAACAAGAAGTCTCGATTATCCCGAGATAAGATATCCAGATTTCCCCATGGTAGACATTGACCTCACGCCTTTAAAACAACAGCTGGGGGATTTACACCCGATTATCACAGGAACTTTTACATCCACATTTGATGCGAGTTTAATGAAAGTAGGAAACTCTTACCGCAGTAATGATGCTGAAACATGCGGAATGACGTGGTATTTAAAAGTCGATTACGTTAATGACATACTGAATATTATTTTATATGTGAAGAACCGAGTAGATATGAATAAGAACTTTGACATAGTAAGTGGTACAATAAAACTGATAAACAGAACAGATCAGAACAAGTCTATTGTGAAAACAGACAACGGAACTGGACACAATGCTTTATTTCTACAAAGGGGAAAAGTTTGTCGCTGGTATAATCAAATAGAACCCTGTTTCTTACTGAATAAAGACAACCATTTTGTGGACGAGGAGAACAAGTTTACACTAGAGACAACTATTAAAATAAGGCGACGACACAATAACTTTACCACATGGACTATGATGACTTGATGTTGACCTAGACAAATTAATCTTTCTAGAAAATAGCTTATGTAGATAATGGTAAACTAATCATTTCAGAAATTAATCTGATCATTCTGGAAAATTAATTATTGTAATAAATTGATCGTTAATTCAACTAAGGAAAGTGAATGACTAAAATCAAAATCAAATCACCTCTAATTGTATTCTGTAGAAAATTAAATGTGTCCTGTAAAACATTTCAGGCCTAAAAAAATACCTGCAATAGGCAGATTTAGTGCTTGAATAATGTAGTTGAAACATTGCCAGGTAATAAACGCTAATTGTATTCCGCAGAAGTGTGTCCTGTATAATGTGAGGGTTGTTGAATACTTTGAAAATTGTCCTATTGCAAAGGGGGGGGGGTATGTGGGTAAGACGCTAGCTCTCTAGCCTGGAGGTCGAGTGTTCGATCCTTGCATTGGCCTTGAAAGTTCATCCAGATATTCCAGCGCTGTTTCCCATTGTCAATGATGCAGGACGGAGGGGACCATATGGCGAGGTCCCGTGTACACATTGGCGTGCACGTAAAAGCTCGCTTGGCAATCGCAAGTCGATATAAGAGTAGGTCGTAGCGCCGCTGCTCGGACAAAATTTCTCTCATAGTACACTGTATTGCGTAGGTCCGGCTTCATTAGCCCAGTTTACGTGCAGAACCGTGGGACGTTAAACCCGATTTCATTTCCAATTGCTAGAGACGTCCGTGGTCTCAAAAATAGCTATTTCACATACTGCTGAAGTTTTATTGTTCATTCGAGCAAGTTAGCCTGGAGGTCGGGTGTTCGATCCTTGCATTGTCGGAGAAAGTTCATCCAGATTTTCCGACGTGGTTTTCCCATGTCAGTGATGCAGGACGGAGGGCCTGACAAGGACAGCTGTCTAGTCGTTCGGGTTAGACGGAAAACCGAGGTTCCATGTACATATTGGTGTGCACGTAAAAAATCGCTTTGCAGTTGGAATTCGATATAAGAGTAGGCCGTAGCGCCGCTGCCCGGGCAAAATTCCTCTCATAGCACACTGTATGGCGTATGCCCGCCTTCATTAGTCCAGTTAAAGAGCAAATCAGTAGGACGTTAAACTCCATTTCATTTAAGTAGTATCGAGGGCAGACTGGAGCATATTTGGAATTCCAGACATTCCAATGGCGTGACGTCACACATTCCAAAGGCGTGACGTCAGAGGATTCCACAAGGGTTCTATTTATAGTTTGAGTATGGTTATTGTTGACTGAACAATGAGGTTATGAATAATAAAAAAAAAGCTATTGTGTGCAGATGTTTTATCCTTTGATCTCGTTTGACTTTTTGTAACCTGGGTATGGGGTCCACGAATTGTTTATTGGTATGTGGGGGTAGGGGGGAGATTTCCCTTTATAGTCAGGTGTGTAGGGTTCGCGTTGAGTTCATGTCACGTGTAGTCTGTGTTATACAAAGTCTATAGATTTAATCTGCATATTTGGTTTAGTTAAATTTATCCCTTCAAGGCTACGAAAGAATTAAAGCTTTTTTATAGTTGTATATAAGAATATTGACTTTTGAAAATTGAAAATAATTCCCCCCCCCCAAAGAAGAAATTTAAATATTTGAATGTTATAGGTTAGTTGTTATGGAATCCTTGTCCATTGAGTTATTTTACCTGTTTATCCGTAGGTCGGCTACCTATAGAATGTGTCTTCAATTGACCGAAACGGGTTAGCTACCGGCTTAGTTTGTCTTGATATGGAGTCTAATATGAACACTCACTGAGTAATTCCCAATTCGTCACCTGTCTTACCTACCCTCGAATCCTTGTCCTGAATTTGTAGCGCAAATCGGGGACCACGTGGGCTAAGTGGGTAAGGCGCTGACTCGCTAGCCTGGAGGTCGGGTGTTCGATCCCTGCATTGGCCGAGAAAGTTCATCTCGATTTTCCGGTGTGGTTCCCCATTGTCAGTGAGGCAGAACCGAGGGCCTGACAAGGACAGCTGTCTAGTCGTTCGGATGGGGCGAAAAACCGAGGTCCCGTGTACACATTGGCGTGCACGTAAAATATCCCTGGGCAGTTGGAATTCGATATAAGAGTAGGCCGTAGCGCCGCTGCCCGGTCAAAACTTCCCCCGTAGCACACTTTATGGCGTATGACTGTCTTCCATTAGTCCAGGTTAGGCGGAGAAGAGTAGGACGTTAAACCCCATTTCATTTCATTTCAGTACCGCGAATCGGCCCGCGTGTCGTGGCGTCCCGCGCAATCTAACTATACGCACACCACATTTGGATGAGGAAAAAAAAAAGTTGAACACATTTTAAATTGAAAATTTAAGGAATCATATTTAAATCTGACGATGGTATCAAAAAAAAAAGCTTTTATATTGCAATGATATAATTCTATACACGCGAAACTTGTTTTAATGTCCAAGGTTTGACTATATCTAATCGAAGTTAACAAGTTCACAATTCAATTAACTAATAGAAGACGCATTGATGTAATGTTTTATTTTTGACTGGTTGCAAAGATGGGGTTATAATTACTAGAATGACTTATAGCAATAACACATTAAACCATTTTTTGCATGGATAATACAAGATAGAAATGTTTTCTGGCAATATCAATTTGTCTCAATATATTATGTATAGAAAAAAAAAGAAATCAGATTAAAGATAGAGGCATTTACTCAACACGCGTTAAATATAAATATACTAAACTGTTATCGATAAATATATGGAGAAAAGGAGAGATGAAATTATAATGTCATGCATATTCAATTTGTGGAATAAAATAAGTCGTAACATTATATTATGGAACTTCCAATTTAAATATATACATAGAATTATATATTTTAATGATTTTTTTTTTATTCAAAAACAAAATAAAAGAATCTTAACGGTTTGGTGTTTTGGTCTACATAATACAAGGACTATTGTCGTCTCTAAGAAACTAAACCCAACTCCTAACAATCTTTGCTTACTAATTGAAAAGAACATAAGAATAAGTTATTGTTTCAGAAGTTTAAAAGTATCGTTTACTGAGGTCTCTAGCATCAATATACAAAGCTTTTATATCACCGTTATTCGTCTGTGTAAACGTAAACCGAAATAGATATGCTAAAAACGAAGGTACTGTACCGGAAAATGTCCTTTCGTGAGGTACTTAGAACAACCACTGGATTATTATCTATTGTAAAATGAAACACGGTTCACTTTGAATGAATTTAGACGATATTGTTTATTCTAGAAAAGCATAGTTTACCCGATCAGACAAAATCGTTGCTTACTATTTTAAAAAAAAAATGTTTAAAACCCAATTAACTAAGGATGATATTTTATTACCACCCCAAAATATTTACATCAGAAAATATAATCCAGTCTAAACCGCGTTACAATAAAAGTATCATGACGCACCTGTTCCCTGTGGTCAATAGATATATACCGCACGGTATATCATTTGTTAAACTGTTTTGTCGATGATAGGTTTCAAACTATAAATAAATGACCGAATAGTTTTCATTTCAAAACTATAACCAATGTAAAATACTAGTTGCATCAATTACTTTCTCTGTTCACATGACATCGTCAAAAACATCACACGTAGCAAGGTATTGCATTAAAAGTGGCAATAACTATCAAATTTACATACATATACGATTAGTACAATTATAAAAATATTGTACTGCTAATTGAATTATGAAGTGTACATATTATAATTGTGTTTTGTAGTATGTTTTTTTTTTTTAAAATTGAGGCAAATTAGTATCATTAGTATATGAAGTGTACATATTATAATTGTATTTGGTAGTATGTTGGGTTTTTTTTAACATGGAGGCAAATTAGTATCAGATTTGGACTTGTTTATGAAACTTTACCCTTTTAACAATGCATACATGTTTCATTCGCGACTGGAGTGTCCATATTTCTTCGATCTGGAGGAAGATTTGAAATTGAGTGGCTATTTGTAGTAATTTTATACCATTGAGAACCTAGCAATATGAACGTTTGAGGGGTGACGTTTGCAAATAATTAAATGGTTTTAATTCTTTTATGTGTTTGATTGTCGAAATCGCTTACTTGTTTGGCCATTTATCATTTAAAGGAAAGGATTTTTTTATTTATTTTCTATTTTTGGGGATATTTTACACGTCTTGCCAAAGTATATATAGACAAACGAAATTTTGAAATTGTCGAAATTTTGAAAACTAGTAGATCTTATTTAAATCTGGCGCAGGGGTGATTTGAATAACAATAATTGCTTTAAGGTTTGATGGGGTCTATTCAACTAGACGAATGGTGAAAAGACACACAACTTGCCCCCCTCCCTTCTCACTCTCTCTCTCTCTCACACACACACAAACTCATACCCACCTCTCTCTAACTCATTAAACTATCTCACATACACACGCACGTACTCTCACTCTCTCTCATTAAACTCTCTCCCTCTCTCTCTCTATCACACACATACATACACACCCACACACAAACTCACAACCCCGCTCTCGAACTCATTAAACTCGCTCTCGCTCTCTCACACACACATGTTTACGCACACACACACAAACTCACAACCCCTCTCTCTCACATACACATGCACGCACTCTCACTCTCTCATTAAACTCTCTCTCACACACACACACACACTGTCCCTCTCCATCTCTCACTCATTAAACCCTCTCGCTATCACTCTCTTCTTACAAATAATATCTTTTCGTGCTGTTTATTTAAAAATGTATATATATTTCCTCAGATCCTTTTGCTAAATATGAATACCAATCTTATCTTACTTCCCCCTTTTTTTCACTCAAAAATGGTGAACATCCACACAGCCACGTCTCTCGCACGTCATCACGGGCTTTGTTAACCTCCACGCGAATAATATCTTTGCATGTTGTTTATTACAAATTCTATGCATATATTATTTCCACACCCACGGTCATTTATTTTTCAAAATATGTATACCAACCCGACTCTTTTTTCCCACTCACAAATCGGTGATTAGAACGTACAGTTACTCATGTCAACGGTTGTTTGTCTTTATGTATTAAAACAATAACTATTTGAACTTTTTTTTTCGGCCAGAAAAACAGAACTTATTTTATTCTTGAAATACCCCAAGTATATGATATAGCCGTGTGTGAAACTACCATATCGTTAAGTTTCATGTAATATTCATTTTGAGTGGTAATATCCCAGTGAATAACATTATCTAAAATACTAAATCATTCAATTTACCGTATATTACCCAAACCTATAAGAAATAATTTCTTAATTGTCATACTTGTTTATACGTGAAAAGTGTTCATTTTATTGTATGCCATACTTGGTCATTTTTGATGTGGGAGGGGGGGGGGTAGTAGTAGTTTTATCAATAACTTTCTCAAATTACATCGACCGTACACCAAACATCAAAATATTACCGACCTACACAGAATTGCGATTAGCTTATCAAGCATGGGGAAATTTGTTGCAATAACAAATACCTATATTCGGCCATTGATTTACTAAAACATTGATGCGTCCACAATAACAGAACGTTAACAGTAACTTCTGTAGATATGGGAAAAACAACCGATATCGATTACATAGAAATACCAAAAATTATATTCCAAAAATGGCAGATGTAGACATTAAACATACATTATACAAGTCAAGGTCTAAATCTATCTATTACAGGACTTTCTTTAGGACTGAAATGTTGTCTTAATTATTAATTGATATGAATTACTAGTCCAAAGGCCATAATCAACCCGCGATTGCATCGGATTTCTACGATATTAAATAGATTAGTGCGGTTCGACCATATTTTAATTTAATTTAATAATGGTGGTTGCAATTATTGCACACGTCTTGACGGTGCAACTCTGTAAGATGCATATAAGTATATAACGTGTGAAATATATATTGTGTGAAACTTTATAATAACGTACCATTTATTATTAAAAACACACATAATATAAAATATGTGACTGGTCAAAAATATTACTATACGATATATATTATGTCAAGATGAAAAAGTCTTTTTTTTTCAAACTGAAATAATAAAATATTGACGGTGCAACTCTGTAAGATGCATATAAGTATATATCGCTCTTTTTATTTCGAAGAGAATATAAAAACGTCCCATTGGAAAGATTAAACATTAGTGACATAGATATATATCATCAGTTAATTATACCAAAAATATGCATAATGATTTATGCCGTTATTTTCGAATGATATGTACTGGTAAAGTAAGGTTGGTTAAATAAGCTCTTTCAGTATTTAATCAATTGTAACAATGATTTGTCAAGTCGTTTGAGTTTTAAATATGTTTCGTACTAGATAGAGTAACGGAATATATATTTATGTACAAACAAAAAGTTTCTTTGAACTATATTTCGGTAATTGCACTTTTAGTAAAAACCATTTAGAAACCGCTACTATAAAACGGTATTCATGTGTGTTGCGTTATGGGGATATGGAAGTACATGTATAAGATATAACTGGGAAAGATTTGTGAATGAATGTGGGTGAAGGGGGGGGGGGGAGAATTTCCAAGTGATGTTCATATAAGTTGCGAATAAAAGAGATAACTTATTCACGACCATATAACTCTTATTGCCTGGATCATCTCAATGTGAGTAAATAATCGACTAATTATGTGTTAAAGTAAATATAGCCTCATACAACAGAATGACCATATGTCCAGACGGAGAAAAATGCCTCTTCAGACTAAAGTAATAGAATATCTGCAGTCTTGTAGTCCTGTTAAGCTTTCCCCAAGAATGTAACTCCATCTCGACAAATAACGACACCCCCGCCAAACACACACCAATCCTAATACAATCTCAAACAAGCCCATACAGTTTGAAAGGTATATTATTATTTGGGTGCTGACGATATCAAATGGGAGTACTAAAATCGCTGAGGTATGTCGAATGTACAAGCGTCTGTTGTCAACAAAATGAAGACAGGGTACCCCTCCCTTATAGTAGTAAACCAAGCATCCATTTTTTTTTAAAAATGCGGTTAAGTTTGTGTCCTCTGAACTTAAAAAAGTGAAGAATTAATTTATAAAATTAAAAATTAATTCACAAAATGGAGAAAAAATTTACAAAATTGAAAACAAATTTACAAAAATAAAAATTATTCTTCAAATTTAATTTTTCTTTTTTTTTGTTTTACAAAATTAATTATTCTTCTTCTATATAATCAAAAATAATTTCGCAAAAATCAAAAATTATTTTTCAAAATCAAAAATTATTTTTCAAAATCAAAAATTATTTTCCAAAATTAAAAACTATTTTCCAAAATTAAAAGGAATTTACGATGAATGATTCTTAGTTCACGAGGCACAAAAATAAATGGAAGCACGCATTGAAGAAACGCCGTGATCTTCCAGTTTGAGCTGGGGTTTCAATTAAAGCGCTTGCAATTTATTCTGACAACGCCCACAATTATTTCTATACTACCCTGGTAATGCAACCTTTTGTTCGTCAAGTGATGACGGCTATATGGTAAACATTGTGAAGAATATGTTTTTCGGGGTCGGTGCCTCTAAAATATGGAATAAGCGTCTAGATACTCACTTAGTCTGTGTTATGTCATTAGTAACAGTAAACAGACTGGGTGGCCAAGAAAACAAACACAAATATATACATTCAAACGACTTCTTTATTATACACATTGCAGTCTCAGAAATTTAAATCGAAAATCGTATGTCGAATATATATATATACATAAAAACAATGCATTATGCACACCAGTATGACAAAATGTGTTTTGTTTCGAATTCATTTTAGGTATGCCACCACAGAATTTCGTTGGATTTCGTAGTGGGGTTCCATTAGCTTTCAAAGACTTGTTGTCGCAGTATCTCCATTTTAAGCTTATGTTCATCCACAATAGCATTAATCTTAGCATTTAACAATGCCAATCTTAGATCATGAACAGATTTAGTGTTAATTCGGTGTTTGAACAAATAAGTTTCGAAATCATGCGTTTCGGCGGAGGTGTTGTCTATATCCCCCTGTTTGATTTTTGATAGACGTTAACCATACTATCAATAAAGCTATTGTGGATGAACATAAGCTTAAAATGGAGATACTGCGACAACAAGTCTTTGAAAGCTAATGGAACCCCACTACGAAATCCAACGAAATTCTGTGGTGGCATACCTAAAATGAATTCGAAACAAAACACATTTTGTCATACTGGTGTGCATAATGCATTGTTTTTATGTATATATATATATTCGACATACGATTTTCGATTTAAATTTCTGAGACTGCAATGTGTATAATAAAGACGTCTTTTGAATGTATATATTTGTGTTTGTTTTCTTGGCCACCCAGTCTGTTTACTGTTACTAATGACATAACACAGACTAAGTGAGTATCTAGACGCTTATTCCATATTTTAGAGCCACCGACCCCGAAAAACATATTCTTCACAATGTTTACCATATAGCCGTCATCACTTGACGAACAAAAGGTTGCATTACCAGGGTAGTATAGAAATAATTGTGGGCGTTGTCAGAATAAATTGCAAGCGCTTTAATTGAAACCCCAGCTCAAACTGGAAGATCACGGCGTTTCTTCAATGCGTGCTTCCATTTATTTTTGTGCCTCGTGAACTAAGAATCATTCATCGTAAATTCCTTTTAATTTTGGAAAATAGTTTTTAATTTTGGAAAATAATTTTTGATTTTGAAAAATAATTTTTGATTTTGAAAAATAATTTTTGATTTTTGCGAAATTATTTTTGATTATATAGAAGAATAATAATTAATTTTGTAAAACAAAAAAAAAGAAAAATTAAATTTGAAGAATAATTTTTATTTTTGTAAATTTGTTTTCAATTTTGTAAATTTTTTCTCCATTTTGTGAATTAATTTTTAATTTTATAAATTAATTCTTCACTTTTTTAAGTTCAGAGGACACAAACTTAACCGCATTTTTAAAAAAAAATGGATGCTTGGTTTACTACTATAAGGGAGGGGTACCCTGTCTTCATTTTGTTGACAACAGACGCTTGTACATTCGACATACCTCAGCGATTTTAGTACTCCCATTTGATATCGTCAGCACCCAAATAATAATATACCTTTCAAACTGTATGGGCTTGTTTGAGATTGTATTAGGATTGGTGTGTGTTTGGCGGGGGTGTCGTTATTTGTCGAGATGGAGTTACATTCTTGGGGAAAGCTTAACAGGACTACAAGACTGCAGATATTCTATTACTTTAGTCTGAAGAGGCATTTTTCTCCGTCTGGACATATGGTCATTCTGTTGTATGAGGCTATATTTACTTTAACACATAATTAGTCGATTATTTACTCACATTGAGATGATCCAGGCAATAAGAGTTATATGGTCGTGAATAAGTTATCTCTTTTATTCGCAACTTATATGAACATCACTTGGAAATTCCCCCCCCCCCCCCTTCACCCACATTCATTCACAAATCTTTCCCAGTTATATCTTATACATGTACTTCCATATCCCCATAACGCAACACACATGAATACCGTTTTATAGTAGCGGTTCTAAATGGTTTTTACTAAAAGTGCAATTACCGAAATATAGTTCAAAGAAACTTTTTGTTTGTACATAAATATATATTCCGTTACTCTATCTAGTACGAAACATATTTAAAACTCAAACGACTTGACAAATCATTGTTACAATTGATTAAATACTGAAAGAGCTTATTTAACCAACCTTACTTTACCAGTACATATCATTCGAAAATAACGGCATAAATCATTATGCATATTTTTGGTATAATTAACTGATGATATATATCTATGTCACTAATGTTTAATCTTTCCAATGGGACGTTTTTATATTCTCTTCGAAATAAAAAGAGCGATATATACTTATATGCATCTTACAGAGTTGCACCGTCAATATTTTATTATTTCAGTTTGAAAAAAAAAGACTTTTTCATCTTGACATAATATATATCGTATAGTAATATTTTTGACCAGTCACATATTTTATATTATGTGTGTTTTTAATAATAAATGGTACGTTATTATAAAATTGTAAAATTTCACACAATATATATTTCACACGATATATACGATATATACGTTACTGTTAACGTTCTGTTATTGTGGACGCATCAATGTTTTAGTAAATCAATGGCCGAATATAGGTATTTGTTATTGCAACAAATTTCCCCATGCTTGATAAGCTAATCGCAATTCTGTGTAGGTCGGTAATATTTTGATGTTTGGTGTACGGTCGATGTAATTTGAGAAAGTTATTGATAAAACTACTACTACCCCCCCCCCCTCCCACATCAAAAATGACCAAGTATGGCATACAATAAAATGAACACTTTTCACGTATAAACAAGTATGACAATTAAGAAATTATTTCTTATAGGTTTGGGTAATATACGGTAAATTGAATGATTTAGTATTTTAGATAATGTTATTCACTGGGATATTACCACTCAAAATGAATATTACATGAAACTTAACGATATGGTAGTTTCACACACGGCTATATCATATACTTGGGGTATTTCAAGAATAAAATAAGTTCTGTTTTTCTGGCCGAAAAAAAAAGTTCAAATAGTTATTGTTTTAATACATAAAGACAAACAACCGTTGACATGAGTAACTGTACGTTCTAATCACCGATTTGTGAGTGGGAAAAAAGAGTCGGGTTGGTATACATATTTTGAAAAATAAATGACCGTGGGTGTGGAAATAATATATGCATAGAATTTGTAATAAACAACATGCAAAGATATTATTCGCGTGGAGGTTAACAAAGCCCGTGATGACGTGCGAGAGACGTGGCTGTGTGGATGTTCACCATTTTTGAGTGAAAAAAAGGGGGAAGTAAGATAAGATTGGTATTCATATTTAGCAAAAGGATCTGAGGAAATATATATACATTTTTAAATAAACAGCACGAAAAGATATTATTTGTAAGAAGAGAGTGATAGCGAGAGGGTTTAATGAGTGAGAGATGGAGAGGGACAGTGTGTGTGTGTGTGTGAGAGAGAGTTTAATGAGAGAGTGAGAGTGCGTGCATGTGTATGTGAGAGAGAGGGGTTGTGAGTTTGTGTGTGTGTGCGTAAACATGTGTGTGTGAGAGAGCGAGAGCGAGTTTAATGAGTTCGAGAGCGGGGTTGTGAGTTTGTGTGTGGGTGTGTATGTATGTGTGTGTGTGAGAGAGATAGAGAGAGAGAGGGAGAGAGTTTAATGAGAGAGAGTGAGAGTACGTGCGTGTGTATGTGAGATAGTTTAATGAGTTAGAGAGAGGTGGGTATGAGTTTGTGTGTGTGTGAGAGAGAGAGAGAGTGAGAAGGGAGGGGGGCAAGTTGTGTGTCTTTTCACCATTCGTCTAGTTGAATAGACCCCATCAAACCTTAAAGCAATTATTGTTATTCAAATCACCCCTGCGCCAGATTTAAATAAGATCTACTAGTTTTCAAAATTTCGACAATTTCAAAATTTCTTTTGTCTATATATACATTGGCAAGACGTGTAAAATATCCCCAAAAATAGAAAATAAATAAAAAAATCCTTTCCTTTAAATGATAAATGGCCAAACAAGTAAGCGATTTCGACAATCAAACACATAAAAGAATTAAAACCATTTAATTATTTGCAAACGTCACCCCTCAAACGTTCATATTGCTAGGTTCTCAATGGTATAAAATTACTACAAATAGCCACTCAATTTCAAATCTTCCTCCAGATCGAAGAAATATGGACACTCCAGTCGCGAATGAAACATGTATGCATTGTTAAAAGGGTAAAGTTTCATAAACAAGTCCAAATCTGATACTAATTTGCCTCCATGTTAAAAAAACCACAACATACTACCAAATACAATTATAATATGTACACTTCATATACTAATGATACTAATTTGCCTCAATTTTTAAAAAAAAAAACATACTACAAAACACAATTATAATATGTACACTTCATAATTCAATTAGCAGTACAATATTTTTATAATTGTACTAATCGTATATGTATGTAAATTTGATAGTTATTGCCACTTTTAATGCAATACCTTGCTACGTGTGATGTTTTTGACGATGTCATGTGAACAGAGAAAGTAATTGATGCAACTAGTATTTTACATTGGTTATAGTTTTGAAATGAAAACTATTCGGTCATTTATTTATAGTTTGAAACCTATCATCGACAAAACAGTTTAACAAATGATATACCGTGCGGTATATATCTATTGACCACAGGGAACAGGTGCGTCATGATACTTTTATTGTAACGCGGTTTAGACTGGATTATATTTTCTGATGTAAATATTTTGGGGTGGTAATAAAATATCATCCTTAGTTAATTGGGTTTTAAACATTTTTTTTTTAAAATAGTAAGCAACGATTTTGTCTGATCGGGTAAACTATGCTTTTCTAGAATAAACAATATCGTCTAAATTCATTCAAAGTGAACCGTGTTTCATTTTACAATAGATAATAATCCAGTGGTTGTTCTAAGTACCTCACGAAAGGACATTTTCCGGTACAGTACCTTCGTTTTTAGCATATCTATTTCGGTTTACGTTTACACAGACGAATAACGGTGATATAAAAGCTTTGTATATTGATGCTAGAGACCTCAGTAAACGATACTTTTAAACTTCTGAAACAATAACTTATTCTTATGTTCTTTTCAATTAGTAAGCAAAGATTGTTAGGAGTTGGGTTTAGTTTCTTAGAGACGACAATAGTCCTTGTATTATGTAGACCAAAACACCAAACCGTTAAGATTCTTTTATTTTGTTTTTGAATAAAAAAAAAATCATTAAAATATATAATTCTATGTATATATTTAAATTGGAAGTTCCATAATATAATGTTACGACTTATTTTATTCCACAAATTGAATATGCATGACATTATAATTTCATCTCTCCTTTTCTCCATATATTTATCGATAACAGTTTAGTATATTTATATTTAACGCGTGTTGAGTAAATGCCTCTATCTTTAATCTGATTTCTTTTTTTTTCTATACATAATATATTGAGACAAATTGATATTGCCAGAAAACATTTCTATCTTGTATTATCCATGCAAAAAATGGTTTAATGTGTTATTGCTATAAGTCATTCTAGTAATTATAACCCCATCTTTGCAACCAGTCAAAAATAAAACATTACAACAATGCGTCTTCTATTAGTTAATTGAATTGTGAACTTGTTAACTTCGATTAGATATAGTCAAACCTTGGACATTAAAACAAGTTTCGCGTGTATAGAATTATATCATTGCAATATAAAAGCTTTTTTTTTTGATACCATCGTCAGATTTAAATATGATTCCTTAAATTTTCAATTTAAAATGTGTTCAACTTTTTTTTTTCCTCATCCAAATGTGGTGTGCGTATAGTTAGATTGCGCGGGACGCCACGACACGCGGGCCGATTCGCGGTACTGAAATGAAATGAAATGGGGTTTAACGTCCTACTCTTCTCCGCCTAACCTGGACTAATGGAAGACAGTCATACGCCATAAAGTGTGCTACGGGGGAAGTTTTGACCGGGCAGCGGCGCTACGGCCTACTCTTATATCGAATTCCAACTGCCCAGGGATATTTTACGTGCACGCCAATGTGTACACGGGACCTCGGTTTTTCGCCCCATCCGAACGACTAGACAGCTGTCCTTGTCAGGCCCTCGGTTCTGCCTCACTGACAATGGGGAACCACACCGGAAAATCGAGATGAACTTTCTCGGCCAATGCAGGGATCGAACACCCGACCTCCAGGCTAGCGAGTCAGCGCCTTACCCACTTAGCCCACGTGGTCCCCGATTTGCGCTACAAATTCAGGACAAGGATTCGAGGGTAGGTAAGACAGGTGACGAATTGGGAATTACTCAGTGAGTGTTCATATTAGACTCCATATCAAGACAAACTAAGCCGGTAGCTAACCCGTTTCGGTCAATTGAAGACACATTCTATAGGTAGCCGACCTACGGATAAACAGGTAAAATAACTCAATGGACAAGGATTCCATAACAACTAACCTATAACATTCAAATATTTAAATTTCTTCTTTGGGGGGGGGGAATTATTTTCAATTTTCAAAAGTCAATATTCTTATATACAACTATAAAAAAGCTTTAATTCTTTCGTAGCCTTGAAGGGATAAATTTAACTAAACCAAATATGCAGATTAAATCTATAGACTTTGTATAACACAGACTACACGTGACATGAACTCAACGCGAACCCTACACACCTGACTATAAAGGGAAATCTCCCCCCTACCCCCACATACCAATAAACAATTCGTGGACCCCATACCCAGGTTACAAAAAGTCAAACGAGATCAAAGGATAAAACATCTGCACACAATAGCTTTTTTTTTATTATTCATAACCTCATTGTTCAGTCAACAATAACCATATTCAAACTATAAATAGAACCCTTGTGGCATAGAAATATATAAATAGACTAGAATGGCCACGGCCAATCAAAAGCCGCTTTCACGACATGCGCAGAGGTCGGCCATCTTTGTACATTTATCCTGCGCAACAAAATGGCGTCTTCGGATTGTGCGAAGGATAACAGAACTTTCACGTTTTCCGTATCAACCAAAGGGACGCAGTGTTTTGTCATAAACTGCTCAAATTATCAAAACCCCACATCAAAATTAAATGGAATAACCTTCCACAGGTAAGAAATTCAATAGTGATTATATTTTTAAAAGACAAAATGTTCATTCAAGCGTTCAGCGACAGCGTGGACTTGCACTTTTTGCAGTCCCGTGAGAGACGACAAGCAGTGTTGTCGTACACTGTGTTTATCTTTAGTTGCCGGCTTATTATTATGTGACACTCACAATGCATGACTAGAGCACTGATTCATGTTGACAGCCCACTGCTTACTATTCATTCGTAGCCTATTGCTATTTTTAGACGTTAAACAACCTGAGAGTTATACTTTTATAAAAGTATTTATTTATTAGATAGGCCTACAATAACTACTCACTAGGCCTAGTCTTTAGTAGTACCGTAGTAATACTAGTAAAATACACTACCATGGACCGTACTTGTAGTATGTACTAAAGTCCACTGGCACCCGTAGATCTACTAGGCCTAGTTCAAATTCACGATAAGATAGGCTTTCCTGGACTGACGACGAAGCTTCCTTTGTTTGGAATTTCACTGAGACTGAGGGAGTGATGACTGATTGATTGGCTGTTGTCAACGAACCTACTTTGTAAATTTATTAGAGACTTCCTTAAATTTTAAATGTTCAAACATACTAATAATAAATTAATATATGTATTTTTTTTTCAGCCCACCAATATAGCAGCCACTGTATTGACTTCTACTAAAAGTTCTACATCTATGAAGAATTTTCATTTGATGACCACAGGCATTTTTAAACCGATAAATTAATTAAATTTCTAACATGATGGAAGGACAATGTGAATAATGCTTAAATAACCATCGTCACTGCTCAATAATTCATTCATAAATCCTAATTTTAAAACAGTTTTCATTGAACGATAAGCAGGCTTTTTATGTGAGTTCCTGAATGACTTTGAAATGCATATTTCTTGTAAAGAATTTGAATACATTTAAATCTCAACTGTAAATTAATTACATATTTCTTTGTTTTGAAAAAAAAAATCAATAAATATATTAAATGAGATCATTGGATTATTGTGAAATATTTCTTTCTGACTGAATATTGGGAGAATGTACTTGGTATAGAGACTATTTATCTACTCATGAAATTATGAATTTTCCTCACTCAATGAAATAAACCTGATATTTGTGTAAAAGTCAATTTCTATTACACATATAGCTCTCATGTGTACATGTATTCAGTAAACTGCAAAAATTTTCACTTTTGAATTGAATTTGACTTGCACCCCCTTTATGATGGCATAAAATCATTTATTTTAACTTTTATACCCAGATCACAATTTTCAAAATATTTTTGGGACACTAGAGTTTTATTCATTTAAGGTATTTTCACATTTGGCCACATTTACCATGAAATATTAAATTCGAATTTCATAAATAGGTTACATAGCCCCTTTCAAATGGCAAAATATATTGAGCTGAAATTCTCTGACAAGTTATGTGGGGTATTTCTTTAATTTGTCTATCAGAATTTTCCTTTAATTGAAATAACATTTCTTTTTGCCTTTAAATGTATGAAAGACTTGCATGTGCGTACATGTAAATCGAACATTTTACAATGGAACTCTATTGAATTTATGTGTACATGTATGTGCCTTTTAATTTTAAACATACACCAACAAATGTATGATATTATTACTACCGTACTGGGCTACATAAATGCATTGATAAGTTAAATTTATCCAACCATTGGCAATGAAAACTAAACATGTACACAGTGAATGGAAATGTCATACTTTACTTTTGCCATGTATTTGGTAAAGTTTCTCTTTGATCATGTAAATTACCAAATGTGTGAAACATTTCTTCCTGCACCACTGACAAAAGATGAAGCCAGGAAATTTTCTAGAACACCGGATTCAAACTCAAAATTTCTTTGTTAGTAAGCGAAATGAAATAGTTTTACATCCGAATTTGGCTAATGAAGTGTGCTATGAGGGACATTTTGCCCGGGCAGCAGCACTACGGCCTACTCTTATATCGAATTCCATCTGTCAAGGGATCTTTTACGTGCACGCCAATGTGTATACAGGACCTCGGTTTATCGTCCCATCCAGGCGACTAGACAGCTGTCCTTGTCAGGCCGTCCGTCCTGCATCACTGACAAGGGAAAACATGCCGGAAAATCTGAATCAATATTCTCAGCCAATGAAGAGATCGAATACCCAACCTCCAGGCTAGCGACCCAGTGTCTTACCCACTTAGCCACCGTGTGACCCCTGTTAGTGAAGACTACCAGCTTACGTCAAACATTGTGCTATGAGGGAAATTTTGCTATAGTCTACTCTAATATAAAATTCTAACTGCCAAATCAATCTTTTACGTAAACGCCAATACTTACACTGGACGTTGGTTTTTCGTCCCATCCAAACGACTAGACAGAGACAGCTATCCTACTCAGGCCCTCCGTCCTGTACCACTGACAAGGGAAAATCACAACAGAAAATGGAGAACTTTCTTGGCCAACAAGATCTAACCTGTGACCTATCGGCTAGCAAGACAGCATCTTACTCACTTAGCCAGGTTCCCCAATCATGTTGAGAGAGAGAAATGGGGTTTAACGCCACTCGACACAACTAGGTCATTTCGGGACTAACATGTTTTTTTAAAAATTTTATTTCAATAATCCGCTTGCGCGTAGGGGTCTTTAGCAGTGGGAGGAAACTGGAGTGCCCGGAGGAAACCCACGAGGTTGAGAAGGCACCCCTATCTCCATGCCACATACGCTCACACCTGGGCTCGAAACCACAGCCGCAAGCCAGAGGTGACCCCCAATCAATACAGGGAAAGGAATCATGTTAGTTAGAGGTATATAACAGTGTCATGATGTAATTACTGCTAAGGTAAGTGGTCAAGTGGGTTTTGCTAAGTATGGCTAACTTGTGTTAGAATTCTGACACAAATAGAACCAAATCAATCTTTAACAGAAAACCAAGTTCTATTTAATTAACATTATGGTATAACCTGTCACAATGGTTTTTCCCTTTTCATTCACCCCAGGAAGAACATGTAATAAATATCAGACAAATGTGCTGCCAAACAATTTAAATACTTTTTTTTTGATAGTTTATCACTGGTTTTTTTTAGAAATAGGTTGGCCTATATCATGATGAGTAGTACTGTCTTAATTTCACAAACTGCTGTGAGATATCCTGCCTGCACATTGTGCACCTTTTCCTTTTTATCACAAGGCCTAGTATTTTTTTAGATTTAGTTTTCAAATCTTCATAAAATACTGTGAGTATTCTGCCTGCATATTGTGGCTTTTTTGTTTTTGACAGCTGCTCACGGTTTTCAGAAATAGGTAGGCCTATTTCATGAGGCCTAGTGGGCCTATATTATTTTAACTTTACAAATCCTCACAAAATGCAGGGGGATATTTAGCCTGCTTATCGAGACTTTTGAGATAGCTGGTCATTTTTTAAAAATATTTATGGTAGGCCTACATTTAAACTTTACAAATCTTCACAAAATGCAAAATCTTCATGGGCCCATGGCCCCTAGTATTATTTTATTTTTATAAATCTTCGGAAAATGCCGTGAGATAGGTATGTCAAGTAAAACCATCAAATGCAAACAGGTACTAAATTATACTGAATATAGGCCTAAGTAAAATTAAATATTTTAATATTCGCCCATATTCGTTATTTGACAAATTACCTACACTAGTAGTACTACTTGAATCAGAACACCTTCCACGTTACGGACATTTTTAGCCCATCCTCGACTCTGCGCTAAAAACTTGAAACTCCTCACCATCATATTATAATTCATCAATCTGCTGAAATAAAACACTTACATGACATGTAGTAACTTGTCGAAAAATTCAAGGGAGATCGCGATAGTTTTTTTAGAATTTTTTTTTTCTTTTATTTTAAAACACATGTAGGCTTACTATAAATTTTTGCATTTTACCGGTACTATTGTTTTAGCTTTATATAACAACCAAGACATTAAAATTTAAATTTCTCGAAGCACTAAATGTACAGGCGGAGGAATAATGTACTGGTAATGGGGTTTGTTTGTAAACAAATCTAACTTAGACCGCTACCTATCGCAAAAAAACTACTGTGAAACCAAGGCTTAGTTATTATAGAGCCTACTATTTCGAGATTAATGTGAAATATTTTATTAGGATATGTTTAAATAATGGATTTACATACCTTAATAAACAAACCAAAATATCTGTTATTTTTCTTTTGCAAAACAAAAGTAATTGGTACCGCGAACTCGTCATTGATTCATGACATGTTCAATGCCTTGCAAGGCATCGTATTTTTCGCCATTGCTCAATTGCTGGGTGCATACTGCATGTCACCCCTAGAGTAGATTACGCGAGACTTAGCGGCCTTATTATTGTTGCTTGTCGATTATCGAGATTACATAATTTCAAAAAAAAAAAAAAAAAAAAAATACCACAATTCATAGCCCATCCATCCAGTGTCTTTAATTTGTAGGCCTAGATGGAAAATAGGTTCATTTTGACATGGCATCTATAATCTATGTACCGGTACTAATGTAGGCCTAGCCTAGTTGCTATGTTATGGACTGCCTCTCGAGTCATTCCATTGATTATGGCATTAAAATAGAGAATGAAGATATTAAATTTTACAAACTGGTACTGCAAAATCCGTGAATATGTATGGCAATGGGTTGTTTTTCGACCTTTCTTTCTTCCAAGCGTAACGAGAAACGAAGCTGGATTCATTGAGTTCACCGCACGCGACGTCAATAATTTGTTTTTTGTGTGTAAATTATGTGAGGTACAGCCCCCATCCCCCTGCACTTACTATTGGAATTGTGGCATACCAAAAATGTAAGTTCGTCAATGGCCGTTTCTCCATCGCAATTGTCCAAGGAAAAGACATGCCAAATTGCATGTCGAGCGTGCTTCAATTGTCTGTTTACAATTAGTTCCGCTTGAGAACAGACAGTAAGTACATTTCAAGAATTTTTTGAGAAGCTAACAACCGTCCACTCGACACTTGCAATTGTTTTAGCCGAAGTAAATCACCTCTATTGAAATCTTATCCACGACAATTGCATTGGTAACAGACCTTCTGATCTACGGGGTACGCAGAGAAAACCCTGTAGGGTGGGCGGGGTCGTAGAGTTGTCTGAGCTAAAGGTAGTTAAACACAGTTTTTAATACTGGCTTGAGGTGTTCTAAACGTTGGTCTACTTTGCCTATTGTTGAATCCGTCCCTTTACAAGCCTAACCATGCATTAAAATAGCATTATGCAAGAGCAAAATCTGATTTTTACAGGTCTTTCTTTAAGCCTGAGATGTTATCTAAATAATCAATTAGACATTAATTTACATATTCAGACCATAATAAACTCTTTATGTCAAGACTAGCCTTCGATGTTGGCAGATTAAAATCGTATATGCCGCTTAATGGCGGTTGATAATTAAATCAATCAAGTGGATAATCGAGACTATGCTGTTTATATTAATGATTTGAGTAATGATGACCGAGGCTATGAATATTTCAAAAGCTTTTTTCTCGGCTAATAGTGAATCAATTTGACTGAAATTTTCAGCAAATTATCTTTACACTATCTAGTTTTTAACTATTGTAGTGAGCACTGCCATCTCTTTATCTTATCTCCCATAATGTAACTTTAATTACATACAATCCGTGTAACGTAATAACGTAATCTATTTCTTAGAAACACGAAAAATACTTAGGTCTAACACAATAAACTTGATATATAATCTCCCTCGCACACAAAAAACATGTCAGTTATATGAATAGCTTTTACTTCACGACAGATAATATCCAATAAAACTAGGATGGGTTCAAGCGGAATTTTATCGTCTTGCTGAAAGTTGTAAGTATTTTATTTAACACCCTCACTTCCAAACTCACAGTTTGAAGGGCAAATTGGGTGTTCGATCTCTGCATTGGCGGAGAAAGTTCATCCAGATTTTCCGGCGTGGTTTTCCCCTTGTCAGTGATGCAGGACGAAGGGCCTGACAAAGACAGCTATCTAGTCGTTCGGATGGGACAAAAAACCGAGGTCTCCGTACATATTGGAGTGCACGTAAAAGATCCCTTGACAGTTGGAATTCGATATAAGAGTAGGCAGTAGTGCCGCTGTCCTGGCAAAATTTACCTCATATCACACTGTATGGCTCCTACCCTTCTTCATTAGCCCAGTTCAAGAGCAGAACAGTAGGACATTAAACCCCATTTCATTTCATTTCTTTTCACTTGAATATCCACGTTTGTACGTGGCAAGGAGTAGGTCGCCTGTCCGACCTCGTGGGTTTTCTCTGGGTACCCCGGTTTCCTCCCACTTCTAAAATTAAACCATATGTTAGTCCCGAAATGACCTAGATTTTGACCCCCCTCTCTCCCTCTCTCTCTCTCTCTCTCTCTCTCTCTCTCTCTCGAAGGCCAAATTGATCATTTGCTTCAAAACTTGAATAAGTTATACCTAAAGCCCACGTGCTACTACAGACAGTCTACCTACGGGGAAACTTAGTGCGTGAGACTTACACGTTACATGCGTTTATTAGACATCGTAGAAGATCGTAGAGACTTTTGATCCTGTACGTTCAAAATTTTCGCCTTATTTCCTGCGACTGGTCTACTGGTCTGCAAGCTATCAAATCCTACAACCAGTGCGCGAGACTTACGCGTCAAGGGAGTGTGTTCAGGACAGTAGAAGATCACAGACTGGCCGTTGAGACTTTTGGTTCTGTACATTCTATAATTTAAACTGATTTCTTTCTATACAGGCCCCCCTGCTCAGACTTGAAAATTTTTTATGCGATTTTATTGGCGATTTAGAACTGTAAGTTTGGAATTTACCTTCCGGAAATACGTCAGAATGAACCAAATTAAATCTAATTTACCAAATTTTTCTGGGGGAAGGCCAAACCCCCCGTTAATCGGTTGAGCGCAATTAGTTAAGCAATTATCAAACCTAGACCCCCCCCCCCCCCCTGCAAAAAATCCTCGATCCGCGCCTGTTATACTCAGTACTGTGCATTTTCATCCGAAAAGGCTTTATTGAAACTTAAATAGACAAAATTTCAACAAAACCTTTTCGGGTGAAAATGTACAATATAACAATATCAACCATAAAGTCGAAGCATATCGATCAGCTACTGTTGGGAGCCATTAACCCAAATAGGTATTTCTAAAACGATTAAAAGAACCTAACAATACTAACATGACGTCAAACCAAAAATCGAAATTCGTCAATCGCAATGGCGCAAGGAACAGGCATATCAAGTTACACGTTCATTTGGCGAAGGAGGGGTTGGGATGGCTTAGTGGTCTAGAATGCCACGCTTCGACCTCTAGCTGGCCGGTCACCTCTGGCTTGCGGCTGTGGTTTCGATCCCTGGTGTGAGCGTATCTGGCATGGAGATAGGGGCGCCTTCTCAACCTCGTGGGTTTCCTCCGGGCACTCAGGTTTCCTCCCACTGCTAAAAACCCCTACGCGCAAGCGAATTATTGAAATAAAATTGAAACCATATGTTAGTCCCGAAATGACTTAGTTTGTGTCGAGTGGACGTTAAACCTCATTTCTCTCTCTCTCTCATTTGGCGAAGCATTGGGCTCTCAAATTTGTTATCAAGAACAAGAAGAACGACAAGATGAGTCGCGCGTGGGCATACTAAAATTACGTTGTTTGTCTAGGGTTAGCCCCGCTTGATAGCGGACACTAAGCTAGTTAACCGATATTTTAAGTCCTAAATCGATGATATTAGTAGAAAACACTAAAAACATATCGAAAATATTGAAAAGCTAATGTCAGTCCACTGACACTAGCATATGTGCAGTATTTTTTATTTTAGTTGGTGGAAATCCACCTAACGTACACGAGTACAGACCGTATGATGTACAGGGCATGCATTAAACACCGTGTAGGGTGGGTGGAGTCGTTGAGTTGTCTTCGACCATAGCTGCCTGGGTTAAAGGTAGTTAAACATGGTTTTAAATAAATACTGACTTAGTTCTATCTGTGGGGTTAGCCTGGAAGTCGGGTGTTCGATACCTGCATTGGCCGAGAAAGTTCATCCAGATTTTCCGGTGTGGTTTCCCCTTGTCAGTGATGCAGGACGGAGGGCCTGGCAAGGACAGCTGTCTAGTCGTTCGAATGGGACGAAAAACAAGGTCCCGTGTACACATTGTTGTGCACTTAAAAGATCCATTGGCAGTTAGAATTCGATATATAAGTAGGCCTTAGCCCGGGCAAGATTCCCTCATATAGCAAACTGCATGGGGTAAGCCCGTCTTCATTAGCCCAGGTTAGGTGCAGAAGAGTAGGACGTTAAACCCCATTTCATTTCATTTCTATCTGTGGGGATACTATTTGTATTAGTAAATCGTTCGCTTTATATTACACGACTAACGCTTCTATACATGTACCTACCCATGCATTACTCAATTTACAATGCAGGTAACGTTATCGATTTCTTGGAAATACCAAACAATATAATCTCGCTCAATACACTATAAACTTGATATATAAATAGATTTAAGTTCACCTAACATAAAACTAGGGGCGGGTCCAAGAAGACATTTAGGAAAAAACAAAACAATAATGCAAGCTCTTTACACATCTTCGACTACTATCATGCCCTCAAAGATACACAGGGTCGCCTGTCCAACCTCGTTTGTTTCTCCGGGTCCTCCGGTTTCCTCCCACTCCTAATTACCACTAAGCGCATTGTTGAAATAAAATTGAACCATGTGTTAGTCCAGACATGACTTAGTTTTTGTCGAGTGGACATTACCCCCTCTCTCTCTCTCTCTCTCTCTCTCTCAAAGATACACCGGTATTTGGTCCTGTGGGTAGTTACTGAACAATTTCAATATCTTCTGAATAGTTATTTATTCAGTTTCCGCAAAAAGGAGTAATTTTAATTTTAGGAAGAAACTAGAAGATGCGCCTCACCCCTTCTCCGCTGTAAATAGTTAATCAACCCTTTTAATTTCTAAACCCGAACCAAAAGAGGTGCAGCTCAGAAATCACATTTTGAAATGTAGGAGTGCTGTCTACCCAGAAATTTATCTCTGAATCCTGTGACAAAATAATGTGGAGAGTTGAGACGCCACCACCCCTTACTCCTAAAAGCCCCAAAAAGAAAAGACGTATAATATCATTTAATTATTTTAAAAACGAGCTTAACGCTGGATCCGCCACTTAAATACATGTCATATTTATACACACGTGATCTGTAGGTCATCCATTTTACAGGTATGAATACATGTATTACTGTGTTGCTTGGTTATTTCCCAGTTGACAATATGGCGTCTAATCATAAACATTTCTGTTCGATTTGTTTGGAGGATTTTATACAACCCAAGATACTTCCATGTTTTCACACTTTTTGTCAACAATGTCTGGACGATCATATCAAGGTACATACTCATCTCAACAAGTTCAACTGCCCAATTTGTAGGAAAGACACGGAAGTTCCCAAGGATGGAGCCAGTGGATTTACGGCGAATTTCTACATCGAAGACATCGACGGCCAACAGACATGCCCAAGTCATAAG
The DNA here is from genome assembly GCA_948474765.1 of Patella depressa. Lineage (NCBI taxonomy): Eukaryota > Metazoa > Mollusca > Gastropoda > Patellidae > Patella > Patella depressa. Next base: position 10,890,731 of record OX419720.1, read on the forward strand.
AAAGTGTTGTTAAATTTTTATTGCCGTGATTGTTCAAAGCCTATTTGCTATAAATGTAATGTGATTGGCCATGAACATCACAAGAAAACTGACCTGGACGAAGTCGGGATAGAAGCTAGAAAAAAGTTGGCAACATTGAAACAGAAATTAGAAAAGGAAGTTGAAGAAATACAAACATTTTTACATTCCTTAACACAGCAAATAACCGACATCAACAATTCAGCTACCAGAGCCTGCGATGATGTTGATAAACAAGTGAAGAAGATATGTTGTGCAGTCAGACAACAGGGCGAGGATGCGAAACAGGAAGTCATTAAAATGCGAGATGAAGAATGTGGAAAGCTAAGGAAATTACAGGAAGATGTCAACAAATTAGAAAATCAACTCCAGACCAGTGTACAATGTTCCGATGATGTCTTGAAGAGGGAGGCTACCATTCCAGTTTTAGATATTTTACACAAAGTCCAAACATTAGCAGATGACCACACAACAAGAAGTCTCGATTATCCCGAGATAAGATATCCAGATTTCCCCATGGTAAACATTGACCTCGAGCCTTTAAAACAACAGCTGGGAGATTTACACGCGATTATCGCAGGAACTTTTACATCCACATTTGATGCGAGTTTAATGAAAGTAAGAAACTCTTACCGCAGTAATGATGTTGAAATCTTCGGATCGACGTGGAATTTAAAAGTCGTATACCATGAATACACACAGCGTATTGCTTTATATGTCAAGAACCGAGAAGATATGAATAAGAACTTTGACATAGTAAGTAGTACAATAAAATGGTTAAACAGAACAGATCTGAACAAGTCTATTGTGGAAACGGGCAACACCACTTTACCTATACTTGGTTTTTTATGTGACGCTGATTTTCTTTTATATTCAAGAAAAGTTGTTTGTCGCTGGTCTAATCTAATAGAACCCGGTGTCTTACTGAATAAAGACAACCATTTTGTGGACGAGGAGAACAAGTTTACAATTGAGACAACCATTAAAATAAGGAGGAGACACCAATAACTTTACCACATGGACTATGATGACTTGATGTTGACCTAGACAAATTAATCTTTCTAGAAAATAGCTTATGTAGATAATGGTAAACTAATCATTTCAGAAATTAATCTGATCATTCTGGAAAATTAATTATTGTAATGAATTGATTGTTAATTTAAAGTTTCAATAGCATTTTTTTAAGTTATATTTTTAAAATTTATTAAAATAAAGCCCCAAAATAGATTGAACCTATAAACAGTCCTACCTTGTTAAAGAATAATCCTATTAATCCTATAATTCACTATTGCCAGTTGAGAAATTGGCAAAAATATCATTTTCATCTTCAAATTCAAACGTTTGAAGATGGCCGTCCATGTAGAAGAATGGGAAAACAAGGGAGGTAATTGAGTAACTATTTCCTCAATCAACCAGTGTCACCCTTTTTAACCCCCCCCCCCCCAAAAAAAAAAAAATTTTTGTCCATGATCGTATAATAGTGAGTTGACAACCTTTTGAGCAAAAAACATAGAAATAATTATATTTTGACTTTCTTAGAAAAAGTAAAATTGGAACTTTAACTAAGGAAAGTGAATGACTAAAATCAAAATCAAATCACCTCTAATTGTATTCTGTAGAAATGTGTCCTGTAAAACATTTCAGGCCTAAAAAAATACCTGCAATAGGCAGATTTAGTGCTTGAATAATGTAGTTGAAACATTGCCAGGTAATAAACGCTAATTGTATTCCACAGAAGTGTGTCCTGTATAATGTAAAGGGCGTTGAATACTTTGAAAGGGGTCCTTTTGCAAAAGGGGGGGGGGGTATGTGGGTAAGACGCTAGCTCTCTAGCCTGGAGGTCGGGTGTTCGATCCCTGCATTGGCCGTGAAAGTTCATGCAGATATTCAAGCGCTGTTTCCTATTGTCAGTGATGCAGGACGGAGGGGGTCATAACGCCGAGGTCTCATGTACACATTGGCGTGCACGTAAAAGATCGCTTGGCAATTGCAAGTCGATATAAGAGTAGGCCGTAGCGCCGCTGCTCGGACAAAATTTCTCTCATAGCACACTGTATTGCGTAGGTCCGGCTTCATTAGCCCAGTTTACGTGCAGAACAGTGGGACGTTAAACCCGATTTCATTTCCAATTGCTAGAGACGTCCGTGGTCTCAAAAATAGCTATTTCACATACTGCTGAAGTTTTATTGTTCATTCGAGCAAGTTAGCCTGGAGGTCGGGTGTTCGATCCTTGCATTGTCGGAGAAAGTTCATCCAGATTTTCCGGCGCGATTTCCCCTTGTCAGTGATGCAGCACAGAGAGCCTGACAAGGACAGCTGTCTAGTCGTCCGGGTTAGACGCAAAACCGAGATTCCATGTGCAGTTTGAATTCGATATAAGAGTAGGCCGTAGCGCCGCTGCTCGGGCAAAATTCCCTTCATAGCACACTGTATGGCCTATGCCCATCTTCATTAGCCCAGTTTAGGAGCAGAACTGGGGCCGGTTGCTCAAAGCTCTGTTAAATTTTAAATATCCGTTAACATGGAGTAAACGGATCGAAAGGTTGTTGCTGGAAGCCCCGTTAACTTTAACGGATAATGAAATTGACTTTCCAGCAACAGAAATTTAACGGACCATTAACAAACGACACATGAAAGATAACAATCCGTTAGTTTAACGGATCGTTAAAATAACTTAGTTTTGAGCAACCGGCCCCAGAACGTTAAACTCCATTTCATTTTCATTTCATTTAAATGGTCGTTTACAAAACGAACTCATCCAACAGCATAGTATTTTCAGTCATTCTTTCTAGCTAACAATAGACGGGTCAATACTTTGTTGACATGATATGTTACCAGTGGTATAATGCATGACAATGACCATATATGGTATAAAACATGAAATGAAATGAGGTTTCGTTTAACGTCCTATTGTTATTCTCCGTCTGGGCTAACGAAGACTAAACAACTGAGTCAGGGCATTAAAACGACGGGCTTCTTCATGTCATTAAATTTAAAACAGAACAGACGAAATAAAATAAAACCAAGTACGAACAATCCACAAAATCAAAATAATCTACTAAAGAAAATAAAGTTATTAGAAGAAGAAATATTGGTGAAAGAAATTCATGATAGAAAGAGAAATCTGCTAATTTATGGAGTTAAAGAAGAAAAAGAAGAAAATATCCAAGAAGTGGTCACACATTTCTTACTAACCAGCTTAGAACTCTCAAAGGAGGAAGTGATGAAAATAAAACTATGTGCCGCTCATAGGCTGAGAAAACCAGTTTATCAAAACCCAAGAACAGAAAATGCCCCAAGGGCTATCATTATTGTGTTGATAGAACAATGCCATAGAGACCGCATATTAAATGTGGCCCAGGAGAAACTTAACGGTAGAAGTAAAATGTCTGTAAGAAGTGACCTACCAGCTACCCTGAAAAAGAAAAGAGCACAGTTAGTACAGAAAGCATTCGAAATCAGAAAAAATGAACATTTAAAAACAAGAATAAGAGTGGTTAAAGCTGACGTGTGGCTAGAGGTGAAAGGCAAATCCGACATAGACTGGAATAGACGATATAATTAGAAGCATAATCCGACGTGGATAAGATTTACTTAAAATGATGTTTTCCTCGATAAACCCTGAAATCCCAAAAAGAAGTTCTACATAGACTTTTTCTAAAGTTCATAAACAGTATACATGTAACAACATCTTAAAGTTTGTAAACATTATACATGTAACAACGCCCTTTTGTAACAATATTCATGTTGAAAATTTGATATATGGTAAAAAAAAATTGCTGCTATTGTAACGTTAATGAAGGTCTACATCTCCACTATGCCCCATACCAATAAGCAAATGAATATGTAATTTATGCTCTCTTTAGAGGCTTGATAGTCTGCAGGATTTGATGGGTTAATGGCTAGTTAGAGAATTTCTGGTTACTTTATGTTTCTCTGGAGAGGCCTGGTTGTCCATAATAGTTGTTAACAATAGGCTTAAGGCTAGCTTCAATATATTGATAAGAAAATGGCAAACAAGGATGCTACTGAAATTAAGTATAAATATTCAACACCCGTACTTACTACTGTATATACCAAACTTATGTATGACATAATCAGTATTATTTATAGGCCTACTCTATATATCTTAAGTATCGCCTTCAGTGGTCAAGTATCTCAATGGATTGAGGCTGCAGTCGGTAACCAGGATACTTATCCTTATAAATTAATAACATAGGAAAGTATAGATTTGATATCAAACCAAAGAACAATATTGCTTGTGTTACGCTATGTAATGCGCATTAAGGTTATATAAACTATAGACCAGTAGTGCAGTACGGGCCAATCTGATAAAAATAATGGGCGTTGGGAGGCACCGGCAATCTTAGAGGTAGAGCAAAATAATTCTTATATTTGATATGGCAGAAAATGTCCCACGGCACTAACTTAATAAGTAGCCAGAAAATGTGTCTGAATAGGAAGTTGGAAATACTATTTTTATTATAATCCTTTGCAGTTTCGTAATCTTGGACATTAAAGTGTCCCAGATGTCAACGATAGGAAAAGGAAATGTACCTTTTTATTTTATTGTATTGTATTTTTGTTATTTATCTTTGTTCCATACAATTGTTTATATATCTGTTACATTATGCTATGCAATTCATGAGCCCCCCTTCATGCTTTCCCCTTCGGACCCTGCACTTCATCGAGAGTTTTCACAAAAGAGCCCTTATCTAAGTAAAACTGACTATGGCTAACAATTTAAGAATACTCTCGGTTAACTGTCAGGGACTTGGAGACAGTAGGAAGAGGCGCGATGTATTTAACATGCTCAAACAGCAGAATGCAGACATTATTTGTTTACAAGATACGCATTTGGAACAAAAATTAGAAAAATATATAGCAGCGGAATGGGGAAATTCTGATATCGAAATGTGTGGTAATTCGTCTAAACAGAGAGGAGTGACTATATTGTTCGGAAATAAATTAGAATACAAAAAACATAAAGTCAGAAAAGACTGGACCAATAGCAACTACATTTTTGTAGAATTAGAAATAAATGACATAAAATTTATACTTGGCAATATTTATGGGCCTAATTCTGATAGTCCTGGCTTTTACCAAGAACTCAATACGAATTTAAAGCTGTTTGACAATGATAGATACATCCTCTGTGGGGATTGGAATTTAACTTTAAATCAATGTATGGATACATATAACTACAAACATGTAAATAACCCTAAGGCAAAAATGGAGCTGACAGATATGTGTCAGAAATATGAATTAATCGATGTCTGGCGCTCATTCCACAAAAACGAAAAAAAATATACATGGAGTAGGTGTAATCCAATTAAAAGAGCGCGGCTAGACTTTTTCTTGACTTCAGAAAATCTCCTGACACATATTACGAAAGCCGATATCCTACATGGATATAGAACCGATCATTCTGCCATCTCCATTGCCTTGACTATTAATAAACATGAAAGAGCAAAAGGCTATTGGAAATTCAACAATTCCTTACTGTATGACGAGCTGTTTGTTACAATGATCAAAGAAAATATCAACTACATCAAAGAGTTCTATGCGGCGTCGCCATACAGTCTCGAATTTGTTGAAGCTTCCACAATTAATGACATTGAATATACAATTGATGACCAATTGCTCTTTGAAATGTTACTTTTACATTTAAGAGGGAAAATCATATCATTTGCCTCATATAAGAAAAGGAAGAGTTCTGAGATTGAAAAAAAATTGATGCTAGAAATACAAGAAATTGAAAACAAAACTGAAATATATCCTAACCACGGTGAATTCTATGATCAATTGCAAAACTTGAATTCAAAATTAGAGGAACATAGGAAAAAGAAAATTGAAGGAATCATTGTTAGATCTAGGGCCAAATGGACTGAGGAAGGGGAGAGAAACACCTCATATTTCCTCAATTTAGAAAAGAGAAATTATACAAACAAAAATATCCAAGAAATTGATACTGAACTATTAGGCAAAGTTTCGGATCAGAGCGAAATATTGAAACAAGTTAAACTCTTCTATGAACAATTATACAAAAGTAATCCAAATGTTGATTTAGAAAAAACTAACATAAATTTGGAAAACGTCTTAGAAAAAAAATTATCAAAAGAAATTAGTGAGTCACTTGAAGGCCCAATCTCTATAAGTGAATTGTCTACTATTGTGAAAAATCAGAAACGAAACAAAAGTCCAGGCATCGACGGCTATACCTCAGAATTTTTCCAGTTCTTTTGGCGAGATTTATCTAAGATTATGCTGAGATCTATTAACAATGCACTACATAAAGGTGAACTATCACTGACCCAAAAACAAGGCGTGATTACATGTATTCCGAAAACGGGAAAAAATCGAACACTTCTAAAAAACTGGAGGCCCATTACGCTGTTGAATTCTTGCTATAAAGCCATATCAGGCTGCATTGCCAATCGTGTTAAATCTGTTTTACCCAAATTAATTCATGAGGACCAGAAAGGGTTCCTTTCTGGCAGATACATAGGCGAATGTACAAGGTTGACCTACGACATCCTGTTTGAAACAAAGAGACAGGATGTCCCGGCCATGCTACTACTTATAGACTTTGAAAAAGCGTTTGACAGTGTGTCATGGAAATTTATCGAAAATGTTGTCCGCGCATTCAATTTCGGGCCCTCCATGCAAAACTGGATAAAAATACTTTACAAAAATGCGCAGTCATGTGTTACACAAAATGGTCATCTGTCGAAATTCTTTAAGCTGGAAAGAGGCTGTAGACAAGGCGACCCGCTCTCGCCGTATATATTTCTACTATGCGCAGATGTTCTTGGGTCAATGATTAGGAAAAACGATAGAATTAAAGGTGTATATATGTTTGATAGGCAATTTAAAATAGCACAATATGCGGATGACACATCACTTTTCTTGGATGGTTCAGAGGAATCACTGCGAGAAACTATGAATACTCTGGAATTATTCTTTAAAATGTCCGGATTAAGAGTGAATATAGATAAAACAAACGCTATCTGGATGGGACGATATGCAGGTTCAAAAACAAAAATTTGTAATGAATTTAAATTTAATTGGCCTGAAAATCAGTTTACATCTCTTGGCATTAATTTCAGTACAAATTTAGACGAAATTATAGATCTCAACTTTAATGCGAAATTGGATGATCTTGAGAAATTAACATATATCTGGAGTAAACGTAAACTGACTCTAATTGGAAGAGTCACCATTCTTAAGAGTTTAATCTTACCTAAAATCAATCACTTGTTCTCGGCACTACCCAACCCAGAATGTTCTGACCTCAAAAGGCTTGAACAAATATGTTTCAGATTTATATGGAACCATGGGAATGACCGAATTAAACGCTCAAGAGTCATAAAATCAATTGAAAATGGTGGTCTAAATTTTACTGATATCAATGCATTTAATAAGAGTATGAAAATATCTTGGTTCAGAAGATTACATGGTCAAAACAGTAATTGGAGTCCATTTGTGGACCATTATTTGAAAATACTCCCCTTTGAAATCTCAGCAGTAGGTTCTGATTTAAATTCCAAAATACTTGGGGTGATAGAAAACCCATTCTGGAGGGACACCTATACAGCATGGGTTGAGTTTGTTGAGAATGTACTTGAAAAGGATAACAAAGATATGAACATGGAAAATATTTTATTACAACCCATCTGGTACAATAAAATATTCAGATTTAGGTTTATTAAGGACTGGTTCCAAAAGGGAGTCAGAACTATTAATGACCTCATAAATGATAGAGGTAAGCTCAAAACATTTGACAACATGAAAAGTGAATTTGGACTGAAAGGCACATTTCTTCACTATAACGGATTGATAACATCTCTCCCTAAAAGGTGGAAAAATGTGATATCAGACAATGTACATTCTCATTTACAAAAACCATACATACCAAGACCCATCCAGATCGTACTAAGCGAAGCTAAAGGCTGTAAACATATATATAAGTTCTTAATCAAAAATGAATCAAAGGAAAAAGAATGCAAAAATGAAATAAAATGGATGAATATACTTAACCTAAATTTGTCTCCAGAACAGTGGAGAAAAATATATGCTATACCGAAAAAAGTGACATTGGACACAAAGTTAATAGAGTTTCAATTCAAATTTCTACACAGAATTGTTACCACAAAAAAATATCTTTACACTATCAAATTAAGCAATGAGAAACTGTGCTCAATCTGTGGGGAAAAAGATGAAACTCTTGAACATTTGTACTACGAATGCCCTGAAACTCAAAATATTTGGACGAATATGTCTAATGTTCTTGAAAAATACGGAATGTGTGATACTCATTTCACATGTAATGATATAATGCTTGGAAAACAGGAGACATCCCCTGTTGTCAATTTTATTATCATATGTAGTAAATACTACATTTTCAGAAGTAGTATAACAGGTAACTCCCTTAATTTCCAAGCCTTATTGAAATTTATCCATTTTTATTACAGAATTGAAAAGTACATATATAAGAAAAATGGAAACATGCATATCTTTAATAGAAAATGGAATATGATTGCTAAGCTGTTTGATGACATGTAAATAATAGATTATGCAAAGAATAGAATAGTGCTAAGCTGTTTGAGATTATGTAAAGAATAGAATATTGTGAGATTTGCATATTGCGGTTTGATGATATATTGATATAATGTACTTTTGTATGGAATAACAATAATAAAAAATATTTAAAAAAAAAAAAAAAAAAAAAAAAGTACGAACAATCCAAACCATTAGTCAAAATTCGAAGTCCAATAAAAACGGTTGAGGCAAAATAGTGTAATCAGCAAATGGACTGTTCACCGTGTACAAAATACACGACAAACAGTGGTAACAGGTGTCCGGAAGAGTAAGCTTACCCTGCCTGGCGCCACACCCGCCATCGCTGCACCCAAACTATTAGACGAAATCTCAATGAAATAGCATGATTGGCCAATAGACTATCGGTATACAAAATGCACGTGATGAACAGTGTTAACGATATAATGACAGACATAATTAGGAAGATAATACTTAACGAGTCAATAAAATATATCTTGAATAATAGCCGAGTGAGACGTTATATTTACCAATCTAGTCAATATGACGTCCATAAAACTTTTTACAGGTTTTAATGAGTTTAGTGCGCATGTATCCCTGTAGTTGAAGCCTATATGACAAATGCATCGATCTATTTAAAAAATCAGAATAAAAGGAACAAGCTCTCGTGTAACGGATTAGCTGAGACACAAACACTCCATAAGCTGGTGATACTGGAATGTTACTACTAATAAATGGAAAGTTAACGATCGGAAAGTCAAAGTCATCACGTTTATCGTACAATTTAACACTAAGTTTATGGCAATTGTCAAAATGAGACGCAGATCCAAGTAGGAAGCGTGATTGTCACTGTCAGTAGTGTTTTTAATTTCGAGCTCATCAGGATATATGAATTCTATGTAATCACTAAATTTTGGATTGTTCAGTGATAGAACATCATCGATATATCGATAAGTGAAATCAAAATGTCTGACTAATCGTTTATTAGTTTTTACGAGTGCCTGTATGTAATCGGCTTCGTACGAATAGAGAAATAAATCAGCAAGCAAAGGTGCACAGTTGGTACCCATGGGGATACCTACCACTTGCTGATATATTTCCCCTCCAAATTCAACAAAGATATTATCAATTAAAAAATCCAACATCTGAATTATCTTGTTGGCGGAGAATTTATTTTTTGAATCACTATGGTTCTTGACAAAATATGTGGAATTGTAATTAACAACTAGATATTGATATCTAGTAGTTCCTGATTTTGATGAAAAGACACTGTGAATAATGTCTTTTAATCGAGCTTTTAATTTACTATGGGGAATTTTCGTGTACAATGTAGAAAAGTCAAACGTTTGTATAGAGGAGACTGACGCAAGTGATCTCGATTGTAAACCATCAAGTAATTCTTTGGAATTTTTTAATATCCACATCTGATTAATAAAACTACGAGAGTATATTTTGTCACAGTATTTTTGGATACCTTCTTTAACTGCCGTTAATATAGATGTCAATACTTTTGAAATTGGTTTTGTGGAACAACGGGATGAATCTGCTATAAAACGTTGCTTGTAGGGATTTTTATGTAGTTTAGGTATCCAATATAACAAGGGCAGATCTGTATAGGTATCTCCACATGGAGTACAAAATGAAGTGAGTACAGATCTGTGATTGGATATAATTTCATCCTTACTAAGTGCAGTTCGTTTATACGTAGCACTGTCAACTGATGTCCCAAAACCAAGTTCTTTGAACAGACAGTCATAATAGTATCGTTTACATACATGTATAAACACTATGTTTTTGGACGCTTTGTCAGCCGGAACAATGACATACTTGTCATGTAAGGTGTTGAGATTTTCAACAATGCTAACATCATTGAAAATAGATTTAGGCCTTGTGTCAACTAACAAACGTTGCATGTAAGTTCTTCGTTTTAGTAAACGACTAATAGACTTAGTCCAATCTGAGAGGGTATTGATGATAACATCTTCCCTCTTGGCCCACGATCTAGCGTAGTCCTCTACGGCATCCATAATAAGTTTGAAATTTTGATCCCATGAAAATGGTTGTGGTTCCCGGTATTTGGGTCCTTTAGACAAAATCTCACTTAACTTATTATTCTGGACTATATTCAAATCACCAGTAACCACCTGTTCAGCTGGCTGGTAAAGAAAGGACGACGTAGAGCAAGGGTTATCATATAAGTCTTTTGCATTGATGTCAGATAATACGTTTCTGTAATTAAATATCTTGGATGCAATGGGTTTAGTATAACCTTACTTCCTATGTAAGTTCGTCAATGGTCGTTTCTCCATCGCAATTGTCCAAGGAAAAGACATGCCAAATTGCATGTCGAGCGTGCCTCAATTGTCTGTTGACAATTAGTTCCGCTTGACAGACAGTAAGTACATTTCAAGAATTTTGAGAAGCTAACAACCGTCCACTCGACACTTGCAATTGTTTTAGCCGAAGTAAATCACCTCTATTGAAATCTTATCCACGACAATTGCATTGGTAACAGACCTTCTGATCTACGGGGTACGCAGAGAAAACCGTGTAGGGTGGGCGGGGTCGTAGAGTTGTCTGAGCTAAAGGCAGTTAAACATAGTTTTTAATACTGGCTTGCGGAGTTCTAAACGTTGGCCTACTTTGCCTTTTGTTGAATCCGTCCCTTTACAAGCCTAACCATGCATTATGTAATTTTTAATACATACAATACGTGTAACGTAATCTATTTCTTAGAAATACGAAAAATACTTAAGTCTAACACAATAAACTTGATATATAATCTCTCTCGCACACAAAAAAACATGTCAGTTATGAATAGCTTTTACTTCACGACAGATAATATCCAATAAAACTAGGATGGGTTCAAGCGGAATTTTCTAAAAATGAATGCAAGCTTTTTCCACATCTTCAACTAATGTCATGTCGTAAAAGATACACACATGTTTTTTAAAGGAGCTAAATCTCTAATATTTGGGACCTAGAAATTGACCCAAATGGGTCGCAACGCATATAATAATGTTATCTGATTATATATGAACTGATTTACATTCATTTGTCGAATATGTCTAGCCTCGTTCTTTCTGGTCGCTTGTTGCGAATGACGCTGAAACGCACTATAGTACACGATTCGTGTACCAATGGTAAAATGTTTATTTTGTCTTTTAAAATATTGGATATCAGAAGCCTACCTTTTCAAGGTAAGATAACAACATGCATGTTGATTTGAATTGACAAATAATTCGTGTTTTCAGCGTGTACGATTTTGGATGATATTGAGTTAGAGTAGCTAAGTCTCTAACTCAATGTCATCCAAAATATTCAACATTGAAAACACGAATTATTTGTCAATTTAAATCAACATTGATGCTGCGATCTTACCGGAAAGGGGTGGGATTCTGATATCCAATATTTAAGACAAAATAAACATCAATTTTTACCATTGGTACACGAATCGTGTACTATAATGCGTTTCAGCCACAGTTGTAACAATAGACTTGGGGATCGAGGCTAGATACATTGCACCAAATCAAACGGCGCATGTAGACTGGAATAACCAGACGCTAGAAATTTGCAATCGATTGAGACCGATGGCTTATCTCGCCGAACATAACTGATTTGAAATTAGAGTAAAAAAGGAAACCATTGAATGTAAATCAGTTTTTATATACATTCATATTACAGTATTATATGCGTTGCAACCCACTTTTGTCAATTTCTAGGTCCCAAATGTTAACGATTTAGCTCCTTTAAATACAGGTCACATTTATATACACGTGATCTGTAGGTCATCCATTATACAGGTAAGAATACATGTATTACTGTGTTGCAGGAGAGACACACAAGATGGCGTCTAATCATCAAGACTCCTGTTCGATTTGTCAGGAGGATTTAACACAACCAAAGTTATTTCTATGTTTTCACACTTTTTGTCAACGCTGTCTGGACGAGCATTTCAAGATTCATCATCAAATTCGCAGGAACAAAACGGACGTTCCAAAGGGTGAGGCCAGTGGATTAACGGCGAATTTCTACACCGAAGACATCGACAATTAACAGACTTGTCCAAAGCATAAGAGAGTATTAGATTTGTATTGTCGTGATTGTTCAAGAACTATTTGCTACAAATGTAATGTGATTGATCATGAAAATCACAAGAAGGCTGACCTGGACGAAGTCGCAACAGAAGCCATACAAAAAACTGAGAAGATCGAAACGGAAATTAGAAAAGGAAGTTGAAGAAATACAAACATTTTCAAATTCCTTAACGCAACAATTTACCCACATCAACAATTCAGCTACTAGAGCCTGCGATAATGTTGATAAACAAGTAGAGAAAATCTGTTGTGCAGTCAGAAAACATGGCGCGGATGTGAAACAGGAAGTCATTAAAATGCGAGAAGAAGAATGTGAAAAGCTCGGGAAGTTACAGGAAGATGTCAACAAATTAGAAAATCAACTCCAGACCAGTGTGCAATGTTCCGATGATGTCTTGAAGAGGGGGGCTACCATTCCAGTTTTAGATATTTTACACAAAGTCCAAACATTAGCAGATGACCACACATCTAAAAGTCTCGATTATCCGGAGATAGGATATCCAGATTTCCCCATGGTACACATTAACCGCCAGTCTTTAAAACAACATCTGGGGGACTTGCACGCGGTTATCGCAGGAAATTTTCACATCCACATTTGATGCGAGTTTACTTAAAGTAAGAAAATCTCACAACTGTAATGATGTTGAAATATTCGGATTGACGTGGTATTTAAAGGTCCAAAAAGATGGAGACAAGCTGGATATTGATTTATAGCTAAAGAACGCAAAAGATATCAAAGGGAGCCCCAAAATAGTAAGCAGTACATTAAAACTAATAAAAAGAACAGATGAAAGCAAGTCTTTTGTGAAAACTGTACATGGTTATCAATCTAAAGAGACGGGGATGGTGTGTAACGTTATAACAAGCAGTTTCCTACTGAATAGAGGCAACCATTTTGTGGACGACTAGAACAAGCTTACATTTGAGACAACCATTAAAATTAAAAGGAAATACCATAAAACATGTCAGGTTTATGTGTCCTACAATAAACTACCATACGAAGACACACGAATAACTCTACCACGTGGACTATGACGAATTGACCAGTGTAAATTTACCATGTTGACCAAGAAAATAGCTTATGTAGATAATAGTGAACTAATCATTGTAGAAATTAATCTGATCAGTGCGACAAAGTGCTCAATAACTAATATCATATTAAGATTATCTTGAATGCATGTAAAGTATTTATTTAAATATAACCAATTTGAACCCCACATGTGCAAACCAAGCTACGAGAACGTAGCTGAAAACGTTGAGATATATTAATGTTTGAGAGGGGAGGTTTACGATACATATATACATGTCCACTACACATATATGCAGGTATTTAATTAAAGACGTAATAATAATTTACATATGCAGTGACAATGCTCTTGATTAAATTGAGAAATTCTAAACAGAAGTTAAATTTCATAGTTCAAGGTCAAGAGGTCAAAGTTAATGTATCAAGGTTTATTAATAATTAAATGTGGGTATATTGTTTAAATGGGAGCAAAAGTTAATAATAAGATATAGGAATAATAGTGTAAGAGTTATATTAATGTAAAATTTTAAATCAGGAATAGTTAGTTCTTGATCTGATGGCAGTGTTTTGATTTTGCGGATGAAAAATGTCCACCTAACCAACCATCACATGCGAGTGAAGGAAATACATTTCCTAATGATGAAAGTTTTCAACCTTTAACTTGTCTATTCATTTTTTTCATTTTTAAAGGATAGATAATGTAATTGCTCTCTGGTCGGTTGCGAATCGTGTATTTTAACGGATTTTATGTTGGAATTTGGAATGCTAGGGGCGCGGCGCGGTTAAATTTTCGTAGTGTAAACGCTATCCGGTCTGAGCAAGGATTCAGTACGAATGCGCATGCGCGAAACAAACTTTGATCCTTTTTGACCCGCAAACTCTGGAAGTTGTGTCATCAGTTCTGTCAAAATGGCTGCTCAAACTAAATCAACAATCATAATTGTTTTCATCCGGGTAATTTGCATAAGGACTGAAATTAACTTTTCTGTGAAGAGTTCCACATTTTGGTGTGTTTGGCACGATTCCGAAACCGATTATTTTAGAGTAATGTGAACGGACCAATTTCTTGAAATTTATCGCGGCCTAGTACCGTGGCCAGATTTTGATGTTTTGTGCTTCTTTCTTTTCGTTTTCTTTTTTACTTTTATTTAAAGGAGATAGACTGGCGATTTGTTGGACATTTTATTATGTACTATTGTGTATTCTTCACGTACTAATCACACATGTATTTGTATATTGCTTGAATAGTTAGTTATAACATCTATATTTTAATATATATTCTTAGGGGTGGAAGGAAATGTACTCTATATTAAGTAATAATGATGTTAGGGGGCTATACCCTAGATATTATGGCCTCGGATAAAATACGTTATATATCACGTTCACATGAGACATGAAACTAGTCCGATAAACATCTGTCATATGTCTATTTTATTTAATTGTTTTCAACAATTGGGAAAATAATTGATGTAAAGTTTATAGAGTCAAGATAATATATTGTGTAAAATGCGCGCGATTGGAAATTTACTAATTGCATCATACATTGTAACCATCCAATCAAATTAATTAAATTGCAGAATCTTTAAGTCATGACGTAAGCAAATCTGTTAACAATCCCCCACCAGCAATTTAAGATCAGATGTCATGTAGGTTCTGTGGAGATAACCATCTGGGTTCCTAGAAACCGGTTTGAATTCGTTAGTAGAGCTATAATGGGGAGGGCTATATAGGTCTAGCCAACTTTGGTTAAATTTATGCCAGTGTGAGTTGAAAGAACGACTGTAATATATTATGCATTGTAACCATATGTATCAGCTTAAAGCTGCAATTTCATATTTTTAAGTTATATTTTTAAAATTTAATAAAATAAAGCCTTAAAATAGATGGTATCTATAAACAGTCCTACCTTGGTAAAGTATTAATCCTATTAATCCCATAATTCACTATTGCCAGTTGAGAAATTGGCAAAAATATCATTTTCAACTTTAAATTCAAACGTTTGAAGATAGCTATTGCATGGGGGCAATAGAAAAACAAGGGAGGTAATTGTGTTATCATTTCCTGTGTTAATGAGTTATAAGAGTGGGAAATAATGCATATGATCGTATAATAGTGAGTTGACAACCCATTGAGCAAAAGACATAGAAATAATTATGTTTTGACTTTCTTTGAAAATATGAAATTATCGCTTTAATATAAAACTGTAACCAAGAAACTTGTGTATTTGTTGTTCCTGTTAGTGATACTAATTAAGATGCAGTATATTCAATCACAACGTGAAGCTGGGATGTCAAAATGGGAATTTAAGAAACAACCTAGACGATCAAGGGCTATTCCGACATACATGTATGTAGGAAGAAAAGAGTGCATGGGTGATACACCTGATGTGGCGACCGGTTTTAGGGTATGTCCGCTTTCCCCGCCTGAGAGACGACCCTCGGTACTACATCAGGTATAGGAGGGTATATAAGACCCTGTGCTTTCAGTAGTTAAGAGAGAATGTTGGAGAGAGACTTAGAGGGGTGGGAGCCACGATGACTAAATGGATAAGACGCTGGCTTATTTTCATTTCTTAATCAAATGTTATATAAACAAGCTGAGTACATCGTGGCACGGATTGAGCCGTGGAAAATAGAATATTGTCAGAAATATGGAAAAGCCGATTAGCAAATGTAACATTGCATCGAAGTGGCTCAGTGAGTAAGATGAATGGCTATCCGGTCTGAGCAAGGTTTCAGTACGCATGAATGTCGGTGCCCGTGGTGGTCTAGAAACTGCATCGTGATTTTTCGGGGTGTTGCCAAATGTCAATGCTGGCGGACGCAAGGCCTGGTTATAAGGGACACCGTACAGTCGTTCGGATGTGACGGAAAACTGAGGTCCCGTGCATGTAACCCTTGAGAGTTGGAATTTCAAAATAAGAATGGGTCACTGTCTAGACAAAATATCCCCTCATAGTTCCGAGTTCCGACATAGATACCTTTACATCGTGGCTATTGAAAATGGTGGCTGGGTTGGTCGGTCGGGGTGGAGGTGGAATGGTTTAACTTATGCGCGTTTGAATAGAAGGTTGGGGAAGGTCTGTCACTGACACATGTGGCGTGGTTTCAATTCCTCGCTTGTACGTGAACGTGTCTTGTAATCCGCATAATACAAATGTTACTGGAATAATTCATTTATTCAATTATTATCTTGAATAATTCATTTATTAAGTCATTTTCTGGAATAATTCATTCACAATAGGCTATTCCATTGTACCAAGTTATTTTCATATTACCATAGTCGTAAAGTTATGGGTGTCTTTCTGTTTCCCTAATAGCTAATTTAAAGGGACAATAACATTCTTGCTGGCTTGGAAGCTACAGAAAAAAAAATACCCTTATTCTAAGTACTAGATCTTTAAGTGTCCTACCTGTTGTGTAAATTATCCATTACAACCTATTTTATTTGTCCAGAGGGTTCGAAAATATTTTAAATTCCAAGTCACATTTGAAAAGGTTTACGTTAGACTTTTCATATCAATTGGTTGAATTTTTCCAATTTTTTAAAATAGATGTGTTAAGATGAAATTTATATCATCAATTAATTGGAATATTGTAAAATAATACGATTTGTTGACCAGAATGAAGATTGGGACATATTATTCAGTTACAACAAGAGTGTTATTGGGGCTTTAAGTGCAAATTTGTTCTCATAGTCAAAAAATGAAATGAAATCGGTTTTAAAATTTACTGTCCTGCTCCAACTGGCTGATGAAGACGGGCATACGCCATACAGTGTGCTACGAGGGAAATTTTGGCCTACTCTTGTATCTTTTAAGAGTGCGTCAGTGTATATGCGACACCTCTTTTTCGTCCTATCAGAACGACAAGATATATAGCTATCCTTGTCAGGTCCTTCGTCCAGCACAACAAATCCTGGTGAACTTTCTCGGACAATGCAGGGATCGAACATGTGATCTCCAGGTTAGCGAGCCAACACCTTAACCACTTAGCCTGCATTTAATGAAGAAAATAAAAACTGCCATTCTCAGTCATAAGTTAATAATTTTTTCAAAATAGTTCGCCTAATTAACAAGCCAACAGTGAGGCTGACGTCCCCGCCGTAATCCCAAAATAAATAGAAGACACATATTAATTAATTGCATATTTATTTTTTTCAAACGTAAGGAGCCATTAAATTATACACTAAGTTCCATCACTCTCTATCAGATAGAATCAAGATTATCTTGTCCAAAAGCATCGCACTATGAAATTGATTAGCTCTGCTTAGCTTCAGCTCAAAATATTCATCATTGAACTCAGTCAAGACATCAAGTTTAAACATTCTACCTCAATTAAAAGCAGAGTTGTTATGTTCCAAAGTTTTGACAAATCAAATTGCTTATCGAGCCTTAGCCTAAGCAGACAATTCTCACTATCAAACTTAGTCAAGGTAATGATATTGATATAACCAAAGTTACCGTGTCCCAAAGCACTGTAACTTTGGTTAAGCTTATCTCTACTTATTGTAAGCAGAAAATGTTCATCATTGAACTCCATTCAGGCATTTACCTAATGAACGCCTACACCAAGTATGAACATTCTAGCTCGATTAGAAGGAGAGTTATTGTGTTCCAAAGTTTCGGCCAATAAGATTGCTTATCGCTCTGCTTACCCTGAGCAGAAAATGTTCATTATCGAACTAAGTCAAGGTATTGGTGTAATAAAACTATACACCAAGTTTCATAACCCTCCCTTAATTAGAACTAAAGCGATTTTGTTCCAAAGCATCAACCAATTGCTTATCTCTGCTTACCCTAAGCAGAAAATGCTCATCTTCGAACTAGACCAAGGCAGTAACCTAATAAACACATAACTCAATTAGAAGGAGAGTTATTGTGTTCCAAATATTCGGCCAATCAAATTGCTTATAGCTGTGCTTACCCTGAGCAGAAAATGTTCATTATCGAACTTATTCAAGGTATTGATGTGATGAAACTATACACCAAGCTTGGTCACTCTCACTTATTAGAACTGAAGTTATCGTGTCCCAAAGCATCAACCAATCAAATTGCTTATCTCTGCTTACCCTAAGCAGAAAATATGCTAATCTACGAACTCCATCACGGTATCGACCTAATAAACACCTACACCAAGTTTGAACATTCTAGCTCAATTAGGAGGAAAGTTATTGCGTCCCAAAGAGAGTGACGGACAAGCAGACAGACGAACCCATTGTAATAGTCCACCACTTTCTACCAAAGGCGGGGGACAAAATAATGTTTTAATGTATCAAATACATCAATAAGAAACTATGTGCAAAGATATGTTTCTGGATCAAAGATATTTCTCATAAACAGTGATTGAAAGTTGATTTGTAAATTCTGGAAACTATTTCACAATATTGTAGTTTGCGAAGGTTTTCAAATCCCTCAATGACGATCAGAGATTTTAATATACAACTCTAAAAATAAAACGAGACCATTTTAATACATATTATATATAATAAATCAAATCTTGTGCGATTCTCATCTAAAACATTTACAATACACGTGACCTAATCCCGTTATAATAAACAAATACAATACATGTGACTTAATCCATTTATAAAAATAAACAAATACAATACACGAGACATAATCCACTTACAATAATATACAAATACACGTGACCTAATCCATTTATAAAAAAAAAAAAACCAAAACAATATTATACACCATCTGCCTCACTTGATCAATATGTCCTTGTATTAATAAAGATACATATATATTTTGTTGTTCCAGTAAATAAAATAGACTCGCAGTAACAGACAGTTTCATTGGCTAACCCTTACATCACCCGGAAAGCGGCTTATACAACAACTCTTCCAGATTCTAGTGTAGTAAAGAACAATAAAAAACGAAACGAAATAGGATCTGTGTTTTAATTATTATCGTGATATAATTTACACATATCTAATATCTTATATCAATTTCAACATATAGGACCTATATAACTAGCATTGTCAACATTCCTTATTTACACTAATACCTCACAACAACGTCATAATAATCATTCATTAATAAAACAAAAAGGAATCATGCAATTTAAAAAATCATTTCACATTTTCAGTATTAACTACGTCATAAATTATTCATTGTGTCATTCACTATATTCATTATTCACTATATCACTGATTTATTCATTGGGCCATTAATTAATCATTTCGTTATTAATTATACATTTCGTCATTCATTATTCATTGAGTCATTTATTATTCATTGAGTCATTCATTATTCACTGTGCCATTCATTATTCACTACATTCACTATATTCATAACTCACTATTCATTAATCATTGTGTAAGTTATTATTTACTATTTCGTTCATATTTCAGTTCATTCATTATTCACTATATCAATTATTCACTACGCCATTCATTATCAGTCAATCAGTATTCACTGAATAATTAATGACATTACGCCTTTCGTTATTCAGTACACAATAGTTTTTGATACAATTAACTAATAAACATCCCTGAAATCATAATTTTGTAAAAATTTCGAAAATAATCCGATGAGCTAATTTTCCGTTTCAGTTATTAAAAAAACAAAAACAAAAAAAAACCAATAACAAAATTATCATTTTCGTTGTTATTTTAAACATTGGCATTATTGGTATCATTTTTATAGAAGACAGGATTCATCATTTATAATTTAAGACTTAATTCATCATCTATAATATATTATACATTCTATATATGATATAAATCTAATATATTGTGATATACAATAAAGCATTGACACTAAGATTTAAAACAAAATGCATTTAAATATATTTAGCTCCCTTAACAACACCAATAATATAATTCATAATATCACTGTTTAATATCATTGTTAACGTAAATCCATAGATCCATGGACCATACATAAAGTTAAGGTATGTGCACACATAAACCAAGGGTTGTTTGTTTTTGATAACCCGATTCTAAGTCTGGCAAGCTCATTCATCAACCTATATGCATTTTGAAATCGGGGGGGGGGGGAGGGTTGGATGGCCTAGTGGTCTAGAGTGCCGCACTTCGGCCTCTAGCTGGCCGGTCACCTCTGGCTTGCGGCTGTGGTTTCGATCCCTGGTGTGAGCGTATGTGACATGGAGATAGGGGCGCCTTTTCAACCTCGTGGGTTTCCTCCGTGCACTCCGGTTTCCCCCCACTGCTAAAGACCTCTACGCGCAAGCGAATTATTGAAATAAAATTAAACCATATGTTAGTCCCGAAATGACCTAGTTTGTGCCGATCGGACGTTAAACCCCATTTCTCTCTCTCTCGCATTTTGAAATTTGAAATCAAGTTTATAAACCCCCATTGGCCTTGGGCTGCCAGCTATAGATTCGCGGCAAGTAACGCACATATATGGCCTATGAAACATGCTGCTGCAGGTAATGAAGGAGAATCACTAGACGTTGGTGTGTGCAGGCCTTATTGTACACGCGTACACCCAGTACAGTGTAATAAGAGACTTTTGGCAAGCATAAATTTCTGGTCCGTATCGCGTATCCGTATCGATTTTGTGTGTGACGTCAACAATGATTGTGTATTTCTCATACGTGATACTGCACACGAATACGGCAGTACGTATACGTGAAACGGATACGTGATACGGATACGTGATACGGAAAATTTCACTTGCCAAAAGTCTCTATAGATTAAAGTGTGCCGTTACGTATGCGTTGTACAACGGTGTCCAAATATTCATTTAAACTTGTTCGTGGGTTTCAAATGTTCCATAATACAGACTTGACTTGTTCATTGGGTCAACAATGTTGACAAAATATAATCTTGTTCCTCGCACTAAAAGGGGTCAAAATATCCCAATAAAGTAAACTTGTACAATGGAGTTCAAATGTTAAAATAATATAGACTTCAATAATGGGGTCAAAATATACCCATAATATAGACTTATAATATTAAAAAGCTTTAACAATAAAGGCATATTATTCCTTTCCATCCATTTATAATATACTATATATTATATATTAAAAAAAAAATAGAATGGTATAAATTGTTCATATTCGGTGATTATTATTTACATATAATTAAAAGTTTAGAAATCATAGCAAATGACTCATGTATTGCATATATAACAACCAACAAAACTTTTTATGTGGCATTTTAGTAATTGGGAACATTCATTAAAACACAAAACATTATGTAATAAAATACTACATTTCATACTAACGAAGTTGACAAGGGGGTTTAATTTCTACTCGACACAAACTAGGTAATTTCGGGACCAACATAGTTCAATTTTATTTCAATAATTTGCTTGCGGGTAGGGGGTTTAACAGTTGTAGGAAACCGGAGGACACGTAAAAACCACAGGAGAATGCAATTGGTCAAGCGACCCTACCCACTGTCACGTACAACCGGGTGACCTTTTGGTACGTGCTAACCATTCGGCCACTCAATCCCTGGTTGACAAGAGCAAAGGTGAACGATGCCGCCATTAAAGTCAATAATTTTCATATTCCATAAAGTTTTATGTTTGATTGAACAGCAAAACATCTAAATACAATCAAAATCTAAAACGAAAGTAACATCGACATATAACAATATTGAAAATTTGAAAAATATTCTAAATTTTTTGCTGCCATACTATTAAAGCTAATTGTTTTATTTAATCCCTGGGAAAATTATTTGCATAAAGGGAAATGTGCGGGGGTGGGGGGGTGAGGGTAATTGCATATTAAAATCAGAAATATGCAACAATTGAGATCAGTAAGTTTATAATGCCTTGGTTATTTAGAGACATAATAAAATTTAGCACTTGGAATTTTAGCTCTTGGAATATTAGCTTTTGAATTAAAATTTAGCCCTTGGAATTTTAGCTCTTGGAATATTTATAGCTTTTGGAATATTCAATTTCCGAGGATTTCGTGATCTGCTTTTCCGCTTTCATATTCGCCCAATGATCATGGCATCCACAATGTCCCCTACTTTGACCTCCGTAAAATTATCAGTTTTTGGTGGTAACATCATCAAGGCATTGGCACATCTCATACTCAATAGTCGACTACTTATTTGGTTACCAGTGCTGGTTGCTATGGGAGTAGGATCGTCTGGTTTCCATGACAGCACAACCCGATGATACTCCGGTCTGGGATCTAGCCTAGCATCCCGATCAATTCGAGCTTTGACAATGGTTCGTCTTGGATTTGGTGAGCCGATCATTTTGTGATATGCTGGAATGACGTACAAATTACAGGTTACCAAAGCAGATACAGGGTTGCCGGGAAGACTAAAGAATAGTTTTTTCATCCCGTTAAAAATCAGAGAAGCAAAAGTCGTAGGTTTACCAGGCTTCATGAAAACACGACCAAAATGGATATCAGCTTTAAAATCTGCCTGCAGTACTTGCTTTACAAAGTCCTTCTCGCCCATGGATACTCCCCCAGAGGTAACGATGATTTCAGCGTTCTTCAGGGCAGATTTGAGAAGTTTTAATAAGCCATCTGGTGTATCAGGAGCAATACCCAGATCTTTTACGGTAATTCCATAATCTGTCAACTGGGAAATAAGCGTTGTCCTGTTACTATCTCGAATTTTTCCTTTCGTCAAAGGTGCGTCGGGTTCCACCAATTCGTCACCTGTCGACATGACGCCAACAACAGGAACATGGTAACATTTTATCGTTGTCACACCAACGGTTGCTAGGAGACCAAGTTCTGCAGGACCCAACCTCTGACCTTTACACAGGACTTGTGAGCCCTCGGCGATATCTGACCCGACTTTACGAATATCTTGACCTATCTTTGGTTCTGTCAGAAGTTTGATTTCAACTTCTCGTTTGCCGTCGTCCGTCCATTTTTCCAGTATCGTATCTTCCACTTGAATAACTGCGTCAGCTCCTTGAGGTAATGGCGCACCTGTGTTTATTCTCATGCAATGGCCAGGGGTAACTTTCCTAACCGGCATATCTCCTGCCGTGGATTCGCCCATGACATGCCTTAAACCACTTCCGTCAGCAGCAATAACAGCGTAGCCATCTTTGATAGATGCTGGAAAGGGGGGTAATGCATCTTTGGCAAATATATCCTCGGCTAAATATCTCCCCAGAGCTTTCCTAAAATCTACTTCTTCAACTTTCAGGGTTTCAGCGTGCTCTAGAACAATTTTGAGTGCTTCATCAACGGTAATGATAGGATATGGCGATTCCCTGGCCCTGAAAGCGACTAGAGATGGATCAACTTTACTGTTAATATGGTGTCCATGTTTACCGTGATGATTGCCATGGTGATTGCCATGATGACTGCCATGGTGATGGTCATGGTGGCCAGGGCTATGGTGACCAGAACTATGATGACTAGGACTGTGGTGACCAGGACTTTGATGTCCATGAGCACGGTGACCATGTTCTCCAGGACTTTTGTCGCCATGGTGATTATGGGAATGGCCATTATCACCATGGTCGCCATGACTATTGTGATGATGGTGATGGTGGTGAGTATGTTCAAGTTGGTGTTTATGATGCTGATATTCATGGGTATCTCTGTGGCCAGGTGGAAAATTAGAGCCTTGAGGAGGAAACTTAACTCCCTCAGCCAACAGATCTTTATGAACCTGAGCAACTTCGACCCTTGAATCTCTGAGTAAATCGACAGCGTGTGGAATGCTTTGAGAGACAATGCGTAAACACTCCTCGGACCCTTTAGGACTGCCTGGTAAATTAATAATTAGAGTTGAACCTCTTATACCACACGTCAGTCTGGTTAACATCGCTAAAGGCGTAATATCCAGAGACCCTTTAATCATCGCTATAGCCATACCAGGGGCCTCCTTATCAATGACGGATTTTGTTGCTTCGGGCGTGACATCACGAGGAGAGAAGCCCGTTCCGCCTGTTGTCAGAACGAGTTCAAGTTTTCTAACATCACTCCATTCCTTCAACCGATCCGCTATTTTCTCTCGGTCGTCGGGGACAATATCTTCTAATACAACTCGTCCAGTAAATAACTTGTCTTCTTCAATCAATCGGCGCAGATTATCCCCCTTGCCCTGATTGCCTCCGATACTGTCGTTGTAATATGTATCACTGATTGACAGAATTCCGAGGAGAATTCCGTTGTTCTGCTCACCTTTATCGTCCGCCATGCTTGTTTACAATCTTCAAACAACATAGACTCCGCTATCCAGCTTATTCGCACACGTACCGTAGTATAAAACGACTGGTTAAATAAGACTATCAAAGTAAATAACGGAGTGGTTTAGAGCTAGGAGTCGCTAAAATATTACATGGTAAGTCAAAAGTTCATTAACCCCTTATTCAAATAAAGAGCAGTTTATGTTAATAATGTAAATAAAAGGATTTCTTGACAAAATCTTTTCCCAAACGATATACAAATAAGATTTTCCAACATCACCTAAATCTCTAAATAACTAAACGAATTATACTGGCCTAATTAGCTTATTTAAACGGCAGATATCTTGTAGCTGCTATAATGATCTCGAAAATCTGGTAAAATCCGAATTTAAGTTTAGGAGAATTTTATGCTTGGTTAACACGTTATGGTGCGTGAATCTTTTTATGTAAACATTCAAAGAAAACTTGTAGATATTTTCCCCAGCCTTACTTTTATTCAAACAGAAGTTTTAGAATAATTGAATATTTCGTTTTTGTCTTCATAGATCTAAGGTTTGAATAAATTATTTTAGCATAATATGTTGAACGTTTTCAAGATACTGGTATTTGATCATGCGGAGAGACTAAAATACCTACAATTTGCCAAGAAATGGGTTTTTTGTTATGGAAAAACCTGCACATTTCTACCTTGTGTTGGTTTTTTTTTTTAATTTATTCATTTTGTTCTCTTTTTTTTTTGATTTTATTTTATCTCGGGTTTAATTGCCGCTGTCAGGTCAGACTTTACAGTGGTCCTCTTACGACTAAAATAAGCGAGTACCGTAAAAAAAAAATTGCACGGACAGAGACTAACATTTACCGAATTCCAACAAGTATTGACTGGAATGAACGAGCATTCATCAATGCAATGTCTTATCAAAACAATGTATATGGTAATTCTTGTTTCTATGGTTACGTGTGTAATGGAGAGAAGGAGAATTTTGCCCAAGCAGCTTCGTTTCCACCGGTTCTCCTTCAATTTCCAACTGCCAAGGATTCTTTTACGTAC
Source organism: Patella depressa (assembly GCA_948474765.1). Classification (NCBI taxonomy): domain Eukaryota; kingdom Metazoa; phylum Mollusca; class Gastropoda; family Patellidae; genus Patella; species Patella depressa. The sequence continues at coordinate 10,916,581 of OX419720.1, forward strand.
AATCCGAACCACTAGGCACACTGTTGTCGGCCTTGCGGGCACCACCCGAGACATTACCGGGTATACCCAAGCACAGACTGGGTTTGCTATGAGGTCGCAAAGCATCTCTATCTGAAAGTATTGTTTGTTTTATCGACCATGTGCTTTTCTCGAATCACGTCGATTGTCGATCCTTGCAACTTTTTTAGAAAACAATTATTTTCTTGAACCATAAATGACACAACCACCTGCTGTTTAGTTTACGAAGAAACACTGGTTATTTTAGTGAGCATAATGTCAACAATCTGATAATTCCTGTAACTGATTTGATTTTAAGACCCCAGGGCGTAATCAGGTGTACCCAGTCACTACTTACTTTACGATAAACTCATCAATACTTTTTTCTAATCAATTCGATACTGTTATAAAGGGTGTCAGGGTTATCCCCCCTGTTGCTATGATGTAGATATCGGAATTGTGTACTAGGTTAACATCAGCATGTTGCCATGGTAAAAATTGTAAATTGTTTCTTCGTCTTGGAGTATATATATACAGTCGTAGATCGTTCAACCTTACACATAAAATGGATATTGCCAATGTGTTCTTTCTGGCGTTGGGTGGGGTGGGGTCGGAAAGTATATGTGTGAAGGGGTTATTTTGGGATAGTTAAAGGCAAAGGTCGGGTTTCGATCCCATGGATATTATGTGATAAGGGATAGTGTCGCACGCCTAGGCTCCTGGGACCTTCCCCCCCTTTCTTTCCACTGCTACAGACTTAGAGGAAAAATTAGTTCCGACATGGATGTCAGCTGTTTCGTAACCTGGCTGTTTCGTACTTAGTTCATTCGTACCTCACGTGAGCTGTTTCGTACCTTCGGAAATTTCAAGTTTAACATGTACTTAGTCTATCTAGTGTTGGACAAATGTAATAGGGTTTAACGTATTACTTCTATACACCAACCGTGCCTAAGAAGGCGGGCATAAGCCACACATTGTGCTGGCGGGCAATCTGTCCCTGACAGCATCGATTCCATCTACTCATAATCAAATTCCACCTTCAACTTCGTGGGTTTTCTCCGGATCCTCCGGTTTCCTCCCACCTCTTAAAGAATTATTGAAATGAAATTGAACCATTACGTAGTTTGTGTCGAGTGGACATTACCCCCCCCCCCCTTTAATGTCTATACCCCCTTTCTCTTTTCAAAGACCCCTTTACATACTCGGTAATTAATACACGTGATGTCGGATTTTTAACCAATCCTAACGAATGGGACCAATTCCTTTCCAGGCCCCCAACAGTGCGCCATTGTTAAGGAAAAACCATGTTGGAAAAATACCGGGGACTCTCTCGGCCAACGAAGGGGTCGAACTGTAGATAGTTTAATTTTGACGGAAACTGGACGGGAAATAAAATATCACTGCCCAAACTAAAGTTTAAAAGTTCCCAGGAGGCGTTGAAACAGTTTTTATATTCCCGACAGGAAACATTCTTGAGATATAAAATATGTGGCAATATTCTCAGTAAATAGAAACCAGTTGCTAGGCTACTCGAGATGATGAGCTCACCTCGAGGCTCGGTGTTAATATATTGTTTTTACTGGTCCGCCCATGTCACTTCCTTGCCTAATTACACGTATTTCTGTCCAGTTTCACCTCATTTTGTACCAGGAATCCCAGCAGGCAGAGGAACCAAAACCATAAATAGTTCCAATGTCAGGATGTCCCGTTTTCATGGCTCAACAAACGTTTAAAGAAGCATGTGTTTATTCGAATCGGAATAACTTTGCGTATTAAGAGAGAGAGAGAGACAGAGAGGGAAGAGAGAGAGGGAGAGAGAGAGAGAGATCGTTTGCAGTGAGAGGAAACTGAAGGACCCGGAGAAAACCCACAAGCGAGAAATGGGATTTAACGCCACACGTCAGTTGTTTCAATGACATACCTTACAGCGCGCATGTGATAACCATTCGGCCATCCACCCACCCCACTCCTTGCGTATAATAAAAGCTCCACCATACCAGAATATGGGTTAAAATTTGTGCGTATGAGACCATACACAACAATAAAGAGTATTTATATCAAAAAAATATTTTGGTAAAAATAGATTAATTTTTTACATTCCAATTTTCCATCTAGTATTGTACCGAAGCTATAACTTACGTCACACGAGCAACAACCACGTGTACTGGAACATGGACAGGCAATTCAATAAAGATTTTCGCTCAACAGTAAATTCAAATATAAAAATCTAATTAAAAACGGGTAGCACGTGCGCGCTGTATCATAAAGCCTGTCATTGAGTCAAATGGCGTGGTTTCGAATCTCCAGTTGTACGTGACAAGGTTGTAGGGTCGACTGTCCAACCACGTTAAACCGTATGCTAGTCCCGAAATGACCTAGTTTGTGTCGACTGGACGTTAAACTCCATTTCTTTCTCTCTGTAATTAAAAACGGAACCCTTTGACCATATGATACCTCCATGGCGAGTAACTTCACGACGAATTTCGATGTTAATATAAGAAATAGAGTCCCCCCCCCCCAACTGTTTGGTGGCTTCGTGGCGAATTTCGCATTATAAGAAATGAAATCCGCTCTTCACTAACTAATCCATGGGAATTATCTTGGGTGGGCAACACGATGGTGGTATTTATAAACAATATGTGGAATTTATCAGAGTGTTTTACGACAAGAGCAGCTTATTACTGAACCATTTGTCCGCCTTGAAGGAGATGGAATAATGGAGTTTAACTTGACACAAACTAGGTCATTTCGTAACTAACCTAAGGTAAATTTTATTTCAACAATTTGCTTGTGCATAGGGTTCTTTAGTACTGGGAGGAAACCGGGGTGTCTTTTGAAAACTCACGAGCTTAGACATGCTACCCTACTCGTTGTCACGTTCAAGTGTTGGATCGAAAGCCTTCAATGAATTGACGAACTTTCCAGCAAAATATTAAATGTGATTACATTTAATACGAAATATTAATCAATTTGGATTCACGGTGGTCCAGTGAGTAAGACGTTAGCTCGCTGAGCTGGATGTCCTGTGTTCGATCCCTGCGTTGGCCGCGAATGTTCGTCGGGATTTTTCGGCGTGGCTACCCCTTGTCAGCGGCGAAGGACGGAACACGTAGAAGAATCGTTGGTAGTTGTAATTCGCTATAAGAGAGTCGGCCGTAGCAGCGCTGCGCGGGCAAAATATCCATCATATCACGCGTTATGAAATTTTTCATTAACTCAGTTGGGACAGATGAATCGGACGTTAAACCCCATTTCATTTAATTTCATTATGTATTTCTATGTGGACCACTCCGCTATAAGAAGCATTGTGTAATACATTAGTTTATTTTAGTCAGAATGGAAGCGATAGACAGTCATTACCTCAGTACGTGACCTTGAGAATAGCAATGACGTAATATTCGTCTATATACGGAGTAGACCTAGTGACCCAGTGATCTTAATATAGCACCGTTCACTGTAAATAAAAAAATGTTTTTCTTCGCTTACATAAATAGATGCATGTTCTTACTTGGCAGCTAGTACATAGATGAATCGAAGGTGAATAATCTATAGAAATGAAATGAATTAATGAAATGGGGTTTAACGTCCTACTCTTCTGCACCTAACCTGGGCTAATGGAAGACGGGCATACGCCATACTGTGTGTTATGAGGGAAATTTTGACCGGGCAGCGGCGCTACGACATACTCTTATATCGAATTCCAACTGCCAAGGGATCTTTTACGTGCACGCCAATGTGTACACGGGACCTTGGTTTTTCGTACCATCCGAACGACTAGACAGTTGTTCTTGTCAGGCCGAATAATTTATAGGCTTTAAGTCAATACGCAGTATTTAATAGGCCTAATCAAATGAGTAAAAAATCTCTAAAAGAATAAAAAATTAATAATATAATACATGTATACATGCGGTGGCCTTTTAATGCCATACCTAGATTTTTATACCCTCTTCTTGTAATTTACTTTATATGAGAAACAGCAGTGAAAACTAGGATAAATAAAAAAACATGGAAAACCTTTTCTCCGCAGTATAAAGTTTTCTCCACGGTATTTTTTTTTGAAAACCAGAAATGAAGCAAAGGATAAATTGATTTTTAACTGTTATCAAAAATGCAATATGTAAGATTTAGATAAATAGCTGGCTGTTCTTGCTATAATAGTTCAAGGATAGATAATGAAAATGAATATATTGAAATTTTCATTCCAGTAACTTTATTCTGAGCAAAGTTATGACATATTTGATGATATAGCGCTGATCGTTAATTATCGTAGCAACGATACTCGACAGCCGAGGCTCAGTCTCGATTATCAATTTTACCGTTAAGTTTTTAAACCTCGCGGTAGTTCAAATCCATTTAAACCTCGGCCACCCGATGGTCTAGCGAGTTGATTATAGGTTTGTCATGTTAATAAAAGTATAAATAATAATTTTTATTTTATGATCAGTAGTGGAATACCGCGTTTTATCAGTGAAATAAAAGTGGTATTCCACTGGCTAGCAAAGTAGTCCATGTTGTTTTACCTAAAATGATTGTAAAATCATAAAATAAATAGAATATTTGTCGTTTTGTCGTGAATAACATATTTTATTTCATCTCTAAGCAAGAAAACGTTTATATTTTCTTGCTTCTCGATGAAATAAAATATGTTATTCACTCTAAAACGACAAATATCCTCTATATATATAATATGTGAACCCTAAAGAAAGACCTACAATGGACTGATTTAACTCATACTTAATGTACTTTCAAATAGACAAAGTGACGCAATAGATTTCCAAATTTGGAACAATATATTGGGCCATCGGGATTGGGCCATTTGGGGAATTAAATGAAATATGTTTAACGTCCTACTTTGTTGCACCAACTGGGCTAAAATGAAGAAGGAAGTATCACCTCGGATGGGACATACGGCGATGACAGTTCAATCGTTGAGTAAACCGCAACTCAGGGGCGGATCCAGAGGGGGTGTTTGGGGGGTCCACCCCCCGTCCTCAGCTACATAAAAAAAATAATGTCTTGCATCAATGAAATTACATCACAAAGTGATCCTACATCAGTATAAAAATGATTTCTCTGTTTAAAAAGCTCAATTTGTATGTATGCCATTCTAATTTAGAGACGATGATGGCAGATTTCCGTGACAGAAACCTAGCAAACCCCCTCCTGCAAAAATTCCTGGATCCGCCCCTGAAACTTTATAATTATATATTACATATTTAAACCTGATTTGGTGTTGTTTGTTTACAGTGTTAAACCGGAAGTGGTTAAAGCGTGATATATCAGGTATGATATAAACCAGGTAGATTTATCCCTCGTTAAACTGTATAATTACTGTCAGTATATATAACATATTTATACCTAATTAACAGTTGTAGATATATAACACGTGTACTTATCACCTTCACCTTATTATATTAAACACTTTAATTATAAACACGGTTAAAGATATACCTACATTACAACTTATTCTTGTGTGTGGAATAGCTTTATTTAACGTCCGCTTCCATCGCGGTGATATCGCAGGCAACAATTACTTCTTGATTTATTTATTTATTTATATCATTTGCAATATAGATCATTTTTACAGATAAAACCGCAGCATGTTTATATCTGGGGCTTGTTTCACGAAATTTTAACTAAATTTTAACTGAAAATAGTATTTTGAAAAAATATCACATATTGAGTTAGTTTCGCGGCACTAAGGTAGAAGATTTTAACACAAAATTAAGCTGTTTTATTCTCCAAAATAGTATCGGGATTGGTCTTTTAAATAAATCGGAACCTTATTGACTAGAAATTAATCGCAGCCTCAAAATTATATTCCGAACATTCAGAGCTTTTCTAGAGCTTTGAGTATTAATTATAAGGCGCAAGAATGGAATCAGACCGAAATAAAAGTCGAAGTGAAATATTGCCAAATGTATTGAACGTTTTCTTTGTAGATAAGATTTAACCTGGAATGTTTGGCAGGTTTTGTGCATGTCTGTAAAATGGTAAGTTAGCGATACAGTTACTATAGCAACATAGCTTATCGTTACTCACTGCCTTTCTCAAGGTTATAAGCGACCATGCAATTACTAAAATACCTTTTGTACATAGTATACAGCACGCGGATGAAAACAAGTAATTATTCATTGGCCCTATAACACGCCTCTTAATGCGTTAAAAAAATACTGATTGATTAAATCGTGTTTTATACTGATTAAAAGTGTTAAATATTTGGCAAGGAATATCACCCAGTCCTTCGGATGGGACATAAACACTGTAGCTGGAATTGAACGAAGTTGGAAACACAGTTGTCGGGGAAATTTTTTTTAATAGCCAACGAATTTCCATATTCCTGAAGCAATGGCCCGAGAAATCCCTCTCTGACCATTGCTGGAATAGCGTCTGTTTCTTGAACTTATGCGGGAGTCTGTCTATTCTTTCCGTTCAATGAAAGCTATCACTTAAGTACAGCAACACGACAGTCCTTCGTTTAATCTGGGTCTTCCCTAAAACTTTGGACAGTGATTTAAGGTATTAAAAACGGTGAAAGTATGTTCGTTTCCAAACAGTATTGTTTACATTTCATTCGACTTGATAGCCTCGTTTGTCACGCAATTAGGTTTACTGCAGTATTCTGCTATGCACGGGTTGATTAGGCATAATAAAATCGTGAGTCATGACGTAACGTTATGTAAACATATTTGGTCCAATATTGGCAGCTAGTGATTGGTTGGTAGACGGACTACTGACAAATCAAAATTTAAAACAACAATATCCACTCATAATAGCAGTGTGTAGTTGGATTACCTCTAATCAAACGCAACACTGCGCGAAGTATGACGGATTTCGGGCGATGTAGCTTTTTGGCCAAGTGTCCTAGCCATCCGAGTAATTCTATCAAAATGGGTCCCATCACTCCTTTTTGGTGAACAAAATCACCAATACCACCAACCTGTGCCACCAACCTACAAAAACTACCACACTAACCCAAGATATTTTATCGTGGCGCCCTGATACAAATGATTAAATCTTGTCTAGTTGTTGGATAAATTAGGCTTAGTGCAGATTAATTCAAAGAATCGATGCCAAATCTAAGGTAGCACGATGAGAGAAATATGGAAGATCTCAACTTAATGATCTAGTTCATTTTTATTTATTTATAGTGGCCACCATTTCTAAGGCGTGTGACGTAATATTTTACCCATTCAAATGTCGAGTTTAAATAGAACATAGGTCTAACGTTGATTGGTGGATACATGTCATCACGTCATTTCCCATTATCTTTTGCGCATCAAGACCCAATTTGCACGCGTTGCTGCGATGGTATTACGTCACTATTCTTACCTACTTCCGGATTATTGTCAATTTTTATCTTTTTTTATATGTGAACACGTGCGAGACATACTTTTATAAGAAAGCAGAGAACGATTTGATAAGTGCGGGGTTAAAGCAACAAATCTTTATTTATTTTCGGCTGGTGGGGAAATAGTTTTAGAAACGGAGAAAACATTTTTCCGCTGTTTGGAATTACCACAGACTTAGCCCAAGTTCTTGTTCAAATTTGGGAACGGGGAATCTGACGTCGCAGGACTTTTGGTACTGTTTGTAGAACAGTCGATACTGTCTGTAGAACAGTCGATAGGACTTTTGGTACTGTGTGTACAACAGTCGATAGAACAGTCGGTACTGTATATAGAACAGTCAATAGAACACTAGGTACTGTGTGTTGAACGCTTTCCATGAACTTAGGAAATGTCAGGAAAATATCAATCTCTACTACTACTGCCACTACTACTAATACTACTACTACTACTGCTGCTGTTGTTGCTGCTACTGGTACTACTACTACTGCTACTGCTGCTGCTGGTACTACTACCACTGCTGTTGCTACTACTATTACTATCACTTATACTACTACTACTGCTGTTGCTACTACAACTACTGCTGCTGCTGCTGGTACTTCTACTAGTATACACCCATTGATATGGCATCACTGATTCACTTGATACATTTTGTTTGTGGCTACTTTTCGCTTGGTAGTTTATAGAGAGGTAATAAGATTGATGTGTTTGACGTGGTTCGACCTCCTGTGGTTTAATAGTATGTAAACATGCCAATTATAACGGCACCATGCTTAATACACGATAAAATAAACATAATAATTATGCTAACATATATATAACATATTTTATTAACAACTTTTAATATAAACATCGTCTAATGTTTGGCGTTCACTGTTCAGTTCGGGTTACTTAAACATTTAACGTTGGTCGAAAACTCATCAAGTTAGTCACTGAAATAGAGGTTGAGAAGACAATTTGCAAATTATAGAAATGAAATGGGGTTTAACGTCTTACTGTTCTGTTCCTAAACTGGGCTACTGAAGTCCTTCATACGCCATACAATGTGCTATGAGGGAAATTTTGCCGGTCTACACTTATATTGAATTCCAAATACCAAGGGACCATTTACGTGCACGCCAATATGTTTCAATTGTTTGGATTTCTGCAATATCATTTGACTCGTTAGCATAAATAGTTGCCTGGTAAGGCTGTTTAGGTGATAGGGTCCATGACTATGCAAATTAATTTAGCCCGCGGAGGCAATCTAGAAGGGCAATGGCTGTGAGGGCGGAGGAGGCACAATGTAACATGATTTTCATATAATTTGCTGAAGGTAACGATCTAATTAAAACAAAGATACCATTTCATTCATTTGTTTATAGTCCAAAATTTCGTTTTACTTGTCTTTACAACACTAGGATCTTGAAGTGAGGGATGAGCCAAAGAAACGGTCTGTTACACCGACCTCTTGGCGTGCCATGCACGAAACTGTAGGTTAACCACCAGACACGTCAACGCTGATTGATTAATCAACGTCTGGCGTCTTGGGGTCAAAATACGCTCGTTCGACCCCTGACACGAACTTCTAGTACAACTTATCAAATCCCAATGTAGTGCAGACCATCGAAAGTTTAAAAAAAAACGAAACGAAATATTGATGTGTATTTTAACCAGATTGCTGAAGATACCAGTGAATCATCGTTTCATCCATGTTATAAACAGTATGTTATATTTATATACTACATCACTATCATTAAGTTATCGCAATATAAATATATAATAACCATCTTATAAACACCAATACGTCATGGTACCTATATATACACTATGATATATACCTATGTTAGTACCTGTTTATTACTCACCTATACCTGTGGTTACTGGCACCTGGCCTTCTATATAAACACCTATTATATATCGGTATGTTAGTTGATAGATCTACGAGAAGTTATGTCCATAGGCCAGCACAAAGTCAATGGCTTTTCATACTATCTTGGTGGATAGCTGAAATGATTACAGCACTCGCCTATCAATCCATTGATATTCATTTGAGGGAAGTAAAATGTTCTGCTGATCTAATGAAGACGGACATACACCATACAGTGTGCTATGGGCAGGGGCGTATTGGGCCATCGGGCGATCGCCCGAAGGGCCGGTCGGACTAAAATTGAAAAAAATAATTTTGTCCAATTCATCTAAAAAAAACAAAAAAAAACTTTTTCTGCTGAACATTAGCCTATATGGGGGAGGAGGTATGATGATCATGTTGTATGTGGCCGGTGGCTTTAACGGGCCGCCACGCCTCACTCGAGTCTGGAATGAGCTGGTATTATAGACTTTCTGGGCCGATGTGGGCCAGAATTCGGAATCCTGCAATGGGGATTTCGAATTTCATCCGAAAATCTCATCGGATTCACCCGACACTGTCGCCCGCAAATTTACTAATTATTAAGTCACCTGAACCCTGTTTGTAGGGATATTAATTAACGTATTATCATTGACGATAAAATGATAATACGTTAATTAATAATAGGTCGGGGTTTTGGCCTAAATTAATCGATTCATGGTATATCATTTCACAGAGATTATAATCAGATATACCACCAAATCGCATATTATTTGGGGTTCATTTTTGAAATGACTTAAATGCCGTCAGTAAAATGGGCCGCTCCGACACGGAGGCCCCGGGCCGGTTTCCGGCCCAAATCCGCCCCTGTCTATGGGGTAAATTGTGCCCGGGGAGTTGCACTATGACCACTTCTTATATCGAATTCAAAATGCAAAGGGCTTGTTTTACGTGCCCGCCAATGTATACACGGGGCCCCAGTTTATCGTCCCATGCGAACGACTATTATACGTAGTTTCTTACCAGATTCTCTGCCCTGCATCACTGACAAGGGGGAATCACGCCGGAAAATCCATTATAACTTTCCCTGCCAACACCGAGATCGGATAAGTGATAACTAGCCTACGCCTAAATCACTGGGCCACCGCTACTTCAACATACTATCGAATCAGATCTTGTGGGATTAAAGATAGTATTTTTTAAGCTTTTAGACCCAGAACTATTGATTGTGGCCTGAAACATTTTGCAGAAACAGGACCACTCCGTCTCTGAAATAGTTGTTTTGCTCTCAATGCAATCGCGACAACTGGATTCTGATGTTTTTACCCGGGGAACCGCGACTTCGAAACTCCAATCTTGTTCAATCTATTAAGCACAAAGTATGGAACACAATTATGTGATAACGTTTAGAAAACACACAAAGAAACGTCGCTTTTATTAAATATTGATTGTGTTCAAATTATGTTTTGTTTTTATTACGTATATCGTTATTTAAATGTCGCCCAAAGAGGTTGTTCAACCTAATTCGCAGTCAGATTTGGATGTACTGTGAAACATTATGGAAAGTTACAGTCAGCTCCGGATTATAAACTTGCACGAGACACCTACTGTGAAAGGGGACGCTTGTATCTATCGCGCAATCTGGTAGAAAGATAGATTTATTTGGCACAAGAACTAATTTGGGGGCTTCTTTAATATTGAGGCCCCTAGCTGCAACAGCCCCCCCCCCCATAACCATTCATTCGGCCCTGATTACAGAGGACAGAAGGGCAAACCCATATAGTCCTTGACCCCCCCCCCCCTACTGCCCCGCCAACTTCTCAATCTCTTGACGCGAAGTGGCGGAAGTTGGCTATCGACTATAATAGAAAAGGGGGATTATTTTGTTAGTGACTAATCTATGGTATGTGTTGTTATAAATCTAATATAGCACTATAGCACGAGCAGCTAACGTGATCCGACAGAGGTAAACAAGTGTAAACCACGAACGGCGAGATAGACACAGACAAAAAATGGGGTTTAACGTCCAGTCGACACAAACTTGGTTATTTCGGGACTAACTTAAATGGTTTTATTTCAATAAATCGTAGCGCTTAGGGGTCTTTAGCTTTTGGAGGAAAGCAACGGACCTAGAAGTTGGAAAGGCGACCCTTCTTGCCATGCAGAATCGGTGACTGGAGACCACGCCACTCTAAGTCTGGAAATGAGTTGTCGTAACTTCCCCTATATACATAATCCTGAAGCAATGGCCTGAGAAATCCCTCTCTGGCCATTGATGGAATGGCGTCTGTTTCTTGAACTTATGCGGGAGTGTGTCTATTCTTTCCGTTCAATGAAAGCTATCACTTAAGTACAGCAACATGACAGTCCTTCGTTTAATCTGGATCTTCCATAAAACTTTGGACAGTGATTTAAGGTATTAAAAACGGTGAAAGTACGTTCGTTTCCAAACAGTATTTTTACATTTCATTCGACTTGATAGCCTCGTTTGTCACGCAATTAGTTTTACTGCAGTATTCTGCTATGTACGGGTTAATTAGGCATAATAAAATCGTGAGCCATGACGTAAAGTTATGTTAACATATTTGGTCCAATATTGGCACTCGTTTTAAATGTAAAGCTTTTGTAGGGCAGCCAGTGATTGGTTGGTAGTCGGACTACTGACCAATCAAAATTTAAAACAACAATATCCACTCATAATAGCAGTGTGTAGTCGGATTACCTCTAATCAAACGAAAAGCTGCGCGGAGTATGCCTATATAGGGCTTTGACGCCACTGACTCAAAGACATGATCTATACAAAATCGTGGTTTTAGCTTGTGCTCCCTAAAGAAGTCACAATTATTATACGATTTAAAAAACATTGAATTTGTGATCTATGGCGCACGCGTTATACATATACATTGATCACTGACAACGATAGTTCGGTTTCTGGGCCCTATTACTCGAAATCTTAACTAAAGATAAAATCCAAACTTTTGTATATACTTCAATTTTGATTGGCTAAGTACTAAAATTAATCTAATATTATCCAATCAAATTACTAAAATTCGTGAAACAGGCCCCAGAAGTCTTTTTGAAACACATAATCGGACAATTTTAAGAATACGGTGATTTACAATTTAATTACCTCGCAAGAAGTTGGGTTTAAAAATGTGTTTATGGCCTCGGGCCTAGAATTAATAGTATTCCAAGAAAGATCGCTGCAGTAGCCTAGCTAAGCTTCTCAGATTTTTAATAAACTAGAATTTGAAGAATACAATGATTTATCATTTAATTATCTCCCAAGAAGTTGGGTTTAAGAAATGTGTTATGGCCTCGGGCCCAGAATTAATGTGGTACCAAGAAAGAACGAATAAGGAGCCTAGCTAGACTTCTCAGATTTTTGATAAACTAGAATTGAACTCAGCATGTCTGTAATCAACTGCGAGAGAGAGAGAGAGAGAAATGGGGTTTAACGTCCACTCAACACAACCAGGTCATTTCGGGACTAACATATGGTTTCAATTTTATTTCAATAATTCGCTTGCGCGTAGGGGTCTTTAGCCGTGGGAGGAAACTGGAGTGCCCGGAGGAAACCCACGAGGTTGAGAAGGCGCCCCTATCTCCATGCCACATACGCTCACACCAGGGCTCGAAACCACAGCCGCAAGCCAGGGGTGACCGGCCAGCTAGATGTCGAAGCGCGGCACTCTAGACCACTAAGCCATCCCAACCCCCCCTGTAATCAACTGCATTAAGATAACTGCTCTGGTACAGAGAGAGAGTGAGAGAGAGAGATGGGGTTTAACGTCCACTCGACACAAACTAGGTCATTTCGGGACTAACATATGGTTTTAATTTTATTTCAATAATTCGCTTCCGCGTAGGGGACTTCAGCAGTGGGAAGAAACCGGAGTAACCGGACAAAACCCACGAGGCTGGACATTCGAGTCAACAGTCAAGATATACAAAGCGAGTCTAGATATTTATGTTGGAGTCTATTAACATCATGAGACTCGCGAAATATGGCAGGAAGAAATGGAAATGGGGGTTAAACAAGCTACACCTCTAATCAAATATCTTCCCTAATATCCGAAATTAAAAACATGATTACATGAATTAGAATTCAATTTTGGTCCATTTCAATCAATATTGATGTCGTCATCTTGCCGTACATAAGACACAATTAACACCACTAGGGTAGAACAGAAGGGCAATGACCTTCAGAGGGCCTATTCGTCCAAATACTGTATCAATTCTCACTAATTATACCCCAACAAATACTTTCTTCCGTGCCAAATAAAATATTACCATACTCGCCATTTTGTGACTATAGTAATAGAGTATCTTTTTGAACATATATACACTGAAAACAATTACATTAAATCGAAATAATAAACATTTGTCATTGAGCATTAGTTCACATAACACTGTGACGTATTTGGTAAGAAAATAGACGTCATCGATTACAGTGTTGGCATGGTGGAATTAACAGGTATGGTCGACTGATAATAAAGTAAGCGCGAAATGGAATGCTATGAAAACAAAACAGTTCTTGTAATTATCTACAGTGACCATAGCAACCTATATCTAACGTTCATCTGGTTTCCCTAGATTGAAGAGTACCTGTGTTTTCAATCAGCCGTAAAAAATGAAAGGATTCCAAATAATTTCTAGGCCAAGTTACTTTTATTCTGTGCTTCGGGATTCTAGCCAAAATTTCAAATACATATAAGTTAAGTGAAGTCAGGGTTTCTATGTACAGTGTAGGTGTAAAGCTCTGCAACATTGATCAAATTGCTTGATTTTGAAAGCGGATTATAATGTTTTCTTGATTATATTGTCATTTACGGTATTAATCTACCAAGCCGAGTTGTCTTCCCTTGTAGTTCACACTAACTGGTTAGCGAGGCTTCAATGGGGGGCATACAGTATAGCGTTATTTTGCTTATGACGTTATCGTGGTTGAAGCGCCATCTTGATTATGATATTTCGTGGTAATAGTGCATTGGTTATAACGTTATTGTGGCTATAATTTTTACCCCGATATAACGTTTTTGGTTATAGTGTAATACTGGTTATAACGTTATCTCTGTTTATAACGTTATCTAAGATTACCCCTTATTTAAGAATCTTCGAGCGGTTGTAATTTCTGGCTTTTGTGTATAAGATTTGATATTAGAGGTAGCAATCGTCCTTCAAATCTTCGATTGGTTATAATTTGGTGGGGGGTGTATTAGATTGGGTATTAGAGGAATTAATCGCATACTACTTTAATATAAGAATTATATTTTAGTTTATTGTGCTTTTAGAACGTTTACGGTAGACCTCTATGTATAGTACACTAGTACACGGAGACAATTGTAGACCAAAAACTAACAGTTGAGATAAGATCTACAAATATCTAGCGAACTAAATATGTCAGACAGAGCTGTCAAGTTAACTCGGCATAACTTCTCTTTTTTATTGACATAAACATTCCAAACAGTATCTTAACTACGTTTGGAACTTCCTAACGCCATGGATGCCACTGTACTGCCGCTGAATGAACGACATTCAACGCTATTTTATTTAGTTTCAGTACACGTAACACAATAGCAATCAGTCGTGAAGCAGGGTCGTGGTAGGCCTAGTTGAGTGAAATGGAATGAGGTTTAACATTCTTCTTCTCTGTTCCGGCTGGACTAATGAAGATGGGCATACGCCATACATTGTGTGAAATGGGGGAAATTTTTTGCTCGGACAGCAGCACTAAGGCCTACGCTTCTATCGAAATTACAACTCCCGACGGATCTTTTACGGGCATCTCAGTTTTTTGCCCTATCCGAACGACAAGACAGCTATCCTTTCAAGCTCTCCATCCCACACCACTGACAAGGAGAAACCATTACCCAAAGCCTAGCCCACAATCTTGTCGAGAATCACTTGCCCTAACCGTAATTTACGTCTCAGTGACCTTCACGAAATCTGGAGGTGGCCTTAAGAAATGGATCTAACCCACAAAGACATGATTTTATCACATGACCACATATCACGACTAATTTCTCCATTCACTTTCAGGGGCGGATCCAGATGGGGGTTTCGGGGGTTCAAACCCCACCCTGCTCAGCCACATAAAAAAAAATTGAATGCCTTGCATCAATGAAATTAAATCACAATATGATCATACATCATTATAAGATGATTTTCCTCTTTTAAAAGCTCAATTTGTATATATGTCTATGTAATTTACAGACAATGATGACAGTTTTCCTTACCAGGAACCTTGCAAACCCCCTCCTGCAAAAATTCCTGGATCCGCCCCTGACTTTAATACTAATTCTCGTTTCTTTGACCTGCTCGTTGGGTTGAACGCTTTCTACCACGTATCTAGCAACATGTGGCAACATCTTGCTCAAAAGCATGTGTGGGCTTCACCATGGAAATACACAAACTAGAAATAATGATTTTCCGAATATTCACACAAACCTGGCGGAAAATGTAAATTCAAAACCCCATACCAACACGTCAACAGATTTCGCCATGCAAAAGAAGGAAAAGGAACCGAGAGAAAGATTCGAAATAAAAGAAACTACATAGATAAGAATTAACAGTGGTCTGTATCCACATCTTAATACATGTCTCTGTATAATTATTGTGTATTTTAATGTATAGATATGATGTCTATTTATAGACTAATCACGATTTATTTATATGTACAAATAGCAACAAATATTTACACCTGTTTACATACCCACCGTCAATACCAACAAACCTACCGTCATTACCAACAAACCTATCGTCATTACCCCATAACCAACAAACCGGACGTCATTACCAACAAACCAACCGCCATTGCCAACAAACCAGACGTCATTACCAACAAAGCAACCGCCATTACCAACAAACCAGACGTCATTACCAACACACTTACCGTCATTACCTACAAACCGGACGTCATTACCAACAAACCGGACGTCATTACCAACAAAACGGACGTCATTACCTACAAACCGGACGTCATTACCAACACACTTACCGTCATTACCAACAAACCGGACGTCATTACCAACAAAACGGACGTCATTACCAACAAATCTACCTTTATTCCGTTCAGAATAATTTAATTTGACTAAAATTTTCAAACGTTTCTTTTGTTATCATCTATTTTTGAATTATTATAACAAAAATGGCCAATTCTTTAATAAGTAGAAAGATTTGCAGCAAATTGACTCTTAACATGTCGTCACTATTCCACGACTTGTCACAAATGCAACAAATCGACTCTTAGCATGTTGCCACTTTCCCCGACGTGTTCGTCGTCGTTGCACGATGCCATCAAATTGTCTAAAAGAATCGTCTGTGTGCGATAAGCATTAGATGTCTGTCTGATCTTTCGTTACCAGATGGGATGAGCCTTGGGTTTCATTAAGTTTTCCCTTTCATGTCCCTTGAACGGTAAATTATGTAATGAAATGCACGTGCGAGAACTTGTATAATATAAGATAAAGTGTTTATATAGACATTTAATAATATAGCATGGAGTGATAGAGGTTACATAAGAATAAGAAACATGTAAATACCGTTTATTATCGTAACATTTATAGTCGAGAGAATACAGGATAGATTTAATACTCATAAATAAACACAAAATAGATAGCATATTTCTAAAATAACCCATTACAAGCATAATACTGGAAGAGAAAATATTGTCTTATCACAGAGGAAGTTTTAATGTTCACAGAGGAGTCAGGGAGATAGGGGGGGGGGGGGTGAGAAAGAGAGAGAGGGGTAATTTAAATTTATGTCTTTAGCCCGGGGAGGAAACCCACGGGGTTCGACGGGCGACCAACCCTACACCTTGTCACGCACAACCGGGGGAATCGAAACCGCACCAGTTGATTCAATGACAGACCGTATGATACAAAGCACACGCGCTAACCATTCGGAGTCATAGGGTGTCAAGATCTGTAGACATTTTAATGCATAATAATACCTGAGCGCGCACAGTACGTTTCATCCCTGAGCCGAAATAAAGTGGCAGCGCTCGAATGTAGAGACTGATTTCGACATCTTGAGCTTTTATATTATTGCCATGGTTTCAAAATGTCAGATTGACATTTGACCCGACAACCTCTCTGTCTATCTATGTCATCGTGTCAAAAGTTTTGACCCAGAGCAGGAATATTCTAAAATCTGACACTCTTAGAACTACTTCAATTTGACCTTTAAATTTCAGGTGAAACCGGCGGCTGATCTACATCTGAAGTACAAAGAAAAAGAAAATTGACCTATATCCTGTAGTGTAAGGATATTTGATAGAAGATCTAAGGCAGGGGTGTGGTAACAGCTGATTATTCTTGAGAAACCCGACCCCATTGGGCACGAGATCTAATATTTATATCTTTATATCGTAAGGTGGAGGGGGGGGGGGGGGTCAGAAATTTGGGGCTGGGTCGAAATCTGCTACGAGGGAAATTTTGGCCGGACATCAGGACTATATCCTATTTTTTATTGATTTCCAACTGCCAAGAGATCTTTTACGTGCATAGCCATATGTATACGTGACTTCGGCTTTAGGTCCCATCCAAACGACTAGACATCTGTCCTTACAGGGCCTTCCCTCCAACCCCGAATAGACAGTCAAGCAGACAAAATACAGTCAAATAAAAAAAACACACAACAAAGCCACACATCCATATAACAAGATCCAAATAAAAAGAAAATAACCCACATACGATATACGGTCGTGTCATTTGAATTACATACAATAAAAATATATCGATGGACTTCGGATGATTGGGCTACACTTGTGGTTAAAAAAGACCAGAATTGGCAGGACTGCAGCCGAATGACGTGGAATTCAGTCACATTTCTGTCACCGAGATGGGTGTAAGTAGAATCGCGAGGCAATTAAAAACAACGAAAATATTTCCCCTGTCATAGTTGGTTATATTAATTTTGGAATTTTGTATAACTATTATTATTCACCATGTCTTGATGTCCGATTGGGCATATTCCTGGTCGGACAATTAAGGACGTTTTGAAAATAGCGCCGGATATGTCCGGAATACACGGGCGAAATTCGATCACTGCCATTCCATAAATGCGTTGTTGCCTGGTTGAAAGCACCCTTTTCACTCGATTGTCACTATGTTTATGATAAAGATAAGTATCCCAACAAAGCCACTGAATATGTCAGGAGACAGCTGGTTGGCTGATGAAGCAACACTTTAAGCAGTGGTATTTAAACATGTTTAGTCTGTAAGCATGCACGTCTGTAAGCCCCTGTGTAGTAAATACAGTAAACGTATACGTTGAATAACATGTTGGAATGTGTTAATAAGACGTGGTATATATCAGTGTTGATATAAGTCAAGTTATATAAAGCCTATAATCAGATATCCCACTGTGATTATTGATATAAACTGGTAGATATAATATATTATACTTTAAACAAGAAACCCGTGTCATATTACTCAAAACTTTCTACATTTGACCTTGGGTTTTAAGGTTAACATGACTTTAAGAACAGACTATTTCTTATTGGTATTATTCAGAACATAAATAAATAACAACACATCTCTCATCCAAATGTGTCTTACATGACAATACAACCCCAAACCAAAATTATCTACGCCTACCATAACCATCTCATATCTCAATAAACCATCTCGTGTCTCAACAAACCATCTCGTGTCTCAACAAACCATCTCGTGTCTCAACAAACTATCTCGCGTCTCAACAAACCATCTCGTGTCTCACCAAACCATCCCATGTCTCACCATCTCATGTCTCACCAAACCATCTCATGCCTCACCAGACATCTCATGCCTCGCCAAATCATCTCATGTCTCACCAGACCATCTCATGTCTCACCAAATCATCTCATGTCTCACCAGACCATCCCATGTCTCACCACACTATCTTGTGTCTCACCAAACCACCTCATGTCCCAGCAAGTCACCTTGTACCCTACTTAACCCTCCCATGTCTGACAAAAGTATTCCATATCCCATAAAACCAACTGTCTCACCTAACCCATCTCATATCTCACCAAACCATTTCATCTCTCACCAAACTATCATGTATCTCCCCAAATGATACCATTTCTTGACTAACCATCCCAAGTCACACCCAACCACCAAATACCTGACCAGAAAATCATATGTCTAATGTTTAAGACAAAATGAACATTTTAAAATTGGCACATGAATCGCTTACCAGAAAGCTTACAAGCGCTATCTGTAATGAAATGACTCTATGAATGAAGCTAAGCATATCCCAGAGGAAAATACTACCACTGTTGTAAACAAAAATAATATATTCACAGAATATAAATGATTAGAAATTACAGAACGATTGAATGTAAATCAGTTTATATACATTCATATTACATTATTATATGCGTCGTGACCAATTTGATTTCATTTCTAGGTGCCAAAAAAATAGAGATTTAGCTCCCTTCATCTGTAGGAATATAAAAATTTCAAAGTTTGGGACAGAAACCAATGTAAATTTTATAGAAGTTTAAATCCACAACATAATTACATTTCATTTAATATAAATGATACAACGTTTGAATATGTAACATAATGATACAATGTTTGAATATGTAACATAATGATACAATGTTTGAATATTTAACATAATGATACAATGTTTGAATAATTAACATAATGATACAATGTTTGAATATGTAACATAATGATACAATGTTTGAATATTTAACATAATGATACAATGTTTGAATAAGTAACATAATGAGCAATCTGGAAATCTTAAACGACTAATTGTCTTCAGTTATTATTTTACTTTCATAATGTATTTTGGATATTTTCCCATAATAATTGACGATGATATACTAGAGTCCTGTTAGCAATAGTTAGTGCAGCCAGGATAAGCATACTCCTAGGACACAAGATATTGCTATCCGATATAAATGATCACATCTGGAATAAGCCCACTAATCATTACTTGATTTATTTCATCAATTTAATAAATACTATTGTGACTCTGTTAGGATCATTTGTGCCACGTACAAAAACAGTGTTGTCTCGCAATAAATCTACATCCTCATAAAGGATCACTTTCAATTGTTCAGGGGCAATAACTAAGCATAAAATTGATATGTAAAGTCTGAATTTCACTAGGTTTCCTCCTCCTGTTGCATGATTTCGGTTCTAATAACCTCTGAAGTCGGAGGACAGATGGACAGAAGTCATTACAAAAAGAATATAATACAAAAAGATATCTGAAAGTTTTTAAGTCTCATGGACATGATTCAATAATGAACTATATAATGTCCTGATGATATTGGATACTAATAATATATTATTGAAAGGTACAACAACTTAATATTTTGATTTGAAATTTCTCACAGCGTAAATTGACTAAATGGATAAACTTATTGTCACATTCTTTCATTTACATCAGTAAATCCATTTTTATTTACGATGTCTCGTGAATTCTGGGAGGGTTCCTTCAACCAATCAATACATGACGTTTATTATATAAATATAGAAATTTATATTTCACGTTTCACACGATCTCCGTACACTCATTTCCTGGTAAAAATAAGAAAAAAGAAGAATGAATATCAGAAATTAATAGAAATTAAACGAAATGGATTTAACATCCTACTAGTCTACTCACATTACCCTCGTTGGTGCAGGAATGCAAGACATTATATCCCATTTCATTTCTATGGTGAAAAAATTGAATTGAATTGAATTCTAATCCTTGAGTGGCATTTAGTGATTGAGCACAATAAAAAACACAACACAATTCATATGGAAAACAATCACCGGTTTATAGGCACAGCACAACGTTTCGACAAGTATTCTCTTATCGTTATCAAGTACAAATTATTTGTACTTGATAACGATAGGAGAATACTTCCATATAAATTGTGTTGTGTTTTTTTGAATTAAATTCAATTCAATCAACTCAATCTGAATAAAATACAGATCTATGTTTCGTTTTGTTTCGTTTTTTATTTATACTTTCAATGGCTGGCCTACACTACATGAAGATCTGACTGGTTGTACTGGGAGGTTTCTAGTGGTCTACCCACAATTCCGTGACGGTAATATAACTACTCTTCCAGATCCTAGTGTAGTGAAGACAAGTAAAACAAGAAGAGCGAGAAAAATGGGATTAAACAAAAGCTAAACACAAACTAGGTCATTTTGGGACTAACATGTGGTTCAGTTCTATTTCAATAATTGCGTAGGGGTTTTTAACAGTGGGAGGAAACTCACGAGGTTGGACAGGCAACCCTACGCCTTGTCACATACAATCGGGGAATCGAAACCATGCCAGACCTTATGATAAAACATGCACGCACTAACATGCACGCATACAACATACAACATGCACGCACTAACCATTCGGCCATCCAACCGTCCTAATGTTATAGTAAGGACAGTTCACAAACAGTGATAACTGACAGCTAGATAAAATTTACTGCAGGAACCCAGTGAAGAATTATCACATTAATTTTGTTAAATTTAAATCTTGTTAACCTACACATGTAGACAAACCAACTTACCCATGAATTCAAGAGAGCCGATAGTGAAAATTTGTTGGACATCTTTAATAACGATCTCTCTAAATTCTGCTGAATTTCTTGAAAAAATGGAGTAGCATCTGCAAATAAAATCATATAATTTAAATATATTTTTTAAAATTTTAATTCTGTGAATAAACATGTCGATCCCATACTTTGTCAGCATGGTGTACACGAAAAATTACATTGTGGTCATAAAAATGAAACATTAGTAGAGCTTATAATAATTATTTATACATGAAATCCATGTATTTCCTTTTGGCTATTTAAACATACATTATGCAAGAGCTAAATCTGATTATTGCAAGTCTTTATTTAGGCTTCAGATGTCATAGAAATTATAAATTAGATCGTTATTTACACAACAAGCACAAAATCATCTCTGTAGACCCACGGATGGCTTGGATTGGGCTTGGATTTAAACAGGATTTCATTGAATGATTAAATTTTAAATGGTGTCATGAGCAGAGATTAACCATTACGTTGAGTGCGGCCGTAACAAATGACATCTAAAGTAAAGTGCAATAACCTAAACACAGATAATGACAAATTATACAATTCCTGGAGATCCTGTTACAGGTCTTATGTCTTAATAATATCAATAAAAATATTTTTATTTCCCTGAGCAAACCGAAAAGGCTTACAGTACCACCCAGAGAGAGAGAGAAATGGGGTTTAACGTCCACTCGACACAAACTAGGTCATTTCGGGGCTAACATATGGTTTAATTTTATTTCAATAATTCGCTTGCGCATAGGGGTCTTTAGCAGTGGTAGGAAACCGGAGTGCCCGGAGGAAACATAAGAGGTTGAGAAGGTGCCCCTATCTTCATGCCACATACGCTCACACCAGGGATCGAAACCACAGCCGCAAGCCAGAGGTGACCGGCCAGCTAGAGGTCGAAGCGCGGCACTCTAGACCACTAAGCCATCCCAACCCCCACTGTACCACAGCCATTTCTTGAGATTATGTAGGTGGAGTTAAAGCCCGTCAATCAAAAGGTGTAGATGGAATTAGCTAGGTTTTCTAGTTAAACATTACAGTGGTGATTACAATGTTCAGAATAAAGTAATTTGACTGAAATTTTCAATACATTCTTCTTTCATTATCTTTGTTTGAACTATTATAGCCAGAACGGCTTACAGAAGTCTCCCATAATATATCTTTAAATAGCTTTTATTATCAAAGGCATAACATAAAATAAATTCTGGATTTTTCCCCATATTAATACATGCCAATATACTTTAAACCAAACACATATACCAGTACACATGGAGATCATTCCATTAAAATCCACTGATATAATTTATATGTCAGCAATTTACAACCTAAATCAACTAAATGAAAAGGCAGACTAACAATTAAGAGTTTAATACATCAACTAAATGATGGTTTCATCATTTATTTTACTTAATTCTTCAGCTGTTGAGTTCTATAATAGCAGAACAACTGTTGATAATGTTTAAAACTGTTTGACTAATAATAAAATAACAAAACAGTTACAAAACAACAAACTGACTTAAAAATATTCAACGATGAAGACAGATTGGTTTTGTAAATTAGGAATACAGAATGGTTTCTGGAAGAGTATACACACTAAAAAGGGAGAGAGAGAGAGAGAGAGAGAGAGAGAGAGAGAGAGAGAGATGGGGTTTAATGTCCAGTTGACATAATTCAGGTAATTTCTGGATTAACATATGGTTCGATTTTATTTCCATTTTGCTTAAGCTGTGGGGCGAAACTGGGGGACCTGGCGAAAACTGACAAAATCCCAATAAACTTCATAACCTAATGGGGTTTTTTACAACTGTAAAGACCCCTTTTACACAAGATTTTCTGTCTCTCTCCCTCTCTCTCTCTCTCTCTTTTTCTCTCTGTCTTTAAACTGTTATTCTTGGTGTTTTATTAGATTATTCATCTGTTTTGCATGTATAAAGCAGGAGTTTGAAAGATTACGATAGATAACCAACTCAGAATAGATCAAGAGTCAAACATAAAACCACTGTTAATAAAATACTGAGCATGAAAACTTATCCAGGCTTTCAATCAGGTGAAAAGTTATCCAGACATTATATTCAATAATCATCAATCTCTGCTAAATAAACAGAACCTCATCATGTTTATTTAACACCAGAATCTGGAAACCTCAACACAATTCAATCATTATAAAGAACATTACTGACACATAAACTTCCTCTAGAGGAAACCAAGCATGAATGAAATCGGGTCTCATTTACATCAGGAAAAAGCACAATAAAAGTAATAAAAGTGCCCCAGAAAAACAACCACAATAAAATACAGAATTAAATCTTAACAATTTTGATACGTTGTCAGTAAATCCTGGTGATTTTCATAGTAAATCCTAGTGATTTCCATAATCCTAGTGATTTCCATAGTAAATCCTAATGATTTCCATAGTAAATCCTAATGATTTCCATAATCCTAGTGATTTCCATAGTAAATCCTAATGATTTCCATAATCCTAGTGATTTCCATAGTAAATCCTAATGATTTCCATAGTAAATCCTTGTGATTTCCATATTAAATCCTAGTGATTTCCATATTAAATCCTAGTGATTTCCATAATCCTAGTGATTTCCATAGTAAATCCTTGTGATTTCAATTGTAAATCCTTGTGATTTCAATTGTAAATCCTTGTGATTTCCATTGTAAATCCTTGTGATTTCCATAGTAAATCCTTGTGATTTCCATTGTAAATCCTAGTGATTTCCATAGCAAATCCTAGTGATTTCCATATTAAATCCTAGTGATTTCCATATTAAATCCTAGTGATTTCCATATTAAATCCTAGTGATTTCCATAGTAAATCCTAGTGATTTCCATATTAAATCCTAGTGATTTCCACAGTAAATCATCCATGCTTTGTGATATTTGTGCATAAAAATGAACATCTGTCACACTTTTTGAATCTTGGAACATAAGGCCAGACATTGCTATTATCATATTTAACAGATAAATTTCTGTACAAAGGATATCATGAGCCTTCTATTGCAGTTTCTATAGGGGTCATGACCAAAATTCAGTAAGCTAACCGTAAAAGGCTTTTTGGGGTTTTTGGTGACTGAAAAAAACATTTTAAAAGATAGAGAGAGAAATGAGGTTTAACGTCCACTTGATACAAACTAGGTCATTTTGGGACTAACATATGGTTCATTTTTTTTCAATAATTCGCTTGCGTGTAGGGGTCTTTAGCAGTGGACCAAGAGAATACCCACAAGGTTGGAAGGCAACCCTACTCCTTGTCACAAATAAAGGGGAATCAAAACCACAGCAGTTGACTCAATGACAGACCCCCATCCCCTCAAAAACATTTTGAGATGCAATTATTTTAGTTTAAGTTTTTTGACATGATTTTTGTCAGACTGAAAGTAGAGGAGAGCAATAAATAATACAACATACATATGTACATGTGTGTTATTTATAGAGCTAATCTGTCAAACATATCAGACAGAAAGTTTATTTTTATATTTCAAGTACTGGTACTTTACTCATCACAAGCTTGTCTATTCAACATGGCAGATTTATTTGCTAATAAATATTTTAAAATTAAACTAAAATATTAGACATTTTGATATTCTACCCTGATCTGCCAAAAAGAAAAAAAAACAAAACAATTAACATTTGTTAAAAAAAATGGACCAAAATAAGAATTTGTTAATTGAGAGTGTATAGTCAGTAAAAACTGTTGAATTTTTTTAAAAACTAGAGTGATAAAAGTAAAGTAATTTGTCACCGTTAATTTCTACACCTAACAATCAGATTTGAAAAAAAAAGAGAAAATCTAGCTGAATGTAATTACAGTAGAATCTGCATTAAGCAGCCACCCATGGGAATTTTTACGATTGGCCGCTTAACGGGAGTGGCCTCTTAATAAAATCTTGTGTTTTTTTGTGCTGACATCAATTAGTATTACGCTTGGGTACACTTGCATCGGTAAATTTGGCCGTCGCTGAATCTCGGACATAACTTCCGTAAACTTGTCATATTTTCCCAACCTTCAATACTACTGTCTATCATTGTGATGCATTCGATAATATTTATCCATTGTACATATTACTATAAGCATAACATAGCAGCTTTGTCTCCAGAAAATATAGACTGCAGCTTATCTTGGATGCCTTTTAAGAAATCTAATCTGTATCATGTTCACAAGCTTTTCTGGACACCAATCTGATTAAAACACAGATCCTATTTTGTTCCAGTTTTAACTTTTTATAGTTTAAAATTTTGTTTTACTTGTCTTCATAACACTTATTGATGTGAGGATTAGGCAATGAAATGGTATGTTACAGTTGGTGTGCCTTGCGCAGAACTGTGGGAAAACTACCAAAAACGATTGATTAATCAGTATCTGACATCATAGGGTCAAAAGCCACTCTGTAACTCCTGACTCGACCTACCAGTACAGGTGGTCAGATCTTGATGTAGTGTAGGCCATCGAAAGTATAAAAAAAAACAAAACGTAATATAGAGATGTATTTTAATCAGATTGCTGGACGCATATATCACTGGAATAGATAGTACTAGAATGCTGAAAATAAAACAGGGTTCATCTTGAGGCTTCGGGGGGTTGGGATGGCCTAGTGGTCTAGAGTGCCGCGCTTCGACCTCTAGCTGGCCGGTCACCTCTGGCTTGCGGCTGTGGTTTCGAGCCCTGGTGTGAGCGTATGTGGCATGGAGATAGGGGCGCCTTCTCAACCTCGTGGGTTTCCTCCGGGCACTCCGGTTTCCTACCACTGCTAAAGACCCATACGCGCAAGCGAATTATTGAAATAAAATTGAACCATATGTTAGTCCCGAAATGACCTAGTTTGTGTTGAGTGGACGTTAAACCCCATTTCTGTCTCTCTCTCTTAAGCCTTCACGCTAAATTTGAAAAAAATCAATAGGATTCTTCATATCACTTTCCTAATTTTTCTTGCACAAAATTTGAAATATATTTGTTCAAAAGTATAGCCTCTATTACATTAACAAGCTTTTAGTAAATTAAGGTACATATAAATCTAGAAGATTGCGGAATACTGAATATTGATAGGCCTTTTCCGGTTTAGAAGCCAATGCTTGACATCAAAATTGAAAAAAAATCCAAGGAAAACTGTATCCTCTACCATGTTCACATGTTAATTGTTGACTGAGTGACGGACGGACAAGGGTAATGACTACATACAATAAACCCACACTGAAACCTCTACTATGGATATTAATGTCAAAAAGTATTATTCAAGTCAAAATAGAAATGAAGTTTAATGTCCTACTTTGTCGCACTGTGAGCGTAACCATGGCATAAGTAAATTTAAATTTATATGACCTGGTCACCACCTCTCTCGGGATATTACTGTTGCATTGTGGGCCTTACCAAGGCAGAGGTAAATTTAAATTTAAATGAACTTTGCACCACCTCTTGGGATATTACTGTTGAATACGCCATAAAAGTATTGTTCAAGACTACATAAACCCCATTTACATTACAAATTTTAGGCGTGCCAGATACCGTTCTTGAAATTTATCGCGGCCTAGTACCGTGCCCAGTGCGGCACGCTTATCGCGGCCAAGTGTAAACGGGGCTATACACCGAACGCTTAAATTCATTACATATAAACATGTCATGTAGCATTGTGGTTTTTTTTCTTCTTTTTAGAATATAGCAACACTTCATACATCAAAATATATTCATCTCTCACAATACCTGACAGAGATCTCCCATTTCAAGCATTGAACCATATCTCAATTTTAGTATTAACATCAGTTTAAGTTATTCAAGAAAACAATAATTAGTCCTCCATCATAACTTTAACTAGTAAAATCTATCAGAAGATGTCAGAGAACAACTTGTGGTATTTTTTTAGCATTAGACTAATAGAGTTTACCATAGTATAAAGTAATTATCACTAACATAAACACTAGATTACTGATCTAACCCTTAAACAATAGAATTATAGTAACACTAATAGTATTGGTATTCCAGATTGATATACATAATTATTGTTACACTAATAGACATTACTGGAATTCCAGATTTAAACAACTAATTCGTTTGTCAACAGATCTATATTAAAGATAATTTTATCCTAAAAATATACATCTATACATATATAAAGCTAAGAGAAAGGGTCAGGGAGAGAGAAAGAAAGAGAGAGAGAGCAGCCTGTAACTCATACTCCTGCGCAGTGTTTCGTTTGATTAGAACTAATCCACTTCACACTGCTATCTTGAGTGAACATTGTTGTGCTAAATTATTATTGGTCAGTAGTGCCATTACCAACCAATGAACTACATTGTAACAAACAATATCGGGGTTAACCAGACCTCAAAATATGTTACCGCAATGTATCTAGTGACAATCGCGACTTGTGTACGTCATAACCCGCGAAATTTATTATGCTCGATTATCCAGTTCCAACATGTTTTCTTCGTCGGCCATTTTGAAAATTATGCCGAATGCAAGAAGAGAGGAGGGATTTGATTGGATGTTAAAAAGAGACACGCCCCGCCCAATTTCAAGAATATGACTTTTATCCAGCAATGGTAAGAGAGGGATTTCTCGCGCCATTGCTTCAGGAATATGCCTGTAACTCCACTTAACACAAACCAGGTCACTTAAGAACCGATATATGATACAAATTTACTTAAATCACAGTGGGACTTGAGTGAAGGAAACCAGGGGAAACCCCAGGGGAAACCCATAGGGCTGTACAAGCTTGGGATCAAAACCATGCCACTTGACTGTACGACAAGACCTTATGATCTAAAGCACACTAGTTAGACCACTCCACCCTGTCAACTTTACCCACTCACAAATTGGACTATATAAGAGAGAGAGAGAAATGGGGTTTAACGTTCACTCAACACAAACTAGGTCATTTCAGGACCAACATATGGTTTAATTTTATTTCAATAATTCGCTTGCGCGTAGGGGTCTTTAGCACTGGGAGGATACCAGAGTGCCCGGAGGAAACCCACGAGGTTGAGAAGGTGTCCCTATCTCAAAACCACAGCCACAAGCCAGAGCTTACCAGCCAGCTAGAGGTCGAAGTGCAGCAGTCTAGACCACTAGGCCATCCCAACCCCCCGACTAAATAAGAAGATTAACAATTACGGTATATAAACATTCAACATTTCGATGACGATACTCTCTCGTTTTAATGAAATGAAATGGGTTCTGCTTCTAACTTGAGATCCCATGTATACACTGACTTGCGCATTATAGATCGCTTGGCGGTTGGAATTCAATAGAAGAATCAACTATAGTGCTGCTACCTGGACAAAATTTCCCTCATAGCAAACTGTATGGCGTATGCTTGTCTTTATCAGCAGAGTCGCAGCAGAACACTAGGACGTTAAACTCTCTCATTTCAGTTCATTTTTGTCTAAATTCTAAATATCATTCAAATACGATTAACAGGTGCAACATAAGGAAACAAGCTTCTGCTAATTCAAGGAATGTTTTAAACTAATCATTAAATTAGAAACAGAAGTGATATGTATGATATAAAAAGATAAAACAATCTGTTAGAATGATGGATGTGTTCTACAGAGATGTTATATTCTACAGAATGTGATGGATTACTGGGTGTGGGAAGAAACCCGTTATATAATTATTTCAAGTAAAAACACTGATGCCATTAGCAAACTTTCTTCTGGATTCCTTGGTGGGTGAAGTGGCGTGACTTTAATTCCCTGCTTGTACGTGAGAAGGAGTAGGGTTCTACGGTTTCCTCCCTCTAAGGGCAAACGAATTATTGAAATAAAAATTGAACCATGTTAGTCCCGGAATTACCTAGTTTGTGTTGAGTGGATGTTAAACCCCATTTCTCTCTCCCTCATTTTGGTGAGTGTGGCTCAGTGAGTAAGATGTTCACTCGCTACCGTGGAGTGGAGTTTCCGTGATCGATTTTAAAACTGATTACATCCATTCAGGGAGGTCATCAATTGTTGGTATTTTGATTTTGATTTTGTTTTTTTAATCATATACTAAATAATCAATCCAAGTAGGCTACATATTAGCGTGTATTAAGAAGTGAAAAAGTTAATCTTTTAGCGTGGATATTTCAGTGAAAAATACAAATGACGCGGCATTACTTTAATAACAAATTTGAACAAATGAAAATAAACAACCATCTTGCATATCTCTGACAGTTTCACATCATTTCTCATATTTGGAAACTGAGATAACTGACAGAGAATGATGATCACAAACTTAAAAACAAACCCAATCCTGTGATTTTCAACATGAACATTTTTCATACGAGTATTCATGGCAAATACCTTTAAATTTGATAATCGTCATTTGAGGGTTTCTAAATCCCCTGCAAGCTACAATATTGTGAAAGTTGAATCTCTAAAAGTGGTTCAATTACATTCAATGTTTACAAGAATATGAGGAATTAGATATGCTTTCTAAAGTAAACAATAAATAAATAATACACGTACAATGGATATTGTATCATCATCCCTATAGCATCCCATCAAAAAGGAGCAAACACTCAAATATATGTAATCTTAAAAGAAATTAAAGTTTTGGTTGTGATAATAAATCTAAAAGTGAGAGCCAAAAGAATAACCATTATCTATTCCAAATGTATAATTATGATACATGTATCTAAATATGAGGCAATTTTAAACAAGATCATCATAAGTAGGATATTATGAATAAATTTGCAACATTTGTGGTCTAAGGGGAGATAAAATGGATTTACGGTCATTATACAGAGTTATCACCCTTTAATTGCACCCCTTTTCCTCCTTTTTCTGTTATTAAAGATGCATTATGTAAGATCAAGTTAGATGAAGAGCTGTCCGTTCTACTACAATAGCTTAATATAATATAGATAATTAAATATGAATATACTGAAAATTTCAGACAATTACTTTATTTTGATATAATTTAATGACTTTTGCAGTTATGATTGCTGTTGTTTCTCCAAATAATAAAGTTTACTTTGTAAGTTAAAGAGAGAAAGAGAGAGAGAAGTGGGGTTTAACATCCACTTGACACAAAGTATTTCATTTTGGGACTAACACATGGTTCAATTTTATTTCAATAATTCAATGCACGTAGGGGTTTTTAGCAGTGGGAGGACCAGGAAAGTTTGGACAAGCGACCCTACTCCTTGTCACGTAGTACCAGAAAATCGAAACCATGACAGTTGACTCAATGACAGACCTTATGATATAGTGCGCACATGCTAATAATTCGGGCATCGAACCCTACTTTGTAATATAAAATAATGTAGAGACTTACCATAACCTTCTGAGTGTGTATCACATTCAGGTGTTTGTTTAGGATAATCTGTAGGTATCTGTACAATTAATGGTGGAACACTCGGTAGATTTTTATCATCTAAAATATATAATAAATTGATGACTATTAATAAATTATTATACATTGATGAAAATGCGTACAAACATTCTGAGTTTTGATCATTTACCTGAGCAATCACCACATTAAGTTGTTGCGCACCAAAATCGTGTTAATTACTTAAAGTGAGAATTTCATATTTTTAAGTTATATTTTTAAGTGTATCAAAATAAAGCCTTAAAATCGATGTTATCTATAAACAGTCCTATTAATCCTATAATTCACTATTATCAGTTGTGAAATTGGCAAAAAATATCATTTTCAACTTCAAATTCAAATGTTTGAAGATAGCTATTCACAAGAAGGATAAAAAAACATGGGAGGTAATTGTGTTATTATTTCCAGTGCAAACGATTTTTAAGTGTTAGAGTGATACCTATGATCGTATAATAGTGAATTGACAACCTCTATTAAGCAACAGACACAGAAATAATTATGTTTTGACTTTCTTAAAAAAATATGAAATTCTCGCTTTAAGTACTAAGCTCTATTCACAGATAGAGAGAGAGAAATGGGGTTTAATGTCCACTCAACACAAAACTAGGTCATTTCGGGACTAACATATGGTTTAATTTTATTTCAATAATTTGCTTGCGCGTAGGGGTCTTTAGCAGTGGGAGGAAACCGGAGTGCCCGGAGGAAACCCACAAGGTTGAGAAGGCGCCCCTATCTCCATGCCACATACACTCACACCAGGGCTCGAAACCACGGCCGCAAGCCAGAGGTGACCGGCGAGCTAGAGGTCAAAGCGCGGCACTCTAGACCATTAGGCCATCCCAACTCCCCCTCTATTCACAGAGAAAACTCACAACAATATTGGTGACACACTGAAAATATGTCATGAATGGACGTACCTAATTTACAGATGAGATGTATTGAGAGATTACTGGAATGATGTAATGGATCAACACTGATTTTAAATCGGGGATCTAATCTGGCGATTTCACCCTGTAACACATTTGATAATTCATTCTCATTTGACGGCGGTAATTTACGTTTTCTACTTGGTGCCACTGGAGCTCTGAAAACAATATCGAGTTATCTTGTTTAAGATGCATAATGTAAAATTAAGAGCTGGCAGTTCTTGCTATAATAGTTCAAAAATAGATAATGAATAATGAATATGTTGAAAATTTCAGTCAAATTACTTTACTCTGAGTGCAGTTATAAGAGTTTGAAGTTTTTATTATCTGTTTTATCGTTAAACTTCTCTAGAGAGCTGATTACGATCTTGTCACGTTAGTAAATGTTTAAATAACAATTTATATAATATTCGAAGCCAGAAAAACGTTGTGCAGTAAACAGATTTAGTTCTTATGTAATGCAGCTTTAAGAGTTGTCAAGTTCGTGAAACTCATGTGACTGGGATATTAATATGGAATACATTTGAGAATTTTCTAATGGCAAAAGACAAAACTACTATACTATGATAGGTTGATGTGTTAAGAAAGTTTCATGGCCATATCTTGAATGGTTTATGATGTAAAAAGAGGGATAGAGGGTGGGAATGGGGTTTAAAGTCCTCTCAACACAAACTACTAGGTCCTTTCATGAAAAACACATGGTTAGCTTTTATTTCTTCAGCACTGGAAGGAAACCGGAGGACAGACAATCCTAGTCCTTGACATGAACTAGCGGGGAATCGAAATCATGCCACTTCACCTTATGATTTCACCCGCGTGCGTTAAACCATTAGACACCCCCAACCCCCCTTATGAAACAGAAAGAAGGCAGCCCAGTGCCTATCCCTTTGATAACTTACTTAAGGCATCGGATAAAAAGACAAGTGATGTTTCTCATAATAAAAATGACATGTTTCGAAAGAAAAAGTCTATTATTATGTTGACTTACTTGATGGACTGACCAAAGAAAGCTGATATAGCCGGACCGAATGTTCTCTGTAGACTGTGGTTTATACTGGTTGTTTTAATATTAGCTGCTATACCTTCATATAAACACTCAAACATACTCGCTGTCGTTACAGGCTGAGATGGTGTCGACTGTAATAGAGAGAGAAAGAGAAATGGGGTTTAACGTCCATTCAACACAAACTAGGTCATTTTGGGACTAACGTATGGTTTAATTTTATTTCAATAATTCGCTTGCGCTAAGGATGCAGCGATACCCCGGGAATTACGATTAATCGCGATTATTGGGTCAGGCGATTAAATAATCGTCTCCTTTCTCAATAATCGTTATATCACGATATATCATGATTATTTTCAAAATAATCATGATTATGATTTGGGAGAATCAAATTTATAAAATTAGGAAAGTATATCGTATTATTTCGACCGAATTCTCGTCAAAATGACAGAAGAATGATAAAACACCTCGTGTGAACAGTTTCTAGTTACCCCACTAGGCTACTGCACGCGGATATGAGTAGAGCATCATTGTCATAGAGACCATGACCCGATTGTTGATGATTGATTATCCAGTCGGCAACTACTCATATGTTATAGTACAAACTATGCGTCTGGATAATATTTCTTTTATTATGGTTAGAAAAGGAAATGAAAATTATGGAGTTTAGATCGAAGGGAAAATGGCTTTACAAGTTTCGATAACTTTAATATTTATGATACTCCAACAAAACTTTGAAACATATGACAGTTCCACAAAACATATTAGAACCACATTAATTGACACTGGAAATCATTGTATGACGAGTCGTTTGTCTATCTACGAGTAGTGCGAGTCAATAAAAAGTTTACACGTTTCGTGATGATATGAAATAATGAATGATAGACATTTTTTTTTATTACAACAATATTACATAATATGAAAAAATGCAGTGGGGCAATTTCAGATTTTTAGTGACATAGTAGAAAAATCCTTTACTAATTTACTAATTAATAATACCATAAATAATTAAATTCTCAATAGATTGTGTGCATTTATAACTCGGTAGGAAGCGTGACCCAATTATTCTTTCAATAAACACCGTGTTCGTCTTTCATGAATCCCCGGAGATCAATTCGAGGCATTTTAATATGTAATATCTTTTAATAGGCCACTATAGAATTGTATCTGCATCACCGATATGTTTCACTGTCAACATCTGATATCAGTAAAACCCTGGTGTAGACATATCAATGCATCACTAATCCCACTGTAATACTGTAAAGTAGCCTATATATATTTAATCTAGACTGGTTATGCTTTTATTAGTTTTAATAATCTGTTTTATTAGTTTTAATAATCGCGATAATGAATCCTTTTAGCATGATTATTTCAATTATCACGATAAAAGATCTCATCACGATAATCCAAGATATCGCGATTATTCATTTTGCAATAATCATGATTAATCACTATTATTTTTGCATGTATCGTTGCATCCTTAGCTTGCGCGTAGGGGTCTTTAGCTGCAGTGGGAAGAAACCGGAGTGCCCGGAGGAAACCCACGAGGTTGAGGAGGTGCCTCTATCTCCATGCCACATACGCTCACACCAGGGATCGAAACCACTGCCGCAAGCCAGAGGTGACCGGCCAGCTAGAGGTCGAAGCGCGGCACTCTAGACCACTAGGCCATCCCACACACCCTGAAACACAGATGAAATGAAATGAGTTTAACGTCCTACGGTTACGCTTTGACTGGGCAAATGAGGATGGACATATGCCATACAGTGTGCTTCAAAGGAAATTTTGCCTGGGCAGCAGCACTGTGGCCTACTCTTACATCGAATTCCAACTGCCAAGGGATCTTTTAAGTGCACACCAATGTATACACAGGACCTCTGTTTCTTATCCCATCTGAACAACTGGACAGCTGTCCTTGTCAGGCCTTCCATCCTGCACCACAAACAAGGAAAAAACCCATTTGGAAAATCCCGATGAACTTTCTTGGCCAATGCAAGGATCAAAGACGCGACCTCCAGACTAGCAAGCCAACTCAGCCACCGTGACTCCCATGTATAATGGAACTCTCCCGACAAACATAATGCTGTATGATATTATAACTTACTGATTTCACAGACATATGGTGATTCTCTAAAACCTTTTCACATTTTTCTAATGTAGCATATGGTACACTGGAAAAAAACAAACATAACTTAAAGCCATATAGTTGTTTGTAAATATATTATTAAATAGAAGAAAAAATAAGCAATAAGGAGAGAGAGAGAGAGGAATGGGGTTTAAGGTCATTTTGGGACTAAAATATTGTTTTATTTTATTTCAATATTTCGCAGTGGGAGGAAACCCGAGGACCCAGAGAAAACCCACAAGGTTGGACAGGCGAACCTACTCCTTGTCACGTACAACCAGGGATTCGGAACCATGCCAGTTGATTCAATGATACAGTGCGCACATGCTAAACATTCAGCCATCCAACCCCCTCTCTGTAATCTTATTATAAAAAAGGTCAGTATAATTTTCATAAAACTTGTTATACAGTTCAGATCTTTTGTCATGATCAGTAATAAACTAATACACAATACATTTATATGTATATCATGATCGGTGAGAAAAAAAAACAATAAAGAAACCATTTTTTATACAGTTGAAATGATTTGTTATTTGTCATTATACCGTTTTTTAGGATCTGTTAAAATATCAAGTAGGTTCTTCATCTTCTCATAATCTATTCTGCGACCTAAATATACAAAAGGAATAAATTAAAATATTAATTTCACTCAACAAACATAAAATAATGAAGGAAGAGACTTCATTGGGGTCCCAAAAATAAACATGTAAAATATGGGGTCTATTGAAGTTATAACCCTATGTTTTACTCAAAAACTTGACTGCTATTTCACTGCCTGCTATCTTCTGAAGTTTGATTTCTTTTTCAGCTGTCTATAACGTTTCGTACAAAATAATCTTAACTATCTAAACCTGTCAATCAGCTGGCAAACAGTCAGTAGATGGGTTAAACACTATTGAAACCATGAATACTTATCTGATTTTGCAATGAATTATATGAGATTTAGGTCTTTAGCAGTTGGAGAAAACCCATTAAGTTAGGCCGACGACCCTATCATAGTTAGTATCTAACTGTAACACTGCTGTTGATAAGTGACAGTTTAACATCAAATTTAGTATACAACCAGATTATGGCCAGTACAGTAGAACAGACACCAGGGAAAGAGAGAGAGAAATGGAGTTTAACTTAACATCCACTCAACACAAACTAGGTCATTTTGGGACTAACATATGGTTTTAAATTTTATTTCAATAATTTCGTTTAAGCCTAGGGGGTCTTTAGCAGTGGGAGGAAACCGGAGGAGAACCATGAGGTTGGACAGGTGACCCTACACCTTGTCACGTACAACCAGGGATTCGAAACTACGCCAGTTGACTCAATGACAGGCTTTATGATACAGCGCACACAAGCTAACCACTCGGCCATCAAACCCCCCTACAGAAACCAGGTAACAGCGAGTTACTTGACATTTTGGTCAGATTTGATCAAAGATCCGACTAAGAAAATCTTATGCAAGAAAAACGTTCAGGATCAAAGGGTCCAAACAAATTTATCCGAGTTGAGCAAAGATCTGACTTAACTGTAGTTACTATGGGAGATATAGTCTGGAGGTGTGTAAATATTAACAGTTGCTATGGGAGATATAGTCATTAGTTCAATAGTTGCTATGGAAGATGTAGTCTAGAGGTGCGTAAATTAAAATAATGACATATAGCCTGGAGGTACGTAAATCAAAATAATGACATACTTTCATCTTTTTCGAGTGTATTGACCATTCCACGGAGTGGTCCAACAAATTTTGATAATTTTTGTAATTTCTCCATATACATCTGTTCATCTGTGATTTGTCTACCACCTGGACTTGGAGCTGGTCCAACAGATCCAGGATTCCCTGAAACACATTTCATAGATCATTATAAACTATTGACGAATGTATCAATGAGATGTAGATGTATCCTTTCAACTGTACATTTTTTTGGTGTCTTCACATTGTGATGCATTTAAGGGCATTGAGTAGTCTTATAACCTCTTTTTTCCATCAACTGGTGCAATTATC
Organism: Patella depressa; assembly: GCA_948474765.1. Taxonomy (NCBI): domain Eukaryota; kingdom Metazoa; phylum Mollusca; class Gastropoda; family Patellidae; genus Patella; species Patella depressa. The sequence goes on from OX419720.1 coordinate 10,953,653, forward strand.
GAAATCTCTTTTTAGCATGTACTAATAGAATTTCCAAGAAAATGTATCTTTTTTTTGGACTTGCTATTAGCATTGTTCATGCCAAATTTAAAGAAAATCCATGCAAAATTTTACTTTTATTGTCATCGGCACCCTTTGATGTCATGCTTTTGGGCTGAGTTTGGAACATAGTTGGTAAATAAAATTGGTATCTTTTTGGTGATTAATATACAGTTTACCAACCAAAATAACAAAAATGGCATATCTTATCCACAAAAATTACAGTAGTGCTAACTTTAAAATGTGCATTTTAGACTGCTCAGCACCCTTAAGTTTCAACTAATGATGAAACATGTCTCTTCTTTAGCTGTAATTTGATTAAATTCAGAAAAACTTGAGTGTATATTTTGTAGATATAAACAAAACTCTAAGAGTGTCACTAATAAGAGATGAAGAAATGATGTCTTATATACCCAGAGGAGGATTGAATGGATCTCATTAGTCATTTGATAAAGGGCTAACCATTGCAATATGCCCTGGATTAAACCATTTGTATACCGCTTGGGGTTTATCATATATCTATATTACCTGGAGTGTTTAGTGCTGCACCAGGGGAGGGAACTCCAGGTCCACCACGCATTGTAGGAGGTGAAGGTGCCATTAAAACTGCAGGAGAACTAAAAAAAGAAATGAGAGATAGATTATAGCTACTATTACAGTACATACAACACCACACACCAAGTTATTCCTGGTCAATTCACCTAATAGGATTCTCAAACAAACGATCTCATATTTAAATGAAACTTTGAAACTTGGCATTTTCCCGGACAACACCCTTAAATACCTTTGATCAAAATCTGAGATGGCTGGGTTTAGGCTGTTGGGTGAATTGACATGGAATGACCCACGCAACAACAATCATACAAAAACTTGGGGAAAGATAGTCAGGCAACAAAACACACAATCACAAGATGTTTAGTCAAGGCTTTCAAATTTGTTCAGCCAGTTCACCCCAATAAACAATTTGAAAGTAAAATTAACCCACCCTGTTTATATTTATTAATTTCAGTTTAAAAGGCACAGGGACATATAAAAATCCTGATTTTATCACAAATGTAAAAGTTCAAAAAGCTATAATACCTACAGCACATAACAATGTTACTTCGCTATTTGAGTGTTTAAAAGTTCTTAAAAGAATTTTTCCAGAACTTTAAAATAAACGCCAATTCTATTACACAGAGTATGTTTTATGTTTATATTACACAATTTATTCTATGTCATCATCTTGTTCAACTTACCAAACATTCTGTGCTGGAGAAGGAGCTTTTCCAATCTGCTGATTCGGCATCTAAAACGACACAAAATAGACAATAGGTTAAAAGACAACAATTCAGGGTTTTACAACTGTTTACTTTCACTAGCAGTGTTGAATAAATAATTAGTCTGTTAATTACTCACCAATACAAGTGAAAGTAAAGAGTCATAAACCCAACAATCAATGTTCATCTAGATAGATTATTTTAAACTATGTAACAGTAGAGGGGGGTTGGGATGACCTAGTGGACTAGAGTGCTGGGCTTTGACCTCTAGCTGGCCGGTCACCTCTGGCTTGCGGCTGTGGTTTCGATCCCTGGTGTGAGCGTATGTGGCCTTCTCAACCTCGTGGGTTTCGTCTGGACACTCCAGTTTCCTCCCACTGCTAAAGACCCCTACACGCAAGCGAATTATTGAAATAAAATTAAACCATATGTTAGTCCCGAAATGACCTAGTTTGTGTTGAGTGGATGTTAAACCCCATTTCTCTCTCTCTCTGTAACAGTAGAAACTAAATATTGTTTGAAGATTCTCACTGAATTTAACAAATTGCAATGGTTTGAAACTTAACATTAAAGCTCCAATAGCATTTTTTTAAGTTATATTTTTAAAATGTATTAAAATAAAGCCCAAAAATAGATTGAACCTATAAACAGTCCTACCTTGTTAAAGAATAATCCTATTAATCCTATAATTCAGTACTGCCAGTTGAGAAATTGGCAAAAATATCATTTTCAACTTCAAATTCAAACCTTTGAAGATGGCCGTCCATGGAGAGGAATGGGAAAACAAGGGAGGTAATTGAGTAACTATTTCCTCAATCACCCTGTGTCACCCTTTATAATGCCCAAAAAATTTTGCCCAGGACCGTATAATAGTGAGTTGACAACCTTTTGAGCAAAAGACATAGAAATAATTATGTTTTGACTTTCTTAGAAAATGTGAAATTGGAACTTTAAATACAGAAATTCCTGCTAAAACAACACAACTAAATGATACCCAAGTTGTAGTGTAAATTTGTTTGATTTATATTCAGACTTACCTGTCGAGGCATATTTGGCGGTTGACCTTGAAAAGGAAGCTGAAAAAAAAAATTTGACAATAAAATCACTGTTACCGGTAATATATTTTTTCAAGTTTTAGGAATGTTAAAAGCAACTGGCCATTAAAACGCCATTTCTTGCTCACTGGTCAAGTGTTATCACAGTAGTATTAAAAGCCATTTTTCTTCTGCACTGGCCCATACTTTTTCAGTTATTTTATTAAATGGCATGCAGCAGAAATTAACCGACTGATGCCGACTTTGTGCATTTTAATAATTCTATAATTCTGAATGATAATAATTTGTCATGCAGCAGCAATTATCCTCTCATGCTTTTGGGGTAAACTGTAACATAAAAAATTTCATTTAAAAAGATATAAATCAAATTAAAATTTGTAAATTAATACATACATTAGCTGCTGAGGCTGGTAATGGCTGACTTTGTACTGGGACTACATTCTGCGGTGATGTCACAATAAACGCATCTTGTCTCTGAAAAGTGAACCAAGTTGGATATTTATTTCATAGCAAGAACTGAAACATCTGATTAAAATACATATCTATATTTCATTATGTTTTTATATTTTTGCAATGGCCTCCATTACACTAAAATCTGATTTGTTGTAGTAGAGCCTTATGACATTCGATTAGCAATCAGTGTCAGTGTTCCAAGCTATTCACAAATACAACTTTTGGTTTGTTTTCTATCGCTGCGAATGTCTATCCACAGATCCTGGTGTAGTGCAGACAAGTGTAACGAACTATATAGAATGGAACGAAAAAGGATATGTGTATGGTTCTATACTAGATGTGGATTAGACAATGAAAGGGTCGGGTGTGATGAGTTCTTGGCGTGGGATGCACAGAATGGTGGGTAAACCACTAGAAAGTCAACAATGATTGGTTAATCAATGTCTGATGTCATAGGGTCAAAAGCCACCTGTATGATCCCTTACGAGACCTTCCAGTGCAACCGTTCAGATCTTCATGCAGTGCAGGCCATCGAAAGTATAAAAATACGAAACAATATATACCTATATTTTAATCATATGGAAAATTTATTGATCCATTTTAAAGCTGACCATTCAATTTGAATAATGAGTGTCCAATTAACAAATGCTTAATTTCTCGATCCCGTAAAAAAAAATAAACAAACCAATTGACAATGATTAATTTTCAAACAGTGATCGAGAAATTAAACCCTTGTAAATTGCCAACTCATTATCAAAATTAATCTGTCACCTTTAAACCCGATACAAATACAAATCAAATGTATTAATGAATGATAAATGAAGTGGTTAAAATAGCATTATGCAAGAGCAAAATCTGCTTATTACAGGTCTTTCTTTAGGCCTGAAATGTTATCTAAATAATCAATTGGACATTAATTAACATATCCAGACCATAATAAACTCTCTATGTGAAGGCTAGCCTTCGATGTTGGCGGATTAAATTCCTATATGCCGCTCAATGGCCGTTGATAATTAAATCAATCGAGTGGATAATCGAGACTAAGCTGTTTATATTAATGATTTGAGTAATGATGACCGAGGCTATGTGAATATTTCAAACGCTTTTTTCTCGGCTAATAGTGGATCAATTTGACTGAAATTTTCAGCAAATTACCTTACACTATCTAGTTTTTAACTATTATAGTGAGAATTGCCATCTCTTTATCTTATCTCCCATAATGTAGCTTTAATGAATGATAAAGAATGATAAATGAATGATACCTATGGTCAATAGTTAATGAATGAAAAAATAAAATGACAACGATAGTTAATGCATGATAAAGAATGATAAATGAAATGATAATTATGGTTAATGAATGATAAATGAATGATATATGAACGATGATGATGATTACCTGTACCTGTAACGGAGGTTTATTCTGTTGCTGTTGTTGCTGTTGTTGTTGTTGTTGCTGCTGTTGTTGTTGTTGTTGAGCCTGATGTTGTTGTACTTGACGAATCTGTGCAGCAGTCATCATACCTGGTCTATGTTGTGGTATCATATGACTTCCCATCATACCTATTACAAGTACATTTTGTATAAATTCAAATTTTTTGAGATATGTTGAATAGTTTTTTTGTTTACAATTTTCTCCCCCCATAGGATGCCTTAGTTTTGAGAGGGAACTCATCCAAAACAAGAGAAAACCATGGAAATAAAGAATCTTGGGTGGTACAGGCAACTTTACTCCTTCTGACATACAACGGATTGAAATGAAATAGGGTTTTTTAGGTCCTACTGTTCTGCTCCGACTGGGCTAATGAAGAGTGCTATGAAGGAAATTTTACCTGGACAGGGGTGCTACAGCCTACCCCTATATCAAATTTCAACTGACAAGGGATCTTTTATGTCTACGCCAATGTGTACAAGGCATCCAATCCAAATGACTAGACAACTGTCCTCGTCAGGCCCCCCGTTCTGCACCACTGACAAGGGGAAACCACAACAGAAAATCCCGATGAACTTTCTAGGCCAATGCATGGATTAAACATGCGACCTCCAGGCTAGTGAGCCAGCGTCTTACCCTCTTAGCCAACGTAACTCCCTACAAATGATCTAGAACCACCAGTAATTTCATATGCAGGTGATGATATAGGGAAATTGAAATTGGTATACACAATGATCCCAGATGACTATTTGTCTATTTTGTTGAACAATAACTAAATTTTTATAATAATACTATGTCTATATTCAGACCTGGATGAAAAGACACCTGTTAAAGACTCAATTATCACACAACATACGTATTATAATAAAGACTTGTGTGTCCATGTAAATATTATAGAAATAGAAAACATAAGGGCACATTGAAAACAATACTTAGATATTGTAATCCAAATTTTAAGATATTTGTCAGCTACATGTGAACTTTTCAAATGCGAAGGGGTGTCAGATGATTTGTGAAGTTTTATATACTGGTACCTGGTTGATTTTGTTGCATGGGTCTTGCCAAGTTCGTCAAGGCATTTAGTGGATCCTGCATAGGTCTCCCCTGCATTTGTGGATTCATTTGGCCTATGGAATGACCTGCGATGGCCCCAACCTGGCCAACAACCATCTGTTGATTCCGTTTGTCTTTATCTAAAGCAAGATGCAAGAGGATAGATTATCAATTTGAATAAAACTATTTTATCATAACATTGCCTGCTGTATCTTAGAAATTAATTTCATTCAAATTACTTTATTCTGACCAAGTTATGAGTTTTGGAAGATCTACATGTAGCCTAGACTTGATTAATGATTATCCATTACATCATTAAATTATCATTAATTATTATTCAAATTATAACGATTTTTATAAATTTTAGTTGACCATAACATGCAGATTTCAATTCTAAAACTTGTACTAGCAATTTGAAGGGAAAATACCACATTCGATGACATTCAGATATGACTGAAAATCCTTAAAATACATGTAACTTACTACTGTCTTTAATATGAAGAATGAGTCGAGCTACCAGGGCTAAATACTCTTCCTGTTAAACAGAAAAAAGACAAATATTCTGTGTCATATAAATATAATTCTATATTTTCTGAACTTTTTACATACTTTCATCAAAAAAAATTTAATAAAAAATGTTCATTTATTTTGTGTTCAAGTAATTTAGCAATGAAGATATTAACGGTATTAAAAACAATAATATTTTTACACTACATGTTTACCTCTATTATACTGTATATAGCGAGGCTCTTACTAATAATATTCCTGTTAATAGAAAACATGATGGCTCCATTCTTGGAAACAGATATCAATGTTGTGCGAACCTCACATAAATGAAATTAAATGGAGTGTAATGTCCTATTGGTGTGCTCCAACAATGTGCTTATGAGAACAGGCATACACCATACAGTGTACTATACATGTATGAGGGAAACTTGCCTGTGCAGTGAAACTTTGACCTACTCTTTATATCAAATTCCAACTGGTATGTGATCTTTCACATACACAAGACCTCGATTTTTCGTCTCATTCAAATGACTAGACAGCTGACAAGGAAAAACTACAACAGAAAATCCATTGCCAGGAGCGAACCTGTGACCTCCAGACTAGCGAGCCAGCTTCTTACTGACTTAGCCCCGTGGCTCCACCTCATATAAATCTATCATACCTTGGTTTTAGCCTTGTTAAATACATGACTCTCCATTTCCGTACTGGTTTTATTTATCTGATTTCCTGCCGATCGAATAGCTTCATCTCTATAATAATAGAAACACAATAAATAAATACCGAATCAAAACTGAACACAAGAGAACTATACCAGCAGGGTAACAGTAATGAAATAATAACAAAAGAATTAAAATCACATTAAATGAAATGGGGTTTAACGTCCTACTGTTCTGCTCTGACTGAGCAAATGAAAACGGGAAAAATACATTAAACTCTCCAAACATCTTTTAATTTTAAGATGGTTTGCATCAGCAAAGATACAAAATGAATTTTTTTTTTTTAGTTCTTAAAGATGTATTATATTATGTAACTAAGATTTAGATAAAGAGTTGGTTATACATGTACTTGTTATAACACTTCAAAAATAGATAATGGAAACTAAATGTATTGGTATTTCATTCAAATTACTTTATTCTGACCGAGTAATGTCTGTTGGAAGATCTAACCTAGTCTCTATTATCCATTTTAAATTATTATCATTATTCAAATTATTACGATTAAGATTTTTGTAAATCTTGGTTGATTATAAATTGAAGATTTCAGTTTTAGAGTAGCTAAGTCTTCAACTCAATATCATCCAAAATATTCAACATTGAAAACACGAATTATTGGTCAATTTAAATCAACACTGATGCTGTGATCTTACCAGAAAAAGATGGGCTCCTGATATCCAATATTTAGGACAAAATAAACATTTTCTCATTGGTACACGAATCATGTACCATAAATGCGTCTCAGTCTAAGTTCTAGCAAGAGCCTCGTGGAACGAGGCTAGAAACATTGCACCAAATAACCAAATGCTAGAAATTTGCATTCGATTGAGACTGCTGACATATTTCACCTAACATAACTGATTTGAAATTGGAGTAAACACAGAAACCATTGAATGTAAATCAGTTTATATACATTCATATTACAGTATTTTATGCGTTACGACCCACTTGTGTCAATTTCTAGATCCCAAATGTTAGCCATTTAGCTCCTTTAAAATTGGTCTAGTACTACTACCGGTAGCGAAAAATGCTCTTTTGACATCACTCAGGCTCAGGTATTAATTTATTTTGGTGCCATGGCATGCATTGATTGACGTCTGTATGGCGGCTTTGATTTAGTTTTATTAATACATTACTATACCACTATTAGTAATAGTATTATAAACAAATTTAAGACTGAAACCCTATAGGCCTATATAATATACCGGTATATTGTTTTGTTCTTTCTGTGATTTGGTTGTTTGACACACCACCTTAAAGGGACAATAACACTCTTGCTGGCTTGGCAGCTCTAGAAAATAAATAATAGTCTTATTCTAAGTACCAGATGTTTATGTGTCCTGTTGTGTAAATTATCCATTAAGTCATATTTTACTTGTCCAGAGGGTTCGAAAATATTTTAAAATCCAAGTCACATTTGAAAAGGTTTACGTTAAAGGGACAATAACATTCTTGCTGGCTTGGTAGCTCCAGAAAATAAATACTACCCTTATTCTAAGTACTAGATGTTTAAATGTCCTACCTGTTGTGTAAATTATCCATTACAACCTATTTTATTTGTCCAGAGGGTTCGAAAATATTTTAAAATCCAAGTCACATTTGAAAAGGTTTACGTTAGACTTTTCAAATCAATTGGTTGAATTTTTCCAATTTTTTAAATTAGGTGTGTTAAGATGAAATTTATATCATCATTTAATTGGAATATTCTAAAATAATACGATTTGTTGACCAGAATGAAGATTGGGACATATTTTTCAGTTACAACAAGAGTGTTATTGGGGCTTTAAAGTTCCAATTTCACATTTTCTAAGAAAGTCAAAACATAATTATTTCTATGTCTTTTGCTCAAAAGGTTGTCAACTCACTATTATACGGTCCTGGGCAAAATGTTTTGGGCATTATAAAGGGTGACACAGGGTGATTGAGGAAATAGTTACTCAATTACCTCCCTTGTTTTCCCATTCCTCTCCATGGACGGCCATCTTCAAACGTTTGAATTTGAAGTTAAAAATGATATTTTTGCCAATTTCTCAACTGGCAGTACTGAATTATAGGATTAATAGGATTATTCTTTAACAAGGTAGGACTGTTTATAGGTTCAATCTATTTTTGGGCTTTATTTTAATACATTTTAAAAATATAACTTAAAAAAATGCTATTGGAGCTTTAACCTTTTCAAATCATGTACCGGGTAGTTGAATTTTTCCAATTCTTTTAAATTAGGTGTGTTACGATGAAATTTGTATCATCAATTTATTTGAATATTGTAAAATAATACAATTTGTTGACCAGAATTAGAATAAAGATTGGGAGAAATACAACAAGAGTGTTATTGATATTGGGGCTTTAACCAGCATGTATGTTAATCAAATTTAAAATATTCAAATAAGATTCATTAACAACAAATGCATGTGAAATACTTGAAAAATGCGATAAATTACTTCGTACATTTGGCCTATGAGCTTATTCCGACAATTCGGAGATCTCCAGTCTTGTCCGTCAGCCATCTTTAATTTTTCTGATTCCGAGTTCATTCCCCTTGAAAGGGGAAGGTAACTCTCAGTGCACAACCCTATAAAAAAAAAATTTGGTTAATTTTGTAAGTGTTTTACTTGAAAATAACGTTATTTATCGTGCAAGATAACAGTTTTTGTTTTTAGCACAGTTACTTTATGTTTCGTTGGCCAGAGCATTTTCATTTAGAAAAAGTTATTGAATTTTTTTTTGAAGGGTTACTCAGAACAGACTGTCACTAATGCAATTCATCAGACGGGTGCGCATCAGACTACAGAATCTGTAGGTAGGCCTAGATCTAGGTCTACTCTGAAGCCAGGCCTTACTCTTCTGTCAATCATCAATTTAATGATCAATCGACAGTCTCACTAACACTTCCTCATCAGTGGAGTAACCAAACTAAATCCATGATTCTGATTCTGCTTCTGCCTGTTGATAGGCATCATAAACAAGTTGCTTATTTTGTCATTATTAATACCGGTACATATTCGTATTGGCCAAGTGGTAGTACGTCGACACAGCTACTTTTGACTCAACCCCGAACCCTAACATCAATTTTATATGCTGCTTGCTATATGTAAATAAGCCTGTTGCACTTTTGTTGTTAGCGGACATAATTATAATGGATATTTATTTAAATCCAGTTGAATCCAAGCCGGTAGATTATCTTGGATAGCGTAACTAGTTTTTTTACGGTAGCCTATTCCTACACTGTACATATTAATGTGAAATAGGTTGTGAGAAATTTGAAATTCTGACGAAAAATGCAAATGACGCCATGAAACTTTAAAAGATAACACCAATTACCATGCACTGTAATAATATTATGTTGATTAATCATTTATAAAACATTTTACAGGTTTTTATCAAATATGGAAGCTCATTGTGGAAAAGACAATAATGATGATAATATTTTAGAGGAAAACCATATTCCAGAAAAGACAGATTTGAATAGTGATGGAATAGAAATGAATAAAAAATTGAACTCCAAGCTGACACCAGCAACATGTAGTCTATTGAATTATAAATTTAAGACTAGAATTATTGAAGCACAAAGTAAAGATTCCTCCTCATGTAATACATCAGAACATCATAAAGCACAAAAGTTAATTTGCAAAAAAACAAAAGTAGAAGAAGTTGATGATAAAGATCATGTAGAAAATGACAAAGAAACTGAGAACAACATAGAAGAAGAAAGTAATGACAAATTTAGTGAATCGGAAAATGAAATGAAAGCAAATGACATGGATGAAAGTGATGAATTCAGTGAGTCGGAAACAAATAAAGAAATGAAAGTGGAAGAAGGTGGAGACGAGAAAGAAGTAGATAACGATGCCATAGATATGGATGAAAGTGATCAAGAACTGACAAGTGACGGAGATATTAAATCAAACGAAAAAGTAATGCGACCAGTGAATAAAGGAAATAAAAAATCATTCAAAGTTAAACTGAAAGAACAAGACAATAAAAAACTTGTCAGAAAACGGGTAATAAAACCAAAGAAAGAGAGGATTTATCGCTGTGATATTTGTGGTAAGTGTTTTGGTAAAAGTAGCCATCTTCTTCGACATGTGAGAATTCATACTGGGGAAAAACCATATCATTGTACTGTGTGTGGGGATTCCTTCTCGATAAATAGTATTTTAAAGAGCCACATGCTGGTACATACAGGTGAAAAGGCCTATAACTGTGAGGTTTGCGGCCTTCCTTTCGGGAGATCTGGGGATCTTAAGTCTCATTTCCGGACACATACCGGAGAAAAACCATATAAATGTGAATATTGTGGTCGATTGTTTCGACAAAGTGGAGTTCTAAAAAAACATGAACGAATTCATACCGGTGAAAAACCTTATACCTGTAATATTTGTGGAAGATCTTTTCGGCAGAATGGAGATGCTCAGAAACATTTACGGACTCATACCGGTGAAAAACCCTATGACTGTCAATTCTGTGGAAAAGAATTTGCCCGAAATAGTGATATGCAGACGCATGTTCGTCGTCACACAGGAGAAAAACCATATTCATGTGGTATTTGTAATAAATCATTTGTCGATAACTGTGGCTTACGTAGACATATGAAAATTCACTCAAAAGAAAAGGTGCGGGCACCGAGAATGTATCCGAGTATTTTAGACAGAGTGACAGTTCCTGTAAAGCTTCCAGATGCAGTTGATACAACATCATCTTCCAGACTTTCTTCAAATCTTCACAAGCAATTTATATCTCAGAACTTTGGAAACAAGTCAAGTTTTGTAGAGTCTGCTGCCACTAGTTCTATGGATGAATTAGAAAATTCACCTTCTTGTGAGTCTATGTCGCCAGAAGGTTTAGAGATAAGAGAACACATTCAACAAGTTATTCCATCTTTACCAGAGTAAACTGGCCTGTATTTATTCTATTCATGACCATATAATTCATTATTTGAATGGGATTTTGAAATTGGGACATAATCAAATAAAATCTGATTACAAAACATGTACAGATCTATATTTCATTTTGCTTTTTTATACTTTTGTGTCAGGGGTCATAGGAGTGACTTTTATGATTAACCAATCAGTGTTGATGTTTCTAGTAGGATACCCATAGTTTCGTGCATTACATGCCAATAACTCGCTGCAATTAACTGTTTCATTGGCTAATCTTCGGTTTTCTCCCAATGCTAAAAACCCCTTTGCGCATTTGAATTATTGAAACAAAATTAAACCATATGTTAGTCCCGAAATGACCTAGTTTTTGTCAAGTGGAGGTTAAACCCCAATCTCTCTCTCTCTCTCTCTCTCCTCTCAAAATTTCGTTAAGTTTTTTACTTGACTTCAATACACTAGGATCTGGAAGAGTTTTGGTTAACGTGAGGAATTAGCCAATGAAACAGTCTGTTACAACGATTTCTGGGCGTGTCATGCACACATAACTGTAGGTAAATCACTAGACACGTCAATGCTGATTGATTAATCAATGTCTGACATCATAGGGTCAAAAGCCGCATGTACAGCCCCTGACACGACCTTCCAGTACAACTTGCCAGATCTTGATGTAGCATAGGCTATCGAAAGTATAATAAAAAAATAAAATATAGATGTAATGATTGTATCCATAAATACATGTAGTGTTTTATTTGAACATAATTTTTTTGCAATAAACATGTAATTAATATCTTGTACCATTATTATTCAACATTCCTAAAATTTTAGACTGCCGTTTCATGAAAATTTATAACTACACTGCCTTTACATTGACCGAAAATTAAAATAAATTTAACTCCTCAGACAATGAAAGGCAATATTTTAAAATATTTTTTGTGACCCCAGAGACCTAAATGTATTTCTTGAAAACATAACTTCTGATAACGTAAGAATATTTTCTCCTCCGAATTGTTTAGCTGAATCAATCAGCGCTGAAGTACAGCCTAATTCATTTAGTTGAATAAATAACGGTAACACAGCAGACGAAACATTTGCCCGATTCACCAGTTGATTGCATCACCATTCATGTCACATGATGAAACATGGCCACGACCATGTCCTCAAACAATCATGTGACTTCTCGGTGGTGATTGGCTAATGAATTCTTCAATCGGCGAATGCTTCGGCAAAACAGACACACTGGGCAAATATATCAAACATATTTGATTCCTGTTTTAGTTTTTAGTAGTGGTCACATAGATTTAGTTAAGTTCAGTTGAAATTTTAACATGTTGGATTGTTATTATAGCATTTTCTGGTTTCTACAGGTTGTAATTCTTTCAAATAATACATATCTTTTAATTTGTACAAATTATCAGGCAACATGTATATACAAACCTGGAGATAAGGCACCTTCTCACAGACATTGTCAGACACAAATTATCATATAACATGGATATTATAATATATTATGTTGTGCGATATTAAATTTGTACTTGTCTATGATGGGTGCCTTATGTCCAGGCTTTCTGTTCCTGTGTGATACCTGTATAATGTTCAAGATATACTGCACCACACAATAAACAAACCTTTAATCTTTATCTTTAGTCTTATCTAGAAATGTCTAATTGTATTGTCTGACATGTTACTGTATTGTTTGTTGTGTCAGCGTTTAATTTTGCCGTTATCCTTTATATTTTATGAGATTCATACAAAGAAAATGTAAGTAGGGCTTACAGAGAAAAATTGTCTGCAATATCACAGCTATGGGAACTGTCTACTCTTCTTTAAGAACGGATCTCTGCCCTAAATGGCCTCAATATCCAACAATTAGTATACCAGTACTGTGTATTAATGGGGGGTTGGGATGGCCTAGTGGTCTAGAGTGCCGCGCTCGACCTCTAACTGGCCGGTCACCTCTGGCTTGCGGCTGTGGTTTCGAGCCCTGGTGTGAGCGTATGTGGCACAGAGATAGGGGCACCTTCTCAACCTCGTGGGTTTCCTCCGGGCACTCCGGTTTCCTCCCACTGCTAAAGACCGCTACGCGCAAACAAATTATTGAAATAAAATTAAACCATATGTTAGTCCCGAAATGACCTAGTTTGTGTTGAGTGGACGTTAAACCCCATTTCTCTCTCTCTCTCTCTCTCTGTATTAATTCAGTCCTACTCCAGTTCACATCTTTTATACACAAAAAAAACCTACTTAAACCTTTTCAATTATATTAGATGAAAGCACAATATATACATGTTTGCTAAGTGTTTACGACTAAAATCATTGATTTAGGACTTAGTATACTGTTTTGTAATGCGTTCCTTTCCTACATGTGGTTCACATTGGTTATAATATATACAAGAAGGTCTACTTAGATCTTTTCAATTATAACAGATGTGAATTAGATGAAAGCAGAATATATACATGTACTTATCAAAATTCTAGAAATAAATATTTAATAAACTTAGTATTATCAACTAAAATCGTTGATTTAGGTAGGACTTAAAGTATGGGTCAACTAGCTTGTACATGTACATGTATGTTCTACTGGTTGACTAATGAATCATTCTGTTTAGAATGTTTAACATTTTCTATTCAAAAACTATGAGGTGAAATAAACTATTCATAATTGTTACTGTTTTGTATAAAATATTGAATGATTCATATTATTTAAAAAGTTATTTATGAGATTTATAGTATGTAGTTGTATTGCTTAAATTGCTATATGCAAGATATATTTAAATTTTATTGCACAATTCAATCAAATCAATTATTTACATTTTGAAATTTTATAAATGATCAAATTGTGTTTTACTAAGTATTAATATAATTATAATTCTGTAAATTGTAAATAAATTTTATCTACATTTCTACTCTATATAAATTTGTATGTGTTGTATGTGTATATACATGTATCTTTTTTAAATTTAAAAGTATTTATGATTTTAACTGTGTATACCAGAGGTGGGACCCGCGACACGCATCAATGACCCGACTTGGACTGAGCAGTTGCTTGTGACTTACCTTATTCGCCATGAATTGTTGATGGATTGGCAACTTAAAGGGGCAATAACACTCTTGCTGGCTTGGTAGCTCCAGAAAATAAATAATACCCTTATTCTAAGTACTAGATGTTTAAATGTCCTACCTGTTGTGTAAATTATCCATTACATCCTATTTTATTTGTCCAGAGGGTTCGAAAAATATTTTAAAATCCAAATCACATTTGAAAAGGTTTACGTTAGACTTTTCAAATCAATTGGTTGAATTTTTCCAATTTTCTAAATCAGGTGTGTTAAGATGAAATTCATATCATCATTTAATTGGAATATTCTAAAATAATACGATTTGTTGACCAGAATGAAGATTGGGACATATTTTTCAGTTACAACAAGAGTGTTATTGGGGCTTTAAACAGGACTCAGACTTTGTGAGGACTTGGGACTCAACTCGACTTGATACTAAAGTCAGCGACATGAGACTCAACTCTGACTCGAGGTGCAGCGACATGGGACTCAACTCTGACTCGAGGTGCAGCGACATGGGACTAAATTCTGACTGAAGGTGCCAGGATATCCGATTGAACTCTAACTCTAGGTGCGGTGACATGAGACTCAACTCTGACTTATGGTTCAGTGACTTGGGACTCCACTTGGACTTGAAATGAGGCGACTTTTACCTCAACTCTGACTCTTCCTCCCACTGCTAAAGACCCCTACGCGCAAGCGAATTATTGAAATAAAATTAAAAACCATATGTTCGTCCCGAAATGACCTAGTTGTGTTGAGTGGACGTTAAACCCCATTTCTCTCTCTCTCTCTCTCAACTCTGACTCGAGGTGCGGTGACTTGAAACTCGACTCAGACTCGAGGTACGGTGTCTTCCCCCCCCCCCTCCCCTGGTGTATACTATATTTATATCTGTATTATATAAACTAAATAATCATTAGGGTACTCGTTTCACTTACATTATAAGCCAGGTTTTAGAACTTGCAGCAAAATGACGTATTCAATTGAAAAACTTCCGTCACTCAATTTATATTGTAGTACAATGATGTATTGCTAAAAAAGTGTAAATGCCTAGCTGATCTAATTAAAGGTCAACAAAAAGCATAAAATTTTGATATGAAAGCCTGTATGTTATATCATACATGTATGAAGTGAGGTATAAAAAAAAAGACGGTTTTCTTTGAAAATACCAAAAACCATATTTCAAACCATATTTCATTTATTCTTTCAAAACTGAATAATATTTAAAAAATGGTAGATCTGTGTAAGAAATATCAAAATGGTTTCCATTTAGAAAAGAGCTTTTTGTATATGTAGACTTTTTTTACAAGTATTTCTCACTACTACATGTGTAGATAAAATCATGGCCAACTGCCCTTATCTGTTTTCAATACTGGAGAGTAATAATAACTGAAGAGTACTTCAGTCTATCTGTATAATCTTATAATAGATAAAATATTGTCTAAAATCAAAATATCTGTCTTCTTTATTAAATTTATGCAAAAGTAAATTCATAACTGAATACTATCTTATACATAAAATAAATCAGATAGAGAGAGGGAAACAGAGTTAATCAGGGACTGGGAGGAGGGGGTATGGCCGAATGGTTAGCATGTGCACGCTTTTTCATAAGGTCAACCGGCAATTTTTTGATTCCCCAGTTGTAGGTGACAAGAATTAGAGTCGCTTGTCCAACTTTGTAGTTTTTCGACCGGGATTCCGGTTTCCTCCCACTGCTAAAAACTTCTATATGCAAGCAAATTATTGAAATAAAATTGAACTATGTGAACCAAGTGTTTGTCTTGAAATGGCCCAGTTTGTGTCAAGTGGAGTTCAGACTCTGTAGTTCAGACTTCCATTATCAACATGTGATTCACTTTTATTTGTACATAGAGAGAGAGAGAGAGCGACAGGAAACAGGAGGACCCGGAGAAAACCCATGAGGATGGACAGGCAATGTTACTTCTTGTCATGTTAAAGCGGGAAATTGAAACAAGGCCACTTGAATCAATGATAGACCAAGCAAAAGGCACAACTACTATAATAGGTCGATATGTGTGCAGGTAACAAACCACAGCGGTGGACTGACTGAGCCCATTTCAATATCAAGTCATTAACATTGATAACTTGTTAAAGATAGAATTACATTTGCAGCAACCAAATTTATAACAAAGCCTTACTACTAACGAAATCTTATTCATAAAATCAGATTTTAAAACAAGATTCAATTTCATAAATATCCCAACACGCTTAAATGGCGACAGTAGTAGTGTCACTGACTGATCCTGGTGAAGATCAACTTGTTTACGCTGAATTGGTCGATTAATACATAGGTTGGTAACGGATTTGGGTGCAACAGAATCCTTGAATGGCATTTAGCGATTTCAATGAATAAAATGAGGTTTAATTTCCTATACTGTGCTCATAAGACAGGACCCCTATTTATATGGAAATGAAACGGGACCACGATTTTTCATCCCAACCAAACGACAAGACACCTGTCCTTGTCAGACATACGTCAAGCACCACTGAGACTTAGAAACCACTTCGACAACCTCCAGGCTAGCTAGTCAGCGTCTAACTCACTTAGCCACCATGGCTCCATTTATATGAAATATAATGTTTTTGATATGTTCGATGCTTTGTGATTTCTGTGTATTATGTCTTGTCCGTAGATTTGTTTCTGTGTAAATTATGTGTAGTGTATTCCCCCTGCTATTACTATTAAACGGAGTTGGGTGGCTGAAGAGAGAGAAATGGGGTTTAACATCCACTCAACAAAAACTAGGTCATTTGGGGAATAACAAACATAGTTCAATTTCATTTCAATAATTTGCTTGCACATAGGGGTCTTAATCAGTGGGAAAAAACTAGAGAAAACACATGGACAGCTGACCCTACTCCTGGGAATCGAAACCACGGCAGTTAAGTCAATGATAGACTTTATGATGCAGCATTCACATCCTAACCATTCAGCAATCTAATCCCCCCTTTTTGCTAATTAGAATAGTAACCAATGGGCTGTTGAAGATGGGCAGTGTGCTATGAGACAATTTGGGTGGACATTGTTTTGTTTTGGTTTTTTTGTTCCATCTGAGACAAATTTGGGTTTTTTAAGTCCATGCCAGTGGATATTGTTTTGATTTTTTGTTCCATCCAAATGACTAGACACATTGTGCTTGCCAGTCCCTCCTGCACTCCCCCTGAAGCGGGGAAACCAGGACGAACCTGGGACCTCCTGGTAGTGGTTAGTGAGCCAACATCATATCCACCAAAAGATAGTCTCTTCTGTGAGTTATTTTGAGTCAAGAGAGAGAGAAATGGGGTTTAATGTTTACTGAAACATAAACTAGGTCATTACAGGACTAACACGTGGTTCAATTATGTTTCAATAATTTGCTTGTTGTAGGGATCTTTAGCAGTGCTGAGAAAACCCACAAATAGGAAATTGAAATCATAACATTTGACTCAATGACACATAGTTAACCTATTCCAGAGTCAGAAACTAAGAACCATAAGTTTTAATAACAAAACAGTAAATAATTTAATATATCAACTTTATTTATTCAAATTCACACCAATAAGATATAGAACATTCGCCTATCATATATTATTTGGTATTTTGGGACCATAATGTATAAAGCAGTGCATAAGGGCTATCTTGGTAAAATCATGGATCTGACCTTTCAATTACTACCTATGGACCAGTTCAGCTATAGGCATGTTTGATTGATAGCCATATTATCATGCAGGACTTTTAGAATTTACTGTGGTCTCAATCCTAAACCAATCAGCTATGAGTTTTCACTTTTACTTCGAACCAAACTGTGTCAAATTCTAAATCGTTTCCAAATTTGAGTCAAAAACAAACAGTTTTACAAATCCAGATTGGTGGGGTTTTCATATGGATTCAGATTTAACAATCAGTCATGGCTGGCATATAAGACCTAAAGAGAACTTTAGTTTCAGGCATCTGGATGTTCATGTTGCCAACCTAACATCAAAGTACATGCCTCTCGATGTTGTATTTATCATATTTGGAGACAGGTAGTAATGATTTGTTTAATACACATGAACACATGCACCATGCCGATTCCAAGATATATACTAGTAGTAGTATCAGATTAAATTGATCAAAAAAGAAAAGAAAGAATCTGCTACTAGCCCTGGTACTGTTTAATACATTCTGGATCCCAGTATGTATAATATAGAATATTTATAATTATCCAGGTTAAAATTTGTAAAGAGAAGTTTAAAGGATGACACAAGCTCTAACAAAGTCAACAGGCAACCTAACAGCAATAGATTAATAGATTTTAAAAACAAAATCCTTCGAAGCGCGAACCCCAAACATTTGTTTCAATTATATGAGATATCCATTTGTATATATATATATATTGTTCAGATATATATGAGCAAAGTTGTGAAGAGGTTTGGTGAGGTCAGAGGTTATCTCCTTGATTGAATCCCTCCTCGAAACACGACTCAAATATAGGGTCTAGCATGCAGAAATGTGACAAAGGAAGACATTTTAATGTCAAATCAGCTGAAACAAACCTTTTATTCAAATCAAATATGGCAGCTTATTAAACAACAAAGTTAACAGCGATAATTTCAAATTTTTCTCTTTAATTAGATGTGTCCCTCAAATGGGATACCCAGGGTCATCACTTCTGCATGCCCTTGAACATGAAACAGTATGATTTAATAACAATAAAATGCCCATTATATGTAGCTTAACATGTACCCCATTCTCAAAATTACTACATCCTGAACGAAACACAACAAACTAAAAGATCTCCAATACCACCCCATTCCCATATTTATATACTACGCCAAATTTCACGAAAAGATGAAAATAAATTAGCACTACAAATTCTTCGTATTATAATCAAGTAGCACTTGGATTGCATTTATATATCAACAAATTTATAAATAGTCAAACACTTCTAAATAATCGAAGTTCAACAGTTAATTTGAAAAAAAAACTACTCAGAATTAATCTATACATTCAACAGTGCTTTGAATCTGGTCATTTTATAGCAGATTTTACTAGAGAGTTTCTATTTATAAGTATTGACGGACCATATTTTGGATTTTAGAAGCCCAAAAATATATAATTATATTAAATATTACATCACTTAGGACACTAATTTTATTGTGAATATTCAATTACAGCTTATCGTCATTTGAATGATTTTTTAATCCCCTATCAAACTGCAATATTGGGAAACGTGAATCCCTTATAACGTATTTTAGCCAAAAATGATTTGCAGCATTCAGCATCCTCTGCAGAGCGCCTTTTACAAATGTTGTGTAGAATCTGTTGATGGGTACCTTATTGATCTAATTATAAAACGTCACCTGAATTATTCATGGCATCAAATGATCAAACTGTGTTAGACGTACACTTTTCTATTTCGTATATTTATATTCAATTTGAAACAAGTGTCTTAATTTCATCTCATACTTTTGCTGAAAAAAATCTAATTTCGTTTAAGGTCCTACTGTTCTGCACTGCCTGGTCTAGTGAAGACCTGGTCATCTATTCCAGATATTTACACACTAAAGAAAATCCTGTCATGTTGCTTAATCTTTCTACAAATCTAAGTGATGTGAAATGTGAATTCCGTGTGCATTACACAAATCTTTGATATGTAACCAAAATATCTTTGAAAAGAAACAATTAACTGTTCATTCCTGGAAAAAAACATGAAACAATTAAAAATATGATAACGTCAATTTCCAATTTCAAGTAACACCAAAACCTAAAACTATATCTCTATTCACACAGCAGCTTTAGCTTCACCATTAACCTATATTCAGTAAGAGTTTAAAGCCATAGAGTTGGAATTATAGAGTAAAGTACAATATTTTTAACTCACATACACAAGTTACGCATTTATCTAGGTTTAGTATTGGATTCATGTACAGGAGACAATTCTATTAAATACAATTAATGTTTCCACTGGGCTTCCATAGTCTTTATTAAGTAAAAGATATAATGGTTTATTACTGAGGGATGTTTCCCACTGGGCTTCCATAGCTCTTTATCAAGCAATGGTACTATTTCAGTATTGTATATTCTGAGGGATGTTTCAACTGGGTTTCCCTAGTCTTTATCAAGCAACGCTACAATTACTGTATTGTTGAGTAATGGACAAGGTTTCAACTGGTCTTCTCCTGTCTTTATCAAGCAATGATATGATTCTTTTTACTATTGAACAGATTTCAACTATTATTGTCTTATTTTCAAGAAATAATCAAGTCACTGTTGGAGGTTCAATAAGGCCTCTTCAGTATTTTTAAACATATATAATGCAAACGCTAAATCTGCCTATTGCAGGTCTTTCTTTAGTCCTGAAATGTTACCTAAATTATTAAGTAGACATTATTTGAATTATCCAGATCAACTTTTGATCGCATCGCTAGCCCGAGATTTGCTGCTCAACTTTTACTGATGATTTAAAATATCTTGGTTTAGAGTGGATCAATTTGACTGAAATTTTCAGAAAATTCCCTTTACATTATCTTTTTAATAACGCCCTTTCAGCAATGACCCTCGAAAGGCTAATCGAAACATCCCTCAGTAATAACAGACCCTAATTGTATTCAATAGAATTGGGTCCTGCGTAATAACACAATTAACTAGGTTTAGTGTTCGATACATGTACAGAATCTCCCAACATGTACAGATTGTCCCATTCATTCCATAAATCAAAATACATAAACATTTTCGCCTTAATAATAGTCTCTACATGGAGAATATTTCATAAATACACAATGCTGTTACATGTATATATGTAAAATATATACTTATTTCCATATATTCAGCAATATTTGAGAAACTGAGCAGAACAGATTAGCTAACAGGAGTTAAACATTTAGGAAATTAAATTGCAAGGAAAAATATCCAGATATTTTATATGGTAATAAAGGGTTATTGAATACTTATTACAATATAATATATATACATTAATAATATAATTATAGCTGACCCTCCACAAGAAAATTCTCCACACAAAATAAACTTATTTTATATCTAAAATAGTTGTGTTCAATTTTATTCCCTCTACTATTAACAAGGTTTTATTCACAGGGACTTATGATCAAGCTTATTCCCGGACAATCCACAACTGACTTAACTTGGTGCCCACAGACCATCAATCAACAAATGTTACTTAGAATAAATATATTTTTTAGTAAAGGCCTTTTTAATTTCAGGACATATTTGTAACTTATTAGTAACCTTTAATAAGTTCAGTTTGAACAAATTTTCTTGTGGAAAGAGCTGTTGTGGTTGAAGTGAAATAAATGACGGCTAAAGGATAAATTAGGGAAACAAAACATCCCATAAACCCTCACTCATTTCAATTGAATGTGCTGAATGACAATTTGAGGGTAATTACTTAATTATCCATATTCGTTTTTTTTCACGTTGAAATTATATACGGCCTATTATATAATTGAAGCTATACACTTCATAACAGTTACACAGATTAATATGGGAGAAATTAAGTTTAATTTAAATAAAACAGAATTTCTCTGGAAAGGGTTTAAAACTACAACTCTCTACACAAAATGGGAGAAATTAAATTTAATCTAAATGAGAAATAATTCACTGGAAGTTGGAAGCAGTTTAAAGTTTGATATTTGTATATCTGTCTAAATTATTTTCTGATTTAAAACATCTGGGCTTACAACCGTAACCACTAATATGTAGTTCCGAGGAAAATATCTTATACAAAGCCTTTACAACAATTAAAGCTTCATTCCAACTGATGACTTACTCGTGGGCTTTAGGAATGCCAGAATGCATTTATAGATACTCTAGCCATGAAATATAATATCATATGGAAGCAGTTTAAGAGATCGTTTTCATTGATATTAACACTTTCTTATTATTAGACTAGAATATACAAGATTGAATAACATTACAATAGGATTAATTATTGCGTATTATACCCACAAATTGTTTTTACGATGAATGACATGTGATAAAAATAAGGCTTTGTGATTGGATGATTTATAAATCGATGATGTCCAACAATGGCAATCCCGAATATAACAAATTATTAATACAACAAAACGTAGTCTGAGGATTGTATTTGTTGCATTAATTGATATTTACTTCTCAAATAAATCTCTCTCCTGTCAAACTTGCAAGAATCTGAAACAAAATGTAGACATTCAGCTTAAGAGTAACAAAAATCAAAAAAAGAAAAAAAAAAACTCACATGCCCATCCACATATGAAATATAAGTTATGTAGAAGTAACCTTTCTCAGCTTTATCAAGTAAATAAAATCAAACACAGATGGCCATATAAATAGTTGTAAGGTATATCATTCATATACTTTCAAAAATTCGCTACTGTAATAACATTTGCATTTTTTGGGAATATACATGTACCCAAATCTTTTAAGCTAAAGTGTTGAACTTAAAAATAACAAAGGTACATTATATCCCAGATTGCATTTGGATGAATAAAAAAGAAACCCATGTATTAAAATTTTCATGAAGATTGTAGTAGGCACTGACTTTCGTTAACTGCATAAGATACCAAACATTTTTCAATTTGTAACTTTGTAAAAAGCTGAACAGAGTTGAACCAGTTTTGTATAGATATTTCATTTAGGAATCCAACTTTCAAAGCATTAAATATCTCAAATGTTTTTCAATTCGTCAAATGAACAGAATTTCACCATTGTGGGATTGATATAGATTTTATAGATACCACTATCAGAATATTTATCTTAAACTGAAATGGGGTTTAATGTCCTACTTCTACCGGGCTAATGAAGACAGCCTTACACCATACAGTGTGCTTTGAGGGGCAATTTTTTTGCCGAGCAGCAGCTCTATGACCTACTCTTATATCGATCCAACAGTCAAGGGTTCTTTTGCTTGCATGCCAATGTGTACACGGGACCTTGGTTTTTTATCCCATCCGATGAAGATTCGCGACTTTTAAGAATTCGAATATTCGATCACTTATTATTAGAATATCATAAAACTCACTTTTAACCATTGTTATTTATTATCATAATTCATCTTGACTTTTTCTAACAAGGCGACCAACTTTCTTTTTAAAATCATCTGGTTGTTCTCGCCACATTTTCTAAAAAAAAAAATTATTATGAAGGCATTACTAGCAATAGACGTTATTAAGGAGTCACATAAATACATTGTCAGTCAGTTCAAAACAGTGGTTTTTAACTGAATTGCTCACTTGGATGAGTTTTGGTGATATGTCAAACTTACTGAGGATACAATTATTAATTTTTATGTCAAAAGCCGGATAAAAAAAATCTTATCCAGGATACAATTCAGTGAAAAATCTTGATGAATTGGTGTCCACTTCAGACCAGTTATTTTGATAAACTTTGAAAGCAAATTGTGCTTCTGTGCCCATTCTTGGTGGTCTTATTCCACTATACCCTGGGTTAATCCATAGCGATTCACAATTTCAAATTATCTGCTCTCGTCTTGGTCGTAGATTGAGTCTGCAAACCGATCAAAAAACAGTTCACAAAGTAGTCTTACTAAGACACTTGAGACTTTTTATGAGTGAAGTAGAACGGAATAAGACCACTTGGGATACTGAGGATGCTTCAAGTTGTGTCAATGTTTTGGTTATTTTCACACTAATTCACTACCAACTAAACACAACACATTTCTTGTCAGCCATCCATGCATTACCCTTGACAACTGGGTCTGAAATATCTTGACAAATCTTCTCGGCCCAATAATGTCTTTTTTATAGTCCTACTGTTCTGCTTCGACCGGGCGACTGAAGGCGTGCCTATGCCATACAGTGTGCTATAAGTAAGGGGAATTTTTGCCCGGACAACAGCTCAATGGCTTACGGTTACATCAAATTGCAACTGCAAAGGGTTCTTTAACGTGCACAACAATGTGTACACAAATGGTGTTTTTTCATCTTATTCAAACACAAGACCACCAGATGAGTGAGTCAGCGTCTTACTCACTGAGTCACCACGACTCCCTATTTGTTTAAAACTTACTGCTGCGTCCACATTTGCTGGTGATTCATCATTAGGATCTGCTAACATTGAGATAACACTTAATAAAATAGTTTCTACGGTATGAACGGGTAACCATCTTTCCGATGCCTGTTCATATCCATATTTATCATCTCCCGGTTCATGTAATATAGAAATACACACACTACCATCAGGTCCAACTGGAAAATAAAAATAATTAAATCAGGAAAATGGGATACGTCTTTGTACAACACATCAAAGGAAAGGGATATTACATACATAGGCCTAGAAATAACAATTTTAGTTTAAAGATACATGTACATTGTGTAAGATTGAGATAAAGAGCTGATACAGCACGCACATGCTAACCATTCAGCCATTCAATCCACACACACACCCCCCCCCCCCGCCCCCCATCCCAGACCTAAAGAAAGACCTGCAATTGGCAGACTTAGCTCTTGCATATTGTATGTTTAAAATGTGAGATAGAGACAAATGGAACAGAAACTAAGTCATTCTGGGACTACATTAAATGCCATTTCTCTCTCTCACAAAGGATTTCATGTTTTGTTCATTCCAAGATGGTGGCAGCTGCCACTGTTTCCATGACAATATAACACAAAGAAAAACTGCTCGGTAACTATTTTAGGATTCAGTCTTCACTATTTGTAATAGAATTCCAATACAAACTATTATGATATGTGTTGACAATTGTGCATTTGAACCTATTTGAACTTGCATAAGGAGTCGTAGACTGTATCAAGTGTAACGCTAAACACACAGTTTAATGTTACAAGTATAGTAACTAAGTTTAAGAACCCCCCATGTTATCAGCTGTGGAGTTCTTAGAAGTTTCATATTGGACCATAAGTACAAATACTTACTATTAGGGTGCCACATTTCGGTAACAAATTTCATCTTAGGTGGACGATGTGGATATTCTTTTGGAAAAGTTAAATGAGCTTTAAAAACACCTCCTTCACTAAAAAAAAACAAAACTAACCATAACATCTCATGTAAAGAACTTTATTAGCAAATACTTGTTACCGATGTGTAATTTTTTGGTGCTTTCATGCACTATCAAAATATATTATGCTCGAATTCAATAAACCACACATACAAGAAAGATTAAACACTTTAGTCTGTATAGTGTTCCTTTCTCTGCATCAGCCATATTTCTGTTATTAATTCATCTTTCTGAGCAGGTTTGTCAGTGATTAAACTATTAGGCCATCTCTATGGTTACATTACATGTGCAATACAAAAGCACAAATTTGGCTATGATACACGTAGCAGGGTTTTAGTCTACTGTACTTTAAATTCCAACAGTGAATCGCTGTTTTTCCTATCATCTTACTGATTACGCACATTTGTCATGTCAGGGGGATCACGTGGCTAAGTGGGTAATACGCTGGCTCGCTAGCCTGGAGGTCTGATGTTCGATCCCTGCGTTGACCGAGGAAGTTCATGCAGATTTTGGGGCATGGTTTCCTATTGTCAAAGATACAGAACCGAGGGCTTGACAAAAACAACTGTCTAGTCGTTCGGATGGGATAAAAAAAAACGAGGTCTTGTGTACACATTGGCGTGCACGCAAAAGATCCCTTGGCAGTTGGAATTTGATATGAAAGTAAGCCATAGCGCCGCTGCCCAGACAGAATTTCCCTCATAGTACATGTAGTCATAGCACACTCTTTGGTGCATGCCTGTCTTCATTACCCCAGATTAGGAGCATAACAGTAGGATGTTAAATTTCCTTTCATTGCCATGCCCATGACAGTCCTATAAAAGAGCCACTTCTAACAATTGAGCGCCAATCTTAAAAAATCAAGAGCCCAATGTCCTACCATTCGACTACCACAGATCCTTGAATGCGTGTTGAAGTTTTTATAATGCAAGTGATGAGTCAATTTAAATTTTCTTCTTTCCGAATGAGAAGAGGTAGAATTTCCTGATTTTATAACTTACAAAATTGTGTCACCGGGTCCTATAATAACGACTTCCCATTTAAAAATATCATCATCATCGATTAATCCTGCAGAAAATCCTTCAACTGGATTCTTGTTTAAATCTACAAAATAAAAAAAAGGTTAGAATTAGAATTTATCATTTCAAATAAGGAATGAATTAAGAAAATGATAACACTGAGGCCTATGTTGGGACCTGCCGTTGCTCAGTGAGTAAGCAGCTGACTAACTAACATGCAGGTCTCAAGTTTGCTCTCTGTGTTGGCTAAGAAAGTTCCTCAGGATTATCAGCCGTGGTTTGATTTTGTTACTCGTGATCCAGGACAGAGGGTCAGACAAAAAGTCTAGTCATTTGGACAGGATAAAAAACCAAAGACCTGTGTACTTAAAAGTACCCTTGACAGTTGGAATTCGAAATAAGACTTGACCGTAGCGCTGCTGTCCCTGCAAAATTTCCTCAAAGCAGATTGTATAGTGTATGCCCCTCTTCATTAACCCAATCAGTGTAGAAAAATGGATGTTAAACCAAATCTTATTTCATTGTGAATCATTTTCAGCTCAACTAAAAAATTTAATGTCTTAAATCTCCTGAATGAACATTAGCAGTTCATAATACCGGTACCTTAAAAAAAAGTGGTAAATAGCAAAGCCGACTGACCAAATTCAAAATATAACGCCAATTTTATGAAATACAATCAAGGGTTTCATTATTTTTAACATTGTTACTATTTTTCTGTATGAAGTTTTTTAGTCTAGATTAAATGCGCTGACTTAAAAATATAGCCTATATAAAGCTTTTTTTTAAAATCTACTCAATTAATATTTCATAGAAATCCAATAAAAAGTACTTCACATACATGTACTTCTTGGATTACGTCCTAATGTTAAAATATATTTATAAAATTCCATGGAGAAATTATGTTTATCCCCAACCCCATCGCCTGCTGATGGCCTTGATTGATTGTCAATGATTTCACTATTCAGTGACTCAGATTTTTAATTTCTATCTAGTTTAGTGTTTTGTTTTGTTGAGCTCAGAACAGAAGCCATTGCTAACCCAATTATTTAATCTTATTAGGCATGGATTATCAGGTCAGCAAGTACACAAATTTCTCTGTCACCCGGACATAGCGTCGACTGCTAAATTCTTTGTTTTTCTTACGGTTACACACTAGCCTAATGTTGATAAATGATTGAGAGGCCATTTCGTTTTCCTTTCTGAACTCAACTTTTCGATCGTCCAGGAAGTTTCTTAGTTCAGTTGAGAAAACTTCAATATTGTGTAATTTATACTTAGCCTTCGAACTCACCCCTCAACTGTTTTCGAAGCAATAGGGATGACTGATCGTGGGCCATGGCCCTAAATTATATTGTTTCACAGCTATCCAACTTGCAGATGGGAAACAAGTAAAGTCTATTTTGGACTACTACGCATGCGTACGGTGACTTACACAGTGACAGGGGCAGATAACCGCTCCAAAGAACTTAGAATTTCTTGCACTTTTTTCTAGAATTACGCAGTTTTCACCGAAGAAAAGCGTAAAATAAAATAAACACACGACGTAAATTTTTCAGTTCCTGAACAGTGGACTACCATTTGTATCCAAAGAAATAATATTAGAAAATGTTCAGGGCCGTATAGGATTTTAAAAGTGGGGGTGCAGTGCAGCAAAGTGATGGGGCGCCATATCCTCCACATAAGTGATAAAGTTTGGATCAGGGCTAACGAACCCATTGGCGTGTGGGCGCCCTTAAAACCAACCGACTGGTCGGTGCCTTACGAGCATACTGTGTGGTCATAAATAAGTGTATTATTTTATAATTGAAAGGTTGTAATTTTTTTTTTTTTTTTGAGGGGGTCGGGGCGCCATTTCTCGGGGCGCCTTTTTATTCTGGGGGGTGCGATTCTTCCTTCATCCCCGCTACGTACGACCTTGAAAACGTTTAAAGCCCACAGTAAAATAAACCCGTATATACGACAATCCAAACCATTAAAGTGCCAATCCCGATAACTTTTTGGGGAATAAAACTGCTTAATTTTGTGTTAAAATCCTTTAAAATCCATAACCTAAGGCCCACCTACTAACCCGATATTTGTGATACGCTTGTAAATAACTTAAACCTGACAGTCTTCACCTGGAAATAGAGAACGTTTTATTATACAGTATTTGAATAAAACCAGACTTTTTTCTATAAAAATAATATGTAGGTGAAATTTACCTTTTGTTATCAAGTACAAGGCATGGGTCATTCACTGTATAGACCTCTCAAGAAACATTATTCGATTATAAGGTCACTCAATGAAAAAATTGACCCGAAATCTTAAAAGGGTTACGTGTCCGGATAAGCAGTGTTGACGTTCACGTCAAAACGATTCAATATTTTGAGCTGAAATTTTGAGACAAGGTAAATACACCATGACACTATATTTTGTTCCATAAATTTCATAAATACTCGGCCTTTGATTTTTGAGATTGTTCTTATCGGGATTGTCCCTTTAAACAAAATTCAAAGTCCAAAAAAACGGTATAGGCCTATTGTTATTAACAAACAATGGTAACAGGTGTCCAGAAGAGTAAACTGGCCGTATGAGACTTTTGTTTTGAACGATTCGGTATACGACTTACATTACAAGAAATGGCAACATTAACATAGTTTGCCTATATATAATGCCATAATAAATGTTGATTCGGAAATGATGCCGAATTGAATGACATTTAAGAAATGTCGGAATTAATGTTACCGTACTGATTAGATGCGTTTTGTAAGATTTAGATAAAGTGTTAGTCGTTCTTAAGAGTTCCAAAATAGTTAATTCAAAATTAATATATTGAAAATTTCATCACATTACTTTATTCTGAGCCATGTTTTTACTGACTGCAGTTTTAACAAGATGCAGGGGCGGATCTAGGAGGGGGTTTGCCAGGTTTCTGTTACGGAAATCTGCCATCATCCTCTCTAAATTACATAGGCATACATACAAATTGGGCTTTTTAAACAGAGAAATCATTTTTATACTGATGTAGGATCACTTTGTGATGTAATTTCATTGATGCAAGGCATTATTTTTTTTATGTAGCTGAGCAGGGGGGGGGGGTGTGTGGACCCCCCCCCCCCGCGGGATCCGCGCCTGAAGATGTGGCAAATATTGTTTAACCGAAACAACACACTTCTCCATTGTTAAAGTAAATCATCAAATGGCCATCGCATTTCGATTGGGTTAATCTATGAATAAAGGCCCGGCGTTGAGTGGCCGAGCAGTTAGCGTGTGTGTACTGCATCAAAAGGTCCGTCATTTAAATCTGATAAGAGCAACAACTCATCAAGTAACAAATGGACAATCATTAGAATTGTTTGACTTTTAGTTCTGCCCCATGTAAATGGTTAGCTTACAAAGTCAAAACACTCAATATCAAGTTGTCAAAATTTATAACTTGTTCGTCTCAAGACTTTAACAGCCAACAGAATGATTATTTTGGTCCGTAGAGCATCCGCAATTTATGATAGATATATTAAGATAAGATAAGATAAGATTTTATTGTATCATATAACACCCATTGCAGGCCGCAATCGCCACGCATACAATTCATATACATGACATGACATGAGGAACATAAAATAAATAGCAATATACTATACATAAAATGAAATAAAGGTTCGTGTTAAAAGTGAATGACATAAGGAACATATGATAAATAGCAATATATTATATTTATAAGAGTATAAAAAATGAAATTCAGGTTCGTGTTCAAAGTGAAAATATATATCAGAGTCATTATTTCAAGATATATAATGTTAAAAGATAGGTTGCCAGGCAACGAAACATACGCCATCAGCAGCTAAATCGTCCGGGCACTCAACAAGAGTTATCACATATTTTTACTTTTTTCATAAGTAATAATGCTAAAGTTTAGTATACGAAACATTTAATATTACGGATTTAGCTGTTCAGATAACAAAATTCATCGAAAATCACTATACTTGTTCGAAATGGGGTAGAACCGCAATTTACCACAGTGCAATACAGTATCATAATTTTTGATAGGCCTATGGTGACCATTCAGAGATCTATTCTCGAAGTGGATTATAGCTTTTTGTGCGCAGATTGAAACGGATTATGTCACAGCAGGATTTAAATTTTTTTATACGTTATTCGCATAGCTTATACGGACAACCCTTTTAAGATTTCGGGTCATTTGTTTCGTTGAGTGACCTGAAAATCGATTCCCGTTCGTCTATACAGTTAAATTAAAAGTCCGGTTTTATCCAGACACGGACAATGTTCTCCATTTCCAGATGAAGACTGGCAGGTTTAAATATTGAGTTGGTTGCTCAGCCCTTGGGGGGTTGGGATGGCATAGTGGTATAGAGTGCCGCGCTTCGATCTCTAGCTGGCCGGTCACCTCTGGCTTGCGGTTGTGGTTTCGAGCCCTGGTGTGAGCGTATGTGACATGGAGATAGGGGCGCCTTCTCAACCTCGTGGGTTTCCTCCGGGCACTCCGGTTTCCTCCCACTGCCAAAGACCCCTACGCGCAAGCGAATTATTGAAATAAAATTAAACCATATGTTAGTCCCGAAATGACCTAGTCTGTGTTGAGTGGACGTTAAACCCCATTTCTCTCTCTCTCTTGCTCAGCCCTAAGGTAGTTTTAAAATCAAGCAGTTTTATTCTCCAAAATATAATCGAGATTGGCCCTTTAAGAAGCGGTTGCCATGCAAGATACTTCCACGTTTTGCAAGAGATGCATGAAGACTGGGTAAATCGGTAACTAGAAAACAGGGAACATAGCTCCGGCAGAAAAAGGGTCGACACGCACCAAATTCCCAGAAAAGCATTTATCGTGTAATTGGTGTGTTTTGTGGTTTATTATTCTTTTTATTTTGAACGACATATATGGGGGCACCAGCGTCGTTCATGAGAGAGAGAGGGATATGAGGTTTAACGTCCACTCGACACAAACTAGGTCATTTCGTGACTAACACGTGGTTGAATTCCATTTGAATAATTCGCTTGCGCGTAGGAGTCTTAAAGCCCCAATAACACTCTTGTTGTAACTGAATAATATGTCCCAATCTTCATTCTGGTCAACAAATCGTATTATTTTAGAATATTCCAATTAAATGGTGGTATAACTTATAACTATAAATTTCATCTTAACAGTATTAACACACCTATTTTAAAAAATTGGAAAAATTCAACCAATTGATTTGAAAAGTCTAACGTAAACCTTTTCAAATGTGACTTGGATTTTAAAATATTTTCGAACCCTCTGGACAAGTAAAATAGGTTGTAATGGATAATTTACACAACAGGTAGGACACTTAAACATCTAGTACTGAATAAGGGTATTATTTATTTTCTGGAGCTACCAAGCCAGCAAGAATGTTATTGTCCCTTTAAGCAACGGAAGAAACCGGAGAAACTCCATAAAGGCTAGACAGGCGACCCAATACCCTGTCACGTACAACCGGGGAATCGATACCAAGCCAGTTGACCCAAGGGCAGACCTTCTGATACAGCGCGCATGTACTAACCATTTGGCCATCCAACGCCCCAACATCTTTCATGTGCTTAGAGCCTCTGTGCATCTTAATAATATCTACACAAACTTCAAATAAGATTTTGTCCGCAAATATGGAATTTATACCTAGTCGATTGTCATGGCCAATATGAAGCTAAATCCATGTGTCGTGTCTGATTGGCAACGATATACTGAAAAAATTGGGTGTCGCCTATTATGGCGGGAAATTTTATTCGTACGTTTTGAATTTTATGTTTCATCGTTTGTATACTTTTTCACACAGCTACCGCTCGCCACACGTGTTTCCTGCTTACAGACCTCTTCCCTTCTGCAAACTATAAAATGAGCCTCTATTTTGGTAGATTTCTTTTGTCGTTAACGTCTCCGATAAATTACTATTGTCGTTAACGTCGTAGAACGATCCCTATTGTCATTAACGTCTCCGATCGACTACTGAAGTTAACGTCTGCGACAGGTTACTATTGAAGTTAACGTCTGCGACAGGTTACTATTAAAGTTAACGTCTCCGACAGATTACTATTAAAGTTAACGTCTGCGACAGGTTACTATTAAAGTTAACGTCTCCGACAGATTACTATTGAAGTTAACGTCTCCGACAGATTACTATTGAAGTTAACGTCTGCGAAAGATTACTATTGAAGTTAACGTCTGCGACAAATTACTATTGAAGTTAACGTCTGCGACAGGTTACTATTAAAGTTAACGTCTGCGACAGGTTACTATTGAATTTAACGTCTCCGACAGATTACTATTGAAGTTAACGTCTGCGACAGATTACTATTAAAGTTAACGTCTGCGACAGATTACTATTGAAGTTAACGTCTGCGGCAGATTACTATTGAATTTAACGTCTCCGACAGATTACTATTAAATTAACGTCTGCGACAGGTTACTATTGAAGTTAACGTCTGCGGTAGATTACTATTGAAGTTAACGTCTGCGACAGGTTACTATTAAAGTTAACGTCTGCGACAGGTTACTATTAAAGTTAACGTCTGCAACAGATTACTATTAAAGTTAACGTCTGCGACAGGTTACTATTGAAGTTAACGTCTGCGACAGGTTACTATTGAATTTAACGTCTCCGACAGATTACTGTTAAAGTTAACGTCTGCGACAGGTTACTATTGAAGTTAACGTCTGCGACAGATTACTATTGAAGTTAACGTCTGCGACAGGTTACTATTAAAGTTAACGTCTGCGACAGGTTACTATTAAAGTTAACGTCTGCAACAGATTACTATTAAAGTTAACGTCTGCGACAGGTTACTATTGAAGTTAACGTCTGCGACAGGTTACTATTGAAGTTTACGTCTGCGACAGGTTACTATTAAAGTTAACGTCTGCGACAGGTTACTATTGAATTTAACGTCTCCGACAGATTACTATTAAAGTTAACGTCTGCGACAGATTACTATTGAAGTTAACGTCTGCGACGGATTACTATTGAAGTTAACGTCTGCGACAGGTTACTATTGAAGTTAACGTCTGCGACAGGTTACTATTGAAGTTAACGTCTGCGACAGATTACTATTGTTGTTAACGTCTCCGACAGATTACTATTGAAGTTAACGTCTGCGGCTGGTTACTATTAAAGTTAACGTCTGCGACAGATTACTATTAAAGTTAACGTCTGCAACAGATTACTATTGAAGTTAACGTCTGGGTTACTATTGTTGTTAATATCGCCGATAGGTCACAATGTGTATATATTTTTAGCAATCCTTTTTTTAAATATAATTTTGAAACGATGATATGAGCTTCTAAAATACCTGTGTGAATTTTATTACAATCTTCTAGCACCATACCTACGTTTCTAAGTTCGGACTTTTTTATATCAATTGTCTTAGTCGACAATTACCAGCTAATGACCTCATTGTTATGTTATCAATGACATTGATCAGCTTACCATCGGATTAATTAACACTGATTAATTTACTGTTTTGAGGGATGTTATATTTATGCTGTTGATTTGTGCCATTACTATCCTACATTTGTTATTTTACGGAACATATTTAAAATGATGCTGCTTGGGATAGACTGCATTTAACACAGTTGATTTTTCTTCACAATAATGTCTTGCAATCTGCACAGGGCACAATTCTATGGAATACCATTACTACTTATTACTGAGTGCAAGGTTTCTCTTGTTGATCAAGACTAGAGAAGTATAATGGAAACTTTGCTCAGAAAAGGCATAGAACTGTGACCCTGTGTATTCCAGTTCAGTTACTAGATGCCATTGAAACAATAATGCCTTGTTTTGCAGTATGGGAGCCAGTGTGGAATAGTGAGTAGGACGCTGGCTTGCTAGCCTGGAGGTCTGGGTGTTGGCCGAGAAAGTTCGTTGGGATTTTCCAGCGTTGTTTCACCTTGTCAGTGATGCAAGATGAAGGGCCCGTCTAGTTGTTTGGATGGGATACAAAACCGAGGTCCTGTGTACATATTGACAGACATATAAAAGATCTCTTCACGGTTGAAATTTGATATAACTTATAGGCAGTAGTACCGCTGTCCAAGCAAAATTTTCCTTTTCACACACCGTATGGTGTATGCCCATCTTTATTAGCCCAGTAGGAGGTTAAACTTCATTTTAGTTCATTTCGTTTTGTAGTATTATTAATTTAAAATATGAAAGTGAAATGATGTTTTGAGAGAGAGGGAAATGGGGTTTAACATCCACTTGACACAAACTAGGTCATTTGGGGACTAACATATTGTTTAATTTTTTTTTCAATAATTTGTTTGCACATAGGGGTCTTTAGCAGTGGGGGGAAACCGGAGTGCCCGGAGGAAACCCACAAGGTTGAGAAGGCACCCCTATCTCCATGCCACATACGCTCACACCAGGGATAGAAACCACAGCCGCAAGCCAGAGGTGACGGGCCAGCTAGAGGTCAAAGTGCAGCACTCTAGACCACTAGGCCATCCCAACCCCCCGAAATGATGTTTTTAAACCAGAGTAAATAACCACAGGTGACCCTACATCTTGTCATGTGCAGTGGAACTTACCACTTTACATAGAAAGCAGATCTCCTGACCTACATTACACATTTTGAACACTTGACCACACAACCTAACATTTATGCAGCAGTACCGACACCCAGGGCCCTGTTTCACGAAATTTTAACTAAAGACATAATCCAAATTTTAGCAGATACTTCAATTTTGATTGGCTAAAAACTAAAATCAATCTAATATTGTCCAATCAAATAACTAAAATTCAGATCTTATCTTAGTTAAAATTTTGTGAAATAGACCCCTGGTCTTAGAATTGTGATCCGTCAGTCAGATAACGCATGAAATAAGAAATATAAATCTGTAGAGTTTACCCATGAGCAGGCCTGGAAATAACTGTTTTAGATGTACCTGACAAAATGGGAGGCACTAATGAAATAGTACCGGACATTTTCAACTTAGTGCCGGACATGTATTATTAAAATTAATAAAATAACCAAATCAGTGCCGGACAAAATGACAGGTACCAGAGGTTTAGTGTCTGACAGCCTGAATCTGTGCCTGACATTGTCAGCGACAGGTGCCTTATTTCCAGGCTTGCTCATTAGCTCTGCTTGATGCACACAGACCTTCTCATCTGCGCGCCTCCCAAAGCACGTGCAGTTCACTCAGATGTTAAACATATTCCCTGCCAATCAACAAATTTTAAACTTTTGTTCCCCCTCTAGATCACTGGAGAACAACCAAAATTGAAAATAAAACTTGTAAAAACAAAGGATCATTTTTACTTTTTTTTATTTTTTGATCATATATAATCATATTTTGGCACATCATCTAGTGTAAATTAATGTTTAACAAAGTAGATGATCAGCAGTTCTAGGTATGGAAGACAATAACCCTTCAGTTTTGTGGTAACTAAAAAGTAGATGAGCAACAGTTCAAGGTATGGAAGACAATAATAATAATCATTCATTTTCTCTACTTTACACGTTTATTTCATCTACACCACTCATTTGACGAGAATTCAACGATGATTGAATATTGTACTTTAACTTGTCACTGAACAAAGGAGTTGATGATTGTAAAGTTCAACAATTTCTCACAGTTTCTAACAACCAGTCTCTCGGACCACGCTGTTTCATTGTTTAAAACAATTAGTCTGTCAATGTTACTTCACTGTTTAAAACAACCAGTCTCTGTCCAATTACCTTCAGTCTATAATAACCATTCTTTGTCCATGTTGCTTCACAGTTTATAACAATCATCTGTACATGTTGTTTCATAGTTTTTAACAACCAGTCTTTGACCATGTTGTCATAGATAGATAAAAACAACAAATCTCAGTCCATTTTGCTCTACTGTTTATACAAGTGCATGTCGATGTTGTTTCAAGATTAAAACACTCAATCTCTGTCATGTTGTTTCACAGTTTGTAACAAGTCTCTTTTGTCTCCATGTTATTTCTACTGGTTTCACTGATTATAACAACCGACCGCCACCCATGTTACTTCATACTTTATAACAATCGGTATCCGTCCATGTTGCTTCAATAACTATAACAACCAATATCAAATCACAATGTTCCACTCTTCATAAACTATCTAAACATGCATTTGTATGAATTGTTATCATATCAGCTGGGAACATCTCAGTACAGACAGGACA
This sequence comes from Patella depressa, assembly GCA_948474765.1. Classification (NCBI taxonomy): domain Eukaryota; kingdom Metazoa; phylum Mollusca; class Gastropoda; family Patellidae; genus Patella; species Patella depressa. The sequence goes on from OX419720.1 coordinate 10,990,218, forward strand.
TGATATAAAAACATCTGAATCATCTTGTATTAACACAGAACTATTGTCATGTCTTGATACATTGTTGTTCGACCATGATGGACTGATATGAGACCCAGGGGTATTACCATTTAAATCGATCACAGAGGTATTACTGTTCGAATTAATCACAGGGGTATAACCATTTGAATTAATCACAGAGGTATTACCATTCGAATTAATCACAGGGGAGTTATTATTGTTCACTAATGAATCACTACTTATATGAGATATAGAAGCACCCATGTTTGAACCTGAAGCTACAGCAACTGAGTGACTGGTCCTTGTGGATTTTTTGGCACCTTTAGCATTAGATTTCTTGGGAACTACACTCTTAAAAGCAAATGTCGGCAATGGCGGAATTTCAATCTCTGCCATGCGAGCTTTAGCTGAACACTGGATAAAGTGATGATCCAGCAAGTAATCCTTGATTTTAGCTGAAATATAAAAGTTTTTTTTTTACAAATATCGATTACAGCTGTTGACACCTAATTTTCCGTAAGGGTTCTGGTTTTTTTTTTATATTTTGGATAAAACAGTACCATGAGTCAGACCTTAACGATTAGTTTATATAGTGGAATCAACATACATGTACAGAGATAATCTACATGTACAAATAGTAAGATTTAGCCAATAAAAAACTGCATTTTAAAAATATTCTAGTTTCAGTTTGTGTGAATAAAGGCCCCTTTCATAAAAGAAATGAGGTTTAACGTCCTACTGTTCTGCCCCGACTGGGCTAGTGAAGACAGGCATACGCCATACAGTGAGCCATGAGGGAAATTTTGCAAAGATAGCAGCGCTATGGCCGAATTCTAACTGTCTAGGGATCTTTTATGTGCACGCCAATGAGTACACAGAATCTCAGTTTTTTTTTTTGTCTCATTCAAACGACTATATGTTGTCCCTTGCCAGGCCCTCGATACTGCACCATTAACAAGGAGGACCCACACATGAAAATCCTAATAATCTTTCCTGGCCAACGCAGGGTTCGAACATGGGACCTTCAGGTTAGTGAGCTACCTAACCCACCAAGCCACAACAGTGCCTATATATACTACATGCATATGAGTATATAAATTTGATATCATACCATTACAAACTGAACAAGTCGCCATATTTTGCTCTGATTCATCCGTTGATGAATATAATCCAGCTGAAACTGATGGAGATGTCCTGAAATATGCACAAAATATATATTAAAAGTCTAAATCTAAGAGACAAAATCACAAACATTTAGCTTACAAATATCAATTCAGAAAGAGACACATTATGAATAAAATTTATAGCTTTCAACTTCCTTGAGGTCTTGATGCAATTGGAAATGGCGGAGAAGTTTCAACTCCAAATTAGGTCATTTGGGTGTATTTTATTTCATTAATTTGAAATCCCATATAGATCTTTATTAGAAATTATGATCAATGTCAACTCCAAATTAATCCTGTTTGCCACTTGGGACTTAATGTAAAATATATTTAAGTCCATAAATTTGCATTCACACATGGCATTCATGTAAAAAAAAACGCTTGAAAGATGGAATTCAATACATGAGTATCCCATAGCACTGTTGTCCGTGCTAACTTTGCCTCAAAGCACCGATTGAGAGCGAGAGAGCAGGGAATATTTTAACCGGATTTGTATCGCAATTTGCGACTCAAACGTCCGATTTTGCAAATCAAATTCATATTTGATTAGCATTATTAGCATAAAACCCTTCTTCAGCGCGAATCAAAGTTTTGAAAATTAATTTTAACTTTAAAACCATTCGGTATTGTAAAACACATCAAAACAAATCTCAAATCTCGCAATTTTATTGTCTATATCATCAAGACTCTTTACGTGCCTCTGCAACGGTCCAGTGGAACCAGAGCAGTACATGTTGTCATCTGCTTTTTATAGACGTAAAGGGTTTTGATGATAGAGATTACAAATTACTTGCTACAACACTACATACTTTCTTTCATTCTCCACGCAAGTCTCGCTATCCAGCATTCGACTCTGCCGTCAGCTCGCGTACTATAAAGGTTTGACCCGGAGGTCATTGATCACGTGATTTACTACTTGATCAGAAATGGCGCCTGTCAGCGAAATGTTCTTGGCGTTATAAACGCTTTATAATTTTAGTCAATTCAAAATATTTATCCCGCAAAGTGATTTTTCCATCATATTTCAAACATATATCGATAATTCTTTGATTTGGATTAACTACAGACATTTCTAAATTAATTGTTGGGCATGTCGATCGCGTAGTAGGCCTACAGATAAACAAACTCACGTGTATTAATAGTATTATATTCTAAAATTTGCACGGCAACATGCGCAGTTCGTATTTCCAACCATTTCAATCCGTAATCGTACGCAAAAGAGTTCCCTATAATATTTGTAAATACATTGTTACTTTGCAATTGTGACCCCATTTCTATTTCAATATGGTAATAGTATTAAATATATTATCATTTATTTGTTTTGAATCGGTTATATATAAATATAAAAAACAGTTTGGTAATACAAATAATATGGGTATTGTTATTGTCACATAATTATGTGAAATAAGAATTGTAATACATACTAAAAAACTGCTAATCAATTGGTAAATTTTGCTACTCAATTATACAATTGATTAGCATTCTTACACAATTTTTCTGGAAACTGCTAATCAAATGTAAAAAAGTAAAATATTCCCTGCGAGAGAGAGAGAGAGAGAGAGAGAGTGAGAGAGAGTGTCAAATTTAATGTCCCCTCAAAACAAACCATGTATTTTTGGACAAACAAACGACTCAGTTTGTTAATTTTATTTCAATCACTTACTAGTGGGAAGACCCAGAGAAAACCCATGAGGTTTGATAGGCGACCTTACTCCTTGTCATGTACAAGCAAGGAATCAAAACCATGCAACTCGAATCAATGACATTTGTGTTAACCATTTGGCCACACAATCTCCCCTGCGATTTGAGGCCACAATACACAGCACTTTTCTCACACGGCTCTTTAGCAGCTAAAGGAAAGCTGAGCACAATATTTACCTTGGACTAGATGAAGAACATGAACCAAGTTGATAACCAATACCAGCACTCAACCAAATATCATCAGTTAATATACAGTCATTATCCATCAAACTTTCTTTACTAGGCGTCTTGGTTTGACCACGCCCCCTTCCTCGACCACGACCCCTTCCTCGTTTACTACTTACAGGAATAATCGTGACATCATCTTCAATCAAACAAATATCATCAGAATCTTTTCGTTTACGTTTATTATTCACAGATTTTTTTGTGGCACTATTTGGTTGTGTTGTCGTTGCTGGTGGGCTCAACTCATGACAAATTCCCATATACCATAACGTTCTGGGCTTTGTAGCACTGGGTGGTAACTCTCCTGTTGAAGGTTTATGGGAAGATAACTTTGATTTAAAATCGATATTGCTATTTTTAGAATTTTGGCCTGCTAAATCACTATCACTATCAGTAGTTGACAAATCAAATATATCTTTATCGTTAGTCCGTCCAGAGGTAGATGATTTTAATCGATTTTGTAAAGTTTCACTGAATTCGTATTTCTTCTTAATAGACGATATGAGGGTATCTTCTGACTTTTTCATTTGTTCTTTAATTGAAATATTCTTTGGGGTTTTAGGTGTCGTGGAATTTGTGTTGGCACCATTTGAAGTCACATTTTGTTTTACTAACAAACAATCATTGTCTTTACGAACGCAATTATCATTTTTTCCCACACGATTGGATGTTAATTTTTTAGTAGAATTCAAAAGTTTTTGATTCTTTGATAAAATTTCATCTAACGTGCTCTCGGCTGAATTTGTCCGTTTTTCTTGTGATAAGGCTGGTGAACATGAGTCATGTTTTCTTGATACACCTAAAGGACTTGTGGTAATTGGAACGGATCTGATATCACCATCAAGCAGTTCCACTAAGTATGACTGACAATAATTCATAAAGACTTTTTTCTCTTCACTGGTAAGTTTTCTTTTCTTTATTTTTTCCAGTTTATGTCTCAAATCTGAAGTAAAACAATATATTTTATGACTATAGGGCAGAATTTTATAATTTTGAATTAAAGCAGAATGAAATGGGGTCAATATCTGTCTGGGTGTGAAGTCTAATAGACTGATAAACATGAATAGACACAAATCAATATAAAGGACTTGAAATTATCGATTTTTAGAAGGAATAGTCCAGGATTTAATTACAGAATATTTACTGTATTAATATTAAAAAATTTGGCAGTTACTTCCCTGAGTATCTTTCTGGTGAATATTGTATGAGAATATATAGCAATGCTGATCATGAGATTCTTGCAAATTTGTAGGCCTGGTTTAAAAATAGCTCAACTAACATGTTAGTCTGACAGTTGTCTTGAACAATTTTCATACTTTTTTTTTATACTAACCTGCTACAGTGACCAAATCTAAATCCATGGGTGATAATTTCTGATCAAACAAAAAATTCACTATTTCCTCTTCAATCTAAGGAAAAAATTAAGATCATTTTTTTAACAAAGTATTTTGAAGGGGTGAGTATAAAGTCATTGGAGGGAGAGAGAGAGAGAGAAATGGGGTTCAACGTCCACTCGACATAAACTAGGTCATTTCAGGACTAACATGTTATTTTAAAAATCTTATTTCAATAATTTGCTTGCGCGTAGGGGTCTTTAGCAGTGGGAGGAAACTGGAATACCCGGAGAAAACCCACAAGGTTGGACAGGCGATGCTACTCCTTGCCACGTGCAACCGGGGATTCGCAACCACGCGAGTTGACTGAATGGCAGGTCGTATGATACAGCGTGCACACGCTAACCATTCGGCCATCCAACACCCCAAATCATTAAAGGATCAGGGAACAAAATAACTGGGTTCGCATTGCACTTTGAAGGGTTGAGAATGAAATCAATGATATATTTAAGTTGCACAGATTTGAATTCCTTGCCAACTACATTACCGTGAATGAAGAATCTCTAAATTGAATTTCAGCCCAAAAGTGGAGAGTGGGAGAGAGAAATGGGGTTTAACTCGACTCGACACAAATTAGGTCATTTCGGGATGAACACACGGTTCAATTTTATTTCAATTATTAGCTTACGCTTAGGGGACTTTGGCAGTGGGAGGAAACCAGAGGACTTGGAAAAACCCCGCAGGGTTGGATAGGCGACCTTACTCTTGTTACGTACAACTGGGGTATCGATACCACACCAGTTGACTCAATAATACAGCACGCACATGCTAACCATTCGGCCACCTAACTCCCTGTCCAAAAGTGGATTAAGCTAGGAAAAATATTGTGCGTAAAATGCACAAACTGGACGGGCAACTTTAAGAATTGAAGTTTTAAAAAAAAACGGCATTGCCGTGATCTTACTGCTGGTGAAGTCTTTTGTTCAATGTGTTCAGAGAAGAGACCACGTTTTGCTGTGGTGTTGTTGTTTTCTTTGGCTCTGTTAGCTGGACTGAACTTATTATCTGTATTTTCTGTGGCGGCTAGGACAAGTTTAGCTGTTCTTGACAAAGCTACACCGACTCCTGATTCACTACTAGAAGATATCTTCATTAGCTTTTCCTTTAATGGATCTTCTGGAGAATTCCTTCAAAAAGAAAACCACAAGTATAATCATTTGAATATGTTAAAGTAAATTTAGAGTCCACAAGCTATTTTTCATACAATCAAGGGCAATAATTCAGGAAATTACTGTCCGATATGCTCACATTTCAAGTTTCATCAAAATCAGATAAAAATTGTGCCTCTATAGGGTCCACGAGCTAAAAACAAGATTTTTTTGTACATTGCGGGGCCTTAATCCATGAAGTTACAGTCCGATAATGCCAATATTGAAAGGAATCCAGATCTTATTGAGATAAACCTATATTTCAAGTTTCGTTGAAATTGGATAAAAATTGCGACCTGTAGAGTGTCTACAAATTGCGAACGGACGGACAAACAGGGGCGATAGCATAATACATCTACATGAAAATTTTGCCGTATAAAAACTGCAATACATGTATGTGATAAAAATCAACATTTACATTCCCCATTTCTGTTTTGAAATGAAATGAAATGGGGTTTAACATAGTTCTTTCCTATACCAAATTCCAACTGCCAAGGATTATCTTATGTGTACATTGGTTCTTGGTCTATTCGTCCCATTCTACCAAATAGACGCTGCACCATGCCGAAAATCTTGACATCCTGTCTCAGCCAACATTGGAATCGAACCTGAGACATCCTATTGAGCCAGAGAGAGAAATAGGGTTTGACATCCACTCGTGTTTTGAAAACATTAAATCTAGAAATGAAGCCTAAAAATGAGTTACACCTCCAGGTGAATGAACTTCAAAGTTACAATCTTAAATTCTATTTTGATTTTAAAGAATATCTACAAATATACCATACCTATCCAGCTGTGATCCAAAGAAATGTTTCTGTATCATTTTCACTCGTTTATTTTCCGATACAGTAGAAAATTCAATCTTTTTCCTGCTGTTCACATCTACAGCTACTGGCTTTTTAGAGGAAGACTGGACCTTAATAAACGCCAAACCAAATTGAACATCTTTACGATACGGTTGTCGAAGTATAACTTTGATCCGATCCCATTTTTCAGAGACAACATTATCAACAAAATCAGCTGGAAAAAAGAAAAGTAGTCTCTAACATTTCAGGCATAATATATTCAGGGTGTGATTCCAGAAGCATAACACAAAAGAGGGGTAAAACACTATCTGAAACACCAGCTGCTACCACTTTCAAGCATAATCTGTTATATAGGATAAACCAAATTTTAGTTATATTATGAGGCCTTGATTAAGACAAATACACTTGAATCCCGTGAATAATTCTTGAGTACAAAATTTCAAAGTAAAGTTATGATTTGTATTAGAGGATTTTGACTCATTATAGCACAATGTTGTCTAGTTTTCATACCTTTCATAAACAATCTTGTTTTTGATGAATTTTTGCCTGTTTTACTGTCCAATGGTGTCATTAAACTAGCTGTTGGGGTGAGGGTACGATAAGCAGTATCTTGTGGCCAATCAGATCGTCCAACCTGTATCTCTATATTACCACACCAAATAGAACCTGAAAAAAAAAAACATATCTTCATGTAACAGTCTGTGTTTTTCTTCATTATTTTTGAGCAAGATTCTACATATCCAATGAATGAAAAGGCTTATGAACAAAGCCTAGTTGATTAACATTACCAAAGACAGATGTGGATAAAAATAAGTGGTGACAAATAAGGGAGAAAACCTATAAAAACTGGGCAGGCGAATCTACTCCTTGCCTCATACAAGCTTGGAAATGAAAAAAAGCCAATTGACTCAATGACAGAGCTTATGATCTAAAGCACATGTACGTTTGACCACTCAAAACTGGGAAATTACGTCAAAACTGACATTCTTTTCTCAGAACATAACCCACGGTATTGTAATTTGCAAGGGATTAAAAATTCCCCAATAGACAATCAGCAACTTTCAAGTTTTATCTACCATATTACATGTATGTCATACTCTGCGCAGCGTTTCGTTTGATTAGAGGTAATCCCACTACACACTGCTATTATGACTGGATATTGTTGTTTTAAATTTTGATTGGTCAGTAGTCTGTCTACCAACCAATCACTAGCTGCCCTACAAAAGCTTTACATTTAAAACGAGTGCCAATATTGGACCAAATATGTTTACATAACCTTACGTCTCACGATTTTATTATGCCTAATTAACCCGTGCATAGCAGAATGCTGCAGTAAAACTAATTGCGTGACAAACAAGGTTATCAAGGCGAATAAAATGTAAACAATACTGTTTGGAAACGAACATACTTTCACTGTTTTTAATACCTTAAATCACTGTCCAAAGTTTTAGGGAAGACCCAGATTAAACGAAGGACTCTCATGTTGCTGTACTTAAGTGATAGTTTTCATTGAACCGAAAGAATAGACCCACTCCCGCATAAGTTCAAGAAAAAGACGCTATTCCAGCAATGGCCAGAGAGGCATTTCTCGGGCCATTACTTCTGGAATTAGTTCAGCTCTGAAAGTCGGTCTCATTACACTCACCCTGAACGTTCAGAGACTGTCCCATTCAATCAATGTCGAAAATAATTGGAGCCCCAGTCAATTTTACTGGGCAACTTTTCACTGCTAAACGATGGGGTGCCAATCCATGTGGACGCATGTACAATGTAAACGAACATCTTAGTGAGAAAATAAGACCTTGCTTACTTCGCTAGAGTCAGTATGAGTGACACAACATGCTGTTCAAAATACGTCCCCCCTCAAGTTACAATTTTCGCCACCATGATACTCTAACTGTAGGTCAACGTCCACATTCAGGAATGTTGGTCATACAAGACGAAACGAAATGTACAGGCTTTACATTGTACAGGCTTTCACACGGACTGACACCCCGTCGTTTATCAGTGAAAAATTGTTCAGTAGTTCAGTAAAATTGACTGTTCTCCAACTTTTTTTCGACATTGATTCAATGGGACAGTCCATGAACGTTCAGGGTGAGTGTAACGAGACCGAGGTTCAGAGCTGAACTATTCTGGAATATGATATTAAGTAGGCCTATATCAAAACTTCCTCCTGAGAATAACATCTGTGGTCAGTGATGCCCATTTTGAAAATATCTTTAATTAAGCCTACTAAGAGATTGAAATTATCAAAAAATTCTTATTTTCAAATTAAACTTAAATTTAATTACCAATATCAATATTAGCTAAATAACAAAAATCTTCCAATTGTAGAATGGCCTCAATTTGTCCTGATCTTTCTTTTCGGTGTGACAACCATTTTTTACATTCATTAACATTAAGTAAATTTTGAACTCTGTGAACATCATCCTGAAAGCAAAATATGAAGAACTAGTACGAGTAGTAAAGACATGCGACATACAGGAAGATACAAACGTAAATGTACACAAAATGTGATAAAAGTAAACATAAAGATTGTCTTATTTGTAGCCTTGATGAATTTTTTTTTCAATTGGAATTGATTAGATATAGCAGGCCTATAAAAATAAGAAAAAAGATAGGTTGCCAGGCAACGAAACATATGCCCACAGCAGCTAAATCGTCCGGGCAGTCAACAAGGGTTGTCCCATATTTTTACTTTTTGCGCTAATAAAACATTTGTAATACATTAAAACCTGATTAAGAGTAACAACTTATTATGTAATTATCAGAAAATCATTAGAATTTGATTGCTTTTTATAAAGTCTTACCCCACGCTTACTATTAGTATATACATGAAATATTTAATATCACGGTTTTAGCTGTTCAGTTATCAAAATTCTTTGAAAATCAAAATACTTGTTTGTTTCAACACCTTAAACTCTGTGTATCAATCTAAAGTCAATCGGATGATAAGTTTGGCCTCTATAGCGTCACAAGATTTTTTGAAGTTATCAAGGGAAAAAACTCTGGCAGTAATTATTTGAAATCTCTGAAAATCAATAGGCTTCTTTGTCTCATGACCTTAAACACTGTGTGTTAATTTAAAGTCGATCGGATATTAACTTTGGCCTCTAGAGCTTTCACAGGATTTTTTCGAAGTGATCAAGGGCCATAATTCTGGCAGCAATTATTGAAAATCACTGAAAATCGATAGACGTCTTAGTCTCATGACTGTAAACACTGTGTATAAATTTAAAGTCAATCGGATATTAACTTTGGCCTCTAGAGCATCCGCAGGATTTTTGGAAGTGATCAAGGGCCAAAACTCTGGCACTAATTATCGGAAATCGCTGAAAATCGGATTCTTCGTCTCATGACCTTAAACACTGTGTATAAATTTAAAGTAAATCGGATATTAACTTTGGCCTCTAGAGCGTCCACAAGATTTGTTTAAGTGATCAAGGGCCATAACTCTGTCACTAATTGTCGGAAATTGCTGAAAATCAATAGGCTTCTTCATCTCATGACTTTTAACACTATGTATAAATTTAAAGTCAATCGGATATTAACTTTGGCCTCTAGAGCGTCCACAAGATTTTTTGAAGTGATCAAGGGCCATAACTTTGGTAGTTATTATCGGAAATTGCTGAAAAACAATAGGCTTCTTCGTCTCATGACCTTAAACACTGTGTATAAATTTAAAGTCAATCGGATATTAACTTTAGCCTGTAGCTTGTGGACGCCGGACCGACGAACGGACGGACGGAGGGGGGCGACGACAATATACGAAATATCAATAGCTTAGAGTTTCATATACTCATGTGCACATTTGACGTACAACTATACTGAATGGATATTGGTTATATAATTAAAAGCATGAACTATGACAATGGCATAATACAACTTCAACTTTTTTATTTGCATATACGTCCATTAAAGATACATATCTTAAGAGTTTAATAAAATGTTGGCCATTCAAAAACAGATGATAAAAAAAGAAAATATTGAAAATTCCAGTCAAATTATTTTATTCTGAACGGAGTTATCAGTGTTGGAAGTTTGGACAAGAAATGGGTACAAACTGCGTCTACACCTTCTACGCGAATTGTCGATTGTTTGATTGACAGACGATAACTCCACCCACATTGATTATCCAGTAACGTGCTCAATAACAATTGTACTCTTGCTTGACAGGCCTTTCATCATCAGTTTCCGAGTAACAGTAAAAGTTATCTTGGTCAGCCATTTCTGATTTAATTTTCGTAGGGCGACTGTTTAAATCTGAGCTGTATCCAAGCCATCAATGGGTCAACTTTGTGCTTGTTGTGTAAATAAAGGTCTAATTAATCATTTCTATAATATCTAAAGCCTGAATAAAGACTTTCAATATGTTGATTTAGTTCTTGCAATTGCATAATGCATGTTTAAGAACAGACTATATGCAGTATACAAAACATACACACAAAAATATATTTTACATGGAATGACATGAAATGATGAATTAAAAATATGTATATTGTCTATGAAACTACTGCTATAAAAATTACTATTTCACTGTTAACTGTATGGTGGCAGAAAAGGTAAATCGAATTAGGACAAATGGGCTAAAAAAAGTAAATGTAAATGGCTACATTTTTATCATTTCGTGATGGATCGCATTCACATCTTTTCAACATTTTAATTGAGCCATATGTTCATTACAAATATGTAAACTACTGTTAGGATCACAAGTAGGCAAACGAGGCTGTTGCCTCTACATGAGACGTCCATAGTTCTGACTTAAAATAGCATTATGCAAGAGCAAAATCTGCTTATTACAGGTCTTTCTTTAGGCCTGAGATGTTATCTAAATAATCAATTAGACATTAATTAACATATCCAGACCATAATAAACTCTTTATGTCAAGGCTAGCCTTTGATGTTGGCAGATTAAATTCTTATATGCCGCTTAATGGCCGTTGATAATTAAATCAATCAAGTGGATAATGGAGACTATGCTGTTTATATAAATGATTTGAGTAATGATGACCGAGGCTATGTGAATATTTCAAACGCTTTTTTCTCGGCTAATATTGGATCAATTTGACTGAAATTTTCAGCAAATTATCTTTACACTATCTAGTTTTTAACTATTATAGTGAGAACTGCCATCTCTTTATCTTATCGCCCATAATGTAACTTTAAGTCATTGAAATCATGAACATTGAAATTGAAATAATGTGAGCCTAACTAAACTTATTTATACATGCCCATGGACATGATGTAAACAAACCGGGAATACATTTCATAAAAGAAAATTCAGACAAGCAATGATGTTACGACCATATTTTTGTGTTAGAAATGATGAAATGGCATGTTTGTGAATAGACTAAGACGTTGACAAGGCTATATTTCAAATAAATACTGTGTTATTACTTGAGAACTGAAAGAAACGACAAATTTGAGAAGAACAGGCGCCATCTTGAAATATGGCGGGAATTTAACAACTTCCAAATATAGAACTTCATGTACAGTAAGCGAAACGAATTTGTTTCTTAAAATATTGTAATGAAAACGCTGCATCAAAATATGTGATGTAACATTACAATTATATTCGGAATTAATATTTTTAATCATAAATATCATTCATGTATTGTTTAATATTTGATGTGACACGAAAAGTAATTTCTTTAATTATCCATTATCAAATATTAACACCGCCAAGAAGAATACGTCGTCTGCTACTGCTAGAAATGAAAATGGAAAGTAAAACAAAAGTAGTGTTGCTCCTCCACATTTAGATATTATATCAAGGGAAGGCTTATGCAAAATCTAGAGTAGTTTCAATTGCAGTCTGTGGTATATCTGGTAAACCAAAAGTCAATGTCAAAACACCACACCACCGTGACAAAGTTTGATCCTTGTAATTAACCCTTTGTCTTCTAACTTCAATCTAAGTACCTGCAGCTGGTGGGGGTGGGGTGGGGGTGGGATGTCACAGTAGCTAAAGACTCTGCCGCGCTAGCCTGGAGGTCGGGTGTTCGACCCCAGCATTGGCCAAGAAAGTTCATCCCGATTTTTTCCGCTTTGGTTTCCCAATGTCAGGATAGCTGTCTAGTCTTTTTGATGGGACAAAATACAGAGCTCCTGTGTACACATTCACACATTGGCGTACACGTAAAAGATTCCTTGACAGTTGGAATTCGATATAAGAGTAGTCTGTAGCACCACAGCCCAGGCAAATTTCCTTTGTACATAGCACTGTATGACGTATGCCTGTATTCATTAGCCCAGTTTAGGAGCAGAACAGTAGGACGTTAAACCCCATTTCATTTCATATTCATAGCACACTGTATGACATATTCCACTCTTCATTTGCCCAGTCTGAAGGCCGGACCGACCGACGGACGGGGGCGACGACAATTTACGACCACATTTGACTTGAGCAATTCATTTCACCTGGATGTATTAATATCTAAATTTCCAAATCACTCACTGTGTTACCCTGTAAGTAAGTAACTGACAGTCTGTATTTTCCTTTGTGAATATAATTATCCATGTCAGTATAATCATGATTCAGATATCTGCAGGCTATCTGCGGCAAGAGGTTAGACCTGTGCCTGCACTCAGTACATTATCGACAATGGGGCCTTTAAGCATGAGCCCCTAGAAATCCGCATTAGGGCCCTTGAACAAGTCTCTTAAAATGCAGTCAATCCCCTCTGTAAACGGAAAATGTAATGGGGTCCCACACAGGTATGAGGCTCCAGAATAGTCTTAATGTGTGTGTGAAAGTATATTAGCCTTGATAAATCATGTCTTGGCTGTTGATCTATGATGATAGATTTTAACCTTTTTTGACTAAACTTAAGTTCTTATTGCCATTTGCACATCTTCAGTTTTTTCTCTTTTTTTCAGTTTTCAGAGATGAATAAATCCAGCCAATCTAAATACAGACCAACATTTCAAGCTCCAAGAATTTTGAAGAATCCTTTTGATAAAGAAAATGATGCCAAAAACTTATCACAACTGTTGAATCAGTCACAGCAGATGCCACAAATTCTTGAAAAAAAATCATCCAATTTCTTTTCAGTTCCTGAAGCTCCATCATATTTTGATGGCGACATATCAAACAATAAAAACATTTCTTTATCCCAAATTTTACCATCGTCCAAACCCAAACCAGTTAGAAAATTCAGTGCTCCGATATTAAAGAAACAAACTGATGATGACCATGAATTATTACAAAGCACACAGAGAGATCTGACATTATCTCAGCTTCTAGGATCTCCGCCGCGAAAAACATTGGGGGCTTTGCAATCTTCATCAGTACAAGAGAAATTAAAAAATCCTTTTCTTGAGTCTCAAGATGATGCATTTAGAACTCCTCAATCCCTACAAATTACAAGGAAAAAAGTTTTCAAACCTCCATTGGATGGAAAGCATGAAGAAAAATATCCAGAAAATTCTTTCTTTCCGTCGAGGAAACTGATTTTCTCCCCATCAAAGAAGAAGAAATCATCAGATCCGTATTATTTTGATGACGAAAATAAAGAATTATTTTCACAATCCACGACAAAATGTAAACCGAATCATAACATACATAGAGCATTTGCATCACAAGACGTAAACAAAAACAGTTCCTTGACAAATTTATTTCAAAATAATGATACAAACAATATTGTTCCAGAGGCACCCACAGCCAATAATCTTTTTTCTGATGAATCAAACTTTTCTGATTTATCTGTGTCTCAGGCCATTAAAACCCAACCAAAATATCCTGATGGGCGAAAGAACAAAGACTTTCGAAATGGTAATCATCTCTTTGTGTTTTGTTTTGGTTGTTAACTTGTGAAGTTAGGCTTAGAGTTGTCTCCCCTTTAATGTGCTTTACAAATCCTGTCAATTATTTTGATAATCTATAATATGGTGTTCATAAACCCATAACTCTTACAAAGGTTGTGATATAAGGGTGTGTTTGATGGAAGCATTATAGCAATTCTAAAATATAGTAGACTGAAGGCTTCACATTTTAGTCTGCAATATCACATAAGGTGGACATTCACAATAACAACAAAGTTGATCTTGGCTGCCTTAATTAAAACTGAAACATACCTGATAACTAGTTGGATTATTCAATTTGAATAGGAGGAACGCTATTAGAGTTCAGGATTATCTGATTTCAAATTGCATGATCCCTCCCATTTAATTAATGAAAATATTATGACCAAGATACATGACAGGACTTTTTGTCATTGGAGTGCATATGAGGAGCTTTAACAAGCTCCCTTTTATGATTTCTTTTTGAATTTCAGATGTGGAAAGAAGGAATGAAGATTTCAATTTACATTCACAAATGTAAGTTTGGCATACATGATGTAGTATTAAATGTACCAAGTAAAAAAAAAAACCCAAACATCTAGATGATTTGTGACACATGTCAGCATAATGAGTAGTAAGTCGCAAGTCATATTAAGTATTTCTTCATATCACATCCGACTAATTTTGCTACCACATGTCATATTTGATTTAAACATAGGACACAGGGATAAAAATTATGATAATTTCAATTAATGAAAATGAAAAAGAACCTCATATTCATAATCACATTTGGAATGGAAAAATTAATAAAAAAAACCCCTGAAATTTGTTTCATTATGTATAAAAGAAAAATTAAATGAAAAGTGATTGACATCTAGTTTTGTGTAACCAGCTTGGTTCTTAGTACAGTTGGTAGTTCATCCTACTGGTTTCTTCTTGTTATTAATTATAACAAACACTGATTCAGCTAAATGTAGAGTTTTATGTAGACACAGCAATAACAATTATAACAGACAATATATACAGAGTGGTATAATAACTACACAGTTATGTTCAACTAAAGAAGTATAATATCAAGAGTTGGCATAACTATGAGTGTAGTCTGTAGCTGTATCTCCGACCCTAACCTGTCTTTCATAGGTCCATCTTCATATTTATATTCTTGAAGATGTAACCCCTAGATACCTACATTACAATTACCATAACACAACAATTTAGACAAAGATTAAAGTATTAAAAGTATACAAAGAGGATTAGAACATAGAAAATAAGCTTATAATATTAATTATATACATGTATTAAGATATAACAATTAACACACATTCAACCATAGAAGGTAATTATAGGGTCTAGACAGACCCTGGTGACATGGCTCCCCCTAGGAAGATGGCGTCCCCGACATCAATATTTGGGAATTTGTCATATATATATGATTAAGGCCATATAGCCAACATGACACGATCTATATCAATATATGTATAAATTAAAGAAAAATGGATATTTATAATAAGTCATAATATATTCGACTAAAATCAGTTAAAGCATATGATGCCAATTAAACATCATAACTCCAGGGCTGGGGTAATGGTAATGGAATGTAATTAATTACATTGGTAATGTAATGGCCCCAGCCCTGCATAACTCATAAGTTATAGGTAATATACATACAATAAAACATAGTAATACAATCAAATTAGTAAAATAGCCTACTAATTAATTAATTTTATCAAAATTTGAACTAAATCATGTATATAATTAAAGTCATACTGCCAAAGATATATACTTAGATGGGGAATTAATAAAACAATTTACCCAGAATAAGTCATGGTGACTTAATAAAATAACATTACTAACCCAAATAATGTAATTAAGTATAGGGTTTAAAAAAAATGTGGTCAAATAAAAACATTCAATGATAATATTCATAAAGGATTAGCTCACATATGACTGAATAATATTAATAGTCTGGATTTAACACACTCATACAAAGTGGAAGTGTGATCAGTCTTAGATACCCATATATCTAACTAACTAATCTAACAGTTTATATCAAAAGAAAATAAAACTACTTGTTTTAAGCACGCCTCTTTTTTGCAAAGCCTTTTTGTGTTTTTGTGGCATGGAATTGTCTTACCAGATCTTGGGGCAATAAGTCTCGAATGATCCATTGTGGTCCTTTAATGTTCTTTAATCTAGTTTTATACCAAAACTGACCACGATATTTTGAAGATTGTAAAATTTTAACAATATGATCTTCCTCAAATTTGGTCTGTGATTGGGTCATAGTCATGTCTTTATCAGGTGTATCAGGTATATTGTTAGTATCATCTTGTGTATTAGGATTTTTGGAGTTATTCGGGTTCTGGCTACCCATTGTGTTAGTTAGATTATGGTTGTTAGTAGATGGATGTGCATCAGCAGTTTGAGAAATATCTGAATTGATTTCCTCAGGGTTTAAAATTTCATCACTTTCAATTGGGTTTGTTGGCCTTTTGGAAGGATCAATGTAAGGACGTAAACGGTCGGCATGGATTGGTGACTTCACTAGTTGGTGATCTGCATTTCGACGAAGCTTATAGGTGTTATTGCCTAGGTCAATGCAGATATAGTAAGGTCCGACCCATTTCCTTTGGAGTTTCTTACTGAATCCGGTTTCAGTCTTGGAACAGTATAACCAAACCATTTGTTCTTCCTTAAACTTGGGCTTTTCAGCTTTCTTGTTATGCTGATAGGTGTACTTGTTCTGAGCAGCAGTTATGTTTTTCGCTGCAATATCTTTCACAATCTCTAAGTTTTGTGTAATTCTTTCATAATACTGTTTGGCATCCTTGCTGCCTAATGTTTCGACTGGTAGCAGTTCGATATCTATTGGGAGAGTATGCTCTTTGCCAAACAACATTTGAAATGGACTTAGGTTGGTAGATTCGGTTGCTGGAGTTGCTCTGTGAGCCATGAGGACTGCTGGGAGAACATCTGGCCAATCAGACTGGTCTGGTTTGATATAGGCTTGCAGTGTGTTGTATATGGTTTGGTTCATACGTTCACATGCTGCATTGGTTTGAGGCCTATAGCTTGCAGTAGTAAGCTTCTTAATGTGAAGTAGTTTGCACAATTCTACCAAAAGTTTACTCATGAAGTTTTGTCCTCTATCTGTCAAGATTTCTTTTGGCGTTCCATAGCGGCAAATCATTTCTGTAAACAGGATCTTGGCAATTACAGATGCTCCTGTTGATTTCAAGGGGAACGCTTCGATCCATTTCGAGAAGGGACAGACGACCAACAGAATTGATGTATATCCTTCTGTTGACTTCTTTAATGGACCAATGATATCCATGTGGATTCTGCTGAAGGTTGATTCTACAGGGAGGGGTATTAGTGTTGCTGGCTTTTTGTGGTAATATGGTTTTGCTTGTTGACACACTTCACATGATTTGACATAATATTCAATTTCAGAGTACATCCGTGGCCAGAAATATTTTAGCTGGATGGCCCTCTGTGTCCTGTCTTGTCCTTGATGTCCGAGAGAATCATGATAGGCTTTCAGGATGTCATCTCGCATTTGTTGCGGAATACATAATTGCTTTACCTCTCTTTCGATTCTTGTTCCTTTTCCTCGGGGCGAGAATAAATGATATAGGATGCCATCAGTGATTTGGTAAAAGCTCTGTTCACTAAGAATCCTATTAGCCATTTTCGGGTCATCTGGTAAGATGTCATCCTGAAGAAACTTTATGTACTGAAGCAATTGTGGATCTGCAGCTTGTGCTTCTTGTAGTTGAGGCAAGGAGATAGCCAGAACTTCTTGAAATGTGCTTACTGGATCCTGTTGCAGATAGTTATTTTCAGCGGCAACAAAAACTTCTGCAGTTGACAACAGTTTATCTCCTGTTTTTGTCTGATTTTTAGGTGACTGTTGGAGTTGTTTTGTTTTCTGACCATGTCTTAAATTCTTTTGGGTAACTAAACTTGCAACATTGTCACACATCGTCTCATAACTTTCCTTGTCAGAATAAGGTCTTCTTGATAAGGCATCAGCATTATTATGGGTCTTTCCTGGTTTGTGCTTAATGTCAAACTGGTAGCTTTGGAGGAACAATGACCATCGAAGTAATCTACCCGTTTTACATTCCATGGTTTTAATGAAGGAGAGTGCAATGTGGTCAGTAAATATCTGAAATTTTGTGTTGGCAAGGTAAACATGGTACTGTTTTACTCCTTCTATTAAAGCCAGACACTCTTGTTCTGTAATATGCCATTTCTTTTCTCTTTCATTCATTGCTCTTCCTCCATAACAAATTACCACTTCTTGTCCTGCTTCATTCTTCTGCCCCAAAATATATCCAATAGCATGGGAACTGGCATCTGTGTATAGAATGAATTCTTTATTGAAGTCTGGGAAGCTTAGAATTGGAGGTGCTAATAATGCATCCTTTAAATTTTGAAAAGCTTCTTCCATATCCATTGTCCATTTAAAAGGTTCATCTTTGCGAAGAAGTTTGTTTAATGGCGCTGCTTTTTGTGCAAAGTTCTTCACAAATTTTCTGTAGTAGCTACATAACCCGATGAATCCTCTTACATCACTAACATTTTTAGGCTGTGGAAAAGTTTGTACAGCCTCTGTTTTTGTTCTGTCAACCATAATTCCATCTTTTGATAAAATGTGCTCAAGGTATAAGACTTTCTTTGTAGCAAAATGACATTTGGAAGCTTTGAGTTTTAGATTTGCTTCTCTCAATCTTTGAAAAATTATAGTAAGATGCTGTAGATGCTCATCGAAAGATTTAGACCAAACTAATACATCATCAACATACACCAGTGCCATCTTCCAGTTGAGATCTCTTAGGACCTCTGTCATTAATCGTTGAAATGCTGCCGGAGAGTTGGACAAGCCAAAAGGTAAGCGATTGAAAGCGAAAACACCCCTATGGCAAGTGAATGCTGTTTTCTCTTTCGTTTCCGGGTCCAGATTCAACTGAAAATATGCAGAGAATAAGTCTAGTGTGGAAAATATAGTTGGTTGTGATTCTCCAATACAGTCAAAGACATCTTCCATCCTGGGTAGAGGAAATGTTATAGGTCTAGTGACAGCATTAAGGGCTCTATAGTCAATGGCGAATCGTAGCTCTCCAGATTTTTTCTTAATTAGTACAACAGGGGACATCCATTGTGATGTAGAAGGTTCAATAATTCCATTTTCTAACATCTCATCGATCATCTTAGACATCTCTTCTTTCATCTTAGGAGTAGCTCTGTAGAACCGTTTCTGTATTGGTTTGGCATCACCAGTGTCAATTCTATGGAGTGAGTTTGGTAGGGTGCACGAACCAAGTTCTGACATGTCTTTTGCAAAAACGTTTCTATTTTGCCCAAGGAATTTCATCATGGTTATCTTCTGGTGCTCTGTGAGATCTGCCTCAGTTAGATTGATGCCAATAGACTCTGCCTCTTTAATCCACCTTCTTGATTGTTCATCATGCTGTAAGCTGTTTTGATGGTCAGAAGTAAAAGAATTGATTTCTGGAACTTCATCATGTAAAGTATTTAAGATTTCGCCCTCTTTGAGCAATGAAAATTTTCCAACAACTTTATTTTGACGCAGTGTAATGTCTTCATTGGTTGGATTAAGTAATTTACATGATGTTTGGTTGTCCCTTACTTCTACTAAACATCTAGCTCCGAGAACATAGCACTGGCTGATCAGAGTTGTGTTTGATTCTATAAATCCTACAGCTTCCTTTACGAATAACTCTTTTACTGATACAGGCACAATCATCTCTGATCTTCGTGGAATTGTTATTTCATTCACCAATTGAACAGCATATGTTTCGTCCAATTGATTATCTCCTAATGGCACAACTGTTGTTCCACTTTGAAGTGACAGGGTTTTCAATTCGAAATTCGCAATTGCTTTTTGTGTTTGTAAAAAGTCGATACCTAATAATAGTGAGTGAGTTGTTCTTTCTAAAACAAGGAAATCTTGGTGCATTGTTAGACGTCCTATTAGTATAGGTAGATTAATTTTTCCCATTACCTTAATAAAGTCACCACCAACTCCTGATACATGCTTTGTCTCTGTCTCTTGTATAGAGCCTAATTTGGACAGATCATATTGTTTGTACAACGAATGAGCTATCACAGAAATATTTGCCCCACTATCTACTAAGCCTTTTATGATCTTTCTATTTATTATGACATTAATTAAGGAACTTTTAAATGGTTTGTCTTCATCTGGGGATAATTTTGCAACTCCTTGCCCTGCATAGTTATTGTTTAATAAGGGCTTTTTATAATAAGGATTTTTGCTTTTCGACTTAAAGTAATTCAATTTTTTTGTAGCACATATTTGATACTGACTGTCATATTGGGTATCTAAGGTATTATATAACTGATCACACTTACCTTGTTCTACGCTTCTTGCATAATGATGAGAATTT
This sequence comes from Patella depressa, assembly GCA_948474765.1. Classification (NCBI taxonomy): domain Eukaryota; kingdom Metazoa; phylum Mollusca; class Gastropoda; family Patellidae; genus Patella; species Patella depressa. The sequence goes on from OX419720.1 coordinate 11,010,874, forward strand.
GTGTGGTCTTGAAAATTTCCATCCATATAAAGTTCAGCATTATGATTGAATAATTTAGCACTATCATAAGTTGTATCATAATTGCAATTATAATTATCATTTTCCCATTCTTTCACACTGTTTGAATTGTTATCCCGTTGGATGGTAAGAGAGTTTAAAGCACTTGTTAATTCATCTAATTTTTTTCTTGAAGAGGATTCCTCTTTATTTAGGTCTTTGTTTAGCACATATTCCATATAAATTGAAGATTTTTCCAGTTCTTTCAAATTTTTTGGTTTTCCAAATAACCGGACATGTTTCTTTATTTCTGGGAGTAACCCGTTTAACATGGCTGACATTGTTGTAAGTTCATTTAAATGGTGTACTTCACCTGCCCAGTATTTTTTGTTTGAGATATATTCCTCAACAGTTTCTGTCTCTTGTTGTTTGATTAGGATTGCATCTCCTTCAAGTTGACAATAATTTTCCATAAATTCCTTTTTTATTTCTTCGTATGTCTCCACACCTGTTCTTTGTATTCCATAATACCAATCTTTTGCACATCCTTCAGTTGACAATGCAAACAATGGTACCATTCTGTCACTGCTTATATTGTGGAATTTACAATATGCTTCAAAATCTTTAATCCAATAGTGAGGCCTTTCATGTTTTCCTCCATTAAAGGGTTTTATCGTTGCCATTTTCTTTAACAGTATTTTCACCGAAATAACTTCTCAAAATCTTTCAGGTCTTAACCTTTGTTTGATGGGGGTGTAGCAAAGGTTGAGCACTGCTTATGGCTTTGAGAAGGTTTTTCCAGGAATCGGATGGCAATCTCCCCATGTAACCAGCTTGGTTCTTAGTACAGTTGGTAGTTCATCCTACTGGTTTCTTCTTGTTATTAATTATAACAAACACTGATTCAGCTAAATGTAGAGTTTTATGTAGACACAGCAATAACAATTATAACAGACAATATATACAGAGTGGTATAATAACTACACAGTTATGTTCAACTAAAGAAGTATAATATCAAGAGTTGGCATAACTATGAGTGTAGTCTGTAGCTGTATCTCCGACCCTAACCTGTCTTTCATAGGTCCATCTTCATATTTATATTCTTGAAGATGTAACCCCTAGATACCTACATTAAAATTACCATAACACAACAATTTAGACAAAGATTAAAGTATTAAAAGTATACAAAGAGGATTAGAACATAGAAAATAAGCTTATAATATTAATTATATACATGTATTAAGATATAACAATTAACACACATTCAACCATAGAAGGTAATTATAGGGTCTAGACAGACCCTGGTGACATTTGCTCCGATTCCAAAAGAGGAAGTGACAGTAGAGTAGTCTGAATTGAGTTATGATGATTCATGCATCACCTCACAAATTGGACTCAATGTTGCTGGCCATGGAGATTTCCAACCAGTTAGAACCCATAGCATCAACCCTTTAAGAGGGTCACATACCAGAATCAAGTTCTAACCAGCCATATTTCTGTTGCTCCACCCCCTAATTTCCAGGATCCCCTGCTAGAGGATTGTTTGACCTTTGTCTCAGACCTTCCCAAGGTTTTTTTTTAAGGTAATGAATACCTGTGTGTGACCACTATTGTGAGCATTACCATCACTCCCTGTCAGAAAGCTGACTATCCAAGCACTTATATTTGCAGCATATTCAGTGCATTTTATTTAGATGATGTCTAAATTAGGATACTCTGTTTAAGAACTAAGAGGTGAAAAATATTTCCATTTTTCTTAATGATTTAATATATATTTGAAATAATGATTGAGTTTTACTCCAAGGTTGTGAAAAACGTATTATCACAGATTGACGATGTTAATGGTAAGAAAATGAGTGAAAAACATAAATTAGAATAATTTCTGTATAAAGGGAGATAATTTAGATATTTTTTTCCTTCTCAATTTTGCCTCAAGAAATATGGTGGCTTTATGTGTAATTGAATCAAGTGTTTGCCACTTTGTATTGGGGAATTTTAATTCTTTAATGACACCTTTCTTTTAAAATAAGGAAAAGACTAAAATGTTTGCTGTGTCAAGGGAGATAATTCATATATTTTTATTGATTTGGTATGGTGTATACATAGTTACAAAACAGAGCTAGAATTGGAGAATTAGAATGCATGTACCTAGTTTAGTGATAGCAAACATATATATATTGTTTAGTGAGAGAATAGCTTGGAGATTATCTAAGTGCTTTCACATGTATATCATAGTACAGAAGATAGAAAGAGAGAAACAGGTTTAACATCCACTCAACACAAACTAGGTCATTTCAGGACTATCATATGGTTTTAATTTTATTCCAATAATTCGCCTGTGTGTAGGTGTCTTTAGCAATGGGAGGAAACTGGAGGACCCAGAGAAAATCCATGAGGTTGGACAGGCAACCCTACTCCATGTCACGTACAACCGGGGATTCAAAACCACGCCAGTTGATTCAATGACAGGCTTTATGATACAGCATGCAAATGCTAACTATTCGGCCATCTAACCCCCTATCATAACAGGAAGTAGCAACACAGTGCTGTGTGAATGGAAATAGTTAAAACAGATTCTGATAGCACAATTGTTCATCCTTGAAACCAGAACCATTTTATTTTGATTTTTTAGTTCCTTCTTTGAAGAAAGTTCCCAGAGACCTGATTACTTTTTTATTTCTTCGTATGTCTCCACACCTGTTCTTTGTATTCCATAATACCAATCTTTTGCACATCCTTCAGTTGACAATGCAAACAATGGTACCATTCTGTCACTGCTTATATTGTGGAATTTACAATATGCTTCAAAATCTTTAATCCAATAGTGAGGCCTTTCATGTTTTCCTCCATTAAAGGGTTTTATCGTTGCCATTTTCTTTAACAGTATTTTCACCGAAATAACTTCTCAAAATCTTTCAGGTCTTAACCTTTGTTTGATGGGGGTGTAGCAAAGGTTGAGCACTGCTTATGGCTTTGAGAAGGTTTTTCCAGGAATCGGATGGCAATCTCCCCATGTAACCAGCTTGGTTCTTAGTACAGTTGGTAGTTCATCCTACTGGTTTCTTCTTGTTATTAATTATAACAAACACTGATTCAGCTAAATGTAGAGTTTTATGTAGACACAGCAATAACAATTATAACAGACAATATATACAGAGTGGTATAATAACTACACAGTTATGTTCAACTAAAGAAGTATAATATCAAGAGTTGGCATAACTATGAGTGTAGTCTGTAGCTGTATCTCCGACCCTAACCTGTCTTTCATAGGTCCATCTTCATATTTATATTCTTGAAGATGTAACCCCTAGATACCTACATTACAATTACCATAACACAACACTTTAGACAAAGATTAAAGTATTAAAAGTATACAAAGAGGATTAGAACATAGAAAATAAGCTTATAATATTAATTATATACATGTATTAAGATATAACAATTAACACACATTCAACCATAGAAGGTAATTATAGGGTCTAGACAGACCCTGGTGACATTTGCTCCGATTCCAAAAGAGGAAGTGACAGTAGAGTAGTCTGAATTGAGTTATGATGATTCATGCATCACCTCACAAATTGGACTCAATGTTGCTGGCCATGGAGATTTCCAACCAGTTAGAACCCATAGCATCAACCCTTTAAGAGTGTCACATACCAGAATCAAGTTCTAACCAGCCATATTTCTGTTGCTCCACCCCCTAATTTCCAGGATCCCCTGCTAGAGGATTGTTTGACCTTTGTCTCAGACCTTCCCAAGGTTTTTTTTTAAGGTAATGAATACCTGTGTGTGACCCCTATTGTGAGCATTACCATCACTCCCTGTCAGAAAGCTGACTATCCAAGCACTTATATTTGCAGCATATTCAGTGCATTTTATTTAGATGATGTCTAAATTAGGATACTCTGTTTAAGAACTAAGAGGTGAAAAATATTTCCATTTTTCTTAATGATTTAAAATATATTTGAAATAATGATTGAGTTTTACTCCACGGTTGTGAAAAACGTATTATCACAGATTGACGATGTTAATGGTAAGAAAATGAGTGAAAAACATAAATTAGAATAATTTCTGTATAAAGGGAGATAATTTAGATATTTTTTTCCTTCTCAATTTTGCCTCAAGAAATATGGTGGCTTTATGTGTAATTGAATCAAGTGTTTGCCACTTTGTATTGGGGAATTTTAATTCTTTAATGACACCTTTCTTTTAAAATAAGGAAAAGACTAAAATGTTTGCTGTGTCAAGGGAGATAATTCATATATTTTTATTGATTTGGTATGGTGTATACATAGTTACAAAACAGAGCTAGAATTGGAGAATTAGAATGCATGTACCTAGTTTAGTGATAGCAAACATATATATATTGTTTAGTGAGAGAATAGCTTGGAGATTATCTAAGTGCTTTCACATGTATATCATAGTACAGAAGATAGAAAGAGAGAAACAGGTTTAACATCCACTCAACACAAACTAGGTCATTTCAGGACTATCATATGGTTTTAATTTTATTCCAATAATTCGCCTGTGTGTAGGTGTCTTTAGTAATGGAAGGAAACTGGAGGACCCAGAGAAAATCCATGAGGTTGGACAGGCAACCCTACTCCATGTCACGTACAACCGGGGATTCAAAACCACGCCAGTTGATTCAATGACAGGCTTTATGATACAGCATGCAAATGCTAACTATTCGGCCATCTAACCCCCCTATCATAACAGGAAGTAGCAACACAGTGCTGTGTGAATGGAAATAGTTCAAACAGATTCTGATAGCACAATTGTTCATCCTTGAAACCAGAACCATTTTATTTTGATTTTTTAGTTCCTTCTTTGAAGAAAGTTCCCAGAGACCTGATTACAGAAGAAAATCTGTGGAATCAAAAGATGTTTCAATATGTAAAACACCTGCTGGGTATAAATATAAAAATTCTTCAGATGATTTCGATACACCTGCTTCACTCAATTTACCAGGTAAGATGTGAACAAATTTCTATTACTGTAGATGGTTTGTTATTAATTTCATATATATTGATCTCAAGTTTATTGAATTGTCATTTGTGCTTGATAACGGTAAGAGGATACTTGTCAAAACGTGGTGCTTTTAGAATAAAATTAGTGATTGTATCCCATAAAAACTGTGTTCTGTTAATGTGTTTCACTCGCTAAATGCCACTAAAAGATTATGTGAAAAAATTGATTCTGAGAGAATAAGAGGGGTTGGGTGGTCTGCCATTGAGACAAGTGGCTTTTTGTCGACTGTACAACCTCCTTGGTTATCTCTGGGTCCTCCAGTTTCCTCCCACTGCTCAAGAACCTAACGTGCGAGCTAATGATTGAAATAGAATAAACCATATTAGTCCCTAAATAATCTAATTGTGTCGAGTGGACGCTTAAAGCCATTTATCTCTCTCTAACTATTAACAAGGAAATATTATAAATGTATACTTTGTGGGGAATTTCTATGTTTGTGTCAGTAGCAAGGACTACTAGACGTTGAAATCTGGGACTGTTTGTGAACTGAGACGAACCTTAAGTAGTTTTCAAAACATTTCTCACTAGTCCATGTGATTTCTCTGGAACTGACAAAATAATCACCACATTGTCAGTGCATGTATAAAATCGCTTGACAGTCGAAAATGTAGGCTGAAATGTCACCGCTGTGGTTATAATTTTCTATTACCAAGGACCATATGTTGGTCTCATATTGGCAGAGGTGTTGTGTAAATAATATGCTTACACCCCATAGACAGGGCCTCCACGTTTTATTGAATCTCTCAAATTTTCTGTAATTTTATCTTATCTAAGTACAGGGGAAGAACAATCTTAAGTCACATTTTTGTTTTTTCGCATAAAACGCAATACAGACTTTTTAAACAAGAATGTTTGGTGCAAACATAGCAACGTGTGGGTTTAATTACAACTTCGAAAATGATGTTTAACACGAACCATAATTACCAGTACAACTGACATCAACTTTTCAGGCAAATTAAGGTTAAATAAAGGGTTGCTGAGCTTGTATTTGTCTGGGAGGTCATTTCAGAAGTGTCCTGGTTCGATGTGACTGGGATCATTTTTACCCAAAATTGATTGTTCCACAGAAAGCTTATACAATTTGCTACCAGATGCTGCCATTAACTGGGGTTTGTCGAAAAAAATGACTTAGATCGTTTTTCCCATAGATTCTTCATATGATGAGTAGTTATTCCATTTCACCATCTAATCTCTTTGATTAAATTTCAGGCAACTTACACAAGCTGAGATCGATCGAAGAAATTCGTATCCTTTATTTAATCTTGGAATAAGGCACCCGTTAAAAAACATTATTCAGCACAACTTTAGGCTTTTCTGTGTTATTATTGATATTTTTAGTTCATATGGTCTGTCACTGAGTAAAATGAAGGGGTTTTGATTCCAGACTTGTACATGACAAAGAGTGGGTTTGTCTGTCAAACCTCATGGATTTCTATCTTTCTCTCAATCCTCAAAAATAGAAACTTTTTGAGACACTAGTTATTTGTCCTACTTCTGCTACTTGCATTCTAATTTCCTATAAACATGTTGGTTGGGAGCAGGCGATATTTGATTTTCATTTTCGTTTGCTTTGTTACTGTTGTAGTTGACATGATTTTTGCATTGTTTCTGCCCAAACAATCCAAGGTTGCAACGTATTACCTTTTGGTCCAATGTATCCCCCCCCCCCTCGACAAAATCCTGCATCTGGTCCTGAGGAGACACTCTGACTCAGTGAGTAAGACATTGGATCACTAACCTGGAGGTCGTGTCGAGAAAGTTCATCAACATGGAGGACCTGACTAGGGTCAACATGTAGTCGTTTCACGTGGGACGGGAAAAAAAGGGATCCTGTCTACACCTTGGCGTCCATGTAAATAACCCTTGACAGTTGGAAAGGGATATAAGAGTAGGCTGTAGTGCCACTGTTTGGGCAAAATTCCCTCAGAGCACACTGTATGACTTATGCCCATCTTCATTAGCCCAGTCGTTGCAGAACAGTAGGAAGTTAAACACCATTTTATTTGTAAACGTATTGCCTTATTTCATGGCTGTCACAGATCACAAAGCTGATGGTAAGCATATCTATCATTTCATTGTTTTCTTTAACACAATATCAGCTTCTAGATATAGAGATATATTTGAGTTTCCATATTTTAATGTTATTCAGTCCATGGTATTTGATGAGGTAAGTATGATAACACTGAAACCCCGCTGGAAAATCCTGAAAAACTTTTTTTAGTTAGTGAGCGCCTTACTCAATGAACCACAAAATGACAAATGTTCATGTAGTTTGGGTTGGATTAGAAGATTTTTAAAACTATGAATGATACAATTATTTTAAGTATTAAAAAATCAATAAATAAAATCAACAGCTATATTTTGCATGTTTCAAATTTAAAGAAAGTTGACCTTTTCTCCTGAAATTAAGATTGATAAACATTTAGTATTAAATAATCATCTGTCAAAATTAATATTTCTAATTTTTCACATTTCATATTAAAAGAGGTTAGTAAGATGACCCTTCCTTCTGAAATGATTTAGATTTTATCGATTCCCCGTTTGTACGTGACAAGGAGTAGGGTCACCTGTCCAACTTCATTGGTTTTTTCTGAGTCTTCTGTTTTCTTCCCACTGCTCAACACCCCTACGCGCAAGCAAATTATTGAAATGACGTTATTGAAATGAAGTTATACCAATTCTTTTCATTTAGTAATAAATAATCATCTATCAAAATAAACAACTATAATAAATGTTTAGTATTTTATAAAAGAGATTTATATGTTGTCGTAGGTATTTTATACAGATAAGTCTATGGTTGTATCAGCACCAACAGGTTCTGGTAAAACAGTTGTATTTGAGATAGCCATTGTCAGACTTCTTACAAATACAGACTATAGCCGCACAAAAATAGTTTACAGTAAGTTATACACAAAGTCAGTAATTTATTCACGAATATTACTGAAGTGAACTTTAAGCTTGTACATGAATTAAATATGGAAAATTTTCAAAAGGTGTTCCTATTTGTTGTTATTTTTGTTGTAATCACATATAATAGTATATCATATTCTCCATAACAAATTACCAAAAATTAGTTTTGTTGAGGTTAAATTAAAGGGAATAGAAGCTTTTAATTAATTACCCTATTTGACCCAGTTCTGGCCATTTCAAAATGGATTAAGAAGACTGAGTTATAGTCAGGTAAAACAGTAAAAGTGTAATTGGTCTAGTATTGAGTCAACTGGCATGGTTTCGATTCCCTGGTTAGGTGTGCTTGTCCATCCTTGTGCATTTTTCTCCGGGTCCTCCGGTTTCCTCCCTCTGCTAAAGACCCCTACACGCAAGCAAATTATTGAAATAAAAATTGAACCATATGTTAGTCCCGATATGACCTAGTTTGTGTTGAGTAGATGTTAAACCCAATTTCTCTCTCTCTTAATCCATTTTTAAATGGCCAGAATTGGGTCAAATGAGGTCCCTGTAGGAAATAGGGTAATTAAAATACAACTTCAACAAAAATAATAACCTAGTTTCTGTCGAGTGGACGTTAAACTCCATTTCTCACTCTCTCTCTCTCTTATTAGCCCAGTAAGTAAGATGCTAAATCCCATTAGCAGAACAGTAAGATGCAAAATCCCATTAGCAGAACAGTAAGACGCTAAATCCCATTAGCAGAACAGTAAGATGCAAAATCCCATTAGCAGAACAGTAAGATGCAAAATCCCATTAGCAGAACAGTAAGATGCAAAATCCCATTAGCAGAACAGTAAGATGCAAAATCCCATTAGCAGAACAGTAAGAAACTAAATCCCATTAGCAGAACAGTAAGATGCAAAATCCCATTAGCAGTAAGATGCAAAATCCCATTAGCAGAACAGTAAGACGCTAAATCCCATTAGCAGAACAGTAAGAAACTAAATCCCATTAGCAGAACAGTAAGATGCAAAATCCCATTAGCAGAACAGTAAGACGCTAAATCCCATTAGCAGAACAGTAAGACGTAATATCCTTTTTCATTTTTACATTTTAGTGGCTCCAGTGAAAGCTCTTTGTTCAGAACGGTTTAATGATTGGAAGGAGAAGTTTGGACCATTGGGCGTAATCTGTAAGGAATTAACAGGGGACACAGTATCAGACGAGTTTCAAGATTTACAAGAAGCCAATCTGGTGCTTACTACTCCGGTTAGATTATTTTTAAAATGTTACTTTGGAATACAAAAACTTGGTGAAATGTTTTTTTGTAAAATATCGAAAATGACAGTTTTCTGTTAATTGTCTTGTAAATATTAGAAGGTATATTTAAGACCTATCTAATTAAAACACAGATCCTATTTTGTTTGGTTTTTTGTATAGTTAAATTGTTTGTTTTACTTGTCTTTACTGGAACTGGAAGAGCTGTTAAACAACCTGCGTTGTGGGTGATGTGAGGGATTAGCCAATTAAATGGTCTGTTGAGTCGAGATTTGATTGTGCGTTGAGCGAAATTGTATGTAGACATTCACAGCATTAGAAAACAAATCAAAAGTTGTATTTCCGAATATAGTTGCTTGAATTGATTTATAGAATGACTGACATCACAGGGTATAAAAGTCGCTCATGTGACCCCTTACGACCTCTCACAACAATAGGTCACATCTTCTTGTAGTGGAGACCATCGAAAGTATAAAAAGCGATACAAAATATCAATCTGTATTTTAATCAGATTGCTAAAGACCAAATATAAATGGGAATTGCTCAGAGTAACAGGAAGACTCAAACATTCAGATTTTCTTCCTTAATTTGAATAATTCGTCTGTAGGTAGACGAAGTGCCTTATCGTCAGTTAGTTATGGTATGAAGATACGTCATTTCGTCTACCTACCGACGAATTGTAGCCTTCATAATCTGAGATGATTGATAGTTTTATGGCCTTCTTGCAAAAAGTGTATCATAATTCATAAGTAGTAAAACTTTCAATTCATTTATACGAAATAAGCAAGTGTCGATTTCTGACATGTCTGACCAAGTTGTTGATTTTTGTGATATATATTTGTCAATGATATTTTGTAGGAGAAATGGGATAGTATGTCTAGAAAATGGAAGGATAATAAATCTCTGTTCAACAATATCGCTCTGTTTCTGGTAGATGAGGTTAGTTGATCTATTAATATAATTTGGGTGGGTGGGTGGGGGTATAGCGTCCACTCGACACAAACTAGGTCATTTTGGGACTAATACATGGTTCAATTTTATTTCAATAATTCGCTTGCGCGTCAGGGGCTATAGCATTGGGAGGTAACCGGAGGGCCTGAAGAAAACCCATGAGGTTGTAATGTAACATAAAGTAGCTAAATCTCTCCGAATTGAGGAACCATCCCCTGGCTCCTTTATGGGAATCTGAAATAATTACTAAAATGAAATGGAGTTTTTAAACAAATGTCCTACTGGTCTTATCCGACTGAGCTAATGAAGGTGGGCTGTGTGCTATGAAGGAAATTTTGACTGGACATCGGCGCAACAACCTACTCTTATATTGAATTCAAACTGCCAATCTTGTTTTACGTACATGTCAATGGTTTTCTGACTATATGCTGACCCTTACGAGATGATTACTACCTTTCACTTAATTCATACAAACTTTTCTCATATATCACTTGTTTGAAACTTTCTGAATGTTTACAAATATTACCAATAATGTATGTACCTACTTTAATTCTCTATTTCTATAGATCCATATATTGAATGATGAAACACGAGGTGCAACAGTAGAAGCTGTACTCAGTCGAATGAAGACCTTGATATTAACAGATCTAACAAAACAACCCAATAAAACACCAATCAGATTTATCGTTGTATCAGCCACCATTCCTAATAGTGAAGATGTAACATTTTATTTCTTATTTTTATTTCATCGGAATTTGTTTGATCTCTTTTGGGACATTTTTTTCCCACTTAATTGAACATGACCACAGTTTGTGTGCTGTATTTTGTTGCGACAAATATTTATCAAAATGTTTTTCATATGTAGTTTTTTGTCATTTGGGTGAATTTTTTCATATTTTGATTAGAATACTTATTTTTGACAAAGTTTGGGAGAGACCAGATTTGTGTTTTAGGTTCCATGAAACAAACAGGAAAGGATAAAAATTGTCAAGAAAATCTAGAACTCAACAACATTTCACTGATTTGAATTGTGTAATTTTTATTTGGTAAAAAATAAGAGAGAAAAATGAAGTTTACTGTCCACTCGACACATACTAGGTCATCTCAGGACTAAAATATTGTTCAATTTTATTTCAATAACTGGCTTGCGTGTAGGGTCCATAGGTGTGGGAGGAACTAGGGGATAGTAAAATATATATTAATTAATAATGATAAACGTCATGTATTAACAGTTAGCTGATTGGTTAGGGAGTTCAGAAAGACCAGCAAAACCAGCATTAAATTTTAGGTAAATATTTCATGGACTGGCTTTTCTGAGGTGTACCAACTATATTTTTTGTATGACTCAGTGCTCTGTATTTTGTCACTTTATTTCTCTTTGGGACATTTATAATCTTCTGAGACACTTATTTATAATCTTCTGAGACACTTATTTATAATCTTCTGAGACACTTATTTATAATCTTCTGAGACACTTATTTATAATCTTCTAAGACACTTATTTATAATCTTCTGAGACAATTATTTATAATCTTATGAGACACTTATTTATAATCTTCTGAGACACTTATAACCTCATGGGACACTTATTGTGACTTATTTATAACCTTCTGAGACACTTATTTATAACCTTCTGAGACAATTATAACCTCCTGAGGCATTTATAGCCTTCTGAATGTTACCTTCTGAGGCACTTAAGCCTGAGGCACTTATAACCTACTGAGACACTTATAACCTTCTGAGACACTTATAACCTTCTGAGACACTTAGAACCTCCTGAGACACTTAGAACCTCCTGAGACACTTAGAACCTCCTAAGACACTTAGAACCTCCTGAGACACGTATGACCTCCTGAGACAATTATAACGTCCTGAGACACTTAAATCGTTCTGACACACTTAGAACCTACTGAGACACTTTGTATTATTGAGTATATAATGCTTTATGTTTAATTTGTTGCTGCTGTATTGTTATATTGTAGACTAGATGAGAAATATCGACCAGTGAAGTTAAACAAGATAGTTCTTGGTTATGTGCATAAAGAAGGAGAATCTGAGTTTAAGTTTGATATTAACTTGACATATAAACTAAAAAATATCATTGATACATATTCCAATGGTCGACCTACACTTGTGGTAAGTTGCTGTAGTGCATATTGTAGAAATTTTACTTCCTTGATTTTTTAAAGTGTACCTTTAATTTTTAGCATTATCCCTACATATTTACATGTTTTTTCACTTAGAAGCAATTAATTTCACTGTTTTTGTTGTGTTTCAAGCTTAATTTTTTAAATTCTTATTCTATGGTATTTATGTTCTTCTTGTCTTTCTTGGCGGAGAAGAACAGTAGGACGTTAAACCTCATTTTATTTCATTTTTACGTACAATGTCTGTGTGTTGTTGGTCTTGTCCACAGATTTGTCTTCTGTGATTTGTGTGTTGTGTTGTTCTTCTGCATTTACTAATAATAAAGATTTGTCCTTGTCAGCCCATTTCAGTTTTTGAAACCACCTTTTTATTTACATTTCAGTTTTGTTCTTCAAGAAAGATGGTGACCCAGACAGCGGATGTTCTGATAAAACAGAATCATGGTCGATCGTTCGCTCAGCGTGAAAATAAAGATTTACTGAAACAAGAATCTCTAAAATTGAGAGAATCAAAAATAGCAGGTAAATTTTTTTCACAGAAGCAAATAAGAAAACAAAACATGTCAATTATGGAATAAAAATTATCTAAATGATGTAACCTCAAGGTTGATAGTCTGATATTGGGATGTATAGGCCACAACATGACCTGGATTGTTTATGCAAGCAGACAGGCTAATTAAAAACACCCATCTTTCATTTCACTCCATCACAGAATTCCATCTAGCCCTTTGATAATCAAGGGAAGTAACTCAATTAAAACTTAAGAAATGTTCAGACCACTATTCCTTAATGAATATTTTGGTTTAGTAACAGACTATATGATATAGCTATGGTAGTGTGCTTTTCCATGATGCTTTGCTGTTATTATACACCATTTATAATGTATTTGAAGTTACTGATGAACCTACTGAAACTAGAGCTTAAAAGTGACAGGAAGTTGAAAATGTAGCAATTCTTTTTACATAAAACTACTTATTACTCATCATGACAAATATGGGGCTTTGTTTAACATCCCCTTGTGTTATTGTCAGATGCATAACTTTTTTTACCTATCATGATGAATATGGGCCTCTGTGTTTGTGTTGTCATCAATCTGCTAAACTACACATATAAATCTTAATCTGATTATAATGGTTTGTGTGGTTTAATTCAGATCAGTTAAGTCATGGTATTGGAGTACATCATGCTGGTATGGATTCCCAAGATCGTCATTCGATAGAAGACTTATTCAGACAGGGTATATTACCCATATTAGGTATGTGAATAAATGTTATCTCCAAACTTTTATATAAAGTTGGAACCCTTGGTTTGCTAGGGAGTCACAGTGGCAGTGGCTCATTGAGTATGAAATTATCTCACTAACTAAGGGACCTGCAGTGGCTTATTGAGTATGGAGTTGTCTCACTAACAAGGGACCCGCTGGGGTGTCACAGTGGCAGTTTATCAGTGAGTATGGAGTTGTCACTAACAAGAGAGTCACAGTGTCAGTGGATAAGAGTTGGCATGGAGCACCATCTTATTGTTCGGAGGGGGAAGGGTGCACACGTATTCTCATTGGCTCGTATTGTTATTTATGCAAAATTTTCGTTATTGCAAATTGAATGACATACGCCTGTCTTCCTTAGTCTGGTTGTTGCAGCAAAGCAGGTAGTTTCATTTCCCCCCACCCCCCACCGAATTTCATTTCTTTTTTTCGTCAACTATCTTTTTTTTTTTATAAACAATATTTTATTCAGGATGTCTGAATGGGATTGGGGAACAGGCTTAGCCTATGTAAAACCCCTCTCCCTAAATAGTATACATACATAATATTAAAACAGGAACTATCTTGCTACTGATCATAACATAAGATTAAGATAAACCATGATGCTTGAATTTGTGGATGTGGGTGTTGGTGTGAAGGATTGGCAGGTTTCCTATTCTCAGGTTCTTGTTGATCAAGCTGCTGGAGCTGCTGTCCCTGTAACCCCACACTGAAGTGATCTGAGATCTGACCAGGGGTAGGGGTAAGTCAGTCAACATTCGGTGTGTTTAAATCTATTATACAGTATATTTTATAATCTATTTAAGTTGCAACATCAACATTAGCTATGGGAGTAAATCTTCCAGCACATCTGGTGATATTAAAGTCTACAACGTTCTATAGTATGGGTTGTCCTACAGAATATCCAGATACACAAATACTACAGATGATAGGGAGAGCTGGTAGACCTCAGGTACTCTTTAAACATACATTAATGTATAAACATACATTAATTCCAGGCCTAAAGAAAGACCTGCAATAGGCAGAGTTAGCTCTTGCATAATGTATGTTTTAATAAAACTTGTTTTATATAGTGACAAACTGAACTGTATCATCGATAAGTTCAGGTCAAAAATGTTGCAGCCCTTTTAACTGATGTAGACCACAGGTATTCTTTAAAGAGCACATAAAATGGGCGATATCTTTACTAGCTACGTGTAGCCAATGGTTACTATATCCATTTTAGGGCAAATTCAAACTAATCTGATTAAAATTAATTCAGCTATTAAGGTTTAAGTATCCGAAAGCAAAAGTCCATTTTCACATTTTCAATTACAACCTTAATCCGGTTGATCTTCATGTAGTGTAGGCCATCAAAAGTATAAAAAAAGAAATGAAATATAGGTCTGAATTTTAATCAGGTTGTATCATCGATAAGTTAAGGCCAAACATGTGGGCCTTGCATTCCTGTATCAATAGTTACCTTATTATTAAATTCAAGGCAAAAATGTTGCAGCCCTTCCAACCTATTCTTGTCATCAAAAACTGATTTCATTGATTAACCCCAAAATGTTGACTTTCAGCGATTTCCGATAATTAGTGCCAGAGTTATGGCCCTTGATCACCTCAAAAAATCTTGTGGACGCTCTAGAGGCCAAAGTTAATATCCGATTTACTTTAGATTTATACACAGTGTTTAAGGTCATGAGACGAAGAAGCCTATTGATTTTCGGCGATTTCCGATAATTAGTGCCAGAGTTATGGCCCTTGATCACTTCAAAAAATCTTGTGGACGCTCTAGAGGCCAAAGTTAATATCCGATTGACTTCAAATTTATACACAGTGTTTAAGGTCATAAGACAAAGACGCCTATTGATTTTCGGCGATTTACGATAATTAGTGCCAGAGTTATGGCCCTTGATCACCTCAAAAAATCTTGTGGACGCTCTGGAGGCCAAAGTTAATATCCGATTGACTTTAGATTTATACACAGTGTTTAAGGTCATGAGACAAAGAAGCCTATTGATTTTCAGCGATTTCAAATAATTACTGCCAGAGTTATCTCCCTTGATAACTTCAAAAATTCTTGTGACGCTATAGAGGCCAAAGTTACCATCCGATTGATTTCAGATTGATACATGTACATAGAGTTTAAGGTGTTGAAACGAACAAGTATTTTGATTTTCAATGAATTTAGATAACTGAACAGCTAAATCCATGATATTAAATGTTTCATGTATATACTAATTGTTAGCGTGGGGTAAAACTTATAAAAAGCAATCAAATTCTAATGATTTTCTGATAATTACATAATCAGTTGTTACTCTTAATCAGTTTTTAGTGTATTACAAATGTTTCATTACCGAAAAAAGTAAAAATATGCGACAACCCTTGTTGACTGCCCGGACGATTTAGCTGCTGTGGGTGTATGTTTCGTTGCCTGGCAACCTATCTTTTTATTTGGCAAAATGTGGGTCTGTGTGACAATGATTGTGGTTATGTTGTCTTCAAAAACTGATTCCATTGGTGAATCGCAATTACTGTCTCACAGGCAACAATTACCAAGGTCCTGTGCACACAGTGGAGTGGAGTGCACCTTAAAGAACCCCTGGCAGTTGGAATTCGACATAGGAGTAGGACATTGCTTCACTCTATGAGTAAAATTTCCCTCATAGCACTGTGTGTGGCGTATGCACGCTTTCAGTAGCCAAGTCGGTGCAGAATAACAGGACATTGATCCTGTTCAGAGATTTATCTTCTGTGTTTCTATTGGTTTGGGTGGGGTGGGGGTGGCCGAAGGGTTAGCATGTGTGCATTCTATCATATGATCTGTCACTGAGGCAACTGGCATGGTTTTGATTCCTGTTTGTACATGAGAAGGAGAAGGGTCGCTTGTCCAACTCATGAGTTTTTTCCAGGTCCTCCAGTATCCTCCCTCTGCAAAAGAACCCTAAGCGCAAGCAAATTATTGAAATAAAATCGAACCATATGTTTGTCTCTCTCTCTGTGTTTGTGTATTGTGTTGTTCTCCTACTATTTGATTTGATTTCAGTTTGATACAACAGCTACAGCAGTAATTATGACAAAAACTTCTTCAAAGGTAAAACAAACTTCTCTATGTAAGAAAATAATTAACAAATTTAAGGTTATTCTATAATACTCAGCAACTGAGCTCATTAAAAACTTAAGAATCATTTACGTGGAATACAATCATTGCTTTATAATACATATCATGCAACGTAAGATTTTCATTGGCTTTGAAATAATATCCAAGAACTAATTTGAGCTATTATCCAATGAAAAGAAAGCCGTCTTAAAATATTTTAGTTTAGAATTTGTTGAATAAGGCCCCTGTTCTCTTGTCTTAACCTGGCTCCCATGAGGTACGGTCGACCATGATTTAAATGAACACGTGTTACTTTATTTCAGGCAAAATATGAATCTATTGTAAATGGAACTCAAACCATAGAAAGCAGGTAAATGAATTTAATAGACAATATACAGTCCAACAGCCCAACACATAAAAGCACAGAATGAATAGAAATGAAATGTGGTTTAAAGTCCTACTTTTCTACACCAACGGGCAAAATAAAGAGAGACATATGCCATGCAGTGTGTAGGAACCTTTGCCTGGATAGTCAAGCTTCGGGCGGCTGGTATTTCGAATTCCATTTGTAAACGTAAAGGGACCTTGTTTTTCACCCCATCCTAATGACTAGACAGAGAATGATATAACATAAATACAGCACTTATGTTACAGTTCCATATTTACCAGGAAAAAATTAAGCCGAGTGTCAAGATGGATATACAAATCTTTGAATGCACCACATGTGGACCTCATTTATCTGTAGCAAGTGTATGGAATCGAAACATGTTTTTATTTAAGAATTATGCATGCATTCACCATATCTAGCCATATATCTGGACATAATGGTAGCACTGTGAGTATTGCCCTGAAGGTGCAATGACTGTGTTGACAGGGAAAGTTTGTTCATCCACGTTTCTCCTTGTCAATGATGCCGGATGGCACGCATCTGAAAGAAACCATTGACAGCTGGACCGGAAATACTATTGTCCAAGTAAAATAGCACACAGCTTACAGAGACAGAGAGAGACAGTCAGATTACAGGGTTCCCGCGGTCCTTGAAAATCCTTGAATATCCTTAAATTTAAAATTTCATTTTCAAGGTCTTGAATATCCTTGAATTTCGCGGAAATAGGAAAATATCCTTGAATTTCAGTTGAGATCCTTAATTTTGTTGGTAATACTAGAAATAACTCTGTTTTAAAAATGGCGGGAGTCTTCCCCGGTGTGTCGTAAGTCGATCTGTAATAATAAAAAACAGTTTATGTCTTCAATTCCTTTTAAATATGAGATTATAACGATAGTTGGTAATGTTTTGGTTGTTTTTAAGATGGAAAATTGTAACTTTAGGCTAAAAATGTCCTTGAAAATCCTGGAATTTGACGTATATTTATCCTTGAATATCCTTGAAAAAATGTTTGACGAAGCCGCGGGAACCCTGAGATTAACATCCAATGATATAATTCGCTTACGCGTAGGGGTCTTTAGCACTGGAAGGCAACCAGAGAACCCAAAGAAAACCCATGAGGTTGGAGACGCGACCCAAATCCTGTCGCGTACAACTTTGAATCGAAACCATGCTAGTTGACTCCTTGACAGACCTTATGATACAGCACATACTAGCTAACCATTCAGACATCCAACCACCCCAGAAAAGTAGAACATTAATAATGTATTTTTTTTTTTGTATATTCTTTTAGTTTACATAAGAATCTGATAGAGCATCTGAATGCTGAGGTTGTTCTACATACAATAACTGATATAGCTCTAGCTGTAGAATGGATTAGACACACATTTCTTTATGTTAGAATCATGAAAAATCCAAGACATTATGGTAAATATAGCAGATTTAAAGTAGCAAAGACGTATCGTCAATGTCCTGAAGACTTAAGAAAATGGATTTTCAAACACATTATTTGAGACATTTTGAGGGTTGTTGATTGCAGTGAGCTATGTATGACCATAATATTATATGTTTTTACTCAAAGGAAATATTTGATATGATTTTGGGGGTGAAAAAAATGACAAAATGGCTTTGTAATATTCTTTATTCTACAAGGAGGTGCTAGGTATGATGCTAGTGTTGACCAAGAAAATTCCTCAGGAAATTCCAACCTGATTTTCCCCATTGTCAATGGTGCAGGAAGGAGGGCCAGAAAAGACAAATTGTCTAGTTGTTCAGATGGGGACTGTCAGGTGTTCTCAATAGTTGACTTATAGCATTAAGTGGATTTAATTCAGGGCCGTTTCTCGAAATCTTAACTAAAGATAAAATCCAAATTTTAGTATATACTTCAATTTTGATTGGCTAAGCACTAATGTCAATCCAATCAAATTACTAAAATTTGGATTTTATCTTAGTTAAAATTTGGTGAAACAGGCCCATGGATTGTTAATAATGTTAATCAGCTACCCTCTTTAATTCACTGATAATATTGAGAGAATTGAATTCTTCTGTATATCTTTTTAACAATTTGACTTGATTACAGGTGTACCACCCGGTGTTGACAAGAAACAGGTAGAGAAAAGGTTAGAAGGTAGGGGAAATAAAATTGTTCGCAAAACATGCTTCTTGAATACCTAAACATCTGAATTGCCTAAAGATTTGTGATAATTATTTGTCAAGTTTTAAACTATTTTAAACAGATTGACTTCAGGAAAATCTTTATGGATTCTTTTGAAATTATAATTGTTTTACTTTCTGAAAGAAAGCCAAGTTGTTAGAAAAATCAAATGAAAATGAATTTTTGAATAATTATAGATTTATGTCTAAAGAGTGTAAATTCGTTAGCGGAGATGAGTTTAGTTAAGATGAACGATGAAACACTAGAAATAGAATCAACAGGTATGTATTGAAACAAAAATATGGAGCTAGAGTCATTGGAAATGAGAGTTCATTTCAGAATATTTACATTTCATTCCTGAGTGTACGAGGTTCTGCTATTGGTGCATTCATGCAGAATGAATTTTCCCCAGTAATACATTCTGTTTAGTAGAGTCTGGCAAGGAACAGTGTATATTTGTGTGGATGGTACAAAAAAAGGTGGTCCAGTGTACATATTGGCATGCATGTAAAAGCATAGGTCGTTACTGTCTGGGCAAAATTTTCCTCATAGCACAATGTACGGCATATGCTCGTCTTCATTAGCCCAGTCGGTGCAAAACAGTAAGATGTTATACTCCATTTCATTTTATTTGTTTAGTAGAGTCTATAAATAATCTTAATATAGAGAGTGAATCAATAACAGTGTCATTGTCCTGTAGGCACTTCAACAATTACGTCATCTAGCTTCTGACGTGGTGATCGCGTTACGCTGAAAAACTGTGCAGGGTTTACAGTGTCTGGAAAACCCTATGGAGGGAATTCCGGACGGTTTACTTCATTAGAAATCACTCCGCGATGATGTCACTCGAAGGTGAAAGCATTAAAGATGGCGGCTTGTGTCGTCTGCCAATTTTAAAAATCCGTTGAGTTTTTCCTTTTTTTCCAGCCACCCAAACAAAAAGGTAAGTTTTACACGGTATTATTTCGATTTTAAATATTTTTTAAGATTACCAAATTATGTTTCCATGTTTTTGAAGTATGTTTACTGTGTGGATTAAACTTCCACTCACTTATAATTTTTCAGAAACTGGTAAATTAATGGCTAGATATTGTATAGCTTTTGAAACAATGAAGAAATTTCATAATATAACAGGAAAAGAACATATTGATGAACTGGTGAGTCTGATTATTGACATCATTCTATCTAAATAAACTGCCATTGGTCACTTCATTTGAGGCTGGCAAGGAAAGTGTGCGAAAAACCAAGGTCAATGTATGTACACATTGGTTTGCATGCAAAAGACCCCATTGTGCTACCACCTTGCAGGTGATGTCCCTGAGACATAGGGGTGGGATGGCCTAGTAGACTAGAGTGCCGAGCTTCGACCTCTAGCTGGCCGGTCACCTCTGGCTTGCAGCTGTGGTTTCGAGCCCTGGTGTGAGCGTATGTAGCATGGAGATAGGGGCGCCTTCTCAACCTCGTGGGTTTCCTCCGGGCACTCTGGTTTCCTCCCACTGTTAAAGACCCCTACGCGAAGGCGAATTATTGAAATAAAATTAAACCATATGTTAGTCCCGAAATGACCTAGTTTGTGTTGAGTGGACGTTAAACCCCATTTCTCTCTCTCTCTCTCTCCCTGAGACATCTCACAATTGTGTACTGTTCATACTCGTAGTATCGTATATTTATTTGAATTAACTTTAATTATGGATTAGAAACTGATCATATTGTATGTTTATATGATTTTTAGTTAACTTTAATAACTGATTGTGCCGAGTTTCAAGATATAACTTTACGTCAGACCGAGAAAACGACATTAAATACGCTGAATAAAGACAAGATCAAGGAAAGTATCAGGTAAATGGCTTTTCACAAATACTTCCATGTTCATTTTAAATACTTCTTTGTTCATTTCAAATGCTCCTTCCTTCATTTCTAATACTTCTTTCTTTCTTTGTTTATTTGAAATATTTCTTTGTTCAGTGACTGCTCTATACGGCCTAAACTATATTTTCTTATTATTCTTTCTCAACAGATATCCTTTAATTGGTAAAATTAAAACAAAACAGATGAAAATCAACTGGTAAGGCCAATTTTCCATGAAAAGCCGGTCTAATGCATATGTATCTGGACAGCGTCCATGTAACATTATAAAAACATGAAATATATTTTTTTTACATTTCATGGACAATATCTGATATTTAACATCTTACTTCACACTAAATGTACTGAGATTAATCAGACGCGGATTCAATGGGGGGGGGGGGCGCCCTTTTTTTTACTACTGAAAGTGCCTTTCAACTAGCTTTTTTGCTCGATTTTGAGGCTCTTTTTCTACGATTTCTGAACGTTTAGACGAAAATATCAGCCAAATACCTCTTGAATTGGCTATAGAAGCAAGGAAATGACGCATAATTTTCTTGGGTCCCCCACCCCCCTCTCAGCGGCGTGCCCTGTCTCCGCGGTCAGTGCCCTCATTTTGCGGCGCCCCCCCTTTTCAAAATTGATAGATCCGCCCCTGTTAATTAAGAAAAAAATTAATTAAAAAAAACAAAATCAAAATATCAACAGATAATCTCCCAGCTAGGATTCAATCTTTTTTTTAAAAAGGCCCATTATTAGGTGACTCTGGCTAGTTTATTATCTGCAGAGGGACGCTGAAAATGAACAAAGTTTTATTTCACCATATTAATTATTATCTTTGTAAGTACCAAACAGATGTCATCTGCAGATCATGCTAAATATAGACAAATTTTCATTTCATGATATCTTTTTAAATACCAACAGATATTCCTTTTAGGGAATCAGCTTCTCAAAACCCGCTAAAATGACAATCTGTGGATTTAATTGCTTAAATCATCATATATGTTATTTATGCATTGATCAACGCTCTTAAATTCTGATTTTAAAATTTGAATTCCAGTCTTATTCAGGCCTCATTCTCGTGTCTCCCTATTCACGATTATTCTCTCACGAATGATGTCACCAAAATATTTCGAGTTGGCGTTAGAGTTGTTAAATGTAAGTAGAATTTATAATTAATCATGATTTCCAGAAATTTTTAATGAAAGTGATGAAATTTTCATGATTTAGGGGTGGGGTGCTGATGCTACAGATTTGATCCATTTTGGACTAATATTTTTGGAGCTTTAACTTTCACAGTATTTGAGTTTGCAAGGGATCAAAAGAGGACGGTCAGAGACTTTAAGTCTTTCATTGAATCAATTGCTTTGGTTTTGATTCTCTGATTGTACATGACAAGGAGTAGGATCGCATGTCCAACCTTGTGGGTTTTCTCAGGGTCCTCTGGTTTCCTCCTACTGCTGAAGACCCCTATGCGCAAGAGAATTATTAAAATTTGTTAGTTAATAAACAATTTTAAGCTAATGCAATAAACATATGGTGGATAGTTAGCTGGGCAATTACTGAAATTTGTATTCCTTGTATTTTGAAGGTTTATTGGAGTTTTTATGGCAGAGAAAAGACTATAAAGTTCTTCTATCAGCTATACAACTGTCTAAATGTTTTAAACAGAGACTTTGGGAAGATTCAAAATATGTCACAAAACAACTGGACAAAATAGGTATGATTTATAAATTGATATTCAGTACCTTGTTTTGTGATTTTAGAAATTCGAACCAAACAATATTGTGGGAACTTTTGAAAATGGGGGATACCAGGAAAATTTACAATAGACATATTGTACCTGACCCCCTGCTTTCAGGAGTTTGAATCTTGTCTGTGTTATAGATTTAATTACTGGTAAGCACCCCAGTTAATACACAGATTCAATCTACTTAAGATAGCATTATGCAAGAGCAAAATCTGATTTTTACAGGTCTTTCTTTAAGCCTGAGATGTTATCTAAATAATCAATTAGACATTAATTAACATATTCAGACCATAATAAACTCTTTATGTCAAGACTAGCCTTCGATGTTGGCAGATTAAAATCGTATATGCCGCTTAATGGCGGTTGATAATTAAATCAATCAAGTGGATAATCGAGACTATGCTGTTTATATTAATGATTTGAGTAATGATGACCGAGGCTATGAATATTTCAAAAGCTTTTTTCTCGGCTAATAGTTAATCAATTTGACTGAAATTTTCAGCAAATTATCTTTACACTATCTAGTTTTTAACTATTGTAGTGAGAACTGCCATCTCTTTATCTTATCTCCCATAATGTAACTTTAAGATATGCTACAGAAATAAGACAGTAGAAGACCCATTTCAATTTCCCTCAGTCACCTTGTGATAAATTAGCACTTCAGCTAATTTGAGAAATAAAATGAAATGAGGGTATATAATCTTCTACTGTTCTGCTTCGACTGGGCTAATGAAGATGGGGATGGGGATACCATGCCATACAGTGTGCTATGAGGGAAATTTTGCTTGGGCAGGTAGCTATGCCCCACTCTTACATGGAATTTGAACAGCCAGGGGTTATTTTACGTAAATGCCAATGTGTACACAAGACCTCGGTTTCCCATCCAAATGACTATACATTGTCCCTTGCCAGGGAACTTTGAGAAAGGTAATACTAGCTCAAAGTTAATTGTGGTATATGTATGGCCTACTCTTATATCGAATTTCAACTGCCAAGGAATCTTTTACGTGCACGCCAATGTATACACAGGACCTTGTTTTTTCGTACCATCCAAACGACTGGACAGCTGTCCTTGTCAGGGTATATGTATGGGTAAGACAAGAGGAGAATATTTTTTAATTCATGTCATATCTTTTTTTCATCATGCAGCATTCTTCTTCTGTTCTCTTTGTTTCAGGAACAACAATATCTCTGGCACTGGCCAATGCAGGACTGATCAGTTTTCATAAACTTGGGGAAACAAACCCTAGAGAAATAGAACTGGTATGTTTCTAAACATTGCTTATTTCAAGCTTGGTTCCTACTTGTCAGTGTGATGCCCATAATATTTTAACTTACTTAAAGATATATTATGGGAGATAAGATAAAGAGTTGGCAGTTCCCACTATAATAGTTAAAAACTACATAGTGTAAAGGTAATTTGCTGGAAATTTCAGTCAAATTGATCCACTATGAGCCGAGAACGAAGCGGGTGAAATTTCCCTCTAGCCTTGGTCATCATTACTAAAATCATTAATATAAACAGCACTTCTTAAATTTAATTATCAATGGCTGTTAAGCAGCATAGTAGAATCTAATCCAGCCGACATCGAAGGCTAGCCTTGACATCCAGAGTTTATTATCATCTGGATAAGTTAATTAATGTCTAATTGATTATTTAGATAACATTTCAGGCCTAAAGAAAGACCTGTAATAAGCAGATTTTGATCTTACATAATGCATGTTTAAGCTATCATAAATTGAAAATGTGACCCTATGTGTTACACAACATTGTTAATAAATAACTGAGAAGTAGTTAATACTTTGTGTTGTTTTTGATGTAAATAGTTAACCATACTTCTAGATGTCATTTAAGGAATTCCATATTTATATTGGGCAATAATGACAAACAACTGTGATGTTTTCAGATTGCTAACAGACATCCACCATTTGGTAATCAGGTAAAAGAAGCTGTATCCAGTTTACCTAAATATGAACTAGCTATTGAACAGGTACTTATTGTTGAGTTGGGATCATGTTTATTCTAGGATTGTCCTGGATTGGTTTTATTTATTAAGAGTCCATCAAAAACAAACATCCATCTTGAAGTTCACCCAATCGCAGAATGCTCCAGGGCCAAGGCCTTTTATTAACAGGAAAAAAAATCTATATACCATGATGGTTTTAAGAAGGCTTCAGACCACATTTAACTAATAAATATCAATCTACTTTGTTACTTCGTTAAAGTAGAATAGTGAGCAAGTAATAGGCGCTATATATGACATGATATAATTAGTTTAATATATTTGACTCTAGATGACATCGCGCCTGGTACGTTCGTGCATTTTTTATGCGCGAACTCTTAGTTTTTCTATTACTGGCACGCGCACGGGCACTATTTTTTATTGTTTTCCATGTACCAAAATCGGGGATTTCGCGCGTAGGTACTTTTGAGTTATTATTCTGTGAAGCATAACACTTGCCACTGTACCTGTGTATCGCTAATTATCAACCGAATGTCTGAAGACCGTTCATATTTATTACGCGAAAAATTTTTAGGACTGAGTTGATGCGCGCTCCATTTGTTGCAAAGCAAACCAACGGTATTATTTTCTCAACAGTGTATGAATTTATTCATAGCGATAATATCCTTACACCGAGAGAAATTATCTAGTCTCGGTGAATAGAACCATGGTTGTCTGGTAGAAAATTACTTTTGTATTTTTTGGAACGGAGAACAGCGATTTTAGAAGCAAACTAACCTGCCGCACATGATACTCATAATAAAAGGCGAGAACTCTTTTTGCAGCGGAAGCTTATCACTGAGTAATAGGTCAAGGTTTTATACGTTTGCCGTATAAAAATCTAGCAAACAAGGTAAATACCTACGAATGTCGATAAAAAAAAATAACATTCGGATTATAACTCTAGACAAGGTGTGTTAATTAAAAAGGGTGTAAATTGAATATTATAATATGTATAGGAAGCCTAGTGACGAGTGTAGTAAGTGCTGTCCGTCCGTCCGGCGGTCCGGCGTCCACAATTGCTTGTTGACGATCCAGAGGCTAAAGTTAATATCCAATTGACTTTAAATTTATACACGGTGTTTAAGGTCATGAGACAAAGAAGCCTATTGATTTTTAGCAATTTCCGATAATTACTGTCAGAGTTATGGCCCTTGATCACTTCAAAAAATCTTGTGGACGCTCTAGAGGCTAAAGTTAATAACCGATTAACTTTAAATTTATACACGGTGTTTAAGGTCATGAGACGAAGAAGCCTATTGATTTTCAGCGATTTCCGATAATTGCTGTTTGAGTTATGGCCCTTGATCACTTCAAAAATTCGTGTGGATGCTCTAGAGGCCAAAGTTAATATCCGATTGACTTTAAATTTATACACAGTGTTTAAGGTCATGAGACGAATAAGCCTATTGATTTTCAGTGATTTCCGATAATTACTGTCACAGTTATGGCCCTTGATCACTTCAAAAAATCTTGTGGATGTTCTAGAGGCCAAAGTTAATATCCGATTCACTTTAAATTTATACACAGTGTTTAAGGTCATGAAGCGAAGAATCCTATTGATTTTTAGCAATTTCCGATAATTACTGTCAGAGTTATGGCCCTTGATCACTTCGTAAATTCTTGTGAATGCTCTAGAGGCCAAAGTTAATATCCGATTGACTTTAAATTTATACACAGAGTTTAGGTCATGTGACGAAGAAGCCCATTGATTTTCAGCAATTTCCGATAATTACTGTCAGAGTTATGGCCCTTGATTTTTTTTTTTTTTGTAAACAATATTTTATTTCAGAAATACATGAAATGGGATCAGGGAACAGGCAAAGCCTATATCACCCCTCTCCTCTGATCACTTCAAAAAATCTTGTGGACCCTCTAGAGGCTAAAGTTAATAACCGATTGACTTTAATAATCATATTTTAGTGTATTATAAATGTTTCAATACCGAAAAAAGTAAAATATGCGACAACCCTTGTTTACTGCCCGGACGATTTAGCTGCTGTGGGCGTATGTTTCGTTGCCTGGCAACTCTCGTTAAAAGTTGTACGCGAACTAAATGCGTTTGTTAGATACTGACAGAGCAGCCCGGAGTCGAGCAATCGCCGCCCGAGCTGTCTTCGTCAGCTAGTTTCAAAATGGCGTACAACCAGTGCAAGTGGGAAAAGACGACAATAAAATCAGAAATATGTTATTTATTATTGTCGCACTTATTACATCACTCCTGTCTAACAAATCATAAAGCTGTGGTGTTACGGTGGCGGCATAGTATTTCACCGTAACACCACAGCCACTCTAACCATTCATAATACATCTAACCATCACTCCCTACACTCCCTCGTCTACTTTCCCAAACGTCAACAACACATCTCATACATCCATTTCGCTGATTAACCCTTGTACCATGTCTACTGGATACATGGTGTTTGATTCACAACTATGATATTTGGCCTTTTTGACAAGAATAAAAGTGAAAATCCCAGATTTCTGTCATGAAGCTACTAGTTTTGTGTCTGTGCGATAATATTTGACAAGGGTGTTATGTTGGATGAACAAATGTTGTCTGACTTCTTATGGCAGTAAACAAAATATTTATTTGATATGAAATGGGGTTTAAGTCTTACTCTCCTACACCAACTGGGAGAATGAAGACAGGTGGAGTGTACTATGAGTGAAATTTTGCACAGAAAGTGGTGCTACTCCCTGGGGCCTTATTCACGAAATTTTAACTAAGATAAAATCAAAATTTTAGTTACCGGTATATGATTTGATAATATTAGATTGATTTTAGCGCTTAGCCAATCAAAACTGAAGTATCTACTAAAATTTGGATTTTATCTTTAGCTAAGATTTCGTGAATTAGGGCCCTGCTCTTATCTGAATTTCCAATAGTAAAGCGGATCTCTAATGTGCTGTCAATAGTCGACGTAGGACCTCAGTTTTCCATCCTACCAGAACCACTGGATGTTTCGTCAGGCCGTAGATCCTGCAGAGATTCATTTCAAGTTGAAGTATTGAAAAGATTGGACATGATTCTTTGGATAAAGTACTCGAAGAGATAGGGCACTTGAGAATAGGTAATTCTTTTGGAAGTAGGGAATTAAGCTCCATTTCAGTCATTTATTCAAATCTTTTTGAACAGAAATACAAATGATTCTATGTTTTTATTTTGTGAATAATTTTGTAGGTGAAGAAATATAAAGAGAGAACAGCTGAGCTGGTTATCACCATTAATCTGATTAATAAGGATTTATTACAGTCTAAACCTAATACAAATCATCAGGCTTATTTTCTCATTGGTGATACTGATAATAATATAGTCTTTAAATGGAGAATTCTGTTAGTATTCCATACTTTTACATGGTGTTGGCTGTTTATTTTCATACTGCTGGGGCGTCAGACAGGCAGGGGAGGAGATAAGATTGGTTGTGCAGGAGATCAAACCAATTGGGGGAGGAGATCAGGCTAATTTGGGATAACGGTCCAGGTAGTTGGGGGGGGGGGACAGATTGGTTTGGGTGGCGATCAGGCTGGGTGGGTAGGACAAGCCTGTTGGGTGGCAATAAGTCTGGTTGTGAAGGAGACCAGACTGGTTGTGGAGGACATGGGGCCAGTTGAGGATATCAAGTTGGTTTGAGAGATCAGGCTGGTTGGGGAAGATGTCAACGTAGTTGGGGAGATCAGGATGGTTGGGGTTGGAGATCAGGATGGTTGGGGTTGGAGATCAGGCTGGTTGGGGTTGGAGATCAGGCTGGTTGAGGTTGGAGATCAGGTTGGTTGGAGAGGAGATCAAGCTGGTTGGGGTTGGAGATCAGGCTGGTTGAGATCAGTCTGGTTGGGGTTGGAGATCAGACTGGTTGGGGTTGGAGATCAGGTTGGTTTGGAAGGAGATCAAGCTGGTTGGGGTTGGAGATTAGACTGGTTGAGATCAGTCTGGTTAGGGTTGGAGATCAGACTGTTTGGGGTTGGAGATCAGACTGGAGATCAGGCTGGTTGGGTGGAACCACACAGAAAATCTTGATGAACGCAGGGATCGAACATGGGACCTCCAGGTTAGCGAACCAACTCTTATTGTACTACAAATAAGAATACAGGTATGTTATTGTTTGTTGTTTTTCAGTGATTCTGTGTTGTTGAAAAATGATGGTTGGAGAAGAAAGATAGACGTTAAAAGAAATGAAATGGGTCCTGATTTATTTGTACATTTGTTAAGTCAGGAATGGGGTAAATTGGTTTGTTACTTAAACTTTGCTTTTAAACCCCACCCACAGTTCATAGTTTTGTTTGTCAAGTACCCTTAAATTTGATAATGAGAAATAGAGAAATGGGATTTAATGTCCACTTGACACAAACTT
Organism: Patella depressa; assembly: GCA_948474765.1. NCBI lineage: Eukaryota > Metazoa > Mollusca > Gastropoda > Patellidae > Patella > Patella depressa. The sequence continues at coordinate 11,040,012 of OX419720.1, forward strand.
GGTCATTTCAGGACTAACATATGGTTCAACTTTATTTCAAAAATTTGCTTGCACGTAGGGGTCCTTAGCAGTGGGAGGATACCGGAGAACCCAGAGAAAACCCATGATGCCGGACAGACGTTCCTACTCCTTGTCACGTACAACTGGGGAATCGAAACAACGCCAGTTGACTTAATGACAGACCTTATGATACAGCACGCACGTGCTAAACATTCGGCCATCCAACTCCCCTTTTTGCGAAAGATTACAGAAGCTTAGACAAATACAACACGAACGTGCTAACCATTCGGCCATCCACCCCCCTTGTTTGAGAAAGACTAAAGAAGCCTAGTCGAAGTATTACTAAGTAATAAGCAGTATTGGTATTCCATAGAACTGTGACCTGTGTATTTCTAGTTCAGTTACTAAATCAAATGTTGTTGAATCAATTGATTGTGATGTAAATATTTTTTGTATTTTTAGTTGGAATCGATATCCATACTGTTTATGTACCAATTTATACTGGTAATAACTCTATCAGTCTTGATAACCATCAACAGGTACTTGTCAGATTTCTTTATGGTGTTGCTCATTCACTGTACAGGTATGACAGGATGCCTGTGTGTGGAATTGAACCTACGACCTCAGGCATGGAACCAGTGGATGAACAAATGGGAAATCCCCAAGCCCTCCCACCCCCTTCCCTCGACAAAGTCAGTGGAAGGTATATTTAAACTTAATACAGAACTGAATCGAAATGAGGTTTAATGTGCTACTTTTCTGCTCCGTCTGGGCTAATGAAGACGGGAGCACGGAACAGAACATGTCATCAGACATACGAACAATCACATATTTACATATATCTGTTGATAGTTTTAGATTCTATTTTAAACAATGTGATCCTCTTTTTGTTTTCAAAACAATCGTGGTCCTGAGTTCACAAAGCATTCTCAGACTTGAGTTAAGAATTTACCACCTCAAATGACAATTTCTAAAACGATTATGGTACAGCTCAGATGAACATACATTGTCAGAAGCAGCAGGTATTCTGATATGAATAGTCATGCACATGATATTCTCTAGTCATCTATGAAATAATCTCTTCCTCTGTTATAATAGTTTTTGATAAACATATGTGTTGCATTTTGTTGCAGGTTAAAAATGAAGTGCCTGAAGTTCCTCACCATCGTACAGCAGAAGGTAAAGTTGTACATCTGTTCATTCTAATTGAGTGCAGTTTCACCCTTTGTGATGCAAAAATATAAATTGATTCTAGAACGAAATTAGAAATGTTGAGTGGACATAAATTGCGGGTGGGGAGCCCAAGGTGGCTCTTGTTCTGTGCAGCTCTCGACAGCCCTGTACCCATTCTACTCCTTTCCACTTTGCTCAAACATACTTGTTTATTAAAGGGACAATAACATTCTTGCTGGCTTGGTAGATCCAGAAAATGAATAATACCCTTATTCTAAGTGCTAGATGTTTAAATGTTCTACCTGTTGTGTAAATTATCCATTACAACCTATTTTATTTGTCCAGAGGGTTCGAAAATATTTTAAAATCCAAGTCACATTTGAAAAGGTTTACGTTAGACTTTTCAAATCAATTGGTTGAATTTTTCCAATTTTTTAAACTAGGTGTGTTAAGATGAAATTTATATCATCATTTAATTGGAATATTCTAAAATGATACGATTTGTTGACCAGAATGAAGATGGGGACATATTTTTCAGTTACAACAAGAGTGTTATTGGGGCTTTAAGCATGATATTATATATTTCAGCTGAGTGTGCACATAAATGTACCAACAAATCGACCTGTGCCCATAAGTGTTCCAACAAATCGACCTGTGCCCATAAGTGTTCCAACAAATCGACCTGTGCCCATAAGTGCTGTAAAGAAGGTACAAACAATAGTAGACAGACTCCTAAAACACTGAAAACACCCAAACAGCCGGTTAAATTACGTGGTTTACAAGCTCAGATGAACATTTTAAAACACAGAACACAAGATTTACCACACAGTGCTATAGATATCAAAAGACCACGGGTAAGATATTTTATAATTTTGCTTCCTGGAGCTAAGTTTGTTTTCTTAATGAAATAGTGAAATGAAATGAAATGGGGTTTAACGTCCTGCTCCGAACTGGGCTAATGAAGACAGGCATACGCCATACAGTGTGCTCTGAGGGAAATTTAGCACGGACAATGGCACTACGGCCTACTCTTATATCAAATTCCGACTGTCAAGGGACCTTCTGTTGGGCATTACAGAATTTTATGATTCTGTTACTTGAATCTGCTCCGAAGAAAACTGAAATTTAAAGAAGTTGTTTTTGAAGGTAGTAAATTAAAGTCATCTTATACATATTAGGCCAATTGAAATGGGACGATATTTTAAACACCTAGAACTAGATTTCTATGAAATGCAAATTATATTTGATTTGCATCAGATTTTAAATATTCAAATGAAGAATTACTGTGTCAGAAGCAAGCCTGGAAACAAAGCACTTACCACAAACTTTGTCTGGTACAAATCCAGGTTCTCTCAGACAGTATTCCTCTGGTGCCTGTCACTTAAGCTGTCTCAGATTTGTCTATTTTCTGAATTTTTGTTGACATCTTTTGAATGCAGATTAAGTAGTTAATCAAGGTAGGCGTATAGATGCAATGACACGGTAATCACATTGATCACTTAATTACCTAATCAATCCAGTCTATTATCAACAATAACCGGGTTGAGTAGTAGTTTTACACTCATATTCCTGTTCAGACAATTTAGGACGTTCGGAAAATAGACGAATATGTCTGGAATATATGAGCAAAATCCCAGCGAGCCTGGCACAACGATGAAAAGGTGGGATGCAACTAAAAGCATTATTTTAAGACCCAGTCAACAAATCTGAATTCTTTTTGTTTGTCCATAGCTCGGTACAAGTAGTTCAGGTCAACCAACACCAACCATAGATTTAAGTATGTATGCATATCAGAAGAATAAGACGGTCACACCACAACAACAGAAACCAGATTGTAGCTATGTTGATGAAACCCCTATAGAACGTACAACACCTGTGCATAATAAACAAGCACCTGTCAGTCATAATATTGGTAATATTTTAAAATATTGATCAGTCAGCATTTGATTAATTACAAAATAAAAGAGAGAGAGACAGAGAGAGAGAGAGAGAAATGGGGTTTAACTTCAATAATTCACTTGTGTGTAGGGGTCTTTAGCAGTGGGAGGAAACCGAAGGACCCAGAGAAAACCCCACAAGGTTGGACAGGCGACCCTACTCCTTGTCATGCAGAACCGGGATTTGAAACCACACCAGTTGACTCAATGACAGACTTTATGATACAGCACGCACATGCTATCAATTCGGCCATCCAACCCCCCAAAATCATATTGAATGGTCCTTCTTAGTTAAAAATTATTTCCTTTTTAGAAATTTCAGTTTATTCATAGAAGTTAAATGGTGCTGATGATTGATTTTATTTCTTTATTCCCAGATATATCAGATTATAAGTATAAGAAATCAACATTGAATAGACCCTTTCTGTTAATAATTATTTTCCTATTAATTGTTTTTTCCGTGGATAAAACAGATTATAGCAAGATTTTATTGTTTTAGTCCGAGATTTATCAGATTATAGAATATTTTATTGTTTTAGCCCAAGATATATCAGATTATGGCAAGATTTTATTGTTTTAGCCCAAGATATATCAGATTATGGCAAGAAAACCCCCAAACGACAGGAAGTATTAGATTATGATGGTAGAAGACAAGTAGTTAATGATGGATGGGAAAAACTGAATCAACACCAACAAGAGCAAGAATCTATCTATAATCAAGGTACTGGACAATCATTTCTCATTATGAGTTAATATATCTATAATCAAGGCACTGGACAATCCTTCTTCATTATGAGTTAATATAACTATAATCAAGGCACTGGACAATCCTTCTTCGTTGTTAATAAATATATCTATAATCAAGGTACTGAACAATCTTTCTTCATTATTGGTTAATATACCCATAGTCAAAGTACTGGACAATTATTTTTCATAATCAGTTTATCTATCTGTAATTAATGAGTAAAATTCGGATCCTTCCACTCATTCAATATCATCATATCTCTTAAGTTGTTGTTCTTAGTATTAAATGTCCGCTTCCACTGAAGGTGATATCGCATTTTATTATCTCTTACGTTGTTGTTCTTATTATTAAATGTCCGCTTCCACTGAAGGTGATATCGCATTTTATTTTCATTTTTACGATCTTAGTGCACATGCAGGGGGCTTTCGTGTGGGAGAAAATCGGAGTACCCAGAGTGAATGCACAAGGTTGAGAAGGTGCCTTTATCTCCAATCCACATACTCTCACGCCAAAGATCACAACCACAACCGCAAGCCAGAGGTGATTGGCCAGTCATAGGTCGAAACGCGGCACTCTAGGCCACCAGGCCATCCCCAGCCCCCATATCCCTTACTTTGAGTACCTTATTTATACCCTTTGATTTTATATCCTTTTCTCGGTTTTTATTTTCCAGGTAATTTTAATATCGAACTATCACCAGCCATTGAGAATGACACCAGCTCCGGAGAACTATTACAAACCATTGTTCCATATAGTTCTGATGAGTTTGAGAGTCCTAGACCTGATCTGTCTTCCACTGGAAATCAAGTGAACCATGAGAATCAAATCAGTTATGTCCCCAATAACAACAACAGGGTCAACAACGCAGTAAGAAGTCAGTCGCTAGATTTGAATCATTTAAACAGATCAGATATTATTAGTATAGAACCGGTAGGATATTATTCCCATGGTAATGCAGATTGTATGAATAACAGAGGTGAAAACCGAACGTATGGGAATAATTCCATTTTAAACAACAGAGAATCAGCAGCTAGAACAGATTTTAAACTGGCAACAGATAACCAATGTATTGATGTAACGTACTGGAATCCAGGATTTTCAAGGTATTGTATAGATAAACAATAAACATTTCCATGAAATAGACTCTTAACATCCTCCACATCCTGCTTTTCTGCCCGTCTTTATTATCCCAGTTGGAGCAGAACAGTAGGACGTTAAACCCCATATCATATCATTTCATTTCTACTTTTCTGTACCAACTGAATTGATGAAGTGTGCTTAGAATGAAATTTTGACCAACCTCTTCCATCAAATTCCAACTAGTTCATATCTTTGATTTTATTCCCCTGTGAATGACAAGGTGCTTTTTCCTTGCAAAGCTCTCTTGTCCTGCAGCACAGACATGGGGAAGCCAGATTGTAAAATCCTATATAGTTCGTTGTGACTCCTGCAATAAAAACCTTTCCCAAATGTCTAAATGTCTAATTTACAGGATAATTAATAATTGAGTGAACTCAAATACAGTCTTGACATTTATTTTTCAGTGATGAAGATATGGAAATGTTTGAGGATCAAATTCAAACGAAAAATGCAGTAATAATAGGAAAACCTCCAAGTGTCACAGAAACATCAAATAAATCTACTAATAAAATAAATCCACTGGGAGCTAGGGGAAGCAACTCTTACTCAACTAACAATCAAAACCGAACTGACATGGATAATAAATTGAGCAATCGTCCGAAAATCTCAGATGTAACGGATTCTAGTGTAGCTGTAAATAAATCCACAAATAAAATAAATGCACCAGGAGCTAGGGGAAGCAACTCTTACTCAACTAACAATCAAAACCGAACTGACATGGATAATAGATTGAGCAATCGTCCGAAAATCTCAGATGTAACAGATTCTAGTGTAGCTGTAAATAAATCCACAAATAAAATAAATGCACCAGGAGCTAGGGGAAGCAACTCTTACTCAACTAACAATCAAAACCGAAGTGACATGAACAATAAATTGAGCCATCGTATGGAAATCTCAGATGTAACAGATTCTAGTGGAGCTGTAAATAAATCAACCAATAAGAACTATTCACAAATACAGAAGGAGATGTTAATGGAAGTAGATAATCTGTTTTGTGGTTTGGATTCAGATACAGACGAGGAGAAAGAGAAGGGGTTTAATGATGCAATAATTGAAGAGGATATTTGTTTGCCATCTCTAAATTACACAAGAAGATCGAATCCAAGTCGTCAAAATCACATTCAAAACATTGGACATAAAAATCAAAATTGGGAAAACCCAGTTCAAAATCTAAATCATACAAATTCGTATCAAAATCGTCAAAATTCTAAACTGAATGAAGACAAGCACCATCAAAATCATCAAATTTCTGCACTGAATCCAGAAAAGAGATATCAAAATCTTCAAAATTATAGCCTGAATCCAGACAAGCACTATCAAAATTGTCAAAATCACTACTCTGAAAGATATAAAGGTGAAAACAGAGTTAACAATAAATCTCAAAATGCTGTACAAACAGATAAGAGTACTAATGTTCTTGAAAACCATAATTCAGGAATGTATTCATCTGAAAGACAGCAAATTACAGATAGACAACAGACCTCAAATATTTTCCAAGTGGATTTTGATGATGATTTTGATCAGTTAGATACTGAGTTGTCTCCATCTAGAAATCAGAAAAATCCAGAAAGGGGCCATGCTAATACTAAAGATATGTTTGATCTGTATAAAGAAGAAAGCAAAAAAACACAGAATACAACAGTTTCACCTGTTTCAGATCAATTCGATACATATCAGAGCGACAATCTGACAGGACAGAAAAATCCAGATATTTATCAACTGGACCGTTTAGATCTAACTAATACAGCAATGGCTATATCTGATAAACAAACAAATAAAGGACAACTTTTGAAAGTTCCACAAAAATCCAATGTTCGAGATGATTTCCACGATGACTGGGATTGCTCTCAAATTATTCCACAGATGTCCTCATCCTCTCGATTAAAAGAATCATACCCAGTACAAGATTCAAAGAGGTGTAACTATGGTAACACATCCAATATCAGCAGAATAAATCACTATAGAAATATGGAGCAGCCATTCCCACGAAATCAAAACAAAATAATTGAAAACACAGGAATGCGAAATCACACAGAAGTGAAAAGTGAGTATACAACCAATTCTGCTATTCCAGAGAAAATTAGTGTCCCGAGACGTAAGGATGCCTTGTATGATGTAATGAATGGTCCAAATTATTCTCAGTCTTCTAATTTATATGTTCAAACAGATAAAAACATTTCTAGAAACTCCCCCATTAAAAGAACCAATGGAAAACCTCGGACAGACCTTCAATACAAAGAGGTAGCACATCCAACAACTCTGCAACAAGAAAATCACCCCCCCAAAAACTTCATTGTACCTTCAAAAGTTCATTCGAAACCAAAATTCAATTTAAAGTCGGTAGATTATATTTCTTCGCATGATGATACATCCAATTCATTAAAACTATCGCAGCACGACAGGGTCTTATGTCAGCCTGTAAAACACGACCAATCAATAGAAAGATTTCAAAAAAAGATTCCAGTCTTAGATACACTGGCCGACTGTACCAGAGGTAGAGGTGATGTTCAGATTAATGAAAGACTTGGCAGTAAATGGAACAACTCAGAGCGGCAAAGTTACCGTGGAGATTTCAATGAATCATTTAGATCTGGTTCTAGATCAGTGGGTAATCATTATGGGGAAAGAGATTTTGACAGATCAATTGGAAGTTTACAATTCAAAGGGTCACCAGAAATGAGTTTCAGGGCTGATGAGTCATCAGGAACTTATTGTAGTACTGGTGACATTATCATGCCATGGAATGATATTGCAGAACAAAATGATCAGTTTCATCCAGCATCTTACAAAGTATCATCTCTGGACAGACCACGAGCAAACACATCATCGGAGAAGTCTATCTATGAAGATCAAAATATCGAAACCCCATATGCACTGTCTTCAGATATTGATCAGGCCATGGAAGCACAGAAGTCTGTTTCTAGGCAACCTCAGTACAGATTGTCATCTTTTGATGTTTATCAGACTAAGGTACCAGTAACATCTGTTTCTAGACAACCCCAGTATGGATTGTCATCACCAGGTTATCAAACTAAAGTACAAGAGACATCTGTTAATAGACAACCTCAGTACGGATTGACATCACCAAGTTATCAAGGTGAAGTATCAGAGATATCTGTTAATAGAGAAATGCCATGCAGACTGATATCAGCTAATGACTATAAATCACCATGTTATAAAGATAAAGATGTTAAGACAAGTCCTATCAACTGTAATAAAGAACATAGATATGGTCAGGTAGGTGGAATGATGCAGGTGCTCTCTTTTCTACAGGATACGTCCTCCTTATAGCTTGGAGCAATATTAGACTTCACAATAGGTGGAATGAGGCAGGTGCTCTATAAAGAAACCACATGATACATCCAGCCACCTCTGCCTATACCTAAACTGTATGTGGCAAGGAGTTGGATCGCCTGTCCAGCCTTGTGGGTTTTCTCCGGGTACTCCGGTTTCCTTCCACTGCTAAAGACCCCTACGCGCAAGCGAATTATTGAAATAAAATTAAACCATATGTTAGTCCCGAAATGACCTAGTTTGTGTTGAGTGGACGTTAAACCACATTTCTCTCTATACCTAAACTGTTAAAAAAGTAATGTCATGGAAAACTAAAATTGTTTTAAACACCATTTATACTTTAACTGTTCCGGCAAAATAACAAACTGTTTTTTATTGCCAGTAGACTAAAACTTGTCATTCTCGCCACCCCCACCTCCACACCATATTATCATCTTAGCTTAGGGATGCTACATGTCATATAATTTTATTCTAGGTTGCAATATACACCAACCAGGGGCGGTTCTAGGAATTTAGAAAGGGGGATGGGGGGGCGCCGCAAAATGAGGGCACTTACCGCGGAGAAGGAGCACGAGCTGCGAGGGGAGTTTGGGGGGGGGGGGTCCTTTCAAGACAATTATCCGTCATTTCCTTGCATCCGTAGCCATTCCAAGAGCTATTTGGCTGATATTTTCGTCTAAGTAAACGTTCGGAACGGACATATTTGGGTCTGAGAAAAGGCATTTTCAGCAGTAAAAAAGGGCACTGTCGATAATTAGGGGGGCGTGCGCCCCTCACTGTATCTGCCTCTGCCAACCCACATTTAAGATTTATTAGCAGGGTATCTGGCTTTGCCCTGGGCCCAAATTCGCCTGGGGACAAAAATTTAATAACGTACAGGATCATGCTGGTTTGATATCAGATGTCAGGGGGTGAAGCACGGCGATGAAGTGTATTTCACCTGGGACCCTGGGCCATAATTCAGTGGCCTTAAACGTTCACTGGGTCATGCTAGTTAATTGGATACCACATATGTGGGTTAGTGCGGTGCGTTGATGAAGCGTAATGGGCGAAGATTTATTGTATGGAGCTATATTTTTTATTGTTGATCAGGTGTTAGCGTGGGTGCCAGATGATGGTGGATCACCTAGACCTACAACTTTACCATTGAAATCACCTGTACCTCCAGCCTACCTGTCACAATCACCACCTTTAATTAACAGGTGAGTTTAATACTATTACTGTAGGACCACAATCACCTGTGGACAAGACAAACTACATACACAAACTACATAGACATTAAAAGAAATAAACAAATAAAACTACCTCTTGCATTTGAAAATAAATTTCATGATATCTAGTGTTTTTATTCCATTACAGTGAAAGAATAATGTTTGCTAGTGATCCTGTGAAACCAGAAATAGCGGAATCTGTTGGATTATCCAGTTTCTTCTGTCCTATTGTTAAGTAAGTCAGGTTTATATGTCAGATTATCCAGGTTTGGAATAATCGTGGTGATCCTATCATCAGTTATCGTATATGGAGGTCAGTCGTAGCAATCATGTTGACGGTACCGAAACGGGGGGTGGTGGTGTGTGTGTGTGTGGCATGGCCTACTGGTCTAGAGTGCCTTGCTTCAACCTCTAGCTGGCCGTTCACCTCTGGCTTGCGGCTGTGGTTTCGATCCCTAGTGTGAGCGTATGTGGCGTGGAGATAGGGGCGTCTTCTCAACCTCGTGGTTTTCCTCCGGGCACTCTGGTTTCCTCCCACTGCTAAAGACCCTTACGCGTAAGCGAATTATTGAAATAGAATTAAAGCATATGTTAGTCCTAAAATGACGTAGTTTGTGTCGAGTGGACGTTAAACCCCATTTCTCTCTCTCTGTTAGCCAAGAACGTTACCCTGGATTTGGGGCCTGGCAAGGAACAGTATCTAACTGTTCAGGTGGCATGTAAAATGGAGGTCCTGTATTCATAATTGCCCAGACAAAGTTTCGCCCACACTTTATGGTTTCCTTATAAATCCTGTGGGTGCATAAAAGTGGAATTTTAAAACTGATTTTAAAACTGATTTCATTTTTAACCTATTTTTGTTTTATGTTTTACAGAGTAGATGATAACAATCATGATAACTTCAACAATCTGTTCCAAGGCATTTTTTAGTTGAAGAAATGGCTTAATCTTACACTGTAATAACTACCCTCATCCTATTGAGAGTGTAATAAATGTATCCATTCGCTTATAGATCCTGTATTTTCAAGCTCATCGCCTGTTGAATGATGATAAATTTCAATCGATAAGCATATTATATACCACTGTGTGCTTTCATTCTGCATAAGTGGGTGGAAATGTTTGAGGTTTGTTATAGTGAAGAATGTTGTTCATGGCTTGTTATAATGAAAAAATGGTGCTCAAGGTTTGTTATAGTGTAAATGTTGTTCAAGGGTTGTTATAATGAAAAATGTTGTTTGAGGTTTGTTATAGTGTTAATGTTGGTCAAGGGTTATAATAGTAAAAAATGTTGTTCGAGGGTTATTATAGTGAAAAATATTATCTTGGAATATTGAATAAAATTCGTAGAAAATGATGCTCAGGGTTTATTATAGTGAAAAATGTTGTTCAAGGGATATTATTGAAAAAATGTTGTTCAAGGGTTATTATAGTGAAAAATGTTCAAGGGTTATTAAAGAAAAAAGGGTTGTTCAAGGTTTATTATAAAAATATGTAAAAGTGTTGTTTGAGGTTTATTATGCAGATGTTATCTGGGAATATTTGATTAAAACCTGCAGTGGTGTTCAGTATAGACCTTACTCTAGCCTTACTTATTAAAATATTGACCCCCAGATAGACCTACACCATAACATATGTTATTTTCGCTCTTTAAATGGATCTCCCTGAAACCCATTCTACTAAAACGGATGCTATGAGAATAAGGAGTAGCCCTTCTATCTCCCTCTCTGCACGCCCCCATTTGTCTCTTCAAATATTCAACAAAGTCACAATAATTTCCTGCCATCCACTTGAAATTTGTTATAATTTTCTAACTGAACACAATCTCTAAATTGTCTTAACTCTGTTTAAGATACATTGACACCCAACTGTGATTTTTATATATGCCCATATATTCTTGTCAATGCTCAAAAGTTTAAAGTTTTTATGTTTGTTTTTTATTCACACTTGATGAGATTGTTTAGCTAGTCGAAAGGAAGAACTCAGGGTTGTTATTGCACTTGTCATTGACTGAGATTTTCTTTCAAACAAGCTGGGATTGTTTGGCTAGTCATTACTGTGATATAAAGGACCAATCAAACGGACCTAACTCTTACTTTCTCGGACAATCTTGTAGTCTTTAAATTTCATATAATATACAATAATATTTTTCATTTTTGTTATACACAGTATTTATTTCTCCTGCCAAATAATTAATTTTATGTAGAATTTGTTATATTTATCTTGTTAATGTTAACCAGCAGCTGTGATAATTATTTTGAGATTGTTTTGCGTTTTGTGCATTTCCAAATCTGTTAAATATATCCGATATTTAATTTCATGTCATAATTGATTTATAAATTTTATTGTCTTATGACCCGAAATGAAGTAATTGTGTATAATATATTGCACGTTAAACGCTAATTTGGCTGACTAATTATAATATTTATAACTTTAAATTAAAGATGCATTATGTTGGATTGAGATAAATATCGGACAGTTATTCTTAAAATAGTTTAATAATTAAAAGATAACGAAAAATGAATGTGTTGAAAATTTCCGTCAAATAAATTTATTCAGAGAAAACATATGAATGTTGAAGATTTTGACAAGAATAGCGTAATCTTGATTTAATAAACAAAGTCGCGATTATCGATTTTAAAATTAAATTATTAGATGCTGATCGTGTTTCAATCCTTTAACCCTTGTGCGTACACGTCGCACGAAAAACGTTGTCGGTAACAAGGGGTAATCTCAGACCCCAGACATAAAAAGGTTTTTGGATGAATAATTTCATTCAAATACGATCAAACTACAGCGTCATATCAAGACTGAACAATAATCAATCAGGCTAGATCAAAATATTTCAGGTATTATCAGTGACGATAGGAATTATAAGATTTTTTTGAAACCATACAAATCTAAAAAATATCGTAATTGTCATGTTCCATGCAGAATAGTCTTTTGATGGGGTTGGTAGTGTACCTTGATTTGCTCTCAGATCTAGATTACCAGAATAACCAAAACAATATCATCAGTAAGAATGATTTCTAATACAAAGCTAGCACTGTTTGCAGAACAGATTAGACACCTGTAACTTGCAAAATGTTGAAAGGAAAGGGGAGTGGGGTCCACAAGACCCCTGGTAACCGACAACGTAATACTCGAAGTTTCTTGTCAAATGATGAATGTTGCCACTGCCTCACATCAATTCTATTTACAGCATTATGCTCTGTAATGTTTCCAGTCCCAAATACCAAATAAAAGATCCAAATCCAGTAAGCTGAATAACATGTGGTTTATTATTTTCCATCATTACAGACTCCTCGATAAATACAATGTAAATTGCCATAAAGAGAGAGGTAAAAAACCTGTGGATTGTCCATGTCCTAATATTCCTCCCACATGGTTTCATCTCCAACCCATAATAATAGATTCCAGGAAGTGACATAAGAAATAATTTAAAAAAAACGAAAGTGGAGAATAAAAGAAATACAGATAAAGGGAGATAACTACAGTCACTAAAACATTTATACTACTTCAGACTACTAACGTACAGTAGTTCCATTACATTCCCCGTCTGGATTTATAATTAAATCCACTACACCAAAATACAATATATAATTATTACAAAAGTTTCCAGATTCTCCAAAAGGAATAAAGTGTATCCAAGTTCCAATAAGAAAAATAAATTAAATATTCCAAATCCTGCCTAATTTGAAATTTGACAAAACACAATATTAAAGGTCACAAAAACATACAAATAAATACAACTTAATATAATAATACATAATATTAAGAGTTTTAAGTACGATGATCCTATTTAGAGCATAAGGATACCATTTGTGTAATTGGCCTAATATAGTATTTCTTATTACGAGATGAGTAAACTCTTAGTTTACGAACTTTATTGTCGTCACTGGGATAGACTTCATCTACAATTCCTAAAGGCCATTGATTCCGATGAGTTTCTGCATCCTTGATGAGAACAATATCACCAACTTTCATATTCTCACGAATGTTCTGCCATTTTTGACGTACTTGTAAATTTTTCAAATATTCATTACTCCATTGTTTCCAAAAATTTTCAGCCAATACTTGAACGAAACGCCATTGTGATTTGTACATAGCATTGATGGTCAAATCTTTAAAATAATCAAATGATTCTACATCACTGTTGAATTTCTGCGTTATTAACAAGTTGGGGGTTAGAACAAAGGGCAAATCTGGATCACTTGATATTGGAACCAAGGGTCTGTTGTTCATTATGCCACCAACTTCAGCCAAGAAGGTTGACAAGACCTCATGAGTAAAGTTCTTCATTTCCACATTAAACAGTAAGTTATCCAAGATTCTCCTCCCAACACCAATTAAACGCTCCCATGAGCCACCCATATGTGACGAATATGGTGTATTAAATAACCAAACTATTCCTTCTTTGTTTAAGTAGTTAGTTAAAGTTGAATCCTCCACATTAATAGCTGAAATATTCAGTTCCTTGGCCGCTCCCACAAAATTGGTACCTCTATCAGACCTAATCTGTTTCACGGGACCTCTTATCGAGATAAATCTTCTTAATGCATTTATCAAACATGACGTTGACATGTCTTCAAGAATTTCGAAGTGTACGCCTCTGGTTACCATACAGCAGAATATAACTGCCCATCTCTTTGAATGTGCCAAACCGCCTCTGGTTCTTCTAGACACAATGTTCCAAGGTCCAAATACGTCTATACCTATATAAGTAAAAGGTGGACAAGGCGAGATACGATCCACTGGTAAATCTGCCATTATTTGATGCTCAACCTTTCTTCTAAGTCGTTTACATCTTACACATTCATGAATAAGAGCATTAATAAATCGTGGTCCACCAATGATCCAGTATCCTGATGACCTTATTATCCCTTCTGTAATCTGTCTTCCTTGGTGTTCTACCTTCTCATGATAATATCTAGCTATTAGAGTTGTAATATGATGCTTAGAAGGTAAAATGATTGGATTCTTCTCATATAAGTCTAATTTTAAACTTTTCAGCCTTCCTCCTACTCTAATTAGCCCATCTTCATCCAAATAAGGTGATAAATTATATAGTTTACTGTCATTTTTTACAGATTTATTGTTCGATAAACTTCTCATGTCCGCTGAGTAAACTTCGTTTTGCAGTAATCTTATTACCAGTATCTCCGACTCTTTTTCCAACTCTGGCCTATTTCTTGTATCACGAGTTCCATGATGCTTTGCTGCAACTCTTTTCAAATTTGAAAGGGCTCTAAGAACATATGACCATTCTGAAAATCTTTCAAATCGTTTAGTATCCAGACATATTGATGTTGAAGTCTTCAAAGTCTCAATAGCCTCAGGTCTGATCTCTTTATCATTATCAGCATCAACCAATTCAAATAAATTGCTCTCTCCAGAAGTGTGTTCATTCATGAGGATACAAGGTGGTCCTTTTATCCATTTACTGTCGGATAATTCCTTTACATTGACTTTTCGCGTGGCCAAATCTGCAGGGTTATCTTCACTTGATATATAAAACCATTGTTGTTTAGAACTTCTGTTTAAGATTTTATCTACTCGATTTCTGACATAAACATAAAATTTTCTGCTCCTATTAAAGATATATCCGAGAACGACTTGACTGTCAGTAAAATATTTCACCATATCAAAATTAATGTCCAAATGATCCAAGATATATGCAGCTAGCTCTGTGGCTAATACAGCTCCACATAGTTCCAATCTTGGTACTGTGTGTCCGTGGTCTGGGGCAATCTTTGATTTACCAAGAATAAAACACACATCAGTGTCATCATTTACATCATATAACTTCATATAGGCAACAGCACCTATTGCCTCTTTCGATGCATCTGAAAAGATATATAGTTCCTGGCGTCTACATCCTTCTACTGAAAGATTTGAAAAACACCTGGGAATTTCTAAATATTCCAATGCCTTCAAAGAATCTTTCCAAGTTTTCCACTGTTGATGCATAACATTAGGTAGTGGGCTATCCCAATCTAATGTTTTATCAGTAATCAGTTTTCGCAATAATATTTTTCCACCAAGTACAACAGGAGCCACGAATCCCAAGGGATCATAGATACTGTTTATTACTGATAATACTCCACGTTTAGTGAATGGTTTTTCTTCATCGGATACACAATAAGTGAATACATCAGGAATTAATTTCCAATAGAGTCCTAGGCTTCTCTGTGTTAGGTCCGTTCCTAATTCCATGTCCTGCACAATATTGTCTACCACATCATCTTGAGGTAATTCCTGCAACACTTTTAAGCTATTCGAAGACAACTTGTGAAGTCTTATATTCCCTGATTCCATAAGACGAGTTTGGGTATCTCTAATAAGCTTTATAGCAGTTTCTTCATCTTGAAGTGAAATAAGTCCATCATCCACGTAGAAGTGATTCTTTACAAATTTACATACTAAATCACATTGATCTTCATTATCATGGTTACAAACAGCTTTCTGAAGTCCATAATTTGCAACAGAAGGAGATGGTTTGTTGCCAAAAACATGTACTCTCATACGATACTCAATCATAGGTTTATTCATGTCATTTTCTTTATACCATAGGAATCTTAAAAAGTTACGATCCTTCTCATGTACTTCAAAATTAAAAAACATTTGCTCTATATCACCGGTTATGGCTATTTTCTCTTTCCTGAATTTAAGCAATACTGCTGCCAAATTATTAGTTAAGTCCGGGCCCTTCAATAGTATATCATTCAATGATAGTCCACCATGTTTAGCCGCTGAATCAAACACTACGCGTAACTTCTTCTTCTTCTTGTGATAAATACCAAATATCGGCAAATACCAACATTCCTCTCCCTTAACAAGTTCCGGGGCTACTTCAGCATGATTCTTCACTAAAATCTTCTCCATAAATTCAAAAAATTCTTTCTGTTTTGATGGGTTCTTCCGTAATTCTCGATCCAATGTATCAAATCTATGTTTGGCTTGTCCATAGTTATTTGGTAGTAAAGGTCTCTCTTTCATGAAGGGAAGAGGTGCACTCCAGTTTCCTGTTTCAGCTTTTACAAATTCTTCATCCATTATTTCCATGAATTCATCATCTTCCGGTGAATTAGCTGGAGTGTCATCGTTACTTGTTCTTACGAATATACCTGATCCAATATTTATTTCCTTTAAATCAAAGTTGTTCGGACACAAGTCCATGCATGTTACGCGTCCGTCAGACAGAATATTAGTCTTATTAACGTTTATTCTTTCAGTTTTGTGAACAAGTCCTAAACAGGATTCCCCTATAATGACCCATCCCAACCTGAGTTTTTGCGCGAAGGGTTCATTTTCCCTACCCAGTCTTTGTTCTAAGATATGATGCACTGGTAAAAGGTCCCTACCAATTAATAAAAGAATGTCGGTCGATTCCTCATATTCAGGTATTTTAGATTCTATATCCATCAAATGTTTGTATTGTCTGGCTACATCAGGAGTAGGAATCTCTTGTCTTTCATTGGGTATATTATTACATTCCACTAGACTAGGGATATTCAATTTATATTGTCCATCAATTGATTTGACATAATAACCAGTTCCTCTTCTACCAGTCATAACTTGATCACCAGCACAAGTTGTTAAATTATAAGTTTGTCCTTCAGATTCATCATTGAATTGTTCAAACATCTTCGTACGTGCTAAAGATCTGTTACTTTGTTCATCGATAACAGCATATGCCTTGATAGTTTTGTCTGTTCCATTCCTTCCAACTTCTACCAATACAGTCTTGGCACACGATTTTCCTGAAAACCCATTACAAATCTGAGTGCATTTATTATATACGTTTTCCTTCGACCTTGATGGGGGTCCTTCCCCGCCATGATTTTCACTGGATTTCTTATCGGTAGGACTAGGGACATTCTTACAATTCTGCATTAGATGTTGCCCCGATAAGCAAGAATAACAAATTCCATATCTAGAAATAATGTCCTTTCTCTCACGCCAAAGTTTATTTTTAAATACGTCACAGTCTTTTAAGACATGTCCGCAACCTTTACCATGCAGGGGACAATCACACCTGTCATTGTTTGCTGAAGGGTGATATGTTGCAGATCCACTAATCTCAGTTTTCTTTGCTGTAAATGAAGGTCTATTATTAAAATATTTGTTTTCAACCTTTTTGCTTTTTTCCAGGGCCTGTTTAGAAAAATTAAAATGATCATCATATATAAAGCTAGGATCATTGCACCTAATACTCATATCACAAATAAAATTAACAAATATATCAAATGTAGGATAAATAACATTATGATCAACTTTATATTTTGAAGCTTTTTCCGTCCATTTATTTCTTAAATAAGGTGGCAATTTAAGTATAATAGGATTAATTCCAATAGAAGAATCAAAATATGACAATACTGATTGATATTTTGGGTCCGATTTAACACTAAGTATTTCAGATAACAGATCAGACAATTCATATAATTTGTAATTTTCTTTTCCAGTAATTCTGGGAAATTTATCTAACTTTTCCTTCAAGGACTTTTCAATGTGTTCCGGACTTCCGTATCTAAGATCTAATCTAGCCCAAATTTTTGAAAGACCAGCATCTGGTATATTGACATTTGAAAATCTAATACTATTAGCATACTTTTTCGATTCTGTTCCTAAATATTTTGTAAGTAAATCTACTTGTTCAAAAGGAGTAGCCATAAGTTCATTCACAATATTTTGAAAACTATTTTTCCATACAATATATGATTCTGGTTTATCATTAAAATGTACAAGTCTAGAAATTGAAAGTTCTTTTTTCAACATAAAGTTTGTCATATCAGAATAATCTGCCCTGGGAGTATAAACAGGAGCTTCAACATTTAGATTACTGGTAATCTTCCTTTCATCTTCTATTTTCTTCACTTGTAAATCAATAGTATTATCACTATTATTCACTAAAGGCCCAATGTTCGATTTAGGAATGTCTATTTCTCGTTTTTGTTCCAAATGTTCTTGTGTAGGTCTAACTATCTGTTTTTCTATGTAATTTTGCACCAATTCAGTTGAGTTTACTTTAGTTTCCTTCACAGAGTTATCATCCTGCTCCACTTCTTGCATAACTGAAAGTTCAGCGTTAGCTTCTGCAAAGACCCTTCTTTGTGCCAAAATTTCAATTTCGTAGTCCATTTCAGCAGATATTTCTTTTTGTTGAGCTTCCAATCGTGCTTGCTTCATCGCTTTCAATTTCCGAAGACTAGCCTCCTTTTCTACAAACTGTAGGCCTGCTTTTGCTACTTCGGCTTTTGTTTTAATTTTCAACATAAGTGAGCTGGTAGCACTTGATGATTTTGAGCGAATTGATGACCCTGCACCTGACTTTGTCTTTTCCACTTTCTTACCATCTTGATCTTCATTGACATTACTGGTATCATCACCATAATTATTATCCATAGGCCTACTACTACTTTCACTAAGAGTATCCATCCTGTCTCTAAGTTTCTTCAAGATGGCTTGATATTTATTTGTTATAGCCTCTTTGCTTCTGTAGAGTGCAGTGAGTTCTAGAGGTGTGGTAGAACCTTCGTGTTTTTTAAGAAATGTCACATATTCTTTTGATATTTCATCATATTTACCGAATAAATTTTTTACAGTTGTCTTTTTTTCTTCTAACTGTTCATAGTTCTGTTCCTTTGTAAGGTCAATTTGTTCAATTGCCTTGTTTATTCTAAATTCCAGCTGGGTTAAATTCCATTGAAAAAGTTCTTGGTTTTCTTCCATTTCCGCCGAGGCCATTATGATACTGATTACAATCTAGGTTTTTTACTGTAATGTTTCCAGTCCCAAATACCAAATAAAAGATCCAAATCCAGTAAGCTGAATAACATGTGGTTTATTATTTTCCATCATTACAGACTCCTCGATAAATACAATGTAAATTGCCATAAAGAGAGAGGTAAAAAACCTGTGGATTGTCCATGTCCTAATATTCCTCCCACATGGTTTCATCTCCAACCCATAATAATAGATTCCAGGAAGTGACATAAGAAATAATTTAAAAAAAACGAAAGTGGAGAATAAAAGAAATACAGATAAAGGGAGATAACTACAGTCACTAAAACATTTATACTACTTCAGACTACTAACGTACAGTAGTTCCATTACATGCTCGAAATTAAGTAGATGACAATGTATAAAATTCTCGCTAGACAATTATGAACCAATTTCTCACAAACGTTAAGTATATGGTCGTGGGGTCCAAAAATACCCCTTGTATACGCACAAGGGTTAATAATCACGAGCATTCACAATTGATGTAACATTTGAAGCCAAAAGAAGACCTGCTGTAAGAAGACTTAGCTCTTACATATTGTGTCTTTAATAATAATTGTAAGCCATGGTCAGTCTTGACTTTTGTAACTCAAAAATATTATGTGTAACTAGTCTGTAATTTTGTTGAAAATACATAAATTGATGATTCATTTTGTTGTATTTTTTATTGCTTCAGTATATCCAATGCATAAAGCTATGATGTACATGGCTGCCACACTGGAGGGATCAGGTTTGCGCCTGGTGTTGGACGAGAAAGTTCTTTTTGATTTTACGGCATGGAGGGTGTGACAAGGAGGGCTGTCTAATCACTTGAATTGGAAGAAAAACTGAGATCCCATGGACACATTGGCTTGCTCATATATGAACCCTTGACAGTTGGAATTTGATATAAAGAATATGGCTGTTGGCGTAAGATGTATAACAGGGGCAAGGTTATGATGTACTATAGATGTATATAGACTTGAATCTGATTAAATTCCATGTAACTATCAAACTAAGTATTCAAAACTTGTCTGAACTGCAATAACTTCTCACCTCACAAGATCTACTATCAAGAGAGAGGGAAACACAGGGGCTTACCCTCCACTTGACACACACCATAGGGGTTGTTGATTAGCAGTCGGAAGAAACCGGAGAACCATAAGAAAACCCATGAAGAACAGACAACCCTACTCCTTGCCACGTACAAGCTGGGACTCTAATCCATGTGCGTTGGCTCTGTGACAGACCTTGTGCTTTAAAGCGCACACATTAAACCAAACGTGACCCACCCCTTATACACTCAACCATTGGTTGACTTCATTTAGACAGTTTGTGAAGAAAGTATGACGTTAAATTTCATTTCTCAGCCAGGGTTTAAAAATATTATTAACAATATATTGGAGATCGAGCTTAGTGATTATTAACAGTTTGGCTGTGCTGCACGTTTAGCTCCTCCGAATATAAAATGTGATAGAAATGGGTTTTAAAGTCCACTTGACACAAAACAGGTCATTTTGGGGCTAACATGTAGTTCAATTTCATTTATGGGTTTTTAGCCATGGAAGGACCTGCGAAACCTGAATTGTTGGATTGTATTCATCAGCCTGTAACAAGCTGGAAATCAAAACCATGTCCCTTAATTCAATCAAAGGCCTTATGATATAAATACATGCCTTGGACCATTCAACCACCCAACCGCTCCCAAATTCTGTAATAATCCATCAAGATGTCAAATAAAGAACTTGAAGATCCGTCTGAATGGTTTATTATATTTTTGATAATACATTGTTTAATTTAGTTGACTACAGCTCGAAATTATGTTCAAAATAACTCTGATCAAAATTATGTACACGAATAAATCCATCTTCTCCACCACTAGCATAACTGAAATAAACAAAAAAATATGGCTCAGTATTAAAATAAATGTGATGTCATTATCTTCACAAAACACAAAAGTTCATGGCATTGCTTTCACCACATACAAAACTTAATAGGGAGGTTAAGATTTGACCCGAGAACGAGAACGCGGTGACATAGTTCTGTGCATTACGTCATCATTTTTAGTGAGGTTTCGCCACGTCTACTGTCAATCTCGGACGTGAAAACGACTTGAGGTCGACAAAGTCGTAAGTACTTTCCGAGTTTATATTACTAGTATTTTACATCAATAAACATAAATTTTGTTACTGTTACGTGTTTACCAAACATGTACCGAACACACGTACAAAGTTTGAAGGACATGAGGCGTTGTTAAACGAAAATATCGTATGTTTTTGTTGGCATAGCAAAAATGACCAAAATGTTTCAAAATGGTCGTTTGTGGTTTTTCTTGTCGCTTTTGTTTGTCTGTGTTTTTTTTTACAAAATTTAAATTACTATAAATTTCACACACCATTTTAAACAACTTAGCCTATTTATCATGCCCTTTTTATAATTTTTTGGTGCGCGCCACCTACAAACAAAGGAACTCGGACGTAATTTTTCTTAACCGCATTTTAGCGTCGAGGCCCACGAGAACGAGAACGACGTCACCTCGTTTTCGAGTCAAATCTTAACCTCTCTATTGTCTTTGTGTTCACCAGAAACTAAAGTTCATGTCTTCCCCTCAAATAAAAGGAAATGTTTCAGTATCAAAAAATAAGTTTATGTTATTTTCTTCATCACATAAACTAACTCAAGACAGTATATTAGTCATCATTATGTCATTCACAAATATAAACTGATTCAATAGCAGGTTAAATATCCACTTGCCAAATCTCGACAGATTTCGGAACCTACATCTAGTCATGGCTGTATGACGAATTCAGCCATATTGGAACTAGTTTAAAGGTCCCGGATGAAACATGGCTGCGCCCATGGTGTCTTGTTTGTTTGTAATAGCATCAAGTTTTCCTGTTGAAGTAAACCGCCATCCGCATCGCAAATGTATGGGCGTAGGTACATATCACTTACTGTCATACAGCCGAGACTAGATGTAGATTCCGAAATCTGTCGAGATTTGCTGAATGGTTAAATATACCAACAATACAAACCAAAGGGAGACAACCAATTTCGATATGTTTACATTTATTATGCAATTCACATAAATCTGTCGCTCCTAAGGGGGAGAGAGAGAATATAATGTGGTCAACTCAACACAAACTATGTCATTTTACGACTAACACCTGTATTAAATTTATTTCTATAATTTGCTTTTGCGAGGACCAAGAGAAAACCCACGCCAGTTGACACGATGACAGACCTTATGATACAGTGTGCATGTGCTAACCATTCCCCCGCCCCCTTTCTTAAGGGTTTAAAGTTAAAGTCAACTTCAGAAGGATTTAGCATGAGGTCAATTTCTGCAATATCTAAGACTAAACCAATTTGAAAAGAAACCTAAATTAATTTACTCACCTTCTACCATCTGGATGAAAGACAACTGTGTTGATTGGTCCAAAATGACCTTTAACCCTAGCAAATTCTTCCTCAAATACCAAAGAGAAAAATCGAGCATCAAATTTACCAATTCTGGTTGAGGTTGTTGTTACCTCCATAGCCTCTTGACCTCCACCTAACACAACCTGCAAATATTCAATAATATAAACCTCTCTAGACAGTTTCCCTTGATCTTATAACCCTCTAACAGTAAATCTCTTTGATCTTGGGGAGGGGGGAAGCTTTTAATAAATGCAGGGGAATTTGGGGTTATTCTTCTGAAAGTTTTTCTTTAAACTGGCTACAGGTCATCCTTCCAGGGTATGTTTTTTACCATAAGAAAACATGAGCTAAGTTTTTCTTACTGGAATTCTGGGATATTCTCCTATTGGGTATTAAGTCCTTGACTTGTTATGCTGGGGTAGAAAGAATTTAAAAAACAATCCCTAAAAAAAACCAACTCAGCCTGCTGGTCTCGGTTTTTCTTTTTCTCAGGTGATTTTCTTCAGTCTTTCCCCAGCACAACCTCAGTCTTGTGCTTTATCCTACACTTAAACACACATTCCCACAAAAGGGAGTTATTTCCTTGGTAGAGAGACCCAAACTTAGTAGACAAATACTTAATTCCCTGAAAACAAGATGTTTGGCTATCCCTAAAACCAAATTCAAACAGAGAAAGAAATGGGATTTAACATCCACTCGACACAAACTAGGTCATTTCAGAACTAACATATGGTATAATTTTATTTCAATAACTCGCTTGCGCGTAGGGGTCTTTAGCTGTGGGAGGAAACTGGAGGACCATGAGTAACCTCATGTACAATCGGGGATTCGAAACCACGCCAGTTGACGCAATGACAGTCTTTATGATACAGTGTGCACATGCTAACCATACAGCCATCCAACCCCCCATTTATTCAAACAAATTTATCTTATCAAAAATTTCCTTCGATTACCTCTCAAAACATATTCAAAACGTTAATAAACAAGCAAATTGTCTCTTATTTAGCAGGCTCTCACTTACATGATCTTTAATAGGAGAAATAGCAGCTGAATTGACAGGTCTTTCTGTTTTATAGGTCTTCAGATGATCTAACGTACTTGTGTCAAATAACTGTAATATAAGAAAATATTATTACATTTACCCATTTCAAAACTTACATCATTATATCTATATAAGAAAGTATATTGCTGGAAATAAATATTGTTGAAATGGCTGACATGATGTCAATCTGATTAAAACAAAGATCCTATTTCGTTTCGTTTTTATAGTTCAAAATTCTGTTTTACTACACTAGGATCTGGAGGGGCAGATGAACTATTTAAATATGCTGCCAGCTCTATCTTGATAAAAATTACCAAGAGACTGGTTTTGTGGGAGTAGAGAGAGAGAGAAATGGGGTTTAACATCCACTCGTCACAGACTAGGCAATTTCGAGACTAACACATGGTTTATTCGCTTGCACATAGGGGTCTTTAGCAGTGGGGAAAAAAGCAAGAGAAAACCCCAAAGGTTGGACAGGCGACTCTACTCCTCTTCATGTACAACTGAGGATTCGAAACCATGCCAGTTGACTCAATGACAGGCTTTTAGTACAGCGTGCACATGCTAACCATTCAGCCATCCAACCCTGCAAAATGTTGAAAGTAAGTTGGATGATGCGAATTTTGTCCGTAGACTAAGCAATTCAAACATAATAAATCTTCTTGTCAGTCCCATCCAAATGACTAGACAGCTGTCTTTCATCCTGCATCAATGACAAGGGCAAAACACACCGGAAAATCTGGATGAACTTTCTCAGCCAATGCCCTTTTGTGGGAGCAGGTCACATATAATCTTACCTTAGCTGTAGTATCTTTAGATGCTGATACAATCATAGTTAAATCTTTCGAGCCTTGAATATCATTTATCTGTTTATTGTGTTCTTTAATGGATAGAACCAATTCTCCCGTCTAGAAATATAAAATTAAGACATGTCTCAAGCATGGAACACAAACAAATTATTGATTGATGGCACCGATCCACACATTTTAAGATTTTCTACTTCAAAACAACAATGGTCAGAGTGTTATTTTTTGCTATATTTTACCTTCAATATATTTTTACCCATAACACAGTTTAAGGACTGATGAACTTATGAATGGATGAATGTGAAGGTAGGGAGAAAGAGAGAGAGGAGAGAGAGAAGAGAGAGATAAGGGTTTTACCTCCCACACGACACAAACTAGGTCATTTAGGGACTAACATATGGTGTAATTTTATTTCAATAATTCAGTCGGGGGAACCTGTGAAAACCAACGAGTGATGGGCGACCCTATTCCTTGTCACATACAAACAGAGATTCAAAACCATGCAAACTGAAAGTAGTTTATTAATCTCCGTATTTAGGAGAGCGATGCAGAGTATTTAATGACTCCCACAAAGAAAAGTCGATGTGTGCGTAAGGAGAGGATAGAAAGCACACTTTAACCCTTAACCGGTCAACGTCATTTTGACGTTATGACGTCAAGTGGTCAGGCTAAAAAATAACTTACGTGAAATATTGTGTATGCCTATTACAATCGACTACTGCCGAATAATTATAAGTGATAGACGCTTGACACCAATACAAAAGTTGAAGAGGATAAGTTAATCTATAATTTGCATATCATTTTAAATCATTTTCATCAGAAATAGCGTAATCGATATAATCCGAGTCAGAATCATATATAGGCATTTCAATGACTGTAACATTCCCGACATCGTTAAATTACGTTTTTTTTGTCAAAAAATGTAGAACGAAGACATGTTTTTCTCAATGTTATTGACAAGACAAGTTCCTGTGTAAGACGTATGTGTGGCGATATCAATTAAATACGAAAAATAAATACCCAAATGCGGCTAATAAAAAAGGTTCTTGCTATGGTCGCAAATATGCGACCGTGACCACTTTTGGATGTAACGTCATGGTGCAAATATGCGACCCTGACCGGTTATGGGTTAAACGTGAAGAACTGATATCATATCTTTAAGTGACACTATAAAACAGATAGAGATAAAGAAAGTTTAACATACCTTTGTATCATATTGACACATTTCTCCGTTTTCATGACCTGTTATCATATATTCTTCAAATGGACCCCATAACGCTGTTGTTACTTTAGACCCTTCTATAGGAATCGATAAAAATGGTTTACTGGCTCCTGGAAAACAATATTCGAACATAAAACTAGGAAACAAGTTTCCATTAAGAAGTGTATTTTAGTTCTCAGTTTTTTAATTAACGAAAACGTGGGAAAATAATACTTGGGTCCAAATGAAATGAAATTGAGTTTAAAGTTCTGTATTCTGCTCCGATCTGGGCTAATGAAGATGGGCTATTAGAGAAATTTTGACTAGACTGTGGCCCTACTACTATCGAGGAATCTTTTACATACACGCCAATGTGTACACAGAACCTTGGTTTTTTGTCCCATCTAAACAACTAGACAGCCGTGGGTCCAAATGAAAAATCAGACTAATTCTTAATGAATTTCAAGGAGAACAACTGTCTCTATATAGTTTGAATCATAACGCAAAAACACCTCGAAACTTTATGACTTGGATCGAACTTTTCCTTATGACATAATGCACAAGGTCTGCTATTGAAACTGGGGTTTGTTTCACGACATTTTAACCAAGATAAAATTCAAACTTAGTAATTTGATTGGATAATATTAGAATGATTTTAGTGCTTAACCACTCAAAATGGAAGTATCTAATAAAGTTTAGATTTCATTTTTAGTTAAGATTTCAAGAAACAGGACCCAGGCATATAGAGTAGTAAAAAAACCTGGTTGGATACCTGACACAGGTGACAACCTTAAACATAACGGTGTTTAAAAACTTACTGAGTTGTTGTGGATCTAAGACATCGTAGAACTGTATTTCACACGGTAAACCCATAGTTTTATCTGTAGATAACGCTAATACACGACCACTAAATGAGAAACTACATGTTCTTACACCTGTTCTTGTGTCTATCGTTACCAAATTTTTACCTGCAATATTCAACAGTTAAATATAAATAACTAGAGAGAGAGAAATAGGGTTTAACATCCACCCGACACTAACATATGGTTCAATTTTATTTTTTACCAATGGGAAGAAACCGTACCTGAAGAAAACCAATGGAGTTGGACAGGTGACCCTACTCCTTGTGCACATGCTAACTATTTCGTCTACCCCCCCCCCCCCCCCAACCCCATAAATAACTAAATACATGTACGGTTAAAAATGAAATGGGGTTTAACATGCTATTTATCTGCTCCGACTGGAAAAATGCCATGCAGCGAACTATGAGGGATAGCTTCACGCTACTCTTACATTCATACATGTATTTCGAATTCCAACTGCCAAGGGACAATTTATCTGTAAAGTTGACACAGGACTTTAGTTTTTCATCCCATCTAAATGACTATTATATATATGTTCCTTGCCAGGCCCTTCTACCTACATGTACTCCATTGAAAATCCTGTCAAAAAATCCTGCTGAACTTAAGCGGTTAACACCAAGATCGACACAAGACCTCCAGGATGCCAAGCAAGTGTTTTAGTCACTGAGCTCTGCAGATCCCAAATAACTAAGTAAGTCAGATTACAGTAACTGATATTACAATAGCATCTGACTTCCACCACCATAAAATAATGTCACAAAAAGGATTCAGTGAAGCAATCAATGATATATTAATTCCAGCGCTCTTCCTTCAGGAATAAATAACTTGGAGACATACTCTAGATATCTGCTTCTGTTTTAATAAAATTATAAATTCCATGTCTGAGCTTTAAATGCATGTAGAACTACTCTTACCTGTCTCACAATCCCATAATTTACATGTATTATCTGCTGAACCTGTTAAAACTTTTGTAGAATCCCCTTAAAATATCAGTCAAGTTAATAAAAACATAATACAAAAAGGTCCTGATTAGCCTACAAAAAGGTCCTGATTTGCATACAAAAAGGTCCTGATTAGCACCATAGCAATGAGTGAAAAGGGAAGGAGTAGCTAAGTTTAAATTTTATAAGACATTAAAATTAAACCTATGACAAGATACATGTATTATTCATTTGTTGAAATGATTTTTTAATCTCTTGTCCACCTGAAATAACAATTCTAATCAACTTAATTCCACATTTTATTGTGATTGAAATAAAAATATGGTCAAGCCTGTTATTATCAGAGATATATATATCAAATATCATGTGATCACGACAGCTGTTGTGATCTACAAATTTATAACTTTAACAATCAGCCAAAGTGATAAAACTACTACTAGCGAGAGAGAGAGAATTGGGGTTTAACGTCCACTCGACACAAACTAGGTAATTTTGGGACAAACATATGGTGTAATTTTATTTCAATAATTCGCTTGTGCAAAGGGTTTTTAGCAGTTGGAGGAAACAGGAGTGCCCGGAGAAAACCCACGAGGTTGGACAGGCAAACCTACTCCTTGCCACGTACAACCGCGGATTTGAAACAAAGCCAGTTGATTCAATGGCAGGCGGTATGATGCAGCGTGCGCACACTAACCATTCGCCCCCCCCCCCCCCCCCGAAAACTACTACTACCTCGAACTGACTCAGTCTGCTTGTGTCATGTGAACCAATCTGATTAAAACACAGATCCTATTTCGTTTCTTTATAGTTGTAGTAGGATCTGGAAGAGTTGTTACCAATGACATGTTCTGGATGATGCGAGGGATTAGCCAATGAAACGGTCTGTTACGGCGAGCTTTTGACATAAGCTGCACAGAGAACTGTGGATAATCCACTAGAAACATCAATGCTGATTGGTTAATCAAATGTCTGACGTTATAGAGTCCAAAGTTGCATGTATGACCTCTGACACGACTTCCCAAAACAACAGATCTTCATATTATAGTGTAAGCCATCGAAGGTATAAAAAAAACGAAACGGAATCTAAATATGTATTTTAATCAGATTGGCTGTAAACTATTTAATTATTGTAATATTTGTAGTTTTGGGTAATAATTTGTTCACTGAACAAGGGTAATGGGTAGTCATTCGTAAATGTAAATAAGGGTTAATACTGAAAAGGATACAGTTAACATCCATACACCATACAGCACCATTGTGTCCGTTAAAACTTCCCAATCTTTCACCATTTATAGAATACCATATATTTGGTGTGTTGTCTTTGGCACAGGAGAATATCAAATCCCCTTCACGATTGTATCTGACCTGTGTGATAGACCGCTCATGTCCTTGTAATAATATGGGTTTCTGAAATATCAACAAAATAATTAATCATAAAACTATTCTAGGTTGCAAAGACACAGAAAAAAAATATTGTGATATCTTGCGATATTGGTAAGGTAAAATAAATTATCGGGATATCATAGATTACTGTTCGAAGTAAATTTTCATGGTAATAGAAATTATTGTGATAATTACTAATATAAAATTGATGAAACTTGTGGTGCATAAATTGTCACCTCAGGTCATTCTATTCTGATCAGCTGAAATGAAATACCGAATAAATACAGTATTCATTAACTCAATATCTGGTTCTTTTTAAACTAAAATATCACCCCTATGAGAGACAGAAGAACTGTTTGATTTCGTATCAGCAGCAGTGTGTTTTTTTTAGTGTGTCGAACTGTCGGAAAAATCCCGATTGATAATGACATTGAAAGTTTCAAGCTCAGGTGCCATTTTAGTCAAAGAATAAAAGAAATATTATCCAGATGATTTTTCAATGTAAAATATCAATGTACATGTAGTTTTTAATGGACTGGGTAATCAATGATAAACCACCTTTTCATTACTATGGTGACATATATTGCTGCGTGCAGTTTAACTGTAATATTCTGAGTCGCAGTATTCGCAGTATACCACTATGTCAATCATAATTATAAATACTGTGGATGCTTTCTTTGTGGGAGTATGGGGTCAGACTATCAAAGCCTAACCTATACATGTATGATAATATTATTCAGTTAAACAAAGAGAAATCAGGTTTAACGTCGAATCGACACAAACTAGGTCATTTTGGGACTAACATATGGTTTAATTTTATTTCAATACCTTAGCAGTGGGGGGAAACTGGAGGACCTGGAGAAACCCTACGAGGTTGGACAGACAACCCTACTCCGTGTCGCGTACAACAGGGGATTTAAACCCACGCCAGTTGACTCAATGACAGGCTTTATGATACAGCATGCATGTGCTAATCATTTGGCCATCCAACCCTCTTCAGTGAATCGACTTGATACGTCAGTCAGTCGATCTTTTGTGTTAAAAACTGCTGACAGCTGTCTCAAAATCTGTTGTGGAAAATGGAATAAATAGTAGCGGCACTTGTTACAATTTGATTTCTTCTAAATTTTTGGATTATTTTGAACGGATTTAACATGAATCGCGATATTTTTTAGAATTATTACAATATACCTTGATAAAGCAATGATATTTGAGATTTCAGACGACAATTTTAACGCCTACCCTAATTACAGTGAGTGCCATTTTCATTTCAAGAATAAGTTTACCCTCTTTTTGGACATAATCATCCAAGGGCTAAATGCTGACAAATCAAAACATTTTACCCAACACCTAAAGGTGGTGCTGGCTTGTTCGTATGGTCTCGTTGCAGTCTACAGACTTCAGAGGATGCCAAATGTCACTAAATTTTCAAATCATCGTATCACTGTGTGTAAATACTAAATGCAAATGAATCATTCTGTGGACCAATATTCATTTGAGAGATTTAATTTTCACAATAACAGACATTAAAGAGAATTCAAATGTTACGCAATCAATAGAAATATAAAAGTATGAATATGGACATTATGGTTAATAAAAAGAGACAACGAACGATGAATGAATGGAGTCCAAAATATATTTTATAAAATCTGGACATTAAGTAATGGGGGAAATAAGGCCAATTTCTATGTAAAGAAGACCATATAAACGAAATCTAAAATCTCCGATGGAAATACAAAACATGGAGTGAAATTATAATAAAGATAGCGGTGTATTTGCCCAATAAAATTGTATTACTCTATTTTCTTACCATCTTGATTATTTTTATAAACCGGAAACATGAGGTAAATGGACGCACTACGCATGTCAATATTAGAATCGTAATTTGCTGCTTTTTAAAATTGGACCCGATTGAGCCTCACTTCATTATTTTGATTTATCTCCCTTTGCACCGACCGCATGAATGATAACAGTCTCTAAAATAAAAATCGGAGTAGGGTACGTATGAAATATAAGCGCTAAAATGTGGAGGATTGCTGTATTTGCCTTGCCTCCAAATCCCAGCTCAAAATATTGTGTCGTTCGGCCCTTAGGTAGGGGACTAGAAGATTTTTTAACTCAAAATTAAGAAGTTTTATTCTCTCAAAAATTATCGACATTCGCCCATTAACGACCACTCGATACAAACTAAGTCATTCAGGGACCAGCATATGGTTCAATTTTATTTAATAATTCGCTTGCGCTTAGGGGTAATTAGCAGTACAGGAGGGCCCGGAGAAAATGAAATGAAATGGCGTTTAACGTCCTACTGTTTTGCGCCTGACTGGGCTAATGAAGACCTTCATACGCTATACAGTGTGTTACTATCTTATATCGAATTCCAAAAGTCAAGTACCTCGGTTTTTCGTCCCATCCGAACGACTAGACAACTGTCCTTGTCATGCTCTCTGTTCTGCATCACTGACAGGGGGGAACAACGCCGGAAAATCTGGATGGACAATGAGGACCCAGAGAAAACTGGCGACCCCTACCCCTGGTCACGTGCAAACTGGCAATCGAAACCACGCCATTTGACTCAATGACAGACCTTATGATTTCACACACACGCACTAAATTCTAAAACCTTTACACCCCACCCCATCAATGAGTACCAAATCTTTATTTTCACATAGCTATTGGCCAATTATTATACTGCACATGGCTACCGCTGCAATATACACATCCGTATTCCTGCTTTCATTGATATGGTATTTTTTTTAAAACGAGGAGGGTGTAATCGGGATTGTTTTGCCAAATTTATCGACTAAATATTAAAGCTCCAATAGCATTTTTTTAAGTTATATTTTTAAAATGTATTAAAATAAAACCCAAAAATAGATTGAACCTATAAACAGTCCTACCTTGTTAAAGAATAATCCTATTAATCCTATAATTCAGTACTGCCAGTTGAGAAATTGGCAAAAATATCATTTTCAACTTCAAATTCAAACGTTTGAAGATGGCCGTCCATGGAGAGGAATGGGAAAACAAGGGAGGTAATTGAGTAACTATTTCCTCAATCACCCTGTGTCACCCTTTATAATGCCCAAAAAATTTTGCCCAGGACCGTATAATAGTGAGTTGACAACCTTTTGAGCAAAAGACATAGAAATAATTATGTTTTGACTTTCTTAGAAAATGTGAAATTGGAACTTTAAACAAAAAGTGGGTGTGACAAGATGATCCATTCTGAATTCCAGTCTGTAAACATAAAGCACCAAAAGGGCGTTGCGCTGTCCCTGGAGGTTGGTTATGGAGCAATATAAATAGGTACAACCCTGTAATTGAAATGGTTGATATGCCGGACAAAATCTGTTAATAATTGCTCCGGACAGGCACCAAAAATAAATAGTTGCTATCCTTATCATAAGGAATAAATATGCCAAGTTCCAAGATGAACGATTCAGAATTCCAGCTTGTCGACAAAAAACATACATCGGGCCCGACTCTGCACTTTGGGGTTGAACATGGACCAATATAAATAGGTACAACCCTATGATGGATCATGCCGAATTGGATCGAGATCTGTTAATAATTGCAACCTGTTGATTATTTACAGACAAAATATAAAAATATAAACAAGAAGTTGCTGTGGCACTACCCACCCCAGGGGCGTTTTAAGGTTTATCAAGGCGGAGGCTATACTATTTTGAGGGCACTCTTTCGCGGGGGAGGTGATGATTTTCATCCAATGCAATTATTCTCATTCAGTTGTAGATTCGACAGTAACAGTCTCTAGAAAACGATTGACCAGGAGGCCCTTTCCCATGGCCAGAGGGCCCTTTCCTGTGGTAGGAGGGCCCTTTAGTCAGACGTGGGGCCCTTCTGTCTGCCTTTAGGGCCCCCTTAACTAGGGTACATTTTCATTTTTCTTATCGGTTTTAGCATTTTTCTCCGTTTTATTTTTTCAACTTCTTTAAAAATTTGACCCACCCACACTTATCCAGGGGCGACGGAATAATACGTCCACATTGTGAATGTTGACGTTTAAAAAAGCCCTGCTTGAGACAATGGTTATATTTACTTTACTACTATGTGTGTAATGGGGGGGGGGGGGGTCAGAATTTTTTCAGGCCAAAGATCATCAGCAGATGACTTCGACCCAGGTTACTCTCGGAATCCGAAGAGAAGAAATATGTAAAGATGTTTAGCTCTAAGTATTCAAATCAAAACGAATATTTGAGCAAGGGCTCGACTTGAAAAGATGGGACACCCCATTCAGTAATCAATGTCAGAAAAAATGAAAATTTGGCTTCTAAACACGTAAAATACAAATCGATCGGATGATTAGCCACAAAAGCGGGCAAACGATTTTTCAAATTGATCAAGGCTGATAACTCGACAGAAATTATCAGTTATCTAACAGGATTCTACGTCTTTTGCACATAAACGCTGTCAATTGGGTGATCACTTTAACCTCAAGAGAGCCCGGAAGCATTTATAACGAAGGACAGATCCGATGGGGAAGACGACAAATCCAACAACATTTGAATGTGGAGGAGATTAAAAGTAACCATAGTAATTTGTTTTAACATTTTTAATTAAATACAAAATAATATAAATAAACTTGTACATTTCGAAAAGAGAACTGTACAGTTATGTGTACAAAATATTATAAAAAATATTTTGAAATTTCATTGAGACACATTGCATTTATTGCAATTTCAACCTTCTGTCTCTTCATTAGAGTTTCTTAATCAAACTATCCAATCAAATTCAAAACTTTAGTTTGAAATTGCGCGCATTGTTTATATTCCTTTCTATTCATTGAGGTTGAGTTTTTTTATAACGTGACGTTTTTAACCACATTCAGAATTCAGATGCCATTTATCCAGTTCCGGTTTCAATCCATAACCAATGAACGTTTCCGTTACAAATCAGTCCTGGAAATATACAAAATTCGATAATTTACAAACAAATTAACAAACAAAAACACAAATATTAACATTTCTGCACGAGGCCTTGATCGTAATTTAACCATCTGCAACTGCAAGTCGAAAATTGCACGATATTATGGGTATATTTCATTCTTTACGCCAGCTCTAAATTATTCAAGCGCATGTTAGCCTGTTCTAATATTGCTATCCTCAGACAACACCTTCAAACAAATTTCTAAAATAAATACATAAATTGGTATATGCTCTTTTAGCTTGTTTTTATTGGCTATTATTCATTTTTTGTAAAATACATACACCATCTTTACGTATGCTATTCTTTATGACTTTTAAATGTACTTTGTTTGCGAAGGCTGTTCTTTTTTGCTTTGAAATGTACTATCTTTACGATATAAATTGTGTTTAAAACAAATAATGATACATCGATATTTCTATGACCTAGTTGTTTCATTAATCTTATGTAAATATACAATAACAGCCTGAAGGCAGCGAATAGAGAAGTGAATCTTCGGTCTACCGGTTTAATAGCCTTGACCTGAGCTTCACCTCAGCCAGACATTCGTTGGGTTGAAACTGAGACAATCGCAGGTTATAAGCTTTTGATATGCCGACTCGGCAAATATTGATCTTATTTACTGACCCTCGAGAACTTTCTCGATCTAATACATCAATATGGAAATGCCAAGGTCACAATATTTACTAGATTTCGACCTGCAGGTTTTAATGACCAAAGACCCGTATACTGAAGTATATTTGTTCTTGGGATGGTGTATTTAACCCGGGTAAAACAATAGACTTAATATGTCAAAATTAAAAAAAAAATCACATATGCCAACAATTACTTGTTTATTTTACGCAGGCACGACGTTTCGATAACGATAAAAAATGCCAGAGAGGGGGGGGGGGTCATTATGGGACTAACATATGGTTGTGTTTCTTTTTTTCAAAAATTCGCTTATGCATCGGATTCATTAGCAGTGGGGGTGGGGGACTGGACAACTCCCAAGACGTTGGAACTACATCTATTTTTAAAATTTTAATATGGTTATAATATTCTACCATAAATTTAACACGGATACTTAATTCTCTCCCACATACGTCTGCGTGCATCTGACTTAAATCTAAAACTTATTTTAACGTCAATTTTAACTTCCAATATGGGACACTTAAATAAAAGGTGCAACACCTACAAAAACAACACTAAATGGGTTGACAGAGTGCAGGATGTAAAAACCGGTTTGGCCAATAATTTAACGACCTTTTAAATTTTAAACAAATGCCTGGAGTGTCTCATTAATCTCTCAAACAAATGTCTACACGAATTTAACGTGTTAAAACCCCTTGTCAAACATTCAGGTAAATTTATGTTGTTCAAATCTAAACAGCAGGCTTTGTTAACATTAAACGTCCTGAAAGAATTAAACAATTGCATGGCGGGATATTTAACATATAATCTCCTTTTTGTACCAGGCAATCATGAGGCGCATCCAATATCTCTTTAAATTAGTCATTTCCAGATTATTCCTCTCGCCTGCGATATAACCAAGGTGAAAGCGGACGTAAAACACCCTCCCCCGACCAATCACAAAATAGGCCGTGTTTATCTATAATTTTGCACATCCCTCACGAAAAAAAAGAAATGCCCTTTTATCGACCAATACTTTGTGATAACTTAATTGTTTTGGTGGTTTGTGTCATTGACTTGGTTAACCTGTCCAACCATAACTAATATCAATTAATCTATTTAACATATATATATATATAGTCTACCAGTAACCGGGTTATTGATAATTACAGATCACGTGAACATAAATCAATATTCATGTATACGGGTGTAGCCTGTTTAACAGATCTGCTAAAAAAGCAACGATCTGATCAAAAGTGGTTCAAGTGGACTGATTTGTTCACCGAATAGAACGTTAAATTAAACTATAACTACAGTATATACGACACATATTTTATTCCGCTAAATCCACAAGACGCAAGCGAATCATGTGACTAATTATAACATTCTGTACCTAAAGAAAGGAAATTCTGGCAGCAAGTTTCACAGAAACAAAACATGACTTTAATAATTTGTTTCCAGTGAGCTTGTCAGTGATAGCTGTCTAGTCGTTCGGATGGTGCGAAAGACCGAGGTCCCGTGTACACATTGGCGTGCACGTAAAAGAT
This sequence comes from Patella depressa, assembly GCA_948474765.1. Classification (NCBI taxonomy): domain Eukaryota; kingdom Metazoa; phylum Mollusca; class Gastropoda; family Patellidae; genus Patella; species Patella depressa. The sequence continues at coordinate 11,076,036 of OX419720.1, forward strand.
TCCATTTGGCCATTGCAGTTGGAATTCGATACAAGAGTTGGCCGTAGCGCCGCTGCCCGGTCAAAATTTCCCTCATACCACACTGTATAGCGTATGCCCGTCTTCCATTAGCCCAGGTTATGTGCTGAAGAGCAGGGGCCTATTTCACGAAATTTTAACTAAGATAAGATCCCAATTTTAGTAATTTGATTGGATAATATTAGATTGATTTTAGTGCTTAGCCAATCAAAATTGAAGTATCTACTAAAATTGGATTTTATCTTAAGTTAAAATTTCGTGAAACAGGACCCTGGGCGTTAAACCCCATTTAATTTCATTTCCAGTGAGATACTGTGTGCATGTCATTAGACGACAGAAGTGGCATTCTTGACTCGTCGGTGTTTCAGGAGAAACATGTTTTGTCATTCAGCTTCTGGATAGTAACAACGGAGAGAGTTTATTTACCCCGTATCGTTACTGCACGTCATATATCATAGAAAACATCCGATCTCCAACCGAGATAACCTTTAGTCGTTAAGTTTGTTTACCTCGTGAACTCGAGATCAAAACAAGTTCAAATTTCAGCTCAGACTATTCATCTTTTTACGAAGTTGTTTTTTACCATTTGTTTTAGAGATCAAAATGACTTGTTAGTGTTTACGCATTTGAAACATTCCCCCACGATATGTCACCAACGACAGACATATCCTTATTTTGTTGTTCATTGTTTTAATATAAAAAAAAAACCCGTTGAGATATAATTTTAAGCCTACTGGTGAGGTTTCTTATCTGTTTCTGGATGCAAAAAAAAATATTCTCTAATATACAAACCTGTATTAGTCACTTTTCTTTCATCGTCTACTTCTTGTTCTTCTTTTCGTTGTTCATTAGTTTCGTGACAACTTTTCTGTTATGGCCGGCTGGGTCATGGTGATTTGTATGTTCGCGAGCTTCTTGTTTGCTGCGATCCTTTCCACTATGTCCAGTATGTACGTGCTTATGCACATCAATGTCGTATTCATCTAAATCTGTTGTGTATGTTGATTGTGAAGCTGACATTTTTCTAAAGATTTCGTAATTTAGTCGACAGTGAAACACCCTAGGTTGTTCTCGAAAGTTTTCTGCTTGCTAAATTATGATGGCGAACTGTAATCCAGGGCTTTTATATACAGCTAAACAAACCCCGCCTACAGCACGTGGCAGAATACTGCTCAACAACAACATACGTCATTTGTTACTAAAATTAGTACCATAACGTCATTGAGCTGCAAGGAGAGTACTTTATGAATATTCAACAACAGATTCGTATGCGCGGTTATCCAAATACTCTTATATGAATCAAAACTTGTATAGTTGTTTCCGACTCGATAATCGCGAGAATTTGATTACGGTTAATAAATATGTAAATTTGAAATCTGTTCAGCCTAACTCTTACTGCGATATTACCTTCGGTGGGAGTGGACGTCAAGCCATACGAATGAAGGAAAAAGCCAGAACATTAGACGAGGACAAGGCCAATAAAATATATCCTGACTGACGGCACGACAACAAATATATAGATGATGCAATCCAGACAGAGATATTCTAAACTGCAATAAACTGTATTCAATGTATGACACGCTTCTAAAAAAATAGATGTCGGTAAGCACATATAACCTTGCCAACATTTTAATGGGAGATTTGAAAATAAATAATGTTAAAAATATATTAAGGTCCGCACGCTAACATTTTGTGGGGAGATTCAAAAATAAATAAATAAAATCATGGATTAAAATTACATATATTAAGCTAGTTTTGAGATTATCGTCGCTTGGCATTTGTTATTGGAGAACAGTTTGCCAGAGAGGCCCGTCTTAATGCCCCCCCCCCCCCGCCCACCACACACACGTACATACTTAAATTTTAAAAAAAAATCAATAAATAAAATTATTAAATTCTCTATGATAGGTTGAATTAATCTGATGTGTTATTTAGATTAGAGTTTGAACAGCGTTTCTCTCTCAAATAACAACTGACAGTACATGTACGTGTTAATCCATTTGAGACAGAGAGTTGGGGTCCAACGTCCTCTCGACACAAACTGGGACATTTCGGGACTAACATGTGGTTCAGTTTTATTTCAACTATTCGCTTACGACAGAGAAACGAGGTTTAATGCCCACGCGACACAAACTAGGTAATTTCGGGAAAAAACATGATTCGATTTTATTTCAACAATTTGCTTACGCGTTGGGAGGACCTGGAGAAAACCCACAAGGTTTGACAGGCGACCTTACTCATGTACAAGCGAGGAATTGAAATTACGCCATTTGACTCTTATGACAGATGGTTACACGGGTTGGCGTTAACTACTCCCCCCACTCCTTCATAAATTTGAACCTATTCGCAACTGTGATGTTATAAACTGTCACTGCCTGGGGCATATTTACCACGAATTAGTATACAGTTTTCACACAGGATTGAAGTACATGTATACTATAATGATCGTTAATAGCGGTTTGTGAATTCCAATTTATTTCAGTTTGCAGATTATACAAATATTCCAGTTCAATTTCCATGGGCATATTCAACAATTAACGCACGTTAAAAAGTTTCCGACACTAACAGTTTCTACACAGTAAATTATCAACTATAAATATCCAACACTGGGTTGATTTATATTTTTTATAACAATACAGTGTTTCCGGGGGTGGCTCAGGGTGGAATACCCCCAACCCCATCTACCACCCTGCCAGTCCACGCTCTGGACATCACCTGCAGTGCCCAGTACAAGCTATAAGAAAGTCAATTTGTTACCGGAAAGAGAGAGAGAGAGAGAAATGGGGTTTAACGTCCACTCAACACAAACTAGGTCATTTAGGGACTAACATATGGTTTCAATTTTATTTCAATAATTCGCTTGCGCGTAGGGGTCTTTAGCAGTGGGAGGAAACCGGAGTGTCCGGAGGACACCCACGAGGTTGAGAAGGCGCCCCTATCTCCATGCCACATACGCTCACACCAGGGCTCGAAACCACAGCCGCAAGCCAGAGGTGACCGGCCAGCTAGAAGTCGAAGCGCGGCACTCTAGACCACTAGGCCATCCCAACCACCCCCCCACCCCCTGTAATCGGAAAAAAAATACTGCAAAACGCAATCAACCCAAAATCAACCTAATTCAAAATGTGATCCTCTCTGCAGTTAAAATTTTAGCCTCCCCCTCCCCCACAAGACTAAAACGGAAATGTTGGAATATTCTGATGAAATAGTATGACACATATTGACACCTTTCACATATAAATAGACTAAACAACACCAGATGTTTACCGTCACATGACTGCTCAGATATTATTTTGTCATATATTGTAAACAACATGAGCAATTTAATAATTCAATAATAACCATAATATATATGATTAAAAGTCACGCTGCAGTGGGGTAGATGAGGCACTAAAAAAAAAAGGTCTGCCACGTGGATGTATCGGTACTGTTGAGGAGAGGAATGGTTTGGTATCAGTTCGATTTGTCGTCCCCACAGCGCAATTGTGTATTATCGTCCATGGGATCGTGTTATTTTTCAAGGCTGGTAGAGGAGTAGCAGAGCATTGGTCCAGAGTTCACAAAATACTGTCAGACTTAAGTTCGAATCCCGATGTGAGCCGGGTAGATCCCCGGGAGTCTTCATGCCTGGTTCCCACTTTTAAGAGGGCAGCGCCCGTGGGCCTGGCAAGTGGCGTTGTCTTGTCGTTCGTTTGAGACGAAAAAACGAGATCCAATGTCCCACGCTCGACTCCCGGGAGGCGAAGTCCCAAGTTACCAGTGCCGATAGCGCGAACTGATCAACAGGAGGTCCAGTTGGCCTTTCACCGGAAAATTTCTCGCAAACTAGAAGTCCGGCGAAATACCATTTCTAGTTACATAAAACAATAACCCCGTTCTAAAGTGCGCGCACTCGATCGAGATAGGAGACGTGAGGACCGACCGTGGCTATACTTGTTAATATATACAGTAGTACGAACTGAAATGGGGTTAACGTCCCACTGTTCTTATTTATTAACAATATTTATATTGTCAAAAAATAATGTTTCAAAAATGAAGCCATTAGGGTTATATTAATTCACCCCCTAGTAATAAATATACTACAAATTATAATTACAATATGTACATCATATACAAGATTAGCAGTATGATATTTTATATTTGCTGTTAAATCGGGCATGCTAGTAAATTTAATAGAAGACTTGATCTCGCCATATACTTCGTACATTTAGTTAAGTGTGGTAAAACTCGCGGTCGTTGCTTCTGGAACATGGCATGCTAGTAAATTTAATAGATTATGTCACAACGTCCTATATTACTGCGACCACAGAAGTTAGATAACAGCTGATATCGCCGTGAACGTTCCAGCTACTTCCAGATCACAAACTTGTCCAATATCCAGGTCAATCTACTCGTTGTATAGAAAACTATTTCCGATCGATATCAGCGGAAGTTGGATGGTCGAATGGTTAGCACGTGCGCACTGTATGATAAGGTCTTCCATTGAGTCAAATGGTGTGGTTTCGATTTCGCGGTTGTCAGGGGCGGATCCAGGAATTTTTGCAGGAGGGGGTTTGTCAGGTTTCGGTTACGAAAATCTGCCATCATCGTCTGTAAATTACATAGGCATACATACAAATTGAGCTTTTTAAACAGAGAAATCGTTTTTATACTGATGTAGGATCACTTTGTGATGTAATTTCATTGATGCAAGGCATTATCCCCCCCTCCGGATCCGCCCCTGGAACTTGTACGGCCCCTTTGCTTCCTCCCAGTGCTTAAGACCCTTAAGCGCAAGCGAATTATTGAAATACAATTGAAAAATATGTTACCCCCCCCCCCCCTCCTCTCTCTCTATCTCTCTCACTCCGATCGATATCGATATCAGAGATTTTAAGTTATACAAGTTCTTGTTTTCACGTGTAGGTTATTATAATGTTATTACTCATTTTTATTTTATAAAAATCAATATAGTCATAAACAAATAAATCTAATGGTTTGACATTTATCCAAAATGCATATCGCAGAACATTATTTATCAAGCAAATGGCAAACTTAGTTACATTTGGGAGAGTTAATATACACTAGCTATGCACAGGGCAGCCGTGCACCCCCTACCCCTTCAACCCCAGTGACATTGTTGGTTTTCATTTCCGATTGTTTTGTTACTGATGTATTCACATATCTGCTCTCTAATAGATGATATATACATGATTTTCGCATTATCTCCGCCCAAACCATCCAAGGTTGCAACGTATTACCCTTTGCTCCAATCTATGCCCCCCCCCCCTCGATTAAATCCTGGATCCGGGACTGTACGGTTAGAGTTAGATGTATTCGTCCACTGATTTCTTCTTTCGTTTATATCTTTATCTGTATACAATCAAAAATTGCAATGCCATTTTAACTTTCTAGTTTATAAAACGGGGTTTGGAACCGAATCGTTTATTGTTTGCGCTTTAGATCATAAGGTCGGTCACTGAATGAAGTGATGTTATTTCGACTCCCCGAGAGCACGTGACAGAAAGTAGGAACCGCCTGTCCGAACCTCGTGGGTGTTCTACGGGTCTGACAAGGACAGCTGTCTAGTCGTTCAGATGGGACGAAAAACGGGGTCCCGTGTACACATTGGCGTCCACGTAAAAGATCCCTTAGCAGTTGGAATTCGATATAAGAGTACGCCGTAGCGCCACTGCCCGGGCAAAATTCCCCTCATAGCATACTGTATGGCGAATGCCCGTCTTCCATTAGCAGGTTAGGTGCATAAGAGTAGGACGTTAAACCCCATTTCATTTCATTTTATTAATTGCATGATACTAAAGTAATAAAAACTATGAATCTCATGGTAACATTAGGTTACATAATAAATTTGTTTTGGTTTTCTGCTGACACTAGATCCGGTGTTCTGTATGTAATTAAAACATGGGTCTATTTATAATGTTGACATAAATATTATGTCTTCGGTGACAAGTTTTATTTGGTAGCCTATAGTTTAAATGACAGTCCCTGAAATGAAATGGGGTTTAACGTCCTACTTTTATGCATCGGCTGGTCAAATGAAGACGGCTTACGCCATATACGGTGTGCTTTGAGGGAATTCTTGCCCCGACAGCAGCGCTACGGCCTATTCTTATTTCGAATGTCAATTTCAAGGGTTCTTTTAAAGGGACAATAACACTCTTGCTGGCTTTGCAGCTCCAAAAAATAACTTATAGCCTTATTCTAAGTACTAGATGTTTAAGTGTCCTACCTGATGTGTAAATTATCCATTACATCCTATTCTACTTGTCCAGGGGATTCGAAAATATTTTAAAAGCCAAGTCACATTTGAAAAGGTTTACGTTGGACTTTTCAAACCATTCAGTTGAATTTTTCCAATTTTTTATATAGGTGTGTTAAGATGAAATTTGAATCATCAATTAATTGGAATATTATAAAATAATACAATTTGTTTACCAGAATAAAGATTGGGACATATTATTCAGTTACAACACCAGAGTGGTAACTTAGGTATTGAGCCTTTAACGACGTGCATGCCAATGTGTACAAAAGGTCGCGTATTTTCCTCCCATCAGAACAACCAGACACTGTCCTTTCCAGGCCCTCTGCCCTGATTCCTGCACCCATGACAAAGGGAAAACCTCGTCAGTAAACCCCATGAAAATTCCTTGGCCAGCACCGGGAACGAACCTGACAATTCCTGGCTTGCGAGTCAGCGTCTTACCCACCGAGCCGCCGAGGCTTCCATAGGCAGTCTAAGATTTTCCAGAGATAGTTGTAGATAAAAATTGTTTGGTTTTTTTTTTGTCTGCAAACCAAACGTCAAATTGCGAAGAAATAACCCAATGGAAATTACAAATAGAAAACTTAACAATACATAAGGTTCTCAGAATAAGTCCTAAATTATAGGCCTATATTATCTGAAAATGTCGTCCATGTACATGTATATCTGTTGTGACATGCCTAAAGACACAAACTGTAAAATCAACAATCACACTTTGGTATTGATAAGCATTTGAAACAAACATAGAAACGGAGCAAAAATTAAATAGCTCCTCGAGCGGCCCAAGGAAACAGTCCAGACCAATCTTTTGATATTAAAGGAGCTAAGTCTCTAACTCAATATCATCAAAAATCTTCAACATTGAAAACACGAATTATTTGTCAATTTAAATCAACATTGATGCTGTGATCTTATCGGAAAAAGATGGGCTTCTGATATCCAATATTTAAGACAAAATAAACATTTTACCATATTTCGCCGAACATAACTGATTTGACATTAGAGTAAAAACGGAAACCATTGAATGTAAATCAGTTTATATAAATTCATATTACAGTATTATGTAGGTTGCGACCCACTTTTGTCAATTTCTAGGTCCCAAATGTTAGCGATTTAGCTCCTTTAAACAATTCAATTCTAAAACTGTTTACTATAATATTTTTTTTTCAGTATGTATTCCCTCTAATCGTAACGATAGCTTTATTTTTATTTTTTTTTACCAAGCCCTCTCCTTCTAATATCCGACTTTAAAATAAAACAAAACAATTCTAAAATCGTTTACAATATATTTTTTTTTTTTTGCAGAATGTATTCCCCTCTAATCGTAACAAAAATATATTCTTGGGATAGCTTTTTTTTTTTTTTTTTTTTTTTTTTTAAACCAAGCCCTCTACTTCTAGTTCCAGGCTTTAGAATAAAACAAAACAATAGCCTCGTTGTAGGTTTTCTACAATTATAAAAATTCGTCATTGGCTTTGTTAAAAAACAATAACTTTTTATGAGAGAAATCTTGTCAGACATATAATCCCCTCCTTATCCCAGCAGTTTCAACAGATCCTGCTGAGACCATTGACCCATAACTGAAGTCTTTGTTGGGATGAAGCCAAATGCGATCTAATGAATGGTGATGAAGAAGCGCGTCGCTGATTGGCTGGAATTGAAAATAGGATTTGTCCTATTTCCGCGGCCTTTTCAAAGAAACTGTAAATAAACTAAAATAAATTATGGAATATGGCAAATGATAAGAGCAGAAATAAGTAAACAAAGGAATAACAGAATCCCCTTGGTCTAGAGAATCTCCACAGTAAGTTTTGAAAGCGAAATATATTTGTTTACAGCGGAAATTCAACGTCACATTTCTGGTTCGGATTCGTTTGTTTTGACTTTTATGTGGCCCAGCACATCTGGCATCTTCTTTTCTTTACTTGGATTTTGTGGTGTTGCTTGAGCAGGATAAATATAGCCGTAGACATCACCAACCTTCGATTGGAATTATTTCTGATAGTAGCGTATTATTCGTACTGTAGGACAGAATACTAGCGATAGTTATGTAAGAGTAAGAAGACATAATAATATAGGATAGGCTACATTTTTTTGTTTGTGCAACTTTTCCATCATCGATAGAAACCCTCCAGCCCCAGCTGTGATAACCACCAGCACGCTCACTACTAATTCTAGCTTTCAATATTAGCAACATTGTCTTTGATATTTGCAAACTGCATGTCCCATTATTATTTGAGGAAGGTCAAAACATCGGTAGACCTAGTTCTAAATATGTGTTTTGCTTTTAATGAATAATCATTCAAAAAGTTTATGATTAATTATATTCTTCAGAAATAAAGATGGAGGAGGAGGAAACAAAAGGAGAAGGGATCATACCAAGAGTTAATAAACTTACAGAGATCGTGTTGGAGAAAAATGATTCAGATTTTCTATTAAATCAGGATGGATTGATTGATGGCTTCATTTCACTTTATGAAGAATGCAGTCAAGATTATTTATTTAGAAATGCCAATGCTACGTCTTTTGTCAAAAAATGTAAGAAGTACTACCTAATATACATTAAAATTTAAACAGTTATAGAAGAACTATTTTAAACAATTAAAATCCTTGATGACCCACGAATAGTGTCGTTAGCATTGCACACAATGTAGCTATGGGAATATCCTCGTCCTTGGTAGCGCTGTAGTGCCATCTTAGTCCATGTAGTCCTGGTACATCTGACAAAAATTCTAATCTCTTTTTTTAAGTTGTAACAGACATTGTCATTAGTATTTTACGTAGGATGTCATAAATTGAAACCTGTGTCGCTATTAATGAGTTGCAAGTGACAGTAATATTTTAATAACTGAAAGATACAAAATAACTAATAATGAGATAGTTCGGTTAAATCGTTCATACACAGGTTACACACTCTATAATTAATGCTAAAAGTTAGGTAACTCTGCAATTTCATCATTATCTTCAAAATCATTATCTACATCATCATCGGTGGATAAAAGGGAGATTTTACTTTTAGGCTCAGATAAATCCTCATGAATATCTGAAAATTCCCATCAATGAAAATTCCCGAAAAATTTCCCTGGAAACTTTCCCACCCTTTGCAACCCTAAACAAAATCACAAAAACACAAATTTGTGTCCAACGTCTATAACATTAATTGACTTTATCTAACATTGGTCATATGCCAGTTCCATGTGTGGTATATGGCACATGATTTTAATTTCTTTTCAGTGTGCTCTATATATGATTAAAATGTCTATATTTCATTTTAGATAAATCTACAGTAACGAAGGTGAAAGAATTACGTGTGAAGGCATCAGATTTTGTTGTCAAGGATGTTGTTGGTCGTGGACATTTTGGTGAGGTACAAGTCGTTGAGGAGAAGACATCAGGAATGGTTTATGCTATGAAAGTTTTAAGAAAAGCTGATTTACTCTCACAACCAGATGTAAGATTTGATTTTTGATTTTTCTGAAAATTTTTCATTCAAAGTTCTTTGCTGTTAGGTAAAAAGATCATATTTAATTGATCCTGGTTTGAATAGCTGATAGAATTAGAATATCACAGGAGATACTCACATTTGTATCAGATGTAGATTGTATTATTATAATTATGGCACAACATTCATATAATAACATTAGATGCTCTTTGCAGAAAGATACTACTACAATCATAGGGATCACATGGCTAAGTGGGTAAGAGTCATAGGCTGGCTCGCTAGACTGTGCACTGGCTGAGAAAGTTTAGCCAGATTTTCTGGCGTGGTTTCCCCTTGTCGGTGATGCAGGACGGAGGGCCCTACATGGACAGCTGTCTAGTCGTTTGGATGGGATGGAAAACCGAGGTCCTGTGTACAAATTGCATACATGTAAAAGATCCCTTGGCAGTTGGATTTCGATATAAGAGTAGGCTGTAGTGCCGCTGCCTGGGCAAAATTCCCTGCACACTGCATGGCGTATGCCCGTCTTCATTAGCCCAGTTTAGGAGCAAAAGAGTAGGACCAGGGTTCCCGCGGTCCTTGAAAATCCTTGAATATCCTTAAATTTAAAATTTCATTTTCAAGGTTTTGAATATCCTTGAATTTCGCGAAAATAGGAAAATATCCTTGAATTTCAGTTGAGATCCTTAATTTTGTTGGTAATACTGGTAAGTTGATCTAAAAAAACCGTTTAGATTATAAGTAATGCTGGTTATACTAAACAATAACTCTGACGTATACCTGTCAATCAACTGATCTAAATAACAGCTGTGTTTTGTCACGTAATAACAAGACAAGCCAATGACATTTACCGTTAGGCAACCAAATACTCTCACGTGACTCCATTGTCCAATTAACATACTAGAATCCACTACACTGACTAATCAAAATCGGTATTAGTAATTACATTAAACAATGCATAATAAGGAAAAGGGAAATAACTCTGTTTTAAAAATGGCGGGAGTTTTCCCCGGTGTGCCGAAAGTCGATCTGTAATAATAAAAAACGGTTTATGTCTTCAATTATAACGATAGTTGGTAATGTTTTGGTTGTTTTTAAGATGAAAAATTGTAACTTTAAGCTAAAAATGTCCTTGAAAATCCTGGAATTTGACGTATAATTATCCTTGAATATCCTTGAAAAAATGTTTGACGAAGCCGCGGGAACCCTGAGGACGTTAAACCCCATTTCATTCATTCATTCATTACTATTACTACCATAACATGTCACAAGTTACAAAAATAAAACACTATATAGAAAGACAAAGACATGATGGCTCACCAAAAATATAAATTATATGTTACCTTAATATTGATAACAAATTTTATTTCAATGGATGAGTTTTCTATGTCTTATGTCATAGAGGAGTTTATTCCAAGCTGTTGAACATCTTACAATGCTGAATGTTCAGTATTGTCAAATTTTAGATCAGCGGGTGAATTGGTTATTGTAATATAGATATTTTAAGACTTAATTAAATGGCAATCCCAATGATATTTTGGAGAATAAAACTGCTTAATTTTGTGTTAAAATCCTCTACCTTTGGCCCAAGTAACTAACTCAATATGTGTGATATATTTCCAAACAACTTATACCTGTCAGTCTTCATCTGGAAATGGATAATTGTGTCCCAGCCTGTATTGCACGGTGACTGGATAAAACCAGAATTTTATTTTATAACAATAATGTGTAGGTGAAATTTAGCTTTCCTTATCAAGTACAGTACATGGGTCATTCACTGTTTAGACTTCTCACGGAAGGAGAATCGATTAACAGATCAATCCAATGAAAATTGACCCGAAATCTCAAAGCCCCAATAACACTCTTGTTGTAACTGAAAAATATGTCCCAATCTTCATTCTGGTCAAAAAATCGTATTATTTTAGAATATTCCAATTAAATGATGATATGAATTTCATCTTAACACACCTAATTTAAAAAATTGGAAAAATTCAACTAATTGATTTGAAAAGTCTAACGTAAACCTTTTCAAATGTGACTTGAATTTTAAAATATTTTCGAACCCTCTGGACAAATAAAATAGGTTGTAATGGATAATTTACACAACAGGTAGGACATTTAAACATCTAGTACTTAGAATAAGGGTATTATTTATTTTCTGGAGCTACCAAACCAGCAAGAATGTTATTGTCCCTTTAAAAGGGCTACTTGTCTGGATAAGCAGTTTTGACATTCATGTCCAAATGTCTCAATATTTTGAGCTGAAATTTGGAGATAAGGTAAAAACACCATTCCTTTGCATTTTGGTGCTAAAATTTCACACATACTCAGGCTTTTATCTTTGAGACTCTGATTCTTTTAATGAGTGTTTTATAAGGAATTTAACGAATGTTTACCTAAAATAAGTTACTCGAAATAGCTCTACACAAGGCTTTAGGATATTTCTGTTGGTCAAAGGCTATTTTAGCAACATGAATGAACCATTTAACACTTGGTACATGTAAGTATTGACTGTATCTCAGATGTTTTTATATGGTGGTGTTTTTACATAGTATTTTGCAGACAAATATCCGTTATTCATAATTTAGTTTTGGCCTCCGTGTATCAGTAAATTTCTTCAATATTGATTAGGAATTTAATTTTTTCTTTTAGATTTCTTTTTATGAAGAAGAGAGAGATATAATGGCACATGCTTCCAGTCCATGGATAACCCAGCTACATTACGCTTTCCAAGATTCTACCAATTTATATCTAGTGATGGATTTTCACCCAGGTGGTGATCTACTTTCACTTTTATCTAGGTGAGTAATTAGATTTATAGTACACCAGGTCCAGTTGTTCATGGGGGGTTGGGTGGTAAAATGGATTAAACCGTGGACTTTAGATTATAATAAGGTCTGCCATTGTGTCAAGTGGTGTGGTTATGATTCCACGCTTGTATGTGACCAGGAGTAGGGTCGCCTGCCTGTCTCTCCTCTTCTTTCCTCTCTCCATTTGATTCAAGGGTTATTGGAATAGCTTGGTTCTTGTTTTATACATGTAAGAACCCTATGGAAGGGGATCAGTCCATGAACCAGGGTTTCAACTCTTGACCGACTGACTAGAGAACCCGCAGGCCTGGAAATAACGGTTATTGATGTACCTGACAAAATATCTGGCACAAATGAAATAGTACCTGACATTTTCAACTTAGTGCCGGACACGTATTAATAATATCAATAAAAAAGACAAATCAGTGCCAGACAAAATGACAGAGACCAGAGGTTTTGTGCCTGACAAATCCTGAATCTGTGCCTGACATTGTCAATGAAAGATGCCTTTTTTCTAGGCTTAAGAACCCGGTATACCATTGCAGACAGATTGATTAATCATTTAGCTGTATTTGTATTATTTGTGTATATTTTTCCCTTTCAGACATGATGATATTTTAGAAGAGAAGATGGCCAGATTTTATCTAGCTGAGATGTCAGTTGCTATAAATACATTACATGAGATGGGCTATGTCCATAGGTAATTATAATATTCTATACTTTAAATTCCTGTCTAGAAAAAAACTGTGTGTTACTGACAATGTCAGCCGTATTTGTGGTTTACCTTTTGTCAGAGATAGAATACTCATTATTTTCAGATTTTGAAGGGGTAATGTTTTATGTGCATATTTTGTATTTAGTGAGCTTGCTTAAAAATTTTTTTTATATTATCTCTCTTTGATTTTTTTGCTTTATTTTGCTTTATTTTGTGTGGCCAGGTGGTCTAATGCATGCGCTATATAGATCATAAGGCCTGTATGCAAGTCATAGGTTTATTCCTGAGGTTTACATGTAATAGGACTGTCTGTATAACCTTGAACATGTATGCAGGTTTCTAAACACACCTGTTCACAATCAAATTACCTAAAAAAAATATACCATTATGTTAAATGTAGTCCCAGAATCACCCAGTTATTGCAGAGTAGGCTTTAAACCCCCCCTTTTAAATCCATGGAATATTTTTACATAGGTTTGACCAACAGAGTCTGTATTTTAATAACCTTTGTTGTATATTTACAGAGATATAAAACCAGAGAATATATTAATAGATCAGACAGGTCACGTCAAGTTGGCAGATTTTGGTTCGGCAGCTAAAATGAATGAAGATAAACAGGTAATATAAAATAAAAAATTGCATAAATTTGACTTACTAATTGGCATTAATTCAATTTCAATCAGATAAATTTGAATTAATGTAATGAAGTGCCACTTGCATTGATTTTTAGAAAGCCTTTATGTAAAGTAAAATTGAATATCATTCCGTAACTTTATAATTTGTGTCTAACTAAGCATCTGTTATTTTTATCTTTAAGGTGTCATCTCGAATGCCAGTAGGAACACCAGATTATGTAGCACCTGAACTTTTGACCTCTATGAATTTAACTCGTGGATCCCGAGCGTACGGTGTTGAAGTAGATTGGTGGTCGTTGGGTGTTTGTGCATACGAGATGTTATGTGGTAAAACACCGTTTACTGATGAGCATGGCTCTATGGTTACAACATACAGTAATATTATGAATTTTACGGTAATCAAATTGAATCGTATTGATTAATTAGTAATGGTAGCTGAGGTGATTCTGTGAGTAAAATGTTGACTCGCTATTCTAGAGCTTACATAATCTTTTAATGGGTATTTAGCAATTGGGAATCACATTAACAGAACACAATTTTTATGGGAAACAATCACTGTTTTTATTCTAAAAGCACAACGTTTCAACAAGTATCCTTTTATCGTTAGAATAAAACCAGTGATTGTTTCCCATAAAAATTGTGTTCTGTAAGAGGTTCCATTTTTGATGCCTGTGTTGGCTGAGAAAAATTCATCACAATTTCTTGGCAAGGTTTCCCCAGCGGGCAGGACTGAGGGCCTAGCAGGAACAATGTACAGTCTTGGACGGGAAGAAAAACTGCGGTCCTGTGTACACATTGGCATTAACGTAAAAGAACCCTTGGCGGATGGAATTTAGGCAATATTTCCCACAGTATGCCCGTCTTCATTAGCCCAGTCAGAGCAGAACAGTAGGATGTTAAACTCATTTCATGATGCTCAGTGAAATGAATGTCTTTTTACGTGCATTTTTTCTTTCAACTAAAATGAAATGATACTTTGGGTTTCAATCAGAAAAGTTTTATAGAATTACAGTTTGTTACCAGGAGGGAAAATGAAAGTACGATAATTAATGAGATTATTTTATCCATAGATAAAATTCATATTCTAGAATTTGACACTCAATTATTGAATTTATTATGCAATTGTGTAGTTAGCTTGCTTATATTTTAGTTGAATGTTAAAGATTCTTTCATATGTTGGGGTAGAGTGGTAGAGACGTTCTGACAGCTAAACACCCATACGTGCAAGAGAATTATTGAAATAAAAAAATTGAAACATGTTAGTCCTGTAATGACCTAGTTTATGTCGAATGGATGTTAAACCCCATTTCTCTCTCTCTCTATCTTAAAGCCCCAATAACACTCTTGTTGTAACTGAAAAATACATGTATGTCCCAATCTTCATTCTGGTCAACAAATTGTATTATTTTAGAATATTCCAATTAAATGATGATATAAATTTCATCTTAACACATATAATTTAAAAAAATTGGAAAAATTCAACCAATTGATTTGAAAAGTCTAACGTAAACCTTTTCAAATGTGACTTGAATTTTAAAATATTTTTGAACCCTCTGGACAAATAAAATAGGTTGTAATGGATAATTTACACAACAGGTAGGACATTTAAACATCTAGTACTTAGAATAAGGGTATTATTTATTTTCTGGAGCTACCAAGCCAGCAAGAATGTTATTGTCCCTTTAATCTTTCATACTTTGTGGGTACATTCATTAAACTGTTCTTAATTTGTTTTGTTTTGTATTATTTCATTTCAGACAAATTTAATGTTTCCCAAAGATCCTGAAATCAGTGAATCAGCTCAGTCGTTGATAAAACAACTCCTAACGTCTAGAAATGATAGATTAACATGGAAAGGCATCCAGATTCATAAATTCTTTAATAATATTGACATTATTAATTTACGACAAGGTAATATATTTCTCAAATCTAATAATCGTATTTTGTTCAAGTATCAATTTACCACATGTGTTGTACATTCCCAGGAACATGCAAGCGAATTATTGAAATAAAATGAAACCATATGTTAGTCCCAAAATGACCTAGTTTGTGTCGAGTGGACGTTAAACCCCATTTCTCTCCCCCTCTCATTCCCAGGCTTCACTAGTGGGGGTGGGATGGCCTAGTGGTCTAGAGTGCCGCGCTTCGACCTCTGGCTTGCGGCTGTGGTTTCGATCCCTGGTGTGAGTGTATGTGGCATGGAGATAGGGACGCCTTCTCAACCTTGTGGGTTTCCCCCGGGCACTCCGGTTTCCTCCCATTGCTAAAGACCCCTACGCACAAGCGAATTATTGAAATAAAATTGAAACCATATGTTAGTCCCAAAATGACCTAGTTTGTGTCAGTGGACGTTAAACCTCATCTCTCTCTCTCTCTCTCTCTCCCAGGCTTCACTAAAAATTTAATAAAATATGATTTACAAGAAAGATGTAACAGAATGGCGATCGTCTGCCAGTTGTCAAACATTTCAACAACAATAAAGGCAATAATCTGATAGAATCTTGAAAAACCCTAATAAATGATAAAAGTAAATTAATTGCCATGTGTGTTTTTTCTTGCAATATATAAAATGATAACACAGTGATACCGCAGTGGCTCAGTGAGTGAGGTACTTGCTTGATATCTAGCTAGTACCAGGTTTAATCACGGTGTTTGTTGAGAAAGTACCTCAGAATTTTCCAGCAAGATTCTCCCTTTTCAGTGATGCGGGATAAAATGTCTGGAAGAGAAATATGTCTAGTTGTTTGGATGGCAAAATTTTCTTCATAGCGCACTCTCTTGGCTAAATTTTCCTCATAGCACACAGTCTTGTCAAAATTTTCCTTATATATAGCACACTATCTTGACGAAAGTTCTCTCATATCACCCTGTATGGCTTATGAGAGAGAGAGAGAGAAATAGGGTTTAACGTCCACTCGACACAATTAGGTCATTTTGGGACTAACATATGGTTTCATTTTATTTCAATTATTCGCTTGCGCGTAGGGGTCTTTAGCAGTGGGAGGAAACCGGAGTGCCCGGAGGAAACCCACGAGGTTGAGAAGGCACCCCTATCTCCATGCCACATACGCTGACACCAGGGATCGAAACCACAGCCGCAAGCCAGAGGTGACCGGCCAGCTAGAGGTCGAAGCGCGGCACTCTAGACCACTAGGCCATCCCAACCCTAACCCTAGCTTATGCCTGTCATCATTAGCCCAGTTGGAGCTGAACAATGGGAAGTTAAACCCCATATTATTTGGCTACAATACTTGCATTTAATAATGAAAAATTTAAAACAAAGTGGTTTAATTTTTGTTTGTATTTTATTTCAGCTGAGCCATTATTCGTACCAACTGTAACCAGTCTAGATGATACGTCAAACTTTGACGAAGTGGAGAAAATACGTCAGCCAGTCAGTGTTGAAGATTTGAAAACACAGCGTGAATTTTCTGGCAAAGATTTGCCGTTTATTGGTTTCACGTATATTAGAAAAGAGAAGGAATGTCGAGAAACAGATGCTAAAGTTGTTGAAACGGAACAGAAAATAATAGAAACTAAATTAGGAGCAGGGTAATCTTTTTTATCTTTAGAACCAGAAAATGAAACATGCCAAGCGACATATTGAATAAAATGAACCAAAGACATTTAGAGTTGTGTGCCCTTGTGCTTTCTCATATCAAATACACTTTTTATAAACAATAAAGACCCACTGTAATCTCTGTTCTGCTACATGGTCATTGATTCAGGATGGATAGAATGGAGGGGAAAAGAATCTAGTTCAGTGGTTCTCAACCTTTTTATGCCAACGGCAGACCTTGGAACACATGAACAAACAATAGCACCCCTGGCTAAATACATATATGTACAATATTTGAATTTTGCACCTGACAGCATGCAACTGTAGACACAAACTAGTCATATGGCTCGAACTTAATAAAGAAAAGCACAGCCATGAACTTACTTTATTGCAATGTTTCGAATTTCATCAGTCAGATAACTGTCTTCTTTAATGAGAAATTACTTAGTGCGCCTTTCAAAATTTTGCGGCACACTTAGGAAGATCTCACACTGGTTGAAAATCGCTGATCTAGTTGTTCGATTGAGTTGATAAACCGAAGTCCAGTTTGTGTTATTGGTAGCATGTTAAAAATCTCTGGAAATTGAAAATCAAAACAAGGGTAACTTGAAGAAGAATGCTAGATTAGAGAGGGTCTAGCACGTATAACGTCATAGGTGGGTTAGGTCTAGGTCTAGGGTTAGGGTTAGCACACAGCATGGCATATGCACATCTTCATTAGCTCTGTTGTTGCCATCAAAGCAGGACATAAATCACATTTCAATTAATTTCATGAACATGTTTATTTATTTTACAGAAAAAATTGTAAATGTAAGTGTAGATCGAGGTCGAGATCCAACTCCAGGTCCATGTTAGCAAGTAGTGGCAGTCATGCTGGGTTCAAAACACAGGTGCATGCGAAACAAGGGGGAGGTAACTCTGGTGTAGAGGTTACCATGACAGTAAAAATAGCTGAGTTACAATCTGTGAAAGAGAAATGTCGTAAATTGGAGAAGTCGGAGTGTGAATTACAGGCGGAGATTGAACGGTTAAGACTGTTAAATAGAGAGAAAGATGAGAATCTGATAAAAGCAGAGTCAGAGAATATTTCCTTGATGAAAAATTTAGACATATATATCCAGAAAACAACGGTATGTTTACAATTACTTTATCTGTGTAATCTGGTAATGTAATGTTGGACCAAAGTTTGTTCCAATTTGGGTAATTTTGACGGATAATTTTGGTTACCTAGTATAATTTCAAAATGGTTTATCAAACTAGGCTGGTTACTTTTATTTTGCAAGAATAAAAACATTCAAAGCACAGCACTATTTACTAATAAATCTTTAGATTTTTAATATATATTTTTTTGCGATAGATATTTTTTTGCGATATATATTTGATGTTTTTCTGTTAATCCTTATTTTTGAAATCCTGTGATTTAGAGCGTGTCAACAGTATTATGCACTTTTGTGCACCATGTAATTTTTCTGAAATCATTATTTTAAATTGCAGGACATTATGTTGTCATTGAAATACTTTGAAGTTTTTTACCATTCAAAAATATTTGTGAAAATGTGGCTGCTTTGTTTTTTGTCCCATTGTTAATAGCTGCAACACCTCGGTCGGGTGTGGGGTTGGATGGCGAAATGGTTGAGTCAACCGGCGGGGTTTCGAATCCCCTGTTGTATGTGACAAGGAGTAGGGTCGTCTCTCCAACTTATTGGGTTTACTCTGGGTTCTCTGGTTTCCTCCCAATGCTAAAGACCCCTACGCGCAAGCAAATCATTGAAATAAGATTAATGTGAATTATTGAAATAAAATTAAACCATATGTTAGTCCCAAAATGACCTAGTTTTTGTCGAGTGGACGTTACCCCCCCTCTCTCTCTCCTCTGTCAGGTCAAAATTTGCCTTAGCGCTGCCAAAGTGGTAGGTGCTTGTATTGTGTAGAAAAGTAGGATGTGTTAAACCCTATTTGATATATTTCCAGGTACTGAGTGAAGAATTAACTATAGAGTCAAAAGAGAGAGAAAAGTTAGAATTTCATACGGAGGAACTTTATCATCAGATTAAAGATCTTAGTTCTGATGCTAAAAATATAGAACTTGATCTACTGTGGTAGGATTTTATTTCAAATATTGTTTTAAAGATACATTAGTTAAGAGTTTAATAAAGAGTTGGCCATTCTTGCTATAATAATTCAAACACAGATGATAAAAAGGGAAAATATTGAAAATTTCAGTCAAATTATTTTATTCTAAATGGAGTTATCATTGTTGGAAGTTTGGACAAGAAATGGGTCCTTTGTATACATTAAAATTGAAAATCGAAACAATATTTGGAGGCAGATGAGTGAAATATGTTTTGTTTCAAATTTTAAAACTTAAACATTTTGAACTATAAGCTTTTGAGAAGAGCAACTGCATAATTTTTACCCCTCTGTCTGCCCTGTTTTTCCCTCCCAACAGCCAGAATAACCTAGGTTGCCGTCGGGCATTTTATAATGTAAACCTCTTATTACAGTGGTCAGAATGATGAACTACAAGAGTTGATAATACAGTTAGAAGCTGAACAAGCTAGTATGGTGAAGCGTATGGAACAGAGAGAACTAGAAATCTCCATGAATAAAAGTTCCCTACAAGAAACACAGGAACAAGTCAGTCGCTTACAGATGAAACTAAACAAGGTAAAAGATAGCTTATCCTTGTGAAGGGGGTTGGTTGGCCGAATGGTTAACATGTGCGCATTGCATCATTAGGACAGCCATTAAGTCAAATGGCATGGTTTCGATTCCCTGCTTGAACATGACAAGGAGTAGGCTTGCCTGTCCAACCTTGTGGTCTTTCTCAGGGTCCTCCCACTGCTAAACACCCCTATACCCAAGCAAAGTATTGAAATAGAATTCAATCAAATGTTAGTTTTGAATTGACCTTTTTTCTGTAGACATTTTACCCCATTTCTCACTCTGTTCGTTAGCCCAGTTGGATCCGAAAAGTAGTGATATTATCTCATTGACGTTGTTTGTCTTTAATTTCTCAAAATGTTAATTATTGCTCTGTGGGGGTAGTTCTCTGGTTCACCGTGGATGGCATGGATTAAAATGTATTGAATCTGAAAACCACCTGTGAGATATGCCATGTTTTATTCTACCTAAGTACAAAAGATTCCACACATGGGAGATAACTCTCGAGGACTCCCAATAATGAACAAAGGGGAGGGAACTCTTCCATGTATTGTAAGGTGGCATTACTATATGACATCCTTCTCTAATGAAAGATGTGAACTCTCTTTGATGAATTAGAGTTTACATCATCATAATGAAAGAAAAAGAACAAAAAGGAAGAAAAAAAATCCTTGTGAATCACTCACAGAAACAATAAAACAGACAATGAAATAACAATTAACATATGAAACTTGGAAATTTGTGAAATGAAAAATATTCATAATAATTGATTCTATTAGTTTTATGTTATATTATGACTGAAGTGAACCAATGTTGTGTTTTGTTGTAGGAGAGGCGTAAATCTCGGGATGACCAGAGAAGAGATTTAGTCTTGATGGAGAATCGTGAAGATACATGGACGCATCAACTGGATGAAAAACAGGCAACAATTGATTCACTCAATAAAAAAATCAAGGTACATCTTTTTAGAACGTAATCATTTAATAGTTTCCTATTCAGTTGTTTATTTCTTTATGTTGTCCATGTGTTCGTTTAATTGGATATTTTAGTCAGCTGTCTGCATGAATTCATAAAATTTTTTTTTAACCATAACGATAAAGTGAGCTTTTGTATGGTACAATATTTTTGTTTCTTATTTACAATCTTTTGAAAATCTTCTGTAGAAATTTTGTTTGTATTTGAATTATTTTATTTTAGGATTTAGAGGATTTAGTCGAGGCATATGAACAACAAGAAGAGGAACATGCTAAAGATTTAGCTGAACTGAATCAAACTCTGGACTTATCTTTAGTGAATCCTAACCAAGCTCATATAGAATTGCCATCATCACGTAACAATGGCGGTGCAAATATTAAACGTCTGGTGAGTTTTATTTATTTAATTCTGGGGGGTTGGATGACTGTATGATTAGCATGTGCGCGCTGTATCATAAAGCCCGTTATTGAGTCAACTGGCATGGTTTCGAATCCCCAGTAGTACGTGACAAGGAGTATGGTTGCTTGTCCAACCTCGTGGGTTTTCTCCAGGTCCTCCGGTTTCCTCCCACTGTTAAAGACCCGTACGCGCAAGCAAATAATTGAAATAAAATTAAACCATATGTTAGTCCCGAAATGACCTAGTTTATGTCGAGTGGATGTTAAACCCCATTTCTCTCTCTCTCTCTCATTTAATTCCTCTATTAGTAAGTGTTGGAGGACCGGACTACACGTTAAACAAACATTCAAACAAGACAAACCTGTGAACAAGGTAAACCACATGGACATTACAAGAAATAAACAACAAATGGATCCAGGGGCAAGTCATGAAAGTGACCACTGCTTCACTCAAAATAGAAAAAAACTAATATTATTTATAAGAATGATGTTGCAGAAATAAACTAATAATGTGTGTTGGACAAAGAATTTGGAAATGTTTTACTTGAGGCGAGGCTCTTTCCTGTATTGTTTCCCCCTTTGTCAATGGTATAGTTTTTCAGATGGTACGATAAACAGAGGTCCTGTCTACAGATTGAAGTGCACATGAAAGAACGATTAGAGTTAAATGTTTATAAGAGTGGACTGTAGAGCTGCTATATGAGCAAGCAATCTGATTAAAACACAGATCCAATTTCGTTTGTTTTTTTATAGTACAAAATTTCGTTTTTACTTGTCTTTACTACTCTTGGATCTGGAAGACTTGTTATTTAAGTCGTGTTCTGCCTGAAATGAGGGGTCAGCCAATCAAATGGTCTGTCGAATCGACCGTTTGACCTTTTCATGCGTGGAACTGTGGGTAGATATCACCAGCGGATAGAAATCTAAACAAAACAAAAGTAGATTTTAAGAAGCATGGCGGTCGCTAATTGGTTAATCGAATGACTGACGTTATCAGGTCAAAATGTCCCATGCTTGATACCTGACGTCATAGAATGTGAGCTCCCACTATAACTTGTTAGATCTACATGAGTGTAGGCCATCGAAAGTATAAAAAAACGAAACGAAATATAGATCTATATTTTAATTAGATTGTATGAGCAAGATGTCCCTCACAGCACACTGTATGGCGTTTGTCCGTCTTCATTAGCCCAGTTTAGGAGCTGAACAGTAGGACATTAAACCCCATTTCATTTAATTTCTGTATGTTTACCAGGAACTATTAATAACAGTAGACACCAGTGGAGGCAGACGGTCATTATTAAGCGACAGTAAAACAGCGGCTAAAATTAAAGAAATGGAGAGTTTGATGAAGAAATTAATCGTAGAAGCTCAGGCATGGAAAGAAAGAGAAGCCGATATGAAGAAATCCATCAAAGTAATATATTAAAAAAAGTCACCAACTGCCACAGAACATTTTTGGGATAATGTCCAATTTTTACTGCTTTATCCACACTAAAATGTAAAATGGAATTTAACCTTTTTTGGACTGATATTTCTGTTAGAGATTCAATTTTCACAATATTTTAGTTTGCAAGGAATTAAGCAGCATTAAGTTGCTGTTTTGATGAAATTTCTTGACATTAATCAGCTGTGTTTGTCAGCTTGTTGACAAAAATTAGAATTTCTTAAAGGGGCATTAGGCGGGGATTAGATAAAGAGCTGACAGTTCTCGCTATAATAGTTAAAAAATAGATAATGTAAACAGAATATGCTGAAAATTTCAGTCAAATTGCTTCACTCTGACTGAACATAGATAATAGCAATTCAATTTTGGGGTAGCCTCGAAAGTCATTACTAACTTAGCTGCGACTATAAACTAAGTCTTGATAATCCGTTTTTACGTTAAATTATCCATCACAAAATGTACTCAAATCCACTAAATGTCACAGGTTAACGATGGCATTGAGAGTTGATTTTATGGTCTGGATATTTTAATTAATGTCTAATTTATAATTTAGATAGCATTTCAGGCCTAAAGAAAGACCTGCAATAGGCAGATTTAGCATAATGTTTAATTTAGATATTTTATATTTTTATCAATTGATGTCCCTTTCTAATTTACAAATTATTGTATTTTGGATGGAAGTATGTATATAATTGTCTTATTAGTAGTTGTTTGTAGAAGTAGTTATATAATTTGTTTGCAGTCGTTTATAGAAGAAATGAGTAAATGTAAGAAACGTGAAGCTGTAAATTTGAAGAAGAAGAATGAAATGGTTCAGCATGTTCAGTTATATCAACAAGAAGTTCAAGATCAAAAACAACTTATAAAGGTTAGTCACCCCTGTCCCTTCTCTTTATGAATGATTCAGTGGCTGTGATGACATCTTACTCGGTTTCTGGTCCATATAGTGCTCTCATACTTGTTTCAGATCAGCAGTCTTTCAATAGAGTTGTTTCAGATCAGTGGTCCTTCAATAGAATTGTTTTTAGATCAGCTGTCCTTCAATAGAATTGTTTCAGATCAGCATTTTATAAATAGAATTTTTTTCAGATCAACATTCTATAAATAGAATTGTTTCAGATCGGCATTCTATAAATAGAATTGTTTCAGATCAGCATTCTATAAATAGAATTGTTTCAGATCAGCATTCTGTTAATAGAATGGTTTCAGAAGAATTGTTCTTTTGGTAAACATACTGCAAGAACATTATTTTGAATTTGTTTAGGTCTTTTTAGTACCAAAATATTATTTAATGGATATCCTCTTTAAAGATAAGTGTCTGTGTATGTAAATGTTTTTAAGAATAGTCTGTCATTATGCTACACATTTAAGATTTTGTTTTATAATTTATGATATCAAAGTTAGACTTTTTCTCCATTCTTGTAACACAGGTATGTTTGATATGTTTACAGGATTTACATCAAACCATCACTAAATGTTTAGATAAAGATCCTAATGATAAAACAGATCAACTTCTAAAGGTAACAATTCTTTATTTATCTCTTGAGATTTTTTGCATGTCATGTTTTACAAAATACATCTGAAGATTGTCTGTACGTCATATTTTAAAAATATATCTTGAAAAAACAATTACTGTATGTTATTTATAGCAACTTTTGACAATGATCCTGGTTTTGTCCGAGAAAGTTCTCCTTGATTCTCTGGTGTGGTTTCCGCTTGTCAGTGGTGCAGGATTTTGTTATTTAAATGTCCATAGCAGATACGTGTGTGTAACTAAATGTATTGTAATAATCATTATTACAGGAACTCCAAACAGAAATTGTTAATCTACGAACAGAGAAATTGACGTTAGATACACAACTGCGACAGAAGACAGAAGAAAATGAACAATGTAAAGAACAAATAGCAGAAAAATCTAAGGTATGTTAAAGACTCAATATTCCAGACTACAAGGCAAATATAGACCTTCAGATCATGCCCATTAAAAAGTAATGTCACCCAAAAACCCATACGATTACATCATGTGTACCTATTTCAAGAATACTCATGATGGCAGATAGCCGCCATGTTTAATACTACGCTCGTCTCTCAGAGACGAAAACTTAATTCGCTATAAATTGTAAAAAAATTTACCTTTGTTAGGTTACAATAGTTCTAAACATAAACATTTGCTAAAAATTTGCAAAAGAAACAGTATAAATATTTGAAACTGGGGGGTCAACCAATTTACTCAAAGTTCTACGTTGCAACATCCGCATAACTCCCACGAGTCTATTTATATCTAAAAATAGCACAGACTCTTCACAGAGTGAAATGAAAATAGTAACAAATTCAAGATGGCTGCGCCCATGGAAGAAGGTTTTTTAGCAGCTGTACAGTTTTCTAAAGCTAATTTAGGCGTCACTACGATTAAACTTAAAGATAAACAAATAGAAACATTGAAAGCTTTATATAATGGAGAAGATTGTATAGCTATACTACCTACAGGATATGGAAAAAGCCTCATTTGCCAACTTTTACCGTGGTTAAATAGATCAGTTTAAAAGTAGTGCGACAGTAAACAAGATGGCCGCCATCTGCTATCGTGTTTGATCTCGGAGTAGTCAAGCACTGATGTGTCGTATGCCAAAAACCTTACTTAATAAAAAGTAGTGTCGGCGAAAAACCTTACACAATAAAAGGCAGTGTCAGCCCAAAACCTTACACAATAAAAGGCAGTGTCAGCCGTTAAATATTGTAGCGATGGCACTTGACAACCAAGACTAATTCTCAACTTTCCGTTTTATTGTTAAATTTTAATATCTTTTTGATGTTCGAAACCATTTAAATTCCAGCTATCCAATGGGCTAGTGAGTTGATAATAGTCTTGTCATGTGAATAAATATCTGAATATAACATTTGAAGCTCAAAGAAAGAACTTACATAATGTATCTTTAATTATAAATAGGGGGGTTTGATGGTTATCATGTGCGTGCTGTCATTGAGTCAACTGGCGTAGTTTCGAATCCCTGGTTGTACGTGACAGGGAGAAGGGTCACCTGTCCAACCTCGTTTTCTCCGGGTTCTTCGGTTTCCTGCCACTGCTAAAGATTCCTATGCACAAGCGAATTATTGAAATAAAATTAAACCATATGTTAGTCCCGAAATGACCTAGTTTTGTGTCTAGTGGACGTTAAACCCCATCTCTCTCTCTCTCTCTCTCTCTCTCTCTCTCTTAATTATAATAAATGAATTTAAAATATTACACCTTTGTTGTGTTTTGTAGGAAATGGAGAAATGTCAGAGTGAATTAGATGAATTGAATAACAAGGTGAAAGACATGGAAACCAAAGAAAAACGAATGACTGAGACTTCGGCTGCAAAGTAAGAATTTCTTTTATGTAGTTCACCTAGATAACGGTTCTATTTTGTAATTAGGTTTAGAATCATGAAACTTTACCAGATGTTTGATTCATTACAACAAACACCATTTCATAGATGATAGAATTAGATTTTTATGACCCACATTTTCATGCAGATGTATATTGTTGATGCCCTTGACTGTCCGTCCGTTCACATTTTGTTTGTGGACACTCTATCCAATTTATTGGGTCTGATCCCAAGATTTGATTTGACAAAGAAAAGGTCCCCAAACCTTGTGGCTCTGATGACTTCCCTGCTTTTCTCTAGCTTCAAAAATGAGAAGCAAGTTACTAAAATGACTTGGGTAAGCCAAGATGTCCTGGTAGGTTAAAATCACTGATCCCGATCCTTCATTTTTTGGCCTGTATCTAATTTTTTGTGGCTTTATTCATGCTAAAATTTACTCTGATTGATTGCATAACCATAATTTAAAAAGCAAAACCACTTTGGATTTAATTGGATTGATAAGAGTGTCATCAAAAGACTCTTATAGTACATGTAGGTGGTGCCAGGTGTAGCGTGTTAACGATATATTATCTGCAGTGAATGAAATGGTGTTTAATTTCCTACTATTCTGCACCTACTGGGATAATGAAGACAGGCACTATGTACATTTTTTCGAGACGGTACGGCTTCGGCCTACACATATATCGAATTCCAACAGTCAAGCGTTCTTTTACGAATGTGTACACAGGATACTGGTTTTTTTTTCCTATCCAAACAACTATATGTTGTTCCTTTGTAAGGCCCTCTGTACAGCATCACTGACAAGGGGGAACTATCTACTTTCTCAGCCAACTCCAGGATCAAACATGCCAAATCCAGTTTAGCGAGCCAGCATCTTACTGAGCCACTGCTCTTCTTCTTCTTTAACCAGTGTCACGGCTGTTCGTTATCTGCAGAGACGATGCCAAATGTTGAAAATTTTTCGTTAACACATGGGGGGGTTGGATGGCCGAATGGTTAGCGTGCGCGCGCTGTATCATACAGCCTGCCATTGAGTCAACTGGCTTGGTTTTGAATCCCCGGTTGTACGTGGCAAGGAATAGACTTGCTTGTCCAGTCTCTGCCGGGAACTCTGGTTTTCTCCCACTGCGAATTATTTAAAAATTAAAAACCATATGTTCATCCCGAAATGACCTAGTTTGTGCCGAGAGGACGTTAAACCCCATTTCTCTCTCCCTCTCTTCAATTCATCATATTTACTTGCTATTTATTTTTCAGATTAACAGCAGCTGAAAATCTTATTGATGAATTGAAGAAAGAAAGATTGGATCTGGAAAAACAAATTTTATACCTTCGATCAAAAACAGAAGATCTTGAAAAAGAGGTGTCAGATAAAAATTCTAAAATCATGTCCTTGGAGGAAGCCAAAATGGAAGCAAAGGTAGAATTGCAGAAATTATATGATAGAAATCGAGAACTCAGTGTGGAAATGGAATCGTTGCAGAGAGCTAAAACGAAACTTGATTCAACAACTGAAAAATTAGAAAAAGTCACGACTAAACAAGTGGAAGATAATAGAGAACGTGAGAAATTAAACGAAAGGATTCAAAAGTTAGAAAAGGATAAATCAGAGTTAGAGCAAAAGGTGAATAATCTACGAATGGAGAAATGTAAAGTGGACAAGAAAGTCGTTGATTTACAGTGTATGGAACATGAAAAACAGCGACTGGAACGAAAGTTGGACCGATTAGAGAAAGATAAAGATAGTGCGGAACGAAGAAATGAAAAGATCGATGATCTGGAACGTGAGAAACAGAGATTAGAACGGAAGGTCGAACGCTTAGAAAATGAAACCCGTGAAAAGTCGACCACCATTGAAAGACAAAGTAGCACGCGTAGTACACTGATAGAACGCTTACAAACAGAAAAGGCTGAACTTCAACGGCAAGTGGAACGACTTGAGCGTGAAAAGGAGGAAAACAAAAAAGAGATCAGACGGAATACAGCGGTTGATGAAACGGGACTAAAAAATACAACCCAGGATTTGGAAACAAAAGTAAAAAGATTAGAAAAAGTTGCTAGTGATTTAGAAAGAGAACTGAAAAATAGCAAGGAACAAATTGTGGAACTTAGTAAGCTAAAAGACGGAAAGAGAACGCTTGAATTGAAGATTGAAGACTTGAACTCAGAAGTTGCACGTTTAAAGAAGGAACATGAGAAATCTGATAACAGCTCGAGAACGATCGCTGATCTTAGACTAGAGAAGAGAAAACTTGAAACCAAAGTGGAAGAGCTGGAATCGAATCAAAACAAACCAAAGCGAACGCCCTCCTTTTTAGTGAACAAAGACAATCAGGTGTCCGATCTTCAGGCCGAGAAACGTTATTTGGAATCCAAAATTAACAATTTACAGAAGCAAATTGGTCAGAATGCAAACGATAAAACGAAAGTAGAATCAAAAGAGATTGAAACTTTAAAACGACAAAAGTTGGATCTGGAATCGAAATACGACAAACTTGATGCCGAACTATCTAAAGTTAAAACAGAACTTGAAGCATTAGAAAATGTGAAGCGTGAAAATGGAAAACTGGATGAAAGAGTGAAAAACCTTCAAAGTCAGTTAGATAAATTATCCAGCAAGAAAACGGAAGAACAGGTATCCGATCTTCAGGCCGAGAAACGTTATTTGGAATCCAAGATAAACAGTTTACAGCAACAGATTAATCAGAACACAAACGATAAAACGAAAGTAGAATCAAAAGAGATTGAAACTTTAAAACGACAAAAGTCGGACCTGGAATCGAAATACGACAAACTTGATGCTGAACTCTCTAAAGTTAAAACAGAACTTGAAGCATTAGTAAATGTGAAACGTGAAAATGGAAAACTGGATGAAAGGGTGAAAAATCTTCAAAGTCAGTTAGATAAATTATCCAGCAAGAAAACAGAAGAACAGATTGGCCTCAGACAAGTAGCAGCAGAAAAACAAAAGGTTTGTAAAACTTTTAAAATATTTCACTGATTTTGATATGAAGTTTATCAAAAATAATTTATGATATACATGTATGTAATTTAACTCTTTGAAGAGGGTGTTCTGGTTAAAGATTACACCAACTTGAGAGTATTTATTAAGAAGCAAAACTCCAGTAATCTGGAAAAACCTAGCAAGTCAAATTTTGGTGAAATTGAGTTAGACCCATATTTGAACTTAGTACACATGTATATAATAATAGTTTTTTTCTCCTTCACTGAAAAAGCTTCTAATTATCTTCATCTAAAAAGACAAAATAAAATTGGTTTTAAATTCAGTGGCTTAATTCTGAAACAAAACAGTTTTCCTTTGTTTTCTCAAATCTACGTATGCAACAGTGATACTAGGTTTAGGGTCAAGGCGGCTAAGTGGACAAGGCACTGGTTCGCTAGCCTGGAGGTCGGATGTTCGATCCCTGCATTGGCCGAGAAAGTTCATCTCGATTTTCCGGCGTGATTTCCCCTTGTCAGCTGCCTAGTCGTTTGGATGGTACGAAAAACTGAGGTCCCGTGTACACATTGGAGTGCACATAAAGGATCCCTTGGCAGTTGGAATTCGATATAAGAGTAGGCCGTAGCGCGGCTGCCCAGGCAAAATTTCCCTCATAGCACACTGTATGGCATATGCCCGTCTTCCATTAGCCCAGGTTAGGTGCAAAACAGTAGGATGTTAAACCCCATTTCATTTCATTTCATTCAATACTAGGTTTTTCCAGATTACGGGAGAAAAGTGTGAGCAATGAAAATGTCCCTATAATTGTAAAAAAATGTAAAACTGACTATTATGATTTGTTAATGAAATTTTGAGAGGAAAAGTCTAGTTTTATAATATTTTATTTAATAGTATTTTTAGTGCCGTATGTCTTAAACATAGTTTAAAAATGTATAATTTGTTTGATGAAATGTTTAAAGGAGAAGTCCAATTATGAAAAGGCCATGGCCGAAATTAGGAATGAACTGAACGAATCAAATTTAGCACTGAGTGAGGCGAGATCGTTGCTATCAGCAACCAGACGACAGGAACAAGAGTTACGTGATCGTGTAGCACAACTTCAGAATAAATTAGATAATCAAGCCATGGAGAAAGATGTGAAAATACAGGTATTATAGCTTTAATAGCATACATATTTATAGGCCGTATAAAAAGATATTGTAGTTCTCAGATAGCCAAGGGGGTTTGGATGGCCGAATGGTTAGCACATGTGCGCTGAATCATAACGTCTGTCATTGAGTCAACTCGCATGGTTTTGAATCCACGGTTGTACATGACAAGGAGTAGGATTGCAGGTTTTCTCCGGGTGCTCCAATTTCCTCCCACTGCTAAATACCCCTTCGTGCAAGCGAATTATTGAAATAATATTAAACCACATGTTAGTCCCGAAATGACCTAGTTTGTAACGAGTGGACATTAAACCCCCTTTCAGATAGTTCCACATGACTTCAAAAGGGCTGCATGATATGTTTTTATTTTTAAAAAAAATAGAATGCAAAAACATTCTTATTGATTAACGCGTGTAAATATTTAACCAAGTCACAGGAAGTAAATCTATAAAGAATCTGTAGGCTCATTTATTTATAAAGTACTAGTAGATGACCTGGCGCTGCACAGGTTTTGCTCCGAACCGAAAGTAGTATAACTCCTACAGGTCTTTGCTACTCCCCAGTCTAATTGAACCATATGTTCGTCCTGAAATGACCTAGTTTGTGTCTAGTATATGTTTTTAAACCTTTCTCTGGCTCTTGCTCTCTGTTATTGTATTTAAATGTATATTTATAGGCTGGTAATAATGCTGAAGGTGAAATGAAGATTTTACAGTCGCAGCAAGATTTACTTCGACGACAAAACAAAGTAAGCTACAACATCATCAATATATTTAAACTTTTCCTGAGTGATTTTATACATAAAATTGTTATATAATTTATATAAGATGGATGGAGGGAGTAGCTGAATGGTTTTATGCATGTTATGTACGTGTAATATTGGTCACTTCAAATACTGATTTTACCATTCAAATATACTGATGAAGTAACCAGAGTACTTGAGAGAAAAATACACAACCAATTCCCTGACTTTTAATTGAATAACCAAAACTAAGAACTGTTTAAAATCAAATAGTGTAGAATTTTATGCATAAAGCCCCCCAAATTCGCTAATAATGAATAAGAGCTGTTTGAAATCAAATAGTTTAGATTTTCTAGAATGAAGTCCTTAATACATGTATGTAAGTTCCCCCTCCCCCAATATATGAAGCCCCTAATATATAATCCCTTTATTATATAGAATTGGGAAGATAAATATAACAGTATACAGAAAGAAAAGAGTGCCGTTATCATGGAACTTCAGACATTACGAGATCAGATAAAAGCCAAACAACATCAGTTTGATTTAGAAGTCAAGGTAAGTTAAAAAGATTATATTTATAATCGACCAGTTTAAAGGACTTTTAGAGGGTTGCTGAATTGTCAGTCCACAAAGTTCCAAATAGACCGAATTACAATCGTGTGTCATGGAATCGTGTCTTGTAATATCCTGTTTAGAAATTAGAGGGTGCTCCATAGTCAACAAAGTGTCAAACTGGCAGAATATCACTAATATCAGTCATCTGTCATGGAATCGTGTCCTGTCACAACTCGGAAAACAGATGTGGTGTGAGCCGAATCGTCTATGGTTGTATGTTCGGTGTCAGTGTTTAGATGACCTATCTAAACTATTATTGTACAACAATCAAGCACATTGTAAACTGTACTGGACAATTTGTTTTCCTTTTATTTCATGAGAAATTTGTCTAACCAGACTCAGAATGTAATATGTTGCAACAGTGATTTATAATCTTGAGTTAGCTGTACATTGTAGGTGATGATGATTGTAGTGTTTACAATGTATGCTTACTCCATCTAGAACACCTGATAACACTTCCTATTTATTAAGAAATTACTGTCTCTTTAACATTTTATAGATTTGTGAGGGATTATGAAACATTTTTTTGGTATTACTCCGCGACACATAGTATCAGAATATTCATTCTTGACAACTTTTAATATGAGCCGCTCCCACAAAACCAGATGGATGGTCATTGTTATAAAAATAGAGCTGGCACCATATTTGAATAGTTCACAGCTAAGCTTTTAGATTTGTCGTATCATCTTGAGTTGAGTACGGCTCATTAATAGTAACAAGAAGGCATACAGTTTATGCTGTTGTGCCCATAATACAAAATGAAGTTGTACGACAAGCGTCTGGTTTCTTGGGAGCGGGTTATATATATACATTGTATTCCCACCGTCTTTGTTTACATATATCTTTGTTCACAGTTTAGATACCATTATCAACATGTCTACACATTGCGCACTGTTCTGTTTCTGTGTTATCAATGACTTGTCAATGAGTTTAATTATATTGATTTTACATCTGAAATTATGATAACATGCAGCTGATAGTTTTATTTCATATACAGAGATATTACTGATGACATCTAGGTCGAGTCTGGGGGTGGGGGGGATGGCCGAATGGTCAGCATGTGCGCTCTGTATCATAAAGCCTGTCATTGAGTCAACTGGTGTGGTTTTGAATCCCTGGTTGTATGTGACAAGGAGTAGGGTCGCCAGTCCAACCTTGTGTCCTCTGGTTTCTTCACATAGCTAAAGACCCGTATGCACAAGCGAATTATTGCTTCGAGTGGACATTAATCCCCATCTCTCTCTCTCCAATCTATTTTCAAATGAAATAAAATATTGTTTACAATTTACTGATGACTCCTTGTCTTTATTTTAGAAAAGCCAAAAGTTAAAGGTTATTTGTACAGAGTTAGAAGAACAGACCAATGATCTGGAGGCTCTCGTAGCCAAATATGAAGAACGGGAGAAAGAATGGAACATGATCAAGTAAGTTTTATTGAATTAAATCCACTTTTGTTGTATTTTAGAAATCATAACACAGTTGTAAACTATTCCTGTCTCTTGATTTTCTACAAAAATATAAACATCCTGAATTTCATTTTACCGGTATTTTATAATTATAAGCTATCCATTGGCAAGCTTATATTTACAAAGCATCTGATCTAGTTTATGGAAAGGTATTTAATCCAGTAAAAATTAATATATCTACCAATAGAGATGTTCTGAGAATAAGAGATTTTATGCCAGTGAATAATGTATGATATTTTATAACTTTGTTATTATCCTTGGCTAAGGATATATTGTCCAAGAACTCAATCTGCCTATTGCACGTCTTTATTTAGGCCTGAAATGGTGTATAGATTATTATTTAAACCTTTATTGACAACCCATGATCAACCCTCTAGACCATTGGATGGCAGAGATTTAAATGGATTAGAGTGCCTGCTAAGTTAAGAAAATTTATGCCAAAATGGATAGTCGAGACTAAGTCATGTTACTATAATAAACAATCTAAGCTAGACCTTCGAAAAACTCACAACTTTACACAGCATTCAGTAATTTGAATGATTTTTTCTATATATTCATTTATCATTATCTATTTTGGAAATATTATAGCAAGAACAGCCAGCTCTTTATCTAAATCTCACCTAATGCATCTTTGATATTAGTGAATGATTGATAATTGATCATTTCTGTTATAAATGAATGAATGATGTTTGATAAGTTTGTTATTATTAATGAATGATAACTTTGATATTCTTGTGTGTTTTTAGGAGTACATATGAAAGAGCTGTAGGAGAAAGGGAAAATGAATTAGTAGGTGCCAGTAAGGAATTAGATGCCATTAGACATTCTAGGTAAATTGCAAGTTATAATATATACTATTCAAAAAAAGTAGGGGATATTTGATTTTGGGGGCATAATACTAAAATATGCAAATGACTACGAAAAAAGTCACTATAGAACCTAACAGAAGAAACATTTCCAGTTACATGTGACGCCCAAACGCACCAATAGCTACCGCATGGAATGCAGGTGATGCTTGGGATCATCATGGGGGTCCAACCCAAGATTTGCACGACTCTGACTTTGAATGTTACAGTCATTGTGGCATTGAATTCCAGGGTGGAAACATCAGTTTAATTGTTTTAGTGACCAGAAAACAAATTTTGATATGCGTCGGCTTACCCAAAATGAAAGGTTACGTGCCCTTGGCATGCTACAGATCGGCACAACACAGGCGGTTGTGGCGCGGACGATGAATGTTTCTCAGTCTGTCATAAGCAGGCTATGGTCCAGATACCATGATACACAATCTGTACAGGACAGACCACGCTCAGGTCAACCAAGGGCGACAACTCAAGCCCAGGATCGATTTATCCGTACCTTGGCCTTGAGAAATCGTGTCATCACAGCAAATCGGATCAGCGCTCGTCTTCAAACAGACACTGGTGTGAGAGTGAGTGGCCAGACGATTCGGAATCGACTGCATAGGGGTCACCTTCGCGTGATCCCTTGTTTGAGAGATCATCACATTCAGGCAAGACGTCGTTGGTGTAGGGATCGTCAACACTGGGATAATCGACGCTGGAGCAATGTGATGTTTTCAGATGAGTCAAGGTTCACTGTTGATTTTTTGGACCGACGTAGGAGGTTGTGGTGTCGTCGAAACGAGCTCTTCCAAGACGTTAACGTCATCAGACATGATCGATTTGGGGGAGGGTTCTGTTATGGTGTGGGGAGGCACCACTTTTGCTGGAAGAACGGCTTTACATGTTGTTGCAGGGCGTGTTACAGGCCAGTACTACCGGGACAACATCTTGGCAGTCCATGTTGTGCCGTTCGCACAACGTCATGGCCGCCGTTTCATCTTCCAGGATGACAACGCAAGATGTCACAGGGCCAGGATCGTTACAGGTTACCTCCAACAACAGAACATCACCACATTACCTTGGCCAGCACTGAGTCCCGACCTCTCCCCCATCGAGCGTGTCTGGGACATGCTTGGACAGAGGTTACGTCAACGTCAACAACGTCCTGCCAATGTCCAAGAACTTGCTGCTGCGTTGCAACAGGAATGGGACAATCTGGACCAAAATGACCTTAGACGTCTCATTAGGAGTATGCCACGTCAGATCAATGCTTGTTTGGCAAATAGAGGAGGATTTACCCGTTACTGACTTTGTTGTGATGCTGTGGTAACTTTGCTGTTTGACCCCGGGTATCATTTTAACCTTATAATGGCCAGTCTGTGCCTTACTTAGTCTAACGATCATTTGGAATAAATCGATGAATGTGAACTTCATTTCATTTTGTCATTTGTTTCTTCGTCAGTTTCATTAGGTGACTTTAATAACACTTAAAAATCAAATATCCCCTACTTTTTTTGAATAGTATATTTGAGGAATTCTGACACTACAACTTTGATACCATGTAGTTGTGCTGGTCTAGCAGGAGTGTCTGTATTTGATATTTTGTTTCAAACCATACTAAAGAAATTATGTCTCAAAATCCTCAAGTCGAGATAAACAGTGGTTTCAGTCATTTCTTTCATAATTATTATTTTATAACTTAAAGATCTGCCGCTGGTGAAAAGATGAATACATTAAAACAAAAACTACAAGTAGAGAAAGCTGCTAGAAAAGCTGAAGTTGAAGAACTCAATAAAAAATATCTGGAGGAAAAAGCTAAAGTACAGAAATTAGAAAATAAGGTAAAACTAATATTAATGTTGTTGGGGACTAGTTTATTGAAAAATCAATCCACTGGTTTTAGAATCCTCTCAGTTTATGAAGTATTTGTATGTAACTTGATATTTTCTTCTGTAATGGAACCCACGGTGGCTAAATGGGTAAGCTGTTGGCATGCTAGTCTGGAGGTTGCGTGTTTGACCCCAGCATTGGTTGAGAAAGTTTATTAGGATTTTCGGACATGGTTTCTCCTTGTCAGTGGTGCATGATGGTGGGGGGGGGCTTGACAAAGACAACTCTCAAGATATTTAGTTGGTACGAAAAACCGAAGTCCCGTTTATACATTGGCATGCACATAAAAAATCCATTGGCAGTTTGAATTCAATATAGCAGTCGCCCTTATTGCCGCTGCCTTGACCAAATTTCCCTCATAGCAGACTGTATGGCGTATGCCTGTATTCATTAGCCCAGTTTAGGAGCAGAACAGTAGGATGTTAAATCCCATTTCATTTCATTTATATTTATATGTTACAGACTTGAATTTTTGCAGGTGAACTTATTTATGTGGGAGGGTTGCATGAATGAATGGTTAGCACATGCACACTGTATTATAAGGTCTGTCATTGAGTCAGCTGGCATGGTTTCGATTCCCCGGTTATATGTGACAAAGAGTAGGGTTATCTGTCTAGTCTCGTGGGTTTTCTCCGGGTCCTCTGGTTTCCTTCCAATGCTAAAGACCCCTACGAGCAAGCGAATTATTGAAATGAGATTAAACCATGTGTTATCACCGAAATGACGTGGTTTGTGTCGAGTGGATGTTAAACCCTATGTCTGTCTCTCATTTATGTACGAATAGATGAATTATTATTATTTTTATTATTAGAGAGGAATGGAGGAGAATATGAAGAGTAAATATGAACAAATATTAGAAACACAGAAGAGAAATATACACGCTATAGATGATGATAAAAATAAACTTAAAGAAGAGGTTTGTCTCGCTGATCAACACAATATCTAATCTTTCACAGCTTAATCCACACTTAAATGTACTCAGATCAATAATTACATATTTAATATAAAAACAAAACCAGAATATTAATGATAGATAATTACCCAGTTTAAATTCAGATGAATTAAAAAGAGAACCATCAAAAGATTAAGTTATTATTTAGATGACTGAAGTATTGCCTTATGTTAGGTTCCTACTGTTGTCTCTATTGATTTCATGATTTCGATTTCCCGGTTATATGTGACAAAGAGTAGGGTCGTCTGTCTAGTCTCGTGGGTTTTCTCTGTGTCCTCTGGTTTCCTCCCACTGCTAAAGACCCCTACGTGCAAACAAATTATTGAAATAAAATTAAACCATATGTTTGTCCCGAAATGAGTTTGTGTCGAGTGGACGTTAATCCCATTTCTCTCTCTGTCATTGAGTTTACAATCGGGTAAGTCCAAATACGATTCGATATGATCAACACGATTGTTATGACTGACCTCAAAATATTATAAACCCGATAGGATTACCGCGATTAAAACCACAATTTCAATCGTAGCACGAATCGTGATAATGGGAACCTAGAATTAGAGCGATTTTAAACTCGATTCCTTATTATGTCATATTTTGTAGATTTCCAGAGTTTTAACAGAATGTCAGGAATTACGTGTTAAAAATCTTCAGTTAAAACAGAATCTAGACCAGGCAGTGGATAAATTTGAACTGATATTTGGTCAGAAAATCGATTTAGAAAACTTTACGGAAGCTTTGCAGGTATGTAATTTATGATTAGATTTATGATCCCTCACTAACAGGTGAAAGATTCCTTTTCTCTTCACTTAACTCAATATTATACTTTAAAACCTGACAATATGATGCAATGAAATTCAAAACTCCCATGTTTCAGTAATTTTCAGTATACAGTTTATAAGTTTATTCTAAAATAAGAGAAATATTTTCTTAATTCTGGGTAAAACCAGAGTTACTTAACTTGAAAATAATAGCGACATCGCTACATAAAATAATAGCTTATTGTGAAAAAAATATTTCCACTTTGCCTTACTGATCAGTAATAAAGCATATGATTTTTAGAAAATTGATTCGTAAGTTTTTCCCTTTGTTTATAACCTGGGTCCTGTTTTACTAAATTTTAACTAAGATAAAATCCAAATTTTAGTGATTTGATTGGATAATATTAGATTGATTTTGGTACTTAGCCAATCAAAATTGAAGTATTTCCTAAAATTTGGATTTTATCTTTAGTTAAGATTTGGAGAAACAGGGCCCAGATTATTTCTACCTGTGTATACAGATCACTTATAATTTAATTACCTGTTTAATGTATATGTTAATATAATATTATAAATTATATATATACATGTATGCATGTTGTAACCCGTATATATACCTATGTTTAACCAGGGTTTACATTTCCTCGAGAAATATAAATTTGAAAGTCAAATCGGACAACAGATGAAATTAATCGACTATTTACAAGAACTCTGGCTTGAAAACGTCAATAAAAAGAAAAAGGTGGGTTAGACTATACATGGACCTTAATGCTTCCCAATATTTAACATTCTCCCAGTTTTCTGATGTAATTGGTGGTGGTTGGAGAGGGAGAGACAGAAATGGGGTTTAATGTCCACTTAACACAAACTGGATCTTTTTGGGACTAACATGGTTCAGTTCTACTTCAATAATTAGAATGCACATAGGGATCTTTAGCAGTAAGAGGAAACCGGAGAATCAGGAGATAACCCACGAGGTTAGACAGGTGACCCTACTCGCTAGAATTGTGACCTGTATATTCCAGTTCAATTACTAAATGCCATTGAAACAATTAAGTTTTCACTTAATGCCCTTTAAAGATATTGAATAAGCTATTCGACGTACAGAAAATTTAGACTTCTAGGAGAACAACATGTTTCTTTCGAATGATGTTTTAAAGTGTCGTTATTGTTGCTATAGTCTGGTAAATGGTTTGGAAGTTTGAAAGGTAAAGATGCAGCTATGGCGGGACTACCATTACCATTAACGGACATCCAACTGGCGTTAGATCAAGAAAGACGTAAATGTGCAACACTGACGGAACAACTGGACAGATTACGACAGGAGTTATACCAAAAAGAAAATGAATGTATGTATTGGATACTGATTTTACTATTTGAGTATGGGGTACTTTTCACATTGAATACTGATTTCAATGTTTGAGTAAATAATTGCAAGTCGATGCACTATGTTTATAAACCAGTGATTGTTTTCCATATAAATTGTGTTGTGTTTTTTACGAAAGATATAAATGATGAACTAATGACGTGTATTGTGTAATATATTCCAGTGTTGAGACAGCAGGGTTATAATAGAGACCGTATGAATCATGATGAACCCATCACACCAGTACCCATGTCAACCCCTAAAATAACCCCGAGAATAAACTCAACTCCTTTACAAAGATCTCCTAAACGACAGACAAGCTCTTCGTCACTCATCGTAGAAACAACAACAACAACGTATGTTATGCCACAGCAGGCACGACAGCCTTCCATTAAACGAATGCATCACAACATTCCTCATCGCTTTGTCACTGGTCTCAATACACGAGCTACAAAATGTGCCGTCTGCTTGGGTAGCGTGTATTTTGTAAATCAAGCAGCCAAATGTCAAGGTGAGTTGTAGACATGACATTCAGAAAGTTGGGAAAGAAGTGAAAGAAAATGGGGTTTATAATATCCTGTACTACTTTTCTGCTGCATCTCGAGTAATAAAGACAGGCTTTGGGAGAGAAGTTGAAGAATTGAAACCACAGTTTTTACCAAATCCTTGGCAATCCTCTTTAGTCTTGTTAAAACAATTTTAATATTCATTCTATTTCCAATCTGGTTAAAACACAGATCCTATTTCGTTTCGTTTTTTTATAGTTCAAAACTTCTATTTACTGTACTACACTAGAATCTGGAAGACATGTTGTATTACTGCCGTGCTTGTAGAAGTGAGGGATTAGCCAATGAAACGGTCTGTTCTTGGCCTGCCATGCACCGGACTGTGGATAAACAATTAGAAACGTCAATGCTGATTGATTAATCAATGTCTGGCCTAATGCTATCTTCCAGTATAACTTGTCAGACCTCAATGTAGTGTAGCCATCAAAAGTATAAAAAAAAATAAACAAGATATAGATCTGGGCCCAGATTCACGAAATCTTAACTTAAGATGAAATTCAAATTTTAGTAGATACTTCAATTTTGATTGGCTTAGCACTAAAATCAATCTAATATTATCCAATCATATAACTAAAATTTGAGTTTTATCTTAGTTAAAATTTCGTGAATAAGGCCCCTGTATTTTATTCATTGTCTGACCTAACGCGACCTTCCAGTACAACTTGGGGGGTTGGGATGGTCTAGTGTTCTAGAGTGCCGCACTTTGACATCTAGCTGGCCGGTCACCTCTGGCTTACGGCTGTTGTTTCGATCCCTGGTGTGAGCGTATGTGGCATGGAGATAGGGGCGCCTTCTCAACCTCGTGGGTTTCCTCCGGGCACTCCGGATTCCTCCCACTGCTAAAGACCCCTAAGCGCAAGCGAATTATTGAAACAAAAGTAAACCATGTGTTAGTCCCGAAATGACCTAGTTTGCGTCGAGTGGACGTTAAACCCCATTTCTCTCTCTCTCAGTACAACTTATCAGTTGTGTGGCTATCAAAAGTATAAAAAACAAAATAAGGATGTATTTATTTTATTTCTGAATTGTTGCCATAACTTATCAGAACAACCCACTGATCTAGATTTTTATGATTTGATATTTGTCTTTGTAGAATGTAACTTGGTGTGTCATCCTAAATGTGTGACGTCAGTGCCAGCATCATGTGGTCTACCGACGGAGTATGTGCAACATTTTACGGACATGATGAATAAAGTAAATAATGATGAAGGTGTAGAATCCTCTACAGATGACGATGATATTGCTATTAAGATGGAAGGATGGTTGAAAGTTCCAAGGTAACGTTTTCAACATTATCAGAACATAATTAATAAGATATTAAAGAACTATTGAACTTTTTATGGTCTGAGAAGATCCCAGTTTATTATACAGAAGTAGAGAGGGAGAGAAATGTAGTTTATAATGTCCACTTGACAGAAACTAGGTCATTTTATTTCAATAATTCGCTTGCGCGTAGGGGTCTTTAGCAGTGGGAAGAAACCGGAGAAAATCCTGCAAGGTTGGACAGGCAACCCTACGCATTGTCATGTACAACGGGGGAGTCGAAACCAAGCCAGCTGACTCAGTGACGGACCTTATGATATCATTTGGCCATCCCCCAGCCCCCAAGAAGTAAGGAGAAGAAAAGAATATGAATTAATCTGAATCCAAGCTGGAAGATTATCTACTTTTGAAATTTAGATTGTTAAATGTTGATAAATTAATTTACATATGAGGCTGGAAATATTGCCGGAAAAAACATAATTTGTGCATTGAAATAAAATTAATCATGTCCGTCCCTAAATGACCTAAGTTATGCCGAGTGGATTTTTAACCCCCATTTATCTCTCTTTAATCTTAGTAAAATTTCGGTATTGTGTAAACAAGGTGCTAAACTCCATTTCTTGACATGTACTTTATTTCAAGAGTGATATTGTCACTAATGTCCAACAAGAAAAATTTTGAAATCTCAACACTGTACTAATATATTTTGTAAATGACATCTGTGCACTTTGGCGTGAAAGTTGTGTGCTTTAGAAATGTATAATAATAATGATATGTATTATAGATATTATGGTATATTTATTGTGTGTATTATTGTTTTATAGGACGGGTAAAACAGGTTGGGAGAAGAGATGGGGACAGTTAGAAGGAACACTATTAATGTTATATCGGGAAAATACTGACGCTAATCCTGTCGATTCGTTTGAATTAAATCCTGTGGATGGATATGTTACTATACACAGTGCTGTCACTTACTCTGAACTGTCCGGAACAGCGAGTTCGGATTTACCTTTTGTTATGAGATTAGACCAGGATCCGTTAACCACCTGCTGGCCTGGACGGTAAGCTCTTATTATGCAATATCTGAACAGTTTATGGCGAATAATAGGTCCAGAAACATCCTCGGTTACCCAGTGTACTCATTTCGTTCTACTCCACTATACCCTGGGTTAATCCATAGGGGGGGGGGGGGTTGGGATGGCCTAGTGGTCTAGAGTGCCGCGCTTCGACCTCTAGCTGGCCGGCCACCTCTGGCTTGCGGCTGTGGTTTCGAGCCCTGGTGTGAGTGTATGTGGCATGGAGATAGGGGCGCCTTCTCAACCTCGTGGGTTTCCTCCGGGCACTCCGGTTTCCTCCCACTGCTAAAGACCCCTACGTGCAAGCGAATTATTGAAATAAAATAAAAACCATATGTTAGTCCCGAAATGACCTAGTTTGTGTTGAGTGGACGTTAAACCCCATTTCTCTCTCTCTCTCTCTCTAATCCATAGGGTTTCCACGATTTCAAATTATCTGCCCTGGCAGATTGTGATATTTTTATCGTCCAATCCCATAAAGGGTTACTTGGAAAGGTAAAAGGCGAAGGGAAGTAACTCTCATCGTGTTCCAACAAAGAATACCCCAAACATGGCTACCTCAGCCCGTTCTTGCACACTTTTCAAATATGTCATTGGGAAAAATACCTACCGGGTAGTAGAAAAATCAATGTCATTTAAGAATTTCATGACAGAACTTTACCTGCCATCTTTGTGTGTGCATGTCAATTCTTTTATATTAAATCTTTTACAAATTTCTCGTATCGATCAAACAAGCCGCCATATTGTTTGTAAACAATGTAGTTCTATGATTTAAAAAATGATGCTGAAGAGTCTACGTAAGACTGGTTTGTAAACTGGTTTTTATACGCCCACATGGAAATGTGGTCGTATATTGCCGTCGCCCCCGTCCGTCTGTCCGTCCGTCGGTCCGTCCGTCCGTCCGTCCATCGTCCACAATTTCTTGTGAACGCTCTAGAGGCTAAAGTTAATATCCGATTGACTTGAAATTTATACACGGTGTTTAAGGTCGTGAGACGAAGAAGCCTATTGATTTTCAGCGATATCTGATAATTACTGCCAGAGTTATGACCCTTGATCACTTTGAAAAATCTTGTGAACGCTTTAGAGGCTAAAGTTAATATCCGATT
Source organism: Patella depressa (assembly GCA_948474765.1). Classification (NCBI taxonomy): domain Eukaryota; kingdom Metazoa; phylum Mollusca; class Gastropoda; family Patellidae; genus Patella; species Patella depressa. The sequence goes on from OX419720.1 coordinate 11,119,088, forward strand.
GACTTTAAATTTATACACAGTGGTTAAGGTCGTGAGACGAAAAAGCCTATTGACTTTAAATATCCGATTGACTTTAAATTTATACACACTATTTACAGTCATGATACAAAATAGCCTATTTATTTTCAGCGATATCTGATAATTACTGCCAGAGTTATGACCCTTGATCACTTTGAAAAACCCTGTGAATGCTCTAAAGGCTAAAGTTAATATCCGATTGACTTTAAATTTGTACACAGTGTTTAGGGTCATGATACGAAGAATCCTATTTGATTTTCAGTGATATCTGATAATTTCTGGCAGTTGATCACTTTGAAATATCTTGTGGACAAAGGCCTTGAGACAAACCATCAAAACTATTCTAATCATTTCTGATAATTATTTAATGGGCTATTACTCGTAATAAGATTATCATGTGTTGTAAATGTTCTCCTTACTGATAAAAGAAACAATATGCGACAACCCTTGTTGACTGCCCGGACGACTTAGCTGTTGTGGGCGTATGTTTCGTTGCCTGGCAACCTATCTTTGATTGTTTCGTACTACAATCAGATAATTTGAAATCGTGGAAACCCTATAGATTAACCCAGGGTATGTGGAGTAGAACTGAATGTGTACACTGGGTAACCGAGGATGGTCCAGAAATTGCTGAGCTCAATGACATAAAGTGACCTCAGTTGGTGAGAATGACAACTGATATATACCCATTTTGAATTTTAACAGTTCTGCTACAAGAGTTAAATTGTACTCATTGAAAGAATCACATAATAAGAGGGATGTGATGTTACTGATATGTATAAAAAGTAATTTCTTCCTTCAAATCCTGTGAAAATATATGTTTAAACTTACAAATTAACTAAATCTAGAAAAAGATACTAAGTAATGTTTAAATGGCATTTGAAATGAAATGAAATGGGGTTTAATGTCCTACTGTTCTGCATCGACTGGGATAATGAAGACGGGCATACGGTATACAGTGTGCTATGAGGGAAATTTTGCACGGGCAGCGGCGCTACGGCCTACTCTTATATCGAATTCTGACTGCCAAGGGATCTTTTCCGTGCACGCCAATGTATACACCAGACCTCGTTTTTATACGCCCACATTGAAATGTAGCTTATATTCTCTGAAGAAGTAGGATTTTACCTACGAAACGTTAGATACTTTAAAAGATGGTTTTGTGATACCTTTGACTTTGTTTTTATCCACTCCTACTATTGGTGTCACTGTATCAAGTTTATTATGACTTTGATCTTGTCTATGTTTATGTTATTTAAATGGTTTTGGATTCCTCTCACTTTATCATTCGTATTCACATTGAAATGTGGTCGTATATCGTCGTCTCCCCCGTCCGGCGTCCACAATTGCTTGTGGACGCTCTAGAGGCTAAAGTTAATATCCGATTGACTTTAAATTTATACACAGTGTTTAAGGTCATAAGACGAAGAAGCCTATTGATTTTCAGCTATTTCTGATTATTAGTGCCAGAGTTATGGCCCTTGATCACTTCAAAAAATCTTGTGGACACTGGAAAAGCCAAAGTTGATATCCGATTGACTTTAAATTTACACACACTGTTTAAGGTCATGAGACGAAGAAGCCTACTGATTGCCAGAGTTATGGCTCTTGATCACTTCAAAAAATCCTGTGGACGCTCTAGATTTCAAATAATTACTTCCAGAGTTATCTCCCTTGATCACTTCAAAAAACCTTGTGACGCTATAGATACCAAACTTATCATCCAATTGACTTCAAATTGATACACAGAGTTTAAGGTGTTGAAACGAACAAGTATTTTGATTTTCAATGAATTTTGATAACTGAACAGCTAAATCCATGATGTTAAATGTTTCCTATACTTATTGTTAGCGGGGGACAAAACTTTATAAAAAGCAAACAAATTCTAATGATTTTCAGATAATTACATAATGAGTTGTTACTCTTAATCAGATTTTAGTGTATTAAAAATGTTTCATTACCAAAAAAAGGAAAAATATGCGACAACCCTTGTTGACTGCCCGGATGATTTAGCTGCTGTGGGCGTATGTTTCGTTGCCTGGCAACCTATCTTTTGTCTAAACAACTGTTCTTATCAGAACCATCGTCATGCACAACTGACAAGTGGAAACACGTTGGAAAATCCTGATGAACTTTCTTGGTCAATGCTTGGATTGAACATGCAACCAGGCTAGAGAGCCAGCGTCTAAGCCAAGGTGACCCCTTAAATGGCATATAGTAATTGACAAGCATTAGTTAGCTTTTATTACAGTGACGTTTCAGCAGGCAACGATAACTAGCCATTGAAATAGTTGAAACATCACGCTAATAAAAGTTATGTAATTTCATGGAGTTATTTTATTTATTTGTTCTATTTTCAGAATGTTGTATATAATGACGACAAACTTCAGTGACAAACAAAGATGGGTGGCATCACTAGAGGCAGCCATTAAATCGGCACAGAGAGGAGAAATATTCAGAAGAAATGTAAGTTTGTTTATTTCATTTTAATGCATGGTGGAGTTGGGTGTAGTTAACAGAAGATATTGACATCTACAAGCTTTAATGGGTGGTGGTGGGGGAAGGGGGATGAAAGTCTGAATGGTTAGTGCCTGGAGAAGGGTTGCATGTTCAACCTTGTGGGTTTTCTTCGGGTCCTCTGGTTTCCTCCCACTGCTAAAGACCTCCTACACTCAAGCAAATTATTGAAATGAAATTGAACTATATGTTAGTCCCGAAATGACCTAGTTTGTGTCAAGGAGACTTTAAACCCCATTTCTGTTAATCCACAATGTTTCAATTGATTTAATTTATATTGAGTGACAAGGAGTTAAGTTCTAGGCCTGTTTTAAAAACAGATGTGCTCAGAGCAGAATTGTCACATAATCAAACATTTCAACTGTAAAGATTGGTTGAGATAGCATCATATTCTGGTAGTGCATGACGTGTCACTTTAAATTCTTGTGTTTACTCAATTTGAAAGTCTTGTGTTTAATCAGTTGCCATGGTTATTTAATATTTTGTTTGTTTTTATTTTATTTTTGTCAGAGATTACAGATAAACACCATATTAACTATGAATTGTTCTAACAGAAAAGAGTTCAACTGTTCATTAGTTCTCTCTAAAGAGGTAAATTATTTTATTTTAGTTGTCATACTACTTGTGAATTATCAGCAATTCACTTTACATTATCTATTTTTTAACTATTATAGTGAGAACTGCCAGCTCTGTATCTAATCTCACATAATGTATCTTTAATTGTAAACTAGATACAAGTACAAACTAAATGATTTAGACATATTTTTTATGGATTTTCAAATATTTGATACTGAATGTGAAAGGAAATATGTCTTGATATATAAAATTAGATGATACTTGGGTTACACTCACAAAATGAAGCATAAATACACCCAGTTCTATTTGTATGAGAGATTTTTGAATTGTGTATTTTGTAGTTGGTGTTATTAGGATCAGAAGAAGGTTTATATGCGTTAAATGTACAGGATAAGAATCGTCAGTTAATACAGTTAACAGGTATTAAAAGTATACATCATATGGTTGCTGCTTCTGGCCTCGGTTTGGTACTCATGATCTCAGGTATGTACTTTCATTTTGTCCTGCTCTTTCCAGGGGTGTCTAGGTGGGTAAGATGCTGACTCACTAGCCTAGATGTCGCTTGTTCGATCCTAATTTGACCTGGTTGAATTAAGGAGAGCTCTTTTCAAGCCTTGCAGCGAAATATAAAAAACTATTATTGATTTTGAAACTATTGGAATCTTTTTATTGAATTTTTAGGTCAAGATCGTCGTGTTATTATGGTAGAAAAGCAATTAATAAAATGTCGGGTATCCCAGGCAAGCGGCCCTGAAACTATACCGGTACCATTTAAAGGTATTGATGGTATACTGAGTTGTACAGTGTTTGATGTGGGTATGTGGGAAGATGCCACATATCTTTGTGTTGGTATGCCAGATAAAGTTATCCTCATGAAGTTCAATTCAAGTCTTGGCATGTTCTGTATAAGAAAGGTAATGGTAGATTTTCGGTTTGAAGTATAAAAGTCAGAAAGCCTGCATACTAATCAGGACTTATTTCTGTCATGGGGAATGAGTGGCCGAATGGTAAACAAGAGAGAGAGAGAGGGGGTTTAACGTCCACTCGACACAAACTAGGTCATTTCGGGACTAACATATGATTTAATTTTATTTCATTAATTTGCTTGCGCGTAAGGGTCTGTAGCAGTGGGAGGAAACCGGAGTGCCTGGAGGAAACCCACAAGGTTGAGAAGGCGCCCTTATCTCCATGCCACATACGCTCACACCGGGGATAGAAACCACAGCCGCAAGCCAGAGGTGACCGGCCAGCTAGAGGTCAAAGCGTGGCACTCTAGACCTCTAGGCCATCCCAACCCCCCCGAATGGTAAACGTGCACTTTTGATCATAAGGCTTGAAAATGACAAGGACTACGGTTGCCTGTCCATCCTCATGGGTTTGCTCTTAGTCCTCCAGCTTCCTCCCACTGCTAAAGACCCCTACATCATAGTGAATCATTGAAACAATATTGAACTATGTTCGTCCCTAAATGACCTAATTTATGTCGAGTGAACTTCAAACCCCATTTCTCTCTCTCTCTCTCTCTCTCTCTCTCTCTCTCTACTTTTGTCATATGATCCCATCAAATTGTTTCACCCAAAACTAATAGATGGTATTATCTATTTTATATCATCTGCAGAGGATGCAAAATTTACAAATCATCATGTCTTTCTCTTTGTAAATATTGAATGCTATGGAACCATTTCAAGACTGATAGAGCTTTTAGAGATTGCAGCCTGCAAGTCCAAGAAATTAAATATCTCCCAAATGATGATCATCAAACCTAACCTCATATAAGGAACTTTTGTTTGACATTGTTTTATTTTTTTTTGTAGGAGTTTTCATCCAGTGAACCATGCAGTTGTGTTTGTATAACAGAGAATATAGCATTAGTTGGAACAGAGAAATTTTACTCTATTAATATGGAACATCCTAATTATATGTTAGGTATGTCTCAAATACTTCATTCATCATTAACTTTACTCAATATATGCCCGGTTTTGTCTCTTAGAGTGAATCTCAAGAACCGCTCTTGTACATAATCATTCTGAAGGGGGATGGCTCAGTAACTTAATCAAGTGGTTTCAATCGTCTGCTTGTATGTGACAAAAAGAAGGGTCGCCTGTCCACCCTAAACACAAGCGAATTATTTAAATGAAATTGAACCATATGTTAGTCCCAAAATGACTTAGGTTGTGTTGAGTGGACGTTAAACCCCATTTCTCTCTCTCTCCCAAGAAAGAAGCAAAATTTTAGTAGATGTTCTCGTAGAACACATGTCTCAATTAGTGTAGTATTAAATTAAATTAAATCTACACTTGGAATAAAAATAGAATTTTTTATTTTATAGATTTTGTTGATCGTCAGGACAGTACTTTAGCGTTTGCTGCGTTCGGTGCTGCTATACATCACAGCTATCCTCTAGCTGTCGTCCTTGTCTCACCTGCTGGTCTACCGTTAGAATATCTACTCTGTTTCCATGGTGAGTATACAAATACATACTACAGATTGATTGTACATAACCAATAGAAACCTCATCAACATGTTAGCGTATTATTGAAATAAAATTGAACCATATGTTAGTCCCAAAATGAACTGATTTGTGTCATGTGGATGTTAAGCCACATCTCTCTCTTTCCTCAGACTATTAAAGAACCAAGCATGGAAGAAAAATACAAAAAAATGAAACATACTCTATAATAAAGTTATGTGGATGCTACAATATAAATATCTTACATAGTATGTACATCAAGATTCAGTGTGGAAAACCTTTATGGACGGCTTAGATGACTTGGGGATTGTAGAAAAATTCAACTCTTGCTTCCAATCGAATAACCTGCAGAATTGGGGTGGTAGGTTGGAAGAAAAAAACTTGGATAAAAAATGATAAATGAATCATGAGTGGATTTGTCAACATTGTCTTATTTGTCAGCATGGATGGGCAGGTCTGTCAGCAGGGATTTGTAATCTATTTGCTGGTTATTTGTTTGAAGGCTTTCATGGCCCAGCTGAAAACCTCAGCAAAGTTTGGGATAAATGATTCATTTATAATGGATTAAACATATTTTAAACATACATCATGCAAGAGCTTAATCTGCCTTGTGGGGGGGGTTGGGATGGCCTAGTGGTCTAGAGTGCCGCGCTTCGACCTCAAGCCGGCCGGTTACCTCTGACTTGCGGCCGTGGTTTCGAGCCCTGGTGTGAGCGTATGTGGCATGGAGATAGCGGCGCCTTCTCAACCTCGTGGGTTTCCTCCGGGCACTCCGGTTTCCTCCCACTGCTAAAGACCCCCTACGCACAAGCGAATTATTGAAATAAATTGAAACCATATGTTAGTCCCGAAGTGACCTAGTTTGTGTCGAGTGGATGTTAAACCCCATTTCTCTCTCTCTCTGCCTATTGTAAGTCTTTATTAACTATTAATCAGACATTAATTAAAATTGACAAGACTTTATCAACTACGATATTAAGTAGATTCGAACGGTTCAGCCATATTTTGATTTAATTTAAAAATGGAGAAGCGAGACTTAAATTCAAACGACCAGTAAATTCTAAGGCTAATATCTTTGCTCGCAATAAAGTAATTTGAATGAAATTTTTAATATATTCATTTTGCAGTATCTATTTTCTAACTATTTTAGAAAGAATGGCTAACTCTTTATCTAAATCTTACATAATGTATCTTTAATAAACTTGCTAGATTAATTGTTTATGTTACAGAAATTGGGGTATTTGTCAACAAAAAAGGTCAGAGAAGTCGACAACAGGATGTCAAATGGAGTGGTCTTCCCTTAGCTTTTGGTAAGTTTATGTTGAGTATTTAATTTATAAAGTCAGTAATTATTAGTGAAAGATGTCCATGGTATAATTAATGTTGTACATAATATAAATTTCCAGAGAGAGGGAGAAATGGGGTTTAACGTCCCCTCAACACAAACTAGGTCATTTCGGGACTAACATATGGTTTAACTTTATTTCAATAATTCGCTTGCGCGTAGGGGTCTTTAGCAGTGGGAGGAAACCGGAGTGCCCTGAGGAAACCCATGAGGTTGAGAAGGCACCCCTATCTCCATGCCACATACGCTCACACCAGGGCTCGAAACCACAGCCGCAAGCCAGAGGTGACCGGCCAACTAGAGGTCGAAGCGTAGCACTCTAGTCCACTAGGCCATCCCAACCCCCCATATAAATGTCCAGAGTTACATTTGTTTTATAAATAACTACTCCTGTATATACATATTTTAACTCTTTATTTCAGCTTACAAAGAGCCCTTCCTGTATATCACATATTTTAATTCTATACATGCAACAGTTATACCAGCAAGTAAAGATCTCATCAAGTGAGTTCATTATTTATAATTATTAAAACCAAGTCAAATTTATGTTTTAATAAATGCTTTAAATGGTACCGGTATAGTTTCAGGGCCGGTTGATAACTATATATATTCACTGTCACTACCATTGTGTTCATTAAACCACTTTACTACTTTATATTATGTAAACATACATTATGCAAGAGCTAAATCTGCCTATTGCAGGTCATCTTTAGCCCTGAAATGTTTTCTGAATTATTAGACATTAATTAACTTATCTCGACTATTATTAACTCTCAATTTTATCGCTAGTCTGCAATATTTACTGGATTATGATCCGATATGCAGCTCTACGATTAAGTCAAGAAATGGATAATCAAAACTATGTATTTTATCGTACCAACCTTAGATCGAAGCTAGACCCAAAATTCAGTCGCTAAATTTGTTGTTCAGAGTGGATCAATTCCCTTAACATGTTCAATATTTTTAATTTTTAACAATTAAAGTGAGAACTACCAGCTCTTTATCTAATCTCCCATAATGCATTTTTAATTGTTTGTTTGTATAAAATTAGAATATTTAATGTTTTTATAAAATTAAAATATTTAATTTAAGTCTCAAAAGTATTCTGACCAATATTTCTATGTTTTTTATATTACAAGGGGTCGACAGACATTAATTGATGTGCACAACCCCCGCTATCTAGGTGGCGCTGTATCATCTGGGTCTGTTTACGTAACAGCTGTAAATAATGGAGCAACAGAGATACTGTGTATACGTGGGCAGGAAGATTTTAATGATATCACAACTAGTGACAGCGATAAAGAAAATACCAAAGGGTAAAAAAACTTTTTCATTAAATACTCATTATTAATTTGCCACTGACAAGGGGAAACCTGGTTAGAGCGGAAGCACCATCTTCACTGAGCCACTGTAACTCCCTTATTCTTAGTACCTTTGATTTTGATCAGACAGACAATCAAAGGTTTTGGTATACAGGGTCTTTCTGAAGACTTCTCCCAATTTTTTGATTGGTAGGTTGATCAGGAGTTCGTAAAATGGTTTGGTTTTGATTCCCACTTTGTACATAACAATGATTAGTTGCTTGTCCAACCTTATGGGTTTTCTCTGGGGAAACCGATTTCCGTCTGCAACTAAAAACAAATTATTGAAGTATAATTAAACCATTTTAATCCCCAAATGACTTAGTTTGTGTCAAGTGGACGTTAAACCCCATTTCTCTCTCTTTCCTTTATTGAAACTGTTAAACTCACATCTTGATCTTGTTTCTTTTTTTCAGCAGTATGAGGCAGACAGATAAATTACAAGTCAGATTTCGACGGAGTCCGATTAAACATGAATACAGACGTCGGCCATCTTTAACATCATTAGACAGTAATAGCAGCCAATCAACATATGCTAGCACTGCTGAGTCATCAGATTTATGATCCCATTTGTAAAAAACTTTAAATCGTGAACCTCATTTCAAAGCATCGTTAGGCTTTCAAACTGAAAATTACTGGTATCCGAATATAAATTTGAGACTCTGGTGATCGTTAATTTTTAGTTTCATCATCACCGTCAAATTATATACGGTGCTTATATATGTGGATTAACTTAATGTGTTACTAACCCTGTCAATATTATGTTATTATAATTTCTCAGAGTATAAATTAATTTTATTACGTAGGTGTGTAAATAAAATACAAATATTGGTGCTAAACATAAAGTTGCTTTTTTTAAACCAACCAATTCCCTGTTTTTCTTGTGTAATATTGATAGTCTTGACGATTGCATCTAATAGTAGAGATTATCATTTCTTGCTGGTGATTTCTGCTAAATAAACAAAGAACTTTAAAAAAATGAACAATTTTTTTTTATTAATATTATATGTATGAATGTACACAATCTGTTAATACTATTGGATGACATTTGGCAGAAAACTAAACAGTGGAAGACTGTTCAATCCATGTAACCTTTAAATCACAAGCATTCAGCATTCGCCCTGAGTTAACTATTTGTGTAGCAAATTTCATTTATCTAATTAAAACCAGTCTGATTAAAATTCAGAACTTTATTTCATTTCGCTTTTGTTATATTTACGATGGCCTACATTACATGAATATCTGACTAGTTATACTGGGAGATAGCGGCTTTTGATCCTATGATGTCAGACATTGATTATTGATTAATCAGTGTTGACGTTTCTACCCTGGTTTACCTACAGTTCCTTGCAGAGCACGCCTAGAACTTGGCGTAACAGATTGTTCATGGGCTAATTCCTCGCATTAACTAGAATGCCTGTTATATAACAACTCTTCCAGATTCTAGTGTTGTGACCACAAGTAAAATGAAATTCAGAACTATAAAAAATGAAACAAATAGGATCTGTTTTTTTAATCAGATTGAATAAAAAAAAAGTGTACTACAAATGTTATCTTTTTCAACATTTAAATTCTGTGCACAATTGCTGGAAGACAAATGTGTTTAGAGAATAATAGAATATATTGTGTTTGTAAGTGTTGTATGTATGGTTTAATGGTCGAGAGCGTGTCATTAAGTAATATATTTATATAGCTCGTGACCAAAAACAACTTAAAATACAGACACTGTCCCGCGCATGCTTTTCAATGAAATACGTCACATGAATCCATTATTTCATCTAGTATAGATAATGTACAATTGGCAAGTTGCCTGTACATTATTGCAAATATCAAAGGGTGATGTAGCATCTGCATTTTGATTACTAATAATGTACTTTATACCTGCCAGGCCATAATAATAATTTATCTATATTTAATAGTAAGATAATGTTTTATAATAACTGAATGGTTAAATGCACATGGTTCACATTTTAGTATTTACTCACATTTATTAAATCCAGCATCAAACTATGTACATATGTATTTTGTAATACTACTTAAAATAAAATAAAAATATTTAATGGATATTGAATTTATCATTCATAAGCTTGTGAAATACTCAACTTAACCCTTTGTTCCTCTCTGGTAAAAGTAACAGGCCATACCTTGGCCATTTTGATTGTCGCGTGATGTATAGTTCCGTCGTGGGTTGCTTCACAAAGATTCAAGATGCTGGCTCAAACTCACGTTTCTTTAGAGAGAGAGAGAGAAATGGGGTTTAACGTCCACTCAACACAAACTAGGTCATTTCGGGACTAACATATGCTTTAATTTTATTTCAATAATTCGCTTGCGTGTAGGGGTCTTTAGCAGTGGGAGGAAACCAGAGTGCCCGGAGGAAACCCACGAGGTTGAGAAGGCGCCCCTATCTCCATGCCACATACGCTCACACCAGGGCTCGAAACCACAGCCGCAAGCCAGAGGTGACCGGCCAGCTAGAAATCGAAGTGTGGCACTCTAGACCACTAGGCCAACACCCCCCCCCTTTTCTTTAGAAATTTCACATATTTTGACAAATCACTCACATTGTTCCCTAAAAATAGTTTCTGGTAAATCATCCAATAGACTGTTTTCGAATAACCTTTTGATGTTAAGATATGGAAAATGTTCCAGGGATCATTAATATTCATTTCGATGGGGGTGGAGCTTAGGAACCAATTTCAAGCTGATTAATGACCGACGACTTTTACCAGAGATGGTAAAGTTATCTCTGTGATCCGAGATTGTGAAATATGATTCTTTGACATTCAGGACCAGAATAAGACAAAGTCTTGGTGGGTTATCAGTTGTTATCACATACCTTTGCTATGATAATGAACATAATGAATGATCTTATGCAATATCTCTGAACAGCCGTAACTTCGTTCAGAATAAAGTAATTTGACATAAATTTTCAAAATTTGAACTAAATAGCAAGAACAGTCAGCTCTTTATATAAATCTTACATAATGCATCTTTAATTGTTTGTAATTTACCTGAATATTAACCCTTTGAACACTGACTATACATGGGGTGTTGCACGTCCCTCATTGGATTTACAGGACGTCATATTAATTATGACGTCAAGGTAATTGGAGCTTGACACGCCCCAAGCCGCAAACCCGACATTTCGTGTCTATGCGATACAACGTCAAGCCGGTTTTGCGGCATTTCAGGTTCTAAGGGTTAAAGTGGTGTCACAGATTTTTTTGGGGTAGATCAATAATACAGCATTATATTTCTGATAATTTGCAGTATATTTCATGTTTTTCAGACAAACTGTCTCTGGTGGTGCACACACTGATTGATTATAGATTATTGGCCGATGATATAGCAAATAGTTTATTGTAAATATTGTAACAAATGTTCCATTATATGATGCAAATAAAATTCAATCATTGGTATTTTATTTACAATTCTATACACATACTACTGTATTCATCATCAAACAAAACACTGCCAGGAGTATGAGAGAGAAATGGGGTTGAACATAGGATTCAATTTTATTTCAACAATTTGCTTGTACGTACAGGGCTTTAGTAGTAGGAGGATCCAGAGAAAAATGTTGAGGTTGGACAAGCGACCATACTCCTTGTCACATACAAGCAGGGAATTGAGACCGCCATACCACTTGTCACAATGACAGGCCTTGTGATTTAAAATGCACATGTTAACCCACTAGACCAGAAATCCATTCAATATCAAGGCCATGTGATAGAGAGAGAGAGAAATGGGGTTTAACGTCCACTCAACACAAAGTAGGTCATTTCATCGGGGGGGGGGGGGGGGCTTAGTGGTCTAGAATGCCGCGCTTCGACCTCTAGATGGCCGGTCACCTCTGGCTTGCGACTCTGGTTTCGAGCCCTGGTGTGAGCGTATGTGGCATGGAAATAGGGGCGCCTTCTCAACCTCGTGGGTTTCCTCCGGGCACTCCGGTTTCCTCCCACTGCTAAAGACACCTTTGCGCAAGCGAATTATTGTAAGTGCCCGGAGGAAAAGTTGATTATGGGCTTGTTGTGAATAAATACCTAATTAGTAATTCATAATCACTGACCAGTTGTACGTGACAAGGAGAAGGGTCGCCTGTCAAACCTTGTGGGTTTTCTCCGAGGCCTCTAGTTTCCTCCCACTGCTAAAGACCCCTTCGCACAAGCAAATTATTGAAATAAATATAAACCATATGTTAGTCCAAAGATAGGTTGCCAGGCAACGAAACATACGCCCACAGCAGCTAAATTGTCCGGGCAGTCAACAAGGGTTGTCGCATATTTTTACTTTTTTCGCTAATGAAACATTTGTAATACACTAAAAACTGATTAAGAGTAACAGCTCATTATGTAATTATCAGAAAATCATTAGAATTTGATTGCTTTTTATAAAGTGTTACCCCATGCTAACAATTAGTATATACATGAAACATTTAATATCATGGATTTAGCTGTTCAGTTATCAAAATTCATTGAAAATCAAAATACTTGTCGTTTCAACACCTTAAACTCTGTGTATCAATCTAAAGTCAATCGGATAATAAGTTTGACCTCTATAGCGTAACAAGATTTTTTGAAGTTATCAAGGGAGATAACTCTGGCAATAATTATTTGAAATCTCTGAAAATCCATAGGCTTCTTCGTCTCATGACCCTAAACACTGTGTGTTAATTTAAAGTCGATCGGATATTAACTTTGGCCTCTAGAGCTTCCACAGGATTTTTTCGAAGTGATCAAGGGCAATAACTCTGGCAACAATTATTGAAAATCACTGAAAATCGATAGATGACATAGTCTCATGACAGTAAACACTATGTATAAATTTGAAGTCAATCGGATATTAACTTTGGCCTCTAGACCATCCACAAGATTTTTTGAAGTGATCAAGGGTCATAACTCTGGCAGTAATTATCAGAAATCGCTGAAAATCAAAAGGCTTCTTTGTCTCATGACCTTAGACACTGTGTATAAATTTAAAGTCAATCGGATATTAACTTTGGCCTCCAGATCGTCCGCAGGATTTTTTGAAGTGATCAAGGGCCATAACTCTGGCACCAATTATTGGAAATCGCTAAAAATCAATAGGATTCTTCGTCTCCTGACCTTAAACACTGTGTATAAATTTAAAGTAAATCGGATATTAACTTTGGCCTCTAGAGCGTCCACAAGATTTTTTTGAAGTGATCAAGGGCCATAACTCTGGCACTAATTATCGGAAATTGCTGAAAATCAATAGGCTTCTTCGTCTCATGACCTTAAACACTGTGTATAAATTTAAAGTCAATTGGATATTAACTTTGGCCTCTAGAGCGTCCACAAGATTTGTTTAAGTGATCAAGGGCCATAACTCTGGCACTAATTATCGGAAATTGCTGAAAATCAATAGGCTTCTTCGTCTCATGACCTTAAACACTGTGTATAAATTTAAAGTCAATCGGATATTAACTTGGGCCTCTAGAGCGTCCACAAGATTTTTTGAAGTGATCAAGGGCCATAACTCTAGTAGTTATTATCGGAAATCGCTGAAAAACAATAGGCTTCTTCGTCTCATGACCTTAAACACTGTGTATAAATTTAAAGTCAATCGGATATTAACTTTAGCCTGTAGAGCGTCCACAATCAATTGTGGACGCCGGACGGACGGACGGACGGGGGCGACGACAATATACGACCACATTTCAATGTGGGCGTATAAAAATGGCATAGTTAATGTCAAGTGGATGTTAAACCCCATTTCTTTCTCTCTCTCATTAGTCACATGACATAAACTTTTATTTTTCATTATACACAAAATGAAATCTTATTGTCATTTGTCACACAACATAAACATAGTACTTTTCACTATACACAAAATGAAATCCTACTTTAATTAGTTACAAGACATAAAGATTATATTTTCACTATACACAAAATTAAATCATTCTTTAATTAGTTACAAAACAGAAGAAACATAGTATTTTCACTATACACAAAATTAAATCATATTGTTACACAACATAAACATTGTATTTAGCACTATACCATAATGAAATCCAATTTTCTTTTTACTCACTTTTATTATCTTGTCCAATGTCCATGTTTTTTCTATTATTTGATTATATACTTACTCTATTACCTCCAATATAAACAATAAAAATATAATACAGTAAAAATAAACATAACATACAAATCTTTTATTTACACATAGCACTATACTAACTATATATACATAATGAGTCACTTGACTTGAGACATAAAAAAAAAAAAGAAAACAGTCTTTTTGGCAATTTTAACAATGGAAGTAGTAGACTAATTAATTAGAGAGCAATGCTGGATTTAGATGAATAAGAGGTCCAATGCTATTCCACTAATAAGGCTCCTCTCAATCCCCCCACCATCACCCACTAGAGGAAGACGGGTGTGTTATAAACACAATTGAGATACATGGAGGTTGAGGTTGAGGGGCGGGATGTTTAAGACTACATTGTGTGTAAGAAAGACTTAAGACAAGTGTCTAAATATCATACACCGAGGTTGGAAGCTTTCTAGATCTTACATACATAATCATTTATAAAGCCTGTGATTTCTATGTAGATTCTTCTAGTTGTGGCCATGAATGGTTGATTGCACTCACACAGGAAGTGTCCACAAGGAGAGAGATGAAAGTCAGCTATGTCCCCACCCTGTACAGTGCTGGCACCACGCATTGAAAAACAATGGTGGCAAACTCTGTGGCATTCAATGAGATATAGGAAGACAATTTTGATATGGTTCTTGTACCAAATTTTGACTGTAAATTTTCCTATGGAACATTACATAGTCTGAGCTGCCTTTAAGTGCATAGATATTAATCTTTTGTACAAAATTTTTGCTATAAATTTTTCCCTGGAACATTACATAGTTTGAGCTTTGAGCTGCCTTTCAGTTCACAGATATTAATTGAATTTAACGTTCTGTCAGTCATCATTCATTTAATGACCACCACCTCTGTTTCAATGGCATCTATACAATCACCATTGTCCATATCCAGATGGTCTGGTGTATCACTAGGGTTTAACTCTTCATCATCAAATCTGAACATTAACGATGAAACATCAATCTTTCTATCAGCTGCATATTTTTCCATTAAATTTCTCAACGGCTCCATCTGAAATAGTAATATCGTAATAAAGAAATTGGTAAGGGACCAGAACCGAAAGATCAGGCCCAGAGTTCACAATGCATTCTCAGAATTAACTCAACTTTCAATCACTGTTTATGGGAAATATCTTTGATCCATAAACTCAAAACTTTGCACATAGTTTCTTATTGATAATTTGCTTGTTTGTAAGGGTTTTTAGCTGTGGGAGGAAACTGTTGGACATGGTAAAGAAACAAACAGTTTTGAAGTCACTGTTCTATCATGTTCCTGAAGCAACGGCTGTGAGTTTTACAACATTTGGATGTTGCTAGATTGCGCCATATAATTCCTGAACTATAGTCATGTTATCTGAGTCAGAGTAGAACAGTGGGAAGTTAAACCCCATTTCATTTCATTCATTCTGATTGCGACAAAAATAACGAGCTTGTTTCATATGCTACCCTACTCACCATGGAAAGAAAAAGCCCTCTATAGGCAATTTTCATTTTTTGATATTTTGGATGCCTTATGGGTGTACTTTCCCTAGATAATGTTCAATACCTGTGTACTTTTTTTATACCCTGATGGCAACTCGCCGGGGATGCGAGACCTTATTATACAACGTATACGTGCTAACCATTCGGCCATCCACGCCCCGCCACGCCACGCCCCCCACAACAGGAAGAACTAACCTTGTCAACTGTAATGTTAACTTTAGAATTACGGCTATTACTCTGAACACATAGGGTTATCCCATTTCTACCAACATAGTCTGTTTCTAATTTGTCATCTGATACAGAACCTTGTGAATTTGAGGTATGGATATGACAATCTGAAACAGAACATGAAAATGAAAACTTCGGCTTAAGGTTTATCATACACTAGGAAACTGTAAACCATTTTCAAAATGTAAGATAAACATATAAAATTTACATGGAAAAGCCTGGATGCTTTTCAATGATGTCCTTGGCTCTTTTACTGAACACTGAACCAGAAAGAGAGAGAGAGAAATGAGGTTTAACGTCCACTCGACACAAACTAGGTCATTTCGGGACTAACATAAGGTTTAATCTTATTTCAATAATTCGTTTGCATTAGACAAAATTCGAAGTCCTAAAAAACGTTACAGGCAAAATAGTATAATCAGCAAATGGACTGTTCATCGTGTACGAAATACACAACAAACAGTGGTAACAGGTGTCCGAAAGAGTAAGCGTACCCTGTCTGGCGCGCCAGACCCGCCATAGCTGCATTGATGACGATGAATAATATCCATAAAATGTGACTGGTCTAACAAGAAGTCTATGTCTGTTACCTGAAGTCTGATTGGTCGACAAATGATAACAAATATATGGTGTCTATTAAATGAAGTCTGATTGGTCTACTAACTTATCATTTCTGTTAAATGAAGTATAATTTGTCAATTAACTGATTCATTTGTTAAATGAGGTATAATTGGTCATAGTAACCTATTATGTCTGTTAACCCCTTGTGGACGGGATTTTCGACGAAATTTCGTAACCCTGGACGGGATTATTTAGGGGAAAAAATCATATTTTTTAAAATGTGAATTTATCTTCAATCTGCTTGGCTTAAATTCTTAAAAAAGAATTCCTGTTGTAATTTTATGATGTTTTGAGTTCACAAAATGAATTTTCCTTGCCTTATTGTCTATTTTACTTCGTCGAAAGACAGCTGGCGCTTCCTGGCAACCGCCATTGTTTACATGTCGTAACTATGCAGAAAATTGGAAAATTCGAGAAAATTACACGATAAAATACAAGTGATGTCATCTAGAACAACGGGAGATAACTAGTTTATGATCGCAAGGCAAAGGGGGATTCCCCGTGCTAAATTTAGCATATTTAAATGAGGACTGATTCAGGGTGTCACGTGTGACGTGTTAACACGTCAACCATCTCTGGGCACGGAAAATATTTGCGTGTCAACACGTCATCCGTCCAAAAGGGGTTAAATGAAGTCTGATTGGTCTTCTAACTATTATGTCTGTTAAATGAAATCTGCCTGGGGGGGCCCTGGTAGGTCTACTAACTTATCATGTCTGTTAAATGAAGTATGATTGGTCTGCTAACCTATGCCGTCTGTTAAATGAAGTGTGATTGGTCTGCTAACCTATGCCGTCTGTTAAATGAAGTGTGATTGGTCTGCTAACCTATGCTGTCTGTTAAATGAAGGCTGATTGGTCTGCTAACCTATGCTGTCTGTTAAATGAAGTATGATTGGTCTGCTAACCTATGCCGTCTGTTAAATGAAGTGTGATTGGTCTACTGACTATTATGTCTGTTAAATGAAGTCTGATTGGTCTACTAACCTATGCTGTCTGTTAAATGAAGTATGATTGGTCTACTAACCTATGATGTCTGTTAAATGAAGTTTGATTGTATTAGGTGTATCATTAGCCGAGATGGTTCGATCACCCAGTAATAACATTATTTCTGTTGATATAACATCAATCTCATCAGCCAAATAATTTTGTATTTTATAAAACGGATCTGACTGAAAGAAAACAAAATAGACTATTTTATTATGAGAAGATTACTTTAATTATCTTCATTGAGTGGCATTTAGCAACTGACACAAGTAATAATCACAAAACCATATTATGGAACAAATGATGAAAATACATGTAATAGACAGAAAGTTTATTTATATGGTTTTGTGTTGATAACTTGAAATATATTCAGAAATGAAATGGGGTTTAATGTCCTACTTCCATGAAGAAGGGCACACACCATGCAATATGTTATGATGGAAATTTTGTTGATAAGTTATAGCGCTTCAAGTTTGATTTGTAATTAATAATACTGTAAAATGACCAATTTAATTACATCGGAAGGTGAATAATGATTAAATAAAGTCTCATTGGCAATAAAGACGTCAGGAAATGTTATAAATTACGAGTATTGTGAGATGATAGCGAACAAAATATCTTCAACCAGTCAAAACAAAGATGGCGGGTGCATTACCTTCTTTATACTATACTATATAGTCAGGCAGTAGTATAAAGTTTTATTTTAATCCCTTCAAGTGCCAGTGCCCTATGTATAGTAGTAACAATTTACTTTTGTCATGTTAAATCTATAAACTTTTCCTCTATGTAAATTTGTATAAATCAATCCTCTATGTAAATTTCTATTAACGGCTAACGACTTACTTTTTTCATATGAAATCTGTAAACCTTTCCTCTATGTAAAATTTTAACTAATATATCTGATTTTTCTATTACTGGACTAACACCAGTGACAATAACATCTGTATTTACATCAGCTAACAAACTATTGTTTAAACTTTCTTCTTCTTCATCAAATAGATTCTTAGCTCGATTCAAAACACTGAAAATGCATTAAAAAAAGGCTTAAAGATACTTTCTTGCGTAAAAACTGTGTGATTTGATGATATGTTTGGCCTAAAAACATATTCAAACTGACTAATTTGCTCCAAATCCCACTCAAAACTTTGTATTTGCGAGGAAAATACCTCAAGATATAAATTAACTGTTGTTAGAAGCTATTGTTGTCAACTTACTTCATTGAGGGAGGGTTCATTTTTAGAATGTATTTTTCTTACTATTTAAGATACGTATTGAGGCCTAAGTAAATTCTTAATTATTTTCTGTCAACTTCTTTTTTCCACAGTTTAATTGCAGAGTCTTTTGTACATTAACAACTCTCAATGTTCCAAAAACCGACTAACCATTTAATCAAGAATTAACAACCGCCCTTCAGTAAAGCTAGCACACAATAAGCTGGCAGACAACAGTCAGGTTGCTAGTTAATGAAATCCTAACATTTTTGCCCAGTGCTTGCCCTGCGGGTGTTTTCCAGGTATTCCGGTATATTTGTAGTAAGATTGGGCATATATTCTCTCCATATATATACCAAATTTGCCATACCTTTATTGGAAATAACCACCCGATAAATCTTTAAGATTACCATATTCCACAGGAAATAATTCAAAGGCAAATTTTATATTAAATAACTAAAAAAATAAGCTCGAACAAATCATCACTCAAATGTCCTATTGAAAGTTGCTGAAATTCACTTGCATTCTATTGTCAATATTTAATTTTTCATAGCTTAATCCTCAATAAAAAGAACTCAAATTAATCATTACCATATTCCACAGGAAATAATTCAATACAAAGGCAATTTTTATATTAAATAACTAAAAAAAATAAGCTCAAACAAATCACTCAAATGTCCTAATGAAAGTTGCTGAAATTCACTTGCATTCTATTGTCAATATTTAATTTTTCATAGCTTAATCCTCAATAAAAAGAACTCAAATTAATCATTTGACAGTTTGCAAGGGATTCATAGACCCTAAACAACAACAACAGGGGCAATAACTCTGCAAATACAATATGACTGACTCCAAATTTCATGTTGATAAGCCTAGATCTGACAAATCTTAGAAAGAAACTTTAACCCGTGGAGTGCTTAAAAGGCTTTGGAGTGCTTCAAAGGCTTTGGACAAAGGCAAAGAAGATGATATGTCTTCTTTGATAGACATTTATTACTTGAACACATTAAAACAAGGTTCAATTTTATGGATACAGATTCAATTACTGAATTTACTGAATGGATTAAAGACAAGAGTATCCTTGTTGAAACGTTGCATGGTAATAAATTTAGTGAGAGAGAGAGAAATGGGGTTTAACGTCCACTCAACACAAACTAGGTCATTTTGGGACTAACACATGGTTTCATTTTATTTCAATAATTCGCTTGCGCGTAGGGGTCTTTAGCAGTGGGAGGAAACCGGAGTGCCCGGAGGAAACCCACGAGTTTGAGAAGGCGCCCCTATCTCCATGCCACATACGCTCACACCAGGGCTCGAAACCACAGCCGCAAGCCAGAGGTGACCGGCCAGCTAGAGGTCGAAGCGCGGCACTCTAGACCACTAGGCCATCCCAACCCCCAATAAATTTAGTAATTGTGTATCCATAAAATTGCACCTTGAGTGAAGAAGATAGGTTCAAATCAACATTTGTAACTGACAATGAACTAATTAAATTACTTACTTGAATGCTGATTGCAGCTTTTTGGTTCGTTTAGGTGGAACCATTTTTTTTGGCGAAACTGGCGAATCCTCCAATAACAAACTACAATCTGGGCTAAAAAATAATAATTCATGTTTAATGACCTGACAAGGAACGACATCTTGTTGATTGTACAATAAGGTTCGCCGTTTTCCCCCTCGACAGAGTAAACCCTAGCACCACTGTCTGGGCAAAATTTCCCTCTTAGTACTTGTAATCGCATATTAAGTATCTTCGTAAGCCTGATTTGAGAATAAAAGCAAGACTTTAAAACATATTTCAATTACATTATAGCCTAGTATAATTTTTTTTGTATAGGCATTGTCCTTGTTGCGTAAAAATGAAATTCCAGAAAGATTACCTGTCGACAATATTGACAATATTAACGTCAGGTTGGTCCTCCACTGTGATAGCATCAGATCTTATAACAGACTTTTCACACAACTCTATTCCATTCTTATCTGTAATAAATCATCTTAAACATAATATCCCAGTCAAAACAAAATTTCCATGGTGATGATGGGTCTGGATTGCGAAGCCGTGGTGGCTCAGTGAGTAGTCCCTGAGATATTCCAGCGTGGTGCAAGGCAGAGGGTCTGACAACGGAACAGTGTCTAGTTGTTCAGATGGCATGAAGAATTGACAGTAATCATCGCAAATAATCAAAAATCAATAGGATCCTTCATCTCATGAACATTAACACTTTGTATAATTTTCAAATCAACATTGAATGATAACTAGAGGAGCCTCTAGAGCAGGGTTGAAGACAACAGACAACCACAATTCAATGCAGTTAAAAATAATCATTATGGAACTGACCAGGGCTAACCCCAGTTCTTCACGTTTAAGGGTCACTTTCGCTATTGTGGCTCGATTTAACTTCAGAGGAGTCATTAAATACGCCCATTAATTAGCTAAATCGCTCTCCTTATTGAGATTCATAAACTACTCTACTTTCAGTTTTTGTTTATTTTTAAAACTGCATGTGTTTAGTATAGTGACCTCTTCCAAGCAATGAGTGTTTCCATCATAAAACTAATTATTCACCAAACATATTGAATGCATATGGTTTCGATTGGATAGAAGTCTAAAATCAGCCAATAGAATACGATGTTACTTGACAACCTAATATGTAGCCGGATGTTGATGGAGAATATCTGCGGGAATGATAGAATGACACGTCGGGTAATAACATTACGTTGTTTTAAAATGTTGTAATGTACTGCTTGTCCCATTGGCATTGCGTTGATAATCGTTATCAATACATCTGGAGATGGTCAGAACTGTCAGGTATACAACATTTTTAAATTGGAATAACTGGAGGGCCAATACCCACGGCGGGGGGACAAAAATAGGTTTGCAATTTGTGTGCTTATCACGTTGACAAAGTGATCAAACTGATGACAAGTATAAATGACATAAAAAGAATGTAGAATTACTCTTGCAATATAAATAAGAAGAGTTGTTTTTACGCTGAGGTTTTTTCTCAATTTTTAAATTGGCAGAAGTGTTTTACGGCTCACGCACCATTTCGAAAAACGTGAAGGACTGTAACCCCTGAATACATTCACTTGATCTGATACGTGTGTTTCATGTTTATGGTGTCTGTCATGTAATTGTTTGTGTGTGGTCCTTCCACCTCCGACTGCACTTACTATTAGCACTTCTTTTGAGTGGCATTTAGTAATTGGACAGTAGAAAACAGTAAAAGTTATTTATGGAATAACAACTAATACTTTATTGACATGCAGCATGATACTCTCGTCCTTATCAAGCAAATGATGAGTAGAAAAATAATATTTACCGTTTGTTTTTTCCTCTTCTTCTTTGTCCTCTTCTGCAAGACTAACTTTTAATAAATTATAATTATTTTGCCGATCACTTAAACAACGAGCAACTTTTGTGGAGTAGATGGCGTATTTACTTGGACAATCCTCTTCTGGTTCATTCTCTGTATTTTGTCTTGATTTATTTATGAGTCCAGCTAAGCCACGTCTGACAGTTGAAGATTTCTGTTTCTTGATTCGCGGAGGGCTGTCTTCATCACTAACGGACCCATCCTGTAAACAAACAAAAATGTGATGAAATGTGGTTTAACATCTTACTGGGTTAATTCTGACGGACATACGCCATGTAGTGTTCTATGAGGGAGATTTTGCATTTCTCTGGTCTACTACTCTTAATTCGAATGTCAAGGGTTCTTGTACCTGCATGCCAATGTGCACACGGGACCTTGGGGGGGGGGGGGGGGGTTGCCAGATGCGAAATGAATCACATGGCTCTCTGTAAACAATCAAGTTTCGAACGAACAGTGCTTTAAAGAAATGGACTGTGGTAGAAACTTGAATCCAGTGTCACAGACCCGATATGCGACTCAACTTGAAATACCTCAAAAGTTGTGACTTAAAAGAACTAAGGATTCAAGTTGAAGAGGGGGGGGGGGCATTGCTTACTCATTTGATCAATTGGCAACATGAACAGGACGTTGGCTTGTGACATACTGGGACTCAACAACAAGGGCGTTGGGATTCGACATCTTCAAATTGGATAGGGCAGGCCTGGAAATGATCATCTTAGATGTACCTGGCAAAAGGTCAGATATCTATTGAAAAATAATCTCAATAAGAACACAGAGAAAACAAGCCAAAAGTGAAGCTGATGTCCCCCGTCGAAATTCCCAAATAAATAGATGACTCATATTAATTAATTGCACATTCCTCGTTTTCAAAAGTATATATATCAAGCAATCAAACTACAATGACTATCTATAATTATCCTAAAATTGTACAGAATTAAACTCAGTCAGAGAGAGAGAGAAAAATGGGGTTTAACGTCCACTTGACACAAACTAGGTCACTTCGGGACTAACATATGGTTTAATTTTATTTCAATAATTCGCTTGCGCGTAGGGGTCTTGAGCAGTAGGAGGAAACCGGAGTGCCCGGAGGAAACCCACGAGGTTGAGAAGGCACCCCTTTCTCCATGCCACATACGCTCACACCAGGGATCGAAACCACAGCCGCAAGCCAGAGGTGAACAGCCAGTCTAGAGGTCGAAGCGCGGCACTCTAGACCACTAGGCCATCCCAACCCCCCAAACTCAGTCAAGTTTCCGAAGTACCTGGTAGTGAAACTATACAAAAGGTTTCATCACCCTCCCATAGTTAGAATCAAAGTGGTCTCGATCCAACGGGTAAAAATAAAGAATCTGTATCACTATTAATACCGGTACTACTACTACTAGCCTACTAGTATCAGTATCAGACAATCAATATGATTGACAGGTACAACAACTTTGTCTGGCAAAGCCTGGACTTGTGTATGAGTGACAATATCTGTGACATGTGCCTTATTTCCAGGCTTGTAACTATAATATATTATAATGTTAATTGTATTGACAACGAGATTTAATACTATGTCCCATAATGAATGAATGAATGAATGGAATGATGTGTTGAATAGGCCCTATCATCATTTTAAACTACCGGGTACTATTATAAATATTATTATAATTATTATTAGATTTTTAGACAGAGCTCATTTCTAGATGTATTAGGCCTAACTCTAATATTATTGGTAGAATAATCTCTATGTCGTGTTGATATAAAATATAAAACTTTATAATTTCAAGGACAATGCAGGTATCGTAATAAAAAAAAAAAACCCAACAAACCGATAAATTAATGTTTTCGTTTCCAACTTCGTCAGCCATTTTAGATTACCGCGAAAATAGTCCAATTTTATTAGTACCTTCTTATAAAGACAAGAGAAGAGTCGACAAGAGAAGGGAAAAAAATGGCTGGAAAATCAAAGCTAATTATTTTTGTATAAAATTAAAGGTTGAAGGGAGAAAACTCGATTTATCTCACTGGATAAAGACCACCAAACTGATCCCGCAGTGAATATTCGCTTGGCCGCTACAATCACTGATAATTAAAGCATGACATCGACGAGGCTTAATGAGTACGGCATATTAACTTTTTTACTCCGACAAATTAAATTCTCAAACATTTTTTTGAGGTAAAAGAAAAATAAATAAAGACGTTTGAAGTATTTGTAGTTAAAAAATATTTCCTATTTAGTGTAAATGGGTATTAAAATGAGTAAAACGCACCATTTTGCCCGAAGCAGTTAGGTGTTATGTAAACAATGCACGAGCCGTTTAGCCAATGACTGACGGCACGTGAAGTCAATGCACATGTTGTAGACAGTCATGTGTGACAGAGATAAATCGTAAGTAATTCTCTATGAAACAGATTGAAAGACCACAACTATTAATTATCGTTTCTGGAATTTCTTTTCGGCAGATGAATTTGACAGGATATCTAGGCCCCAGGGGAATTTAGTCGTTGGAATGTCGGGGAGGGGTGTGTGTGTGTGGGGGGGGGGGGTAGGGTAGACACCTGGGGATTTTTTTGAAATTGGCGTAGAAACGATGTGGTTCAGCTACCGTTTAAACCTCATCAACTCCGAATGTATAACATTAGATGCAATTAACGATCTGATGTATTTTGTCGTATATACCGTACACTCAAGAGTCAAAACCAGGTTCCATCTAAAAAAGAAGCAAAACCTTGTAAAGATAAATAACTGCAATGGAAATAGAATGGAATGGAGCGTTCTACTTTTCTCCACCGCGAAGCGATAGTTACTTTATATTTATGCTGGCGCCACACTGCCCCGAAATTTCCAACATATAGCCACACGAATATGGAATTTTGAATTTCGCGCAAAGTTGGGCCCGAACTTGCTCATACTCCAATCAGCAGCCAAAGCTAGCGCGATGACTACAGAACGTCCTACGATGGCATCCGAAACACACACGCTCATCATGGCTATCTCAGAGAGATGTTTACCGAGCGTCACAATCTCTCGAAATTGACACCAAACACGATAAAGTGAATTCGGTTCTGATCTTTAAAACATCGGGCCATTCGTGGGGGCAGCCATCATTTTACCGCCTGTGAAGTTTTTCAGGCTTCGGCAGCAACCTCGTGAGCGCTGGCAAATGCTTTGGCATGCCAAAAAAATTGCCGAAAGACCTCGCGAAGGTCTGTAAACCCGAAATTTTTTCGGGCATTTCGGATTCTGCCCCCTCAACTGTCATCGAGCCCGTACGCCTATATGCATCTTCTTATACTAAAGTTATGTGATCAAGTTTTGTTTCATTTGGATCCTCCTCATAAAAAAATCCCCCACTAAACCCTCCCTGTCATGTTGTTCGCCCAAACTCGAGCGTAACATTCAATATGTAAAAGTCATGAAAAACATGATAAACATTGTATTGGTGTAATTTTTTGTTTAACCCCGTAAAATATGCCAAAACATTGTTTGCAGAAGACTGAAACTTTAGAAAAATTTATGGGGATGCCCCCCCCCCCCCCCAATTACGCTACTTCGGCTGCTGCGCCGCCTCGTTCCTCCGGTCTCACAGATTATCAACATTTATATAATTTCATTTGAGCCCCCCCCCTCGCCCAATATATATTTCACGGCTACGCTTCTGGGACCATATAACCATTTTGACCTAAATATATGATCCCAGTTAACGGGTGCGCGTTTCATCATAAGGTCTGTCACTGAGCCAAATGGAGTGGTTTCAATTCCCCGTTTGTACATGACAAGGAGTAGGATCGCCTGTCCAACGGATTAGTGAAGCAAAATTTAAAATACCTAGTTTGTATCATTAGGAGGCAGGCCACCATCAAATTTCACCATCAGTACCCCGTCTCTGTCTCTGTCTCTCTTTCCATATATTGACACCCTAATGCGCTTCCGTAGAAAAGAGTGAACAGAAATGAAAGTAGCTTTCCCAGAAAAGTATCACGCGGTTGTCACTACTGTGCAGGTTGACTTCCTTATGTTTGTCGAGGTTCTGTGAAACCTGAAATACATAAGAGGTACAAAAGGATTTTGAAATATTCTCAGTAATGCAATGACAATGTAGGTATTAATCCCGGAATGTTTATTATTGTTTTGCGATCGATTTTCTAATTATTTAGTAATTGAATTGAATTCGATGGTTTCTGGTGTGGTTCCCTCTTGTCAGTGATCCAGGCCAGGGGCCTGATAAGGACAGCTGTCTAGTCGTTTGGGTCCCGTGTACACAGTGGCCTGCACATAAAAGATCCCCTGGCAGTTGGAATTCTATATAAGAGTAGGCCGTAGCGCCGCTGCCCAGACAAAATTTCCCTCATAACACACTGTATATGGCGTATGCCCGCCTTCATTAGCCCAAGTTAGGAGCAGAACGGTACACAGTGGCCTGCACATAAAAGATCCCCTGGCAGTTGGAATTCTATATAAGAGTAGGCCGTAGCGCCGCTGCCCAGACAAAATTTCCCTCATAGCACACTGTATATGGCGTATGCCCGCCTTCATTAGCCCAAGTTAGGAGCAGAACGGTAGCGCGTTACATCCCACTTCATTTCATTTCATTTCACGAATTCAATCAATGGGCCAGCGCCCAAATCACAGTCGTTTCATTGTGTGTTCCTCGACTGCTTTGCATTCATATAGACACAACCTAATAATATAGGTTATTCAATTACATAATGTGCATCTATCGAAGCGTATCTTGTTGTCAGCAGTTATGCCCTTAGTTCATGCCCACAGGCACTTGAAGGGATTAAAATAAAACTTTTTACCACTGCTTGACTATATAATATTACTGCTTGTCTATGTAAGAGTTAGAACCCATATAGAAAATTCTTCATGGTTTAGAAAGGGCGTATGGGTTCTAACTCACTTAGAACATGATCTCTACTTTCAAAACTTATACAAAATATAGTATGATATTTGTATTATTTATATTTCATAAAATATTTGGGGAAAACTAATTGAAATATGAAATTTGTTAAAGTTGAATAATTTGTAGGTGTGGTCATAGAGTGATTGACAATTGGGTGGAGTCATTCGATGTCACCTGTATAAGTCATGAGATTATAAGAGATTAAAGGTGATTACAAGTAACTTTTGATCGTTAATGAGTACAACTTTAATCTTATTATGTTCCTTCATTCATTCAGTAGTAATTTTATAGTCACTATAGTAAATGTACTTCAATATGGATGTGCCAGATTTTGCTGTCGACTGGGCATCGTTTCCATCAGATGATGAACTAATTAGCCTATCGCAAGTGATGGATATTCCAACGCAACAACTAGTGGATATGCCATGTGTGACTCGTGATAATAAAGGACGTTTTTCTAGTCCTGTGAAGCAGGCAGATTTAGAAAATATACAAAAATGTTCAGTTCCAATCAAGACCAGAAACAACAACAAATGGGCGTTAAATTTATGGAAGGACTGGGTTGATAATAGGAACTCTAAGCCAGAGACATATTTTGAGAAAGGAAAATTAATTCCTACGGAATTTAATACATTAAATGATGAAGAATTACAATTTTGGCTGCAAAGATTTATTGTTGAGATAAGGCGTAAAGATGCGACAAATTATCCACCAAACACTCTTGTTCAAATTGTTTCGGGATTACAAAGGTATATCAAAAATGATTGAAACAGAAATAATGTGCATATTTTGAGAGATGATGATGAGAAATTTAGTACATTCCGCAAAATATTGGATTCCGAAATGAAACGACTGACATCTCTTGGATTTGGAACAAAAGTAAAATCATGTGAACCAGTGCTTCCAGAAGAGGAAAAAGTAATGTGGGATAAGGGTGTTTTTTCTATGAACACAGCAGAAGGACTGAGTAACACAATTAAATTATATTAAATGTTGTTGTCTTTATCCTTTATTTAGGTCACCCTAAATCAGCAGACCGTGTAGTTAGCTTACTGTGTTAATCCCAATTAGCGATCACATACCATGACCTGAGCTGTGGGTGGGGTTTTCTACAGCCAATGGCAAGTACTTAAGATAACTTCATTCTTCATGAAATAGAACAGTGTCACATGGTCATTTTAAAGGTATCTGATTGGAAGAAAAATGAGGTTATGTTCTAAATTGTATACTAAGTATATATATAGTCAAGCAGTACTTAGTAAGAAGTTTTATTTTAATCCTTCCAAGTGCCTGTGGGCATGAACTACATGTAAGTGCATAATTGCTGACAACAAGATACGCTTCGATAGTCAAGCAGTAGTAAGAAGAATACCGTACTATATAGTTAAGCAGTTGTAAGAAGTTTTATTTTAATCCCTTCAAGTGTCTGTGTTCATGCCATATATGGAGATCGGATACGACTATTGTGTAACCGTCTTCTCGTCTCTTTAAAACAAGATGACGAAGTATGGTGAAATAGCGTAAGATCAAGAAAAACGACTACTTTCGACCTCGTTTTGCAGTACGATCGCAGTAATTCCCGCCGTGTCCAAAATACGAAAGCGACATTGACTGTATAGATTCGCCGTCTTGACGCTATATAATATACACAAGAAAACGAAAGTATAAAAGGTAACTGTTGATAACCCGGATTCTTACCTGACGACGACTGTATAATCGATATCTATAAATGACGTTATGTTATCGATAACAATACGCAGATTGTAACTACAAAGAGTTGGAGCTAAAGTACGACATTATGACTCGAGAATGTGCATATTGGGGATACTGAAAAGACAAAGGTGATAATGAGAGAAAAGAGGGGGGGGGGGTAACATCACGTACACGCGCGGAATCGAAAACACGACACTTGACTCTATGACAGACCTTCTGACCCCACACGAAAATGATCTTAGTCACCCGATTTTCACAATTATAGGTCTCTAAATGTTGCTGTCAAAAAGCGAAAATACATCAGTAGTGCCCGTCCTCCAGTTGTCTCGTTATTTCTCCTCGAATTTGTAAAAAAAAAAGAAGTCCATTTAAAGCTGAAGCTACTATCGTGTTCACAAGGTTTTCAAAAAAGGGTGATAACTCAGTAACGGAAAGTACATAGCGAAAAGACCCGACGTACCTTGAAAATCTGCGCAAGATTTAAAATCATGGATGAGGTCTGGATTTATCACGTTCAGCCGTCAACTGGCGTGGTTTCGATTCCACAAGCCAGTAGTCAGTTTCGGCCCACCAGTCAGGTCATTGACCAAGGCCCACACAAGTAGACGCCTTCGGTGCGTCACGAGCGCGCAAATGTACCGGGGCGTCCGAGGACGTATGGGGCGGGGTCGCCACCCAGGAAAATTTTGAAAATTGACAACCACAAACCCATTTTCAAAGCATTTCAGACCAAAGCAGAAGAAGGCAAATTTTTTCATTTCTGATAGAATTAGAAAACAGAATGACCTAAGAGCACTATCATTAGATGAATTCGAGATCTCCTGACCTGTATCCTGTCCTCTCCTTTCTTCTTTCTCCCCCCCCCTCCTTTCTTTCTCTTTTCTATTTCCTTCTCTTTTTTTTCTTTATAGGCTTAAGGCCACCTATTTTTAATGAGTTTAGGCACTAGCACTAGGGTCGTCTGTCCAACCTCGTGGGTTTTCTCCTGGTTCTCCAGTTTCCCCCCACTGCAAAAGACCCCTACGAACATGCGAATTACATGTATTGAAATAAAATTGAGCCAGAATCCCAAAATCAATCATTTTCCTATAGTCATGATGCAGTCAAATTCGATGAGAAGTCCGCTGTGAACTACCTTTTTTTTATTAGGGTGGCTGAATACTTTTGATAGGGATATGGACAAATGAAAATGTGAACTGAAGTTAAATGGGGTTGACTGTTCTTCTCCGACTTGGTCTAATAAAGATGGGCATACACTATACAGAGTGCTATGGGGGAAATTTTGCTCCGGGCAGCTCCATCAAGGCCTACTCTTATATTGAATTTCAACTGCCAGGGGATCTTTTACGTGCATGCCATTGTGTGTACAGGAACTCGGTTTTACGTACGACTAGACAGGTATCCTTGTCATGCCCTGTGTCCCACACCATTGGCAAGGGAAAACCACGTGGAAAGACTCTAACGGTAAGGTAACAACATCAATGTTGATTTAAATTGACCCATAAGTCGTGCTTGCATTGTCGAAGCATGTGAGTGATATTGTGTCAAAGACTTTTCTCCTTTAAAGCAGTGCCGGACTGGGCCCACCTGTCCACCTGTCCGTGACAGGTGTGCCTAAGCTCATTAAAAAAAGTGGGCCTAAGCCTATAAAGAAAAATGAAAAAAAGATTCTCGCTATATTCTGTTATGTGAGTCAACAAAACTGTCAAATACATGTACTGTCTGTTTATTATAATTTGCATTATTTTCATCACGGAGAATAAAAGGTTTTTATACGCCGGTCCGTCGTCCATAATTGCTTGTGAACGCTCTAGAGGCTAAAGTTGATATCCGATTGACTTTAAATTTATACACAGTGTTTAAGGTCATGAGACGAAGAATCCTATTGATTACTGCCAGAGTTATGACCCTTGATCACTTTGAAAATCTTGTGAACGCTCTAGAGGCAACAGTTAACATCCGATTCACTTTAAATTTATACACAGTGTTTAAGGTCATGAGACGAAGAAGCCTATTTTCAGCGATATCCGATAATTACTACCAGAGTTATGACCCTTGATCACTTTGAAAAATCTTGTGACCGCTCTAGAGGCTAAAGTTAATATCCGATTGACTTTAAATTTATACACAGTGTTTAAGGTCATGATACGGAGAAGCCTATTGATTTTCAGCAATATCCGATAATTACTGCCAGCGTTATGACCCTTGGTCACTTTGAAAAATCTTGTGAACGCTCTAGAGGCCAAACTTATCATACAATTGACTTCAGATTGATACACAGAGTTTAAGGTCTTGAGATGAACAAGTATATTGATTTTCAATTGTGATAACTGAATAGCTAAATCCATGATTTTAAATGTTTTGTATACTAAGCGTTAGCATGGGGCAGAACTTTATAAAAACCAAACAAATTCTGATGACTTTCTGATAATTACTTTATGAGTTGTTAATCTTAATCAGATTTCAGAGTATTATAAATGTTTCATTACTGAAAAAAGTAAGAATATGCGACAACTCTTGTTGACTGAGCGGACGATTTAGCTGCTCTGGGCGTATGTTACGTTGCCTTGCAACCTATCTTTGTTTTTGACACTCAAGACAATTCTCAAATTATCTAATGACAGTGCTCTTATGTCATTCTGTTATCTAGTTGTATCAGGAAATCAAAAATGTGCCTGCTTCTGTCTGAAATGCTTGGAAAATGGATTTGCGGTTGACAATTTTCAAAATTTTCCTGGGTAGAGAACACAACCAGACCTACTAGGATGCTCGCGCGCCTTTGGCGATCTCGTTACGCACCTTCGACGTGTACTTGTGTGGGTCGTGTTCAATTGCCTGACAGGTGGGCCTCCGGCACTGCTTTAAAGAATGGCCAGCTATTTATCTAAAACTTACATAATTTATCTTTACGAAAGAAATATTAACGTGTATTTTATTTATATACTTTCAGTAACACTTGTTTTGCTATCCATGGATGATATCAAAGCGGGAGTAAACCGACAAAAATAGACAACAGATGCCCATTATAATTGTTTAATAAAAAGGCTACGTTCACTCCAGTCTTTACCACGATGTCGAAACCCAAAGATGGCCATTCGGCAATACCTACTACAACAATGGCCGGAGATTCGTCCCGAGGTAGACAGAGAGGAAATGGTTTTTACCTGTACATTATTTTCAGACACGTTTCACGGCGAGATCTAAATTGTGAGCAATTCTTGACAGATGAAGTTGAAAGAAACAACTTTCAGGGCCTGGAAATTGTTGATTCTTCAAGATGTGGAGAAGATGAGGTCTTTAAGATTAAACTACCGTCTATTTCAACAGCTACGCGAATTATGCCCAGAATACGGGATGGCGGTAAAAGAGAGAACATTAATATAGTCTGGGCCTATGAGCGTCGTTTGTCAAGAAAATATGCAGATTGTTTTGAACTGACAACTTCTACACAACCAGAAGCAAAAGAACAAATTGTTAACTCTTTGTCGGCACAACAACAGAGGTGTCCTGGTGATCCGTCCAGGGAGTCTAAGGTGATAAAAAGAATGGAAGACAATAAACATGATGAGTTGCTGTTTTATATATCTTTCAAAAATATTACCAATGACGCCTTTGATTGTGCACAATTTTTATTGACTGGAAGTAAAGCTAAGGACGGAGACATCAATATATTATCTTCTGTTAGATGCCACGCGGACATGCTCTTAACGGTAACTTTTAAATCAGAAGAAAAAGCAGCAGCCATGCTTTGGCACATTCGCGATAAAGGTCACAACCTGAAAGAGAGAATAGAGCTTGTATGGTACCGCAAACCTTTGCTGCCAGATAAATATCTGCGTTTTCTTGATTCTGCACCACAAGCGTCTGGGAAAGAGGTTGACCCAACTGATACGGTGAAACAACACCGCAGCTCGGAACAACACAGCTCGGAACATCCATTCCCAAAGACCAATGGCAAGTGTGATGCATCCATGTCCAAAAACGAGCCTCAGTGTACAGTACCGTCGAAAGATTTAGAAGGGATTACAGGAACGAAAAGGGCGGAAGACAAAAAAATCCAACCATTCTTGATTTATGTTGCATTCGAAAATATTCCCAAAGAGTCGTTCGATTGTACACAGTTTTTGTTAACTCAAAGTGAAGAGAAAGGCACCCAGATAAATATATTGTCCACGGTTTTATGCGGCGCTGATATTCTGCTCACAGTTACCTTTAGTTCAAAGACGAAAGCCTTGGAAACTCTGCGATCCATAAGAACCAAAGGTAATAAACTCAAAGATAGAAAAGAGGTAAAATGGTACTACAAGGACTCGTTACCAAGAAAATATAGCAATTGTCGTCAGTCCGTGTCGCAAAATAGAAACGAGAAAGTTTTCCAAAATGATAAAAAGACAAAACAAATTCAAAAACCTGACGTCGATCTTCCAAAGCAACCACAAGCAGATACTAAAACCTCCCTACACAACCCATGCGGAAATAAAGGTGGAGAAACAACACAAATGTCAACGAAAGCACAGTGGGATCAGATGAAAAAAACACCAAAGTTGATGCAATTCGCTCAAGAGAGGAAGGAACTTGCGTCTATGTTTCAATACAGGAATCGGTGAAAGAAAGGTTATTAGAAGGGTTTCTTCGAGCTAGAATTGGATGCGAGTCAAAGGCTACGGAATTCAAAGTCATCTCTACTGAAATAGACCAAAAGACCTCCTTCACAATGGTGACCATTCAATTCAAAAATAAACTTCTTGCCCGTGAAGCCCTTAACTTACTGAAGATGAGTAATTTAAACTCAGAGACCCAGTTGGGATGTTCTTTAACATCACCGAATGATACGGTCGAATTCAGGAAGGAACAACTAGCCAATAAACTGAACGATATCCAAAATCGGTCATCAAAGGCGCTTCATGAGCTAAGGAGTAAAACAGATGGGGCACATGATCGCCTGAACAGCTTAGTTACCCCCGCTTTTGTATCCACAACTGAATATGAAACCATTATGGACCAAAGATGTGCCCTGAAGTCAGATATTGAAGAATTTAAGAACCAAGAAAAAGAATATAATCGATGCGTTCAAGATATTACAGATCGCTTGTCAAATTCAATCACCTCTGAGAATTTTGAATACATTTTAGCATCAGAAACGATCAACTTTGGTATAGAATGTTGTCGATTAGAATCCGGTCTGCCTATTTATGGAAGGAGGTTAGATGTCCTAAACTTAATCCAGGAAAACCAAGTTGTCATTATCCGTGGTGAAACCGGTTCTGGTAAAAGTACGCAGTTAGTCCAATACCTCTACCAAGCTGACTTCGGTAAAACAGGAATGATAACATGTACCCAGCCTAGAAAGGTCGCGTGTGTTAGTCTTGCTGAAAGAGTAGCAACGGAACTGGTTACAAATGTTGGCCAAATTGTCGGTTACAAATCGGGATTAAGAAAAAATACATCTGAACAGACAAAAATTGTATATCAGACACACCACAGTTTACTACAGGAATGCCTTAAAGATCCAAGATTAACCAAATACGCCTGCATTATTATTGATGAAGCTCACGAAAGGAGCATATATACTGATATTCTATTAAGCATCATTAAAATTTGCCTCCCAGTTCGACAAGATCTTAAAGTCATCATATCATCGGCTACCATTGATGTTAAAATCTTTTCGGAGTATTTTCATGACTGTCCTACTGTAGAAATATCTGGACGGGCATTTCCGGTAGACGTTATTTGGCGCGATGCGGAAGAACAATATCACGATTTTAAAAACTTTGAGGGTGCCGCCGTTGCCTTAGCTAAGCATATTCATTTAACTGAAGGACCAGGGGATATTTTAGCTTTCCTTCCATCACCACTAGATACAGAAAAATGCAAAGAGGATTTGGAGAAAAAATTAACGGGGCGAACCAACTACAAATGTTTTCCATTTCACGGCCAGCTTCATCCTTCGGAGCAACAGGAAGTATTTCAGGGTCTCCCAGTAGGACAGCGTAAAATTGTGTTTGCCACAAACGCAGCAGAAACATCTATCACTATTCCAGGAATAAAGTTTGTGATTGACACTGGAATGGCTAAAGAAAGGGAGTTCGATCCTATTAGACATATAAATACATTGCGACCGAAGATTATTAGTAGAAGTTCCGCTAATCAAAGGAAAGGTCGAGCTGGAAGGACAGCCCCCGGGATATGCTACAGGCTATATACACGACAGAGTTACGAAGAAATGAATCGCACCAGCGTTCCTGAGATAAAAAGGGTGCATCTTGGACAGACTCTTTTGATGCTTTACGAAATGGATATGGATCCGTTGACTTGCGATTTCGTAGAAGCACCATGTGCGGATGCTATAAATTCAGCACTAACGACACTAGAAGAACTCCGATGCGTGGTTGATGGTAAAATAACAGAGCTAGGGAAATGGTTGGCGAAAATCCCCCTGGAACCACGCTTAGCAACGATGATAAAATTGGGCCATGACAAAGGACTTTTATATGATGCAATAGTTTTCGCGGTTTTGTTTGGGACATGTGGCAATTCCATATTTTATCGCGCAGGTTCAGATGAGGCAAAACGAAGAGCCGATAAACTAAAACTTAGATTCTGTCATGTTAAAGGTGATGGCGTCACATTTATGGAAATCTACAAGGAATGGATTAAGCAACCAGACAGACGCCAGGGACCATGGTGTTTCGAAAACAAAATCAATGCCAAGGTTTTGCGAGGTGCTAAGGAAACGATTCTAGAGATCATTGCAGTTTTGAGAAAGGAATATCAAATCACGGTTGACCAAAAATTTAAAAGGGGGAAAGAGAGTGTGGAGCATCTGCAGAAATTTGTTCTTTACGCCTTTTTCAACAATGTATGTTATCACATGGGTCATGAAAAGATGGGATATTTTGTTCCAGATTTAGACCAAAGGGTCTATGTTCATCCATCGTCGGCTCTTAAAGCTCTGGGTGATTCTAGTGATTGGTTGGTATACGGAAATTTTCTCCGAACATCGCGTGACTTCATCACAACAGTAACCCCCATCAGAGAAGAATGGATTACTGAAATAGCTAATGAGAAAAAACAGCATTTCGACGTTGAAATATCAAAAAGCAAGAAATTGTTCAAAACCCACACAGAACATTTTGGGGTTTCCACGATGACGGCTTTTATAGGAGCTAAATATACAAATATCAGACGTTGTGAAGACATGCTATCAAAGAAATTTCAAACGCCAATCGTTCTAGAAGTAGAGAGGGACAAAGGGGAAATCCACCTCTTTTCTACCCTAAATTCTATGGACGCAGTGGAGCAATTTAAAAATATGGTAAAAGAAGTAAAAGAGGCGTTCCAGATGAAATCTAGGGAATTCCAGCTTGGTTCAAAACCAACTCGATATGGGGGTGTACGAATAGTTATTGGAGCTGGTGGAGAGGGACAAATGATTCTTTTACCAAATGAATACCGGTCTATTTATATAGTAAGAGCTAATCGTTACACAAAAGCTGACGACGTCATCGATAAGTTCTCTGAATACGGAGAGATTGTCGACACTTGGCAAGACACGCGCTCTGGCGACCGTTGGGGAAAACTGACTTTTGAATCTCCAGAGAGTGCGCTGGACGCTGTCTTGGAAACCCAGGATGATGAGTTTGAGGCAGCAGTCCCCGAGTTTAAATTTAATGATAACCACGATTACCAGTTTAAAGCCAAATTGACGTGGTGCAGAAGACCTTTAACTGGTTTAGCATTTGTGGACATTGATCCAGCTGATCTTCCCAAAGCTAGCCGATTGGGTCGGTTAAAGATATTGGATAGGTTCGTCAATGTCAACCTGGACAGAAAATCGGGTCAAAGTTTATGTTTGAGAGGAATACCCCAAGGAGCGCAAGAAGAAGATATTCGAGAGAGTCTGATTTCTTCTATGGGATTCTGCAGCGAAGATGAAGAAGATCGAATACATAGAATTACCTTGCTGCGAGAAAAAGTCAAAACCACTGAACGAGATTTGCGTGACATCAAGGAGAATATTGAGAGAGTGATAAGCCGTGTCGTCCCAGATAGCTCATTCCTGGTAGATTTATCAGCCCCAAGAAAGGAAACCGACTTTGATTTCCAAGCTTTTGTAAGATTTAAGCAAATAGAGCACGGTGAAAAAGTTTGCAGGAAACTTACTGATAAGCTGACGATATCGAAACAAAATGTCAAAATTACTCCAGACTTGTCAACATCCATCAATGTAGCACAAAAAGTCTACGAGAAGATGTGTCCAGTTGTAGACGAATATATCGAGATTCTGCAAACAAAACTCAGGATGAATTTCGATTGTCAGATTAAGACATTAAATAAAAACCGGGTTTCAATCAGAATATTTTCTGAAATACCTAAAGACCTTTCTAGGGTTAGATCCATATTGGCCAAACTACTGAAAGGAGAAGTCTTGGAATGTTGGAGGAATGATAACTATCGTTTTCTCTTTCTTCAAACGGGTCGAAAATTTCTGAATGACTTAGAAAAGACAAACAACGTGCATATTGCGGTCGATGGAAGTAGGTTTACAATATGTTTGTACGGACAAGTGAAAGATACAACTGCGGCTCAGATAGAAATTAACAAGTTTTTAGAAGAAATCATTGAAGGGACCGGTAGGGAAATTTCTCTTAATTCTGCTGACCAACCAAAGGGATTGATGAAAGCTTTGATCAAAGAGTATGGACTGAACCTGGAGATACTGGTCGAGGAGGAAAGGTTGAATTCTGCGCTTTTAAACCACTCAACACAGGTCATTAAACTTATGGGAGCTCAAAAGAATGTTGATAAAGCATTTAGCAAGATTGCTTTCATTGCACGTGGGTTGAATAAGACCAAGTCTCAAAATAAAGCAAATGATGAGCTCCCGGAGTGCAGCACCTGTTTTATGGTTGTAGAACACACCTCTAAACTGTACAGATTAGAATATTGTGGGCATGCGTATTGCCTTGATTGTCTACATCAGCAGATTAAACTCGCAATACAGAATAAAGATCTACCCATTCTGTGTGGAGGCGACGGATGCCAGGAGCCCTTTGTATGGCATGATTTCCAAAACACTTTCAGGAAATTTAATATAGAGGATGAATGTTTTGTTAATGCTGCTGTCGACAGGTTTGTCATGAAGAATCGGGATTCCTACCGCCATTGTCTAACTGCCGAATGCCCAATGGTATACCGTGTTACATCAAATGGTGCGTCATTTATGTGTAGCGAATGTCGATTGAAAATCTGTACAACCTGTCACGTGGAGTACCACGATGGTTTGACGTGTGCAATGTTCAAAACTATATCCAAAGAAGAACTCAGTCTTGCAAAGTTTCTGGGAGAAAATAAAGACACAGTTAAGATATGCCCCAAGTGCAAAACCCTAATTGAGAAAACCTATGGCTGCCATCATATGAGTTGTAAATCGTGTGGTAATCATTTTTGCTGGCTTTGTTTAGCTAGTTTTGGAACCAGCCATGAATGCTACACTCATTTAGCTAAAAACCATGGAGGTATAAACAATTACTAGAACGTGTATAAATAGACATTTACAGGCAAATAGCTCTGAAGCACCAACCCCTAAGACCATTATTTACTTTGATTATATACTCTCTGTTAGCTTACATTAAGGGGGGGGGCAAAATAGTTACCGTTTGCGCGCTGCATCATAAGGTATGACCTTGAGTCAACTGGTGTTGTTTCGAATGCTCGGTTGTACGTGACAATGAGTTGGGTCGCCTGGCCAACCTGGTGGGCATTCCGCGTCCTCCAATACTCCCATTGCTAAAGACCCCTATGTGCATTCGAATTATTGAAATAGAATTGACCTACTTTGTGTAGATTATAACTTAAATGTACATTAATTAGTAGCAGACAGTAATTAATAAACAGTAATTACTGTTTAATATTAAAATAGCATTATGCAAGTGCAAAATCTGCTTATTACAGGTCTTTCTTTAGGCCTGAAATGTTATCTAAATATTCAATTAGACATTAATTAACATATTCAGACCATAATAAACTCTTGATGTCAAAGCTAGCCTTCAATGTTGGCGGATTAAATTCCTATATGCCGCTTAATGGCCATTGATAATTGAATCAATCAAGTGGATAATCGAGACTATGTTGTTTATATTAATGATTTGAGTAATGATGACCGAGGCTATGTGATTATTTCAAACGCTTTGTTCTCGGCTAATAGTGGATCAATTACCTTTACACTATCTAGTTTTTAACTATTATAGTGAGAACTGTCATCTCTTTATCTTATCTCCCATAATGTAACTTTAAGATATTAATATTTTCCACGTTGTGATCAAGCTATCAGCTATGTGATATTGTCGCACGTGTTATCTAAATTATTTATTAGACATTAATTAACTTATCCAGACTAAAAGCAACTCTCGATGCTATTGTTAGCCTGTGATATTTAGTGAATTTGAATACGTTTTGTGATTGAACGTAAAATTGGATAAACGAGATTTGGTTTATTATTGTACCACCGTTAGTAAAGACGACCGAGACTAGCCTTACATTAAATCGCTAAAAGTTCAGTTCAGAGTGAAGCAATTTGACTGAAATTTTCAGCACATTCTTTTTTTTTCATTATCTATTTTTTTATACGCCCACATTTTCATGTGGACGTATATTGTCGTCGCCCCTGTTCGTCCGTCCGTCCGGACGTCCGTCCGTCCACAATTGTTTGTGAACAGTCTATAGGTCACAATTTTTATCCGATTTCAATGAAACTTAAAACATAGGTTTATCACCCTAAGATCTCGGTTCCTTTCGATATTGGCATGTATCGGACTGTAACTTCATGGGTTATGGCCCCTGATTGTACGAAAAATCACGTTTTTTAGCTTGTGAACAGTGTAGAGGTCACAATTTTGAACCGATTTGGATGAAACTTGAAATGCATGTTTATAACCCAAAGATCTTGGTTCCTTTCGATATTTGCGCCAATCGGATCGCAACTTCCTGAATTATGGCCCCTGATTGTCCGAAAAATTGCCCTTTTTAGCTTGTGGTCCCTCTGTAGGTCAAAATTGTTATCCGATTTAAAAAACCGTTTGATTATATCACCGTTCCATGGTTATGAAGGTTGAATATGAATTTTGTGAAAATCGGACCAAAATTGACGGACAAAATGGCCGCCGTTTGTACGCGAATATTGTGAAAATATGTTATATAAAGGTTGTGGACCTTATAGAGGTCACAATTTTGAACCGATTTTGATGAAACTTGACATGTATGTTTATAACCCAAAGATCTTGGTTCCTTTCGATATTTGCGCCCATTGGATCATAACTTCCTGAATTATGTCCCCGGATTGTCCGAAAAATCGCTTTTGTTCCCTTTTGGTTCCTCTGGAGGTCAAAATTATTATCCGATTTAAAAAAACATTTGACTGTATCACCGTTACATGGTAATGAAAAGAGAGTTTGAATTACGTGAAAACCGGACTAGAATTGACGGACAAAATGGCCGCCGTTTGTACACGAATAGTGTGAAAATATGTTATATCAAGGTTGTGGACCCTATAGAGGTCACAATTTTGAATCGATTTTGATGAAACTTGACAGGTATGTTTATAACCCAAAGATCTTGGTTCCTTTCGATATTTGCACCCATCGGGTCATTACTTCCTGAATTATGTCCCCTGATTGTACGAAAAATCACCCTTTTTAGCTTGTGGTGCCTCTGGAGGTCACAATTATTATCTGATTTAAAAAAAACCGTTTGATTATAAAAACCAAACAAATTCTAATGATTTTCTGATAATTCCTTAATATGCGACAACTCTTGTTGACTGCCCGGACGATTTGGCTGCTGTGTGGGCGTATGTTTCGTTGCCTGGCAACCTATTTTTAACTATTAAAGTGAGAACTGCCAGCTCTTTATCTAATCTTAGCTAATGTCGCAATGAATTGTTTTCAAACATTTGGCTATGGATGCTACCATTAATTGTATATTTTGTTGAAATGTTGATGAAATGTATTTCCAACCTATTTGTTTATAATATTGGGATGGTTGTTTCTATTATTTTTTATATTTTGCTTCATTGTAATTACAATTATCAGAATGATGATGATGATGATGATGATGATTAAAGCGGTAATTTCGTATTTTTATGTTATATTTTGAAAATGAATTAAAATAAAGGCTTAAAATATATGGTATATATAAACAGCCCTACCTTGTTAAAGAATAATCCTATTAATCATATAAATCACTATTGCCAGTTCAGAAATTGGCAAAAATGTCATTTTCAACTTCAAATTCAAGCGTTTGAAGATACATGTAGCTATTGCTTGAGGGGGGGGG
Source organism: Patella depressa (assembly GCA_948474765.1). Classification (NCBI taxonomy): domain Eukaryota; kingdom Metazoa; phylum Mollusca; class Gastropoda; family Patellidae; genus Patella; species Patella depressa. The sequence goes on from OX419720.1 coordinate 11,160,337, forward strand.
GGGTGTAGAAAAACAAGGGAGGTAATGTGTTATTATTTCCGGTATTACTGATTTATAAGAGTGGGAAATAATGCCTATGATCGCGTAGTAGTGAGTTGACAATCTATTGAGCAAAAGACAAAGAAATAATCATGTTTTGACTTTCTTAGAAAGTATGAAATTCTCGCTTTAATATATTTTAATCATGTCATTACCATGGGATGGTTGTTTTTTTGTTATCTATATGTTTTGTTGCATTCTTTTTACAATTATCGGGATGATGATGATGAAAATGATGATGGTGATGGTGATTTATATATTTTGTTGCATTGTTATTATTTTCATGGTTGTGATTTGTTATTTATATACATTGTTACAATATAATTGTGCATTTGAATGATCTATATCAACTGGTGAATATCATTTACCGTGAAATAAAGTCGTGTAATTTAACGGTGGTTATTATGTCCGGATATATGTATATGTAATACATTTGTGTTCAGTGTCGGATTGGGCCCACCTGTCCACCTGTCCGTGACAGGTGGGCCTCAGCTCATTAAAAATAATTGGGACTAAGCCAATAAAGAAAAAAAGAAAAGAGAAAGAAAGGAGAGGGCCCACGGGCCACGGAGAATAAATGGTTTTTGCTTTTGACACTCAAGAGAATTCTCAAATTGTCTAAGTGTATCAGAAAATCAAAAATTTGCCTTCTTCTGCTTTGGTCTGAAATGCTTGGAAAAGGAGTTTGCTGTTGTCAATTTTCAAAATTTTCCTGCGGGAGAGTCCCGCCCCCCCCCTCCGACGCTCGCGCGCCTACAACACGCTTGTGACGTGCCTTCGGCTCGTACTTGTGTGAGTCTTGGTCAATGTCCTGACAGGTGGCGCTTTGGCCCACCAGTCCGGCACTGTTTGTGGTGGTGGATATTGTTATTATTTATATATTTAGTTGTTGATATTATTTATGTATTTTGTTGAAATGGAATTTTGGTGCATTTGAATGTTATTGTATTAATTGATAAGTGCTATTATGTATTATCAACCGGTGAATAATTCCTGTATAATTTGTAATAATGATAATAATAAATCCATAAATTTTGTATTCGTAGTGCTTGAAAAAAAAACATATCCATCCAAGGTCTTAGCTCTCAGTTATAACTCGTTTGAAACAGATGAGTTTTTAAAAGTTTATTGAATGGCGATAGTGAGGTGCACAATCTGATTAAAACATATTTCGTTTCGTTTTTTTTATAGTTGAAAATTTCGTTTTACTTGTCTTTGCTACACTAGGATCTGAAAGGGTTGTTGTATTACCGGCGTTCTTGTTGAAGTGAGGGATTAGCCAATGAAACGGTCTGTTACGGCGAGTTCTTGGCATTTGATGTACGGAACTGTGGGTAAACCAAAACGATTAATCAATGTCTGACGTCATGGGCTCAAAAGCCGCTCGTACAACCCCGGACGTGACCTTCCAGTACAACCGATCAGATCTTCATGTAGTGCAGGCCATCGAAAATATTGGCGTATAGGTTTTATGAACGACAGGGGCGGATCTAAGAATTTTGAAAAAGGGGCGCCGCAAAATGAGGGCAATGATCGCGGAGACGGAGCACGCCGCTGAGAGGGGGGGGGGAAGTTATTCGTCATTTCCTTACATCTGTAGGTATTCCAAGAGCTATTTGGCTGATATTTTCGTCTAAGTAAACGTTTGGAACGGACATATTTGGGTCTGAGAAAAGGCACTTTTGGCAGTAAAAAATGGCATTGTCGAAAATTGGGGGGGGGGGGGGCTTAAATCCGCCACTGAACGATGACATTGTAGCATCACTTTATTGGGAGATTTCCATCGAAGATTTTTTATGGAATGTACGATTGAATAAGTTCACAACGATATTTGTAATGCCGTGTAATCAGTAATGCATAGATGTTAATATTGTTAAAATCTCGGTTATTTTATCTTATTAACGTGTCGTGAGGTAACTACCCGTTAAATTTCTGTTTTTGGAAATTAAATTTCTTAACCCGTTAGCTAACGGACTGATTAAAGTTAATCCAGAGACGACTGATTAAAGTTAATCCAGAGACGACTGATAATTATGCCCACAATTGATTTCCATTAAACAATTGTTTACATAATGGCCGACGCGACAGAAATCAGGCGAAACCCAGAATAAGTGGACGGGAAATCTTCCTTTTTTCCTTTCGTTGAATAAGCAGATTGTAGATTGGTAGGAGCCTCACCGTGCAATAACTAGACATTTCCAATGTCATTGCACACTGTTGCTAGTTTAGGATAGTTTTTAGTAGAAATCATTAAGTGGGTTGGGTTTTCTGTGCAATAAAACAAGCATGCTGAGCACGCTATAAATATAAAGCCCCCGCCCTCGGAGAACCTCTCTAGAATCGGTATTCTACAGGACGTTTTACTATGGTCATATTACCTCGATTGACAACAGACTAATGCCATCGTTCAACATGCTGTCTCTGCATAAAAGTTAGGCCTATCAACCCGTTTACTCCTTGTTAACGAGTTATTGTAAGTTAACGGAGCTTTAAACAACCGGGACCTGAACTATTTGCAATGTTATTGAAGAGAATTTAAATGAAATTTATGTATAATAATAAACTATTGTAATTATGTATTGCCAATTTCTGAAATCTGATTGAAAGGATTTAAAGGACTTTTATTATAATGAGTGATTGTTATTGTTAATGATATTATGTCGTTGACCATCGTTCACAATGTATTACAAGGATAACTGGATGGGACGAAAAACCGAGGTCCCATGTACACATTGACGTGCACATGAAAGATCACTTGTCATTTGGAATTCGATATAAGAGTAGGCCATAGCGCCGCTGCCTGGACCAAATTTTCCTCATAGTACACTGTATGGCGTTTGCCCGTCTTCCATTAGCTCTGGTCAGGTGCATAAGAGTAGGACGTTAAACCCCATTTCATTTCATTTTTTGTGGACACTGTACAGGTCATAATTTGTATCCGATAATGTGGAAATTGGACCGAAATATCTCGTCAAAATTCGCGCTTACCTTTACACATATAGTGTAAAAGCCTGCAATACCAATGATGTGGTCACTCTGAAGGTCTCAATTGTTATATGTTCATATCCCAAAGATCTGGTTCTCGATATTGGCATGTGTCGGACCGTAACTTCTTGGATTTGTGGACACCCTAGAGGTCCCAATTTATATCCGATTTTGATGGAACTTAAAGTGTCAATATTCCAAACCCAAAGATTTCCATTGCTTTTGATATTGGTGCATATCGGACTTTAACGGTATTATAGCCCCTGGTTGTAGAAAAATCATGTTAAATGTACTCATATATTTACAGCATTTATGTCCCTTGTACCATCTTCTGTTCAATTTCTTCTTCTATTTTCATACAGTTCTAAAGAAAACGGAGGGTTGGATGGCTCGGGATGACCGAATGGTTAGCACGTGTGCGTTGCATCATAATGTCTGTTATTGAGTCAACTGGCGTGGTTTCGAGTTGGGTCACCCGGCCAACCTCGTGAGTTTTCCCCGGATCCTCTGGTTTCATCCCAAAAAGGCGAATTATTGAAATAAAATTGCACCATATGTTAGTCCCGTAATGACCTAGTTTTAGTGTCTAGTGGGCGTTAAACCCAGTTCTCTCTCGTCCTTTATTGGCAATAATGCCCTATAAATATTTTCGTTGGAATGTATTAATCTGCGTATACAAGAAGTTTATCGATTTACGTCGTAGGCTACTCCCCAATAGCTTTCGTAGAAAAAGGCAAACAAGGAAGTTTACATTCTGTATAAATCTAGTTTTATTTTCTATTCTCTTTAAATGCATGTATGTCATAGACACGTGTTCTGTGTTCTTCAACAAATTCGATCACGTCTAGATTCAACTAACTGTTCACAAGTAAGGATTACATCCCACACGGTGCTATGGTCCTGTTGATAAAGTAAGGATTCCATCCCACATGGTGCTATGGTCCTGTGGACAAATTAAGGATTACACCCCAAACGGTGATATGTAAATTTGGATATGCAGATTTTTATAAATTGGTATAAAATCTAGGTGTTTGAACTCAAATAAGAAGTGGTTTGAAATGTTCCATTCTCCCGACGCTCAATCGAATGAAGTTTATTATATATCTGGGTATTGTCACTATATACGGTAGGTTTAATATATTTAAATTGGACTATTTGTTGTTTAAAGGTATAAGTCAGATTGTTCACATAGACCAGAGGGAGAAGGGGTGGGGGGCATTGTCACCCGAGTGGGGGCAAAATCTGAGTTAACTTTTCTAGAGGCATATTTTTCGTCAGGAATCTGAATCTTGTAGGTAAAAAGCCAGGTGAGGAGGCGTTTCCGAGATAATCGAGGTCAAAGGTCACGTAAGGCCAAAAAATGAAAGAAACGTATAGAATTCAAAATCTGTTCAGAAAAGGGCCGAAAATCATTGATAACAACAATGAGACAATTATAATACAGTAATATAATTATAACAATGAGCAGCGATGACACCTGCATACCCGTGACGTCATCGGGGTCATGATTCATGATACGTGTTGGGATGTCATAATACATATAACAGTTTAAAGTAAATTACCTGCCGTGAAGAAGTTGGGAATCCCTGGATCACAGTAAATCGGCAGATACGCGGTCGGCGAACTGTTCGTCATCAACAGTCTCTCTCGAATCGAGATCGATATCATCATCAAGTTGTACTAAAAGGTCCGATAACTCGTCTTGATATGGTGTTTCTACCCATTTGATTCTGAAATCATCTGTCCAACCATGATTTGAAGCGGGGGGGTGGGGTAGAGATAGAATTGGTTGGTCAGCCAGCCGCCACACACGTGCAACATAGTTGGCACGTTGTACGTGAAGTTGAAAACATAGGTCGACTATTTTCCACGTTTATAATTGCCCCAAAAGATTCTATATATCGCGTCATTTTTTCTTTGACCATAAAATAATCAGACGACTTTAATGAGTTCTTTTTGAAGTTCGTCCGAAACTTCTGCCTCGTTCCCCAAGCGGCCAAATGTCTCCAACAGTCGTTCTTCTTTTTCAATCTTTTCCCATAAAGGAATTTTCCCTTTGTAATAAAACCGAATTATAGACATTCCCCGTGAAAACGTGAAAGCTTAAGATCGCCTTCTTCTGCTGCTGGGTCATCGAAGAATCAATGATGTGCAGCGTTTTTCTGGCCTTCCCTGTGTCATTGTCCACGTACAGCTTCAGGTTGTCGTGATGTAAACTGGCTAGAATCACGGGAATGTCGATATCTCCCGAGGGGGACCTGATGACGCATACCGTCGATTCTCGCATATTTGTGTCCAGCGCATGCTTCGCCAAATATTCAAAGTCGGATAACAAATTGCGATCTGTAGACACACGCACGGACAAGTGTGATGGCATAATACGTGCACGTGAAAATATGAATGGATGCAAACTCTTGAAAGAATAATATTTGTCTATACTACCCTATGTTGTCTAATCAATTTTAATGTTATGTACCTGTCAGTTATCATTGGTATAAGTTTATTGATTCCAAATAATTACAGGCATGGCAACATTAATAAGGGGGGGGGGGGGAGGGTCTCGATGGCTGAGTAAGTAGGACGCTGGCTCGCTAGCCTGGAGGTCGAGTGTTCGATCCCTGCATTGACCGAGAAAGTTCATTCAGATTTTCTGGCGTGCCCCCACCCCCTAGTCAGTGATGCAGGACGGGGGGGGGGACTGGCAAGAACAGCTGTCTAGTGTACGTATAAACTCCCTTGACAGTTGAAATTCGATATAAGAGTAGACTGTAGTAGAATTTCCCTCATAGCACGCTGTATGGCGTATTAGCTCAGTTCGGAGCAGAACAGTATCATGTTAAACTCCATTTCATTTGGAAACATTAAAATATAAGAGGAGAGGGGCGGTGGCAATTACCCCGGAACCCCTCAACGGGCGCATAATATAGAAATTTGAGAGGGTGTAAACAATGTAGAACTACACTATTTTTAAATTCGTTTAGTTATGACACCATAGAATGGGATCAATAATGGTCCAATCCCCAAAACCCCTACCTTCAGGCACAAAACCGGTGATTTAGAAATGAAATAAAGTTTAACACCCTGCTTTTATGCACTGACTATGCTAATGAAGACGGGGAAACGTCATGAAGTGTGCAATTTCTGGGGATTTTGTACGGACAGGGGCGCTATGGCCTACTTTTGGTGTACGTAATTGGGTTTTCGTCCCATGAAGACACAGTTCCTTGTCAGGCACTAACCGGTGGAAAGCGAGCCGGAAACCCGAGATCTCCTGGTTACCGAGCCAGTGACTTACTCACCGAGGCACCGCGACTCCCGATGATTTTGAAGCCTGGCCCGATATAGGTGACTTCAATAATATCGTAAATACTTTGTGTGCGTATAACATTTCATAATTTTGAAGGGAAGAGATAAGCTAAACTAAGCATGACCGATTTATAATTATTTATTCACTTTCATTCATGAAGTAATGAGTTCTTGCTATATATTATTCCTTTAGAAAACAAATAAGCCAAAACAATCGATAGTGCATTATTTGTGAAAACGCACGATAAAATAGCCCATTTATTCCTAATGAGCCACCATACAATTGTAAGCAGCTGCGTCTGTTCATATTCCTGAAGCAATGGCCCGAGAAATCCCTCTCTGACCATTGCTGGAATAGCGTCTGTTTCTTGAACTTATGCGGGAGTGTGTCTATTCTTTCCGTTCAATGAAATCTACCACTTTAGTACAGCAAAACGACAGTCCTTCGTTTAATCTGGGTCTTCTCTAAAACTTTGGACAGTGATTTAAGGTATTCAAAACGGTGAAAGTATGTTCGTTTCGAAACAGTATTGTTTTACATTTCATTCGACTTGATAGCCTCGTTTGTCACGCAATTAGTTTCACTGCAGTATTCTGCTATGCACGGGTTAATTAGGCATAATAAAATCGTGAGTCATGACGTATACGTTATGTAAACATAATTGGTCCAGTATTGGCAGCTCGTGATTGGTTGGTAGACGGACTACTGATCAATCAAAATTTAACACAACAATATCCACTGTGTGTAGCAGTGTGTAGTTGGATTACCTCTAATCAGACGCAACACTGCGCGGAGTATGGCGTCTGTTAACAAAATTTGGCTACAGCTTTACCGCGCAACATTTGTGAAATGTCAAAATGTTAACGAAACTTAACAGACTACAATAAATTAAAACTAATAATGGAAAGAGAACAAAATACAATTCTAACTGCAATATTTAAGAAATAAGTAATATAAATTAGCATTTTTACAAGTTTAAATAGCCAATTTAACATTTGTTAGTAAGAAGTTACATGCATAGAAGTAAGCATATTAGCATACGCATTACTAGGTTAGGATTTAGAATTATAGGGGAAATTCCGCTCCATAGTTAATGACACATTAAAGTTAACGGGACTTCCAGCAACAGTCTTTCTCTCTGTTAAAGTTAACGATCCGTTAACATGGAGTTAACGGATCGTTAAAAGATAACGGAGCTTTGAGCAACCGGCCCCAGGACGTTAAACCCTATTTCTTTTCATTTAAGTTTTAAGGTTTAATATATTTAAATTGGACTATTTGTTGTTTAAAGGTACAACAAGTCAAATTGTTCACACACAATCACACACACGTACATTTGTCAACAGTGCAGGCCATAGGGCCTAGCAAGGGACATCGTATTGTCGTTTGGAATTAGATATAAAAGTTGGTCGTAGTACCGCTGTCCGGGCAATGGTGTATGTCCGTGTTCGTTAGCACAGTTGGAGCAGAACATCAGGACGTTAAACCCCATTTCTTTTCATTTAAGTGGGGGTGGGGGTGGATGGCCGAATGGTTAACACGTGCGTGCTGTATCATGGAGCCTGTCATTGAGTCAACTGGCGTGGTTTCGAAGCCCCGGTTGTACGTGACAAGGAGTAGGGTCGCCTGTCCAACCTGGTGGGTTTTCTCTGGGTCCTCCGGTTTCCTCCCATAGCTAAAGACCCTACGCGCAAGCGAATTATTGAAATAAAATATGTTAGTCCCGAAATGACCTAGTTTGTGTCGAGTGGACGTTAAACCCCGTTTCTCTTTCCCTCTCTCTCTTTTTTTTATTTAAGTGACTGCGCATTTAAAATATAGGCCACAATAAACGTATCACCTGAATTTATATATTTTACCTCAACGTTATAAATAGACACAGTTTTAATTGCACATAGCTCTTGTTCAGTGTACTGTACTATTTAAATATGGAAGGGTATCGCTGCCAATATTAAATGCTCTGCTAAAATGTCTTTTCCATTGATTATATGTAAAAAGTACAATGTACAAAGTCACAATACCGGTAATGATAAAGTCAAAATACCTCTAAGGACCAAGTTAAATGTAAAACGACAAATGTAATGTGTCAAATGACAAATGTTTTAATGCAGAATGCTGTTCTTTGACATTTCTACATTTTACATTTCTCTCATTACAAATCACATTTGCACTCTGCAACATCTCATTTGTCATTCACGCTTTCTTTTCATCAACTTGCGCATAGCATCTTCTTAAATATCCAAATATAGTATGCCACGTGACTTATTAACATATATACGGAAACGTCCGATCTTTCTTGAAATAAGAATATGAATAATTGTTCCAAAGGAAAGATAACTCAGTTAACGCGCCATTAGTTGTTTTTCTTTTTAAATTATTTATATATGTTTGTGCTGGTGCCGTAGTGTTGATTTCTGGGGGTTGTAGCTTATTCCAACACTTAACGACGAAAACTCAGATAAATAGTTAAAATTGTACCTTTAATAAACTTGTGTACAAAACTGGTTAACGGTCACAATAACGAGATAGGTGTCGCTAGGGCGAGCCGGTCACCAGACTAAAGTTACAATAGAATATAGAACATATATACAAGCAATGGAAATAGAATGGAATGGAGCGTTCTACTTTTCTCCACCGCGAAGCGATAGTTACTTTATATTTATGCTGGCGCCACACTGCCCCGAAATTTCCAACATATAGCCACACGAATATGGAATTTTGAATTTCGCGCAAAGTTGGGCCCGAACTTGCTCATACTCCAATCAGCAGCCAAAGCTAGCGCGATGACTACAGAACGTCCTACGATGGCATCCGAAACACACACGCTCATCATGGCTATCTCAGAGAGATGTTTACCGAGCGTCACAATCTCTCGAAATTGACACCAAACACGATAAAGTGAATTCGGTTCTGATCTTTAAAACATCGGGCCATTCGTGGGGGCAGCCATCATTTTACCGCCTGTGAAGTTTTTCAGGCTTCGGCAGCAACCTCGTGAGCGCTGGCAAATGCTTTGGCATGCCAAAAAAATTGCCGAAAGACCTCGCGAAGGTCTGTAAACCCGAAATTTTTTCGGGCATTTCGGATTCTGCCCCCTCAACTGTCATCGAGCCCGTACGCCTATATGCATCTTCTTATACTAAAGTTATGTGATCAAGTTTTGTTTCATTTGGATCCTCCTCATAAAAAATCCCCCACTAAACCCTCCCTGTCGTGTTGTTCGCCCAAACTCGAGCGTAACATTCAATATGTAAAAGTCATGAAAAACATGATAAACATTGTATTGGTGTAATTTTTTGTTTACCCCCGTAAAATATGCCAAAACATTGTTTGCAGAAGACTGAAACTTTAGAAAAATTTATGGGGATGCCCCCCCCCCCCAATTACGCTACTTCGGCTGCTGCGCCGCCTCGTTCCTCCGGTCTCACAGATTATCAACATTTATATAATTTCATTTGAGCCCCCCCCCCCCGCCCAATATATATTTCACGGCTACGCTTCTGGGACCATATAACCATTTTGACCTAAATATATGATCCCAGTTAACGGGTGCGCGTTTCATCATAAGGTCTGTCACTGAGCCAAATGGAGTGGTTTCAATTTCCCGTTTGTACATGACAAGGAGTAGGATCGCCTGTCCAACGGATTAGTGAAGCAAAATTTAAAATACCTAGTTTGTATCATTAGGAGGCAGGCCACCATCAAATTTCACCATCAGTACCCCGTCTCTGTCTCTGTCTCTCTTTCCATATATTGACACCCTAATGCGCTTCCGTAGAAAAGAGTGAACAGAAATGAAAGTAGCTTTCCCAGAAAAGTATCACGCGGTTGTCACTACTGTGCAGGTTGACTTCCTTATGTTTGTCGAGGTTCTGTGAAACCTGAAATACATAAGAGGTACAAAAGGATTTTGAAATATTCTCAGTAATGCAATGACAATGTAGGTATTAATCCCGGAATGTTTATTATTGTTTTGCGATCGATTTTCTAATTATTTAGTAATTGAATTGAATTCGATGGTTTCTGGTGTGGTTCCCTCTTGTCAGTGATCCAGGCCAGGGGCCTGATAAGGACAGCTGTCTAGTCGTTTGGGTCCCGTGTACACAGTGGCCTGCACATAAAAGATCCCCTGGCAGTTGGAATTCTATATAAGAGTAGGCCGTAGCGCCGCTGCCCAGACAAAATTTCCCTCATAACACACTGTATATGGCGTATGCCCGCCTTCATTAGCCCAAGTTAGGAGCAGAACGGTACACAGTGGCCTGCACATAAAAGATCCCCTGGCAGTTGGAATTCTATATAAGAGTAGGCCGTAGCGCCGCTGCCCAGACAAAATTTCCCTCATAGCACACTGTATATGGCGTATGCCCGCCTTCATTAGCCCAAGTTAGGAGCAGAACGGTAGCGCGTTACATCCCACTTCATTTCATTTCATTTCACGAATTCAATCAATGGGCCAGCGCCCAAATCACAGTCGTTTCATTGTGTGTTCCTCGACTGCTTTGCATTCATATAGACACAACCTAATAATATAGGTTATTCAATTACATAATGTGCATCTATCGAAGCGTATCTTGTTGTCAGCAGTTATGCCCTTAGTTCATGCCCACAGGCACTTGAAGGGATTAAAATAAAACTTTTTACCACTGCTTGACTATATAATATTACTGCTTGTCTATGTATATATATAGTCAAGCAGTACTTAGTAAGAAGTTTTATTTTAATCCTTCCAAGTGCCTGTGGGCATGAACTATACATGTAAGTGCATAATTGCTGACAACAAGATACGCTTCGATAGTCAAGCAGTAGTAAGAAGAATACCGTACTATATAGTTAAGCAGTTGTAAGAAGTTTTATTTTAATCCCTTCAAGTGTCTGTGTTCATGCCATATATGGAGATCGGATACGACTATTGTGTAACCGTCTTCTCGTCTCTTTAAAACAAGATGACGAAGTATGGTGAAATAGCGTAAGATCAAGAAAAACGACTACTTTCGACCTCGTTTTGCAGTACGATCGCAGTAATTCCTGCCGTGTCCAAAATACGAAAGCGACATTGACTGTATAGATTCGCCGTCTTGACGCTATATAATATACACAAGAAAACGAAAGTATAAAAGGTAACTGTTGATAACCCGGATTCTTACCTGACGACGACTGTATAATCGATATCTATAAATGACGTTATGTTATAGATAACAATACGCAGATTGTAACTACAAAGAGTTGGAGCTAAAGCACGACATTATGACTCGAGAATGTGCATATTGGGGATACTGAAAAGACAAAGGTGATAATGAGAGAAAAGAGGGGGGGGGGGGGGGTAACATCACGTACACGCGCGGAATCGAAAACACGACACTTGACTCTATGACAGACCTTCTGACCCCACACGAAAATGATCTTAGTCACCCTATTTTTACAATTATAGGTCTCTAAATGTTGCTGTCAAAAAGCGAAAATACATCAGTAGTGCCCGTCCTCCAGTTGTCTCGTTATTTCTCCTCGAATTTGTAAAAAAAAAGAAGTCCATTTAAAGCTGAAGCTACTATCGTGTTCACAAGGTTTTCAAAAAAGGGTGATAACTCAGTAACGGAAAGTACATAGCGAAAAGACCCGACGTACCTTGAAAATCTGCGCAAGATTTAAAATCATGGATGAGGTCTGGATTTATCACGTTCAGCCGTCAACTGGCGTGGTTTCGATTCCACAAGCCAGTAGTCAGTTTCGGCCCACCAGTCAGGTCATTGACCAAGGCCCACACAAGTAGACGCCTTCGGTGCGTCACGAGCGCGCAAATGTACTGGGGCGTCCGAGGACGTATGGGGCGGGGTCGCCACCCAGGAAAATTTTGAAAATTGACAACCACAAACCCATTTTCAAAGCATTTCAGACCAAAGCAGAAGAAGGCAAATTTTTTCATTTCTGATAGAATTAGAAAACAGAATGACCTAAGAGCACTATCATTAGATGAATTCGAGATCTCCTGACCTGTATCCTGTCCTCTCCTTTCTTCTTTCTCCCCCCCCCCTCCTTTCTTTCTCTTTTCTATTTCCTTCTCTTTTTTTTCTTTATAGGCTTAAGGCCACCTATTTTTAATGAGTTTAGGCACTAGCACTAGGGTCGTCTGTCCAACCTCGTGGGTTTTCTCCTGGTTCTCCAGTTTCCCCCCACTGCAAAAGACCCCTACGAACATGCGAATTACATGTATTGAAATAAAATTGAGCCAGAATCCAAAAATCAATCATTTTCCTATAGTCATGATGAGGTCAAATTCAATGAGAAGTCCGCTGTGAACTACCATTTTAATTAGGCTGGCTGAATACTTTTGATATGGATATGGACAAACGAAAATGTGAACTGAAGTTAAATGGCGTTGACTGTTCTGCTCCGACTTGGTCTAATAAAGATGGGCATGCACTATACAGAGTGCTATGAGGGAAATTTTGCTCCGGGCAGCTCCATCAAGGCCTACTCTTATATCGAATTTCAACTGCCAGAGGATCTTTTACGTGCATGCCATTGTGTGTACAGGAATTCAGTTTTACGTACGACTAGATAGGTATCCTTGTCATGCCCTCTGTCCCGCGCCATTGGCAAGGGAAAACCACGTGGAAATACTCTAACGGTAAGGTAAACAACATCAACGTTGATATAAATTGACCAATAAGTCGTGCTTGCATTGTCGAAGCATGTGAGATATTGTGTGAAAGACGTTTCTCCTTTAAAGCGGTGCCGAACTAGGTCCACCTGTCTGTGACAGGTGGGCCTAAGCTCATTAAAAAAAGTGGGCCTAAGCCTATAAAGAAAAAAGAAAAAAAAGATTCTCGCTATATTCTGTTATGTGCGTCCACAAAACTGTCAAATACATGTACTGTATGTATATTATAATTTGCATTATTTTCATCACGGAGAATAAAAGGATTTTATACGCCCACATGGAAATGTGGTCGTATATGGTCGTCGCCCTGTTCGCCCTGTTCGTCCGTCCGTCGGTCCGTCGTCCACAATTGCTTGTGGACGCTCTAGAGGCTAAAGTTGATATCCGATTGAAATTTATACACAGTGTTTAAGGTCATGATACGGAGAAACCTATTGATTTTCAGCAATATCCGATAATTACTGCCAGAGTTATGACCCTTGATCACTTTGGAAAATCTTGTGAACGCTCTAGAGGCCAAACTTATCATACAATTGACTTCAGATTGATACACAGAGTTTAAGGTCTTGAGATGAACAAGTATATTGATTTTCAATTGTGATAACTGAATAGCCAAATCCATGATTTTAAATGTTTTGTATACTAAGCGTTAAACAAATTTTGATGACTTTCTGATAATTTCTTTATGAGTTGTTAATCTTAATCAGATTTCAGAGTATTATAAATGTTTCATTACTGAAAAAAGTAAGAATATGCGACAACTCTTGTTGACTGCCCGGACGATTTAGCTGCTGTGGGCGTATGTTTCGTTGCCTGGCAACCTATCTTTGTTTTTGACACTCAAGACAATTCTCAAATTATCTAATGATAGTGCTCTTATGTCATTCTGTTATCTAGTTGTATCAGGAAATCAAAAATGTGCCTGCTTCTGTCTGAAATGCTTGGAAAATGGATTTGCGGTTGACAATTTTCAAAATTTTCCTGGGTAGAGAACACAACCAGACCTACTTGGACGCTAGCGCGCCTTTGGCGATCTCGTTACGCACCTTCGACGTGTACTTGTGTGGGTCTTGTTCAATTGCCTGACAGGTGGGCCTCCGGCACTGCTTTAAAGAATGGCCAGCTATTTATCTAAATCTTACATAATTTATCTTTACGAAAGAAATATTAACGTGTATTTTATTTATATACTTTCAGTAACACTTGTTTTGCTATCCATGGATGATATCAAAGCGGGAGTAAACCGACAAAAATAGACTACAGATGCCCATTATAATTGTTTAATAAAAAGGCTACGTTCACTCCAATCTTTACCACGATGTCGAAACCCAAAGATGGCCATTCGGTAATACCTACTACAACAATGGCCGGAGATTCGTCCCGAGATAGACAGAGAGGAAATGGTTTTTACCTGTACATTATTTTCAGACACGTTTCCCGGCGAGATCTAAATTGTGAGCAATTCTTGACAGATGAAGTTAAAAGAAACAACTTTCAGGGCCTGGAAATTGTTGATTCTTCAAGATGTGGAGAAGATGAGGTCTTTAAGATAAAACTACCGTTTATTTCAACAGTTACGCGAATTATGCCCAGAATACGGGATGGCGGTAAAAGAGAGAACATTAATATAGTCTGGGCCTATGAGCGTCGTTTGTCAAGAAAATATGCAGATTGTTTTGAACTGACAACTTCTACACAACCAGAAGCAAAAGAACAAATTGTTAACTCTTTGTCGGCACAACAACAGAGGTGTCCCGGTGATCCGTCCAGGGAGTCTAAGGTGATAAAAAGAATGGAAGACAATAAACATGATGAGTTGCTGTTTTATATATCTTTCAAAAATATTACCAATGACGCCTTTGATTGTGCACAATTTTTATTGACTGGAAGTAAAGCTAAGGACGGAGACATCAATATATTATCTTCTGTTAGATGCCACGCGGACATGCTCTTAACGGTAACTTTTAAATCAGAAGAAAAAGCAGCAGCCACGCTTTGGCACATTCGCGATAAAGGTCACAACCTGAAAGAGAGAATAGAGCTTGTATGGTACCGCGATTCTGCACCACAAGCGTCTGGGAAAGAGGTTGACCCAACTGATACGGTGAAACAACATCGCAGCTCGGAACAACACAGCTCGGAACATCCATTCCCAAAGACCAATGGCAAGTGTGATGCATCCATGTCCAAAAACGAGCTTCAGTGTACAGGACCGTCGAAAGATTTAGAAGGGATTACAGGAACGAAAAGGGCGGAAGACAAAAAAATCCAATCATTCTTGATTTATGTTGCATTCGAAAATATTCACAAAGAGTCGTTCGATTGTACACAGTTTTTGTTAACTCAAAGTGAAGAGAAAGGCACCCAGATAAATATATTGTCCACGGTTTTATGCGGCGCTGATATTCTGCTCACAGTTACCTTTAGTTCAAAGACGAAAGCCTTGGAAACTCTGCGATCCATAAGAACCAAAGGTAATAAACTCAAAGATAGAAAAGAGGTAAAATGGTACTACAAGGACTCGTTACCAAGGAAATATAGCAATTGTCGTCAGTCCGTGTCGCAAAATAGAAACGAGAAAGTTTGCCAAAATGATAAAAAGACAAAACAAATTCAAAAACCTGACGTCGATCTTCCAAAGCAACCACAAGCAGATACTAAAACCTCCCTACACAACCCATGCGGAAATAAAGGTGGAGAAACAACACAAATGTCAACGAAAAGCACAGTGGGATCAGATGAAAAAAACACCAAAGTTGATGCAATTCGCTCAAGAGAGGAAGGAACTTGCGTCTATGTTTCAATACAGGAATCGGTGAAAGAAAGGTTATTAGAAGGGTTTCTTCGAGCTAGAATTGGATGCGAGTCAAAGGCTACGGAATTCAAAGTCATCTCTACTGAAATAGACCAAAAGACCTCCTTCACAATGGTGACCATTCAATTCAAAAATATACTTCTTGCCCGTGAAGCCCTTAACTTACTGAAGATGAGTAATTTAAACTCAGAGACCCAGTTGGGATGTTCTTTAACATCACCGAATGATACGGTCGAATTCAGGAAGGAACAACTAGCCAATAAACTGAACGATATCCAAAATCGGTCATCAAAGGCGCTTCATGAGCTAAGGAGTAAAACAGATGGGGCACATGATCGCCTGAACAGCTTAGTTACCCCCGCTTTTGTATCCACAACTGAATATGAAACCATTATGGACCAAAGATGTGCTCTGAAGTCAGATATTGAAGAATTTAAGAACCAAGAAAAAGAATATAACCGATGCGTTCAAGATATTACAGATCGCTTGTCAAATTCAATCACCTCTGAGAATTTTGAATACATTTTAGCATCAGAAACGATCAACTTTGGTATAGAATGTTGTCGATTAGAATCCGGTCTGCCTATTTATGGAAGGAGGTTGGATGTCCTAAAGTTGATCCAGGAAAACCAAGTTGTCATTATCCGTGGTGAAACCGGTTCTGGTAAAAGTACGCAGTTAGTCCAATACCTCTATCAAGCTGACTTCGGTAAAACAGGAATGATAACATGTACCCAGCCTAGAAAGGTCGCGTGTGTTAGTCTTGCTGAAAGAGTATCAACGGAACTGGTTACAAATGTTGGCCAAATTGTCGGTTACAAATCGGGATTAAGAAAAAATACATCTGAACAGACAAAAATTGTATATCAGACACACCACAGTTTACTACAGGAATGCCTTAAAGATCCAAGATTAACCAAATACGCCTGCATTATTATTGATGAAGCTCACGAAAGGAGCATATATACTGATATTCTATTAAGCATCATTAAAATTTGCCTCCCAGTTCGACAAGATCTTAAAGTCATCATATCATCGGCTACCATTGATGTTAAAATCTTTTCGGAGTATTTTCATGACTGTCCTACTGTAGAAATATCTGGACGGGCATTTCCGGTAGACGTTATTTGGCGCGATGCGGAAGAACAATATCACGATTTTAAAAACTTTGAGGGTGCCGCCGTTGCCTTAGCTAAGCATATTCATTTAACTGAAGGACCAGGGGATATTTTAGCTTTCCTTCCATCACCACTAGATACAGAAAAATGCAAAGAGGATTTGGAGAAAAAATTAACGGGGCGAACCAACTACAAATGTTTTCCATTTCACGGCCAGCTTCATCCTTCGGAGCAACAGGAAGTATTTCAGGGTCTCCCAGTAGGACAGCGTAAAATTGTGTTTGCCACAAACGCAGCAGAAACATCTATCACTATTCCAGGAATAAAGTTTGTGATTGACACTGGAATGGCTAAAGAAAGGGAGTTCGATCCTATTAGACATATAAATACATTGCGACCGAAGATTATTAGTAGAAGTTCCGCTAATCAAAGGAAAGGTCGAGCTGGAAGGACAGCCCCCGGGATATGCTACAGGCTATATACACGACAGAGTTACGAAGAAATGAATCGCACCAGCGTTCCTGAGATAAAAAGGGTGCATCTTGGACAGACTCTTTTGATGCTTTACGAAATGGATATGGATCCGTTGACTTGCGATTTCGTAGAAGCACCATGTGCGGATGCTATAAATTCAGCACTAACGACACTAGAAGAACTCCGATGCGTGGTTGATGGTAAAATAACAGAGCTAGGGAAATGGTTGGCGAAAATCCCCCTGGAACCACGCTTAGCAACGATGATAAAATTGGGCCATGACAAAGGACTTTTATATGATGCAATAGTTTTCGCGGTTTTGTTTGGGACATGTGGCAATTCCATATTTTATCGCGCAGGTTCAGATGAGGCAAAACGAAGAGCCGATAAACTAAAACTTAGATTCTGTCATGTTAAAGGTGATGGCGTCACATTTATGGAAATCTACAAGGAATGGATTAAGCAACCAGACAGACGCCAGGGACCATGGTGTTTCGAAAACAAAATCAATGCCAAGGTTTTGCGAGGTGCTAAGGAAACGATTCTAGAGATCATTGCAGTTTTGAGAAAGGAATATCAAATCACGGTTGACCAAAAATTTAAAAGGGGGAAAGAGAGTGTGGAGCATCTGCAGAAATTTGTTCTTTACGCCTTTTTCAACAATGTATGTTATCACATGGGTCATGAAAAGATGGGATATTTTGTTCCAGATTTAGACCAAAGGGTCTATGTTCATCCATCGTCGGCTCTTAAAGCTCTGGGTGATTCTAGTGATTGGTTGGTATACGGAAATTTTCTCCGAACATCGCGTGACTTCATCACAACAGTAACCCCCATCAGAGAAGAATGGATTACTGAAATAGCTAATGAGAAAAAACAGCATTTCGACGTTGAGATATCAAAAAGCAAGAAATTGTTCAAAACCCACACAGAACATTTTGGGGTTTCCACGATGACGGCTTTTATAGGAGCTAAATATACAAATATCAGACGTTGTGAAGACATGCTATCAAAGAAATTTCAAACGCCAATCGTTCTAGAAGTAGAGAGGGACAAAGGGGAAATCCACCTCTTTTCTACCCTAAATTCTATGGACGCAGTGGAGCAATTTAAAAATATGGTAAAAGAAGTAAAAGAGGCGTTCCAGATGAAATCTAGGGAATTCCAGCTTGGTTCAAAACCAACTCGATATGGGGGTGTACGAATAGTTATTGGAGCTGGTGGAGAGGGACAAATGATTCTTTTACCAAATGAATACCGGTCTATTTATATAGTAAGAGCTAATCGTTACACAAAAGCTGACGACGTCATCGATAAGTTCTCTGAATACGGAGAGATTGTCGACACTTGGCAAGACACGCGCTCTGGCGACCGTTGGGGAAAACTGACTTTTGAATCTCCAGAGAGTGCGCTGGACGCTGTCTTGGAAACCCAGGATGATGAGTTTGAGGCAGCAGTCCCCGAGTTTAAATTTAATGATAACCACGATTACCAGTTTAAAGCCAAATTGACGTGGTGCAGAAGACCTTTAACTGGTTTAGCATTTGTGGACATTGATCCAGCTGATCTTCCCAAAGCTAGCCGATTGGGTCGGTTAAAGATATTGGATAGGTTCGTCAATGTCAACCTGGACAGAAAATCGGGTCAAAGTTTATGTTTGAGAGGAATACCCCAAGGAACGCAAGAAGAAGATATTCGAGAGAGTCTTATTTCTTCTATGGGATTCTGCAGCGAAGATGAAGAAGATCGAATACATAGAATTACCTTGCTGCGAGAAAAAGTCAAAACCACTGAACGAGATTTGCGTGACATCAAGGAGAATATTGAGAGAGTGATAAGCCGTGTCGTCCCAGATAGCTCATTCCTGGTAGATTTATCAGCCCCAAGAAAGGATACAGACTTTGATTTCCAAGCTTTTGTAAGATTTAAGCAAATAGAGCACGGTGAAAAAGTTTGCAGGAAACTTACTGATAAGCTGACGATATCGAAACAAAATGTCAAAATTACTCCAGACTTGTCAACATCCATCAATGTAGCACAAAAAGTCTACGAGAAGATGTGTCCAGTTGTAGACGAATATATCGAGATTCTGCAAACAAAACTCAGGATGAATTTCGATTGTCAGATTAAGACATTAAATAAAAACCGGGTTTCAATCAGAATATTTTCTGAAATACCTAAAGACCTTTCTAGGGTTAGATCCATATTGGCCAAACTACTGAAAGGAGAAGTCTTGGAATGTTGGAGGAATGATAACTATCGTTTTCTCTTTCTTCAAACGGGTCGAAAATTTCTGAATGACTTAGAAAAGACAAACAACGTGCATATTGCGGTCGATGGAAGTAGGTTTACAATATGTTTGTACGGACAAGTGAAAGATACAACTGCGGCTCAGATAGAAATTAACAAGTTTTTAGAAGAAATCATTGAAGGGACTGGTAGGGAAATTTCTCTTAATTCTGCTGACCAACCAAAGGGATTGATGAAAGCTTTGATCAAAGAGTATGGACTGAACCTGGAGATACTGGTCGAGGAGGAAAGGTTGAATTCTGCGCTTTTAAACCACTCAACACAGGTCATTAAACTTATGGGAGCTCAAAAGAATGTTGATAAAGCATTTAGCAAGATTGCTTTCATTGCACGTGGGTTGAATAAGACCAAGTCTCAAAATAAAGAAAATGATGAGCTCCCGGAGTGCAGCACCTGTTTTATGGTTGTAGAACACACCTCTAAACTGTACAGATTAGAATATTGTGGGCATGCGTATTGCCTTGATTGTCTACATCAGCAGATCAAACTCGCAATACAGAATAAAGATCTACCCATTCTGTGTGGAGGCGACGGATGCCAGGAGCCCTTTGTATGGCATGATTTCCAAAACACTTTCAGGAAATTTAATATAGAGGATGAATGTTTTGTTAATGCTGCTGTCGACAGGTTTGTCATGAAGAATCGGGATTCCTACCGCCATTGTCTAACTGCCGAATGCCCAATGGTATACCGTGTTACATCAAATGGTGCGTCATTTATGTGTAGCGAATGTCGATTGAAAATCTGTACAACCTGTCACGTGGAGTACCACGATGGTTTGACGTGTGAAATGTTCAAAACTATATCCAAAGAAGAACTCAGTCTTGCAAAGTTTCTGGGAGAAAATAAAGACACAGTTAAGATGTGCCCCAAGTGCAAAACACTAATTGAGAAAACCTATGGCTGCCATCATATGAGTTGTAAATCGTGTGGTAATCATTTTTGCTGGCTTTGTTTAGCTAGTTTTGGAACCGGTGAAGAATGTTACAACCATTTAGCTAAAAACCATGGAGGTATAATGAATTTCTAGAACGCGTAAAAAAAGACATTACATATGCAAAGAGCTCTGATGCAACAGACCCTAAGACCACTATTTACTTTGATAATGTACTCTCTGTTAGCTTACATTAAGGGGAAGAGGGGGGGGGGGGGTAAAATAGTTACCGTTTACGCGCTGCATCTTAAGATATGCCATTTAGTCAACTGGCGTGGTATCGATTCCACGGTTGTACGTGACAAGGAGTAGGGTCGCCTGTCCAACCACGTTGGTTTTTCCGGATCCTCTGATCCCCACACTGCTAAAGATCCCTACACGCAAGCGAATTATTGAAATAAAATTGAACCAGATGTTAGTCCCGAAATGACGTAGTTTGTGTTGATTGTGTTAGTTTACTCTAATTAGTAGCGGAGATAGTAATAAACTGTAATTTACGGTTTAATATTACGATATTAATATATTTCTCACTGTTATCAATCTATCGGATATGTTATATTGTAAATGAAATAGGGTTTAATTTCCTACTCTTCTGCACCTAACCTGGGCTAATGGAAGACGGGATGTCATATTGTCGCACATTTGTTTATGTTGATAATATTTAAACATGCATTATGCAAGAGCTAAATCTGCCCATTGCAGGTCTTTCTTCGGGACTTAAGTTTTATCTAAAGTATTTACTAGACATTAATTAACTTATCAAGACTTTAATTAACTCTCGATGCCATCGTTAACCTGTGATATTTAGTGGATTTGAAAACGTTTTGTGATTTAACGTAAAAATGGATAAACGAGACTTTGTTTATTATTGTACCAACGGCAGTAAAGACGACCGAGACTAGCTTAACATTAAATCGCTAAAAGTTCAGTTTAGAGTGAAGCAATTTGACTGAAATTTTCAACACATTCTTTTTTTTCATTATCTATTTTTTTAACTATTAAAGCCAGAACTGCCAGCTCTTTATCCAATCTTACCTAATGTCGCAATGAATTGTTTTCAAACATTTGGCTATGGATGCTACCATTAATTGTATATTTTGTTGAAATGTTGATGAAATGTATTTCCAACCTATTTGTTTATAATCGTTAATGAATTAGTGCTATATATATATATATATATTTGTACAGTAATTTCTATTATTGGGATGGTTGTTTCTATTATTTTTATATTTTGCTTCATTGTAATTACAATTATCAGAATGATGATGATTAAAGCGGTAATTTCGTATTTTTATGTTATATTTTGAAAATAAATTAAAATAAAGGCTTAAAATATATGGTATATATAAACAGCCCTACCTTGTTAAAGAATAATCCTATTAATCATATAAATCACTATTGCCAGTTGAGAAATTGGCAAAAATGTCATTTTCAACTTCAAATTCAAGCGTTTGAAGATACATGTAGCTATTGCTTGAGGAGGGGGGGGGGTGGATAGAAAAACAAGGGAGGTAATTGTGTTATTATTTCCGGTATTAATGATTTATAAGAGTGGGAAATAATGCCTATGATCGCGTAGTAGTGAGTTGACAATCTATTGAGCAAAAGACAAAGAAATAATCATGTTTTGACTTTCTTAGAAAGTATGAAATTCTCGCTTTAATATATTTTAATCATGCCATTACCATGGGATGGTTGTTTTTTGTTATCTATATGTTTTGTTGCATTGTTTTTACAATTATCGGGATGATGATGATGAAAATGATGATGGTGATGGTGATTTATAAATTTTTTGCATTGTTATTATTTTCATGGTTGTGTTTTGTTATTTATATACATTGTTATAATATAATTGTGTATTTGAATGATCTATATCAACTGGTGAATATCATTTACCGTGAAATAAAGTCGTGTAATTTAACGGTGGTTATCATGTCCGGATATATGTACATGTATATATAATACATTTGTGTTCAGTGCCGGACTAGGACCACCTGCCCACCTGTCCGTGACAGGTGGACCTCGGCTCATTAAAAATAAGTGGGACTAAGCCAATAAAGAAAAAAGAGAAAGAAAAAAGAAAAGAGAAAGAAAGGGGAGGGCCCACGGAGAATAAATGGTTTTTGTTTTTGACACTCAAGAGAATTCTCAAATTATCTAAGTGTATCAGAAAACCAAAAATTTGCCTCCTTCTGATGCTTTGGTCTGAAATGCTTGGAAAATGAGTTTGCGGTTGTCAATTTTGAAAATTTTCCTGCGGGAGAGCCCCGACCCCTCCCCCTCGTACTTGTGTGAGCCTTGGTCAATGTCCTGACAGGTGGGCCTTTGGTGGATATTGTTATTATTTATTTTGTTGAACTGAAATTTTGGTGCATTTGAATGTTATTGAATTAATTGGTAAGTGCTATTATGTATTATCAACCGGTGAATGATTCCTGTATCGTTTGTAATAATGATAATAATAGATCCATAAATTTTGTGTTCGTAGTGCTTGAAAAAAAAACCATATCTATCTAAGGTCTTAGCTCTCAGTTATAACTCGTTTGAAACAGACGAGTTTATTGAATGACGATAGTGGGGTGCACAATCTGATTAAAACATATTTCGTTTCGTTTTTTTTATAGTTCAGAATTTCGTTTTACTTGTCTTTACTACACTAGAATCTGAAAGGGTTGTTGTATTACTGGCGTTCTTGTTGAAGTTAGGGATTAGCCAATGAAACGGTCTGTTACGGCGAATTCTTGGCATTTGATGTACGGAACTGTGGGTAAACCACTACGATTAATCAATGTCTGACGTCATAGGCTCAAAAGCCGCTCGTACAACCCCGGTCGTGACCTTCCAGTACAACCGATCAGATCTTCATGTAGTGCAGGCCATCGAAAATATTGGCGTATAGGTTTTATGAACGACAGGGGCGGATCTAAGAATTTTGAAAAAGGGGCGCCGCAAAATGAGGGCAATGATCGCGGAGACGGGGCACGCCGCTGAGGGGGGGGGGGGGATTATTCGTCATTTCCTTACATCTGTAGGTATTCCAAGAGCTATTTGGCTGATATTTTCGTCTAAGTAAACGTTTGGAACGGACATATTTGGGTCTGAGAAAAGGCCCTTTTAGCAGTAAAAAATGGCACTGTCGAAAATTGGGATGGGGGGGGGGGGCTTAAATCCGCCACTGAACGATGACCTTGTACCATCACTTTATTGGGAGATTTCCATCGAAGATTTTTTTATGGAATGTACGATTGAATAAGTTCACAACGATATTTGTAATGCCGTGTAATCAGTAACGCATAGATGTTAATATTGTTAAAATCTCGGTTATTTTATCTTATCAACGTGTCGTGAGGTAACTACCCGTTAAATTTCTGTTTTTGGAAATTAAATTTTTTAACCCGTTAGCTAACGGACTGATTAAAGTTAATCCAGAGACGACTGATTAAAGTTAATCCAGAGACGACTGATAATTATGCCCACAATTGATTTCCATTAAACAATTGTTTACAAAATGGCCGACGCGACAGAAATCAGGCGAAACCCAGAATAAGTGGACGGGAAATCTTCCTTTTTTCCTTTCGTTGAATAAGCAGATTGTAGATTGGTAGGAGCCTCACCGTGCAATAACTAGACATTTCCAATGTCATTGCACACTGTTGCTAGTTTAGGCTAGTTTTTAATAGAAATCATAAAGTGGGTTGGGTTTTCTGTGCAATAAAACAAGCATGCTGGGCACGCTATAAATATAAAGCCCCCGCCCTCGGAGAACCTCTCTAGAATTGGTATTCTACAGGACGTTTTACTATGGTCATATTACCTCGATTGACAACAGACTAATGCCATCATTCAACATGCTGGCTCTGCGTAAAAGTTAGGCCTATCAACCTGTTTACTCCATGTTAACGAGTTATTGTATGTTAACGGAGCTTTAAAAAACCGGGACCTGAACTATTTGCAATGTTATTGAAGAGAATTTAAATGAAATTTATGTATAATAATAAACTATTGTAATTATGTATTGCCAATTGCTGATAACTGATTGAAAGGATTTAAAGGACTTTTATTGTAATGAGTGATTGTTATTGTAAATGATATTATGTCGTTGACCATCGTTCACAATTTGTTACAAGGACAGCTGTCTAATCGTTCGGATGGGACGAAAAACCGAGGTCCCATATACACATTGACGTGCACATCAAAGATCCCTTGTCAGTTGGAATTCGATATAAGATTAGGCCGTAGCGCCGTTGCCTGGGCCAAATTTTCCTCATAGTACACTGTATGGCGTTTGCCCGTCTTCCATTAGCCCAGGTCAGGTGCATAAGAGTAGGACGTTAAACCCCATTTCATTTGATTTCACAATTTGTTTGTGGTACTGTACAGGTCATAATTTGTATCCGATAAATGTGGAAATTGGACCGAAATATCTCGTCAAAATTCCCGCTTACCTTTACACATATAGTGTAAAAGCATGCAAAACCAATGCTGTGGTCACTCTGAAGGTCTCAGTTGTTATCCGATTGGATGAAACTTAAATTATATGTTCATATCCCAAAGATCTGGTTCTCGATATTGGCATGTGTCGGACCGTAACTTCTTGGATTTGTGGACACCCTAGAGGTCCCAATTTATATCCGATTTTGATGGATTTATGTCCCTTGTACCATCTTCTGTTCAATTTCTTCTTTTATTTTCATACAGTTCTAAAGAAAACGGAGGGTTTGATGGCCCGGGATGGCCGAATGGTTAGCACGTGCCGAATGGTTAGCACGTGTGCGTTGCATCATAATGTCTGTTATTCAGTCAACTGGCGTGGTTTCGAGTTGGGTCGCCCGGCCAACCTTGTGAGTTTTCCCCGGATCCTCTGGTTTCATCCCAAAAAGGCGAATTATTGAAATAAAATTGAACCATATGTTAGTCCCGTAATGACCTAGTTTGAGTGTCTAGTGGGCGTTAAACCCAGTTCTCTCTCGTCCTTTATTGGCAATAATGCCCTATAAATATTGTCGTTGGAATGTATTAATCTGCGTATACAAGAAGTTTATCGATTTACGTCGTAGGCTACTCCCCAATAGCTTTCGTAGAAAAAGGCAAACAAGGAAGTTTACATTCTGTATAAATCTAGTTTTATTTTCTATTCTCTTTAAATGCATGTATGTCATAGACACGTGTTCTGTGTTCTTCAACAAATTCGATCACGTCTAGATTCAACTAACTGTTCACAAGTAAGGATTACATCCCACACGGTGCTATGGTCCTGTTGATAAAGTAAGGATTCCATCCCACATGGTGCTATGGTCCTGTGGACAAATTAAATATTACACCCCAAACGGTGATATGTAAATTTGGATATGCAGATTTTTATAAATTGGTATAAAACCTAGGTGTTTGAACTCAAATAAGAAGTGGTGTGAAATGTTCCATTCTCCCGACGTTCAATCGAATGAAGTTTATTATATATCTGGGTATTGTCACTATATACGGTAGGTTTAATATATTTAAATTGGACTATTTGTTGTTTAAAGGTACAACAAGTCAAATTGTTCACACACAATCACACACACGTACATTTGTCAACAGTGCAGGCCATAGGGCCTGGCAAGGGACATCGTATTGTCGTTTGGAATTAGATATAAGAGTTGGTCGTAGTACCGCTGTCCGGGCACAATTTCATTAAAGCACACTGTATGGTGTATGTCCGTGTTCGTTAGCACAGTTGGAGCAGAACATCAGGACGTTAAACCCCATTTCTTTTCATTTAAGTGGGGGTGGGGGGTGGGGGGTGGATGGCCGAATGGTTAACACGTGCGTGCTGTATCATAGAGCCTGTCATTGAGTCAACTGGCGTGGTTTCGAAGCCCCGGTTGTACGTGACAAGGAGTAGGGTCGCCTGTCCAACCTGGTGGGTTTTCTCTGGGTCCTCCGGTTTCCTCCCATAGCTAAAGACCCTACGCACAAGCGAATTATTGAAATAAAATATGTTAGTCCCGAAATGACCTAGTTTGTGTCGAGTGGACGTTAAACCCCATTTCTCTTTCCCTCTCTCTCTTTTTTTTTATTTAAGTGACTGCGCATTTAAAATATAGGCCACCATAAACGTATCACCTGAATTTATATATTTTACCTCAACGTTATAAATAGACACAGTTTTAATTGCACATAGCTCTTGTTCAGTGTACTGTACTATTTAAATGTTAATACCGCTAAGTTGAATAGAGTAAGAAAAACACCAGCTACATGAAGAACGTAGTGCGGAAAAGATAGCGGAATTGTTATGGTTTATTTATGTATGACACATAACGATGGGGCGGGGGTGTGTGTGTGTTGGTGGGGGGGGGGGGGTAACACGTATAAGTCAGGGGCGTTTTAAGGTTTATCATGGCGGAGGCTATGCTATTTTGAGGGCCCTCTTTCACGGGGGGGGGGGTGTCTCTGGCTCCGGCCACCGGAGGTCGAGAAATTTTGTAAAATAGAAAACATTTTTGTGCATTCTGACTAGGGTTGCAAAGGGTCGGAAACTTTCCGGGAATTTTGGAAAAGTTCCGGAAACTTCCGGGAATTTTCAGTGTTGGGAATTTTCGGGAATAAAAACTGAAAAATACTAAAATTACAATTATTTACTGGAATTTTCTTTTTCTGTTTTACTTTCATCTATATAAACTATTAAAACTTATTTAACCATGTTAGTTGTGTCCCAAATGGTAAAACTAAAGAGATAAATTTATGTAAATTCTGCTCTCAAAGGTATACAAAAAAATATAAGATCTAATTTGACACTCTTCGAAGCTGACAACGATCCTTTCAGCACAGATGAAACAGATATTCATGAGGATTCATTTGAACCTGAAATCTCCCTTTTATCCACCGATGATGATGTAGATAATGATTTTGAAGTTGATGAAAGGCAGTTACCTAACTTAGAGCATTAATTATAGGGGATGCTCGATTCACAGTTCCGGAATTAAATTCCAAAACTGGTGTCAATCGAGTGAAAAGGAGAATTTCGGAGGACAACGCATGTGTCGACTGTATAAAAAATATTTCAATCATGACAGCCGAAACATATTTTTTACTGGGAATACGTCACGATTCTACTCACTCCACCTAAGCTATCGGGACTGGCAGAACTGTGACAGGACTGAATTCCGCGTCACTCGATTGTAATTCTGTCGATTCGGGACGTTCTGGACTGTGAATCGAGCATCCCCATAGAGTGTGTAATAGGTGTATGAACAATTTAACAGAACTATCTCATTATTAGTTATTAGATTTTAGTATATAAGACATAACAGATAATGTTTTGTATCTGGGAATTTTGCAACCCTAATTCTAACGAATCCTCCAGCCCCCTCGAGGCCGGTTTAATGTCAGGGCCGGGTCCTAATTCGAAACAAATCACTTGTTCATACCGGGAGATTATTAGTGGGTTTTCAGAAAAGGTGATTTCTTGATTGATGATTCTC
The DNA here is from genome assembly GCA_948474765.1 of Patella depressa. Lineage (NCBI taxonomy): Eukaryota > Metazoa > Mollusca > Gastropoda > Patellidae > Patella > Patella depressa. Next base: position 11,188,440 of record OX419720.1, read on the forward strand.
ATGCCAATGCATCCTCATTCAGGTGGATTCCACAGTAACAGTGCATAGAAACGATTGACTCGGACTCGGGGGCCCTTTCCCTTGGCCAGAGGGGCCTTTTGTCAGACGTGGGGCCCTTTGTCTGCCTTTAGGCCCCCTCCCCCCTAACTAGGGTACATATTCATTTTTCTCATCAGTTATTTGTCATCAAGTGGCGTGAATTCGACTCTCCGCTTGTGCGTGACAAGGAATATTGTCACCTGTCAAACCTTACGGGTTTTCTCTGGTTTCCACCCTATACTATAAACCCCTACACGTAGGCGAATTATTGACATACAGACGAACCATATTTTAGTCATTTTATGTATATTGTCGTCGCCCTGTCCATCTGTCCGTCCGTCCGTCCGTCCACAATTTGTTTGTGGAAACTCTACAGATTACAAATTTTGTTCGATTTTGACGAACTTTGAAATAAAGGTTTATATCACAAAGATCTTGGTACGAAAATCATGTGTTTAGCTTGTTGACACTCTAAGAGGCCACAGTTTGCACAAATTTTGACGAAACTTGAAATGTATGTTTATAACCCAAAGATCGCGGTTTCTTTCCATATTCGCGCATATCGGATCGTAATTTCCTGGATTGTGGCCCCTAATTGTACGAAAAAAAAATAATTCACAGTTTTAGCTTGTGGACCCTCTACAGATCACATTTTTTTTTGTATCCGATTTTAAAAATCGTTTACATATATCATCGCTACACCACAATGAAGGTCGAGTTTGAATATCAGGAAAATCGAAACGAAACTGCCCGACAAAATTATCTGCCCATGATGACTGTGCTATATTTATCGACCAGTCAAAAAAACGTTAAATATAAAGAGCGTTGGCGAAGGGAAGTAGCTCCTATCATGTTGCATCAATCGGGGGATCAAAAGATCCCTTGGCAGTTGGAATTCGATATAAGAGTAGGCCGTAGCACACTGTTCGGCGTATGCCCGTCTTCATTAGCCCAGGTTACGAACAGAAAGTAGGACGCTAAACCCCATTTCATTTCATTTCTATCATCAACCAAGCTACGACCAAGGGCAGATAATTTGAAATGTTATATAAACTATTATTTCTTACATTTATTTACATGTCAAGCATATAATCAACTCCCCAATAAACCATCGGATTGTCAAACGATCGCCATATAATAATTTAATTTAAAAAAAAAAACGAATCGAGATTTAGTCTCGATTGCCAAGGACCGTTACCCCGATAATAAACAATCATTTCTACATCTTGTTGAAATTTAAAGCACAGATAAAGTAACTTGAGTGAGTTTTCAAAATTTTCTTTTTTCATCATGATCTATATTTGAGCTATATAACGATGTCATAGGTCTGAAAGGTCTTAAGTATAGGATATTAACCTACCCGAGGTTGATATGATAGAGAACACGCGGGCGCAGCCCAAGTGTTCTCTATCATATCAATCCGAGGGAGAGTAGGTTTATATCTGACATATACAATTCGTTCGTTCGTTTGTGGGGTTTAACGTCCACTTCCACCTTAGGTGATATCGTAAAGAAAATGTTTCCTAGGAAACTAGCCTGCGCCAGCCACGCATAGAGGGCTGGGTTGGCTTTGATTAAGACATAGTGTCTTTGCGGGGCAGCAGCCAAGATAGGTCTCATCCGTGGGGAGGCTCCGGGTATCAGAAAAGGAAGTATGTCCATTTTGCCATGCATGCTGGGTTGGTTGTGGGTGTTTGGAGTAGCGTTAGTGCCGGGTGGGTCCTGAGGCCTACCGCGTGTCGATCCTAGGAGTGGGGAGCAAATGTCTCTCACAGGGCTGGGCGTGGTCTAGCCGTTGGCCCCCACCGAAAACAAAAAACGGCCCCCAGGGTCCTAGACTTCCCTTCACGTAGGGCCGTCCTACCAGCGGTGTCCCTCGGGGTGATCGCTTATGGATCCCGCCCGTCGGTGACACATACAACGTTCACAATTAAATTTAATGGACTCTTCTAAAAAAAGGCAACAGTGATTGGTTAATTGCTCGACAGCACGTGACGTGTTTGTTTATACGACGCCATTTTGTAGTAATTGAACTGAAGAAAGCTAAAACAAAATGGATAGTAAAACGAAGTCAGACGAATAATCAATCCTTTTTAGTCATCATATTGACGATAGAATAGATGTGAATGCAACTATGATGAGGATCTATACACAGCCTGAAGAAAATTTGGATCAAAAGGCAATCTTTTCCGATAATTCTGACAATGAACCGTGACTGAAGGTTACTTTTCGGTATGTTCAGAGAAAGATTTGACCGACTGTTTTGAGTGGATTGTAGCCGTAGCCAAAAATACTTTACAAAGGAACTCTTTTGTGATAAATACTTTCACGTCTTGGGATGTGTGGAGAAATGATTTGGGCAGAAAGAAAATTCTGAAAGATATCTTAGACATGGACTGGAGTGTGGATAACCGATTTAAATAAGCCGATAAGTACGCCGTCTATTTAGGTCCTGAATGCTACAAACTGTACCAAAAGAATTTTTTTTTTATTGTCAAAAGAATAAAATTCTATTTCTGTGTTCTTTGTATTATTTCGATCATCTACGTCAAGAGCGGTTGATATGAGCCGAATATATCGACCTGTAATGACGTCATCAGCGGTTGATATGAAATATCAACCTCTCAGTACGTCATCAGCGGTTGATATGAACCGAATATATCAACCTCTGATGACGTCACGAGAGGTTGTTATAAGATATAACTGCTATGGACATCAAAGAAAAAAACTGCTACCAGTTGTATATGTGTCAAATATTGCCGGATTTAGTTTTTGAGATATGAGAGGAAAACTTATTCCAATTTTAATAACGCAATAAGGATAGCAATGTTTTTGTGAAAGTTACGACCTTACAGTTCTGAAATTTTGCATAGAGAAGCCTCTAAATATGATGAGTCATCATATGCAAAAAAAGCTATTTGGGTCATAAGTGGCAATTACAACCTTCCAGAACTATGGCATCGATAAGGCGGCCAGTTCTTTATCTGAATCTTATATAATGCACAATATTAATGTATATTTTACTTGTATATTTTTCAGTAACACTCGTAGTCCATAGATGATATCTTGAGTAAGCCGACGAAATTAAGATTACAGGTGTCCAGTTTATGTTGAAAGAAAGGCTGCGTCCACTCTAATACTACTACCATACCAAAATCCCAGGATTGGTATTCAGCAACACTTCCTACACCAATGACCGACGATTCGTCCCATATGTAGACATAGAGGGAATGGTTTTTATCTATATGTTATTTTCAGAGGAACTTTAATATACTAGTAGTCTGATCCAACTTCTATACAACCAGGAGCAAAAGAACAAATTGTCCGTACAAGAACATAAGTGTCCCGGTGGTTTTCCGTCGCGGGAGTCTCATGTGATAAACAGAATGGAAGACAAGAAACATGATGAGTTGCTGTTTTATATTGTTTTCAAAAATATTACCAATGATGACTTTGATTGTGCACAATTTTTATTGGCTGGAAGTAAAGCTAAGGACTGTGATATAAACATATTATCGTCTGTAAAATGCCACACAGACGTGCTCTTAACGGTTACCTTTCAATCAGGGGGAAAAGCAACAAAAACCCTTTGGCACATTCGCGATAACGGTAATACGCTGAAAGAGAGAATAGAGATAGTATGGTACGGCGAAACATCGCTGCCAGATAAATATCTGTCTTTTCTTGATTCTGCACCACAAGCGACAGAGAAAGAAGTTCACCAAACTGATAAGGCGAAACAATACCGTACTGCAAGCTCGGAACATCCATTCCCAAAGACCAATAGCAAGTGTGATGCACCCATGTCCAAAAACCCAGGTCCGTCGGTAGATTCAGAAGGAATTCCAGGAATACCAAGGGCTGAAGACCAAACATTCAAACCATGCTTGATTTATATTGCTTTCGAAAATACCTCCAAAGGGCCATTCGATTGTAAACAGATTTTGTTAACTCAAAATGAAGTGAAGGGCGCCCAGATAAATATATGGTCCACGGTTGTATGCGACGTTGATGTTCTCCTCACAGTTACGTTCAGTTCAATGATGAAAGCCCTGGACGTTCTGCGATGCTTAAGAACTAAAGAGAGAGAAGAGATAAAATGGTACTACAATGAGTCGTTACCAAGTAAATATAGCAATTGTTTTCAGTCTGTGCCGCAAAATAGGGACGGGACGGTTTACCAAAATGATAAAAAGACAAAACAAATTCAAAGAACTGACGTCAATCTCCCAAAGCAACCACGAGCAGATACTAAAACCTCCCAACACTACACATTCGGAAATAAAGGTGGCGAAACATCACAGCAATCAAAGAAAAGCACAACAGGATCAGATGAAAAAAACATCTCAGAGACCCAATTGGGATGTTCTTTAACATCACCGAATGATACAGTCGAATTCAGGAAGGAACAACTAGCCAATAAACTGAAGGATATCCAAAATCGGTCATCAAAGGTGTTGCATGAGCTAAGGAGTAAAACAGATAGGGCTAATCAAGAACAAGTATATATCCGATGCGTTCAAGATATTAAAGATCGCTTGTCAAATTCAATCACCTCTGAGAATTTTGAATACATTTTAGAATATGAAACGAATAATTTTGATATAGAATGTTGTAGATTAGAATCCGGTCTGCCTATTTATGGAAGGAGGTTAGATGTCCTAAAGTTGATCCAGGAAAACCAAGTTGTCATTATCCGTGGTGAAACCGGTTCTGGTAAAAGTACGCAGTTAGTCCAATACCTCTATCAAGCTGACTTCGGTAAAACAGGAATGATAACATGTACTCAGCCTAGAAAGGTCGCGTGTGTTAGTCTTGCTGAAAGAGTAGCAACGGAACTGGTTACAAATGTTGGCCAAATTGTCGGTTACAAATCGGGATTAAGAAGAGAAATATCTAAGCGAACTAAGATTGTATATCAGACACACCACAGTTTACTCCAGGAGTGTCTTAAAGATCCAAGATTAACCAAATACGCCTGCATTATTATTGATGAAGCTCACGAAAGGAGCATATATACTGATATTCTATTAAGCATCATTAAAATTTGCCTCCCAGTTCGACAAGATCTTAAAGTCATCATATCATCGGCTACCATTGATGTTAAAATCTTTTCGGAGTATTTTCACGACTGTCCTACTGTAGAAATATCTGGACGGGCGTTTCCGGTAGACGTTATTTGGCGCGACGCGGAAGAACAATATCACGACTTTAAAAACTTTGAGGGTGCCGCCGTTGACTTAGCTAAGCATATTCATTTAACTGAAGGACCAGGGGATATTTTAGCTTTCCTTCCATCACCACTAGATACAGAAAAATGCAAAGAGGATTTGGAGAAAAAATTAACGGGGCGAACCAACTACAAATGTTTTCCATTTCACGGCCAGCTTCATCCTTCGGAGCAACAGGAAGTATTTCAGGGTCTCCCAGTAGGACAGCGTAAAATTGTGTTTGCCACAAACGCAGCAGAAACATCTATCACTATTCCAGGAATAAAGTTTGTGATTGACACTGGAATGGCTAAAGAAAGGGAGTTCGATCCTATTAGACATATAAATACATTGCGACCGAAGATTATTAGTAGAAGTTCCGCTAATCAAAGGAAAGGTCGAGCTGGAAGGACAGCCCCCGGGATATGCTACAGGCTATATACACGACAGAGTTACGAAGAAATGAATCGCACCAGCGTTCCTGAGATAAAAAGGGTGCATCTTGGACAGACTCTTTTGATGCTTTACGAAATGGATATGGATCCGTTGACTTGCGATTTCGTAGAAGCACCATGTGCGGATGCTATAAATTCAGCACTAACGACACTAGAAGAACTCCGATGCGTGGTTGATGGTAAAATAACAGAGCTAGGGAAATGGTTGGCGAAAATCCCCCTGGAACCACGCTTAGCAACGATGATAAAATTGGGCCATGACAAAGGACTTTTATATGATGCAATAGTTTTCGCGGTTTTGTTTGGGACATGTGGCAATTCCATATTTTATCGCGCAGGTTCAGATGAGGCAAAACGAAGAGCCGATAAACTAAAACTTAGATTCTGTCATGTTAAAGGTGATGGCGTCACATTTATGGAAATCTACAAGGAATGGATTACGCAACCAGACAGACGCCAGGGACCATGGTGTTTCGAAAACAAAATCAATGCCAAGGTTTTGCGAGGTGCTAAGGAAACGATTCTAGAGATCATTGCAGTTTTGAGAAAGGAATATCAAATCACGGTTGACCAAAAATTTAAAAGGGGGAAAGAGAGTGTGGAGCATCTGCAGAAATTTGTTCTTTACGCCTTTTTCAACAATGTATGTTATCACATGGGTCATGAAAAGATGGGATATTTTGTTCCAGATTTAGACCAAAGGGTCTATGTTCATCCATCGTCGGCTCTTAAAGCTCTGGGTGATTCTAGTGATTGGTTGGTATACGGAAATTTTCTCCGAACATCGCGTGACTTCATCACAACAGTAACCCCCATCAGAGAAGAATGGATTACTGAAATAGCTAATGAGAAAAAACAGCATTTCGACGTTGAGATATCAAAAAGCAAGAAATTGTTCAAAACCCACACAGAACATTTTGGGGTTTCCACGATGGCGGCTTTTATAGGAGCTAAATATACAAATATCAGACGTTGTGAAGACATGCTATCAAAGAAATTTCAAACGCCAATCGTTCTAGAAGTAGAGAGGGACAAAGGGGAAATCCACCTCTTTTCTACCCTAAATTCTATGGACGCAGTGGAACAATTTAAAAATATGGTAAAAGAAGTAAAAGAGGCGTTCCAGATGAAATCTAGGGAATTCCAGCTTGGTTCAAAACCAACTCGATATGGGGGTGTACGAATAGTTATTGGAGCTGGTGGAGAGGGACAAATGATTCTTTTACCAAATGAATACCGGTCTATTTATATAGTAAGAGCTAATCGTTACACAAAAGCTGACGACGTCATCGATAAGTTCTCTGAATACGGAGAGATTGTCGACACTTGGCAAGACACGCGCTCTGGCGACCGTTGGGGAAAACTGACTTTTGAATCTCCAGAGAGTGCGCTGGACGCTGTCTTGGAAACCCAGGATGATGAGTTTGAGGCAGCAGTCCCCGAGTTTAAATTTAATGATAACCACGATTACCAGTTTAAAGCCAAATTGACGTGGTGCAGAAGACCTTTAACTGGTTTAGCATTTGTGGACATTGATCCAGCTGATCTTCCCAAAGCTAGCCGATTGGGTCGGTTAAAGATATTGGATAGGTTCGTCAATGTCAACCTGGACAGAAAATCGGGTCAAAGTTTATGTTTGAGAGGAATACCCCAAGGAGCGCGAGAAGAAGATATTCGAGAGAGACTTATTTCTTCTATGGGATTCTGCAGCGAAGATGAAGAAGATCGAATACATAAAATTACCTTGCTGCGAGAAAAAGTCAAAACCACTGAACGAGATTTGCGTGACATCAAGGAGAATATTGAGAGTGTGATAAGCCGTGTCGTCCCAGATAGCTCATTCCTGGTGGATTTATCAGCCCCAAGAAAGGATACCGACTTTGATTTCCAAGCTTTTGTAAGATTTAAGCAAATAGAGCACGGTGAAAAAGTTTGCAGGAAACTTACTGATAAGCTGACGATATCGAACCAAATTGTCAAAATTACACCAGACTTGTCAACATCCATCAATGTAACACAAAAAGTCTACGAGAAGATGTGTCCAGTTGTAGACGAATATATCGAGATTCTGCAAACAAAACTCAGGATGAATTTCGATTGTCAGATTAAGACATTAAATAAAAACCGGGTTTCAATCAGAATATTTTCTGAAATACCTAAAGACCTTTCTAGGGTTAGATCCATATTGGCCAAACTACTGAAAGGAGAAGTCTTGGAATGTTGGAGGAATGATAACTATCGTTTTCTCTTTCTTCAAACGGGTCGAAAATTTCTGAATGACTTAGAAAAGACAAACAACGTGCATATTGCGGTCGATGGAAGTAGGTTTACAATATGTTTGTACGGACAAGTGAAAGATACAACTGCGGCTCAGATAGAAATTAACAAGTTTTTAGAAGAAATCATTGAAGGGACCGGTAGGGAAATTTCTCTTAATTCTGCTGACCAACCAAAGGGATTGATGAAAGCTTTGATCAAAGAGTATGGACTGAACCTGGAGATACTGGTCGAGGAGGAAAGGTTGAATTCTGCGCTTTTAAACCACTCAACACAGGTCATTAAACTTATGGGAGCTCAAAAGAATGTTGATAAAGCATTTAGCAAGATTGCTTTCATTGCACGTGGGTTGAATAAGACCAAGTCTCAAAATAAAGCAAATGATGAGCTCCCGGAGTGCAGCACCTGTTTTATGGTTGTAGAACACACCTCTAAACTGTACAGATTAGAATATTGTGGGCATGCGTATTGCCTTGATTGTCTACATCAGCAGATTAAACTCGCAATACAGAATAAAGATCTACCCATTCTGTGTGGAGGCGACGGATGCCAGGAGCCCTTTGTATGGCATGATTTCCAAAACACTTTCAGGAAATTTAATATAGAGGATGAATGTTTTGTTAATGCTGCTGTCGACAGGTTTGTCATGAAGAATCGGGATTCCTACCGCCATTGTCTAACTGCCGAATGCCCAATGGTATACCGTGTTACATCAAATGGTGCGTCATTTATGTGTAGCGAATGTCGATTGAAAATCTGTACAACCTGTCACGTGGAGTACCACGATGGTTTGACGTGTGCAATGTTCAAAACTATATCCAAAGAAGAACTCAGTCTTGCAAAGTTTCTGGGAGAAAATAAAGACACAGTTAAGATATGCCCCAAGTGCAAAACCCTAATTGAGAAAACCTATGGCTGCCATCATATGAGTTGTAAATCGTGTGGTAATCATTTTTGCTGGCTTTGTTTAGCTAGTTTTGGAACCAGCCATGAATGCTACACTCATTTAGCTAAAAACCATGGAGGTATAAACAATTACTAGAACGTGTATAAATAGACATTTACAGGCAAATAGCTCTGAAGCACCAACCCCTAAGACCATTATTTACTTTGATTATATACTCTCTGTTAGCTTACATTAAGGGGGGGGGGCAAAATAGTTACCGTTTGCGCGCTGCATCATAAGGTATGACCTTGAGTCAACTGGTGTTGTTTCGAATGCTCGGTTGTACGTGACAATGAGTTGGGTCGCCTGGCCAACCTGGTGGGCATTCCGCGTCCTCCAATACTCCCATTGCTAAAGACCCCTATGTGCATTCGAATTATTGAAATAGAATTGACCTACTTTGTGTAGATTATAACTTAAATGTACATTAATTAGTAGCAGACAGTAATTAATAAACAGTAATTACTGTTTAATATTAAAATAGCATTATGCAAGTGCAAAATCTGCTTATTACAGGTCTTTCTTTAGGCCTGAAATGTTATCTAAATATTCAATTAGACATTAATTAACATATTCAGACCATAATAAACTCTTGATGTCAAAGCTAGCCTTCAATGTTGGCGGATTAAATTCCTATATGCCGCTTAATGGCCATTGATAATTGAATCAATCAAGTGGATAATCGAGACTATGTTGTTTATATTAATGATTTGAGTAATGATGACCGAGGCTATGTGATTATTTCAAACGCTTTGTTCTCGGCTAATAGTGGATCAATTACCTTTACACTATCTAGTTTTTAACTATTATAGTGAGAACTGTCATCTCTTTATCTTATCTCCCATAATGTAACTTTAAGATATTAATATTTTCCACGTTGTGATCAAGCTATCAGCTATGTGATATTGTCGCACGTGTTATCTAAATTATTTATTAGACATTAATTAACTTATCCAGACCAAAAGCAACTCTCGATGCTATTGTTAGCCTGTGATATTTAGTGAATTTGAATACGTTTTGTGATTGAACGTAAAATTGGATAAACGAGATTTGGTTTATTATTGTACCAACGTTAGTAAAGACGACCGAGACTAGCCTTACATTAAATCGCTAAAAGTTCAGTTCAGAGTGAAGCAATTTGACTGAAATTTTCAGCACATTCTTTTTTTTTCATTATCTATTTTTTTATACGCCCACATTTTCATGTGGACGTATATTGTCGTCGCCCCTGTTCGTCCGTCCGTCCGGACGTCCGTCCGTCCACAATTGTTTGTGAACAGTCTACAGGTCACAATTTTTATCCGATTTCAATGAAACTTAAAACATAGGTTTATCACCCTAAGATCTCGGTTCCTTTCGATATTGGCATGTATCGGACTGTAACTTCATGGGTTATGGCCCCTGATTGTACGAAAAATCACGTTTTTTAGCTTGTGAACAGTGTAGAGGTCACAATTTTGAACCGATTTGGATGAAACTTGAAATGCATGTTTATAACCCAAAGATCTTGGTTCCTTTCGATATTTGCGCCAATCGGATCGCAACTTCCTGAATTATGGCCCCTGATTGTCCGAAAAATTGCCCTTTTAGCTTGTGGTCCCTCTGTAGGTCAAAATTGTTATCCGATTTAAAAAACCGTTTGATTATATCACCGTTCCATGGTTATGAAGGTTGAATATGAATTTTGTGAAAATCGGACCAAAATTGACGGACAAAATGGCCGCCGTTTGTACGCGAATATTGTGAAAATATGTTAAATAAAGGTTGTGGACCTTATAGAGGTCACAATTTTGAACCGATTTTGATGAAACTTGACATGTATGTTTATAACCCAAAGATCTTGGTTCCTTTCGATATTTGCGCCCATTGGATCATAACTTCCTGAATTATGTCCCCGGATTGTCCGAAAAATCGCTTTTGTTCCCTTTTGGTTCCTCTGGAGGTCAAAATTATTATCCGATTTAAAAAAACGTTTGACTGTATCACCGTTACATGGTAATGAAAAGAGAGTTTGAATTACGTGAAAACCGGACTAGAATTGACGGACAAAATGGCCGCCGTTTGTACACGAATAGTGTGAAAATATGTTATATCAAGGTTGTGGACCCTATAGAGGTCACAATTTTGAATCGATTTTGATGAAACTTGACAGGTATGTTTATAACCCAAAGATCTTGGTTCCTTTCGATATTTGCACCCATCGGGTCATTACTTCCTGAATTATGTCCCCTGATTGTACGAAAAATCACCCTTTTTAGCTTGTGGTGCCTCTGGAGGTCACAATTATTATCTGATTTAAAAAAAAACGTTTGATTATAAAAACCAAACAAATTCTAATGATTTTCTGATAATTCCTTAATATGCGACAACTCTTGTTGACTGCCCGGACGATTTGGCTGCTGTGTGGGCGTATGTTTCGTTGCCTGGCAACCTATTTTTAACTATTAAAGTGAGAACTGCCAGCTCTTTATCTAATCTTAGCTAATGTCGCAATGAATTGTTTTTAAACATTTGGCTATGGATGCTACCATTAATTGTATATTTTGTTGAAATGTTGATGAAATGTATTTCCAACCTATTTGTTTATAATATTGGGATGGTTGTTTCTATTATTTTTTATATTTTGCTTCATTGTAATTACAATTATCAGAATGATGATGATGATGATGATGATGATTAAAGCGGTAATTTCGTATTTTTATGTTATATTTTGAAAATGAATTAAAATAAAGGCTTAAAATATATGGTATATATAAACAGCCCTACCTTGTTAAAGAATAATCCTATTAATCATATAAATCACTATTGCCAGTTCAGAAATTGGCAAAAATGTCATTTTCAACTTCAAATTCAAGCGTTTGAAGATACATGTAGCTATTGCTTGAGGGGGGGGGGGGGGGTGTAGAAAAACAAGGGAGGTAATGTGTTATTATTTCCGGTATTACTGATTTATAAGAGTGGGAAATAATGCCTATGATCGCGTAGTAGTGAGTTGACAATCTATTGAGCAAAAGACAAAGAAATAATCATGTTTTGACTTTCTTAGAAAGTATGAAATTCTCGCTTTAATATATTTTAATCATGTCATTACCATGGGATGGTTGTTTTTTTGTTATCTATATGTTTTGTTGCATTCTTTTTACAATTATCGGGATGATGATGATGAAAATGATGATGGTGATGGTGATTTATATATTTTGTTGCATTGTTATTATTTTCATGGTTGTGATTTGTTATTTATATACATTGTTACAATATAATTGTGCATTTGAATGATCTATATCAACTGGTGAATATCATTTACCGTGAAATAAAGTCGTGTAATTTAACGGTGGTTATTATGTCCGGATATATGTATATGTAATACATTTGTGTTCAGTGTTGGATTGGGCCCACCTGTCCACCTGTCCGTGACAGGTGGGCCTCAGCTCATTAAAAATAATTGGGACTAAGCCAATAAAGAAAAAAAGAAAAGAGAAAGAAAGGAGAGGGCCCACGGGCCACGGAGAATAAATGGTTTTTGCTTTTGACACTCAAGAGAATTCTCAAATTGTCTAAGTGTATCAGAAAATCAAAAATTTGCCTTCTTCTGCTTTGGTCTGAAATGCTTGGAAAAGGAGTTTGCTGTTGTCAATTTTCAAAATTTTCCTGCGGGAGAGTCCCGACCCCCCCCCCTCGGACGTTCGCGCGCCTACAACACGCTTGTGACGTGCCTTCGGCTCGTACTTGTGTGAGCCTTGGTCAATGTCCTGACAGATGGCGCTTTGGCCCACCAGTCCGGCACTGTTTGTGGTGGTGGATATTGTTATTATTTATATATTTAGTTGTTGATATTATTTATGTATTTTGTTGAAATGGAATTTTGGTGCATTTGAATGTTATTGTATTAATTGATAAGTGCTATTATGTAATATCAACCGGTGAATAATTCCTGTATAATTTGTAATAATGATAATAACTAGACCTGCATGCAGGAATGACGGGTTTCACTGGTGCCACGTTACCCTTTAACATGTCACTTCCGGTGCCACGTTACCCTTGAACATATGTCACTTCCGGTATCAATGAAACCATTAAACAGGTTTCCCCATAAGCATTGCACACATCAAATAAGTTTGACGCAGAATCAACCAAATCCAGCAAATATCAATTCATTTTATACATTTGTTAGTTGTAAGTGATCCTGACAAAATTACATTACTTCTGGTGATAATGAAAATGTTCAATTAGTTTTATGAAATCCGAAATGGCATATGACATCATATCGTGAAAATTTTATGTAAATAGAATAATAATTGCCACTTTTATAGACCAAAAACCTTGAAAAGTGACTTGTAGACAATCGACTATTTCTCTGCAACCGCACAAGTTAGAAACCATTTTGTGGTGTCTGTATGATCGTATGGGTTCAATCTATTTGTTGAATGGAATCAAATATCATAATTTTGAAAACATTACAAATCAAACTCATTTGAATAAAATATCTCTTTTGCAGGCTAAAAATTCAGTTTTTGACAAAATGACATCACTTCCGGTGATACTAAAACAGTTAAATTAGTTCTATGAAATCGTAAATGGCACAAGACATCATATGGTGAACATTTTATGAAAATCGAATAATAACCGATTCTTTTAGAGCCAAAATAAAGTAAAAAGTGACTTGTGAAAAATCGTCCATTTCTCTGCAACCGTACAAGTTAGAAACCATTTTGTGGTATCTATATGATCGTATGGGGTCATTCTATTTGTTGATGGGAACCAAATTTCATAATTCTAAACATATTACAAATAATACTCATTTGAATAAAAAATGTATTTTTAAGGCTAAAAATTCAGTTATTGCCTAAATGACGTCACTTCCGGTAACAGTGAAATTGTTAAAATGGTTTGGAATAGTCGACTGAGGCAATAGGCAACAGACAGTGAAAGAAAATTGAAAATCGAATAACAATTGATTCTTTTACAGCCAAAATAACGTGAAAAGTGACTCATGCAAAATTGCCCATTTCTCGGCAACTGCTGATATTAGAAACTAAATTTCACATACATTCTCTTTGTATGGATTATTGCTACAAGTGTATGAAAGTATCGAAGAAATATTTTAATATATGAAGACACTGGATGGGTTATAAATAGCTTATTTTTACCCCTTTTTTTACCTTTTAATCGAAATGGCCCGAAAACAAAATCGAAATTAAAAAAACTGAGTCCGAGATTTTGTGCACCTTAACAGTGCGCATCTTTTGAGTAAGATCAGATTAGTAGAAAATAGTATTTGCTTTCAAAAAGTGGTACCGAACTGTCAATATTGTAGTTTTTGCTTAATTTACGCCACTTCCGGTGCCTACAGGAAACATTACCGGTAACAAAAAAAATGGCATTTTGAACCACGGAACATATGAACATGGTTTTATACGAATCGAACAATAAATAAATAATGTAGGACTGAAAAACTGAATTAGCCAATGGCGGCCAAGGAAAATTACGGAAACAAAAAATGTTGACATTTTTGTTCAAATCAGATGACTCTTTAACCTTGATTAAAATGTCATACAAAAATATTAATAAATAAAAAAGTTTTTTGTAAAAATTTAAATTTTCAAAATTTGGCGCCTAATATCTTCCAAGATTCGTCGAAAATCAAAAATCAAAAGTAACATAGGTATGTCCCCTGTTTCTGGCTATGTCAAAATGCATCATATGCTAAAATCCAATGATTATTGTTAATATTACGGCAATATTTCAAAAAACGACATTTTCGGTGATTTCGGACATTTCGCAATGTTGCAGAATGCCGGGAATAGCTTTAATCTCTAAGTCACACCCACTTTCCCAGTAAAACTGAAGACATTGTATCGATCCGAAAAGAAGTTGCTGAGATATAAGCAAATTGGAAAAAAAAAAATAATAATAATAAGAAGAATAATAATAAGAACTAGACCTGCATGCAGGAATGACGGGTTTCATTGGTGCCACGTTAACTTAAAACTTATGTCACTTTCGCTCCCATGTTGCCCTTGAACCAATGACACCGATAAACAGATTTCCACATAAACATTGCACACATCAAATAAAAGGGAAACAGAATCAACAAAAATCCAGCAATATCAATTCATTGTATACATTTGTAACATGTAATTGATCCTGATAAAATTACAGTACTTCCGGTGATAATGAAAATGTTCAATTAGTTTCATGAAATCAGAAATGGCATAAGCTATTATATAGTGAAAATTTTATGTAAATCGAAAAATAATTGCCACTTTTATTGACCAAAATACTTGAAAAGTGACTTGTAGAAAATCGGCTATTTCTCTGCAACCGTACAAGTTAGATACCGTTTTGTGGTATCTGTATGATCGTTTGGGTTCATTCTATTTGTTGATTGGCATCAAATATCATAATTTGAAAAAGATTTCAAAACAGACTCATTTGAATAAAATATCTGTTTTGAAGGCTTAAAATACAGTTTTTGCCAAAATGACATTACTTCCGGTGTTACTAAAATGTTAAATTAAGTTTATGATATCGTCTATGACATTAGGCATCAAATGACGAAACTTTTATGAAAATCGAATAATAATTGACACATTTACGGGCCAAAAACCTTTAAAAGTGACTTGTAGAAAACCGCCTATATCTCGGCAACCGAACAAGTTAGAAACAATTTTATGATATCTGTATGAGCATATGAGTTTTATCAATATGTGAATTTAAACCAAAAGTTAATTTTATTATTACATATGACATGATTCTTGGTTGAAAAAATATCGATTTTAAAAGTTAAAAATGGAGTTTTTGACTAAATGACGTCAATTCCGGTGTCAATTTTAAATAGTAATCAACATGATATGACGCACACTTGCTTTTTGAATCAAATGATGTCATTTTTGTGAATATCCATTAATAATTGACTATTTTACAGACAAAATTACGAAAACAGTGACTTATGCAAAACTGCCCATTTCTCGGCAACTGCTTATATTAGAAACTAATTTTAACATACATTTTTCTGCGTATGGATCAAAGCTACAAGTTTATAAAAGTTACGTAGAAATATTTTAAAATCGGAAAAGCCTGAATGGGTTGTAAAAAGGTCAATTTTACACCTATTTTCAACTCTTAATCGAATTTGCTCGAAAATGAAATCGATATTAAAAAAAACTGAGCTCGCACTTTTTTGCGCCTTTAAAGGGCACACTCTTTTTGTTATATCAAGTTTTTAAAAAAATAATATTTTCTCTTGATAAATGGTACCTAACTGTCAAAAATGTAGATTTTGGTAGTTTTTGGTAAACTTATGTCATTTTTGGTGCCGACAGATAAAACTATTGGTAACAAAAAAAAATGACAATTGAGACAAGGGGTGAACTGCAAGCGAAGACAACTCTGCTTGGGAGATCGATGCACAAGACCAAAGCGCACCGTGTCCATAATATTGCGGACTCGGCATCAACAAACTACGCTCACCATTTGAATAAAGACAAACACGTTAATCTGACCCTTCAAAAGTCTGCATTGATTAATACATGAAACAAATATAATATCCCTTCTTTCATTCTTTTCCCCATTTTGGCCAAATGTGAAAAACGTACTAAGGGATACACGACATGTACATAATCACTGACGCCGAAGGGTAATAAATAACATTAAGATACTAGATCATAGCCCACAAATGGGTCTGAGTTTTTTTTTTATAAATCTTTCCAACAAATTAACAAACACAATTTGCAAGCGATGTATAGTGAACAAGCTAAACAAAAAGCGATTTTTCATACAATCAAATTTAATTCAGGAAGTTACGATATGTGCTAATTACCACAGGAACCAACCCATTTTATACATGTTTTACATGTAAGTGATCCTGGCCATATCACAGTACTCCCAGCGATAATGAAAATATTAAATTAGTTTCTTAAAATCAGAAATAATAATCACATGGTGAAAATTTTATGTAAATCGAATAAGAATTGCCACTTTTATAGACCCCAAACCTTGAAAAGTCACTTGTAGGAAATCGTCTATTTCTCTGCAACCATACAAGTGAGACACCATTTCGTGATATCTGAATGATCGCATGGGTTCATTCTATTAGTTGATGCGAACTATAGATATCATAATTCTAAATATATTACAAATCAGACTCATTTGAAAAAAATATCTGTTTTGAAGGCTAAAAATATAGTTTTTGCAAAAATATAATTACTTCCGGTGATACTGAAAATGTTAAATTAGTTCTATGAAATCATAAATGACGTAAGATATCATATGGTGAAAATTTTATGAAAATCGAATAATAACTGACACTTTTATAGACCAAAATCCTCGAAAAGTGACTTGTGGAAAATCGCCCATTTCTCTGCAACCGTACAAGTTAGAAACCGTTTTGTGATATCTGTATGCTTGCATGGGTTCATTCTATTTTATGAATAGAATCAAATATCATAATTTGAAAAAAATAACAAGTACGACCAATTTGAATAAAATATTGTTTTTTAATGCTAAAAATTAAGTTTTGAGCAAATGACGTCATTTCCGGTGGCAGCGTATGAGATACAAAGGTTTGACCTTGTCCACTATGGCATTAGGCATCCAATGGTGAAAGAAAATTGAAAATCACATAATAATTGATTCTTATACAGCCAAAATAACGTGAAAAGTGACTCATGCAAAATTGACTTTTTCTCGGCAACTGCGCATATTACAAATTAATTTTCACATACATTCTCTTCGTATGGGTTATTGCTACGAGATTATGACTGTTACGAAGATATATTTTTTAATATGAAGACACTGGATGGGTTGTAAATAGCTTATTTTGACACCTTTTTTCACCCTTTAATCCAAATTGCCCGAAAACGAAATCGAAATTAAAAAAACTGAGCGCGATGTTTTGTGCACCTTTATATGGCACATCTTTTCAGTCATATTAGATTTGAAAAAAATAAGTTTTGCTTTCAAAAAGTGGTACCGAACTGTTAAAATTGTAGTTTTTGCTAAATTTACGTCACTTACGGTGCCGACAGGAAACTTTGCCGGTAACAAAAAAAATGACATTTTAGTCCATGGAGCATATAAACTTTGTTTTATACAAATCGGACAATAAATAATTTATATAGAACCGATAAACTGAATTAGCCAATAGCGACCAAGGAAAATTATCCAGAAAAAAAATGTTCACATTTTTGCCCAAATCAGACGACCCTTTAACCCTTGGTAAAAGGTCATTAAAAAATATTCATTAATAAAAAAGTTTTTTGTCAAAATTTAAATTTTTAAAATTTGGCGCCTTATTTTTCCGAAGATTCGGCGAAATTTAAAACTCCAAAGACCCGTAGCTATGTGCCATGTCTCTGGCTATGTCAAAAACTGTCAAACGATAAAATCCAACAATTGTTGTTAATATTACGGCAATATTTCAAAAAACGACAACTTCGGTGATTTCGGACATTTCGCATTGTCGCAGAATGCCGGAAATAGCTTTAATCTCTAAGTCACACCCACTTTCGCAGTAAAACTCAAGACATTGCATCGATCCGACAAGTAGTTCCTGAGATATAAGCAAATTGGAAAAAAAAAAATAATAATAATAAGAATAATAATAAGAAGAATTTTAACAAAAACAATAGTGTTTCACACAAGCTACGCAGTGTGAAACCCTAATAATTTTAACAAAAACAATAGTGTTTCACACAAGCTACGCAGTGTGAAACCCTAATAAATCCATAAATTTTGTATTCGTAGTGCTTGAAAAAAAACCCATATCTATCTAAGGTCTTAGCTCTCACTTATAACTCGTTTGAAACAGATGAGTTTTTAAAAGTTTATTGAATGACGATAGTGAGGTGCACAATCTGATTAAAACATATTTCGTTTCGTTTTTTTTATAGTTCAAAATTTTGTTTTACTTGTCTTTACTACACTAGGATCTGAAAGGGTTGTTGTATTACTGGCGTTCTTGTTGAAGTGAGGGATTAGCCAATGAAATGGTCTGTTACGGCGAATTCTTGGCATTTGATGTACGGAACTGTGGGTAAACCACTACGATTAATCAATGTCTGACGTCATAGGCTCAAAAGCCGCTCGTACAACCCCGGTCGTGACCTTCCAGTACAACCGATCAGATCTTCATGTAGTGCAGGCCATCGAAAATATTGGCGTATAGGTTTTATGAACGACAGGGGCGGATATAAGAATTTTGAAAAAGGGGCGCCGCAAAATGAGGGCAATGATCGCGGAGACGGGGCACGCCACTGAGGGGGGGGGGGATTATTCGTCATTTCCTTACATCTGTAGGTATTCCAAGAGCTATTTGGCTGATATTTTCGTCTAAGTAAACGTTTGGAACGGACATATTTGGGTCTGAGAAAAGGCCCTTTTAGCAGTAAAAAATGGCACTGTCGAAAATTGGGATGGGGGGGGGCTTAAATCCGCCACTGAACGATGACCTTGTACCATCACTTTATTGGGAGATTTCCATCGAAGATTTTTTTATGGAATGTACGATTGAATAAATTCACAACGATATTTGTAATGCATAGATGTTAATATTGATCCGGAGCCAGTTGTTAAAATCTCGGTTATTTTATCTTATTAACGTGTCGTGAGGTAACTACCTGTTAAATTTCTGTTTTTGAAAATTAAATTTTTTAACCCGTTAGCTGACGGACTGATTAAAGTTAATCCAGAGACGACTGATTAAAGTTAATCCAGAGACGACTGATAATTATGCCCACAATTGATTTCCATTAAACAATTGTTTACAAAATGGCCGACGCGACAGAAATCAGGCGAAACCCAGAATAAGTGGACGGGAAATCTTCCTTTTTTCCTTTCGTTGAATAAGCAGATTGTAGATTGGTAGGAGCCTCACCATGGAATAACTAGACATTTCCAATGTTATTGCACACTGTTGCTAGTTTAGGCTAGTTTTTAGTAGAAATCATAAAGTGGGTTGGGTTTTCTGTGCAATAAAACAAGCATGCTGAGCACGCTATAAATATAAAGCCCCCGCCCTCGGAGAACCTCTCTAGAATCGGTATTCTACAGGACGTTTTACTATGGTCATATTACCTCGATTGACAACAGACTAATGCCATCATTCAACATGCTGGCTCTGCGTAAAAGTTAGGCCTATCAACCTGTTTACTCCATGTTAACGAGTTATTGTAAGTTAACGGAGCTTTAAAAAACCGGGACCTGAACTATTTGCAATGTTATTGAAGAGAATTTAAATGAAATTTATGTATAATAATAAACTATTGTAATTATGTATTGCCAATTGCTGATAACTGATTGAAAGGATTTAAAGGACTTTTATTGTAATGAGTGATTGTTATTGTAAATGATATTATGTCGTTGACCATCGTTCACAATTTGTTACAAGGACAGCTGTCTAATCGTTCGGATGGGACGAAAAACCGAGGTCCCATATACACATTGACGTGCACATCAAAGATCCCTTGTCAGTTGGAATTCGATATAAGATTAGGCCGTAGCGCCGTTGCCTGGGCCAAATTTTCCTCATAGTACACTGTATGGCGTTTGCCCGTCTTCCATTAGCCCAGGTCAGGTGCATAAGAGTAGGACGTTAAACCCCATTTCATTTGATTTCACAATTTGTTTGTGGTACTGTACAGGTCATAATTTGTATCCGATAAATGTGGAAATTGGACCGAAATATCTCGTCAAAATTCCCGCTTACCTTTACACATATAGTGTAAAAGCATGCAAAACCAATGCTGTGGTCACTCTGAAGGTCTCAGTTGTTATCCGATTGGATGAAACTTAAATTATATGTTCATATCCCAAAGATCTGGTTCTCGATATTGGCATGTGTCGGACCGTAACTTCTTGGATTTGTGGACACCCTAGAGGTCCCAATTTATATCCGATTTTGATGGATTTATGTCCCTTGTACCATCTTCTGTTCAATTTCTTCTTTTATTTTCATACAGTTCTAAAGAAAACGGAGGGTTTGATGGCCCGGGATGGCCGAATGGTTAGCACGTGCCGAATGGTTAGCACGTGTGCGTTGCATCATAATGTCTGTTATTCAGTCAACTGGCGTGGTTTCGAGTTGGGTCGCCCGGCCAACCTTGTGAGTTTTCCCCGGATCCTCTGGTTTCATCCCAAAAAGGCGAATTATTGAAATAAAATTGAACCATATGTTAGTCCCGTAATGACCTAGTTTGAGTGTCTAGTGGGCGTTAAACCCAGTTCTCTCTCGTCCTTTATTGGCAATAATGCCCTATAAATATTGTCGTTGGAATGTATTAATCTGCGTATACAAGAAGTTTATCGATTTACGTCGTAGGCTACTCCCCAATAGCTTTCGTAGAAAAAGGCAAACAAGGAAGTTTACATTCTGTATAAATCTAGTTTTATTTTCTATTCTCTTTAAATGCATGTATGTCATAGACACGTGTTCTGTGTTCTTCAACAAATTCGATCACGTCTAGATTCAACTAACTGTTCACAAGTAAGGATTACATCCCACACGGTGCTATGGTCCTGTTGATAAAGTAAGGATTCCATCCCACATGGTGCTATGGTCCTGTGGACAAATTAAATATTACACCCCAAACGGTGATATGTAAATTTGGATATGCAGATTTTTATAAATTGGTATAAAACCTAGGTGTTTGAACTCAAATAAGAAGTGGTGTGAAATGTTCCATTCTCCCGACGTTCAATCGAATGAAGTTTATTATATATCTGGGTATTGTCACTATATACGGTAGGTTTAATATATTTAAATTGGACTATTTGTTGTTTAAAGGTACAACAAGTCAAATTGTTCACACACAATCACACACACGTACATTTGTCAACAGTGCAGGCCATAGGGCCTGGCAAGGGACATCGTATTGTCGTTTGGAATTAGATATAAGAGTTGGTCGTAGTACCGCTGTCCGGGCACAATTTCATTAAAGCACACTGTATGGTGTATGTCCGTGTTCGTTAGCACAGTTGGAGCAGAACATCAGGACGTTAAACCCCATTTCTTTTCATTTAAGTGGGGGTGGGGGGTGGGGGGTGGATGGCCGAATGGTTAACACGTGCGTGCTGTATCATAGAGCCTGTCATTGAGTCAACTGGCGTGGTTTCGAAGCCCCGGTTGTACGTGACAAGGAGTAGGGTCGCCTGTCCAACCTGGTGGGTTTTCTCTGGGTCCTCCGGTTTCCTCCCATAGCTAAAGACCCTACGCGCAAGCGAATTATTGAAATAAAATATGTTAGTCCCGAAATGACCTAGTTTGTGTCGAGTGGACGTTAAACCCCATTTCTCTTTCCCTCTCTCTCTTTTTTTTTATTTAAGTGACTGCGCATTTAAAATATAGGCCACCATAAACGTATCACCTGAATTTATATATTTTACCTCAACGTTATAAATAGACACAGTTTTAATTGCACATAGCTCTTGTTCAGTGTACTGTACTATTTAAATGTTAATACCGCTAAGTTGAATAGAGTAAGAAAAACACCAGCTACATGAAGAATGTAGTGCGGAAAAGATAGCGGAATTGTTATGGTTTATTTATGTATGACACATAACGATGGGGCGGGGGTGTGTGTGTGTTGGTGGGGGGGGGGGGGGGTAACACGTATAAGTCAGGGGCGTTTTAAGGTTTATCATGGCGGAGGCTATGCTATTTTGAGGGCCCTCTTTCACGGGGGGGGGGGTGTCTCTGGCTCCGGCCACCGGAGGTCGAGAAATTTTGTAAAATAGAAAACATTTTTGTGCATTCTGAATAGGGTTGCAAAGGGTCGGAAACTTTCCGGGAATTTTGGAAAAGTTCCGGAAACTTCCGGGAATTTTCAGTGTTGGGAATTTTCGGGAATAAAAACTGAAAAATACTAAAATTACAATTATTTACTGGAATTTTCTTTTTCTGTTTTACTTTCATCTATATAAACTATTAAAACTTATTTAACCATGTTAGTTGTGTCCCAAATGGTAAAACTAAAGAGATAAATTTATGTAAATTCTGCTCTCAAAGGTATACAAAAAAATATAAGATCTAATTTGACACTCTTCGAAGCTGACAACGATCCTTTCAGCACAGATGAAACAGATATTCATGAGGATTCATTTGAACCTGAAATCTCCCTTTTATCCACCGATGATGATGTAGATAATGATTTTGAAGTTGATGAAAGGCAGTTACCTAACTTAGAGCATTAATTATAGGGGATGCTCGATTCACAGTTCCGGAATTAAATTCCAAAACTGGTGTCAATCGAGTGAAAAGGAGAATTTCGGAGGACAACGCATGTGTCGACTGTATAAAAAATATTTCAATCATGACAGCCGAAACATATTTTTTACTGGGAATACGTCACGATTCTACTCACTCCACCTAAGCTATCGGGACTGGCAGAACTGTGACAGGACTGAATTCCGCGTCACTCGATTGTAATTCTGTCGATTCGGGACGTTCTGGACTGTGAATCGAGCATCCCCATAGAGTGTGTAATAGGTGTATGAACAATTTAACAGAACTATCTCATTATTAGTTATTAGATTTTAGTATATAAGACATAACAGATAATGTTATAAACCCCTACACGTAGGCGAATTATTGACATACAGACGAACCATATTTTAGTCATTTTATGTATATTGTCGTCGCCCTGTCCATCTGTCCGTCCGTCCGTCCGTCCACAATTTGTTTGTGGAAACTCTACAGATTACAAATTTTGTTCGATTTTGACGAACTTTGAAATAAAGGTTTATATCACAAAGATCTTGGTACGAAAATCATGTGTTTAGCTTGTTGACACTCTAAGAGGCCACAGTTTGCACAAATTTTGACGAAACTTGAAATGTATGTTTATAACCCAAAGATCGCGGTTTCTTTCCATATTCGCGCATATCGGATCGTAATTTCCTGGATTGTGGCCCCTAATTGTACGAAAAAAAAATAATTCACAGTTTTAGCTTGTGGACCCTCTACAGATCACATTTTTTTTTGTATCCGATTTTAAAAATCGTTTACATATATCATCGCTACACCACAATGAAGGTCGAGTTTGAATATCAGGAAAATCGAAACGAAACTGCCCGACAAAATTATCTGCCCATGATGACTGTGCTATATTTATCGACCAGTCAAAAAAACGTTAAATATAAAGAGCGTTGGCGAAGGGAAGTAGCTCCTATCATGTTGCATCAATCGGGGGATCAAAAGATCCCTTGGCAGTTGGAATTCGATATAAGAGTAGGCCGTAGCACACTGTTCGGCGTATGCCCGTCTTCATTAGCCCAGGTTACGAACAGAAAGTAGGACGCTAAACCCCATTTCATTTCATTTCTATCATCAACCAAGCTACGACCAAGGGCAGATAATTTGAAATGTTATATAAACTATTATTTCTTACATTTATTTACATGTCAAGCATATAATCAACTCCCCAATAAACCATCGGATTGTCAAACGATCGCCATATAATAATTTAATTTAAAAAAAAAAACGAATCGAGATTTAGTCTCGATTGCCAAGGACCGTTACCCCGATAATAAACAATCATTTCTACATCTTGTTGAAATTTAAAGCACAGATAAAGTAACTTGAGTGAGTTTTCAAAATTTTCTTTTTTCATCATGATCTATATTTGAGCTATATAACGATGTCATAGGTCTGAAAGGTCTTAAGTATAGGATATTAACCTACCCGAGGTTGATATGATAGAGAACACGCGGGCGCAGCCCAAGTGTTCTCTATCATATCAATCCGAGGGAGAGTAGGTTTATATCTGACATATACAATTCGTTCGTTCGTTTGTGGGGTTTAACGTCCACTTCCACCTTAGGTGATATCGTAAAGAAAATGTTTCCTAGGAAACTAGCCTGCGCCAGCCACGCATAGAGGGCTGGGTTGGCTTTGATTAAGACATAGTGTCTTTGCGGGGCAGCAGCCAAGATAGGTCTCATCCGTGGGGAGGCTCCGGGTATCAGAAAAGGAAGTATGTCCATTTTGCCATGCATGCTGGGTTGGTTGTGGGTGTTTGGAGTAGCGTTAGTGCCGGGTGGGTCCTGAGGCCTACCGCGTGTCGATCCTAGGAGTGGGGAGCAAATGTCTCTCACAGGGCTGGGCGTGGTCTAGCCGTTGGCCCCCATCGAAAACAAAAAACGGCCCCCAGGGTCCTAGACTTCCCTTCACGTAGGGCCGTCCTACCAGCGGTGTCCCTCGGGGTGATCGCTTATGGATCCCGCCCGTCGGTGACACATACAACGTTCACAATTAAATTTAATGGACTCTTCTAAAAAAAGGCAACAGTGATTGGTTAATTGCTCGACAGCACGTGACGTGTTTGTTTATACGACGCCATTTTGTAGTAATTGAACTGAAGAAAGCTAAAACAAAATGGATAGTAAAACGAAGTCAGACGAATAATCAATCCTTTTTAGTCATCATATTGACGATAGAATAGATGTGAATGCAACTATGATGAGGATCTATACACAGCCTGAAGAAAATTTGGATCAAAAGGCAATCTTTTCCGATAATTCTGACAATGAACCGTGACTGAAGGTTACTTTTCGGTATGTTCAGAGAAAGATTTGACCGACTGTTTTGAGTGGATTGTAGCCGTAGCCAAAAATACTTTACAAAGGAACTCTTTTGTGATAAATACTTTCACGTCTTGGGATGTGTGGAGAAATGATTTGGGCAGAAAGAAAATTCTGAAAGATATCTTAGACATGGACTGGAGTGTGGATAACCGATTTAAATAAGCCGATAAGTACGCCGTCTATTTAGGTCCTGAATGCTACAAACTGTACCAAAAGAATTTTTTTTTTATTGTCAAAAGAATAAAATTCTATTTCTGTGTTCTTTGTATTATTTCGATCATCTACGTCAAGAGCGGTTGATATGAGCCGAATATATCGACCTGTAATGACGTCATCAGCGGTTGATATGAAATATCAACCTCTCAGGACGTCATCAGCGGTTGATATGAACCGAATATATCAACCTCTGATGACGTCACGAGAGGTTGTTATAAGATATAACTGCTATGGACATCAAAGAAAAAAACTGCTACCAGTTGTATATGTGTCAAATATTGCCGGATTTAGTTTTTGAGATATGAGAGGAAAACTTATTCCAATTTTAATAACGCAATAAGGATAGCAATGTTTTTGTGAAAGTTACGACCTTACAGTTCTGAAATTTTGCATAGAGAAGCCTCTAAATATGATGAGTCATCATATGCAAAAAAAGCTATTTGGGTCATAAGTGGCAATTACAACCTTCCAGAACTATGGCATCGATAAGGCGGCCAGTTCTTTATCTGAATCTTATATAATGCACAATATTAATGTATATTTTACTTGTATATTTTTCAGTAACACTCGTAGTCCATAGATGATATCTTGAGTAAGCCGACGAAATTAAGATTACAGGTGTCCAGTTTATGTTGAAAGAAAGGCTGCGTCCACTCTAATACTACTACCATACCAAAATCCCAGGATTGGTATTCAGCAACACTTCCTACACCAATGACCGACGATTCGTCCCATATGTAGACATAGAGGGAATGGTTTTTATCTATATGTTATTTTCAGAGGAACTTTAATATACTAGTAGTCTGATCCAACTTCTATACAACCAGGAGCAAAAGAACAAATTGTCCGTACAAGAACATAAGTGTCCCGGTGGTTTTCCGTCGCGGGAGTCTCATGTGATAAACAGAATGGAAGACAAGAAACATGATGAGTTGCTGTTTTATATAGTTTTCAAAAATATTACCAATGATGACTTTGATTGTGCACAATTTTTATTGGCTGGAAGTAAAGCTAAGGACTGTGATATAAACATATTATCGTCTGTAAAATGCCACACAGACGTGCTCTTAACGGTTACCTTTCAATCAGGGGGAAAAGCAACAAAAACCCTTTGGCACATTCGCGATAACGGTAATACGCTGAAAGAGAGAATAGAGATAGTATGGTACGGCGAAACATCGCTGCCAGATAAATATCTGTCTTTTCTTGATTCTGCACCACAAGCGACAGAGAAAGAAGTTCACCAAACTGATAAGGCGAAACAATACCGTACTGCAAGCTCGGAACATCCATTCCCAAAGACCAATAGCAAGTGTGATGCACCCATGTCCAAAAACCCAGGTCCGTCGGTAGATTCAGAAGGAATTCCAGGAATACCAAGGGCTGAAGACCAAACATTCAAACCATGCTTGATTTATATTGCTTTCGAAAATACCTCCAAAGGGCCATTCGATTGTAAACAGATTTTGTTAACTCAAAATGAAGTGAAGGGCGCCCAGATAAATATATGGTCCACGGTTGTATGCGACGTTGATGTTCTCCTCACAGTTACGTTCAGTTCAATGATGAAAGCCCTGGACGTTCTGCGATGCTTAAGAACTAAAGAGAGAGAAGAGATAAAATGGTACTACAATGAGTCGTTACCAAGTAAATATAGCAATTGTTTTCAGTCTGTGCCGCAAAATAGGGACGGGACGGTTTACCAAAATGATAAAAAGACAAAACAAATTCAAAGAACTGACGTCAATCTCCCAAAGCAACCACGAGCAGATACTAAAACCTCCCAACACTACACATTCGGAAATAAAGGTGGCGAAACATCACAGCAATCAAAGAAAAGCACAACAGGATCAGATGAAAAAAACATCTCAGAGACCCAATTGGGATGTTCTTTAACATCACCGAATGATACAGTCGAATTCAGGAAGGAACAACTAGCCAATAAACTGAAGGATATCCAAAATCGGTCATCAAAGGTGTTGCATGAGCTAAGGAGTAAAACAGATAGGGCTAATCAAGAACAAGTATATATCCGATGCGTTCAAGATATTAAAGATCGCTTGTCAAATTCAATCACCTCTGAGAATTTTGATTACATTTTAGAATATGAAACGAATAATTTTGATATAGAATGTTGTAGATTAGAATCCGGTCTGCCTATTTATGGAAGGAGGTTAGATGTCCTAAAGTTGATCCAGGAAAACCAAGTTGTCATTATCCGTGGTGAAACCGGTTCTGGTAAAAGTACGCAGTTAGTCCAATACCTCTATCAAGCTGACTTCGGTAAAACAGGAATGATAACATGTACTCAGCCTAGAAAGGTCGCGTGTGTTAGTCTTGCTGAAAGAGTAGCAACGGAACTGGTTACAAATGTTGGCCAAATTGTCGGTTACAAATCGGGATTAAGAAGAGAAATATCTAAGCGAACTAAGATTGTATATCAGACACACCACAGTTTACTCCAGGAGTGTCTTAAAGATCGCAAACTAACCAAATACTCCTGCATCATTATTGATGAAGCTCACGAAAGGAGCATATATACTGATATTCTAATAAGCATCATTAAGATGTGTCTTCCAGTTCGCCCAGATCTTAAAATTATCATTACATCCGCTACCATCGAAGTCGACATCTTTTCTAAATATTTTTCCAAATGCCCAACCATAGAAATATCTGGCAGAGCGTTTCCAGTCAATGTTATTTGGCGGGATGAAAAGCAACAAAATATCGATTTCGAAAATATTGGAGTAGCAGCTGTGGACTTAGCCGAGAATATCCATAACACAGAAGGACCTGGGGACATTTTAGTTTTCCTTACATCACCAATGGACACGGAAACATGCAAAGATGATTTAGAGAATAGATTAAAAGAGCGAACCGACTGCAAATGTTTTTCATTTCACGGCCAGCTGCAACCCTCTGAACAACAGGAAGTATTTAGGGGTCTGCCAATCGGACAGCGTAAAATTGTGTTTGCCACAAACGCAGCAGAAACATCTATCACTATTCCAGGAATAAGGTTTGTGATTGACAGTGGGATGGCTAAAGTGAGGGAGTTCGATCCTTTTAAGCACATCAATACACTTAGACTTAAAGTTATCAGTAGAAGCTCTGCGAATCAAAGGAAAGGCCGAGCTGGACGAACTGCTCCTGGGACATGCTACAGGCTATATACAAGACAGAGCTACGAAGAAATGAATCCAACCAGCGTCGCTGAGATACAAAGGGTGCATCTTGGACAGACTCTTTTGATGCTTTACGAAATGGGTATTGATCCTCTGGTGTGTGAATTTGTAGAAGCCCCGAGTCCTGAAGCCATGGGTGCTGCGCGAAAGACGCTAGAAGAGCTTTGGTGTGTGGTTGGTGGTAGAATAACAGAGCTAGGAAAGTGGTTGGCAAAAATCCCCATGGAACCACGCCTAGCAATGATAATCAGATTAGGCTATGATAACGGAATTTTATTTGATGCTATAGTTTTCGCAGTTTTGTTTGGTTCGTGTGAAAATTCCATATTTTATCGCTCAGGATCAGATGAGGATAAGGCGAATGCCGATCAACTAAAACTTAGATTCTGCCATGATAAAGGTGATGGCCTCACATTTATGGAGATCTACAGGGAATGGGTGAAGCAGCCAGAAAGACGCCAGGGACCATGGTGCTTCGAAAATAAAATCAATGCCAAGGTTTTGCGAGGGTCCAGGGAAACAATTCGAGAAATCATTGCAGTTTTGAGAAAGGAATATAACATCACAGTTGATGAAAATTTAAAAAGTGGAACAGAAACTGTGGAACCTCTGCAGAAATTTGTTCTATACGCCTTCTTCAATAATATATGTTGTCACATCGGCCATGACAAATTGGGATATTTTGTTCCGGATTTAGACCAAATGGTCTCTCTTCATCCATCGTCGGCCCTTAAAGCCCTGAACGATTCCAGCGAATGGTTGGTATTTGGGAATTTTCTTCGAACATCGCGTGACTTTATCACAACAGTAACCCCCATCAAAGAAGAATGGATAATTGAAATAGCGAACGAGAAAAAACAGCACTTCGATTTCGAAAAGGTAAGAAGAATGAAATTGTCCAAAACTCACACGGAACTGTTTGGGAAAACAACCATGGCGAATTTTATCGGAGCTAAATATACAAATATCAAACGTTGTGAAGACGTCCTATCCGATGAATTTCAAACGCCAATTGTTCTTGATGTGGACAGGGATTTGGGTGAAATCCATTTATTTGCTCCCAGTAAAGCACTCCAGTCAGTCGAACGTTTTAAAAGCATGGTGAAATGCGTTAAAGACCCGGCTAGGAAAGGATTTCGCGAGTTTCGGCTTGGATCAGCCCGATCTGGCGGTGTACGAATAGTTATTGGAACTGGCGGAGAGGGACAGATGATACTTTTACCAAATGAATACCGATCTGTTTATGTAGTAAAACATAACGGTGATACCAACACGGAAGAAATCATCCGTAAGTTCTCTAACTTTGGGGAGATTGTAGACAGCAAGGAATACGCTGGTTCTGGCGGTCGTTGGGGAGAACTGACTTTTAAATCACCTGAGAGTGCTTTGGAGGCTGTTCGCGTAACTAGGAATATGGAGAGTGATGTGGCCACACCGGTGATTACAAATGTTAATGATAGCCATGCTTATCAATTTAAAGTCAAATTAATGTGGTGCAGAAGACCCTTAACTGGCTTAGGATTTGTAGACATCGATCCATCTGAACTTTACAAAGCTACAGAATTTCACGAGTTACTTGTACTTGGCAGCACCGTTACTATGGACTTGGACAGAAAGACTCAAAAAAGTCTGTGTTTGAGAAGATTACCCAAAACAGTGACCGAGGACGATATACACACGAGTCTCTGTCGTGTGTTAGGGTTACATACAGAAGATGAAAAGGCCCGAATAAATAGTATTAGATTAATCCGAGAAAAGGTAAGAACGACTGATAACGAGGGGGTTTATATTAAAGAGTTGATTGAGAGGGCGATAAGTGACCTCATCCCTCCTGACTCATTCGTGGTGGATTTAATGACTCCCACAAAGGATACCAACATTAATTACCATGCTTGGGTGAGATTTAACCACATACAGCATGGTGAAATTGTCATTGATAACGGGTTGGTGATAATGGGAAACACTGTCCGAATAACACCAGACGTATCAACATTCATCAACGTGACACAGAATGTGTATGAGAAGATGTGTCCAGCCGTTGAAGAAAATATCCAGATTCTAAAAAGTCATGGATACTGTTTTGATTTGCAATTCAGATGGACGAACAAAAACCGGGTTTCGATCCAAATATTCTCTACCAAACCAAGAGACCTTGCCCACGTTAGATCCATTCTTGCTGGACTACTGAAAGGAGACAACCTGGAATGTTGGAGAGATGACAGGTACCGTTTCCTTTTTCTCCAAGAAGGTCGCAAATTTCTTAGAGATTTAGGAAAGAAAACGAACACACATATTGTGGTTGATGACAGGCGAATTAACGTCAATTTATATGGAACAAGGGAAGATACATCCACGGCGCTACATGAAATCGAAACGTTTCTGACTGAAATCATTAAAGGTACTGGTAGGGAAATTCCTCTTGGTTCTGCTGACCAGCCAAAAGGATTGATAAAAACTCTTATCAAAACATATGGACTGAACCTGGAGAAGCTGACGGAGGAGGAAGGGTTATGCTCGGTGCTTTTAAACTACCCTACAAAAGTCCTTAAACTCATTGGACCCAAACATAACGTTGATGCAGCAATCCGCAAGATATTTTCCATCGCCAGCGAAATAACCAAAACCAATACAGAAATGAAGCCTAATAATGAACATCCAGAATGTAGCATTTGTTATACTGCTGTCGAGGAGATCTCCAAGCTATACAGACTGGAATACTGTGGGCATCCGTATTGTCTAGACTGTCTATGTCAACAGACAGAACATGCTATACAGAATAAAGATCTACCCATTACGTGTGAAGGAGACGGATGCCGGGAACCGTTTGTATGGCAAGATTTCCTCTACTGTTTTAAGAAATTTAATATAGAGGATGAACGCTTGGTTAACGCTGCTGTCGACAAGTTTGTCATGAAGAATCGGGAATCCTACCGCCATTGTCTAAGTGCTGACTGCTCAATGGTATATCGTGTTACATTAAATGGTTCGTTATTTGTGTGTGGCGAATGCCGATTGAAAATTTGTACAACCTGTCACGTTGAGTATCACGATGGTCTGACGTGTGAAATGTTCAACAATGTGCCCGAAGAAGAAGAGAATGAATGCTTGGTTAATGCTGCAGCCGACGGGTTTGTTATGAAGAACCGGGAGTCACACCGCAATTGTCTAACTGCCGAATGCTCAATGGTATACCCAGTTACATTAACTGGTGCGCCATTTGTGTGCAGCGAATGCCGACTGAAAATCTGTACAACCTGTCACGTGGAGTACCACGATGGCTTGACGTGTGAAATGTTCAAAAGTACGTCAAAAGCAGAAGATAGTTTTGCAAAGTTTCTAAGAGAAAATAAAGACACATTAAAGAAATGTCCCAAATGCGAAATCGTTTATGAGAAAAGCTATGGCTGCCATCATATGTATTGTAAATCGTGTGGTAATCATTTTTGCTGGGTTTGTTTAGCTAGTTTTGGAACCGACGATGAATGCTACACTCATTTAGACCAAGACCATGTTGACTTTGTCTAGCTGGCATCGATAAACAACAGGCCCAAAGACCGCGGCAGAATAATGCATTTAATTGCTTAGGTTTGATTTAAGATGGGGATTCTCCAATAAGATAGCATCTAGGCTCTTCAGTAACATTTTTTTTTTTCGTTCTAATAGGTCATTTCTGGATTCTTGAGTTGCTAAAAGATTAAAGATTTAAATTCAGTTAATTTTCGAAATTCTTCACGTGTACATGATAATCTGAAAATTAAGCCAAGGTTTGGCTTTATACTCGTCGATTGTTTTAATTACTTTATGTTGAAATTAAAAGAAATGCTTATTTACAAGTATATTTGTATTTGACAGTCTAGCTAACTCAGTGTCAGTGAGTAGGCACTGAACCAATATCCAGAAGGTGGGGTTCGATCCTGGTGTTGATCGCGAATTGTCCCCAGGACTTTCCATTTGTCAATGGTGTAGGGCGGTGGAAACGTATCAAGTTGTTCGAGTGGGACGAAAAACTGAAGTCCCGTGAACACCCTGTCCGGGTAAAATTTCTTCCATAAAACACTGTATGACATAGCCCGTCTTCATTAGCCCAGTTGGCACGAACACGTAGGGCGTTCAACAGAATTTCATTTAATATTTTGTTTCCGTAAATACATTTAAACATAAGGTTTTTTGGTCTGTAATGAATGAGTGCTGCAATCTGATTAAAATACAAATCTATATTTCGTTTCGTTTATTTTATACTTTCAAAAGCCTGCACTACATGAGGATCTGGGAGAACGCTAGATCGGAGACGGTCCTACGCATTTTAGCACATATGACGTCATATATAGATTGTGGGTTAGGGTTAGGGTAAGGGCTAGGACCTGTAGATTTGGTCAAAGTCCCGAGATGTAAACAGGACTAGCCCTAACCCTAACCCATGATCAAGCCTAACCCTTACCCTAACCCACAATTCACAAATGACGTCACAATTTGCGTAGGACCGTCTCCGATCTAGCGTTCTCCGAGGATCTGACCAGTTGTAGCGATAGGTCGCGTCAGACGTCATACGAGCAGCTGTTGACCCTATAACAAGACATCTTATTAATCAATCAGCGTTGATGTTTCTAGTGGTTTACCCACAGTTCCATGCATGAAAGGGCCAAGAACTCGCCGTAACATCCCGTTTCATTGGCTAATCCCCAACTTCAACAAAAACGCCGTTACTATAACAACTCTTCCAAATCCTAGTGTAGTAAAGACAAGTAAAACGAAATTTCAAACTATATAAAAACGAAACGAAACAAGAGTACTATTACAATAATTTATCCGAATGTTTATTATTATTTATATATTTTGCTGCATGTTATTTTCAATTTATTAAGATGATGATGTAAATTATAATTAATATTATATATTTTATGTATAACTAATATTATATATTATAAAACGGTGAATATTTTTAGCTTAATTAATATTATATATTATAAACCGGTGAATATTATGTGCATAATTAATATTATATATTATAAATTGGTGAATATGTTTAGCATAATTAATATAATATATTATAAACTAGTGAATATTTTGTGTATAACTAATGTTATATATTATAAATCGGTGAATATTTTGTGTATGATGAATATTATATATTATAAAACGGTGAATATTTAGTGCATAATTAATATTTTACGTTAAAAACTGGTGAATATTTTGTGTATAATGAATATTATATATTATAAACTGGGGAATATTTTGTGCATAATTAATATTACATATTATTTGACAGTCTAGCTGACTCAGTAAGTAGGCGCTGAACCAATATGTAAAAGGTCCGGGGTTCGATCCTGGTGATTATATATTTTGTGTTTAACTAATGTTATATATTATAAACCGAAAACTTTTGTGTATAATTAATAAAATTATAAACCGGTGAATATTTTGTGTATAATGAATATTATAGATTATAAATTAGTGAATATTTTGTGTATAATGAATATTATATATTATAAATTAGTGAATATTTTGTGTATAATGAATATTATATATTATAAACCGGGGAATATTTTGTGCATAATTAATATCTTATATTAAAAACTGGTGAATATTTTGTATATAATGAATATTATATATTATGAACTGGTGAATATTTTGTGCATAATTAATATTATGTATTACGCATGGACCCGGTCCGTTAATGCCTATCTTAAATCTTTGCAATGTTATTGAAATTTATGGATAATTAGTAGTGTCTAGATACTATCATTATATATCATCTTTATGTGCATACTGTTTTCTGGAGATTGTAGCCTATTCCTACACTAACGACGATAACACGAAATAAATAATTAAATTGATACTTTTAATAAACGAGAGACCAAAACTGGATAACGGCCACAATAACGACATAGGTATCGCTAGAGCGAGAGCCGGTCACCAGACTGAAGATGACGTGTTAAATATAATTACGTGATATATATCGTTACATTAATCATATATTGAGCAAGAGCTAAATCTGCCTAATTGTAGGTCTTTCTTTAGTCCTAAAATGTTAAATAAACTTAATTGGAGATTAATTAAATTATCCAGAGCATAAAGATGTCAACGCTAGACTGTCATATTTGTTGGATTATGATGCATAACTTTCCTTCGCGATTTAATGATTAAATGGATAATCGGGACTATGATTTGTGTCGTACCGACTGTAGTTATGATGATCGAGACTAGGCGGAACTTTCAATCGTTTAATCCTAGGTTCATAGTGGATCAATTTGACTGAAATTTGCCTTTACCTTATATAGTGTTTAACTATTATAGCGAGAACTGCCAACTCGTTACTTAATCTCCCATAATGTATCTTTAAGTATAATCCCAAACAGTTTAAAGACTTGAGTCAATTACTACTTTAACTAAGATTTTATAATAAAATATATACAATGATACACTATATCATGCATAATTGAAATAAGTTTTAAAAAAATAAAACTTGTGTATAAGAAATAGGATCTATATACATGTATCTTTATATTACAGTTGTGGCTTAAATATATTACATATCAATTTCATTTTAGAAATATATTTTTCAAAATTTGTATATGTCCTCTATGGAATAAATTAAGTTTATCTGTGTAATGGTTTTGTTTAGATATACCCAACAGCAGCAAGACATGTTCCCGGTCGGTTCAGAAAATAGGACGACAAATCCTGTTTCATTTTTACTTAATACGGTGAGGGGTGGGTGGCGTCTGGTGGGATTCCAAATTTACCCAAAAAATTCAACGAATCTTCAATTTTTATGCAATAGTTAAACACGTCCTATAGACACAACACCCTCGTTTAACGTGTACATTTTCCACGAACTGTCAATCAGATTACGTCATACAATCCCATTTGGTTCAATTTCCCAGAATGTGTTAATCGTTTTCTCCTTAAAGCGAGAATAACACGAAAGCAAAATTAAAAATATTTTAAAACATAGGTGTGTTAAACCTGCGCGTTAGTATTAACCCAATGATACCTCGGTTTTTCCATTCGAACGATTGGAAGATAAGTGGGCGTGCCAAAGTTCTTCTTCCTGATATAATTTGTCAAATATACTGAAAATAAAATATGTAGAGAGAGGGAGAAATGGAGTTTAACGTCCACTCAACACAAACTAGGTCATTTCGGGACTAACATATGGTAATTCGATTGCGCGTAGTGGTTTTTTCAGCAGTGGGAGGAAACCGGAATGCTCGGAGGAAACCCACGAGGTTGAGAAGGCGCCCTATCTCCATGCCACATACGCTCACATCAGGGCTCGAAACCACAGCCGCAAGCCAGAGATGACCGGCCAGCTAGAGGTCGAAGACCACTAGGCCATCCCAACCCCCCGAAAATAAAATAGAATGAAAAGAAATGGGGTTTACCGTTCTATTCCGACTGGGCTAACGAAGACGGCTATACACCTGTGGTGTGCTATGACGGACGTTTTTGGACGGACAGCGGTGCTTCGGACAGCTCTTGTATCGAATTCAAACTACCAAGCGTTCTTTTACGTTTACGCCTATGTGTGCACGGGACCTCGGTTTTTCGTCCCATTCGAACGACTATATACGTTGTCCCTTGCTAGGCCTTCTTCCCTGTATCCTTGACAAGGTGGAACCACTCTGGAAACTTTCTCGGTCAACAGCGGGATAGAGCTGCACGAAATCGCCTAGGTGACCACCGCGGCTGCCCAATCAAGACAAACCTACGGGTAGAACATATAATATAATATACACAGCTATTTCAAACACGATAAGTGAATGGATCCGGGGGCCAGCCTTTGAGCCCCACCCCACCCCACCCGGATGTTTAAATCCAGACTTTCCTTATTGGTTTGTTCGTACACAATTATTTAAATTTGTTGATTTCTTTTTTTGTAAAAAATCAACTGAGCGCAGCCACTGAAAAAGCAGTTATAGTTCTAAAGGGGGGGGGGGCGTCATTGAAACTTTTGCCCTGGGGCGCCACATAGGCCTATGAGGGCGCTGTTAACTTAACGAGCTATGGTAATTTATATGATTATTTACACTTCACAGAGAATTACGAAAGTCTTCTAATGTCTCTGTAAAAGATGACTGTCTACAACACGTGCAATCACATCACACGGCGCGTGCATTGTTTACATAAGACGTAACTGGTTCTGAAAGAATGGTGCCTTTTACTCATTTTAATACCCATTTACACCAATTAGAAAATAATTTTTACCTACAAATACTTCAAACGTCTTTATTCACTATTCTAATACATAAAAAATGCATTAATTTGTCGGAGGAAAAACGTTAATATTGGGGATTCATGTCATCCTTATCAGTGTGGTTAAGTGGGTAAGACGCTTGCTCGCGTTTACAAGAAAAAAAAGACGATGGCTCGCTAGCCTGGAGGTCGGGTATTCGATCACTGCATTGGTCAAGAAAGTTCATCCAGATTTTCCGGCGTCGTTTCCTCTTGTCAGTGATACAGGACGGGGGGCCTGACAAGAACAGCTTTCTAGTCGTTCGGTGGGACGAAAATTCGAGGTCTCGTGCATGTACACATTGGTGTGTGCGTAAAAGATCACTTGGCAGTTGGAATTCGATATAAGAGTAGGCCGTAGCGCCGCTGCTCGGGCAATATTGCCCTCATAACACACTGTATGACGTATGCCCGTTTTCCCTTAGCCCAGGTTAGGTGCAGAACAATAGGACGTTAAACCCCATTTCATTTCATTTCATTTCCTTATCAGTAACTGTAGCGGTCTTGAGGCGATATTCACTGCTGATCACAATCTGAACGGCAGACTCACCCTACCTGCAGAGAAGTGACTCTGACACAGTGAATGGCCATGATATCCACATGACGTTATCTAAACGTCACAGGTCGTGAGATCAACGCAATGAACTCAGCTTTCTTTTAAACAAACAAACGAAAGTAAAATGAATTCGACGAACAGAAAAATGCGTCGTATCAGGGTTGTCTGTTCAATAGCACGGACACAATTCGAGATTGAATAATAAGTCCCCGGAAGAAAATGGGATTTTAATATAATTAGCAAGTTTTAACGGAC
Organism: Patella depressa; assembly: GCA_948474765.1. Lineage (NCBI taxonomy): Eukaryota > Metazoa > Mollusca > Gastropoda > Patellidae > Patella > Patella depressa. The sequence goes on from OX419720.1 coordinate 11,226,392, forward strand.
ATTTGACACACGCGGAGGCTGCCCTATTGGCACTATTTCGTGCTTCGGTCGGGTCTATTTCACATATACACATGCAATCAATTCTGCTAATGTTTCTAGCGTGGGGATTGACTAATAGTTAATTTATTTCAGTTCTAAACACAAATTCTGGATGGGATTACTGAGCAAAATGGCCATTCACTGTATACGTGCGAAAAAAAAAGCAGCTACCGTTTCGTACGTTTGTTACAGTTTGCTGTCAATGGGTACTGTCATATGCTTGCGTCATTATATGCGTTAATTACGAATGTATACACACGTAATAGGTAAATTTCCGGGAAAGAAAAATAATTGAAACCGAAACTGAAACCGTAAATAATGAAATGATCGTTCATATTAACATTTCATTTTTATAAGTTGTCTTAAATATTCCGTGTCACTAAATTTAATTCAGAATTTACTAATACCATTAAAATATGGATGATTAATGTTTAGAATTCCTAATTATTTTTTTTAAAATTTAAAATCAGTATAATTTTTAGAATTATGCTGCCCCCCACCCCATGTTTATTGTCCCCCCCCCCCCCCCAGACACACACAAAAACACACACACAAACATAGACAAAGGTAAAAAACGAAAAAGCGTCTTATATAATTGGGTTTTATAAATTATTTTCCCGGAAATCACAGGACGACAAATACTAGTTAAAATGTATCTTGGATTTTTCCAGATTTTTTCACCCTGTCTAATTAAAGGAAACAAAGAAATTCAATCGAACGCGAATGCAAAATCATTTAAATGTATGCAATTGTATTTGTACATTATTTATATCTGTTTAGTTAAAGGAGCTAAGTCACTAATATTTGGGGCCTAGAATTTGAAACAAATGGGTCGTAAGCGATATGATAATGTAATATGAATGTATATAAACTGATTTACATTCAATCGTTTCCGTTTTTACTCTATAATATCAAATCAGTTATGTCTGACGAAGTACACCAGAAGTCTCAATTGAATCACAATATATATAGCGTTATTCCAGTCTATACATAATATTTATTGTGCATGCTCACCGTTTGAGATATAATTTGGAGTATACCTAGCCACGTTATTTGGGTCCCTAGCTGAAAATGAGTCTGAAACGCCGTATGGTAAAAAAATTATTTCGTCTTAAATATTGGATGTCAGAAGCCCATCTTTTCCTGGTAAGACCACGCCATCTATGTTGATTTAAATTGACAAATAATTTGTGTTTTCAACGTCGAAGACTTTCAATGATATTGAGTTAGAGACTTAACTACTTTAAGGAATCATATTTTAAGAAATTGGTATAAATTTTTAATGAATAATGTTTATCATTATTATTATCCCGTATTTTTAATGAATCGTCCATCATGAACAGATTTGTAATGGTTTTATTTTCTAGAGAAAAACACACCGAAATACGCAGTAATTATTCATGCCTATATATGGATATATTTCTCTGGAATAACCATTTTATATAAAGTACGATTATGTCATACCTATCTGATATACTCCTCGACTAAACCTGATCAGCTGTCATATGAGAAGTGACATTTACCGTGGTAAGTATTAAACTATTGGCCGTTATTTTCATTGTATAGTAAGTATCAAACACCTTATATATTACCTGGATATTTTTCTTACCTGTTATAAGTTAAAGCTAAACCATTATCTATTGTAGTAAAATATAAATTTGATTCAATTATTAGTTATTTTATCACAGTAAGATTTTAACCATTATTACGATTTTATTGTATCAAAGTAAAATTTATTTAAATAAAAAAATAAATTTGAATCAATTAATATTGATAAAAAGCAAAATATAATTTTGAATAAATTATTATGTTAATGTATATTTAGATCTTATTTTATCAAAGTAAAATCTATCAAAGTAAAATTTAATTTTTGAATCAATTATTATATTAAGTAAAATAAAAATTTGAATTAATTATTATTCACTGAAGTAAAATAAAAATATGAATCAATTATTATTTATAAATGTAAAATTTAAATTTACATAAAATTATATATAAAGTAAAATTTAATTTGCAATAAAAGAGAGAGAGAGAAATGGGGTTTAACGTCCACTCTACACAAACTAGGTCATTTGGGACTAACATATGGTTTCATTTTATTTCAATAATTTGCTTGCGCGTAGGGGTCTTTAGCAGTCGGAGGAAACCAGAGTGCCCGGAGGAAACACACGAGGTTGAGGAGGCGCCCCTATCTCCATGCCACATACGCTCGCACCAGGGATCGAAACCACAGCCGCAAGCCACAGGTGACAGGCCAGCTAGAGGTCGAAGCGCGGCACTCTAGACCACTAGGCCATCCCAACCCCCCAATTTGCAATAAATAATTAGTCATGAAGTAAAATTCAAATTTGAATAGATCTTTTTTTTATCGCAGTAAAATTTAAATGAGAATCAACAAGTGAAATTTGAATTAGAATCAATTAGTGAAATTTAAATTTGAATCAATTAATTAGTGAAATTTAAATGAGAATCAATAAGTGAAATTTAAATTTGAATCAATTAGTGAAATTTAAATTTGAATCAATCAGTAAAATAAAATAATATATATATATGTATTTTTTTCTGTTTGAAAATGAAAGAAAAACCTAAATTTCAATGAAATGTTGAAGTTTTTGTTCTTATTCTGCCAACTATTATTGAGAGTTGGGTTGTCGAATGGTTTAATGCGCGCGCATTAGATCACAAGGTTTGTCATTGAGTCAAAAATGACGTGGTTTCGATTACCCCCTTCTACGCGTCTGCGCATAGGGTCGCCTTTCAACCCCGTGTGTTTTTCGCCGGGTCCTACGGTTTCCTCCAACAGCCAAAGACCCCACGCGCAAGCAAATTATTGAAATAAAATTGAACCATCACGTTAGTTCCAATAAGACCTAGTTTGTGTAGAGTGGACGGTAACCCCATTTGTCTCCTTCTATTTCCCCCTATCAACCTTCCAATCAGTAATTTCAACATTATTTGGCTGTTACAATATTGTTCATGAAATAGTTTTATATATTATATGTTTCCCATCCTGAAGGAATGATTGATTTCTTACTGAAAGTTACGTAATAGTTCATATAGATAGACACGGTCAGTCTGACATTAACGTACATGTACTGCAATTTCCCTTCAATGGCTAAGTTTTCGCATGAAATGTAAAGCCAATTTTCTTCGTAAATCAAAAATTCTGGGAAATGAATACCCTAACGAATTAATGATTCTTCAGTAGCTAAGTTTTCGAATGCAATAAGAAGAAAATAATTTTGACCTTCGGCTTTTTGTAGTGTAATGTGTTGTTACTTGACAATATTAGGTTGTTACTGGATAATATTCAATCTGTTGCACAGAGAATTACTTACGAATAAGCGAATATTCACTGCGGGATCAGTTTGGATACTATTGGGTAGTATTTGGTAGTACGTGGGCTATTGGGTTATTATTTGCTTGTTTTGGGAGATATAGTGAGATAAATGGAAGAGCCAGACATTGGTAATCGCGTTTTACGACCAGTAGTAATTTAGATACAGGATATTTCGCAAACTGATCCCGCAGTGAATATTCGCTTGGCCGTAACAATCACTGATAAGCATGACATCGACGAGGCTTAATGAGTACGGCATATTAACTTTTTGACTCCGACAAATTAAATTCTCAAACATTTTTTTGAGGTTAAAGAAAAATAAATAAAGACGTTTGAAGTATTTGTAGTTGAAAAATATTTCCTATTTAGTGTAAATGGGTATTAAAATGAGTAAAATGCATCATTTTGCCCGAAGCAGTTAGGTGTTAAGTAAACATTGCACGAGTCGTTGGGCAAATCACTAACGCCGCGTGCAGTCAACGCACGTGTTGTGGACAGTCATCTGTTACAGAGATAATTCGTAAGTAATTCTCTATTAAACAGATTGGTAAGGTACTGTGTATACTTTAATGATTGTTAGCAATTTCTGAGCGGGGGGGGGGGGGGGGCGAGCATTTCACGCGGGGGGGGGGGGGGCATGCCCCCCGCGCCCGCCTGTAGATACGGGCCCGCGCACGCCCCCAAACACACACCCTCATTGAACGAGAAAATGTTCATATCAAATGATTAAAGGACGTTGAATTCTTGGTTTTAAATCAAAACTGAAATAAGGATTCAGAATTAAAAAACATTTGAGCGCTCAGCGAAATGCTATTTTGGACAGCTAGGTTTCTTCGTAAAATGAAAATACTAGGAACTGAACAATAGCCCATAACGTAAAGTGAATTGATTTATTTGTGAGAACTACACTGAAAAAAAACTTGTGTTGAAACAACACAAACTTGTGTTGAAACAACACAAACTTGTGTTGTTTTCAACACAAGTTGGGTGTTACTATTTAACAACACAAACTTGTGTTAAATGTTGAAACAATACAAGACTTGTGTTAAAATTTAGCAAACAACACAAACTTGTGTGAAAAGTTACACAATACATGTGGTGAAATTTCTGAAACTTGTGTTGAAATTTCTGAAACTTGTGTGGATCAATACAAACTTGTGTATAACTACCAACCAAAAACTTGTGTTGTATTTTCACCCAATTTGTATCTATTATAGCAAGCTTCCCCTTGCAGTACCCCCACCCCCTTTACTCTGTTTAACCTGTAATGTTTGAATAATGAGGTAACAATAATATTTTTTTGATTAAATTATTATTTATTCAAACATGATGAGAAAAAAGTAAATAATATACATTTGAATGTTAACAGAAAAACAGAAAAATAATTATTATACTAACAAAATTGTGTTATATAATGCCCCCCCCCCCCTTTCCCCATGCCAAAATATAAAAAAAGTAATTTTTTTTTACACTAAAACAAGAACTGAGAAAATATAAAGATATATACACAGTATTTCTACCCCATACCCCCAAAATATATAATTCAAAAATGTCTAAATTTAATAACATCCAAACCAAGCACTAATAAGATTAATTATGCACTAATATTTTATGACATTTTTACATAAATGGAGCAAAGCATCAAGATTACATAATTTAAAAGAAAGTTGCAAATACATGTATTAAATAATATGTACATAAGCAAGGGAGGGGCGGCATAATGGTTCAATGAGTATAAGACGTTGGCCGAGAATTTTCAGCTAGATTTTCGGTCATAGGTCCATCATGTCAGTAGTGTAGGACATGGCAAGGTATAATTGGGCACAAGCCCGGAATCGACCCTCCCCCCTCCCCATTGTGTTCACTTTAAGGACCCTAGATAATTGAATTATTTGACTCAATGACAAGACCTTCTGATCCAATGAGGGTGTGTTTACCATTTGCGCCCCCTCTCGGGTTCCCTTGACAGTTGAAATATTTGATATAAGAGTAGGTTAGTTGTAGGACAGGATCACCCTAATAACACAGAAAAGTAGAACGGGAAAGTCACCTTAATGCAGGTCAAGGCTTTTTGTAATTCTGGGTATATTTTATCTACATTTGGTTTCTAAATATTGCCTGTTAAATACTTTATGATTTCCGAACATATTTCTAAGTGAGTTATATGTCACTTTACTGTCTATATGATACATAAATTTGTAAAGAGAATTAAAATCTGATTGTGTTTGGGAGAATATTTAACATTAAAAACAAAAATAAATATTTAAAAATTGGGTCAAATGCATTCTTTTCCAGAACAAAAAAATAAATTGATGCCTGGGTTCTGTCGTTGTAATGATACATCAAAATCTCTTTCAATGGTGTTCCAGTCTAAAAAATTAAAAAAAAATAAGCAATAAGAATACTTGTTTATGGTTCACAATGTTTAAATAAACAATTCATTTTGCAACATCCAGAGTGAGTCTCTATTTTGTTTTAACTTTGCGTAACACTTAGTATGTCTTGTCCAGTTACAGACCCGGGCAGATTATTATATTCAAATCAAATGGGTTAGAACTTAGAAGTCAGAAAAAAATCGGGAGATCTGGGACTGAAACCTCATAATAGGTCAACAATTCATCCGGTTTCAACATGTATTGAGTTTCCAAATCCAAATTCACTACTACATCAGGACAGCGCCTATTTACTTGGCAATGTCTAATTATTTTGGCCCATTCATATTTTTTTTCCATTGGCAACAAATTAGATATTACCTTTTAAAATCTATTTGAAAAGTTAAATATTGTCCAACAAATTTATACTGCTATTTACAGTAAAAAAAACACTTATCACAACTATGGATGTGATTGTTAAAAATCAAGCATGCCAAGTACTTGAAAGGGCAGAGTACTAGGCATTGCCCCGATTAGAAAAACTACGATTACCAAGCAAGTGTATAGAACTAGTTCCTTAATTAAAAATACAAATATGTATGTTACTTACATTTTGCCCGATTATCAAATTTTGTGAGAAAAAATTTCCACAATATGAATAGCCATTTCAAACTGTCTTGATCTTTCTGATGTAGTTAACTGAGAAAAAAATATACTATATTAGTCGACTTAAATAGACTCAACAGTTATAAGATGAAAGCGTTAATTTAATTACATTGTATGTTAAATGTTTTAGTTAGCTTTGTCACAGATGAAACGAGATGAAAAAATGAAATGAAATGGAGTTTAGCGTCCTGTTGTTCAGCTCCCACTTGGCATATGCCAAACAGTGTGGTATGAGAGCAATTTTCCCAGGTACCTCGACCCTAAGGTCTACTCATATCAAATGTTAGTTACATTTTCCTGTTTATCAAGCTGTGTGAGAATAGTTTCCACAAGTAGCTATTTCCAACCATCTTAATATTTCTTCTCCTATAAATGCATCCTTGCATCTAAATTTCTTATGCATTAGGGACATCCAAATCTGATGATATGTTGAATTTCTCTCAGAGAAGGGGAACCTTGTTTATTCATATATGGCTGTTTCTAAATGTATATGTACATGTTAGAGGTACCAGTCAAGTCGTCCACAAGCAAAGTCGTCCACAGTGAAGTCGTCCACACCCGTTGGTGGAGTCGTCCACAACTGTTAGTGATGTCTTCCACAATTATTGGTGATGTCGTCCACAACTAAGAATAGGATAAGTAAAACAACTAAGAATAAGACTCGTACACAATTTAATCGCATAGAAGAAATAGCTAGTACTTGTTGACTATTTATTTTGATTTCAGATCGAATCACCGATGACTTATAATAAAGTTAATCGTATTGTTTGTATAATCGTACTTGGTAAGCGGTTGAAAGTTTCAACCTCTCTAAATAAACTGGTACGATAGTTTTCGGGTAGTGGCAGCGTGTACCTACTCTACAACTTTCGGAAGTTTCCCCAATCCCTTTACTAATTGATTAGTACGTCGTGGCCGACGGAAGTACAATTCGTAATTATATTCAACACCTATTGCAGATCTATTTTACACCTTATAACTGTTTTGTTTCTCTTCACATTTTATGTTGACTTGATTTATATTAAAGTGTCTAGACCAAATATCTGTGTTGATCTGTTCAGGGAAGTGTTACCTTTTGGCTGACCCCTTGCCCTCGTCTATCGATCAGGATTTTATGTTAGCGGAAAGGGGTTGCGTATTGCGTTAATATTAGCCCTTGGGCACGCTACACAAGCTTGCGTTCTTTACCTATTCATAGGTTACATTTTGAACCATTGCGTTTCATTTAGCATGTAGGTATATTCTTTATTTCGAGTGTATATTATAGATTGTAGTGTTTTATATACCATGTAATATTCTTTATTTGGATTGTATGCTACAGATTGTGTAGTATTTTCAGATAACGAAAATATCAGACATTTTGTCATGTCTTTAAACATGTTTACCTGATTAAATATTCATGGACCTAACCGAAACAACCAATCAGGATGTAATTTAATCTCTTGTGCATAATATACCATCTCAGCTTGTAATTTAATCAACCATAACGATCAGCGCAACCCTAACACGACATTCGTTGGAAAACATGGGCGGGCCCCTAGAGGGGTGTGTGCAGGCGATACATCGCCCCGGGCCTATGAAGCCCCTGGAGGCCCATAAAGATCTGTTAAATTTGATTTACGTCGACATGGCCAGTATTTGTGCAGCAGAGCCCGCGGTCCGATACCTGATGCCGTACTCTGAGAGGTGGGGGTAAAATTGGTCCTGCATCCGCACATGAAAATTGTTCCGTCGCCCCTGAGCATGAGTGTAGCACGTGAAACAAGAACCGCTTAAAGCGTTCTTTCATCCAAAATATTGCAAAAAATAAACCAACAAAGACAGCTATTACATGTATATAGATAGTATATTATATGATATTCGAACTTTTAATAAAATAAAAAAAAAATGATGTTTAGGGATATTAAAATCTGAAGCAAGTAGTGTTATACCGACACGTACATTTATAGTTCAAAGGTAAGCATGATAATATGTAAAGACATTAAACCGACAAAAAAGACAAATATATGTATAAATAACCTCAGCCCGCCTACGGTACGAAGTATAAAAAAACGCGGGTTTCAGAAAACAAATTTAAAACGTGGGTCGTTTGGTAGCGGTGTAGGAATATATTTCTGCATGGGGTTTATTTTGATGAAATTAGAATTGTTTTATTGAATAAAATGATTTACTTTGTTATTTATTCATGAACGGGGCCGCTCAAGCTTGTGGACGACTGTATCATCGTACTATTATATCCGGAAATTAAACTAAGTTGTGTGGACGACTCCATCAACGAGTGAGGATGATCACGCAGAACTCGGCACAAAAAACGTATACTATTACTAATAAGAAAGGAATACCCATGTCGCGAAAGTAAACTATGTCGTGTGGACGACTTTACCAACGTATTATTATATCCCAAAATTAAACTAAGTCTTGGCACCACAAATGTCTTTTGAAATTTCTTTAACTGTAGTTCTTTGTTGTCAATAATGTCATATTATTCTTTATCATCTGAAATAAGCAGAAGAGAACTTTTCTACAACACTTGTTCTCGGTGCATCAAAGTGATCAAATGTGATTATTTATTTTAAGCTTTTTGCTTCAAGCACCGCCAATTTATGTAAACTACAATTATAGTAGGAACATCAACCAACTGTAGAATAAAGTTGTTATGGTCATTACTTAATAAAGCAAGAGTGATATTTCAGTTATTATGCATTTAGGTAAAATCAACATACCAAGCATTATTTCTTGACTTTTGTCATATCTTCTGTATAGTTCCCTTGTTTGGTTTGTAATGAAACTGTTCTCGGCTCCTGGATAAAAATATATTACATGTATTGCTCAAAAATGGATAATAACAACTGAAGATGAAGTCAGAAGCCCCTTGACAAATTGACATGTTTCATCAATTAGTTCCACCATGGCAGTTGGGAATACAATATTTGCAAACAGTATTTTAGTATATTATTTATATTTTAGCGCTTTTGGCTCTAACAAATTTTGATGCATTTTAACGCTTTTAGGGACTATTGTTTTTTTATGAAAGGGTGTAACATTTGAACAAGTAAAAGCTTAATACGTGTATATGACAGCGTACTACATGAGCCAGGAAATTTCATTAAATTCAATTAACAAAAGTCAAAGAAATTCAATTGTCAAAAGTTTCTTGGTGTTCGTACTTGAAATGACAAAGCCCAAGACATTGCATGCCGAAGAACAACTAGATTGTGGAGAGTATGGACCCGGTTCCTCATTCAAAAACAAATATGCATGGTACTTACATAGCCTTTAACTGATTGGCAATCTCTGAGAACAAAATTTCCACAGCCATTTTCAACTGTCCCTTTGGCGGTTGGTCACTGAAATAAATATGCCAGATAGTAGTTGACTTGAATTAAGTTGACAGTTTTGATTTGATCATATTCACAATTACCCATGATCAGTTAAAACGTGTAAAATATAAGTTCAAAACCATAATCATATGCTGATACCCTCACATTTTTCTTCTGTACATGAATGTTGTTTTAGAGAATCCGATATTTTTGTAGTAAGATTTTTAAGTATGTAATTCCTTTATTATAATATGCAGAAAATCATATTTGTAGTATGTCATACTTTTATTATCTTTTTTCTAACTTTTATTCAGTCAGTAACCAGGCCCGTATCTAGGATTTTGTCGAGGGAGGGGCCATACATTGGAGCAAATGGTAATAATCAGGTTTGGTGTAGTCCCCAGCGGAGATAATGCGAAAATCATGTTTAAATCATCTATTAAAGAGCAGATATGTGAACTACAACAGTAACAAGGCAAACGAAAACGAAAATCAACTATGTCACACTAGGGCTGACGGGGGGGGGGGGAGGGACCTCCCCTGGATCCGCGCCCGGTTAGAAGATACAGTTAAGTGCACAACGCGCCCGGTTAGAAGATACAGTATTTAGTTGTGGGATGGGAAACAAGAATGGGCTTACATAAATTCATTTTCCTGTATCTTTATATAAAATGATAATTATAGGCAAAGGGCATTATTGTTAAAAAAAACTAATAATATAAAAATGTTACCGGTCCTTCTTTGCAAATTCTAAACGATCTGCTTAACACTGGAGGGCCACATGTACTACATCAGTGTCTGAAAAAAAATAATCTAATCATATTGACTGTGGCTGAAATTTTTCACATAATGTAGATTTCATTTCAACCAAAGAACTAACACAAAAGAGCAATAACATATTATTTAGTTTATGCACGAGTTAATTTCTATTTTGGCCAAATTTTCCAAATCAAAATGGCGGCGTAGAAGAAAAAAAAATGAATTGACTCTCGTGGAACGTACAAATTCTTACCTACTAACCCTAGTCGAACGATTTTTTTTGTTGAATATTTGGTAATGAATGTTAATTGACGCATGAACGAATAAATTTCATTGGTTATTTTTTAGTGAACCAATAATATTTAATTTCGATTTTAACAACCAATTAAATTAAATAAGACTTTAACTATTTTTTCCCACGCAGGCTGAATCAACTATAAAAACAACAATGTACTTAAATCACATTTAGATTATATATTCCTTTGATCTACCAGTTTATAGGGCCAATAAAAATCCTCAACTTGCAGACATTTTAACGGTAACCTGCCAAAACTTAGACAGCCATATCTTAGACAGCTTAAAACAACAAAATTTACGGTTAAGTGCACAACGCGCCCGGTTAGAAGATACAGTATTTAGTTGTGGGATGGGAAACAAGAATGGGCTTACATAAATTCATTTTCCTGTATCTTTATATAAAATGATAATTATAGGCAAAGGGCATTATTGTTAAAAAAAACTAATAATATAAAAATGTTACCGGTCCTTCTTTGCAAATTCTAAACGATCTGCTTAACACTGGAGGGCCACATGTACTACATCAGTGTCTGAAAAAAAATAATCTAATCATATTGACTGTGGCTGAAATTTTTCACATAATGTAGATTTCATTTCAACCAAAGAACTAACACAAAAGAGCAATAACATATTATTTAGTTTATGCACGAGTTAATTTCTATTTTGGCCAAATTTTCCAAATCAAAATGGCGGCGTAGAAGAAAAAAAAATGAATTGACTCTCGTGGAACGTACAAATTCTTACCTACTAACCCTAGTCGAACGATTTTTTTTGTTGAATATTTGGAATTCTAGTGATAATCGTGTAAAATTTCAGAAAAAGTAGATTATTATGATTACAGAATTAACCTACCTTTTCTTCCCCTTGCTTTGTCCGCCATTTTAGAAATACATGCGTTACTTCCGGTGTCCCATGGCTGTAGAAATCGGCAAACATCGGTAGAAAATGGCTGATTGGATTCAGTGTAGCTAAACTGATCGTCGGTATTATATTATAATCCAATAGTAGCAGCCGTCGGGCTGTTTAACGTCTGCTTCCACAAAAAGAATTTGCCACTAGAGGTATATTAAACTTAGAGAAGATACATTTGGTAATGAATGTTAATTGACGCATGAACGAATAAATTTCATTGGTTATTTTTTAGTGAACCAATAATATTTAATTTCGATTTTAACAACCAATTAAATTAAATAAGACTTTAACTATTTTTTCCCACGCAGGCTGAATCAACTATAAAAACAACAATGTACTTAAATCACATTTAGATTATATATTCCTTTGATCTACCAGTTTATAGGGCCAATAAAAATCCTCAACTTGCAGACATTTTAACGGTAACCTGCCAAAACTTAGACAGCCATATCTTAGACAGCTTAAAACAACAAAATTTACGGTTAAGTGCACAACTAATCCTCAACCTGTTACCTATATTTGATAATGGAATAGTCCGAGAAAATCTAGAAAAAATCCCAAAACTTAGCAAATTGTAACATTGGTATGTTAAAGCAGACTGATTAACAAGTACAAAACAAATATAGTACCATTTCTTTCATTTCTTTACCGATCAAGTTTTTACTTATATAAATAATAATAATTTTAATACTCTATGTTCACAAATCTTCAATGCAAATGTTAACAAAGTGTCTATCCGAGATGGATCAAATGGCCGACATGCATCCAGATACTGAATCTTGGTTTTGTCACCTCGTAGAGGGTGTGCATCTGTGTGGTCTCTTCTCTTGCTCTCTTCCGTAGATTGCTGAGGAACTTGATCTTGGTTGCTTCTTCAGGAGGGTGAATATGGTCGCTGACATTCCGACAAAAGTCACCCACAGTGGTGCACTTTCCGGAACATGCAGTAACTACACATCGCCAGTGTGTGCAGGTCTGTCTCACTTTGTTTCTGTTGTATAGAAAACCATCGAGGAAAACTTGCGGAGTTCCCTTCTGTGATGTGACAAATTCTACCTTTCGCAGTCCAACCATTTTATATTGCTGTATAAAGTTCAAAGGAAGTTATATTTTGAAATCAAAGCATCTCAGCTGCTTACACATCCTGTACTGCTCAAAGGTAGACATTTTAAAATCAAAACATCTTAGCTGCTTACATGTACTTAAATGTTTAATAATCACCCTTGGATCAAAGTTAGATATATTTATTGTTTTGATAATCAAACTTGCATCAAAGACATGCATTTTCAAATCAAAACATCTCAGCCCAACAAACTTAATCTCCCTATGGGTCAATTACACCACTGATTAGGACTGTTCCATTGCAGCTATGGGTGTTGTGTTAATTAATCACTTACTCCACTGTCTAAGTTATGGTTGTCTAAATTATGGCTGTCTAAGTTTTGGGAGATAACCATTTTAACTATAACAGACATCTTAACACCAATTAACATCCAATTAATTTCTGTCAAGCCATTGTCTGTGCAACAAATGTCGAACTAAATGGTGGATATTGTCTTAATAATCGTTTGTTAAGTAACTAAAACATTTAAAAAAAACAGAAACAAACAAATAATATAAGTTGACATAATTCGACCTCTTATTTTAGTTTTCGTTTAAAAAACAGTACATTTTCAGTCGAAAATATAATGATACGTTAGAATTTTCTTCACAAAACTTCACAAAAGTTTGCTCTGAATATAAACAATACCTAGGGGTTATTATGCAATTTTATATTTCACGACATACCTGTAATTAATAATAGATTAAAACAACACATTACTTGTGTTAATTATATGAAAACACACCAGATTGTATAAATCTACACAAGTTTGTGTTAATGCAATGCAAAACAGCACAAACTTGTGTAGGTTAGTTTTAACACAAGTACTTGTGTTGAGATCCAACACAAGTTTTTTTTCAGTGTACAGACAACGATCGAACGATTTTTATTATAATACACGAAAGCATACATGTATATAATAATCAGCGAACGGGTTTGTTAGATAAGAATTTGAAAATTGAATGAATAAAAAAAGGCTACCCTTTATACACTCACTGTGTTTGTTCCAGTTGAATCTATGCACTGACTGACGTATACGTTTCTTCAATTTTCGTTGTTTTGTTAGACAAGGTGTGTGCGTGGGCAGTGTTGTCTGTTGTAGTTTTAAAACCGATTAAAGAATAAATAAAATGTTTTTTTTTCTGAAAAATATCCAGTTATAAGGGAAATTATAATAATGATAATAATAGAATAACAATGTACTAAAAACACTTACTATACATTCATAAAATATAGGAGCCGACCTCCGGATTCGGTGAGCTGACCATTTTCCGAGCAATGTTTTTCAGGCACACATATGAAAGAGTGGGGAATATTAACTTGGTTTTTTTTTACATAATAATTGGTAAATTTATATTGTTGTGTAATTTTGTAATTAATTAAATATACACAACCATCACAGCTTTGTGGAAAAATCGTTTTAGTAAATGATTGATTCATACTTACGGAAGACCATAAGGGTCAATTTAATGAAAAACAAAATTCTGATTATCGTGTAATTATCATGAATGTGCCGATTTTGTAACATAAAATATAAAGAGTATGGCGACCATGAAATAAATTACTCATGTTCTTCATTGTATCTTATAATTGCAACATAACAATCTTATATAACTATCTTGTAATTACAAGCTCACCAGAAATTTTATTTTTTCATTTGATTTACCCTAATGGTCTTCCGTAGCACTTCGATTTAATATGAACATAAATATTTGATAAACTTTCAGAAAATCATGGCGAACGAGGAATTAATGAGAATTGCTAAAGACCTGGTGGCACCAGGTAAAGGAGTCTTACCTGTTGATGAACCTACAGGTAAGTTTTAAAGCACATGGACTATTCCGCGTTTATATCTTCCACGTCATACATTACCTATAGTCTGTTCCATATTTAAAGTAGCTAAGTCTCTAACTCTATATCATCCAATATCTTCAACATTGAAAACACGAATTTTTTATCAATTTACCTCAACACTGATGCTGTGATCTTATCGGTAATAGATTGGCTTCTGATATCCATATTTAAGACCAAAAAAACCCATTTTAGCATTGATGCCCGAATCGTGTACCATAATGCGTTTCAGCCCCAGCAAGAGACTCGAGGGAAGAGGTTTTAACCAATATACCAAATCAAACGGCGTATTTAGACTGGAAAAAGCAGACGCTAGAAATTTACATTTGCTGGCTTATTTCGCCGAACATAACTGATTTGAAATTAGAGTAAAAACGGAAACGATTGAACGTAAATCACTTTATATACATTCATATTCCAGTATTATATGCGTGCGACCCACTTTCTAGGTCCCAAAAGTTAACGATTTAGCTCCTTTAAACACACTGACTATTCCCTTAACATGGCTAAGTGGGTAAGACGAGGGCTCGCTAGCCTGGAGGTCCAAGCATTGGCCGAGAAAGTTTATCCAGACTTTCCGGTGTTGCAGGACAGATGGCCTGACAAGGACAGCTGTCTAGGCATTCGGATGGGACGAAATCCGAGGTTCCGTGTACAAATTGGCGTGCTCGTAAAAGATCCCTTGGCACTTGGCAGTTGGAATTCGATATAAGAGTAGACCATAGCACCGTTGCCCGGGTAAAATTTCCATCATAGCACAGTTTAGGAGCAAAACAGCAGGACGTTAAACCCCTATTTCATTTCCGTTAAAACTGCCACATAAAGTAGTAAAAAATGTATAGTGCAAGTTGAGTTTCTAACAATAAAATCCATCGAAAAATGACCGAATTCCGTACTGTATTTAGGAAGATACGATGATTTGAAAATTACGAAAAAATCGATATAGACGATATAGACAGGCACTCACCACTTGCCAATTGAGACTACAACCACTTCCGAGACGAAACTCGAAAAGTTGGCAGCAGTGGCGGATCCAGGAATTTTTTGAGGGGGGGTGACAACCCCATGTTTTGTCTCGCCGACCGCGGTTTACGGAGCTAATTTCTGCCGCTAGTAACATAGTGCTGATTGTGTGTCTGATAAGATGCGCACCATGTGCTATATAATATATATATACGACCATGCGTGCATGTCCCGGTGGCAGCTTGTAGGACCCGGGATTCATATACACCGTACTGTCCGCCCTTGGACAGTACGACAGCAAGCCAAAATGATAGGTCACTAATAGCGCGTGTGTTTATTTCCTATTTCTACTTTTTGAGTTGTAGTATAGCTTGGTATGGCTGTTGGCGCCTTCTAACTGACATAAATAAATTTTGTCGTAACTTATACTTTTGTCGTAACTTATACTTTTCGACTTTCGTGTTCTGAAGCGGCGAAAAGTAGAAATTATGAATGGTAGTTATAGGCTTCCATACATTTTGATCATTCAAATAAAATATGTTCCAAACATTTTACAATAAAGATTAAAAAGACAATACCACTCTCTAACGTATATTTTTTTATTTACATGTTTTTAAGGCATTTTAGGAAGTTTTTTCGAGGAGTCTAAGGCTGTGGCTGACACACTAGAAAATCGTTGTCGGCATCTAGAAATGTTGTTCACGTCTGACTCTCTAGCTAAATATATATCAGGAGTAATCTTCTTGGAACAGACCTTTCTGGAGAAAACCAAAGACGGCACCCCCTTCCTCGAACTTCTGGACCGTCTTCGTATTTTACCAGGAATAAAACTTGATCTTGGAATTATAGATCTGGAAAGCAGCCACGGTGAAAAGACTACAAAAGGTAATCTAGAGTTCGAAATGTTAAAGTTCGAAATGTTAATGTTATATTGCCATGGCGTCTTCAATAGCCCAGTCGAATAAGGCGAATAGGACGTTAAAGCTCATTTTATTTTATTTCTTATCGATTTTGTTTGCATGCATTGTGGTCCTCCTGCACTTAGCATTATATTTTATAGGATTGGATGATTTACCAGCAAGGTGTCGTAGGTACAAAGAAGAAGGTGCCAAGTTCGCTAAATGGAGGTCTGTGTTTAAAATAGGTGAACACACACCGTCACATCTGGCTATAGAAACAAATACAACACTATTAGCTAGATACGCTATTATATGCCAACAGGTATGCCATTTTTGAATCCACAGCTTGGCCAGGTTCAATTATACCGCAAATTTTCCCATTTTTTAAAAAAATTTAAATTGTATTATGTCATCTCCACCATAAGTTGTCGCACATTGTCCATCGCACATTGTCATCTTCATCGCTCTGAATGGTCATCGCGTTATGGGCTTCTAACTCCATCGCATAAAAGATAATTGTTTTGAAATTTCCGCGTAAAATCATTGTATGAATACACTTTAACCGTTTCGCTTTGTGGACTGTTCTGGGATGTTCAAATGGTAAATTTGTACCCAGATAAAAATTAACTGAAATTTGATATCATTTTATGAATGAAAAAACGCCAACTCCAAACCAAGTCCGAATGCCCATAAACAAGCTACTAATTTTGCCTATAACTGGTCTTTATTTTGACTTCAAATGCTATATTTATATAAACTTATTATTTAAACAATAATTCACATGGCAAGCCTCAAATCAAATCACTAGACGATCCGATGGTGCAGATGGAAACGGATAACAGTTCTTTATATAAATATTACGTAATGCATCTTTAATAGGCATTTATAAATTTATTTTATATAGAATGGTTTAGTACCTATTGTTGAGCCAGAAGTGTTATGTGATGGTGATCATGATTTGGAGAGAGCTCGATTAACGTCTATCAAGGTAAAATACATGTACATCATAAACTTGGTTCCGAATCCCTGGTTGTACGTGACAAGGGGTAGGGCCGCCTGTCCAACCTCGTGGGTTTTCTCCGGGTCCTCTGATTTCCTTCCACTGCCAAAGACCGCTACGCGCAAGCGAATTATTGAAATAAAATTAAACCATGTTAATCCCGAAATGACCTAGTTTGTGTTGATTAGACGTTAAAACCCATTTCTCTCTCCCTCTTTCTCGGACGTCTTCAGTTGTTATAAGTTATAATATGGTAGCACGATTTACCCACATTCACCCACATCTACCCAAATCCACCACTATTTCAATTCGTATCTGCTTTCTGTCATACATTTAATCATAATAGTAATCTTCTGAACGTATACACGCGTGGGATAGAACTCGGCAGCGACCCGTCTAGTAATCAATTCAACGACAAATCCCTGAAATTAATAGAATTTTGTTTGATGTTTATGCCAGGTTTTATCAGCCCAGGTGAAAGCACTGTTAGATCATGGAGTATTATTGGAAGGAATGTTGTTAAAGTGTAGTATGATCAGACCCGGCCAGACTTGTCCAACCGTGTGTACACCGGAACAAGTAGCTGAAGCAACAGTTGGTGTTTTATCCAGAGAAATACCCCCGGCTATACCAGGTTAATAAATTTTGTACAAATTTCACGTATGATTTGATTGACTATAACAAAACAGTTCACTACTCGTGGTAGCAAGAATCTATAAAATCAAAATCCAATTTAACAATTTATATTCACAATGTTATGCTATACTACGGGTACGGATACTACTTTTACTAGAGACTTTTGGCAAGCGAAATTTGTTCCACGTTACGTGATACGGGTGGAACGAATTCTGCTTGCTAAAAGTCTCTATTATCAGTTAATTCATTTATTTTTCACAATACGTTTTCCTCGCTCTGTTCTCAGTATAGGTTAAAAAGAACACCCCAGTTAGGTTTGTGGGGAGATCACTGACCGTAATGATCATGGTACATTGCCGGGCCAGGGGTTTGGGGTTTAAACTGTAGGTTAAGCTTACCTCATAAAATAATGTTTATTTTGAAATTTGCGTCGAAGCGGAGATATTCATGTAGATCATTTATACAGTGGGGTGAAATGATTTGTATTTGGATGTGACATCTCCCCCCCCCCCCCCATTGACATGACTTACACCTGCGTGTGACGTCTTTCTGGTTTGTGAATTATTTTGTATAAAACTGAACCACATTTACCAAACTTACTAAAAACCGAACACAATCAAAGATCAATTGTATATTTCAGGTATAACGTTTCTGTCTGGAGGTCTGTCGGAAATAGATGCTACCACTTATCTGAACGCTATTAACAAACACTCTGATGTAAAACCATGGCCTCTAACTTTCACCTTTGGAAGAGCTCTACAAGCCACGGTGATGAAGATTTGGGGCGGTAAAGACGAAAATGTTGCTGCTGCACAACGGGAATTCATCAAACGTGCCAAAGTAAGTGTTTATTTACATTATTTTTTACTAATCCCCCCCCTCCGCCTCCTCTTACGCCTTCTATGATTAACATGGAGGTTTGATGTTTAGAACTCTGCGGGATTTTTCAGTGCCGCCTCCCTTAAAGTCTGTGCAGGACAAAGTGTCGTACGACTGACAAACGTATAGTCATTCGGATTGGGCGAGATACCAAGATCCCATGTACAAATTGTTTAGGGAATTAATTTTAAGCCTTAATAGTTTAGTGCAGACGGGAAGGGGGAGCGACGTGGGGATAGGGTGGTTGGGTTTATAAGATATATAATTTTTTGATACTTTTAAACGTATTGTTATGTATCTTTCAGGCCAATAGCAAAGCTAGTTTGGGCAACTATTCATCAGAAGACGAGGGCAATGGCGAAGATGATGACGCACACGTGTCTCTCTACAAAGAAGATTATTCCTATTAGAAATAAAATACATCCGTTCTGGATTTTAACAGGGATGTGTCCATCTGGGAATTTTGTGTGTGTGTGTGTGTGTGTGGGGGGGGGGGGGTAATAATACATCTTTATGATATCAATGTTCCTAATCGTTCAGCAATATAAATACTCACATCATTATACATTTTTGGGGACTAGGGGTGGGGATGTTACGGATTTTTTTTGGAGGGGCTGAGGGTTAGCCGGCTAAGAAAACTCCAAAGAAATCATTATTGTTGGCGAAATATTTTTTTTTTATTGGGGGGGGGGGGTCTAATTACATCCAAATATTAAATATGCTTTATTCTGCCCATTGCAGATCTTTGGTGGGCGTTTTAATCTATGTAAATATCTTCTAATTTTTTTTTCTTTTTTTCTTTTTTGATATTTATTAAAGTTAAGATACATTACAAAACTATGTAATACAGTACATACAATACAATACAACACAGACAATACAATACAATACAATACAAAAACAAAAACAAAAGATACAACATAAAAACATGCAACATTACATATTGATAGTCTACACAACACAACATATAAGTATATTATAAACAGAAATATTTATATAATCATCTTATGCATATAATATTATAAATTCATTTCCAATATACGTGTCCAATTACTTCTAATCTCGTTATGAGTGTTATTTTCTATATTAGCTATGTGTTTTATAAACGATAGATATTTATTCTTTTGCGGAGCATTTTTTTAAAAAATTTTCGCTATAGTTATAATATTTAGTTAAGAATAATACATGTAGATGGTTTGTTATGGTCCACTCTGACCTATTAAGAAATGCCCTTTGGTCAAAAAGTCCAAAGTGGATATTTTGCCTTTTCAAAACGATTTCTATATCTAATTTATTAACTAGTTTATGAAATTCAGACCAAATTTTACTAGAGTAATAACAGTAGTAGAAAAGATGTTATATGTTTTCAATGGCGGCACTGCAGAAATCACACAAGTTAGAAGACTTTAATTTCCATTTGAGTAAAGTATTATAGATACAAGTGGAAAGGTTTAATGGCTTTCCTATTTTCTACTTGATACCTTGAAAAGTTAATTTATTTTGTTCACTGTTATCAGTATTTAAATCTTTTACATATACAATATTATCATTTAATAGATTAAAATTATATATTAGCCTGTTCTTTATTATTATATTTTTATTATTCCAAATAAGTTGATCTTCGAGATTATCAATAGTATCAATGTGGCTTGTAAATACATCTTCCCAATTTTGATAGATTTTTATAGAATGTTGGTAGTTGTAATAGTGTCGATTTATAGTTGCACATTGGCAATATATGTCCACCGCACTCTTTTAGCATAAAGTTGTATAATACTTTCCAGGGTTGTTCTGCTTTATCCAAAATATACATTGCGCCTTTAACATTGATTCAACACAATCATTTTAAGTCCACCTTTTTCATAGTTTTGAATTAATACATTTCGTTTAATTTTATCATTTCCATCCCAGATAAATTTGTATACTATTCTGTTAAATTCTTTAATAAGTTAACAGGAATTGGTAGTGATACTGAAGGATATAAGATTTTAGGAACAGCAAATGTTTTTACAATCTGTATTTTTCCCATTAATGATAATCGATTGTTCCATTTACTTAAGGTTTGCTCGATTTCTTGATATTTATCGTTGAAATTTAACTTAAATGATATATTTTCATCACAGGAGAAGTATATTCCTAATATTTTGATGTAATTTGTAAATATTTTAATTCCAAGAGATTTGATTTCGTCATCATTATTAAAGTTTTTATAATTTAGATTATATATTTAAGTTTTTGATAAGTTGATTTCTAAACCTGAAATTTTATAAAATAGTTTTAAGGCCTTAAGTAGATGTCTTGCAGATTTTAATCTCTTAAAAATACTAACACGTCATCAGCAAAGGCTGTAACCTTAATATTTTGTTTTCCAAATTGTATTCCAAATATATTTGTGTTATGTCTTATCTGATTTAATAGTATTTCAATGCAAAGATTAAAGATACTTGAACTTAGTGGATCTCCTTGTCTAACACCCCGCTTAACATCAAAATAGTTAGTAGTAAATCCTTTGTTTAAAACTGCACATGTAATATTTTTGTAAAGAGTACTCATCCATCTGACAAAGTTTGATTTAAAGCCGAATACCTTTAAAGTTTTAAAAATAAAGTCGCGAGAAATGATATCAAAAGCTTTACGGAAGTCCAATTCCATCAGAAAACCTGTAATTTGTTTCTTTTTAGAGATATGTATTAGGTCATGTATTACCCTAGTATTTTCTTGAATATGACGACCTTGTATAAAACCAGTTTGACATGGATGAATTAGTAGCGGTAAATGTTCCCTCAGTCGATTATTTGAGACTTTGCTAATTATTTTTACATCAACGTTAATTGATGTGATTGGTCTCCAGTTATTCAACAGTGCTTTATCCTTATCTGTTTTGGTTTTATTATTGATTGTTTTTGTGATGAGGACAATGATTCATTTTCAAAAGAACTATCATAACATTTTAAAACATTTTTCTATGTAAATATCTGCATTCCGATGTTCTAGAGAGCTGATTATTGTCCCCTCGTGTTAAAAATGTTTAAATAATAGTTTATATAACATTTGAAGATAAAATAAAGACCTGTAATACACAGATTTAGCTATTTCTATTACATGTACATAATATGTTCGTTCAGTATTGTCACCCGTCTAGTGATGTGTTAGTCAGTCGCTGTCATTCATTGTGATATTTTCTCCCACACCCCTTTTTTTTAGCATGCACTTAAATCAAAATGTTTAAAAATAAATAAAATAAAATCCATTACTATTAAAATTTAATCAATATTTTATTTATGGCCTCATTGCATTGTGATATTTATTATTTTATATTTATGATTAGTTATTTCATTAATAAAAAAATGCATGAAACCTTTTTCTCTTTTTTAATGATTTTTTCTGGTATTAAGGAAGAATATTTTAATTTTTCAAGATTGATTCCAACTTGTCGGACCTTGTCATGAATTTGAAGTTAACGAGGGGGTTGGAATGGGGGTTGTTGGAATTTGGCATCCTATAGGCTACTGTCCTGCCCCTACTGTGTTATAAGGCAAATTTAGGCGCTACATTCCAACTGCAAATGGATATTTTACATGCAGGGCGATGTATCAATAGACCCGTTTTTTGTCCCATCCAAATGGCTAAGCATTGTACCTTGCCAGGTTCACTGTCCTGCACCACTGACAAGGGAAGACCACACCAAAAAAATCCTGATGAACTGTCTCGGCAATCAACACAGAGTTAACCTGTGACCTCCATCCTTGAATATATAACATGCGTAATGACAACTTACTATGTATGTTTCTTAGAGTAAAAGATATCCTAGAGCATGTTCATTTTATAATGACCATCAAAACAAAGATATATTTACCAACCAGTCTCCATTAAACTATAAAAAACCTGGTTGGAATTATTAAAAACTTTGTTGACATGAAATTCATTTTTGATTTTAGAACTGGAACTGATGACCTTGCTGTCTGTGGGCATATAATTGATCCTCATCGGAATGGGGTGCGGACAATCATATACAACCTACTCTCATCCATAATCTCCACTCTCAACCATAGCTCCACTCTCATATACAATCTCCACTCTCATCCACAATCTCTGCTTTCATCCACAATCTCCACAATCATATACACTCTACTCTCATCCATAATTTCACTCTCATCCACAATCTCCACTCTCATCCACAATCTCCACTCTCATCCACAATCTCCACTCTCATCATTAAATTTGCTCTCATCCACAATCTCCACTCTCATCTGCAACTCCACAATCTCCACTCTCACCAACAACTCCACAATAAACCACAACTCCACAATCCCCACACTCATTCACAAACACTCATCCAGTAGTCAAATCCCATCCATTACTCCACGCCCATCCACAACTCCACAAAAAAAAATAAAGACCTTGATCAAAATAAGTTAAAGTTTAATATGAACATTTTAAACAGAAACAAATACCGGTAACATAATATCAACAAAATCTAGAATATAGATCTGGCTATATAATAATTAATTTAATATATATTTCTTATACACACCTGGTACAATGATACAAAATAAACAACCTCCAAATATAATTTTCGGACAACAGTATCATTTATACAATAAAATATCACAGTTTTAATAATATATAATTAATAATACATGTATATAAACGCTAATTAAAATCTATAACACAACATGTGTAGATATATTTACATTATTAGCGGGAAAGCAGGGCTTGAAATTAACTTCAGGATTGTGGAGTTTTATTTCTCTTTGTCGGGGTTAACTACCGCTTTGAGTGATATTGTAGTTTTGCTAATGGCATGTTGATATTGGTAATTGGTGTCTAACTAGCGTGACGGAGTATAAAAATTTTAGCTACCATTGACTGAAACACAGAAATATATTGGCATCGTTTCTCCCACCAAACCACAATTTGTTCTCTAATTTTTTTTTCTTGATTTAGGTCTAGAAACGGAATACAATATAAAAATTTACCAGTACCCGTAGGCTTTGAAGACTAAAGAAATTCATAGAGGACTAGCAAATATCTTGTAAAATATGTCCTCTGATGTATTTGAAAAAAAAGGAGTTAATTTCAAGCCCCCAAGGAGGGTATTTTGCAAGCTTTTAAATTACAACTGGCTGATATATGGAATTGTATGTGCGAAACTTAGATACAGTGATACAAATAGAGACTACAACAAGAACTACTTCTAATCTGAGATCTAACATTGGCTTCCACCCTGGACAGCAGTCACAGACAATTGTCTCACTTCGACATGCAATGTCTAACTTTGGCTTCCACCCTGGATAGCAGTCACAGACGATTGTCTCACTTCGACATGCAATGTCTAACTTTGGCTTCCACCCTGGATAGCAGTCACAGACAATTGTCTCCCTTCGCCATGCAATGTCTAACTTTGGCTTCCACCCTGGATAGCAGTCACAGACAATTGTCTCACTTCGACATGCAATGTCTAACTTTGGCTTCCACCCTGGATAGCGGTCACAGACGATTGCCTCACTTCTCCATGCAAACAAAGACTCTGTTCATTTACAATGTAGCTATTGCTGTTACCAGTGATTAAATAATGTTATATTCTTCAAAGATTAATTCTGATTCATGGCAAGTTGACAAAGTCCCATATATAGAAAGTCGTACTATGGGAAACACAATGAAAAACACATATAGATACCACCTTTTATAATTTTGGCATAGTCCTCCTAGTATTTCATTCTGTTTATGAATATAGGCCTAGGCTTTATGCATTCTCTTTATAAATATAGGTCTAGTATTTATGCATTCTCTTTATAAATATAGGCCTAGTATTTATTCACTATTCTCTTTATAAATATAGTATTGATTCAGTCTCTTTATGAATTTAGGCTTTGTATTTATGCATTCTCCTTTTTAATATGTAGGCCTAGTATTTATGCATTCTCTTTATGAATATATAGGCCTAGTATTCATGCATTCTCTTTATGAATATATAGGCCTAGTATTTATTCGCCCTCTTTATGAATATAGACCTACATTTCAACTGAAAATCCAACAATAAATAATTTGTGCTAAAATTTTCACCCCAAGCCTTAAATATGTATATATAAAATCTTTTTTTGAATTATAACTCAATAATTTTCAATTTTCATACAAAATAAAAACACATTATCTAAAAAATCTTTAAATAATACAAAAGATAAACTTTTTATCAAAACATAAGAAATATATTTCTGGCAAAAAGAACTTATTTTTTGGTTAGACAAAAAGATAGGGAGAGAGAGAGAGAAATGTGTTGGAACAAAAGAATACTGTGAAAACAAGATATTGAAAATCAAAGCATGCCTTGTATTAATACATCCCTCAAATCTGGCAATAATTTTAAAATATTTTAAAGCAAGAATTTCATATTTTTAAGTTATATTTTTAAAATGTATTAAAATAAAGCCTTAAAATTGGCCAAAATATCATTTTCAACTTCGAATTTAAACGTTTGAAGATAGCTATTGACATGGAGGATAGAAAAACATGGGAGGTAATTGTGTTATGATTTCCTGTGTGAATGATTTTCAAGAGTGAGAATGATACTTATGATCGTATAATAGTGAGTTGACATCCTATTAAGCAACAGACATAGAAATAATTATGTTTTGACTTTCTTCGAAAATATGAAATTCTCGCTTTAATATCCAAAAAATAATCTAGATAAAGTAGATAAAGTAAAATATGTTGAGGCCCCAGACAGAGAAATGGGGTTTAACGTCCTATTGTTCTGCTCCCATAAGGCTAGTGAAGACAGACCCTCAGGCAAAG
Organism: Patella depressa; assembly: GCA_948474765.1. NCBI lineage: Eukaryota > Metazoa > Mollusca > Gastropoda > Patellidae > Patella > Patella depressa. The sequence goes on from OX419720.1 coordinate 11,252,222, forward strand.
ATTTTTATCTTTCAGTTAAGTGTTGATTTGAAGGGATTTACTTCTTTTTAACAGTGTTTAGTATCCTATTTTATTTGACAATTTACACGATTATAATCCCATAGGAAACTAATTTATATATGTTGCGAGCGGATAAAGTAAGAAACGTTATAGGTTCAGAGGAGGATACAAGTTTTTTTTTTATTTTACAGTAATCAGTATCCAGTCCTTCATGTTTAAGGTGAGCTTTCACTCCTGCTCCTCACTAAAGAGTTCTGCAAATTAGCTAAATTGCTCTCCTAAATATTGAGATAAATAAACTGCTTTCAGTTTTTGTCTATTTTTAAACTGCATACTTTTGCTCTTGGCAGGAGCTTTTTATGGCTCCCACACCATTACATAAACATAAAGGACTGAGTATCATATCTAATTGTGCAGTTTCTATTGTTTATAATTTGACAGTGATACCATTAGTTTTAAACAGCGATACCATCAAGTTTAAACAGTGATACCATTAGTTTTAAACAGCATTACCATAAGTTTTCAATAGCAATACCATCAGTTCGAAACAGCACAACCATCAATTCTAAAAAGAGATACCATCAGTTCTAAACAGCGATACCATCAGTTCTAAAAAGCAATACCATCAGTTCTAAAAAGCGATATCATCAGTTCTTAACAGCAAAACATGAATTCTGAATAGCAATACCATCAGGTCTAAACAGCGATCCCCATCAGTTCCAAACAGCAAAGCATCAATTCTAAACAGTGATACCATCAGTTCTAGCACCAATTCTCATCAGACGATTATGTTCCTTCTCATGTTCAATCAATAAATGTTTATCTTCCTGACAGTTCTGACGATGTTTCTGAAGCCTTGAATAACTCTCTTCTTTCTTAAAATGATACTGAAACAAAATAAGATACATGCAAATTCATTTAGTCCTTAGGTTATTCCTATTTCCAACCTTTAATAGATTTTTAAAGTTTGGCCAATAGAATAGCCTACATTAGGGAACCGCAGTTATTAATGTTTTCCGACCGACAAAGATTTTTCCTCATCATGGCTTCCGTCCTGTCCCAGTGACAAAGAGAGAGAGAAGTAGGGTTTAACGTCCACTCAACATAAACTAGGTCATTTTGGGACTAACATTTGGTTCAATTTGTTTTCATTTCTATAATTTGCTAACAGGTAGGGGTTTTAAGCAGTAGTGGGAGGAAACCACAGGATCCCGAGACATCGAACGATGTTCGACAGGTGCCCTATCCCTTGTCATGTACCAATGGGGAATCGAAACCATGCCACCTGACTCAATGATAGACCTTATGGTGTACATGCACTTGTTAGACCACTAATGTAAAGGGAATACGCTAAAGATATCTATCAAATTACTTCATTCTGTCATTGTTACCCTTGTTACGATAGTAAACAAAGGCCAGATTTTCCATTTTTAAATTAAATTAATAACCGCCAATCTTGTCTCATTCTGTTGGAAATCTCGAACATCTGATGTCATCAGAAGCTGATTAAAGGACAATATTGGTGCCAGTCATTATCACATATTCGCCCATGTATCTGTTATCACTCGTCATTTCAGTCACTTATAGAGTGGGATTACTTGTGTTTTCCTTTGGTATCGTCACTTTCGATTCATGAAACCTTCATTACTCATATATCGTAGCCATGATCTCTGTGTTACAATTATATTTGGAATGTGTTTAATTAACCAGTTCTATCACATATGTGATAATGACTGGCACCAATATTGTCCTTTAAGGTCTTGGCAAGTTTATGTCATAAATAATAGTGCATTATAACATTTACGGTCTAAAGAAAGACATGCAATAGGTAGATTCGGCTCTTGAATAAAGATTCTTTAAATGGAACACCACTATGTCAAAATGAGTTATTTGGAAAATGAGTTATTGGAAAATAAGTTGACTTTACCTTGTCTAACTCAGCTTTTTCCCTCTGTATCTTTTGTTCAAGTTCCTTTTCTTGTAAATTTCTGTCTATAATTTCATCTTTTAGTTTCTCTGCATTTTTCCTCTTTAGTTCTGCTAGATTAAGTTCATAGCGACGGACTATTTGTTCCTGTTTTTGTCGGTTATATTCCGAGCTTCGAACTTTATTATATAAATTCTGTTCAATCTCATCATCCTTAGATACCATTTTCTAAAATCAAAGAAAAACCATAGAAATTAAATATACATAAAACGAGCAGGGAGGAGGGAAAAACTCCCTTGAAAGAGTAGCAGAGGTTGGACAGGTTGGACAGATCTGTGCAGTTGTTGGATCAAATCATGTTATACATAAAACACTAGTCCTTGGGCGTACTCAATTGAACGTTCCGGAATTGAATTCTCTCAATTCCAAAAATAGTGTCAATCGAGTGAAAAGGAGAATTTTGGAGTACAACGCATGTGCCGACTGCATAAAAAATATCTCAACCAATCATGGCAGCTGAAACATATTTGTTACTTAAAATACGTCACGATTCCACTCACACCACCTCAGCGGTCGGGACTGGCAGAACTGTGACAGGACTCAATTTCGTGTCACTTGATTGCAATTCTGTCAATTCGGGACGTTCTGGACTGTGAATCGAGCATCCCCTTCGTCACTTACAAGCAGGGAATTGGAACCAGTACAATTTACTTAATGACAGACTATGTGATTTCATGAATGCTATTTCAGAAAAAACATTCAATGGCATTGCTAGTTCAATATCCAACCCCCTAATTTTTTTTTGTTGTAAAATTTCTGTCATCATGGGCCATATCTATGTGGTTTTTTTTAAAACTAATCCTCATTCGTTGTCACGATTTATATTAATGCAAGAATTATGGGATCTATTGTGGGAAGGGGCACAACTCTTACTTGACTTGGCATCTCCTGGTTTTGCATGGGCAACGAACATTTTGTCAAATATGGACAATGATCCCAGACTCTCAGTACGTGGAAGACAAAGGAGGTTCTGGGTGACCGAGACTGTAACATTCTGTGAGGTGAATAAAAGTATGGAACAAAATAAAAACTGCTTGACTAAATTACAGACCACATGATCAAAAGCCCCATGTATTAAGATCCACCTAGGCTGATGACCTGGTGGGCTACAGGAGCAATAATTCTACCTGAAAGAATTTTAACGAATCCTCATGTTCTTTTCGCTGTTGTTCATTATAGCGTTTTTTAAATCTGGCTTCAAGTAGAGATTGTTGACTATTTCGTTTTTCTTTCTTTGATTTGATATTAGACTGAACCTGATCAATTCTTCTGTTATTATGTTCCTAAAAATAAAATAAGAAATGACAAGGAAATGTCCAATTGTTCTGCGCTGACTGGGATAAGGAAGATGGGTAACCGCCATACTATGTACTATGAGGGAATTTGCGGCACTACGACCTAAACATTTATATCGAATTACAACTGCCAAGGGATCTTTATGTGTCTGCCGATGTGTACACAGGACTTCAGTTTTTCATTCCATCCTAATGACTAGACAGCTGTCCTTGTCAGACTCTCCGTCCCGCAATACTGAAAAGGGGAAACAATGCGAGTAAATCCTGATGAACTATCTCGGCCAACACCAGGATCGAACCTGCGACCACCAGGCTAGCAAGTCAGTATCTTACTCACTTAGCCACCATGGTTCCCAAGAAAATAATGTCCAAAATAAGACAGTGAATAATGGACATGCACTCAGAATTTCATTTTTTTAAAAGATATATTAGGCAAGAGCTAAATCTGCCAATTGCAGGTCTTTCTTTAGGCCTAAAATGTTATCTAACTTATTAATTAAACATTAATTAACTTATCCAGACCATAATCAACTCTCAATGGCATCGCTAGCCTGCAATATTTACTGGATTAGAACCTAGTCAGCTACTGCTGATTAAATCAAAAATTGGATAATCGAGACTATGTTTTTTGTCCTACCAACTTTAGTAATGATGATTGAGGCTTGGCCCAAATTTCAATCACTAAATTCTCGGTTCAGAGTGGATTGATTGATTGAAATTTTCAGCAAATTGCCTTTACATTATCTAGTTTTCAACTATTATAGTGAGAAATGCCAACTCTTTATCTAATCTCCCAAAATGCATCTTTAATGCTTCAGATTAGTTCTATTATTGCAACAAGTCAGATTTTTTTTTTTTTTTAGCAGAATGTGTTTCTAAACAACATTTTGATGTTCCGGGACAGGACCTAATTACGTCCATCCATTTGGCTAGTTGAAAATTCCAGTAGGTTTTCTCTTGTACTGTACAAAAATAAAAGAAGAAATTTGACAGAAGGGACATGTGTATCACAAAAAATAATTTATCATTACCTGAATTTTTTGATCTAATTGTTGAACTTTTTTATTTGTTTCTACGTGTATGGCTGCTTCATTTAACTGTCTCTGTGTACTAATATTACCTCCTAGGCGAATCTTTGTATCTATTAAATGACGCTGTTCTGAAATAGAGAAAGAAATGGGGTTTAATGTCCACTCAACATAACCTAGGTCATTTCGTGACTAACAAATGGTTCAATGTTATTTCATTAATTCGCTTGAGCGTAGGGGTCTTTAGCAGTGAGAGGAAACCAGAGGACCTGGAGAAAACCCACGAGGTTTGACAGGCGACCCTACTCCTAGTCACGTTCAGCCTAGGAATCGAAACCATGACAGCATAGAAATATAACTGTATAATGAAATCGTCTGTGGTTTACGTTTTGAATATTATAATACTGTAGCGGAGCTTTGTGGAAAACTTGTTTTAGTTAATGAATGATTCAAATTAAAGACACTTATATGATTGTGAAATCTACTTCTATGTGTCTTCTAAGGGTAATGATTAATTCATTCTAAAACTTTGGCAAATAGCCCCATATGCCTATGATTTTGGTAGAGTCACTGATATCTCAAATTTCAAATTTGTGTTTCGGTTATTTGAGGTGAATGGGGAAATATTTAAAAGAATGAAGCGTGGGTTCGAATGAGAATTAATTTTACCATCACCTTGTGAAGCTGACCTTCAAGAGAACAGAAAAAAATAGGTTGCCAGGCAACGAAACATACGCCCACACAGCAGCCAAATCGTCCGGGCAGTCAACAAGAATTGTCGCATATTAAGGAATTATCAGAAAATCATTAGAATTTGTTTGGTTTTTATAATCAAACATTTTTTTTTAAATCATATAATAATTGTGACCTCCAGAGGCACCACAAGCTAAAAAGGGTGATTTTTCGTACAATCAGGGGACATAATTCAGGAAGTAATGACCCGATGGGCGCAAATATCGAAAGGAACCAAGATCTTTGGGTTTAAAACATACCTGTCAAGTTTCATCAAAATCGATTCAAAATTGTGACCTCTATAGGGTCCACAACCTTGATATAACATATTTTCACACTATTCGTGTACAAACGGCGGCCATTTTGTCCGTCAATTCTAGTCCGGTTTTCACGTAATTCAAACTCTCTCTTCATTACCATGTAACGGTGATATAGTCAAACGTTTTTTTAAATCGGATAACAATTTTGACCTCCAAAGGGACCACAAGCTAAAAAGGGCAATTTTTCGGACAATCAGGGGCCATAATTCAGAAAGTTGCGATCCGATTGGCGCAAATATCGAAAGGAACCAAGATCTTTGGGTTATAAACATGCATTTCAAGTTTCATCCAAATCGGTTCAAAATTGTGTCCTCTACACTGTTCACAACCTTGATTTAACATATTTTCACACTATTCGCGTACAAATGGCGGCCATTTTGTCCGTCAATTTTGGTCCGATTTTCACGAAATTCGAATTAAACCTTCATAACCATGGAACGGTGATATAATCAAACGGTTTTTTAAATCAGATAACAATTTTGACCTCCAGAGGGACCACAAGCTAAAAAGGGCGATTTTTCGGACAATCAGGGGCCATAATTCAGGAAGTTACGGTCCGATTGGCGCAAATATCGAAAGGAACCAAGATCTTTGGGTTATAAACATGCATTTCAAGTTTCATCCAAATCGGTTCAAAATTGTGACCTCTAAACTGTTCACAAGCTAAAAAACGTGATTTTTCGTACAATCAGGGGCCATAACCCATGAAGTTACAGTCCGATACATGCCAATATCGAAAGGAACCGAGATCTTAGGGTGATAAACCTATGTTTTAAGTTTCATTGAAATCGGATAAAAATTGTGACCTGTAGACTGTTCACAAACAATTGTGAACGGACGGACGGACGGACGTCCGGACGGACGTCCAGACGGACGGACGGACGGACGAACAGGGGCGACGACAATATACGTCCACATGAAAATGTGGGCGTATAAAAAACCCCAAACCATTAAAACTTACCATCCCGTTTCTTGATATCAAGATGTGTTTTAGTCCGAGATAAATCAGCGCTTAATTTTCTCTTTGTTGATTCTGCTATCTTTATATCTCCATCGCTCTTACTGATAAAAAAAAAAACCAAAACAACTTTACTTCATCCAAAACTAATAGAAGCCACAGAGGCTCAGTGAGTAAGACACTGGCTCGCTAACTTGGAGGAGCCCTGTTCGATCCCAGTGTTAACTGAGATTTTCAGCCATAGTTTCCCCCATGTCAGTGGTGCAGTACAGAGAGCCTGGCTAGGGACAATGTATAGTCTTTCGGATGGGACAAAAACTGAGGTCTAGTGTACATATTTGCAGTTAGAATTCGATATAAAAATTGTTGGCTGTATCAACACTGTAAAGGCAGAATTTCCCTAATAGCACTTTATACGTAGTGTGCCTGCCTTCATTAGTCCAGTCTGAGCAGAAGATTAGGATGTTAAACCCCATTTCACTTAATCATTCATTTTCAGAAATCAGAACATTTCACAGCCTCAGTCGTGATCAACACCTCGGTCAATTTGAAACTTGTGAAACTGACACAAGGTGATTGAAACAATGATATAAACAAATTAGTTGCAGTCCCCATACAAAAAATGAAGCCAATTTATCATGAGTTCTCATTGTTGGAACAAGATATCGTCAAAACTTATTCCTACAGTTAGTGATGCAGGAAAGAGGGCCTGACAAGGACAGCTGTCTAGTCATTTAAAGTTCCAATTTCATATTTTCTAAGAAAGTCAAAACATAATTATTTCTATGTCTTTTGCTCAAAAGGTTGTCAACTCACTATTATACAATCATGGGAAAAAATTTTTGGGCATTAAAAAGGCTGACACAGGCTGATTGAGGAAATAGTAACTCAATTACCTCCCTTGTTTTCCCATTCCTCTACATGGACGGCCATCTTCAAACGTTTGAATTTGAAGTTTAAAATGATATTTTTGCCAATTTCTCAACTGGCAATAGTGAATTATAGGATTAATAGGATTATTCTTTAACAAGGTAGGACTGTTTATAGGTTCAATCTATTTTAGGGCTTTATTTTAATACATTTTAAAAATATAACTTAAAAATATGCTATTGGAACTTTAAAGGAACAAAAAAACAAGGTCCCGTGTACACGTTGGCAGTTGGAATTTGTAGGCCATAATGCCCAGTTCAGAGCAGAGCAGTAGGACGTTAAATCCCATTTCATTTCATTTCTTGTTCCTACATATGTCGAAAGAAAACAAAGTTTTACTTACGCTAATTTAGAAGAGAATTCAGAATCCATTTTCAAATCATCCTCTATTCTATTTTTATTATCTTCTTTTCTTTTTCTACAAATTAAAATCAGGGAACACAAGATCAGAACTGTGATAACCACAGGATAGAAAATCAGGAGAAAAGGGAATACAGATAGAGTGAGGGACGGAAACGGGGAACAAAATCATGGAACTGGAAACTGGGAATACAAATCAAGAGAAATTGAGATTAGGAATCTAGGGACATTTGACTGGGAATGAATATCAAGGGACAGCTGAGACTGGGAATAAAGGTCAAGGGACATAAGATGAGGAAAACAAATAAAGGAACAGGTGGCTGGAAATAAAAATCATGGAGGCAGCATTTCAAAATGATAGTCAGAGAATAAGAATCAAGAAACTTCCCCAAAACAATAACCCATGAGTTCAGGAAGGTGACGCTATTCCTGTCACCAAGAAATAATAATAAAAATAATAAGGGATCTTGAAAAGCGTTAAGACTCCAAACAGTATTGTTTGCTCAAAGCGCTAAAAAGTTTACAGGGAACAGTTATAAATATGAACACAGAAACAAGTAAGTTTTGAGTTTTTGTTTGAAGATGCTTAATATAAAGATGGAGCAGTCCATAGATGACAGATGTAGTGGTATGTAGTAGTAGAGAGTTCCATGTATGTGCTGCATTATAGGCAAGGCAACTGATCTGCCTGGATTGAAACCACCATGTCTCTTGAATTAATGACACACCTTATGACAAACAGCACACGTGATAGCCAGAACCCCCTAGTCTTCAACATACGGAGGGTCTGTTCTCACCAAACCCCCAACTATTGGAAAGAAGGATTTTTTTTATTAACTAATAAAATGTTGGAGAATTCAATCATTTAACAACCACACATGGCTAACATGTTTTTGCTACCAAATATCATGGAAGAAAATTAACTACAAGAGTTTAATATATCAAATAAATATAGAATACAAACTTTTCAGCTTCCAATTTTTTCACTCTTCCTTTCTGGGCTTCCATGTTAAGTGACAGAGCTAATTCTGCTGCTTCCTGTTTCAGACGGAACTGTTCTTCCTGTAAATGATATTTTGAAAGATCCAGTCATTTGTGTAAAAGTATATGTGAGGACCAAAAACATGTGTTTCCTTTACCAAAAACATGTTTTTCCTTTACCAAAAACACAGGTTCCTTTACCAAAACCATGAGTTTCCTTTACCAAAACCATGGGTTTCCTTTTATTTACCAATGGGATTTTAATAACAAAAACAAGGATTTCTTATAACATAAACAGGGGTTTCTTATAACAAAAACTGGGGTTTCTTATAACAAAAACAAGGGTTTCTTATGGGTTTCTTATAACAAACAGAAGGGTTTCTTAAAATAAACATGTTCAGAATTCATTTATATAGCTAGTATGGTTCTAATTTGCAAGTCTTATTTGACTAGGAAATTGTGAACATTAACATGCACAAAAAAGAACACTGACAGCTGGAATTTATCAGAAGAAGAAGTAAAAACGCTGCTTTTCAGACAAAATTATCTCCCTTGCATCTAAATATTAAAAAGAAAAGTGTTTGAGTCAAAGTGTTTATACAGTCTAATTTTCAAATCCTTTTGTGTCTTGAGAAGAATCGAAAGGATCTGTTAAGTTCTGATTGAAGTACAGTGCCAATTACACATTACGATGAATTCTTTATCTCAGATGGTAAGTTAATGGAGACGAATTTATCTCAGATGGTAAGTTAATGGAGACGAATTTATCTCAGATGGTAAGTTAATGGAGACGAATTTATCTCAGATGGTAAGTTAATGGAGACGAATTTATCTCAGATGCTAAGTTAATGGAGACGAATTTATCTCAGATGGTAAGTTAATGGAGACGAATTTATCTCAGATGGTAAGTTAATGGAGACAAATTTATCTCAGATGGTAAGTTAATGGAGACGAATTTATCTCAGATGGTAAGTTAATGGAGACGAATTTATCTCAGATGCTAAGTTAATGGAGACGAATTTATCTCAGATGGTAAGTTAATGGAGACGAATTTATCTCAGATGGTAAGTTAATGGAGACGAATTTATCTCAGATGCTAAGTTAATGGAGACGAATTTATCTCAGATGCTAAGTTAATGGAGACGAATTTATCTCAGATGCTAAGTTAATGGAGACGAATTTATCTCAGATGGTAAGTTAATGGAGACGAATTTATCTCAGATGGTAAGTTAATGGAGACAAATTTATCTCAGATGGTAAGTTAATGGAGACGAATTTATCTCAGATGGTAAGTTAATGGAGACGAATTTATCTCAGATGCTAAGTTAATGGAGACGAATTTATCTCAGATGGTAAGTTAATGGAGACGAATTTATCTCAGATGCTAAGTTAATGGAGACGAATTTATCTCAGATGCTAAGTTAATGGAGACGAATTTATCTCAGATGGTAAGTTAATGGAGACGAGGTCAGCCTGTTTTCAATTCAAACCTAAATGATAAGCGAAATGAAATGAAATGAGGTTTAATGTCCGTCCTACTCTTCTGTCCCGATTAGGCTTATGAACACGAGCACACACCATAAAGTGTGCTATATAAGGTACATTTAGCCTGGACAGCACAACTACTCTTTTGTCGAATTTCAACTGTCAATGGATCTTTAAGTGCACATGGGACCTAAGTGGTTTTTTTTGTCACATCCAAAAGATAATAATATTGTCCATTGCTGCCGCCCTAAGCCCTGCCTTGCATAACTGACAAAGGGGAAACACGAGAGAAAATCTTGACGAACTTTCTCTTGGTAAACATGTGACCTCCACATTAGCAAGTCAATGGCTTACTCACTGAGCCACCATGGCTTCCTTTAATGACAAGACTAATCGTGTTTTAGAATTATTAAATGTTTTTACCTCCTTTAATTTTAACTTATTTTCATATTCTTGGTTGAGTCTCAGCAACTCGGTCCGTTTGAGTTCTATTTCACTGACTTTAGTTTTGTATTTTCTGGCCAGGTCTGTCCTAAAACACAATTTGTATATTAATCAATTTTCGTGTTCCAAGAAATAACATAAAAAGTTAAAATTCAGACATAAAATGTCAAGTGCATTTACCAAAATTTTAAACAAGTATCCCAGTGTAATGATTTCATTTTTTTCCAAACAGAGATGGGGGTTTATGCCCAGCTGCAGGAAAGCTGTCCAATCTAGCTCAACAAGCACTGTTCATAAATCTTGTTTTTTAATAAATAAAAAAACAACTAAAAATTTCTGAACTCTTCACAGACAAATGTCAAAATGTGTTTAAAAGTTACAGGTCAATAACCTTCGACATATTTTCAGTTTTCCTAGGACTCAACCCAGCTTTACAAAATTTCCACCGAGGAAAACTAAATACCCTTTGAATTTCAAAAATAAATGCGTCAAAATGTGGATCAATGACAGACGCAAGCAATGATAATATAAGTCCAAATGTGAGCGAATAAAATTTCATTTGAACAAAAAGAAAATCCCTAAAAATGCCACACACAAAAACATCATAGCTTTTGAATCTAAAATCAATGCGTCAAAACGTGGATCAATGACAGACACAAGCAATGATAATATAAGTCTAAATGTGAGCGAATAAAATTTCATTTGAAGAAAAAGAAAATCCCTAAAATTGCCACACACAAAAACATCATAGCTTTTGAATCTAAAATCAATGTTAAATGTTCAAGTTATTAATGAAAATAAATATCTTAAATATCAAACAGAGAGAGAGAGAGAGAGAGAGAGAGAGAGAGAGAGCTGGGGTTTAATGTCCACTCCACACAAACTAGGTCATTTCGGGACTAACATATGGTTTAATTTTATTTCAATAATTTGCTTGCAGGTAGGGGTCTTTAGCAGTGGGAGGAAACCTGGAGAACTAGGAGAAACGTTGGACAGGCAACTCTACTCCTTGTCACGCACAACCAGGGATTTGAAATCACGCCAGCTGACTCAATGACAGGCTTTATGATACAGCACGCATACGCTAACCATTCGGCCATTCAACCCCCCAATATCAAACAATAAACGGACATGAGATATAGTTTGTTATAATAAATAAGAAATATATTATAAGCTTTAAGACAATGAAGAAGCAAATCAACAATTTCAACTGTAGCCCCATGTATCATAATATACCATCTACAAACGTAGTTAAACTGTTGCCTCAACTATGAAATAAAAACTAAGCCCTAAGTACCATGATATACCAGAGAGAGAGAGAGAAATGGGATTTAACGTCCACTCAACACAACCTAGGTCATTTCGGGACTAACATATGGTTTACTGTGATATACCAGTTGGGTAGTAAAACTTTAAGAGTGAGAGTGAGCTAAGCCAATCTTCAACCCTGGGTTACTATTACATGTTTCGGTGCCAAGGTATCTCAGGGAGTAACAAATTGGCTTGCTAACTTGGAGGTCCCATGTTTGATCCCTGCATTGGCTGAGAAAGTTTTGGCTGAGAAGTTCTTCTGGATATTCTGGAATGGTTCCCCCTTGTCAGTAGAGCAGGACGCAAGTTTGCAGTTCCATTTAGTCTTCATTAATTTCCAACTTTCAAGGAGTCTTTTATGAATGTGGCAAAAAGTATTTCGTCCAATCCAAATGACTACATTCTTCAGTCCTTCACGTTTAAGGTGCGCACTTCGACTTTCCTTCGCACGAGTCTTTAAAGACTCATGCAAATTAGCCGAATCGCTCTCCTAAATATTGAGATTAATAAACCACTTTCAGCCTTTGTTTATTTTTAAACTGCATACGTTTCAGGCAATCATTTTCCATAATCATAATTTTGATGCTACCACTATATTCACCAAACATATTACACACCATATAATAAATAAGACTAAAGCATAAATACAATTTGGCTATCCTTAATTCAAGAAACTGTAAAATTATTCTTGCAATATAATTAAGAAAGAATTTTTTTTACGGGAGCTGTTTTATCGTTTTTGAAATTGGCAGGAGCTCTTTATGGCTCCCGCACAATTTTATAAACGTGAAGGACTGTTTTCTTTCTCATTGCCAAAACCTCTGTCCTGCACCCCTGACTAGAGGAGTTAAGAGGACAGAGAGAAAAAGTGAGAGAGAGAGGGACGGGGTATAAAGTCCACTCAACATAAAGTAGGTGATTTCTGGGACGACTACCATATGGTTCAATTTTGTTTAATAATTTCGCTTGCACTTAGGGGTCTTTGCCAGTGTGAGGATACCACAGGAGACTACTCCTCTGCATGTCCAAGTGAGGATTCAAAAACATGCCAATTAACACATTAAGAGACCTTATGATTCATCTCAAACATGATAACCCATTAGGCAACCCTAAATCCTGTCATTGAGTCATCTGGCATAGTTTCGAATCCCTGATTGTACGTGACAAGGAGTAGGGTTGCCTTTCCAACCTCGTGGGTTTTCTTCGGGTCCTCTGGTTTCCTCTCACTGGTATTGAAATAAAACATATGTAAAATGACCTAGTTTGTGGCATTAAACCACATTTCTCTTATTAGGCCATATACAACAAGATATCATTGCAATTGATTAATATAGAGTGTGTTATTACATTGACAATAAGAAATGTTTGATTCCATGCTTAACTTACTTTGTTACTTCCAATTTTCTACCTGAATCTTTATATGATTGGTCAGCATTAACTGATTGTTGTATTCTATCTAATGTTGTCTGTAAGTAAAAACTACATCTACTAGAGACAGGTTAGAGAAATAGAATATAAAGCTAGAGGCGGCTGGAGATATATAGCTAGAGAAAGGCTAGAGATATATGATATATAAAGCTAGAGACAGGCTAGAGATATATGATATAAAGCTAGAGATATATGATATAAAGCTAGAGACAGGCTGGAATATACGATGTAAGATATCATAACATAAAGTTATATATGAATGATGATATAAAGTCTAAAGATAAGTTTGTATAGTACAGTGTGATAAGTTATATCAAATGGCTTGAGGTACATGAAATAAGGCCATATATATATATCTTTTGTATATAATATAGAGCTGATATAAATGAAATGGGGTTTAACGTCCTACTCTTCTGTACCTAACCTGGGCTAATAGAAGACGGGCATACGCCATACAGTGTGCTACGACTGAAATTTTGACCCGACACCGGCGCTACGGCCTACTTTTATATCGAATTCCAACTGCCAAGGGATCTTTTATGTGCACTCCAATGTGTACACTGGACCTCGGTTTTACGAATCCCATCCAAAGACTAGGCAGCTGTCCTTGTCAGGCCCTCTGTTCTGCATCACTGATAAGGGGAAGCCACACCGGAAAATCGAGATGAACTTTCTCAGCCAATGCAGGGATCGAACACACGACCTCCAGGCTAGCGAGTCAGCAGCTGATAAGACATGTTATATAGATATTATACAAAGCTAGGTATGTATATAAGATACATGTTGTATATAGCTGGTATAAAGATATATGTTATATAAATACGATATAAAGCTAGATATATGAATGTAAAGATATAATGTATAAAGCCTGTTATAAAGATATATAAGATAAAGCTACATATACATCTATATAGAGTATAAAATATTGCTAGCTATGTTATATAAAATGTAAGCTTACTACCATTATAACATACTTAGCCCTATATATTTGTCGGCCTGTATAATTATTCTCCTCTTTTTTAGCTATCTTATAAAATGTTCTTTCTTTTCGAAGCTGAAATGTTTTACACAACCAACTGGTGTTAATTATTGATGATTAAAATTCTATGTCAGCATTTGATGGAAATCCACAATCGTTGGAAATTTAGTGGCATTTTGGGCGGCACCACTGTTGGAGAAATCAACCATGAACTGTTCGGAGACTGATCACAGGACACCTGCAGAGATCTGTTCTTAACATATGCACTCTCGTTACTAAAATCTAAGTTTCACAGACACTAAAAGACTTGGATATCATTATATTGTATTTGCTAATCAATTTATTTTAAACGTCCGATATAACTTGTGAGTTGACTTAAAACCTGGGGTAGCAATTGTTGTCAATTTTTAGTTGCAAACAGATATTATTTCAGCGTCTTCAAGAATTATAGTAGAGAGAGAATCACTCACAAACTACAATATTGAGAAAGTTGAATCTCTAACACGAATATCAGTTCAAAAATGAATCAATTCCGTTCAGTATTTACAAAGATAAAATTGCATCAATCTATCCGGCTCACTCTGTAATAAGCCTGCCACTAGTTTATTGAAATCTGATTTAACCCAAGCCAGGGGATTATTGAGTGTTGGTATCATGATTTTGGTTTTTTAATTAAATGTTAATCAATCTGAATACAATTCGTATGTTGGTAGAGTCGTAAAATTTTTTACATTTCCTGAAAAATAAAAACACGATCTTAACATGTTTTCAAATTCTATTTGATGGGCCTGCGTTTAATCTGATTTAATCTAGCATTGGTATTATGATTTTCGTTTTTTAATCAAATGTTAAATAATCAAACGGAGCAGGCATCCATATTAGCATGGATTAAGCAGTGAGAAGTTCAACATCTTAGCGAAAAATGCAATTGCTGCATCGATATATTGAGGACATGTTTGAAAGTTGTATGTCACTTGATTTGATATTTGTTTATTTTTTGCAATGTTTGTATTCTGTCCTGTCCACAGGTTTATCTTGTAGATTTTTGTTTTGTGTATAGTGCGGTCCTCCTGCCTTTACTATTGAAGTAGTTTAAAGATACATTATGGGAGATTTTGACAAGGAGTTAGCCATTCTTGCTATAAAAGTTAAAAAATAGATGTTGAAACAAGAATATATTGAAAATTTCAGTCAAATTAATTTATCCTAAACAAAGTTGTTACCACTATAATTTTTTACTAGAAATGGCGTTAACTCCATCGACACCCTTTTTCCACTATGGCCGATTGTTGATTGACAGACGTTAACTCCACCTACATAGTCTCGATCATCAACTATTGTTTAAACGGTATCTAGTGAAGCTTGTGTATAGCCTCGGTCATCACTGTCTTTTATGAATAATTTCAACGTCACGGAGAAACCCCACCCACGACGCCATAGTGATTAAATCAGTCGACGAAATCATGTTTTAATCCGAGCCCAATCCAAGCCATCCATGGGTCTACAGAGTTCATTTTGGGCTTGTTGTTTAAATAAAGATCTAATTTATAATTTCTATGACATCTGAATACGGACAAAAGTCAGTTTTTGCTCTTCCATAATGTATGTTTAATAAGAAATATGTTCAAAGCATGACTTACTTGTTCTTTATTATGCACATGATCTTGTTGTAACACTGTATACTTGTCTAATGAATGGGACAGTTTCTTTGCTTCAGCCATTTTCTTTTTATTGATAGCTGCAAAATAAAAAAAGAAAGAAAAAGAATATATAATATATATTAATGAAAGTATTTGGGTTGGAATAATGTACATGTAAGTAGTTTGGATGATAGTAAAACTCTCATCATTATGCTTTGATGTTGTCCTGTGAATGCTATTATTTATTTCACTTGACATCAAGGAGCAACAATTTCTAAGAAAAGAAAATTAAAGGGGAGCGGTTTTGACCCAAAGATAGTATCAATTTAGGCCCCCCCCAAAAACGGTAGACTATGTCCATTGACTTTGACATGGGGGGGGGGGGGGAGAGAAAGAATAGACTTATACCACCAAAGATGTGGTAGACATAAACACAGAGAGAGAGAAATGGGGATTAACGTCCACAACACAAACCAGGTCATTTCAGGACTAACAACTGGTTTAATTTTATTTCAAACGCTTGCACGTAGGGGTCTTTAGCAGTAGGAGGAAACTTTAGTACCCGGTGAAAACCCACGAGGTTGGACAGGCGACCCTATTCCTTGCCACATACCCCAAAGATGTGGTAGACAATGATATCTTCTGAAATCAAAGCCAGTATAATAACGCCCCATTTTTCACTAAAATTTAACACAGCATATATATTTAACACCACTATATGCACTCTTATTGAATTTTTAAAAACGCCAACCTTACATAAATCCCCAGTTTGGATTCAATTGCAAGTAGAACAGGAATTCCTGGTCAATTTTCACAGACAAGTAAATGGTGGTGGGTTAAAAAGCAAAGCAGCAGATATCGATGATTTTTCAATTTCACATATCTTTGTAAATGCTAAACGGAAATACACCATTTTTGGACAAATATTCCAATTACAGATTCCTCTTACAGATCTTGCGAAGGCTTATTTTGTTGATCAAATCGTTCAGTCGTGATTCCCTTTCTTGCCTTGGAATCAACCATTACTTTGACGGAAGATCTCTTGGCGCCAAAACTTTTATTCTCTCAGCTACGAAAGATACCTTAGAATCAAATCGGTCCAGAGCCGATCTGGTTAAAAAAATGCCATTTTTTCAACAAAGACTCATAACCGAAGGATGACAGGACTACCCGTTTAGTTTATACAATGGACAATTTAACCAGTCGCCTCCCACTTTCCAAGGCTTAGACTAAACCTTGAATCTAATATAAATTAAATATTTGGTACCATTTCGTACCTACATAGATTAAACTCCTCGGACACCATGTTAAATTACACAGTATTTAAATATTTTATAAACCCAAATACCTTAAAGCGGCAATTTCATATTTTTAAGTTATATTTTTAAAATACATTAAAATAAAGCCTTAAAATAGATGGTATTTATAAACAGTCCAACCTTGTTAAAGAATAATCCTATAATTCACTATTGCCAATTGAGAAATTGGCAAAAATATCACTTTCAACATTAAATTCAAACGTTTGAAGATAGCTATTGTATGGGGGGGAATGGGAAAACAAGAGAGGTAATTGTGTTATTATTTCCTGTGTCAGTGATTTTAATACCTGTGAAATATTGCCCATGATCGTATAATAGTGAGTTGACAACCTTTTGAGCAAAAGACATAGAAATAAGTATGTTTTGACTTTTTGAGAAAATATGAAATTTCCGCTTTAAGGAATCGACGACAAATCTAAACTTGGGCATTCCAACCATTTTAATTTTTGTTTTAAAAAATATGGTAGTTTGCAAGTGATTCCAAC
Organism: Patella depressa; assembly: GCA_948474765.1. Lineage (NCBI taxonomy): Eukaryota > Metazoa > Mollusca > Gastropoda > Patellidae > Patella > Patella depressa. The sequence continues at coordinate 11,269,904 of OX419720.1, forward strand.
AGCACTAAAATGGGGCATCGAGCTTTAATTAAAGATACAAACCATGTTCATAATCTCGAAGTGTATGTCGAACTATTTGTTGATTTTTGACGATATCCCCTTCTGTTCTTTTTAGTTCTCTTTCTTCCTGTTTGTGTTGCCACATCAAATCCTATAAAATGAAATATACACAATGCATCAAGCGGCCCCGTTTTGTCGTCTAAGCAACACAAGTCCAAACTTAAATGGGGAGATAACTATAAAATTTCCGATCAAAAGATTTTGATAGGGTTCTTCCATGCAACAAAATGAACAATTGCTGCAAATTTGAGAAAAATCTGACAAGAATTCTGACCTAGCAAACTATAAATATCTTCACTCGAGTCCCTTCTATTACAAACAGCCATTAAGCCTTATTACCCAAAAAATGGCGACAGATCTGGGAGTTGTACTCTGTCTAATATGGATATGTTAGAAAATTAAAATGGATTGAAAAGGGCTTCAATACCCTACGTATTTTCACCAACTGGGCACATTCAGCCAGGACAGTGGCATGTCCACCTACTTTTCATCATATTCCAATTGTCAGTGGTTCTTTAAGAGACAAATAATAATAATAATAATGAATTTATATAGCGCCTCTCATCTAGAACTGTTCTACTCAATGGCACTGAGCTGCACTGTCACTTTTGGTATTCACAGTTAAATAGGTGAGTCTTAAAGCCCCAATAACACTCTTGTTGTAACTGAAAAATATGTCCCAATCTTCATTCTGGTCAACAAATTGTATTATTTTAGAATATTCCAATTAAATGATGATATAAATTTCATCTTAACACACCTAATTTTAAAAATTGGAAAAATTCAACCAATTGATTTGAAAAGTCTAACGTAAACATTTTCAAATGTGACTTGGATTTTAAAATATTTTCGAACCCTCTGGACAAATAAACTAGTACTTAGAATAAGGGTATTATTTATTTTCTGGAGCTACCAAGCCAGCAAGAATGTTATTGTCCCTTTAAGGAATGTTTTAAAGGACTCTAATGTTGTGGCTTCCTTTAATGTTGCTGGGAGTTTATTCCATTGGGTGGGTGCTGCCACTGTAAATGCCCTATCACAACACGACACTTCCAAAGTTTTGGGAACAACAAGGTCGTGTTTGATGTTGATCGAATTGTTCTATCTCCGCTTTTGATTTGTATAAGATCACTCAGATAATTAGAAGCTGAACCATGGATACACTTGTAAGTTAGAAGGATTATCTTGTACTGAATACGTCTGTTAATTGGGAGCCAGTGGAGGGATTTGAGCACAGGTGTAATGTGGTCACGTAGTCTTGTTCTGGTGATCAGACGTGCGGCAGTGTTTTGTATTTTTTGTAGGGAGCGAAGAGAAGAAGCTGGAAGACCATAAAGTAATCAGGCAGATTGAACAGGGCTGATGCGATCAATTCCAACTTGAATGGGGTTTAACGTCCACATGACAAAAACTATGATATTTTGGGACTAACATATGGTTCATGAATTGGTCTATCACCGTTCGGGAATGTAGGCAGTAGACCCTTGTTATCTAATCTAAATGGAACATTTTAGACAGTAGGAACTTAATATTGTTAGATCATTCTCAATACATTTTATTTACTTGCCAACAATGGTTTAAAGGGACAGTCCCAACTTGAACAGAGTCTCAAAAATAAAAGTCTGAGTACATATGAAATTTAAACGCTAAAATATTGGAGAATGGTGAAGTGACCTTGTCTCAAAATTTCAGCTCAAAATATTGAGTCGTTTGGACGAGAACATCAAAACTGCTTATCCGGATACGTAACCTTTTTAAGATTTTGGGTTAATTTTTTGGTGGTGACCTGATAATCGATTCCTGTTCCTTGAGGGGTCGATATAGTGAATGTCCCATGTGCTGTACATGTACTTTATAGCGAAAGGTATATTTCACCTACACATTATGTTTATTTAAAAGAAAGTCTGATTTTACATAGACACTACATAATACAGCTTGGGACACCGGTCTCAATTTCCAGAAGAAGACTGACGTGTTTAAGTTGTTGAGAGCGTATCACAAATACTGAGTTAGTTTATCGGCCCTTTGGTAGGGGACTTTAAGGGATTTTGACACAAAATTATAAGCAGTTATATTCCTCAAACAATTATCGGGATTAGATATAGAAACTCCTGCTAAAACAGCACAACTATATGGTACCCAAGATGAGCAATCTGATTAAAACACAAATCCTATTTCGTTTTGTTTTTTATAGTTCCAAACTTTGTTTTTCATGTCTTTACTACACCAGGAACTGGAAGAGTTGTAATATAACCCACCTCATGGTTAAGGCGAGGGATTAGCCAATGAAACAGCCTGTTGCAGCAAGCATCTTGACATGTGATGTAGAGAACTGTAGGTATCCTACTACAAAACATCAATGGTGACTGGTTAATCCAATGTCTGCCATCATAGGGTCAACAGCCGCTCGCATGACCCCTGAGGCGACCTCCCACTATTATAAATACTAGAGACCATCGAAAGCATAAAGAAACGAAACGAAATATAGATCTGTATTTTAATCATATTGCCGAGATGAGGTGGTACAAGCCATTAAGTACCTCTATGACTTTTAAACATTTTCCGTGGTTCTGTTCTTCCTTCTTTATTTTATCTTGTAAACTGACAACGCTCCCCCGTGGTGTTGAGTAATTATTATCTAAACCTTTCTGTTTACAATCTCTTTTACGTTGATATGTGTAACTATAGCGACCAGAATCCACAAAACCATCAGGACCAACTTTCCTTTCCTGTTCCCTACAAAAATCACAGCACATAATACGATAAAATTTAACATATTTTTTTTTCCTATAAACTTTTGACAAAATATAAACGTTTCTTTGATAAGCGTATGTAAGCTAAAAACAGCGGAAGAGGAAGCAGATGTTTTGATGGGACAGATTTGGAGCTGATGTACCTGTGCGGTTAGATAACTAGAGTCACATGAGAATGATAGTGTTGAATTTAGGAGAGGGCTATAGAAAATCCATGAGGAATTTTTGAATCTGTAGAGGAAAGAGACCAAAGTTAGATGGCGTATGTGCAGGAAAAAAGGTGCATGTTGCGTTCAAACCTGCCAGGGATAACATCAACAGATAAAGCATTTAGTTATTTGGAAAGTAGGAACAAAGTACAAATTTCAAAGAAATTAATCTGAAAATGACAGTTGATCATAACTTAAAAGCAACTTTTCTATATTTCCTTGCAAGATATTACAGTATTACTCTTACTTTAAAAATGCTGCATAGTCTTTACTCTTTAAGCCTTTTTCGTTGGCTATAGTTGCTTCATCTTTGTTACTCAAGGGTGCACTTTCAGGTCTTCGAATCAGATCGTAACGATTCCGTAACAAGGTATTCCTCTCAAATGCCATGACTGTTGCTAGTTAGCACCATATCTCATAACATAATCATTTGGTCTAAAATACACAAAATATTATTATGTCAGATGATACCACACCACACTGGTAACGAAATCAACAAAGATGATGCGAATAAACAATGGAACAGGAAATGATGGTACAATTTTAATTATAAGTCCTACGCTGCACAGCATAATAGAAGATTAAGGTAAATTTTAATTTCAACGGGAGCTGCAGTGACTCAGTGAGCATGACGCTGGCTTGCTAACATGGTGTTTCTGAGTGAAACCATGAGGTTTGTCATTGATTCAAGTGGCTTTTACATGACAAAGGAGTAGAGGGTTGCATGTCCGACCTCGTGGGTTTCTCCAGATCCACCGGTTTGTTACCATTGCTAAAGACCGCTACACGCAAGCGAAGTATTTTAACATAGTTGAACCATGTTTGTGTCACAGTTTCAGGATTAATGCCTCAAGTTTGAATGCATTTCAAAAAAAAAAAATTTGTTTAAACGAAAAACTAATTCGTTAAACGAATTAATAAATTCATGTAAATCACTAAATGATAATGAATTAATATTTTGTTTAAACGAATTTCAATGTCTTTTTAACATATTGTATTTTCAATTTGGGTGTTGGAGCATTGGGGTTATTAATATTAGTTGTTGTGTTAAATCATAATCGATTAAGTAATTAGGCCTAATTTAAACAAAATAATTATTTTGTTATAACAAATATCTTGTTTAAACAAGTTAATTTCTCGATTAAACAAATTAGTTTCATGTTTAAATAAATTAATTTCTTGCTTAAACAAATTAATTTAATTTCTCATTTAAACAAATTAATTTAATTTCTCATTTAAACAAATTAATTTCTCATTTAAACAAAAATCAATATTTCATTATACTATAGCAAATTAATATTTCCCTATAACGAATTGATATCTCTTTATAATGAATTATTTCATTAAAGGCCTAGCGAATTTTTCATTAAAGGCCTAGCGAATTTTTCATTAAAGGCCTAAATGATTTATTTTATTAAAGGCCTAAATGAATTATTTTGTTGAAATGAATTATTTTGTTGAAATGAATTATTTATTTTGTTGAAATGAATTATTTTGTTAAAATAAATTATTTCATTAAAATGAATTATTTCGTTATAATGAATTCTTTCGTTATAGCGAATTAATATTTCTTTTAAAGAATTAATATTTCGTTAATTTGCTATAATGAATTAATAAACCGTTATAATGGTATCGTTCATTGTATAATTATCTACTGGTGAAATTCTGCACTAATAAATAAGTTGCTCCAATTTTACTGTATTTCATACCAACTTTTCTACGTTTCTTTTACGTCATCCACACGTATGATTGGATACTGGGGAATATCCCTACGCGGTGGTTATAAACGTACTTCATTATCAAGATTAATTTAACATCGGTATTATTAGAAGACAACTTTCAGGAGAAATTAACTGTTATACCAAAACATCCGGCCAGGATGAAGTACTGCAAAACAAAAGTAATGGAACACCGTTAGGTAACTGCCACTGCTGTCTAAGTCAAGTTACTGCCTAGCCAAATGTCCACTCCATGTCATTATTTTGAAAAGATAAAATTGACAGAATTCATAAACTTTATCGATGTAATATAAATTTATCGTTATTTGCTTTTACTATGAAAACATCGAGAATAAAACGAACTTATTGTTCCATACCTGTTATGTTTGTAACCCAATGTTTACGGTCAGTTTATTTAGCTCGGTGAAAGCGCATGCCGTTCTTTACAGTTGCTAAGCAAAACGATGTGTTCGTGCGCCTTCCGGTGAAAATTGTTTACATTCGGGACGGCTTGTTCGGGAGGGTTTTTTCATAATTTGCGAACGATTGTAATATTCACTAAGTATTCTCTTTTGTAAATTATTTTTATTTTACTTTAACCATGGAAGAAGAAGTGGCAAGCAGTGGGGACAATATTGTAACTGAATTCAACACGTATGAAGATTTTTTGGACTCGCAAATCACATCGTTAGATTTATATTATTTGGAGGTATGGAGCATTGGTTGGGAAACAATTTTTAGAAATGCTACAATATTTGTTAAATCGGTCGAATATTGGAATTTCAAAATTTCCAAAATTACTAATTATAGGCTTACATAAAACTTCCTGAAAAATGCTCAAATATTGATATCATCACAAATTATTTGATTCAATAAAATGATCTTTTTATGTAGGCCTAATCCCTAATGTGTGGTAGTAGGGGTTTCAGGTCACTTGACTTCAACGTGAAATCGGACTGCCAGTGGCTGATATATAGCCAAGTTCAATCTACGATTCTAAATTACTATTTTATGTAAATTGTATTACTAGCAATTTTATTGTAATAGTTTATGGTCAATCTCGATACCGGTATCTGCAAAGATTTAGGCTAAAAAATTATCGAAATGTAAGCGAAATTACCGTTTGTTTACATGAGGCGTCAGCGGGAAAATCCCGCTCTGACGTCACACGACCTAGAATTTTCTATTGCTACGACCCACTTTATTGGATTTCCGCACGTTAGTTTCGGGCCGATTTTCATATAGAACCAATCAAACGATAGATAATATTTTAGGGATTATACCGATGTCTGATACCACGTGATCCTAAAATTAACACCGAAGAAAACAAGATTTATCTGTTTTGATGACTGAAATTTGCTAAATTTCGACTAAATATAGCCTACGTTTTTTGTGGTATTATCCAGATTATAAATATTTGCCATATTATCATTCAAATTATTACGATTTTAATAAATCTTAGCTGACAATAACGTGCGGATTTCAGTTTTAAAATTGGATTCTGAAGGGAAAATTCCCATTATGACATCACTCAGATATGACTGAAAAGCGCTTACTTTTGTCCATTCCACACATTGACTGGTATAGAGCGTTATGATTACATTTTTGACGTCGATCTCGGATTTTAAAATTCCATAACTTCGGATCTAATTGGAATATTTTGATGAAATAAAAAAATTTGGGTAGCATTTTATGTATATTTTCACAAAATATTTAAAAGAAAATTTTTTCTGTTATTTGAAACTTTGACCTGAACCCCCTAGTGGTAGATCTAGCCTATATTAAATTTTAGGTAAAATAAATTTTCAAGATGAAATTGAAGAGGTCAAATGTATATATAGCTAAATACAAACATTGGGTTCATTTTGAGGGTGTAAGTGGTGTCTATTATGTGTAACAAATTCTATTATGATTATTAGGATGAAGAATTGGCACGACAACTGGTTGAATTGGGTTACCGTGGTAGTGGTGAAGTGCTAAAGAGAGAAGAGTTTGAAGCAAGGAAACAGGCAGCTGAAGCCAGTCGATTATCAAAACGGAGTCAACAGAAGTAATTACTTTTATTCTGGTTTTTATTTATTATTCCTCAATTTGAGGTACGACTAGTACAAGCAATGACTGACATGGTATGCCGCTTTGTTCCTTAAGAAAAGTACCCTCCAATTTTCTTTTAGTGGTTTCGATTCCCCGATTGTACATGACAAGGAGTACCGTTGCCTGTCAAACATTGTGGGTTTGACCGGGTTCTTCGGTGTCCTTCCACTGCTAAAGAAAGACCCCTCACAAGCGAATTATTGAAATTAAATTGAACCATGCGTTAGTCCCGAAATGACCTAGTTTATGTGAGTGGATGTTAAACCCCCTCTCTCTCTCTCTCCAAATATGTATGTTTATCTGAATACTGATCATTTCTTTTATCAAAGTTTGGATAGTTCACTTAAGTCTGTTACTTACAGAAATGTGTTTTCCTATTCTTGAAGTAACAATTTTATCCCTTATTATTTTATAATTATTATTAAATGAGTTTCTCTTAATTAGCTAATTTGGATGTTATATCTCTTTTATCTGATAGAACATTAGCAAGTTCAGGAAAAGAATTGAAAGATCCATTCTTAAAATGTTTAGCTCAGAGAGAAGAGGCCAACAGAAGTGGAAAAATGACAGTAAGTACCATTTTTACCAAATTGTGGATGATCATATTTCAGATATAAAATTCATGAACGCAAGTGATGTTGAGCACATTAAAAAACACAAAACATCTTATATGGAAAACAATCACTTGTTTTCATCATTAATTTGAACTTGAAAATGATAAGAGAATAATTGTCGAAACGTTGTGCTATACGTGTATAGTCCAGTGATTGTTTTCCAGATAAATTGTTTTGTGTTTTTTAAGTGATGTCCAGTTCTGTCTATTAGAAAGATCACTTGAATATTGTGTCACCATGAAACTTTGTGGAAATGAAATGGGGTTTAATGTCCTACTGTTCTGCTTCAACTGGGCTAATGAAGATTGGCATCAACGCCATACAGTGAGTGTTCTATACCCAGACAGCGGCGCTGCAGCTAATTTTAAAATGAATTCCAACTGTAAAGGGATCTTTTACATACATGCCAATGTGTACATGGGACCTTGGTTTTTTGTCCCATCCAATTGACTATGTATTGTCCCTTGCCAGGCCCTCTGTCCTGCACCTCTGACAATGGGGAGCCATGCCAAAAAATCTCAATTTACTTTCTATGCCAACGCAGGGATCGAACGTGGGACCTCCAGGTTAGCGATCCAACGTCCTGCTCACTGAGCCACCATAGCTCCCGACACTTAGTTGGATCCTACACTAAACACTAACAGATGTATTAAAAACTATGTTTATTGTCGAAATAGAAATGGTTAAATACAATTTGACAGAACATTGGAAACTTCAAAGGGAAACTTCTGAAACATGACATCAGTGGAAAATAATATAACTGGATGTCAGTTTCAATTTTATCTATACATCATTTAATATATTCCGTAATTTCAAATCACAAATAGAAACCAAAGTTTGAATTACAAAAAATACTAAGGATGCCTTCCGTCACCCTTTATGATGATGTTGCATTTTCCAAGAGAAATTCAACTTGTACTTTTGTCTTAGTTAAAACAAAAAAATAATATTTAATAAACTTTAACACATACTTATGGAAGAACTATTACTGATTTATTTAGGCGAAGTTTAGAAGAGTATTCTCGCAAAGTTTTCAAACAACGTTGAGAGAACACTCTTCGAAATGTCGCTTAAATAAATAAGTAATTGGTCTTCCATAAGTATGTGTTATAGTTTATTGCTCTATCCATTTACTAAATGCCTCTAAAAGATCAGAATATTTAATATTTACATCTATATTTCAGACAATTGTTTTTATTAGAGATCGGAACTCAAGGGGTCAGGAAATTTCTGGTTATATTGACTTTGCACACCGGTTAAAGACTGAAGATTTTGAACCATATTTTGGTGGAAGAAAGCGTTTATTACCTCGTCCATCAGATTTAAGGTAAAGTAAAGTCACTGTTAAAGGCTTGACATGTCATTTGAATTTTTGAAAACCACCGGGGGGGGGGGGAGGGTGTGGTGGGGAGTTTGGTTGGCCGAATGGTTAGCATGTGCGTGCTGTAGCCTGTCATGGAGTCAACTGGCATTGTTTCGAATCCCAGGTTGTACGTGACAAGGAGTAGGGTCGCCTGTCCAATCCTGTGAGTTTTCTCCAGGTCCTCTGGTTTCCTGCCACTGCTAAAGACCCCTACTCCCAAGCGAGTTATTGAAATAGAATTAAACCATATGTTAGTCCTAAAATGACCAAGTTTGTGTCGAGTGGGTGTTAAACCCTATTTCTCTCTCTCTCTCTCAAAACCACGCCAGTTGACTCAATGACAGGCTTTATGATACAGCACGCTCATGCTAACCATTCAGCCATCCAGCCCCCCACCAATAAAAGATAGCTGTATCTTGCTGCTTTCGAGCACCAAAGATGGGTGAAATTTCAATTCATCTTAACTTTGTACATACTGAACAGAATTGAACCATATTTCGGCTGATTTTCATCAGGTATTGTAGTTTTCATCAGGTATTGTAGTTTTCATCAGGTATTGTAGTTTTCATCAGGTATTGTAGTTTTCAAGGGAGTCGTATAGCTCTAAAGCTTTTTAGATACTTTTTACCCCTGAAAAAATGACTTTTACTTACAAATTACAAGTTTGAATCCCAACTTGGACAGAGATGACTTGAGGGGCTGTGGGTCTGTTACTTTCGATGTTGTGGAAATCAGATGTCTACCCTTGGATTGGCGCATATGTAAAATAACCCTTGGTAGTTGGAATAAAATGGTACTGAATGAGCAAAATTATTCCCCTTACATAACCATTGCATAGAATGGAAAATTCTTCTATGTTAGTATCAAATTGAATAACCTACTGTGTTGTTGAAACTTTAAGAATGAATGAAGGGGGGGGGGATGGCTGAATGGTTAGCACGTGCGCACTGTATCATAAGGTCTGTCATTAAGTCAACTGGCGTGGTTTTGATTCCTCGGTTCTACGTGACAAGGAGTAGGGTTGCCTGTCCAACCTGGTTGTTTTTTTCTGGGTCCTCCGGTTTCCTCCCACTTCTAAATAACCTTATGCACAAGCGAATTGTTAAAATAAAATTAAAGCATGTGTTAGTCTCGAAATGACCTAGTTTCTGTCTGGGAGTTGAACCCCATTTCTTTTCCTCTCTCCCTCTCTATAAATGAGTGAAATGGTGTTTATTGCCAAATCAGCACCAATAGGGCACAATTTCACCATTTAAAATGATAGGTTGCCAGGCAACGAAACATACGCCCACAACAGCTAAGTCGTCCGGGCAGTCAACAAGGATTGTCGCATATTGTTTCTTTTGTCAGTAAGGAGAACATTTACAACACATGATAATCTTATTACGAGTAATAGCCCATTAAGTAATTATCAGAAACGATTAGAATAGTTTTGATGGTTTGTCTCAAGGCCTTCGATCGCCCACAAGTTATTTCAAAGTGATCAAGTGCCATAACTCTGGCAGAAATTATCAGATATCACTGAAAATCAAATAGGATTCTTCGTATCATGACCTTAAACACTGTGTAAATAGGCTTTTTTGTATCATGACCGTAACTGTGTGTATAAATTTAAAGTCAATCGGATATTAACTTTAGATTTTTCAAAGTGATCAAGGGTCATAACTCTGGCAGTAATTATCAGATATTGCTGAAAATCAATAGGCTTCTTCGTATCATGACCTTAAACACCTTAAACACTGTTTCAAAGTGATCAAGGGTCATAACTCTGGCAGTAATTATCAGATATTGCTGAAAATCAACAGGCTTCTTCGTATCATGACCTTAAACACTGTCTATAAATTTAAAGTCAATCGGATATTAACTTTAGCCTCTAGAGCGTTCACAAGATTTTTCAAAGTCATCAAGGGTCATAACTCTGGTAGTAATTATCTGATATCGCTGAAAATCAACAGGCTTCTTCGTATCATGACCGTAAACACTGTGTATAAATTTAAAGTCAATCGAATATTAACTTTAGCCCCTAGAGCATTCACAAGATTTTTCAAAGTGATCAAGGGTTATAACTCTGGTAGTAATTATCGGATATCACTGAAAATCAATAGGCTTCTTCGTCTCATGTCCTTAAACACCGTGTATAAATTTAAAGTCAATCGGATATTAACTTTAGACTCTAAAGCGTTCACAAGATTTTTCAAAGTGATCAAGGCTAATAACTCTGGCAGTAATCGGATATCACTGAAAATCAATAGGCTTCTTCGTCTCATGTCCTTAAACACCGTGTATAAATTTAAAGTCAATCGGATATTAACTTTAGACTCTAAAGCGTTCACAAGATTTTTCAAAGTGATCAAGGGTCATAACTCTGACAGTAATTATCGGATATCACTGAAAATCAATAGGCTTCTTTGTCTCATGACCTTAAACACCGTGTATAAATTTAAAATCAACCGAATATTAACTATGGCCTCTAGAGCGTTCACAAGATTTTTCAAAGTGATCAAGGGTCATAACTCTGGTAGTAATTATCGGATATTGCTGAAAATCAATAGACTTCTTCGTCTCACGACTTTAAACACCGTGTATAAATTTAAAGTCAATCGGATATTAACTTTAGCCTCTAGAGCGTTCACAAGAAGACGAACGGACGGACCGACAGATGGACGGACGGCGGACGACGGCAATATACGACCACATTTCCGTGTGGGCGTATAAAAATGATGATTAACCTTGTTGCTGCAGAACAGTAGGAAGTTTAAATCCCCTATTTGAGTGGGCTTAACGAAGAAGCTAAATCCAGAAGATTTAAAAGGTCATATCATTATGCCCTTACTCCTTATTTTATTATTTTCAGTTTTTATAACTGGGAAACTCAGACATCTACATCAAATCCAACATCAAATTATCAAGTTATTGCTGAAAATGCATCTGGTCTTCTATTTAAGAATAAAAGGGACAGAAAAATCATCAATGTTGACCCTAAAGTAAGTGAAAATATTTTGGATGTATCATACGGCCTGCCATTGAGTCAACTGGCGTAGTTTCGAATCGCCGGTTGTACGTGGCAAGGAGTAAGGTCACCTGTCCAACCTTGTGAGTTTTCTCCAGGTACTCTGGTTTCCTCGCACTGCTAAAGACCCCTACGAGCAAGCGAATTATTGAAATAAAATTAAAACCATATGTTAGTTCCCCCCCCCCCCCCAATTTGATAAATAGTTTTTCCAAATTTGCAACATCAATGTTTCTAATTTGATTTTTATTGAATTCACAAGAAAATGGCTGATAAGTCTTTCAAATAAACCCAAAGGAATTCTGAAAATGATAGTCTATTGTGAGTCTTATTTAATGAAATGGGGTTACAATGGCTAAGTGGATAAGACACTGGCTTGCTAGCCTGGAGGTCGAGTGTTCGATCCCTGCATTGTCTGAGAAAGTTCATCCAGATTTTCCAGTGTGATTCCCCCTTTGTCATTGATGCAGGATGAAGGGCCTGACAAGGCGGCTGTCTAGTCGTTTGGATGGGCCAAAAGACTGAGGTCCTGTTCGCACATTGACTGAAAGTTAGGCATGTTTAATGTTAAAGAAAACATCACTGAGGTTCTGTGGGTATTTTAAAGAGGGCTTGCTTTTCAGTCATATCTGCTAGTCTTGACCAACTGGTTGTGGCATTGACCAGATGGCACATGTTTCATGAAATTAGAATTTCAAAGAATTTGACCTTAAAATCCAATACCTTTAGATGTATAGTTTTATGTCCCCTAGTATATTAAAGATAAATTATGTAGGAGATAAATCTTCCTATTGCAGTTCTTTATATTGGTTAAAATGCTATATAAATCATTAAAATACAGATGTGACGTCATCCTTTGATGTTGGCATACCATTATTTCAAATAATCGTAGGGCAATGTCTTGAAAGTTAAAATATTGAACCTGAGTGTCGTATTTCATTGCAAAGCCAGTGTAAGTGTCTGTATTTTTGTAGTTGTTTAATGGTATCTAGCCTAAGACATTGCGTAATATATTGTTAAAACACTCCGGCCAATCGTACATTATTTATACCAGTGAAATATTGTACTAGTGTGACGTATTTCACTGTAAAAGCACGTGCAAGTGTCTGTGTTTTAAGTTGTTTAATGGTCTCGAGCTTAAGACATTGCGTAATATATCGAAAAACACTCAGGCATCACGGCCATCTTGTTGTTACAATATATTACTTAATGTCTCGCTCTCGACCATTAAGCAATACTTACTTAGACATTTATCTATATGACAAGCCTATAATCAACAATCTACAAGTCATCGGATGGCGGAGGTTTAAACAGCCTGAAGTACGATCGCCATCTAATGATTTGATTTAGAAATGGCAATGCAAGGCCAAGTCTTGAATAACAAGTATCATTGTTACATTAATAAACAATCTATGCCACATCTTGTCAAAACTTCAAACAGTAATAATTTCACAAAGAAGGCCTAATTTTCAATATATTCATTTTGCATTATTTACTGTTAAATATTATTGAAAGAACAACCATTTCATAAACTAAATCTTTAAAGTTTTTTTTGTTTGTTTTTTGTTGTAGGCCTCAAGTCCCGGTGATAATTCTACGAGAACAATTATAGAGACACCTCGTTATATACAGATAGTTATTTATGATCATATAACTCGCAGAAAAACATAACATGTTCTAATATATTATTCTCGAGAAAATGTTATATGTTGTTTGTATTTGATTAAATTATATATTAAAGCTATATTACATTTGTTTATTTTCTGCCTGGATTGCAGCGTCCTTGGGAGCCACGTTGGCTTAGTGAGTATTACTAATATATTTCATATTTCAATATAACTGTCGGCCATTTTGATAACATGTATTACAATTTTTCGTTTTAAGACGAAACATCAAATAATCACCGCTTAAATTAATCATTAGGAGTAAATAATGACTTGAGATTAGGTGTTATGTTTATCATTGGCAATTATCAATGAACTAATCATTAATCCACAAAAACTGATTATTATTACTCATCGACGCGATCCGGATTATCAGCCAGTTGATTGATTTATTATAATGTTTAGCCACATGATTGACACTCAATAATGGTTAATCCAGAATAAATACGATTAGAATTTTAAAATTCTTTTCGCGATAGTTCTCAAAAAGAATCGCCAGTACCACAAAACTTTATCGCCAAATTCAAATTTTAATCGCCACTTTGATATTTTTATCGCAAATTGCAACTTTGGCGACGACTGGTGAGTAAGATGTTGGCTTGCTAACCTGCATTCCCGTGTTTGATCCCCATGTTAGCTGAGACAGTCCATCTGAAATTTCCAGTGTGGTCCCCCCCCCTCTTGTCAGTGGTACTCAACACAGGGCCTGACAATTCTCCTATCAAAAGGCAACACCTAGTAACTCACTTTTTTATACGCCCACATTTTCATGTGGACGTATATTGTCGTCACCCCTGTTCGTCCGTCCGTCCACAATTGTTTGTGAACAGTCTACAGGTCACAATTTTTATCCGATTTCAATGAAACTTAAAATATAGGTTTATCACCCTAAGATCTCGGTTCCTTTCGATATTGGCATGTATCGGACCGTAACTTCATGGGTTATGGCCCCTGATTGTACAAAAAATCACGTTTTTTAGCTTGTGAACAGTGTAGAGGTCACAATTTTGAACCGATTTGGATGAAACTTGAAATGCATGTTTATAACCCAAAGATCTTGGTTCCTTTCGATATTTGCGCCAATTGGATTGTAACTTCCTTAATTATGGCCCCTGATTCTCCGAAAAATCGCCCTTTTTAGCTTGTGGTCCCTCTGGAGGTCAAAATTGTTATCCGATTTAAAAAACCGTTTGATTATATCACCGTCCCATGGTTATGAAGGTTGAGTTGGAATTTCGTGAAAATCGGACCAAAATTGACGGACAAAATGCCCATATCGGATCGTAACTTCCTGAATCATGACCCCCGATTGTACAAAAAATCACCCTTTTTAGCTTGTGGTCCATCTGGAGGTTACAATTATTATCTGATTTAAAAAAACGTTTGATTATATCACAGTTACACTGTAGTTATGGGTGAGTTTGAATTATGATTTTCTGATGTACAGCGCAGTGGACGCTTACGGCTGGCCCCCGGATCCATTCACTTGATTTGATATTTTCCGCAGGTTAATCTTGTGGGTTTTTGTTTTTCGTGTAGTGCGGTCCTCCTGCACTTACTATTAAAATGCAACAACTCTTGTTGACTGCCCGGACGATTTGGCTGCTGTGTAAGCGTATGTTTCGTTGCCTGGCAACCTATTTTTCTTATTTTGAGAAAACAAAGGAAAACATAATGAATGAATATTTTAACCCCAGCTTATCCATTGATAAGGTTTTTCTGTGGCACAATTGGCAAATGAAGAAAGTTGCTAGCTTGTGTCATGTAACTGCTTACAAAATCAAAAGATTGGAATATCTAGTACAACAGGAAGCACATGCCCTAGTAACTACAAATTCGGTGCTAACTCAATTTTGACAAAAAAGTGAGTTACTAGGTGTTGCCTTTTGACGGGAGAATTAAGGGGTGATGTATAGTGGTTCAGTGGGGAGGAAAATTCGAGATCCTGTGTACACATTTGTGTGCACGTAAAAAAACCCTTGGCAGTCAAAATTTCAAATAAGAATAATCTGTAGTTCCCCTATCAGGGCAAAATCTCCTTCATAGCACAATGTATGGCATATGCCCGTATTTATTAGCCCAGTCCGTGCAGAACAGTAGGACGTTAAACCCCAGCTTATTTCATTCCGGGATCAACACACATGACACAGGATCAACAGTATCATAGTACCATATTATTTGTGAAGTTTGATATTCCATCAGTCGTAAACATTGGTTAATTTAAATACACTGGTCATCGACAAGAGCAATTGAATCAGCTCGGTCCTGTCTGCAGCAATTAACCAGTAGTCTGTGAGTCCAACAGAATTTGTAAGGAGGGATAGGGGAAGCGTGGCCTAAACAGTGCGCATCCAATGTTAAACATATATTATGCAAGAGCTAAATCTGCCTATTGTAGGTCTTTCTTTAGGCCTGAAATGTTATATAAACTATTAATTAGACATTAATTAACTTATTCAGATCCTAATCAACTCTCGATGTCAACGCTAGCCTGCAGTATTTGTTGGATTATGATCCAATTTGCTGCCTAACTTTCCTTCACGATTTAATGATTAAATGGATAATGATTTTTGTTGTACCGACTTTAGTAATGATGATCGAGGCTAGGCTGAACTTTCAACAGCTTAATTCCCGGTTCATAGTAGATCAATTTGACGGAAATTTTCAGCAAATTGCCTTTGGATTATGCAGTTATTAACTTTTATAGCGAGAACTGCCAACTTGTTATCTAATCTCCCATAAAGGTTTGTGTTGGGGTCAAGTAGAACAAGTGAGATCAAGTGACATGATTTACAACCCTAGATTTTAACTGACAAGGTGTACCCTGGAGGTAGAGTGTTCGATCCCTGCATTGGCCAAGAAAGTTCATTCAGATTTTCCGGCGTGGTTCCCTCTTGTCAGTGATGCAGGATGGAGGGCCTGACAATGACAGTTGTCTAGTTATTCGGACAGGATGAAAAAACGACGTGTGTACACCTAAAAGATCCCTTGGTTGTTGGAATTCGATATAACAGTCCGATATTTCTCTCATAGCACACTGTATTAGCCCAGTTTAGGAGCAGAACAGTAGGACATTAACCCCAATTGCATTTCATTTCATTTCGTACCCTGTAGGATGATCTGCCTAACCCCACAGTATCTCATTAGGTTCTTTGGCTTCTACCCTCTGGTAAAATCCACTTTTATGTTGTGCAATTATCATTCCACAGCACCCAAGGGAGGGAGTGCTTGTTGTGGGTGCCGAAATGTAAAACGGGGGGTGGGGTGGTCCCGATGGCCTACCTGGAAAATTTCTAAAACTAAAAGCCCGGAAAAGTCATTTCCAGTGATCTGAGACATGAATACGGTTCTAATGATGACCCTTTGGATCCAGATCACCCCACTTAATCCACCCTTGGCACACATTTTTCTGTAGGTTTTGGTATTGTAGAATTCTATAGATATTTTAATTTTAAAAGATTATTATAACAGTACATTATTTTTTATTCATGGTAAGCTTATCATAGTTTGTCATTTGGTATGACACTAAATTGGGAGAGTTATGCTTAAGTCTTTCGGGGGTTGGGTGGCTGAATGGTTAGCGTCTACGCTTCACATAAAGTCTGTCATAGTCAACTGGTGTGGTTTCGATTCGTCGGTTGTACGTGATAAGGAGTCAGGTTGCCTGTCCATCCTCGTGGGTTTTCTCCAGGTTTTCCGGGTTCCCCCACTCGCTAAAGACCCCTAAACACAAGCTTTTCTAGACACATAATATATCATAATAGAAAGTCCTTGCCAAACACAATGCTTCACACCAAATCTGAAAATCAATAGGTTTCATATTCAATGTCTCACATTAAATCTATAAAAAAAAGGCAATTGTTGTCAGAATAATTTCAAATTTGGTGTAACGCCTCGAGAGAAGCGCCCCTCGTGACTACAGCTGAGAAGAGTATACTCTGCTTGTGTGTGGTAACTTCAACACTCGTCATTTCAAACTCAATGGACATTATATATAATTACACCTTGATTCGTGACTTACAATGATATATACACTATGTAAAATTCTGATTGTTTAGAAACCAAAATGTTTATTATCGTCTCGATTATCCATTTTATTGAATTTGTTTTTTAATTTTGGGGGAGTTCACATCCATTAAATCTGATGGACTGGGGGATTGATTGTGTCATGTGAATAACTATCTAAGTAATAATTTAAATAAAATTTGAGGCCGGAAATGCAAATTTAGCTCTTACAAGATACTTATCTAACTTGTGACTCGTTACATCTCTGATTAAGATCTCTTTCCTTCCTCGTTCATTGATTGCTTGTCAACAAAATTTCAAGCAGAAATATGTTGGTTACTCAAATAAATTGTCGTCCTATAAATACTTCTTAATAAATATCCTTGTTTACTGTTCTTAAATCCGAAAATAAGGGGACAACCCGTTTCCCTAGACCCGAGCCTGTAATCCGATAAGAACAAATTATTAACGAGTCAGACCATGGTCGCTTTAATTAACTTTTTTCTGTATACAGATAATGTAAATGTTATACCGGGTGCTGCAAGGGCATTATATTAAATGATACTGTTTAAAACCTATTTGGTGGTTAAAATTTATTCATTTCAACACCATTGAAGTATTTCAAACATTTAGAATTTCGTAAAATAACAAAAACACTATGATTTTTAAGTTCTTTGCTGGACTCTTTATATGGCATAAACCATATTTTATTCCTGCCTAAATATAATAAATATATCAATGTATTGAAACTCCAAATCTGTGTTTAGGGACATTTTAACCTTTAATAAGTACTCTCATGACAAAATAAAATCAATGGTGTCATTTTTACATCACAATTATGTCATATATGTAAATTAAGAAGTTCTGACAAAATTTTGCACTGGTCACTCATTCCAATTCCTCGGTTCCCGGCCCCAATCCGGGTGGAATCGGCCTGAGCCAGAGAGTGGGTCCTGTGGTGTTTCAAAATCCTGGTCCAGGGAGAGGAGGCGACATCACATCAATGGGCTAGATCGATCAAACGCTCAGACCCCACGTCATACCACTCTATAGCTCAGGTTAATTGATTTCCAATTAATAGTGTTAATACATTAGCACCACCCACCCTTTTTAATCCCTGCAGGCGCGGATTCAGAGGGGGGGGGGCGCACCCGGTGCACGCCCCCTCTATATTTTGAGGTGGCGAACAATTTTTAGCTCCATCTATTCTCGTGAGAAAGAAGAACAAAAATAGTTTAGGTTGGAAATCCTAATTTACAGGATTAGTATGAAATTAGTCCTTGTGGGCATCTTTTCAACTCAAAAATCACTGTTCCGGGCTTCGCACTCCCAAGTGGGTGCGGCACGCCCCCTCTTTCTGAAAATCCTGGATCCGCCTCTGCCCTGTAAGAGTTTTCCGTTGTGTAGGTTTGGTTGTAAATGGCGACCAAATCAAAGGTGTTAAGCTTTAATTGTATTTGATTCTTATCTTTTTTGCATATTCTGTATACATTTGCCTACTATTCACATAACTGTATCATTTGCTCGATAAAGACGAGGGTATCCTCGTCGAAACGTCGCTTAGTATCAAACTCAGTAATTGTGTATCCATGAAATTGTACCTTGTGTTATTTGAAAGTTAATTTACAATTTACTGAAAATATGTTAATATACAGGTCACATGCTGTAAACTGATTTAATCTTACATAAGCCTTGTATTCATATGCATTTACATCGTTTTAAATGTAAATCAACAAACTATGTGATATTACAAATCAGATCCTGTATTTTAAGTATACTTATAACAGTAAATATACATATAATTGTAACAGTTTGATAGGGATCTTTTACGTGCACACGAATGTGTACTCATGATCTCAGTGTTTTGTCCTATCCGAACGACTAGACAGCCATCCTTGTCCGGCCCTCCGGCCTTCCTGCATCACTTAAAAGGGAAACTCACGCCGGAAAATCTGGATGAACTTTCTGGTCCAATGCAGGGATCTAACAACTGACCTCCAAGCTAGCGAGACAGCATCTTACCCATCGTGACCCCTCATAAGTGGACTATTGTTTGGACAAAAAGTGATGAAATCTCAAAAGGGTTATCAATGTTAAAGTTCTAAAGAGATGTACAATTACACACTGTAATTGTACACAAGTCCCATATTTAAACATGTTTGAATAGTAGAATTACCCATAAAAAAAGTTAAAGTAAAGCATACATGTACGTTAACCAGCATAGTTGTATTAATACACCCATAATAACATGATTGGTGTGGTACCTTATAATAATGGGCTGCACATAGTGCATAATACCGAATTGAACTGGTTGGGTGCCAACGACTTGATCATGGGCGCCCATAATATAATGCTAGTGAGATTGGTTAGGCACCTATGAATGAATTTGGTGCCCAAAACGGCGTGATAATTTTCTAAATTCAAACAGCAGGATTTATGGGCTGCCTCATACCGGAGGGGCTCCCATAATACCGAGATCAAGGGCGCCCACGAATGATTTGGGCGCCCAAAATTGTGTGATAATCTTCAAACTTCAAACGGCATGATTTATAGGATGTGCCTCATCCAGGAGGGTCTCCCACAATGCCAAGATCATGGGCTTCCATAATATAATGCTAGTGAGATTAGTTAGGTGCCAACGAATGAATTGGGCGCCCAAAACGGCTTGATCTGTGGATTGCCTTATCCCGGAGAGGCGCCCATAATGATTGGTGAGGCGCCTTATAATGTCGGGCCGCACATAGTGCATAATGTCGAATCAGATTGGTTGGGCGCCCACAACTAGATCAACGGGGTGCCCAAAACGGCATGATTTGTGGGGGCCTCATCCCGCTGGGGCGCCCATAATACCGAGATCGTGGACGCCAATAATATGATAATCTTAAAAATTCAAACGGCATGATTTGTGGGGTGCCTCATCCCGTAAGGGCGGCCATAATGACGAGATCACTGGCGCCCATAATATAATGCTAGTGAGATTAGTTAGGCACCCATGAGTGAATTGGGCACCCGCAAAATTGCTTGATAATCTTCAAAATTCCAACAGGTCACTCTCATGTGGGTGGCAAAAAAAAAGTGTCCGGAATGTAATAAAACACTATTTTAATTTTCTTATAATAGAATATCGCGAATTAGTACTAAATTGACAATGGATTAAAACATTTTGTCGGAAGCCACACTACTTTGTGCCACATTTCGGGCATCGGTTATTGTTTGTGGATGCAGCTGCAGTAGTCTAATCGGATGGTTGGAATTCAGGTCGGAATAGAGTGGGACTTCGGTTACAAAAAGATTGGAAAATTGGAAGTTGCTTTACTCTTAGGTCAGAATAGCCAAAAAAAAAAAAAAAAAAAAATGCATAATAATGCGGCGGTTGTTAGGGGTTCAGGTAAGCCACCATATTCCTGAACAATGACCCAAGAAATCCATCTTTGGCCATTGGTGGCCAGCAACATGACAGCCTTTCGTTTAATCTGGGGTCTTCCCTAAAACAGTGATTTAAGGTATTGTTCCCGTTTAGATAGCCTTGTTTGTCAGCAATTAATTTTTCTGTAACATTCTGCTATGCACTGGTTAATGATAAAATCGTCCAATTTAGAGCTCTGTTGAACGCGTAATGACATTGTTACGCAGTTAGCTATTGGTTGTTAATCAGACTATTGACCAGTTATTATTTGCAGCAGAAATTTTCTTCCAATACAGCAGTGTTAAGTGGGATTAGCGCTAATCAAACGAAACCCTGTAAGGAGTATGGTACGCCACCCAAGGTAGACTATATTGGACCACATTTCAGTTGCAGTATTCACGGGCTGAAATAGCAGGAAAACATGTTTGCGGCAGTCAAAATTTGCACACGACCTCCCCATCTCCGTGGAATATAAACGAATGATTGGAATTCAAACCAGCCACCACAGTTAGGTTATATCAGATCACCCACTGAATTCAGGGACTGGAATAGCAAGAAAACTCGTTTGAGGTCGTCAAATTTTCTCAATTTTCTTGGGGGAGGTGAGCGTGGGGTCCCTAGACATCTGTAGACCTAACCCAAAATTGGTTCGGGCATTTCAAGTTCTGCCCCTAACATACGCCTATCGAGTGCACCCTATAGATTCTTCCCGGTAGGTACATCGGTGCCCACAGAAGCTCCATCAGCGCCCCCAGAAGTATTTGCCCCCCTAACAATTTTGAGCTAGCTACGGGCCTGTAATGTATTAGGTCCTGATAAGAAAACTAGTACACATGACAAGACTTTTTTGCAAGACTTTTGGTCTTTTTAAAGACCATATTGTGTCTTTGAAAAATTGTTATAATAGCACTCTTTCTATAGAGTAAAATCACACTACTTAATGAACGTGAACATATAGTTATACATAAAAAAACAGTGGTGTTTTGGTAAAATCTTAACTAATGTCAAAATATCCACCACATTCTTCCTGTTATTTGACCTTGTCGGTGGACCAAATAAGGTAGTTATTCCCACCACATTCTTCCTGTTATTGGACCTGGTCGGCGGACCAAATAAGGTAGTTATTCCCAGCTTGTAAACTAGTATAAACGGAAAGTCGGTTGCACCTAAAAGTGATGTAAACTTACCTTTGACAGTGACATTGAATCTATTATTCCTCCAGAGTTAGGGTGTACTCAAACAGCCCGAGATGCCTTTCCATTACCACGCATGTAGGAGTCGTTACATGCATTGCATGGGTGTAGTGTGTTCAGCACTGTAGATTTGGCGGCTGAATTTCACCAGATTGTCATCGATCCTGCAGATCAACACACAACAGCATTTGTTACACCGATGGGTCTCTTCACTATACCCGTATGCCTATGGGCCTAAGTAACTCCTCGTGAACTTTCCAATGGCTTATGCAGCAGATATTTAATGATACAATGTTTCAGATACGTTTGATTTATTTAGCCGATATTATCGTATATTCCAGTAATTGGAGCGATTAGACGTTGTTTTACTAAGGTGAAAGAACACGGCCTGAAACTGAATAGAAAGAAGTGTCAATTTTTCGTTTCTAATGTTAGCTACTAAAGGCATGTTATTTCTGCAAATGGTGTTTCTACGTCCAGTGATAAAATCAAACTCGTAGTGTACTGGCCTAAACCTAAAACCGTCAAAGATTTGAGATCATTTCTTAGACTTGGAGTTGCTAGTTACTATATACGATTTGTAAACCAGTTTGCCCCTCAACAATTTAATCAGTATATTGCAATAAATGTAAAACTGACACTCCAGAGCAAACATCGAATTAAAGTCGTCATGGGGCGGGCGTTTGTTGATGCTTTTAATTCATTCAAGACTAAACTAACTTCATCAGAAATACTGGGTTATGCCGACTTTTCATTGCCTATGCAAGCAGAGCTCCTGGACAAAATGATGCTAATTACAGTTCTGCCAAACTGGAACCTCTTGTGGTAAAATGGACTCTAACAGAAAAGTTTAAGGATTACCTACCTGTATGGTCCGAACTTTGAAGTTCCACTTAGTTATCTACAGTCAAGTTCAAAATTGGGCTCAGTAGAACAACGATGGGCAGCTCTACTTGCTCAATGCTATTTTACTAAAAAAATATCGCCCTGGGAAATCGAATTCTGCGGCTGATGCTCTCTCAAGAAAAGCTGTAAATTCGTCAATCTTAGGAAGGTACACACAATCATTCCTATAACGAACTACTAGCTACAGCTTTGGAAAGGTTATTCCATTTTACGAATACCCACACGTAACTTCATATTCGCTTTGCCATCATATGAAACTAAGGGCATTGAAATACTTCAGCAAAAGCGATCCATTTTTGATTGAGAACGGTATTCTTGACAAGTTTTAGATTCTCAACATGGACAATTAAAGGAATTGGTAGTACGTGCCTACATGATATCGTATATTCATAATCAGACTGGACACGAGGGAGTGGAACGTACTATTAAAATCAAGATTTTATTGGACTGGTTTATTCAGTGATGTCATTGATTATTGTAGAAACTTGGAACAAGATCTGCAGCTGTAACTCACAAAAATCCATACCATTTACCTAAGTCTTGAACTATTAAGACGTTTCATTCATATTGCTAACTGTATTTTTACTTGCTTGATTCACAGGTACATGTACATGGGGACAGGAACGCCCTTATTAGACTATGGCACACCTGACCAATAATAGAGTCTATGTGATTTTTTAAAATTTTTTGAGTTTCTGTTTTTTTCTGAAATTTTTTTAAATTTTTAATCTTATTTTATCCATATTTGATGCTTGCTAAATGATATAATATTTACTATCAAACATGTAATTCATTTTTTTAAAAAAAAAAATACCTTCTGATGTATTTATATCTCAAAAATTTTGAAAAATCACATAGACTCGGACCCCCCAATTGTTTTCCTGGGGGGGGGGGGTGTCGGAATATACCCCCCAAAAATTTGGCAAAATAAAGTGCCCGAAATCTAATAAAACACTAATTTTAGAACTGGAATAGCAGTAAAACGCGTTTGCTGCCATCAAATATTCAAAACTGGCTACAGGACGTAAACCTTCTTCGGGCATTTCTAGTTTTGCTTCCCTAACTGTCATCGAGTCCTAATAAAACACTAATTTCACTTTTCTTTTAATTGAATACCACGAATTTGTACTGAGTTGACTATTGATTAAAACATTTTGTCCTGGGCCACTCTACGTTGTGCGACATTTTTCGGGCATCGATTATTACTTGTGAATGCAACTGCAACAGTGTGATTGGATGGTTGGAATTCAGAGTTGGATTTCGGTTACAAAACCATTGGATACTTTTGGAGTGCCTTAAGAGCATCTTTGTGTGATTATAACCAAATGTATTGTTTTATAATTGAAAGATTGTCAAATTTTCTTTTTTAGTGATGGGGAGGGGCGCCATTTTTCGGGGGGGGGGGGGGCTTATTTTTCGGGGGGGGGGCCTTATTTTTCCAGGGGTGCAATGTATCCCTGCACCCCCGCTAAATACGGCCCTGCATGGGGATACCTACCACTTGTTGATCTATTTCCCCTCCAAATTCAACAAAGATATTATCAATTAAAAAATCCAACATCTGAATTATCTTGTTGGCGGTGAATTTATTTTTGGAGTCACTATGGTTCTTGACAAAATATGTGGAATTGTAATTAACAACTAGATATTGATATCTAGTAGTTCCTGTTTTAACCGAGCTTTTAATTTATTATGGGGAATTTTCGTGTATAAAGTACAAAAGTCAAACGTTTGTATAGATGAAACTGAAGCAAGTGATCTAGATTGTAATCCATCAAGTAATTCTTTGGAATTTTTTAATATCCACATCTGATTAATACCACTACGAGAGTATATTTTGTCACAGTATTTTTGAATACTATTACACCGTCAGGTTTTTGAAATTCCACTTCGCGCATTCGATGTACAACTTAATTATCACCGGGTTTGTTTTCTAAACAATATTTATTCATAGAAATTAAATTGGAGAGACAGGCAGAGGCCTATAGACCCCCTCTCCATAACAGTACAGGCATAATAAATTGAAAAGTAAATTAAAGCAGGGGAACGATTAAATTATAAGATGGCTATATAAACTATATACACGATATGTACAAACAACAATCAAAATTTTTATATTCCATACATTATGTACAGCTAAAACATTTCGTCAGAATTATTTCTTTCATCGGTCCCGATTAGTCCCGAATAATAAATTTTGATAAAGTTTTGGGGGTTTTGATATTGTCGCAGGTCGTGCATCTGAACGCAAGGGACAAATAAAAAGAAAATGTTCCAAGTCCTCAAAGGCGTGACAAAAATCGCATATCGGGCTGTCAGTATGCTGAGAAAACGAGATCAATTTAAATCACTGCAAGGGAGTCGAATGGAGGCGAGAATGGTGAACTTGATTTTTCCTGGTGCCAGAGTAGTATAGTGAAGGTATAATTTGATCAAGGTAACCGAGTTTAGATTTAAACGAAGATAAAGTAGGTAGGTTTCTAGTAGAAAGATCAAGAAGAAAATAAAGAAGTATGTTGGGATGTTACTTTGGTTTCGTAGGTGATAATAATTTATATTAGGTGGTATCAATTGAAATAATGTATTCGGGAGTGATATAGTTTATGATTTTGTAGAATAAAATTAATTTATGTCGCTTTCTTCTCTCCTGTAGTGCAATAAACCCGGTATTCTTATATAACACCTTTCACAGCACCGCATATAGATTTAGTGTCGGAATAAATAGATTCTTTTTTAGCCACGTCTTAGCCCAAAGGTTTATTCTCTCTAAATCACCAATTTAGACTTCTGCACATCCGGTTGGGTCATCAGCAAATAATCTAATATTTGATTTTATATTGTTTACTGTATCGTTGATGTATAGAAAGAAAAGTAATGGATCAAGAACAGATCCCTGTAGTGGATCTCGTACATTGACCTTGGTCGATGGTTTGACAGAAGAAGTGCGTGAGATCTGTTAGTTGGTAAGTAGTTCAGTCTCCTTTGCAAATTAGTAATAATATTGTGATCCTTAAAGAAGTTGAATACATGTTTGTAGATGCACTTTTCGAAAATTTTGAATATAATACTCAATATAGAAACTGGTCTGTAATTTCCGCATAATGATGGGTCGCCTTTTTTTTTATAAATTGCCGTTACGTTTGCTGATTTCCAAATATTAGCTCAAGTGAAAGATTAAAGATGTTACATAAAGATTTGCTAATTTCGAAGCAGATGGATTTTAGGAATGTTCCACTGATGTTATCTGGGCCTGTAGCCTTTGAAGTTATCAATAATGGAAATTATGTCTTCAACCTCTTTACGTGTTAATTTTAGATGACAAAGTGACGACGGATTTTGTTCGAGTTCAGGAAGTTGTGGATTTGTGTAATCAAGCCAATATAGTTATTCCTTGTATTTCTAAATTTTTGCCAGTCGATGTCCAAGTTTGATTTTACTGCTTTTAGGTGAATTTTGTTTTTTCGTTTTGCTCATTTTCCGAATAGTATTGTCGGTTTGTTAAAAGGTTGTTGCGAGAATACACTGTTACCCTCCCACCCTGTCCTGTAGTCCTGCTGCATGTCTTTGCAAATTGGTGCATTGAAACCAAGGAATAGAAAGGGTGTCCCATGATATGCTTTTGTCAAGTCATGTCTCAGTTAACAAGATCAAATCGGAATTTTCAGAGAATTCTGCGGAAACAAGTCAAGTTTATGCGGTAAGCTGCTTACATTCAGATGCACGAGAGATATGTTGTCATTCGCTCCCGGATTTTCTTCGACATTTTCACTACGTCACCACTACGTCACCGAGTGGGCCTTCCCGTTAGTATTCTACTTCTATGTTTAAATGAATAAATTATCTCTGCAGAACGCAGTAGAACATCATTCGCTTGCGGTACGAAGTTATTATAGACCTACTTTGTTTTTCTTCCAAAACCAGTAAAATCTGGACGCACTACAGAAGAATCATTAGCAACCAGAAAGTTGGTCAGACGTCAACCAATTAAAGAAAACAACAATTACAACCAGAAAAATGAGTTTATGGAATCTATTGCGTAGATTTTGGGGTGTAATCAGTAGGAGTTTTGCCCCCCTAGCACTAACCAACTATCACAATCTGCGATATGATGTGGAGAATAATTTGGAGCAAGAAGTTGAAAATGGTATGTTAAACTGTTCATCTATTTTGTTACGGGAAGTTTAAATTCTGAATGATGCACACATTTTGATATTAGTTCTTTTAGCTACGAGATATACTGACGTGCTTGTTTTAATTTTAGATACGAATTGGGTGCCTTTAGTTTCACTTGGCAAAGTACCCTTTTAATATGGTAAGCATCAAAAGAAACGCCAGGTTGGTCGGTTACTATGGGGATAGACGCATTGCATAAACTTACCAAATGTTTTATTGTATACTCAACGACAAAAGAAACGCATATCTAAAAAATAGCAGTGGAACGACTAAGGGTTGGGTTATTGGGGCGATTCTCGGAATCATAATTAAGAAGGAAGTAGTTTACAATTTTTTTTACAACATAAGATGATGCATCTTTACAATCAAAACGAGGCTGAAACTTAGTAGGGTGTATTTCCTCCATTAATATTAACAGCCGCGCACTGCAGGCGATACATAGACGCACTAAGTTGGTTTATAATAGCTCTTGGTAATCGGGCCATGGTTCCTCGAACTGCTTCTGTAAATTGTGCAGCTGTCTGTGGTCTGGGAATAATTTGGTCAATCCTCCTTTTAAGCTCGTCCCAAAGGTGTTCTATGGGGTAAATATCTGGACTGCATTATCCGTTGTTGTTGCCTTCTAAAACTGGTACCAAATATGATTGAGTGACTTAGTTGATGTAAACCTGCGCAGTGACACCATTTCCACGACCAAGGCCAATATTTTTGAAAACGAGAGAGGGGGAGAGTAATGGAGTTTAATTTCCACTCGACACAAACTAGGTCATTTCGGGATTAGCACGTCGGTTTAATTTTATTTTAGTAATTCGCTTGTGCGTATGGGTCTTTAGCAGTGTGAGAATACCGGAGTACCCGGAGAAAACCCTCGGGGCTGGACAGACCACAAGTTTTCTCATTGACCAACCTTATGATACAGAACGCACGTGCTAACCATTCGGCCACCCCCACACCATTTTGGAAGACAACCGGTCCTACTGTCTCATTAAAACCAATACCTGTCCATACCATGATGTTTCGTCCTCCCCATGGATCATGTTCCAAAACGTCTACGCCATATCCTCACACTGCTATCTGCTCTGGACACACAAAAACCGACATTCATCCGTCAATAATACTTTGCCATTGTCGTTGACGCCATTGGCGATATCTTCTCGCCCATTGCAGGCGTCGTCGACAGTGTCGTATTATCAACACTGGTCTCAAAGCGTAGACGCCGCCGTACTGTCGCATCACTTATCTGGTGGATGCCAATTGTCTGTCTGTCAGTTTCTGTTGCTCGTTGGAAGTTTTTTTTGTCTATGTTAATGTAAATTAGACGATCTTGTCTGTCGGCAGTTACTCTCGGCCAACCGCTACGCCGCCAGTCATCAGTTGAGTTCATCTGGTTGAATCGGTTCAGCAGACAGTGGATAGTGCTATTATAGACGTTAAAGTATTCAGCAATCACCCGTGCGGTCTGTCCAGTCTGTATTCTGTCTATAACCTGTTCCCGCTGCTGACGTGGCAGTCTAACCATCCTTACAACATCGTTACGTGATGTGATTTACAGGCGTTTAATACCCATCGGTAACCAGATATGCACGAGCTTTTAACGTTCACAAAAAATCGCGCGGATGTATACGTAACATGGATTATCAACAGAAAGTCAATTGTAATCCATCATTCCGGAAGTAATGTTTTCCGACTCAAAATAATGGACCTATACTTCACATCACATTAAAATCAAAACTACACACGTAATATTAGTTATAAAACATGTGCGTTTCTTTTGTCGTTGAGTATATAATTATTAGTGACCACATCTCCAACTCCACCTGAGCAATATGGCTCTATCTCAAACACAGAATTGAACCCAAGAAAAATCTCAAAAATGCAATCTAAATTTGGGGAAGGTAAAGTGTTTTCCATGATTTTCATGTAACTCGTGATGC
Source organism: Patella depressa (assembly GCA_948474765.1). NCBI lineage: Eukaryota > Metazoa > Mollusca > Gastropoda > Patellidae > Patella > Patella depressa. The sequence continues at coordinate 11,299,006 of OX419720.1, forward strand.
ACGTGCTGTTCACCTGGTTGAATCATTCACACTACAGCCTCAGTAGCATACCTCGACTCGCGACAGCTCAGAGGAACCAGGTCAATGTCCGGACAATCTCCAGGCTTCAGCAACGCTTTCGGGTCCCCAGCACCACGGATGTTTGCCCCCGAACTGGTAGACCTAGGGTTACCACAAGGCGACAAGACCGCCAAATTGTGCGAGAGCACGCGCAGAATCCCTTAAGACAGCACGTCAGACAGTGGGAACACACGGAAGGCCCATCAGTGCCGATACAGGCGCCGACGTCTCACCGGAGAGAACAACCATTGCCGTAGACCTTACCGTGGACCGATCCTCACCCCTCACCATCGACGTGGACGTCTACAGTTCGCCCAACATCACCAGAACTCTCAACACAGGAAACGAAGAACTGTTCTCTGCACACATGTGGAGAGTTGGTATTGCGTATCAACTGCAGATGGCAGGACCAGAATACGGGAGTGTGGTTCCAGGTGCCGATAACGTTCATCAATCGACTGACACACTCCATGTACAGAGGCCGCGCTGCTGTCATAGACAGGCGGGGTGAACACATCAGATACTGATGTTTAGACTGTATACAAACTCTAAACCTGTCTTGGAATTGTGATGAATCAGGCGCGGATCCAGGATTTTTTGCAGAGGGGGGTCTAGGTTTGATAATTTCTTAACTAATTGCGCTCAACCAATTAACGGGGGGTTTGGGGACCCTCCCCCCGAAAAATTTGGTAAATTAGATTCAATTTGGTGCATTCTGACGTATTTCCGGAAGGTAAATTCCAAAATTACAGGTCTAAAAATCGCCAATAAAATCGCATAGACTTAAGTTTCATATTTTCAAGCCTGAGCAGGGGGGGGGGGGGGGGGGGGGGGGTCCGGACCCCCTGGACCCCCCCCCCCCCCTGGATCCGCGCCTGTGAATTAATCACTAATTGCTTTGATCCATTTAGTGTCGTTTTCTAGAATGATTTGATTAAAGTTCCAATAGCATATTTTTAAGTTATATTTTTAAAATTTATTAAAATAAAGCCCTAAAATAGATTGTACCTATAAACGGTCCTACCTATTAATCCTATAATTCACTATTGCCTGTTGAGAAATTGGCAAAAATATCATTTTCAACTTCAAATTCAAACGTTTGAAGATGGCCGTCCATGGAGAGGAATGGGAAAACAAGGGAGGTAATTGAATTACTATTTCCTCAACCAGCCTGTGTCAGCCATTTTAACGCCTATGAAATTTTGCCCATGATCGTATAATAGTGAGTTGACAACCTTTTGAGCAAAAGACATAGACATAATTATGTTTTGACTTTCTTAGAAAAAATGAAATTGGAACTTTAAAGTGCCTATCTGATAGTAAAATCGTATTGACGTGTTGGGTTTTTTTTTTTTTTTTTTTTTTTTTTGCTGTTTAGTAAATATAGTGGTGAAGTTGCACTTGGTTATACAGGGGGAAGCACCCCTAGAGCCACCTGCTTCCACCTTATTCGGCCATCGTAGGCTGATGGTAGGTGTAACCCAGTTAGAGGTATCATAGCATATTTTTTATAACAGTGGCGCTGTGGCTTCAAAATTCCGTTGGTAGGGTGAGATTGCGGGTTTCTTTTGAAGACCCAGTCCCCCACTCCCTTGCTAAGTGGATAATTCACCAAATTGGCCCTTTAAATCAGAAGGTAGTGAAAGTCGGGATCAAAAATATATATTGGGGTAATTATGGTTTAAATTGCAATGGGAAAAACTCGCATATTAGATTATTTAGATTGTCGGTAGAATGTAAACGAAAGTGCGGGAAATTACTAGCCGTCACCTTGGTAACGCACGCTTTCTGAGTGCTTGGTGTCAGCTCTAGATACGTTTTGTCGTATTAGTCATTAATTTTGATTAGAATATTTCTTTCACATTTATCAGTAGAGTCTATTTCAATCTCGAAACCAGAAAAATTTTTGAAGAAATTTCTCTGGTGAATCGGAGTAGCCATTTTCCCGGAAAATGATATGTAATTCCTACGCGCGAAAGTTCTCGTTTATTTGCGTCGTACGCCCCTGATTTTACGTGCCTGGATGACCGAATCACTTTAAAATATACCCACGCGTAGAAAAATAGATCTTTACAAAAACTTGAATTTGTTCGTTTAGGATCCAATTTTTTATGTCAGCGAGTTGACTTTGACTCAAGGATCATTTTACAACAAACGAAACGACGATCCGACCTCTAGTTTTCGAGAAATCGACCCAAAAACATTGACCAATCAGAGGTCAGAATGGGCGGGGCTTAGGTTTGAAAAAAAATGGAAAAAATGGACGGTCTAATGTGCCAGAGGCCTTCGGCTCCGCGGCTGCCTCTGGGAACGAGATTGAGTCTATTTGTCAAAGATAATGACTAATTGTAATAAGTCTGATATTTATTGGCCTACGTTTCTGTTAGGAGGAAATTAAAATTGACTTAAGAATTTCTCGATACCCGCGTCACCGGAAGTAAACCATCAAAATTTAGTTCTATAGACTATATATGTCTAGATAAGCGACAAGCTGTATTGCATAGAGGAAATAATCATCACGGAGCCCCGGTGGTGGGATTTTACTCATAATTACCACACGCGTCATAGTCATAAGACGGTTCTCCAAGACAGGGGGTTTTGATGTGAAGATAACAAGATAATGAAGAAATAGGCGAGATTGTGGAATTTGTTTTTAGATAAAGTTCAATTCTTGACTTCGTTACAGTTCGTAGAGTTAAAGTGCACATAAGATGGACTTGAACATTTTTCTGTATGTGTAGTCCATAGTTACTTTATCCACTTTACGGCAAGTTCACACTAATCTGACTGAAATTAATTCAGTTATCTCCACTCTAAGTTGTAAAAATAGACCTTCGTAAAAACGACTTTGCCAATTATCGAAAAACACTCTTAATCCCATAAGACGCCAGTGACGTCACATTGACTGAATGCCCGGCATCGATATTTCCGCGCACATGCGCACGGCGTGCGCGGGCACATTTGCTTTAAAAAACTTTTTTGCAGGCACATTTTTAACAAATTATTACTGCCACGTAAATCATGTAAAATAAAGAATACTATATATTTTTTTTTTTTTTTTTTTTTGTTTACTTTGATTACCGTATAATAATTTACTAGAATAAGCTAGTCGATGATAAAAACATCAGCACGCGACGTTAGCGATTCCACCTGTGACTTATGACCTATCACCTGTGACCTCTGCTTAATTTAGTGACAATATATTATTCTAGTCGAATGCCGGTCGATGATTAAAAGAATAGCACGCGACGTATGAACTATCACCTGTGACCTCGGCGACCCGTAAACACCAGTACCGAGTAGTAACCACACTTACACCTGATAATTGTATAACGATGGCTTCCTACCGAGTATCAAGTTGAAAAAAGAAGAAAGTCTCTTGCCGAGTTTGTGGTGATGTTATTTTATTTCAAAATTATAAAGTGCATATACAGAGACTGCAATGACCTACGGTCAAAAACAGACAAGTCCATGACATTCTTTTTCTCAAAATGGCAGCCATTGTCGAAGCTATAGATGTTGATATGTCGCATACTGAGCAAAGTACAGAACTTGTTTGAACCCGGTAGTCTTCTATTCTATTTTTATATCAACCCCAAACAACAACAATATGCACATCAAACTTAATCTTTATTATTAAAGTAATCTATAATACAATTTAGAAACCATAATAAAAAAGGTACTAAAATTTATTTATAATTTCTTCTTTTGCCGAGTCCAACCCAAGAAGCTTTCGTAAGCCCCCCCCCCCCCTACCCACAATCAATCATACTATATACCTGGCAATTGAATACTCTCTTTTTGAGTATGACCCTGCAGGCACATTTTCAAGTGTGTGCGCAGGCACACTCAACTTTTATAGAGACCTGCTGAATGCATGTTTATTCTTTAAATCCCTATATAGCCTACACTCGGCATGTGTATTCATTAACTCCTGACTGATTCCTTCATCCCCCTAATGAAATAAAACAATTGACAACGGAATAATTTGTTTTGTAATTCATTTTAATTTAAGATCCAATTTAGAATGTTTCATAATCTACGGTTGTTCTCTTTTCTCACGACAGCGATTTTAATACCCTCTAACATCGTGTGTATTCCAAACGATTCGAGATACATTTTCGTCAGAAGAGTATTGCGGTTCTAATTTAGAATTTGTTTCATAATGTGCGGTCGTTCTCTATTCTCACGGCACAAATTTAATACCCTCTACCATCGTGTGCAGTCCAAATGATTCGAGATAAATTTTCGTCAAAGGAGTATTGTGGTTCTAATTTCCCCGAGTAAAAGAGTACAGGAGTAAAAATGTGGTCATGCAAAATGCATCATAAACATCAAAGATGATTGAAACACGATTTGTTGTTAATGACAATCCGTTATCATCGTAAGGCATGCAGATTTGACATCATTACTCTGAAATAGACCATAAAAATGAAATACGAAAAAAATATCTCAATATACGTTAGAATTAACAGTGCAAATAAATTTTGTTGGTAACCATCTAAATGGAATCACAGATTGAGGAGGGTCATCTAACTATCTTTGTGTATTGATAATAATATTACAAGTGTGGTGTCGTTAATATCTATCATTATTTAAACAATCTGATTGAAGTTATACAGACATTGGGTCATAAAGTAATTTACACCTCGATGTTAGCAGTGAGTGTTAGTGGGATTAGCAATGCTGATTAGGTTATCTTTTTTTACGCCGGCCACATAAAAGACATCGCTGTAGGTGGAAGATGTGCGTAATACTCCACACACACATTATTTTATCCAATAATATTGCTCACCAGTGTTTTTGTCATCAAGTAACCTGGTATTATTTTTTGGTTGGCGTTTAAACAACATTTGATTGACTTGATGTGAAATCTGAATATAAATTACTCGATGGATTAACGTTTGTGATATAATTAGGTTATAATATCTAACATCATTTATCTTCTTTATATCAAAGGTATTATACAATTGCATTGACAGTTTAATCACTCACCAAACCGCGTCACTAACTCCATGTGTGATCAATTGTATTTGATATTCATGTCATGAATCCCATGCAATTTTTGTGCCAAAGTTTAACCTCGGTTACTACGCCCGTAGTGCATGGAAGCGTACATGGTAATAAGATTCCCAGGTATGATTGGCTGAGAAATGAGGGCGATCTATTGTTATGCATATTCATCGAGAAATACATATTCGCCGGGAATTTCAAATGGAGTTACGATAAAAGTAATTCTTTGTGCATGAAATGATAATTATTATTATATATAGCTAATAATGAATATATCGACAAATGACTGGCACAATTGTATTGCTGTACTTACAGAGAATGGTTTGGATATCAAGTATTACTAAATGCGCTAATTACTTGGGTCGTCTTCATTTGCACATGGGCTATAATTTGGTTATTATAATTAGGTCAGTCACATGTTAATTGAAGCGACAAATACACACTGGTCAACTGCTGGTGTGTATAGACAGTGATATATTGTATAGATAATGTATATAGTAATTAGTATGTGTAGTGCCTGTGACCTCACCAGCCAATCAACCGGATCAAGTTTGTAATTGAAAATTTGAAAACCGTTTTTAGCTCTCGGATACTTAAACGTTAATAGCTGGATTAATTTTAATCAGATAAGTTTTAACTTGCCGTAAAATGGATTTAGTAACCACTGCCTATAAATTTTTTGGTCTTATGTGGTCTTTATAGGTAAAGACCCATATATTCCTTGTCAACTACGAAGGATTTTATTGTCTCTAATTATCAGTATGACAGAAAACTTGGTTTTTGCCCATTAAACTTGAACCATGCAACCCTGCTTGTATCCAAGACAATATCAAACTGATCCCGCAGTGAATATTCGCTTGGCCGCTACAATCACTGATAAGCATGACATCGACGAGGCTTAATAAGTACGGCATATTAACTTTTTTACTCCGACAAATTAAATTCTCAAACATTTTTTTGAGGTAAAAGAAAAATAAATAAAGACGTTTGAAGTATTTGAAGTTAAAAAATATTTCCTATTTAGTGTAAATGGGTATTAAAATGAGTAAAATGCATCATTTTGCCCGAAGCAGTTAGGTGTTAAGTAAACATTGCACGAGCAGTTGAGCCAATGACTGGCGCGGTGAGCAGTCAACGCACGTGCTATGAACACTTATCTGTTACAGAGATAATTCGTAAGTAATTCTCTGTGAAACAGATTGAGACAATATGTGTGAAATAAGGAACCACACCCTTACCCCAATACATTTGAAAGGGGAGGGGGAGGGGTTGTAAGACATGACACGAGATATTAAACAAGGGAAGATTTCCTTTAACCCTTCAATTATCCCTTGTTCCTTAGTTTATATAGGAAATCAGATGGATACTTTTAGTGATAAGTCCCAGCCCTGGGAGTCTCATAAACCCTGTTTACGTAACAAATTTTAAGAGTACCATGAAAGGTTCCAGGTACGGCGCACTTCATTATTTTGTATTGTTAGTGGGTCAAACTTAAGCGTGCCGGGCCTGGTGCGATGCCAATCCGGCCCACTGAAGTGAGGTGGTAACGGAATGGTACCAGGAACGGTTCGTTTTTATACGCCCACATTTTCATGTGGACGTATTATGTCGTCGCCCCTGTCCGTCCGTCCACAATTTGTTTGTGGACTCTCTACAGGTCACAATTCTTATCTGATTTTGACGAAACTTGAAATATAGGTTTATCCCCATAAGATCTCGGTTCCTTTCGATATTGGCATGTATCGGATCGGAACTTCATGGATTATGGCCCCTGATTGTACGAAATATCATGTTTTTAGCTTGTGGACCCTATAGAGGTCACAATTTTGAACCGATTGTGATGAAACTTGACATGCATGTTTATAACCCCAAAATCTTGGTTCCTTTCGATATTTGCGGCCATCGGATCGTAACTTCCTGAATTATGGCCCCTGATTGTCCGAAAAATCGCCCTTTTTAGCTTGTGGTCCCTCTGGAGGTCAACATTATTATCCGATTTAAAAAACCGTTCGATTATATCACCGTTACGTGGTAATGAAGGTTGAGTTCAAATTTCGTGAAAATCGGACCAAAATTGACAAACAAAATGGCCGCCGTTTGTACGCGAATAGTGTGAAAATATGTTATATCAAGGTTGTGGACCCTATAGAGGTCACAATTTTGAACCGATTTTGATGAAACTTGACATGTATGTTTATAACCCAAAGATCTTGGTTCCTTTCGATATTTGCACCCATCGGATTGTAACTTCCTGAATAATGGCCCCTGATTGTCCGAAAAATTGCCCTTTTTAGGTTGTGGTCCCTCTGGAGGTCAAAATTATTATCCGATTTAAAAAACCGTTTGATTATATCACCGTTACATGGTAATGAAGGCTCTGTTCGAATTTCGTGAAAATCAAACCAAAATTGACGGACAAAATGGCCGCCGTTTGTACGCGAATAGTGTGAAAATATGTTATATCAAGGTTGTGGACCCTATAGAGGTCACAATTTTGAACCGATTTTGATGAAACTGGACATGCATGTTTATAACCCGAAGATCTTGGTTCCTTTCAATATTTGCGCTCATTGATTCGTAACTTCCTGAATTATGGCCCCTGATTGTACGAAAAATCACCCTTTTTAGCTTGTGGCCCCACTGGAGGTCAAAATTATTATCCGATTTAAAAAAACGTTTGATTATATCACCGTTACATGGTAATAAAGATTGAGGTAAAATTTTGTGAAAATCGGACCAAAATTGACAGACAAAATGGCCGCCGTTTGTACGCGATTAGTGTGAAAATACGTATATTAAGGTTGTGGACCCTATACAGATCACAATTTTGAACCGATTTTGATGAAACTTGACATGCATGTTTATAACCCAAAGATCTTGGTTCCTTTCGATATTTGTGCATATCGGATTGTAACTTCCTGATTTATGGCCCCTGATTGTACGAAAAATGACCTTTTTTATACGCCCACATTTTCATGTGGACGTATTATGTCGTCGCCCCTGTCCGTCCGGACGTCCGTCCGTCCACAATTTGTTTGTGGACTCTCTACAGGTCACAATTCTTATCCGATTTTGACGAAACTTGAAATATAGGTTTATCCCCATAAGATCTTGGTTCCTTTCGATATTTGTGCCCATCGGATCGTAACTTCCTGAATTATGGCCCCTGATTGTCCGAAAAATCGCCCTTTTTAGCTTGTGGTCTCTCTGGAGGTCAAAATTATTATCCGATTTAAAAACCGTTTGATTATATCACCGTTACATGGTAATGAAGGTTGAGTTCAAATTTCGTGAAAATCGGACCAAAATTGACAAACAAAATGGCCGCCGTTTGTACGCGAATAGTGTGAAAATATGTTATATCAAGGTTGTGGACCCTATAGAGGTCACAATTTTGAACCGATTTTGATGAAACTTGACATGCATGTTTATAACCCAAAGATCTTGGTTCTTTTCGATATTTGCAACCATCGGATCGTTATTTCCTGAATTATGGCTCCTGATTGTCCAAAAAATTGCCCTTTTTAGCTTGAAAATATGTTATATCAAGGTTGTGGACCTTATAGAGGTCACAATTTTGAACCGATTTTGATGAAACTTGACATGTATGTTTATAATCCAAAGATCTTGGTTCCTTTCAATATTTGCGGCTATCGGATCGTAACTTCCTGAATTATGGCCCCTGATTGTCCGAAAAATCGCCCTTTTTAGTTTGTGGTCCCTCTGGAGGTCAAAATTGTTATCCGATTTAAAAAAACGTTTGATTATATCACCGTTACATGGTTATGGAGGTTGAGTTCAATCGGACCAAAATTGCCATACAAAATGGCCGCCGTTTGTACGCGAATAGTGTGAAAATATGTTATATCAAAGTTGTGGACCCTATAGAGGTCAGAATTTTGAACCGATTTGGATAAAACTTGAAGTGCATGTTTATAACCCAAAGATCTTGATTCCTTTCGATATTTGCGCCTATCGGATCGTAACTTCCTGAATTATGGCCCCTGATTGTCCAAAAAGTCACCCTTTTTAGCTTGTGGTTCCTCTGGAGGTCAAAATTGTTATCCAATTTAAAAAAAACGTTTGATTATATCATCGTTACATGGTTATGGAGGTTGAGTTCAAATTTCGTGAAAATCGGACCAAAATTGACGGACAAAATGGCCGCCGTTTGTACGCGAATAGTGTGAAAATATGTTATATTGGACCCAATAGAGGTCACAATTTTGAACCGATTTGGATAAAACTTGAAATGCATGTTTATAACCCACAGATCTTGGTTCCTTTCGATATTTGCGCCCATCGGATCGTAACTTCCTGAATTATGGCCCCTGATTGTCCAAAAAATCGCCCTTTTTAGCTTGTGGTCTCTCTGGAGGTCAAAATTGTTATCCGATTTAAAAAACCGTTTGATTATATCACCGTTACATGATAATGAAGGCTGAGTTTGAATTTCGTGAAAATCAAACCAAAATTGACAGACAAAATGGCCGCCGTTTGTACGCGAGTAGTGTGAAAATATGTTATATCAAGGTTGTGGACCCTATAGATGTCACAATTTTGAACCAATTTTGATGAAACTTGACATGCATGTTTATAACCTGAGGATCTTGGTTCCTTTTGATATTTGCACTCATTGATTCGTAACTTCCTGAATTATGGCCCCTGATTGTACGAAAAATCACCCTTTTTAGCTTGTGGTCACACTGGATGTCAAAATTATTATCCGATTAAAAAAACGTTTGATTATATCACCGTTACATGGTAATGAAGATTGAGGTTAAATTTTGTGAAATCGGACCAAAATTGACAGACAAAATGGCCGCCGTTTGTACGCGATTAGTGTGAAAATATGTTATATCAAGGTTGTGGACCCTATAGAGGTCACAATTTTGAACCGATTTTGATGAAACTTGACATGCATGTTTATGACCCAAATATCTTGGTTCTTTTCGATATTTGCGCCCATTGGATCGTAACTTCCTGAATTATGGCCCCTGATTGTCCAAAAAATGACCTTTTTTAGCTTGTGGTCCCTCTGGAGGTCAGAATTATTATCCCATTTAAAAAAACGTTTGATTATATCACCGTTACATCGTAATGAAGGTTGAGGTCGAATTTCGTGAAAATCGGACCAAAATTGACAGCTGTTCTTGTCAGGCCATCCATCCTTCATCACTAACAAGGGGAAACCACGCTAGAAAATCCAGTAGACGTGGTACAAGGGTTAATCAGTGAACTGGATGTATGAGATGTGTTGTTGACGTTTGGGAAAGTAGGTCGAGGGGAAATGTGTAGGGAGTGATAGTTAGATGTATTATGAATGGTTACATTGGCTGTGGTGTTACGGTGAAATACTATGCCGCTACCGTAACACCACAGCTTTATGATTTGTTAGACAGGATTGATACCGTAAGTCCGACAATAATAAATAAACTATTTCTGATTTTAATGTTGTCTTTTCCCACCGGCACTGGCCGTACGCCAGCAACTGAAAATAGCTGACGAAACAGCTGGGGCGTCGATTGTTAGTTCGCGTACAACTTGAAAAACCGAATGTCGTACGCCATTGTGAAACTGAAAGTAGCTGACGAAGACAGTTCGGGCGCCGATTGTTAGTTCGCGTACAACTTGAAAAAACCGAATGTCAGTATGGTATTTCTGACATAATTGGTTATCGGTGACCTGAAAGCTGGTAATCTCGACTCAAAGCGAGTAATCTCGACTCAAAAGTATAGTGTATAACCTACTTACTGTCTACAGTCGTCGCTAGTCTTATTTTGTGGACGATTTACTACTCAGTAAGAAAGCCTGTGCCCAAAAAGAGTTCTCGTCTGTTATTATTAGTATAATGACTTCCTCATGTGCGGCAGGTTCGTTTGTTTTTAAAAACACTGTTTTTCGTTCCAAAAAATAGAAAAGTAATTTTTTACCAGATGATCAAGGTTTTTCACCGAGACTAGATAATTTCTCTCGGTGTAAGGATATTATCGCTAATGAAAAAGTTCATACACTGTTGAGAAAATAGTCCCATTGGTTTCCTTAGCGGCAAATAGAACGGGAATAAACTCTGTACTGAAAAATTTTCGCGTGATCTATATAAACTGTCTTCACACACTCGATTAATAATTAGCGATATACAGGTACAGTGGCAAGTGTTATGCTTCTCAGGCTAATACCTCAAACGTACCTCCGCGCAAAACCCTCGATTTTGGTACATGGAAAACAAAAAAAAATAGTGCCCGTGCGCGTGCCAGTAATAGAAAAACTAAGAGTTCGCGCATAAAAAATGCACGAACGTACCAGGCGCGATGTCATCTAGATGAACTTTGTCACCCAATGCAGGGATCAAACACCCAACCTCAATGCTACCGAGCCAGCATCTTACCCACTTAGCAACATGATCCCCAGTCGAATTTGAAGCCTACTGAAATGAACCTTTATAACCCAAAGATCTTAATTCATTTCGATATTTCCACATATCAAATTCTAACTTAATGATGTAGGAAAAATCACTTTCGGTATTGCTTGTTCTCTATCCATCTCTCGAAAATGTGGGCGTATCCTGCCTGGCAGTGCCAGCCTATCTTTTTAGCTTTTGGCCCCTCTGGGGTCAGAATTATTATCCCATTTACCCACTTAGCAACATGATCCCCAGTCGAATTTGAAGCCTACTGAAATGAACCTTTATAACCCAAAGATCTTAATTCATTTCGATATTTGCACATAGGAAAAATCACTTTCGGTATTGCTTGTTCTCTATCCATCTCTCGAAAATGTGGGCGTATCCTGCCTGGCAGTGCCAGCCTATCTTTAATTTTCGTAGTGTAAATGCTAACCTGTCTAAGCACGGATTACTGCACATGTACGAAACAAACCTTGACCTTTTTCTCCACAAACTTTGACAATTCTGTCATCAGTTCTGTTAAAATGGCTTCTCAATACGGAAGCCCATAAGGGTCAATCAAATGGAAAAAAAAAATTCAGAGTAGGCTGTTTGTTTCACCAAACCTGACCCACAATTGAAGAGAAGGGTCGGTAACTTACTTACAAGCTGTAAACAAATCAATATTGAATGATATCAGGGGGACATAGAGAAAACCCATGATGTTGGACAGACGACCCTACTCCTTGTCACGTACAACCGGGGATTCAAAACCATGCCAGTTGACTCAATGACAGGCCGTATGATACAGCAAGTACGTGCTAACCATTCGGCCATCCAACCCCCACTACTAAAGACCCCTAGGCACAAGCAAATTATTGAAATAAAATTAGTCCCGAAATGACCTAGTTTGTGTCGAGTGTAGGTTAAACCCCATTTTTCTCTCTCTCTCTCTCTCTCACTTTGTTGGCCTATAGCTATCCGATAAATCAGTGTGGTGGGACGACCTTGAAATAAACTATTTAAAACACACTTTTTTCATGTGATTGACCCGAACATGCTTTTCCGAATCGCAACAGTTAGCATAGTTCAGCTCTGAACGTCTGTCTCATTACACTCACCCTGAACGTTCAGGGACTGTCCTATTCAATCAATGTCGAAAATAATTGGAGCCCCAGTCAATTTTACTGGGCAACTTTTCACTGCTAAACGATGGGTGTCAATCCGTGTGGACGCCTGTACAATGTAAACGAACATCTTAGTAAGACCTTGCTTACTTCGCTAGAGTCAGTATGAGCGACACAACATGCCGTTAAAAATAGTTCCCTTCCTATCAAGTTACATTACCGCCGCCATGACACTCTAACTGTAGGTCAACGTCGACATTCAGAAATGTCGGTCATACAAGACGAAACGAAATGTACAGGCTTTATATTGTACAGGCTTTCACATGGATTGACACCCCATCATTTAGCTGTCCAGTAAAATTGACAGTTCTCCAAATTTTTTCGACGTTGATTCAATGGGACAGTCTCTCAATGTTCAGGGTGAGTGTAATGAGACCGACGTTCAGAGCTGATCTACAGTTAACATTACGGGTTTACTCTGATTTATCGTCGAATGATTTTATATCTAGACAGTCTGCAGGTGCGAACCGTAATCTCATGGGTTATGGCCACCGATTGTACGAAAAATCACGTTTTTTAGCTTGTGAACAGTGTAGAGGTCACAATTTTGAACCGAGGAGGATGAAACTTGACATGTATGTTTATAACTCAAAGATCTTGGTTCCGTTCGATATTTGCGCCAATCGGATCGTAACTTCCTGAATTATGGCCCCTGATTGTCCGAAAAATCGCCCTTTTTAGCTTCTGGTCCCTCTGGAGGTCAAAATTGTTGTCCGATTTAAAAAAACGTTTGATTATATCACCATTCCATGGTTATGAAGGTTGAGTTCGAATTTCGTGAAAATCGGACCAAAATTGACGGACAAAATGGCCGTCGTTTGTACGCGAATTGTGTGAAAATATGTTATATCAAGGTTGTGGACCTTATAGAGGTCACAATTTTGAACCGATTTTGATTAAAATTGACATGTATGTTTATAACCCAAAGATCTTGGTTCCTTTCGATATTTGTGCCCATCGGATCGTAACTTCCTGAATTATTGCCCCTGATTGTCTGAAAAATCGCCCTTTTTAGCTTGTGGTTCCCCTGGAGGTCAAAATTGTTATCCGATTTAAAAAAACGTTTGATTATATCACCGTTCCTTGGTGATGAAGGTTGAGTTCGAATTTCGTAAAAATCGGACCGAAATTGACGGACAAAATGGTCGCCGTTTGTACGCGAATAGTGTGAAAATATGTTATATCAAGGTTGTGGACCTTATAGAGGTCACAATTTTGAACCGATTTTGATGAAACTTGACATGTATGTTTATAATCCAAAGATCTTGGTTCCTTTCAATATTTGCGGCTATCGGATCGTAACTTCCTGAATTATGGCCCCTGATTGTCCGAAAAATCGCCCTTTTTAGTTTGTGGTCCCTCTGGAGGTCAAAATTGTTATCCGATTTAAAAAAACGTTTGATTATATCACCGTTACATGGTTATGGAGGTTGAGTTCAATCGGACCAAAATTGCCATACAAAATGGCCGCCGTTTGTACGCGAATAGTGTGAAAATATGTTATATCAAAGTTGTGGACCCTATAGAGGTCAGAATTTTGAACCGATTTGGATAAAACTTGAAGTGCATGTTTATAACCCAAAGATCTTGATTCCTTTCGATATTTGCGCCTATCGGATCGTAACTTCCTGAATTATGGCCCCTGATTGTCCAAAAAGTCACCCTTTTTAGCTTGTGGTTCCTCTGGAGGTCAAAATTGTTATCCAATTTAAAAAAAACGTTTGATTATATCATCGTTACATGGTTATGGAGGTTGAGTTCAAATTTCGTGAAAATCGGACCAAAATTGACGGACAAAATGGCCGCCGTTTGTACGCGAATAGTGTGAAAATATGTTATATTGGACCCAATAGAGGTCACAATTTTGAACCGATTTGGATAAAACTTGAAATGCATGTTTATAACCCACAGATCTTGGTTCCTTTCGATATTTGCGCCCATCGGATCGTAACTTCCTGAATTATGGCCCCTGATTGTCCAAAAAATCGCCCTTTTTAGCTTGTGGTCTCTCTGGAGGTCAAAATTGTTATCCGATTTAATAAACCGTTAGACTATATCACCGTTCCATGGTTATGAAGGTTGAGTTCGAATTTCGTGAAAATCGGACCAAAATTGACGTACAAAATGGCCGCTGTTTGTACGCGAATGGTGTGAAAATATGTTATATCAAGGTTGTGGACCTTATATAGGTCACAATTTTGAACCGATTTTGATGAAACTTGACATGTATGTTTATTACCCAAAGATCTTGGTTCTTTTAGATATTTGCGCCCATCGGATCATAACTTCCTGAATTATGGCCCCTGATTGTCCGAAAAATCGCCCTTTTTAGCTTGTGGTCCCTCTGGAGGTCAAAATTGTTATCTGATTTAAAAAACCGTTAGAATATATCACCGTTCCAGGGTGATGAATGTTGAGTTCGAATTTCGTGAAAATCGGACCAAAATTGACAGACAAAATGGCCGTCGTTTGTACGCGAATGGTGTGAAAATATGTTATATCAAGGTTGTGGACCTTATAGAGGTCACAATTTTGAACCGATTTTGATGAAACTTGACATGTATGTTTATAACCCAAAGATCTTGGTTCCTTTCGATATTTGCGCCCATCGAATCATAACTTCATGAATTATGTCCCCTGATTGTCCGAAAAATCGCTTTTGTTAGCTTGTGGTCCCTCTGGAGGTCAAAATTATTATCCGATTTAAAAAAACGTTTGATTATATCACGGTTTCATGGTAAACAAGAGAGAATTTGAAGGTTGTTATATCAAAATTGCTTTTGTTAGCTTGTGATCCCTCTGGAGGTCAAAATTATTATCCGATTTAAAAAAACGTTTGATTATATCACGGTTTCATGGTAATGAAGAGAGAATTTGAATTTTGTGAAAATCGGACCAGAGTTGACGGATAAAATGGTTGCTGTCTGTACGCGAATTGTGTAAAAATATGTTATATCAAGGTTGTGGACCCTATAGAGGTCACAATTTTGAACTGATTTTGATGAAACTTGAAATACATGTTTATAACCTAATGATCTTGGTTCCATTGCATATTTGCCCATATCGGATCATAACTTCCTGAATCATGGCCCCTGATTGTACGAAAAATCACCCTTTTTAGCTTGTGGTCCCTCTGGAGGTCACAATTATTATTTGATTTAAAAAAACGTTTGATTATATCACAGTTACACCGTTGTTATGGGTGAGTTTGAATTATGATTTTCTGGTGATTACTTAAAATGCAACAACTCTTGTTGACTACCCGGACGATTTGGCTGCTGTGTGGGCGTATGTTTCGTTGCCTGGCAACCTATTTTTTGTTTTGTATGAGGGGGGGGGGGTTATGAGAATGATATTGAATAATTAATATGGTTGATATAGAAAATGTTGTATCTTCTAAACAGATGAAAAAAGTTACCAAGACCTGCTATCAAAGACACAAAAACAACAGCATGAAATCAGGGAGTTGAAAGACCGACACTCAATGTTACAAGTAGAAAAAGATTTTGAAGTCAGGAAGATGAAAGACCAACTATCGATTATACAAAAAGAAAAAGACTGCGAAATCAAGGAACTTAATGACCAGATCCAAGAGCTGGAGAAACAAGTGAAACAATTGCTGAAACTACCATTGAAAGGTGATAGTACAAATTTAAATATACAAGATTATTACACAAATTTTTTATAAACCCCAGAATACCTCATTAGACATTTCTTTCCTGTCTAGCTAATGATTCCTTTTATACAAGCTAATAATTCCTTTTATTTTGTGTTCCTGTCCATCGGTCCGTCAACAATTGGCTTGTGAACATGATAGAGGCTACAGTTTTCGATGGATTCTCATCAAATGTCATGAGAGGGTGAACCCTGTCGATGAACATGCGTTATCTCCCTGTTCTGAAAACATTGTCAAAGGCTTTAGTTTTTATACGCCCACATTTTCATGTGGACGTATTATGTCGTCGCCCCTGTCCGTCCGTCCGGACGTCCGTCCGTCCACAATTGTTTGTGGACTCTCTACAGATCACAATTCTTACCTGATTTTCGATATTGGCATGTATCGGATCAAAACTTCATGGATTATGGCCCCTGATTGTACGAAAAATCACGTTTCTAGCTTGTGGACCCTATAGAGGTCACAATTTTGAACCGATTTTGATGAAACTTGACATGCATGTTTATAACCCAAAGATCTTGGTTCCTTTCGATATTTGCGCCTATCGGGAACGTAATTTCCTGAATTATGGCCCCTGATTGTCCGAAAAATCACCTTTTTATACGCCCACATTTTCATGTGGACGTATATTGTCGTCGCCCCTGTCCGTCCGTCCACAATTTGTTTGTAGACTCTCTACAAGTCACAATTCTTATCTGATTTTGACGAAACTTGAAATATAGGTTTATCCCCAAAAGATCTCGGCTGCTTTCGATATTGGCATGTATCGGATCAAAACTTCATGGATTATGGCCCCTGATTGTACGAAAAATCTTGTTTCTAGCTTGTGGACCCTATAGAGGTCACAATTTTGAACTGATTTTGATGGATCTTGACATGCATGTTTATAACCCAAAGATCTTGGTTCCTTTTGATATTTGCGCCTATCGGAACGTAATTTCCTGAATTATGGCCCCTGATTGTCCGAAAAATCACCTTTTTATACGCCCACATTTTTATGTGGACGTATATTGTCGTCGCCCCTGTCCGTCCGGACGTCCGTCCGTCCGTCCACAATTTGTTTGTGGACCCTCTACAGGTCACAATTCTTATCTGATTTTGACGAAACTTGAAATATAGGTTTATCCCCAAAAGATCTCGGCTGCTTTCAATATTGGCAGGTATCGGATCAAAACTTCATGGATTATGGCCCCTGATTGTGCGAAAACTCATGTTTTTAGCTTGTGGACCCTATAGAGGTCACAATTTTGAACCGATTTTGATGAAACTTGACATGCATGTTTATAACCCAAAGATCTTGGTTCCTTTCGATATTTGCGCCTATCGGAACGTAATTTCCTGAATTATGGCCCCTGATTGTCCGAAAAATCACCTATTTTAGCTTGTGGTCCCTCTGGAGGTCACAATTATTATCCAATTTAAAAAACCGTTCGATTATGTCACCGTTACACCCTAAGGAAGGTTGAGTTCGAATTTCGGGAAAATCGGACCAAAATTGCCATACAAAATGGCCGCCGTTTGTACGCAAATACTGTTAAAAAATGGTATATCAAGGTTGTGGACCCTGTAGAGGTCACAATTTTAATTCGATTTTGATGAAACTTGAAATTCATGGTTATAACCCAAAGATCTTGGTTCCTTTCGATATTTGCGCATATCGGATCGTAACTTCCTGAATTATGGCCCCTGATTATACGCAAAATCGCCTTTTTTTAGCTTTTGGTTCCTCTGGAGGTCACAATTATTATCCGATTGAAAAAGACGTTTGATTATATTACCGTTACACCGTAAAGAAGGTTGAGTTCGAATTTCGGGAAAATCGGACCAAAATTGCCATACAAAATGGCCGCCGTTTGTACGCGAATACTGTTAAAAAATTGTATATCATGGTTGTGGACCCTGTAGAGTTCACAATTTTAATTCGATTTTGATGAAACTTGAAATGCATGGTTATAACCCAAAGATCTTGGTTCCTTTCGTTATTTGCGCATATCGGATCGTAACTTCCTGAATTATGGCCCCTGATTGTCCGAAAAATCACCTATGGTCCCTCTGGAGGTCACAATTATTATCCGATTTAAAAAAAACGTTCGGCTCTATCACAGTTACACCCTACGGAAGGTTTGAGTTCAAATTTCGAGAAAATCGGACCGTAATTGCCTGAAAAAATGGCCGCCGTTTGTACGCGAACACTGTAAAAATATGGTATATCGAAGTTGTGGATCCTGTAGAGGTCACAGTTTTAATTCGATTTTCATAAAACCTGAAATGCTTGTTTATAACCTAAGGATCTTTATTCTTTTCGATATTTGCGCATATCAAATTGTAACTTAATGAATTATGGCCTTTGATTGTAGGAAAAATCACTTTCGGTATTGCTTGTTTTAGCTTGTGGTCCCTCTAGAGGTCACAATTATTTTCCGATTTAAAAAAACGTTTGATTATATCACCGTTACACCTTAAGAAATGTTTGAGTTCGAATTTCGGGAAAATCAGACCAGAATTGACAGAAAAAATGGCCGCCATTTGTACGCAAATACTGTTAAAAAATGGTATATCATGGTTGTGGACCCTGTATAGGTCACAATTTTAATTCGATTTTGATGAAACATGAAATGCATGGTTATAACCCAAAGATCTTGGTCCCTTTCGTTATTTGCGCATATCGCATTGTAACTTCCTGAATTATGGCCCCTGATTGTCCGAAAAATTGCCTATGGTCCCTCTGGAGGTCACAATTATTATCCGATTTAAAAAAACGTTTGACTCTATCACCGTTACACCCTACGGAAGGTTGAGTTCAAATTTCGAGAAAATCGGACCATAGTGTAAAAATATGGTATATCATGGTTGTGGACTCTCTACAGGTCACAGTTCTTATCCGATTTTGATGAAAAGTCACATTTCTAGGTTGTGTACCGTCAACCCATAATCATTGTCGGCTTCGAATTTCATGAATATCAGACTGGAACTGACCAATAAAATGGCTGCTCCCAATACAGTATGAAATGTAGGACTTAATGATGTAGGAAAAATCACTTTCGGTATTGCTTGTTCTCTATCCATCTCTCAAAAATGTGGGCGTATCCTGCCTGGCAGTGCCAGCCTATCTTTTTAGCTTGTGATCCCTCTGGAGGTCACAATTATTATTCGATTTAAAAAAACGTTAGATTATATCACCGTTACACCTTAAGGAAGGTTGAGTTCGAATTTCGGGAAAATCGGACCAAAATTGCCATACAAAATGGCCGCCGTTTGTACGCGAATACTGTTAAAAAATGGTATATCATGGTTGTGGACCCTGTATAGGTCACAATTTTAATTCGATTTTGATGAAACTTGAAATGCATGGTTATAACCCAAAGGTCTTGGTTCATTTCGATATTTGCGCATATCGGATCGTAACTTCCTGAATTATGGCCCCTGATTGTCCGAAAAATCACCTATGGCCCCTCTGGAGGTGACAATTATTATCCGATTTAAAAAAACGTTTGACTCTATCACCGTTACACCCTAAGGAAGGATGAGTTCGAATTTTGGGAAAATCGGACCAAAATTGCCATACAAAATGGCCGCCGTTTGTACGGAAATACTGTTAAAAAATGGTATATCAAGGTTGTGAACCCTGTAGAGGTCACAATTTTAATTCGATTTTGATGAAACTTGAAATTCATGGTTATAATCCAAAGATCTTGGTTCCTTTCGATATTTGCGCATATCGGATCGTAACTTCCTGAATTATGGCCCCTGATTATACGCAAAATCGCCTTTTCTTAGCTTGTGGTCCGTCTGGAGGTCACAATTATTATCCGATTGAAAAAAACGTTTGATTATATTACCGTTACACCGTAAGGAAGGTTGACTTCGAATTTCGGGAAAATCGGACCAAAATTGCCATACAAAATGGCCGCCGTTTGTACGCGAATACTGTTAAAAAATTGTATATCATGGTTGTGGACCCTGTAGAGGTCACAATTTTAATTAGATTTTGATGAAACTTTAAATGCATGGTTATAACCCAAAGATCTTGGTTCCTTTCGTTATTTGCACATATCTGATCGTAACTTGCTGAATTATGGCCCCTGATTGTCTGCAAAATCGCCTGTGGTCCCACTGGAAGTCACAATTATTATCTGATTTAAAAAAATGTTTGACTCTATCACCGTTACACCCTACGGAAGGTTGATTATGAATTTCGAGAAAATCGGACCATAATTGCCAGAAAAAATGGCCGCCATTTGTACGCGAACAGTGTAAAAATATGGTATATCAAAGTTGTGGACACTGTAGAGGTCGCAATTTTAATTCAGTTTTGATGAAACCTGAATTGCTTGTTTATAACCTAAAGATCTTTATTCTTTTTGATATTTGCACATTTCAAATTGTAACTTAATGAATTATGGCCTTTGATTGTAGGAAAAATCACTTTCGGTATTGCTTGTTCTCTGTCTATTTCTCGAACAATTATTATCCGATATAAAAAAAACCTCTGATTATATTACTGTTGCACCGTAAGGAAGGTTCGCCGTTTGTACGCGAATAGTGTAAAAATATGGTATATCATGGTTGTGGACTCTCTACAGGTCACAATTCTTATCCGATTTTGACGAAAAGTCACATTTCTAGGTTGTCGGCTTCAAATTTCATGAATATCAGACTGGAACTGACCAACAAAATGGCTGCTCCCAATACAGTATGAAATACAGGACTTAATGATGTAGGAAAAATCACTTTCGGTATTGCTTGTTCTCTATCCATCTCTCAAAAATGTGGGCGTATCCTGCCTGGCAGTGCCAGCCTATCTTTTAGCTTGTGGTACCTCTGGAGGTCACAATTATTATCCGATTTAAAAAACCGTTCGATTATATCACCGTTACACCCTAAGGAAGGTTGAGTTCGAATTTCGGGAAAATCGGACCAAAATTGCCATACAAAATGGCCGCCGTTTGTACGCGAATACTGTTAAAAAATGTTATATCAATGTTGTGGGCCCTGTAGAGGTCACAATTTTAATTCGATTTTGATGAAACTTGAAATTCATGGTTATAACCCAAAGATCTTGGTTCCTTTCGATATTTGCGCATATCGGATCGTAACTTCCTGAATTATGTCCCATGATTATACGCAAAATCGCCTTTTCTTAGCTTGTGGTCAATCTGGAGGTCACAAATATTATCCGATTTAAAAAAATTATATTACCGTTACACCGTAAGGAAGGTTGAGTTCGAATTTCGGGAAAATCGGACCAAAATGGCCGCCGTTTGTACGCGAATACTGTTAAAGAATGGTATATCATGGTTGTGGACCCTGTATAGATCACAATTTTAATTCGATTTTGATGAAACTTGAAATGCATGGTTATAACCCAAAGATCTTGGTTCCTTTCATTATTTGCGCATATCGGATCGTAACTTCCTGAATTATGGCCCCTGATTGTCTGAAAAATCGCCTATGGTCCCTCTGGAGGTCACAATTATTATCCGATTTAAAAAAACGTTTGACTCTATCACCGTTACACCCTACAGAAGGTTGAGTTCGAATTTCGAGAAAATCGGACCATAATTGCCAGACAAAATGGCCGCCGTTTATACACATTTCTAGGTTGTGTACCGTCACACCATAATCATTGTCGGCTTCGAATTTCATGAATATCAGACTGGAACTGACCAACAAAATGGCTGCTCCTAATACAGTATGAAATATAGGACTTAATGATGTAGGAAAAATCACTTTCGGTATTGCTTGTTCTCTATCCATCTCTCAAAAATGTGGGCGTATCCTGCCTGGCAGTGCCAGCCCATCTTTATCTGATTGAATCACCGTACCTGTTTAGACTTTGTTTTACTTTCTTGTCCTGCAGATAAACAACGTGGACCACTTCACGAGGCTGATTACCGTAGAATACAAGGAAACTTTACATACCTTGTTGATAATATCACAGACCCCATGGAATTGTGTCAAACCCTGGTGGAAGATAGGATATTTGACATTCATGACATGGACAAAGTGGAAAAATGTCTACGAGACGGAACCCCCCGTGACGCAACAGACCAGCTTCTCTGTATCTTATTGTATAGTGGTATTAATAGTTATAAACGGTTTCTAGAATGTCTTGATAAGCTTGGTTACAATAAAGTTAGAGAACAACTGGAACCAGTCTGTGATGGTAAGTTAACTTCGATCTATTTAAACAAAATTAGTGCCAGAGTCTGTTTTCTGAAGATTTGTGACCAGGATAGTGTTACACTTGTCGAACATGATAACTTGATTCCAATTGAGTGAGAGTGATGATACTGGTATATCATTTCATTACATCAATACTGAGTTTGATAACTTTCTGAATATTTCATTTTAGGTGGACCTAATAATCCAAACTACGAGGAAATCTGTATGTTACAAGAAGAAAGATCCCTCGGCGTACAAGGTAGGACAGTACTACTAATACGTGTAAATAAATGTAGTGAGGATTACCCCATCCCCGACTACCCTTGTATTAGGGCTGTACCATATTGCAAAAAGGGGCGATATCGATATATTGGCATTTTTTTCAACGATATAGTTAAATATCGCAAAAATTGTGGGTAAGAATTGCTTTATTTATACACTTTAAAGTTTGCTTTTTATACGCCCACATTTTCATGTGGACGTATTATGTCGTCGCCCCTGTCCGTCCGGACGTCCGTCCGTCCGTCCACAATTTGTTTGTGGACTCTCTACAGGTCACAATTCTTATCTGATTTTGACGAAACTTAAAATATAGGTTTATCCCCAAAAGATCTCGGCTGCTTTCGATATTGGCATATATCGGATCAAAACTTCATGGATTATGGCCCCTGATTGTACGAAAAATCATGTTTTTAGCTTGTGGACCCTATAGAGGTCGGAATTTTGAACCGATTTCGATGAAACTTGACATGCATGTTTATAACCCAAAGATCTTGGTTCCTTTCGATATTTGTGCCTATCGGAACGTAATTTCCTGAATTATGGCCCCTGATTGTCCGAAAAATCACTTTTTTATACGCCCACATTTTTATGTGGACGTATATTGTCGCCCCCCTGTCCGTCCGTCCACAATTTGTTTGTGGACTCTCTACAGGTCACAATTCTTATCTGATTTTGACGAAACTTGAAATATAGGTTTATCCCCAAAAGATCTCGGCTGCTTTCGATATTGGCATGTATCGGATGAAAACTTCATGGATTATGGCCCCTTATTGTGCGAAAAGTCATGTTTTTAGCTTGTGGACCCTATAGAGGTCACAATTTTGAACCGATTTTGATGAAACTTGACATGCATGTTTATAACCCAAAGATCTTGGTTCCTTTCGATATTTGCGCCTATCGGAACGTAATTTCCTGAATTATGGCCCCTGATTGTCCGAAATATCACCTATTTTAGCTTGTGGTCCCTCTGGAGGTCACAATTATTATCCAATTTAAAAAACCGTTCGATTATATCACCGTTACACCCTAAGGAAGGTTGAGTTCGAATTTCGGGAAAATCGGACCAAAATTGCCATACAAAATGGCCGCCGTTTGTACGCAAATACTGTTAAAAAATGGTATATCAAGGTTGTGGACCCTGTAGAGGTCACAATTTTAATTCGATTTTGATGAAACTTGTAATTCATGGTTATATCCCAAAGATCTTGGTTCCTTTCGATATTTGCGCATATCGGATCGTAACTTCCTGAATTATGGCCCCTGTTTATACGCAAAATCGCCTTTTTTTAGCTTTTGGTTCCTCTGGAGGTCACAATTATTATCCGATTGAAAAAAACGTTTGATTATATTACCGTTACACCGTAAAGAAGGTTGAGTTCGAAATTCGTGAAAATCGGACCAAAATTGCCATACAAAATGGCCGCCGTTTGTACGCGAATACTGTTAAAAAATGGCATATCATGGTTGTGGACCCTGTATAGTATAGGTCACAATTTTAATTTGATTTTGATGAAACTTGAAATGCATGGTTATAACCCAAAGATCTTGGTTCCTTATCCGATTTTGACGAAAAGTCACATTTCTAGGTTGTGTACTGTCACACCATAATCATTGTCGGCTTCGAATTTCATGAATAACAGACTGGAACTGACCAACAAAATGGCTGCTCCAAATACAGTATGAAATACAGGACTTAATGATGTAGGAAAAATCACTTTCGGTATTGCTTGTTCTCTATCCATCTCTCGAAAATGTGGGCGTATCATTTATTAAAATGAATAAAACACAACCTTTTGGATAAGAATGTTTCACCAAAAACGACTTGTGCATTTTCATTTTGGTACTAATTTCTCTTTTTCAACGAGGCCCTCCACTTCCATAATTTCCTGTGTGGGTCTACTAGGACTAGCTAAGTTTTCCATAATTAAATGGCCGCCGTTTGTACGCGAATACTGTTAAAAAATTGTATATCATGGTTGTGGACCCTGTAGAGGTCACAATTTTAATTCGATTTTGATGAAACTTGAAATGCATGGTTATAACCCATAGATCTTGGTTCCTTTCGTTATTTGCGCATATCGGATCGTAACTTCCTGGATTATGGCCCCTGATTGTCTGAAAAATCACCTATGGTCCCTCTGGAGGTCACAATTATTATCCGATTTAAAAAAACGTTTGACTCTATCACCGTTACACCCTACGGAAGGTTTGAGTTTGAATTTCGAGAAAATCGGACCGTAATTGCCTGAAAAAATGGCCGCCGTTTGTACGAGAACACTGTAAAAATATGGTATATCAAAGTTGTGGACCCTGTAGAGGTCACAGTTTTAATTCGATTTTGATGAAACCTGAAATGCTTGTTTATAACCTAAAGATCTTTATTCTTTTCGATATTTGCGCGTATCAAATTGTAACTTAATGAATTATGGCCTTTGATTGTAGGAAAAATCACTTTCGGTATTGCTTGTTCTCTGTCTATCTCTCGAACAATTATTATCGTAAGGAAGGTTGAGTTCGAATTTCAGAAAATCGTACCAAAATTGCTGGACGTAATGGTCGCCGTTCGCCGTTTGTACGCGGATAGTGTAAAAATATGGTATGTCATGGTTGTGGACTCTCTACAGGTCACAATTCTTATCCGATTTTGACGAAAAGTAACATTTCTAGGTTGTGTACCGTCACACCATAATCATTGTCGGCTTCGAATTTCATGAATATCAGACTGGAACTGACCAACAAAACGGCTGCTCCAAATAATGATGTAGGAAAAATCACTTTCGGTATTGCTTGTTCTCTATCCATCTCTCAAAAATGTGAGCGTATCCTGCCTGGCAGTGCCAGCCTATCTTTTAGCTTGTGGTCCCTCTGGAGGTCACAATTATTATCCAATTTAAAAAAAATGTTCGATTATATCACCGTTACACCCTAAGGAAGGTTGATTTCGAATTTCGGGAAAATCGGACCAAAATTGCCATACAAAATGGCCGCCGTTTGTACGCGAATAATCTTTAAAATGGTATATCATGGTTGTGGACCCTGTAGAGGTCACAATTTTAATTCGATTTTGATGAAACTTGAAATGCATGGTTATAACCCAAAGGTCTTGGTTCCTTTCGATATTTGCGCATATCGGATCGTAACTTCCTGAATTATGGCCCCTGATTGTACGCAAAATTGCCTTTTATATACGCCCACATTTTCATGTGGACTTATTATGTCGTCGCCCCTGTCCGTCCGTCCACAATTTGTTTGTGGACTCTCTACAGGTCACAATTCTTATCCGATTTTGACAAAACTTGAAATATAGGTTTATCCCCATAAGATCTCGTCTGCTTTCGATATTGGCATGTATCGGATGGAAACTTCATGGATTATGGCCCCTGATTGTACGAAATATCATGTTTTTAGCTTGTGGACCCTATAGAGGTCACAATTTTGAACCGATTGTGATGAAACTTGACATGCATGTTTATAACCCCAAGATCTTGGTTCCTTTCTATATTTGCGCCAATCGGATCATAAATTCCTGAATTATGGCCCCTGATTGTCCGAAAAATCGCCCTTTTAAACTTGTGGTCCATCTGGAGGGCAAAATTATTATCCGATTTAAAAAAACCGTTTGATTATATCACCGTTACATGGTAATGAAGGATGAGTTCGAATTTCGTGAAAATCGGACCAAAATTGACATACAAAATGGCCGCCGTTTGTACGCGAATAGTGTGAAAATATGTTATTTCAAAGTTGTGGACCCTATAGAGGTCACAATTTTGAACCGATTGTGATGAAACTTGACATGCATGTTTATAACCCCAAGATCTTGGCCCCTTTCGATATTTGCGCCCATCGGATCATAACTTCCAGAATTATGGCCCCTGATTGTCCGAAAAAAACGCCCTTTTTAGCTTGTGGTCCCTCTGGAGGTCAAAATTATTATCCGATTTAAAAAACCGTTTGATTATATCACTGTTACATGGTAATGAAGGTTGAGATCGAATTTCCTGAAAATCGGACCAAAATTGACATACAAAATGGCCGCCGTTTATACGCGAATAGTGTGAAAATGTTATTTCAAGGTTGTGGACCCTATAGAGGTCACAATTTTGAACCGATTGTGATGAAACTTGACATGTATGTTTATAAGCCAAAGATCTTGGTTCCTTTCTATATTTGCGGCCATCAGAACCAAACTTCTTGAATTATGGCCCCTGATTGTCCGAAAAATCGCCCTTTTTAGCTTGTGCTTATCATCCGATTTAAAAAAACGTTTGATTATATCACCGTTACATGGTAATGAAGGTTGAGTTCAAATTTTGTGAAAATCGGACCCAAATGGACAGACAAAATGGCCGCCGTTTGTACGCGATTAGTGTGAAAATATGTTATATCAAGGTTGTGGACCCTATAGAGGTCACAATTTTGAACCGATTTTGATGAAACTTGACATGCATGTTTATAACCCGAAGATCTTGGTTCCTTTCGATATTTGCGCCCATTGATTCGTAACTTCCTGAATCATGGCCCCTGATTGTACGAAAAATCACCCTTTTTAGCTTGTGGTCCCACTGGAGGTCAAAATTATGATCCGATCTAAAACAACGTTTGATTATATCACCGTTACATGGTAATGAAGATTGAGTTCAAATTTTGTGAAAATCGGACCAAAATTGACAGACAAAATGGACGCCGTTTGTACGCGATTAGTGTTAAAATATGTTATATCAAGGTTGTGGACCCTATAGAGGCCAGCATCTTACCCACTTAGCAACATGATCCCCAGTCGAATTTGAAGCCTACTGAAATGCACCTTTATAACCCAAAGATCTTAATTCATTTCGATATTTGCACATATCAAATTCTAACTTAATGATGTAGGAAAAATCACTTTCGGTATTGCTTGTTCTCTATCCATCTCTCGAAAATGTGGGCGTATCCTGCCTGGCAGTGCCAGCCTATCTTTTTAGCTTGTGGTCCCTCTGGTGGTCACAATTATTTTCCGATTTAAAAAAAAGTTTGATAAGGCTATATCACCGTTAAACCTTAAGGAAGGTTTGAGTTCGAATTTCAGGAAAATCGGACCAAAATTGACAGACAAAATGGCTGCCGTTTGTACGCAAATACTGTTAAAAAATGGCATATCATGGTTGTGGACCCTGTATAGTATAGGTCACAATTTTAATTTGATTTTGATGAAACTTGAAATGCATGGTTATAACCCAAAGATCTTGGTTCCTTATCCGATTTTGACGAAAAGTCACATTTCTAGGTTGTGTACTGTCACACCATAATCATTGTCGGCTTCGAATTTCATGAATAACAGACTGGAACTGACCAACAAAATGGCTGCTCCAAATACAGTATGAAATACAGGACTTAATGATGTAGGAAAAATCACTTTCGGTATTGCTTGTTCTCTATCCATCTCTCGAAAATGTGGGCGTATCATTTATTAAAATGAATAAAACACAACCTTTTGGATAAGAATGTTTCACCAAAAACGACTTGTGCATTTTCATTTTGGTACTAATTTCTCTTTTTCAACGAGGCCCTCCACTTCCATAATTTCCTGTGTGGGTCTACTAGGACTAGCTAAGTTTTCCATAATTAAATTAAATACAACCGCTGATAAATTAAAAAGCGTTTTCTTGTGACCCTGTGTAAGAGCATTCTGAAATATCACATGCAGCGGAAGTGAGTAGATGCGGTCTTCAAGTCTTATATTGTTAGTTCAAACAGTTTAACAAATACTAAATGACCAACAGTGACAGTAATCTATTTATAGATCATTTTATTCTTGCTTTCAGAAATTAATTTGCGTAGAGTTTTCTAAAAAAAATATTTGTTTGTTTAAAAATATGACAACCTATTTATAGCCTGGTAATAAGCCGCGGTGGTGGGAAATTTCAGGCGTTTAGTAGGCCCAAGCTTTACATGTAGTAAAAACTGACAATATATTGTCAACTAAAAACAAAGTAAAAGTAACGCATACACGATGCAGTGAAAAACGGCTGTGGACAGTGCGCAAGAGTTTTCAACATTCAATGATTCTCAAAACATTAGTTTTATTATAGTTTATTGCCGTCGGCTTATTTCCACTGCTGTATAGTGTATTTATTATCTATTTTTATAATAATTTTTTTCGATATTTTAAGTTTTGCCGATATTCGATAAACCACTATATCCGATAAACCACTATATCGATGATTTTTGGCCACATGATATCGTAGTTGGGTCTGAAAATACCATATCATGTTAATAAAGATAGTCGACCGGTAATTTATTTTTATACGCCCACATTTTCATGTGGACGTATTATGTCGTCGCCCCTGTCCATCCGGACGTCCGTCTGTCCGTCCGTCCACAATTTGTTTGTGGACTCTCTACAGGTCACAATTTTTATCCGATTTTGACGAAACATTAAATATAGGTTTATCCCCATAAGATCTCGGCTGCTTTCGATATTGGCATGTATCGGATGGAAACTTCATAGATTATGGCCCCTGATTGTACGAAATATCATGTTTTTAGCTTGTAGACCCTATAGAGGTCACAATTTTGAACCGATTGTGATGAAACTTGACATGCATGTTTATAACCCCAAGATCTTGGTTCCTGTCGATATTTGCGCCCATCGGATCGTAACTTCCTGAATTATGGCCCCTGATTGTCCGAAAAATCGCCCTTTTTAGCTTGTGGTCCGTCTGGAGGTCCAAATTATTTTCCGATTTAAAAAAACGTTTGATTTTATCACCGTTACATGGTAATGAAGACTGAGGTCGAATTTCGTGAAAATCGGACCAAAATTGACATACAAAATGGCCGCCGTTTGTACGCGAATAGTGTGAAAATATGTTATTTCAAGGTTGTGGACCCTATAGAGGTCACAATTTTGAACCGATTGTGATGAAACTTGACATGCATGTTTATAACCCCAAGATTTGTTTGTGGACTCTCTACAGGTCACAATTCTTATCCAATTTTGACGTAACTCCAAATATAGGTTAATCCCCATAACATCTTGGCTGCTTTCGATATTGGCATGTATCGGATCGAAACTACATGGATTATGGCCCCTGATTGTACGAAAAATCATGTTTTTAGCTTGTGGACCCTATAGAGGTCACAATTTTGAACTGATTTTGATGAAACTTGACATGTATGTTTATAACCCAAAGATCTTGGTTTCTTTTGATATTTGCACCCATCGGATCGTAACTTCCTGAATTATGGCCCCTGATTGTCCGAAAAGTCTCCCTTTTTAGCTTGCGGTCCCTCTGCGGTCAAAATTATTATCCGATTTAAAAAAACGTTTGATTATATCACCGTTACATGGTAATGAAGGTTGAGTTCGAATTTCGTGAAAATTGGACCAAAATTGACAGCTGTTCTTGTCAGGCCATCCATCCTTCATCAATGACAAGGGGAAACCACGCCAGAAAATCTAGATGAACTTTGTCACCCAATGCAGGGATCAAACACCCAACCTCAAGGCTACCGAGCCAGCATCTTACCCACTTAGCAACATGATCCCCAGTCGAATTTGAAGCCTACTGAAATGAACCTTTATAACCCAAAGATCTTAATTCATTTCGATATTTGCACATATCAAATTCTAACTTAATGATGTAGGAAAAATCACTTTCGGTATTGCTTGTTCTCTATCCATCTCTCGAAAATGTGGGCATATCCTGCCTGGCAGTGCCAGCCTATCTTCTATGTTAAAATTTGTGATTTATGTCAGTTGTAAAGAATACTCATTTATCTTACTTCTTTAAGTGGCATTTAGTAATTGAACAGTAACACTACACTTAACACTATTTATGGATCAACAATTACTGGTTTATTGACGTGCAACGTTTCGACGATGGTACTCTTGTTTTTATCAAGCAAATGATAACATATATGTTCTTTTGTTCGTTTCTGGGGTTTTACATCCACCTGAGGTGATAGCGTAGACAATTGCTTCCTAGTAGTAATTGCAGGAGGACCGCACTACATGCAAAACAAATCTACAAGATAAACCTGCAGACAAGGCAGAAAATAGACATATCGAATATTGAATGAAGTGAATGCATTGGGGGGCCAGTCGTAAGCTTCCACTGCGTCTGCAATGGTGCAGGCTTCACTAAAAATGATTTATAAAAAAGACGTAACAGAAATAATGCGACCAATCTTGACAGTGGTCTTCTCACAATGGCAGTTGACGTCAGGTGTTAGAACGTCAAACAATTTCAACAATAAGGGCAATAATCCAGATAGAATCTTGGAAAACGCTAAAATAATAAGTGTAGTGAGCAAAAAGGAACAAAGCCCAACAATGAGAACATTCTGCAGTACGAAGGCCTAAAACTCTACTCTAATAGTAAGTGCAGGAGGACCGCACTACACGAAAAACAAAAATCTACAAAATAAACTTGCCAGAGCTAGCCGCAAAAAGAGTGCTACGTTTGGCTACAGGGTAAGTATAGTGTGTTTGCGGGGTAGTGTTCAAGGTCAGATACATCCAAAGAAGAACCTCCAGGTGACGTATATGTAAAAACTTCTGGTATTTGATGTCATTCCATGTCGACCAAATATGGACTTATGCTAACAAATCCAAAATCATACCTCTCTAGGTCAAAACTCGCTGAGATATGGCCATTTGAAATAAGGGTACTGAAACGGATAAGAAATTCAGTAATTCTTTTCAGGCTTAGACCCCTGGACTTTAATGTATGTTATAGTAGGGTAATTCAATTTTTATTACCAAACTTTTTCAGAATTTTAACCTCTATCCCACATGGCCAAAATCAAAGGTGAAAATGGGTATATTTTGTACGTTTTCAGAGTGAATTGAATTTCGAGACTGAAGATTTGGAAAACTAGGTATCCCATCGACTAAGAATCTTTTGTTAATTGATATAAGACAAACTGGCATTAACTTGGAGTTTATGTATACAATTTTGTCAGATGCTGTGGAAATCCTGAATATAAAAGTGAATAGTTCATTTGTTCCAATTTTGCGACCTGGTGGCGCGAACAGTATGCATTGGACAATGAGTGTGATGCTAAATTCATAATCTACACCAAAAGATGTATTAGTTTACAAAGTGAGAGAGTTCTACTCCTATTAGAAATATGAGTTTAAATCATCCAAAATCCTGAAAAGAATTACTGAATTTATGATCTGTTTAGTACCCTAATTTCAAATTACCATATCTCTGCGAGTTTCCAACCTAGAAAGGTAAAATTTCCGATTTCTTTGCTTAAGGTCATGTACTATAACATATATTTGTCCCCCGCCTTTCGAAGAAAGTGGGGGTCTATTAAAATGGGTTTGTCTGTCTGTCCGTCTGTCGCACTTTTTGGGACACAGTAACTCTCTTTCTAATTAAGCTAGAATGTTCAAAATTGGTGTAGGTGTTTATTAGGTTAATGCCTTAATGGAATTCGAAGATGAGCATTCATAGGCGTACGAGCTTGATGACAGTTAGTGGGGCAGAACTCGAAATGCCTGAAAAAATTAAAAATTTCGGGTTTACAAACAGCTGGGCAGGTTTTCCTCGAGAGGGGAAGGGGCGGAGCTTATCATGTATGAACCCTCCCCCCCCCCCCCTAAGAAATTTTGCAATATTTGACGGCTGCAAACACATTTCCCTGCTATTACAGGCAGCTGACTCGAATTCCAATCAATCGTTTACAGTCCACAAGATGGAACCATTGGGAGAAAATTTTGAAAATATCACTGCCGCAAACTCGTTTTCCTGCTATGCCAGCTTTGGGTCCAATATAGTCTACCTGGTTGACACGAAATTCCAAACAACCAATCAATCGTCGCGGGGTATGAGGGCCTCACCCTCACGGAAAAAATTTTGAATATTTAACCAAGCAAATGCGTTTTCTGCTATTCTAGCCCACGTAAGCAACTCCAAAAAGTATAACCAATGGTAGGGTGCCCCACGTACCTACTGAAAAGTTGTTCTTGACACGTTGATTGTGCACGCTTTAGTTGAATCACTAACTACTGATTTCTGACAGTCTCGCACACTCGTTGAGGCTATAAATAGCAATAGCATGCGGAAATGTTCAAAACACTATTAACTACTACAGTCGTAAAAAATCTATTGTTGATGATTCTGAATAGCAATAATATTTAACTTTTTGGTTATTACGGCATCTTTAGAAATTACGCTCGTTTTATTTTTTAAATTGCCTTATAATTAACTGTACCGTTAGAAGCTGCATATTTTGGTTTAGTACAAATAATATCTCTGAATCACGTTCGTAAAGCAAGAATATGATACTAGCAGTAGTTTCATTTTACTTTTACAAGGTTATTAAAAATATTGTTGAGTTGTCTAATGTGTGTGTTTCTAAATTCAATTTCTTGTTCCATGTTTCGTAAAAAAAGTAGTCTTGATTATCCCGATCTGTCAATTAGACAAAGAATGATCGGTAGACAGGTTAAGCGAGACTAATTTCAAAACAAGGGCACGTAACCGATCTTTTACTCAAAAGTGTCTGGATGTTATGGATGCCACTCCAAACCATTTTTCAGTATTATTTATGTATGGTTAAATGGTCATAGTTTATTAAGTACAACATGGTCATTTATTTAGTGACTATAAATGTGTGAAACAGATTTAAGGCTTGGTAAATATATTAGTATTGTGGTGTAATTGTCTAGATATTTGGAGATATTCATTTGGGGTGGGTCACCCTATCAATGGTTTTGT
The DNA here is from genome assembly GCA_948474765.1 of Patella depressa. NCBI lineage: Eukaryota > Metazoa > Mollusca > Gastropoda > Patellidae > Patella > Patella depressa. Next base: position 11,332,489 of record OX419720.1, read on the forward strand.
AACCGAAATCCCACTCTGAATTCCAAACATCCAATCAGCGTGTTGCAGCAGCATTTACAAATAATAATCGATGCCGAAAATGTCGCACAATGTTTTAATCTATTGTCAACTGACTCCAAATTCGTGGTATTCAATTAAAAGAAAAGTAAAATTAGTGTTTTATTAGAGCTTGATGGGGTTTAACGTCCTACTCTTCTGCACATGTTTTATTAGATTTCGGGCTCTTTTTTTTGCCAAGTAGATGAAAATAAAAAAAATTTTCCACTTTACCCGCCTGCCCGAAAAGTCAGCTTGCCCGAAGGTTAGGGGGAACTAACCAATTTGAGGTAGCAATCTCGTGCATATTCGAATGCTGGTTCGGCATAATTGACTTTCTTTCAACTGATTTCAACAACATAGGGAAACGTACGAATCAATTTGAGGTAGGGAGTTAGGTACGATACAGCTCATGTGAGGTACGAATGAACTAAATACGAAACTGCCAGGTTACGAAACAGCCTGCTCACAAAGATGCATTATGTAAGATTTAGATTATGAAAAGGAATATACAGCATTATGTAAGATTTAGATAAAGAGCTGACACTTCTCGTAAAAACTAGATAATGAAAAGGAATATATTCAAAATTTCAGTCAAATTACTTCAATCTGAGTGACATTAGGGCTGTTTGGAGAAAAGCTGAGTTTTGATTATCATTGCTACCGTTGTAATGATAGTAAAAAGCCTTGATTATCCATTTTTCAATTAAATCCATTGAAAATCACTAACATCCAATGACAGAAAGTTGATTATATATTGTCTTGGCAAGTTAATAATTGTTTAATTAATAATTTATATAAAATTTAAGGCCTAAAGAAAGATCTGTAACAGGCAGATTTAAATCTTGAATAATGCATCTTTAAAGAGGCCCAAATGTCATAAATAACAGAGAGGATTGTTAGATCCTGTTACTTTATAACTATTGTAGAAAAACAGTGTGGACTTATGCCTGATTATCAATACCAAAAGATCCGGAATCAATTTACTCATTTGATTGATAATATCAGAGACCCTTTAAGATTGTGTCAGACCTTGTTTGAGTGTGGCGTGTTTGACATGGACGATAAGGAAATGGTACAGAAAAGTTTTCGAGAAGGAATTACCCGCAATGCTACAGAGAAGCTTCTAGATATCTTATTAAACTGTGGTCATCATTCATATGGATGGTTTATAGAATGTCTTAAGAAAACTGGCCATGATATACTTATACAAAAGATGGAAGAGAGTTGCGATGGTGAGTAGTTATTTATATATGGGAGATCAACAATCAAATACTAAACAAAAATAGAAGACTTCAACAGGATGTCTGAGACATAGGGCCGATTCGGGGCCAATTTACTTGATTTAATATTACATTTATTGTTCATGGTGTCCTGTCCGCAGGTCTGTTTTTATACGCCCACATTGGACTGGGTATTGTACAACTTTCCTGCAATTAAGTAATAAGCTTATAATATATATAGTTTGTTAAAATATTCCATCAAAATGCAAGATTCACCCTTAAGCATGTTACAATATATGATATATAAATAATATGTTAATCTTTAATCTAGTCAGTTAAATATCGGATAAATCACTGGAATATTGTGATTATCCAAGCCTTTCATAGATTGTACTATTATTTAATATCTTTTATCTAACTTTTGTCTATTTCAGGAGAACCAAATACCCAACAACTTGAGGAAATCAAATCGTTGAAGGAAGAGAGATCTAGATGGACAGAAACAACAAGAGAAAAGGATCTGGTTAGGGAGGAGAAGCTACTGATCAGGGAGAAGAAGCTACTGGTCAACGAAAACAACTCTATATCCAGGGAGTTGTCTGAACTAAAAGACAAAATGGATAAAATGGAAAAGGAAAGATGGGGCAAAGATGATGAGAAGATAAAAGAAATCAATGAATGTCGATCAAGAGAAAGTCAGCTTCTAGTAAACCAACAACAGATCCTGAAAGAAATAAAGAAACTTGAAAAGCAAATACAAGATTTAAAGGAGAGAACCAGTCTTGCAGATGACAGATTAACCAGGGTAGAAAGGGATATGGAATGTCTTCTCGCTTTATTTAAAAAATGCCATGGTAAGCAGATTGTTTGTTTTATCAAATTAAGGTTAATTTCTGCTACAGTTACATATATAAGGGAACCCGGGTGGCTAAGTGGGTAAGACGCTGGCTTGCTAGCCTGGAGGTCATGTGTTCAGGATTTTCCGGCTTGGTTTCCCCATTGTCAACAGTGCAGGACAGAGGTATTAATAGATTTTGTTTTGAAAGCAATGAAGTCATAAAAGAATGAACCCTAGAGATAAGATTTTTTCAAAGTTTTCCTCTGGAATAAGCTGCAGTTGAGACAAAGCTCCTGTATCGGCATATTCTGCGCTGTCTTTCATTTTCCATTTTAAACTATTGAAGCATAAACGGACAATTCTTTATCTCTTACGTACTGCATCTTTAAGATTTTTAAAAATTTGTACACAAATCAGAGGACATGTTGAAATCTATAACTGGATTATTTATAACAGATGTTGTTATATTTACAGATCCACAACAGACAACTACCACCAGTTTAATGGATCCACAACAGACAACTACCACCAGTTTAACGGATCTACAACAGACAACTACCACCAGTTTAATGGATCCACAACAGACAACTACCACCAGTTTAATGGATCCACAACAGACAACTACCACCAGTTTAACGGATCCACAACAGACAACTATCATCAATTCTAGTGACAAAACTGACGATGGTGTCTCATCTGGTACCGGAAGTAAACCAGGATCCATATATTCAACATTACACTCCGCATGTGAATACGGTAATATAAATGATGTAAAATATCTAATTGACACTGGGCATGATGTCAATCAGCTGGATAATAACAACATGTCACCCATATTGTCTTGTAGTAGGTCTAAAATAGAACCTGTAGCTAAACTAAAACTGATTCTTACTAACGGTGGTAATATAGGTGATAGAGATAGTAATAACAATAATGTTTTACACCTGGCATGTTCATATGGTAAACTAGAATCAGTAGACTTTATATTAAAACAAGGTTTAGATATACACAGTAGAGGACAGTATAACTGGTCACCTATATTGTGTTGTAGTGTATCTAAAATAGAACCTGTAGCTAAACTAAATCTGATTCTTACTAACGGTGGTAATATAGGTGATAGAGATAGTGATAACGATAATGTTTTACACCTGGCATGTTTATATGGTAAACTAGAATCAGTAGACTTTATATTAAAACAAGGTTTAGATATACACAGTAGAGGACAGTATAACAGGTCACCTATATTGTGTTGTGGTGCATCTGAAATAGAACCTGTAGCTAAACTAAATCTGATTCTTACTAACGGTGGTAATATATGTGATAGAGATAGTGATAACGATAATGTTTTACACCAGGCATGTTTTCATGGTAAACTAGAATCAGTAGACTTCATATTAAAACAAGGTTTAGATATACACAGTAGAGGACGGTTTAACAGGTCACCTATATTGTGTTGTGGTGCATCTGAAATAGAACCTGTAGCTAAACTAAAACTGATTCTTACTAATGGTGGTAATATATGTGATAGAGATAGTGATAACAATAATGTTTTACGCCTGGCATGTTTATTTGGTAAACTAGAATCAGTAGACTTTATATTAAAACAAGGTTTAGATATACACAGTAGAGGAGGACCGTTGAACGGGTCACCTATATTGTATTGTAGCTCATCTGAAATAGAACCTGTAGCTAAACTAAAACTGATTCTTACTAACGGTGGTAATATAGGTGATAGAGATAGTGGTAACTATAATGTTTTACACCGGGCATGTTTATATGGTAATCTAGAATCAGTAGACTTTATATTAAAACAAGGTGTAGATATACACAGTAGAGGAGGACAGTATAACAGGTCACCTATATTGTGTTGTAGTTCATCTGAAATAGAACCTGTAGCTAAACTAAAACTGATTCTTACTAATGGTGGTAATATATGTGATAGAGATAGTAATAACAATAATGTTTTACACCTGGCATGTTTATTGGGTACACTAGAATCAGTAGACTTTATATTAAAACAAGGTTTAGATATACACAGTAGAGGACGGTTTAACAGGTCACCTATATTGTGTTGTGGTGCATCTGAAATAGAACCTGTAGCTAAACTAAAACTGATTCTTACTAACGGTGGTAATATAAATGATAGAGATAGTAATAACAATAATGTTTTACACTGGGCATGTTTGCATGGTACATTAGAATCAGTAGACTTTATATTAAAACAAGGTTTAGATATACACAGTAGAGGAGGACAGTATAACAGGTCACCTATATTGTGTTGTGGTGCATCTGAAATAGAACCTGTAGCTAAACTAAAACTGATTCTTACTAACGGTGGTAATATAGGTGATAGAGATAGTAATAACAATAATGTTTTACACCGTGCATGTTTATATGGTAAACTAGAATCAGTAGACTTTATATTAAAACAAGGTTTAGATATACACAGTAGAGGACGGTTTAACAGGTCACCTATATTGTGTTGTGGTGAATCTAAAATAGAACCTGTAGCTAAACTAAAACTGATTCTTACTAATGGTGGTAATATAAATGATAGAGATAGTAATAACAATAATGTTTTACACCTGGCATGTTTATATGGTAAACTAGAATCAGTAGAGTTTATATTAAAACAAGGTTTAGATATACACAGTAGAGGATGGTATAACAGGTCACCTATATTGTACTGTAGCTCATCTAAAATAGAACCTGTAGCTAAACTAAAACTGATTCTTACCAACGGGGGTAATATAAATGATAGAGATAGTAATAACAATAATGTTTTACACTGGGCATGTTTATATGGTAAACTAGAATCAGTAGACTTTATATTAAAACAAGGTTTAGATATACACAGTAGAGGACAGTATAACAGGTCACCTATATTGTGTTGTGGTGCATCTGAAATAGAACCTGTAGCTAAACTAAAACTGATTCTTACTAACGGTGGTAATATAGGTGATAGAGATAGTAATAACAATAATGTTTTACACCGTGCATGTTTATATGGTAAACTAGAATCAGTAGAGTTTATATTAAAACAAGGTTTAGATATACACAGTAGAGGAACGTTTAATAGGTCACCTATATTGTTTTGTGGTGCATCTAAAATAGAACCTGTAGCTAAACTAAAACTGATTCTTACTAATGGTGGTAATATAGGTGATAGAGATAGTAATAACAATAATGTTTTACACCTGGCATGTTTATATAGTAAACTTGAGACTGTTGACTATCTTCTAGGAAGAGGTGTTAATATCAACAGTAAAAATAAAATCAACCAAAAACCTTTAGACTGTTGTAGGCGTTCATCTGTCCAGTCAGGAGAAAAGATTAAATTATTAGAAGCAAAAAGAACGACAAAAAAGTGGTATCAGTGGTAATACTATCACCATGTACTGGTGCCAGTTGTAATACTATCACTATCATCTCAATAATGTACAGGTGCCAGTTGTAATTATCACTGTCATCTCAATAATGTAGTTGTATCGGTTGTAATACTATCACTATCATCTCAATAGTACTGGTATCAGTTGTAATACTATCACTGTCATCAGGCACATGTACACATGATTCATATTGTTTAATTCCCTCTCATTTATAAATGTTAGTACACATGTACAGTCATGATATATCATACACTTGTTAATTCTCTCCACTTTCGAAACTTGTAGGTATTATGCATTAATTATATTTAACCTTTGTTACATATTGTGAATTATTCTACTAGTTGCTCTGTGTAATATTATTGTTCTCTTAGTATTAGAATTTTATGCCTGTGTTACCTTAGTTTTCACAGACAGAAACCCTTAATTTATTGTCATCGTTTGTAAGTTTATTGTGTATTATTGTTTATTGTTGATTTCGTTACCAAACGGTACATGTACAGCAATCAAATTTAATTAATCAAACAAGTATTTAACCATAATACTGGTAATAAAAAGGAAAATAATTAATTCGTATATACCCACTATGAATATGAAACTGGGATTCTGGAACATTAATGGGTTGTCTTCCAAAATAGACGCAAATATTGGGCTTCTTCACAAAGCTATAGAACACTTAGATGTAATATGCTTTCTTGAGACATGGACAAACAAAGAGCAGACAGACATCAAACAATTTAATAATGTCTTCAATGGGTATATAGCAGTCTAGCATTTAGTAGAGCAGGTGAAAATCCCAGAGGTGGGTGCGCAATATTTTTTAAAAATGAAATTAAACATGGCATAAAGCTAGTAAAATCAAATGACAGTGATATTATATGGTTTAAGATACTTCAATCAGTTACCCAATTACCATATGATCTATTTGTTGCAGCAGTCTATATTCCCCCCAAAAATTCACCCATATGGCAAAAACTCTCTTTTCACCCATTCGGTACACTTGAAAACGACATCCTGAAATACAATAAATTGGGAAAGATTATCTTAGGTGGGGACTTTAATGCGCGTACCCATAATCTGCCCGACACGCTATCATCAGAAGTAAAAATTAATATAGATAAGCCCTTTCCCCAAATATTTAATGAGGATATACCAAAAAATTTCTTTCTGAAAAATAGAAACAATAGAGATAACTATGTCAATCCATGGGGCAGGGAACTCGTTCAGTTATGTAGTAATACCAATATGTGCATACTAAATGGTAGGTGCGTAGGTGACCTTTTAGGGGCTCACACTTGTGTTACCTACAATGGCTGTAGTACAGTGGACTACATTGTTACCAACCTCTCTCTATTTGATGATATATCCACATTTAAGGTCTCACCTTTATCATATCTCTCGGACCATTGTCTTATCTCATGTAATCTTGATATCGGGCTAAATACTTGTCATAATAAAAATAGTAATAGTAAAATAGATGCAAAAACGAGCAACAGTGTCAATAGAAAAGTAGTGCAAACCGTAGGTGACAGCACTTTGTCTACTTCGAAAAAAATCTTAAAATTTATTTGGAAGCCAGACTCTGACAAGGCCCTGCTCACCGAACTAGTTAAATCAGAAACAAAACTAAAACTTAACAAGTTTCTAACTACTAACTATGAACAAAACTCTTCTGACGTGAACTCTGCTGTCCTAAATTTAACTTCGATATTAACTGATAATACTAAAGCTTGTGTCAGATTGGTGAAAGTCAAAAAAAGAAAAAAGAAAAACCAGTGGTTCGATAAAGACTGCAGAGTACTTAGACGTGACATGTTAAGTGCACAGCATAAGTTAAGGAGTGACCCCAATAATATTGTACTGCGACAAATATATTTTAGCCGAAAGAAATTGTACAAAAAAATTACTAAATATAAAAGTCGCAAAGCAAAAAATGATATTCTTAATAAACTAAATGATCTTGAAAATAATAATCCCCGTGAATACTGGCAACTAGTTAACTCACTTATCAAAGATGATACAAAAAATGTAGAGGATGACATCCCCATAAGTACATGGAGAAATCACTTTTCTAATTTATTCAAAAATAACATGCCAACTAAACTAGAAGAAAATAATATGGATGCAAAGATTACAAATCTCTTGAACCACAATAGAAATAACCTTGAGCTTAATGCAACTATAACAGCCAATGAATTACGTTCAGTTTTCAACAAACTTAAGAGAGGAAAATCAAACGGCCCAGACCTCTTACTCAATGAGATCATTCTAACCTCACGCGAATATATGATTGATCATTACTTGAAACTTTTCAATCTAATTCTTAGTTCTGGTATATTTCCAGAATCCTGGACAGAATCATACATTGTGCCCGTGCACAAAAAAGGTGACAAAGCAGATGTGAATAACTATAGAGGTATAGCTTTGGCCAGTTGTCTTTGCAAATGCTTCCTCTCAATAATAAATAAGCGTATCACATTATATCTTGAATCTAATAAACTAATCGATGAGGCTCAAAGTGGCTTTAGAGAAAACCGCAGAACTATAGATAATATTTTTATTTTAAGAACAATTATACATAAACACAAATGCAAGAAAAATAATCTCCTCCTTTGTTTTATTGATTTTTCAAAGGCTTTCGACACTGTCTGGCGAAAGGGCATGTTTTTCAAACTATTGAAACACAACATAACTGGCAATATATTCAACTTGATAACTTCTATGTACCAGAAAACTCCTTACTGGGTAAAAACCCCTGGAGGGCTGTCTCAGATTATAAGCTCAAACATGGGACTAAAACAAGGATGTGTAATGAGCCCAACAATGTTTAACCTATATATTAATGACCTACAAAATTACCTCCAAAATCCTAATAATTATGCCCCAACTCTTGATAATTGTAAAATTTCCCACTTACTATTTGCAGACGATCTTATACTATTATCCACTTCTGAATCAGGATTGCAAAATCAGTTAAATTCGCTTAAACAGTTCTGTGTTGATTGGAAATTAGATGTGAATCCAGATAAATCAAAAATTATGTTATTCATACACAATAAAAGAAAAACTAACTTGAATTATTACTTTGGCAAGCAACGGTTAGAAATAGTTAAACAGTATACATATCTAGGAATATGCTTTTCCAATAATTCGAGTTTTAAAACAGCTGTCTCTGACTTAGGAAAAAAAGCAAGAAGGGCGTGGTTTTGTATTCGAAATAAAATTTGCACTATTGATTCTTTACCAACTAATACTTTATTAAAATTATACAATGCAATAATTTAACAGATAACCTTGTATGCCTCAGAGGTATGGGGTGCACAATTAACATCGAACGAAAAGCATTTATTGGAAAAGTGGGACCAAGTAAATTTGAACAAGGTGTCCACAAAAATCTGTAAATCCATACTGGCCCAACCCTCCGGGACATCTAATATTGGCTGTCTTGCGGAATTGGGTATATTTCTGTTACACTTTGAGGCCTACCAACGAATGCTCACTTACCACAGGAGACTGACTGATAACACTACTCTCCCTCTATTAGCAGCAGCCTACAATGAAGACGTTCACATGTCTAATGTTAATCCAAAATTTGCATGGACCTCCTCCATCAATACTATAATTAACCAGTTTCAAATTGATAAAAGGTTTTTAGGGACTAAGACACCTAAAAAATCTCTAGAAAATATATTCAATAATCACTATACCCAGTTGTGTAGTTTGCAAAACCAAAAATTAAGAACTTATTTTAAATCTAAACCAACCATTGATGGTATGCCTGACTATCTAAATGTAGTTAGAATAAAGGACCACAAAATTGCTTTAACAAAACTTCGACTAAGCACTCATAACTTAGAAATAGAGAGAGGTCGGTACAAAAACATCCCAGTAGAACATCGCCTTTGCCAGATGTGTTCATTGCAAGCCATAGAAGATGAGGAGCATTTTCTAATGAAATGTGATAAATATCTCAGCCTTCGAAACTCCTATTTAGTGCCAGCCTTTAATAATACCCCTACAATTCCAATGACTTTTTTAACCGTATTTAATCCCCCCCCGTCACTTGCAAAAGCTGTTGCAGCCTTTGTCTATCTCGCATTTAAGGAGAGAATTGGATAATTCCATAGTTATGTTCTTTTTTTTCGGTCACATTGACTTTAAATTTATACACAGTGTCAAAAGGCATGAGACATAGAATCCTATTGATTTCAATGGTTTCTGTTAAGTACTACCATAGTTATGGCCCTTGATCACTGTGTAATATCCTATGGACGCCCTAAGGGATTAAGTTAATATTCGATTGACTTTAAATTTCTGCACTGTGATTCCTATCGTTAAGAAGAAGCCTATTGATTTTAAATGTTTTCAGATAGTTGCTGTCAGAGTAATGACCTTTGATTACTCGAAATATTTGTAGACACTCTTGAGGCAGAAGTTAATATCCATTTGACTTCAAACTTTTGCACAGTGCTAAATGTCATGTGAAAAACTCTAGTGATTTTCAATGTTTTCCATTAACTATTAACAGACGTATTACTTTGAAATCTCTTGTGACGCGCTAGATTTATCCTTATATAATATGTAAATATTTACATGCTATGTTGTTTTTTGTTTTTTAATTTTAATTTTAATTATAAGCCTTTGTCATAAATGATGTTCATGCTTTTTTCTTCTTAAAATGTTTTGTGGATATTTGTATGCTGCCTCTTATGGGGTGTTTAGATACAATAAAATCTTATCTTATCTTATCTTATCTCAATAATGTTGTATCAGTTGTAATACTATTACTATCATCTCAATAATGTTGTAGTATCAGTTGTAAAACTATCACTATCATCTCAATAGTACTGGTATCAGTTGTAATACTATCACTGTCATCTCAATAATGTTGTAGTATCAGTTGTAATACTATCACTATCATCGCAATAATGTTGTAGTATATCACTATCATCTCAATGTTAGCTTCCAGACTAATAAAGTTGTATGAAATGTTCTTGAATGATAAAGCAGCGTTTCCCAATCCAATATTAAAACTTGGATCTATGTAGCATATTTTACAACATGTTTACTGCACTCTAAAACAAATTTTATGATGAATATTGTAATATACATGTAGCTATATATAATGTTGCCTGTATATTCTAGTCTACTAGACATGATAGATATACAGTGTATATCGTATTACAGCTTTAATGCTACCTTTTATAATTATATAGTCAGTGAAATCATGTTACTAGCGTGGTCGGTGTACAGAATTTTCGGCAATTAAGTGGGGGAAAGATAGTTTTTATTTGTTTATGAACTATGGGTCCAGTAGTATTTCCCCAAGGAGTTACCCATCTCTACCGCCTGGGCAAAATTTTTGGTGCGATTTTCAATTTTTGACCCACCCAATCAAGTGAGAAAGCTCTAATACCCAAATAACTTGTGAATATTGACCTCTAAACCCAGCAAAAATGGTGTTTACCTGTAGGTAATCGATATCACTGATTTCAAAAGTCACATCCATTTTGCGCTATGACGCCATTATGATGTCATAGTGCATATGATGTCAATATGATATGAACACAACAAATGAAGCCTTCTGCGTTATTCTTTGAGTGTTGTAGACTGTTACGGCATTTCGCTCTGACTATGATGTCGGACAGCTGTGGTTATAATGTGGGGATTGATAAAGAAACAGGGAGACAAATACGCAATGATGGGCTCCAAAGGTTATTAAATTCATGTGCACAGAGGGTTGACCATCTTCAGCTTCGTCTAGTTGGTGCCCTGTTGAAAGACGTAAAATTTCATGAGGAACGTCGACGCCGTTACGATAAGAGACAGATTTCGCTAGTTGATTGTCCTCCTGATCCACTCAATCCCCCCCAAAAAGCGAAAGTCAACTTTAAAAATACAATTGCCGTCCTTTAATTGGGACATGAACCACTACATTAGCCCAACAAGCCACAAAAGCTTCCAATATGTTAAAAGCCTTCGTTTCAAAATGCTCTGTAAGTGTTCAAGATTCTTTATTTCTCTTTGACAGAATGATTTTACCTATTTTAACTGATGGCTGTGAAATTTGGGGATTTGTTGATATAAAAATATTGAAAATGTACATCTTACTTTTGTAAATTCATACTTCATGTAAATTCAAGAACTTCTCATGCTGCTGTGTATGGTGAACTTGGTCGAGAACCTATTTATATTACCTATATGTCAAAGCTTATAAAATACTGGTTAAAACTCTTAGAGATGTCAACTGACCGTTAACCCAAGGCCTGTTACAATATGTTATTATCTTTAGACAATGCAGGAAGAATAACGTGGGCAAGTAAAGTTCGAAATATATTGTATACACATGGGTTTGGATTAGTTTGGGAGCAGCAATGTATTGGGGACAAAAGTGTATTTTTAAGCCACGTTTAAAAGATATAAATTCTCAAAAATGGTTCAGTGAAAAAGCAGATAGTTCTAAACTGTCTAACTACTCGGCTTATAAATGTTCCCTTACATATGAAGCGTATTTATCTGATGTACATATTAATGCACATAAAATAGCACTGACAAAATTTAAATGCTCAAATCATTTGCAATTGAAACAGGTCGTTGGGACGGTACTGACAGGGTTGACAGAATTTGTCTGTATTGTAAAGATGTTGTCAATGAATCTTACATTGAAGATGAAACACATTTTATTGTGAAATGCACCTTATATAGTGATATTAGAAATGCACTATTAACCTTAAATGTCAATTATTTAAGTGCAACTGATGCCTTTAAACTTATTATGTGCAATTGTAACCAGGTTCAGCTAGCAAATTATGTGTATAGTTGCGTATGAGGTTAAGATGTAAATATATCAACAGTTTATAATTATTTATACTTATATGTATATATTTTCATGTTCTTTTGTAAATCATTGTATCACTTGTACTTTGGGCCTAGGGCCTTGGATATTGAATAAACAAACCTTATTATAGAACTGTTTTTTTGTGCTGTAATCAGGCCCGAGAAGATCCTAAGCAGTGCTTTAAAAAACATATTTGTATTTACTCGTATTTTTTTTTTATTATTAAATTATAACTTCCGTTTGGTTCGACGAAACAATGTAACTCTGACCGTGCATGGTCTGAACAGGTGAACACTCGGTTATATGATTGTCTTGACTTAGTGGCCGTGGAAGCCAGATATCATTATTCGTACTATAGAGATTTTACCAGACCTCGACGTGAGCGTACACAAGGTTCATCCAATCGCCTGACTGATGAAACTAAAAACTATTTACAGAAGCGAAAATCAAACGAAATGATACAGGATCTGTTACCCGGTGTAACAGTTGGCATAGAAGTCATCCATGTGGACCCAACAACCCTGTTCTTGTGCTGTGTTGAGGTCACCAAACGACTGGGATCAGACTGCCGACACCATACTTGGGTTTAGAGGTCAAAATTCACAAACTATTTGGGTATACTAGAGCTTTCTTATTGGGCGGGCCAAAATTCAAAATGGTGCCAAAAATTTTGCCCAAGAGGTTGAGATGAGTATCTCAATGGGGGGATACTTCTGGACCAATAGATCATAAAAAATCAAGAACCATCTTCCCCCCCACTTAATTCCCCCCAATATTTCAAATTTCAGTCACCCGACCACACTATACCTGTCTAATCTAGTCTACTAACAGTTGTCAGTAAAATAATATGTTAGTAATGTGTGAACTTAAATTATATGACTAAATAATCCAATCTTATTATTATTCTAGTCTACGTAACTTTTATATTTGACATCAACATTGTGTTAATAATTCCTACAATCTAGTCTAATGACAATATTGTTCTAGTCTACTTCACTGATATATTTTGTGAGGCTGTGGTGGCTCAGTGAGTAAGATGTTAGCTCGCTGACCAGGAGGTCCTCTGTTCCATCCTGGTGTTGGGTTCATTTGGATTTTTGGCGTGACTCACCCTTGTCAGTGGTACAGGAGTGGCACAGGACAACCTATAGGCCAAGTCATTCAGATGGTCCTGTGTACACAGTGACGTGCATGTGAAAGATACCTTGAACCTTGAAATTCGATGTAAGTAGGCTGTTGCGCTGCTGCCCAGGTAAAATTTCCCTCATAGAATATTGTACGACATATATTCACGTATTTATTTGACTGGTTGGAGGAGTAATCTCAATCTTATTAAAATAAGAGCGATTTTTGACCATACAGCGACATCAAACATTGATTTATCAATCAGCTCTGACATTTCTAGGAGTTTGCCCACAGTTCAGTGCAGACACCAAGAACTCACTGTAACAGACTGTTTCATTGGTTAAATTTCTCACATTGATAAGAATGCCTGTTATATAACAACTCTTCCATATCCTTGTTTAGTCAAGACAAGTTAACCGAAATTTTAAACTATAAAAAACGAAACGAAATAGGATCTGTGTTTTCATCAGATTGGGGTAATCTTGTCTAGTCATGTTATTGTTCTAGTCTACTTTAAAAACATACATTATGCAAGAGCTCATTCTGCCTATTGTAGGTCTTACTTTAGGCCTGAAATGTTATATAAACTATTAAAGATACATTATGGGAGATTTTTACAAGGAGTTAGCCATTCTTGCTATAACAGTTCAAAAATAGATGTTGAAACAAGAATATATTGAAAATTTCAGTCAAATTACTTTATCCTAAACAAAGTTGTTACCACTATAATTTTTTACTAGAAATGGGAGTTAAATTCATCGACACCCTTTTCCCATTATGGCCGATTGTTGATTGACAGGCGTTAACTCCACCTATATAGTCTCGATTATCAAGTAATGTTTACAATGACTAGTACTGATAGCGTATTCGGTTTGAGATAGGACTGCAATTCAATTCGTATTTACATTTATTTTTTACTATAAATTAGAATTAAGATTTTAATATATAGATAAGTAGAGAAAGTCTGCGATAGGATATTAAAGTTTGAAAGGAATGGGCCAAATCAACGAGGCAGTATTGTAAATAAATTATAATAAATAGCCGACTTCTTGCATTGCCTGCGTGTACTCTTTTGTACTTCAGGTAGGCCTAAGCGACTCCCTAAGCAGACGAATAGAAAACAGTCCGGAAGTATGATGACGTCAACGTCACGGAGAAGCCCCGCCTACGACGCCATAGTGATTAAATTAGTCAACGAAATCCTGTTTTAATCCGAGCCCAATCCAAGCCATTTCTTGGGTCTATAGAGTTCATTTTAGGCTTGTTGTTTAAATAAAGATCTAATTTATAATTTCTATGACTTCTGAGACACAAAGGAAGACCGACAAAAGTCTGTTTTTGCTCTCCCATAATGTATGTTTAAATAGACATTAATTAACTTATCCAGACCATAATCAGCTCTCAATGTCAAGGCTAGCCTGCGATTACATGTATAGTCCGATTAACACTCAAAATTAACGATTAAATGGATAATCAAGACTATTAGTTTGGTCTTAGAGACTTGAATAATGATGATCGAGGCTAAGCGGAACTTACATCCCCGTAGTTATAGGTTCATAGTGGATCAAAATTGCCTTTACATGTAGTTTTTATCTAATTTTTAACTATTATAGTGAGAACTGCCAACTCTTTATCTGATCTTCCATATTGTATCTTTTACTTATATATTTTGTATAAAGAATATGTTAACATTTCATAAGAATAAATTTGTTATCAAGAATTGTCAGCCATGTTTGTTTTAGTTAAATATAAATAAATGAGAAGTGATATCAGGTGTTCAAGAACATGTAAGCAGACCCTGCCATGTACCAGTGACGTATTTAGCGGGGGTGCAGGGCTACAATGCACCCCATGCACCCCCAGAAAAATAAGGCTCCCCGAGAAATGGTACCCCCATAGGATTACTTGCTAGTGACTTTGATTGTGGCAGTCCCCGTGCTTAGCAACTTGGGCATTATATTGGCACCCATCACTCTGCTGCACCATCACTCTGCTACATACGACCCTTCCTTGTACACAACATGTAAGCAGACCCTGCCTTGTACACAACACCTGTCACTATATATGTATGGCTGATGTGTTTTAGCCCTTGATTTCAAAGGTCAAAGCTAAGATTTCCTCGGTTTTCTATTGGGTGGGTGTTGCTCAGTAAGATTTGGCTTGATAACCTGGTGTAGGTCAAAAAAAAGTCCATGGATATAAAGAGTAGTATGTGTCATATTTTGTAGAACTCCCATTAGATCGGTGGGTTAAGTGGTTTAACATGTGGGGATCACTTGGCTTAAGTGGATAAGTGCAACAATATGGTCTTTAATTATAAAATTAAAATCACACGTACTTAGGGAACGTGAATTAAAAGCTATGTATAAAAACAAGTGATGGTTTGGTAAAATCATAACCACTGTCAAAATATTCGTCAAGTTTCTTCCAATTATTTAACCTATGGTTGGAAGACCATATAAGGAGGATCACCTCATTGTGGTGGTGAGAAATATGAGCTTTATTCCATATTTGGAGTGGAATTTAGGGTCAAAGTTAATCTTGAGTCTGCAGGAACTGGGGGATATAAAATAGGGGCTAGAGCGAGATTCCTTAGAAACTCACCCAGATTTCAAGCAGCCATTACCTGTTGAGAACAAGGGACCTGCGAAACCATTCAGCTGGTAATAAAATTATTTACAACTAACGCTGTAGTATTATTGTCGGTCACAAGAAGAACACAACAAAGAAGAAGTCCTACAATACCTATAGTACTACATAAGGTGCTGGTTCGCTAGCCTGGAGGTCGGGTGTTTAATTCCTGCATTGGCCAAGAAAGTTCATCTCGATTTTCCGATGTGGTTCCCCCTTGCCAGTGATGCCTGACAAGGACAACTGCCTAGTCGTTTAGATGGGACAAAAAACAGAGGTCCTGTGTACACATTGGAGTGCACGTAAAAGATCCCTTGGCAGTTGGAATTCGATATAAGAGTAGGCCGTAGCGCCTCTGCCCGTGCAAAAATTTCCCTCATAGCACACTGTATGGCATACGGCCGTCTTCCATTAGCCCAGGTTAGGTGCAGAAGAGTAGGACGTTAAACCCCATTTCATTTCGGTTTAACATTACAGTTTAGATCATAAGGTCTGTCATTGAGTCGGGGGGGGGGGGGGCTATTGCCACGCTTCGACCACTAGCTGGCCGGTCACCTGAAATAAAATTAAACCATATGTTAGTCCCGAAATGACCTTCTTTGTGTCGAGTGGATGTTAAACCCCATTTCTCTCTCTCTCTGCCATTGAGTCGAGGCTTTTAGGGTCGATCCCAAGCAGGTTTTCTGGTTTCCTCCCACTGCTAAAGATCCATACGCACAAACACATTATTGGTATAAAATTATACCTCATCTTAGTACCGAAATTACCTAGTCTGAGTGGACTTTAAACCCCATCTTGCATTTGAGAAGCTATTTGGTAGAAGATAATCTTGTCGATATGGTTCCTTCTTGTCAGTGGTGCAGACTGGGGGGACTTAACAAGGATAGCTGTCTAGTCATTTGGATGGGACAAAAAACATCGGTCCTCTGTACACATTGGTGTGCACATCAAAGAACCCTTGGCAGTTGGAATTTGATATCAGTAGCTCGTAGTGAGTGTCCGTGAAAAATTTCCCTCGTAGCACACGGTATGGCATAATGCCACTCTGCATTCGATCAGTAGAAGCAATCAGTAGGACATTAAAGCCCATTTTATTTTGTTGCTGGACAAGTTCTCCACATTCAAACGTCAAATACGGAGAAACATCACCATATTCCTGAAGCAATGGCCCGAGAAATCCCTCTCTTGAATGAAAGCTATCACTTAAGTACAGCAACATGACAGTACTTCGTTTAATCTGGGTCTTCCCTAAAACTTTGGACAGTGATTTAAGGTATTAAAAACGGTGAAAGTATGTTCGTTTCCAAACAGTATTGTTTACATTTTATTCGACGTGATAGCCTTGTTTGTCACGCAATTAATTTTACTGCAGTATTCTGCTATGCACGGCTTAATTAGGCATAATAAAATCGTGAGCCATGACGTAACGTTATGTAAACATATTTGGTCCAATATAGGCACTTGTTTTAAATGTAAAGCTTTTGTAGGGCAGCTAGTGATTGATTGGTAGACGGACTACTGACCAATCAAAATTTAAAACAACAATATCCACTCATAATAGCAGTGTGTAGTAGGATTACCTCTAATCAAACGCAACACTGCACGGAGTATGGGACAACACAGGTAATATTTGTCTTTAATAATAACTGAAGAATAAAAGTTTAAAAACTCATCTGAGTTGCCAGGTAACTTAAATTAAAATGAAATAGGGTTTAGAGAGACAAATGGAGTTTAAAGTCTACTCGACACAAACTAAGTCATTTCGGGACTAACATATGGTTTAATTTTATTTCAATAATTTGCTTGCGTGTAGGGGTTTAGCAGTGGGAGGAAACCCACGAGGTTGAACAGGCGACCCCACTCCTTGTCACGTACAACCGGAGATTCGAAACTGTGCCAGTTGATTCAATGAGAAATGGGGTTTAACGTCCTACTGTTTTGCTCCTAAACTGGGCTAATGAAGACAGGCATACAGTGCTGCTGAGAGCGAAATATTGCCTGGACAGCGGCGCTACAGCCTACTCCAACCGCCAAGGGATCTTTTACCGTGCAATTCGAGTGAGAAAGGGAGAGAGAAATGGGGTTTAAGGTCCACTCCACACAAACTAGGTCATTTTGGGGCTAACATGTGGTTCAATTTTATTTCAATAATTCGCTTGCACGTAGGGGTCTTTAGCAGTGGGAGGAAACCTGAGGACCCGGAGAAAACCCTTGAGATTGGACAGGTGAACCTTCTTCTTGTCACCTACAACAGTGATTCGAAACCACGCCAGTTGACTCAATGACAGGCTTTATGATACATCACGCACATGATATAACCATTCGGCCATCCAACACCCGCCGCCCCCCGAGAGAAGAGAGAGATGGGGTTTAACTTCCACTAAATGCAAACTGTCATTTCGGAATTAACACATGGTTCACTGCTAACCATTCGGCCATTCAACACCCCACCCCCCCCTACATGGTTCAATTAGCAGTGAGAGTAAAACTGGAGCACCCTGAGAAAAACCCACAAGGCAGGTCAGGTGACCCTACAACTAAATATACAACACACACCTCTCAAGTAATCTGGAAAAACCTAGCAAGTCAAATTTTGGTGAAAATTGAGTTAGTCCCATATTTGGACTTATAGGCCTACACATGTATATAATAATAGGTTTTTTTCTCCTTCACCAAAAAGGACTTCTAATTATCTTCATCTAAAAAGACAAAATAAAATTGGTTTTATATTCAGTAGCTTAACAAAACAGTTTTCCTTTGTTTACTCAACTCTACATTCAACAGTGTTACTAGGTTTTTCCAGATTAGGGGAGACCTGTTAACCATTTGGCCTAGCAACAATTTGAAGTGACAGTCTAGGATGCCTCAGCATAACATTTTAGAGACAGATATAATGACTATATAAATTTTATGTCCATCTGTATATATCTGAATATTGCAATATCTGGTTACGAAAAATGACATAACTAAACCCAAAAATGACACTTTTGGGATAAGACTGTAGAATAATAAAGGGGCTGAGAATGTGCCCGGGTGTTAGCCTTGTTAGTGGTACAGGAGTGGGGGGGTCCGGGAAGGAACAAACAGAAGGATGATAAACAGAAGACATGTCTACACCTTGGCAGCTGGATTTCATTGTTTTCATGACACCTGCTGCAGTGCTGCTGCAGATTAAGTGGGTACTTTACAAAGGGAAGTAACTAAAGTTGGAAACAACAGGAATCAGACAACCAAAATACAGGTAAAAAAATGCAGATGAAACCACCATTTCATTAGTGAATTGAACACACATGTACTTGACAAAGGGAAATAACCACTGGTAGATGGAACAGCAACAGCTTGGTTCAGCAGTGCATAGAAAAATAAAACAGCCACTTCCTACTTTCAGCCATCAATAAAACAAATATTGGTAACAAAACATGTTTATTTAGCATAAAATATAATATAAGGCAAACAACCTTTCCAAATAAAATATCCTTCTTACATTCCATTTATAGACCCATAATATTATCTAATAAATACAATCCTCCTGGTCACAATACACATAGTACAGTTAAAGACTACACACACACACACACACAACAGATTTTAATACACAGATTTTAAATACATATGTGACGTCATCCTTTGGGGATGCTCGATTCACAGTCCAGAACGTCCAGAATTGACAGAATTGCAATTGAGTCCTGTCACAGTTCTGCCAGTCCCGACAGCTGAGGTGGTGTGAGTGGAATCGTGACGTATTTTAAGTTACAAAAAATATGTTTCAGCTGCCATGATTGGCTGAGATATTTTTTATGCAGTCGGCACAGGCGTTGTACTCCGAAATTCTCCTTTTCACTCGATTGACACTATTTTTGGAACTGAGGGAATTTAATTCCGGAACGTTCGATCGAGTACGCCCATAGATGTTAGCAAACGGGTAACTTGCCAATCATACATTATCTATACTAGATGAAATATTGGACTTGTGTGACATATTTCATTGAAAAGCATGTGCAGGATAGTGCCTGTATTTTAAGTTGTTTAATGGTCTTGAGCTAAATTATTACGTTATATAATATATTGAAACAACACACATACCAATATATTACTTTATGTCTTGCTCTTGCCATATGTAGCCCCTATTACTTGCTCACAATTCTACTTTAACAAAGTAGATTGATACTAATTAGTTAAATGTGGTCTGAAGTCTGAAGCCTTCTTAAAACCATCATGGCATATAGATTTTTTTTTTCTTGTTAATAAAAAGCCTTGGCCCTGGAGCATTCTGCGTTTGGGTGAACTTCAAGATGGATGTTTGTAATAAATAAAACCTATCCAGGACATTCTTAGAATAATCATCCCAACACAACACTCTCAACCATTAATCCATACTTTAATGTACAGGTTTCCTGTATCACTGAATAAACTCCTGGATAAAACATAAGTTAATAACATACATCTTTGTTATTCATAGCATAGATAGAGATAGCGTTACTCAGTTGTTATAGCAGGACAAGGCTGTCTTAATAAATGGACATCTTGGACAGTTAGTTACCAATCGAAGTACCTCTAAAAAAATTTAAATCTTATTGACAATTTACATTTTTATTCATGCAAGTGGTTGAGTAGGTAGAGACCCTAGTGAATTGTTTTATTTGGGGAGTGGTTGCGTAGGTAGATCCTCCAGTATTTTGTACGATGACCTATTATGCTGTTAAGATGACCCTGTGTCATAGTAACCAATAGTAACCATTCCGACAAATCACATCAAATTTACACAATATAATACAATATACACATTTAATACATAATTTAACAAGAGAAAGCAACAGTTTTATAATACCTGAATATATAGCAGGTAGAAAAAAAAATTCCGTTGAATGTTGCATTATCTTAGTTACTGACTGTTTAAATCGGTTTTATGGTATAAGTGAAATGTTTCACAGACATCAATGTTTTAATACATTTTAAACTACTTTTATATGTATTTTAACTACCAGGGGCAAATTTCTTATAAAACTTGAAATACAAACATTTCACAGCCATAAATTAAATAAATATTGTTATAAATTAAATGTGTGGATATCCAAATCCAGTTATTGTTTAAACCCCCAGTTATTAATAAAGGGCGCAGAACCATAGAATCTTACTATTATTGACATAATTCAAATATTTAGAGACCCTTTCGGTCCCACTATCCACAAA
The DNA here is from genome assembly GCA_948474765.1 of Patella depressa. Taxonomy (NCBI): domain Eukaryota; kingdom Metazoa; phylum Mollusca; class Gastropoda; family Patellidae; genus Patella; species Patella depressa. The sequence goes on from OX419720.1 coordinate 11,353,756, forward strand.
AGGCATTTAGCAGAATGTGATAGAGGCTCCAAACTGGGCTAATGAAGACAGGCATACACCATACAGTGTGCTAAGAGGAAAATTTTGCTCGGACAGCGGCGCTTAGACCTACTCTTATTTCGAATTAAAATGTGTACATGGGACCTCGGTTTTTCATCCCATCCGAGACTAGGCAGCTGTCCTTGTCAGGCCCTCCATACTGTATCACTGACAAGGGGAAACCTACGCCGGATATAACATAGAGTATACGATACAGCTATACAGGACCAGTGAAAGGTGGGTAGTCATATATGGTGCCCTGCCTGCTAGAAGTTACCAGTAGGTTGCCTACAATTTAGAAGTGTGCTTGCCACAAAATCCATACCCAAATATGTCTCTCTCCGGCACTACGAGCAAGTACATATTATGCTAATTTATATAAAACTATATTTTTATCTACATATTTTAAATAAACAATAACTAAAGCTAGTTACATTAATTAGATAACAGTTAAAGGTACTGTCGGTGTGCTAGGGTGATTTGTACAAACGCAAAAACCAAGATCTCCGGAATAGTGAGCCAGTTCAGAGTGGATCAATTCAACTGAAATTTTCAGCAAATTCTCTTCACATAATTTAGCTTTTAAATTTTATAGTGACAACTGCCAGCTCTTTATCTAATCTCCTATACTGTATCTTTAAGCTAAATTAAAGCAAAAACACTTTTTAAAATGCAATATTTACACATACACACACAATTTATATAAAAATAAATAGTTCTAAATTGCTGACAATAAAATCAGTGAATAAATATGATGTAACATCTACAGTGCCTGCCAGCTTCAAGGAGGCAACATCCACAGTGCCTGCTAGCATCAAAGATGTAACACCCAGTGTTTGCCAGCTTTATGGATTCAACCGTCCAGTGTCTGCCAGCTTTAGTTTCTTTTATTTAGTTTTTACCTGCTTGTTCTACATTAAGTTTACATATAATTTGATGAGAAGATGGTCGATATTGTGCTGGATTACATTAATTATAATACTTGTTGAGATCAAATTAACAACAGAATCCATTATAAATACATGCCTGAATAAATAAATAATTAATTATCAATGTACTGTACATAAATTTCATCAATGGACTGGAAACTAATACAATAATAAAATGTCTTAATCAATCAATAATAGGTGAATCAAATAATCATACATTATTTCAGTCTGATTCAAACACACATCCTATTTCATTTCGTTTTTAGGCTACTTGTCTTTACTACACTAGGATCTGGAAGAGTTGTTATACATGTGTTCTTGTTTAAAACACAGATCCTATTTCGTCTCGTTTTTACAGGGGGGGGGGGGGTGTGGCCTAGTGGTCTAGAGTGCCGCGCTTCGACCTCTGGCTGGTCGGTCACCTCTGGCTTGCGGCCGTGGTTTCGAGCCCTGTTGTGGCATGGAGATAGGGGCGCCTTCTCAACCTTGTGGGTTACCTCCGGGCACTACGGTTTCCACCCACTGCTAAAGACCTCTACGCGCAAGCGAATTATTGAAATAAAATTAAACCATATGTTAGTCCCGAAATGACCTAGTTGTGTCGAGTGGACGTTAAACCCCATTTCTCTCTCTCTCTCTCTCTCGTTTTTATAGTTCAAAATTTTGTTTTACTTGTCTTTACTACACTAGGACCTGGAAGAGTTGTTATACAACATGTGTTCTTGTTAATGTGACGAATTAGCCGGTATAAAAAACCCAACGAAATATATAGATCTGTATTTGAATCAGACAGGTATAATCTATAACTATTATTCGATTAAAGTTAAATAAAATAAAATATGACTAGTATATATAAATATTATATATAAATTATAATTTCAAAACTTTTGATAAAATTCTTACCTAAGTGATCTTAACTGTTCATCAGTTAATTTACACACTAAAAAACCCCATCATAATTTAACTTCAGTTTACTTGTATTACTGACAATAGTAGAATATCCAATCGAATTTTAATTTAGGTAGATTGTATTGTTTACATATAGGTATTTTAGAGACTGAGAAATGGGGTTTAATGTCCACTTGACAAAAACTATGTGCAAGCAGGATATTGAAATCAAGCCAAATGACTCAATGAGAGACCTTACGATCTAAAGCATGCATGTTAAACCATTTGGACACCAAAACCCCAAGAAATGTGACGATAGATGACAACATTACAATATGGTTAATTAGTTTTAATTAAAAATCAGAACTTTCAGGACTGCTTAACATAAACTAATAATAAAACGATAAATTATAAAGTCATATAACATGTTAAAATAAAACCTTAAAACACATGGAATCCATACACTGTCCTACAATGTTAAAGAATAATCCTATTAATCCTATAATTCAGTATGAAGCCGGCAATGGTAAGGATCTGGTACATGTACCTAAAGAAAGACACAATTCTGATTTTAAATCCTACAAGTTAGTTTTGATCCCAGGATGTAGAATAGAGTCAGTAAGGCAGTGCAGGTATCAGAGTTTTGTTGTAAAATCCTGATATTATCAGATGATGTACAATGTAGTTAGAGCACCTTGCAAGTTATTTCTTTATCCCAGGATGTTGGATAAATTCAGGTAAGGCAGCCCATGGATCATAGGTTTAACATAGTACCATGCTCCAAGTTCACAAAGCATTCTCAAGACTTGAGTTCATACTCAACTTTCAATCACTGTTTATGAGAAATGTCTTTAACCCAGAAACACAAATCGTTGCACATATTTTCTTATTGGCGTATTTGACACATAAAATCAACAAAATTATTATAAAGGGCAATATTTTAGTTAAAATAAAGCAAACAATTTTGAATAAATTCTTAACAAAAGTCTGAGAACTCCTTGTGAACTCTGGTACAGGATATTATCTGATGGTGTATTATTTAGCAAGAGCACCTTGATCATATTTTAAACATGAGATCAGAAAAAAACAATTCATTTATTTCATTTTCTTTCTCATGGCTTTACGTTTTAATTCTTCTTGTTCTTTTTTCATATCTTCTAAATCTTCCAATAGACCCAATCTAGCACTGAAATAATTCAAAAATATACACTTACAACTCAATTCTGTAAACAATTTACTGCTCGGTTCTGTAATAATACATAATTACAACTCAATTCTCTAAACAATACACAAGTCAATTGTGTAAACAATACATGTATACAATAACAACTTGATTCTGTAAACAATATGCAATAACAACTTGATTCTCCAAATAATACACAATTACAGGTCTGGAAATAATGGTTTTAGATGTACCTGACAAAATGTCTGGCACAAATGAAAAAGTACCTGACATTTTCAACTAAATGCAGGGCATGTATTAATGATATCAATAAAAAAGACAAATCAGTGCCGGACAAAATGACAGATGCCAGAGGAGTTGTGTCTGAATCTGTGTCTGACATTGTCCGTGACAGGTAACTTATTTCCAGGCTGCTTTAACACCATGTTTTGCAAGAAAACCAAAAAAAACCTAATTTAACCAGGACAATGTCACCAACAAGAATATCAGAAAGGGTTAATGTAATTCAGGTATTAAAGGGAGATAAAACCACAATGTTTATCGTAGTCTGCTGCACTTTCTCATACAGAATACAACAGCCACCATGTTTTAAAAGGCCACCATGTTTTATTAGCCTACAATGACATACATGTACAAGGCTACAATGTTTTATAAGCCTAAATGATATACATGTACAAGGCTACAATGTTTTATAAGGCCTCCATATTTTAAAAGGCTACAATGATTTAATAGGCTACACTGTTTTATAAGGCTACAATTTTTTTAAAAGGCTACAATTTTTTAAAAGGCTGACATGTTTTAATAGGCTATAATGTTTTATTAGGCCACCCAAATAAAGTTCATGTTCCCAGGACAATGTCACAGGCAAGTAAAACTGAATTGGATTGATGTAAATTCAGGTGTTGAAGGGAGATAAATCTGAATTACCTTTTGGCTTCTTCCTTCATACAGGCACTAAAACTACTCTCCATGTTATCAACATCATCTTCTTCATCTCGAAATCTGAACAAAAATAAAATAACAAAAATATCTAGTTACTAAATTGTCAAATATTGTTACGGACGAAGGTCGGATGAAGCTTCCATAGGACGCCCTTGCCTGGAAATTTCACTGGGGCCCTTGCATCAACAGTGAAAATGGAGCCTATAACAGTGCATGTCACTGGTTGCCTAACTGTGCCCGTGAAATTTTTTTGTTTCTTGTCCCTCTTGTTAAACTCTTCACTGGGGCCTTTCAATCAACAGTGAAAATGGGGCATGCTGCTTTACCAAAGCTGCAAAATTTTTATGGCACCCTTGTTAAACTCTACTTTATGACATATTTATGTAAGGTACAAAATCTATTTCAGAATTAATATTGGAGCCAATGCCCCTGTCAGTTCTCCACTTTGTTCAACGCTGGTCCCGGAGAATGATACAGACGAAAAGAATACAAGTTGCATTTAGAATTTGAATGTCTACATGTACATGAAACAAATAATATGTCTTTCAACCAGACTGTTCTACAGTGAGAGTCAGAGAGTTTTGGCATCCCTTTAAGACAAGTTAGGTCAATTTGGGGCTAACAATATGGTACAGTTTTAATTCAATAATTTTCTTGCACACAGCATCTTTAGCAGCAGGACTGAGGAAACCGGAGGACCCAGAGAGAAAACCCACAAGTTAGACAGGCAATCATTGTCACCTACAAGTGTGGGAAAGAGAGAGAGAAATGAGGTACAATGTCCACGCGACACAAACTAGGTCATTTTGGGACTAATCTATGGTTTAATTTCATTTCAATAATTCGCTTGCGCGTAGGGCTCTTTAGCAGATGGAGGAAACCGGAGAAAACCCATGAGGTTGGACAGGCAACCCTACTCCTTGTCACATACAACCAGGGATTCGAAACCCCACCAGTTGACTCAATGACAGGCTTTATGATACAACGCGCGTACGCTAAAAATTCGGCCATCCAACCCCCCTACAAGTGTTGGATCGAGGCCAAGTCACTTGACTCAGTGAATAACCTTATGATCTAAAGTGCGCCCATTTGTCCATTCAAACACCAATTTCTACTTATATAATTAACAGAAAATCTACCTTCGTTTATCGTAACCAAATATTTGTCGGATAGCGCTGGAATAATCTGCGGCACCGTCATCTCCATCGTCTATAAAATCATCTAATTCACTGTCGTACTCATCTTCAGAATCAATCACCATCTTCTTCTTCATGGCTAAATCAATTACAAACATAATGGAATATGTCTATTCAAACCAACTTTTTCATTTCGGGACTAACAATATTATTATTTCAACTATTTCACTCATTTAAACATGCATAATTCAAGAGCTAAATCTGCTTTTTGAAGCTCTCTCTATATGCCTTAAATGTTATCTAAATTATAAATAAGACATTAATTAAGTTATTCAGCCATAATCAACTCTTGATGCCATCGCCATCCTGCGATATTTACTGGATTTGAATGCATTTTGTGATGGATGGTTTATTTTAATGTCAAAATGGATAACCAAGACTATGTTTTTTATTGTACTGACTTTGGTAATGATGATCAAGGCTAGGTCTAAAAATCAATCGCTAATATCTTGGTTCAGAGTCGAGCAATTTGACTGAAATTTTCAGCATATTCTCTTTACATTATCTATTTATCAACTGAATTAAATTCACCGTCAGCTCTTTATTTAAACTCCAATAATGAGCCTATAACAGTTTCCGAAACTAGATGACCTGAAGAAGGCATTGCTACTCCCTGTCACATGTTCATGTACATTCACAGGGACTTGAAGGGATTAAAATAAAACTTCTTACTACTGCTTGACTATAACTATATGATAAAGGGATGGCAGACGCCATCTTTGTTCTGACTTTTTTATGATATATTGTCTGGTGTCATCTCACAATACTCACTAGTTCTGACACTTCATGTCATTTTTATTGCCAACGAGACTTTATTTGATCATTATTCACCTTCCGATGTAATTAAATTTGTCCTTTTACAGCGTTATTAATAACAAATCAAACTTAAAAAGCTATCATTTACCGATATTCAACTTGCCGAGCCCGGAAGAAACCCGAAATAAGGTCAAAAGAAGTCTGTATCACTCAGTCCCTTTATAAACCTATCATTACTCGATATGTGCATAGGAACTGGGTGATCAAGTCTCACTCAACAGCGGCCTGGCTTCGTAAGTTCTATCACGTGATAAAGCCTACGAAGCGAGGCCGCTGTTTGGCGAGACTCGATCACCCAGTTCCTATGCACATATAGAGTAATGATAGGTTTATAAAGGAACTGGGTGATACAGACTTCTTTTGACCTATTTTCGGATTACTTCCGGTCTCGGCAAGTTGATTGTGGATAAATGATAGCGGTTCAAGTTTGATTTGTTATCAATAACAGTGTTAAATGACCAATTTAATTACATCGGAAGGTAAATAATAATCAAATAAAGTCTCGTTAGCAATAAAAATGACATGAAGTGTTAGAACTAGTGAGTATTGTGAGATGAATTCAGACGATTCATGGTATCTCAGTCAAAACAAAGATGGCGTAGTGACTTACCTTCTTGTATTTATTAAGCTGTGGTAAGAAGTTTTATTTTAATTTATTTTAATCCCTTCAAGTGCCTGTGTGTACATTGTACAAGCTGGGTGCTGCTTGACTCAATGACAGATTTTATGATATCTAGGCCATGTGTTAGACCACTTCACCAGACAGAAATGAAATGAAATGGGAGTTTAACGTCCTACTCTTTTACTCCTAAACTGGGCTAATGGAAGACGGGCTTACACCATACAGTGTGCTGAGGGAAATTTTGCCAGGGCAGCCGCGCTACGGCCTACTATTATATCGAATTCCAATTGCTAAGGGATCTTTCACGTGCAATCCACTTTGTACACGGGACTCAGTTTTTCGTCCCATCTGAACGACTAGACAGCTGTCCTTGTCAGGCCCTCCATCCTGCATCACTGACAAGGGGAAACCATTGACCAGACAGCAACTTCTCATTAGAGAGAAATGGGGTTGAATGTCCACTCAACACAAACTAGATCATTTCAGGACTAACATGACATGTTGTCTACCATATTATATTGTTTATACAACCCAATGGGTTAGAAAATACAAAAAAGATTTACACTGTAAATAATTGAAACAAGACACTACTTACGTGGACGTTTAGGATGATTCTTCTTAATGTTGCCATATATTCTGTCCCAAGGATTTAAGGCTTGTTCGGGTGATGGGGGGCGTGGGGCTTTCTTTTTAATTTCTGATGGACCACATTCTAGCACATTTTCATTTGTTTGTTCATATTTTCGTTTACCTAATTGAGGTGTTCTATTTTTGTTGTTTACTGCAGGGTTTACACGTTGAGTCCTGTCGTGATTCGACACACTATTTGTACGATTTTTATCTTGCATGCCACGATATTGTTCGTATCTTTGTTGATCCCTGGAATTAGAATTTGATGCGGGCCTGGTGTCTAGCCTCGGACTATTCTTAAACGATTTACTTGAGTTCACAGATTGTGTGTTATACGCTGATGATTGTTTACTTGAGTTTGCAGATTGCGAGTTATACACAGACGATTGTTTACATGAGTTCGAGGAAGATGTGTTATTTGATATTGTGGGTTTTCGTTCTTGAGAAGATGGTGCAGACTTACGATCCGAAGAATTGTTATTTTTATTTGATATCACATGTTTTTTATCACTATGGTAACTGTTTGATTTTCTATCACGATCAACTCCCGATGAATGGTTGTTATTGTTTATTCTATTTTTGCTGGAATTAACAGATAGACTAGAACGACCATGATCCTGTTCAGATTTGCGTACTCTATCAACATTTTGAGAGTTATTTTCTTTCCGAGATGGAGCACTATCTTTACTTGCTCGGTCAGGGTTTTCTTTCGCTTTTTTTCGTTCTGTGTATTCTCTTTTCTTCTCAACCCAATCTTTCTCCTCTTGTGTCATTGGTCGAGGTTCATCTTGTTTTTTGGGTTTTGGTTTGACGACATCAACTTTTACTGGCTCTTTTTGCTTCTTTTCTGCCATTTTTAACAGTTCTGCAAAGTTCATGGGTGGAGGAACATTTGCCCCTGCTGCCCTCTTTATAATTTTAGGTTTTTCTTTGCGTTTCATTTTATCTTTCTGAGCTTGTAATTTTAATTTTTCCCTCATTTCTATTTTTTCTTTGTATTTTGCTATTTCTTTTAATTTATTGTCTCTACGCGTGGAAGATTTTTTCTTAGGAAGCCCTTCTGGACTCACTCCATATTTTTCTTTTAAACCTTTAACAGTTTCCGATACATCCTTGGGACCACCTGCTTCGTGAGTGTTCATTTTTAGATGGTTTCCATCATTGCTTTTATCAGATTTTTTAACCAACGCTAAATTAAAAGTTGGAGTTTCTTTGACAGGGGCGGGAACTGGTCGTCGTGGAAGCGGGACTCCATCTCTAGGTTTATGTGCAATTCTAACGACAGCAAATGATCCGTCAAAATTTATTCTAGCTCTGTCATTCTTCGTATACAGCTCATTTTTTTCTCGAAGATCTTTAAAGATTTTTTCTTCCAATTTCTCTTTAGGTGGTTCAACTTTTTTTTCTTCCTTGCTTTTGCTAGTTCTTTCGCTTGCGGATGATTTGTGACTTCTGTGTCTTTTTTCATGATCTGATTTTTTCTTAACACCTGAATCTGACGAACCAGCTTTAGGGATTTTAAAAATTTTCTTCTTAGCCTCCTCTTTTAATTTCTCTTCTAGTCTTTCACGAACTGCAAAAATAATAATAAAAAAAATAATAATTAGACCTTATAGAAATGATGTATGAAATGAAATAGGGTTTCAAGTCCTACTGTTCTGCTCCTAAACTGGAGAGAGAGAGAGAAAAATGGGGTTTACATCCACTCAACACAAACTAGGTCATTTTGGGACTAACATATGGTTTCATTTTATTTCAATAATTCGCTTGCGCGTAGGGACTTTAGCAGTGGGAGGAAACCAGAGTGCCCGGAGGAAACCCACGAGGTTGAGAAGGCGCCCCTATCTCCATGCCACATACGCTCACACTAGGGCTCGAAACCACAGCCGCAAGCGAGAGGTGACCGGCCAGCTAGAGGTCGAAGCGCGGCACTCTAGACCACTGGGCTTATAAAGACAGTCATACATCATACAGTGTGCTACATGGGAAAAATTTTTGCAAAGGCAGCAGGGCTACAACCCACTCTTATATTGAGTTAGGCCTAATAAAAAATTTACTTGTGTTTATGGTTACTTGGCTGGCAAAAACAGGATCATTCGGTCAGAATTTTTTTCTTGGGAGTATTATGTATGAGAGGACAGAATTTAATCAGTGAACTACTAAATTACTGGTATTAAAATTAATAGGTTAATGTTTACTACATGCATAATGAGACAGAAGACAATTCAGACCAAATGAGGCACCTGCCACAGACAATGTTATGCACAGATTCAGGCTTTGTCAGGCACAAAAACCCTGGTGCCTGTCATTTTGTCCGGCACCGATTTTTTTATTGATATTATTAATACCCGTTGGACACTTAGTCACATATGTCAGGTACTATTTCATTAGTGCCTGACATTTTGTCAGGTACATCTAAAAGCGTTCTTTCCAGGAAAATTAATATAAAAGACTACTCAGTATGCTGTAATTCATTTATTATCAAATCACATTGTCTGGTTACCGGCTACCACATACATGTACAGTTTCAAACGGGCCGGTTTCAAACACTGGTTGTATGTAGGCCTATTTATCTTCAGTTCAAACAACAGTTGCATGTAGGCCTTTTTATCTCCAGTTAAAACAATGGTTGCATGTAGGCCTTTTTATCTGCAGTTTCAAAACACTGACTGTATAAAGGCCTATTTAACTCCAGTTCAAACAGTGGTTGCATGAAGGCCTTTTTATCTCAGTTCAAACAATGGTTGCATGTAGGCCTTTTTATCTGCAGTTTCAAAACACTGATTGTATGAAGGCCTATTTATCTCCAGTTCAAATAATGGTTGCATGTAGGCCTTTTTATCTCCAGTTCAAACAGTGGTTGCATGTAGGCCTTTTTATCTCCAGTTCAAACACTGGTTGTATGTTGGCCTATGTATTTCAAGTTTCAAACACTGTATGGAGACTTACAGAGCCCTGTACATATATACTGTATGTATGCAGAGTATTTGTTTTAAGTTTTACATGTTAATAATCTCTCAATATATTTATATTTTGTTTGATAAAGATTAGAGAACTTCAGCAGCCTAGTCGAAACATCTCTAGATTATAAGCACTAAGCTGTAATTATATTCCATAGAATTGTGACCTATAAATATTACGATATGAACGATATACATGTACATGTAATCAACTGATTAAAATTTCTGTCAAATGATACACTCACCGTCAGGCATTTTCAGATTGCTTACGTATTAAAATATGGTTATTCTATTTACTTTAGTTTTGATCAGTAATTTCAGACACGCCAGGCTATCCCAAAAAATTTAGCTAAACTAGGAAATAATGGTGAGAGTGATTTTAGTTATATATATTATAGTTAAAATCTATACAAGCCTGTACCAATATAAATATATACCAGTAAACCTATAGATTTATTTTAAGCTTGTAACATATGTCCATAAGCAGATTGTAATATAATAACAGAATATTCTTATTCTTAATTTGTTTCCAGGTCCATATGGGATTGCTGACTGGGTGTAATAACAGGTAACCCTAGCATACATGTATAACTGTATTTTTAATATTTATAAAACCAGAGAGAGAGAGAGAGGGAAAGAGAGAGAAATGGGGTTTAACGTCCACTCGACACAAACTAGGTCATTTTGTGACTAACATATGGTTTCAATTCTATTTCAATAATTCGCTTGCACGAAGGGGTTTAGCAGTGGGAGGAAACCAGAGTGCCCGGAGGAACCCACTAGCTTGAGAAGGCGCCCCATCTCCATGCCACATACGCTCACACCAGGGATCGAAACCACAGTTGCAAGCCAGAGGTGACCGGCCAGCTAGAGGTCAAGCGCAGCACTCTAGACCACTAGGCCATCATTGACTGTAACTGCACCACACCCAGGGCCCTGATTCACGAAATCTTAACTTAAGATAAAATTCAAATTTTAGTAGATACTTCAGTTTTGATTGGCTAAGCACTAAAATCAATCTAATATTATCCAATCATATAACTAAAATTTGGGTTTTATCTTAGTTAAAATTTCGTGAATAAGGCCCCAGCAGCCCAATCCTATTTCAGTATGTTCATTGACTTTGAACAGAGACAGTGTTTGGAATGGCCAGTATTATATAATATAGACAAGGCTAATTTTTTATGACAAAAGGTATACATGTACCCTACACGAAATAGCAGTAAATGTTGACATCTTTGATGAATGAAATAACAGAACTTATCTAAAACATTATAGACAAAATGGAGATATTTTAAACATATCTAAAACATTATTGACAAAATGGAGATATTTTAAACATATCTAAAACATTATTGACAAAATGGAGATATTTTAAACATATCTAAAACATTATTGACAAAATGGAGATATTTTAAACATATCTAAAACATTATTGACAAAATGGAGATATTTTAAACATATCTAAAACATTATAGACAAAATGGAGATATTTTAAACATATCTAAAACATTATTGACAAAATGGAGATATTTTAAACATATCTAAAACATTATTGACAAAATGGAGATATTTTAAACATATCTAAAACATTATTGACAAAATGGAGATATTTTAATCATATCTAAAACATTATTGTCAAATATAAACAGACATGAAAAGGACTTCAGTACTGTATTTAATTTGAGTGATAATATAACGTCAGCTTTTGACGTAGGGTCACATGGGCGACATGTGTTAAATCTGTGCTGGACAGACTTAACGTTATGCATTAGGTGCATACCTTCTAGAAAATAAGGTGGGAGAGAGAAATGGGGTAATACATGATTCAATTTTATTTCAATAATCTGCTTGTGTGTAGGGGGGTTGGGATGGCCTAGTGGTCTAGAGTGCCGCGCTTCGACCTCTAGCTGGCCGGTCACCTCTGGCTTGCGGCTGTGGTTTCGAGCCCTGGTGTGAGCATATGTGGCATGGAGATAGGGACGCCTTCTCAACCTCGTGGGTTTCCTCCGGGCACTCCGGTTTCCTCCCACGGCTAAAGACCCCTACGCGCAAACGAATTATTGAAATAAAATTGAAACCATACGTTAGTCCCGAAATGACCTAATTGTGTGGAGTGGACGTTAAACCCCATTTCTCTCTCTCTCTCTCTCTGCTTGTGTGTAGGGGTCTTTAGCAATGGGAGAAAACTGGAGAACCTGGAGAAAACCCACGAGGCTGGACAGACGACCCTACTCCTCGTCAGATTCAACCGAGGAAATGAAACCGCACCACACTTTATTTGAATTGTTTATTTGTTCACGATTTCTGCGTATTTCTTGTCCATATATTTGTTTTTGTATTAATCATGTTCGGTGTAGTCCTCCTGCACTTACTACTAAACAGATTCAAATTACCTTTAGCCTTTTCTCTTTCTTTTTCATCTATCAGCCTTTGTACAACTTCAGATTTTGGTTTCTGTTTTTGTTCTTTTTTTGGAGCCGAGATGTTGTAAGAATAACTGTTCTTCTAAAATAAAAAAAGATAAATCAAATTAATTACCTTTATTAAGATTTGGACGAAAAACGTGTAAGGGGGTGGGGGATTGGAGACAAGGTGTCTTTGGGTAACAAATGAAATGGGGTTTAATGTCCTACCTTTCTACTATATCTGGACAATTGAAGGTAAGTTTTGTTTGACTGGACAGCCAACATATTCTGAATTCCAAATGCAAATCGTTCTTAATAGGTTGTCAACCCACTATTATACGGTCATATATGTAGGTATCATTCTCACACTTAAAAATCGTTCACACCAGAAATAATAACACAATTACCACCCATGTTTTTCTATCCTCCATGTGAATAGCTATCTTCAAACGTTTGAATTTGAATATGATATTTTTGCCAATTTCGCAACTGGCAATAGTGAATTATAGGATTAATAGGATTATTCTTTAACAAGGTAGGACTGTTTATAGATTCCATCGATTTAAGGCTTTATCTTTATACATTTTAAAAATATAACTAAAAAATATAAAATTCTCCCTTTAACTTAAACAGATAGTTATGGTAAATGATGAATTTGGAGCTGTAAATGCTGTTCATCGGGGGTGAGAAGTGTTGTGACTGAGCTGTTAATGCATACTGCACGCAGCAATCCATCTACGACATACTATTCAAGAATACTATAAACCAGCTTAAGTTTCTGATGCTGTTAATGCTCAAACATGAATAGTTTTTCAAGGAACTGTCAGTAGCCAAACAAATGTTTAAATAAATAGTTTTTCAAGGATATTCAAACAGATTGTTAAGTATTAGTTATTCAGTATCATTTAAAATTAATAGAATTTGGCTGGTTTATAATATTTTGTCGACACATGATTTTTAATTGTGGTCTGAATCCATCTACTTAAATACCAACAGTTATGCCCCTTTATTTTCGGTAAAACTGTCCTACCAGAAAAATAATAGAAATCATGGTTTATAGCCTCCTGTATGAAACCTGTATGAAATCAACTATTCAAAATTAAACAAATGAAGAAAAATATAATACATTTATATAATTGGAATGAAACAATTTTGAGTTTCAAGACATCTACGGATATAATGAACATGATGAAAAAATTTATAATTTGAATTGATTCAAACAGTCAAAAACATCATTCAAATATTAGAAGAGTAAAATTTGGTGTGATCACTGTGATTGTTGATCAGGTGGATAAAATGGCTTAATAGAGTTCTGTCACTAATGTCACTGACTTTACATTTCAGATAAGAATTTCCCTTTAGAGATACTTTAGAAAATTATCTTCTAAATAATAGTCAAGATTATAAACAAGTTACATAACAACATATCAGAAAGAGAGAGAGAAATGGGGTTGAACATCCACTTGAGACAAACTAGGTCATTTTGGGACTAACATACATGTATGGTTCAATTTTATTTCAATAATCCGCTTGCGTGCAGGGGTCTAAAGCAGTGGGATGAAACTGGAAAACGCAGAGAAAACCCACGAGACTGTAGATGGATATCCGTGTGCAGTGCAGAATGTGAATCATGCCTGACTAATGCACCCTAATTATGAATGGCCGATCCAATTCTATTGAGAACCCAGCTTGATTAAATTTACTGAAAACATTTACAGATAAATAAAAGCTTTTTCATATACCAGGTATGTTGAAAGGAGGTACGTCTCTAGCTTAATATCATCCAGAGTCTTCGACATTGAAAACACAACTTATTTGTCAATTGGTCAACACTGATGTTGTTATCAAGCCTGGGAATGAGGCACCTATCACTGACAATGTCAGGCACAGATCCAGGCTTTGTTAGGCAAAAACCTCTGGTGCCTGTACTTTTGTCAGGCACTGATTTGTCGTTTGTAAATGATATTATTAATACATGTCCAGCACTTCTAAAGTTGAAAATGTCAGGTACTATTTCATTAGTGCCCGATATTTTGTCACGTACAACTAAAACTGTTCCCGGTCTGGTTGTTATCTTATCGTGAAAAGACTGTCTTCTTATATCCATTATGTATGTAACACAAAATGAAAAGTTTAAAATTGTCACACGAATTGTACGCCAAAATAGTTTCGATCGAGAATATTACCGGAATAGACTCACTGGAATAACCAGACACCAAAGACTACCATTCAAGTTGTACTCTTCGCATATTTCGCTGAACATAACTGATTAGAAACGATTGAACATAGTTCCTATAAGAACTCTCTCTGACCAGACGTTCTCTGCTGACAGTGCCTATGCGTCCCTACAGCTCAAGGAAGTAATTATAGTGTTGCAACCCATTTGTGTCAATGTTTCCACAAATGGCAATTATACCTGATAATGATTACCGTATCTGATAGTTTGTACCAGTCTTGATGGTATGACTAGGCTTCTCATCAAGTCATTATCAAGCAATGATAAAATATGAAAATATGTCAATACAATATATAGGCTACATGTACACAACTTAGTTACTAAATGCCATTGAAACAATTTGCTAGAGTACCACTTCAACTGAAGGGGATAGAAGCTCCGTAACGTAATTGCATGTATATTCCTTCATCCCATGCTCCTTTCAGAAAGCAGTGTCTGTAAAACCTGTCTCTAATTCTCTAAATGGTATATATGTACATGTATTTATATTACTTGAAGAAAATGGTTATGTCCATTCAAACCGAATGGGAAAACAGCGGAGCCTAAGTTCTACTCCCTTTATTTGCACTCCCTGGATGACAAGATATAAAAAAAATGATTACGTCTACACATACATACCTTTTTATCAGCAGCCTGGCCATTGCTGGCGGCTAAATTCATCAATTCATTGAAGTCCATGGTGTTATTATCAGTTGGGGGAAGAAAGATACATTTAATAAGAAGAAAATATGCCTTTTATGGCACTAATTGATGTAAAATGTGTGTCTGAGAAAAGGATGATGCGAGGGCGACAAATTTCACGATTCTTGAACTTTCCACCGAGAGTTATCTCCCCATGAAAAAGGAGCCCAGATGGCGCTACAGACTTGTACTGTACTAACCATATTTCTATGGTACTAACGTGGTCGTTTCAGAAATCCTACGCATAATATTGAACAGTCGTACAAATTTTAATGATTTTCATTTTTCATAATGAAGACAATAAAATTTTGAAAAATGTATCTGTGCTATAACTGATCTCACCCTAAAGTAAACGGACGTTATACCCCCACCCCCTTATGGACTGGAAATTACATAGGATAGGCCTATCTATGGAAATTACATTGGGGCGGGTGGTAAAGCATGGCCTACATGTGATTTTTGTTTTGTAACAAATCGGATTTTCAAGCCCATACGGACGGGATATAACTTCTGTTAAAATGATGGACTGACATAGAATAGTTCCGTTTCATATCGACCCTATAGATATCTAACCAAAGTTGTGCATGTATAGCTTCCCAGTTCACACCAAGAATGTGACCAATATCGATGTTGAATAGGTAATGCGACTTGATCTGCGTCCATAATACGTTATCTGTACAATATCCATTTCCACGAATATTACAACTCGCATCACCTTATTAGGCCTAATTGCTGTCATGGTTGCATTGTCATACTATTATTAAACTTAGGCTATCTGTCAACAGTTAACGCCGCTTGACAACAGACACTAAGCTATATAGTTGACAGACATTTTAATTCCTAAATCGACGATTTTAGTCCCTACTTCCATTTAATAAAATTGAAAAAAGTTTATTTAGTCTTTGTGTGTTTGTCAGATAATGTGTGAAACGGAGTAGAACCGCTTCACAAAACAGTATAGTATTTTTTTGTCCCCCGCCTTTCGAAGAAAGTTGGGGGACTATTAAAATGGGTTCGTCCGTCCGTCCGTCCGTCTGTTTGTCTGTCTGTCTGTCTGTCCGTCTGTCCGTCACACTTTTTGGGACACAATAACTCTCTTCCTAATTGAGCTAGAATGTTCAAACTTGGTGTATGTGTTTATTAGGTCAATGCCTTGATGGAGTTCAAAGAAGAGCATTTTCAGCTTAGGGTAAGCAGAGATAAGCAATTTGATTGGTTGATGCTTTGGGACACGCTTACTTTAGTTCTAATTAGTGAGAGTGATGAAACTTAGTGTATAGCTTCATTACAGTAATACCTTGACTAAGTTCGATAATGAGCATTTTCCGCTCAGGGTAAGCAGAGCAATTTGATTGGTCGAGACTTTGGAACACAATAACTCTCCTTCTAATTAAGTTAAAATGTTCAAACTTGGTGTATATGCTTATTAGGTCAATGTCTTGATGGAGTTAGCAGATGAGCATTTTCCGCTTAGGGTAAGCAGAGCGATGCGCAATTTGATTGGTCGAGACTTTGGAACACAATAACTCTTCTTCTAATTGAGTAAAAATGTTCAAACTTGGTGTATATGCTTATAAGGTCAATGCCTTGATGGAGTTCGAAGATGAGCATTTTCCACTTAGGGTAAGCAGAGATAAGCAATTTGATTGGTTGATGCTTTGGGACACGATAACTTTAGTTCTAATTAAGTGAGAGTGATGAAACTTGGTGTATAGTTTCATTACAGTAATACCTTGACTAAGTTCGATAATGAGCATTTTCTGCTCAAGGTAAGCAGAGCGATACGCAATTTGATTGGTCGAGAGTAGTCGAGACTTTGGAACACAATAACTCTCCTTCTAATTGAGTTAAAATGTTCAAACTTGGTGTATATGCTTATTAGGTCAATGCCTTGATGGAGTTCGAAGATGAGCATTTTCCGCTTAGGGTAAGCAGAGATAAGCAATTTGATTGGTTGATACTTTGGGACAAGATAACTTAGGTTCATCTTGATTGATGATTTTTATGCCAATACAATGACTGCATTCTCATTTAGTAATCGATTCGACAGTAACAGTGTATAGAAACGATTGACTTGGACACCTTGGCCAGAGGGGCCCTTTTGTCTGCCTTTAGGGTCCCCCTAACTAGGGTACATTTTCATTTTTCTCGTCGGTTTAAGCATTTTTCTTTATAAAACACTTTTGGATGACACTTCGTGTACAGTTTGATTGCTCGATACATTGAAAAAAATAAATGTGCGATTAATTAATATGTGTCTTCTATTTATTTTGGGATTTCGGCGGGGGACATCAGCCTCACTGTTGGCTTGTTTTTTTTTATATGGCGGCCATTTGGAGTAGAGATCTATTCTCGGAGTATAAAGTATATGGATGCAATGTGTAAGATTTTGCCAGGTCTATACAGAGCTAAACGTCTTATTATAATAGTTCAAAAATAGATAATGCAAAATGAAAACGTTCAAATTTTAATTCAAGTTTATTCTTTAATTCAAGTTATCAAAGTAGTTTTAACAACATGTGTGCATTGATTGTTTATTATTGTAACAGCTGTTCTTGTTATTCGAGACATAATCTATCTTTTCTATTTTTAAATTAAATCCATTAGGCTAATGACCGAAACGTTCTAATCTACATCAAATCGGTCTCATCTTGTTACTTAGAGAGTTGCTTATAGGTTTGGCATGTAATAGTGCCTACATGTTTAATTAATAGGTTTTTTTTAAATAATATTTGAAGCAATAAAGACCTGCAATTGGCAGATTTAGCTCTTACATAATGTATCTTGAAAGAGGCTTTATTTCGAGTAGGCCTAGCGTGGTCCGAAGAAGAATAACATAAATATATAGTAGCCCTTGTGGGGTTCCTGGTACAAAAATAATCTGATTATATATAGACATACAGTGCAAAGCAAAGATGGTTTTCAAAATTTAACACCACACAGAGCGTCTGCCCACTCGACTGGGACTAACATATGGTTTAATTTTATTTCAATAATTCGGTTGCTTGTAGCGGTCTTCAGCAGTGGGAGAAAACGAGAGGACACGGAGAAAACCCATGAAATTGGACAGACGACCCTACTGCTTGTCACCTACATCGGGGATTCGACAATGACAGGCTTTATGATACAGCGCGCACGTGCTAACTATTCGTCCAATTTAGAATAAAAAAGAATTTTTGTTGAATAATTGCCCCCCCCCCATAAGATAATTATACAAACCATTATTTATTATAACACTTCATCTATAACACTAAATGATCATTTTTAGAAAATTACATAGGCGACCGGACAAGTAGACGACTTAGCCAACTAGATTCGGGACATTTAAAGATACATTATGGGAGATTAGATAACGAGTTGGCAGTTCTCACGACAATAGTTAAAAACTAGCTATTGTAAAGGCAATTTGCATTATTAACATAGAACTAAGTGAATAAAAGTTCCGCTTAGCCTCGGTCATCATTACTAAAGTCGGCAAGATAAAACCAGTAGTCTCGGTTATCCAATTTTATTGGTAAATCACGAAGGAAAATATTTCAGCGAATCGAACTACAATTCAACAAAAATCTCATGCTGGCATCGACATCGAGAGTTGATTATAGTCTGAATAAGTTAATTACTGTCTAATTAATAGTTTTTATACGCCCACATTTTCATGTGGACGTATTATGTCGTCGCCCCTGTCCGTCCGGACGTCCGTCCGTCCACAATTTGTTTGTGGACTCTCTACAGATCACAATTCTTATCCGATTTTGACGAAACTTGAAATATAGGTTTATCCCCAAAAGATCTCGGCTGCTTTCGATATTGGCGTGTATCGGATCAAAACTTCATGGATTATGGCCCCTGATTGTACGAAAAATCACGTTTTTAGCTTGTGGACCCTATAGAGGTCACAATTTTGAACCGATTTTGATGAAACTTGACATGCATGTTTGTAACCCAAAGATCTTGGTTCCTTTCGATATTTGCGGCCATCGGAATGTAATTTCATGAATTATGGCCCCTGATTGTCCGAAAAATCACCCTTTTTAGCTTGTGGTCCCTCTGGAGGTCACAATTATTATCCGATTTAAAAAAAACGTTTGCTTATATCACCGTTATACCCTAAGGAAGGTTGAGTTCGAATTTCGGGAAAATCGGACCAAAATTGACATACAAAATGGCCGCCGTTTGTACGCGAATACTGTTAAAAATAGTATATCAAGGTTGTGGACCTTGTGAAGGTCACAATTTTAATTCGATTTTGATAAAACTTGAAATTCATGGTTATAACCCAAAGTTCTTGGTTCCTTTCGATATTTGCGCATATCGGATCGTAACTTCCTGAATTATGGCCCCTGATTATACGCAAAATCGCCTTTTTTTTAGCTTGTGGTTCCTCTGGAGGTCACAATTATTATTCGATTTAAAAAAAAAAACGTTTGATTATATTACCGTTACACCGTAAGGAGGTTGAGTTCGAATTTCGGGAAAATCGGACCAAAATTGCCATACAAAATGGCCGCCGTTTGTACGCGAATATTGTTTTAAAAAATGGTATATCAAGGTTGTGGACCCTGTAAAGTTCACAATTTTAATTCGATTTTGATGAAACTTGAAATTCATGGTTATAACCCAAAGATCTTGGTTCTTTTCGATATTTGCGCATATCGGATCGTAACTTCCTGAATTATGGCCCCTGGTTATACGCAAAATCCCCCTTTCTTTAGCTTGTGGTCCCTCTGGAGGTCACAATTATTATCCGATTTAAAAAAAAAAGTTTGATTATATCAAAGGAAGGTTGAGTTTGAATTTCAGGAAAATCGGACCAAAATTGACAGACGAAATGGCCGCCGTTTGTACGCGAATACTGTTTAAAAAAATGGTATATCATGGTTGTGGACCCTGTATAGGTCACAATTTTAATTCGATTCTGATGAGGAAGGTTGAGTTCTAATTTCGTGAAAATGGTACCAAAATTGCCGGACGAAATGGTCGCTGTTTGTATGCGAATAGTGTAAAAAAAATATGGTTTATCATGGTTGTGGACTCTCTACAGGTCACAATTCTTATCCGATTTTGATGAAAAGTCACATTTCTAGGTTGTGTACCGTCACACCATAATCATTGTCGGCTTCGAATTTCATGAATATCAGACTGGAACTGACCAACTAATTGGCTGCTCCCAATACAGTATGAAATACAGGACTTAATGATGTAGGAAAAATCACTTTCGGTATTGCTTGTTCTCTATCCATCTCTCGAAAATGTGGGCGTATCCTGCCTGGTAGTTACTATAATGTAACGATTATAGCTGGTTACTATAATGTAACGATAACTGCATCAGTAGTGGAACATTTCTACCTGCCTGGCAGTGTCAGCCTATCTTTATAACATCTCAGGCCTAAAGAAAGACCTACAATAGGCAGATTTTGCTCTTGCATAATGCATGTTTAATGGAGCTTTATCGCTTTTCACATTATGGAACTATATCACTTTTCACATTTATGTTGCTTATAACAAAACTATGTCGCTTATAACAATAATATTTCGCTTATCAATGGAACTATGCCGCTAATCAAATCACGAAACAAGGTAGCTTATCACATCCAATGAAACTGTGCCCTTAATCATGGGACTATGTCGCTAATCACGAAACTATGATGGAGCTATCACATCAAAAGGAACTTTGTCGCTAATTATGGAACTATGTCGCTAATCCCAAGGAACGCTAATCATGAAACTATGTCGCTTATCATGGAACTATGACAGAACCATGTTGCTTATCGTGAAACTATGTCGCTTATCATGGAACGAAGATGGAACTGTGTCGCTTATCACATTTCGGGACTAACATATGGTTTAATTTTATTTCAATAATTCGCTTGCGCGTAGGGGTGTTTAGCAGTGGGGAGAAAACGCACGAGGTTGGACAGGCGACTCTATCCTTGCCACGTACAACCGGGGATTCGAAACCACGCCAATTAACTCAACAACAGACCTTATGATACATCGCGCACGTGCTAACCATTCGGCTATCCAACCCCCTACACCCAATGGGACTTTATTGCTTAGACCCAAAATAGACCGATTTAGCTCTAGCATAATGCATCTTTCAGTTTTGACGTGGAGTCATAACACCCTTAATCTGTGATAAAAATAAGGTCAAGTCAACTTAATCTGTATCTAACAAGTCAAAATGTAGTTTGGTGAGTTTGACGTCATGTAGGTAATCACGTGACATTAGTTGGACAATTAATCTTACGCCTCATACAAGGATGCTGTATGCTTTGTGTTAACTTACCTATTAATATTAAAGGGACACAACCTCAATAACTAAATGACATTATAAAGAGTAAACCATGACCGCAGTCCCGTAGATGATACCCCCCAAACCCACACACCAATATTTCATATGTTTTATGTTTTGTATAAACGGCTAGATCTAATTGTTCAGACCATCTGCACATTTCGTCAAAGGTCACCGAGATGTGAATAGGGTTAGGGTACATGCTTGTTGGCGAGATTGTGGGTTAGAGTTATGGTTAGCGCTAGCTCTGTTTACATCTCGTGACCGTTGACTAATTCTGCAGGTGGCCTTATGAAATAGACCCAACCCTGTATAACTCATCTATTAAAGAGACGCAACCTCAACAACTAAATATAATACTATGAGACTAACACGGGATGGTAGGCCCATAGACACTGTTTATATGGCCGCGAGGGGTTATATGGGTTCTCCCCCAGAACATTTTTAAAAAGTTTGGAGTTGATTTCCCTGCATCTGTGACCATTTCTGGAGGACATTTGCTCTTTTATATGTACATGTATAGGCTTTCTCCTAAGCCCTCGTCAGATGTTTAATTGATGTCCCCTACCATGAGAGGGGGAGAGAGAAAGAGAGGAAGATGATAACGTCAACTCAATTTTATTACGATAATTCACATGCGGGTAGGGGGAATTCAAGGTGAAGTCTCTCTTTAAATTGTAACCATTTAAAACGTGTCTTACTTGTACAAGTCTACACTGTCTGTCTAATTGACGTAACGATATATCACTTTCCTGTGATTCATTCTCTACTTTCACCTTTAAAGGATGCGTATAGTTTACTTTTAAAAATCTAAAGATACCGCAACAAAATATTCAGGACCACATTATTCTCAGCGATTATCGGTTGACGTGTAGGTTCAGCAGCAAACCCGAATGGCTGAGTGGGTATGGGGTGAAGGGGGTTAGTTTGTGTTGTGTAGCTTTTTCCATTTAATGCAATTTCTAAAAAATTGACACTTGACACAATTTTCTTTTAACATTGTAAGTACGTTTAATGTGTATTGCGTTTTGTTGGGGTTGGGGTTAGGGGCGTGATACGCAAGGACCACCCGGACAACGCTAAAATCTAGAGACGCATCGGAGAAATAATTTTTAAAAAAGAATAATAACTTAAATTTCAGTTTCACAGACTTCACAAATTATATGTACCACTGAAGTGTATTCCTTCTCGTCATAAATATTGTAAAAAAAAATTATAAAGAAAAAAATGAATAGGGCCTAAGTCTTTCCCCTTTTGACCATAAAATAAACATAATTTATAATTTTTATAATTTAATGTAGATCTCTCTCCTGTTATTCTTTAAACTGTTACATATATTGAATTGTATTAGTTTCGAGGATTAACTCCCCTACTTGATACTAATCCGTTTATTCATTTCACCTGACAGGTTTGTAGTACATCAAAGGAACCGACAAGAAACATTCAAGGAGCCGATGGGGACATGAAAGAAACCGGCGATGCGGAGATGAGACAGCATATAGGTTAGTAGATGTTTGATGACGTAGTATTGTGTTAATGGAATACGGTGGAGTTATACGATATGGAAGACCAAGCAGCTCTTTATTCAGTATCATAATTCTTATTTTTTATAAACCTATAACGGTACATTTCTTTGATCTTTGGGGTATATTCTATGCGAAAAGCAATTTGATTTATCAAGACTTTGAAACATAACAACTCTAACCTTTAATTGAGGTAGAATACTCAAGATAACATATGTATCTTATAATCAATTTTAGTATACAAATGCCACAATACGACAAACAAATGACGAATGAAGAATTAAAAACTAAAAATTAAGACAGCGGAATAAAGGGCTGGTTGGTCTTCCATAATAAGAAATAAAGTCAACACAGTTATACGTGATGACCGTCTTCATTATCCCAGTAGGGACAGATCGAGCAGTAGGACTTTAAACCCCATTTTCCTTCATTTATACGTGACGAAGTGTTCTATTGGAGTTCTATTCGGTCGGTGAGTGTTTTAGAGTGATACATAAAGTTTTATTCTACAGGATGAATATATAATTATAGTTTATCATTCCGTCTTTGTCAGACAATATTACATGGATTACAATACAGACAATATGAATTTATTATACATGGATTACAGTAACGGATACAGGTAAGGAACCAGAAAATAAAGCGCTGGTTTAAGTATTCTATTGGCGTTCTATTTGGTCGGTGGGGTCACGGTGGCTAAGTGGGTAAAACACTGGCTCGCTAGCCCGGAGGTCGGGTGTTCGATCCCTGCATTGGCCGAGTAAATTCACCCAGATTTTCCGGCGCGGTTTCCCCCTTGTCAATGATACAGAACGGAGGGCCTGACAAGGACAGCTGTCTAGTCATTCGGATGAGACGAAAACCGATGTCCAGTGTACACTTTGGTGTGCACGTAAAAGATTCATTGACAACTGAAATTCGATGTAAGAGTAGGTCGTAGTGCCGCTGTCCGGGCAAAATTTCCCTCATAGCACACTGTATGGCGTATGTCCGTCTTCATTTGCCCAGGTTAGGAGGAAAACAGTAGGACGTTAAACCCCATTTCATTTCATTTCGTTTATTCTATATGAATATATAATCAGAGTCTGTTCGTTCTGTTTTTGCCTGCTGTATGTGTGTAATAAATGGATTACTACATGTATAAAATGAAATGAAACAGGGTTTAACGTCCTACTGTTTTGCTCCTAATGAAGACGGACATACGCCATACAGTGTGGCTCAGTGTGCTATGAAATGAAATAGGGTTTAACGTCCTACTCTTCTGCACCTAACATGATGGGCTGGTGGAAGACGGGCATACGCCATACAGTGTGCTATGAGGGAAATTTTGCCCGGGTAGCGGCGCTATACTCTTATATCGAATTCCAATTGGCGTGCACGCCAATGTCTACACGGGACCTCGGTTTTTCGTCCCATCCGAGCGACTAGACAGCTGTCCTTGTCAGGCCCTCAGTTCTGCATCATAAGGCTCTGGGGGAAACCACGCCGTAAAATCAAGATGTACTCTCTTGGCCAATGCAGGGATCGAACACCCGATCTCCAGTATAGCGAGTCAGCACCTACCCCACTATGCCACGTGATCCCCCTACTACATGTATCTAATGGGTACCGATAAGACATAAGAAAATAAACCAATGATGAAGTAGCCTATTCTATTGCAATTCAAAATGGGTGGTTGTTCAATATTGTACAGATATATAATTGGATTCCTCTTCTTTTTCTGCCGAATGTATGCATTTATAAATAGATCGGAAATTGGAATAAACTGGGGTTAAAAGTCAAACTATTCAGCTGCACCAAACGAAATTATGTTCATCATGAAGACGCACATGTGCCATATAGTGAGCTATTATAGAAACTTTGCACGGACAGCGGTGTTTCAGCCTATACCCATCAACTTCAACGGTTCTTTTACGTGCACGCCAACGTCTTTTGTTCTACCCGAATGACTAGATGCGGTTTCATGCCACTCCTTCCGTACTATACACTGCTTGACTATATACGTGTTTTTATTATTATTTTTATAAATTAACAATATTGTTACCTTAAAGGTTCAAATACCTCAAAGTACGATTCATATACTATAATTATTAGTTATCCTATATGCGTTCTAATCGTTGTATTATCTCTAGAAATAATTACAGCGTTGAAATATACCTTACCTGGATATGTATCTAAATATTCTGATGGGATTATCTGTCAGGTGCGATCAGATAAACCCTGACAGGTAATTACAACAGGTGAACAATTATATTTATTGTCACCTGTATTTAAGGACACCTTGGTTTGTATTAATTTATTTCTTGGCGATATCACTCCGGTGGAAGAGGACTTTAAATAAAGCTATTTCACACAATGTATTCATTTGTTGGCGATATCACGTCGATGGAAGCGGACGTTAAATGAAACTATATTACACACAGACCCACCTGTATTAATTTGGCCCGTTATTGTCAGAGATAGTGGTGTGTTTTAGAAATGATGACCGAACTCTGTTGCCGGTTTACAAACATATAGATCTATCCCATCGTTTCTAGCAAAGGTATTGTATGGATGTGTTCGCATGTTGCGCGCAGTAGACAATAATTTACTGAATATCAGAAATAAAATGTATGTGGAATTTTGCATTCGAAGACTTCATATATATAGCTAACAATCCGTTTGGGTTTTTTGTATTTACAGAATGTAGACGAACTATGGGGATATGGATGTATTACGTGAATACGGTGTGATTTGAAGAATTGAAAACTTAATGAAAATATACCAGAGTGGAATGTTGAACATATCAGTGAGAAATACCAGTACATGATTTACTTCGATGATACATCAGGGGCGGATCCAGGATTTTCGGAAAGGGGGAGCGTGCTGCACCCACTTTGGAGTGCGAAGCCCGGCCCGTGATTTTTGAGTGGACTAAAATGCCCACAAGGACTAATTTCATACTAGTACTGTAAATTACGATCTCCGACCTAAACTGTTTTTGTTCTCCTTTCCCGCGAGAATATATGGAGCTAAAAATTGTTCGCCACCGCAAAAATATAGAGGGGGCGTGCGCCGGGTGCGCCCCTCTCTGTATCCGCGCCTGTACATTGTGTATTTTAACCATGGAGTGTTTACATTAACCAATGGATATAGCTATGCGTGGTTTTATGGAAGAAAATAAAGATAGTTTACCATATAAGGTGTGTGTTTATACACGAACTATTTAGTTACTTAATATTATATCTGTGAAACGTCTCCGTCAGAAGTGAAAATTTCTTTAACGTACGTATTCAGTAACATATGGAGTAGTTTAAAAGTAACTATTTAATATTCCATCACCAATAGTTAAATAAACTATATTCGACATTCCTCGACCAATAGTTAAACTATATTCGACATTTCTCGACCAATAGTTAAACTATATTCGACATTCCTCGACCAATAGTTAATCTATATTCGACATTCTTCGACCAACAGTTAAACTATATTCGACATCCTCGATCAATAGTTAAAAAATATTCGACATTCATCGACCAATAGTTAAAACTATTTTCGACATTCTTCGACCAATAGTAAAACTATATTCGACATCCTCGACCAATAGTTAAAACTATGCTCGATATTTCTTCACCAATAGTTAAAACATTGCTCGATATTTCTTCACCAATAGTTAAACTATATTAGATTCCCCTTCACCAACAGTTAAAGTTCAATATCTCTTCACCAATAGTTTAACTATATTCGACATTGATTCACCAACAAGGAAAACAAGCATTCCACTAAACCATGCGCAATTATTCTTTAACTTAACTACATTGTCATATATGCCTAAAATGGCGAACGATTTGACTTTTAGTATGAGTTTACATATACCATCAGACGAAATCTCGGACATTAAAAAAACTATTTTTCCTCTGATTTCATGGATTGATCAGAAGTTTGAAATTATTAAAATATGTGATGAAAGTTTGAAAACGAAAGTAGATAATGATGACGGACGCCTTTGGTATCATGCACCATCCAACAGACTAAAAACTCCGGCTATTGCGATCATGATATTCCGGTCTGACAGTGGGCCAAGAAACTGTAATCAACTGAGCGAAAACGTTCTCGAGGCACCGTGGGTTTTGCACCACAGTGTTCAACTCCAGAAAAAAACTTCTCCAGGATTGACCGTTGGGCAACAAAACTTTTACCAGATATCTCCTGAGTTACCTCTGTGGTCTGTAAGTCCGTGTGTAGCAGGCCAGGAACATCTACGTATAAACATCTTTGTGGTTAATTTCAGAAAAATGGTGGAATTTTATAGACTTTTAACTGATGTTGAAATGGAAAGCAGTAAAGCAGGTTTTTGCTTCTTTCAGTTGAGATCCTCAAGAGGGGAGAGTGTTAAATTAGCTTTAAAACAGTGCCCGTCCTTAAATCCCCAGCCTCTTCCTCGGGCTTGTCTTCATTTTAAAATCAGGAATATGGAGAATTTGAAGTGTTTGATTAAAGCAAAAATATGGGAGATTAGTGCGTCTGTTTATTGCGTGCTTGATCCAGATGGTAATCGAGTTCATCTGACGGATATAGATCAATCAGGTGATACCGGCGAGGCACAAGCAAGTGGTGTAGGATCAGATAGCACGCGTTCGACAACGTTCGATCCAATCCGTGTAGAATCCAGCGATTTAGTTCCACATTGTTTGGACTCAAATGAATTCGTTCCACAATACATGCATTCACGTGATATTCGACAAAGACACGTAAATTCATTGGACAAAGTACAATCTCCAGAACAAACCCCAGCCAATCCCAAAGTACTTTACAAGTGTGAAGATATATCTGGCAACACAGAAAGCTTAGATTCTGGTTTAGTCTCAGACCTCGATCGAGCGCATTCTCAGAATCAAAATTATTCCATTTTGTTTCCGTGGTTTTCCGATACTTCGGAAGAATCGGAATTTATGGATCCATGGGAAGGGAGTCAGTATAATCAATCGGTGAATCCCAGTAGGGAATACAGATTTCTTTCGCAATTAATAAAAGAGGAACCAGATGAATTTCCCGGTCCTGGGGAATATTTCCAAATTCTGTCTGACGAGTGCTATCCGAATCAATTCGAAAATGACACTGAAAATACAATAGCTACAAAAAAGAGACGCCGATATTTTAAGTTTCCAAGAAAGCTAATGAATATTTTCTAGACATTAGACTGGATTGCCCTTTTGAGTGGAAGATTCCCACTTTAAATAATTCGTGGGGAAATTTGGCATCCATGTTTTTGCTGGGGGGGGGGGGGGGGTCTAATTCGATTTTTTTTGGGGGGGGGGGGGGGTAAACCCCCGTGTGTACTGTCCCGAACCCAATCTGTTTCACAGAGAATTACTTACGAATTATCTCTGTCACACATGACTGTCTACAACATGTGCATTGACTTCACGTGCCGTCAGTCATTGGCTAAACGGCTCGTGCATTGTTTACATAACACCTAACTGCTTCGGGCAAAATGGTGCGTTTTACTCATTTTAATACCCATTTACACTAAATAGGAAATATTTTTTAATTACAAATGCTTCAAACCTCTTTATTTATTTTTCTTATAATTCAAAAAAATGTTTGAGAATTTAATTTGTCGGAGTAAAAAAGTTAATATGCCGTACTCATTAAGCCTCGCCGATGTCATGCTTATCAGTGATTGTAGCGGCAAAGCGAATATTCACTGCGGGATCAGTTTGTCCCGAACCCCGTTGAATAACTTATCGTCAAAGCCCAGCTCTCCAAGACGGATAGCCCAGCTCACCAAGACGTCTGAAAGTTCGGCCCACCTATTGTCACTCATTCCGTCTTTCGGCCAACCTCGACGGAAAATACTGAAAAACGACTAAAGTTGTATCAAATGACCTAATGTTTCAAGGTGGTCACTAACTGGCACCATGAGTATATATATATACCACATCGACATTGTTGATGGCGAGAGTGAAATGGCACAAACAAGATCATTTTTGGGACTGTCGTACTCGTAATACAGTGAATTTAGCAAACTGATCCCGCAGTGAATATTCGCTTGGCTGCTACAATTCGTAAGTAATTCTCTGTGAAACAGATTGTGAATTTAGCAGTAGGATGAAACCGGAGACCCGGGATAAAATCCACTTGGCGACTCTGCCTGTTGTCACGTGACGACACGTAAAAGCTCGTGTTCGAAACCTTATGATCGTGAGCGTCAAGTTAGATCACTCGACCACCAAGCCCCCTGACGTAGTCAATAACATTGTAAGAACGCGCTAACCTCATTAGAAATTCAGGACACACCCTGATTGTATGAAAAATCGCTTTAGATTTAATCTGTTCTCTATCCATCTCTTTGAAAATGTGGGCGTATCCTGCCTGGCAGCCGCTGGTTTGTTCTTAAAATGTTTTGTGGTTATTTGTATGCTGCCTCTTATGATTTGTTTAGATACAATAAAATCTATTTATCTATCTATATGTAATCTTATACACACCATGAGTTTTATCCATTGATATCGAGCGGTATTAACTTGTCGTATGGGAAACACAATAAGCGCTACGATCGGTGACATGTCATTATAATATTTTAGGATAATCTTATAGCAAAATCTTTTCAAATAATAGGCTTGTCTAGGATAGTTTTGGAGTGTTTTTGTTGCCTTTTTACATTGTATAATGTGTATATACGAAGCTCTTTAAGTTTAAAGTAGCTAAGTCTCTAACTCCATATCATCCAAAATCTTCAACATTGAAAACACGAATTATTTGTCAATTTAAATCAACATTGATGCTGTGGTCTTAGCGGAAAAACATCGTACGTAACTAACATACGAAAATTAAACGATAGCTGCCTCTTTTTTTTCGCACGTATACAATGAATGGCCATTTTGCGCTGTAATCCCAGCCAGAATATGGCTATTTTTTTAAAATTGCGTTAAAGTTTTAAATTTTTGTTTAGAACTGAAAAAAATTAACTTTTAGTCAATCCCCACGTTAAAAACATCAACAGAATTGATTGTGTATATCTGAAATAGACACGACCGAAGCACAAAATAGTGCCAATATGCCGACGTCAAATGTAGATTTGTAATGTTATTTTTGTAAAAAATCATTGGAAGATGCGATAAGACATTATGGCTGTAGGGATTATATAGTCCTAAAGGCTTCAAGAAGGCTATTGTTTACAATGTAACATTGTGTTGACATTTGTTTGTGGATGTCACCTCATGATCTGTGACGTTTAGATAACGTCATATGGATATCATGGCTATTTACTGTGTCAGGGTCACTTCTCTGCAGGTAGGGTGATTCTGTCGTTCAGATTGGAAAAACATGGGCGTCTGATATCTAATATTTAAGACAGAATAAACATTTTACCATTGGTACACGAATCGTGTACTATAATGCGTTTCAGCCCCAGCTCTAGCGAGAGACTCGAGAAACGAGGCTAGATACATTGCACCAAATCAAACGGCGTTTGTAAACTGAAATAACCAGACACTAGAAATTTGCATTCGATTGAGACTGCTGGATTATTTCGCCGAACATAACTGATTTGAAATTAGAGTAAAAACGGAAACCATTGAATGTAAATCAGTTTATTAACATTCATAGTACTGTATTATATGCGTTGCGACCCACTTGTGTCAATTTTAGGTCCCAAAAGTTAGTGATTTAGCTCCTTTAAACCAACGAATTAACCCAAGATTGAGATTCTATTAGGCGCATATTTGAATTTAATTTGGGTACGTCTTTTAATTAACGATAGGGCCTACATGAATAATTTGAAAACTTCATTTAAATTACTCTATTGTGAGCAAAGATATTAGCCTTAGAAGTTTTGACAAGACGTATGTGATAATTGCAACTACAGTACTGGTTGATCGAAGCTTAGTCTCGCTCTTCCATTTTTAAATCAATCAAGATACGTCTGAACCCGTTCTAATCTATTTAAAATGGGAGAAATCCGAAGGAATCGAGAGTTGATTTTGGCCTTGATCAGTTAATGAAACTTTAATTAATATTTTAGATAACATTTCAGGCCTAGAGAAAGACCTAAAATAGGCAGATTTAGCTCTTGCATTATTTATATTTTAATACACTGCTGATGATATCTTGTATTTGTGTTTGTTTTAATCCCTTGACGACACCTACAAGCGGTTATCAAAGGTCATAAAATGAAATGAGGTTATAACCTCCAACTGTTCTGTTCCGACTGTGCTAATGAAGAGGGTGAGAGAGAGAGAGAGAGAGAGAGAGAGAGAGAGAGAGAGAGAGAGAGAGGGAGGGAGAAATGGGGTTTAACGTCCACTCGACACAAACCAGGTCATTTTGGGACTAACATATGGTTTCATTTTAATTCAATAATTCGCTTGCGCGTAGGGGTCTTTAGCAGTGGGAGGAAACCGGAGTGCCCGGAGGAAACTCACGAGGTTGAGAAGGCGCCCCTATCTCCATGCCACATACGCTCACACCAGGGCTCGAAACCACAGCCGCAAGCCAGAGGTGACCGGCCAGCTAGAGGTCGAAGCGCGGCACTCTAGACCACTAGGCCATCCCAACCCCCCGAAGAGGGTGAGTATGTGAAATATCCAACCGTCCTGGACGTAGCAGACACATAGGCCTACTGCCATGCAAATTGGACACCGCACGTATTTCAAACTCACTTTCATCCATTTAAAGTCCCAAGAATAGGGATTTAGCTCCTTTATACAATTACAAGAAAAACAAATGGCTGCCATGCAAGATACCGGTACGTCCACATTTTGCAAGAGATGGACGGAACAAGTCAAGCAAAAAGTGATTTTTCGCACAATAATGGACCATAATCCCGGAAGTTAGAGTCCGATTGGAGCAAATATCGACAGGATATGTATAAATATACATTTCAAGTTTGATCAAAATCAGATAAAAATTGTGACGTGTAGAGATTTCACAACCTTGGTAGTACATAATATACTTCAACACTATTTGCGATAATTGGCCGCCAATTTCAAACTCAACCATTAATAGAGAGTGAGAGAGAGAAATGGGGTTTAACATCCAATCGACACAAACCAGACCATTTCGAGATTAACATGGTTTAATTTTATTTCAATAAGTCTCTTGCGCGTAGGGGTCTTTATCAGTGGGAGGAAACCGGAGGACCCGGAGAAAACCAACAAGGTTGGACAGGCGACCCTACTCCTTGTCACGTACAACCAGGGATTGGAAACCACGCCAGTTGACTCAATGGCAGGCTTCATGATACAGCCCCCCCCCAACCGTTAATAGGGTGTTTTTAAACTTGAATAAACATTATCACCTGTAGAGGACTACAAGATAAAAACGCAATTGTTCGTACAATTGGGCCATAATCCAGGGCCCGATTCCTACAAAATTCTTAAGCACGTACTTGTGCTTAGATTTCAAGTAGACTTTGCATTTAAGTAAACCTATCGCATTTTGTATTTTAAGTAGACTTCGGTTTAAGCACAAGTACGTTATTATGTGTTCCTAGAAAAATCCATACTCCTGCGCAGTGTTTCGTTTGATTAGAACTAATCCACTTCACACTGCTATCTTGAGTGAACATTGTTGTGCTAAATTATTATTGGTCAGTAGTGCCATTACCAACCAATGACCTACATTGTAACAAACAATATCGGGGTTAACCAGACCTCAAAATATGTTACCGCAATGTATCTAGTGACAATCGCGACTTGTTTACGTCATAACCCGCGAAATTTATTATGCTCGATTATCCAGTGCCAACATGTTTTCTTCGTCGGCCATTTTGAAAATTATGCCGAATGCGAGAAGAGAGGAGGGATTTGATTGGACGTTAAAAAGAGACACGCACCGCCCAATATCAAGAATATGACTTCTATCCAGCAATGGTAAGAGAGGGATTTCTCGCGCATTTGCTTCAGGAATATGAGAAAAATCTTAAGTGCAACTTTGTTCTTATCTAAGCACAAGTCTCAAGCAAGGTATAGGGCTTGCTTACCAACCTCAAGTCTGTTTCTGCTTCAAACAAGATGGCTGGCAGTTATTCCACGGCATTTCCTACATCTTTTGATACGTAGGAGGCAGAGAAAATCCTTCAGAAACATATTCTCGAGAAGTATGCCATAGAGAATTTCGCTTCTGCCCTGAAGCCATTTTATTTATTTACCAATTATTAGTTAACAACACAAACACACAGGCTACTTTAAGATCAGGCGCTCCCGTGCTTGTGTTTTTTTTTCTGTTT
This sequence comes from Patella depressa, assembly GCA_948474765.1. NCBI lineage: Eukaryota > Metazoa > Mollusca > Gastropoda > Patellidae > Patella > Patella depressa. Next base: position 11,387,311 of record OX419720.1, read on the forward strand.
TTTTTCTTAGCTTGTATCACATTTCATATGTGTATAAGGGACATGTCAAATGCATCTAAATCGGCCATTTGCCGGGAAGCAGACGACAAATTTATGATGTAATTCTCATTCCAAAACTGTTTTTATGACGGTTGACATTGGTTGACAGCACCATAGTCTCATTTTACCAGTTACAATGTGCTTAGATTCGTACTTGACTTGTGCTTACGTAAGAACGGTCTTGAGAATTTTCTAGGAACAGTATTTTATTAAGATTCTTACGTAAGAAAAAGTGAAGCATAACTTTGTGCTTACTTTAAGAGGCGTAGCCGTGAAATATTATGGGGGTGGGGTCTGCAAATTAAATTATATAAGGCCGGAGGCATGAGACTGCGCAGAAGTCGATGTAGCGGTAATAGGGAGAATGCGGGAGGGTCTTCTGCAAACACTGTTTTGGCATATTTTAGGGGTTAAAGTAAAACATCACACCAATACAATGTTTATCAGGTTTACTTACGTCAGGGGTAGTTCAGCTCTGAACGTAGGTCTCATTACAGTCGTAATGGTGAGTGTAATGAGACCTGCGTTCAGAGCTGCACTACGTCAGGGCGTGCCGTATTCACATTTTTTCACGAAAACTCCAACGTCAATTTTCTCAAATTTAGAAATAACAATGACAAAAAAACTAATCTATTGGGTAGACATATGATCAATTTATGCAATAGTACTAACACATGTATTTTAAATGGCAGGTGCGTAGGAGATTTACTTGGAGCATACACTTGCGTAAATTACAACGGGTGTAGTGCGGTTGATTATATTCTAACTGGTATATCGAACTTCGACCAAATTTCAAGTATGCAGGTATCGCCACTGACATATTTGTCTGACCACAGTTTTGTTGCATGCAAAATTAAAACAAATAATATCCATCCAACCAAGGTTAAACCGAAAGTGAATAAACCTATCTCTCCCAAAAAGCAAGAGTATACAATAGAAAAAAAGAAGTTGACTAAAAAGTTTGTTTGGCAGGAAAACTCGGATCAAGCCTTCTTAATTGAGCTACATAAACCAAACTCCTGTACCCTGTACATCTATTAATCAATTCATGGTGACCGATCTAAAACCAAATCAAGATGATGTACAGCTGGCAACCTCCAATATCAACAATATTCTTATTAATGCCAGTAGGGCCTGTGTTAAATTAGTAACCATAAAGAAACGTCGGAAAAAAAATAAATGGTTTGACCGTGATTGCGAACGTTTAAGACATGATATGATGACCGCACAAATTAAACTAAATAATAACCCAACTGACAATATATTAAGAAAGATATACCATAGTAGGAAAAAACTATACAAGAGAATTACCAAATTTAAAAGTCGCCAAGCCAAAAATAGTATTTTAAAAAAAATTAATGAAATTCAGAATCAAAACCCCAAAGAATACTGGAAACTAATAAACTCGCTAATTAAAGAAAACCCAGGGGATGATAAAAATGAGGGCATATCCATTGATAGCTGGGAAAGACACTTTAAAACCCTATTCGAAGATAAAATCATGCCCAACAAACAATGTGAAGAAACAGATGATGCTATCAATTCACTCTTACAAACAAACAAAACTAATAAGGAAATAAACGCAAAGATAACTGCAATTGAAGTTAGGAAGGCTTTTGCGGGACTAAAGAGGAATAAGTCTAGTGGGCCCGATCTAGTACTAAACGAGATGCTCCTTGCATCATGTGAGTACATGATTGATGTGTATATAAAATTCTTCAATCTAATTCTTGAGTCTGGGAGCTTTCCCGAACAGTGGCGGGAATCGTTCATTGTCCCGATACATAAGAAGGGGAGCATAGAGGAAGCTTGTAACTATCGTGGAATTGTGCTAGCAAGCTGCTTGAGCAAATGCTTTTTATCTATTATAAATAATCGTATATCTAAATATATTGAATATAATAACCTTTTTGACCAAGCGCAAAGCGGATTTCGAGCGGGTCGTAGGACGATTGATAATGTTTTCATTCTTAAGACTCTAATCAACAAATACAAGAAACTCAAGAAACCTCTATTTCTATGCTTTGTCGATTTCTCAAAAGCATTTGATTCAGTTTGGCGCAAAGGTCTCCTTCTTAAATTACTGAAACATGATATCAATGGGAAAATATTTGAATTGATTAAATCTATGTATAAAAATACATCCTATGTGGTGAAACACAACAACTCCATTTCGAATAATATCGATTCTGCCATGGGAGTTAAGCAAGGCTGTGTTTTAAGTCCTACATTTTTTAATATTTATATCAATGATTTAAACCAATACTTAGACAATTCTCCAGACAGCAAAAATTATCCTATACTAAATACTACTGGTTTATCTCATCTTCTCTTTGCTGACGATCTTGTGCTGACGGCAGCTACCGAAATAGGATTACAGAATAATCTTGACAACTTAAAACGTTTCTGTGTTGACTGGAAACTTGACCTTAATAAAGATAAAAGCAAAGTTATGATATTTAAAAATAAGAAAAAAACAACAACAACAAAATTTGTCTTTGGCCACGTCAATTTGGATATTGTAAAATCTTATCTTTATCTAGGCATTTTCATAAACGATAACGGATCTTTTAAATCAGCTATTGTGAACCTGGAGAAGAAGGCTAGGAGAGCCTGGTTTAGCTTAAGGCATAAAGTATGTACATCTAATCGCCTTCCAACACATGTTCTCATAAAACTTTACGAATCAGTCGTGAAACAAATAGCGCTATATGGCTCAGAGGTTTGGGGAGATAATTTAGTGTTAAGTAAGAACTTTGAGATAGAAAAATGGGATAAAATAAATACGAATAAAATGACTGTTAAAATATGCAAATCTATCCTTACACAGCCATTAAAAGCATCAAATATAGGCTGCTTAGCCGAATTAGGAATTTTTCCTGTTAATATTGATATATTTCAAAGAATGGCTATGTATTATAAAAGAATAAACGAAAATAACAATACGTTAAGTAACTCATTACTGAATTCTGCATATCAGGAAGACATAAAAATTTCGCAATCAAACCCCAAACTCTCCTGGTATGCGGCAGTCCAAAATATCTTTAAAAAATATGACATTTCTCCAACAACAATTTCGAGACAGAATATTAAAAGTTCAATAGAAAGCAAATTTAACAATCTCCTTGTTGAATCTTGCGGGCCAAACCATAAACTCAGAACCTTTGGATTATTCAAAAAGAAATTCAATAACACTCCAAAATATCTAGAGGTTGTTAATAATAAGAAGTTCAAAATTGCGATGTCTACCCTAAGATTAAGTACTCACCAGCTTGCCATTGAAAGGGGTAGATATCTTAAGATACCACTCCAAGATCGCCTCTGTAAAAAATGCAATGCAAGCCAAACTGAATCTGAGCAACACTTCCTTATGGAATGTCAAAAATATGAAGATTTAAGAAAACAATATATATATCCAACTCTTTACAATACTGGTCTAACCTTTTCATTTGAAAATCTATTCGACCCACCAAGTATTATAGCCACAAGTGTCGCGGCCTTTGTTTACTTCTCTTTTCTGAGGAGAGACATCTGAACTGTTAAATATGCCTGATATTCTATTTTATTTTATGTACGCACGCCTTGTTTTGTATTTTGATAGATTATGTACCCTGTATGTGGGCCTTATACTTCTCGAGTTATGTGATTTTATACTGTCTATTTATGAGTACATGTGTACTTTTGTTTATGTCCGTCCACATTTTTGCCGTCCTTTTTTTCCCCCCACTTCACACTTGTATTTATTATATTGTATGTTGTCCTTATTAAGGGAGGTCTGTATGCAATACTGTGTGTATTGAGTTGTAATTGTTATATTGTTTTATCTTATGTACATGTTTATATTGTATGCTGTCCTCAATGGATGTTTCGATGCAATAAAATCTTATCTTATCTTATCTTATCTGACTTTTACATATTGAATTTTACGCTTGAGTTATGAACAATACGACAAAGAGAGAGTTTAGTAGGGGAATTTTTATGAGGAGGATCTAAATGAAACAAAACTTCACTTGATCAGATAACTTCAGTTTATGAGGATGCACATAGGCGTACGGGTTCTATGACAGTTAGGGGGCGGGGCAGAATCCGAAATGTCCGACAAAATTTCGGGTTTACAGACAACGGCCCCGGTCTTCCTCGAGAGGCGAAGAAGCGTGGCTTACCTTGTATTGACCCCCACCTCTGCCTAAGAAAATTTTGGAATATTTGACGACTGCTTCCTGCTATTTCAGCCCGTAAACAAAGCAACATCAGAGTGGTCTAATATAGCCTAATTAAGGTGGCTTACTCGAATTCTAATCAATCGTTTACATCCACGAAGACGGGACCGTTGGGAGAAAATTTTCAAAATTCAACTGACAAACGTGTTCTCCTGCTATTCCAGCCTGTGAATACAGTAACTTCAATTTGGTACAATATAACCCACCTGGCTGACCAGGATTCGAAACAACCAATCAATCATCGCGGGCCATGTGGGCCTCACCCTCCCAGAGAAAATTCTGAAAATTTAACCACCGCAAATGCGTTTTCTGCTATTCCAAAAGTATCCAATGCGTTTTCTGCTTTTCCAAAAGTATCCACCACCCCCCGCACAAAGGAGAATGGCTCCAGACAAAATGTTTTAATCCATAGTCAATTAAAAGAAAAGTGAAATTAGTGTTTTATTAGGGTTCGATGACAGTAAGGGAAGTAAAACTAGAAATGCCTGTAACAGGTTTACAGACAGCGGTGCCAGTTTTCTTCGAGTGGCGAAGAAGCGGAACTGACCTTGTGTGGACCCCCAAGAACATTTTGGAATATTTGACGGCCGCAAACGCGTTTTACTGCTATTTTTTGGGGGGGGGGGGGGGGTCAAGTATATTCAGCACCCCACCCCCCACACAAAACAAGTTTTGACATTTTTGCAAAAAATTCAACAACTAATCAAAAGTGATTATGTAATGATTATGCTAATACGTTTATACAATTTGCAATGAAAAAATACAGAAATATTTAGTAATCTTATCCTACAACATAAAATTGAGTTGTCTCCCGTGAACCGTAGAAACCGTACCCATTGCTTTTTTTCTGAAAACAATTTGCAATTGGTAGTGGATTAACAAACACAAAAGAATGAAAAGAATATGTGAAACTACCAATTTTATTACTAGTTAGCCCAATCCTATTATCAAACCCCACACGATTGTAGTTAACTCAGAAACGAGCGTTACTTCCAGGGTTCTCGAGAACCTGTCAGCACTCTTCACAGTTGAAGTTCGAAAACGTCTTGACATTCCTTCACAACAAACAATATGGCTGACATTTCACAGGTAGATGAGGGAGCAAGCCGAAGAAAGTTGCCTCCTCTTTCCCCTCGTGGAGATAAGCCAACTGAAGATGGCACAAAGAAAGTGGTGAAAAAGAAGAAACCGAAAGCTAGTAATGAATTGATGCAGAAGGATGAGCCTGCACAAGATGGCGCACCCAGCAACAAACCAACTAAACCAAAACGAAAATCCAGACCACAAAGTTCTTCTCGGGGCGAAAGCGAAGAAAAAGAGACGAACGGTTCCGTGGTAAATACTGAAGAATCATCTGCTCCTAAGAAGAAAAAACGAAAACCAAAGCCTAAAGATGGAGATGAAGAAGCAGTTACCGACAGAAGTGTAACAGAAACAGGGGAGGTAATTAATATTTATATATGGACTCAGACTAGGGCTAGTAATTATTGACTTCAATGTTAAATGGCTGTAGCTTTTTGCTCAACATTCCGTTGGTTCCAATCTTTATAGGCACAATGGGGACCACATTTGGCAATCTCCTCATCATAAATTTGTAGGGGGTTGACCGTTTAGATTTTTTGCTACAGGGATTTGAAGTTGACTGGGGTGAAAATCACACTTCGGACACAATGATTGCTTTGCACTTGCAGAAAGAAACGTTACATCCCCTATCCCTCCGCAGAAAGAAACGTTACATCCCCTATCCCTCCAATGTAATATCATCACAATACAATCACCCAAAACTGCTATGAAATTGAAAATTTGATGCCTTTTCTCCAATTCTATACCAAAAAGTCAACCCAAAATGCAGGAAGAGGGGAGAACAAAAATTATGAAAATCCATGCATTTTCGGATGAGCAGTGCATCATTCTGCAAACACTATAATACCTCAGCAAACTGCGAAATTTTAGACAGAAATTTCAAAGCACATGAATTTTGAATTCCACACATTTTTATTTTTGAACATAAATGCATTCTGTAAAAAGATGAGATAAATTCAATATAAATCAAACCTGAAAATACAAAACAGCAATCCTGATCCAATATTTGATTTTTTAACACTTTCATCGAAAACCACTCAGTTTTTCGCTGTTAACGTAGTTTCAAGTGCCAAATTGTGGTTAAATCTAAGATGTTTAAACCTGCAGTGCCTATCAATTTTAAACTGTCTCCTATATAGCTGTATTTCCATAAGATAAGTAAGTTGAAATAATCTGATTGTGTAACACTACAACAGCTTTTTCAACCCCAACCCCAAAGTATGAAATCTTAAAATTTGAAAGCACATGAATTTTGAATTCCACGGAACATTTTTATTATTGAACATAAAAGCATTCTGTAAAAAGATGAGAGCAATTCAATATAAATCAAACATGAAAATACTTTCAAACAGTAACCATGATGCAATATTAGACTTTTTGACACTTTCATCAAAAAAAAAGACAGTTTTCTCTGTTAACATAGTTTCAAGTGCCAAATTGTGGTCAAATCTAAGATGTTGAAACATGAAGTGCCTATGAATTTCAAAATATCTCCTATATAGCTGTATTTCCACAGGATAAGTTGGTGGAAATAATCTAATTATGTAACACTACAACAGTTTTTTCATCCCCCCCCCCCCCAGTATTGAATCTGGTACACTGTTGACCAATCATAGGTCACCCTGTTCACTCTGGTCTGTCAAATGATTTACAATGGTGATGGTGCCTACAACTTTCCTGGCAAACAGATATGAATAACTGTCAACACACAGACCATTCATTGGCATTTATGTTATCTTCTAATACGAGAGGCCATGATAAACGCAAGGTGTCCTTTTCTAGCTCAGAAACAAAGTCATCACCAAAAAGCAAAGTTTACAGAGGTCCTCGGCTGGAACCCAAACTGATTACGATTTGCCCTCCATTTCCACCACCGGTGCCATAGAGATCAGGGATGAAATTCTACTAAAGCCTATCTGGATTATCGCCCTTATTTTTCATAAATACACTAATAGCCTACGATTTCTTCAGTATTCCAAAGGATACTTTGGTGACTATGTTGTCCAATCTCCCTCCTGCACAACTGGCAAGTGTATAGCACACCGGAAAATGCCTATGAACTTTCTCGGTCAACACCAGGATTGAAAACATGGCCGCCAGGTTAGCGAGTCAATGTCTTACTCGCTCAGTCTCTGCGACTTTCAACTCAATTAGTTTTCAATAGGATTACAATCATGTCAATTAAGAACTAGGGCTGTGTCGATGCACCCGCAGCATAAATTGTTTGGAGCAAAGACTTAAAGGTGAAGCAAACAAATTAATATGTAGTACCTATTAATAAGTTTCATTGTCTCTCTTTATTAACTGAAGAACATACGGTGATACAGCTATATTCTGTATCGATACAAATATCGCTGGAAAATATCGATACATATTGGTGTATCAATACATCGTCACAGCTCTATTAGGAAGAAAAGTGGCAAGGAGTAGGGTCGCCTGTCCAACCTGATGGGTTTTCTCACGGTACTCAGGTTTCCTCCCACTGTTAAAGACCACTATGCGCAGGCGAATTATTGAAATAAAATAAAACCATATGTTAGTCACGAAATGACCTAGTTTGTGTTGAGTGGACTTAAACCCCATCTCTCTCACTCTCTCTCTCTCTCTCTGTATTAGGAACACCCAAAACTCAGAATAGAATGGTATATTTATTGGTGATATTTTTGTGTTTTTAATGAAATTATTTTCAGGGTGTAACTGGTAGTAAAGCCAGTTTAATAGGAACAGAAAATGATGACAAGGGGGAAACTCCCAAGAAAAAAGGCAAGAAGAAAAAGACGAAGAAAGGCCTTGAAAAAGAAGAATTTGGTGACACAATACTTGCAGCTGATTTGACTTACATTGCGGATGATGTGGTGGCAGAAAGACAAAAAGAAGAAGATCGAAGTGAACCTCATTTTAAATCATCAAATATTTTACGCAGTCAACCAACAGAAAAACTTTATATAGAAACAAATCGTAAGTTGATTTTATCAATGTGGCTTTTATTCCGTATTCGCCTAAATTTGATTTTGTGTAATCCAAGATTTATCTTGGACATGATCAGGTGTTCCGAATACTGAACACAGAAGTTATTAATTTAGGATCTATTTATTTTCCAATGAACAACTTAAGAGTACCGGGTATACAGTTCTATCTGTACAGATACTATAAGCATGAATAACAATCAACCATTTTCCTCCCGTCACCAGTCTCTCATCTCCACCCCCTCCCATCTCACTCTTGCAGCTGCTAAAACATTGTCACCCCTGACCGTTACCATGACTATATTACAATTAAGAGAGATATTATCAACATTTTGTAGATAAAAAAAATCCATGATAGGCATTCAGTCTGAGCATCATGCCTGGAAAAAGAGTGACCATGGTTACCAGACAAAATGGCAAGCACTACTGAACCTGACATTTTAAACCTGACATGTATAAGAAATATTTACAACAAAACCCACAGAAAGTAGACAAATCAGTGCCACACAAAATGGCAGACTAAGAGTGACAAAGTCTTAATTTGTAGCTGACAATGTCAATGACAGATACCGTATTTTTAGGCTTGTTAAAGTTGCAATAGCATTTTTTTAAGTTATATTTTTAAAATGTATTAAAATAAAGCCCTAAAATAGATTGAACCTATAAACAGTCCTACCTTGTTAAAGAATAATCCTATTAATCCTATAATTCACTATTGCCAGTTGAGAAATTGGCAAAAATATCATTTTCAACTTCAAATCCAAACGTTTGAAGATGGCCGTCCATGGAGAGGAATGGGAAAACAAGGGAGGTAATTGAGTAACTATTTCTTCAATCAACCTGTGTCACCCATTATAATGCCCCAAAAATTTTGCCCATGATCGTATAATAGTGAGTTGACAACCTTTTGAGCAAAAGACATAGAAATAATTATGTTTTGACTTTCTTAGAAAATATGAAATTTCGGCTTTAAGCTTCAACCAATCTGTTTGAATTACAGATCTATATTTCTTTTTGTTTTGTTTTTTTTAATACTTTCGATGGCCTACACTACAAGTTATCGTAGGAGTTTGTGACAGCGGTCAAACAAGCGTCTTTTGACCCTATGATGGCAGACTTTGATAAATCAATCAGCTTTGACGTTTCTAGTAGTTTACCGACTGTATCATGCATTTATAAAAGTCCAAGATATTGCCGTAACAGACCGTTTTATTTGCTAATCCCTCACATCATACAGATCCTAGTGTAGTAAAGACAAGTAAAACAAAATTTTGAACTATAAAAACGAAACGAAATAGGATCTGTGTTTTAATCAGATTGGTCTTCCACTCCTGTTTCGGGATCAAAAAGCTTTCCTATTCTATTTTCAGGTGGTTTTAAGGGTGAAAATAAATCGAAACTTGCCAAGAAATGGGCGGAAGAAGAAGAAACGAAAGCTGAGGCATATGTGGAACCTTCGAGTAAAACAACCATGGAATTTGGTTTACAAACTCATAAAGTGCTAAAAACATTTTGTCTATTTTTACATGGCCTTCTGGCTGGTATAGCACTGTGGCATATCATTGTGGTATATATATTAAGTGACCATGATAACACCGATTTCTTGGAACACTATCGCCCTCTAGCCCTTCCTGTTCAGTGCATGTTTTATATATTGTTAGTACTGTGTACCGTCTCAGCTTGTGATAGGTAAGTTATAGTCTTCGTAACTTTTATGTTCGTACTCAGGCCTGGAAATAAGGGTTTTAGATGTACCTGACAAAATGTCAGGCACTAATGAAATAGTACCTGACATTTTCAACTTGTATTAATAATATCAGCTAAAAAGACAAATCAGTGCCAGACAAAATGACAGCCACCAGGACAGAGATGGGATTTCAAAATTTTTCTTGTCGGACATTTTTACCAAAAATAAAGGGACATCACTCTTATCTTTTTTTTTAAGAAGGCAGTTTTTAGACCAAACAATAAAATCACGTGTCAACAAAATATTCAAATTCGTACGTAATAAAAACAATAGGTGCACTTCGTTATTTTTCATATCTAATTCCCGTACGTATGCCAGTAATAATATTTCTAAAACATTATGTGATGTCGTAATACAATAGAATGAAAGCCGACTGCTCACTACTGTCGATCCGTACTGTTTCAAATTCCTCGAAAAATACTGTGTTTTCGGGTCATTTAATTCGATACATTCTTCAGCGGAAGTCCGGCATTCGTCTTATGATCCGTTTCGGCTTATATACGGAGGATAAAAAATGTTATACCCATACTTATTTCTTTATTTAAAAACATAAACCTCATTGAAAATATGATCATAAATCCGACAATATGCCATCAAAATAGAATCTTTTCTTCGACATTAGACGCGTGAAATTAGTCATGTTTTCATTCGGAATCTGTCGAGGTTTACCGAGTGTTATTCATTTCATAGTTTCACGAGTTTCGCGAGATTTCTACTTTCGTTTAAAACAAGGACAACTTTGCTCTGAAAATTCTAAATACGCTTCGAACGACGCAATTTTGATAAGTCGGCAAGTTTACCCAATATGTAAACCTATCCGCATCGCAATTTTATAGGCATACATGTAGGTACATTACATTTACCGTCATACAGCCGCGGCTGGATGTAGAGTAACGGAATTCACCGAGGTTTGCCGAGTGCTATAACCATGTGCGATCAAAAACTATAACCATGCGATCAGAAACAGAGTTAGCAAGGTCTATTTTTTTCAGATATATATATGTGTGTGTGTGTGTGAAATAGGTTTATTTAACGCTCGCTTCCACCAGTGATATCGCAGGTTAGGATATGTGAAATATACGACTAATTTCTACCTGCTGTCGCCCGACATCAAGGAGATTATAATAATAAAACATCCGACAATGGCTCAATCACGTAGATTAAGTTTATAATCATTGTTGTTGTATTGATACATATCCCGCCAAAGGAGAAGCAATGACTTCTGTTCAGGATTGGATTAATGAATTGTCCGATAAAGGATTAAGGCAGATTAACTAGTTAATCAAGGTAGGTGTTAGGTGGTATAACACGATAAATATGTTGATCACTTAATTACCTAATCAATCCAGCCTATTATCAACGATAATCGGATTGAGTGGTAGTAATACACTCAGTAAACTATATTAATTTTGAATATTATTCACCATATCTTGATGTCGATTGGGCATATTTCCGGTCGGACAATTTTGTGCGTTTGGAAATTGGCGTCGGACAAGTCCGGAATATACAGGCAAAATCCCATCCCTGCACCAGGACCAGAGGTTTTGTGCCTGAGAAAGCTTGAATCTGTGCCTGACATTGTCAATGACAGGTGCCTTATTTCCAGGCTTGCCCATAATGATACTTTAGAGAATAACTGCTTATTAAATTAGATTCCCTTTAGGTATATGTGGGATATCTCTGGTTGGTCAGCATTAATTAAGTGTCGTTGTGTACATGTATATATTGTCCTGTTATATTTTATATTTTATCATTGCTTGATAATGACTAGCTAAACGTCGCTCAGTAATAAGCAGTAATTCTATTTCATAAAATTTGTGACCTGTATATTCCAGTTCAATTACTAAATGTCATTGAAACAGTTTAACTGGGAAGTAGTTTAGGAAACGATCCAAATGGATCAGTTATAAATTCATAGATACATTCCCAGAGAAGTATTAATCGGGTGGCTATTTCAAATAAAAGTAAAGCAATTATGGTATGTTTGGAAAGTACAAATATCCAATTTTACTAGAAAAATACTGGATTCCCCGAAAAACACTCATGGAGTGCATACAGGACAAAAATGTAAGGTTTCCCCTAAATGTTCTGCCCTGGACAATGAAAGTGAAATTAAAAGTTTTGCCCTGGACAATGAAAGTGAAAGTAAATATCATTTTATTTTGTGCTTTCTATTATAGATGTGATGTTGGTAATACCAGTGGTAGATTTTTCCGTAAAGCTGTATCTCTCCAAAATACAGCTATAGCCATTTTAATTTATTTCCTGGCTTTGATTCTTTCTGTCAGTATCATCTCTACAGAAGATAAAATAAATCTGTTTAGCACAAAACCCGAATTATGGGAAAATCCTCAGGTAAGTACAGCGGCCATGTTAAATTGCTAGTGCAGACTGAAATTTAAAGATGCATTATGTAAGAGCTAATTCTGCCCATTACGATTTAGACATTTTTTCACAGACAAGCTTATAATCAACTCTCGACTCTCTAGACCATTCGATGGAACAGATTGAAACGTGGTCGTCTTTTAATGAATGAATTAAAAATGGTGAAGCGAAGCTTAGTCTCAATTAACAAGCACCACATTGCTATGAAAATAAACAATCTATGCCAGATCTTGCAAAAACTTCAAACTGTGGTAACTTCGCTCAGACAAAAGTAATTTTCAATATAGTCATTCACTATCTATTTTTGAACTATTATAGCAAGAACGGTCAGCTCTTTATCTAAATCTTACATAATGCATCTTTAAAATTATGTGGCTAGTGAATTAATTTCTCAGTTAACTTGTGTGTGTTTGATAATTACTTGCTTATAAACAAAGAATTTCTGATGTGCAAAATTTTGAAATAGCAAACTTGGCATAAAACTACTAATAATATTAAGTTCAGGAGAACTGCACCACACTTTTCTGCTCCAATTGGACTTATGAAGATGGGCAGTCCTATCGCATACTTTTATATTGAATTTCATCTGCCAAGAGATATTTTGCGTGCATGATGTCAATGTGTACACAGGACCTTGGTTTTTTTTTATCCCATCCGAACAACTAGACAGCTGTCCTTCTCAGACTCTCTGTCCTGCACCACTGACAAGGAAAAACCATGCCGGAAAATGCCAATGAACTTTCTCGGCCAACACCGGGATCGCACTCACAACCTCCAGGCTAGCAAGTCAGGATCTTGTTCACTTAGCCACCATTACTCCGAAACCCAGAAGAAAATCCTGCGGAAATTTAATGAAAAGCGGTTTAACAGCCTACGTTTCTGCACTCTCTTCAACTCTTAAAATACTAACAAATCAAGTGAATCACTCACTGGTTTGTGAACAGTCCAAGGCCTGATGTTTTTCAGGATTCGCTCAATATTAAAACAAAAAAGGGAGACAATCTGCAAAAAAAAATGGATCATTTCCCAAACTTGGCATGACATCATAGCAGCCATCTTGGAATTGTGATTTCATATCGAAAGTTTGTCAATCTATGCACCATTGTACAAGGAACAAACATGTCTAGTGGCACGTTTATAGTAATTGAAATGGCAAAGCTGTAGGATTTTTTTTTTTTTGAAGATTTCGCTCCCGTGGTAAACAAGATGGGTAACACCTGGCTCTGAGTTCCGGGTCCAAAAAATACAAATCAAATACATTCTTTAAAGCAAATAATCAATGTTCTTTTTTTTATATAATTTTAGGAATCAGAAAGTGAACTTTCACTATGGAAGACATTAAATACAGTTCGCGGTGTGGCTGTTATTCTAGGTTGGGTTGTTTTAGCCATTGCACCAAACTCTGATCGCCTTGGTGATAATCTTCGTGAAGGAGATGACGATGAAATACTCGGAAAAGATGTAGAGTTGTCAGGAATAACTTCAGCTTAGTATCAGTATTAATAAAGGCCTAAGGCTTTATTTATTTATAAGATTGCAACTGTTTGTAGACTCCTCAGCAGGATATAGTAATATAGACCTTATTTATTTATACGGTTAAGATTGTAGTACATACATATAAAATCTCCAGAAGGAGACCTGTTAAAAGGAATAAGTTACTTCAGATGTCATCGACATTAACAAGATTTTTAAAAGGACAAAAAGAGAGAAAGAAATGGGGTCGCCACAAACTAGGTCATTTCGGGACTAACATGGTTCAATTTTATTTCATTAATTCGCTTGTGCATAGGGGTCTTTAGCAGTTGGAGGAAACCGAAGGACCTGGAGAAAACCCACGAGATTGGACAGGCAACCCTACTCCTTATCCCGTACAACCGGGGATTCGAAACCACAACCGGGTGACTCAATGACAGGCTTCATGATACAGCACGCATGTGCTAATCAATCGGCCATCCAACCCCCCAAAAGGATGAAGAGTAAACCATTTATATATAGACACGCCAGCAGAAGACAGGCCTTATTTATATATACATGTAGACACGCCAACAATGAGATGTGTTGATATAGGCCTCATTTATATACAGAAACTCTAACATGGGACCTCTAGGCTAGTGATCAAATGTCTTACTCATTGGACCACTGAGGCTCCAGATAAACAAAAGAAGCCTATATATTAGAGAGGTTTCGCAACTTTACATTTACACTTACATTTACATCTAGAGGGTTAAACGTCATCAGTTTTTGTGACGTATGACGTGGAGTGCTCGTCATAAAAGTGTGACTGATGTATAGCACTCTCCATAACTGTACGTTCACAACACTTAGCTTGTGTCGCCACCTACTAAGTGTAAATGTAACTGTGAATTTAGCGAAACGTCGTTCTGTACAATTACACTTTTGGTTATCTAAATGTAAGTGTAACTGTTAAGTTGCGAAACCTCTCTAATATATAGTAAAAATAAACCAGGTACCTTTAAATGTTTTTATTGGGTGCCCATTTTGTGGAACATTTCCATAATGCCAGATTGCCAGGGCAGTTATAAGGTTACATGGGAATAGTTCAGGTAGCAATACAGTAAGATATATTATGCTGTTACTAGAATTATTATTTGTCCAAGACTGTACATTCAGAATGAATATATATTTTATCTAATTTTGTTTTAATGTAGTTGGTGATACTCTTAATAAAACTGTAATTCCGTATATCCGTCCAAATAAATTTGTATATAAAATTTTATGCTTTTTGTTAAAATTATTGGAGCCGATTGGAATTTAAATGGGGTTAGATGCCCTACTTTTCTTCTTTACTCAGGTTAACAAAGATGGTCATGTAGCCTACTTTTATTTCAAATTCCATCTTGTCAAGGGTTCTTTCACATCAATGTGTTTCACCCTTTATTTCCAGACATGTCCTTTGTAAGTTGGCAAACTTCTGACCATGAATATGACCAATTTGACATCAAGATATGGTGAATCATGTTTAGAATTCCCCAAAATATAGACGGTTCACATTACACATTATTTTAATCCTTTTCCAATCATAGAGTAACAAGACATTTCGTAGGCTATAAAGATACATTAAATTATATACCTACGAAGCACAGCATATTTTAAGCTATCTATAAACAGCAAGTAACTTATTTTCCTTAACAAACTACTTTCCAACATTCTCGGATTGAATATGACAAAAGTAGTAGTATGGTTCATTTTTGGCTCAAATCATGTGTCGTGATGAAATAACATAACGTGGAAACCGGCCATGCCTGTTTACGAGTGACTATGCCATCGATGTATACCGAGTCGGTATCATGAACTATTCTAATCGTAGTACTGTACACTTCCGTTTTCTCTCGTGCAGAGATATGTTTTAAATCATTTATCGTTTGGTTATATTCATGGAAAATTTGCTATTTAGTTCATATTTCAATAATTCACTTTTGCGTAGGGGTCTAAAGCAGAGGGAGAAAACCCACGAGACTGGACAGGCGACCCTGCTCCTTGTCACATACAACCTGGGAATCAAAACCACGCCAGTTGACTCAATGACAGACCTTATGGTACCCAACCAACCTGTCTAGACCTTTGGATAGAACATAAAACACCTGGTGCCGTGTTAATGGGCTTAAATCCTATGGGGGCTGGCTGAAAAGTATAGATCAATTGAGTTGAAACAGACTTTTGCCACTATCAAGTACAATCATTGAATGAATCAGAGACATAAGAACTGCAACTGTAGTGTTATTGTCTTTGTATAAGCCCATCTTGTGAACCTACCCATTGAAATCACCACAAATGACAAAACTGGCTGAAGGGCAGTCATCAAGTACCTGCAACTGAAAGGACTAACCCCAACTTTTTTGGGTGGCTAAAGAAAATTTCTTCCTAACCAAAATCATTGGCAAAGCAAACTATTGATTTTGTACAAGTCTTTTACAGATAGGTGTAGAAATTTGAATATTTCTATCTAAACTTTTTTCCAGAATAATTGGAAAATCCAGGTCATCCAAAAATCCTCGCTACATGACGATGATTAGTGAGAGAAATGGAGTTTAATGTCAACTTGACACAAACTATTTAATTTTCGGACTAAAATGTGGATCAATTTTATTTTAACAATTCACTTGAGTAAGGGTCTTTATCAGTGGGAGATAAGAGAGGATAAGAGAAAACCCATGAGATTGAGCAACCTTGCTCTTTGCCACATACAAGCAGAGAGTCGAAAATCACGTCCTTTGTCTCAATGACAGACCTTATGTTTTCACATGCATGCGTTAATCCAATAACCAAGCTCTCACCTGTTGATGGGAAAGGGATGAAGAAGAACAACTCCATGATGTGTTTTTTGACTAACATTTTTAATATTATTATATTAGGGTAGGAGATAAATCTGTATGTATATCAACAAAGCACAACAAGTTATAATTATATACATATACATTATACATCATAATAAGTATTATTGGCACATATGTTAACTTTAAGCCCTGTATATACCACACTACTTCTGTTGGATTAACTGTCTTGCAGGAACCAATATGTGCCTCTGCATGAGACAGGGTATTCTCACCTTATCTAGAACATCTGAAACCACTTCTCATTTATTTGGAAATTCCACATAGCGAACCATGTGTGATAGTATTCCAACAAATTTATCTGTCCAAATTGCACACAATTTTTCTCCAAGCTTTGAAAGTTCCAGCGAAATATTGTATAGTATATACACTGGTCTTTTATATTACAGGCATTAAACTACAATTATTCCTAATATTAAAACAGTAAATTTAAGACATAATTCTAATATTTTACTACATTTATATGCAGTATTAACGATGCTAGAAATATATCGAGTTATCTTTCCCTTGGTAATAACCAGGGGATGATTACCACTATTACATAAGGCCCTGGCAACACCATTAAACCCATCCTCTGTGGAATCCTTTGGTTATGCTCCATTAAATAGAATGATACCACTAAGGATACTACCCTCAGTATCCAAGATGGTGTTCTATTCTACACCACTAAGTAGAATGATACCATTGGGGATACCGAGGGTGCTTTAGGCCATGTCATCTTTCAAAAATATAGACCTTAAAAAGTCCTGACAATACCATTATGCCATGTTGCATTCCAAAAACATGGAGTCCATGAAGCATCATGGCTAATTTGTTGACAAATAAAATGTGGTTTGTATGTTTTGTGAAACACACCAGGCATAATAGAATGCAGTCAGTTGGATTACACTCATATCACTGGACATTAATATACTTTAAGCGAGAATTTCATATGTTCTAAGAAAGTCAAAACATAGTTATTTCTCAAGTTTTGCCTTATAGGTTGTCAACTCACTATTATATGATCATAGGCATTATTTCCCATACTTAAAATTTCATTCACACCAGAAATATTAACACAATAACCCCCCTTGTTCTATTCCCCAAATGCAATAGTTTTCTTCACACATTTGAATTTGAAGTTGAAAATGATATTTTTGCCAATTTCTCAACTGGAAATAGTGAATTATAGGATTATTCTTCAATGTATTTTAATACATTTTAAAAAATAACTTAAAAATATGAAATCCTCGCTTTTAAAATAAGCTCAATGGAGTTGAGCAGGAAAACTTAAAGTTCAAACCCAGGGAAGATAACTCATCATAATGTTTATATTTGTATTAATGTCATCATCACTCCATCCTATGACAATCTTTGGTTTGACTACTACAGATTTATTTATTTCCCTATAAAGATTTTAACTGAACTATTCGTTACACATTGAATCACATTGGGTAATTAATACCAGCTATCTCCCCTTCCCCCTATCCATCAGGACACCCAAGCCCATGCTCGATTGTCAGTCTGGTATGTTTCGAATTGACAGAGATGCAATCGAGTGACATGGACTTGGGTCCAGTCTCAATTCTGCCCGCCCAGACAACTGAGGTGGTGTGAGCAGAATTGAGACGTAATTAAACACAACCAATATATTTGATCTGGTTGCATACGTTGCAGCCAGAAATCCCCCTTTTCGCTTCATTGTCACTATTTTGGGGATTGAAAGATTCCAATTCCGGAACGTTCAATCGAGTTCCCCTTCCTCCCTCACACACAAGACATGGTCTCAAAATTTGTAAAACTTACAGATTCTTTGAACTTGGAATTTTAGATGATCTAAGTTTTATCTATACTCTCTTGAAGGGGGTTATAAGGGGAGATACATAAACCTACATATTAGCAAGGACGTGACATTTCTTGAGTTGAATACCATGAAAGGGAGAGAAACCCATCCACATAAATAAACATGAAATCGACGTCATTTGTACACAATTCTATTCCTAATTCTTCAAAAAACATTATACATGTATATATATATACTTTTATTTACGATCCAAGTTGAGTTCTAAAATCTATATTAATAGCTTGTCTATTTATTTACAAGTTAAAAACTAGATTTAAATAAGTTAAATCTGACGAAATTTAAACGCTTATTTTAACACTGGAATGAACTTGATTCAATAGGGAAAAAAAATACGTGCACCATTTATAAATTATAGCACAACACATTAGAACACCTGAGATTGTTTAATGGACCAGGTATATAGCTTAAAGGCTCAATACCACTCTTGTTGCAACTGAATAATATGTCCTAATCGTTATTCTGGTCAACAATTTGTATTATTTTACAATATTCCAATTAATTGATGATATAAATTTCATCTTAACATACCTAATTTAAACAAATTAGAAAAATTCAACTAAATGATTTGAAAAGATTAACTTAAACCTTTTCAAATGTGACTTGGATTTTAAAATATTTTCGAACCCTCTGGACAAGTAAAATAGGATGTAATGGATAAATTACACAACAGGTAGGACACTTAAACATCTAGTACTTAGAATAAGGCTATTATTTATTTTCTGGTGCTGCCAAGCCAGCAAGAGTGTTATTGTCCCTTTAATATACTAGTATATTATTATATTATACTCATTCGTTTAGCTGTCTTTATATACTGTATCGTGTAATATTAATTTCTCCTAATATAAACTACGAGTCTGTTTTCTCTGTTGTCAAGTCTGTACACTTTTATACTTTATTGTTTTTACCATATTTTCTCGTCACATGGAGCAATCCGTTTACAATAAACAATGGGTGTGTAATCATTATATCTTCTTTGATTGGCATTTAGTAGTTGAACATATTACATGTAACACAAGGTACAATTTTATGGATACACAATCACTGAGTTTTGATAAAGACGTGAGTATCCCCGTCGATACTTCGCTTGGTATCAAACTTAGTAAGGGTTTATCCATAAAATTGTACCTTGTGTTAATCGTAATTTCTCGTCATATGACGCGATCCATTTACAATAAACTATGAGTTTGTTTTATCATGTAATTATAATTCCTTGTCACACAAAGGTCTACATTTTCAACAACATGTGTTTTTCTTCTGTTTGATTGTCAGTCTCAAAGCTTCTTCAAGTTATACAGAATCCTTCATTAACAGTAAAACTAAACTCGGCATTTAAAATTACATTCAGATATCGTAAGTTCTAGTAACAGCGCTTTTTTTTTACAACAAAGTTAACCATAACAGCAAAAATGAAATGGGATTTAACATCCTGTTCGGCACCAATTCAATAGGTAAGCGTTTTTTACCGTCCACCAGAGCCTGGTCTTATGACGTCATATGTGTATTGTGGGTTAGGATAAGGGCTGTGGCCTGCAGATTTCGTCACAGTCTCGAGATGTAGACAGGGCTAGCCCTAACCCTAACCCTGGGCCAAGCCTAACCCTTATCCTAACCCACAATCCACATATGACGTCATAAGACCAGGCTCCGGTGGACGGAAAAAAACGTTTACCAATTCAATAACTGAACGAAGGTAAACAGTGTAACAGTTGACGAATCTTTGCTATAAAACTATCTATAATAAATTTATGCCTAATCTGTAACAAATCTAATATCTTCCTAGAGATACATGTAAACTAACAGATTTCTCTTGTTTGAATTAGGGGGGTTTGATGGCCGAATAGTTAGCACATGCGCGCTGTATCACAAGGTCTGTCATTGAGTCAACTGGCATGGCTTCGATTCCCTGGTTATATGGGGTTTTCTCCCGGTCCTCTCTTTGTTAAAGACACCTACGCGCAAGCAAATTATTGAATTAAAATTGAACCAGGTTTTAGTCCCGAAATGACCTAGCTTGTGTTGAGTGATCGGTAAACTCCATTTCTCTCTCTCTGTCTGATTCATTTGCAGATAGCATGTTATTTCCAAAAAACAAATTTCTTCACTTCTAAACTATAGTAAACTGATATGAAATTAATCATAAAATAAACCAAATTTGCCTTGTTCACTACGCCAAATTTCCTAGTTTTACAATAGAACATGTCATATATTGATGGTGATACATTATATTCTGATGTACAAGAGTAAGGCCCGCTTTCTGTGAATTTGTGGTATCCAGAACAGTTCGGGGAATCCCATGTAAATAATTAACTTGATTTGATATTTGGTTTTTTCTTGCAATGTCTATGTATATTCTGTAAATATAAGTGAAGATTTCTCTTTACAGAATGGAGCCGACATTGTTTAGTTTCAGTGGCAGGATTTTCATAATAACATGTCTAAAAAATCTCCCATCTGCACACTGAATTTGAATACACATCATAAACATTTTCACCACCAGAAACATGTACATGGAAAGCGGGCCTTAACATTTGATTGATATATTAACCCAGAGTCATAAAGAATGACTGGTCAATTGAGACAATTCCCTAACTCGTTCTATATATGGCTA
Source organism: Patella depressa (assembly GCA_948474765.1). Classification (NCBI taxonomy): domain Eukaryota; kingdom Metazoa; phylum Mollusca; class Gastropoda; family Patellidae; genus Patella; species Patella depressa. Next base: position 11,408,554 of record OX419720.1, read on the forward strand.
TGTATATTGAGTGATATGTAATGAAATTCTAAATGAAATCATATAATAAATAGTTTATTCTTCAATCTAAAATTATAATAATTATTATATTAAATACAAGGCAATATTCATAGACATAAACAATATCTTAAACATGCATCATGTAAGATTTGGATGTATTTTGACCAGGCAGTGCCTGTGTGAGTTCATGTCAGATACTTGTATTTTGACCAGGCAGTGCCTGTGTGAGTTTATGAAGGACAGTTGTATTTATGACCAGGCAGTGCCTGTGTGAGTTTATGTCAGATAGTTGTATTTTTGACCAGGCAGTCCCTGTGTGCGTTTATGTCAGATAGTTGTATTTTTGACAAGGCAGTGCCTGTGTGAGATCGTTGTATTTTAGTATTATGAATAATTCTTACTCCTGATAAAAATGTGTTAATTATCAACCTTAATACTAGAAACAATAGTCCAACAAATCATGAAACAAAAACAAGAATAAAAACAGATTGATTTAATAATTGGAAGAATATCAGAAAAGTACTCGAGAAGCAACTACGGTAATAAACTTACAATAAAATCTTACTTTGTAATCTAAGGAAATATTGACCAAGGCAATATCAAGTTAAAATGATATTTAAATTCACAGAATTTTTTACAGTGACAAATAAATCATGTTGACCAGTTCACTAGGTTTATGTCATATACCTCATTTCTCACTCCCCTAAAGTCGTCACTCCAGATAGTGACAAAGAGTATAGAGCCTACGCATATTCTTTCAAGATCATGGAAGATCAATTATAATATTTGCTTTCGAATTGTCACATATCTACAATTTTTTCATGCCTTTAAATTTGAGATACATGTAGATGCACAATAAATTCACATTAGTCAATGTCTACAATTTGCCCAACAAAGATTTTATTTCATAATTAAATCTTAGCTACTGGCATCCTAAGCTTTGATAGCGCAGTCACAAAAAATGGAATGGTAGGTGGAGTTATCTCCCTTTACTAATGTACATTGAATACAATCTGACTGTTTATTTCTGAATTTACTAATATTAAATGAAGTACATGATGGACATTTAAAACCTACACCCACAATTAACAAAATCTCTACAACTATTTATTTTAAATTTCACCCAATGTGAGAATGAAACCGGTTTCATTAGAGAATGTCTTTGCCATAGTTCTATCCAAACTAATCAACAACACTTTTTGCTAGATAAAATGATTCATTGTCTGTCAATCGTTTTTTAAGTAACAATGGGGATACTCGATTGAATGTTCCAGAATTAAATTCTCTCAATTCTGAAACTAGTGTCAATCGAGTGAACAGGAGAATTTCAGAGTACAACGCATGTGCCAACTGCATTAAAAATATCTCAACCAATCATGGCAGCTGAAACATATTTGTTACATATTTCTACTCACACCACCTCAGCTGTCGGGACTGACAGGACTGAATTCCGTATCACTTAATTGCAATTCTATCAATTCGGGACGTTCCAGACTGACAATCAAGCATCCCCTATATGATTATGCAGGGGAGGTAACTCTAACAATGCATGGTTATATTCATATATTCACAGGAATTTAACTAATGTCAAGTAAAATGACTGCAATTTAGTAGATTTGATGTCTATTATTCAACAAAAATAAATAAAACTGTAACTCTATAATACAGGAAGACAATATCAAAGTCTCACCCGAGATTAGTGTAAAATACTCTATAAACACAAACCCGACTGTGATAATCATGTGATTAAGTCTGAAGCCAATCAGAATCTCATCCATGTAGACCCTCTAATACCATGAAGATAAATATTCAAATCTTTTCTTTATCGTGGGTTTTGATTGGTAGATCAATCTGGAGTGCACCAATCACAATCTGTGTATTACTAATCATGTTTAGGAGAAATTTAACTAGCATTTCCTCATCCATTTTGTTTTTATTTCATCTGTAGTGTCAGAGAGAGAGAGAGAAATGGCATTGACATCCACTCGACACAAACCTGGTCATTTCAGGACTAACATAATATGGTTTAGTTTTATTTCAATAATCCGCATGTGCCTAGGGGTCTTTAGCAGTGGTGGAAAACTGAAGGAATCAAGAAAAAACCCACAATGTTACACAGGTGTGGAATTGAAACCATGCCAATTCAACGCCCATGTATTAACCATTCCGCCACCCAAAGCTCGTAAGTGCAAAAATGTGTAAACAGAAGGAACCCCCGATTTCCTAATGACTAAGCTTTATATTTACCTTATCATTTCACAGGTGCCAAGCATCATATCAAACCTATGGCATTCTAATCTAATTCAGCGCCTTGTCCCCAATGCTAAATTTTACAATAATTTTACAAAGAAGTGGGGAAGGAATCAAAATATTTTTTCCCTGTCTCATAATAATTAGTGCTGTCATGTACATTTAAAGACATAACATTTAAAAAAAAAAAAATAAGAAGAGATTTCCAGAAACTACTGAACAAAGACTTTGCAAGATAATATGCATAGTCGAATCTTTAAAGTAAAAACATGAACATTAATCACATGACACAAAACTTCTGCAGACACACTAAGATCCGGTTCTGCAGATTTAAAACATAAATACATACATTAAAATAATAAATACACTTTTATGCAAAATATTCCCTTATTTACGTTGTATAAGTATCAACATTTTGTATGATATCCAATCTGACTAAAACACAGGGCCCTGTTTCACGAAATTTTAACTTAAGATAAAATCCAATTTTAGTAGATACTTCAATTTTGATTGGCTAAGCACTAAAATCAATCTAATATTATCCAATCAAATTACTAAAATTGGGATCTTATCTTAGTTAAAATTTCGTGAAATAGGCCACAGATCCTATTTCCTTTCGTATTTATAGTTGAAAATTTGTCTTTACTACACTAGGATCCGGAAGAGTTGTCATATAATAGGCATTCTTATTGATGTGAGAAATTAGCCAATAAAACGTGTCTGTTACGATCACTTTTTGTCATTCTCTGCGCGGAACTGTGGGTAAATAACTAGAAATATAGATCTGTATTTTAATCGGATCGTATATCATATCCGACACACACTCTAATCAGCACACGATTGTCATTTCATCATCTGAAAGTAACTCAATCGGACCTCTTGATCTGTTCCTTTCAATGCAGACTTATTCAAATAATTTTTACTAAAATTCTAGTGATCAGCACAATTATTTTGTTGATCTTACTGTACCGTTCTAACCAAAACACTGACATATCACAAATCAAATTTAACAATTTTCCTACATATTTTTACACCTATAATATAATAATTATTCTTTATCTATTGAATTAGCAGTCTTTTTCTTCTAAAACCAGTCTATATTTTTGTTGAGATTCGACTAAATGAAAATATGGAACTATTTTTGCAATCTAGAAACTGTTCCGTTACATGTAGCGACTGTAATATTTAACACCATATATAGAAATAACAGATCATATTGTCCTTGATGTGACTTTCGTTCAGGAGTTCTAAGGCTGGATAAGATACATGTAATCAAGAAACTGAAAGTAGAGATATGTAAAGGGAGATCACTGGTGTAGATCCTGACATATATAACCAATCACTGCCTTCGTTACATTAAATACAGGTAGATCACCTTTATTTTTAAATCACAAAACAACACTTATACTTCTTTTCAAAGAATTCACTTCTTCCCGGACGAAAATCTTTCAAACCAGCACAGAAAATCGTTTGAATGCGATGAGGTGTTTTTTTCACAATCTGTCATTGGCTGCTGTAGCAATATGATTGACAGTTTCTATCCCTCAATTACAAATATCAAAGACACAGGTGAACTACACTTGTATCCTCACCTGTAGGGTCAAATGTCACAAGTTATTAAATAATTGGTGTTATATATATATACATACATCAAGGCAAATGCACATTAACACGTGAAAGACATGGGGTAAACACAATGGCTACGAACTTCTGTTTTCCTTATTCTCCGTATTATCATCCTGACTATTTTTATTGTTCTGTTCCTCTATTTCCTGTTTCAATTTATTACTATGATCTTGTAACGATTTTATTAACGCTTGAACCAAGTCCTGCATAATGTCCGTATCTTTTTCTTCTAACAGTTCAAAGTTCATATTGAACACCATGAAGTGCGTAAATAAACTGTTTATATGACCGTGAATGCCTAACTGTATGGCTTCCTTATAATGAGCGTGAAAGATATGCGCTAACACATGAAATAAACATTTATGTATTTTCTTTACGATTGTTTCAAATGAACTTGGGAAGACTTCACCTGAAATTACAGAAATGAAATTATTAGATCTTATATTCATATTTATAATCTGAAGTTTTAACTGTTCAAATTTTGCACAAAAAAAAAACTGCTAAGCAAAAACTTCTAAGCAAGCCTGGAATGGTTTAGCCTTAACCGATCTTTGTCTCTTTGTCGATTATGATGGTTCTAAGCAAGCCTGGAATGGTTAAGCCTTAACCGATCTTTGTCTCTGTCGATTATGGCCACCATAACCTTATATACAGCTAAGTGGTCACGGTCGACCAAAGTCGACACAATACCGGTAAGAACTCTTTTTATAAGCTGCATTTGGGTATTTAGTTTTGTATTTAATTGATATGTGTGTCAGACAGGAACTTGTCTTGTCAAGGGCATTGAGAATAACGAATCCCCTTCAACGTTTTTATTGGTGTCAAGAGTCTATCACTTATAATTATCTGTCAGTAGTCTTTTGAAATAGGCAAACAAAATATTTCACTTAAGCCTTTATTTAGCCTGACCACTTGACGTAAAGACACCTGTCATAGGCTTTATCAGACACAAATTAATGCACAATATTTTTATCATAATATATATGTTATGTGCAGTGATGGGGATTTCAAATTTTTCTTGTCGGACATTTTTTCTTATATTTAGGCAAGTGTTTTCAAATCACAATTAAGAATCATGCGTCAACAAAATATTCAAATTCATATACTTAAAAGAAAATAGCTGCACCTTGTTATTTTTCATGTTTAATTCCAGTACAGTATTCAAATTTGTGTAATAATTTGTGTGTGACACTAAGATGATAAAATGGTGGAATGAAATCATTGGATGACATTAGAATTAGTTTATTTTAATCACGTTTGAACCAACAATTTTTATTTTATGTATTTGCTCTTTAAATGAAATGAAATGGGGTTTAACGTCCTACTGTTCTGCTCCTACTGGACTAATGAAGATAGGGGGAATTTGCCCTTTAAACTAGAGATATTTGAGCTTTAACAAATACTATTATGAGATACTGTATATATCTTTAACACCAGGTTTTCAGTTGTTCGACTGCTAGAATGTTATTTATAACCTGTGCAAGGCTAATAAATTCCAAGTCTATTTCCCAGGAAATAATCATAATATTATTGTGCTCTTGATCAGCTTTCAAACACCTTAACTGTAGCCAGTCTGTCTCCAATTTTCAATTTTCAAAATTGCTGCATTTACTGTTGATTCTATTTTAGCTCACAAATTTATGTTCTAATTAAAATTTTGTGTAAATTTATCCCATAAAACAACCCCACCCTAGATTTATGTGTCAAGTATGCACAGTTTATAACATGTTTATCTCTAGACACCCATCTTACAATAAACATAAAACTCAAGGTAACATGTTTTAGACAGAAAGTAATTTAAATAGAGAAGTGGGGGGAAAACAGAGGACCTGGAGAAAAACCCAAGAGGTTGAACAGGCGACTCTACTCGTAACATGTTTTTGACAGAAATTAATCTTAAACATACATTATGGAAGAGCAAAAACTGACTTTTGTCGGTCTTCCTTTGAGCCTCAGATGTCATAGAAATTATAAATTAGATCTTTATTTAAACAACAAGCCCAAAATGAACACTGTAGACCCACGGATGGCTTGGATTGGGCTCGGATTAAAACAGGATTTCGTCGACTGATTTAATCACTATGGCGTCGTGGGTGGGGTTTCTCAGTGACGTTGACGTCTTCATACTTTCGGAAATTATTCATAAAAGACAGTGATGACCGAGGCTATAAACAAACTTCACTGGATACCGTTTAAACATTACTTGATGATCGAGACTATGTAGGTGGAGTTAACGCCTGTCAATCAACAATCGATGATTTTACCTACCATTTCTAGTAAAAAATTATAGTGGTAACAAGTTTGTTCAGGATAAAGTTATTTGACTGAAATTTTCAATATATTCTTGTTTCAACATCTATTTTTGAACTTTTATAGAAAAAATAGGTTGCCAGGCAACGAAACATACGCCCACACAGCAGCCAAATCGTCCGGGCAGTCAACAAGAGTTGTCGCATATTAAGGAATTATCAGAAAATCATTAGAATTTGTTTGGTTTTTATAATCAAACGTTTTTTTTTTTAAATCAGATAATAATTGTGACCTCCAGAGGCACAACAAGCTAAAAAGGGTGATTTTTCGTACAATCAGGGGACATAATTCAGAAAGTAATGACCCGATGGGCGCAAATATCGAAAGGAACCAAGACCTTTGGGTTATAAACATACATGTCAAGTTTCATCAAAATCGATTCAAAATTGTGACCTCTATAGGGTCCACAACCTTGATATAACATATTTTCACACTATTCGTGTACAAACGGCGGTCATTTTGTCCGTCAATTCTAATCCGATTTTCACGTAATTCAATCTCTCTCTTCATTACCATGTAACGGTGATATAGTCAAACGTCTTTTTAAATCGGATAATAATTTTGACCTCCAGAGGGACCACAAGCTAAAAAGGGCAATTTTTCGGACAATCAGGGGCCATAATTCAGGAAGTTACGATCCGATGGGCGCAAATATCAAAAGGAACCAAGATCTTTGGGTTATAAACATACATGTCAAGTTTCATCAAAATCGATTCAAAATTGTGACCTCTATAGGGTCCACAACCTTGATATAACATATTTTCACACTATTCGTGTACAAACGGCGGCCATTTTGTCCGTCAATTCTAGTCCGATTTTCAAGTAATTCAAACTCTCTCTTCATTACCATGTAATGGTGATATAGTCAAACGTTTTTTTAAATCGGATAATAATTTTGACCTCCAGAGGGACCACAAGCTAAAAAGGGCAATTTTTCGGACAATCAGGGGCCATAATTCAGGAAGTTACGATCCGATGGGCGCAAATATCGAAAGGAACCAAGATCTTTCGGTTATAAACATACATGTCAAGTTTCATCCAAATCGGTTCAAAATTGTGAACTCTATAAGGTCCACAACCTTGATATAACATATTTTCACACTATTCGCGTACAAATGGCAGCCATTTTGTCCGTCAATTTTGGTCCAATTTTCACAAAATTTGAACTCAACCTTCATATAATCAAACGTTTTTTTAAATCGGATAACAATTTTGACCTCCAGAGGGACCACAAGCTAAAAAGGGCGATTTTTCGGAAAATCAGGGGCCATAATTCAGGAAGTTACGATCCGATTGGCGCAAATATCGAAAGGAACCAAGATCCTTGGGTTTTAAACATGCATTTCAAGTTTCAACCAAATCGGTTCAAAATTGTGACCTCTACACTGTTCACAACCTTGATATAACATATTTTCACACTATTCGCGTACAAATGGCGGCCATTTTGTCCGTCAATTTTGGTCCGATTTTGACGAAATTCGAACTCAACCTTCATAACCATGGAACGGTGATATAATCAAACGTTTTTTTAAATCGGATAACAATTTTGACCTCCAGAGGGACCACAAGCTAAAAAGGGCGATTTTTCGGACAATCAGGGGCCATAATTCAGGAAGTTACGATCCGATGGGCGCAAATATCGAAAGGAACCAAGATCTTTTGGTTATAAACATACATGTCAAGTTTCATCCAAATCAGTTCAAAATTGTGACCTCTATAAGGTCCACAACCTTGATATAACATATTTTCACACTATTCGCGTACAAATGGCGGCCATTTTGTCCGTCAATTTTGGTCCAATTTTCACAATATTAGAACTCAACCTTCATAACCATGGAACGGTGATATAATCAAACGTTTTTTTAAATCGGATAACAATTTTGACCTCCAGAGGGACCACAAGCTAAAAAGGGCGATTTTTCGGACAATCAGGGGCCATAATTCAGGAAGTTACGATCCGATTGGCGCAAATATCGAAAGGAACCAAGATCTTTGGGTTTTAAACATGCATTTCAAGTTTCATCCAAATCGGTTCAAAATTGTGACCTCTACACTGTTCACAACCTTGATATAACATATTTTCACACTATTCGCGTACAAATGGCGGCCATTTTGTCCGTCAATTTTGGTCCGATTTTGACGAAATTCGAACTCGACCTTCATAACCATGAAACGGTGATATAATCAAACGTTTTTTTAAATCGGATAACAATTTTGACCTCCAGAGGGACCACAAGCTAAAAAGGGCAATTTTTCGGACAATCAGGGGCCATAATTCAGGAAGTTACGATCCAATTGGCGCAAATATCGAAAGGAACCAAGATCTTTGGTTTATAAACATGCATTTCAAGTTTCATCCAAATCGGTTCAAAATTGTGACCTCTACACTGTTCACAAGCTAAAAAACGTGATTTTTCGTACAATCAGGGGCCATAACCCATGAAGTTACGGTCCGATACATGCCAATATCGAAAGGAACCGAGATCTTAGGGTGATAAACCTATATTTTAAGTTTCATTGAAATCAGATAAAAATTGTGACCTGTAGACTGTTCACAAACAATTGTGGACGGACGGACGGACGGACGGACGGACGGACGGACGTCCGGACGGACGGACGGACGGACGAACAGGGGCGACGACAATATACGTCCACATGAAAATGTGGGCGTATAAAAATGGCTAACTCCTTGTCAAAATATCCCATAATGTATCTTTAAGAGAGAGAGAGAGAAGTGGGAGGAAGACAGAGAACCGGGAGAAAAACACATGAGGTTGGACAGGCAACTCCTACTCCTTTTCATGTACAACTAGAATTTAATTAAAAGTCCAAATTTAGAGTTATATAGTAAAACTATTACAGGGACCTCGTTTTTTTCGTCCAATCTGAATGACTATATGTTCACTGGCCAGCATCTCTGTCCTGTACCACTGACAAGGGGGAACCCGGCGAAAAATCATAATGAATTGTCTTGGTGAACACAGGACTTGCAGGTTAGCTTGCCGACTATACGTATTATGTTCACCGACAAGGTGGGAACCCACCAGAAAATCATAACGAACTATCTTGGTGAAGGCAGTGATCGAACACAGGACCCGCAGGTTAGGTTGCCAAAGTCTTAATCACTAAACCACCAGCGTACCCTATTTCAAACTCAATAATTTGCTTGCACGTGGAGGTCTTTAGCAAAGGGAGGAAACCAGAGGACCCAGAGAAATCCCCCCCCCCCCCGGAGGTTGGCTAGGCAATGATAGACCTCAATAATAACGCCTGCAAGTGCTAACCATTCAACCCATCCCCCCCCCCCCCAACCCCTGGGAACCGAATATTGGGCTTATAATATTTTATAGATTGGTAATTATATTTGATTAATTCTGAATACTACTGAAATGGTCTTGATTTAAACTGTGGATTAGTGGATTTAATAAACTGTCAAAAGACAGCCAAATTAAACATGTTTCACCCTATATCTACAACACACCATAACAAAATGGTGGTGAACACCAAGTTTGACAGGTAAAGGTTCCACCATCAAAAGTCAATAAAAAAACAAAATATTGTTAGGGTTACCAAGAGGTCACAGTATAATGTAAAAGAGGTCAGGGCATAATAAAAACATTACACATGTAGAACATGTACTTTACACCAACCTGGTAAAGTTTAAAGCTGGATTACATTGGGGGAAACGGTTAATCAATTCTAGAAAATTTTGTAACAAATTTTAAAGTCCCCTTCCTAGTTGGAAAATGAAATGACATGAAATGGGGTTTAAAGTCCTACTGTCAGACATACGCCATGCAGAGCGCTAAGAGGGAAATTCTGTACAGAAAGTGGCGCTACAATCTTCTCTTATTTCTAAATCCATCTGTCAAGAATTATTTCATCTGCCAGACCAGACCCTGTTCCTAGAAAGACCCCCTGTCTTGCAACTGAATTAAAATAGAAGGAAGGAACCATAATGAAATAATTTCTATGGTAAAAATAGGCCTAGTATCCAGATAAATTCAAGACATGAGGAGTGAGCAGTTGATGACGTTGCCATTAGCAGCAAGCATGTTATTTATGAGCGTTGCCCATGTACACTGTGAAAATGAAGGACGTAAAACATAGCACATGACACAATTATAGGTAAATACAAGTAACTTGAAGAGTTTATTTCAGTGACGTTTCTACAAGGGTTCTCCTAGCATAGAATGTAAAATATGTGTGTTTGTAAAACGTACCAAATTTAGTAGGAAAGACCGTTTCATCTGTTATTGTTTTCTGTATAAATGACATGACGTAATCTATATATTGTGAGGCTGGATATTTATACTTTTTGCCTTTGTCGTCATGCCAGAAATATTGCCTGAAAAATATTAACAATACATATATATTCATGTCATGTTCAGATAATTAGCCAATCATGTTCAGATAATCAGCCGATAAGTTCAGAAAACCAGCCGATCAAGTTCATAAATTCGGCTGACCAAGCTTATAGATTCAGCTTTTCATGCTCCAAGACTCAGTCGGTCACGTTCAGGACAAAGGAAATGTATATTTGTAGTCGCACCATTAAAATAATCCGCTACACCAAGGTTAGGTCGAGCGTACGCCGTACGTATAGCCTGAGATATCTCAGATATTTACTGGTGAGATGCCAATTAATGTTTCATCAACTTGACAAGACACTTCCGATGGTCGACAAAAAACAAACAGGTCAATTTACTACCAACTGTTTCAATTCCATTCAAGTTGAAAGAAAGACAAAAACATCCTACATCTTGACGGAAATTACTCAACTACTTGTGAAGTTTTTATTCTATCAGGAAGAATTCAACCTGCCAACCAACAACTAAATCTTTTTCACCCGACAACTGTCAAAATATAATCAATTATTTTTTTATATTATCAGAGAGAAGTCTAAATAACAATGATCTTGCAAAAATCATCTTGTTTTGAGTCCAACTTCCAATAAATTGAATAAGAAAAAGATCCGACAGCCATTTAAGACACTTTATCATTATAGTTTTGTGTATACTATCATCACCAGATGACTGTAATAATCGTGATAAAAAACTGTTTCTCTGTGATGGCATCTTTTTAACACACTCCCTGATGGAAATTCTAAATCCTCGGTGTACCGTACACATTTCAACAATCTACTGGCTTCTATTTCCAGAAGGTAATTACCCTTTGCTCAACAAAATAAATTGTAGGATTTTTCCCGAATCACATGTTCACGCCGTGGACGTTTCCAGGGAATTAAGTAGAATGAGCTTTACAGATATAAATGATGAATTCTAGAATGTTAAAATACCCTGGGGGCTGACGGCTTACTAGGACTATTAATAACCATATTTGGTGTTCTTTAATTGAATTGTACATTCTCATATCCTTTAACAGACAGAGAGAGAGAGAGAGAGAGAGAGAAATGGGGTTTAACGTCCACTCGGCACAAACAAGGTCATTTCGGGACTAACATATGGTTTAATTTTATTTTAATAATTAGCTTGCACGTAGGAGTCTTTAGCAGTCAGAGAAAACCCACGAAGTTGGACAGGTGACCCTACTCCTTGCCACATACAACCAGGGATTTGAAACCATGCCAGTTGACTCAATGGCAGGCTGTATGATACAGCATGCGTACGCCCCCCCCCATCCTTTAACAGAAATTGGTTCTCACATGGAGAAAATAAATGATGATAAAAATATTCTGTAAACTACTTACACATTTCCAGGAGCTGTCATGGCTGGACAAGTTTCAGGGGTGCAGTATTCAGAGACAACACCATACATTAAATTTACATGGTCAAAAAATGATATAGCTGAAAAATAACAAACGACAAATGTTATAGCTGAAAAATAACAAACCTAAAATTATATATCTGAAAAAAACAAAAAATGTCAGAATGACAAAAATTTATAATGTGTTTCAAATATATCTATTGTGTTCTATTGAGTTTCAAAATCTATTGTTCCATTGAGTTTCAAATATATCTATTGTGTTCTATTGAGTTTCATATATATCCATTTTGTTCTATTGAGTTTCATATATCCATTTTGTTTCATATATATCCATTTTGTTCTATTGAGTTTCATATATCCATTTTGTTCTATTGAGTTTGGTATCCATTTTGTTCTATTGAGTTTCATATATATCCATGTTCTTCTATTGCAATATTATCGAGTGTCTGTGAATATTATTTTTATTGTCCTGTGTAGTACAAAGTATAAGATAGATTGCCAGGCAACAAAACATACGCCCACAGCAGCTTAATTGTCCGGGCAGTCAACAAGGGTTGTCGCATATTTTTACTTTTTTCGATACTGAAACATTTGTAACACACTAAAATCTGATTAAGAATAACAACTCATTATGTAATTATCAGAAAACCATAATGCATTTGTTTGCTTTTTATAAAGTTTTGCCCCACGCTAACAATTAGTATACGAAACATTTAATATCATGGATTTAGCTGTTCAGTTATCAAAATTCATTGAAAAATCAAAATACTTGTGTATCAGTCTGAAGTCAATCTGATGATATGTTTGACCTCTATAGCGGTTTCTAAGTCTCATGACCTTAAACACGGCGTGTAAATTAAAGTCAATCGGATATTAACTTTGGCCTCTAAAACGTCCACAGGATTTTTTGAAGAGATCAAGGGCCATAACTCTGGCAGTATTTATTGGAAATCGCTGAAAATCAATGTCTCATGACTGTAAACACTATATAAATTCAAAGTCACTCGGATATTAACTTTGGCCACTTGAGCATCCACAAGTGATCAAGGGCCATAACTCTGGCAGTAATTATCAGAAATTGGTGAAAATCAATAGGCTTTTTCGTCTTATGACCTTTAACACTGTGTATAAATTTAATATTAAATTTGGACTCTAGAGCGTCCACAAGATTTTTTGAAGTGATCAAGGGCCATAACTCTGGTAGTTATTATCGAAAATTGTTGAAAAACAATAGGCTTCTCCGTCTCATGACCTTAAACACTGTGTATAAATTTAAAGTCAATCGGATATTAACTAGAGCCTCTAGAGCGTCAACAAGCAATTGTGGACGCCGAACTGACAGACCACAGGGGCAACGACAATATATGGTCACATTTCAAATCTATCCAAATATATTCACAATACTAGTAGACACCAGAATATAGTCCTTATTACATTAGGAAAACGATTTTTTACCACCTCATGCAATGTTACTTTAATTTTCATTGTGTACAAAGTATATACAATAAATACTATATAAATACCTTGGTATATCCAATATTGACAATACTAGTAATGGATGCATATATCATCAGACAAGAGATTAGCATTAATCACAACCCACCCAATAAAATACATATTTCATTGTGTAATATATCAGGTCTGTTTAACTAAGGGGTATATATAGGTATACCTTAGTGTTAGGTAAATAAAACAGTATTGTGAAAGAGTGTATTATATTTACAGAAAACTGTTAAGTATAGCATTTATATGTTAAACTGTACAATTTTCAAACAGAACGTTTTTAAGTGCATGTAGGTAAATTCCACTTGAAGATTATAAAGTAATTGACAATATTTACCTAAAGGTCAAGAATATGAAGTGTGCTTATATTATAACCTTTATAAAACTCAAGTACTGATTAAATAGGATGAAAGGACTAACAAATTCTTGAATCCAAATCAAAAATGAAATGCAGTTTAGCGTACTACTGTTTTTCACCGTCTGGCTGGTGCATTTTTTGCTCTTATTTCAAATTCCTTCAATGTGTACAAAAAGGAAATTGGCTTTTTGTACAATCTGAACAACTTGACACTATCCTTGTCAGTCCCTCCATCTAGTACCAAGGGGAAAACGTGTCGGAAAATCGTGAGGAACTCTCTGGGCAGAGACAGGAAGAGAACTCGAGACCTGTTGGCGATGGAGCTCGCCTCTTACTCACTGATCCCCCACAATGCAACTGTTACGTCAGAAACCTTGCTCTGCACTGGTCCATGTGCCAGTTAAACATATTGTTAAAGCTTTTAATCAATCACTGAATTATTCTACCTGCCCATCCTGGTGCGATTTCTCCACAACCCCTGGATTCAATCCATCCACAGTTAAAGACCTCTATATGAGATAAGAAATTGATTAAATAAAATTCTACTATGTTAGTCCCAAAATGACCTAGTTTGCGTCAAAGGATGAGTGTTAAATGATAAAGCCTGAAATGTTTTATGTAAACTGTGAATGAATTTAGTCAACCAAAAGCAACTTTGTAATTTCAAGATCTGCTGTAACCACTGATAATTAATTCATGCTTAAAGCTACAATGTGATCTACAATTTTTTTTCGTCTACCAGAAAGGATATACCGATAAAAATCATCTGTTTTAAATACATGTAATCAATGACAATGAATTCATGTTTGAATGAAAGACTTTCAGTTTGGGTTTTTTCCCCCATCAAATTGTTTCCCAATGACATACACTAAATAGCAACGACAAAAAAAACACCACCTTTATTTGTTCATAGCATATCTATGGTAATAACTCAATCTCTTCATGTTGTGCTACGAAATTAGCCTACAGGTCATTCATAGGTCTACAACAATAGCCTGGATGTTATTGACTAATGTTCTAGAATAACCAGACTTCAAACAAACATTTATTTGTTTTATTGGGCGTGAGGATGTTGGTGTAAATGAATCAATCAGTGAGTTCTATTATTTTCTTATCCTAACCCTAGTCGTGTGCAACTAGAATCCGCTTATTTTCTTTTATACTACCCTATTGTGGGCAACTGGAATGTACTTCGATATAAACAGCTACTCAAGAGTTTTGTAAGTGGCCAATGCAAACTACCGCTAAAATATTGTAAAAGAAGAATATCTAAAAAATATATCAGCCCATACTTGCTTCAAGATAGGATGAAATGAAAGATAAGTCGCCAGGCAACGAAACGTATGCCCATAGCACCTGGATCGAGTAATCAACATATTTATTCTTACTGGATCTCTAAAAAGAATATTTGTTGACAAATAATGGTCAAATTCCTTTCAGTATTTACAAAATTATGATGAAACGAAAATTTGTCAACATTTCAGAACCCTTATTGCAGCTGGTATAAATGGGACATGGTCAAAATAAGATATCATCACCTCTATTCTTCGCTAGGCTAGATTAAGTTTTTGTCAATGAGGCATTCTAAGGCATATCTAAAATATAAAGCAAGAGTTTATTAGTTTATTACAGTTGATATAATGTTAATTACTGCAATAAATGCATTCAATGGCACTGTACAAAATGAAAGTAGCAAGAGTTTATGAATGGATAAGGTATGATGTCTTGTAAAATAACATGCACCACGTCACAAGTAGAGTCTTCAAATTGAAAGTAGAGAGAGTTTTTGAACGGACAGGAGTAGAGATGGAATGTATATCCGGGATGTCATTAATAGAATGATGTTGTGTAAAATAACATGTTTCACGTCATTAGCAAGATTTAATTGGAAGTAGGGAGAGTTTGTGAAGGGATGTGTGAGAGAGCGTAGTACAATGTCTTGTAAAATAACATGCTGCGCGTCTGTTTAATGTAACACTACAACATTCATGTTTTTTTGTACTAAATGGAGAATAATTTTGAGGTTTCCAAGACAATGATGATGTTTATTTTATTGATTAGCAAGTTAAAGATATGGTGATCTGACAACGAAAAACAACCCGCATCAATGATTGATATCAAAACATGGTGGGAAGAGAAGCAATGTTTCCTTTAGACTCCATTTAGAGTCTGGCAAGTTAAAATGGAATTCCTATGTTGGATCCTGATGTTGGTGGAGAAATTTCATCAGGATTTCCAAACATGTTTTCCCCTTGTCAGTGGTGTAGTACTGAGGGCCAGGGTATAGTCATTTGGATGGGATGAAAAACTGAGGTCCTATGTGCATGTAAAAGGACCCTTGATAATTAGAATTCAAAATAGCAGTAAGCCATAGCACTGCTGTCTGGGCAAAGTCCATCAGAAATGTAGGACCTTAAACCACATCTTATTTCATTTTTTTAATATTTTAATCAGAAGTCTGAGAGAGAGAGAGAAATCGGGTTCATCATCCACTTGAAACAAACTAGGTCATTTCAGGACTAACATATGGTTTAAATTATATTTCAATAATTCGCTTTCGTGTAGTCGATGACCCTACTCCTTGTCACGTACAACCGGGGAATCAAAACCAATCCAGTTGACTCAATGACAGACTTTATGATACCACTCCCACATGCTAACCATTCAGCCATTCCTGGTCAGATGCTAATTTTGTTTTGTTAAATTCAAGGACAAGTAGGCCCATGACTACTACGAGTCTGGTTGAAAATGTTATTGGTCTTTTACCACATACAGATATTTATCTCCCAGAGTATAATCTGACAAAAAATGCTTAATTCAACGCGTAATTATCGGCCTTTAATAAACCAATTGTTTCAAGATGAAGGACTTATTGATAAACTGTAGGCAACCATTACAGCTTTATCGTATGTTTTCCAATAAATTCAGCGTAATATTATCCAGTAGCCATGTTTATCACAGTAACCCGTTGTCAGCAATACGCAACCATATGATTTTATTACACTGTCCAGTCGCTGCAATCCACAGCCATTATTGATTTGACGTCAATTTATCATCAATGAACTTAAATCCATAGAAATGAGCTTTTCAGCAAGTAAATAGAAATTATTTTAAC
This sequence comes from Patella depressa, assembly GCA_948474765.1. NCBI lineage: Eukaryota > Metazoa > Mollusca > Gastropoda > Patellidae > Patella > Patella depressa. The sequence continues at coordinate 11,425,443 of OX419720.1, forward strand.
AGCATCCTTCTTTTGAGTGAATAATCACTTTTTGTATAAAATTCGACAAGTGGTTGAGATTGAGTTAAATTTATCAACTCTTTATGAAGTCTTTTCACAAGGCCACTATTCAGAATTCAATGCGCTTCACAGGACTTGAAATAATGGTTTACTTGTACCTTACTTGTACCTAGTCACTACTACTAAAACCAGGCCCAAGCTTCACAAAGCATTCTCAGACTGAAGTTAAGAATTTAGTCAATTTACTCAACTTTCAATCACTGTTTTTGAGAAATATTTTTAATCGACAAAAACACAAAATTTAGCACAAAGTTTCTTATTAATGTATTTGGTACATTAAAAAACAAAAGTTTTGTAAAGGGCCATGGCCATTGTTAGTAAATTGTAGTTAGGTTAATTCAATTTTTATTCAATTACTAAATGACATTAAAACAATCTGATTAAAACAGATCCTATTTCGTTTCGTTTTAAGAGTTCAAAATTTGGTTTTACTTGTCTTTACTACACTAGGATTTGGAAGAATTGTTATCATTGACGTGTTCTGAATGGTGTGAGCTATTAGCCAATGAAACGGTCTGTAACTGCGACCTTTAGGTATGTTTTGTATGGAACTGTGGGAATCCATTAGTGAGAGAGAGAAAGAAATGGGGTTCAAATTAACGCTTGAATGAATTATTACACACCAATAGACATATGACTCACAGGTAAAATATACTCTTCAAAAAAAGAAACGCACAACCCATTTTTCATCATTTTTTTATTTGAACGAGGTCGTTGTTTCGGTAAATCTTACTTGTTTTTAATGCCATTATGTAAGGATAAAAGAAATTCATTATTGATTTTAAAGGTAGGGTCACCAATTGTGACTGGTCATCCTTTTTGTCGAAATTTTTTATCGCTTGATTGCACCAAGAAACATGAATTTAACAACTTCGCGAGCTTCTCGCATGGAACCTACATCTAAGGTCTTTAAAATCCCGGGGTTCTCGGTTTCCAAATCAGTTGCACATTTAAACACACAAAGACCCAAGTGATGCCACATCTGAACGAAGACCAACGCAACAACGCTATTGGTCGATTACAAGCAGGTGACTCCAAGACAGATGTAGCCAGGCTGCTGAATGTTTCCCTTAGTTCCATTTCTCGCCTTTGGGATAGGTACCGATAGCGAAGTTCAACACGTGAACGCCCTAGCTCAGTTCAAACAAGTTTGGTCCTACTTGTCCTGGATCGTCACTTCCGGTTACGTCATTGGCGTAAATGGTTTTCAACAGCGACCTCTACTGCAGCAGCAATACCCGGACGACGTAGAATCTCGTACCAGACAGTAGGCAAACACCTATGTGAAACCGAATAACGGTGCAGACGCCCCCGTTAGAGCATCTGTTTTGAAATACGCCGACAACATGAAATCCAACTTTAATGGGTTCACACACTGAGGGTATGGCTTCAACAACACCGAAGAGCAGTTTGGTTCAGCGACGTGTCGCTGTTCTTGTTGCAACAAGGCGATAGTAGAGCGAGGATATACTGACGACGAAATGTAATGTTGCGTTTCTTTTTTGGGAGAGTATATAATAATAATAATAATAACAGGTATAATCTTTGAATGGCATTTAGCGATTGAATATAATATAACACAAAACACAGTTCTATGGATAACAATCACTATATTATACACACACGAAATGGGGTTTAATGTCCAATCGACACAAACTAGATCATTTTGGGACTAACATATGGTTTAATTTTATTTCAATAATTCGCTTGCACCTTGGGGTCTTTAGCAGTGCCAGTTGGAGGAAACCGGAGTGCCTGGAGGAAGAATCCATTTGTAACATCAATGCCGATTGGTTAATCAAATGTCTAATCATGTCATATTTTCAAAAGGCGCACGTCTGACCTCTGATGTGAACTCCCGCTATAACTTGTCACGTCTTCATGTAGACGTTTAGGCCATTGAAAGTATAAAAAAACGAAACGAAATATAGATCTGCATACTTTTGTTTTTGTATTATTTCTAGATCCTCACGTGACATTTCCGATGATGACGTAGTATAATGTATTCAACAATTCTTCATTAAGACGGCGAGAGCGGTAGTCAGTTGTACTGGTGGACATGAGATATGCACACTATGTCCCTCTTTTTGATAAATTTTTCACACCCATTCCCACCCACAGTCTTTCACTTGTGTTGATCCCCTTGCTTTCATATTTATCGCATTATTGCTCCCCAATACTTAATACTTCTGGAAGCTGGAGGAACTGACATGCTGAGGATTGGTGTATATTCAACCTTTATTCTGGCATGTTCGGGCTTTAATTTGTTTGCAGCAAAATTCTTTAAGATTATGGGGACAAGATCTTGATAATTTTATCATGTGGCTAAACCAACAGGGCATATAATTACATCTATTTCATTTATCTATATAAAAAATAAAAGCAACAGACATTTTATTTAAATAACAATAATCTTCCGTCCGTCTGCTTACAGTCTTTTAATCTATATTTGAACAACATTTACGATCAGATACGACAGCTAGATCCTTTATGGTCAACCTACATCAACACTTTTTTAACAATTAACCTACGCGTCGACTCTTAACATACATAGGCTAAGTCATTTATGCTTTCTTTGGGGACCAAATTATTATATGCTTCATTTTGTAATCAAATTATATTATTTTTTTTGCTTTGTCGATATCACCGCTTAACAATAACATAGATTAATTGACCAGGACTATTCTCCAGATATTTCTATATCACAAAGTTAGCTTTGTGAATTTTCACATTAAATCAGACAGGCAGACAGAGTGAGACTAAACCTGAAGGTGACGTCAATAGATATATTTCAGTGACTGAACGTTGAGTTAGAACTGTTTTATAAATTTGATATCTTAATTAAAGTGTATTGTCTATAGTAGTGTTCCTGTATAGTTTGTTCAGTCTATATTTTGTCCTGTAGGTAGTTATCAGGTAGCATTTGTTCAACAATATTGAAGGGTAGATCTATTTGACGAGATGTAAACAGGGTTATAACATGTGATTGTTGCCTAGGGTCGTGGGTTAGGGTAAGTGTATGGCATAGGGTTAGGGTTAGCCCTGTTTACATACATCTTGTGTCCTTGAGGAAGTTATGCATTTGGCCTTGCCAAATAGATCAAATATTGAAGCTACTTTGTAGTGTACTGTGATAACATATACCATGTTGTCTGTGGTCTATTAAGAGAATGATAGATGATATAATTAAGATATCAGTAGTTATAGTAAATAATATATAAGATAGCAGGTAGACTATTTGTGGTTTAAATAAGTCAGTGATTAATGAATGACCACTGGGGTCAAGAGATATCTAAATACTCACTATGTGTAGCTAGCCATTCGTTATAATCTAAGCTAGGAGGTAAACAGACTAATTTAAAGAGATCAGCTTCGGTAATTCGCTCCTTAATACAATCTTCTTCTAGATATTGTCGCTGTTCATCAGAAGCTGGGGGAGTAGGGGAATCTTTTTCCTTTCTTTTTCCCTTCCTGAAAAATACAAATTAAAAAATCTCTCAATAAAATAATTAATACAATCAGTTGCATCAATCAATGCTTTGCGGACTATATGCAGTTCTCTTTTCTCAGTGGGTCATTAAATTGGTCTAGAAAAATATTTTTATTTCACATTAAGTTTTCTGCCCTTTCACATCCACCAAGTAGTCACCCCAAAAGCAATCCACCAATACCCCCACATTTCCCTTCATCCAAAGTTCTCATTCATAAATTCTGAGAGCTGAAATATTTTCAGCACCATTTAGGGTAGATTGACAATTATGTCTGAAACCAAAACCCTGCTGGTGACTGAAAAATTATACTTGGTAGAGATATTTTCCTTGCATGAAGTTAAGCAGAACACCAGCAGACCTCTAGCTTCTTTTCCAGAATGTTTTTCTCTGAGTATCACAGCATTGATCTTAGCCATTAAATTTGTACGTTGAAATCTGTTGTCTTTCAAATTTCCAAGTATCTCAAGATAGCATTAAAAACAAAGGCTCAATACTCAGGATGTTCTTGGTTCCATCAAGAAATTTCCACAGTCTTAAACGAGGATCTGGCAAAAAAAGTTTCTAGTTGTTGGGATTCATTTATAAAACAAGGTCTACATATGTACAAAGAACCTTTCGAAGACTAGGACCAAACGCTGCCACATATCATACGACATTGTACCTGTCTTCAATTGTCCATTTGTGGCAGAAAAGTAAGATGTCAAACCTCATTTCATTTTCCTTAAAAAAAATTGCTAAAAGTTGCTGGGGGAGTTGGGATGGCCTAGTGGACTAGAGTGTCGCGCTTCGACCTCTAGCTGGCCGGTCACCTCTGGCTTGCGGCTGTGGTTTCGAGCCCTGGTGTGAGCGTATGTGGCATGGAGACAGGGGCGCCTTCTCAACCTCGTGGGTTTCCTCCGGGCACTCCGGTTTCCTCCCACTGCTAAAGACCCCTACGCGCAAGCAAATTATTGAAATAATATGTTAGTCCCGAAATGACCTAGTTTGTGTTGAGTGGACGTTAAACCCCATTTCTCTCTCTCTCTCTAAAAGTTGCTTAAACAACATCTAATACAACTTCGGATACCATTTCAATTTTTAAATAATTCAATAACACTTCCTATTTTTGTACATGTTTACATATCAATGTATCTCTCCATGTATAAGAGAGAGAGAGAGAAATGGAGTTTAACATCTACTCGACACAATCTAGGTCATTTCGGGACTAACATATGGTTTCTAATTTCATTTCAATAATTCGCATTGCACATAGGGGTTTTTAGTAGTGAGAGGAAACCGGCGTACCCGGAGAAAACCCACGAGGTTGGAAAGGCGAGCCTATTCTTTGCCACGTACACCCGGGGATTCGAAACCACGCCAGGTTGTATGATACAGCGCATGCAAGCTAACCACTCGGCCATCCACCCCCCCTCCATACATGTATATATATATATCAGGCATTGGATGTAAATGTAATCGTCATTCAAAGAGACCAGTCTGTCATTTGGCTTCTGTTGCTGTTTCCCAGGAAACATTTCTCATCACTAGGTGGAGGCGGACATTAAGTCCCATTGGTTGAGAGAGAGAGATTATCTCTCACCTTCTATTTTAAATATGGCAATCTCTTTTCTTGTGGTGAATGATACAGATGTGCATAAATTTTATCTGTCTGTTATATAAAGGATTAATTTTCACATGTAGTTCAATATGACTACGATTTACTGGCCGTCAGTTTTTGTGCCTAATTTTGAAGTAAAATTTGTATTTTTTAAAAGCTAATCCCTATCATCACAAACACAAAGCATAATCGATTATAGTTGACAAGACATTTCTTGAGAAAGGAAAACATGAATTATGGAAGAGGAAATCAAGTATTTAAATGATTCATGGCTTGAACTCAAAAATATAATTTATGTCAATATTATTTTTGAAGCTCGGTGAGAAGGAATATCTGTGAATGAGCCAATAATTCTTGATGATCTGGTGTTAATCTTGATCTGGTTTAGTGAGATTTGTAAATTTGGCAGGAGATAAGGTGTTATTGTTTGATATGTTGATATAGAATAAGATCTAATCTGTATTTGTTGGTAAATAAATAAGTCAGACAAAGATATCATACAGTTTATTCTCTGAATAATGAAATAATGTTGACACAAGTTTACATCACATTCCATAAGATAAATCACGGAGAGAGAGAGAGAGGGAGGGAGGGTAACATTCACTCAACACAAACTTGGTCATTTTGGGACTAATATATATAGTTAATGTACTGGCAAAGATTTCCTCATGGAATAGTTGATACAGAAACGCAAAACATTAAACCCTCCATGTGACCAGATAGAAAAAATATCTGCAGTAGGCTGATTTATCTCATGCATAATCCCACACTGATCAGCAGTGAATATTCCCTAGGCCGCTACTACAGTCACTGATAAAGATGACATCGACGCGACTTAATGATTTCTTGTACTCATGTACATATCAGACATTTACTTAAAGATACATTAGATAAGAGTTTAATAATAAAGAGTTTGCCATTCTTGCAACTACCGTACTGGTTGTAAAAGCTATGTCGCACTCGTCCATTTTTAAATTAATCAAGATATGGCTGAACCCGTTCTAATCTATCTAAAATCCAAAAAAAATCTGATGCCATCCAAAGTTGATTATAGCCTGGATCAGTTAAATAATTTTTAATTAATAATTTAGATAACATTTCAGGCCTAAAGACAGACCCATGTACAATAGGCAAATTTAGTTCTTGTATTATGTATGTTTAGCAGATGTATTAAAATATGAAAATTCTATTTTTCAACTTTTATTAGAGATTCAATCCATATATTGTACTTGTAGTTTGCAAAGGATTCCTATATTGCTCATATCAAGTTGAAAGACTTTAAATTGTTCCATTAAATACAGTATTAAATAAAGACCATTTGATAAAATATACTAAGTAGGTTAAATCATCTACTTGCAACCTCACTTACTAAAGGTCAAAAACCAGATGAAACAACAGAGAGAAAATCCTACAAGTTCTTCCTAACATTCGCAAACTTTTCTGTTGAACATGTATGGAAACGATGATTTTAGTTTCAGCTGACCAAATGTCGACACACTAATGAACTAGTTAGTACCTATAATATTTAACTTCATGATGAACAATGGTCGACATGTATTATTAGAAATACATACCAATAAAAAGTCTGATCAAAAAAAGGAAATGAAATTGAGCTCAACGTCTTATTCCTTCTGGCATACACTATGCAGATGCAGTGAGCTATGAGAAGAATAATGCTCAAACAGTCGCTATGGCCTATTTTAGAATTCCAGCTGTCAAATGTGTATAGGGGACCTCGGTTTTTCATCCCATCTGAACGACCATACATCATCTCTTGCTAGGTCCTCCGTTCTACACCACTGACAAGAGGGAAGCATGGCAGAAAATCCCAATAAACATTTTTTGGGTCGGCGTAGGCATCAAACAAGTGACCTTCAGTTTAGTGAGCCAATGCCACAACTAAAAAAATAATAGGTTGCCAGGCAATGAAATATACGGCCACAGCAGCTAAATTATCGCATATTTTTACTTTTTTCGGTAATGAAACATTTGTAATACACTAAAAACTGATTAAGAGTAACAACTCATGTAATTATCAGAAAATCATTAGAATTTGATTGCTTTTTTACAAAGTTTTACCCCACGCTAACAATTAGTGTATATACATGAAATATTTAATATCATGGATTTAGCTGTTCAGTTATCAAAATTCATTGAAAATCAAAATACTATGTTTGTTTCAACACCTTAAACTCTGTGTATCAATCTGAAGTCAATCGGATGATAAGTTTGGCCTCTATAGCGTCACAAGATTTTTTGAAGTTATCAAAGGAGATAACTCTGGCAGTAATTATTTGAAATCGCTGAAAATCAATAGGCTTCTTTGTCTCATGACCTTAAACACTCTGTGTAAATCTAAAGTTGATCGGATATTAACTTTGGCCTCTAGAGCTTCCACAGAATTTTTTGAAGTGATCAAGGACCGTAAACCGTAACTCTGGCAGTAATTATTGGAAATCACTGAAAATCAATAGACGTCTTCGTCTCATGACTGTAAACACTGCATATAAATTTGAAGTCAATCAGATATTAACTTTGGCCTCTAGAGCGATCACAAGATTTTTTGAAGTGATCAAGGGCCATAACTCTGGCAGTAATTATCGGAAATCACTGAAATTCAATAACCTCTTTCGTCTCATGACCTTAAACACTGTGTGCAGGACCTGGCAAGGAATAGGACCAAACGGATCAACTATTCACAACACAATAATAGAAAGATTAATAAAGGCAATAAGATGATGCTTCGCGACAATATTTTTATATATTTCTATCACTGACACGAACTGGGTCAAATTGAATCCCACTTTATTGATATATGTGGCTAGTGAAATTGACTTACTGGTCCGCGACATCTACATGAGACAGTTTCGGAAATAGAATATTTGTTGATTCATAGAGGAATATAAATCTTGGAAATCTTAAATGCTGAAACTCTAGGCTATGAACTGGTTAGTAGGGCAAAACATAAACTATACAAAAGCGTGATGGCTGCATGTATGTCAACAGTCTAGATAAATATAAAGTGGTATCAGGTGTTCTAGGAGCCCTGTTGGCTTGTTTGCATGACAAATATCAGGCCATTTATATTGACCCTTAATTTTTTTCACATTCATTCAATACCAAATCTTTGTTTGAAAATTTGTAAAATTTGTCTAAAATCACCCCAAATCATTTAAATGCTGTCCAATTTATAAGCATTTAATTTCCCTACCACTGTTCAAATTAACGCTTGAATGAATTATTACACATCAATAGACATATGACTCACAGGTAAAATATAATAATAATAATAACAGGTAATGATTGATCTACCTGTTTACCTGACACTATCACCTGATTTTATTATCAATATAAAATCTACGTATACCTGTCAGTAATATCTATATACCTGTTGTTGATATCTATCGTTGTTAATATCTATACTATGTCAACAGTCATATACCTGTATACAGAAAGTAGAATAAATTTAAATACAGAGAGAGAGAGAAATGGGGTTTAACGTCCACTCGACACAAACTAGGTCATTTTGGGACTAACATATGGTTGTAATTTTATTTCAATAATTCGCTTGCGCGTATGGGTCTTTAGCAGTGGGAGGAAACCTGAGTGCCCGGAGAAAACCCACGAGGTTAAGATGGCACCCTTATTGCCATGCCACATACGCTCAAACCAGGGATCGAAACCACAGCCGCAAGCCAGAGGTGACCGGCCAGCTAGAGGTCAAAGCGCGGCACTCTAGACCACTAGGCCATCCCCCCCCCCCCCCCCAATTTAAATACAGAACATAATTTCTCTTGACACATATCATTACACCCATTATTCAATATCCTGTCTATATTTCATTGGCTAATATCTCTAATAATATCAAAGAGAATGTAATTTATTCAAAAATTCCTTCCGGTCGACCCCAGTGTTTAGTTCTGCACCGATGTTAATGAAGACGGGCATACACAATACAATGTGCTCTGGGGTGAAATTTTGCCTCAATTTGCGGCACTTAGGCCTACTCTTATATTGAAATCAGATTATCAAGGGCTATTTCTTTGCATTGATTTGCGGCACTTTATATTGAATTCTGATTGTCAAAGTTGTTTTCTTTTTTTACGGGACCTCTGTTTTTCGTCCAATCCGAACGACTATACGTTCACCCTTGCCAAAACCCCCACCCCTCACCACTGACGAAGAGGGATCACACTGGAAAATCTTTATGAGTTTTCTCTGGCACACTGCATGGTGTATGCCCGTCTTCATTAGCCCAGGTTAGGAGCAGAAAAGTAGGACGTTAACCCCATTTCATTCCATTTGATTTATGTATTTTGATGACATGAACTATGTACATTATATTATAAGGGTGCCTTCTCAACCTCGTGGGTTTCCTCCGGGCACTCCATTAAAGGGAAAGAATTGGTTCCCCCAATGCCTGCCTTTGGTGCCCTTTCCATTGGACACAATACAAAGCCAACGACCAACATGACCCTCTTGTTTCCAGATACAGTAGCTACCGGCCAGGAATGGTGTAACCTTTCAGTCTCAGTTGACCATCATCAGTCAACTGAGATCGAAAGAGTCCTCTTTATTTAGTTTTTTACAAATATGATTAAACACAGCCCAGTCAAATGTGTAATGATGGGGAGATAAACATTGTCAAGCACAAATTCGGGTTTTCTCAGGTACCATTCCTCAAGGTAAAATTCGTCAATGTACAATCATAATTTTTCGTCATACTATAAATATTCGATCTTGTCCTGCTGATAAATATTGTCAGGGATCTAAAGGTAGCTTGAACCTAATAATGTAAAGATCATCTCCCATCTTCATAGACACTCAATCACAACCACATTTACAAACAAACTATTTTCACCTGTAATTTGCCCGTGAAAGAACCATTAGGAATCAGTGCTTGGTTTCGAATTCCCCTTGGACTTCCTGTTCAAGTCTGCCAAATAGCTCTGGTGCCAAGTGGGAAGCGTTAAAGTCCATTGATTGTTAAGTACAGAATAATGAGAAGAAAAAGCTATTATTACATTTGATCCCATTTTGAATCCTACCATTTTCTCAAACTGGTTATTAGTCAGACCTATAAGTAGGCTTCAGATGGTATTATCTGATAGTGCTTTGTGTCATCACTTGTCAGTGTTTCCCTAGAGAATAACACTTGAAGAAGGTATACAAGACTCATAAATAAGACCATAACATGGCAAGTCAATCTCCGCTGGCACTAATAATATCAAATATTTAATGAACGTTCGTTGATAACATGTGATAACCATCAAACCAGCTGACCCAGAGAAGGCAATATCAGATTATTATATCAGGCCCCTATGAAATGAAATGGGGTTTAACGTCCTACTCAGGCCCCTGTGTGCACTGCAGCTATAACTATAAAATGAAGTTATATATAAGAGTACATGTGTGAATGATTAATACTGAATATTGTTTAGGTCACAAAACAGGAACCTTGTAATACCGGATCACTGTATCAAGCCCCTGTGTGCCCTGTGGCTATTTGATGCGTGTCTATTATGAGGTCCTACTAGAGACCATATGTAGACCAATATAGAATATTTTTAGTTTATATTAATGGTAAATGCCTGACTGTTGTATATAGATCATTCATGGTTTAAACTGAATACTTAATTAATTACTGCATCAAACCCCTGTGTGCCCTGTGGCTTATGATATCAAGTTGTATATTACAGAGCATATATGTACATCATTAATATGTATTTAAGGTGAATACCTGTGAGTAGTGGGTGGGTAATAAAAACATCATGTGACTAGATATTTGGCACCAAGTTACCTGTTCTATAGCTGTACTACCTGTAATCTAATATCTTCTACCTATCCACACCTCATCATATTATATTAACAAAAGCATCATTAGCTGTGTGAACTTCCCATATCGACGAAAAGTGTTCTAGAAAGAGTAAGCATACCTTACCTCTAACACCGAGTCCCTGCATCTTCACACAAATGGATAAATGAAATGGGGTTTAACGTCCTACTGTTCTGCTCCGAAACTGGGCTAATGAAGACGGGCATATACAGTGCTATGAGGGAAATTTTGCCAAGACAGCGGTCCTACCACCTACTTTTATATCAAATTCAAACTTCCAAGGGATTTATATGTGCACGCCAATGTGTATACATAAGTCCTCGGTTTTTCATCCCATCCGAACAACAAGACAGCTGTCCTTGGCAACCCCTCGGTTTTAGGAAAACCAGACGAAGGGATAAGTAGCGTTACGTGGTTTAAAACAATAAGGCATATTATGCCTTGAGCATGACCCCTAACAATAGTCTCTAAAACAAAAATTATAAAAATTGAGAAGACTTAATTATGTAACTTCCCACACAGATGAAAAGGGCTACCAAGTGTTTTAGAAAGGGTATCAGTACTCATTAGTTGGGGCAGATGAGCGCATCTTTTTGCTCAATCGCACAGATTTTTAAAATCGCTTGAAATAAATCGCCCGGGTGCCTTCACGCCGACGATTCTGTTCGTGATCAGCTATAAAAATTCGCTGAGGTTCGACAGCCAAGGATCAGACAAAAAATATGGTCATCTGCCCTTAGCACAAGATGATACCAATAATAGAACCCCTTTGGTAAATTCACAATGGAATGATTATAGTGTTGTGAGTGTGTAATAACAAGAGAAATATTTGACCATGGTATATCACTATGTAATGTGATATATGTACCATGGTGTATCATCACTATATATGTAATGTGATTTATGTATCATTGAGTAACACCTTACAATATTGACCATTACAGTAACTTGTTTCATATCACCACATGTTCTCCTCATGATTTATAACATCTACAGACATTTCATCAGATTCATTTACTGAAGTACCATAGTACTTGGATTTCATCATCACACTTCATATCTTATCCTACCTATTGTCTATATATAACACCTGCAGATATCATTACCCCTTCTCATATCTTTCATTTTTCCTTTTGTCTATACATCACATCCATGGGATATTACTTGGTATGATTAGCCTGGATATCACATTCATTGGATATAATTGGGTGTGATTAACACCTGATATGAGTGATATCACCCTCCATGGGATATTATTTAGTGTGATTAGCAATTAATATCACATCCATTGGACATTTCTTGGGTGTGATTAGCACCTTATCCTTATATCACATTCATGGGACATTACTTGGGTGTGGTTAGCACCTGATATCACATGCACAGGATTTTCTTTCAGGTGGTAGCACCTGATATCATGTCCATGGGATATTTCTCAGGCGTGTTTTGGGACCGTATTTCACCCATGGGATATCTATTGGTGCCCTTCCAAAATTTAGCCAAATTCACCTATGGTCTATGGGCAATGAATTGTGATTTTCATTGAGAAAAGCAGGCAAAGTAATATATGAAATCTCATTTCGCTTCATCTCAAAAACAAACAAATACGATATAAAAGTGCTGTGGGGATATAGAAGGTCCACTTGTACAAATAATTTGTCCATGGGATCTGAGACACTAATACACATACATGTAGTAGCCTAAATCTTCCTCAACTAAACATATTCATATCTGCCAAAATTTACTAACAAAACAATATTAATTAAAGATGTTGTGTGAAACGCACAGTGCACTTTCGCGTCTACATGTAGAACACCCAATACCAGTATCATATAGTTAAAAAAAAGTGTTGCTTTTGTTTCTATAACACCTGATAACAGTATCATATAGTTAAAAGATAGGTTGCCAGGCAACGAAACATACGCCCACAGCAGCTAAATCGTTCGGGCAGTCAACAAGGGTTGTCGCATATTTTTACTTTTTTTGCTAATGAAACATTTGTAATACACTAAAAACTGATTAAGAGTAAGGGCTCATTATGTAATTATCAGAAAATCATTAGAATTTGATTGCTTTTTATAAAGTGTTACCCCACACTAACAATTAGTATATACATGAAACATTTAATATCATGGATTTAGCTGTTCAGTTATTAAAATTCATTGAAAATCAAAATACTTGTTCGTTTCAACACCTTAAACTCTGTGTATCAATCTAAAGTCAATCGGATGATAAGTTTAGCCTCTATAGCGTAACAAAATTTTTTGAAGTTATCAAGGGAGATAACTGTGGCAATAATTATTTTAAATCTCTGAAAATCAATAGGCTTCTTCGTCTCATGACCCTAAACACTGTGTGTTAATTTAAAGTCGATCGGATATTAACTTTGGCCTCTAGAGCTTCCACAGGATTTTTTCGAAGTGATCAAGGGCCATAACTCTTGTAGCAATTATTGAAAATCACTGAAAATCGATAGACGACTTAGTCTCATGACTGTAAACACTATGTATAAATTTGAAGTCAATCTGATATTAACTTTGACCTCTAGAGCATCCACTGTGTATAATTTTAAGTCAATCGGATATTAACTTTGGCCTCTAGAGCGTCCGCAGGATTTTTTGAAGTGATCAAGGGACATAACTCTGGCACTAATTATCGGGAATTGCTGAAAATCAATAGGATTCTTTGTCTCATGACCTTAAACACTGTGTATAAATTTAAAGTAAATCGGATATTAACTTTGGCCTCTAGAGCATCCACAAGATTTTTGAAGTGATCAAGGGCCATAACTCTGGTAGTTATTATCGAAAATCGCTGAAAAACAAGGGCTATAACTCTGGCACTAATTATCGGAAATCGCTGAAAATCAATAGACTTCTTCGTCTCATGACCTTAAACACTCTGTATAAATTTAAAGTCAATTGGATATTAACTTTGGCCTCTAGAGCGTCCACAAGATATTTTCAAGTGTTCAAGGGCCATAACTCTGGCACTAATTATCGGAAATCGCTGAAAATCAATAGGCTTCTTCGTCTCATGACCTTAAACACTGTGTATAAATTTAAAGTCAATCGGATATTAACTTTGGCCTCTAGAGCGTCCACAAGATATTTTGAAGTGATCAAGGGCCATAACTCTGGTAGTTATTATCGAAAATCGCTGAAAAACAATAGACTTCTTCGTCTCATGACCTTAAACACTGTGTATAAATTTAAAGTCAATCGGATATTAACTTTGGCCTCTAGAGCGTCCACAAGATATTTTGAAGTGATCAAGGGCCATAACTCTGGTAGTTATTATCGAAAATCGCTGAAAAACAATAGACTTCTTCGTCTCATGACCTTAAACACTGTGTATAAATTTAAAGTCAATTGGATATTAACTTTGGCCTCTAGAGCGTCCACAAGATATTTTCAAGTGTTCAAGGGCCATAACTCTGGCACTAATTATCGGAAATCGCTGAAAATCAATAGGCTTCTTCGTCTCATGACCTTAAACACTGTGTATAAATTTAAAGTCAATCGGATATTAACTTTGGCCTCCCAATGCGTCCACAAGATATTTTGAAGTGATCAAGGGCCATAACTCTGGTAGTTATTATCGAAAATCGCTGAAAAACAATAGGCTTCTTCGTCTCATGACCTTAAACACTGTGTTTAAATTTAAAGTCAATCGGATATTAACTTTGGCCTCTAGAGCGTCCACAAGATATTTTGAAGTGATCAAGGGCCATAACTCTGGTAGTTATTATCGGAAATCGCTGAAAATCAATAGGATTCTTCGTCTCATGACCTTAAACACTGTGTATAAATTTAAAGTAAATCGGATATTAACTTTGGCCTCTAGAGCGTCCACAAGATTTTTTGAAGTGATCAAGGGCCATAACTCTGGCACTAATTATCGGAAATCGCTGAAAATCAATAGGCTTCTTCGTCTCATGACCTTAAACACTGTGTATAAATTTAAAGTCAATCGGATATTAACTTTAGCCTGTAGAGCGTCCACAAGCAATTGTGGACGCCGGACGGACGGACGGACGGACGGACCGACGGACCGACGGACGGACGGGGGCGACGACAATATACGACCACATTTCAATGTGGGCGTATAAAAAGAGTTGTTTTGGTTTTGTATGAAAATGTACTGCTGCGTGAAGTGCTTGGTGTACTTTCGCATCTAATGTAGAACACACAATAACAGTATCATATAGTTAAAAAAAAGTTGTTTTTGTTTTGTTGTTTTGTATGTTGTTGACCAAGTAACATACCTGTACCTCTAAATGTATTATATTCAAATGTTGTTGACCTACTAACATACATGTACCTCTACCTGTATTTATATAATTAATATCAAGGTGTGAGAAACATGTTGTCAGTATTTGTGTTTACACAGTCAACATCATGTTACGTAACTGTCAACCATTTTAACATCATGGCAACTTATCTTCAGATTCAGTCTCCATCAAAGTCTTTATCCTTGATCCAATAACCAGCTATAAAGAAGTACATGTAGTTCTAGATATATTTTAGTCTGTTAATTACTCAACTCCGCTCTGGGAAAAGTAAATACATGTAGTTGTATTAGGCGACAACAGGAACCCAATATTCTCAACAAACTAAACATTAAATACATGCCTGCTAAAATGGCGCAACTACATGATACCTGAGTTGACTGAAAGATTCCCAGAAACTGTCTGGGTAACTATAGCTCTGTGATACTCTTTTGGAGAAATACAGTCTTTCAGTTTACCAGGAGAAATTGACCAGAAGTCCCAAATACATGTAGTTGTATTAGGCGACAACAGGAACCCAATATTCTCAACAAACTAAACATAAAATACATGCCTGCTAAAATGGCGCAACTACATGATACCTGAGTTGACTGAAAGATTCCCAGAAACTGTCTGGGTAACTATAGCTCTGTGATACTCTTTTGGAGAAATACAGTCTTTCAGTTTACCAGGAGAAATTGATCAGAAGTCCCAAAATTCCAAGTTCGCACAAGTTTATTGATAACTGAGAAAAAAGAAAACCAAAATATAGCAGGAAGATGTCACTGCACATGTCATTTGAATTTCTATTATATATATTCTATGTGATTATATAATTGTTTCGTGTTCATGTTTTTTTATTTCGTGTGTATTTGATTGTGCCATTTTCCATCACTATTGAGAATTGGTATTATATTTTTCATACATCAATATTAATTTCTAACTGTGGATAAATTCTGTCAAATGTTTTAAGATAAACTAGACAAATTAAAGATATATTATGTAAGATTTAGATAAAGAGATAGCCATTCTTGCTATAATAGTTCTAAAAAGATAATGTAAAATAAATAAATTGAAAATTCCATTCAAATTACTCTGTTGCAAGCAAAAATATAAACCTTTGAAGGTTTGATAGGACGTTTGCAATAATTTCTGGTTATTCGAAGCTAAGTCTTGATCCTCCATTTTTAGCTTAAATCAAAATATGCTTGAACTGTTCTAATCTATTTAATATCGGAGAAATCTGATGCCATCAAGAGTTGATTATGGCCTGGATAAGCAGATTAATGTGTAATTAATAATTAAGAAAACATTTCAGGCCTAATGAAAGACCTGCAATTGGCTTTAGCTCTTGCATAATGCTTGTGTAAGTAGAGTTGAAGGCGCTTCAATGGATTAAAAATTCAAAGTTTTAAATGGGAATAAATTGTCAAATGTTTTTACATAAATCGCACAAATAAAACCATTATCTCTAAAATAAAATACGTTTGATGATTAAAAACTTACCAGAAATTAAGTACGAAGAAGATTCCTGTCGTCATACTTTGTCTTTTAATCTTGAAGGGCAAAAAACGATCCAGCTTTAGTTCTTGAAATTTACATCAATTGACGAAAAAAATTAAACTAGAGTCAGGCGATGGATTGATATTTCTCCTTTTATCCCAGTAAACAAAACACAATAAAGATATCAGAAATAATCCTCAGTTCAACGTTATTGCTGATCAAACAAAAATGATATCCGATGACCTGAGTGTTTCTGAATAAAGGATATTGTCACTATGTGTTTTCCTTGCGTAATTCCTCGGGAATGGATAAACAGAAGACGTACTATATAACAAGATCTCCACAATGTGTTGTCCTTGCGCAACTCTTTGAGAATGCATACACCCTTTTGTCTGACTGAATTAATCGCGATAAGTTATATGGTATCTCTAGTATATATAATAACAGTTTGTATTTTATTCCCAAATTTATTACATCAGAATTAATCCGAAAGTCACTGCAAAAATAAAAAAAATAAAATACAAATATTCTATGTTTAAAAACAAACATAACTGATCTTTACCAATCTCAGAAATTACAACTATACAAAACCACAGATTGCAAATTGAGAAAAAAGAAACAATTTGTGAAAATCTAAGCAGCAAAAAAATTCACAAAAAGTCCCTATTTTTTCTTTTTTAAAAAATCAAACTATTGACAGCCTTTTCAAATTCAAGCAAATAAATGAAAAACTTTCAACTATTTTTGAAAAACACTGACTGGAGGCAATAATAGAAAAACTTTCTTCAAGTCGAAGAAAAAAGGAAAACACAAACCTTATAAACCTGAGATTACACACAAAAAAATACCACGAATTTCACGCCTGAGTCAATTTTTACAAGTGGTCCAAATGTTGAACTTTGCTAACCAAAACCAACTAATTCAATGTTGATCTCTTCCAAATCTCTTATACTAATAAACAAACGAAAATTTGTCAACACAGCTAGAAACTCTTGAAACATGTGGTAGGACAACTATATCTAGGGCTCTTCATACAGACACAGCAACTGGCACAGTGTCATTCTACCAATACCAGAATTAGGTCTGAAAACATCAAACAGTAAAGGTAAAACTTTTCAGGGAACTGTTGACATCCTTTAATCAGAGAGTAAAAGTCATAAAAGTATTCAAATCTTTAAGTTTGCTAGTTCTGTTCACATTTTTGACGATTCAAAAAAGTGTGAAACTTGAAACCAAACTTGGCAGCTAACAATATTTAATCCAGCTTGCCAGAACATGCTAAATTTTAACACTGTGCTAAACAATGCATGTATACTTTTGTTAAATAAAAAAAAAGTCTGTTACAATGAAACATAGGAAAAAAAATGAATACCTGGAAATTCAATATCCATTTATTTGACCATAACCCCCTCAAAAAATAGATTTGTCATTTCTGATGAAATATACACCATACATGCACAGCGTCAAGCACATGTAGTCCCAAAATGAAATCTAAAACTTCTTTAAATAAAAAGAATGCTGAGACATCTAAACAAACTAAGATAACGATATCATGTAAATTCATCACATTTATTCATATTGTATAGAGAGAGGTGTAGAACACAACAATGTGGAATAACTGCCAATATAACTATGTGGAACAACTTCCAATAAACATGTGGAACAAATGACAATGCCACCATGTGGAACAACTGCCAACACAACCATGTGGAACAACTGCCAACACAACCATGTGGAACAACTGCTGTGGAACAACTTCCAATACAACCATGTGGAACAACTCCCAATACAACTATGTGGCTTCTACCACCTGATTTAACCCTTTAGTACCTGGTAAATAGAAATATTGACTAAGCCAGTTCCGAGAAACAAAAATAAAATAAAATGATCTTTTTTATATTGCATTAATTTCGTAGCCCCTTTCGGATTTGTCCCCAATGGCTAATCAAGAACAAGGTTGAAACATAAAATACACAAAACTGATCCTCAAACACATGGTCAAGCTGTGCAATCAAAATATATAGTTTTAACTGTGTTTAATGTACAAATAATTAATCTGTATAGGTGCTGTGGGTTTATTTTGTTACTTGTATCAAAGTCTGGAAATAAGGCACATGTCACTGACAATGTCAGACAGAGATTCAGGCTTTGTCAGGCACTAAACCTCTGGTGCCTGTCATTTTGTCCGTCACTGATTTGTCTTTTTTAATTGATATTATTAATACATGTCAATCACTAAGTTGAAAATGTCAGGTACCATTTCATTAGTGCCTGACATTTTATCAGGTACATCTAAAACCATTATTTCCAGGTCTGCTTGTATCTGACCCAAATGTTATAACCATCTGTAGCAAGTACAACAACAGGTAGAGAGATTTATCTATGAATGTAAAGGAGTAAATAATAAATTAATAAAGACAAGATCATGAGCTCAGATGTTATAACATATAATCTACCACATAACTCAATAATCTACGTAAAATTGCTATCATGTTTATACAGAGCCTGGAAATAAGGCACCAGACATGAACATCGTCGGGCAAAAATTCTAGCACTGTCAAGCACATTCCTCCCGTACAGAGATGCCCATTCGCTTTGTTTTTATTGATATTAGAACAATGATAAAAACATCTTTTTAAAAATAAGCATACTCTACTCATGTATGATGCCTGGACAAATCTATCTACAAGTAGATGTTTAAACAAGCATTAACTGGTAATGTAATGTTTTCACAAATTGGCAAAAAATTTACAAAATATGAATCTTGTTTTTAAAGATAATTCCACCAAAGATAATTCCCACGCCCATCTAAACACAATAAATATATGACCTTTGTTTTCACAGATCAACCGCAAAAAACCTGCTAAGAATTTACTCAACTTTCAATCACTGCACGTTTATGAAAAATATCTTCGATCCAGAAGCACAAATCATTGATGAATGTGATTCATTAAAACAATCCGTTTGCTCTTGGAACAAACCTTAACAATTCACCTCTACCATGGCAACATATCTATATAAAACGAAAATTCATTGTGGATAACTAAATTCTATCCATCTGGTCTTAAACCAATAAACTATAAAATATGTCTGTGGAGTCAACCATCTTTAATAAGTTTATAAGGTTGTGTAAACCATGTTTATCTACCGGATAGACATATATATGACATGCTGATTGATTTTATAGTTTTAATAATTAATACTACTATTGATTTACACAGCAGAAAGAAACTATACATCTTGTAGATGCTGTGTAGTCAAGTTTACATCATCAACGACAATTTGATTACATACATACAAACATATTACAGGCATGAAATGATATGGGGTTTAACATCCTACTGTTCTGCTCCAGATGGGCTAATGGAAACAGGCATAATGAAGACATTGCTACTTGCAATCGTAATCCCCATTTAATGACATAGAAATCAAATGGGTATAAAAAGCTTACTCCCTACATTGAATTGCAAGTGCAATGGGATCTTTTCTGTGCAAGCTAACTGTACACAGGACCTTAGTTATTCGTTTCATCCATATAACTAGACCCTGGGTCCTGAAAAACTCACAAGAAACAGTCCGGTTATTATTTTAGCCGGTTTTCCAATAATCTTACATAATCGACGGACATATTCTTATAAAATTCCAATTTTCTCAATCAATACAGATTAAGTGAAAATAATTGTAAACTGAATAAGAAATTGAATACCAACGAAATAAAAAAAGAAATATAAAGACGATGATTCTCTGGATTAAATCTCTTCAAGGTAATAGACAACTGATGTAAACCATTATTTGATGAAAAGGATTCTTATGACAACATTACCTGACTAAAACTATTATCTTGAATCTGCCTGTGGTAGAATAATCAATACAAACAAACAAATTGCTCACTGTGCATTTACTCCTCTTAAAACCTTAACTGTATTTAAAGATGCAATATGCCATGATAATAAATGATGCCTTGATTGTCGTAGGTTCTTGTGTTGGATGTTAACCTATAATATGGTGTGGGTTGTCCAATCCATAAATACCTCAGTCAACCAAGAGTTGACACTATTTAAAGATGCAATATGCCATAATAAATGAAGCATCGATTGGGTGGTCAAATCCATTAAATATCTCAGTCATTTGATGGTCTAGAGAGTTATTATGAACTTTTCATGTGAATAACTAAATAATAATTTATATAACATCTGAAGCCAGAAAAAAGACCCACAACAGACAGCCTTAGCTCCATATTCCTGAAGCAATGGCCCGAGAAATATCTCTCTGGACGCTGCAGGATTGGCTTCTGATACTTGAACTTTTGCGCGAGTGTGTCTATTCTTCCCGTTTAATCAAAGCTATCACTTGAGTACGCAACATGACAGTCCTACATTTAATCTGGGTCTTCTCTAAAACTTTGGACAGTGATTTAAGGTATAAACGGTGAAAGTTGGTTTCCAACCAGTATTGTTTACATTTGATAGCCTGGTTTGTCACGCAATTAGTTTTACTGCAATATTCTGCTATGCCTGGTTAATTGGGCATAACAAAATCTTGAGCCATGACATAACTTTATGTAAACATATATTAGGTCCAATTTGACTCTATGTTTTAAGGGTAAAGTCGTTGTAACGCAGTCAGCTACTGGTTGTTAATGGGACTATTCACCAATCATAATTTAGAACAAGAATGTTCGCTCTTTACAGCAGTGAGTTGTGGGATTACTTCTAATCAAACGAAACATTGCTTGGAGTATGCCTTAGCTCTGACATAATGCATTTGAACACAAGTACATCAGAATCTAACTCTCATTTAACTAACATATGATGATTCAACTTTAATAAATCACTAGCGAACCCTACTCCTTGTAACTTACAAGTGTGGCACCAAAGGCCATGCTGCATTGCACCCCTTAACTGTACATGTATTAGACCATTGGGTCAACAAAAGTCCATAAAAAAACATCTGCAATTGGCAGATTCAGCTCTGAGATAATGCATCTTTAAGCTAACACTGTTGAATGAAGTTCTGAGTCATTTACAAAACTAAAAGTAACCAATTTCTTCTTAATTAATCATCAGTGTGTCGTCAGGTAAATTTTTACCTAGTTAAAGTTCATACAGGTTGATCTACTGTCGGTATGATGACACCTGTCACGTTGGTAAAAAAAAAACAGGTTCAGGTAATTTACCTGAATCAACATTCAATAAAAACATGTGATTAAGACAACCTCAAAACCCTCCTGATAATATAAACAGATGTTGTTATATAAAGATGTTATTATTATTATTGTTACGACCCATTAATATATGTTGTTATAAAAACAAATACTATTGCATACCATGAATCGTTAGAGAGAAGTATGGTTTAACATGCATTTGACACAAACTAGGTCATTTTGGAACTAACACAATTTCAGTTACAAGCTTTGAGCTTGGGATAGAAACTATGCCACTAGACTGATCAGTCCTACAGTTTAATGTCTCCATTATTCTGTGATGATCTTTATCTTTCATGATCAGGTCTGCATTACATGCACAAGAGATAGGGGAAAATTTTGTCGTGACAGTGGTTCTCTGCTCCTTATCCTTCACCATTCCAACTAAAGCATAGCATATTACAACCTCAGCAGTAGTAATTCATATTCACAAGAGTTTAAATGCTTTAAGCTTCACAGATTATGTATGGAAGACTCTTAGATAGAAACCTTTGTACAGCTATAGTGGCCTGATAGTATAAAATAAACCTTGATCAACCAGTGTACTTGTTGACTTGCATAAGTAAAAGATAAAGATTCTGTGAATCAAGCTGGCATTACACACATAGACTTAACCATAGAAATGTTGCCTTGTCATTCCAATCGGATGAAAACTGAAATCCACTTTAAGTACACATTACCAAGCACAAAATAAATGTCCAAGGTATTATGATAAGACATCAAAACTCCATATTTCAGCTGCTTGTTGGAAGGGCTTAACAACATACCCCTTGCCCTTTTGAACGAACGGTCAGTACAGTGCTTTCCATGACCTTGAACTGATTACAGGCTATATATGCTATCAGTTGTGTTAAGGTATCTCTTGTCTTAGATCATACCGTGATATAAATAACGATCTGTTCATGTTAATAATCTATAATTTACACGATGATTCTTAACATATATCGCTTATTTTCATGTTAGAGTTTAAGTCTAACAACATACATGTACATGTAATAACATTACAAAACTAGCAATAAAATAACCTACGTGATGACCTTGCTGAAGATATCAGCTGTCTGGACACCAAGTAGGGTGACCACCCGTCCCGCACTTCGCGGGACAGTCCCGCAAAATGTTTCCATGTCCCGCGTCCCGAATATCAGTCAAAATGTCCGGCAATTCTTCACATGGACGATTTCTATTACAGTTATATGCCTAAGCTAGTCTTGCGATAGTAGCATGTACCAACCAAATTTTATTTTTTGAGCAATTGCTTTGAAACTTGGCAGAAATAACTGCTCAAACATTAGAATTTCAAAACCGTTTAAATATTTAGAATCGGACTTATACTTTTTATAATATTCAATTTTTGTTAATTTTATTTTTTCGGTCCGAAATCGAAATCTGGTCCAAAAAGTGGTAATTTGACTTCAGTGCAATGTAAAAAATTTATTTTTCAATGAATTAACACGAAACTTGGTAGAAAAACAGCTTGGTTACTCCTTATTAAATTCACAATCATTCAGATAACAAATAAGACTCCCCTTTTGCAGAAAAAAGTAGTTATCAATGAACAGGGTTAGTCTTAAATTTGACGATTATTTGCTATTTCTTCTTTTTAAACATTTGTTCCCATCACACAAATCTTAAAATATGCATTTCAAGCAGGGGAAAGGGTAGATATATGGAGAAATAGAAGATGGATGTGAAGAGAGGGTTTTAACTCCACTTGACTCAGACTAGGTCATTTTCGGACTAACATACACCACCGTTTTAATCAATAATTGGCTTGTCAGTAAGGGGTGTTTAGCAGTAAGGATGCGGTAGAGACAACCAAGTTGACCCTACTCCTTAGAAACTGAATCTAAACACGTAATACTTTTAATATGATTTATTAAGTTCACTGAAAAAAAGAAAGAACAAAAATGTACATTTATGAAATATGGAATAGTAAGAAAGTAAAATTTGTTTCTAATGCAACTGATTTGTTTACCAGTACCTGAAAATAAATATAAAATAGTAAAATTACAACAAGGCATTTTAAGATTTCATCCTAGTAATATTCAATTTAATTCGATTTGAATCTTAAATAAATAGATAAAAAGATATTGGTGATTTATAAAAAAAAAAAAAAAAATAATAACAATATCAAACAATAATTGTTTTTGCTAGCTGTTTCTTTTTTTTTATCTTTTAGTTTGGGTAACAATTTCAATTTAATATGACAGATAAACAGCTTTTGTGGAAAAAAATAAATAAAATAAAAATGGAAAAACCAGTACAAAGGATTAGTTTTCATACCCACAATCTGATTATTACTACTATATTGACAAAAATATTACTTTTACAATTTAAATTAGACAGCCTACTCGCAATATCGCATGACATTATGTCCTATATGTCATTGACAATAAATTGGCCTAACATTTCACTTTAACTTATACGTGGATTATTTTTTGTTGATACAATGTATATAATTCTGCTTTTAAAAAACGTGCGTTAATACTGCAATGTTTTATTTATGTCTGTCAATAATGCCGTTTCTTCGGGTCGGTTTCGGTCCATTTTCTACAGATATAGAATCATATCGGCTAAAATTGAATCATTCTTATTTATAAACATGGGCGGTTTTATTTTCTATGTCATGTTGTAACCGATCTATGTAAAAAAAAAAAAAGACCGAAAAAGTACATTTTTACGAAATGAAAACAAATAGCTACAGCGCTCGTCAAGGCATCCATGATATATATTTAACTTCCGGTTTATCGTCATGTACCGTTATTTGCTGTATTTTTTACTTAATTCCCAATTTAACGCATGATTACGTCCACGACAATTCGGTTTTTAATTTTTTATGAATAGAATATTCTCTAAGGTGTCATAAAATCATAAAATTAAGTTGGAACATTCCTCCGTAAAGAAATGAAAAATATTTGAATTTTTTAAAATTCTAGAAAAAATCGTTACACTCACCTGATACGGGTCAAATTGTTATGTTCTACAGGCCCAACATTCCCCCGAACATCTCCCGCCAAGTTACACCATCCGCCAATAAAAATAAAGGTATGGTCGAACGTAATTCGATACCTACTTTTCCGCTTAAATTCATGACGTGTTTTTGGGCCAAATATTAAGCCAAACAGAGTTAACTGCCCTTGAGCTTGGTACACGCTATCGGCGATAGTCTATTTGAGTATTAGTTTAGTGAAAATACTGAAAGACCCACCACAAATTCCTTTAGAAGGTCTTTTGGTACCAACTTGCAATTGTAGGTGACCTTTCCCTGTACGCCATACTGGAAATCCACCGGTGCGGTTCCCCTTGCCACTGTTGCAACACAGAGGGCCTTGGATAACGTATACTCATTCGGATGATACGTAAAAAAAAAATACTTGGCAGTTGGAATTCAATAAAAGAGTAGGCCGTAGCACCGGTCCCGGGCACAATTTCCTTCATAGGACACAATATGACGTATGCACCTCTTCGTGAGCCCAGTTGGGCGTTAAACCCCTATTTCATTTACATTTATATATGTTTAATTAACATAAGAATTGGAAAATATTGCACACAACCAAGACAGAAATTAACGAATATAATTTATATAACATTGACACCCCACCCCCTGTCTTACAACTACAAGCACCAGCACAACCGACATCACGACTGACATCACACAAAGAAAATAAAATTAAATGAATATAATTAATCCACATTTTATAATTGAATAAATTTTGTAAAAACATACATCTTATAAAACCTCCAACTATTAACTTACAACTTGGAAAACGTGCTTTGTCCTACGCTAGACCTTTTCTATGGAATAAACAACCAAAGTCAATCATTATCAGTGGGTCATTTAAAACTCAAAACAGTCGAGGGAGAGAGAGAGAGAAGGGAGAGAGAAAAAGAAAAATGGGATTTTAGGCCACTCGACCAGGAGAAAAACCACAAGGTTAACCTATCCCCCCCCCACACACACACCTCCTACCTAAAGAACAATAAAAGTAAGTAAATAAATACTAGTATTTGTTACATGGTGAATAACATATAACCAGAACAATAGCTGGGGCATTTGCCGTGCCCGAAGGGTATGCATTTCTATTGTATGTATATAAATATATAAAAAAATATAGAAAAATACGCCCAGGTAAAAAATTCTCCACTTTACTTCATTCTGACATACATTAAATTATATAAGCTATCTGTCTGCCCTCTGTAGGCGTCTTCAGGTATTAATAATGTAATGTTAATAATATATATATATTGGAGGATGACGGATATATCGAATTGCTTGTTTCTCTATTTTACTCTGTATTATATACACTTAATCTAATTGAGTATCAATTGCATTCGCTTTCTTGTCTCTGAATTATTAAAATTCAAATAACCTATTGATGCATAACAGATGATGGTGTAAAGGTATCTTGTATTATTAATATAGCATGACATGGTGATCAATCAGGGAAAGTTATTAGATGCATTACGAAAGGTTTAGATAAAAAGCCGACAGTTCTGGCAATAATAGTTTAAAAAATGGATAATGAAAAGGGAATATGTTGAAAATGTCCGTAAAATTACTTCATTCTGAGAGGAGTCGTTTACAGAACAGTGTAGAGTTGATTGTCATTCTTAAGTTAAATCATAAATCTGTTGAAAATCAAACCCATCCGAAATTCTAGAGAGTTGATTATGGGCCTTGTATGTAAATAAATGTTGCATAAATTATTTATATAACATTGAGGTCAAAAGAAAAATCTGCAATAGGCTCATTTAACTCTTTTAATTAATGCATCCTTAACCAGAATAACATCCTTAATACTCAGTTATTGTAAAATCTCAATAAGTTTCACAGCATTCAGCATGATTAAACATCAGCGATAAAATCTCAATACGATTCAATTACGTTCGGCATGATTTAACTTTAGCGATAAACAATTAATGTACCTGGGCCCTGTTTCACGAAATTTTAACTTAAGATAAAATCCAATTTTAGTAGATACTTCAATTTTGATTGGCTAAGCACTAAAATCAATCTAATATTATCCAATCAAATTACTAAAATTGGGATCTTATCTTAGTTAAAATTTCGTGAAATAGGCCCCTGGATGATAATTCGGCAGCCATTTGATTGTAACTTTCATTCAACGTCATGATATTTACACGCACCCTTTCAAACGGTTCTGTCGTGCAAATTAATAATTTATTTATTTAACAAAAGAAATTGTGTTTGCTTTTTTGAAATGCAAGATGATGCTGGCATACGATATGAATATTATATGACTTGAATATATTGTTGCTATGTAAATATTATTATCCGAAAAAAAATGTGGTAATTATATAGGCCTATCATATGACATACGAATACAAACCAAGCTTACGTGAATATTTCATAGTTTGATTTTCTATTGTTGGTATGCCGAAAAGTGAAGTAACTATATATCAACATTGTTATGCATACTGCCTCAGTCATTTTTAAAAAGATAATAATGTCCCGCAATATGATCAAGCAAAGGTGGTCACCCTAACACCAAGTCTAATAAGTAATATAAACCCTGCCAAAACTAAAACCTTGCCCTTGGTGACATTTTACCAGGTTTTTTTTAGGATAGAACCTCACAAAGTGAGAATGATAAGACTTAAGAATGAGAGTTAAAGAACGCAACTAGTTACTTGAATAACTGGTCACCTTGAACATTTTTATCTCATGTAATATAACATAAAGCTACAGAAATTAATATAACTATTAACGCTCAAAAATAATATACTCATCAGATCAATATATTATTAACACTACAAAAAAATATAGTGGTCATTATATTATTATTATTATTAACACACACAAAAATAATATACCCATCATTATATAATTATTAAACATGCATTATGCAAGTGCTAATATTCTGCCTATTACAATTACAGTACTTTCTTTAGGCCTGAAATTTTATATCAATTATTAATTAGACATTAATTAACTTATCCAGACCATAATAAACTAGCTCCTGTGATATTTGTTGGATTATGATCGGATTTGCTGTGTAACTTTCTTTCAAGTTCATGGTTTAACGATTAAATAGATACTCAAGACTAATTTTTATCGTACTGACTTTAGTAATGATGATCGAGGCTAGGCGGAAATTTCAATTGCTTAAATCTTGGTTCATAGTGTATCAATTTGACTGAAATTTTCAGCAAATAACCATTACCACATTATCTATTTTTAACTGTTAATAAATAGTGAGAATTGTCAGCTCTTTATATAATCTCCCATAATGTATCTTTAACACTAGAAAACAATATACCCCATCATATATTATTAACACAGTCAATACTATATAGATAACTATTATATGTATAGACCTATTAATTTCATGACGTCATAAATAATTCAAGATGACAGTTCAAGATGGCTGTGTACGAGTTGTGTGAATATTCAAATATGATTTGGCACATGATTTAGTTTTAGGTTTTGAAACGAAGATAAACAAATATGTTACCATGTACCACAAGCTATTTTTCTTTCTTTCTAAAATAGAACGGTTTAATCTCATTGGGTTTCAACAATAAATGTTTTCAGTTATAAGGGGACTGCACCCTGGGCCCTCCATCAGCTTAAGATTCTCCAAGGGAAATTTTTCCTGGGCAGCGGCACTATGGCCTACTCTTATATCAAATTCCAACTGTCAAGGGATCTTTTACATGCATGCCAATGCGTACATGGGACCTCAGCTCTTCGTCCCATCCAAACGACTAGAGAGCTAACCTTGTCAGGCCCTCCATCGTGCACCACTGACAAGGGTCGAACAAGTGACCTCCAGGCTAGTAAGCCAGCATCCTACCCACTTAGCCACCATGGCTCCCCTATAACCAAAATAAACCACATATTGTTTCTATTTATTCAAGTGGCATAAACACATAGAGAGAGAATTGAAATCAATATTTCACCCAGAAACACACAATAGCCTTTCCTACAATAAATTTTATAAGCCAATGTATTATATAATCAATATTTAAAGCGCTTGATGTAAGAAGACTTATCTCAACAAAATGTCGTTCAGTTCAATATTGACCACTAAATGACCTGCCTTTATGAAGGGACATTCTGTCTATAAAAAAATAACTCTTCAAAATAACCAGAGAGGGAGAGATAGCGAGAGAGAGATGGAAAGAGAGAGAGTGAGAGATAACAGATTTTGGATGAACCTTCTCAGCCAATACCAAGATCGAACCCTAGGCAAGTTACAAATAAGGGTGCAATTTTTATGTCGATGCTTTGTCCCTTTAAATCATGTATGAACCAATCAATAAGTGGCTAGATGACCAATAACATACATTGATCTTTATCACAAGGTAAATATACATCTATTGTTAAACAAGCAGACAAATATTGATACACAGCAAAAAGCTAAATAGTCTTAGTGTATTTTGCGTCACTGTGAGCAAGGGTGAGTTGGGTTGACGAGGGGTTTAACAGATGCACTTTAGATCATGAGGTCTGCCATTGAGTTAAGTGGCTTGTATAGTGTAGGGCCATTGTTAAACTTTGTGGGTTTTCTCCAGGTCCTCCTGTTTCTCTTCACTGATAAAGACCCCTATGCGTAAGAAAATTAATAAAAAAAAATTCAACCATACGTTAGTCTCGAAATGACTAGTTTGTATTGACTAGTCTGCCTCTCATATCACTGTCGCTATGATAAGATTGTAGACGAAGTAAGCGGGATCAATTGGTCTCCAGAGATCAATCAGTTTAAATAAGGCCATTTTTATTATAACAATTAATTAATTGTCTATACAGTGTTCAACAGGAAGTAGACATACAATAATACAAGTAATAGACTTAGAAAACAGGAAGTATTGTACGACAATTCAAATTATTGCATTGAAGAGGATTTAATCTTCATTGGTCTCATTTTATAGAAAGGTTCCTTGATGGAAATTGTTTAATGATAACAAGAGTAATTTTCTATATTTTGAGTTACTTAAGATAAAAATTGTGCTTTGCTGATTTCTCAATAGCTTTAGATCCTTCATCCTAACATAAACTACTGTCAAAGTAATATTGTAGTTTACAAAGGGAGAGAGAGAGAAATGGGGTTTAAAGTCCACTCTACACAAACTAGGTCATTTTGGGACTAACATATGGTTTCAATTTTATTTCAATAATTCACCCGGAGGAAACCCACGAGGTGGAGAAGGCGCTCCTATCTCCATGCCACATACGCTCACACCAGGGATCGAAACCACAGCCGCAGGCCCGCAAGCCAGAGGTGACCGGCCAGCTAGATGTCGAAGCGCGGCACTCTCGACCACTAGGCCTTCCCAACCCCCCAGTTTACAAAGGATTCCTATTGCACTAAAATGATGCAATAAGACTTTAATTAGCCAAGCCCTACTAAGTTAATGGTGCTAAATCCTCATTGACACTTGGGGGGGTTGGGTGGTCGATTTGAGTCAACTGGCGTGGTTTCGAATCCCCGATGGTACGTGGCAAGGAGTAGGGTCGCCTGTTCAGCCTCGTGTTTTTTTCCGGGTACACGGTTTCCCTCCCACTGCTAAAGACCCTATGCGCAAGCGAATTATTGAAATAAAATTAAACCATATGTTAGTCCCGAAATCACCTAGTTTGTGTCAAGTGGACGTCAAACCCCATTTCTCTCTCTCTTTCATTGACACTTACCGTATACTTATAAATACCTAGAGGCGTAAGGGAATAATTATACCACGGTAGTGGCGTACACAGCCACTAATCTGCAAAATTCATCTACCAAGGGATCTTTTATGTACACAGACCTTATTTTTTCTTTTCACTTGAATAACTCATATACCACTTCATCAACTGAAGGGGGTACGTGGGCATGAATTGCAAAGTTTATCATTATAACTTAATAATACATGTTTAAAACAAAAAATTTTTTGGTTTCAAATAATTGATAAACTGAAATAGATATTAATGATAAGTTATCTTGTCAGGCTAGTGTAGGGACCGTCAATCAAATATACCGATTAAACTTAGACCATCTGATAGCGAAGCCTTACGTCCTTAATAATCAAGGTTAAATATTCTGATAAAGAATAGATAGGCCGGTCTTTCTAATATATTGATATCTTCATTTTTTAAAACTTCTGATCACATGAGTCTATCGTCAATGAACAAACTTCTATGCCCAAATATGCAAATTAATTTCTAAAACATTTTTTGTATGTATTAGAAAAAAAAGGAAAGACGTTTGAACTATTTGTAGTTAAGAAGTACTTCCTATTTAGTGTATATGGGTATTAAAATGAGTAAAAGGCATCATTTTGCCCGGAGCAGTTACATGTTCGTCTTATATAAACAATGTACGAGCCTTTGAGCCCATGATTGTCGCCACTTGATGTCAATGCGCGTGTTTAAAAACAGTTGTCTGTGACAGAGATAATTCGTAAGTAATTCTCTGTGAAACAGATTGGGACTGAGCTAGTAAAAACGGGCATGCCAGATAAAGTATGTTATGATAGAAATTTTGCCCAGACTGCGGCACTAAGGCCTACTCTTCTAACAAATTCCAACTGCC
The DNA here is from genome assembly GCA_948474765.1 of Patella depressa. Classification (NCBI taxonomy): domain Eukaryota; kingdom Metazoa; phylum Mollusca; class Gastropoda; family Patellidae; genus Patella; species Patella depressa. Next base: position 11,456,933 of record OX419720.1, read on the forward strand.
AAGGATTCTTTTATGTGCATGCCATTGTGTACACGGCCCTCAGTTTTCAGTTTTTTGTACCATCCTTTTGATTATACTTTGTAGACTCTGTCCTGCACAAGTATATTTAATATGTACATTGTAACAAAAATATATGAAATAGATCCCCCACAATTAATTAGATCGTTTCTGAAAGAATATGGTGTCATTAGAAAAAAAATCCAACAAATCAATACCATAAAAGGTAATCATTCCACAATTATAAAAGGACAATTAATATTCCATTACCTTGCAAAAATATTGCCCATATGGTTACACAATGGAACAATGAGTTTGACGACGTCGGGTGTGCATACCTGTAGTTGGTTCTATGTCGACTGGTGTCAAGTGTACTAATGACTACCATAACAAAACCTGGTTGTTATATTTAACAGTATATTCTTGTAGTATTATACTGACTACCATTGTCTAGAAAGGATTGGATGCAGCTGTTACTTAAAATTCTATTCTAATACTTGTATACTAATACTTATCAAGAAATAGTCATGGTTTGGTGGTTTGTGTACCCTAGAGAAAGAAGAGTTTGCAGAGAGAGAGCAAAGATAGAGAGAGAGAGAAATGGGGTTTAATGTCCATTTGACACAAACTAGGTCATTTCGGGACTAACATATGGGTTTTAAATTTTATTTCAATAATTCGCTTGCACGTAGGGGTCTTTAGCAATGGGAGGAAACCAGACCTGGAAAAAAACCCATGAGGTTGGACAGGCGACCCTACTCCCTGTCACGTACAACAGAGGATTCCAAACCATGCTAGTTGACTCAATGACAGGCTTTATGATACAGCATGCACGTGTTAACCATTCGGCCATCCAACCCCCTAGCAGAGATAGAATGGAGTAAGAGTGTGGAGGAAAAAGACATTCACCCAGGGGACTTTACGGCACAATTTTATTCATTTATTCAATTATTCTCTGGCATGTAGGGGTCTTTAGCAGTGAGAAAAACAGGAGATTCACAACACAAACTAGATCATTTCGAGACTAACACATGGTGCAATTATATTTCAGTCATTCTCCTGTACTAGGGTTTTGAGCAGTAGGTAGGAAACAGAAGAGTTCCCGGATGAAACAGGGGAGTTCTTGGAGTCAACGCTACTCCTCGTCACATGTAAGTTTGGGGTCATAACCACACCACTTAATGCAATACAAAATTCACAATTTCTGGAAATGTGAAAATGCACAAAAAAGAATCCAAAAGTCGATCATATACATGTAATCGACTAGTATTCAAATAAATGTATATTTTGCTGTCCAGTTGAACATGTCCGTCAGTAACAGCTGTTTAGCTGTCCTTTATGACAGTGATATTTGACATTTCCAACAGTGAAAATTATCTATCTGAAATATAGTTATCCAGTCTCATTTGAGACAAATGAATATCATCCAGTTTCAAATCTCAGTTAACATGAAATAAAAGATGACAGTTTTAATTTGTTCATTTTGAGACTTTCATAGTTTAAGTAAGCCAATGTATAAAACAACTCTGAGTTTAGAATTGAATGCTCTACATATGAAGTTAAAGAGTCTCAAATCTGAACATAAAAGATCAAATTTAATCTTGAGAGAGGCTTGCATCCTTACAGACCTGGGACTGTGGGGGGGGGGGGGGGTATAAATTTTTCATAATATCCAGACACTAAAATCAAACTATTCTTTGTAAAAAGATCAAATAACCCTCAAGAAAAAGACTGATCCATCAAGATCAAAGAGTAAACCAAATCAAAACAATTTACCTTGTACTAAAAATACAAACTCCACTTCAGATTGTTCTGTTTCTACTTAGCTTGTATGTACAAAACAAAATAACATGAAACTTGCATGGAATACCAAGTAGACAGAAGAAGTTACTGATAAGAATGTTGGTTCTAAGAAATTTCTACAAACCAGGATTCTATGTTTTTATGTTCTTATCAAATGCACTTTGATTATTTGGTTTCCGTGACCACCGTCATATGTGTTATTATGCAGTCACAAACTGCAGAGATTTTCCTAAAGCTATTTTGATGAGTCCATAACCAAAGAGCAATTTCTGAGTGTTTAAATTTACTTAGAAGGGACCTCAACATTTTGTCCCAGCCTAGGTGTTAAGCCATTCTGTACAACAAATTTAACTTCACTACATTACATTTCCTGCTACTTTATGAATTCTCACAACTTTGTATCCTTGTTTGAAAACCAGAAAATCTTGAAACAGGTCTTACATTTAACAATCTTTTTTCAAAGAAATCCTTTCTTCTGAACTGATCAAAAGTATATAGATCAAATACAAACAACCAATAATTTGCCAGCTATACAGCTTAAAACAAACCGCAATTAATGCAAATGGCTATCATGAATTACTAAGGGTGTCAAGTCATGGCAAGATCACACCACAAAATGACTGTTTAATTGTTATTTTGTGAAGATAGCTTACAACAATTACTTGACCATGAATATATTATCTTGATGAACCTTGTGGTTTTATCCACCTGTTAACAAATATCATGTGATACTTTCAGACAGATAAATTAAATAAAAAGAAGTTTAAAGTCTGACTCTGTATCAAACCGACTAATAAAGACAGGCATTGTGCTATATTAGGCAAACAGGTGCGGATCCAGAGGGGGGCGCACCCGGCGCACACCCCCTCTATTTTTTTTGAGGTGGCAAACAATTTTTAGCTCCATATATTCTCGCGAGAAAGTAGAACAATAATAGTTTAGGTTGGAAATAGTAATTTACAGTACTGGTATGAAAGAGTCCCTGTGGACATTTTTTCCACTCAAAAATCACGGTTCCAGGCTTCGCACTCCCTAGTGGGTGCAGCACGCCCCCTCTTTCGTAAAATCCTGGATCCGCCAATGGTTAGTAGAGCATCTACTCCAAATACTGTGGTTATTTTATGTGCGTGCCGATAAGTCTTCCGATGTTGTCCGTGAAAGTTTATCATGATTATCAGCGATGCAAGACAGAGGGCCTGGAATGGGACAATGTATAGTCATTCGGATGTGACAAAAAATCCAAGGTCCTGTGTACATGTAAAAGAAGAACAGGTCTGAGCACTATGTCTTCATTTACCGAGTCAGAGCAGATCAGTAGGACATAACACTAGCTCCCACTTCATTAAATCTGAGAAATTCTTACCATTGTCTGTGACAGTTGGTTTATTTCCAGACTTAATTGATAATATTAAGGTTCAACTACACATTGTCACATGTAGTTGGATGATCTGACACATGATCAACCACTGCATCATTAACAAACCCTCGAGATCCATACAGATAGATAAAATTATTACCCTTATTAACATGACACTGCGGCAATTTTACATATCAGTATCATATATTTATGACTGTATTTATCAAATTTAAATGTACTCGAGCTGTACTAACTTTGTGATGGAATTTAATATATTAGTATTAAAGATACATTATGGAAGATTTTGACAAGGAGTTAGCCATTCTTGCTATAAAAGTTCAAAAATAGATGTTGAAACAAAAATATATAGAAAATTTCAGTCAAATAACTTTATCCTGAACAAAGTTGTTACCACTATAATTTTTTACTAGAAATGGTAGTTAAATTCATCGACACCCTTTTCCCACTATGGCTGATTGTTGATTGACAGGCGTTAACTCCACCTACATAGTCTCGATCATCAAGTAATGTTTAAACTTGTTGTTTAAATAAAGATCTAATTTATAATTTCTATGACATCTGAGGCTCAAACGAAGACCGACAAAAGTCAGTTTTTGCTCTTCCATAATGTATGTTTAACACAATACTTAAGACATCCATTTCACTCATCATATATTTGTGCAAGCTTTTACAAACTTTTTGTAACGCAACTTATTATCAACAAAATATTTTATTCACTTTGAAACTAACCTACGTCATTTTTTTTGTATGGTTACATCTGTAATGCTAGGTAGATTTGTTTTGCCAGGACAGTGGTAGTTTGCCTACAATTCACTTATTTTAAAACTGTCAAGGGTTCTTTTACTTGCACGCTAATTTGTACCTCTGTTGACCTTAAGAAGCCAATGGTTTTACGTGTTGTTGACGCTTGTAGGTGCCACTCTTGAACAATATGAAATGAAAAGAGGTTTAACGTCCTACTGTTCTACTCCTCACCTGGGCTAATAAAGACAGGCAGCAACAGAAATAGAAAAATCCCAAGGTTCTTTAAGGCACATGTCTAGTCTTGGTCAAAAGTCCAATACTTATACTTTTTTGCATCGACTGGGCAAAGGAAAACACACGTACACCATACAATGCTAGATGGGAACTTTGACAAGACAGTCAGGTCACTGCCTGCTCTTGCTTGTAAATCAAATTTCAACTGCCAAAGGTTCTTATACTACTGAAAAAATGCAGTCATCTTCTAATTTAGTACATTGGACCTTGTCACGTTAGGGTATTTTTTTTACCCACAGTTAATGACATGCATGACATATCTGATAATGTTCAATAAGTAGAGATAAAAGTTATTGTTTCGTCCCTTGACACAGATTTGATATCACTGATGGCTCAATTAACGCACATTATATTCTTTACTTACATTCATTCAAAAGAAAGATAAACTCAATGACGTACAATACTTTGAGAAAGAAAAATAGTCTAATATTTGATAACTGAAAATTGAATCCTTTGTTTCAAACATCATAAATAAGCAGAGATAAAATTTTATAGATTGCAGACCTCGGAAGACAAAATACAGTTGTAAAATGGCACACCATTACGCCCAAATAAGGCACACACTATATCCTCTTGTTATGCATAAGTGCATTTGGCAGAAGTGCAAGTTTGGGGATTGAAATGGGTTGTGGTCAAAGCCAAAAGTAGGGCTAATATATGTTTTTATCAGCAATTAAACCACTTCGGTGCTGTAATTCATGTAGATGATTTACAGAGTAAACTTGCACGATGGATAAAATGACCTCAAGAAACCAACTTTCATTTAACTGATAAAAATAAATTATATAAGCATAAATCCATTTTTTTAAAGACATAAATAAACTGATAAATAAAATTTTAAAAATAGAAATTGAATACAATGAAGACAGCAGAAGAATGTAGCCCCTGTGGTTTTCTTTATAACTATTATTTAAATAAAGAAAAGATAACGTATGACTTTTTTACTAATAAGATTAATCTAGATGATTTAGTTGAAATCCCAGATAAATTTATGAGAGTATAATCAATCTTTTCCTGGTGTATTAATGTAACAAAGTACAAAATATCATGCGGTAAAACCACAAACAGTTTATAATAATATATGATTGATGATATTAAAAATATCCCAGTGTTAATAAAAATTGACAATTTGTAGTCTTTCCACCAAGGACAGAAACTAGCATTCCAATGTAAAACTGACAATATCAGATCCAAGGCATTCCAAAAGCCACCAATTGCAAGACTGATAATACCAGAGCCAAGGCATTTCAAAGAGCACTAACGGCAAGACTGACAATACCTTTAGCTTATAGCGTTCAGGTATCATAAATGGGAAATGATGTGTGTCTTTTAAGTTTAATTAGAAACTTTAAAGATTTTACTATTCCCCTATCAGAGTGCGGATTATCTGTGTATTATAGGTACATCCGGTCATGATACAAACTGTTACTAAACTCGAGTTTGAACTGTTTGAGTTGGGTATTTATTATCATTAAACACACATGGGTAGGGTGTAACACTACATCCTGTAGTAGGTTTATAAAAGACAGGTGAAGTGTGCCAAACATCAGTTATTATAAACATTAATATACTGTCATCACTATGTCTGATCTATATCATGTATCATCTTCAAATATTGCATGAGAGAGAGAGAGAGAGACAGAGAGAGAGAGAGAGGGGGAGGACTAACATCTTGATGAATTTTATTGTTGGGGTCTTTAGCAGTTGGAGGAAAAACAAGTTCCTGGAGTCAACCAGAGAAACAGTAAATGTTATCATTACCGTATCTATATTAGCAATCCATATGTCAAAATTCTATGAAATACAATTACTGCTATTTGATATTTGAGTTCTATCTCGACTCGACAAAGGCATACATACATGCAGGGCACCTTACAAAATCTCTGCAACAAGTACCAGTGATACAGGGCAATTTACAAAAGTTTTCTAACAGTATATACAGGGCACCTTACAAAAAATCTCTACATTACATGAATATACAGGGCACCGCACCTCACAAACAAGAGACACATCACACGTCATGGACATTACAAGCAATAAACAATAAATTAAGCGAAAGGAACCAATGGATCCACGGGAAAACCACTTTCCTCCATTACCATTGTATTTTTGTATCATAAAGAATGAACGCCATGTTTTCCGTGTTTTTCTAATAGGGGAAACATTGTGCCAAGATAAGTGTATTAAAGAAGCGAGAATAGTCGGAATGGTTAGTATGGTTTGTCAGACTGGATGTCGACATGTTATTCTACTATTATTACACAGTCACGATCTCACGATTCACATCCCCGTCAGATGATATCCAGATGGTTTTACAAGTATCAGACATTTTCTTTAAACATGAAATAACAACCTCAACCTTAAACTCTTATCTTAACATTTAACACAACATAACCTTATCTTACTCATGGTTCTATTAACAGAACATCTGATATCACTTTTAATTACAACAGAGGATCAGTGAGTAAGACATTGGTTCGCTAGCCTGTGGGTGTTGACAGAGAAAGTACTTTGTGATTTTCCAGTAGTAGCAACGCTGTCTTGGCAGAATTTCACCCATAGCACACTATGCCCGTCTTCATTATTCCAGTCCAAGCAGAAATGGGGTTTTAATGCACACTCAACAAAAAAGCTCATTTTGGGGCTAACATCTGGTTGAATTTTATTCCAATATGTCGCTTGTGAGTAGGGGTCTTTAAGCAGTGGAAGAAAACTTGAGTATTCTTCATCGAATTCCAACAGCCACTTTGGAGGACCTTGGCAGTTTTTCCCATTCGAACAAGGCAATGCTTTCTAGCAACCTGAAGCTTGCACCAAAGGGAACACCAATATGACTAAACAACATAATGCAATCTTCTTTGGTAAATAAAACAGAAAATTTAATGATAACTTTTAATTACGGAGATTCCTGGTGCATCCAATCCTATGAAAGTACACCACCTACTTTTTTAACTGAATTAAATGTTCAAAAAATTTATGTTCCAGATTTATAAACAGAGGTAAAATGAAGGCAAGTTGAAAGTTTTAATCAACTTAACATGTTTTTAACCAGTTCCAGAGATAAGGCCTGTTTATATCATCTTATAAATTAGCTGATGTATTTAATGTCAGTCGTAGAGATAAACCCTGTCTCATATTTTGTTTAGTTTGAAAGAGAATGAATGAAATGGGGTTTTAAGTTCTACTTTTCTGTACTGATCAAGTTAATGAAGATAGAAAAATGTGCCATCAGAGAAATCAACTTTTTTAGTTCCTATTACGCAAGCGGACGATGCCAGGTTCTCTGTCCTGCACCAGTAACAATGTTGTACATCTTGATTAGTGAATCAGTGCCTTTTTGAAATGAAATGAAATGGGGTTTAACGCCCAGGCAGTGGCACTAGGCTGACACTTCTATCGAATTCTAACTGCCAAGGGATCTTTTATGTGCATGCCAATGTGTACGCAGAACCTCAGTTTTTGGTCCCATTCAAACGACTAGACAGCTGTCCTTATAAGGGGCCTTTGACCTCTGTCCTGCGTCACTGACAAGTGGGAACCACGCCTCAAGATCGCGATGAACTTTCCGGGATAGCGAGCCAGCATCTTACCCAACATGCTACCACAGCTCCTTTGGATAGAATGGATGATCATCATCCCTTCAATGCAATTCATTAATTTTTGGACTACCACATGGTATATATATATATCACATGTATTTTTCTGAGTGCTTATATCCATGTCAACACCCAAGCTGCATAAAGCACATTAATCATATACAATGTATTAATATTTGAAAGATAATACTAAGACTTGAATCATTTTATTTAATAAAGTATGACATTTGTCATGTGTTCACAATTTACCATAAACAGGAAGAAAAAAAACCTTTCTCCTATTCAATAAAATTATAATATATTATGAAAGAAAACATATGTACCGTACAACATCCTTTATAAGAAGAAAACCAACCTTTTTTCTCAAAAAAAGAAAAATGCCACCTATTAATAACCCTTCCTTGTACCACCCCATCCTAAAATATTTCTAATCATCAACCAATGAAAACATTTTTCAAAAGTATTTTATTTCCATTAAAACTGTAATAATTTGCAAGTATTATAAAGATAGGCTGGCACTGCCAGGCAGGATACGCCCACATTTTCGAGAGATGGACAGAGAACAAGCAATACCGAAAGTGATTTTTCCTACATCTTTAAGTCCTGTATTTCATACTGTGTTGGGAGCAGCCATTTAGTTGGTCAGTTCCAGTCTGATATTAATGAAATTCGAAACCGACAATGATTATGGTGTGACGGTACACAACCTAGAAATGTGACTTTTCGTCAAAATCGGATAAGAATTGTGACCTGTAGAGAGTCCACAACCATGATATTATATACCATATTTTTACACTATTCGCGTACAAACGGCGACCATTTCGTCCGGCAATTTTGGTACGATTTTCACGAAATTAGAACTCAACCTTCCTCATCAAAATCGAATTAAAATTGTGACCTATACAGGGTCCGCAACCATGATATATCATTTTTTTAACAGTATTCGCGCACAAACGGCGGCCATTTTGTCTGTCAATTTTGGTCTGATTTCCCCGAAATTCAAACTCAACCTTCCTTACAGTGTAACGGTGATATAATCAAACGTTTTTTTAAATTGGATAATAATTGTGACCTCCAGAGGGACCACAAGCTAAAGAAAGGGGGATTTTGCGTATAACCAGGGGCCATAATTCAGGAAGTTACGATCCGATATGCGCAAATATCGAAAAGAACCAAGATCTTTGGGTTATAACCATGAATTTCAAGTTTCATCAAAATCGAATTAAAATTGTGACCTTTACAGGATCCACAACCTTTATATACCATTTTTAACAGTATTCGCGTACAAACGGTGGCCATTTTGTATGGCAATTTTGGTCTGATTTTCCCGAAATTCGAACTCAACCTTCCTTACGGTGTAACGGTAATATAATCAAACGGTTTTTTTAGTCAGATAATAATTGTGACCTCCAAGCTAAAAAAAAAGGCGATTTTGCGTATAATCAGGGGCCATAATTCAGGAAGTTACGATCCGATATGCGCAAATATCGAAAGGAAGCAAGATCTTTGGGTTATAACCATGAATTTCAAGTTTCATCAAAATCGAATCAAAATTGTGACCTCCACAGGGTCCACAACCTTGATATACCATTTTTTAACAGTATTCGCGTACAACAACGGCCATTTTGTATGGCAATTTTCGTCCGATTTTCCCGAAATTCGAACTCTACCTTCCTTAGGGTGTAACGGTAATACAGTCAAACGGTTTTTTAAATCGCATAATATTTGTGACCTCCAAGCTAAAAAAAAGGCGATTTTGCGTATAATCAGGGGCCATAATTCAGGAAGTTACGATCCGATATGCGCAAATATCGAAAGGATGCAAGATCTTTGGGTTATAACCATGAATTTCAAGTTTCATCAAAATCGAATCAAAATTGTGACCTCCACAGGGTCCACAACCTTGATATACCATTTTTTAACAGTATTCGTGTACAAACGGCGGCCATTTTGTATGGCAATTTTCGTCCGATTTTCCCGAAATTCGAACTCAGCCTTCCTTAGGGTGTAACGGTGATATAATCAAACGGTTTTTTAAATCAAATAATAATTGTGACCTCCAGAGGGACCACAAGCTAAAAAGGGTGATTTTTCGGACAATCAGGGGCCATAATTCAGGAAATTACATTCCGATAGCCGCAAATATCGAAAGGAACCAAGATCTTTGGGTTACAAACATGCATGTCAAGTTTCATCAAAATCGGTTCAAAATTGTGACCTCTATAGGGTCCACAAGCTAAAAACGTGATTTTTCGTACAATCAGGGGCCATAATCCATGAAGTTTTGATCCGATACATGCCAATATCGAAAGGAACCGAGATCTTTTGGGGATAAACCTATATTTCAAGTTTCGTCAAAATCGGATAAGAATTGTGACCTGTAGAGAGTCCACAAACAAATTGTGGACGGACGGACGTCCGGACGGACGGACGGACGGACGGACAGACGGACGGACGGACGGACGGACGGACGGACGGACGTCCGGACGGACAGGGGCGACGACATAATACGTCCACATGAAAATGTGGGCGTATAAAAAGTATCTACATGTATTACAAGACAAAATAACCCACAAAATAACAAATATTATACATTGGGCAATATATAACTAGCATTACATTTTGGGCAATATAAAAATAGTATTACAAACTGGGCAATACAAAAAGTATTACACCGGGGGGAAATACAGCAAATTTGATTAGACATAAATATTAGACATTCAACATATTAAAACTTTCGGTCTACAGTAATACATGTAGTTAGCTCCGCTTGAGAACAGACACTAAGATAGTTGACCAAAATTTTAAGTCCTAAATCGACGATTTTAGTCAAAAACACTAACTATTCCCCACAAATTTTTGAGAAATATTTATTCTACTCCTAATTAACAGAATTAAAAAGGTTTATTTAGTCTTTGTATGTATGCCAGATGTGAAACAGAGAGAGAGAAAAATGAGGATGAAATTCCACACGACACAAACTACGTCATTATGGGACTAACATATGGTTTAATTTTATTTCAATAATCCGGGGGTCTTTTGGCAGTGGGAGGAAACCGCACAACCGGAGATTCGAAACCTCAACAGTTGACTAAATGACAGGCTTTATGATACAGCGCGCATGTGCTAACCATTCGGCCATCCCCCCCACCCCCAACAAGTATTACACATTTGGCAATATAACTATGCAGTATCACACAAGGAACAGCAGTCCGTTGGATAATAATAGTAAACATGTGCTATCAATTTAACCCAGTGTGTGGTATAAAATCAATATTGATTTTCAGATTTTAATTTCGTATTCAACTTTAGTGAAAAGTTCAATTCATGTGAAAATGTAAATTTTATGTAGGTGTAGGTAATTATGACACTGTGTAGGAAGAGTATTATTGATTTTAACAAATTCAACTTAAATTAAATATTTTATAATAGGTGGCTATTAATCACAATAACATATTAAACATACATTATGCAAGAGCTAAATCTGCCTATTGCAGGTATTTTCTTCAGGCCTGAAATGTTATCTAAATTATCAATTAGACATTAATTAACTTATCCAGACAATAATCATCTCTGGATGTTATCACTAACCTGTGATGTTTTCTGGAAAAGGATCTGATTTGCTGTTGAACACTCATTGATGATTTATTCCAGAAATGGATAATCAAGACTATGTTTTTATTGTACCAACTAGTAATGATGATCAAGGCTAGGTCTAAAATTGAAAAGCTTAAATCTTGGTTCAGAGCAAAGCAATCGGACTAAAATTTTCAGCAAATTCCATTTCCATTATCTAAGTTTTAACTATTATAGTGAGACCTGCCACCTCTTTATCTAATCTCCCACAATGTATCTTTAAAATATAATTGGGGTTATTAACTACATTAAGTACATGGTCAACAACTGGGCTATTATTTGAATATTCACAGGATGAACAGGGCAATAAAAGAATGTATCTATCTATCCTAGCATAGAATACACACAGTAATAAATGACATGGAGCCTAACATCCTTCTTTTTAAGCCTAAAAAAACATGGTTACTCTTCTTATAATTTACACTAAGTAAAACTAAAGGTGATGAATTTTAATATACTTATCAATTAGACATTAATTAACGTATCCAGACAAAATGAAAAGTGAGGGTTGGGGGGTTGCACAGTTAAATCATCTTAAAGTCTGTCTGTTTACAGTTTCTAGTTTCCATTTTATAGATAAAAGTTTGTTGTGGTTTTTTTTTTGGGGGGGGGGGGCTGACCTTCACTGGTAGACACCTCATCTGTCAAATTTTCGAGAATAAAAGAGTCTATTTGGTTTCACTGTTAAGAGTTGTGCACTTAAGAACATTTTAAACAGGGAAGGAAAACATGTACTAATGTTACCTGTTCAGAAACATTTTTTTTTTTACTTATAACCAGTGTACATGTACTTTATTTTTACCTTGATCATGCTAGTTAGGTGTTAATGTAGAGTGTTACCTGTGAACCCCTGATGACCCATATGTCATAATGTTTTACCTGTTGAAATGTTAATATCAAAGATCCAGGTTAAGACCTGTGACAACTACCTGAAGATGATGTCATAGTTTATAACACGTCCCTCAAGTGTCTTATTTAAATATCATTGATATCTCTACTTCACCCTGTTAAATGTAGATAATCATATCACAATAATGGATCAAAGGCTTTCATATCATCCAAACTTTATTAATCGGTGCTAGCTGGTTAACATGAGACAGTGAGAGCACCAGCACCGGATACCACTGCTCAATTAATATTCCATTATGTGTCATGTCGATAATGTTCATGCAGTATTACCTACATGTATAAGTGTGAACGATCTTTAAATGTATTTATATTTAGTCATATGTAAGAATATGTGTCATGTATGAGGCAGGGTGTGCTTACTCTTTCTAAAACACATGATACCATTTCAAAACGAAACATTAACCATACATAATGTAAGAGCTAATTCTGTCTATAGGCCTGAAATGTTGTCTAAATTATTAGACGTTTATTAACCTATCCAGACCATAATCAACTCACGACGTCATTGCTAAATTGCGACACTTATTGGATTGCGATCCGATTTGCTGCTCAACATCCATTCATGATTCAATCATGAAATGGACAATCGAGACTATGTTGTTTGTCATACCGACTTTATTAATGGTAACCGAGGCAAGGCCGAAAATTCAATCGCTAAAATCTTGGTTCCTGGTGGATCAATTTGACTGAAATTTTCAGCAAATTTCCTTAAAATGATGTAGTTTTTAACTATTATAGTGAGAACTGACATCTCTTTATCTTATCTCCCATAATCTATATATCTCAAATAAAAGAAAGTTCAAATCCATACATGAAGCTATCAACAATCAGATGTCGAAAAACAAATAAAACCATCAAATATAATTAAAGCGACGTTTACATTTTTCATTGAAATCAACATCACCCTATAATCACCTGATTTTTATCATTCAACCAGTTAAAAGTAAAATTCAGCCCCAATAAATAACAGTGGTTGTCATGATTACAATATAATTACCATAATCTCACAATATTTTATATCCTACTTCAAGTAGAGCTCAGGGCAGATAAACAACCCTCGACTGACATAACACCTTAAACACCAACAATAAAAATATCACAACCTTCTCAACTTTCAAAATTCAGGTTTAGTTTTTATAACTATTAAGAATTCAAAAGAAAGGTTCCTTTTACATATGGTGCATGACAGAATAGGCCTTAGCGTCACTGTCCAGACAATATTTCCATCATAGGACACTTCATTTATCATTAGAGAGAGAGAGAAATATGGTTTAACGTCCACTTGACACAAATTATGGCATTTTGGGACTAACATATAGTTTAATTTTATTTCAATAATTTGCTTGCGCAGAGTGGTCTTAAGCAGTGGGAGGAAACCCATGAGGTTGGATTTATCATTAGAGCAAAACTGTGTACCAAGAATATTTTCAAAGAGAAAGTAGTTCTCAAGTTATCTGTTCTCATGAGGTAATAAAAAATCTGATAATCAAAATTGTCAAAAATCGTAAAGACAAAAAAGAAAATAACAGCCTCGTTCAACACAGGTAATAAATATAAAACTGTCTTAACCTTCCTCACCTGACCTTCATCATATGACAATAAACATGTAAAATGACATGTTAAATATTCTCTGTTTTTATCAAATAAAATCTAGGGTTGGGTAATTTACATTTTACGATTTTATCAACCGACTCATACCTGTAACAATATACTGCACCTCAGCTTGTAATCAGTATCTATGTCCTGTTTAATTCGAACGGAACTTTCTCGTTGAAAATTAAATTTCGAGAGAAGAAATAAAATGGGGTTAAACATCCTACTTTTCATCACCAAGTGAGCTAATGAAGATGGAAATATTCTCGAGCAGAGCTCTATGAGGGAAATTTTGCCAAGACAGCTGTGCTATGGCCTACTTTTATTTCGAATTCCAATTGTCAAGGTTTTTTGCCCTATCTGAATAACTAAATACTGTCCTTATCAGAGAACAAAATATATTCTGATTGAAGGATTATCATCTAAAACTCAATAGAACTGTCTCTATTTTATTTGAACTCTTTTCAACCAAAAAAAAAAAAACAACTTCACATTTTAAACCTTAAATCTATAATCATGAATTATAAACACCAAAATTAATCAAAGAATGAAATTTCAAAATTTCGAAAACATCAATCAATTTTACCTAAAACCATGATCTTCCCCAACAAAACTTCAACTTTAATCATTTTTAAGATAATTTACTCTTGACCACCAGGTAGATAATACTGTAACCACACAGGTAAATATCCCACGTTAACTTTTAACAAGTCATACTAAACTTGCCTTAGTGTATATCCAATATATAATCTAATGACACATTATCAAAAATCAGATGACTGCCAGCTAAATCCGTAATAAAACACTAACTGTGACAAGACAATGACATACATACATGTACAGATCATCCGACTATGACAAAAAAACAGATACGAGAAAATAACTATTCAGGTTAATAAATGGAAATTTGATTCAAACACATCATACCTGTATAAATTATCAAATGAGATAAAGTCCTTTTAAAAATTTAAAACAGATTCCTTTTTCAGGTGAAAATGTCACATGCGTTGAATTTAACTAGTGACACACGTTTCACTGCAGTGTTAAAACATTAAAACAAAAGTGATATCCTTTTTGGTGCAACAGTAACAACTTAATACAACTGACTCACTCATATAAATATACACAATCATAGCTGCTTGAAACGCTTCCATTCAATGTATACATATAGATGTTTACCACACAATATAACCTCACCTCATTGGTCTACTTGTGACATACAACCTTATCTATAATCTGATTGGTTAATAGTTTATTATGATCTTTGACCTCTCACCTGTGACCCTAATAGTACATGTGGTGTGATGTTTTTCATGTCTATTTATATAATCTATGATAAAAGGCTGGCAGTCATGGATCAAGTACTTGATGAAATATATAATTATCTTCATGGCACACTTATCCTTTATGCCCATACTTTATGTACTATAAAGTTGTCATTTGTACACTCTAGAAATACAGCCATATCATATTGTACTAACCACTAACCACATACATCATTTTGTTTTTAACCTTTATCGCTGAAACATATTACAAATGTCTTTCTGATCTAGCATATTCTTTTCACTAAACTTATGTCATATCCATATATATTCAAAATATCGTTGTTTTTGTTTTTACCTTTTATAGTTGTTGTCAACGGCTCACACTGGCTTTCAATTGTTTTTTTTTATTTATTCAATGCTTTAATTTCAGAAAAAAAAATATTTTAAATATAAAAAAAATAATTTGGTTTCCGAAATGTTATATCTAACTGATCCTGCAGATTACATTTTATTAATTTTAATAAATCATCATAACAAAATCATGCATAAAGGTTTTTTGATTTCTTAATTATGGTAAATATTCATTTATTTAATTTGGGATATTGAGCTTTTTTTTAATTAGTTACAAATATTACAAGGGCGTTTCCTGAAGTTTCTTTTGACACAATTGAAAAATAAGGTCCTAAATTTGATCATTGACAATCCATTTAAAGTATTTGTGTGTCACTTTATGGATTGTTAAGCCCTATCAAAAAAACAGAATAGTGTACCCCCCGGTAACCGTTAAATCTCTAAAACAATAGCGCTAAAGTTGAATTTCTGAAACAATAGTGTGACTACTGACAGTTGAATTTTTTTAACAATAGTGACAGTTGAACCTCTGAAACACTAGTGTGACAGTTTAATTTAAAAGTAGGCCTTGAATATACCAGTACTCTGGTTAATATGATTATAAACAATCAATGTGCAAATCAGCGCAAATCTTGTCAAAACTAAAAACATTGATAACTTTGCTCAGAATAAAGTAATTTGAATAAAATTTTCTATATATTCATTTTGCATTTATCTATTTTTAAACTATTAAAGTGACAACGGCTAACTCATTTACCTAAATCTTACATAATGCCTTTTTTATTAAATGTTCAATTTGAGTACCTTTCAGAGTAGGGCATTGAAAATTTGATGTCCGAAAAAGTGCAAATGCCAGTCAGCAACATTAAACAAGATGAATTTAATCTTATTTATATATTAGTGATTATAAATTGCTAATAATTACATGTGATATGTAATAACCTGACAACAAAGGCCTATATTAAATGACCTGACAACAAAGGCCTATATTAAATGACCTGACAACAAAGGCCTATATTAAATGCTTACCATCAAACTGCATAATTGAATGAGTGCATTTTTTCCCAGATTTATTATTAGCACACCCTTTCACCTAAGCGTTTAATTCAGATAGTTCTCAGGGTGTTTGATAAGGGCACTAAACAGAATGAAGAATAAACTTTTTGTGAGACGTGAGCTCATCATTATGACTCATAAGGCTTGAATATCAATAACTTCTACATGTATTTTATATTTTCAAGTCATGTAACAATCTAACCATAATCTTTTCAAATCCCTGATAGCGTTATTATGAGTACCAGACGAAGAACTATAATAATATAGTATGCAATATACAAATACTACTGTAATGCAGAGAGAGGGGGGGGGAGTAGAGAGAAAGAAAGAGTGGAGAGAGAGATTATTTCAGGACTATCAATAGTATCATACTGTATTTCCATAATTTGCTTGCACATACGTAAGATTGGTCAAGCGACCCACCTCCTTGAAATTGTCACGTTCATCTGGGAAATAAAACTGTGCCACCTGACCCAATGACAAAGCTGATAAAGTAAAGAGCATTGAAAGGTACATGGGGTTTCAATGTCCACTTGACACAAACTAGGTGAATTCTGGACTAACATATGCTTCAATTTTTATCATTCGCTTGTTGTGGATGACAGAGAAACCCGACGAGTTTGGTCAGATCTCACCCCTTCCCCACCCCACCCTCGCGAGGAATCGAAACCACACCACTTGATTAAAAGAGAGACCTTGTAATTTAACGACAAAGAGAAACCTGACAAGATCGGTCAGGCAACCCAGACGGGGAACTGAAACCACACCGCTTGATTCAATGACAGACCGTGTTAAACCATTTGGGTCCCAACCCCTTAAAGTCTATAGACATTGGTAATAATACATACACACACTATTATCGTACTCGTAAATGTTTATGATCAGTAAATAGCTACACCTATGAGAACAGAATCATACATGATCCAGACAGACATGTCATGTGTTTTCTATAGAATGTCACATGTTTCTCCCACGTTTTCTCTAATCCTAGTTACCACCAGGATATGACTCACGATAATCGAAAGTTTCCGTGGTTTGGGTTTCCTTTAAGTCATACTAACTATATAGTCTTAACTGAATAGCAACAGACTTTACTGAAAACTGCTTTCCTTGCAAGAAAAAGTCAAGGAAAAAATGATGTGATTGTACATGTACAATGACCTGTACAAAAAAAAAAATCCTTATTTTTTATACAAATGTATTTCTGACTATTGCTGTCATTGCAGAATTTGGCAAGTAATTTTATTCTTGACTAGTCTACAAAGACCTTTAATCATTCCAAGATTATTTTCAATATTTTTTTGATAATAAGAATGGGGTTTTTTCTCTATTTTCTATGTTCTTGATAGTTTTGATTTTTTGCAAACTTGGCTTAAGCCTGCTTACATAATTCTGTTTTTAATTGTTTTGATTTTTATTAGCTTGGACAAGTAATCCGATGAACTCAGATGACCTGCAGGTAAACTATGTTGTAAACTGAAGAGCCAAGAGGACACGACCCTGAGGGCATATTTACTTAATTACCAATCAACTACCTGTCGATCACACAGGTGATCAAAGGTGATAAAGATGTCATGAAAGAAGATCAAAATTACATGTGATGTTTTTTACTGTCTTGTTCAAATGCATGTAAATATCATGTGATTATTAAAAACATGGTGATCAAAACCACGAGCCATCAATCTTCACCTGAAATGGTCGGTACTCAGAAACTATTATCAACTTCTTATATGTAGATTATCAGTCAGTTATTAGTAAAAGTCAAGGTCTTGTGATGATGATTATCATGTGGAGCAAATAGTCCACTGATGTTATCACTATATTAACCAATAAATCTTCAAACTTAATTGTATCTAAATAAAGACTTGCAGAAAAATGCCCATTTAATTTTTTTCTTCCACAAAAAGTCTTTAACTAGGAAGAGAGAGATGTTGCATTAAACGTCCACTCGCCGAAAGAAAAGGTTATTTTATTTCAAAGCAATGGCGAGGACCCGGAGAAAAGCCATAGACGACCCTACTCCTTCTCATGTATAAGCTTGGAATCAAACACCACACTACTTGAATCAATGTCATACCTTGTGATTTAACGTACACACTTTAAACTATTCCGCCACCCCTCCAACTAATCCTTTAGAACTTGGTGTGTGTACATGTAAATATTGACAACCAGAGTTCCTTAAAGAAAAGCGATATATACACCCACATCCCTGACTAGACCACAACTGCTGTTCCTCAGGGCTCAGACCGTCTCCAACTGCCGGATTGTGTGAAGAGCTTACCATATAGGACCATTTTGCGTGTACCACAACTGTGTATGCGACATGCAGATTCGGTTTCCGCAGCCTTAGTTAGGCGATCTAATGTCCTGTCAGCACAGTAATTCAGTAATATGAAGACCATAAAACATTGCGTGAACACAGCAAGTTCCTGCTGTCAAACATTCTTTAAAATGCATGGTACTGCACCTCAATGTTTCATCCCATCCATACATGTACAACAAGGTAAATACAAGGTAATAGGCACCCCTCCTGACAAGTAAAGATCAGGATTTTCCCGTGCCATGGCCCGTCTGCATTAGCCCAGTTTAGGATCAGAACAGTAGGATGTTAAACCCCACTTCATTTCAGTGCCATCGCTCAATTACTTAACATATTACATTAACTTTTATAGTTTCTTTTTCTATTTTGTGGAATCGATCAATATCGAAGCAGTCTTTGACTTGGGTCATTCTATCAGTCAGTACAATTATTCATCTTACGTTTTCAACTAATTCATGGCAAGAGATTGATGATGGTACTTTAAGATGATGAAATCGGATCGGATTATGTAGTGGTGCCCCACTTCTCTAGTGAAACTACAATATCGTTTTCTAAAGTAGTTTTTACGTATCAAGATAGATTTTTGGGTCGGTTCGTGCTGCCATCTGTCTTGAGATAATCTCTGCTTTGCACGTCTAATCCATCAACTAAACCTATCATTAAATTGATTGGTATTTTTAGTGAAGGAGGGGTAATTGTTCTGTAAATTTCCCTAACGAGGAAGATGTATAAAAAGTTGGATGAGATTGGATCAATGACTCATACCGACATCAACAATTAACTGTACAATCAGCTTCAGCGAAGAAAAAAAAAATGCCTGTTTTAAGATTAATTCAATGTCCCAGAAAATCTCAATGAATAGACGATAATATCCAGGTCTCAATTCCTTGTGCAGATAATTCAGTACATCTTCTTCAGATAATGAGAGGGATCCACATCACATTTTTATTTTCAGAAATTCACACGCCTGGAACAGATCTTGTAAAACACGCCATTCAATACTCAAATCACACCTTTACTACCTCATTGTCCCCATATTCCCGAAGTACTGGCTTGAGAAATTGCTCTCAACCATTGTTGTATTGAGTCTGAAAACTTGAATCTTTGACAGTGTTCCATTCTCACCGTCCAATCAGATCTTTCCTGAGTAAAATATAGGGAATTTTCGAGACTTAATCGGGTTGACCTACTTAAAAAAAAAAGTGCTGATATCAAGAAAAATTTTACCATTGGATGCATCAGGAACAAACATCCATACTTGCACAGGTAAATTTGGCCGTAGCTGAAACTCACTATTGGAACGAATATTCTTAAATCTTATTTTCTAAGAAAATCAAAACATAATTATTTTTATGTATTTTGCTCAAAAGGTTGTCAACTCACTAGTCTCACTACTACACGATCATAGGCATTATATCCCACACTTGAAAATCTTTCACACCTGAAATAAAAACACAATTACCTCCCTTGTTTTTCTATTATCCCATGCAATAGCTATCTTCAAACCTTCGAATTGGAAGTTGAAAATAATATTTTTGCCAATCAATAGAAGAAATAATAATTTAATTCATTTGGCCTTGGTGAAAGTGAAAGTGATATACATGTACATACCCGCTGTAACATCTAACTACTTCTTAATCTTAATGGGTTCTGTTCTTTTTGAAGTTGGCTTTGAGACACTGTGATTGGGTACTTCCAATTGAAAATCTTCTTGTCATAGGATAATCAGAACAGTGTAAATATACACAACAGACGGGTGACAACAGTACAAGATCACATGTGTGCGCGGTGTATGTATCTTAGCCATTCTCTGTGTCCCCAATGGTATGGGTCCGTTCTATTCCACCAACCTCTGTGTCCATCCACAGTGTTCTCACAAATTAAAATTATCTGCGCCCTTGACCGTAGCTTCATGATACAAACGAATCAGCAGTCGTTGTTTTTTGTATTTTAGAGGAGAGTCGAAAAAAGCTCCCCTTAAATGAAGAAATTGAAAAAATCGCTCTCCTAAAAAAAGCTCTCCCAGTTTCGATAAGAAGAGTGATTTAGAAGTTAAGGAGAGTGATCTGATATTAAAGCCCCAATAACACTCTTGTTGTAACTGAAAAATATGTCCCAATCTTCATTCTGGTCAACAAATCGTATTATTTTAGAATATTCCAATTAAATGATGATATAAATTTCATCTTAACACACCTAATTTAAAAAATTGGAAAAATTCAACCAATTGATTTGAAAAGTCTAACGTAAACCTTTTCAAATGTGACTTGGATTTTAAAATATTTTCGAACCCTCTGGACAAATAAAATAGGTTGTAATGGATAATTTACACAACAGGTAGGACATTTAAACATCTAGTACTTAGAATAAGGGTATTATTTATTTTCTGGAGCTACCAAGCCAGCAAGGATGTTATTGTCCCTTTAAGAAGAGTGACTAGTTTTCTGTATATGGAAAATGGTTCTTAAGATCAATAACTTGGTGCAAGGGGTCATTCCTGTTTACATAATTGATAATATACATCGTCTGCTAAATAATATCATTCGTTCGTAGTCGTACGGTCAAGTAAAACTTCTGCTATCGTCTATAACTACTTACGGTATTCCAATAGAAATACTTGTCGAAATTTCTAAATATATTTAGCTTGTATAATTATTTTTAGTAAACATAACCCCCATTCAAAATATAATCATAAACGCTTGAAAATTCCATCAAAATATAATCTATTTCTTCCGAAATTATTCGCATTAGAAATTTTTACGTGCCATCTCTTGTAATTTCTCACGTCTCGCGAGAGTTCTACTTTTCATTTCAGTTAAATTAACCAATAATGGCGCTTTGGCGCCATCTATTTTTAGCAACATATTCATCGGAATTTTATTACCATGTGCGATCACATAATAATTGAATACACCAAATAATTTAATTTCACAATGACAGTATGGCGGAGCTCGAATACATGTCTATGATTTACAAATATGGAGAGCGATTTTCAATTTTAAGGCGAGGGAGAAAAACCGCCCCTCGGCCGACATTCAGGTGCGCGGCAGGCGCTCGCGAGCGATCGCGCGCCTCAAAAAACAATGACTGAATCAGGCACTAATGAAATAGATGTATTAATAATATCAATAAAAAAAAGACAAATCAATGCAGAACAAATTGATAGGCACCAAAGGTTTTGTGTCTGTGACAGGTGCCTTATTTCCAGGCTTGGAGCCAAGGGCAGATAATTTGACTATGTCTCCCCACTGGAAGGAAACAGAAGTTAGCAGAGTAAAAAGAAATTATACCACAGAGCCAGAGGATACCGAGAATGACATGTGTCTTAGCCCGAATTCCTCAATAAATTACCTGAAGGTGAAAAATCTCCTTAACTTCGACCGAAACATGTTGTGATGTCCCATCTTATAGTTGATCCTTGAAGCAGCTGATCATCATTGGAAGAATCCCTGGTCTAATCCAATACTGTGAAAGGTGCATAACTAAATTGCGTAGAATGTGGTGAAAATTTCCCAGCATTCAGTTATTACAAATTTTCACGCTACCGAAAACTTAACTGGATTCAGTTGTTATGAATTACTGCAGTATTAAAAACATCCCAGTTTCCAGTAATTACGAAGATATGAAGTACCGCAATATTGAAAACTTCTGAATATTCAGTAGTTACAGAGTACTGCAGTATTGAAAACTTCCAAGCATTCAGTAATTAGGAAGTTCTGCAGTACTGAAAACATCCCGACATCAAAGTACTGCAGTATTGAAAACATCCCAGCATTCAGTAGTTACGAAGAACCGTGGTTATGAAAACTTCCCAGCATTCATCATCCTCTGCAGACAACAAAAACAAGCATGCGTCACTTTTAATCGTTGGGTTACATCTTTTGATGGGTCTCTTTTTAATATGGTTGAATCAATGATATTCTGGTTTTGTTTTCATCTATAAATATTATATAATCTATTTACGTACACTTTAGTATGGATTACTAAACAAGATATTGTCAACTTAAAACTAATATACAAACCCCAATCATGATATATTTACAGTCAATTTAGAAATCAACAAAACAAACAGAAGAGTTTCTACTTTCATAAAACCTCAAATATTTTGTCAACATATACATCACCTAATTAACAGAGAATATGGAGTAGACAATTAGCAATTAGTAAGATGATGAAATCTCTTGTTGCCATGGTTTATTGATTCCAGGAATAAACAAAATAACATACCATTAGTTAGATGGAAGGAAAGAAAATGGAGTAGAACCAAGTATCGGTTGATGGCACATACATTCCAAAATCATGTGCTATCACAACCTTGGTCTCTGTTATTACAATGAAACTAAACTTTAAAAGATGTAGGGAGAGAAACGAAGTTTGTCATCCACTCGACACAAACTAGGTCATTTCGGGACTAACATGATTTAATTTTCTTTCAATAATTCAGTTGCACGTAGGGGTCTTTAGCAGTGGAAGGAAACTGGAGGACCTGGAGAAAACCCACAGGGTTGGAAAGGCGAACCTACTCCTGTCATACACAACCGGGGATTCGAAACCACGTCAGTTGACTCAATGACAGGCTTTATGATACAGAGCACACATGCTAACCAATCACCACCACCCCCCCCCCCCATTTTTTATAGAGAGAGAGAGAGAGAGAAATGGGGTTTAACGTCCACTCAACACAAACTAGGTCATTTCGGGACTAACATATGGTTTTTAATTTTATTTCAATAATTCGCTTGCGCGTAGGGGTCTTTACCAGTGGGAGGAAACCGGAGTGCATTTTTTATAGAAATTTTAGGCAAAGTGTTCTTGACCAGTAATTAAAACTGATTAACTTGGCAAAATCATGTTCTAGCAAGTGCACTCATCACATAAAGAACCACATGATCAGAGGGTATTTCATTATGCATGTCTGCTTTCATCACTTAAACACAAACTAAGGAACATACATGCAGAGAGAAGAGAGAGGGAGGGGGGTGGGGGACATGTACATGTACATCCACACAACATCTGGTATAATTTCATGTTGATAATTTGCAATGCATGTGGGGACCTTTAGCAGTGGGGGGAAACCGAAACAGGACGGGCACAACCCTAATCCTTGTCAAGTACAAGCATGGGCCAATTAACTCAATGAAAGACCTTATAATCTAAAGTGCGGGCTTTAAATCACCTGACCACCCAAATTACATACATGTACAGGGTGAGGTTTGGAAACAAATGTAAATAAAAAGATAACTATCTGCATTAGTTCAAATTATCTTAGAATAAAACATATATTATTAATAATTAGGATACATTCAAAATCCATGTTTGTACAATCATCATATGATTAAAGATTTATCAGATGGTAGTCCTGAAATGATCTGGTTTGAATTAACTTTCAGTTAAATGCTCATTTTCTATATCTATAACTCATGTATCATGTAGTTGTGCTAATTTAGCAGATGACAAGGACAGCTCTCAAGTCGTTTGGATGGAACAAAAAAACGAGGTCCCATGTACACATTGGTGTGCACGTAAAAGATCCCTTGGCAGTTGGAATTGAATATAGCGCCGCTTCCTGGGCAGCATTTCCCTCATAGCACACTGTATGGTGTATGCCGGTCTCCATTTGCCCAGTTTAGGAGCAGAACAGTAGGACGTTGAACCCTATTTCATTTCATTTGTTTTAGCAGGAGTGCCTGTATTTACAGTCAGTGTTTTTTGTATTTCAGAGGAGAGTCAAAATAAGCTCCCCTCAATCAATAAATTGAAAAAAATGGCTCTCCTAAAATGTGCTCCCAGTTTCAATAAGAGAAATGCTTTAGAAATTAAGGAGAGTGATTTAGAAATTAAGGACAGTGATTGGTAGATAAATGTTAATAAACCCCCAATTACATGTACATGTACTTTGTAAAGGAGAGTGAATTTCAATTTTAAGGGGAGGGAAAAAAACTCCCCTCGGTCGACATTCAGGTGAGCTGTAGGCGCTCGAGAGTGATCACTCGCCTTAAAAAAAACAATGACTGTATTTAATGTTGTTATGTTTCAAACCATTGTTGTTGAAAAATTGTCCAAATTCGTTGAGAATTGTCACAAAATAAAACAGCACAACTAAATACAGTGCATCGCTTCTCTTGTAAAGCATTCTAAAGTCTGATTTCATTATTTCATAAATACAATCAACCAATGCTCAAAGGAAAAAATATACCAGCGCTCAAAGGGGAAAATATACCAGCGTGGAAAGTAAAGCCCCGTTTACATTTGGCCGCGATAAGCGTGCCGTACTAGGTACGGTACCAGGCCGCGATAAATTTCAAGAAATGGACCCGTTTACATTACTCTAAAATAACCGGTCTCAGAACCGTGCCAAGCGTGCCAAATGAGGAACTCTTCACTGAAAAGTTAATTTCAGCCCCTGTACAAATTACCCAGATGAAAACAATTATGATGACTGATTTAGTTTGAGCAGCCATTTTGACAGAACTGATGACAGAACTGTCAAGGTTTGCAGGGAAAAAAGGTCAAGGTTCATTTGGCGCATGCGCAGTAATCCGCACTCAGACCGGTTAGCGTTTACATTACGAGAATTTGATGTGTGCCGTTCTTAGTACGGTACCGAGACCACATCACTTCAGTGGGCCAGATTGGCACGGTACTTGGTACGGCACGCTTGTGTTTTACCCGTTTACACCACAAAAAAATTAACCGTGCCGTACCAGGAACGGTACCTGGCACGCTTAAAATTTGTAATGTAAACGGGGTTTATGTGCCCTCAAGAGTAAGTTAAGTTCTACTAAATGGTCCAACACTCATAACAAGATCTTATTTCATTACAATGACCCTTCTTTAACATCTGATGAGTTTAAAACTGGAGCAGTAAGACCTTGATCTGACCCTGACCTTTATATATCACTTTCCTCTTTCATTTTATTATCTTACAAGTTATTGGTGGAGGAGTCTACCTATATACAATCATACTATATGATATTGATGTATAATTTATTAAGAAATGAAATGGGGTTTATCGTCCTACTGTTCTTCTCCGACTGGACTAATGAAGACGGGCATGCAGTATGCAACAAGAGAAATTTTGCTTGGACAGCAGTGCTACTGTCTACTCTTATATCGAGTTCTATTGCAGTGCACGTAAAAGAACCCTTGACAGTTGGAATTCTTAATAAGAGGCCTTATTGCTGCTGTCCCTCAAAAGCACACAGCCAGGTATTGCTAAATCCATTTGTTACGGCCGTCTCAATTTTGATCAAGGTCGCTGAGGTATAAATAAAGTAATTAAGGGCACATGATTGTTCAAGATGGCGCCCATGTGGCTGCACAGTAAAAGTGCTCTCAAAATTTGTTAATTTGTGACTAAACTGCTGGATTATTATTCTTACTTTTTGGATATGATGTGACACAAGGACAGTAAGACTATTATGATGTGAAACATTGTCCATCTTCAAATCAAGTGTGAAAACATGGCTGTTTAGTCACTATAATTAATCCCATGTGAATTCGAACACTTTCATCCCCCTAGAGCAACCCCAAGTGGGATGAATTGTTGCGCAACATAAATTTCATTATTAATATTTATTATTATTATGATTGTTGGTGAGATTGTAGCTTAGTTAGAGTGAGCTTTAGGATTTGACCCAACTTCAAGTTGACCTTATCACATAGATCTAACCAACCTGTTCTCATTAGCTTAGATGGAGCAGAAAAGCAGTATGTTAAACCCTAATCCATTTCATTTCAGCTACGATTTATATTCTTTAGCCACTAGAGCAATCAAACTGATGGAAAATTCAATAAATAATCATATTTAAATTATATCCATCAACCAATAATTTTTTATGTCTGGCCTAAAGATTTACTTAAATATCACCTATTTACTAGCTCAATTCAAATTATGATTTCCACATCTAAGATAAGATGTGATGAATTGATAAGTTCCGTAGCCTTCTCCATTTTCTGAGAAATGTGGAAGAAATAAGAGGAACCATCGTGAGGGCTATCTGTATCCGACATTAATCAATAAGATGAGAAATAGGTGAAGGAGGTCGGCAGTTATCATCAATGCTGACTGATAATTCACTTCATTCCTGGTTATAACGAGGAAATATGTCTTCTATCTCCCCGAATCATGGAATCCAATAGACAAGATGTAATATTTGAATTAAGGTTTATCAGGGAATCGTGTGTATACACGGTTATTATGATCTGATCTATGTACATGTATAGAAGTCAGGTTAATTTCCTTAGTGTGTGGGAGGATGATGTATACAGTGTACTCTAGACAAACAATATTACTAGCACTTCCAGGCATACATGTATGTCTTGAAAAGAGCAGGCGCGGATCCAGAGGGGGGGTCCAGGGGGTCCGCCCCCCCCCCCCCTGCTCAGACTTGAAACTTTTTTATGCGATTTTATTGGCGATTTTTAGACCTGTAATTTTGGAATTTACCATCCGGAAATACGTCAGAATGCACCAAATTGAATCTAATTTACCAAATTTTTCTGCGGGAGCGCCCCCAAACCCCCCGGTAATGGTGGCGGTGGCAATTATCAAACCTGGACCCCCCCTTGCAAAAAATCCTGGATCCGCGCCTGAAGAGTCTGCCTGTCTCTCTTGATATAAGAGAGAGAAATGAAGTTTAACGTCCACTAACATATGGTTCAGTTTTATTTCAACAATGCTTGTGTGTAGGCCCTGTAGGGGTCTTTAGCAGTGGGAGGAAAGAGGACATAGAAAAAAAAACGTGAGGTTGGACAGACGACCCAACTACTTGTCACGTACAACCAGGGAAACGAAACCTGCCAGTTGACACAAAGAATGACAGACATAATGATACAGAGCACACATGTTACCCATTCAACCTCAGGTACTAATTAATACAGTATATTTCAGTAATTTTCTGGTGTGCAAATGTTTTTAGAAATAAGAGACCCGGGTAAGCAGAAAACCCCCACAAGGTTAAGCAATTGACTCTCCTCCTAGTCGTTTATCAGCTTGGAATCAGCCCATGACTTGCATAAATAATAACTGCCTTTCCTCGCAACTCCCAATTATCCATGCCTTAGACCACGAATCAGTCTTTGATCAGCCCTCGACATATTCTGATCCCCCCTACCCTTCGACATCCCTCTGGAATCTCCCATGGGATCCACCCTTGAAATCCCCAACATCCTAGGGATCAGTCCTTGTTATTCTCCAGATGTCCTTTTCCCTCATAGGATCAGCAGCCCTTGATATACCCCAATCACCCTCATGGGATCAGCCCTTGACATCTCCCCATCCCCACAGGATCAGTCCTTATTATTATTATACAATCATTGTTTTTTAAGGCGAGTGATCGCTCTCGTTCGCCTACAGCTCACCTAAATATCGACAGAGGGGAGTTTTTTTCCCCTCCCCTTAAAATTGAAAATCACTCTCCTTTACAAAGTCATTGGGGGTTTATTAACATTTATCTACCAATCACTCTCCTTAACATCAGATCACTCTCCTTAATTCCTAAATCACTCTCCTTAATTCCTAAAGCATCCCTCTTATCGAAACTGGGAGAACATTTTAGGAGAGCCATTTTTTTCAATTTGTTGATTGAGGGAAGCTTTTTTTGCTCTCCTCTGAAATACAAAAAACAACGACTGATTATACCCCCCTCCCCCATGGGATCAGCCCTTGGTATCACCCCATCCCCACAGGATCAATCCTTGTTATACCCCAATCCCCTTGAGATCCCCCAACCCCCAATCCCATGGGATCAACACTTGTCATCCCACCGTCTTCTATCGGATCAACCCTTGACATACTCTAATGCATGTGTTAACAGTCTGCGTGCAATGGGATCAAATCTTGTCATTCCCCAATACACCACAGCTTATTATATAAACATTTGGCACCCCCAGTCTCCCCCCCCCCAATGGGATCAACCCATTGTTAGCAATGAGTTTATTTACGGAATGAGAAGTGATATCGTGTGTTCTGTTAAAGCTGTCTCACTTGACTAAGAATGTGAAAGACAACCTGTCCAACTTTCCATGCTTGTTTTAGCTTTAGGATTGATCCCACTGTTAAACACGTAATGTAAATGATAAACAAACAGTGAAAGATATCAGTAAACAGACCACACTGTCATTATATACAACAATTAAATACGTCTTGACAACTTCTAGACAACTTCTTACAGCTCATGTCTTCTCATCCAGACACCAGACACACGAGCACCAACTATATTCAACCCTTAAATGGTAACTCCCACCCACACAAGATCAACCACTCTCAATCTGGATAAAACATCCCAAATTAATAAATGGACAGACATGGACTATTACTATTTGAAGATAGCTTATATCTGACAATATATCTTTATTGCTATCTGCTTCATTCAGACTAAAGAAGATGCGCATATATAAGGGACATTTTGCCCAAAAAGCGATTAAAATACCATTATTTCGAATGAGAAATTTTGAGAATAGTCCTATTACCGTATCTATTATAGTAGGAACTGCCACCTCTTATCTTCCATTACGTAACTTTAAGTGTGTAATACACGATGAGAGAATTTTAACACTACTGTACTCTTCTTTGATGTCAAACTGTCAAAGGTTCTTTAAAATACATGTCAATTCGCCACAAGATTATCAGAGTAAATAAATGAATTTGTAACCACAATTACTCGACATATCTAATTTCATGGACGGTGGGTTTACATTATTTATGTTTTAAATAGAGAAATCAATAGTAACCATTTTAACACGTAACGTACATTGTGTACATCAGTTTTCAATTCCTTTTTATCACTTCTCTCTTCCCTCATGGGTAATTTACATCTATCTGCGGATTTTGCTCATGGTTGAATTAAGCATGGTTTTAAGACTCTTAACAGTATATAAAGAATAAATGAAATGAAATGAAATGGGGTTTAACGTCCCACTGATTTGCTCCCAAACTGGGCTAATGAAGACTGCCTAATTCATACAGCGCGCTATGAGGGAAATATTGCCTGGGCTACAGCCTACTCTTTTATCGAATTTCAACTGCCAAGGGATCTTTTATGTGAACGCCAATGTGTACACAGGTCCTCGGAAAATCTGAATGAACTTTCTCTGCCAATCATACAATTTGGTTTCAAAATATTACCAGTTTCAAAAACCATTAGCAAAACAAGACAAAAGTCTTTCAGTCAATAACAAAGTCTTTTCATCGGCTGAATCATAGCACACAACAGCAAATAAATGTGCTGTATTCCAAAAATATTTCAACTTGTCAAAAATTGTGTTGAATAAGGCCTTGTCAGATGATCAATTCTAATCTTTGTTTTAAGTACATGTAAATATTTTTTGTTATAAGTATAATCAAATCTAGAGTGAATAAGTTGGTATCAATAGTAAAAAGAGATATTTTGTTATCAATATATAGTACTTCTATTACTGAATTATTTTGATTCACACAGCTGTTGTTCTTTTTCACCATTAAAATCAATATATGGCTACATTCCTTTACAATAAACACCAACCTACATTTCTTTTAATAATTCTATCTGTATATATTCACCTATCACAATGTCTGTTAAATAATAATAATAATACAATGAACAACAAAATGGGTTTGGTAATGACAATTCAAGAAGTGATGTGTTTGGCTATAAGTTTGAAGATGGAATTATAAGTTTGCTTGTGCTTTTAAATGCATATACTTATATATGAAATTAAATGAAATTTAATGTCCTACTGCAGCGTCACTGCAGATCTTAGTTTTTCATCGTATTCAAACGACTAGACAGATGTCCTTGTCAGGCCCTACGTCCTGCACTACTTACAAGGGTGAAGGAAACAACGTCGGATAATCCTGATGAACTTTCTCGCCCAATGCAAGGATCGAACATGCGACCTCCAGGTTAGTCTACCTGAATATTTATCCACTGAGGCTGCCTATTACTAGTGGCATGGACTGACAGAATGTCTTTTACAGACTATAAATATACTGAGCGCCATAGAAAAACACATTACTTAGTTTTTCGTATAACACAGATAATTAATTCCATGCTACGTCGCTGCACAGCGTGCGTAAGAGCCAGTGGAGGACATATACGCTACAGCCATCTGTGTCGTACTTTTGGTTTTGACCCCTCTGACTTTGTACTGTTGATTACAGATTAAACATCCATAAGTGTACAAATGTGTTGTTATTGATGTGTTCCCATTTGAATATTGGTCACAATACATGTAAGAAGCAAAATAAATAAGATATGTTTACAGAATCATTTTGTTATACGAAAAAGTAAGTGATGCGTTTTCTATGGCTCACAGTATATTTGTACCCATATTTAAATCACATTCTGTATTCTAAAAGCGGATGATTGATTCAGTACAAATTTGTAGTTGATATTTAGTCTGCTGCGTGTATTTTTGTGGTTTGTGTAAGATAATGAGAGTAGAAATGTCATCCAGTAATCTGGACTAATCCAGTATAATACATCTGTCAGACTAATCAATATTTGTGTATCTTAACTTTAAAATAGAGACAGGAAGAGAGAAATGGGGTTTAATGTCCACTCAACATTTACTAGGTCATTTTGGGCCTAACATATGGTTTAATTTTATTTCAGTAATTCACATGCGCGCAGGGGTCTTTAGCAGTGGGAGTAAACCAGAGGACCCAGAGAAAACCCATGAGGTTGGACAGGAAACCCTTCTCCTTGTCACATACAACCGGGGATTCGAAACCACGCCAGTTGACTCAATGACAGGCTTCATGATACAGCACGCATGTCCTAACCATTCGGCCATCCAACCCCCCACTTTAGGATAGAGAGAGAGAGAGAGAGATACATGTAGGGGGAAATAGAGAGAAATAAGTCCACTTGATTCAAATTAGGTCATTTCGGGACTAATAACTAGTACAATTCTAATTCATTAAATCGGAAGAAACCGGTGAACTGAAAGATGATTCGAAATCATGCTACTTGACTCATTGATATACCTCATGATTTTGAAGTAGCTAGTCTCTAACTCAATATCATCCATAGTCTTACACATTTAAAACACCAATTATTTGTCAATTCAAATCAACATATGATTGATGTTGTTATCTTACACGTACCTTGAAAAAGTAGGCTTCTGATATTCAATATTCAAGACAAAATAAACATTTTACCATTGATACACGAATCGTGTACCATAGTGCGTTTCAGCGTCAATTGTAGCCAGTAACCAGAAAGAATGAGGCTAGACATATTCCACAACTTAGGTCAAATGGCGACTCCATGCATTAATAGACTGAAATAACCAGACACTAGAAATTGATATTCGGTTGAGACTCGTGCCATATTTCACTGGACATAACTAATTTGAAACTAGAGTCAAAACGGAAACAATTGAATGTAAATCAGTTCATATACAATCTGATTATATACGCTGCGATCCATTTGCGTCAATTTCTAGGTCCCAAATATAAGCGATTTAGCTGCGACCCATTTGCGCCAATTTCTAGGTCCCAAATATAGGCGATTTAGCTCCTTTAAGTCAAAGTATAAGGTACTGTAAATGAAAACTTGTAAATGCATCACCCTCATAAAGCTACATTAATTACAACATATTTTACCTTGGTACATGTATAAATGCTGAAGTGAATGGCTGTCTGATTTTGAAAGTTTACATTTATTTTTCATTAGATCGACAGAAATAAAATATTCTATATGAACTTACGGCATAATGATTTCAGTCCTCTCTGTTAGGTAATCCTAGTCCTACCTGTAATTCAATTTTCTAGAGAACGAGATTTGTATAAATTGAGTTATGGCTAGTAAACCATAGATACAGAATCATCCCACGATTCTCAATCAATAAAATCATTATCCCTGGAATGTGAATTATTCAATACACTTTTGTCTCCTACACTCTTCATGGGCTAAGCTACATTAATTATCATAAAAAAAACACAGCGGAAGAAAATTTAGGATGTAACATGTACATAGAAAACAATTCACATGACAAAATATTTGTTTATTGAAAATATGCCTTACATTTTAACTCATCAGACTAAGTTGTAGAAGTGAAAACTATAGTGGTAATGTTGCACAATTAAAATTGAAAATTTAGGACGTATAAAATATACTGCAAACATACATGTAACATGTACTTAGAAAACAATTCACATGACAAAATATTTATTTATTGAAAATATGCCTTACATTTTAACCCAGACTAAGTTGTAGTAGCTAACGTTATAGTGGCCAATGTTGCATCATTAAAATTGAAAATTTTCAGTACATGTAACTCTAGTTCAATATGAGAGAGAGAAATTGGGTTTAACGTCCACTCGACACAAACTAGGTAATTTCGGGAGGACTAGCATATGGTTTTAAAATTTTATTTCAATAATTCGCTTGCATGTAGGGGTCTTTAGCAGTGGGAGGAAAACTGAGGACCTGGAGAAAACCCATGAGGTTGGACAGACGACCCTACTCCTTGTCACGTACAACAAGGGCTTCAAAACCACGCCAGTTGACTCAATGACAGGCTTTATGATACAGCAGGCATGTGCTTACCACACAGCCATCCAACCCCCCTAGCTCAATATCAATCTGTTTCACAGAGAATTACTTACGAATTATCTCTGTAACAGACGACTGTACACAACAGGTGCGTTGACTGCACGTGCCGTTAGTCATTGGCTCAACAGCTCGTGCAATGTTTACTTAACACCTAACTGCTTCGGGCAAAATGATGCATTTTACTCATTTTAATACCCATTTACACTAAATAGGAAATATTTTTTTAACTACAAATACTTCAAACGTCTTTATTTATTTTTCTTTTACCTCAAAAAAATGTTTGAGAAATTAATTTGTCGGAGTAAAAAAGTTAATATGCCGTACTCATTAAGCCTCGTCGATGTCATGCTTATCAGTGATTGTAGCGGCCAAGAGAATATTCACTGCGGGATCAGTTTGGCTCAATATGTCTGATGATAGTGATTTCAATTATTTCATTTTTACCACAAGCTAATATTGCATTGGTACTAAAATAAAATTATCTTTTAACTTTTAATAAAAAAAAATTATAAAAAAATATCTACTTTTGTTCGTCTTTAAAAATCATGACGCGCACCATTTAATCCCGCCAGCAAGAGAATATTGACAAGTCAAACAATTATACTGATCAATCACAATTAAAATGACATGCGGTACAGGTACGTGACTGTCATTCAATTCTGAAAAAAAACATTTACAATAGGCCTGAATCGTTCACAAAAATTTAAAGGCATTAAACACCATAGTTATCTTGATTTATTTACAAATTGGAAATGAAATGTGTTCAGCTCAAGGTGGTTCTCAATCTCACTTGTTCCCCTACATTAAATATTTCGGTTATTGTTCCGTGATTTGTATTACTACTATCTGGAAAAAAGGTACCAAACATGCAATATATTAACACTGACACGCTGGTTCAGAAATTAGCTTCAGAAATTAGCAATCTGATTAAAATACATATCTATATTTCGTATCATTTTTTATACTTTCGATAACCTCCACTACAAGAGGATCTGACCGGAAGCACAGCCAATCTGGCATTTCAATTAGAATGTTTTTAAACTGTGCCGTCTCATGGTGAACAGGGTGTAAGTCTGTATCATTTCTCCTGCGATGAATCTAATGAACCAGAGAGAGGATTTTTGGTGCAATATAGTATTTTTTATTTGATATTGATGGTCATAGCTGGCCAGAGACAATTAGAGGGGGTATAGGTTGTACAAAATTATTTGATTTTTATTTGATGTGCATATTCATAGATTGCTTATTTCTATTCACTGACTTACTACATGTATACTTCATTAATATTAACTGTGATATAGATGGTCATTATTGTACAGATAGTTCCTTAATCTTAACCTTAAAGTTCCAATTTCACTTTTTCTAAGAAAGTCAAAATATAATTATTTCTATGTCTTTTGCTCAAAAGGTTGTTAACTCACTATTATACGATCATGGACAAAATTTTGGGGGCATTAGAAAAGGTGACACTGGTTGATTGAGGAAAAAGTTACTCAATTACCTCCCTTGTTTTCCCATTCTTCTCCATGGACGGCCATCTTCAAACGTTTGAATTTGAAGTTGAAAATGATATTTTTGCCAATTTCTCAATTGGCAATAGTGAATTATAGGATTAATAGGATTATTCTTTAACAAGGTAGGACTGTTTATAGGTTCAATCTATTTTTGGACTTTATTTTAATAAATTTTAAAAATATAACTTAAAAAAATGCTATTGGAACTTTAAACTCCAGGCCCTGATGCGCATTGAGAAGAATCTATGATGGATTTTTGCTACTCTTCACTTGGTGTAAAATATGGTAGTTTCCTTTGCTGAATCTAGAATTAAACATGTGTGTGTGGGCGGGTGGGGGAGAGACAGGATTCTAATCTATAATGCACAGTGAGCAGATTAACGTTGGATTTTTGGACCTCTCCATGTAGTACAAATATATGTATGTAAATGTAATACAGTATAAGATAGTTTTCGTTGCTGAATGTGAAATTAAATGGGGGGGGGGGTAGAGTAAATTTTTGGCTCTAACTAATGCATAATGAGCACATACTAATGCACAACATTATTGGAGTTTTGGTCCTCTTTTCATGTACCGGTGCAAATATAACTATAATATTAATACAATAGGTTTTTTTCTGCTGAATCTGAAATAAAACATTGGTTGGGATGTGTGCAACATTTACAACATGACAGATTCAAGTAAAAAGCTGTGAATTAAAATAGAAATATGCAGCATACACTGTATTGGCTAATATTAGGTAAAAATGTTCAATAATTTTCACTTTACTTATTGGGTTTGCATAGATCTTGATCCATCAGTAAAATATAGGCTGTTCAGTAATGTCAGTGAGTTTGTTCAAACCTGAAGATTGTATGCAAAAACTGGGACAGAACTGACATGTCAATAATGTCATTGGATCGCTTAGACTTAGTAACATTGTTACAAACAGAAGAGTTTGGAAGGCTCTAGAGCCAGGTGCCAAATTCTTACTAATAACTATAGTAGCCTAAGTCCAGAGTCTGGATTTTGAAAATACAGGTGAAACTCTGAATAAATAAAAAAATGATTTAATTTCTTGTTGAAAGTGTTAATGGAATTCCTCTTTTAAAAAAAAAGCTGAATTGACATAAATAATGATTTTATAAAGTGGCCCAGCTTCTCTGCCTGGTGATGGTTGGTGTCAGATTGTAGACCTTGGACATGTGCAATATACAAAATGACATTTTACAATTCTCTACATGTATTCTGCTACTAGATTCGATAGGTCCTATCATTAGTCTTGTCATTTCTTTGGCCCATCATAAATCTCACTAATTTGACATTTTTGAGAAAAAAGTACCGATACATAATGAATTTGACATTTTGCCCTTTTCCCTCGATCTTCCACTGAGAACATTTTCATATAATGAATAATGATAATTTTCTAAATATAATCTTTATGTAATGCTATTCAGGAACGACACAATGAGCGTGTCGACCTTGGTTCCTTTGTAATCTCTTTAAGAAGCTGGTCGAAGAAGCAGATGATTCAGGAAAAGACTTTCCATTCCAAGACCACCGACAGACCGTTCTCTAGCAGACTGACAGCGGCGTAATAAACAGATGTTTTTTTAAATGAAATAAACACATACATACCCCATAAACCAATCCATCGTATCTCGAAGATACTCAGGTAGTTTATCCAGCTTGACAGCTTATCACAGCACCCTCAACGTGATCCCAGAGTAGCGGACAAACCCCCTCACTAAAAACGTTTATCCAAAACAATGTGTCAAGATGGCGACCTTCTTATTGATGCGCAGAACCTGTGCGCATGATATTTTAATCGCAGATTTAGGTCTTGAAGCCGATTAATTTACCCCTATTTTGTTCAAAAGACTCTAAATATTTCACAATATTGTAATTCGGGTTAATCCCAACGTATTTACAGGAGCGAGTAATGAATTACACCTAATTAGGCATTATACACCTGTTCTATAACCACATCCGGTACATACTCATGCGCACAAATATAGCAGACGACGCACTTCACAGAGTTATTCTTACTCTGTGCTGAAGTCTTATTGAACCGGGTAAAAAGCACGTATAGTCATATGTATAGATATCCGTTTCACCATTATGCAATAGAACAAGGCGTTTTTGTTTATATTTTTGGTTAATGGGGTCCGGGGTGGGAGCGGATTTTGTTTTGTTTTCGAGGGGGGAGGGATGTTCAAATCTAGTCGTTTTTTTAACGAAATTTTGCGACCTTTTATTTTGAAATGAATGCAAGAGCTGCAATATCCACACATTCTGTGATGTAATTTAGAATTTTGTGAGATAATATAGAAAAAAAATAGAAACAAAAAAAAATATTCGAGTTTTACTTAAAAATTATGTGTAGCCTATTTGGGATATGTCAACAACAACAAAAAAAACCAATAACTTAAGAATAAGTTATAATAAAATTTCAACAGATAGTCGTAACTTAGAAAATCATCCACAGTTTTTCGTTTGTTTTTCTTCTCTATAATTAGACATAAATATTGCAAAGCCTATCATTCTCTGAACACGTTTTATACATCAGTCAAAGTCTTATATTAAATAATAGGCCTATATATTTTAATGCAATTAATCATGTACAAGTATTAAAAAATAACATCATTTATTACAAAATCGACAGTTGCGTAGGTTAAACTATAGGCTAATGCGCATTCAATCACTCATCCAGCAAATTTGACACAATTTCTAAAAATTTGATATTATAAAAACAAATAAATTAGCTCATGGGCCGAATGCGATGACTAGATATGTATATCATGCACAGACGATTTATTGTTGGGCTAATGAAACAATAACAAAGTGTTGTTCACAGCTGACTAAGTTCCATGTTGGAAATAGAATGTGATAAAGCATCTTGCTACGAGTGCATTAATAACGTCGTCCAATGTGCGTATTTATTCTATTTATGGCGATGATGCCACTCAGGTTTACCATGAATCATTATACAAAATGTCTGAGAGAGAGAGTCAGAGAGAAGAGAGAGAGAGAGATGGGGTTTAACGTCCACTCGACACAAACTAACATATGGTTTCAATTGTATTTCAATAATTCGCTTGCGCGTAGGGGTCTTTAGCAGTGGGAGGAAACCGTAGTGCTCGGGGAAAACCCACGAGGTTGAGAAGGCGCCCCTATCTCCATGCCACATACGCTCACACCAGGGATCGAAACCACAGCCGCAAGCCAGGGGTGACCGGCCAGCTAGAGGTCGAAGCGCGACACTCTAGACCACTAGGCCATCCCACCTCACCCCCAAATTGTCCGATGCAACCGCATAATGACAGAGTTGCAAGAACAGGGGGGGGGGAGTCCACAACATTTTGAACGATCAATATCGCATGCCAGAGAAAAGGAGAAAACCCGGAGAACCCACGAAGGTTGACATGCGACCCTTATGCTTGACACGTACGTTAGACTCCCTCCACCACAACCACCACCATGAGATTGTAGAGTGGTGTAAGTGTAAGTCACGTCAGCATCGACGATCCGCCTACTCCACTTTCTTGTTTGAAATCCAAGTGTTCTTACCCAAGTGCACACACGGGACTTCATATTTTTGTTCTATCCCAACGACTAGACAAGTTCTCGTCGGATGTTGTAATAAATAACCATTTCAATAAATGTTACATGTTTTATTTGAAACTATCTCATAAAATGGCGAAGTTGTATATAATTCGCGGCAGAATGACAAAAGCACGTTGTAAAGGGAGTTTATAACTTTATAATTAATTACCCCTCTTGTCGTTTTTAATTTCGACAGCATTGTTAATTGGGGACTACAGATTAGAACGAGTCGTTCGGTAATTTACATTCCCACATGCCATGGAAATAGATTTGTTACTCATAATATAGTAAAGTAGCCAAGTCTCAAACTCAGTATCATCCAAAGTCTTCTTTTCTGGTGGGTTTGTGGTCACCTTTGAATCTAATGGCGTCGTTTCGCTTCCAAGCTATACATGCAGGACCAGGGTCTCCAACAAAACCTCTTCGATTTTCTCTGGCTACCCCGGTTTACATCATTATGTTAGTCTCGAAAAGACCTAGTTTGCGAGGAATGGACGTTAAAGCCAGTTATGCTATACATTTATCACATTGAAATGATTATAATCTGGTGCGCGCTAATGGTGCGCACAAATAAGTTACCAGGTTCACCCTGTGTGATAACCAATTAGTTGCAAGCAGGGGCGGATCCAGGGGGGTCCAAACCCCACCCTGCTCAGCTACATAAAAAAAACGAATGCCTTGCATCAATGAAATTACATCACAAAGTGATCCTACATAAAGTATAAAAATGATTTCTCGGTTTAAAAAGCTCAATTTGTATGTATGCCTATGTAATTTAGAGAGGATGATGGCAGATTTTCGTAACAGAAACCTGGCAAACCCCCTCCTGCAAAAATTCCTGGATCCGTCCCTGGCAAGATATTTCATTTACTTTCACAATGTTTCACTTGTAGAGATTACGTTATGCATTTACTGATGTTTGAATACAACAGGGCCCTGTTTCACGAAATTTTAACTTAAGATAAAATCCAATTTTAGTATAATAGATACTTCAATTTTGATTGGCTAAACACTAAAATCAATCTAATATTATCCAATCAAATTACTAAAATTGGGATCTTATTCCCGGTTCTGGAACGATTGTTTCGACAAAAATAGGACGTCTGCCTCCAAGCAATTGTTATGATATACTCGATATACTCGAGGCTGTTCATTAAATTCATATTATTATATTGAATATATTAGATCGTATAGTTGGGGATAGACTTGCAACTGATTTCATTGCCTTGTTTTGATTGTGTTAGGCAGAGAGAATGGGGTTTAACGTCCACTCGACACAAACTAGGTCATTTTGGGACTAACATATGGTTTAATTAGATTTCAATAATTCGCTTGCGCGTAGGGGCTTTAGCAGTGGGAGGATCCAGAGAAAACCCACGAGGTTGAACAGGCGACCCTACTCCTTGTCACGTACAACCGGGTATTCGAAACCACGCCAGTTGACTTTATGATACAGCGCGAACGTGCTAACCATTCGGCCATCCACACCCACCTCCATCTCCGTTTTTGTTGTGTAACTTGCCATCTGGAATAAAAGTGTATTATAACTTATAATAGACAAGAGATGTGTGTAGACTCTGTAGTAGAATGTTCCACATAGACACACAAACTTATTGAATATATGTAGTCCCGGAGAAGATAGCCTATATATAACCCTATAGATATAGTCCCAGAAGAAAACATATGGTTCAAATTTATTTCAATAATTCGCTTGCACGTAGGGGTCTTTACAGCGCACACGTGCTACCCTCACCCACCCACCCCGATGCAGAATGGGGAAAAGGGTGTGGGTTATTTAGGCTAGATCTAGTACGTTCCAGTCATTTATATCATCAAATATACATAAATATATGATATCCATTTATAGTATTTTAACATAAGGTCACGTGAGACTACTATACATAAACTGTTTACACAACATACGGGGACACTCCTTTGTGTACAAAGAAAACACTACCTTATGGGGAACGTAACAGTGAGCTTGTTTCGACCAAATCGCGCGTTTTGGGGAACAAAAGTATTATCAGTTTCTCGGTAGATTACAAGTTTGATAGGTGGGTGGTGACCAGATTGTCTTCCTGGTACAACTTTGATCAAATAAAGACATATTTTAAAGATCGAATAATCGGTAATTTTCCGTTATGGTTATAAACCTGATTACACGTCTCAATGTTTACATTTATACAATAGATACATTTCTTTTAAATTGATAATACTTCTATACAAGTCAGGATTGTTTGCCGCCATTAATCACCTGTTCGGCATACTAATTTTTGAATATGATTATCAATTAGAAATTGGTATTTGAAGTGGCGGTACTTGCAATCGTTTTAAATACAACCTATTGTTTATCTCTCTTTAAAATACAGGTATGGCGTCACCCTTTGATGTTGGAGTACCATTATTTCAAATAATTACACGGGCAATGTGCCAAACGTACATTATTTATACTAGTTAAAATTCGGGAGCTGCGTGAAGCACCTGCGAGCGTCTGTATTTTAAGTTGTTTAATGGCCTCGAACTTAAGACATTGTTTCCCTCGCATTATTTCACTACATTACTTATTGTCTCGCCCTCGATCATTAAACCACACATAACAGATGCTATTTTAGTAGCCTACCAATTCAAAAATTAGAGTTTTCAAACGTGGTATTTGTGAAATGGAGAGTTTTGTAAGATTCAATCAGTTTGGGGATGACCATATTCCTGAAGCAGTGGCCCGAGAAATCTCTCTCTGACCATTGCTGGAATAGCGTCTGTTTCTTGAACTTATGCGGGAGTTTGTCTATTCTTTCCGTTCAGTGAAAGCTATCACTTAAGTACAGCAACATGACAGTTCTTCGTTTAACTTTGGACAGCGATTTAAGGTATTAAAAACGGTGAAAGTATGTTCGTTTCCAAACAGTATTGTTTACATTTCATTCGACTTGATAGCCTCGTTTCTCACGCAATTAGTTTTACTGCAGTATTCTGCTATGCACGGATTAATTAGGCATAATAAAATCGTGAGTCATGACGTAACGTTATGTAAACATATTTGGTCCAATATTGGCAGCTAGTGATTGGTTGGTAGACGGACTACTGACAAATCAAAATTTAAAACAACAATCATAATAGCAGTGTGTAGTTGGATTACCTCTAATCAAATGCAACACTGCGCGGAGTGTGGTGGGTGACTAGATATGATACAGCGTGGTTGTTTTTTTTTTATAAATTTATAAACACGTATTTGTTACTTTAATATTTATCTCGTTTATGCATGAAAAAATAATACATTGAAATCCAGAAGTTTTTTTATGCAATTACATTACAATATATCAATATGTATACTGAAAAAACTAATATTGTTCAAATAACAACACGGCGTACATATTACAGATAGATGAATAATTCATATACAGAGTTTTAAAACTATTTGCAGTTCTATGACAAATTCGAAATTTAATTGCATGGAAATTACAAAAACATCATAATTTTCATTTGATTTTTGGCTGTGTCGTGAAAATGCATCAAATATACATGGTTAGTGTGTACTGCCTATTGACATATATTGCAAACGTAAGCCTACATATCATTTGCTAAATAAAGAGAATATAAAGAAATCCCTCGAATCACAATTTAACTCCTTCTACCACATATCTTCTAATAACAGCAAATTACGTACATATTTCATTTTAAAAGCTACTGTTACGAACTCTCCAGACTATCTATATTCCGTTAAAAATAGTGACCATAAGAAAGCTATAATATGACCACACTTAGACTCAGTACACATCACTTAGAAATAGAGAGGGGTCGATACAAAAAAAATCCTGTTGATCAGCGTCTATGCAAATTTTGCGATTTAAATTTGATTGAAAACGAGCAACATTTTTTTGTTACACTGCAGCAAGTATAAAAAAATACGCCAAGCCCATTTATACCCAGCCTTCTCAGTAAATCCTATGATTTCCTACAACTTCCTTAATCTGTTTAACCCACCAAAATTTATTGCCAAGGCAGTGGCTTTATATGTGTTTTTAGCTTTTGATACGAGTGCGAAATCAAATTTGGTGGCAACTTCATCGAACTGAAACGCCTTAGATTTACATGTAGTATTTTGTCTATATGAATGCATTGTGTATGTGGATGTATTATTAAATGTATGACTATGTATAAATGTATATGTATGCATGCTGTCCATAATGGACGTTTTGATGCAATAAACTTCTTATCTTATCTTATTATAGTTATAATTAATGTTACCGCCTAAACTCACGTGACCAGAGGGCATCTGTTAGGGGTATATATATATCACAGCAATATAACTGATAATGTTTGGAAATTACCCACCAAAATTATGATTTTTTTATTTGATTTTTTGCTGTGTGATTAAACTAAAATCGGGTAGACATGATTTTGACGTACAACCTATTGACATTTAGTATATTACAAAAGCATAACCCATGTATTATATTTATATTTACCGCTTTAATTCACTTGGCGAAGGGCACCTGTCAATACCGGAAATAACGGATAATATTTGGCAATTATAAAAATAATCACAATTTTTCATTTGATTTGTTGTTGTGTAGTTAAATAAAATCATCTATACACATGTTTTGATGCACAACCTGTTGATATATTATAATGTATATTTTCATTTGATTTGTTGCTGTGTAGTTAAATAAAATCATCTATAGACATGTTTTGCTGAACAACCTGTTGATATATTATAATGTATAACTAATATATTATAGTTATAGTTCTCGCCTAAATTCACCTGACGCGAGCACCTGTTAAGGTTATAGAATACAGGAAATAATATGTGGTGAGTCAATCTTAAAGTGACAATTGATTATATTACACAGTGGTTTTAGTTTTACAACCCTTTTCCATTCGCTGACCAATGACCAGTTGCATTTGTATATACACTGTCCAATCAGAGAGAGGGGGGAGGGGGGTTTGTAATCTTGGGGCCAGCTTCTATTGTCGATCGGAAGTAGGTTAAATAACTGGGTTTAGTGATCTATTATATTATCCAGATCAAGAGTACGAGACGGTGGCGTGATTTGTAGCTTTGTATAAATTTACAACGGCCATTGAAAGGTGGCGTAACTAAAGACCTCAAGATGGCGACGATATAAAAGGGACAATTTCGATAGGTAGATTAGGGAATGAAAGGATGTGGAATACAGAGACCCATCTATTGTCAAATATTAACAAACCGATACACGCGCACTCTATTATTTACTCAAATTTCACCTACAAATCTTGTTTTTATAAAAGACCAACTAATTGCCGCCCTTGATGGATAAACACTGCCATAAAAATAGGTAGACGGAGTTCATCATCCGACATAGTTGTCATATTTACAGGTATAATAAACTGGATCATTGTTAACCTACATCTTACAAGTTAAACACATTCAGCTTATTTACTTCTTCAGCAGGTCTGTTCTAGCTATAACATGCAGGGCGAAGGGTCTGGGTAAGAGCAGTGTATAGTCGTTTGGATGGGACCAAAGCACATAAGAGAACCAGGCCCCGAGTTCACCTAGCATTCTCAGAATTTACTCAAAATTTTATTGTTCGCCTTATTTTAAGAAACAAAATTGCACTTTATAAAAACCATT
Organism: Patella depressa; assembly: GCA_948474765.1. NCBI lineage: Eukaryota > Metazoa > Mollusca > Gastropoda > Patellidae > Patella > Patella depressa. The sequence goes on from OX419720.1 coordinate 11,501,131, forward strand.
TGGTGTTTTAATGTATCATATATGCATCAATAAGAAACTATGTGCAACGTTTTGTGTTTCTGGGTTAAAGATATTAAAAATTGAGAAAATTCTCAACTTAAGTCTGAGAATTCTTTGTGAACTTGGGGGTCGTAGTGGGGGCCTACACTGGTGGGGGGATGACCTTGTGGTATAGTGTGCCGCGCCTTGACCTCTAGCTGGCCGATCACCTCCTCTTGCGGTTTTGGTTTCGATCCCTGGTGTAAGCGTATGTGGCATGGAGCTAGGGGCGCCTTCTCAACCTCGTGGGTTTCCTCCGGGCACCCCGGTTTCCTCCCACTGCTAAAGACCCCAACGCGCAAGCGAATTATTGAGATAAAAAACTAAATGACCCAGTTTGTGTCGAGTGGACGTTAAACCCCATTTCTCTCTCGCTGTCTCTCTCTCTCTCATAGTATACTACACTGTACGTTCATAAGCTCAGTCGGAGCAGATCAGTAGGACTTTAAATCCCATTTTATTTTTGTTCTGTTGTGATTAGGTGATAAAATGAAATAAAATAGCGTTTGATGTTCTACTTTTCGGCACAAACCGGGATAATGAAGACGGTATATATACAATTCAGCGGTGAGTGTGGTGGGGGTGGGGAACATTTTGCCCGTCTACGGGGTTCCCGCCTACTTTTCATCGTTTTCCAACTGTCAGGGGTTCTTTTACGTAAGTATCAACGACTACACGGGTGGACCTCGTTTTTCCTCCCATTCGAATGACAAGCTTCTCGTTTCCAGACCCTCCCGGGGAATTTCCTCAGTCAACACGTGGATTGAGTCTAATAAACCGGTGCCACTCGCTGAGATGATATAACCCAGACAACTGCCATATTAGATATGATAAGATAAAACCGCCGTTATATTAAATATTGTTATTGATATTAGTCTGACAAACACACTGCTGACATTGTCCATTACACACCCTGCTACATGCATGTACCACACACATTGTCCATTACACACTCTGCTACATGTACGTACCACACACATTGTCCATTACACACCCTGCTACATGTACGTACCACACACATTTAATATAGCGGTCTTACTAATCAACCGTCTTCATTAGCCCAGCTCGGAGAATAGTTTGACGTTAAACCCCATTTCATTTCATTTCCTACTAAACAAGGGGTTGTCTGTCTGTATGTCACACAGAAAAAAAAGTGGGTCAAAAACGCGTAAAACTTACTCATTTGGGTGAGTTATGAAAAAATACTCAGCTAGATGAGTATTTTGACTCAAATTGCGGGCATATAGGTCAGCTAAGACTCAGTTTATTGAAACTTGTGCGAAGCGTCTGAGTCACTAACTAGTCACCTCTGAGTTATTAAATATTCAGTGATGAATTTGACGTTATTGAGTCACAGCCTAGTCAAGGGTGAGTTACGTGTGAGTCCTTTCGGTCACACGTATTATGACGGCAGTTAGACGAAGCCTGGACTAAAAATAACATCTATAGCATCTGCAAATATCAACAATGGAAAAGGTGAATTATATATATTTTATGTAACAAAACATGTGGGATAATTCCTAGTTAATAAATAATCAGCGATGAAATTTTTGTAAGTGAGTCACAGCCTAGTCAAGGGTGAGTCATGGGTGAGTCCTTCCGGTGAAAAGAATTGTGGGTGGACGTTTTATGGCGGCAGTTAGACGAAGTTTGGACGCTTGTTTGATTAAAAGAAAATCGAAGTCATCTGCCGATATCTGTCACAGAAAAGGTAAATTATTGGTGTTTTTGTTAAGGATACAGCCTTATTCAATATTATGTTTACTATATTACAGAGATTAGGTAGCATATGTGAAATAGACCACTGATTTTGTTTTTGATTAAAAATTCAGATTCAAATTTATGAAATCGACGTGTGTAGACCTTGATGGGTCCATGATCCAGTTAGTACTTTATATTGAAATCTTAAGCTGATATTCAAAATAATATGAGTAGAGTTGAAAATTTCACCATATTGATAGGCCTGGGTGGAGTATTGCCGCATTGCATTGGCTATTCGAATAATTATAGGCATGAGTCAAAACCGAGTCGCCAATTGGTTCATAGATAAGTCATATATATCTCCACAAAAGCGTATGAAAATGAGTCAAGACTGGGTCAATAGTAGATCACGATTTTAAAATCACGAGACTTAGTTAAAAATTTGTTATAGTTAGACATACTAAAATCACACAAAATTCAACAAATACCGAGTTCTCCCTATATTGTATCCTATTATTAATTCTAATTCAAATAGACTTAACCCTTTCTGGCCTTGGTCACTGAATTTGCCAATAGATGGCTTCTATGTGTGTAGGTTTATACTGATCAAAGTGTTTTTCCCCAGATTATAAACGAATGTCATCGTCTACCGTCAACCCCCTTTAACCAAAAAGAGAAAATGGGGCAAAGGTTCGTGAAGTCAAACCAACCGAAGATGTACATGTACCTAAGGATTGCAACAGTAAGTATTTATTATGGTCGGATTCTCTTTTGGCAAGGGGCAAAGTGAAGACGCAACAATTAGATTTCGCCGTACGGTTGCAACGTGAAAAAGCAGAGGTAAAAAGCGAAATTATATATGAAATGAAATGGGATTTAACGTCCTACAGTTTTGCTCCTAACCTGAGCTAATGGAGACGGGTGCACGCCATACAGTGTGGTATGAAGGAAATTTTGTCCGGACAGTGGCGCTACGGCTTACTTTTGTATCGAATTCCAACTGCCAAGGTATCTTTGGGTACACGGTACCTCGGTTTTTTTATACGAAAATGAACTTTCTCGACAAATGCTGGGATCGAACACCCGTCTTCCAGAATAGCGAGCCAACGTGTTACCAAAATTATATATGTATTATGTCTGTTCTGTTACTGGTGGAGCGGAAGGTTTGCTTAAAATTGAATTATAATGACCCAGTAAGTATGACGCTGTACCACTAAATCGGCAGGGCATTTATTGATATCAGTGAGGGACGCGAAGAAAGATACTCGGAATTTGCCAAATACGGTTTCTTCATTGTCATTGATGCAGGCCAGGGTGTCTGACAGGGAAAGAGTGTTCCGTGTGCAATTTAGAGCACATGTTAAAGACCCTCTAACTGTGGAAAATCCAAATATGAAGTGCACACGAACACAATTATCCTTGTGTGTTGCTGCCTCGAATACTGAAAATTTTTCGTTGAGTGTGGTAGGCTTTTCGCACGTGTAACATTTATGGGCTGTCAGGAATTTACAACTTTTGAAGGTATTTTAACTGAACACAATGTATGCACTATTTGGTTCACTAAATCGCACTTTAATCGCCTTCCGAAATTCTCTTATAATATGATTCTTTTTACAGGGCGAGCTGGATATTCTTCAATTACAGCCCTTCCTATTCTGCTTAAAGAGGACCTAAAAAAAAAATGCTGTGTCCAACAGATGTGGTAAGCAAAAAACATTTTAAGTTTTACAGAGGGGGGATTTGGTTGTCATTTTAACACCTGCTACAACTAAAAACTTCGATTAAAACAATAAAAAAATATGAAATGAAAAAAAGGCCTTTAAAACCTTACCTTTCCGCACCGACTAGGATAATGAAGACGGGCATAAGCCGCAATGTTAAGGGGCAGGGATGCGATGAAAGCGATCCACTTATTTCAAATTCCAACTATACCAAGTCTTCTTTTATACGTGTACACGATACCTATATGGTATTTGTCCGATCCTAGCGAATCCATGTCTTACCGTGGTTCCCCTAAATATTTTTTTAAGTTTTGGATGTTTGTTTTTGTATCATTTCAGAGACCAGAGAGAATAACAACTCCCACTATTCTACACCAAGGGGATATCATGGATGGCGAAACTACATACGAAATTTTAATGGATGACATCGTTCTGGCTCGTGCGTTAGAATTTCTAACGGCAGTCGAAGTGTTATTCGCTGTGTACTATATATTCAATATCGAATATTGTTTAAAGATTTTAAACACATGAACGTTTATCCAAAAAATCATTCTTGGAATCGAGGACAAAATTAATATACCAAGAAAGGTCATGTCATTATTAACTAAGTTGAAATAGTTATTTTATACGTCCACATTTTTAGCTTGTGGACCCCATATCGGTCACTATTTCCATCCGATTTTGTTGTAACTTAAAATACTTTATATGCCAAAGATCGTGGGATGAGTTTGAATCAGACCTTCAGTTACGGAGTTATACTCTCTTTGCCAAAAACCTTGTGAACGCGAAAGGGGCCCTTGCTTTATCTATATTATGGTTATCAAAATTGGTTTGACACAACGGTTCGCGATAGAGGCTACAACATTTGACGGATTTCTTTCATATTTGGTTAGTGGCATTCGGATCACGAGGTAAGAACCATATCGATATTTAGTGTTACGTTCTGGAGTATCTCCAGATGTTACAGTGAATTTCATGAGAAGCATTAGGCAAATGGGTGAAAGCGCTTTCTAATTTTCATTGTTCTTCACCTGCCAATTGTGCCCGCATATTGCATGACAACCACTTTTACTTTTAGACAATAGAATAAAATATATGTATAAATTAAATGGAGTGCTTTATTTTTAATTTAAACATACGTTATGCAAGAGCTAAAACTGCCTGTTGCAGACCTTTTTTTAGGCCTGAAATGTTATCTAGATTATTAATTGGACATTAATTAATTAATGAACTTATCACTAGCCAGTAATATTTACTGGATTAGGAATCGATTTTTTTGCTCAGCTTTTCGTAATCTCGCATAATGTATTTTTAAGTTTTTGTTTTAATATTGTTTCCTTATTGACCTGACATAATGCTGATCACATCGGGAGAAACGGTATGTTATTCGGCAAATAAGATCGTCAATTCAAAGACGAACGCGGAATCATATACTGCAAATGTGGAGGTTAATACACCAGGCATAAGGTTGTTGGAAAACTAAGCATACACGAATCGTGTAATCTAATTGAAAAAAATAACATCTTCGTATTCGTTTTTACAGATATTTTTCGTCAACTTTGTGCAATGCCAACCAAAGAATTATTAAAAAAGGAGAATTAAATCCTAATTATTAGGATTCCAGCCTGTGTGGGGTCATTTGACTCGTTGCGTAAGGCTAATTATGTGACTCAAATATATTTGCATTGATTCACTTTACTAGTCACTTGACTCACTGTACCTAGTTGTGTTACTCATCTCTTGTGTCGCTAGACTCACTAAAGTAGTCACTAGACTCACCAAAGTAGTTACTAGACTCACTAAGGTAGTCGAAGAACTCACTTTACCTGACGAGTCACTTGACTCACTTAACGAGTCGTTTTATGGATTTTTTGGTGAGTCACAAAAATGAGTCTTTTGACTCATTATTTGAGTCCCAAGTAAGTTCCAAGTTAGTCCCAAGGTAGTCAACGAAAACTGAGTCGTTACTGAGTCGTTTTATGGATACTCACTCAAATGAGTCAACTGACCCACTTTTTTCTCTCTGTGGGGGGAGGGGGTCGAATTATTTATTAGCGTTTGCGTGTTATATCATAAGGTTAGTAAGAGCGAAGGAGTGAAATGGGGTTTAATGTCCACTGGAGCAACTGGGGAAAATCCACGAGGTTGGGCGGGCGACCCTATCCTACTAACTCAGTTTTTAGGCGCTATTCCATGCAAGACCCTCGTTCTTGCATAACTAAAAAGAGGGGGCACCTGCGAAAAATGCCGACGTACAGGATCGCGCCCGGTATTTTCTGGTTATTGGACAAGCGTTTAAATCACTGAGCCACAGAATGTAAATCGATTGTAGACTTTCATATACACTGCCTATTATGGACTTTGGTTATTCCACAAGTAAAACCTTGTAGCTAAAAATTGCCAGCTTTGAAATTCAATAGTTAAAATAATTAATATTTTTGTGGTCGAAATTAGAATAATTATAGCTAAAAAAAATTCACCATATTCGAAATTAAATCGCTAAAATTATACATATATTTTTACCGCAATTGGCGGTCCACATTTTAATTTCGTATATCAAGCAACGGATAACTCCGATTTACATTAACAGTGTATAGAGGTTATCCTCAAATAACATAATTACATTTTATTGATGGACCGTACCGAGGTCGTTTTGTTGTCGGATTGGATCATTGATTCAGATTAAATCTAGAGCCATTGATCGTTTTCATTTTACTTCTAGCTGAGCAGACTTTCGCGTCAAGTGTTCGCGCCCCATATATCCATCCCTCTGGCACCAGTAGAGTTGTGAATAAACCCAAGGTGATACCAAAGAAGCGTCAAAACCTGTCTGCATAACACAGTTAATTTGGTTTGAATCGAGAACATTTTTTTATTCTTAAATCGTTATAGGTAGAAACAGAAACCATGTAATACCAAAAATATAAGATCAGCGGCGATTAGATGTCCCCTGATAAGGATGACCGGTGCTCTCACCCTCTCTGTCTCCCTCCCCCCCCCCCCAAGTGCCACTTGATTTAGAGCGATGATAGATCTGAACGTTTCTATGAAGTTCCGGAGGGGGATACGGTCCGTCAGATTTTAAAATTAATCACTGGACATTCAGTACCCATTGATCGATTTCTAGTGTTGTCTTGTTCACTTTCGGGAGTTACTTTCAGGTTAGGATGTCGTTTCTTCTTTGTAAGTCTTGCGTGCTGATCAAAAACAGCAGAGATCTAGCTCCTATCTAGATGGCCTGTGTTAAGATGATAACAGACGTACAGTAGTAAAAAGATTGATAGGGTATCAGTTATAAGTTGTTTGTTACTATGCTAGAACACGTTTTATCGCCATTATAAAACCATCAGTAATATTGAACGGTGAACTGATAATAGATGACCAGTAACAGCGGCGGACGGAGGATATTTGAAAATTCTAAAAGCGCAGGGGAAAAGGGGCAGGGTAATTGACGATTTGTTGCGTAATCCTGTTACAACCAACAAAAGGCTCAATTTTACAATTTTAAACCTTTCATAGAAAATAATATTAAATGAATTTAATATACTGTCATTTGGGTGGGGTGGTGGAGATGGGTTCTACGACTCCCAGTTTGATCCGCCATATTAAGTCAAGTTATCACCAAGCTGCTGCCAATAGATCTGTTTACATCATTCAAACCTTCCGTGACTATTCTAAGGTTATGTATCCATCAATGGACGGGAACCACGTGGTTTCTCCATCATGTAACACAACCATAAACCATGTACCTACATAAATCATCGTAAAAGAATCGCCGGTAACAAAGCGTCTAGATTGGTATACACGCATAAGTTTACACACAGGGCTATGTTTGTAGCAGATCAAATATGTATTCGAAAAAACTAGATTTTTGGTGTATAAATCAGTAGGATTTGTCTCCCTTCTATAGCGTTCTTGACAAAGGTAACACAATTGATAATGGTCGAACAGTGAGACGGTTTTGAAACATTGTCGCATACCCCGTGTCAAACAACTGGTTTAAAGAACCTACAGCGTCTACGCCGGTGCTTCTAACCCCAGAGATACACCTCCACATCGGGGCTTCTATTACTTTAAAGTTGGGTTCCCAGATAAGTATTTATCGGGTGATTATTGTCGTTAAAAGTATGACAATTTTGGAATACATGGAAAGTAGAGATATGCAATCTTACTAGAAAAATACCGTATTCCTTGAAAAACATTCATGGAGCGTATACTGGACAAAAAATGTAAGGGGTTCCTTTCATACATCATCTTGTGTATGTAATGAATTCTCCCCTGTCGCCTACCGCCGTTGCTATAGCAGGGTATACTTAGTAATGCCAATGTTTTGAGAACGATTTGAAGCAAATTTATGATAGATTATTTAGTTCGAATATGTTTTTAGTTCTAATATATCATCAAATCACCAAGTTCGTACTTGGGAATCTAACTTTAAAGTTTCTACCGCTAGAGGTCTTCCATTCCTTAAAAAAACCTCAAAGCTTCTGCGCCAGGGCTTCAAATCCTTTAAAGAGCGTACTTTTTCACTCCCAATCTTACAGCTTCTACCCCAGACCTTCCGATCCCTTTATGAACCAACAATTTCTACCCCAGAGCTTTATTCCCGTTAAAGGACCTACAGCTTCTAATCAAGGGCTTTCAAGCTTTTATTATCCCATAGTTTCTACTCCAAGAATACAACTCTTTAAAGAACTTTCTACTTTGACTCGAATAAAATTAACCTCCTACTTTTCTGCATCGCCTCGGCTACACTGTTAGAAATAAATGTTAATTTACCGTAAGAATATGGTAAAATACTTACGTAGGATTACACAAACGTTTTTTTTAGTAGTAATGAAATCAAAATTGAGATATCTTTGTTAACATCTCTCAACCATACTCCTGCGCAGTGTTTCGTTTGATTAGAACTAATCCACTTCACACTGCTATCTTGAGTGAACATTGTTGTGCTAAATTATTATTGGTCAGTAGTGCCATTACCAACCAATGACCTACATTGTAACAAACAATATCGGGGTTAACCAGACCTCAAAATATGTTACCGCAATGTATCTAGTGACAATCGCGACTTGTTTACGTCATAACCCGCGAAATTTATTATGCTCGATTATCCAGTGCCAACATGTTTTCTTCGTCGGCCATTTTGAAAGTTATGCCGAATGCGAGAAGAGAGGAGGTATTTGATTGGACGTTAAAAAGAGACACGCCCCGCCCAATTTCAAGAATATGACTTCTATCCAGCAATGGTAAGAGAGGGATTTCTCGCGCCATTGCTTCAGGAATATGTCTCTCAACACACAACACAACCAATTAACAGTGATCGTTGAAGTCCACAACCAAATAGCAAATGATGTTACGACAACCACAAGGTAAACTGTCAGAAATTTATGTAAAATTACGGCAGTGCAAGTAGTTTTTGCACCGCAATTGTCGGTATATTTTACAACATATACTACTTTTACCAAGTCTGATGTATTTTTACCATGTCTGATATATTTTTACCGTGTTTCGTGTATGTTTAGCGAGTTTCATGTCTTTTTGTCAATACGCAGCGATGAAATCAAAGACATTCAAAATCCACTAAAAAAAGTACATTCTTACATATTATATAATAAAATTGAGCTGAAACTAACGAAGCAAGCATGTAACGTTTATTCACATTATTATGTAATTTACTTTAAGGCAAGAAATATAGGTGAAATTACAGCAGTTAAAGTATTTATTTATACCTTTAAACGTTAGCAATATTTACCAATATTCAAAAGGCACATTATTATGTAATATTTCAAAATTGAACAGAATATAGCATAACCAGCATGTCATTTTACAGATTTACGTCTAGCAACGTTAGTTTGTAAATTTACTTATTAGGAGTTCTCGTAATCGGTAAATTTACTATCTCTTATTTTATTTTATGATTCCGTATAGCAACAAAACATTCCTTATAATTATCTTCTTATAGTATTCATTTTAATTTGATAACCATAATATGGTCAATCATATTTTGTAAATATTGGTATATTGCATGTCATGTATACATCGTTTCCATTATTTATAAAATCTATAAAGTTCATTAATATTTATTGTGCGTTAATCAGTCTGTAAGTTTTTTCTTAAATGTATAAGAAAAATGTTTTGATTTAGTGGCCGTTGTGTCATCTCGGTTTCAAGATCGCTTAAAGACTAATAATTGAACCGATTGGCCAGTGTACGTTGGATCGGACTGTCTGTAAAGCAAGCTTTTAATGCCTGCAAAAAGATAGTACTGCGAGCTTGCATCTGAAAGCCTGGAACCATGCCCCCGTCTTCCAAACAGGTTTATTGATATTCAATATATCATTATACTGAAGTAATGTTAATACGAAATATTTTACACCGGGGCTACTGGTTGATAATTCTCAGCAAAAGTAGCCCGAATCCGGCATGTAAAATTACCAAAGTTGAGCATTTTTAACGAAAATGTACTTTTACAAGAAATGTAAATTAACATTTGTGTGTCTTTTTACAAAAGAAATGTAAATTAACATTGTGATGTATTTTTAAAAGACATGTGAATAAACATATATGTAATTATACAGTAAAATGTTAAATAACTAACTGTGTAATTTTACGTATGATTTAGGGGCAACTTTTGCTACCCGTAGTTTTAGGGTAAAATAACCAGAATATTTTTCACAGTGTAGCAAGATATGAAGATAAGTCTTTTTATAGCGAAGAAGTGTTTTTAGATGCCGAGTCCGACTGATCGTGATCCCCCTTACTCCACTATCCTGCTAGTTTATTATATTTCACATATGTAGTTTAGTGTTTAGATGCCGAGCCCGTCTAATCGTAGCCCCCTCTTATTTCACTATTCTACTTAATCCAACTGTGTTCATTAAATCGTTGATCAGCTCGAAGGTTTGTAGCTTTAGATCTGGCCTCGAAAAGAGTAGGTTCTTAGTGTTGAGCGGTATGTTGTTGGCCTCCAGCAATCCCACGAATTCCTTTCTCTCTTCCTTGTATATCTCACAGTCTTCCAGGACATGGTTGGTGGTACATTCTTCTCCGCACTCACAGACAATGACTTGGTATTTGTGGTCTCTCAGTCGCTCTTTCACCCTGAGTTTCGATATAAGTTTGCATATATCTCTTCTAGGGTGATTGATCGCTATCTTTGTGTAGATCTTGTCATCCAGCTTTATTTCCCGGTATGAATTGACCTGTCTTTTAACCATATTGTAGATTTCCGTGGTGCTGTAGTCTATGGTGCGGAATGGTGATGTGTCCCTGAGACCTTCGTTGGCGAGCCGATCTGCCTCGTCGTTCCCTCTAATGTTCACATGGGATTGAATCCGCACGAGCTCTAGTTTACTTCCCTTCTCTAGGACCCTCTGGTACAGTTGTCTGATTTCCAAAATGAATTCTGGTCTTGAGTCTGAGTTGTCATTTTGGATTGAAATCAGACTGCTCAGAGAGTCGCTTGGGATGACATATTTACCAGTCTTTTGATGGAAGATCCATGATATAGTATCACGGATGGCCACAATCTCTGTAGTGTACACTGAACAGCCATTGGGCAGTTTCCTGCTTATTCCCTGTTCCCCGTTTGGCAGGTATATTCCAAACGAGCTGGCATCCCTTTCAGGATTGCGAGAGCCATCCGTATAAACATGTTCCCAGTCATCAGACGACATGTTGTCTTCCGGGTGTTCTAGGGATAGAGCACGTGCGGCAATAGGGTTGTTTTTCTTGTCGGTTTTCTGAAGTAGATCTAGATTAACAGTAGGTATCGGGAGTGTCCAAGGGGCGACAGTTGGTGAGTCGTGTTCATTTATCACGAGCTACTCCAGTCGTAGTTCCTTGACTGTTTCTCTGATACCCTGGCCGAAGCCTTTCTTTCTTGGACCTCTTACATATTTTGTCTTCTTTAAGCTGACGAAAGTTGGGGATCTGTCGCCTAGTTGTGAGATCTTAGCCCAATATCTTGTCGCTAGTTCTTTTCTTCTTAGAGATAGGGGCAACTCTCCGGCTTCCTGTAGTAATGCTTCTCTCTTAGTCCCAATCCCTACACCTGTCGCAATACACAGAGCTTTGTATTGGATGGTGTCGAGCTTACTTAAGAGTGTTGGCGCACAATTCATGAAGGCCAAAGAGCCGTAGTCTAATACAGAGCGTATTAAAGCACGATACACCATCATTAGTGTAACTCTATTAACTCCCCATGAACTGCCCGTTATTCTTCTCATTAAGTTAAGGATTTTAGAGTATTTGTCTACAGTCCAGTCGATGTGCGGTTTCCAGGTTAGCCTTCGATCAAAGATGACATTTAGTAAATTGGGTTTAATATATAAGAGTTCATGATGGAGCCATTTACAAAGATTAAATAACAATAAGGTGTAAACAAAAACAACACAATATAATAGGCTCACGGACAAACCAAAGGATAATGAATGCCTTCAAATGAAGCCATTGGGTGAAACCATATTATAGTTATATAATGAAGTGATCAAAATGAGACCATTTATCAAAATATAAGTAACACTGATATTTAGAAATACAAACACAAACATCGCCGAATCCCAGTTGACTAAATAAACAAGTATAACATGTGAAGTAATAGCAAAAATAATAAAAGTAGAAGATTCTAAAAACAAAACCCCAAAGACACAGTTCTCGAGATAAATAAATCATAGATTAGAAATGATATCTCAATAAAGGGAGAGCGAAATGGGGTTAAACGTCCACTCGACACAAACTAGGTCATTTCGGGACTTACATAATATATGGTTTAATTTTATTTCAATGATTCTTTTGAGCGTAGGGGTCTTTAGCAATGGGAGGAAATAGGAGTAGGCGGAGAAAACCCACGAGGTTGAATAGGCGACCCTACTCCTTGCCAGTTGACCATATCGCAATAAGGAAAGGACAGTCACCTGACGTGTCCTGGAAAGTTCACATAGTCATTTCCTCAACAAAATACAACTATCTTATAATATGCAACTATAGGGAATAATAATTTATCCTATCAAAATAAGTCACAACTAAATTTAGATAGCGAATACTTGAAAAAAGTAGTAGTAATTTCATTGCTAACGGGTTATTAAATTTTAATGCATTATGTAAGTTTTGGGTAAAGGGGTGGGGTTTGAAATTTTACAAGATAGAGTTGATTCGCAAGCACCACTGCTACATTCATATCCCGCCCCCCAATTATCCATTTTAATGTTAAATAGAGAGAGAGAGAGAGAGAGAGAGGGAGAGAGAGAGAGAGAGAGAGAGAGAGGAAGGATTAATGTCCACTCGACGCAATCTAGATCATTTTGGGACTAACACTACGTTAGCTTTTATTTTATCATTTTATCAATAGGGTTCTTTATCAGTGGGTGAAAATTGGAGACACCGGAGTAACCCCACGAAGTTGGACAGGCGACCCTACTCCTTGTCACATACAAACGGTGAATAGAAACCACACCACTTGACTCAATGACAGGCTTCATGTTACAGCACGCATGCGTAAACCATTCGGCCACGTATACCCTAAAAGAAAAAAATATAACTGCACATTCAGCTCTGTTATAATGCATCTTTAATGTCAATATTATAAGTGACTTGAAATGAAATAGGGTTTAACGTCCTACTATTCTGCTTTTAAAGTGGGCTAATGAAGACGGGCATACGCCATACAGTGTGCTATAAGGCCATGAGGGACATTTTGCCCGGGCAGCGATGTTACGACCTACTCTTACATCGAATTCCACCTGACAAGGGATCTTTTTCGTGCACGCCAATGTGTACACGGGACCTCGGGTTTTCCTCCCATCCGAACGGCTAGACAGCTGTCCATGGCAGGCCCTTCGTCCTGCGTGGCTAAAAAGGAGAAAACACGCCGGAACTTTTTCGGACAATGCAGGGATCTAGCACCCACCTGACCTCCAGACTAGCGAGCCAGCGTCTTACACACTTAGTCACGTGATCCCCTCCATATTATAAGTCACGAGATTACTGACATAAACATTACATATAACCATTATTATATTTCATCCTGGTTTTTCATTTTATCATTCAGCTATTTTAACGCCCTGCTTACATAAGTCTGTGTTCTTGACACCCTTGTTATATTACACTGTATTAAAAGTTTATACAGTCCCGAAATGACCTAATTGTTCCGAGTGGACAATAACCCTAATCTTATCTCTCTAATGTAACCGTATCTGACCTCTACAACCAGAACTCATCATTACGTATGTTTAGTTTAACTTGATCTATCATTGACAACCTGGATAATTCATAAATCGACAAGAAAATTAACACGTTTCTTCCTTGAACCATTCGGCATTGATTTGGTGAATTAGATTTTATCCCATAAAATGTCCCGTTCCTGGTTCCATATTACGATAGAACTTGTTTTAAAATATCTACAGCTTCTTCCACAGGGCCAATAATATAAAAGAAAACGAACTAACATATCATTGGAAATCAAGTCATTTTATTCATATTATCTATGGTGTGAACTGAACTCAATCACAAGTAAGACATTTTATTCATACTATTCTCACAAATAAGGCAGGTGCAAAATTTATATAAATTGAGTTATAAATATTACAAATTTAAAAGTTAAAAACAGAACATCGTGTATCATTATCCTATGAGTCATATATTTTTAGGCACAGCGCCAAATAATGAAGACGACGCGTTTAACATAACTCTTTAAAACATGAAGTTTGTGTATAAATTTAATCAAATGGGGGTTTAACGTCTTTCTGTTCTGCTCCGACAGAGGTGCCATGGTGTCTATGTGGGTAAGACGCTGGCTCGTTAGCCTGGAGGTCACGTGTTCGATCCTTGCATTGGCTGAGAAAGTTGATCGGGATTTCCCGTCGTGGCTTCCCTTGTCAGTAGCGCAGAACGGTGAGCCTGACAAGGACAGCAAATTTGTCGTTCGGATGGAACGAAAAACCAAGAACTAGTGGAAACATTGGCGGGCAGGTTAAAGATCTATTGACAGACGTAATTGGCAGTCGCAAATTTTTCCTCATAACACACTGTATGACGTATGCCCGTGTTCATTAGCACAGTAGGTCGTTAAACGCTATTTCATTTGCTGCTCCGACAGGGCTACTGAAGACGGACATACGTCATACAGTGAGCTATGAAGGAAATTTTGCCTTGAAGGTGGCGCAGCTACGACCTACTCTTATATTGAATTGCAACTGCCAAGGATTCTTTTACAGACACGCCAACGTGTACACGGGGGGGGGAGGTTTGGTTTCTCGTCCCATTCGAACAGTGTGGAATTAAGGGTATACCTGCCAGTATTAAGTGCTCAGCCCAAATTTCTTTTCCATTGATCAAAAACTTCTCATGGCAAAGTTAAATGTGAAACGTCAAATGCAATGTGTCAAATTTCGTATGTGCGGGATAAAGGTCTCTGCGATCTTCGTCGGTGCCATATACATTTTTTTTTTCGCATGTAACTGAGCAAGTGGATGGGGGGCCCCTTCTTTCCTTCTGAATCCGCAGCTGTAATCGATGCGCAGTCATCCTGGGAACACGCATGCCCAATTCATCGCCGGTTGTACTTGAATCTGCGCAGCCTTGAATTTTTTCTCCAAGAAGCATAAGTGGAACAATAAGAAGATGAGTAGTGCTTGAGGTTCAGTCCTCGGTCTAAACGACGAGGTGTCGTGTCTAAGCGAATCCGAAGTAATCCGAACCAAACGAAGACATCGTGGCAATAACCCTCAACAATAACATACAATGTTTTATGTTGCCGCCAGAAATCCAATACAGTACGTCGTTCGTTGTTGCTGTTCTAGTTTATATGCATTCAGAATAGAATACGGAACAACGACGACCGGAAATTGGATGGCAATGGTTTCGGTAATGTCGAAATATTAAGGTCCCCTGCAGGTTTCATGAAGGCCGTGAGGTGTAATTCTGACTGAAGGTCGGGAGCTCGAAATTAATTAAGGCTTCCTGCAGCTTTCATAAAGGCCACGAGATGTAATTCTGACTGGGGGGGGGGGGCTCGAAGAAATTGTCCCTCCCCCCTTCACTGAAAACATACAAAGTTACCGACTGCAATTCTAAATACCAAGTGTTCGTAATTTTGGAGACATGGCACCTTGTATCTAGACTCCTTACTGGATATGTTCTAACATCTATCTGTCATATTATATTTTGTTTGTATTGACTAGCCCAATGGCTCACTGTCGTGGAGACCCTGTCCAGTCAATATATAAATTGTTCGGAGTACACTAGAAAACAATTTTCTGGCAAAACATTCCGAGAGAGGAGCCCGGAGGACCCCGGTACACACCTTCGTCGGGGGCGGGGGGGGGGGGGGGTGCTTAAAACTAGAACGTTCACAGTCCCTCCGCAGCTACTAGGCTGGTTACTGGTCTAATTCTGACCGTGACGAAATCTGCAGGTGACAGTAATACTTTGATCTGAACCAATGTTTCCTTACATGCATGCGAATATACACAATGGGTGGACGTCGGTACAGCTAAAAATAAAAATTGGATAACGAACAAACACCGGACCTTCAATCGTGTTTGTTGATACGGATAATCATCCATTCCATGACAATGTTAGTGTAACTCAAAATAAAGCCTGGTCAAAAAACCAATTAATAACCGGACAACGGTAACAACGACTGTCACGAGACTGAAGATTTTAATCGGTATCAAGAAATTTAACCGCTGCCATGGCACCGAATCCAACAACTGCCATTAATATATTCCAAATACTTCTTCTAACCACGAAACACTCTCGCAGAATCTCAAAACACGTTACGTACAAGAATGTCCCTGTAGCAATGGCTTGCAGGATGGATGACGAGAGTAATTTGGGGGCATTTTGAATATGATCGGAAGTCACTGCAATGCCAATTGCTACTCCGATGGGTGACATTAGGGAGAAGAAGAAGAGTAAGCTAACGGCCAGACCAGTTTTAGAGATGTACGCCTTGAAGAGCTGAAGCCCCAGACAAAAAGCCACCAGACTCTTGTGTATGCTCACCGCTATCATGAGTTCCCAAACATTCGCTGACGAGGTCTGTAGTCCTACGGCCAAACCGTCAAATATTGTATGAAACGATAAAGCTATTAATAGTAACACAACTTTAGTCATAGAATGGATGTTTGCTAGCTGAAGCAAATCATGAGCGTGGGATACATTCGAATCAGAAGGTACTCGGCCTGCATGTAACGTACTATCAGGCTCCACTGGTATAGAACATTGTCCACCCAAACTGACTTCCACTGTACCTAAAAGCGAATCATATTCCGTATAACCTTGATGTTGTCGGGGTTTCTTTGTCTGGTCAGTTTTTGGTGAAGACTTGTTAAGAAAGGAATGAGCAATAAAATCGATGATCACAATAATAAAAAACCCGACAGCAGCGATTGTCTCGTATAGAGGAAAATCCGTAGGAATTCCATACAACTTGAGAGCTAGTTCCAATTCTTCCCTTCCTTCAGCTAACAAATGCAGCAAACACGTTCCAAGAAAAACTCCTCCAGCAAAAGAATTCAGAAGATCGATAATTATTTCAAATCGTAAACATGTCCCACGAAATTTTGTACGTGCAACAAACGGCAAAAGGCCAAAAATTAAAGTCAGAATCAGCAAAAGAAAGAGGGATAAGATTTTACTGTCTCGAGTATCCAGTGAACCAAGAGTCGCTGTGTTGTTCATTGTAACTACTATAACTTCCAAAGTTTTTACTTTACTGTAAATTGTCTTTTAACATACCGCCAGTTCATTTGGTGCTCGACAACCTCTGACCCAATAATAATATAATAAAATGTTCTTCAAATAGAAACTCCAATCTTAGGTCTACTGTTCCAAAAACATCTTACAACTAGTTTACTACTAGTTACCCGGCGTCTCAAGCCACTGTGTTACATAAACCGTCTATCTGACATTATCCTACAGTTCTCAACATAAAAATAGATTAGAAATGTTATCGCAATAAGGACAGAGCAGTCACGTGATGTGTCCTGGAAAATACACACAGTCATTCCTATACAAAGTACAACTCACACTGATCAGTTACAATCAGTCAGTCACTGATGACATCTGTGCGGCATAATGAGCCCCTAATATTTTAATATTACTCTTTTCCTTCTGCAAATTAAATTCTAAAACAATCACGTGTCACTGGACCAGTGATTGACACCGCGTGACTTGACGTTAGATATTGAGAGCAGTCATACTAACTGTGTCATTTGAAGGCATTCGTAATACTTCTGTCAAAGACACTGCATTGGTAAAGCTATTTTATATTAACCGATAGAGAACAATAAATTATCGTGCCAAAATATGTCACAACTTAATTTAGATAGCGAATACTTGAAAATAAAATGTAGTACCGGTAGTAACTTCAAAGCTAACTGGTTAGTTAATGGCGGCTGGTAGGTTAAAGGACAATATTGGTGTCAGTCAGTTATATAGAGGGATAACTCATGTTTTTCTTTTGCGTTCGTCACTTTCGCTTCAAGAAACCATTATCACGCATCTGTCGTAGTAATGGTCACTGTTTTAAAATTATATTTGGAATGTGTTTAACAAGTTCATATTTGTGATAATGACTGACATTAATATTGTCCTTTAACCTCGGATATCATAAAGATGCATTGTGTAAGATTTAGATAAAGAGATTGTCGTTCTTAATATATTAGTTTCGAGAATAGATAATATAAAATGAATAATATGTTGACAATTTCAGCCAAATTACCCTTTTTTAGGAGAAGTTATGAGGGTGTTTCGGAGTTTTGACAAGATATAGGCTGGATTCTCAAGTACGAGGAAGAGTGAGGAAGGAAACCCTTTCGAAACTTGGGGGTCGAACAACAATATTATTATTTATCGCCTTACTGTCACTGTTGACTAAACCTTGAGGTGCTGTACCTACCCATTTCGGGACTGATATTTGGTTCAATTTTATTCTATTAATTCGCTTGTGGGTAGGTCTTTAACACCATGTCGAAATTCCACGAGTTTGGTCAGGTGACCAACGGTGAATCGAAACCACGCCACTTGACTCGGTGAAGGACCTTCTGAGCACGCGTAAACCATTCGGCCACCCATCCAAAGGTATTTTAGACGCCCTATTTACTAAATTTAAGTCCTTGTTCTTGACACCGTTATTATATTACACTGTATTATACATATATATAGTCCCGAAATGACCTAATTGTTCCGAGTGGACAATAACCCTAATCTTATCTCTCTAATGTAACCGTATCTGACCTCTACAACCAGAACTCGTCGTCATGTATGTTAAGTTTATTGTGCAACTTGATCTATTTTCAATTTAAGTGCGGGGAAGAAACCCTACCGAAACTTGGTTGGGAGTCGCACAACAATATTATTATTTATCGGGTCATTGTCACTGTTGTCCAAACATTGGAGATGTTGTAACTACCCCTATCACGACATCTGTTTTTGGGGTTGTTTTTTTTGGGGGGGGGGGGGCTAGTCATAGGGAGGGCCTTGTCGAAATCTTGACTCGATCGTCCATCAATTTCATGCATAGTTGACTCCCATTTGAAAGTGAATATCACTTTTAAGTAAAACCAAATTGCAAACTTTACATTCTGTCAATCATCTTCAAAATTATTGTAGCAGATAACTGTGACATTTCCGGCACTTAAGTCATTTAGGGAATTAGATTAGCACGGTATTGTCTATGAGCCCACGGAATGTTCGAAACAAGAACAAAAAATAACAATTACAGCAGAATATCATGTAGTGGGCTGATACCAGAGGAGACGTAACTCTTTATTTATGAGAGTTATTTCCCGTTACAGACGTCTTCCGTTTTGAGAGACAGGGATGGTGTTTCTGTAACTATGGCCTCCAAAAACTTTAGTTTATTTTTTTGGAACCATTATTTCTAAAATAAGAGTTTAATTCCTGCCTCGTTATGTTTTCAATAAAATAGAAAATCATGCTAAGAAGAACAGTTATGTCGGCTACGTCTAGATTAAAAGGTTAGATAAATAATTTGGTTCATTTATTTCATTTTATTTGTTGATTGAATTGATTCTAGCCTATATTCTAGTACTAATTCTAGGCCTGGTAGTAGTAGTTCTAGTTGAGTAGTTCTGCTGCTGATCCGCGACGGTATCATTTTGTAGCCACCGTGTAGGCATCTTGTAGGCCTATTTTTTGACCTTTGTTTAAATGATACCGATATCAGATTTAATATGTAACAGGCATTGCCTGAGTAGAGCGAAGCTGATGTGATTGTTGTCAAATGTAAAACCTTCATAAATGAAGATTCCCAACTCCAAGTGATACAACTATTACAACAAGTGATGATGTTATTAAGGGCCAAGGAGATAAATTGCTAATATTTGAGACCTAGAAATTGCCACAAATGGGTCACAACGCATATAATAATGTAATATGATTATGAATGTATACAAACTGATTTACATTCAATCGTTTTCGTTTATACTCTAATTTCAAATCAGTTATGTTAGGCGAAATACGCCAGACGTTTCAATCGAGTGGCTATTTTGAGTGTCTGGTTATATATTTCAGTCTACATACGCCGTTTGATTTGGTGCAATTGTCTAGCCTTGTTCTCCGAGTCTCTTGCTAGAACTGGGCCTGAAACGCATTATGGTACACGATTTGTGTACCAATCGTAAAATGTTTATTTTGTCTTAAATATTGGATATCAAAAGCCCATCTTTTCTCGGTAAAATGACATCAGTGTTGATTTAAATTGACAAATAATTCGTGTTTTGAATGCCGAAAACTTTGGACGATATTGAGTTTGAGACTTAGCTACTTTAAATAATAAATAATTTTGTTTTTCCGAATTGACTTTAAATTTAGATCAAAATTGTATGACTAATTTTGTTTTAAAAAAATGAATAGAAAAGTTGGAGAATTATTTTCATTGATGTCAGGAATATGATTAGACGCGTCATAGAAATATATCTATGAGATGCCTAATCTCACGTCGGCAAGATTTGGTAATTTGACATGCACATTGCCAATTTATTTATTTTGCCTAGTGTGTCTGGTTCTGGTCTGAATTTTATTTTATCAACAATCTGTAGGTCACATTTTTACTTACGCTCCTGTATTACCGGAAAAGAGCTTAGTTCAAGCACGACGCTTAGTAGAGTACCATGGGTCTTTTTGTCTGACGTGGAGAGCGTGTGATAACCGGTCCGGTCGCCACATCCTACGTATGACCCATGCATCTTGGTTTTTGCTACATATTACCGTTAGCCTTGTGATCGTCTAGGATTTATCTCTGATCGTCTTTTCTTCTCCTTCACGTTGTGTTTACTTCTTACTGGTTTCTTAAGACGTTTGTCTTCTTCAGTTATAACAATGCAACAGTTTGTTTTTACCTTTTATGTAGCATAAGTATACATACAAGCATATTACAATTACAGTCAATGCTACCTAAACTCTTCTCTCAACCTAGACACCTCGCGGTGTCTAGGACTCTTAGATGGTAACCCTCTGGAATCTAATCGAAGTCTGTCTTAAAGTTATAATATAGATTGTTTTATAGCCTAATGGATATCATGCAGGTCCAAGCGTGTTCATGACCATGAACCTGTGCAATTAAGAATATGATTGGATAAATTAAGCCAAATGACGCAATAGGTAAACTTCTA
This sequence comes from Patella depressa, assembly GCA_948474765.1. Classification (NCBI taxonomy): domain Eukaryota; kingdom Metazoa; phylum Mollusca; class Gastropoda; family Patellidae; genus Patella; species Patella depressa. The sequence goes on from OX419720.1 coordinate 11,522,234, forward strand.
TGCACATGTAATTTGTTGAAAGATAGAACTAGTTTGTTATGGCTATACAACTCGTTTTTATGTAACCATGTCAATCATTGACTAAGTTGATTTTAGTACACACCTACATATATGTGAACCAAAGATATTAATTAATGAAATAATATGCCATCTTATTTCTCGAGCAAAAATTCTTCTAAAAGTATTACATTCGTCCCTTTCTTTAAGATTTTTTGCTCGGTATTAGGTAAAAGATCCCTTGAATCCTTTACAATAAACATACTAAAAATTGTAGAACTATATAAATGTTCTTAAATGTAGCAGAAATCTGGAAAGTCAATATATATCACCTCCCCCACTACTAAGATTTATGCGAAATGAACAGGTAGGAGAGTCCTAAAAACTTCCATATATAATCCCAATAATTATTCATGCAACAGGCATATATGTGGTGTGATTACTATATGATTAACATACAAGATTACATTATAACCACAACCTGCATCAATCTGTTCTAAAAACATATAAGTATCAATTAAAAAAAAATATAATCAAACATCAAAAGTCGCATGCAAAAACTCTCCAAAAGTTCACCAATGTACTTCAAAGTCCTATGAAAATTCACTTAAAACCTAAACACAGAAAACACAATTGTCTTTTTTTTTAAATCTTCAAGTGTCCTAATATAACACATCGCTTCAAATTTTTAAAGTTCAGTTTCACTTTAAATTCTGTCTCAGGAAATCTCAATTTGGTAAACTGGTAAACCATTTGTTCTTGCCTCTGTATAGTTGTCCTTTTCAGCTACCAAAGTGTCAAGTTGAAAACTTTTTTTTTTCTTCTAGGATTGGCTTGTACAATCTTATTCGTCAATCAAACATGTCATTGCCATCAGACCAAGAACTAACTATTATTATTTTTATTTTTTAAACTTTATTTTGATATTAGTCTAACATTATATTAATATATTATTCCTAAAACTTATAAGTAACTCTTACTCTTAATTAAAATTAACCCTCACTTAATTATTAATAAACTTGGATGTGTCTCTTTAATTTTAAATGTCCAAACAAACTTTGACCTCTTGACCTGAACTGAGTAAGTGAATAGTTTATAATTTTGTAATTGCGTTTTCATTTTGTAATTTCCGTTAGTGTTTTAGAATTCCCCCATGATTATTTTATAATTCACTCGTGAGTAATGCGACCTTTTTTTGACCTACTCATTTACAATTTAGTAATTCTATTTTACATGTCAACCCAAAAATATATACTGCTATTGTACAACACTGGATGTCTAAAACAAGCCCGGATCCATAGCCTATTCCAACACCAGTGTGACATAACCTTATTACATTAACCAGGATGACACCCAAATATGGCCACTATTTGAATGACATCACATTTTATTTAATGTATCTACAACTATGTTCAGAGTAAATGACCGTACGCTCCATTCAATCAGACCACAGTCCATATTTGATAAACACAACAATCAAAATATACCTAGCTTTTTACTACACATATAATACTATATCCAATATATATTATATCCTATATACATTAACACAGGTGCTAAAACCTAGTGTTTGTAGTAATTCGACCTAATGTCGAATTACACATTCTAATCATCGCGTATTATGTCGACAGCGTATAACAGCAAAAATATATTAAACGTAGCCTATATATTATGTTTCTAAAGCAAAAATTCATAAAAAAATATATACGGACAAAAGATACCGTATATTTCACACTTTTCTAAAAAGTGACCTAATCGTACCTTAACCTCTTATAAAACTCGTATTAATGACTTTGCGATAATCTCACAATTTAACGAGCCATTAATTTTAGTTTTTTCTTCCACGAAAAACTATACCCAAAATCCCTAAAGTTAACCACATGGGATTTTAACATAACCTATAACTTTTTATTCAAAAGTTAAATTATTTAATTTTGAAACCTTGGACTAGAGCTTCAAAATTACATTACTCTACTTATCTAACCACATACATGGACGACACAAAACACAAACAATGGCAACTCAACCTTTTAGTCAAAAGCTGAATTACTCACATTTAGCCTAACTCGACTAAATTTCTTATTCTTGAGACTTTGGACAAGGATCTCAAAAATTATATTATATACGAAACAACAAATAACACATATTAACGAATTACAGTAGAGAGCATGGCCATCTTGAAAACTAGAGTTAAACACTCACAAACGTCATGCTTAGATCTGCCGTCTTACCACTGCAATCCGGAGACAACATTAGTTCCTATTTTAGTCCTATTCCGTTTCTTTATCATTATTTATTAATTTGTATTTATATCAAAGAAAATTTTGTTTGTTTTAAAACCTACTCCGTGGAGACTCTCTTTAATTTTAATTACTTGAATTTACTACAGGTCATGTTAACCCGATAACCAATGATATTATATTGTTTACCAAACCTGTCCATCAAAACTTATGAATGAATATCCTTTATTCTGTAACAGTTAAATTTTTACAATTTAGTTTCTAATTAGATTTTTAAACTTAAATTAATATTATTTGGTCTTTTAACAAATGTAACATATCTAATTTAACAAACAAAATGTATTTACCAAGATTTTTTCCGAACATCATCATCAGGTTTTCGTATTTCCACCAAAACTTTTCTCCGTCTCTAGATGGTACGGTTTATTCTTCTTCGCTGAACGTCTTCAAATATGTATTCTTCTTCTTCTTCGAAAAATGGTATTAACCCTAAAGGTCGAAACTGTTACGGCACCAAATCATATATGTTTTCTTCTTCTTCTTCTAAAAATTGCTGCTTACCCTAAAGGTCAAAACTTCGTCACGGCACCAAATGGAATATGTAGTACCATGGGTCTTTTTGTCTGACGTGGAGAGCGTGTGATAACCGGTCCGGTCGCCACATCCTACGTATGACCCATGCATCTTGGTTTTTGCTACATATTACCGTTAGCCTTGTGATCGTCTAGGATTTATCTCTGATCGTCTTTTCTTCTCCTTCACGTTGTGTTTACTTCTTACTGGTTTCTTAAGACGTTTGTCTTCTTCAGTTATAACAATGCAACAGTTTGTTTTTACCTTTTATGTAGCATAAGTATACATACAAGCATATTACAATTACAGTCAATGCTACCTAAACTCTTCTCTCAACCTAGACACCTCGCGGTGTCTAGGACTCTTAGATGGTAACCCTCTGGAATCTAATCGAAGTCTGTCTTAAAGTTATAATATAGATTGTTTTATAGCCTAATGGATATCATGCAGGTCCAAGCGTGTTCATGACCATGAACCTGTGCAATTAAGAATATGATTGGATAAATTAAGCCAAATGACGCAATAGGTAAACTTCTATGCACATGTAATTTGTTGAAAGATAGAACTAGTTTGTTATGGCTATACAACTCGTTTTTATGTAACCATGTCAATCATTGACTAAGTTGATTTTAGTACACACCTACATATATGTGAACCAAAGATATTAATTAATGAAATAATATGCCATCTTATTTCTCGAGCAAAAATTCTTCTAAAAGTATTACATTAGCACGACGCTTTAGACTCTAAAGCGTCGTGCTTGAACTAAGCTCTAAAGTTTAGAGTGCTCTATATTTTTGAACATTTTAATAATCAAATTCAAAGCCCCATGATGAAATTAGAATACGGTAGTTAAAATCTCTATATAAATTAGGTTTAATTCTGTTAATCATTCACAAAGATTAGGTATATGAAAATTTTCAAAACATTCAGCTTCCCCTGTGAATGATATAAATGATGCAGACATAGAAATGTTGAATGAAATTCTTTTACAAGGACAATTGTCTAATCCTGCAGATAGAACGGAAAACTGAGGTCCCGTGTACACATTGGCATGCATGTAAGAGATCCCTTATTGGCAGTTGGACTTTGATATCAGAGTAGACTGTAGAGCTGCTGTCCACGCAAAATTTCCCTCACCCTCACAGCACATGGCATATGCCTGTCTTCATTAGTCCAAAATCCTTTGATGGGCCTCAAATTTTAATCAGATTGAATCCAAGCTGGGAGATTATCAAATGTTGATATTTAAATAGTTTTTTTTAGTTTAAGTTGCATCATCAATTTGAGTACATCTTATTCAATATCATCCAAAATCTTCAACATTGAAAACACAAATTATTTGTCAATTTAAATCAACATTGATGCTGTGATCTTACCATGGGCTTCTGATATCCAATATTTAAGACATAATAAACATTACCATGGATATACGAATTGTGTACTGTAATGCGTTTCAGCCCCAGTCCTAGCAAGAGACTCGAGGAACGGGGCTAGAAACATTGCATCAAATCAAATGGCATATGTAGACTGGAATAACCAGACGTCAGAAATTTTGCTTTCGATTGACACTGCCGTCACTGCTGGCTTATTTCCTCCAATATAACTGATTTGAAATTTGAGTAAAAACGGAAACCATTGAATGTAAATCACTTAAGATACATTCATATTACAGTATTTTGTGCGTTGCGACCCACTTGTGTCTATTTCTAGGTCCTAAATGTTAGCGATTTAGCTCCTTTAAGCCATGAAAAATTTACGATTGGGTAAAGCAACTTCAAAATTAAACTCCCTATTTAACTTTCATTTCAGAGGGCAAGTCATTGCTAACAGACCCGGCTACAGCTAGAAATACAACCAATGGTAACACAAAGGCTCAAATTAGAACATTTCAGTCCAAGAGTAGCCCAATATATAAAACCCAGTCTGAGACATCGTTAGTTTCAAGTTTCAGAAATCTTGGTATCAGAGAAAAACCCAAACAATCGACAAATAACAAACCCCCTACAACCAGGTAGACTTAATAGATTTAGAAATACAAAGCTTTAACATTAAAATGAATTGTATGTTCAACTAAATATATTATTTTCCAAAAAGCATTAACTTTGAATATTTGTTGAATATTTTTACGGTACCGGGTTATCCGGGTACATATTATAATGTTGTAAATTGTTAAAGCCCATTCATGATTAACTGCAAAAATGGATAATCAGGACTTTGTTAATTTTGGGGACAGCGGTAACAATGACCATTGAGGAGTTTCAGTGATATTCCCTCTACATTATCTAGTTATGAACTATTATAGTCAGAACTAGCAGCTTTTTATCTAATCTCCCATAATGTATCTTTAAGAGGACATATATATTTAAGATTTCAAATAGTTACTGATTTATTTTGTTACTGTTTTAATTTGTGTAGGAGAGGATTTTGTACGGGAAACAGTGGAAGATTAAATATTCGTAGTTTACAAGATGTAGCAAATATATTTAAAGAGAATCAGATAGAGAATGTAGTAGTTGTGGCGGGTGCTGGTATTAGTACACCAAGTGGTATACCAGATTTCAGGTTCGTTAACAGAGGGGAAAGGGTGGCCAAGGTGTGTAACTAACAAGTGCACTTTAGATCATAAGATATGTCATTGAATCAAGTGGAATGGTTTTGATCCCAAGCTTTTATATGACATAGCTGAATGGTTTAACACGTGTGTGTTTGTTTAAGTTCTGTTATTGCGTCAACTAACAAGAAGTAGGATCGCCTGTCCAACTTCGTGGGTTTTCTATGAGTCCTCCAGTTTCATACCACTGCTAAAGACCCTATGCGCAGGCGAATTATTGAAATAAAAATTGAACCATATGTTAGTCCCTTAAAGTTAATGACCTAGTTTGAGTCGAGTGGATGTTAAGTCCCATTTCTCTCTCTCTCTCTCATTATATGACATGGATTACAGTCATCTTCATTATCTGCAATATAATCAACAGAATAGACAGGGGTAGGGGGTGAATGGTCTAATATGTAAGCTTTACATCATAAGATCTGCCATTGAGTGGAGGGGCGTGATTTTGATCCCTGCTTCTTTGTGACAAGGATTAGGCCTAAGGTCGTCTGTCTCAGCTCGTCATTTTAAAGACTACAGTAAGTACAGGTGTATTAGATTAGTTTAAATGTGATTTCCGGTGTGAAAGATTTTTAAATGTGGGAAATGATGCCTATGATGGTATTATAGTGAGGTGGCAACCTATTGAGCAAAAGACGTAGAAATAATTATGTTTTGGCTTTGTTAGAAAGTATAAAATTCTCACTTTAAATGTGAATTGTATATTTCAGAACTCCAGGTACTGGTTTATATGATAATCTACAGCAGTATCAGATACCCTACCCAGAGGCCATATTTGATATCGACTACTTCTACAGAAACCCCAAACCTTTCTTCACTCTAGCTAAAGAATTGTTTCCCAGTTTAGGCAATTACAGACCCAACTATATCCATTATTTTGTTCGAGTTTTATACGAGAAGGGTTTATTACTACGCATGTACACACAGAATATTGACGGCCTAGAAAGATGTATGTATAAATATAAATATGATTAAGATACAGATCTATATTCCGTTTTATACTTTCGATGGCCTACACTACACGAAGATCTGACTGGTTGTAGTGGAAGGTCATGTCAGAGGTCATAGGAGTAGCTTTTGACCCTGTGATTCGGTGAGATTAAAACTGGATGAGGGTGTGAAGTGTGAAGCCACAAAAGATTAACAAGTAAACAAGCAATCACCAATCAATTATCTATGAGATTAAAACTCGCTATATATAGCGCTGGTCTGTGTTGATTACTTTGATAATTTTAATCTCTTGTACGACAGTTGTGACAAATACTCAAGAATATCCACTCGAATTCACATTCGTTGCGCATGGCGACTCACATTACTCCCTGTTTTCGTCGTTTACTTACGTCACTCGAGTCTATAGAAATACTCCGATGCGCAATGCATCTTGGGAATTGTCTGTATACACACACACCCTGACAGTTCGCTCAACGTTACAATATCTATATCGATGAACTAAATCTCTTTAATTTCGTAGTTTTATAGTACTTTCGGTAACAAAACTACTGAGAATTATTACACACAATCATATGTTGGGGGTGGGATTTATAAAACATGATTCATTTTTTTTAAACATGCATAAACGGAGCGTAGCGTGGTACAACCCGGACTGATGTGAAAGACGGTTCAATCGAGTTCGCCCATTATTAATGAACACGTGATAGTTAAGACAAGAGTGCTATCAACTGAAGAAGATAAATTAACGACAGACTTGACCAATTCAAAATGCCAAGGCTACGCATGTTAAATGAAATACAAATTAATGTAATAGAATTTTGAATATACAGAAAGGTTTATCATTTTTAATGGGAATAACATTCTGGTGATTCGAAGCTACATTATAATATTACTTCCGGTTTTCGAAGTTACAATATTTCCGGTTTTGGACAGAACCTGATATTCTGACACGCTGTGTGATCCGACATATTGTAACGATCCTGTACGATGTCGGGTGTGACAGAGTCCACTTTATAAAAAACAAAACGAAATAGGATCTGTATAAATATTTTAAGATACATTGTGTAAGATTTAGATAAATAGCTAGACGTTCTTGCTTTAATAGCACAGATCTTTGATTGTCATAGCAATGGTACTGGACAATAGAGGCTCAGTATTTTTAGTTAGCATGTGCACGCTGTATCATATGGTCTGTCATTAAATCAACTGGCGTTGTTTCGAAATAATGTGATTATTTTATCAATATGATTGGTTTTCATTTTAATTCTTTATCAGAATAACAAGATTAAGAGGGAACTTAAGATTTATTTGTATTGAATGTTGTTATTGTATTAAACAGTAGCAGGAATACCAGCAAGTAAACTAGTAGAAGCACATGGTACGTTTGCTACAGCTACTTGTACTTTATGTGGATATAAATGTGACGGTGATGACATCAAGGTAACAAACGTTATTATCATATTCAGGGGGTTGAGTAGCCGAATAGTTAGGGTGTGCACGTTATATCATAAGGGTCTGTCATTGTGTGAAGTGGCATGGTTTTGATTCTCAGTAGGTATGTGACAAGAAGTAGGGTCGCCTGTCCATCCTCGCAGGTTTTCTCCGGGTTCTCTAGTTTTCTCTCACTGCTAAAGAATCCTACTTGCAATTAAATGATTGAAATAGAATTGAACCATATGTTAGTCCCCAAATGACCTAGTTTGTATCAAGTGGACATTAAATCCCATTTCTCTCCCTATATATATATATATATCATATAATCTGAATTAACCTCTAATATATGCTCTATATTCACATCCAAGTTGTTGCTAAATCTGTTGTTTTATTTGAGTTTTTGAAAATATTATCACAGAAAGTTGATAATTTCCCTTAAAGTTGTGGACAGTTGTGAGAGTATTGTTAATTGTTTATAATTTTTAATACAGAATTCTGAAATATGACATGATTATTTCTATAAATATTGTGTATTTTTTGTAGGATAGAATATTAAATGATAATATACCAAAATGTAAGAAAACATCTTGTTCTGTAAGTATTATTATTAAAACACGGGATCCTATTTTGTTTCGTTTTTTATAGTTCAAAATTTTCTTTTACTTTTCTTTACTACACTAGGATCTGGAAGAGTTGTTAAATTATCAGGGTTCTGATTGAAGTTAGGGATTAGCCAATGAAACTGTCTGTTACAGCCAGTTCTTGGCCTAGAAATGTCAACGCTAATTGATTAATCAATCCCTGTCAGATCTTCATGTGATTTAGGCCATTGAAAGTATAAAACAATCAGATTGATCCAGTTATAATTATAATATGTCCACCCCTGACTTTGAAACAAAATAGTATAGTTTGTGATTAAGAATGATAGCTGTTGTTGCGATATGTTCATTTCTACTGAATTTAAGACTAGTAAGGTTTAGTCTCAGTCACCCAGAACCCCCTAGTCTTCAACGTACGGAGGGTCTGGGTCCGTTGTCAATTTTTGATGAAAATTACTGGATAATCTACCACATAAAAAAACAAACTCCCGGTTACGCATGGGCAATGGAACCTTTTGGCTAAAGTCTCAGTAAGTGATAGATATTATGAAGCCGGGCCGATTTTGCTAGATTCTATAAAGCGAGGATAAAATATATCCCACAATTCACTTGGCACATCTATTATTAAAACAAAATAGAGACGAGAAAATAGCATGAATCGTGATGAAGAATTAAGAAGATTGTGAGAAGCCATACGTCTGATTCATGACCACAGAAAATTTCTATTTCAATTAAAACCTTTACAAACGAAATTTTAGAGAGTGTCATTGTTGACAGGCGAGATGTTTTGATAGATTCAGTACGTGGTAACTTAAAAGACTGGATAATCCAGACAATGACTGACTTTCTGTCAAATTTTGAGGACCCATCCAGACTAATATTCGTAGAATATTTGTTTGGATTATAGAGACTAAGTAAGGTTGTGCTCAGAAGAGATCCCTTGGTAGTTTGGATATGAAATTAGAGTAGACTGTTAAAGATGCATGGATCTGTTTTCAATGGCATACCATTAACTATAATGCAATGTTGTCATTTCAAAATTTTTTACTGAAAATAAAGGGGCATAACTCTTGTCATTGTTTAAGGTTATGGGTTCAGACCACAATTAAAAATCATGTCTACAAAATATTGAAATTCGTCCATAATAAAAAAATATGTGCATGTGGTTATTTTTCATGTTGAATGTATTGACTTTGTTTTGTTAGTGAAGAGCCAAGTATACGCCATGAGCATGTATATTGACAATCTGTTTCACAGAAAAATTACTTTTGACTTATCTCTGTAACAGATGACTGTCCACAACACGTGCGTTGACTGCACACAGCGTTACTCATTGGCTGATGCATTTTACTCATTTTAATACCCATTTACACTAAGTAGGAAATATTTTTTAACTACAAATACTTCAAACGTCTTTATTTATTTTTCTTTTACCTCAAAAAAATGCTTGAGAATTTAATTTGTCGGAGTAAAAAAGTTAATATGCCGTACTCATTAAGCCTCGTCGATGTCATGCTTATCAGTGATTGTAGCGGCCAAGCGAATATTCGCTGCGGGATCAGTTTGGTATATTGAGTGAGTTCTCTATAAAAAGTCACATTATTACGATAGTTCGTTTTATACAGGGAATGGTGAAACCTGATATTGTGTTTTTTGGTGAAGACTTACCTCGTAAATTTTACTACCATTTAAGAGATATGTTACAAGCTGATATGGTCCTGGTGATGGGAACATCTTTAGAGGTAGGTGATCATCTATTTATAGATAACTAATTATTCTCCAGGATTTTGAATTATGAAACATGATACATGTCTGCCTATTACCACCCAACCATTCCCTGTGATAGACTGTGGAGCAGCAGTGGCCAACCTGGAGGTCCCGTGTTCATTCCTTGCATTGGCCAAGAAGGTTAATCAGGATTTTCTGGTTTGGTTCTCCTCTTGTCAGTGGTACAGGATAGAGAGCATGGCAAAATTTTGTTTGAATGGTGCAAATCAGAAGTTGTAACACAGGCAGCTATCTAGTCATTGGAATGGGAAAAAAATAAGTTCCTGTGTACACCTTGGCATGCACTTAAAAGATCCCTTGGCAGTTGAAATGCGATATAAGGTTAGGCTGTAGCGCCGCTGTCTGGCAAAATTTCCCTCAAAGCACACTGTATGGTGTATACCTGTCTCCATTAGCCGATTTGGAGCAGAACAGTAGGATATTCAACCCAATTTCAGTTTTCCGATATGCATTTTTTTGAGTTTTTGGAATAGATTCAAACCAACCAAACCATCACTTTGGTGAACTTTCTGGGATTGCAACAGAAAACTGAACCCTGGTGTACACATTGCCTTGCAGTTAAAATCATCCTTGGCAGTTGGCATCCAATGATGAGTACCAGTAGGTGGAAATGCTGTTGGCCGGGCAAAATTTCGCTCATAGCACTCTGTTAGCCTTACTGCTTGTTTGTGTTGAGTGGACGTTAAACCCATTTCTCTCTCTTGCTTACCTCTAAAATGTAGGACATTAAACCCTTTTTGTCCCCCGCCTTTCGAAGAAAGTTGGGGGACTATTAAAATGGGTTCGTCTGTCTGTCTGTCTGTCTGTCTGTCTGTCTGTCTGTCTGTCTGTCTGTCTGTCTTGTCTGTCTGTCTTGTCTGTCTGTCTGTCTGTCTGTCCGTCTGTCTGTCCGTCACACTTTTTGGGACACAATAACTCTCTTCCTAATCGAGCTAGAATGTTCAAACTTGGTGTATGTGTTTATTAGGTCATTGCCTTGATGGAGTTTGAAGATGAGCATTTTCCGCTTAGGGTAAGCAGAGATAAGCAATTTCATTGGTTGATGCTTTGGGACACGATAACTTTAGTTCTAATTAAGTGAGAGTGATGAAACTTGGTGTATAGTTTCATTACAGTAATACCTTGACTAAGTTCGATAATGAGCATTTTCTGCTCAGGGTAAGCAGAGCGATACGCAATTTGATTGGTCGAGACTTTGGAACACAATAACTCTCCTTCTAATTTAGTTAAAATGTCCAAACTTGGTGTATATGCTTATAAGGTCAATGTCTTGATGGAGTTCGAAGATGAGCATTTTCTGCTTAGGGTAAGCAGAAATAAGCAATTTGATTGGTTGATGCTTTGGGACACGATAACTTTAGTTCTAATTAAGCGAGAGTGATGAAACTTGGTGTATAGTTTCATTACAGTAATACCTTGACCAAGTTTGATAAGGAGCATTTTCTGCTTAGGGTAAGCAGAGCGATATGCAATTTGATTGGTCGAGACTTTGGAACACAATAACTCTCCTTCTAATTGAGTTAAAATGTTCAAACTTGGTGTATATGCTTATTAGGTCAATGCCTCGATGGAGTTCGAAGATGAGCATTTTCCGCTTAGGGTAAGCAGAGATAAGCAATTTGATTGGTTGATGCTTTGGGACACGATAACTTTAGTTCTAATTAAGCGAGAGTGCTGAAACTTGGTGTATAGTTTCATTACAGTAATACCTTGACTAAGGTCGATAATGAGCATTTTCTGCTCGGGGTAAGCAGAGCGATACGCAATTTGATTGGTCGAGACTTTGGAACACAATAACTTTCCTTCTAATTGAGTTAAAATGTTCAAACATGGTGTATATGCTTATTAGGTCAATGCCTTGATGGAATTCGAAGATGAGCATTTTCCGCATAGGGTAAGCAGAGATAAGCAATTTGATTGGTTGATGCTTTGGGACATGATAACTTTAGTTCTAATTAAGTGAGAGTGATGAAACTTGGTGAATAGTTTCATTACAGTAATACTTTGACTAAGATCGATAATGAGCATTTTCTGCTCAGGGTAAGCAGAGCAATAAGCAATTTGATTTGCCGAGACTTTGGAATACAATAATTGAGTTAAAATGTTCAAAATTGGTGTGTATGCTTATTAGGTCAATGCCTTGATGGAGTTCGAAGATGGGCATTTTCTTCTTAGTGAAGGCAGAGATAAGCAATTTGATTGGTTGATACTTTGGGACAAGATAACTTAGGTTCATCTTGATTGATTATTTTTATGCCAATACAATGACTGCATTCTCACTCAGTAATGGATTCGACAGTAAAAGTGTATAGAAACGATTGACTAGGACACGAGGGTCCTTTCCCTTGGCCAGAGGGGCCCTTTTGTCAAGCGTGGGGCCTTTTTGTCTGCCTTTAGGGTCCTCCTTACTTGGGTACATTTTCATTTTTCTCGTCGATTTTAGCATTTTTCTTTATAAAACACTTTTGGATGACACTTCGTGCACAGTTTGATTGCTCGATACGTTTGAAAAAAATAAATGTGCGATTAATTAATATGTGTCATCTATTTATTTTGGGATTTCGGCGGGGGACATCAGCCTCACTGTTGGCTTTTTATTTCTGTGACGGAGACATGAATTATTTTCTGCTTGACGCTGAAGGAGGGTAGAGTGACTGAATGCTTATTGCATCATAAGTTCTGTCATTGAGTAAATCCACGCTGGTACATGACATGGTGTAAGGTTGCCTGTACGACCGTGTTGGTTTTCTCCTGGTCCTCCAGTTTCCCCCCACAGCGAAATTATTGAAATAAAATTGAACCATATGTTACTCCTAAAATAACCTAGTTGTGTTGAGTGGATGTTAAACCCATTTCTCTCTGTTGCTTACCTCTAAAATGTATGACATTAAAACTCTTTGTTTCTGTGACCGAGACATGAATTATTTTCTCTGATTATATTACCAGGTTCAACCGTTTGCTGGTATAATAGATTCTGTAAGATGGCAGGTACCTAGAATATTGTTTAATAGAGATGTGGTTGGTCCATTTAGACATCATCGTAGAACTAAAGATGTAGTAGCTGATGGTAAAGTGATATGTCATTTTTAATATTTTTATTAAATAACAATTACAATGTGCGAACTATCAGAAGATCTGTCATTGAGTCAACTGGCTTGATTTCAATTCACCAGTTGTAGGTGACAGGGTAGCTTGTTCGACCTCTTGTATTTTCACAGGGCCCTTCGGTTTCCTTTCACTGCTAATGACCCCTACATTTTTATTAAATAACAATTACTATAGTTTATTTTTAATATTTTTATTAAATAACAATTACTATAGTTTATTAAACTGTGGGAATCCCAGGTTTTACGTGACCAGGAGTAAGGTCGCCTGTCCAGCCTTTTGGGTTGTGTCCAGTGGATGATGCCATTGCTCTCCCTACCTCTTGCTCTCTCTCTCTCACACACACTCTCTCTCTCACACACACTCTCTCTCTCTCTCTCTCCAATTGTGGATAAAAGTGACAAGGAAAGTGTTACTTTGTTACACTTAAATGTGACAAGGACAGTTGCCTGAAATAGAAAGCTAAAACCTTATTCGAATATTTTCAGGAGATATTTTACAAACTATGCAGAAGTTTGCGACAATGATTGGTTGGTCAGATGAAATGGTAGAAATTATAACCCAATCAGAAGGAAGCTATAATGTGGTAAGTACTTGTATATATTTTTACACATACATCAATTTTATTGTGCACATTGATTTTCAAAATGTTCAAATTTGTTGAACATCCCAGCTACATATGCTTCCATGTTGTTTTGAACAGCAATAAGCTTCTGTTGTACATGTATATTGCTGCTGTCTGTTAAGTGTGCTATGCTAAAATGACCTTGGTGTGTCTCAGATGTCCAATTTATGTTAATAAAATGAATTTTATTACTGAGCAATGATTATAAAGAGTGATTAAACACATGTAAACAATATAAAATAACCCAGCAATTAATTACTTTGAAGGTGATATAAATATAAGTACACAATGGCATGCACATAGAAAAAAGCTGTCTAAACTGTCCTCATGGACCACTGACAGGGACATCTATCAAGTCATTCGGATGATACGAAAAACCGAGGTTCTGTGTACACATTGGCGTGCACGTAACAGATCCCTTGGCAGTTGAAATTCGAGTAGGCCGTAGTGCCGCTGCCTTGGCAAAATTTCTGTCATAGCACACCATATGGTGTATGCCCGTCTTCGTTAGCCCATGTTGGGAGCAGAACAGTAGGACGTTAAACCCCATTTCATTAATTCATTTCATAGCCCACTGTATGACATATACTAGTCTTCATTAGCCCAGTCGAAACAGAACACCTTAAAAACTATTTCATTTGTATTCAATTGACATAAATTGAATAAGATAATAACTTTGTCAAGAAAACGTGTCTATATATGTTCACAGATGTTCAATGAATTCTTTATTATTGTAAATTTACAGACTCCAAGAAGAAAAATGTAAAAAAAAAAGGTGATAAAAGCATGATATTTGTTTCACTGCTTGCTATATAAATAGAAATCGTAGGATGATTGTTCCAAATAATAATTGATATTTATTAAAATAGCTTAGCTTGGGCATGATATATTGGTGACGGTAATAAGTATTGATTACAGGTTCTTGCAGGAGAAGGGGAGGCAATAATAATAAATTAAAATGGCACTTGTTAAATACTAAAACTTCATAAACTCAATCCCCCGGATCAGACCCCGGATCAGACCCTTACCCAATCCGCCTGACCAGATCCTTACCCAATCCCCCTGACCAGATCCATATCCAATCCCCCGGACCAGTCCCATATCCCATCCCATTTGACCAGATTCAGACCCCAATATCAGGCCCAGCAAGGGTCAATATGGGCATGGAAAATTTAGTCTTCACTGGCTACTAAATGCTAAAAATTTACTAGCCAGCACCAAAATTTTAGTAGCCAGAAATTACAATGCTATTAACTGTAGTCTGTAACGTAAATCACTACTAGATATTACGTGTTGTTTTTTTAAATCTTTATCATAATGCTAAATATAAAACAATGCAGAAAAAAGAACACCAGTTTTGATTTAAATAAATTTTAATTTTGATGATTTCCTATTGATGCTACTGTGGAACTAACATTAGAACTAGAAGCACTAGACGTAACGATGTCAATAGTGTCAGTAACAACAAGGTCACTTTGACTCGTAGTTGAACTACTGCCACTACCGGCTAGATTTCCGTCAGAAGACTGTGTTAGAGAGGAATCTTCCTTTTTTTTTAAAGAAAGAGCTTAAAAGATTTTGTTTTTTATGCATTTTGTTAATATATAGGGAATAACTTTAATGTATGGGTTAGAAATATGGGTCAACTACATGCGTATTTTCGGCACATGGTAAGAAAATATATGAATGTCGTAAATAATGTCGTTAAATTTGAGTTATTTCCCCTAGTAAGTTCCGGTTTTACGAAGCGCTGATTAAAAAATTTTGTAAAAAAAAGTTTGTAATTATTTTAAAACGAGAAAAAAAAACTAAGTCGCCAGCTGGCGACTCAAGCGAAAATTTTAACTAGCCAGAAAATATATTTGGTCGCCATGGCGAGTGTTTTAGTCGCCATGTAGAGCCTTGAGGCCCAGTCATATACCGCATCCCCCTGGCCAGTCCCATACCCCAGACGTTGACCAGACCCATACCCCTGAAGAGTCCCATACCTAGTAGTCCTATACCCCAACCAAGCTCATACCTAAACACCCGACCAAGCCTCTATAGGTTTGATGGACTAGGCCTGACAATATTTTGGTTGTGCATTATTCTAAGCATCTGATATATACATTTGTATGTAAAAGTTAATAACCAATTTACATGATTCTTTAAAAAAAGATAGGTTGCCAGGCAACGAAACATACGCCCACAGCAGCTAAATCGTCCGGGTAGTCAACAAGGGTTGTCGCATATTTTTACTTTTTTCGGTAATGAAACATTCGTAATATTCTAAAATCTGATTAGAATTTGTTTGCTTTTTATAAAGTTTTGCCCCAGGCTAACAATTGGTATACGAAACATTTAATATCATGGATTTAGCTGTTCAGTTATCAAAATTCATTGAAAATCAAAATACTTGTTCGTTTCAACACCTTAAACTTTGTGTATCAATCTGAAGTCAATCGGATGATAAGTTTGGCCTCTATAGTGTCACAAGATTTTTTGAAGTGATCAAGGGAGATAACTCTGGCAGTCATTATTTAAAGTCGCTGAAAATCAATAGGATTCTTCATCTCATGACCGTATACACTGTGTATAAATTTAAAGTCAATCGGATATTAACTTTGGCCTCTAGAGCGTCCACAGGATTTTTTGAAGTGATCAAGGGCCATAACTCTGGCAGTAATTATTGGAAATCGCTGAAAATAAATAGACGTCTTTGTCTTAGGACTGTAAACACTGTGTATAAATTTAAAGTCAATCGGATATTAACTTTGGCCTCTAGAGCATCCACAAGATTTTTTGAAGTGATCAAGGGCCATAACTCTGGTAGTAATTATCAGAAATAGCTGAAAATCAATATGCTTCTTCGTCTCATGACCTTAAACACTGTGTATAAATTTAAAGTCAATCGGATATTAACTTCGGCCACTAAAGCACCCACAAGATTTTTTGAAGTGATCAAGGGCCATAACTCTGGCACAAATTATCGGAAATCGCTGAAAATCAATAGGCTTCTTAGTCTCATCACCTTAAACACTGTGTATAAATATAAATCTAAAGTCAATCGGATATTAACTTTGGCCTCTAGAGCATCCACAAGATTTTTTGAAGTGATCAAGGGCCATAACTCTGGCACTAATTATCGGAAATTGCTGAAAATCAATAGGCTTCTTCGTCTTATGACCTTAAACACTGTGTATAAATTTAAAGTCAATCGGATATTAACTTTGGCTTTTAGAGCGTCCACAAGATTTTTTGAAGTGATCAAGGGCCATAACTCTGGCACTAATTATCGGAAATCGCTGAAAATCGATAGGCTTCTTCGTCGTATGACCTTAAACACTGTGTATAAATTTAAAGCCAATCGGATATTAACTTTGGCCTCTAGAGCGTCCACAAGATTTTTTGAAGTGATCAAGGGCCATAACTCTGGTAGTTATTATCGGAAATCGCTGAAAAACAATAGGCTTCTTCGTCTCATGACCTTAAACACTGTGTATAAATTTAAACTCAATCGGATATTAACTTCAGCCTCTAGAGCGTCCACAAGCAATTGTGGACGCCGGACCGACGGACGGACGGACCGACGGACCGACGGACGGACGGGGGCGACGACAATATACGACCACATTTCAATGTGGGCGTATAAAAATGAAGGCTTTCTTTATTAAAGTACCCACTTTTATCCATAATATTAACATAATTGGTGGGATCTATGACTTTTTGTAATGTTTTTAAACACAGATCCGAGATCCTATTTTGTTTCGTTTTTTAAAGTTAAATATTTCGTTTTATTTGTACGTATTACACTAGGATCTGTAAAAATTGTAGGAATAGGCATGGCGTGAGGGATTAGCCAATAAAACCATTTGTTACACCGACTTCTTGGCGCGCTATGCCCGTAACAGTTGGTAAACCACTAGAAACGTCAACGCTGATTGATTAATGAATATCTGATGTCATAAGGTCAAAAGCCGCAAGTACGACCCCTGAGGTGAACTCCCACTATATCTGGTCATATAACATGTAGTGTAGGCCATTGAAAGTATAAAACAGCAAATGTAGGCCGTAGCGCCGCTGCCCGGGCAAAATTTCCCTCATCATAGCACACTGTATGGCGTATGCCCGTCTTCCATTAGCCCAGGTTAGGTGCAAAAGAGTAGGACGTTAAACCCCATTTCATTTCATTTCATTTCATAAAACAGCAAAACAAAATAAAGATATGTAATTTAATCAGATTGAATGATGAAAGGTTGAAATTAATGGAATTGTTTAGAAATCTGTGGGCACTATATCTTTAAAGTCATTTGTTCATGTATGGTAGTTGTACAATAGTTACTTGAGTAGTTTATAGCAAAATTTAGAATTGTATGCTAGTGGTATACAGTGTCCTGATGATCAAGGCTGCATGTCATAGGACTCTTCTAGTGTCTGGGTAATCTAGATGATGTATATATTATACAACAGCTGAAAGTTGAAATGGAGAGACAGGGAGAAAAAAAAAGGGGGGGGGGGAATCATAGCGGTTAAGTGGGTAAAACGCTGACTCACTAGCCTGGAGGTCGGGTGTTCGATCCCTGCATTGGCTGAGAATGTTCATCCTCATTTTTCGGCGTGGCTCCCCTTGTCAGTAATGAAGGACTGAGGGCCTGACAAGGACAGCTGTCTACTCGTTCGGATGGGACGAAGAACCGAGGTCCTGTGTACACATTGGTGTGCATGTAAAATATCCTTTGGCACTTGGAATTCGATATAAGATTAGGCTGTAGTGTGTCTGTCAGGGCAAGATTTCCCTCATAGCACATTGTATGGCGTAGTGGAACAATAGGACGTTAAACCCCATTTCATTTCTGGAGAGGAGAGGCGCAAAAACACATGTGGTTGTGTTGGTCTTCAGAATCTCAGTTAGCACGGTTTCGATCCCAAGGTGTAGGGTAGTCTGCCCAAAGTCAGAGAGTTGGATGCGTCGTCTGCCCAACCATGTGCAGCTAAAATCAGAGATTTGGATGGCTGAATGGTTACCACGTGTGCGCTGTATCATAAGGTCTCAGTCAACTGGCATGGTTTCGATCCCCTGGTTGTACATGACTTGGAGTTGTGTCACCTGTCAAACCTCATGGCTTTTCCCTGGGTCCTCCAGTTACCTCCCATGCCAAAGACTCCTTCGCGCAAGCAAATTGAATCATATGTTAGTCCCGAAATGACCAAGTTTGTGTCGAGTGGACGTTAAACCCCACTTCTCTCTCTTGCAGCTAAAATAGTTATACTCTGACCTGAACAGGTCATGAACATTTTCTGTTTATATCTTGTTTATATATCGGGATTGGGTAGCTGGTAGCTGGTTGTATACACATACACTTTGGATCAGTAGGTTTGTCGTGGAGTCACGTGACATGGGTTAGATTCTCCGCTTGTACATGACAAGAAGTAAGGTTGTTTATCTAATCTTGTGAGATTTCCTGTAGTCCTCCCACTGCTAAAGACCCCTACAGGCAAGCGAATTATTGAAAGTAGGTTTGTCGTAGAGTCAAGTGACATGGGTTATATTCCCCGCTTGTACATGACAAGGAGTAAGGTTGTTTATCTAACCTTGTGAGTTTTCCTGTAGTCCTCCCACTGCTAAAGACCCCTACACGCAAGCGAATTATTGAAATAAAACTGAGCCATAGGTTAGTGTTGTGTGAAAGATACACCCTCCGTCTCTCTATGTCTATATTTGAATTTATTGTATGTTTACAGGGTACTGTCACGATTCCTACAACAACTACAACAACAGAAAATAAACAAACGAAAGAAAAACATGTCATCAAAGATCCTTTCGTCAACGCAATCTGGAAACAAAACGCTACATTTAATTTATTTAATTATACCAGTTCCGATTCGGAAACAGGAAGTGAATCAAGTACAACTGAAAGTGAATCATCGGAGGATGAAAGACCACGACCTCTACGACAAATTAATAGTAGACTTTATAATAATACTAAAAATAGTGCTCCAACGAAACCGTTTTTACGCAGAGGTTCATCACAGAATTTATCAACTACATCAAACAAACCTAATGTTCGTAACAACAAATCCATTCCTCCTCATGTTAAAAAGGATAGACCATCTCATGTTCCAATTATCAAAGAAAAAAGAAACTTTGCGCCAGCCAAAGATCGGTTAGCGGCCACTGGAAGTAAACCTCTCCGACCCACCAGTGAGCGATTCAGAATAATACAAGCTAAACCACCCATACCGAACTTGCCAAAAACAAGTCCCCCAAAACGTTCAGACATTGTAGGAAGTCGTTTAGCTCCAAGTAATTCCCCTAAATTGGATATTCCAAAGGGAAGTGGTTCTCAGAAAGTTAAAAACAACAACACGCATGTCTCATCTGTGCATGTATTTCGAACATTATGTAATCGTAGTGGCTCGGCTGATCTACCAAAGTTACGATTACGCGAGAAACTTGGGGCTAGGAAGATCGTGGAAAGTTCAAGTAGTGAGTCAGTCAATGGTACATCAGGATCCGGGTCTTGATGTTCGTTTCACGTTTAGGCTCACTAAATATAGTGATATACGTTGCAATACTGATCTTATATCATCATATCACGAATAGACATTTTTAATCTGATTAAAACACAGATCCTATTTCAACGAAATATATTGATCAGTAGTTTAATCACATGGATAAAACTTGACGTTATTCAAATCTGTGATTATATTATTTAGGGTTTCACACTGCGTAGCTTGTGTGAAACACTATTGTTTTTGTTCGGATTATTATTCTTATTATTATTATTTTTTTTTTTCCATTTTGATCATATCTCAGAAACTACTTGTCGGATTGATCCAATTTTTTCGGTTTTACTGGGAAAGTGGGTGTGACTTAGAGATTAAAGCTATTTCAAACGTTCTGCGACAATGCGAAATGTCCGAAATCACCGAAGTTGTCGTTTTTTTAAATAATGCCCTAATATTAACAACAATTGTTGGATTGTAACGTTTGATAGATTTTGGCATAGCCAGAGACAAGGCACATGGCAACGGTTCTTTAGAATTTTGAATTTCGACGAATCGTCGGAAATATTAGGCGCCAAAGTTTGGAAATTTAAATTTTGACAAAAAACTTTTTTATTAATGAATATTTTTTGATGGCCTTTTACCCACGGTTAAAGTGTCGTCTGATTTGGGCAAAAATGTTAACATTTTTTGTCCCGATAATTTTCCGTGGCCGCTATTGGCTAATTCAGTTGATCGGTTATAGATAAATTATTTATTACCCGATTTGTATAAAACAAAGTGCATATGCTTCGTGGCCCCAAGTGACATTTTTTTTGTTACCGATGAAGTTTCCTGTCGGCACCGGAAGTGACTTTAATTTAGCAAAAACTACAATTTTGACAGTTCGGTACAACTTTTTGAAAGCAAATATTATTTTTTTCAAATCTTATATGACTGAAAAGATGTGCCATGTAAAGGCGCACAAAACATTCGGCTCAGTTTTTTTAATTTCGATTTCGTTTTCAGGCAATTTGGATTAAAGGATGAAAAAAGGTGTCAAAATAAGCTATTTACAACCCATCCAGCGTCATCATATTAAAAAATATATCTTCGTAACATTCATAATCTCGTAGTAATAACCCATACGAAGAGAATGTATGTGAAAATTAATTTGTAATATGCGCAGTTGCCGAGAAATAGGCAATTTTGCATGAGTCACTTTTCACGTAATTTTGGCTGTAAAAGAATCAATAATTATTCGATTTTCAATTTTCTTTCGCCATTGGATGCCTAATGCCATAGTGGACTATGTCAAACCATTTTACCTCTTACGCTTCCACCGAAAATGACGTCATTTGCTCAAAACATAAATTTTAGCCCTCAAAAACAATATTTTATTCAAATGAGTCGTACTTGTTATTTGTTTCAAATTATGATATTTGATTCTATTGATCAAATAGAATGAACCCATATGATCATACAGATACCACAAAATGGTTTCTAACTTGTACGGTTGCAGAGAAATGGGCGATTTTCCCTAAGTCACTTTTCAAGGTTTTTGGTCTATAAAAGTGTCAGTTATTATTCGATTTTCATAAAATTTTCACCATATGATATCTTATATCATTCATGATTTCATAGAACTAATTTAACATTTTCAGTATCACCGGAAGTAATGTCATTTTGGCAAAAACTGTATTTTTAGCCTCCAAAACAGACATTTTTTTCAAATGAGTCTGATTTGTAATATATTTAAAATTATGATATTTGATTCCAATCAACAAATAGATTGAACCTATACGATCATATAGATACCAAAAAATAGTTTTTATCATGTGCGGTTGCCGAGAAATAGACGATGTGCTACAAGTCACTTTTCAAGGTTTTTGGTCTATAAAAGTGGCAATTCTTATTCGATTTACACACAATCTTCGCCATATGATGCCTTATGCCATTTCTGATTTCATAAAACTAATTGAACATTTTCATTATTCATTGAAATTTTGCCAGGATCACTTACAAGTAACATATATATAAAATGAATTGATATTGCTGGATTTGGTTGATTCTTCGTCCATTTTATTTGATGTTTACAATGCTTATGTGGAAACCTGTTTAATGGTTTCATTGGTATCGGAAGTGACATATGTTCAAGGGCAACATGGCACCGAAAGTAACGTGGAACCAGTGAAACCCGTCATTCCTGCATGCAGGTCTAGTATTACATGTGTTTATTCAAAAGTTGATAATATTATACCACAGTGGTTTAAATAGTTGATAATATTATACCCAGTGGCTTCAATAGTTGATTATTATACCACAGTGGTTTCAATAGTTGATTATTATACCACAGTGGCTTGAATAGTTGATATAATTATACCACAGTGGTTTCAATAGTTGATAATTATACCACAGTGGCTTCAATAGTTGATTATTATACCACAGTGGCTTGGATAGTTGATAATATTATACCACAGTGGCTTGAATAGTTGATTATTATACCACAGTGGCTTCAATAGTTGATTATTATACCACAGTGGCTTAGATAATTGATAATATTATACCCCAGTGGCTTGAATAGTTGATTATTATACCACTGTTTTATATGTCAAATGGGTAAACTGTGTAAATACCACTTGGATTAAATTGTGTCTCTACATCAGGCCTGGAAATAAGGCACCTGTCACTGACAATGTTGGACACAAATGCAGGCTTTGTCAGGCATAAAACCTCTGGTGTCTGTCATTTTGTCTAGCACTGATTTGTCTTATTTGTTGATTTAATTGATACATGTCCGGCACTAAGTTGAAAATGTCAGGTACTAATTCATTGGTGCCTAACATTTTGTCAGGTACATCTAAAACCGTTATTTCCACGTCTGCTCTACATATTTAAATTATACTGTAATATATTGATTTGCTAGATTCAACTATCACAATATTGTTGTTTCCATCAAATGACGATCAGAATTATATCGAATTCCAACTGACAATGTGTTCAGAGGACCTTGGGTTTTCTTCCCACCCAAACTACTATACGTTGTCTCTTGCTAGATCCGCTGTCCTAAACCACTGACAAGGGTGAACGACATCGGAAAATCCTGATGAACTTTTTCAAAACTGCCAGGTTAATAAAGCTGATGACTTACACACCACTGTCTTACTCACTGAGCCACTGTGGCTCCACCTGGTTTCCACGAGATTAACAATTTATCAAATCACAAGAGAGAGAGAAATGGGGTTTAACCTCCATTTTATTTCAATAATACACCTGAGTGTAGGGGTTTAACAGTGGGAGGAAACCGGAGTACCCGGAAGAAACCCATGAGGCTGGACAGACGACCCTACTTCTTGCCACGTACAACTGGGGATTCGAAACAACGTCAGTTGATATAGAGTGCGCACGCTAACCCTTCGACCATCCAACCTCCCATCAAATGACGGATTGGAGACTTTATCCTAGATCTATATTTAGTATTATTATTTATTGAACAAATTGCCAAATATTTACAAGATACAATCATATTATACTTTAAATAATACTGTCAAATAATAATATGATTTGTCTTTAAAATATATGTTTATTTTTTATACATTGTTTTGTTGTTTATTTTAAAACTTGACATGGATTGATCTGAATCAACAAGTGTTGTTTTCTTGACATGTATATTATATATTGTCATATTATATTTGATCATTGCTTCTTATACATGTAATCCCAAAATATAAACTCAAATCATTTGGATACAGATCTTTTGTTTATATTGTGCCTGAACATTTAACTGTCACCCAGCCTAGAAACATTG
The DNA here is from genome assembly GCA_948474765.1 of Patella depressa. Classification (NCBI taxonomy): domain Eukaryota; kingdom Metazoa; phylum Mollusca; class Gastropoda; family Patellidae; genus Patella; species Patella depressa. The sequence goes on from OX419720.1 coordinate 11,546,433, forward strand.
AAAACTAACTTTAAAACTCATTTATTTATGGCCTATTATGGCAACCAGCCTGTGTAGCGCTTTGAGCATGCATTCTAGTATGGAACTGTGTGTGATATACATATTATTATCGTAATGACTAGAGAAGGAGGGGAGTGGGGGGTGGGGAATGGTTTATCTATTAATTATAAGTGGCCTGATTCCTGAAATTTGTTAAACAGGTAGTCACAAAAAATATGGTGGTATAGCAGAAAATCTCCCCAGACACTGGTGTTTCTGCATACTCTAGAACTATGGGTAAGATAAATGTGTTATCCATAGTATTCGAAATTAAAAACACGAAATGGTTCATTTTATGGTAAAATATGGGATCCTAATTATCAACTATTGAAGACACAATGAACATCTTTAAACTGTTTGGTGTCAAGTGCCATTAGTAATGAACAAAGAAAAACAAATTCTCTCGCACAACTTTTGGTCTTCAAAAGTATTATTAGTGAGCAGAAATTCTTCCATGTATCTGTTATCAGTTGTCACTTCAGTCAGTTATTGAAATAAAATTAAAAACCATGTTAGTCCCAAAATGACCTAGTTTTTGTTGAGTGGTCATTAAACCCCATTTCTCTCTCTCTCTCTCCAATAATACATCCGGTTTTGAGAAAACTGAGTATTCGACAATTTGCATAATCTGATCCTGTACGATGTCGGATTTGATCAAGTCCACTGCATTTGTTTTTCTCATAAATCCACTGCATCATAAGAATAAAATCAGTTGTAAATAACATCAATGACAGTTATATTCTACCATTGTTGAAATAATTTGAGCTGGAATGTTAAGAACGCGGTAATGTATTGACAGTTTTATTCTAACATTGTTGATATCATTTGAGATGGAATGTTGGAGAACATCAATGACAGTTTTATTCTAACACAGTTGAAATCATTTCTAACACAGTTGGAATCATTTCTAACATAATTGAAATCATTTCTAACATAGTTGAAATCAATTGAGACATAATGTTGGAGAACATTGTAATCTACTGCCCACCATTTATCATAATTTACTGGCAACAATCTGAGGAGCTGAAAAACAAGAGAATGAAAATAATTAGTGCCAGAATATTAGTAACAGTGCTAGAAGCTGTTGTTTTGAATAATATAATTCCAGTCCGGTTTTCCTATGTTAGAGGTGCCATGCCTGGCAATGAGAGACTGAGAAATGGGGATTAACGTCCACTCGACACCAACATTTTGAGACTAACATATGGTTCAATTGTATTTCAATAATTCACTTGTGCATAGGGGTCTTTAGCAATGAGAGGATCCAGAGAAATTCCATGAGGTTGTCACGTACAAGTGGGGACTTGATGACAGACCTTCTGTTAACCATTCAGCCACCCCACTCTGCCATCTGGCAAGAAAATATGTATGCCCCTCTCAATTAGCCCGGTTGCACGCAGGGATCTTTAGCAATGGGAGGACCAAGAGAAATCCCATGAGGTTGGACAGACCACCCTACTCTTTGTCATGTACCACGTTAACCATTCGGCCATCCCACTCCGCCACCTGGCAAGAAAAGTATCTATGACTTTGAATGGGATGAATAACCCCATGCATACCATTGGCAGAATATAAAGTTTGTCATGGAAAATTGAATAAGCCATTGCAGTGCAGCCATGTAAAATTTCCCACATATCAGCTACAGAACGTATGCCCCTCTTCCTTAGTCAAATGGGTAATTTTATGACAGAGAGAGAGAGATGGGGTTTAACGTCCACTCAACACAAACTAGGTCATTTCGGGACTAGCATATGGTTTAATTTTATTTTAATAATTCGCTTGCGTGTAGGGGTCTTTAGCAGTGGGAGGAAACCGGAGTGCCCGGAGGAAACCCACGAGGTTGAGAAGGCGTAATTTTATGACCCAGATAAATTTAACTTACCTGGTTTACTTGTCTCTAAAGACCATAAATCATTAACAGTTTTATTGGTTATACGAAGTTGTTTTAGAATATTTACATCTGAAATAAATAGATAAATTTTTTAGCTTTGGGGTTCACGGATGGCTAAGGCTCGCTAGCCTGGATGTCAGGTGTTTGATCCCTGCATTGGCCGAGAATGTTCATCTCGATTTTCCGGCATGATTTCCCCGTGATGCAGAACAGAAGGCCTAGCAAGGGCAACAGTGTAGATGAAAAACCAAGAACTAGTGTAAACATTGGCGGGCAGGTTAAAGATCCACTGACAGACGTAATTGGCAGTCGCAAATTTTTCCTCATAACACACTGTATGACGTATGCCCGTCTTCATTAGCACAGTAGGTCGTTAAACACCATTTCATTTCCTGCTCCGACAGGGCTACTGAAGGACAGCCGTCCAGTCGTTCGGATGTTTCGAAAAAAAACCAGAGGTCCCGTGTACACATTGGCGTGCATGTAAAAGATCCCTTGGCAGTTGGAATTCCGCTGCCTGGGCAAAATTTCCCTCATAGCACACTGTATGGTGTATGCCCGTCTTCCATTAGCCCAGGTTAGGTGCAGAAGTCTAGGTAAATATGAAAGGTCACCTGTATACGCAGATTTAGCTCTCACATAATGTTTGTTACAGCAGAAGGATAATCAATCAAGGGCAGAAAATTTCAGAGAAAAAGTTCTGTATAGTGAAAAGATGGTTTCATTTGTTGCAGTTGGAGTGGCAATAACTACTTGTTCTGCATTCGAAAATTCTATGAAACTGCTGTAAGTGCATTTCTGAGCATGTCTTAGTTATCAAAGACACCCCGAAATGATTGTTTTAATTTTAAAATAAATGATAATATAAGATGTTTACATACCGTGACTATGTATAAATGATGATATAACTGGCCATATTGTAATGGCTGGTATAACCATACTAACATGTGGAAAACAAGCTCCACTTTCTGTATCTCTGTTTAAAATATATCAAAATAATACTACAGGAAAATTGTACAACAAAACACAGACAGAATAAACAAACCACGAAAAGATTGAAATGGAAAGAACAAAAACATTTTTAACAAAACGTGGTCCCTATGAGTTCAACTAGTGCCCCAATGAGAATGAACTAAATCATCTCTTGGAAACAGAAGTAATGTCTCAACTCTCAACTATTGCATGACTTGACTTGAATATAACACAGTGGTCGCCTCATGGGTTTTCTCAGGGTTCTCGGGTTTCCTGCCACTGCTAAAGACCCCTACGTGCAACCGAATTATTGAATGAAAATTATACCATATGTTAATCACAAAATGACCTAGTTTGTGACCAGTGACCTGTACTGTATGTCTGTCTCATTAACCAATTTCCTTTGAGCCCCAAAGACATCTATAAATTTATACGAAAATGCTGATTTACCCCAAAATATTAAGGGCATTGACAAGATACTCTCCATTGTATTAATATCAAAAGTACTTACTTGGTATTACTAGCAATAATTCCTACTAATCTTCCATCTTCATTAACTAATGCCCCACCACTAGCTCCTGGGTGAACAGCACACGTTGTCTATAATACAAAACATATATAAAACGATAACTAAGGCCCCACCACTAGTCCCTGGGTGAACATTAACTAAGGCCCCACCACTAGCCCCTGGGTGAACAGCACATGTTGTCTACAATACAAAACATATATAAAACGATAACTAAGGCCCCACCACTAGCCCCTGGGTGAACATTAACTAACGCCCCACCACTAGCCCCCGGGTGAACAGCACATGTTGTCTACAATACAAAACATATATAAAACGATAACTAAGGCCCCACCACTAGCCCCTGGCTGAACATTAACTAACATCCTAACACTAGCTCCTGGGTGAACTTTAACTAATGTCCCACCAAGACACCATGGGTGAATTCCAACTGCCAAGGAGTCTTTTACGTGCATGCCAATTTGTACATAGGACCTTGTTTTTTCGTCACATCCGAATGACTAGACAGCTGTCTTTGTCAGGCACTCCGTCTTGCATCACTGACAAGGGGTAACCATACCGGAAAATTGGAATGAACTTTCTTGGCCAATGTGGGGATCAAACATCTGACCTCCAGGCTAGCAAGCCAGCGTCTTACCCACTTAGCCACCGTGGGTGATCCCCGCACCACTAAACCCTGGGTGAACAGTACACATTATCTCTAATCTAAAACATTTATAAAACATTAATTATTCAAATACTCTGATCAATTTGCATAATTTTCAAGCTTTGACAAACTACAACATTGAGAAAGTTAAATCTAAATATTTGTCCACTAATGGTTCAATTTTGTTCATTGATAAAAAAAAAAAATCACAAATTTCAAATTTCACAAGTCGGAAGATCCTCTATTGTTGATATAATTTTAAAAAAAAATTTTATGTTTAATAAGTAAAATTTATCCAGATCACTAATTATTTCCCCATTGACTTTAATGTTAATTCTTGTCTCTTTATCTTAGACCAACTCTAACTTTTTCTCAAATTTTCATTGGGGGGAACGCTTTCTGCCACATAAGGAGCAACATGTGGCAAACTCTTGCCCAAAAGCACGTACGAGGTTCTTTATGAAAAACTTGAAATACACAAGCTGAAAGTAGAGACAAGTAAACATGAAATTTCCAGCCCTACATTTCAACGTAACCAACCATCACAATGCTTGTATCCTTCCTCCTCAAAATCATGAATATTCACCAAAACCTGGCAGAAAATGTATTTTCAAACCCCCTTTTTTTTTTGAATATATACCAAAAAATCAACAAAAATCAACATGCAAAAGAGGGAAAGAGGGAAAAGGAGAGAAAGACTAAACATAACTTGGGGCCGACATTTGTGAATGACAAGGTAGAAATATTTACAGATCTGTGTCCAAATCTCCCGTAATCTGGAAAAACGTAGTAAGTCAAATTTTGGTGAAAATTGAGTTAGACCCATATTTGGACTTAGTACACATGTATATAATAATAGGTTTTTTTTCTCCTTCACCGAAAGGGCGTCTAATTATCTTCATCTAAAAAGACAAATTAAAATTGGTTATATATTCAGTAGCTTAACAAAACAATTTTCCTTTGTTTACTCAGAAGTACATTCAACAGTCTTACTAGGTTTTTCAAGATTACGGGAGAAATAGCATTTAAGGTGATTGACAGAAGGGAGCTAACTCTCATGGGGTATTTTTGTGGTCTTGTCTATTTTTGTTACATTATTGTAATTACATATATTTTCCTGTCATTTATTAACAATAAATGGCCTATTCAATTTCATATTGCCTACTGTTATATTTGTCTACTAGGACACTCACTGCAGGCATAATTGTCTGTCATCATGTCACGGTAAAATTAGTTTGAGTACATTTTAGTGTGGGTTAAGCCAATATGGTTCTAAAACTGGCCAGAGTTCATGGAAGAAGCAAGTCCACAAAGAAATCATTTTTAACTTATTACAGTCTGATTTACCTGTATCATAACTGGAACATTATTGACCATAATCACCTTGGAGATGACCCCTGAAGTTATGGTAGGTTCAAGGTTAAAGTTTTCACCAAATATGGCATGACCAATGGCATACACCCTTGAACCTGAAAATAAAGCCAAAACAAAAATTTTAATCTCTTGTGACTGGTTGTTCACTTTACAGCTAAATTAAGATAGTTTTATTCATATAGGCCTACCCAAAGTATAAGACATGGTACAATTTTATGGATACACAATTACTGATTTTAATACTATGCAAATGATATAAAGAGAGAGATGGGGTTCAATAATTCGCTTGCCCATAGGTGGCTTTCTTTAGCAGTGGGAGGAAACCAGAGGACCCGGAGAAAACCCATGAGGCTGGACAGGCAACCATACTCCTTGCCACGTACAACTGGGGATTTGAAACCACAAATGATATAAATATCGGGGGGAGAAAACCAGAGTATCCAGAATAAACCCATAAGGTTGGGAAGGTAACCCTACATGTATCTCCAGGCCATGTACACTCACACCAGGGATTGAAACCCCTACTGCAAGCCAGAGGTAGCAAGCAAGCCAGAGGTAGCAAGCAAGCTAGAGGTAGCAAACAAGCCAGAGCTCTAAGCTCGACACTCTAGACTACTAGGCCATCCCAAACCTCAATATACAAATGTGGTGAATTGTATATACAGATTATGCAATAAAAATAACAATGAAATGTAATCAACACTTAACAGAGAGAGAGAAATGGAGTTTAACGTCCACTTGACACAAACAGGACTAACATTTGGTTTAATTTTATTTCAATAATTTGCTTGTGCGTATGTGTCTTTAGCAGTGCGAGGCAAACCAAAGGACCCGGAGAAAACCCACAAGTTGGACAGGCGACCCTACTCCTTGTCACGCACAACCGGCGATTCGAAACTACGCCAGTTGACTCAATGAGAGGCTTTATGATACAGTACGCACATGCTGCTAACCATTCAGCCATCCGATCCCCCTCAACACTTAAGACCTTTGATTGGGGGGTCATTCACAAATAAACCAACACAGAGGAAAACCTTGTAGGTAATTTAAGAGGGGTGGGGTGGGAGGAATACTATTGATTTGTAAGATCAATATAAGTAGCCAGCGACACTAACACCTTCCTCTTTCCAAATATATCCCAAACATTTCTGGATCCTGTGAAATATATTGGACCAACCCGGCTATCCGTTTTCTAAACTCTCTTACAGGAAGGGGGGGCGTGGGTGGTGGGATGGCCTTGTGGTCTAGAGTGCTGCACTTCGACCTTTAGCTGGCCGGTGACCTCTGGTTTGCGGCTGTGGTTTCGATCACTGGTGTGAGCGTATGTGGCATGGAGATAGGGGCGCCTTCTCAACCTCGTGGGTTTCCTGCAGGCAGTCTGGTTTCCTCCCACTGCTAAAGACCCCTACTCGCATGCGAATTATTGAAATAAAATTTAAAACCATATGTTAGTCCCGAAATGACCTAGTTTGTGTTGAGTGGACGTTAAACCCCATTTCTCTCTCTCTCTCTCTTACAGGAAATGTCATGGAATAAAGTCTGTTTATGATGCATGTATGTAGAACTGACCTTCAATAGGTTTAACAGGAAGTGTGTGATTTGACCTTTGGCCTGTTCTACCTGTTGATGTTGACCTCTGACCTGTTGTATCTGTAGATATTGATCTTTGACCTGTTGATGGTGACTTTTGATCTGCTCTGCCTGTGGATGATGACCTTTGACCTATTATACCTGTAGATAACAGGGCGATATCGAACTGTACAGGAGGATCGTGATGATATAAGATATGGCTGTTAATAAATGATTTATTTCCATTTTCTCTGATACCAACTAAAACAAATAAAAGATATATTTTGTATTTCTGGGTAATTTTGCAATACATATAATTTAGCCAAGGCAGTGGTAGTTTAAATCAGGTTTAAATTAGGCTACCTGGATGACTGTGACTACAGGTATATAGGTTTTTCAAGGTGTATGATATCCTACCTGGATGACTGTGACTAGGTTTAACGACATGACTACAGGTAAGTATATAGGTAGTTGATGGTGTATAGTTTATTATAACACCTGATCCCCAGGTATCACCAACCTTCACCATAACAATATTATCATAAACACTCAAACAGCCACCTGAAAAACAACACACAGAAATCTTTGATTCTATTCGCATAAATCATTGTATCAATAACTCCATGGAGTTAATTTCATTTCAATAATTCGCTTGCCCGTAGGGATCTTTAAAAGTGGGAGGAAACCGGAGGACTGGGAGAAAACCCACGAGGTTGGACAGGCGACCCAACTCCTTGTCACATAAAACCTTGGATTTGAAACCACGCCAGTTGACTCAATAACAGGCTTTATGATACAGCACGCACATGCTAACCATTCGGCCACCCACCCCCCCCATAACTCCATGCTTTAAACAGGCATTGTGTAAGAGGTAAATCTGCCTATTGCAGATCTTTCTTTGGGCCTTAAATGTTATATAAATTATTAATTAGACATTTATTAACATGACTAGACCATAAGCAACTCTCAATGCTATCGAATAGCTAAGGGTCAACAATTTAACAATTATATTTTATAATGGAAAAGCGAGTAAGCCGTAGCTCGCTGTCAGGGCAAAATATCCCTCATAGCACACTGCCCAGTATGCCCAGTCGGAGTAAACCAGAAGGATGTTAAACCCCATTTTATTTCCAAACCAACCTGTTCTAGTAGTAGTAGAAGACGATGGAGTTATATTTTCTATTCTCTGTAATCTATCTGTAAACATGGCGGATATAACGTCTTTAATAGAACAGACAATAGATAAACCTATCCATTCATTATTCTTCCAGCATAACGATGCTACAACAATACCACATAAACTCCTGAAACAACAGTAACATAACCACATTTTACAACAATACCACATAATTTCCTGAAACAATAGCTTTATTGTGGGAGATTAGATAAAGAGCTGGCAGTTCTCACTATAATAGTTAAAAACTACATAATGTAAAAGTAATTTGCTGAAAATTTCAGTCAAATTGATCCACTATGAACCAAGATTTAAGCGAATGAAAGTTCCGCCTAGCCTTGATCAACATTACTAAAGTCGGTAGGACAAAAATCATAGTCTTGATTATCCATTTAATCATTAAATCATGAAGGAAAGTTATGCAGCAAATCGGATCATAATCCAACAAATATTGCAGGCTAGCGTAGACATCGAGAGTTGTTTATGGTCTGGATAAGTTAATTAATGTCTTATTAATAATTTTTAGAATATTTCAGGCCTAAAGAAAGTCCTGCAATAGGCAGATTTAGCTCTTGCAAAATGTATGTTTAAATGCATTCAGGATGTGTGAAAAGTTGACAACCAAAACAAGAAATCAATACAAGAAGGAATGAGAAAGGCAACAGAAATCACATCTACTTCATTCTTCGAGAATAGATCTCTGCTCTTAAAGGCCGCCATGTCCAAAAATTAGTATAATGTTTTGTAATGTGTTTCTACTCTTGTTTCACATCTGCCATACATACAAAGATAAAATTTATATATAGTGAGAGAGAAAAATAGGGTTTGACATCAACTAGACACAAACTAGATCATTTCATGACTAACACATGGTTCAATTTCTATTTCAATAATTCGCTTGTGAGTAGGGGTCTTTAGTGCTAACCCCCCCCCCCCCCACAACAAAATTATAGCAATCCAGACTAAAACCAACGTGTCAAAATTAATCAACTGCTTTTGGAGAGAACAGTCACGCTTATGACCATAAAAACAATAACTTCTATTGGAAGACAGAACCGCTGCCATGTGACATATCTTCTTTGTTGGTGACCACAAAAATAATAATGAGTAAAATGTAGTTATTTCCCTTTGATAACATGAAATAGATTACGCATCTTGCTTACTTCTGGTAGTAATTCTGATTTTTCATGCACATATGCCCGTCTTCATTAGTCTTGTCGGTGCAGAAGAGAAATGAAATGAAATGGGGTTTAACGTCCTACTGTTCTCCACCGACTTGGCTAATGAGGGTGGGCATACGAGGGAAGCTTTGCCCAGACAGCACTGCTACAGCCAACTCTTACATCGAATTCCAATTGCCAAGGGATCTTTTATGTGCACATTGGTTTTCTGTCCCATCCAATCAACTAGACAGCTGTCCTTGTCAGGCCCTCCGTCCTGCACCACTAACAAGGCACGGGGAAACCATGCCAGAAAACTTTCTCGGCCATTACCGGGATCGAATCCACGACCTTCAGTATAGTGAGCTAGCATCCTACTCAATAAGCCACCATGGCTCCCAGTGCAGAACAGTTGGACATTAAACCACTTTTCATTTCATTGCACTTCTTGGGTCTAGAACAACCAAACCAGATTGAAGGGCAGATAACTGACTAATTATTTGTATTACTTACTTTCCGTTGTCGTTGTTAGCGTAAACTGGTCCACCCTCCGTTCCTGGTATAGATCTAGCGTCTGTTAAAATCAAGCAATTATCTTTACCGTAAACATTACTAACGATTCCACTACTCCACGAATTTATAAAAACATCTGCACTGAGGTTACCAAACGGCGTTGCACAGATATCTAACTTATCACCGACATTAACACAATCGTTGATATAATCCCCAATCACTTTATATTCCACAGGTAGACCATCCACTTTCACAAGTACAAATTTCTGCATCAGTGTTGTTAGAATTTTTCCGCTAATGTCGTCATTTTTCTTACCGTCCTCCTGATTTTCATCCAGAGATATTTTCTGGACATATGACCAGTCCGAACCTCCTAATAACCTTTCAAAGGCTTCCGTAAAGTTCGGACACGAAAATACATGAATTATTTCTGCGTTATAATGTTGAACACGACTGGTACTGGTATAATCTGAGCTACATCGAGTTAAAGTAGTTTGTAAATCGTTGAAGGAAACTTTCTTTTGATGTCTGCTGGGTAATTTTTCAAAAGTCACTTGACATTTTACATGTAGTTTGAAATCACGATTTTTATAGAAAGATTTTTCGATGTCTTTCAATAAATCTGGAAACTGAACAACTAATTGTGTAAATATGGTTGCCGTGGTAACTATTACCCCATGTTCAACCATGAAACCGCTGGCACTTGCCTCAGTTTTCTTGTTGGCAGCTTGAGTATAAACTGACACGATACATGGTGCTGCTGAACCATTATTCTTCATCTTAAATCTGTAATTAACAATAATGAAAAATATTAATACATAATGTGACATCAGAGAGAGAGAGAGAGAGAGAGAGAGAGAGATGGGGTTTAACTTGATTAAATTATGAATGAAAGTTGAACATCAAATCGAGAGAGAGAGATGGGGTTTAACGTGATTAAATTATGAATGAAAGTTGAGCATCAAAGCGAATCATAATCCAGTAAATATCACAGGCTAGCATCGATATATTGCACCAAATCAAACGGCGTATATAGACTGGAATAACCAGGTGCTAGAAATTTGCATTCGATTGAGACTGCTAGCTTATGTTGCGGAACATAACTGATTTGAAATTAGAGTAAAAACAGAAACCATTGAATGTAAATCAGTTTATGTACCGGTACATTCATATTACAGTATTATATGTGTTGCGACCCACTTCTGTCAATTTCTAGGTCCCACATGTTAGCGATCTAGCTCCTTTAACTAAAATATAACCCTTTATAAATTTTTTGTTGTTTTAATGTGTCAAACTCATCAATAAGAAACAATGTGCAAAGTTTCTGTCTGGATCAAAGATATTTCTCATAAACAGTGATTGATAGTTGAGTAAATTCCTAACTGAATCTTTTGTTTATTTGTGGATTCTGAGTATGATGTCTTGTCTGTGCAGTATTTGATTTTGTGTAAATTATGTGTGGTGCCGTCCCCTAGCACGAACTATTTAATCTGAGAATGCTTTGTGAATTCGGGGCCTGGTCTTGTGCATATGGCAAAACCATTGCATATAGTCAGGGTTTTATTCTTTTTAAAACAATTTTTACTTATTGATTTCATTTTTCATTTGTGTTAGGTGGTTAAGTGGTCTAATGCATGAGCTTTATATCATGCGGTCTGTTGATTGAGTAAAGTGGCATGGGTTTGATCAAACTTATACTGACAAGAGTAGGGTCGCCTGCCCAACCCTGTGGGTCTTCTCCGATTTCATCCCAGCACTAAAGACCCCTTTTACAGCTATATACAATTGAATTATTGAAATTATACCACAGGTAGGTCCAGATATATCCTGGTTTATGGCCAGTGGACTTCAACCCCAATTCTCTTTCTCTCTCATTTTTTTGGTGGGTGGGTGGGTGTTAGATGTTTGTGGTTTAATATTATTTTTCTGGGTTTTTTTTTTTGGGGGGGGGGGTGTAACTTTATATTCCTCTTAAAAGGATCTAACAAAACTTCACCCATTTAAAATAACTGTTTTGAGTTCATCAACTCCCAAACTGTACAGTAAAATGACAAGATAATTGTTTGCAATAGTTCGTTACGGAAATGGGGATCAAAAGTCACAACTGCATCTCGTCTTAATCCACGGTGAATGAGCCGAAGGGAACGCCCATCAAAACTACACAATATTATCTTATAGTCATAGTCTGGTTCAATTTCCACTATTACCGTTCTAACAGTGAATCTGCGGCAGTAAGATGTCAACTATGTGTTATCACGTAATACACAGTGCAACACTGTTGACCGAGCCTGCCAATAAAATCAATATACCCCCCTGTGTTTTACGTCATCACAATTGGTGTATTGATTAAACTAATGTTTATTCATGAAGTACAACTGCGTGACCTACATGTTTTCGACCCACTACTGTTTCACAATGCGATATATTTACTGCACGATACATAATTTACATTTGGACGTAAATCACATTCAGACTTAATGACTTGCGAATGAATTGAAACCATATGCACTTGTTTATCATCAAGAATGTATGGGTTAATAATAGTTCATACATGCGAACAATAAAATAGACTGAAAGTGACAGTCCACCTCCGTTTCTATAAATGGCACTTCAGCTGTCATTACACAGATCGGGTCACGCGCAGTGACGTCACACTTTTTGCGGATACAATGCATAGATATTCAACCCAGGGTTTTTGTAAGTTATTCGTCGAAATCACGATATATTTTGATAGCAACTTTTAGAACAGATATTCATTTCATAGCCTGCAAACATTTACCCGAATCCGTTCAGTAAGAAAAGAGAATAATCGGTATAAAGATTTATAAGTTCAAAGGTCAATAGGTTAAACCCGCCCCTGTTAAGCAAAATGAGAACCCCGTTAATCATTGGCACGTTACATGACGGTGAGTGTTTTCTGAATATTATTTCGCTGATAAATTTTGCAGGGTAAAGTAGGCTTGTGTGGCTCTAAAACGAATAAAGGACCATATTATCGGCCTATTTACACGAAACCTGGGCTGCTTTTGCACGTATGACGGGAATAGGTCGTTCACGAAATGACAGGTCTATTTCTTGCAAGAATGCATTATCGCGTATGAGGTCATAACATAGAGAATCCGAGCTGAGAATCCAGCGATATTTGGCGAAACTAGTCGGTGGTGATCGCCATCGTGCAAACTCCCTTGACCTAGGGAATATAATTTAGAGTTTCCGAAACATTAGCCCATTAAGTACTAGGGTTGTGGGAGTTGTAATTGGTCCGAAAAGGATGTAGATAAATGCGTAATAAAAATAAAGACTTGGGTTTTATCAATGAAATTGCGCCAAGTCGAAAGATACGAGCGCCAGAAATTTATGATAGCTGATGTGATATTATCTTTTAGATGGCTTCTGAAAGTGGATCATGTTGAACACACAAACACCAGATGAAAAATTAATAGACACGCCATCTCATTAGCACAAAATATAGATCTAGAAGTATTGCTGGACGTATTTATTGAAAGCTGTATAACAAATGACAGACATTTCTAACACGCAAAAATTATCGCCATTTTTCATCGGGCGAGAAGAAAATGTCATATTATTAAAGTAAACGCGTGTGTTTTTGACAATGTCTCGCGGCCTAGATCGGCTTCTGATTAATTTAAGCTTAGCTCGACCGGTTTTTGCCTGAATGTATAGGTTATGTAGTGTATTCGAGTAAATTACATTCAAAAACACAATCGTAAAACCCCTGCCAATCTCGAATATTCCAGACAAGTAGAGAATACTTCACCCTTCTTTCTTCTGTCAAATAGTATTAGGTCACAAATCAACAATCAGCCTTCACAAATCTGCCTCAATAGATTCAGATTATTTATTAAGGAAACTCAGTGTGATGAATTAACAAAACAAATTAATTACTTGTATTTAATGTAGTCTGCTCAGTTGAAGGTACCTGTAGCCTAGTTCACACAACAAAATGTCTTATTTTGCTTGTATCTCTGCTCCCAAGAGGTCAAAGTCTAAAATAAAAATTGAATACATTGTTGTCATTATGAATATTTTGTGATTATGGCTAAGATTAGTACCATTATGTACATGTATTACTAACTAGGAAATGTAAGAATTTCCTGGTCAATGAAGCATTCAATAATTTGTATTATATTATTAGGATTCATAATCAAAATGAAAAACTAAGTTGAGAACATTGTTGTATTAAATATACATAATCTACTATAATTGTTTAAAGATACATTAAGGGAGTTAACAGTTCTCACTAAAATAGTTAAAACTAGATAATGTAAAGACCTTTTGCTGAAAATTTCAGTCAAAACGATCCACTACGAACCCAAAACTAAGCATGTGAAATTTCTGCGTAGCCTTGATCACCATCACTGAAATGAATATTGGAAATAAAATGGTTGAAATGATCAACTATTCAGTATATTTACAAAACTTTGATCAAATGAAAATTACACAATATAATATTGTGAGAGAGATGAGATGTTTTAACCTCGATTCAACACAAACCAGGTCAGTTCGGGACTAATACTTGTTTCAATCCAATTTCAATAAATCGCAGGGGTGTTTAGCATAAGGAGGAAACCGTAGGATGGACAGGCAACCCTCCGATACAACCTGAAAATCTAAACCACGCCATTTGATTCAATGTGACTGATCTTAAAATACAGAGCGCACAGGCTAACCATAACCATTTGGTCATACACCCACCCCACAACATTGAGCACCCTCTGCAATGCAAACCTAATATATACAAGTCAGCGCAACCTCTTAAGCCCCATTTTGATTTGGACATGGTACAAGGTGGCAATAAACAGCAAGTAATTGATCTATTTACATTACTATAACAGATCTCTGAACCGTGCAAGCTTGCCTGGAAAAAAGGGTTTTACTTGTACTCTCAAAATGTCAGGCACTAAATGAAATAGTACCTAACATTTCAACTTAGTGCCTGACATGTATTAATAATATCAATAAAAAAAAATCTGTGCAGGCACCAGGCACCAGAGGAATTGTACCTGAGAAAGCCTAAATGTGTCTGACATTGTCTGTGAAAGGTGCCTTATTTCGAGGCTTGCGTGCAAGGTTTGCCAAATGTGATAACTCCACATAGACCACCTCACTTGTGAAGTGTTTTTCTTACATCTTTCTGAAGAGCTTTCGTTCTATTTTCGATTGTTTAGTGGCCTGGTAAGGAGCATACTCCGTGCAGTGTTGCCTCTGATTAGAGGTAATCCAACTACACACTGCTATTATGAGTGGATATTGTTGTGTTAAATTTTGATTGATCAGTAGTCCGTCTACCAACCAATCACGAGCTGCCAATACTGGACCAAATATGTTTACATAACGTATACGTCATGACTCACGATTTTATTATGCCTAATTAACCCGTGCATAGCAGAATACTGCAGTAAAACTAATTGCGTGACAAACGAGGCTATTAAGTCGAATGAAATGTAAACAATACTGTTTGGAAACGAACATACTTTTACCGTTTTAATACCTTAAATCACTGTCCAAAGTTTTAGGGAAGACCCAGATGAAACAAAGGACTCTCATGTTGCTGTACTTAAGTGATAGCTTTCATTGAACGGAAAGAATAGACACACTCCCGCATAAGTTCAAGAAACAGACGCTATTCCAGCAATGGTCAGAGAGGGATTTCTCGGGCCATTGCTTCAGGAATATGGGTAAGGGGTTAGTTCACTAACAAGGGAGGTCTGAGGAACTTGTGGTTTAGGATAGGGATGTACACATTGGTAGGCACGTAAAGTTTATCTGGATATTCCAGCATAGTTTCTCCTTGGGATGAATGATGGAGGGCCTGATGACTACATGTAAGTTGTTAGTATGCAATAAAAAACATGGTGTACACATTCTCAGGGACGAGAAAAAAAAACTTCGATAAAAAGTCGGCAGGCTAAACTGTCATGATCTGGCAAAATTTCCATGGCTTATGCCCTCCCAGCTCCATTAGCCCATTTGGTACGAAAATAAGGTATGATGTTATACCATTTCAATTTACTTTTAGATTATCTGTGCTGCACTGTATTGTTAAATTTACTTGAAACTCATATATTCTAGAAAAAACAAAACAACCCTGTTGTGTCACAAACTTGATTTTAAAAAATAGGTTGCAGTTTTATTTTGATTTTTTTCTAAACTGGAATGTAATCAATCACAACCCAAGTGGTGTTCTATTTATAGCCTGTTGGCAAGTACACTACTGGTCAGGTGGAGGTATTAAAATAGTCCTTGGTCCGAGTTTTTTCCGCTCAAGAATCGCGGTGTTTTCTCATTTGCAGTCCGCGAAAATATCGGCATTCTGAGCGGAAAAAACGCGGCGGAAATATATAAACCGCGGCGGATTATAGTCCGCGAAAATATATAAACCGCGGCGGATTATAGTCCGCGAAAGTATAAAAACCGCGGCGGATTATAGTCCCAAATAAATATAGTCGGCCCGCAAAAACTTCATGTAGCGGAATTGAAATATGATTAGCCTCCTTTTCCCAATAAGTTGAAACATAATTAAACAATTTGATCAAATCAAATACTGCGCTAAATTTATAAAAATGGCTGACAAACGAGAACTAGCTATGATGATTTAATAACAAATTACATGAATAAGTCTGTTAAAATATTAAAAAGAAGATGAAAAACGCGTCACGATGCAAATCCATAAGATAGAAATTTCCATATTGATAATACAACAGTCTGTCCAATAGTAATATTTTACACACAAAGGTTATATTTAAACTATAATTGCTTCAGCATTTCACTAAATGTATAGGATATCGGTTACAAATGAAAACCATCTCCAAGCAGTTGGGTTTCAACAACAGAATTATCCCGTGATATAACCGTATATAACAGATCAAAGAAACGCATACACCCATATTCACACGTAGGCATAATCCAACCATCTCAGAAAGCATGCAGTTTTACCCGTGTTCAATTGATTTAAGGTTATTCCGTAATGTTTAGTACATTACGTATGGAACTGGAATGGTATGTTTAACGTCCGCTTCCACTAATGTGATATCGCAGACTACATTACGTATCGAAATCTACAATTTATGTAGCTATTTTAGATGTCAACTCTTAATTTTACACAAGGCAACGAAACCATGTTTCGTGAATTCGGTAAGCACTGCCGACAGCTTGTCTACAAATATATTTAGAAGGGACCATACTCTGCCCAATAACATCAACATCGGTATTACAGTTGTGAATAATAACTGTAATTCACAACTGTAATACCGATGTTTATGAATTACAGTTTCGTGAATTCTGGTTCATGTTAGAGGGATCTGAAAAATTATTCAGGAAGTAGCAATTCGCACCCTTAGCTTTAAGTACGGAGAGTAATTTAAGTGTTTTGTATATATTTATTTTTATCCTTTAACTTATAAATGCAACACACAAACTGCTTACCGTATTTATATAATTGTCTGGCGATAAATTTCCTAAAAAATAATCCGGTTCGGTTTTTTTCCAATAATTATCACAGAAACAAATATTAAATTTCATTTTTCCAGTGAACATATCGATGAAGCTTTCAATAAAACACTTAAGAACCAGATCTTATGAATCGAGTCTTGTCCGGACGGAACTAAGATTAATGGTAATTAATTATCGCATCAGAGAGTATAGATCAAAGAGTACAAAGGAAAATGCCTCACACCAAAAGCATGTATTAGTTAAAGGGGCTTGGTGCGATATGAGCGATGATTTTTGTGCCAAATTAAAAATACACTGAGAGCGTCTCACTCGTCCGCGGGTGCACTAGTCTGCCGCCATAAGAAATACTATAAATGTGGGTATCAATAAACTTGAATAAACCCTTACCCAACCCTAACCCTAATAATAGATATCGATGAACCCTAACCCTACCCTAACCCTAATACTGTTTACAAGACCATGACATGGTAAAAATTTGTTAAAGGGGGAATCTATTATAGTCAATTATCAATTCCTTCTGATGGCACGTGTGAATTCACCTAATTTGGAAACTTGATTGACAGTATGCATTGACTCAGACTCCTTGGTGCCTAAATGAAAAGGTCATCACGGTATTATCCGACTGATAGTTTTAATGTACATGTGTTCAGCAAGGTTGACTGTGACTTTTGGCGATGTGTGCTTAAAAACAGGAGATTAAGGCATTTCATTCATTTGGGAATTAAATCCGAAGGTATAACTTGAGGTGTGATTTACCGATTTAAAATGGATTTTGTAACTTATTTGTTAGAATGGAAATGGCTTTTTTAATAAACAACACTTTCGTCCAAGGTAAGGCCAGCATTTATGTGAGTAAATAGTTGAACGATGCAAGTTTTAAAAATATCGAACGTATTAATGAAGTAATGTATCTATAGAGGCATACTTGGCTAAAAGTGTTGTATCAGGGAGCAGGTCGTTTCATTCCACGACCGTTTAAATATACAGAAATAAATATGACACTACCGTTCAAGAAATATGTATAATTAGGATTCTATAATATCGGTATAAAATTGAATATCAAACACGGCGTCTCACGTGAACTTGACACTATTCTAATCACTGCAGATTTCAGCTGATCACGCCCCAAGGAATTCCCTTTTCACATTCCGACTAATTTACGCTAAAAAATTATGTGTGTAAAATACATTTTTTGACCAAATTTTCGGACATTGTTCTGAATTTTTTTCAATGTTTGTAACGGAAACACTGACTTGTTACGGTGGCGGCTTTGTGCCCAAATTGTTAATGTATCTGTCTTCTTACAAATGGGTAAATACAACTCAACCCCCGCCGCATGTTTTTATTACTAATCCATAATAATTACTTAGGGATTAGTAATAAAAACATGCGGCGGGGGCTGAGTTGTCTTTACACATTTGTAAGAAGATAGATACATTAACAATAAATAATAAAGTAATGTATATTTAACAATAAGTAAGTGTTTAACAGTTTATTTAACAATAAGTATAACTCCGTTAACTGCTATTCTAATAACAAGGGGGTGAAACAGACCTGGATGAAACATCCCGATAATAAATTAGGTTGGGATGAAACAGTCCGGTCCTGGGATGAACTGACCCACATCCTTGTATCTCATATTCGCCTGTTTTTAATAATCCATTTTTGTGATTTATTGTATTGTCTTATAAAACAATATTTTAATAGAATAAACACTTACCATACCAACACGTTTCGGATTGAAACCACGTCTTTAAAACTGAGAGTGTGCTCACTTTTTTTTAATTATTTGAATGAAAGCTCTAGAATCACTTGTAATAACAATGTCAACACGTTTCGGATTGAAACCACGGCTTTGTAACAATGAGTGTACTCACTTTGCTTTATTCTTTGCCGACATTCATAAAAGGTAAACGGCTTCGTTGCACTTTGTTTTAAAACAAAATCAAAAACAAAAACATAGTAACAGAATACTTAGATGTGTGTAAATGTATAAGGCATAAATGGACAGCCAAACGGACGTTAAATAAAGTCGAATAATACCTATTTACGAATGTTCGTCCAGATGATTAATATTATTTGAAAGGTTTGTTATATGCCGTAGATGTGAAACAAAAACAAAACAAACTCACATGAGTCGGCGATGTTGTTTATTATACATCGATTCTGACACCGATAATATATCAATATTTTTTAATTCAGACTTTTACAAGCATGCCGATAATGTTGTTTTCGGAATTGGACTTCTAAATTAATGAATACGAATACAATGTAAGCATACGTGTAACAATAATTTCATAATATTAAAACTCGCGCTTGGTTCGGTGGTTTAACAAACGCGCGGGCGTCGGTGGTTTAACAAAACCGCCGTGGTCGGCGGTTTACTCAAATTCGCGGCGGAAATTTAGAGCGGAATTCAGAGCGGGACCTGAGCGGAATTATTAGCTGTACTCCGCGATTTTTCATTTCCGCCCAGGTCGGACCACGGAGGATTTTAATACCTCCGCCTGACCAGTACTGTACCTGCCACCTGTGAAGTATTACAAATTTAATTCATTGTTGTTATATAAGTAGGATCTTCTGTCAAACTGCATGGGTTTTCTCAGGGCCTCGCCTCATATTTCCTCCCACTGCTGAAATCCCTACACTACCAGCAGTGGGGGTTGGATGGCCGAATTGTTGTAGTGTGTGCTTGCATCAGAAGGACTGTCATTGAGTAAACTGACATGGGTTTCAATTCGCAGGTTGTACAAGGCAAGGAGTAGAGTAGAGTTGCCTGTCAAACATCATGGGTTATCTGTGGGTCCTCCCGCTTCTGCCCACTTCCAAGAGAATTATTGAAATAAAATTGAACCATATGATAGTCCCAAAATGACCTAGTTTAAGTCAAATTGACTTTAAAACCCATTTCTCTCTTAGATATCCAATGTGTCCGCTAGTTTGTGTACAGTCTGGGCCGATGAATTTACGAATCTGTGATGTTTATCCAAGTGTAGGGGTCACAGTGGCTAAGTGGGTAAGACGCTGGCTCGTTAGCCTGGAGGTCGGGTGTTTGATCCCTGCATTGGCCGAAAAAGTTCACCCAGATTTTCCGGCGTGGTTACCTCTTGTCAGTGATACAGGATGGAGGACTTGACAAGGACAGCTGTCTAGTCGTGCAGATGGGACGGAAAACGGTGGTCCAATGCTTATAAGAGATACCTTGACAGTTGGAATTCGATATTATAAGAGTAGGCCTTAGTGCCACTGTCCGGGTAATATTCCGTCATAGGACACTGTATGGTGTATGTCCATCTTCATTAGCCCAAATTGAATCAGAACAGTAGGATGTTAAACCCCATTTCATTTCAGGGGCGGATCCAGGAATTTTTGCAGGAGGGGTTTTGCCAGGCTTCTGTTACGGAAATCTGCCATCATTGTCTCTAAATTACTTAGGCATACATACAAATTGAGCTTTTTTTTAAACAGAGAAATCATTTTTATACTGATGTAGGATCACTTTGTGATGTAATTTCATTGATGCAAGGCATTATTTTTTTTTTTATGTAGCTGAGCAGGGGGGGATTTAGACCCCCCAAACCCCCCCTGAGCTGGATCCGCCCCTGCATTTATCCAAGTATGACCACACCCCATTCTGCACACAGAGAGCTGTCTACCTAGAAAAGTTTTGCATCCCGAATGGTCGTTATATTAAATGAAATAGTAATAGTGTACTGATAAATTTTACAATTTTAATCCACATCATACACCTAAAGACTAAATAGACACTTTTGATTTCATTACATATTGAAGCGGAATAAATACTCAAAATATACATGTAGTTAGTGTATTTTACAAAAATCTTTGAAATTGGAATTGAAATGGCGATCAACTAGCATAGCCTACTGTCTGTTTAACAGACTCTGTTCTCAAGCAGAACTAATTGTAGACAAGACTGTAAATTTTGTATGACCACTTCCTACTTTTAAATATGACTGTAACCTACATGAAGATTAAAATCAGACCTATTTACAACTGGTTTAATGAACTTTGATGTTTTTATATTTTGACCTACCTTTATTTAGAGGTCAAAGTATAAAAATCATAACAGGTGAACTTCTTTAGATGATGGATTTGTAGTGTACTTGTTTAATGAGTTAGATACAGATAATTAAAAATCCCTGCTTTAAGCTGTTAATTGTGGATTGTGAAATATCCAGTAATGTCCGCTCTCTCTGGCGTCACCATCATTTGATCCAGCAGGAATACAGATCTGCCACCTTTGAATGTAGCCGTTGCCCCGTATATATTGGCCTGCTGAGAAAAGATCCCTTGGCAGTTGGAATTTGATATAATAAGAGTAAGCCATAGTGAACTGTGCCACTGCATGGCCCAAATTTCTCCTCATTGTCCACTATATAGCATAATATTATGCCCATCTTACTTGGCCCAGTCGAAGTAGGACATATCCTATTTCATTTATTTCCTGCGTAGAGTTAGAGAAGGATCTCAATGTTCTTTCAACTATATTATTGTTGAAAATTATTTGATGAAAAATTAACGAAATAATAAATTGGCAAGGGTGTATAATGTTTCAAGTTATGTTTAATGCAGATATTGAAGGCTCTCAATATCTAAGCCATGTGTTGATTATGAGCCTGTCACATGAATAAATGTCTAACTAATAATTTATATAGGCCTACTTAACATGGGTATTAACTATTGCATAATTTCTCTTTGAAATAGTATCTTTTTTGATACTATTGCATAATAAACACATAACTATATTATGGAATACAATTACTGTTTTAATTAAAGCGACATTTTGTTGAGGGTTATCTCAACCTTATCAAGCAAATGAAATAGTAATGTAATTAATTTATAAAAAAACCCACCACACCCAGTCTTTACATACAAACCTCCACCTTCAATGTCTGAAAACTACTATTCTTAAATTGGTGGACTAACAAAATAATGTTTGTGTACAGTGATTCACATGAACGATAGGCCTGAATCGAGAATATTACAAATACTGTTACCATACATTAAACTTCCTAAAGTAATATGCATATTCCGCAAATATCATGATTAAAAACTTATTTATGTTAATATGACGACAAATTATTCTGGCTTCTATAGCTGCTGCTTTAATGGAGACCAAGTCACATGTACTGGTAGTAAAAAAGACATAGCTGAATGAGTCAATTAAAATCTGTTCAAAATTATACTATTACATTATCTTCATACATGTAGCTGTGAAGCATAGCATGATGTCATTTTTTTAATATCTTAATTGAAGAGTACAGGAGAAAGACGATCTAAGTCACTTTTTCAACGAATCACAGTTAATGACACCATCTGGTAGCAAATTGTATAAGAGTTTGGTGGAACAATCAAATTTCAGGTAAAAATGATCGGAGTCAAGGACGTCCTGAAAGAAATCCCCCCCCCCCCCAAAACAAATACGTCCATCGTACCCTTTATTTGACCTTAATTTGGCTGAAAAGTTGAAGTCAGTTGTTGTACTGGTATAATGATTCGTATTAAACATAGTTTTGAAGTTGTAATTAAACCCACTCATTCTGTTGGAGTCGAGCATTCTCGTCCAAAAGTTTGTTTTGCCTTTTATGCGAAAAGACAAAAATGAGACGTAGATCGTTCTTCCCCTGTTCTCTTCAATTAAGATATGAAAAAAATGACATCATGCTATGCTTTACAGCTACATGCATGAAGATAATGTAATAATATAATTTTGAACAGATTTTAATAATGTTAATATGTGCATGTATTTGAATATAACATTGTGTTTACTGTTATGGCCTCTGGCTTGCGGCTGTGGTTTCGATCCCCAATGTGAGCGTATGTGGCATGGAGATAGAGGCGCCTTCTCAACCTCGTGGGTTTCCTCCGGGCACTCCGGTTTCCTCCCACTGCTAAAGACCCCTAATCTTGCCTAATTTCATTCAAATTTCTGGTACTTTCTTCGGAGTGAAGTCGGAAGATGTAGCGTAATTTGTTTATTTTTGTTATCATAGCAATGGTAATGGACAAACAAGACTATCTCACTCAATTATCCATTTTATTGTTAAATTTTTAAATCATGTGGGCGCTGACGCTCTCATCCAATTAAATCTCGGCCATCGGATGATCTAAGAGAAAATGATGGGCTTATCATGGGAATAAATTTTTTAATAGATCCGTCAGTGTGCATTTAAAAGACCTTCTACTTGACAGTGTCATAAGTTACAATAGGATGTAGAGTTCGCAGGAACTCTACACAACGCCCCTATTCCAAGTGTGAATCAGGGTCACTGTGGCTAAGTGGGTAAGACGCTGGCTTGCAAGCCTGGAGGACAGAGTGGAGGTCGGGTGTTTGATCACTGCATTGGCTGAGAAAGTTTATCCAAATTTTCCGGCGTGGTTGCCCCTTGACAGTGATGCAGGATTCTCACTCGAAGTACTTACATCAAGCTGTCTGAAAGGCAATCAAATGACTTGTGTCATATCTCCACACAGAAATGTGGTCCTTTAATTGCCTTCGCCCCAGCATGTTCCTTCCTCATCTACAACTCGATTACGTCAACATTTATCATTAATTGGCTTCTGTCATATATTTTCATACGCCCACATGGAAATGAGGTTGTATATTGCCCTCGCCCTGTACGTCCTTCTGTTGTCTACAAATTCATATGAATACTTTACAGACTAATTTTATCATCTGATTGTTTTGAAATTGATCTGTGTTGTTTATTTAATTTATGGCCCTTGTTTCACTTTACGAAACTTGTAAACAAAATTTATTTGCACTATTTAGATTAGTGAAGCAAAGAAGTCTAATATATTTCAGCAATTACATCCAGAGTTATGGCCATGTGAACTTTCGAATGACAAAATTTATCAACCGATTTGTATGAAATTTAAATTGTAAATGCATTGTTTACATTTGTGAATTGAAAAAAAACTGTTGAATTTCAACAATTTCAGTTAATTACTTCCAGAGTTTAGGAATCTTGTGAACCCTCAAACGATGTAAATTATTTGTATGAAATTGTCTTGTAAATGCCCCTATTACCTACAAAAGAATGGCTAATGTGTGTGGTTTTGATTCCTTGCTTGAACGTGACAAGGAGTAGGGTTTTTGCGAGTCCTCTGGTTCTCCCCCCAGCCTTACTGCTAACGACCCCCACGCTCAACTAAAATATTAAGATAAAGTTGAATCATTTGTTAGTCCTGAAATGACCAAGTTTGTGTCAGGTTCTTTTATCCTTATGTCTTTCTCCTAGAAAATGATATCAAAATATCGAAGTTATTGTTAAAGTAAATTTTGGCTGTTTGGTAAAATGATCTCTGGCATTGGTGAAATTAATGAAGATTTTTTTTTATTTTGTAGAATGAAGGCGGGGACAAAAGAAAATGATGTTAATGGTCGAGGCGTCAAAGGGTCAAAATTTAAAAACAGATGCGTAAGTTTTATTTCGAATTTCATGAAGTCATTTGATTGGCTGAGATTTTAGAACGTAACTCTTTTTCTGTGTTATTTCATTACATCAATATCAAGGGGGAGTGATGAAATATTGGTGAATAATTTCATTATGTCAATATGCTGATTAATTGAGGGGTGTGATTAAACATTAAACATTAAAGTATTTATATAGCGCCTAAACACCAAATGAATGGTTCCAAAGGCGCATGTTTGATTAAGAGATCCACCAATTATCCAAAGTGTAATTGGAACAATTAAGTTTTGAGTCTGTTTGAATATGTCAACTGATTCAGAGTTCTTCAGGTTGCTATTAGAGGAGATTGAATTCCATAATTTAGGTGAAGAGTATTGGAAGGATCGTTTACTCATTTGATAATTTAGTGTTGTGCACATAAAAGATCCCTTGGCAGTTGGAATTAAGTAAAGAGTAGGTGAATACAGAAGTAATTTGCCTGATATGTTAAATTTTCCTTTAATTTATTTATATTTTATTGTTTCAGCTCCTTCTGAAATGGAGGATGGCCTGGAGGTTAACATGTAAGTCTTTTGCTTCATTTTTAAAAATTAAGTCGTCTGAATACAAAATTTGTACATTTTAATACTTCAAAACACAAGTTAAAACATGGCATTTCACCACCAATATCATCTTACTTGATTAATAGTGCAAGTTAATTATGTTCAATATGAACTCAACTTAATAATTATGTTAAATATGAACTCAAATTTTATTAGATATGTTGATATGAACTTGACTTGATTATATATATTAAATATGAGCTCGACTCGATTATATATGTAAAACATGAACTCAAACTTGATTATATGTTAATATGAGCTTGATTAGTATGTTAAATGCAAACTCAACTTGATTAATCGTGTCAAATAAGAGCTCAATTTTATTAGTTATGTTGGGGTGGGTTGGGATGGCCTGGTCTAGAGTGCCGCCCTTCAACCTCTAGCTGGCCGGTCGCCTCTGGTTTAGGGCTGTGGTTTCGATCCCTAGTGTGAGCGTATGTAGTATGGAGATAGGGGGCGCCTTCTCAACTTCGCTGGTTTCCTCAGGGTCCTCCGGTTTCCTCCCACTGCTAAAGAACCCTATGCGCAAGCGAATTATTGAAATAAAATTGAAACCATATGTTGGTCCCAAAATGACCTAGTTTGTGTCAAGTGGACGTTAAACCCCATTTCTCTCTCTCTTTTTATTAGTTATGTTAAATATGAACCAACTTGTTGTTTTCAGAGATGAATTCTTTGGGGAAGGAAGTACTTCGGTGAGTAGAAAGTCCTACAAACATAACCAAGTTTAATGACCCAGAGTATCGAGTGCTTAAAAATAACCCAGTTTAATGACCTCATGTATAATCACCCAGTGTATAAAGGCCTACAAACATAACCCAGTTTAATGACCTCATGTATAATCACCCAGTGTATACAGTCCTTCAAACATAACCCAGTTTAGTGACCCTTTGTATCGAGTGCTTAAAAATAACCCAGTTTATTGACCTCATGTATATAACCCAGTTTAATGGTCTTGTGTTTCAGTCTCAGAAATATAACCTAGTTCAATGTCCTAATAAAGTAAAAGAATTGATAATGTAAAAAAAAAACCAAGGCTTTGCACCGTTGAATGAGTGATCCAGATTGCCGCGCTTCGACCTCTAGCTGGCTGGTCACCTCTGGCTTGCGGCTGTGGTTTCGAGCCCTGGTGTGAGCGTATGTGGCATGGAGATTGGGGCGCCTTCTCAACCTCGTGGGTTTCCTCCGGGCACTCCGGTTTCCTCCCACTGCTAAAGACCCCTACGCGCAAGCGAATTATTGAAATGGAATTAAACCATGTGTTAGTCCCGAAGTGACCTAGTTTGTGTTGAGTGGACTTTAAACCCCATTTCTCTCTCTCTCACTAATTCTCCCATTTATTACAGATCCCGGGGGTGGGGGGGATGGCCTAGTGATCCAGAGTGCCGCGCTTCAACCTCTAGCTGGCTGGTCACCTCTGGCTTGCGGCTGTGGTTTCGATCCCTGGTGTGAGCGTATGTGGCATGGAGATAGGGGCGCCTTCTCAACCTCGTGGGTTTCCTCTCTACGCGCAAACTAATTATTGAAATAAAAGTAAACCATATGTTAGTCCCGAAATAACCTAGTTTGTGTTGAGTGGACATTTAACCCCAATTCTCTCTCTCTCTCTATTACAGATCCCATCATTTGAAGATGGAGAAGGATTTTCCTGGGCCGATGATTTTATCTCGTCGGCGACTGGTGCATTCGCAGATCGTCCATCAGCGGCTATCACCACGACAACCAATGTTCTCTCATCATCTATTGCTCAAGTTTCACAAAACTCCATACCTCAAAATGTTCCTAATCAACAACAAATTGCTGTCTCTGCTTCACAAATGGGTCAGACGACGTTTATCCAGCAGCAGCAGCAGCAGTTTTCAATGGTCAACTTACAGCCGCAATTACAGGGAACAGGCGGACTTCTACATGGGTAAGTATTCTCTAGTTATAAGACATGGCTAATTGATATCTATAATTTCAATATTAGCATTTTCGACCTTTCTCGGTCTGTAATCGTAATTAACAAGCTGTAACATGATTTTAGTCCATCTGCTCATATTCTAGTCTATATTTCTATGAGCAAAAGGACTAAAATTACGTCACAGCTTGTTTGTAGGTGGAAAGTCACTGAAATTTACCTGTGGCATGTAACATTGATATTCGAGATCATGTTATTCTTATGAAAAGGATTTGCATTATTATTTTTAAGAATTATGGAGCTTTCCCGTTGATCTGTAAGTTTTCAAGAATAAGCCCCGAAGAAGGGCCATTTCACTATGACTTATTAGTTAATATCTTGATATTGAGGAAGGTGTCTGGTAATATTAAAGTAAATTAAGTTACAACTTGTTACAGTATGCTAATGTTGAAGTAAATAAAGTTACAACTCACTACATTATGCTAATGTTGAAGTAAAATACATTACAACTGGGTGCGTTACGCTAATGTTGAGGTAAATTAAGTCACAACTTGTTATGTTAGTTATGCTAATGTTAAAGTAAACTGAGTTACAACTCATTATGTTATGCTTATGTTAAAGTAAATTAAGTTACGCTTATGTTAAAGTAAATTAAGTTACAACTCGTTACAGTATGCATGCTAATGGTAAAGTAATTTAAAGGAGCTAATCGCTAATAACACAAATGGGTCGCAAGCCATATAATAATTTAATATGAATGTATATAAACTGATTTACATTCAATCGTTTCCATTTTTACTCTAATATCAAATCATTTATGTTTGGTGAAGTACACCAGAAGTCTCCATTGAATCACGATATATATAGCGTCTGGTTATTCCAGTCTACATAGTATTTATTGCGCATGCTCACTGTTTGAGATGTAATGTGGAGTATACCTAGCCTTGTTCTTTGGGTCCCTAGCTAAAAATGAGTCTGAAACGTTGTATGGTACACGATTCGTGTACCAATAGTAAAAAAATTATTTCGTCTTAAATATTGGATATCAGAAGCCCACCTTAACCTGGTAAGACCACACTACCAATGTTGATTTAAATTGACAAATAATTTGTGTTTTCAAAGTCGAAGACTTTCGATGATATTGAGTTAGAGACTTAGCTACGTTAAGTTACAACTTTTTACATAATGCTAATTTTTACATAATGCTAATGTGAAGTCTGTAAATTATTGTAGGTATTTGTAATTTGCAGGTGTTCATTTCGACATGCTAAATACAGAAAAAAAGGTTTTCAGTAGGTTTTTACAAATAAATGTTTCTATATTCCTGGTGGTTGTATTGCTGATGTGTTATAAGGTTGTGGGTATTAAAGGATACTGGTTATGTTTATTTGTTTGTTGCTATGGGTGATGGTAATTTTATTTTTGATTGCACTTAAGTCACTATATATTGGCGTCATAGACTTTCAGACGGACACAGGCTGAATTGGTAAGGTGCCTTATAAGTTTTGGTGACATGGCTTCTCCTTGTCAGTGGTTCAAAACAGAGGACTTGTCATGGAAAAGCTTCTCAATCTCGAAACCAGAAAAATTTTTGAAGAAATTTCTCTGGTGAATCGGGTTAACCATTTTCCCATAAAGTGACATGTAATTCCTACGTGCAAAATTTCTCGTTTATTTGTGTTGTACGCCCCTGATTTTACGTGCCTGGATGACCGATTCACTTAAAAATATACCCACGCGAAGAAAAATAGATCTTTACAAAAACTTGAATTTGTTCGTTTAGGATCCAATTTTTTTATGTCAGCGAGTTGACTTTGACTCAAGGATCATTTTACAACAAACAAAACGACAATCCGACCTCTAGTTTTCGAGAAATTGATCCAAAAATATTGACCAATCAGAGGTCAGAATGGGCGGGGCTTGGGTTTGGAAAAAATGGACTGTCTAATGCGCCAGAGGCCTTCGGCTCCGCGGCTGCCTCTGGGAACGAGATTGAAAGCTTCTTTTAGTTCGAATGGAATGAAAATATAAGGCATGAGTGTTGACATGTTTGTGAAAGAACCCTTGACGTTGGAATTGCAGACATTCTGTCATAGCACACTGCATGGCGTTGTCCAATTTCTTAAAACCTTTTGGTGCAGGAAAACAGCATGCTAAACGTTCTTTCATTTATTGGCTTCATGGACGAAGACTTGACAAGGACAAAGGATTCTGAATCACATGATTTGCTATTGAAAATCAATTACGTTGCATGGAACAATCCTTATTAAGTTGTGAAATGGAATGCATAAATTGATTAAATGAAATGAGGTTTAAGGGTGCTACGGCCTACTCTTATGCTGAATTCCAACTGCCAAGGGATATTTTACGTGCACGCCTTTATGTACATGGGACCTCGTTTTTTCGTATGGGGCATAAATGGATAAGTGCTATCTATAATAAGCATGCCCTTATACAGATGATTCTAGACTGGCTGAGTGATTGCCTATAAAGAAATGGTGTGGGTCATAATATTCTTTTAGATTGTGGTGAAGGGGGGGGATATAATTTGGAAATGTCTTTCGATTGGTGATGGTGTTTTCAGCGTACAATTTTTTAATTGTTAAGTTATAAGTATAACTTCTGTTATCAGTCTCAGGTTTTAGTTTTGGTGAAACTTAAAAAAGTTTAGAAAAGGATATATTTACTCACTCACAGTGACTCACTTTGGACACTTGTTTGAAAAAAATTATTTTTAATGCACATTTTGATTACACAATTTGATAATGCACACATTTATATATGTTGAAGAACTTAAAACGTGTTAGACAGAACATAAAGGACAAGTCTATTGCAGGAGGTGAATTCGTCAAATGACTTAAATCGCGCTGTCCTTGATTACACTTTGGAAAACAATTCACTTCAAAATAAGTTATCATTGGATTATTGGCCCAAGTGTATTACAACATGAATGTTAAAAAAACCTGGCGTCTTATTGTCAGGATTAAATCTTCATATACCTGCTCTGTTTGGGATTATTTGGTCGCATATTGTTTAAAACAAAAGTCAGTCAGAAACTTATCTTTGAATATTTAAATATAGAGCTTTCAAGCAGTCCAACATTTGCATTTTAGATCAGAAGATCAGGCATTGAGTGGACATTAACCTCCAAATTTTTGGTTATTACTACAGGTATATGTAAGTGGTCATATTGTAAATGTCTCACAGCATCTGTTTTTGTCAAAGTGATTTTGAAATTAACTGTCTTTTTGGAGAAATGGTAGCATGGTCTTTATGTCTATTTGTATTTTTATTCTTTCAGTTCTGTGCCACAATATATCATTAAATCAACGACGGCAGGCCCAATCCAGAGCCAACAACAGACGCAGATCCAGCAGCCTAGATCTAGCCCAGCACCGTCTTCTTACTCAGCAAATTCACCATTAACTAGTCGTACGGTCACCCCGAGTTGCAGTCCGGCTCCAGCCATGTCACCGCTAGTATCGCGATCAATTACGCCCATACAAACTCAATCAGCCATTGTGACAGCGAACACCAGCAGACCCCCAAGTCACTCCAGTAGTCCGGCACCGAATATCCTGCAGTTTAATCAGAATAACTTACAAGCGCGACCACAAGTTCAGCTTGCGAACACAGTCCCGATTCAAGGCTTTATCCAGTCTAGTCCAAACACCAGTATTATATCCGGCCAGAACACCCTAACACCAAATATCGTACATACTCAAAACGCCGTCATACAAAACCCTAATGTGGTAAACTTGAATGTGGCCCATGTTCTGTGCAATAATAATCAAACTATGGGACAACAAAACGTTCAAAATTTACCGGCAACCATGCAGAATCCAATGAACATTCAAGGTACAATTATTCAAACAGCTAACGGAAAAAGTATTTTAATTCCAAATAACAATCTTCAGGGACAGCAGATCAATCTAGCGGGGATGCAAAATATATCAGTAGGTCACCCAAATACTATCGGACAGCCAATGATCCAGAATCAACAAAATTTAGGAAATGTCATACGATTGGCACCACAACAAGACAAACAGCAAAGCGTAGCTCAACCAAACTATAGTTTCGTTAGCGTTGGCAATCAAGGACAACAGATATTTCTTCAGCGTGCTCCAAATCCTGGACAACCACAAAATATAATTCTCAGAAGTGTTCCTCAAAATGTTATTCTCCAGCCACAAGGTCAAGGTCAAACCACAGGGAAGCAGCCGACCCCGATACAACCTCATCAGATACCCCAACAGATTCCCCAACAGATCGTCAATCAACAGCCCCATCAGAACATTCAGTTCCAGCAAGTTTTTACTGGTGCTGGTCAGCCCATGAAGATCGTCACTCAAGGCGGAGGTCAAGTGGGATCACAGTCCGGTGCTGTCACACTTAATCTCGCTGGTCAGAATCTGAACCTTCAACAATTAGCTGGTCTTGGAATAGGGACAAATAATTTACAAGGTCTGCAGTTTGGAAATGGTGGGCAGTTTATTTTACAGCCACAACCCCAACAACAGCAACAACAACAGCAGATTTTCCAAACTGTCCCTAAAATAAATCCACAGCCAACGACTGCTACACCACCAGCCGCTGTTGACCCTTTAACTCAAGCTCTAAGTATGTCTGGTATTACAGAGAACGGATCACATTTTAATGAGCCAACACTTGTACAAACTCCACCACCGGAAATTGTGAAAAAGCTGTCAAAATCCAAAGCAAAAAAAGCTGAAGCTGATAGGACTCAAATTCCCCAGATGTCCGTGCAGGTTCAACCGATCGCGAGTTCAGCATCTATAAATGTTCAATCATCCTTATCACAGCTAATGGCCACGGCTGCCAGTGTTGCTGGAATCAGTTCTAACTGTTCAGGACCTGTAGGGTTCAACACGGTCTTTAGCACAGCTCAGGGTACTGTGGTGACCACTACTATATCCCAGTCGTTTGGTCAGACACCTAGTTCCTTATCAATTGTAACAAATTCCATAGGTGGTCAAATAATCAATACTGGATCTCAGCTGAATACCTCCAATATCCTTTCCACCAGTCAGATCAAGGGACAAGTGTTCGGTCAAGGTGTGACGGTCAATCAAACCACTCCCACACAAAATAATCAACAGATGTCAAACGACGCCAAACATATTCAAAGAATCGATACAGAGATCAAAAGATTAATGAGTTTGAAGTCGATGACAGCTGATCAGAAACGAGAAGTGCAGCAGATGAGCGTTTTACAGAAAAAATTAATGGCTGCAAACCAAAATCATCACCTGAAGAACATCAACCAGTCGTCTTCAAGCTCTCAGATGGTCGGTCAACCAGCTATCGCCCAGCCACAAGTTGTTCAGCCTGGACAAGCCCCCATACTTCAAATTTCGAATCCAATATCACACACTCATCAACAAGCACCTGTTCAACATGTCATCCAATCAGTACAGAACATTCAATCATCGTCTAATTCTATCTTCCATAACACACCACAACAACAACAAACATCGGGTGTGGTCCAGTTCACCCTCGCTCAGTCACAACCAACCACAACATTACTCAGTTCCACGTCACAAGTTATCATTCAACCTTCCTCATCACTCAATAAAAATATCCCCCATACTCGCAATGTTCAGATTCAGCCTGGTCCAATCATGTCTACTGGTAGTGCGATGTCATCAGTGCCAGCAGGCAAACTACCAATAACAGCTATACCTGCCATGCCAACTCAAATAAAGGTAGGTTTTCTATATTCCTCTGGTTTTCTCCCACAGCATAAGACCCCTACACACAATCAAGTTATTGAAATAGCATTTAACCATGTCAGTTTCCAAAATTACCTAGTTTGTGTCCATTGAACGTTATACCCAGGGATCGAATTTGACGGACGCAAACACGCAAAATGCGTGTTGATTTTGTAGACTGCGTGTTACAAAATATGTCACACGAAAAAAAATGCGTGTAACATTTTTTCGCTTATTGGAAATTGTTACTGAATAAGATGATTTCTTTTACGTAAAATTAAGACCATAATTATGACCAAAAACGGAAATTCTACTATTATTTTCCTTCCTAGCAAAATGTAAATAATTCGATGTCTATGTTCGGCGTATTGTGACATCTACGCATGCGTTACGCATTCAGAATTCTTCGTCGAACATTCGGAATTCTTTTGTTTTTCCCGAACTGATCGTTTTTATTGTGGTAAAAATCTTATATTTCATCAGCTAAGAGGTTACCCTATTCGATAAAAACATTACACAAATATCACAATTGACCTCTTTTAGTGTTCGACTATCTGTCCTTTCATTATTGTCGTTATCTTCCATCAAACAAATTCCGACATCGGTCAAAAATAAACGTTATTCATTCATCATTATGCCGAATGACTTTCACGCGACACAAAAAAATATATATCGCAGTTTTGATTTTCCTGGGAGATATTTAAGATAAGTATTGAAAAATTGTTTTCCTTTTGATGAATAAAAATTGTTAGAAACTCCTTGTTTATGTCACGTGACTTCTCGCTCACTTTTCCACCCGTTAGCATTATCCCTGTTTCTGTTCAATTTCTATACATCTTGACAATCTGTTTATACCGATACTTTGATTTTCCAAAGGATCATTCATTTTCAGATTGAAATAAATTCTAATAAAGCAGAAATATACATGATTCTAAAATTGCCAACTATTGAGAAGTCCGATAGACTGATTTATTGATTATCATCCACCGTCGGACGTATCATGCATAGCGGTCCGTGATCTGATAAATCGCTATTTGTATTTGACTAAATCAAAGGACACTTTTTGACGCAGGACTTTAATTAACTATCCTTGTATTAAATAATGCATCTTAAAAAGTATAGGCTTGATTGAGAAAAAAAGTCCAAGGGTAGCTATAAAAATAAATATGCACGGCCGAAAGAACACAAACTTTTTTTAAAATGTTTTTCTTGTGCCTCCATCATAAGTATTTTTGATTTAAATTGAATAATAATAATTAATATTTTGCTATTAGCTTTTTAATGAAATTGTAAGGAACATGTGTACACTCCAATGTATAACGTAACTTGTAGTTTGTACATAATCCAAAGATAATAAAAAATATTTTCATTAAAGAAAAAATTGCCCCTTGAATTTCTTCGGAATCCTATTTTTGCTTGTACATTTGAAATCAACAAGCAAAATTTTGCTTGTACGTTTTCAAGTAAAGTTCAATCCCTGGTTATACCTGATTTCTCCTTCTCCCCCCCTATGAATGACTTGTTTTAAAAAGTATATGACAATGAGTTTGGTCGTCTGTCCAACCGTGATGTTAATGACACCTTTTATAATTCGTCGTGGTGGCTAACTGGGTAAGACACTGGCTCGCTAGTCTGAAGGTTGCATGTTCGATCCCTGCATTGGCCAAGAAAATTCATCAGGATTTTCCGACGTGGTTTCCTCTTGTCACTGGTGCAGGACGAAAAAGCCTGGCAAGAACAGCTGTCTAGTTGTTTGGATTAGGTGAACGCTAAACTCCATGTCATTTCATTTTTTTCTTCATTAACTTGAATGGAGTAGAGAAGTTGGACGTTAAAAATCCATTTAATTTCCTTTGTCTTGTTTCAGTTTGGCAATCAGATGCTGACGTTAAATTTAACGCCACAACAGAAAGAGAAACTACAGATGCATTTATCGAAGATGACAATTGAACAACAAGAACAGTTTCTGAAACATCAGTCGACGTTGAAATTACAGCAGAAACAACAACAGATTCAAGCCTTGCAGAAACAAGCTGCCGCCCAACAACAACAAGCCCAAACTTCATCACTACCTGCTTTGTTGACCAGTGGTACCAAGATGCCTCAAACAGTATGTAGACTATCACCCTTCTCTCGCTTTCCCCCTTTCCCTCCACTGTCTTTCTTTCCTCTTCCCTTCTCTTTTCTCTTCCTTTATCTTTCCATTTCTGGTTTCTTTCCTTCCTCTTTCTTTCTTTCCATTTTCTCTTTCCTTTTCCTTCCCTTTCCTTCCCTTTTTTCTCTTCCCTTTTCCCTTTTCTCTTCCCTTATCTTCCAAATTTTTGTTTTCTTTCCCTCCTCTTTCTATCTTGCAATTTTTTTCTCCCTTCTCTTTCCTTTTTTCTCTTCCCTTTTCTCTTTTCCCTTCCCTTCTCTTTTCTCTTCCCGTTTCTCTTTTCTTTTCCCTTTTCTCTTCCCTTATCTTCCAAATTTTTGTTTTCTTTCCCTCCTCTTTCTTTCTTGCCATTTTTTCCTCCCTTCTTTTTTCTTTCTTTTTTCCCTTCCCCTTTTCTCCTCTCTTCGAAATCAAGAAATCAAAATACTAGTGTTGTATCAGGGAGTTTGGTCACCAAATTGTATAATGTCTGCTTTTTAGATAAGATATGTCCTTGAGTCAAGGGCCTTTGTTTCGATTCCCAGCTTGGTCGTCTGTCCAACCTCAAAGGTTTTCTATGGGTCATCAGATTTCCTCCCACTTCTGAAGACCCCTACGCACATCTAATCAGTAATATTATAGAATTAAGAAAAAAACCCAGGTACATGTATATTAAATGTACTTGATACGGTCAAGGGTCAAATGCCTTCATCAGATTATTATTGTATGAAATAGGTAAATAATAGTGGAGGTGGTACACCTGTAAAAACAGAACCGGGTCAGCAGACGACACTCAACAGAGGTGGAAAAGTTGTATCAACAGAAATACCAAAAGCTTCATTGTAAGTTTACAATTTATAGTCTTGATATGTTATCTGTAAGATTTCTGTCTTTA
Source organism: Patella depressa (assembly GCA_948474765.1). Classification (NCBI taxonomy): domain Eukaryota; kingdom Metazoa; phylum Mollusca; class Gastropoda; family Patellidae; genus Patella; species Patella depressa. The sequence goes on from OX419720.1 coordinate 11,582,469, forward strand.
CCCCAGTTGGAGTAAAAACAGTAGGACGTTAAACCCAATTTTATTTCATTTAGAATGTAAAGATTATTACAATGGTGTAAATGTAGATAATGAATAAGGAATATATTGAAAACTTGATTCAAGATTCAAATTACTGTGTTATATGTGCATGTCAGTGAGTTCTCCGGTGGAACATGGTTTTCAGTCACACTATCTTATCGGCTCCATTGGCCTGCTATCCTTGGTAAGTGAGATTCAGGCTTCAAAAATTCTGAAAGTATTTTTTCAGTACATGTAAAAATCCAAACTATGGACGTACTGTTTGAGGCTAGTTCTATCCCTAGTAATACCATTGAGATACATATTTTGAGTATGGCTAATGGGAAATAGAAAAAATTACCTATCTTATTAACTCCAATGGTCTGCCAAACTTGACGAGTGAGAATCAGGTTTCAAAAATCCTGAAAGTTATCCTCAGTACATACTGCTTGAGGCTAGTAGTCAATCACTGTGGACCCTCTTGCCTTGAAGTTCTATCCCATTGGTATCTGATTGGTTATAGAACAGATGGGCTAATGAACACTGGCATACTCCATGCAGTGTGCTATGAGGGAAATTTTGCCTGAACAGTGACGCTGCAGCCTATATCGAATTCCATCTGGCAAGGGATTTTTTACACTGTGTACATGAGACCTCGATTTTTTGTCCCATCCAAATGACCAGGTCATTAAAAAAAAGTGAATGTGTTATTTTTATTTTTCAGAATTCATCAACAAATGAGTAAAGATCAACAGAATGCTGTGGCCCCGGATACAAAAGCACCATTTAAAAATTCCCGTGAGGCATGTCGACGATTATTACGATATCATGTGTTCCAGTGGTCAGGCCCATCTAAACAAGAGTATGAACGAGGTGAGAGAGAAATAAATTAATGTAATATGGACAATTTTTTTATCCTATCCTCAAAACTATTCCGGTTTATTAGAAAATAGAGACTTTCGAAAATTGTCTGCATGGGTTTAACATTTAAGATGGCATATCTCTCTTTTACTGTTTAAAGTGTCGGGTTGAAATTAAGTAGGAATAAGAAATACATTGACCATTTTTATTTGTATTTTAGCTGATGTTATGTTAAAATGATTAATCAAATTACATTTGTATTTTAGCTGAAGTTATGTTAAAATGATTAATCAAATTACATTTGTATTTTAGCTGAAGTTATGTTAAAATGATTAATCAAATTACGTTTGTATTTAAGCTGACTGTATGTTAGAACAGAGATCAGCTGATTTATTGAACAAGAGTCGAACCATGATGGATAAATATCGACTGTTATTGTTAAATGATAGTATGGTAAGTTATACTTTCATAAAAGGAGGTGCTGGGCGACCAAATGGTTTAACAAGTGCAGGTTTAAGATCGTGAAGGACGAAGGGCCTAATCAGGACAGCCGTCGAGTCGTTCGCATTGGCATTGGCGTGCACTTAAAAGATCCTCATAGCGCACAGTATGGCGTATGCCAGTCTTCATTAGCCCTGTTCAGAGCAGAACAGTTGGACGTTAAAACCCCATTTCAGTTGCATGCAAATCATAAGGTCTGTCATATTTTTTTCCTGAATATAAATCTTGTTTATAAAAAAATGAAGGAAATAGAAAGTAATATATATCATGGGTTTTTTTAGCGTCAGAATCCATCAGCTGAGATGGTGATGATACAAAGGATGTTACAGCAAGATTTAACAGCTTGTATCAAAGAGGAAAAACGTCAGATTCAAGAAGATCCAGGTTCGTGATTGGTTTAATTCTGACTTCTACCCTCGATTATAATAATTGGTCAACTGTTTGACTCTGAATTCTTATCCTGTTCCAGACAAAGTTAAGGGGTAAATTAAAAACTACCCACTTGAATTATGTGTGTATTTCCAAAAATTCTTCCTTCACATTGCACAATTTTACCCTTCATATTGCACATTCTCTCTAGACACTGCAGAAATTACCATAGATATTAGTCTCAAAATGAGCTCTAACAGCATTCATTTCCATTCTTTTCAGAATCATTTCAGCCGATGCCTTTAAAATTTTTAAAAATAAAAGAATCAACATCGGATCAAAGTTTTGAAGAAAACAAATCTGTGAAAAAAGAATCAAGTTTTGAGGAGGAGGAGACTAGTGTTCACGATACATCAGAGGAGTCAGACCAAAACGTTGCCATTCCATTTGATAAGTCGGCACCTGTGTTTAAAAGTTCGCCATCAAGTGGAACAATGAAATTATTAATACGTAAACAAAGTCAGGGTTTTGTGAGTAGTTTGGCTTCGGAAGGAAGTGATTCCCCTAAACCAAGTAGTCCACTAGTGTCTGTAAAAATGGAACCCATAGATTCTAATTTTGAAATCCGCTCGTCTAAATACTCGAAGTCTGGGTCGAGTGATACATGTGATAGTGTTTATTCCAAATCTTTGACGGGATTAGCGAGTGACATGTCATACCCTAAAGCCAAGATCAAATCAGAACCTCATACTTCGGACCCTAAAAATCCCTTGCATATACACATAGACAGTGATGTGGAGGTTAACCATGATGCCTCATTTCAACATTCGGACGAATCATACGAGGATTATAAAGACAGTGTTTTGATTAGTCGTGACATGTCAAATATGTCACATACTGACGTCAGTGACGCGAGTATGACAGAGGATTTGCATGCGGAGTTTGACCGGACGATATCATCTCCTATTGGTCAGTCATATCCAAACCCTCGGCATCATGAATCAAAATCAGTGAATGATATGCCGTTGAGTATCGGTGAAAACCTGACAGAAAGTATATGCAATGATCGGTCGGGACGAGAACGGGGGGATATCGTGGACTCCGTAGAGAGTGGAACATATAGTTCCATTAGTCCCTCTCAATATCATTCGGGGTTGGGGATTGTGGGTAATAACGTGAATGACGATGATATTTATCTACCTTGTAGTTCAGTAGGTCAAGGTCAGACTAGTAATGTTGATGTGTCGTCAAGAACGTTTTGTTCGTCTGATAGCGTTTTAACGAGAACTAACAGTCTATCAAATGACTTAATGTCGGTCGATCCGAACGAAATACAATCGTTAAACAATCGGCCCCTTTCATCTTATTCTGTGGCATCATATCATCGGCAAATTTCATCAGCGGAAGTGTCAGAGTTCGAGTCGAATGACTTCAATACCTCATTTGGCTCGGATTCTGTGACTGAACCCCCAAACTCCTTGCTAAGCAATCAAATGCAGAGTGCTATTGACAGTATCCTTGACAACGAACAAGAACAAGACCAGGACGAAACTGCAGATGATTATTTACCTGATCAGTCAAATTCGTTGAATAGTCAGGATGTCAGTGAAGATGATTTTGATGAGGAGGAGGATGCTAGCATGGAAGAATATTCTCCTAAACATCAGTGGTCAAAGGGGGATAACTCTGATATAGAAGACGATGATGACGAAGATTCTGCTGCCGTTAAAAGTATTTTGATGTAAATAAAAATTATATACATGTATTATATCATACTATATTAGATATTCTATGTCTTGCAATCATTGATTGGGCTGATTGCTTGTCCTGAGTTTCCAATCAGCTTATCCATATCATGAACCTTACAAGATTTCCATATTTGATATTAAATAGTTACAATGATATCGCAAAGCCTTGAACACTTTATGAAAATGCCTAATTGAATATATTTAAGATTAACGGAGGGATAATGTCATAGTATAGATTAATGAAAGGAATTTATTATAAGTTTAAAGTTTTGAGTAATAATCCTGCTGCTATTTGAGAGTAGAATCTATTTTAAATGAAACCTCTCGGTATTTATAACTGCTGCCCTTTTTTAATGTTTGATCTCGTGCTGTGTTACAGTAAAACAAAAAACTACCGGAAACAGAACCACTGATAGTCATTTGTTTTTTTTGGGGACAATATCAAATATTTCACAACCCAAACCACACTAAAATTTTAAGTAGATTTTAAAAAATCTTAAGATATCAACAGGAGATAATCTCCTCCAAACTTAGATTCAAATTGGGTGGGGGGGGGCGAATAGTTAACATGTGCGAGCTGTATCATAAAGCCGGTCATTGAGTCAACTGGAGTGGTTTCGGAATCCCTGGTTGTACCTGACAAGGAGTAGGGTCGTCTGTCTAATCTCGTGGGTTTTCACCTGGTCCTCCGGTTTCCTCCCACTGCTAAAGACTCCTACGCGCAAGGGAATTATTGAAATAAAATTAAACCATATGTTAGTCCCGAAATGGCCTAGTTTGTGTTGAGTGGATGTTAGAGCCGATTTTTTTCTCTCGGTAGGCGATTATCAGAGACTTTAATGTGTTTCGTAACATAACAAATGTTAAAATTTAATAGCGGTCAAAAAATGGTGTGATTCATCATTTTGTTGGAATTATTTCTGTCGACCCTGTTTTTGCCAAAGTTTCTTGTTTTACTGTAATTCATTGTTTTCTATCAATTGACTTGTCTATGAATGGATGGGATTGACAAATGTGAATTAATTATTTTTACAATTGACAAGGAAAATTTATAATCTGCCTGTACTTTAAACGATGAATTAAGAAATGAAATTGTAACTCAGAAATTGCTACTTTCCTTACTTTTATGCCAGAAGTACTGTAGCTTTAACAGGTACATGCATTGATGAAGAAAATTACCTTCTGTGAGGAAACATGCGATTGAAAAATAAAAAGTTTAGAGAAAGAAAAATAATTTTACAGCACCTTGGACTTGATGTTAATTTATGGTTTATCAATAATCTCTGAAAATCATGATTCGTAACGTATTACTATCCATGCTTTAAAACGGCGTAATATAAATGTTCATTTGGATGGTGAACTTGTGTTACTTGTATTGTTGATGTACATGTATCCCAGTCGGTGTAGAGTATTAGGATGTTAAAACTCCATTTCATGTCCGCGTGTCAGAGGTAATTATATATAATATGTTGTGAATATAAATCTATATTATATATATATAACTACATGTTACATCATTGTATATAAAATGTCATCATCATTGTAACTGTTGTAAATTGTGCTAACTTCAATATAGATTGATCCTGGGATAGCCATGATACAATTATACATGTACAAATTTATGTGACTGTTGATACAACATCCCAGTACTTGAAAGAGCATCAGGAACTTTGTTTTATAAAATCATGCCTTATAAATGTAAAAATTCGGATATTATTATTATACCTTATACTGCTGCTGATCTACATGTAGTGGTAGGCAGGCCGTAGTGCTGCTGTCCAGGCAAAATTTCCCTCATAGCACCGTATTTATTCTTTATTGAGTGGTAGAGGTATATGATGTCTAGACATGGGGCGAAATGATATTTGTTGACACTGGGAGTCTGGGGGTGGTGCAGAATTGGTTGACATCATGCTTTAGAAGTGCGCCTAGATATTAAGATTATTGTTAAATTTGCCATAAATATGACATTTGGTATAATGAGGTCTAACTCTTTTTCTTAATAAAGTTAATGGGTTATTTGAATATTTCAAATAAAAAAAGTAGAATTTTCATGTTACTTGATAGGCCTATGTATCATGTTTATAGTCCAGATGATGGGCCTATGTATTGGGGTTCACACCGAGATGGTAGGCCTGTATGTCATGGTTCAAGATGGTAGGCCTATATATAAGGGTTCAAGCTCAGATTATGGGCCTATGTATCATGGTTCAATCCCAGATGATTATTGTGTATTTGTATAAGTATTTTCTCAGTGTTTTCTATATAGTGTTTCTGTAAAGTGCACCCCTATTTTAAGTTTTTAACACATGTACTGATTGACATGTTTTCACTTTAGTGTATTAGACTATAGATGTTGCATGCTGGTTCATGCCTGACTGTGTAGACTCTTTATTTACTCTACTCGTTATAAGGCAATAATTATCCAGAATAATACTCATCTAAATTACATGGAGAGATTTTGGTCAGTCTGTCAAAATCTGATTGGAAAACTTCCCTGATGACCTCATGTAATTATTTTTACTAGCATCACTTGACCGAGCACCATTTTCACTGGCACCTCTGATGACCTCGTTAAAAATATTGTTTAGTTTTTTTTCAAGTGAAGGGTACTTGTTTCTCACTTGATTGAAGTTTAATGAAAGTTAATTTTTATTTGTTTGCCTCAAATTGATCTTCTGAAATGCCTCTGCTCAGGCAAAATTTTCCTTTTTTTTGTGTCCTATAGACAAGTACAATAATAAATTTTGCTATAAAATAGAAATTGACCATCTTGTATTGAGCATTCAAATGAGGGCGGGTCAGTAGTTAAACATGGTCGTGTAGTTTTGCGTGCCTGTTCGTATGTGACAAGGAATATTTTCCCTTGTCAGTTGTGCTGGACAAGGGGGGGGGGGGGCGTACACAAGGGTGCATGTGAAACCAACCCTTGACTGTTGGACGTAACACCACTGTACAAGCGAAATCCACCCCCCCCCCCCAATAGCACACACTACAGTATGCCTTTCTTCATTACCTCAGTCAATTCATTTCAGATATGCCAGTGAAAATTGGACCTTGACCTTACTTGTCTTTATCTTGAAAGATACCATTTAATCAAAAATTTCGGGGTTTTAGGAATTTTGTGTGGCTCTGCTTACTTATCTTTATTTATTATGATATAAATATTTTATATACTTCAAACACTTTACTTATTTCTAACCAACGAATCTCTTTATCTTGTCACATTAATATCTATCATTGTATTTCATTGGATGCTGTTTTAAATACAATTCAGACGTAAACCTGTGCACACTTTCTGATTCCATACTAGCAAAAACAAATTGTCAACGAAATTTTTTATGAAGCAAAGACTACCATTAAAATTATTGCAAATAAATTATTATACAAATAAAATAAAATGAATTATTTCATGCAATATGAAAAAAAATATTATGCAACTTAAAATTATGTATAACTGTATTCCCAGAATAGATTTATGGGACCACCTGAATTGATTAACTATGTTTAAGTAATGAATTATAACACATACTTAATGGCATTTAGTAACCGGATAAAGTAAAAAAATCTATATATACTTGTGGAAAACAGCATTGAATAACTGGATAGAATAATAACCTATTAACATATATTATGGAAAACAGCTAGAAAGTAGCATTGAGTAACTGAATAGAAAAATGAGCTACATGTATAACACATACTTATGGAAAACAGCTTGAAAGTGGTATACAGTAACTCGATAGAGCAAATAGACCATAACATTATCAATAAGTGGCAGTTTCCTATAATTCTGTGTTACAGTTCATTGGTCTATACAGAAACTCAATGCCGTAAAACAAGACTTATTTGAAAGATTATAAATTTTAAACCTAGCTTATGTCGCCCTACGACACGATAAAACTGACTGTGACTCGAAATCGGCGACTAGTTTACGATCAAGTGGGACTGATCAGTCATGACTACTTTTGCGACCTGAGCGCTCTTACGACTGGTTTAAGTCTGACGCCAACCAGTCGTTGTCTCCAGTTTCTCGGAGTCGCACATGTTCTACTCCTATGACTGGAGACAACTAATTGTCCATACACGCAAGTGACATAATCGCACCTATGACTGGCTTAGCCAACAGGATTCGGTTTTTTAGTCACGTGGTATTCAGGGGGTTGTAACAACCACGGAATGAGGCCATTTTGAAGGTCATCACATGTCAGTCATGTGGTCAACTGACACCGGGTGACACAAGCGCTCTTAGTCTCTTACGACTGTGATCAACCGGTTGCTCGTGATTGTGTCCAGTCGTGGATAAATTCAGTCATAGCGACATAAGCTGTCAGTTGCCGTTAGTCTTATCGCATCGTAGGGCAACATAAGCTAGGCTTTATAAGTTGCTATGGTATAACCATGAATGTACTTAATTAAATATATGGCATTAAGATAAAATTTTTCTACCCAGTTTCATTGATAATAACTAAGACAAATTTTATAGGTTGTTGTCATGTATCATAAACTTCATGTACTTAATCAACTACATGTATATGACATTTAAGTTAAATTTTGTAACCATTTACCTTGGCTATAACTAAAAGACTATGAAAGAGAATCCTAGACAAACAGAATTTAAACATTAAAATCAAATAATCAACCTTAGTGAGTAAAAAAAGGATCTCAACAATGGGCTGTTTGAGGATTGAAAATTAGCATAAAAGTTTTAAGATGTAGAATATTAAGACAAATTACTTCCCTTTGAAATAATGATTGTAAATTATTTAAGTTCAGATTGGTTTTATTTTAAGATTTATGCATGTCATTTTTGTTTTTAGAAGAAAAATGAATATAAAAGTTTGAAATGTAGATAAAATGCTTCCCTTGATTAAACGATTGTTTAAATTAAGATTAAATTTTGTATAGAATAAGTGTTTAATAATGATTTTATTCTGATCATTGTATAGTGTATCACTTGTCACACTGGTAGCTTTGTAAATAGCCATAAAACAGCCATTATTTATTGCTTCCCTGTAAAAAAAAACATAAACCACAAAAAAATAACAAAAATATTGTCTTCATTTGTCACAGGTACTGTATTAATAAAATCATTTTTGAGAGGAAAATGTATGTTCGATTTGCTGGAAGTATGAATTTTATCAATTTTTGATAGGGTTGCCTGCCCCAAATCGTGGGTTTTCTCTGGGTTCGCTCTGGGTCTTCTGGTTTCTTTCGACTGCCACAAAAACATAGGCGTACTATAGGTTAATCTGGAAATGACCTAGTTTGTGTTTAGTAGCTGTTAAACCCCATTTCTCAATCACCCAAATATTTGACAAATTTGAGTGACAGTAGTTGGGCCAAATTTTTATGGCCTTCTGAATGAGTGATCATGTATGCAATGCTAGTAAATAAAAATAAACGTTATATAAGTTCCATATAAATTTTAAGACATAGATATAGATGTAAAAAAAATGAAAGCTAAGAATCACACAGTGTCTTGCTGTTATTTAAGTTGTTAAGCTAAGTAGTGCTGAACATTTTATCACAAGGAAAGTGCCTTGAAATGTTGGCCCTGCTATAATCGGTTCCCTCAAACCTAAAGAGGAGATACACATTCACGATTACTGATTGACAGCTGTGAGCTCGGTTTAGGGCGTGGCATGCATTTTAATTTTAACTACAAGCTCCACCCCTTTGCCATATTATGAGTGCGGTGATATAGCATCTGCCTTCTAGAATATGTCAACCGATTTAGGGTTGTGCCTTTTATTAGCTTTCATCTTCTTGGCTAAACACTGTGGTTGGTTTATTATCTTAAAACACTTCTGCACTACACATGGGGAACTAATAAAAATTTCATGGTTATGGTTAGCGATTGGATTATAAGGTCTTTTAATGATGTTCCATTTTTTAAAAAAACTGTCTTTAAAAGACTTGATAATCCAGTCTTTAACACTGGAACCTGAACCTGATTGGATCAGATTTCTAAGAGCTGGGAAGATATTTTTAGCCAATCAGAAAAACAATAATTGATATCTTGGAAATAATATTACAGTAGGTATTATTAAAGGCAGAATAACCTTATCAGATACGACTCCATTCCTACTTCCTAATAAAAAGATGTAATGACGTTATTTATCGCCCCTTTTGGCATTATTAAATCTATTTTCAACTGTCTTTGTAAGCGTATAAAATAATTGATGTAATAATTATCAAGTTAAATAATGTAACTAATTCATCTACGAATCATCATAGCAATACTTCTTCGTTTTTATCATCAATACAATTGTGAGTCTAGTTATTGTAGCCTTGTCTGTTTGTGTATTAGTAAAGGGCAGACAACTGTGTCTACTTTAGTAAGGGCAGATAATCATGTCTGTAAATGTAAGTAAGAGTATATTTTGCATGATTTAGTGTATAGTAGATATATAGTGATGATGTTTATATATTTTCTTTGTTTATTTGTATATGAAATGAATACAATTCTTCAACAACTGAATACTGAGTTTATTTTTATACGCCCACATTGATCTGGTTGCCATTGATATTCCATATTCGTGCCCATCAATCGGAATAAAATACAGATCTATATTGCTTTTCGTTTTTTGTCCCCCGCCTTTCGAAGAAAGTTGGGGGACTATTAAAATGGGTTCGTCCGTCTGTCTGTCTGTCCGTCACACTTTTTTGGACACAATAACTCTCTTCCTAATTGAGCTAGAATGTTCAAACTTGGTGTATGTGTTTATTAGGTCAATGCCTTGATGGAGTTCGAAGATGAGCATTTTCCGCTTAGGATAAGCAGAGATAAGCAATTTGATTGGTTGATGCTTTGGGACACGATAACTTTAGTTCTAATTAAGTGAGAGTGATGAAACTTGGTGTATAGTTTCATTATAGTAATACCTTGACTAAGTTCGATAATGAGCATTTTCTGCTCAGGGTAAGCAGAGCGATACGCAATTTGATTGGTCGAGACTTTGGAACACAATAATTCTCCTTCTAATTTAGTTAAAATGTTCAAACTTGGTGTATATGCATATTAGGTCAATGCCTTGATGGAGTTCGAAGATGAGCATTTTCTTCTTACAGTAGGCAGAGATAAGCAATTTTTGGATGACACTTCGTGTTCAGTTTGATTGGTCGATACGTTTGAAAAAAATAAATGTGCGATTAATTAATATGTGTCATCTATTTATTTTGGGATTTCGGCGGGGGACATCAGCCTCACTGTTGGCTTGTTCAGTAATGGATTCGACAGTAACAGTGTATAGAAACGATTGACTCAGACACGAGGGTCCTTTCCCTTGGCCAGAGGGGCCCTTTTGTCAAGCGTGGGGGCCCTTTTGTCTGCCTTGAGGGTACCCCTAACTAGGGTACATTTTCATTTTTCTCATCGGTTTTAGCATTTTTCTTTATAAAACACTTTTGGATGACACTTCGTGTACAGTTTGATTGCTCGATACGTTTGAAACAAATAAATGTGTGATTAATTAATATGTGTCATCTATTTATTTTGGGATTTCGGCGGAGGATATCAGCCTCACTGTTGGCTTGTTTATACTGTCGATGGCCTCGCTACATGAAGATCTGACAAGTTGTAGTTTAAGTTAACGCCAGGGGTCAATCGAGCGGCTTTTGACTCCCATGACGCCAGACATTGATTAATCAATCAGCGATCAGTTTCTAGTGGCTTATTCACAGTTCCGTGCATCACTAGGCCAAGAACTCGCCGTTCCATTGGCTAATCCCTCACATCATCCAGAACACGCCAATGATAACAACTCTTCTAGACCCTAGTGTAGTAAAGACGGGTAAAATGAAGTTTTTGAATTCAAAAATGGAACGAACAAGGATCTGTGTTTTAATCAGATTGGCGTTTATCGGAATGTAATTTCATGGATTGTAGACCGTGATTGTTCGAAAAATCGCGTTTTTAGCTAGTTGACCATCTAGAAGTCATAATTTATATCTGATTTTAAAATCGATTAAATATATCACCATTACACTCTAATGATAGTTTGTATCGAGTGGACGTTAAACCCTATTTCTCTCTCCCTCCCTCTCTTAATTTGATGAAAGTTACATACACCGCCCATTCCCAAATGAACATTCTTTTTCATTCTCTCATTATTGGTGTTTACATCAGGTGAGAGGGCATTCTGTACACATTGATCCATTTATCTCAGTCTCGATATTAGTATACTGTTTTATAATGGGGTTCTATTCCGCTTGACGTCTAGCGTACACACAAAGACCAAATAAATCTATTAAATTCCATTAGATGGAAACAGAATAAATACTTAATATGCGACAACTTTTGTTGACTGCCCGGACGATTTAGCTGCTGTGTGGGCGTATGTTTCGTTGCCTGGCAACCTATTTTTAAGTTATATTTTTAAGATATATTAAAATATGGCCTTAAAATAGAATAGTCTTATTAATCCTATAATTCACTATTGCCAGTTGAGAAATTGGCAAAAGTATCATTTTAAATTCAAACGCATGAAGATAGCTATTGCATTGGGGGGGGGGGAATGGAAAAACAAGGGAGGTATTTGTGTTACTATTCCCGATGTGAAAGATGTTTAATTGTGAAAAATAATGCCTATGATTGTATAATGGTGAGTTGACAACCTACTGAGCAAAGGACATAGGAATAAATGTGTTTTGACTTTCTTAGAAAATTTAATGGTTTCGCCTAAAATCGTTGAGTAAGGACTTGAAATGTCAACAAACTTTGTGTCTGTTCTCAAGCCAGTTAATGCCAGATGCAGACAGCCGAGGTTTAGTATGATGAGAGGGTTGGTTGATTATTTATCCAACAACATGACTCAATTAAGATAATATCAAACAACCTTTTAATTATCTTCACGCCAGTGACATATGCGTTTAATAATGTTTTTATACCATCCGTGTTACGAATTCCATTTTCACCAACAGAAGGTGTCCGTGGAATGAACCAGGTTCCACACTATAAACACATTCCGACATTCACGCGAAAACTAATCAACAACAAGTCGGACAAACGCTGTGGTTAGGTCAAAGCGAAAATCACTCTTGTTGACTGTTATTCGGCTGACCTCGGGGGGAGGTGGGGAGAAAGGCAGGGAGAGAGAGAGAGAGAGAGAGAGAGCGAGAGAGAGAAATTGGGCTTAACGTCCACTCGACACAAACTAGGTCATTTCGGGAATAGTATAATATGGTTTAATTTTATTTCAATAATTCGCTTAAGCAGTGGGAGGAAACCGGAGAAAACCCACGAGGTTGGACAGGCGACCCTACTCTTTGTCACATACAACCGGAGATTTGAATTTTTGAAACCACGCCAGTTGACTCAATCACAGGTTTTATGATACAGCGTGCACGTGATAACCATTCGGCCATCGAACCCCAGACAAAAATGAAGTAGTATGTTGTTGTATTGGGTAAATCGTCCTGTCGCTTTACAGCTGTTGACTATGAAGCAGTGAGTTACAATCACAAACTGTACGTTCTATCACAAACAGTAGATTTGATGTCACCTTTTTCAAATAAATAAACTGGTTGGTTTATGATCGAAGTCAAACAATTCAACAGTGAAACAGGTAAGTATGTTATTATTACATTTTATAAATATGACAACCTATAGTGGATATCTATAATGCTTGTATTATGATTACTGTATTATAACTGAAATATGTAAGATGCTAATGAAATGAAATGAAATGAGGTTTAACGTCCTACTGTTCTGCTCATAAACTGGGATAATGAAGACGGGCATACGCCATACAGTGTGCTATGAGGAAATTTTGCCCCAAATGCCAAGGGATCTTTTACGTGCACGCTAATGTGTACACTGGACCTCGGTTTTTTCATCCCATACGAACGACTAGACAGCTGTCCTTGCCAGGCCTTCCGTCCTGCATCACTGATAAGGGGAAACACCCGACCTCCAGGCAGTGGCGGCGCCATGCCGTCGGGAGGGGCAAAGCTGGGGCAAAGTCAAAGATAAATGGGGCAAAGGCAGGAGTTTCAACTAGGGGTGGGGGGATCCCCCAGAAAATTTTGAAAAACAGGCTCCCGGAAATGCAGCCTGGCATTATTTCAGGCAATGATTGTTGCGGTAAAGTGTCAAACGAACGGACTTGCGAACCTCGACGAATCCAACTCACGGGAGCCAATGTAGGGTGTACTTATGGAGGGTATGGGCTGCCTGGCAGTATTCAGGCACCGATCGTAGAGATAAATAGAGCTGATCGGAGCTCAACAGATACCGCCAGTCGCCAAATCACTAGTTTATCTGACCAGAGAAGAAAGTGTCCACCGGGCGGAGTGAGTGACTCAAAGTGAATGAATATTTTCGCCACTATATTTTGTAGAATAGACTGCCAGGAATACAACCAGGTAGGATTTCAGACAACGGTCGTTGAGATAAATAGAGCTGGCCAGATCACATTTATTTTTAATTTTCGAAAATTATTGGGGGGGGGGACAGTGGGCAGGCCAGATTTTTGGGGGTGCAAATGCCCTCCCTTGCCCCCCCCTCCCCTTGGTGCCGCCACTGCCTCCAGGCGGCGCCGCCACTGCCCCCAGGCAAGCGAGCCAACGTCTTAGCCACGTGATCCCCCATAATGCTAATGAAGACGAACATAAGCCATGCAATGTTTTATGTGAAGGAAATTTCGTGCGGACAGCGGCGCTACGACCGTCTATTATTTCGAATTGCAACTGTCAAGGGTTTTAAACGCGTACGCCAATGTATACACGGGACTTCGGGTTTTGTCTTGCCCGAACGACTATATGCTGTCCCTTGCTATGCCCTTCTTTGCCGTATAATAAGTTCAATATAATTATGGTTGTAAATTGTATAATTGAAGCTGTTTAGGAGTTTGAATATTTAACTTACTGTTTTTGTGTAAGTCTACTGCAGTTAAAGGACAATTTGGTGCCAGTCATTATTACATATGTGGTTATGATCACACAGTGATGGTTTTAAGGCATTGATCAATCGGCCGGCTTTAAGGGCGCCCACAGTCTTATATCATCTATATGGTGGCTATGGAGTTTCCAGCAGTGTTATTTTTCAAAATTTTCTTAGGGTGGACCCTAGACGTGGGGTGCTACCCCCATAGGCGAAATGCCCCTCCTATCACCCCTTTCTGGATCAGCGCCTGTCCCTCCAACTGACATTACAGGGTTCGTTTTGGTCGCCCTGTCCACATTTGATACGACTTTAGGAGACCAGAAGTTTCTTATTTTGATGTGTTTATCAACAAAATGAGAAAAAGCGCCACCGAAAATGACACACGGGATTGAGACACCAAGTGCGCGGAAAGCGGGTTTGCGGCATTCAAAATTTCAAACGTTTTCGGAGTGGAGGGGCAAGGGGATGATGTGTGGGTGTCGCCGCTCCGCGCTCAATAACCCGGGCATTGTATTGGCGCCCCCTCCCACCACTCTGTTGCACCCCCACGTTTAAAATCGTACAAACGGCCCTGTCGTCGTTTGGGAACTTTTCAATTCATCATATCTTTGCAAATACTGTACCTTTAATGAATGATTATTTTTAGACTGAAATACCTTTTGGTACTACAATTAATGTAGTTGGTACACGATTAACAGTCCCTCAAATAACGTACGAGGACTACACTAAAGATAAGGAGGAATGTTTTATAAGGTCTGTCATTGAGTCAACCGGCGTGGGTTCGATTTCCCGGTTACACGTGGCAAAGAGTAGGGTCGCCTATTGAACTATGTGTTTCCCGAAAGGACATAGTTTGAGTCGAGTGGACGTTAAATTCTCTGATATTATTATTATCGTTACCCACCCCTCCTCGCCTCTCCCTTTCTCTCCCTTTCTCTCTCTCTCTCATCCCTCTCTCTCCTCACTCTCCCTCTCTCCCTTATATAACACTTAAAGCTAAAACAAACATCCTGCAAAAGGCAAGTCTGACTGTTTTCTTGATGCATCTTTTAAATATCATGCTTTTATTTAGAGTTTCACTAATGGTCTTCCGTAGAAATGTATTATTTATAATTTATGAAATGAGATATGTTATTGTTATCGTGGAATTAAGTGTTGGTTAAACTCAATAACTAGGTATAATATTATAATGTATTTTTATTTCAACGATTGGTTTAAATTAATAATGCTATTTTAAATATCGAAATGAAATACGGGTTGGGTGGGGGAGGGGTGTGTATTATAAGGTCTGTCATTGAGTCAACTGGCTAAAGACCCCTACGCGCAAGCGAATTATTGAAATAAATCTGAACCATATGTTAGTCCAGAAATGACCTAGTTTGTGCAGGCAAGAGACAACGCATAGTCATTCGGATGGGAACGAAAAACCGAGATCCGTGTAGACATTGGCGCCACGTAAAAGATCCCTTGGCAGTTGGAATTCGATATAAGAGTAGACAGACGCGCTGCTGTCCGGACCAAATTTCCCTCATAGCACACTGCAAGCCTTATTTTATTTCTACACCGACTGGGCTAATGAAGACATTGCAGTTCATTAGATATTGTTAAATAAATTCTGTCACTGACATTTTTCAGAATGAAGTTTGTCATCATAGCTGTTCTTCTTATCGCATTATTGGTTCCACCAGTAGAATGTGACTGGGGCCGTTCTGTTCTTAGAAGCATTAACAGATTCATGGCAAGATACGGAGAAAATTCATACGCTAGCAAAAGACATATTGAAATAGACCAAGAAGGAGGCAAGTATTTACAATGTCATACGTTTTAAGATGAAGTATTCAAGAGATAATTTTGCCTAATGCAGATCTTTCAAATATTATATAAATCATTAATCAGACATCTGTTCACATACCACGCCAATAATTAACTCTCTAGTCTACCGGATGGTTTCGATTTTAAATGGATTTAAACGCGATTGCCAGTTGATAATTTAATTAAAATATGGATGATCGAGACTTTTTGTATCGTAACAACGGTAATAAATGGCCTTTACTGCGCCCAGAATAAAGTAATAATTGACGTGAATAATATCAAAAATAAATACGAAAATAAATAAATTGATCTCTTATATTTAAATATAGGTTTATTTTGTTTCGTTTTTTTATATTTCGATGGCCTACACTACATGGCGATCGGCACTATAACGTTACACATTTGATTAACCAAACAGCATTGATGTTACTAGTGGATTACCCTTCAAAACACGCTTAAAGCTCGCCGTAACAGACTGTTTCATTGGTTAACACTTCAATGATAACAACTCTTCCCGATCCTAGTGTATCAAAGACAAGTAAAACCAAATTTTGAACTATAAAAACGAAACGAAATAGGATCTGTGTTTTAATCAGATTGATTTAAATAAATCAGTAAATGAAATCTGAATACACATTTTCGTATATAATTATAATATAATCTGATGTTTGAATATTTCAGCTGATGAATTTGTTGGATAGTCGGCTACTTTACTTTATCTTTAATAAAATTTGGGATCAATAAAAATCATCATTACCGAAACAATCTTTTTTTAATTTTCTGTTTTTACTATTAATGAAATGTGTCGTCTTTATAAGTGTTAATGTTAACTGTTTGTGTAAAGTGCACTTCAGGTTACTCGGATTTTTGTTCTTTCGATGTGATGTTATTAGGGGACATGCTGGTTCAGTGAGTAAGACGTTGTCTCGCTAAGGTAGAGATCCCTTGGACGCTGGGGTTTGCCCTCATCAGTTGTGTTGGACGGAGGGCCGGGTAAGTCGTTGGGATGGAACGAAAAACAGGTCCTGTTGACACATTGTCATTGGAGTGCAAAAGAATCAGAAGTCAGCCGCGGGGGATTGGAGCGGCAAAGCTGAGTAAAGTCCAAGTTTAAAGGGCCTCTCCTAGACATTTTTGAAAACAGACTGCTGAAAATGCAGTCTGGCAGTAATTCAGGCACTGATCGTTGAGATAAAGTATCAAACGAAAGGACTTACGAACCTCGACGAAGCAAAATCTCGAGGGTCAAAGTTGGGAAATGCTGGCTTACAGTATTAAGACACCGGTTGTTGAGATAAATAGAGCTGATCAGATACCACCTGTCGCCTGATCACTAGTTTATCCGACCCCAGGGAGAGGAAAGCGTCAAATGAACGAACTTGCAAACCTCAACGAAGCCCTCGAAAACTTGATCGTTGTAATAAATAGAGCTTACAAGATACCGCCTGTCGCTAAAACACTACTTTATCTGACCAGAAAGGAGAGTTTCAAACGGAGTGAGTGTAACAAACTGAATGAATATTTTCGTCACGATATTTTGAGAAATAGACTGTCGTAAATGCAGCCTGGTAGTAGGCCGTAGTGACTGTGTAGTGTCTGTGGTACCTCCTTCCCCCTTGGGGGGGGGGGTGGCCTAGTGGACTAGAATGTCGCGCTTCGACCTCTAGCTGGCCGGTCACCTCTGGATTGCGGCTGTGGTTTCGAGCCCTGGTGTGAGCGTATGTGGCATGGAGATAGGGGCGCCTTCTCAACCTGGGTTTCCTCCGGGCACTCCGGTTTCCTCCCACTGCTAAAGACCCCTACGCGCAAGCGAATTATTGAAATAAAATTAAACCATATGTTAGTCCCGAAATGACCTAGTTTGTGTTGAGTGGACGTTAAACCCCATTTCTCTCTCTCTCCTTCCCCCTTGTCCTCATAGTGACTGTGTCAGCTCCTACCCTCTACCCCCTACCAGTGACTGTGGTATCCCGTACCACCTATCCCGTCCTAGTAACTGCGGTATCTCCTACCCCCAGTAACCCTAGCCACGGTGGCATCTTCTACCACCTACCCCTCCTAATTTCCGTGGTATCTCCTACCCCCTTTCCACTCCTAGTGCCTGTATCATCTCGATCGCGTACCAGCTATCCCCTCCTAGTGACTGTATAATCTCGATCTCGTACCACCTACCCCTTCCTAGTGACTGTATAATCTCTATCTCGTACCACCTTCCCCTTCCTAGTGACTATGGTATCCCACACCACCTCCACCCTTTATAGTGACTGTAGCATGTCTTACCACCTACCCCCACCCGGTGACTGTAGCATCTCTTACCACCTACCCCCACCCGGTGACTGTAGCATCACTTACCACCTACCCCTACTAGTGACTGCAGCATCACTTACTACCTGACCCCCCCCCCCCCCCAGTGACTGTAACATCTCTTACCATCTACCCACTCCTTGTGACTGTGGCATCGTCTGCCATCTACACACTCATAATGACTGGTATCTCATACCACCTACCCCCCCCCCCCCCGCCCCCCGGTGACTGCAGCATCTCTGACCACCTACCCCCACATGTGACTGTAGTATCACTTACCACCTGACCCTCTTAGTGACTGTGATATCCCGTACCACCACCAGTACATCACCCTTTCTAGTGATTGTAGTATCTGGATGGAAAATTTAATTGCTTCAAGCAGACCTTTTTAGACAATTGCTGTTACTTTGGAGACACGCCGTGAAATTATCGTAAACTCGACCTCTTTGTCTAGTTAAGCCTGGGTCCAAAACAGAAACGCTTCAAATACCACCGACAAGGTAGAGTATGTGAACCCTTTCTTGAACACCAGATATAACTTGTCATTAGTGAAGTACACAATCCATAATATTAGTCTTGTAGTTTGGTATATAAAAACCCCACTGGTGCATTAGAAATGTTTATAACTATTTCAGAAAATACGTGTACGAAACCCAAGGAGCTATCAGTTTATTGACCGTCCTCTACATCGTCTTTTGTGTCATCTTCTTCCCCCGCTGTTTCAGTCTCAACATCCTCTACCAAAGCACCGTCTCCAGCTTCAGTTTCACTTTCGTTCAATCTCCTAAGTTCGTTGATTTCATGTTCCTCATATCGTGTACGATTTGCTTTCAGTCGTTCAATGACTTGTCGCATCTTAAACGTCGGAGTTTTCCTCATTGCGCGACTGGCACTATTGAGAGGGATTACGGACTTCGATGCTTTTCCGATATTTATACCAGTTAGACGCTGTAGCACCAAGTCCTGAGTATTGTAAGTTCCTCCAAGTTGACTGTCGCTCTGGTGCCCTTTTATATACTCCCAGGCCTTTTTGTGTTTTCGTTTGCCATTTCCTTCCCCAGTAAAGCATCTATCGGCTCCACGTTCTTCCCCATCGCTCATCGTTTTGGAGAATTTTCGGAAACGGCTGGCTCTCTCATATACAGCTTCATCAAGAGAGTCCTCACTGTCGCTATCTTCATATCTACGGGGCGTATCACAATCCTTAAGGAACGTGTTCACCCGTTTTTGAATTTGTTCAAATTGTAAATGCAGTAGTTCAGGAGTTAGTTTTTGATGGGGAAGAGCCCTGTGATGACTCGCATCTGTAACTATGCTTTGGTTGTGGGATTTTTCGGACACTGAATCTTCTTTGTTGTGCTCGTCACATCTCTCGGGTTTTCCAAAAAGGATAGCTCTCAGATCAACCTTTTCATATTCGGCAAAATCGTCTTCCGAGTCTGACGCTTCGTAACTATCGATACGGGTCGGAGCCAGATTGAGTATTTCAGCAGTACGTTCCAGTCGTTTCACCTTGGTACATGAGCTCTCAGAGCCAGCAAATTTCACGTGTTGGTGATGATTTGAACGCGTTGATGAATGTTTTTGCCTTCGTGAAAACTGATCTTTGTCAATAACGGGAAAGGTCGTGGAATCGATGCCCTTCGTTGGACTTTTATGATTTGTGGACAATGTAGGAGCCGACCTAGCCGATCGTAAATATGACATAGTTGATGCATGTGATTTGGCCGTATGGGAGCGCAGACCCTGTGAATGTGATTTGACCGTTTGGAAGCGCGAACCTTGTGAATATCCATCCAAATCGCTATGTAGTTTGTGTCTTTTAAGTGATTGTCTAGCTTTAGCTACAAGGGGAGTCACACTTAGATCCGTCACGGATCGAAGACGAACCGGATAAACCAACCGTTTCTCAAGATACGGGGTGGTGATGTTGGCGCCAAGTCTCCGAGACGAGCTATCAATCTGAGAATCGTCGTAATCGTAGCTCCGGTTCGGTTCGATTCTCTTTCTGATTTCTATGTCATGTTTACGTCGATCCAGTTCCAGCAACTTTATCTCAAATCTGTATTTACTCGTATCGCTTTGAATCGTCTGCATCGTTTTACTCTTTTCCCGCTCCAGTGTGTCCTCGGCCAATCTGTAATTATTCTCACAGACGTTGTTCCGGACAGACGTCATTTTCTCCATCTGGGAACGCCGCTTCTGGAAATCAGTTTGAGCTTCGAGCTTCATCTCTGTGAAGGGGTTGGAGACCAGCTGCTCTGAATCCATTATGAAATAATTACCTGGAATGTACAAATAGAATAAACAAGGATTATTACGCTAACTAGAAAAATATATTTTCAATGTCATAATAAAGATAACACTAGATCTACATAAAGAAATGAAATAGGTTTAACGTCCAATTATTCTGCTCAGAAAGCGGCGCTAGGCCTACTCTTATATCGAATTCCAACTGCCAAGGGATCTTTTCACTCGTCTGTTTATGGAGCGGGATTAGCGACATTATTTTACACCTAGTAATGCGTTTGAAAATACACTTGCTTCAACGTACGTAATTAACTCGGTTTCGTGAAAATTCTAATGTGACTAAATTGCTGACATATTGCAGTTTTAATTTGCATTTCTTATGATCTACCACATTTTAATATCAAAACAGATTTTATAGCAAGTTAAACATACATAGTGTAAGAGCTAAACCTGCCTATTACAGGTTTTTGTTTTGGCTTTAAAGCGGGATTTTCATTCTTTCAAAGAAAGTCGAAACATAATTATTTCTATGTCTTTTGCTAAAATGTTGTCAAATTACTATTATACGATCATGGGCAATATTTTAGAGGCATAAATATCTGTGACACAGGAAATAATAACACAATTACGTCCCTTGTTTTCCATTCAAACGTTTGAATTTGAAGTTGAAAATGATATTTTTGCCAATTTCTCAACTGGCAATAGTGAATTATAGGATTAATAGAATTATTCTTTAACAAGGTAGGACTGTTTATAGGTACAATCTATTTTAGGGCTTTATTTTAATACATTTTAAAAATATAACTTAAAATATGAAATTGCAACTTTAAATGCCAAGCCTATAATCACCTTTCTAGAACAGCGCATGACGCAGAATTAAAATACGATCGCCATTAATTAATGATTTAATTTCGAAATGGAGAAGTGAGGCTGAATTTCGATTAACAATTAACGTTGAAACGGTGATAAACAATCTATGTCAAAACATCAAACAGTGATAACATCTCTCAGAATAAAGTAATTTGAAAGAAATTTTCTATATATTAATATTGCATTATCTAGATAGAACTATCTAAATCTCGCATAATGCATCTTAAGACGCTGACAGTTTAAAGTAGACATGATGAAAATAGAATTCCAACGATTTAACATTGAAGGGGGGGGGGGGGGGGTAACGTCCACGCGTTACAAACTAGGTCATTTCGGGACTAACATGGGTCAATTCCATTTCAATAAATAGGGGTCTTTAGCAGTGGGAAGAAACCGGGGAGGGGGTGGGGGAGAGAGAAAGGCGAGAATCATTTTGCACTGGTATTCAACTTGAATTATCCCTCCAATAACGATCAGCGACTTTAAATTAAAACCTAAACGAAATGAAAGGTTTACCGCACTCCCGGAGTTAAATAATCATAATTTAACCTGCTTTTAAATCAAAATATTAAATATACGATCGATTCACCCACAGCAATTTAATTAAATAAAAGGTTTATGAAAACTGTTTAACTTCAAAAGAGAGTACGTGTGAAAAGTTTAAGTTGAAATTTACAAAACGTGTGAATCAAGGCACACCCATAGAAATAGCCCAATAAATAGACTTTAAAGATGTAGTATGTAAGATTTTGATAAAGAGCTGACATTGTGGCTTTCAATCACTACCCCAATAAATTTTAAAAATTACCACCATAAAAAATCTTAAATTACAGATACAAGAAATAAAATATTATACGTACAGTTACAAAACATAAAATAATATAAATTACAATTACGAGACATAAAAAATATTATAAATTACAGTTACAAGACATAAAATATTATAAATTACAGTTACAAGACATAAAATATTATAAATTACAGTTACAAGACATAAAATTGAACATATTTGTATTTAAAGGTACATTATCAAAATACTAACGCCAGATAATGTCCCGGCTGGGATTCATCGGATTTAAACTGGCCTAGCAATAAATTTTCGCGGACAACAAAATGGCGACGGGCTCATTTACATATTTGTAAATATTATCAAATTGATCCCTTGATGCACTGATATTCATATTACAGATGCGGCTTTCACCATATTGTAGTTTTCAAGCGATGCTAAGCGCCAACTTACTCATCGAGGTATTAACTCGACTAAAAAATGTTAAATAATTCAGTCCATTTGGTTGAGTGAGCACAGCAGGAGGTCCAGGGTTCGAACGTTCCCAGTCGCTTTTTAGTCCTGTTTACTGTTGTCAGTGATACAGGGCCTGACATGGAACAGCGTTTAGCCAATCGAAGAGTGGGTGGAAACGCCGCTCCCCGGGAAATTTCTCTTGTAGCACACAGCATGGCTATCTTCATCTTCATTAGCCCAGTTGCCGTGGAAAAATAGGACACGAAACCACATTTCATTAATGGACGTATGTTGTTTTTTTTTAAAAATATAATTACATTTGATAAGAGCATTGTTACTTTAAAGATTCAAATACTTCAAGTACGATTCATTTGCTATATTTATCGGATACGCGTTCTTGTCGTACTATTGTCTCTAGAAATAATTACAGTGTTAAAATATATGTAGAAAAGTAGCCGAAAGCTGGACGTTAAATAAAAACTCCCACGTTCATTTTGTATTTGGATGAGAGAGAGAGAAATGGGGTTTAACGTCCACTCAACACAAACTAGGTCATTTCGGGACTAACATATGGTTTTTAATTTTTATTTCAATAATTCGCTTGCGCGTAGGGGTCTTTAGCAGTGGGAGGAAACCGGAGTGCCCGGAGGAAACCCACGAGGTTGAGAAGGCGCCTCTATCTCCATGCCACGTACGCTCACACCAGGGCTCGAAACCACAGCCGCAAGCCAGAGGTGACCGGCCAGCTAGATGTCGAAGAGCGGCACTCTAGACCACCAGGCCATCCCAACCCCCCTGTATTTGGATGAGGTGGGGGGCCGAATGGTTAGCGCTTTATCATAAGGCCTGTTAACAGGCGTGGTTTCGATTCCCTTATTGTACGTGACAAGGCTTAGTGTCGCCTGACCAACTTCGTGAGTTTCCTCTGGGTCCCCCCATTGCTAAAGTTCTCTACGCTCAAACGAATTATTGAATTGAAATTGAACCATAAGTTTGTACCGAATGACTTAGTTTGTGTCGAGTGGACTTTAAACCCTATTTCTCCCCCACCCCTTCTCTCTCTCTCTTTTCATTTGGTGATTGAATCGCTTTCCTACACTCCTGGTGTACTAAAGGACCCGCATGGGATTAGATAATTTATTTCCTATATGAACCCCAAGTTGTTTTATAATTCTAATGTACAAACTATTATAAACACTATGATATTAAATGGCAATTTACCCGTTATGCTCATTTAGTTTTTATAGTTAAAGATGAATTATGTCATACATAATTTTGTTAGTTATAAGTCTATATTTCGGCTTCAAATGATATATAATAAACTGTTATTTAGACATTTATTATGAGAGATAAAAGAGAAATGGGCTTAAACGTCCATTCGACACAAACTCGGTCATTTCGGGACTAACATATGGTTCAATTTTATTTCAATAATTCGCTTGCATGTAGGGGTCTTTAACAGTGGGAGGAAACCGGAGTACCTGGAGAAAACCTACGAGGTTAGACAGGCGACCCTACTCATTCCCACGTACAACCGGGGGTTCGAAACCACGCCAGTTGACCCAATGCTAGACTATCGAATGGACGAGATTTAAATATTAGAGCAGAGCCGACGTGAGATTAAACAATTTATCGATAAAATATATAATAAATATAGTCTCGCTTATCAAGTACCATTGCTACGATCTAACTTATCTACGCCACATCTTCAAATAGCGATAACTTAGCTGAAAATAAAGTAATTTGAATGAAATTTTGAATATATTAATTTTGAATGATCTATTTTGAACAATTACAGTATGAATGAACAGGGCCCTGTTTCACGAAATTTTAACTTAAGATAAAATCCAATTTTAGTAGATACTTCAATTTTGATTGGCTAAGCACTAAAATCAATCTAATATTATCCAATCAAATTACTAAAATTGGGATCTTATCTTAGTTAAAATTTCGTGAAATAGGCCCCAGCTCTTTTAACTAAATCTTACATAAATCTTAAGTAATTCCACGGTATATGTTAAAGTAGCTAAGCCTCTACCTCAATATCATCCAAAATCTCCAACATTGAAAACAGACAACCAGACGTTAGATATCGGCATGCTATTGAGACTTCGGGCGTATTTCGCCGAACATAAGTGATTTGAAATTAGAGTAAAGACGGAAATTAATGAATGTAAATCAGTTTATATACATTCATATAAGATTATTTTATGCGTTTCGACCCATCTGGGTAAAATTCTAGGCCCCAAATATTAACGATTTAAGTCCTTGAAGTGAGAGAATTGCTCTCGTCTTGTTTAGTCCGGCTGATGCGGAATATTTTATTTTCATTTCACTTTATGTAAATCAGACCTACCGATGTCAATTACAACCGCTGTGCTTCTGGTTCTACTGGAGATTCCCATTCTAAAATCTTCTAATAATACTCTATTTAAAACAATTATATCCTAATGATCAGTCTATATCCCTCTCTCGATAGTACGTTCGTCCGTTCGTCCGTTTCCACTTTGGGGAGATATCAATTATATCCAAATTCTTCGTCTATTCTATATAACACAATTATATACTCCCTTCGTTCGTCCGTCCGTTGGGCTTATCACAGTTGTATTCTACCTCTATTAATGTTTAACGTCCGTTTCTAGCGACGGCGATATCGCAGTCGTATTCCCTTAGTATTATAACACTCGCTCTCACCTAGGGAGATATCGCAATTATATCGGAAAGTCTAGTATATACATCACTCAGCCTCATGTTAACGTTTAACGAAAATATTTTAAAAACTTGGTTTACAAAATGCGCCAATACTCCAATGTTTTCATAACATGTTTATCAAAATACGTCCATACTCCACCATC
The DNA here is from genome assembly GCA_948474765.1 of Patella depressa. NCBI lineage: Eukaryota > Metazoa > Mollusca > Gastropoda > Patellidae > Patella > Patella depressa. The sequence continues at coordinate 11,608,185 of OX419720.1, forward strand.
CAGTCCGTTCATGTATTAAATATTTATTGTATCCGTTTCTCTCGTCCTAATTAACACATGTAACACGACTAAACTTGTTTCAATCAAGTCATTTACAGTTTTATATTTTAATCCGATTTCATTCCGACTACAGAGAAACACGTGTAATTAATAATCTAATTGTTGATAAGACAATACCTACAGCGGTAACCTGCTATATAATAAACATACAACTTTATGGATAACATTAACTGCGACGTTTCAATGAGGATACTCTCATCGTTTCAAAAAATGATAACGGTGAGAGTATCGTCATTGAAACGTTGCAGTTAATAAACCTAGCGAATGTTATTCATAAAGTTTCCTCCCACTGGTAAAGACCCCTACGCGCAAGCGAATTATTGAATTTCTGTTAACCATATGTTACTCCCGAAATGACTTAGTCTGTAGAGTGGACGTTAAACCTAATCTCTCTCTCTCTCTCTCTCTCTCTCTCTCTCTCTCCATAAAGTTGTCTGTTTATTTTATATCTCGTTCACTAAATGTCTGCCAAAGAAACTGCTAATTAACCTTTGATAGGAACGCAATGGTCGAACCATTCTGCACGGAGAGATCCACCTATTTCAGACTTCGATAATGGACCTCTGTCCTAAATAGCCTCCATATCCATAAATTAGTATACTGTCTTGTAATGCGGTGCTACTCCGTTTAAAGCCCCAATAACACTCTTGTTGTAACTGAATAATATGTCCCAATCTTCATTCTGGTCAACAGATCGTATTATTTTACAATATTCCAATTAATTGATGATATAAATTTCATCTTTACACACCTATTTTGAAAAATTGGAAAAATTCAACCAATTGATTTGAAAAGTCTAACGTAAACCTTTTCAAATGTGACTTGGATTTTAAAATATTTTCGAACCCTCTGGACAAGTAAAATAGGCTGTAATGGATAATTTACACAACAGGTAGGACACTTAAACATCTAGTACTTAGAATAAGGGTATTATTTATTTTCTGGAGCTTCCAAGCCAGCAAGAATGTTATTGTCCCTTTAACATTTGCCATAACACAACAACTAAATAACTGTTCAATTGAAGCAGAATAAATCGTAAGAAAATTTTCGAAGTATGAAAGTGCTTTCGACTAAAAATCGCCGATTTAGGAGTTATAATGTCGTTCAACAACTAGCTGAGAGTCTGTTCTCAAGCAGAACTAACTGTGGACGGCCTGTCCAAGTTTAGTATTTGGTCGGACGTCATACTAATTACAAGAGCAATTTGTTAGTCAATTACATTCAAATTATTACCAAGTGACTGACAAGGAAAGATAAATTATAGAGTTGCTTATTCTACACACAATTTTCAACAAGGCCTGTGACATTTTTCAATCAAATACTTACAAAACTTACTCAAAAGAGATCCTTTGAACCATCCACTGATGAGCCGAGATGGCTGAACCATTATTAACATGTGCCATCTTTACAAGGCCTTTAGCAGTGAACGGAAACCGGAGGACGCCGATAGGTGGCCCAATTCCTTGTCACGTACAAGCCGGTGATCGAAACAACGCCACTTGACTCAATAACAAATCTTCTGATCCAACGTGCACGGGAGGAAAACGGAAGACCCGGAGAAAACCCCGTATAAGTCGGGATTCGAAGCAACGCCACGTGACTCAATAACAGACCTTCTGATCTAACGTGCACGCGTTAACCATTCTCCGACACGTCAGCACCGACCGGATTATATTTTAACAACATGTATAATATATCAACCATTAATGAAATACAAACTCACCAATTTGGTAAGAGTCCATTTTGTTTTTTCAATCCAATTCTATGTAGTCTACTTTTTTATGAAAATAACCCCCAAGACAGAAATTTATATCACCCGATCGGATATTTAACATTAAAATGATCTCTGATCTTCGGTATGTCAACTTGTTTGTACTTGAGGTATATTCTGATCGTGTTACAATCATATTATCCTACGTTATTTTAGATACCATTTAAAAAACCTGGTCAAGTCTGACGAAATCCGACACCTCCTCGAGTCGAACTGTTCGTCAAACTGACAACACTGTCAGTCAATTAAATCAGTTATTTTTAATCCATCGTCGAGCAATTTATGATAACAAAGCCTAGTAAATCCTATATATTATATTGTTATTACTAGCGCTGTACGTTAATGTGTGTTCGTTATAAGCAAACAGTTGGAACTAATATTTTTTAAAGCGACATACCCAAACAAATTTAAAGCAGCAATATTACTACTGAATAGGTTAGCGCGTTCGCGTTGTATCATAAGTCCTGTCATTGGTTTCGATTCTCCGGTTGCACGACAATGGGTATGGTCGCTTGTCCAGCCTCGTGAGTTTTCTGAGAGTCCTCCGTGTTTCTCCCAAGGCTAAAGACCTCCAAGCATAAGCGAATTATTGAATTTTGAACCACATGTTAGTCCCGAAATGACCTAGTTTCCACAAAGAGGGTGAAAATTGTCGATCATAAAAACAGTAGATATATATATTATCCGTCAATTTTACAGCACCCCCGAGAACACTTCCCGCCCATCGTTGCTCTGAGCTTCAATTTTACAATTTTTATTCGTCTGAAAAACTTTATATTGTGGGTCGATAAAGATTGTTACTATTTCGATGCTTAGTTTGTTAAAGATGGCTGTTACATGTATTTTGAGTTGATAAGAGCTGTTATCATTTTGTGTTTTGTTACGGATTGTTATAATTTTGATCATGATTGTTACAATTTTCGTATAGATTAATTTGATAAAATGTAATTATTATTTTGATAATGGTTACTACTGTGTTGATATTGATAGTTACAATTTTGATAACGATTGTTAGTAAGTCTGATAAATATTGTTACTATTTTGATAAAAACAATTGTTATTTATTTTTTTTTTACTATTTTGTATTTGATTGTTACAAACTTTGATAAGGGTTGTTGTAATTCTGAAAATGCCTCTTACAATTTTGGTATAGATTGTTTTAATTTGATTGTTATTATTTCTAATTTTATAATGGCTCTTACTATTTTTGATAACGACTGTTAAAATTTCTGTAAGGATTGTTACTTATTTTGATACAGATTGTTACTAATTAATTTGGGAAAGATAGTTACTAATTTTGATAAAGATTGTTACTAATTTTGATAAAGACTGCTACTATTGATTGTTACTAATTTTGATAAAGACTATTACTAAAGATTGTTGTTAATTTTGATAGAGATTGTTGCTAATTTTGATAAAGGCTGTTACTAATTTTGATAAAGATTGTTACGATTTTAGAAACGTATAGACTGTCGTCTGTATAGGGAAAATGTGCTTAAAAATCGATTTTTGTTGCACCCCCCCTGGGTCTAAAAAATGTTGCCATTTTCTTATAATACAAGGTTTCTAGTGATGGAAAATCCATATTCCCACCTTCAGATATTGCCAGTTTTTAAAATATTACCCATTTACCCAGGGTCTCGGTCACTTTATCATGCTTGTCTAACATGACTTTAACGTCGTGATTTTGGATGATAAAATTACTGCAGGTGAATAATTTTTTTCGTGTGTACTGCCAAAATGCACAGCAACATTTGAAAAAAAAAATTATGGAAATATCTCAATTTGTATATGCACAGGACCAATTATAAGCGCCCACAAAGCAGTAATGTTGCACATCGTAGCATGTTTTTGTCTATTTATGAAAATACAGCGTCATTGTATTGATATTGAATTTAATTTATTATCAGAAATCATACATAAATTTGATAATTGCATAGACATATTTGATTTCAACCAAAAAACATAGACTGTCGTCTGTATAGGGAAAATGTGCTTAAAAATCGATTTTTGTTGCACCCCCCCTGGGTCTAAAAAATGTTGCCATTTTCTTATAATACAAGGTTTCTAGTGATGGAAAATCCATATTCCCACCTTCAGATATTGCCAGTTTTTAAAATATTACCCATTTACCCAGGGTCTCGGTCACTTTATCATGCTTGTCTAACATGACTTTAACGTCGTGATTTTGGATGATAAAATTACTGCAGGTGAATAATTTTTTTCGTGTGTACTGCCAAAATGCACAGCAACATTTGAAAAAAAAAATTATGGAAATATCTCAATTTGTATATGCACAGGACCAATTATAAGCGCCCACAAAGCAGTAATGTTGCACATCGTAGCATGTTTTTGTCTATTTATGAAAATACAGCGTCATTGTATTGATATTGAATTTAATTTATTATCAGAAATCATACATAAATTTGATAATTGCATAGACATATTTGATTTCAACCAAAAAACAATACATAAACGTGATATTTCAAAGAGGGGTCCCAGGTAAAAAGGTATAAGGGGAGATAACTCGTATCATAAATGACCTATAAATATTGAACAAAGACTAAATTTCTCCTTGGCAACCCACCCTATCACCAAACAAAGAATGAAAACAAATTTAAAACATTAATTTTTTATGTAATGACTAGTATTAAAGGTTTAAATAGATATAAATTAGGCCTTTGTATTGCAATTTACAACAACATTTCAATATCAATATTTTTTTAAATACAGAAAACATTTTTTTCATTTTTAATAACTGTTATATAAATAATTTTTTTAAATGTTGCTGTAACAGTTGTGCAATAATTAATGCTTAAATAGTTAAAATATAAAATATAAAAAAATATAAAAACAGTTAAACAAAGTACTAAAATCAACAAATGGAAAAGTATTTACACATTTATTTATCTTTTGATATATTGTTTGGTTATCTTTTAAAGATATGAATCATGCCTGTGTATTATAATTAAAAACAAAATTTCAAAACTAGTTTAAAATACAGAAAACCCTTTGTTTTGTTAAAATAATAATTCAATTAAATCTGGACATAAAGTAGTTGAATATTATACATGTAGTTAGTACCGGTATGTAAAATACAGGTAAAACAAACAGTTAAACAAAATACTAAAATCAAAAGATGGAAAAGTATGTACATATTTATTCATCTTTATCTAGTGATATATTTTTTTAAAGGTTAAAATAGATATAAATCATGTCTGTGTATTGTAATTTAAAACATTTCAAAACTAGTAAAAGTGCTAGTAAAAAATGTTGACATATTCTTAGAACGGATGTTTTAGTGCATTTGGACACCACAATCTAGTCATTTTGTGCCAATTCACTTGCCATCAAATATACCAGCACTATTTATACTATAGAGTATAGAATAAATCGGCTACTCCCACACTTTGTCATTGAGGTCGCTGATAATGGGATTCAAACTCAAGTCCATTGATGACAGACCTTTTTGTAACCACTTGGCTATATAAATCCCTTCCCACCCACTAGTTGCCTATGTAGGCCTAAGATATAAAATAGATATAACAACAAGCCACAAGGACACAACAACTAGTACAAGTATGAAATAAATTTATCCTGAAGACTGAACTGTGGGTTCTCTTGTTAGGAATCGAACATAATCCTTGTAGCATCGTAGATGGTATCTAACTTCAACAGCAACACAGTCTTTATCTCTGATGTGCCTGAGAATGGTTTCATCTTCTTTCTTAATTGCTGCTTCTCTAAGTCGCCCTAAAAAGATATGGAAAATTGTAAATATCATGGATATCATAAACCAACTAGCAGTAGAATGCATATTCGTTTTCTGGTTACATATGCGTAAATTAAAAAAACCATAAAATTCTTCATGCAACAGTTTTTATGTGTATAATAGGCTTTGTATGGAGCAGCCTACTTTTAACAATGAACTAGACAACTTTTGGCAGACCTGGTAAATACATGTACATAACCCTGCGTGTTCGGATAGGCTACTCCCACACGTTTTCACTGAGATCGCAGAGAATGAGACTCGTACCCTCAACTATTGATGACAGACTGATAGATAACACCTATCGGCCACCCGACCACTCTCCCCAATAAACGCCTTTTACGACACGCTGAGGAGGGTCGATGGGCCTATTCCACTAGGTAACACTGGGCATAGCCAGGAAAGGAGGGTGGGGGGGACAATATTAATTCACAACGGTTGAACAAATAATAAAAACTTACCCCCATCTTTAATTTCTGCTAAAACCAGCTTATCAGAGACAGTCTTATTCTGACACCTGTAGAACAAAGGTACTTTTTTGCAGATAATGCCCAGAGGAGGAAAGACATGTCCTCGCAGGTGGACAGCTTGGGTGGTTGATGATTTAGTGGAGGCTGATCGCAAACCTTGTCTAGAGGTGGATTGACTCTCATCACTCGTTTGCTTCTCACCATACTGTAGCCTAATGCAACTCTTTTAGTAGCTCGTTCAATCTTTGTTCTGTCTGTGAATCTCGAATAACACTTGGAATGATAGCCATAAACCCATAGTCACATAGTGCATCATCTTTATTCCCTATAAATACAAACATACTGACTCCTAATTTTATGGACACATAAACAAAATAAGCAAAATAGAACCTGAGAGAAGAATTTAGGTGGCAACAAATATCCATAATAAAAATTACTTTTCTTTTATGAAAAACAATAAGATACTGCCACGTGTTTGCACTTGATTTGTGAAAAGACACTTAGACAATCTGGGGTTAATAAAATAAAACCAAAGACTAGCGTGAATGCTATCGATTTCAAAACAAACCTATCTCTATGATGAGTATGAACTAGGCCTATATAACGAGACTATACAATGTGAATGTCAACAAACATTATTATTTATCGTAACTTGCACACAGCAATGACAACAAACAAGAAATATTATATACGGACGTAAGCTCTCGTTGCGTTGTACAGTCCCGATCATTTGTGACGAGTACAGGTGTCTATAAAATTTAATCCGCCTACCATTTTGTGTTTCGCTGAAAAATAAAATGGCGACTCTACTTTCAATTTTAGTTTGATTTAGTTGATAAACTTACCATCAAATACATCTTTATATTGTTGGCACACTTTTAGCTCGTGTCTATCAAGATTTGTCCATTTTTTTAAAACATAAAACAACTTTATTCTAACTGGTATCTGTAAATTTAATCAGCTTTCCACATTATTCTTTGTCTACGCGGTGGATGAGGCACTTCATCGTCTAAAAGTAAACACGAACCCAGACTCACCTTTTGACCTGTGAACTTGAGGTCAAATTGGCTCTAGTGTGTTTTTGATTGGTTGTTTGTTTTAATGATATGCATCAGGTGTAAATAGTGGTTGATAAACTTCATGGCGCGAACAGAAACTTGCGACGACTCGTTTATAAAAACTGGGACATTTTAGAAGCGGGAAGGCGGCTTTTTATCCATATAAATTCACATTTTACTAATGTGTGACTTTACAACTAAACCCATTTTATAGAAATTTTTTGAAACGATAGCTACTGACAGACGACGGTCTAGTAGAACTGAAACATAGTAACTGTTTTTATTCAGCAATCGCACATTAGTAATAGACCTTCACCCCGAACACAATACCTTAATTCAAACAACCACGTGTCATAGAGACACATCGGGGTTTAATTATGCCAAATATAAATAATTCTTGTGGAATCCCTTTAAATTGAACAATGATATTTACCCAGACAACAAACTCCTCTAAAGGACAGAACAATGTATCTAATTATCACGTGATATTTACACGTATACAAACAATACCCCCTCTCAACAGGTGCGTGATATATTCCCCGCCTGGTATTAACCATGGGATGACATAATGTAAATATATTACACATGATATATCAATATATCTCTTAAATTATAAATTCTCATACAGAGTGTGTATATGCATATTTATATAACTTACATACACTTACCTGAATAAAATATATAGTTTAATATTTATAGTATTCATAGCCTATACAAGTATCATTGTCAAATATTGAGACTTAGTTTTTAAAGATATATTATGTAAAACCTAAATCTGCCTACTGCAAGTGTTTTTTTTATTTCATTTCAAATGTTCTAAACTCTGTTATTTAGACATTTATTCACATTACAAGCCTAAAATCAACTCCATAAACCATCGGAACAGGGGGGGGGGGGGGTAAATGAATTAAACACGGACGTTATCTAATGATTTAATTCAAAAATGGAGAATCGAAGCTACGGTAATAAACAATCTATACCACATCTTGTCAAAACTTCAAACATTGACAATTTGGCTCAGAATAAAGTAATTTGAATGAAATTTTCAACATGTTCATTCTTCATTATTGATTTTTGATCTATTATAACAAGAACGACCAGCTTTTTCTTAATCTTAATCTTACATAATGCATCTTTAAACATTAAATATGTATTCCCCGGTTTCATTAAAATACAGATCTATATTTCGTTTCGTTTTTTTTTAAAAATACTTTCGATGGCCTACCCTGCATGAAAATCTGACAAGCTGTACTAGGAGGTCGTGCCAGGGGTCATATGAATGGTTTTTGACCCCATGACGTCAGACATTGATTAATTAATCAACGTTGAATGGTTAGTGAGTCAGCACCTCACCCACTGAGCCACCGTGTATGTTGCCTCTTTAAACATAATGTATTTACTGTATTATTTGTCTTATTTGATAAATATCAAAGTCAATTATTGAAATATGAACATAGTAAACGATACTTTAATGGACTTGACTTTTATTATATTCTTAATTTTATATCCTCAGTTGTATGTGGTCAGATGTTTGGGTTTTTTATCTTTAGTATTTAAACCACTGGGCTTGTTATTCTCCCGGGTACCTTTAAACCCGATGGCCAGTTACTGATATAAGCTAATTAATCGGGGTTGTTCTGGTCGAAAACGCGATGGCCGAAATGTCCTGCGCTGGAACCCTTCAAAACATAAGGCTTATCTCAGATCAGTAATGGAGAATTTCCTGTAATAAGGATGTCTTAATCGGAATTTAAAGGAGCTAAATCGGTAACATTTGGGACCTAGAAATTGACACAAGTGGGTCGCAACGCATATAATACTGTAATATGAATGTATGTAAACTGATTTACATTCAATAGTTTCCGTTTTTACTCTTAATTTCAAATCAGTTATGTTCGGAAAATAAGCCAGCAGTGTCAATCGAATGCAAATTTCTAGCGTCTAGTTATTCCAGTCTACATGCGCCGTTTGATTTGGTGCAATGTTTCTTGCCTCGTTCCCCGAGTCTCTTGCTAGAACTGGGGCTGAAACGCATTATGGTACACGATTCGTGTACCAATGGTTGAAATATCTATTTTGTCTTAAATATTGGATATCAGAAGCCCGTCGTTTTCCAGTAAGATCACATCATCAATTTTGATTTTTAAGTCGACAAATAATTTGTGTTTTCAATGTTGAAGACTTTGGATGATATTGAGTTAGAGACCAAGCCACTTTAAACACAAAAATAAATTAAAGAACAAATTGTCGATATATTCATTTTGAATTATCTATTTCTGAACTATTATAACAAGAACGACCAGGTCTTTATCTAAATCTGACATAGTGCTTCTTTAAACACAAACTAAATCATAGAAGAATGACTTTACCTATCTGCTGTATTGGTGGAATAACTCCATCTGCTGAACCTAGAGAAGGCAAGTAAGCCATCTTTTCTCAAATTTTCACAAAATATGAATAACGTTCATGATGATTACTGCATGATACCACGAATTAAACAGTCACCTTTGTATAGATAGTAAACATTTAGGCCTACATAGATAATAATAATTACTCCACGTTAAAAAAATTAGTTTTCATACAACTATTCGTTGTGACTATCAACAAAATTGTCACCAAGAAGCTAACTTATTAAATGATTTATAGGTTGTAATAATTATAATGAATACGACGTCAATTAACATTTTTATTCGGTGGGGTATAATTTGGGAGCGAGTCACTGAACACAATACACCATACACGTCGAAAATTAAGGGTAAATTTAACAACAAACTTTAACTGTAAAACAAAACGTTAACTGTAAAATACTCACAAAAAGTTAACTATAAAATACACACCAAAAATTAACTGTAAAATACACATTGAACGTTAACTGTAAATACACAGCAAACGTTAACGGTAAATACACAGCAAACGTTAACGGTAAATTACACACCAAAAGTTAACTGCAATATACACACCAAACGTTAACTGTAAAATACACACCGAACGTTAACTGTACAATTAAAAACAATGATTATATTCTGCTTCAATTTTATTTCATAAATAAATCGTCATCCGGTTTTAACAAAGAAATGTGGCTCAACGTCCTACTGTTCGTTTTCGACGGGCGTTTACCACACAGTGTGCTGTGAGAGAAATTGTCCCATCTGAGGGACTATCAACACTATCCTCTACCAAGCCCGAGTCGAGCCAGACCCGTGTGTACATCATACTGTGAAGAAATACAAGAATATATTTTACAGTGTTTACTTCTGACTGAGTTTTTAACCAAACAATGAAACTATCTACATTATATGGTTATTGTTGTAAATTAAAGGATATAATGTTACAGTACACAATGCTAACTGCGTAACAATGCCATTACGCTTTAAACATAGATCCAAATTAGACCAAACATGTTTATATATCGTTTGTTATACTCAATTAACCCGTACATAGCAGTATGTTGCAAAAAAGTAATTGCGTGACAAACGAGGATATCTAAACGGATACAATACCTTAAATCAATGTCCAAATTTTTTAGGGAAGACCCCAGATTAAACGAAGGGCTGGGATAAGGATCCCCACAGATCAAGCCGTTTGGGCGCCCCATCTGTTGTTGTGTTAATCGTGTGGGTCATTATGAGGCGCATCACCATTTGGCGAGACGCCCATAATACCAATATCGTCGTGGGCGCCCAACCAATGCCACTCGACTGTATGTGGCGCCCATACTATTACGGACACGTTTGAGGGAGCCGATTTTTCCCTAAGGAGTAAAGGGCGTCTTTGGCGCCCATCAGGGGCGTCGAAATTTTCCAGGGGGCAGCTGCCCCCTTGCCCCCCCCCCCGCTATCTACGGGCCTGCATTGAAAGCTGTTGGGTCTAAAAATTAAGGCCAACTGCTAACCCTAACCCACAATCTCGTCAAAAATCACGCGACCTAGTCCTGTTCACATCTCGAAACCTTGACGAACTCTGCGATGGGCTCTGATTATTTAGACTTTTAACACTGAAAGGTATGTGTATGACAATGACAAGATGAAGGTTTGTTTGACGTGTCATATTGCCTGTATATTTCGTCCTGGGGAAATTAGGAAAGGGGGTTTAGAGTTCTACAGTTCTATCCGTTTCAAAATATGTGCGTTTTTACGGGTTAGAAAAAAAAACCCATCAAGTTATAAATAACAAAATTCTATTCCAAATTTGTGTCGATTTGTTACTAACTTGATTGCAATCTGTTTTACAGAGAATTACGAATTATCTCTGTCACAGATGACTGCCTTCAACACGTGCAATGACATCACGCGGCGTCAATCATTGGCTCAATGGCGCGTGCATTGTTTACATAAGACGTAACAGCTTCAGCAAAATGTTACCTTTTACTCATTTTAATACCCAAACTTTAAATAGGAAATACTTTTTAACTACAAATACATCAAACGTCTTTACTTATCAATTTTCTATTACATACACAAAATGTTTTAGAATTTAATTTGTCGAAAGAAAAAAGTTAATATTGGGGACTAATTAAGTTGCGTCGATGTCATCCTTATCAGTGACTGTAGTAGCCTCGCGGATATTCATTGCTAAACAGTCGGACTTGATTGTGGTCGACAGCCCAATATAAATAAAACACGCCAGTTGGTATAAGGGGGGTAACTCCACTTAGTAATCATTTGGATACAGCTCACCATCAAAAACCAAGTGCCAAAGTTATTTTGAGTTTTTCTCTCCATTTCCCCTTCCCCCTTTTGCACGACGATTTCTGTTGACTTTGTGGTGTAACATCGAATATACATGCTCTCTTAGGTATAGAGTCCCACTGATCCGACTCGGCTAATGAAGACGGGCTATGACTACGAGGGAAATTTTGCCGGCCAACTCTTAAATCAAATTTCACGTGCACGCCAACGTGTACACGGCGCCATTTGACCTGCATCACTGACAAGTAAAACCGTACCAGAATATTCCGAGGAACCTTTTCGTCCTGACGTGACCTTCCACCGCAACCGGCCAGATCTTCATGTAGTGTAGCAATCTGTTTTCACAGAGAATTACAAAAGTCTTCTAATATCTCTGTCTTGAGTCTTCAACATGTTCAATAACAGCACACGGCGTCAATTATTGGCTCAACGGCGCGTGCATTATTTACACAGGACATAACTGCTTCGGGGAGAATGATATCTTTTACTCACTTTAATACCCATTTACACTAAATAGTAAATATTTTTGTTACCTACAAATACTTCAGACGTCTTTATTTATATTTTTTAATACTTTAAAAAAAAATGTTTTAGAATTTCGTTTGTTGGGGGAAAAAAGTTAATATTGGGGACTCATTAAGTCGCATCGATGTCACCCTTATTAGTGATTGTAGCGGCCAAGCGGGAATATTCACTGCTGATCCATGTGGCAGTGTTGGCAATCGCAAATATAAAAAAAAGGGAAACGAAAAATAGATCTGTATTTTAATCAGATTGAAAACCAACTTATCTCCCTTTACACGTTTGCTGATTAACTTTGAGGGGGGTTGGGATGGCCTAGTGGTCTACAGTGCCGCGCTTCTACCTCTAGCCATACTCCGCGCAGTGTTGCGCTTGATTAGAGGTAATCCTACTACACACTGCTATTATGAGTGTATATTGTTGTTTTAAATTTTGATTGGTCATTAGTCCGTCTACCAACCAATCACTAGCTGCCCTACAAAAGCTTTACATTTAAAACGAGTGCCAATATTGGACTAAATATGTTTACATAACGTTATGTCATGGCTCACGATTTTATCATGCCTAATTAATCCGTGCATAGCAGAATACTGCAGTAAAACTGATTGCGTGACAAACGAGGCTATCAAGTCGAATGAAATGTAAACAATACTGTTTGGAAACGAATATAATTTCATCGTTTTTAATACCTTAAATCACTGTCCAAAGTTTTAGGGAAGACCCAGATTAAACGAAGGACTGTCATGTTGCTGTACTTAAGTGATAGCTTTCATTGAACGGAAAGAATAGACACACTCGACCGCATAAGTTCAAGAAACAGACGCTATTCCAGCAATGGCCAGAGAGGGATTTCTCGGGCCATTGCTTCAGGAATATGCCTCTAGCTGGCCGGTCACCTCTGGCTTGCGGCTGTGGTTTCGATCCCTGGTGTGGGCGTTTCCTCCCACTGCTAAAGACCCCTACGCGCAAGCGAATTATTGAAATAAAATTAAACCATATGTTAGTCCCGAAATGACCTAGTTTGTTAAACCCCATTTCTCTCTCTCTATCTCTGGTGAACTTGGTTTAATGTTCGATTCCACGATACTGAAATCACCGACAATATTTCACTATTCGCACGAGTCGTACCAGCCATTCTTTACGAGTTCCAAGTTGTTACTAATAGCAACTAGAATTTCAAGGCACTTCAATTAGGGAAAATAACCAAATGTCTGTAATTATAATTTATTTGGTATCTTATTACGGTAACCATATTTCAATAATTAAATTTGTGGCGGGTGTCGCGTACCAGGTGTTCGATCCCTGCATCGCCCTAGAAACTTCATCCAGATTTTCCGGCGTGATTTGGCGGAGGGCCTGACAAGGACAGCTGTCTAGTCGCACGGATGGAACGAAAACCTGAGGTCCCGTGTTCACGTTGGCGTCCACGTAAAAGATCTCTTGACAGTTGTTATTCGATATATGAGTAGGCCGTAGCGCCACTGTCCGGAAAAAATTGCCTTCATAGCACGCTGTCTGGCTTGGCGGAGCGATCCTTTCTTTGCTGAAAAGATTTCCGGGATTACGCGTGCTGCTTGCAAAATAGGCCCACTTCCGGTACGAACAAGTGATTTGTTTCGCATTCAGGCTCCGGCCCTCAATTTAAACCGGCGCCGGGGGATATGGCAGAATGCATTAAAATGATTTCTATTTTGCAAAATTTCTCGACCTCCGCCCCCACCACCCCCGAAAAAGGGCCCTCAAAATATTATAGCCTCCGCCATGATAAACCTTAAAACGCCCCTGTTAATGAGTAGTCAGTAGTAACCTTCTGTTAGCTGCCAATAAAATTCTAAATATTTTTAATACTACTTTGTAGAACTCTGTGACAGACCTCGTCAGTACCGGATCTAGGGGAGGCAAAGTAAGTGGGACAAATGCCCCCCCCCACATTTAGCCCCCCCCCCCCAACAATTCTGGGTCATACTAATATTTTATACCGCACAGAGTCAACAATATCTTGGCTGCGAGGGGGCGAGGATTGTGGTCCTGGGCAGTAAGGGATATTGGGGACCTGGGACTGGGGTAGGTCAACGAATTCTAAACGTCATTGAAATCGCTAAGTAAATTGTCTCAGATGCACTGAAATTGATCATAGTTTAAAAAAAAACACCCCAGGCAGCCAATGAGGCGGGGTACATGCTAGTACGACCCGCGTTCAGTACGAACAATTCAAACAATCAACAATGGGGCCCCGCACAGTTGGTATGTCCCCCCCCCCCCCTCCCGAACAAGGTTAATCCGGCACTGGAACTCGTTCAAACTGATCCCGCAGTGAATATTCGCTTGGCCGCTACAATCACTGATAAGCATGACATCGACGAGGCTTAATGAGAAAGGCATATTAACTTTTTTACTCCGACAAATTAAATTCTCAAACATTTTTTTGAGGTAAAAGAAAAATAAATAAAGACGTTTAAAGTATTTGTAGTTAAAAAAGATTTCCTATTTAGTGTAAATTGGTATTAAAATGAGTAAAATGCATCATTTTGCCCGAAGCAGTTAGGTGTTAAGTAAACATTGCACGAGCCGTTGAGCCAATGATTACGAGGCGTGCAGTCAACGCACGTGTTTGGGACAGGCATCCGTTACAGAGATAATTCGTAAGTAATTCTCTGTGAAACAGATTGGAACTCGTTATCTAAAGCTCACCACTACAGTAAATCTAGCCCGGTCGCTATTACCACTGAACAAGGATAAAATATACTATTACTGTCTAATCGCTGCCAATAGAATTTTTGAAATTATTTAAAAAGTAAAATTCGTTGGATGAGTGTCGTCGTTGTCAATTCTCGGGGTTTTTTCTTAGCGAGTTTCCTCCTTTTTTATTGCAATAACTTGACACTTTTCACGGATACTTTGCATAGACATGGCGTCTTCGAAATCCATACTTCTTCGACCTAAATAACTTGCCAAATTTGCTTTCCGTTATCTTTGCATTTTTATATTGACACATTTGGTATGGGGGTTTAATAAGAAGACGCTATAGTATCGCTGACCGAATCTAGTAATTAAAAAATCAAAATATAATGCCAGGCGATGGTTGATAAAATTCTTTACCGCCACAAGAAACTCGTTAAACCCAGAGGTTGTTAATTGGAGTTGCCTCCCTTTAATCAGAAATCGATCAGCAAATTGACTGCCGGCGTATAATGTCAGGTTGATGATGGCGACAGGCAATAAAGATCGAAAATCCTCGCGGAAAACTTCGACTTTTTACTTTGTTCAATATTCAACATCCTTTCTTGATCGAATAAAGTGTTTGCTTGTCTCGATGGCGCACGACATACACGTCAAGTCGTGCTTGTTAACAAATAACGCGGGGGAATCGAATGAATTTGGACTGTACCCGTCTATAACACAAGAAACAGGCACCGTTAGGAGTTTTGAGAGCCACGTACTTCCGTTCTGTTGTGTAATATAATGGGTATGTAGTATCAAATATGAAATCATTTGGTTTTTTGTGGGTTTTGTACACCGTGTTGTTTTTACGTTGTTTTCGTTTTAAACAAGATGGCAGCACGTCACTGTGTGATATAGCTGCTATCCGTTTAAACTTAAAACACGACCTCTTGTTTTAACACTGTTTATAAAGAGTGATGCAGAAATTCACAAACTTGTTCACCAAGTCGGCAGATAAATCGATTAATATGGTATGAAATTAACAGCGGTGTTCTATAATTATTTGAAGTGAATTTATAAAACGGTGCGATAATTTAAAATGAGTTATGTTTTACGATGATATTGTTAAAGTTGTATTTATCATCAAATAAGATAAAAATAGAAATTGGCGATTCCAGTGTAAAAGACAGTAAAAAATATTCATTATTTATTCTGTTTATATGAAATGTGTAATTATGAGCGTTTTGTTAGTTGGGGTGATGAACTTCAATGTTATAATCGGGTTCCGGTGTGAGCCGCAAATCACTTGATTTTTTAAAAGAATTTCTCGGAGGATAGCCCCGCCCCAAAACCTCATATCCGGCATTCGACACGGCAAACAGAAATGGTTTAAATTAATTCATTTTTTTAAAATATTTGACTCTCAGTTGAAAATACTAAAGACAAGTGAACAATATTGAGTACTATCTTCTCAAGATAGGATACAACAGTCCTGGGGCCTATTTCACGAAATTTTAACTAAGATAAGATCCCAATTTTAGTAATTTGATTGGATAATATTAGATTGATTTTAGTGCTTAGCCAATCAAAATTGAAGTATCTACTAAAATTGGATTTTATCTTAAGTTAAAATTTCGTGAAACAGGGCCCTGAATTTCATGTTGTATTTCTTCCGGAACAATAACGGCCTAATATGAAATGAGTTTAATGCCTTACTTTTCTGCACGGCCGTTTGGTGTGAGTGTGCAGAAATAAAATATATATCATGATACGCCAATTGGGGTTTAAATAACCAGCAAATATTTTAATTATGGTTCTGTTGTTGCTATGGTTATCTGTTTATTCCATGAAATATTCAATGCATAAGAGTTGAAATTAGGAAGTAAATTAATAAAACATCACGGAATATGTATATTAATTTAAAATTACCGATTGTCTATTTTCTTCAGAATTTTTGTAGGCCTAACATTTGCGCACTGTGCGATTTTTTTTTATGTAATTGTATGTGTTATTATGGCGATTATCTGTGTGAACTCATTTAGATTAGAAGTATCACCAGGCCATTTCAACGGTCTTATAAAACACCAACAAACCATGCATTTCTGGAACGATGCGTTCAACAATGGTCTAACATTCGAAGGATGCGACCTTTCATGTAACTTTTTGTGACATTCTGGCGATTTTCGTTTGTCACAGTACAAATGTGCAATCCAAATTCGTTTTAACTGTGTAAACTTCAAATATAGATTAGAGATGGTATCAGGTGTTCTTAACCATGAGCAGACGATTTATAGCCATTTTATAAAGCCAAAAAACAAACGATCAATAGGATGAAAAATGCTTTTAGTTTCAAAGTTCACAGCGTATAAATGTATAAGAGATTGGTAATTTTAGATATAATGAAAAAAAGCGAGTAGAATTCAAGTGGACTGATTGGGGTAGAAGAACTCTAATCTCAGTATAAAGTGTTATTTGTTCACTAACACTGATACTTCAAGGACCATACTGTTGTCTTTCAACTGTTGGGGAGGGATTGTAGATAATTTAACATTAAAACAACGAATATTCTTCAATCTCTGCTCCTATGAGATGATGGTCATACATTTTCTGATAAATGTCTTTAAGAAAATGTGTTGACCGCAATCCCACTAATCTGAAAATGAAATAAAACCCTCGTCGAGGACCCGTGTGGGTTTTTTCTGGGTTTGTTAAGTTTCTAGAAGATTGTAATGTTTTATGATGTCGAGTGTTTGTGAAGACACAGATGGTCGTCGGGAATATTGAACATATCTTCTTCTCATAGAAAACACGACTAGCTTTATCCACAAACTTCTCGGTTGCTGAATAATCGGATTTGGTTTCCATTCTTTTGACAAAATCCAAGGATAAAATTTCTTCTGAATTCTCTGATAACAGATGATAAGCTAATCCAAAACGACCATTGTTTTAACAGTAAACCTATTTCTATATTTTTATAATAAAATATTTTAGGACTTCAAATCTCCTTCCTTTTATTCCTGATTATTACATTAGTTGTTCTCAAATCTACGCTAAAATCTAAAACAGATAGACGATTTTTTTTTGAAAAAAAGGAACCCAAAGAATGCGTATCTGATACAAAATTAACCCTCGGCGTGGTCGTTATTTCGGTCCGCATAAAAATTGCAAGTTTTTACGCCACCCGATTTAACGTTAACGTTGCCGCTTGTTAGATATTGAAGATTTTTTTTATATATATTAAAATATCTCTGCGTTGTATGTTTTAATAATATTTCCATTTTATCTGATTACGATTCCTTGTAAAAAATAAACCGGAAATATGCAAGATGATACATTGAGTAGGGAAACAAATTTGAAGGGACAAAAAATGTTAAATAACGAATTATAGGTCGTTTGAGATTTGAAATTTATCTGAAGTTAATTGAAATATTATTTGGAAACTGAAAGTAGTTAAAGGGGGATTATGTAAGATTTAGATAAAGAGCTGGCGGTTCTCGTTATTATAGTTAGAAGATAGATAACGCAAAGTAATGAATATATTGAAAATTTCATTCAAATTACGTGATATTGAGCGAATATATCAATGGGTGTAGTTTTGACAAGATGTATGCATTGATCGTAACCACCGTACTGATCATTCGAGTCTTGGCCTCGCATCTCCATTTTTAAATTAAATCATTAAATGGCCGAACCGTTCGAATCTACTTAAAATCATCAATATCTGATTAATAATTTTTATGCCATTTAAGGCATAAAGAAAGACCTACAATAGACAGATTTGGCTCTTATATAATGCATGCTTAATTTAAAGACTTTAGACAAATTCACGGTAGCGTCATGAAAGTTTACAACAGTGATGTCATCGACAGGATCTACTCGAAGAGCCGGAGCTTGCTCATTTTGCAATCTATCCATGTATTGGTTTTATAGGAGGTCCTTTGGAGTTTTAATAAAAGAGACGGGTTAGCAGATCCATCGGGCTATTTAGGAGTGGCCATAGCCCCCAACCGTCTCCCTTACAATCCCAACAGACACACGCTCACACAATCTGAGATGCATCTACCGTTCTCTTTCATTTTTTTAATGGTTCGTTTATATTGTCTCCCCGCATTACCAATATGGGTTGTATTTGAGGTTTAAGATGTTTCAGCACGACAGTGGGAAGAGGCTTGAAAGGACACAATTGACATGGGCGCAGAGCGAAGCATGCTGAAAATTGTTTATGTGGTGCTATTTGTTACCCAGATACTAATTTAAACAGACGTGAATTAATAGAGCAAAACCATATTATTTCCCGGGCATCAGATCATATCGAGACTGTTTCCGGACAATGTTCAATGTTCGTCGCCATTTTTTTCTATTGTTTACAATCCGCTAAAAAAAACACGGATATAAACGACTAACCACGTGACCTTATAAAATCTGTATAAATTTGATTAAGAGAAAATTTGTTCTAATCCTAACTTACCAAGTCACCACACCCGTCGAAACTAATGGGTGGGGCTGTCACTTTGGGGGCTGTCAGTTTACCGAGCCAAAAAAGGCTTCCAGGGCTTGTCCCGGAACAATTTATAAACTAATGAACACATAAATTTGCAAATTATTCCGACGGCCTTGTTAGTTGATCATGTGACTGATATCGTGCACGTGTTATTGTTCGTGCATGTTAGTATGATTTCTATTAAAATTTGCCACGAATCTTTATACTATGAGGTATCAAGGAACACGCAACTCTTGTCTTTTCTCTCCAAGTTAAATCTACACAAATTAGCTGTCTGCTTTGACGCTGATGTAGTTTGCTAGTTGGACGTCCCCGGGTCCAGTTTTTAACGAGTTCTGAGATCGTGTTGACGTCCCTGAACGCATGTATCGTATGGCCTGTTTCTTGTGCGTGTCTTATTTCATCTGTCCCAACATATTGTGCCGTGAACATGGTTAAATATTTAGTCTAGCTTTACCAGTCCTTTTTAGAATATTCCAATCGGGATTGAAACACTGGAACTGTTGTCAATGCTTTTGACAAAAAAACAAAAGAAAAAACAAATCGCATTTGAAAATATTTTGAATGTATTACGTCAACCCTAAAATATACCAAAACTAGTGGGTAATTAAGTTATCCTTAAACATGTTACATTCGGGGTTCCAAAGAGAATTTTTATTGTCAGTGCGCATGACAGAAATATTACAATTGAAAATATTATTATGCTCAATCCAACAATATCTCTCAAATTCGCCTTCAAATATAAATAATTGATTAGACATGTATTCAATGCTAACCCTATAATCAACTCTCTAGGTCATCGGGTGCTTGTGATTTACAACGGATTAAAACAGGATTGCTACGTAATAATGTAATTATTTTTTTAAAAAATTATTATTTGTAACGGTAGCAGTGGCAGTGAAGAGTATACTGTTTTCAAACGGCAATGACGAGGCTCAGAGTGATATTTTCAACATATTTCCGAATTTTTTAGAACTATTATAGCAAGAACGACCAGCTCTTTATCTAAATCATACATAATGCATCTTTAATTTAGAACTGAATTGTGCACTTGATTTCATGTGATTGGACAAGCTCTGTAGGTAGGATAAACCTTTGGTTTTGATAGACTAACCGGAAGTCTGTTTGTTTGCTAATTATAGTTTCAGTATTGGTTAACTATATGTCGACATTGGAAATAATATCGGTTATACCTCCAACATTAGCAGCATCAATAGATGTTAAATTGTCAACGAAGTCTGGTTGTCATTCAACTAAATAAATCAACATATAAAATCCATGGAAATCGACTATTTCATCTCATCCTACTCATGTGGGGGGGGGGGGAGAGATGGCCTAGTGGCCTAGAGTGCCGCGCTTCGACCTCTAGCTGGCCGGTCGCCTCTGGCTTGCGGCTGTGGTTTCGGTCCCTGGTGTGAGCGTATGTGGCATGGAGATAGGGGCGCCATCTCAACCTCGTGGGTTTCCTCCGGGCACTCCGGTTTCCTCCTACTGCTAAAGACCCCTACGCGCAAGTGAATTATTGAAATAAAATTAAACCATATGTTAGTCCCGAAATGACCTGGTTTGTGTCGAGTGGACGTTAAACCCCATCTCTCTCTCTCTCTCTATCTCCTACTCATGAATATTCTGCTCTTGTGAGTAAAGCAAAAGAGGGTCTCATCAACTGAATAAACGAAACTAAAATAGGTAGTCGCAACGCTCCAGACCACCGATTTTTATTATTTAGTCTTTTAAAAATTCAAAACATATTTATGCGCATATCATTTTGACTGTCAGCTATCTCCACACAATTTTAAATTAATCTAGCAACCACGGCGTTAATGATATTCTTCTTCTGCAGTTTCTTTTACCACCAGTCTCATATCACTCAATGAGCTTACTTTTCTGTCTGTTATGTTCTTCTATTTCATCTGTTACAAGCCAAACTTCAGTCTGTATTAATTTGCCGATATAGATCTACTCCATCCGTCAATAAATATTCAACAGCCATTTTAACATTTTGATAATCAAACTGGATTATTAAAAAAATTGACGACGGAACTTTATCGTTAAATAGTTTTAGGGAAGTAATATTTTGATAAAGAAGCCTTGCGTTGTAGTTATAATAATATAGTTTTTATTTCAGTTTTTAGTAAAATTTAATGGGGCAGAAAACGCAATGATTAAAAAATATTATAACGAAAAATGAACAGCTGGACACGGTGTATGAGTTCCAGGGATATTTTTTGTATAAAAATTAGCCACAGAAAATGATTTTCCCCAAACTTGTATTTTATTCGTGTGTTCATCAATATAAAAGAATAAAAATTATGTTAAAACTTTTTAAACATATATTTATGAGAAAAAACAAGCATAATTTGAGATGTTTTAAGGGGTTTTTTTTATTATTTGAAGATATGACATAATAAAAGTTATAATCGTAATTATTGGTCATCTTCGTCAACGTCAAAAATCATCTTCGCCTGGCTGATCACAGAAGTCACTAGGTTTTTGTGGATCTTTGTATCAAAGATAGAAAAAAAAGACGGAGAAAAAAAAATCCTTTTCAATTTAGTCGCGGTTTTAATTTTATTTTTTTGGCATTTAGTGTCTCTCATAAAAATATAATTTAAAAAAATGAATTCTCCGTGAAATTATCAGATACTGGAAGATTATTCTTTTTTTCTTAATTCACGTATTCATAATATCGGTTTTCAAGGGCCTCGTGCAAAGAAATCGTAGCTTGCTGAAGTGCGTTTTTTCAAGATGCGTTTGCGCTTCTATACCTTGACTGGAATTGATGTCGGGCTTAACGTCTGCATTCACCTAGTGTGATATCGCAGACAAGTCGTTATTTCCGCTTAAAACGACATTATCAACGTCAATAAATTGATTCACAAAATAACCTTAGAATAAATAGTTGAAAATACTGTCACTGGTCCACTACAAGTCCGGAGCTGTACAGCGTAGCGAATGCTTACGACAGACTTACAATGTTCGTGCGTTGGCTAGCCTGGAGGTCGGGTCTGCGATCCATGCATGCACGAGAAATTTCATTCGCTGTTTCCGGTGTGGTTTCCCCTGGTCAATGATGCGCCACGTATGGGACGAAAAACCGAGGTCCCTTGTATATATTAGCGTGCACGTAAAAGATCCCTTGACAGTTGGAATTCGATACAAGAGTAGGCCGTAGTGCCGCTGCCTGGGCAAAGTTTCCCCCAGGAAGCTGCAGGCATATGCCTGTATTTATTAGCCCAGTCGGCGAAGAACAGTAGGATGTTAAACACCCATTTTATTGGACTAGCGGTCTACATGTCACTATTGAAATAGCACTAATAGCGAGTCTACTGATAATGTCGAATTCATAGTTCACAATAGTGAGACGTTCTTCATTCTTACACTGAAAAAAAACTTGTGTTGAAACAACACAAACTTGTGTTGTTTTCAACACAAGTTGGGTGTTACTATTTAACAACACAAACTTGTGTTGAAACAACACAAACTTGTGTTAAATGTCGAAACAACACAAGACTTGTGTTAAAATTGATCAAACAACACAAGACTTGTGTTAAAATTGATCAAACAACACAAACTTGTGTTGAAACTTGTGTGAAAATCTACACAATACTTGTGTTAAAATTTCTAAAACTTGTGTTGGAATTTCTGAAACTTGTGTTGAAATTTTTGAAACTTGTGTTGAAATTTTTGAAACTTGTGTTGAAATTTCTGAAACTTGTGTTGTAATTTCTGAAACTTGTGTTGAAATTTCTGAAACTTGTGTTGTTTCATACAAACTTGTGTATAACCACCAACAGACCCCTCCTTTATTCTCTTTTAACTGTAATATTTGATAAATGACATGACAACAATTTTGTTCATAAAATTATTCTTTATTCATAAAATTATTATTTATTCAAAAATTATTATTTATTCAAAAATTATTTATTTATTCAAAAATTATCATTTATTCATAAAATTATTATTATTTTATAAAATTATTATTATTTATAAAATTATTATTTATTCATAAAATTATTATTTATTTATAAAATTATTCTTTATTCATAAAAATTTTATTTATTCTTAAAAGTATCATATATTCATAAAATTATCATATATTCATAAAATTATTATTTATTCATAAATTATCATATATTCAAAAAACTATATGAACAATTAAATTAATGCCAGATCAAAACTAAACAGACATTTCGATGGATAATAAAAACAAAGAAAATCAAAAATCCCCCCCCCCCAACAGAAATATAAATAAATAAAAAATAAACAAATCATAAAATAAGCATAGCTATTTAAATTGAAAAAAAAACTCATAACAAGCACTGAGACATTTGGAATACTAATAAACAAAGTTACTTCCAATGCTAATAAAATTGTGTTATATAATAACAATTTATTCCCACCCCCACCAAAAGTTTTTTTTTAAAGAAATGATAATTTAAACGCTATCTCCAAAATATTCCTGCACCATGCCCCCTTAAAATAGGATTTACCTTCATTGTATATCTAAATTAAATAACAATCAAAACAAGCATTAAAGACATAAATTATGCACAAAAACTGAAAAACTACTTACAAATGAAATATAAAAGGCACGTACAACCAGGGATTCGAAACCACACCAGATTGGCAGGCCAAGTGATACAGCGCACGCACGCTAACCATTCGGCCATCCACTCCCACCCCAACCCCAACCACAAAGAAAAGTGGGATGTTAAACCCTTTTTCAGCTTTTAAAGAGAAAGAGAGAGAAATGGGGTTTAATGTCCACTCGACAGTTATTTCAGGACTAACATATAATTAGCTTGCACGTAGGGGTCTTTAGTAGCAACAGGAAAAGGGAAGACCCGGAGAAAACCGACAAGGTTGGTCATGCGACCCTACTCATTATCATGAACACAAGGGGAATTGAAACTATGTTAGTTGACTCAATGACGGACCTTATGATACAGCATACACGTCCTATCCCCCCTTCATTTAATAAGCAAGGGAAAGTCACCATAATCTACCTGAGTGCTCTATATAATACTTTATGATTGACGACCAAATTCTGAGTGATTTTTACAGTCTATATTTTACACAAATTTCTGGAGAGAATTACAATATAATTGTTTTTGCAAAGGATATTTAACATTAAAAACAAAAATAAAATATTTGAATAACAGACCAAATGCAACAGATAACCTATTAGCTTTTATAATCACTACATTCTTTTTCAAAATTTAAAATAATTTGATGGCTTAATATTCAAAAGGTATATGGTCGACATCTCTTGTTGCTGGAACCACGCATCAAATCCTCTCCAGTCTGAAAAAAAAAAAATTATACATTATTATAGCAGGCAATAAATATACTTTCTATGGTTCAGAATGTTTAAATAACTCATTTTGCCTCATGTGGGGTCTCTATTTTGTTTCAACTTTGCATAATACTTATTGTGCCTTTTTAAGTTACAGACCTAGGCTGATTATTATGTCTCAATGGGTAAGAAGCCAGAACAAAACTCTTGAAAAAATGACAATATAAATGAGTTTATTGTTTTACTGTTTTGCTCCTAAACTCGGTGAATGAAGACGGGCATACACCATACAGTGTGCTATGAGGGAAATTTTGCCCTGCATGCCAACCTGGATGATTTCTTTCGGCCAATGCAGAGATCGAACACCTGATCTCCAGGCTAGAGAGTCAGTGTCTTACCCACATGATCCCCAGCTCCACTAAGACAAGTGTGAATACAGTATTGTATACAGTAATATAATATGATATTATTTATATTTTACAAATTTGTGCATTTGAAGGCTTTATAATATACTAGAATTGAATAGTTACCCACCAAGAACAAGCTGCTCTTTCATCATTTATTCAGCTATTTTTTCTTCCATTTTTTAATTTCTCTTGTTGTATGATCTTTTTCTAGGTGATTTTCATATGCATCCATTATTAAAACTGAAAAAATAAATACATAACATGTAATTAACAATTAAAGATCCTTTACCATATACAAAACTGTGTGGGGGATCACGTGGCTAAGATGCTGGCTTGCTAGCCTGTAGGTCAGGTGTTCGATCCCTGCATTGACCGAGAAAGTTAATTCAGTGGTGCATGGTTTCGATGCCAAGGAGCCGGGTCGCCTATCATTTAGGACTATGGCCTCAACGTTTGTCTCCAGTAGGTGACATTTCGGACATGGGTGGGTGACATTTCAGAGACAGAGAGAGAAATGGGGTTTAACGTCCACCCAACACAAATAAGGTCATTTCAGGACTAACATATGGTTCAACTTTATTTCAACAATTCGCTTGCGCATAGGGGTCTTTAGCAGTGGGAGGAAACCAGAGTGCCCAGAGGTTGTGAAGGAGATGACATTTCAGACTGTCAAATCAATTTATAAGAACCCAAAAACAATTCTTAAAAAAAAGCAGGTAAAATTTACCGCTTACCATCAATATACAGCACCTTGATCATGCATACAGCAAAGTCTCCAATTTTGAATGTTTACGAAAAGAATGTTTTATTTATTTCTTTTTATATATGTACTATGTTATGTATATAAAAAAAAGTTGCTGATGAATTTATCAGAAGTAGGGCAATTCAAAACAGTCTTCAGACGGAGTGCGAAAATTTGGCAAGTAAATCCGAAAAGTCATCATACCGAGTCCAACAGATCGTCAGTGTTGAGTCCGAAATGACGCTGGACAAAATGTTGTGCTATCGTCTGTCCAACTTCTTGAATTTTCTGTGGGTTTTATGGCAAGCGAATTATTCATATTAAATTTAACCATACCTTAGTTAGTCCCAAAATGACCTAGAGTTAGAGCCAGTAAGTAGATAAGGATCAATCCTACAACAATTCTAGGTTCATGCAGAATTAATATTGCACAACAAACCAATTTTGAATACATGTAGAATGAGGCAATAAAACGGAAGTCAGCTACGCGTTGTAGTTGATTACCGGTAGCATATGCATGTAGGAGTTGGACTAGGCCTACTTGATTCGGCAAATACAAGTATATATAGGCCTTGTCAAGCCTTGTTTACATGTATGTGAATCCCCCCCCTCTCTCTGTTGCATATAAATACTTAATGTGGGATTGTGTCTTCACATACACTAATAATTGTAGGACATTGGTAAAAAAAAAAAGAAGAAGAAAATATAAATTGTAAAAAGTTAAATGAAATTCAAATTGTTACCTGTTTTTCTTCTATAGGCCTATGGTAAATTCTCAATAATTGCTTAAAAACTGGAAGGTGGAAAGAGTCAAATAGCAGCATTGACTGAAAAATAAAATGAAAATAAAAAGAAACTTCCAAAGACTCATTCTAAATTCTATCATTTTCATTGACTGAATCAGTGAACTAATTACACAGAGTCAGAGGTTGGACGGATTGTGTGGAAAATGTCTGCTTATTTGATTAGAGAGGGTCTTTTTTTAAAAACATAAATTAGATTAGGCCTACATTTCAACAAACACAAAAGTGTAAAAAGTTATTTTCTAGTCCGTCCCTGGGTTTAAGTCTACTCTAGCCAAAATGTTTTTATATATAAAAAAAAAACATGGCCGCCGTCAATCAAAATCCAATCCAACCGCCCTAGATATTATTTTAAAACAGATTCTTACCTACTGGCTCAAGTCGAGTCGTTTCTGGTTTAATGTGATTCTGTAACATCGTGGCGCCGAACAACTAATGTTCATTAAGCAGAGTTCAGAAAAATGAGACAGATTCAACAATATCATGCTGAAATATTTTTTCACTAACCCCGCCATTGTAAATGACAAATTGTCACCGCGCATGCGCGAATTTCCGTCTGATCAGTAATCTACGCGCGCGAAGTGAATTACTGCGATGATAATCCGCTTAATCTTAATCGGTATTCACCATGGATCACTGCCTTAGTATTATTAGTCATTTTAATGAATTTTGCGA
Organism: Patella depressa; assembly: GCA_948474765.1. NCBI lineage: Eukaryota > Metazoa > Mollusca > Gastropoda > Patellidae > Patella > Patella depressa. Next base: position 11,635,611 of record OX419720.1, read on the forward strand.
CGGATAGTTTTTTGATACAAGTACGCGCAAGGCGATACGGAAAGAACATACTAATACACAAAGAAACAAAATCGATGCTAAAGAAATAAATAGGTCCTACATGACATTTTATATATATATTATATATATATATATATATATAAATATTTACAAACCTGCGGTCTTGTATTCTCTGTGGTGACCATTATATCACTGCTCAAAAATCATTTCAGCACGCTGTTAATGGTAAATGTTTGTGTGTGAAATCGCTTTATTTAACGTCCGCTTCCACCGAGGTGATATTGCAGACAAAATGTATCCTAGAGTAGTTGTTTTTATTAACAAATTACATTAAGAAAGAGTTTTACCCACTGTCAACGCGTTTGGAGTCAATTGTTAAAATCACATCGGAATGCTCACCAGGCAGTCAGTCCTTTGATCTACCAGTTTATTGGGCCAATAAAAAAATCAACAACTTTATTTTAACTACAGACATCTAAACACCAATTAACATTCAAGACTGTCTGCCTATATTGTCTGCGTAAAAAAAATATACCCATCTTATAACTTGTGGACCCCAAAATTAATACTTTGTATGGAGTTAAATTTTTAAAATTAAAAACACAAAATATTTATTGACGATAGTATACACATTACTTGTGTTAACTTTAAGACAAAAACACGAGATTTTATAAATCAACACAAGTTTGTGTTAAAGCATTAAAAAGAACACAAGTTTGTGTTGATGCAATGCAAAACAACACAAGTTTGTGTTGATGCAATGCAAAACAACACAAGTTTGTGTAGATTGATTTTAACACAAGTACTTGTGTTGTGATCCAACACAAGTTTTTTTCAGTGTAACCAAACGCTTCTCCATTAATTTTAAATATTTAGAATTTCTTTTTTTTAATAACTCGAACTCGCTTCGAACATGACAATAAAGGTTATTTTCGTGAAATTTGATCATGTGACAGATTGGTGTGAAAATGTTTATTGCTCTTGTTGTTATCTATAATGATGAGAAACCGTTAATATTCTCCATTTTAACAAATTACATGTATCTCCCCATGACAGTCACGTGTTAAAGGGCGCCATGTGCAAAGCGCGTGGAAATATTCTGCTTGCCATGTTGATTTGTTCGCAAGTATGTGTTAATATTCTAGCAGAAAGAACGTGATTCCAGTATGTTTCGCATTTCGAATTTCAAATTGTCTATAAATATTAAACCTGCTCTAGAAGAAAACAATTTAAAAGTATCCGCACAAACTGACTTGCTGTCTGTAACTGGTCTATATTCAAACGACCAACAATCTGCGATTCCCACAATCCAATGTTTGTTTTACGTCTACGCGAATCAGTGACGTAAGCAAAACTTCCGAAATCAGGTGAATGTTGGCCAGAGATTGCCAGCTAGGTGCTGGGGGGGGGGGATCTTTGGCGAAACATTTATATTATTGAATTCGACGCACCGTCAAAGCAATTCAATTCTTTCTTTGCCCCAAAATCATGGCGGTTTAAATCCTGATATTACGTTCGATCGTTAACGGCCCTATTACGTTCGACTGTAAGCGGAGACGCAGCAACATCCTGAATTATATTGAAGTAGACTTGGATGTTATCTCTACCTCTTTATACTATAACTAATGACCTTTGACACGGACCATGATATATCGAAATTAATATCCCAATATTCTCCTTTATTCACGAAAGATGCAGACTCACCACGCGCTATTTTGAATCTTTTATCCCCAAAATACATACAGGCTTATTAATTCATATTTCGTGTTTGGTCGAGAGTTTTAATAGCCAGAAACCAAATTAATGTTGCCCAGCCTTTTACCAGAATACCTCCATAAATCACCATTAGGGAATCCCATTGTAGCAAAAATGATTTATGGCCTGGAGATCTGCTCCCGCCAAAAATATCTCACTAAAATTGGTCAAAAATCTGGTATTTAGTAATAAATTAGGCGCCTAGGATGTTTTAGGGGAGAGAAATGACTGGAAGTTTTTACGCTAATGATTCTAGTCTCCCCGCGACCTCTCGAGAAGAACAGGATATACACCATATATTTAAATTAAAACAAGAAATATCCCCGGGACATATTTTAAAATATAATACATACTACGAGAATTTGGGAGACAGACTTACTAGGTTATAAAGATGAATGTAATATAGGTTTTTAATGATGTAAATGAAATGAAAGGAAATAAATTAAAGGCCCTGCTTTTCTGCACAGACTAGTCTAATGAAGTCGGGAATTTTAATGGTGGACATCTCTCATGCAATGACACAGAAAGGAATATGACGGAGTAGAATGCAATGACATATGGAAAGGAATATGATGGGGTAGAATGCAATGACATAGAAAGGAACGGAATATTACGGAGTAGAATGCAATGACATATGGAAAGGAATATGACGGGGTAGAATGCAATGACGTAGAAAGGAATATGACGGAGTAGAATGCAATGGTATAGAAATGAATAGAACGGGGTAGAATGCAATGATACAGTGAGGACAATGCGGGGCGGGGGGAGAAAGGAATAATAAGTACGCGTTAGAATGGAATGACATATGCAACGGAATATGACGGGGTAAAATGGAACGACATGGAAAGGAATATGACGGGATACATTGGAAAGATATAAGAAGGATTGTGTGGGATAGAAAGGAATCAAAAGGAATATGACGTGGAAGAATGAAAGGACTATGACGGGGTAGAAAAGAATGGTAAGGAGTAAGAATCACCATCTTCGACTGTAAAATTAGGTGTTTGAAACTTAAACTCTCTGTTCGTTAATTCCTTGTAAACTTCACTATGTCAAAGTCCGAAGGATTATCAGTCCAAAGAGGTTAATTTTCATTCAGATGAACTGGAAATGAACTGGAAATGTGTCTACATCCGGCATCTACTGTGCAATACATACTAAACTCGGGCTGTCTGTCCGCACTTAGTTCCACTTGTGAACAGACACTAAGCTAGTTGACCGACATTTTAAGTCCTAAATCGACAATCTTAGTTGTAAACACAAAGTATACTTCGAGAATTTTGTTGATCATTTATTCTACTTCCATTTACTAAAATTGAACAGGTCTTTGTGAGTGTGGCACAAGTGAAACAGAATAAAAAGACGTAGATGGATCTCTTGTTGTTAAAACCTTTTGATTGACCGCTTTTTAATCCGATGACTCCATAAAGCCAGGAGATTCACTACAGTTGATATTTTGTTTTTTATTTTCTAACGTAAATGATAAATGATCAATTCGATTACATTTTAATTGTGAAAACAATGATATGCCCCAGGACTAAATACCCAAAAATATAAACAATCAATTCGATTACATTGTGAAAACATTTTGATATTCTCCGAAATAATTCTGCAGGTTAATTATCCCGTATTGTTTAATGGCTATAAGTAATTGTTAATACATATTTTGTGTATATGGTTTCATAAGATTTTATTCCTATATCGGTGAGTTTACTTATTATATTTAAATGGTTTCCTTATAGATTTGATATAGTATAGATATTTTTGTTTTTCAAAATAATTGTTTTAAAATTAATATGGCAGTAGGAATTCTCTCGCGTCTTTATTGTTATCTTACAACTTGACCAGAGTTCAATATGTCATATTATGTTACATAATATATTTTACGTGTATCACCTATGGTACACAAGTTATCAAATAATATCCATGGAGGGTTAACTTTACCTATTGTGATGTTTAAATGGTCTTACAACTATCTCTTGTTCAAGGTGTTAATCTTTTAAATTTATCTATAATCACCTAAACATGTTTAATTTAGTTCCAAGTAAACTTCTGTTCTGATGATAAGATTTGCTTTATATACGACGGAAGACATACGGTCAGTATTCTTACTGTGTCAGTCGTATAATAAACACTTAACCTTCATCAGCGTATGTAATTTATTTGGAACTGTATATTATTTTTAGGTGAGTTAATATTTCGTATTAGTTATAAGTTGCATGTACTATTCTTTTGTTTTTAAGTTTACTAATTTTATATTAAGCATAGGGTAATTAGCTGTTACTTTTTTGTATATAAAACTTCTGTTTATTCTTTTCATCATCATTTGCTTGAAAACGTTTGAGAAAACTGAATTCCATAATATAATTTTGTGCTTATTACTTGTGTCAATTGCTAAATGCCACTCAAAGAAAAAAGATTACTTCTCCACAGTTGATATTTTGATTTTAATTTTTTAAATAATTAATTTGGAAAAACTTGATATTTTCCGAAACGAAACATACAAACGAGATAATGTTGCCAATTACTGGTGTCTAAAGGTAAAAGATGTCCAATTTAAACTTCGTATTTCATTGATCAAACAAGTCCATGATTTATTGTACCGGGTGTGTCATTGGGTTGGTTTTACTCTGATAACACTCGAGCTCGATCGCTTCATAAAACTATTATCTTCATATTTATTTAATTCTATTATCAGGACTCACCACTTGGCACCAAGCATAATTTTCCCAGAATTGAGATATCAGAAAGCCAGTGTCAAAGAGGCAGGTATAATTCACATTGCGGTTCGGTTTGTAAAATTAAATATGATATTATGATTATTATTCGTATTGTTGGCAACTCGTTCGCCATTTTTACTGGTATTCAGCTGTCAGGTCTATTAATAGAATAAAAATACAAAAACGTGTAAAGAAAACGCGGGAGATAATATCAGTAATACCTCGTATTGTCAGATGCGAAACAATGGCGTTAAATAATGTTTTTTCACTCGGCCAATTATCTGTATATTGCCCAGGGCTTAGACAGCTATCCTGACGTCATATTGCCTTCCATCGATTTTTAAGTAAATAAAAATGACGGTTGCTTTATACAAATATTTTGTGCAAATTGCAGGTAACTTGTCGCGTCTTCGCTCCATTGATTGTGAGAGGTTCGCGTCAATCTTGAAGAACCCACGAACATAACAAGTAATCTGTTAGTTTTAGCCAAGTGCTGTTCCTCCAACAACAACTAAAGCCGTAACAGAATGCCAAACGTTTCTCATTAAAACATATTTTTTCAATTTGTGTTTTAAGACCTGCCATAATCCACAGAGTCCACTGACTAAAGCCCTGTAGTTTCTTAGTTTACACAGAGCCACGAACAAACAAAATACATTTCATTATTTGGTTTTACGTGTTGACATATCAAAAATAATTATATGATAGTCAACAATAACCAGTACACACAAGCGTGTTTATTTCCTTTATTTTATGATAATATTTACTCGTGAGACTGGTTGACCTTTGGTTTACAATTATCTTTAATAGCTAGATGTAATATTATTGTGATATGGCGGGAATCAGGTTCTGCAGTAAGAATTAGATTGGAGTCTCATTAAAGCAATCAACTTGGTGGGTTTTCTCCGGGTCCTCCGGTTTACTCCCACTACTAAATATAAAAATGAACCATATGTTAGTCCCTTATGTTAAACCTCATCTCGTAAAATCTATTCTCGGTGACGTCAAATCTGTTCTTGAGGATGTCAACTCCATCACAATTTCTATTCTAGAGGATACCAACTCTATTCTAGATGACGCCATGTCTATTCTACATGACACAGTGTCTATTCTATATGACACAATGTCTATTCTAGGGAACACAATGTCTATTCTATATGGCACAATGTCTATTCTAGAGGACACCAACTCTATTCTAGATGACATCATGTCGACTCTAGATGACATCACAAGTATTCTAGACCCCATCTCGATTCTAGACGACATCATCTTGATTCTAGATAACACCATGTCTACCTAACATCAACTCTATTCTAGATAACATCATCTCGATTCTAGGTGGATTCTCTCTTATAAATCTCGATTCTAGATGCATTCTCTATTCTAGATGGCATCATCTCTATTCAAGATATGACATCATCTCTAAGGTCTGCCATTGAGTCAAGTGGTGTGATAATGTGTTGGTCGTCTGCCCATCCTCCTGGGTTGTCCACTGGTTCTAGAGGACCTCCCCCCCCCCACACACACACACACTTCCAAAGAAACCCTTTAACATTAATCCGAATGTTAGTCTGAAAATGACCCAGTTTGTGTTTAGTTTACCTAAGCACCCCCAAACTATTGTTCTGTCTCTCTTTCTCTTGCTCACTCTATCTGTAGAATAGGGGAGAGGGTGACTTGCGGTCTATATCGTACGGTCTCTGGCGTGATTTCGATTCACCTGTTGTACGATTCGTGGGTCTTCTCCGGGTCTTCGGGTTTCCTCCCACTGCTAAAGACTCCTACGCGCAGCGGATTATTGAAATAGAATTGAACCATGTGTTAGTCCCAAAATGACCAATAGTTTGTGTTGAGTGGGCGTGAACATCCCCCCTCTCTCTCTCTCTCTCTCTCTCTTTCTGTCTTACTCTCTAGAATAACATGATAGTTAGCTAACAGCAGGGGCGGATCCAGACGGGGGGTTTGGGGGGTCCATCCCCCTCCCCCTGCTCAGCTACATAAAAAAATAATGCCTTGCATCAATGAAATTACATCACAAAGTGATCCTACATCAGTACAAAAATGATTTCTCTGTTTGAAAAGCTCAATTTGTATGTATGCCTATGTAATTTGGAGACGATGATGGCAGATTTCCGTAACAGAAACCTAGCAAACCCCCTCCTGCAAAAATTCTTGGATCCGCCCCTGAACAGACGAATTAATACAGGAACGTGTGGACAGGAAGAGATGAAAGAAGAAGTTGGGAACGAGAGATAACACGGGTTAATGGATTACCATAACAAAACCACCACAAGACTAACAGTCGATCTTCTCATTGACAACACGTGAGTATATTTGAGGGAAAGATGAAAACAATCTGACAATCTGACGTGTTGGCTATTTGTACCGAACGTAGTCCTAAAGCACGGTCTGAATTCGATATTTTGTCAAATGAAACATCTATCAATACGCTGATCAAACTGGAGTCGGGGAAGACGAAACGATTTCAAGTTTTATCAATAGTTTAAAGGCCAGCGATTGAAACGAAACGACACGTAGAAATCCCGACACTCCGTCAAGATACAACTGTAAGATCAATTCCAATACTGCCTGACCAAACCCCTTTATTGACGACCGAGTCTTCAGTCCTGATCGTCCTGTCAAGATTAAACTGTTGGATCAATGCTCTACAACTTGACCAAACGACGCTTTTTCTATATTGGTTGTCTGTTGGAGTCCGGGGGGGGGGGGGGGGGGGGCTAGTGGTCTAGAGTGCCGCTGGTCGGTCACCTCTGGCTTGCTTCTGTGGTTTCGATCACAGGTGTGAGCGTATGTGGCATGGAGATAGGGGCGCCTTCTCAACCTCGTGGGTTTCCTCCGGGCACTCCGGTTTCCTCCCACTGATAAAGACACCTACGCGCAAGCGAATTATTGAAATAAAATTAAAACCAAATGTTAGTCCCGAAATGACCTAGATTGCGTCGAGTGGACGTTAAACCCCATTTCTCTCTCTCTCTCTCTCTCTCTCTCTCTCTCTCTCTCTCTCTCGGGGTCCGAATTGTCGTTTTGTGTTCTACTAATGTTTCACTGTATACTGCATTCGGTACATAGAGAACTATCTACTTTAGACTAGAGAATGGATCTCTGTCCCGAAAGGCCGCCATATCCAAACAATTAGTACGCTGTTTTGTAATGCGACTCTATATACTCCGTTACACATCTGCAATTCACACAAAGCTAAACAATACTTCTCAATTTCATAAACTAGTAGAGGAAGAAACACTTTTCAAAATTCTCAAAGTACAATGTATAGTTTTCGACTAAAATTGTCGGTTTTGGAATTAAAATGTCCGTCAACTAGCTGAGTGTCTGTTTTCAAGCGTAACTAATTGTAGACAGACAGCGTAAGTTTAGTATGTGTATACTGCTGTAATGTCCAATCCTCGGATGTACGGCCATTAAATCGTTTGACAATTAGAATTTTCAACATCTTCCAATGGCCTGTTGGATTTGCACAGATTGTCAAACGTAAAAAAATGTTCTTAGTCTGTCGGATTACACGTCTTTTGCACGGGTCATATTGTTGCACCTGGAAATGGTTCTGTCATCTTGTTCCGGTTGTTGTTCGTAGAATTGGTTCTGTTAACTTGCTCGGGTTAAGTTTATCGTATTTCTTACTCTGTCGGGTTAATAATTGTGTCTCTCAGAATTAGTCATCCCTCAGGCGCATGACCTGTCGGATTGCCCAGAAATTTAATCGTAGAACTTGTTCTACCGGCTTTCTCGGGTTGTTCACGTAGACCGGGTTCTTACTCTGTCGGATTAATAATTGTGTCTGTCGGACAAATGGTCTGTCTGAGTCGTCTGTCAGACTAGTCGTCTGTCAGATGCGTCGTCTGTCGGATTGCTCAGATTGTTAATAGTGTAAACGCACACGGAAAGGCGTACACGGAAAACGGGCCTTACTCAGTCGGACTACTCGTGGCGTGTAGGATTTATCGGAATTTTAAATGTACAACGTAAGGTTCTTACTCCGATCGAGAAATTCTAAAAAAAGAATTCAGGAATAATTCTGTTCTGTTATTCTTTTAGGTTTTTTCTTTAATTTCCTGTTTATGCCATCGCTTTACTTGTTACCTTTGATACCGTTCCACTACATTTTGTGGATGGTATGAAGCTGGTTGATCGGAACTAATCGGTTATTTTCAGTTTGTAATTTTTCTAGTATATTGATGAACTAATACTTTCTATTTGCAACCACGTTATGTGTTGTTAAATTATTCGACGAATTTTTAGCGAGAGGTCGACGTTTTTCAATGGATTTTGTGTGGCTTTATTCAGCCTTACAAAGGCATGGAATCATCTCAAGGCCGGATTAAGACCCTTAAGCTGCATTTCCTTTAATACGGATCCAGTCCGGCTCCGGTCCAGCTGCAGACATGACACACGGCAGGTTGTGTATCCTTATATACGGGTTTTCAAGCGGAAAGGGCTCTCTTTTCAACATGGCACGTGTAAGAAAGGACGAAAATTGGAATTTCCCTACCTATTTTTACGTTTTGCCGTGTGGAATACCAAAACTGTGTTTTCTTATGTGCGGTATGTGTGTTTACGACACGGTTCCGCATGCGTTTCCGCACCGAACGCGACATGGTCCTTTTCGAAAAACAACACCGGACGCCGCATAGAGAACCGTATCCGCACCCGCACATAAGGAAACACTCTTACTAAAATTCTATGAAAGTGTTTTTTTCCGTATCCGCAACCGAACCGGGGCCGGACCGGATCCGTACTAAAGGAATTGCAGATTTAGTGACCAAAAACACTGATCAAAAGATTATCGTAGCCCATATATATATACATGATACATGTAGCTTCAACACTTCAACTAGGGTCCATTGTGAATCGGTCACCGGGGTGAAATCCTCTGTGGATGGTCCATTGTAAATCTGGCACTGGTTGGGCCGCATTTTACGATAAGGCAAGCTCGTGTTTATTTTGTTAAAACGTTATTCCAGGGCTACTACAGTAACTAAATCAATACCGAATAAAACAATAGTTAACCAATATGAAGTTCGTTATTAACATTGGAATATCAGGAAGTATTAGATTATAATAAATTGTTATGGGCGGAACCAAGAAGTAGCCGCTAAAAGATGTCTACCTGAAGCAAAAATAACACGTGTTAACACAAACTAAGTCTTATTTTCATACCAACATTGACAACCATCTATGATAAAGTTTTCCATCGATTCGTGCCAAAGTTTTAAAAGAATTTTAGAACAATAGAAAATACACCGTATAGTGATTAGCCACACTGTTCCAAAGACAAAAAAAAAAGAAAAAAAGATTTCTATATGGAGATGAACATGTCGTTATGTAAATATCAATATCGTTCAACTGAACAGCCAGTAGGCATTCTTAGTTTTATAGAAAACAAGCGATGGGTTCGATAATTCTTTAATTTGCTGTCGGATAGTTAATGAAAGAAGTACACCTTGAAATGTGGACGTAGATACTATACGTATATAACTACCTCGTATCTCTATCGACTTTTAAACAAGAACAATCCATTCTACCTGAGAACATGAACAACTGTTCTTGTTAAAACAGGTAGATTTCTATAGATGATGCTGTCCGTCAAATTGATCTCGCTGTTGGCTGTTCAACGTCTTCTCGCTAAACTAAACAATATCCCCCAGTTACTCTTTATCTCCATCCACTAAAAGAGAATCTTAAATGTTTATTTTCATAAATTCTAAATGGGATGACAGCAACAGAAAAAAAAATGTGAAATAAAAGAATGAGAGATATCGATATTATAAAATGGACTTGAGGTGGTTGTTGTAATGTTATCAAGTAGTAGAAATGTCTGAACAATAAAATACCTCTTGATGTATTATTCACCTAGTTTACACGACAGTCCCAACTTTAATTTTCATCTGAAACAGTATGTCATAAACATTATTTCATAAACAATGGATTATTAGCAATATGTCATAAACAGTAGTTGTAAAACAGTATTTCATAAACAGTTGTTTTAATGAACAATATATCATAAACAGTATTCACAAACACAATGTCATAAACATAAACACGATGTCATAAACATAAGCACAATGTCATAAACATAAACAAAATGTCATAAACATAAGCACAATGTCATAAACATAAACAGAATGTCATAAACAATATTTCATAAACAATATGTTATAAACAATATTTTATATCTACAATTTTATATATACAATTTCAAATATACAATTTTATAAACAGTGTATTTTATAAAGAATATTAATTTTCATAGACAATTTTTTATAAACAAAACCCAGTGGTAATTCTTGTAATTCATTTATGTAGACATTTACTTAAAAAGTGTTTCAACGGATTGTTGGAAATGTGCAGATTTTTGCGTGTTTTTTTTTCCTTTTTCTACTTTTATTCATTTATATGGAATATTCTATGGATTAAAAAAAGCAACAACCACTAAACAGTTTTGTGCTTTGTATATATTATAAAACAATTGAAAATATCGTAAATATGCAAACATGTAGCTATAAACAAAATAAATGAATATTATATATTCAAAATTCACAGCAATGCTGCTGTTTACAAATGTAACGATTGCCTTCACTGACCCGATCCAAGCAGGTTAGCAGGACAAACATTTTCTTATAAATTAAATAATTTTAATATGACGTTTTAAAATACACAGCGATACTGTTTTCTGTGAATTTGACTATTGAATTCATTTATTTTTTAATTCTAGTTATAGCGGTCTTGGCTTTATGATACCCGACAGTGATATATCGTTGTTTTAGCGATATTGTGAAGAAAATATTTTTAGTAACGTTTATGAAATCATTTGAGATATCATAAATATTTCTTTATAATTACTGCAACAGTCTTTCAGTTTTTGGTTCTTTTTGTATCAATCGATTAAATTTTTAAAACCAAAATGTTTTTGTTTTTTTTTTTATATTTCCGTCTTGAATTTAATATATTTTTTTTTATATTTTACGTCTGATGAATAATATTCTTCAACAATTAATATAAATATATAACCGAATTCTGTGAAATATTAGTGATACAATGTATTAGGTTCCATCATAATTATACATAACTACTAAAGTATATATTTTATATTTCACATCTATCAAATAAATAAATAAACTGCTAGTAATAAATAAATGATCTGTAATAAATAACATTAACCTGAATTATTTGTATATATTTGTATATGTCTGTATATATTGATCTCCTAATCCTTGTTTTACTGTATTAGCTTAATAACGTTGAGAGAACACTCTTCGAAACGTCGCCTAAATAAATTAAGTAGCTGTTATTTCATAAGTATGTGTTTTTGTGTTTTGCTTTATCCAGTTACTAAATGCCTCTAAAAGATTACTAAAGTATATATTTTATATTTCACATCTATCAAATAAAAAAACAAACTGCTAGTAATAAATAAATGATCTGTAATAAATAACATTAACCTGAATTATTTGAAAGATTTGTGAGTAATATTAGGTTTCGTTGTAAACTATCAATGACCGTATTTAAATATTGATAGGGAACTAGAAGTATCAGCTTAAAACTGTATTATACCTCCATATGTTGGCGATAATCGTATTATGATCCTGTATTGAATACGCACTTGGCTTATAAAACTTTCATATTATGAGCAAGACTTTTGACCCTTTTATAGGTCACCTGGCCTTATATTTAAGCCTGGGGGCGACGAAGCCTGGGTATAGAGAATTTCAATAGAGTATTTAGAAGGTATAATATCAATATTGTACTAGTGATTTCAATCTATTTGTTAGCTTTGAGAACATGCGGTGGTCAATGGGGTCGAGTCTCTTTTAAAAGGCCAATTTTATGTTGGTCTCTTTTTAATAAGGACGACGGATGAATGACGTAGAGTCGCGTGCCACAGGTCCGCACGTGCCACCTGCGTTCTACAAAGGAATGTTTTAATCCACGCCTGTGACCAATCGCCGGTTAATAAAAATATTTTTATTTGGATAGCTCGAGGGTTAATATGATAAACACCATCAATATGTTTTGTTCGCGTCCACCTTTAGTACTCCATTCATCTTTATATCTCGGTCCCCTGCTAATCAGCCCCTCGTCAGATTAAACTAAGGTTACATCAATTTAAATTTCTGGTATTCGGGAACCTCTAAAAAATTCTACCTCTTAATTTTTTCAGAGGAAAAAATAATTTAATCACAAAGCGTACTAGTTGCTCTTCTCAAACGCTTTTACTTCCAAATATTGAAATTTTGAAATTTAACAAAACATCACACGTTGAATTGAATGGGATATTTATTGATGAAGAGCCCGAAGAACTTAAAATTAAATTATTTGGCCTAACCATCGCCATTCTATTTTCATTCAATCTTAAATGGCGATTTATTACTTTTTGATATTTTCTTAATTTTACTCCATGTCTAAAGAACAAGTTATTCGAATTGACGGCAAAGTCTTTGATTTTTTGTGATAGTGTTTTTATTATTTTGTGTTAAGTACGGAATGGGGTTATTTTATGCTTTAAGTATAGATTGAGCAGTCCTTTGGTTTTTGGAGTGTTTGTGTCGTGTTCCAGCGAAGTTTAATAATGATCAAAGAGTTAATAGTATAAAGAGAGAGAGAATGGGGTTTAACATCCACTCGACACAAACTAGGTCATTTCGGGACTAACATATGGTTTAATTTTATTTCAATAATTCGCTTGCGCGTATTGGTCTTTATCAGTTTGAGGAAACCGAAGTGCCCGGAGGAAACCCACGAGGTTGAGAAGGCACCCCTATCTCCATGCCACATACGCTCACACCAAGGATGACCGGCCAGCTAGAGGTCGACGCGCGGCTTTCTAGACCACTAGGCCACCCCAACCCTCCTTAATAGTTTAAGACCCTGGCTTTAAAAAAAAATCAACACGAAAAACAAACAAACCACGAAGATATCTTTCAAGTAGAGACACGCCATTATTTGATTAATACGCGTAATGCTCGATTTGATCAAAATGGTTTTGTATCACTACTTTAAAAAAGTATAAAAATGATCAGTCTAATGTCGTACGTATATAAAACTGTTAAAACGGAATAGTAGAGCAGAACGTATATTATACGTTATTTTAAAGGCCCAATCAATACCACTCTTGTTGTAACTGAATATTATGCCCCAATCTTTATTCTGGTCAACAAATTGTATAATTTACAATATTCCAATTAATTGATGATACAAATTTCATCTTAACACAACTAATTTAAAAAATTGGAAAAATTCAACTAAATGATTTTAAAGGGTAAACGTAAACCATTCCGACTCTCCATTTGTTAATAACTGTAACCAGTCCGACGCCCCAATGGTAAATGACTGTAACTAGTCCGACGCTTAACCTATTAATAACTGTAACCAGTCGAGCGCCCAACTTGTTAATAACTGTAACCAGTTGGACGCTCCACTTGTTAATGGCCGTAACTTGTCCGACGCTAAACTTAATGGCCGAAACCAGTCGGGCACCCTACTTGTTAGAGAGAGACGCATCAGAGAAGTTCACCCACCCCCATTTCATTTCATTTCTCAACTCATAGGTGACCCGGTCGTTTTTATATCGTCTGACAGAGGGTGCCATATGTCACGAAGCTTTCAATTCAGCATATCTTTGTAATTACATGAGCTGGACGGAAACCAACCATATTTGGACTGATTTTCCTTTCAAGATACTACAAGGGTTGCGCCCCTCAAGTGACGAACATAAGTTGAAACGGGTTAAAGAGAGGTGTTTATGTCGGACTAACAAAATGTTCGGGGGCTATTCCGGGGTTTGCGGGTTCGATCTCGTCGGGATTTACCAGCGTGGTTTGCCCTTGTCAGTGATGCAAGACGGAGGACTTGACAAGGACAGCTACCTAGTCGTTCGGATGGGACCAAAAACCAAGGTTCCGTGAACACATTGAAGTGCACGCTAAAACTCCATTGGCCATTGGAATCCGATAGAAGATTAGGTCATAGCGTCGCTGCCCGGGCAAAATTTCACTCATATAACACACTGTATGACGTATGCCCGTATTCATAACCCACTAGGAGTAGAACAGTAGGACGTTAAAGCCCATTTCATTTTAACGACGATTCATTTCACAGCCGTTTGGCAAGAGATCCAATATATGTGACACACCTTGCCTCACTAACATAGGCAACCAGATGTTTTACAGTAAATTAAGAAACAATTTTCAATTCACAATTTTCACAAAATAATTCAATAGTAATTCATTGGTAATAAACTGTTTTCAAATCATTCAAATCCTATAGAATGAACTAGTAACGCAGCTTTTTATATCTGTTAGATTAAGTTCTATATAGAAAATACAAACCATAAAATATATAGCGATACAAATTGGCGCATTGCAAACACCGAACGTCATGGACATAAATCTATTTCAAGTCTAAATTAATTTTCTTTAAAGATATGAATTAAATTTAATATTTGAAGGGGAAAGATTTACAAATTACAAGGTTGTTTGCGCTTTCGAGTATTTCAGTTGAAAGGGGATAGAGGTAGGCGGATTAACAACAAAACACGATGAATTAAATCTGAGAGCAGCTGGGATTTAGATTCTATAACTCAGATAGAATACGGTTTAAGGACTGACCCTCGTTATGCCGAGGTGAAACGGTGCATTTTATATATCAAAGGTGCTTGTATCCAGTTTCCATCAACAAAGTCGGTCCTTTGATGTTTTTGTTTTGTGATTGTCGTTAAGCAAGTCAGATGAATTTACATGTAACACACTAACTAAATATGATATCTTTTTGTTTCCTGGAAAACTCTTGAAATATACAAAGTCGCCATCTTTTCAGGAGAGTCACGGCTTGAAAACATGTGTTTCATTTCTGGGCAACAAATCACGTGACACGCCTATCGTATTCAACCCAAGGCCTCTATAATACAACAACATATTTTATATGCAGTTTTTACTTCGACAAGCCAGGTATTTAGACAGCAAACAGCTCGCTTACTTACAAAATAAACCTGGCTTCCTGTCTAACCTGCAGCCCGGGAGCTTTCTTGAATTTCTGGCCTGTATTGTAGATTTTATACAAAAGGAGAATAACGGCACGTTCTTGTCGAATATCGCCCGCGCGTGCCTTGTCTCGTGCCACGTGCCTACTGCCCTTCTCACTAAAAGAAGCTTGCGCCGCGAATAAAAACCATCCGCGTTTTCAATTAGTTCTTGAACAATAGTACCAAGCAATGGGGTTATATTGAATAGAGCAGCAATAAGATTGTATTGTCTGTATACCTGTATGGAAATCTTGTCAAAAGGGGTCATTTGGTTGAAAGCAACGCATGGTTGATAAATCGCCCAATTTTATATTCACCTTCATAATTTGACCTTTTCACAAATTACAGGATTCACGTGAGAGAATCGTTACGATTGAAATATTAAATATAAAGGAGATTGAAAACATCCAATTTTCGTTTTTCTCCTGAATACAAACACTAATATTTCACCCCACTGAAAAAAAATGTATCAATGCATTTGGAAGTTTTGTATAGTGGGTATTGTTCAAGAGTCAATTAAAATACCCAGTCGAAGTTGAAGTCGACTTAAACCCCATAATAACTGTCATTTGTTCATTTTCATCCGCCTAATTTAAACATTTTAAACATGTTTTTTTTTTATTCATTCAAAAAAATAAAATTAGTTACCATGGTGCATTGACATTACGCTGCTGTTGTTAGCGGTTTGATGATTTTGAAGAATATCGTAAAAATCATCAATGGATTCCACACTTTAATGTGATTTTTTTCTTCTTTTTTTTATATTATAAAGCGGAAAATACAAATTGACATAATATATTTATTTCAATTTTTAAATAGTTACATTTACTGAGAGAAAATTAATATTATTGAATTTCTTGAATGAAAACAAGGGGGGGGGTAGCAGGAAAAGGCTTGCTTATTTCCACCAACCATATGTAGCTTATATTTTATATTGAAGATACATGATGTAAGAGCTAAAGCTGCATATTTCAAGTCTTTCTTTTGGCTACAAATGCTATGTATAAACTATTAATTAGATATTCACCCACGTGACAAGTCTGTAATCAAGTCTCTAGAACATCAAACAGTGGTAATGTTGCGCAGAATAAAGTAATAAAGATGAAATTTTCAATATATTCAATATAGTTTTATACTGTTTTAGCAAGAACAACGATTTCTTTATCTAAATCTTACATCTTTAGCTGATGAACTGAAATGAAAATGAATTTGAAATGGGGTTTAACGTCCTACTCTTCTACACCTAACCTGGAAGACGGGCATACGCCATACAGTGTGCTATGAGGGACATTTTGCCCGGGCAGCGGCTTTAACTGATGACATAGGAAATGGATTTTACTGATTAAAAGGGCACTTTTCGGGATTTAAGAAATTAAAATAATAGAAGGGTAGATATTTCATATAAGGTTTGGAGTTGAACATCCAGTCGACACAATTATTTATTTGATTGTTGAGGTTCGTGTAGGAAACGGGACTAGTGCTTGTTGGGTTGACAAGGAAAAGTTTGGCTATAACTGAGGTCGATTCATGGCACATTGGCATGCACGTGAAAGCATCTTGACAGGCGGAGGAATAGGCGGGAACGACGCTATTCGGGTGTATAAATTCTCCTGACTGGCATTGCACTCGTAACCAGGTGTTAGTCTCAAAATGACCAAATGATTGTGTTGACCAGACGCTAAAGTCTGTTCGTTTCTGGTAGTTAATTACTCGTTTGAATGCCCCCCCTCCTCGACCAATAACAACTGATTTGTTGCCAGATTAAATACCAAACAAGCATTTGTAATCAATTTTGGTTATTGATAAAAATTGTCATCCTCATGGGTTAATGTGTGACTTTATTCGGGTTGTTTTGATTAAATCAAGATTTCTTGATTCGTATGTATCTATACCAATAAGAGAGAGAGAGAGAGAGAGACAGAGAGAGAGAGACAGAGATAGAGAGATAGAGAGAGAGAGAGATGGGATTTAATGCACACTTGCACACTTGTCCACTTGACACAAACTAGGTCATTTCGGGACTAACATATGGTTTAATTTTATTTCAATAATTCGCTTGCGCGTAGGTCGCTTGCGCGTAGGGGTCTTTAGCAGTGGGAGGAAACCGGAGGACCCGGAGAAAACCCACGACGTTGCACACACCCCCCCCCCTCCCATATATCAATAGGGTTGCTGCTATATATGAAAGAATACGACCTTCGAGGAGCTACTGTAAACGCGACGGGATGCAAATATATAAACAGTTAAAGATACCTCATACAAGCATTAGAGACAGGGATTGTCCTTCTTGCTATAAAAGTTCAAAAATAGATAATGGAAATGGATATACTGAAATTCTAAATCAAATTACTTTATTCTGCGAAAAGTTATGAGTCTTTGAAGTTTTGACAAGATGTAGCTTAGATTGTTTATAATCGCAATAACTGTATTTGACAATCAAGACTAAGGCTCGATTATCTAGTTAGTCTTTTAACTTTTGAATTTTATTAAAATATATTTTTTTCAAGTTATTTAGGCTTGTGTCATGTTAATTAATGTTAATAAATAATAATTTGAAGCCAAATGTTGGTTTTCTTTTAATGGGCCAATCCGGATAACTTTTTGGGGAATAAAACTGCTTAATTTTGTGTTAAAATCCCTTAAAACCCATTACCTAAGGCCGACCAGCTAACCCGACATTTGTGATACGCTTGTAAATAACTTAAACCTGAACGTCTTTATCTGGAAATGGAGACCGTTGTATTATACAGTATCTAGATAAAACCAGACTTTTTTCTATGAAAATAATATGTAGGTGAAATTTAGCTTTTGTTATCATGTACAGTACATGGATCATTCACTGTATAGACCTATCAAGAAACGGGAATCGATTATCAGGTCACCCAATGAAAAAATTGACCCGAAATCTTAAAAGGGTTACGTGTCCGGATAAGCAGTGTTGACGTTCACGTCCCAACGACTCAATATTTTGAGCTGAAATTTTGAGACAAGGTAAATAAACCCTGCCTCTATATTTTGGTCCACAAATTCCATAAATACTCGGACTTTAATTTTTGAGACTCTGTTCTTATCGGGATAATCCCTTTAAAGCAAGTGCAATAGGTTGACTTGGCTATTGCATTTTGTATCTTTGATGTGTTTGATTTGTTAAAAATATCAAAACAATTAAACTGTGAAAATATGTTTGGTGCGATATTAAATGATATGTATTTTATTAAAATATTTTTGACAAGTTATTTATTAAAGCGACATAGAGTAAAGCTGTGGGTCAGAGATCTGTTGTATATCCCAGTATTTATTAACATATAAAATTAATCAAATATTGATGTATACTGAATGTTGCTAATAATATATTCATGTTGAATTTTTCAAGGGTTATGGTAACATATTTTCCAATAAATTACTACTTTCATTTTATTTGTATGTATTGTGTTACCTGTGGTTGATATATACCTATTGAACAGGTGCCCGTATTGTTTATTATAGATTATACATCAGTGTATCCATTACCTGTCATAATATACACTTGATTGACAGGGGATCTGACATGTAGCGATTGTTGTTTAACACGTTTTTAACCTGTTTGTCGATCTGTTTATATAATATATTAATCCGGTATTTCAATATAACTATACCCCCCAATAACCCGGACACCTAAGTGCGACGTATCAGTTGCCCAACAGTCCATTGCTTCATAGTTCGATAGAACTGCGAGAGAGACGTATCAGTCCAGCACCTCATAGTTCGACAGAACTGTGAGAGCGACGTAACAGTCCAGCGCATCATGGCTCGACAGAACAGTGAGAGCGACGTATCAGTCCAGCGCCTCATAGTTCGACAGAACTGTGAGAGCGACGTAACAGCCCAGCGCCTCATGGCTCGACAGAACAGTGAGAGCGACGTATCAGTCCAGCGCCTCATAGTTTGACAGAACCTAAATGATTCAACAGAACAGTGAGTGCAACGTATCAGTTGTCCAACAGCCCAGCCCCTCAAGAGTTGGGTAACTCAGTTTGTGTTATAACTATACACTCCAATGATCAGCCACCTCGATAATCCGTTACTACGATGGCTCGTATGCGCGATGTCTAAATTATTGTCCAACAGTACAGCACCTCATAGTTCGAGAGCACAATGGGTGTAATGTCTCAAATGTCCGACAACCCATTGAGTGCGACGTCTCTTATTGTCCGGCAGTCCAGGACCCCACAATTCGACAGAACAGTGAGTGCTAGTCTTATTTGTCCGATAGTCTTATTTGTCGACATAGTTCGACAGCACAATGAATGCAACGTCTCAGTTATCCGACAGTTGTCACAGTTATTACAACGTCTCAATATTCCTAGTGCGACATCATTATTGTCCGACGGTCCTGCGCCGCAAGGATCCGCGTAGTGTGTGCAGTTAATGATGATCATGGATGGTGGTGAAGAAGGGGGGGGGGGTCACTTACAGTAACTGTATAGAACGCTGTCATTTTGGAATAAAATTAGGCGAATTTTGGAATAAAATTAGCTGAATTTCGGAATGAAATTAGGCGAATTTCGGAATAAAATTATCCGAATTTCGGAATAAAATTATCCGAATTTCGGAATAAAATTATCCGAATTTCGGAATAAAATTAAATGAATTATGGAATAAAATTAACTGAATCTCGGAATAGAATGAATCTGGAAATAAAAATGAGATGAATTTTGGAATAAAAATAAAAGGAGTTTGGAATAAAATTAAATGGTTTTAGGAATAAAATTAAATGGTTTTAGGAATAAAACTAAATGAATGTTGAAATTAAATTAATTCAGTTTTATTTAGAGTACATTTATTAACTAGTCTGATTGTTAGATTGATTATCTTATTTAAATATTTAAGTTTATTTATCGAGAGGGTGTTTTTGAGAAATTAATATTAATTTGATTTTTAATGAATTTATTAATTAGAAAAAAGTTGCACCTGTCGTTTTTGATTTTATTTTATTAACAGCAGATTGGATATCTATTAATTTTGATATATGGACATGCTTCTATTAACATAGAATAATTGAATTGAAACGGGGTTTAACGTCCTACTTTTTTTGGTGCCGACTGTGTTGATGATGAAAGTAATTACAAATTTTCTTCACCTACCGGAGTATTGAAAAGGGAGTAATGAAATAGAGTTTAACGTCCTAGTTTTCCGTGCCGACTATAGGCTGAGGCAGATGGGAAGGAATAGAGTAGGCTGAAATTGGTTTTAACGTTTTAATATGGATCATAATATACATACCAACTTGGCTGATGACGGTATACAGTAAGCTGAAATGGGTTTTAACGTTTTATTATGGACCGTATATACGCCGACTGAGCTGATAAAGACGGGAATAGAATAAGCTGAAAGCGATTTTAAATGTTAAATTATATTGTGATGTTTGTTGTCTATTTCCCATGTATATATTGTTACACTGTAAATAAAACACTATTTATACTATAAACTTATTCTTGTATGTTGTGCTATAAATATGACGAGCGGTTATATTTAAAGGAGGCAAGTCGCTAACTCCATATCACCTACGGACTTCGACATTGCAAACACGACGTATTGGTCATTTTAAATCAACATTAATGTTACATTAATGTTGTTATCTTACCCTGAAGAGATGGGCTTCCGATATCCAATATCTAAAGCAAAATGATTTTTTTAGAAATTGTCACACGAATTCCGTGTCAGAATACTATCGAGTGCCTTTTGTAATGATGTGATTTGAAGATCGAAACTAAACATATTCACAGGAGAATATTATGGGCGTAATGAGTCCCCGAAATGACCTAGTTTGGTCGAGTGGACGTTGAATCCCGTCTCTCTCGGTAACGGTAAAAACAGAGATCGAACCCAGAAACCCGTCAGTAAAACAAAATGGCTGCCATGATCAGATTGAGGAAAATCTAGTATACATGTACTCTTTTAAAATTGTTAACATGATTTTCTATTCAATATGTTATGAAGGGTCGGGCAGGTTAATGACTCGATCGTAATCTTATAATAACATAATAATTCATTTATAAAGTTCACAGTTTGCACCTGAGTGTCGGTAAAGATGAAAGGGATTTAAGGTAAAAGTGTGATGGTTATCTCTATGTTATAGTATATGTGATTGTTGAGTCTCATTAAAATTGTTTTAAAGGGTTTTTACCCCATCTAATGAGACTGGATGTCGTGTTAGTTGACAGCTAAGATAGCTAATAAAGCCCCGTTTGGGAGAGTCTGATCGATCGAATCAATAGTCTTGGTTTATCAAGTGCCGGTCTTCTTGTCGATTCATTGATCTAACCGCTAATGAGTGGAGTGTAAATCAAACGGTGAAAAATTTTCTCCATCGTTTCGTTAAAAATTCTTCAAATCCACAAATTCTGTCAGTTGTTTTTCTACAAATATATTGTCTGAAAATTCACTGAAATAATTTCTTATAAATTGACATCAAAGCTCATTACCGATCGAAACGCGTGAAGAATAAACGTATAATTTGTCAGTCGTTGTCAACTTTTCTTTCTTTCTTATCTGACAATTCGGTAAAATATTTTTTAAAAAAATTATCAACATTCACAAAAAAAGCAAGTCGTAAAAATTCAAAGACACAAAGTTTAAAAAATATAATTGACTTGTACTTTCTTTTTTTAATACAAACTAATCACGTAGATACAAATATTACTCATGATTTTGTATGTGGAGTTTAATCTTTGTTGAGGTTTTGTTATGGAAATGTACAATCCAGATTATATTTGTAAAGTACATGTAGATTACAAAATATAGGATCCACAGTTGCACGTGCCTAGGAGTAAGGCTGCCTGTGCAACCTTGTGGGTTTTCTCCAGGTCCCCCGGTTTCTTTCCACAGCTAAAGACCCATACTAATTATTGAAACAACTCTCTCTCTCTCCCCATCCCCTCTCTAGTTATTGAAACAACCCCCTCTCTCTCTTAGTGAGGTCTCTAGTCGTTCGGATTGCACGAAAACCCAAGATCCCGTTGTCATGTTGGCGTGGACGTAAAAGAACCCTTGACAGTTGGAATTTGAAATAAGAGTATAAAAAATAAAACTCAAGACAATAATTATATATGGGAGACAATCACTTGTTCGTATACTTATAGCACAACGTTTCGACAAGTGCTCTCAAATCGTTTGTGACTGGGAAGGGATGGGGGGGGGGGTCTATTTGCGCGATCGCACTTAGGGATTATAAAGTACAATTATAAAAATTTTAATAAATAATTCAAAATTATAATTTACAACATTATTAAAAATACTTGCCAACGTGCATTCCTCCCCACAGCGATAAAAAAAACCCAAAACAACTGAAAATTTTATTTGCCATACCCTCCAACCACTACAGTCCACATTTCTTTTCTTTTTATTTTTAGATGCCATTGTTCGAAAATAGTGTACGTGATAATTTTACTACCAGCATCGTTGCCATCTTCTGCTTATTAAATAAACGTTTTATTTCCATGAAATATTAAATTTAATCACCAGTATTTGCACAAAAAAACTTGATAAAAGCTTCTAAAAGCTTGAAGTCTACTTGAGTCTGGTCGTAATAGGCTGGTGTTTTGTGCGGGTTATACTTGGCCAAACGACGTCATGATAATTCGGCTGTCTCTTGGTTCGGTACTTTGTAGGTTTTCTACGACTGATAACAAAGAAAGATTTCAACAACGCCGTGCTTTATTGACTGAAGGACTCCTCTGGTACCCTTTAAAACTCTCCGCCATTTTGTGACTGTGAAAAAGTGAACATGGGTTAATTATAGTTCTAACATTGGTTTTTAGTAAAAACCTTCCGATCAAAATGTTGTGTCTTTTATTCAATTGATTTAAAGGGACAATAACACTCTTGCTGGCTTGGCAGCTCCAGAAAATAAATAATAGCCTTATTCTAAGTACTAGATGTTTAAGTGTCCTACCTGTTGTGTAAGTTATCCATAACAACCTATTTTACTTGTCCAGAGGGTTCGAATATATTTTAAAATCCAAGTTATATTTGAAAAGGTTTACATTAGAATTTTCAAATCGATTAGTTGAATTTTTCCAATTTTTTAAATTAGGTGTGTTAAGATGAAATTTGTATCATCAATTAATTGGAATATTGTAAAATAATACAATTTGTTGACCAGTATAAAGATTGGGACATATTATTCAGTTTCAACAAGAGTGGTATTGGGGCTTTAAGATAAAGGATTTTGTATTAAGAATATTGGGGTTTAGATAAAACGCACAGAGAGAACTGTCTACTCTACTTCGAGAATAGATCTCTGTCCTATATGGCGGCCATATCCAACAATTAGTACATGTATACTGTTTTGCTATGCGGTCGTAGTCCGGTTCACACCAGTTATACACAAAACGTTTAATTAAACCTTTTTAATCTTTATTATATGAAAGCAGAATATATACAGATGTCGTTACAATAGTTAAAAATAGGTAATGTAAAGGGAATATGCTGAAAATAAATATCAGTAAAATTACTTCACTCTGCGCCGAGAAAACCGAATTTCAAAAACACCGTAGTCTCGGTTTTCATCGTTACGATAATAAACAAAGTCTCGATTATCCACTTTTACGGTTGATCATCAATAGCCGTTGAATCGCAGATCGGATTCAAATCTGTTCAAAATCGTACCCATCAGATGGCATCGAGAATTGATTATGGTCTTGCCATGCAATAAATGTCTAATTAATATTTATATAACATTGAAATCCTACTGAAACACCTGCAACACGCCGATTTATAACCCCTTGCATAATACATGTCTAATATCGAAATGAAATGAAATGGGGTTCAACGTCCGAATGTTCTGCACCGACTTGGCTTATGAAGCCGGGCTTATTGATATTGCGATATCTTTCAAGCTAAGGACCCCAATGCGCTTCCGTACAATTCTGCTCCCCACCCCCACCCGTTCCATTCTCTAATCGCCTATTATTCTTTTATATCGACAGACCGGCAAAATGAATTTTTACCGGATACCCCATCCACATCTTCTAAACTGTGTTACCATCAGCACAAAATCTTTACAAATCACCCACTAACATCGACCAGTTCCCATTTACATAATAAAACTTTACATAGCCCTCTCATGGAATAACTATAACACATACTTATGGAAGAACATTTACTGATTTATTTGGGCGACATTTCAGTTAATAAATGCTGCTAAAAGATTATTATCTCTAATAAATACCAACAGATCGAATTTATTTACAAATTCTGTTTTTGCATCTGTACGTGTGGTACGGTATATATATATATAGAGTTTACATACCCTCATACAATTCTTTAATAAATATATACAGCAACAGGTCATGCTTATTTACATTGTTTCGCATGGTAAGACATACCTAGCATGGGGCATGCTATTTGTAGGCCGGTTGACAAGGTTCGGAAATTCCCGGAGTTCACAATGGCCGCTTCATATAAATGAGTATTCAGGGGAATATTATCCCTAGCTCTTATGTAAAACAAAGTAAAAAAGTGATAATTTCAAATTTCAAAAAAAAAATTCATTTCTCTCTTTGATTGGTCAGCCACCACCCTCTCCCACCCGGCCATGAATGCCCGGGGAACGCCACCATCTAACCCCACCCCTCACCAGTGGCGGATTACGCTCCACCAAGGCCTGAGGCGGCAGTTTCTGGAGGGCCTATTTAAAAAGGCGTGAGCCTAATTGATTTCGGGTCAAGGCCTATGTTGATTCCCGTTGGGCCTAAACCCCACCCTTAACATTCATTGTCTATGCGTTTTTAATCGTATCAGACAAGTCTAAGAATTATTTTTTACAAAATCTTTGGGTCTGAGGCTGCAGGCTCATCAGCCTCACTGATAATCCGCTACTGCCCCTCACCACTACTTACTTGCTCCAGACTCTGCACATCACTGATAGCCTACTATACGGACCCGTTGATGGTGCTTGTCTGGCGGAAATAAATACTACGAGGACAGCTTTTTAATAAGTTAGATATTTCCAGAACTCCTTGACTAAATGTGTCAAAGACAATATACTTCTAACTGTTTTATAAATTAATCTCTCAGAGTTTTAGATATTTGTTCAGGCGATGTATTTCTGGACTTTAGTCAATCCGGACAACACACCTCCGACATCTTTGTCAAACTGGGGTCACGTTTTTTATCGTGAGATTGTTTGAATGGTGGTCTTGTTGAACGTTTTAATATTACCATCTTTCTTTGATGACAAAAACAAATTATACTCGAGCTCATTACGCAGGCCAAATTTCCTTTTAATTCCGATATTGGACAAAGACAACCCATCCGATATTAAAAGCCAGTGTTTCTTTAAGCGCTAGCCCACGTTGCATATAAATGCACTTTATGGCCCGAAGGTATACGAACAAAATTGTTTTACTTTCAGAAATGAAAAGATTTTCTAGTGAGATAAATTCATCCGTATAGGTTGAACAAGTTCCACATAAGAGCTAATTAAACAAACGGGCCGCCATATCGCTTGCTTTTACCGCCATTTCTTTTGTCTTGCGACTTTCAGGTAAAATTTGTGTAGAGAATTTCTAAGCTTTTACCGACATTTTATTTCAAGTCGTCGTTAATCAACAAATGAAAGCGATCTAGGTTTAGTTTCAGTTCGTCCATTTACGGATGGAACGACGATAAGGGGGGTTTATTTACCTAACTTCGACGCGTCTTATTCGTCATAAATTGCCATTATGACCAGATAATAGGCCCCGACGACAAAAAGCTGTACATTTAGCCAAGGAAAACAGCGATAGAGTAAAGAATATTTAGTTTGCAAACAAACTCCATTACGGTCAGGCTTTAGAAAGTGTTCCTGTTGAATGGTGTTACAATATCTTCTCTAAGACAAAAACAAATATGAGGCCGCATCTCTCTAATGTGTCATTAGTAAACCTATACACCACAGAAAGACACGAGCTTATTTGTTTATTATAGTTTGTCATTTAGATATATCACGAGTAAACATGATAATAAAAACACATTTTAAACATTTAAACATTTATTTATTATAGAATGACATTTATTACGTATTAGACAAAAACACATTTTAAATAGTTCTAACATCAAAAATAGCGTGTCTATTATCCAAAATTTGTATTACTATAATGATAACACAATACATTTTAGCATTATAAATACTCTTTTTATTTTCTTTAATTTGGATTATTTCCATTGCACTAATGCCCGAGTGTTTTTGTCTTACGTTAGATTACGTTCGTTAAACAAATCGCTTTCTTTGTTCAAGATATCTGGTTGTGAATTTTGAGACCATATATTTTTTTTTCTCTCTCAAAATGAATAACGTTGTTTTCATTAAATTTCGATTTTTAAATGGCGTTAAATAACAGTTTTTAAAGTTTGTATTATTGTTTCTTACGTAACTGGAAATATCCCATAAAATTTTATTTGTTTTAGAAAGAGAAAAATTATTAAATAAATATCTGTTTAGTTATCTTTTAATTGGTAAAATATTAAATTCTAATGGACAATGGTGTCTAAACGCAAAACAATAATACATACATTATTATTATTTCTGATTGGCTGACAGATGAGGGAAGGTGTTGCACTGTTATTCGACCAGTGGTGAGGGCGGCTTTGTGTTAGCGTACCTCTTATCTTCCGGTGTGGGTTCCCCTTGTCAGTGATGCAGGAAAGAGGGCCTGGCAAGGACAGCTGTCTAGTTGTTCGGATGGGACGAAAAACCGAGGCCCTGTGTACAAATTGGCGTGCACGTAAAAGATCCCTTAGTAGTTGGAATTCGATATAAGAGTAGGCCGTGGCACCGCTGCCCGGGCAAAATGTCCTTCGTAGCACACTGTATGGTGTATGTCCGTCTTCATTAGGCCAGCTAAGGTACAGAACAGTAGGACGTTAAACCTGGTTTTATTCACCTCTTATTTTTCATGCCATGGAACACAGTAGTACAGCTTTACGGTTGTAATAATATTAATATTTTTGGATATATATTGATATATTTAAAGAACCGTCTTCATTAGCCCAGTCATTTTGTTTCATATTTAAACAAATACCAATAAAAAAATCAGTAAATATGAATAAAGCTGAGAACCGTCACATTACAATATTATTCTTCTCAAGAAAACAAATCACAGCGCAGTGGACGCTTACGGCTAGTGGAACCTCGTAGGTTTCCTCCGGTTTCCTCCCACTGCTAAAGATACTTACGCGCAAGCTAATTATTGAAATAAAATTAAAATAATATGTTAGTCCTGAGTGGACGTTATCCCCCCCCCCCGCTCTCTATTTAGGTGTGTGTATGTTGAAATCAGTTATCCTTAATAGTTAATGAGGTGGATCGCCGAGTGGTTAGTACGTGCGCACTGCATCAAAAGGTCCGTCGTTAAGACAACTGGGCGGTTTCGATTCCCCGGTTGTACGTGACAAGGAGAGGGTCGTCTATCCAGCCCCGTGGGTTTTCTCGGGGTCCTCCGGTCTCTTCCCACTGCTAAAGAAGCGCAAGCGATTTATTGAAATCAACTTGAACCATGTGCTAGTCCCGAAATCCCCCCCTCTCCTCTCTCTCTCTCTCTCTCTCTCTCTCTCTTCAAAATTTCGTTTTACTTGCCTTTACTACACTGAGATCAGGAAGAGATGTTATCATTGACGTGGTCTGTCTGATGTGAGGGATTAGCCAATGAAACGGTCTGTTACGACGAGCTTTTGGCCTTTTGGTACACGAAACTGTGGGTAAACCACTAGAAACGTCACGCTGATTGACGAATTAATGTCTCTGACGTCACAGAGTCAAAAGCCGCTCATTAAAATTTGACCCCTGACTTGAACTCCCACTATAGCTTTTTAGATCTTCAGGTAGTAGTGTAAGCCATCGAAAGTATTAAAAAAAAAACCAAAACGAAATATATATCTGGCCCCGAGTTCACAAAGCATTCTCAGACTAAAGTTGAGAATTTACTCAAAATTGTTCTCCCTATTTTAACTAAAATATAGCCCTTATAACAATGTTGTTATTTTAAAAACTATGTGCAAAGTTTTGTGTTTCTTCACCAAAGATATTTCTCATAAACAGTGATTTAAAGTTGAGTAAATTCTCAACTTAAGTCTGAGAATGCTTTGTGAACTTGGGGCCTGTATTTTAAACTGTTAGAATTTCTCAATTAATATGCATTTGAACTTTTAATAGAAGAAAAGGCAGATAAGAGACAGCATATTAATTGGCTTGCATAGACTTACTCTTATTATCATTTTAAGAAAAAGAACGTCAAATGATTTTATTTATACAAACACATTATCCGGTAAAGCAGCTTCAAACATTTTAAAAATATTTTATGTTTCATTTACAAGTGTATTTTTAATATTGTAGGTATACATTACCGTAAACGGAATGTGGTGAAGTTCGGGCGTTAAGTTGTATAGACGTGGTAAGTTTCTCGTTGTTCAGTTATTTTGTTTGGGATGTCAGTTTAATTTTACTTGCTGATCATGACCAGTTTTGGCCCCGGTTTCACAAAACATTCCAAAACTCAACTTTCCATCACTGTTTCAATATCTTTGATCCAGAAACGCAAAAACGCTATTTTTAAAGTTAAATACTGCCAACAATTTTGACTACCAAAATCCAAACCTAAGTCTGGGAATGTTTGTGGAACCGGGGCTTGATCTTTGCTTGATTCGGAATATGGTATGGAGGATATTCGTTCCCTATTAAGATATTGGACAGCATCAAATTCCTTTTTTTGGATTAAGTTTAGAAATAAAAACTTCATTTAAAGATAAGTAAAATCATGATATGAAACGTCGCTTAGTATTAAACTCAGTAATTGTGTATCCATAAAATTGTAGCTTGTGTTAATATATTCAATTACTTAATGCCAATCAAAGAAAATATAGACTTTCATTGTCAAACCGAAATATTGGGGTTTTTTTAACAAAAAATGTCGAAACACTTTAAAACAAACTGAGATAATGTTTTGGTTTTTTTTTTACAAAAAAAAATAAAAGAATTCTTAAAATTAACAGACAGGCATTGTTCTTATTTGTCCTGACCGACAGACCATTTCCTATTTACAGATACTATAATTACGATTTTCAAAACGCATTATTAAAACCGAGGCTTGAGCTCTTGTATAGAAAATCATTAGTGTCTGCGTATGTGTAATCCCCTTTAAAGTTCCAATTTCACTTTTTCTAAGAAAGTCAAAATATAATCATTTCTATGTTTTTTGCTCAAAAGGTTGTCAACTCACTATTATACGATCATGGACAAAAAATTTTTTTTTTGGGGGGGGGGGGTAGAAAGGGTGACACTGGTTGATTGAGGAAATAGTTACTCAATTACCTCCCTTGTTTTCCTATCCTTCTCCATGATATTTTTGCCAATTTCTCAACTGGCAATACTGAATTATAGGATTAATAAGATTATTCTTTAACAAGGTAGGACTGTTTATAGGTTCAATCTATTTTGGGGCTTTATTTTAATAAATTTTAAAAATATAACTTAAAAAAATGCTATTGGAACTTTAATTAAGTTGTCAAAGTCATATTTTAATTCATTTTAATTGTGGGACGTCGGTGTTGACGCACGAATCTCCTTTTGAATTTTATATTTAGTCCTAACATTTGTTTGGTCATTTATATTTAGTCCTTACTTTGTTCATTTATATTTAGTCCTTACTTCGACTGTTTATATTTAGCCCTAATATTCTTTGCCCATTTATGTTTAGTCCTAAGGTCGTTTTTATTTGGTCCTAACTTTGGTCATTTGTATTTAGTCCTAACATTTCTTTGACTATTTATATTTAGTCCTAAGCCATTTTTATTTGGTCCTAATTTTGATCATTTATATTTAGCCCTGGCGTTTCTTTGACTATATTTATATTTAGTCCTAATATTCATTTGCCTATTTATATTTTATTTAGTCCTAACTTTGGTCATTTATATTTAGTCCTGACATTTATTTAGCCATTTATATTTAGTCCTTAACTTTGGTTATTTTTATTTAGTCCTAACATCAAAAGTACATAAAAATCTTCTTTGATTGGGAATTAGTAATTGAACAGAAGAAAACACTAAACTATTTATGGAATAACAATTCTGGTTTATTGACACGCAACGTTTCGACGATGATACTCTTGTTTTTATCAAGCAAATGATAAAATAGAAGTAAAACCCTAAGTATTTGTAACGGAACAAAAACGCATTGATCCTTTAACGGAACCAAAAACACTTGACCTGTTAACGGAACCTAGAACACCTTGACCCTGTAACGGAACAAAAACACCTTGACACTGTAACAGAGCCAAAATCATGAAGCAATATGGAAATTATAACGAAATTTTACAGGCGTCGCCCCTTTAACAATTAATAGACAATTGTCCTAAACATATCTGAATTTTAATTTTTTTTTTCAGGAGATGGTGACAGTGGTGTGATACTCACACGTGTTTTATTTCAAAGACCAAGATAAGTAAAAACTATAAAAAGAGCAAAAAACCAACCGATGTGAGAATCGATGCTCTTTAATGATTAAATTATTGTCGACAATATATAAACTTAACTGGAGAGAATGAGATCGAATAAAACCATACAAAAACAATTGAACGGCAGGAACAAGGTTTTATTGTGATCAAGTTGTGATCGAAAAACTAACATCGAATTTATTTCCAACTCGTCGCTTCAGTAAACACTTCGGAAGAATGCGGTTGTGTCTAAAATGCGAAATGGCAAGTGTTGCGTACAAATGTTGGAATTGATTTAAAGGAAAACGGATCGAAATAAAGATGAGTAATAAGAATTGGATTGTGTTTTGTATCAGGAGGAGTATTAAGTTATCGGGAAAATCAACAAGGGGAATATCGAATTTAAATATATAACGCCATCTTCTAAACCCTCGCACTTGTCCATGTTTAACTGACCCCCGATAGTTAATTAATAATTAACAACGGAGTAAACAATTAAAGGGGTTTATTTGTATTATAGTATACCATGTCTTATATTCCCCGGTGTCTATTATCATATTACATACTCTATATGTATATGATACATACCTATATACATTTCACAGAACCTTCGCTACAAAACAATATTATAATTCTATTTTCTGCAAATCGTGACATTTTTTTTATATTTTGATCACGGTCTTTGACTAAACTAAAGTTGTACTAAGATATATTCAAAATATACTATAAATGTATTTAAATTATACTACAAATGTATTTAAATAATACTTTAAATATATTCAAATTATATTCAAATTATACCTTAAATATATCTAAATTATATTTTAAATATATTCAAATTATATTTTAAATATATTCAAATTATATTTTAAATATATTCAAATTATACTTTAAATATGCTTATACTATATTATACTTAAATATACTAAGTTAAAACATTTTAAAATATACTTAATACACGATTAACCTAAATTATATTTATCTTTGAATATATTTCACTTAAAATATACCTTAAATATAATTACATGTAACTTAAAATAGACTCTATACATGCTTATTTGAAATAGACTTAAACAAGTTAAAACTTAAAACATGCTCAACCTAAAATATACTTAAAACATATTTGACTTTAACAAACTTAACGTTATACTTAAATTTACTAAAATATACTTTAAAAAAATACTTTAAGATACTTAAAACATACTTTAAAAATACTTAATAAATATACTTAAAAAATACCTAAATATACTTAAAAATACTTAATATGCTTAAAAATACTGAAATATACTTAAAAATAGAGACTTTGATAATCCGCAAAACTAAACATACAATATTCAAACCAAACATGTATACTTCATAATGGTATTGAGAAACCCGGGCCCCATGTCACTGATATAGTACTTCACTATAGATTATGTTTACATTTTGTCATTGGTACATGTACCTAAAATATACACTCCGGTTTCCTCCCACTGCTAAAGACCCCAACGCGCAAGCGAATTATTGAAATAAAATTAAACCATATGTTAGTCCCAAAATGACCTAGTTTGAGTCGAGTGGACGTTAAACCCATCTCTCTCTCTCTCTCTCTCTCTCTCTCTCTCACTCTCTCTCTGTCACCTGAAATATTATATTCTTACAACAAAACTTGATATTTTCAATTAGTTAATAGCGCATAATTTAAGAGCAAAATTATCTGCCTACTGAA
Source organism: Patella depressa (assembly GCA_948474765.1). NCBI lineage: Eukaryota > Metazoa > Mollusca > Gastropoda > Patellidae > Patella > Patella depressa. The sequence goes on from OX419720.1 coordinate 11,668,296, forward strand.
GGTCTTTATACCGACTTCAAATGTTATATAAACTACTATTTGGACATACATTTACATGATAAATTCATAATCAACTCTCTCGACTATCGGATAGCTGAGATTTACATGGATTAGAACGCTCATGAGATTTAAAACTTTAGCGATAAAATGGATATTCGAGACTCAGTCTCGGTTGTGAAGTACCATTGCTACGATAGTAAACATCTCAATATAGTCATTTTTCATTATCTATTTGTGAACAAATACAGAAGAACATTAAATCTGGTATAATATCCTATTGTTCTGGTCGTTGTAATGGAAGGTCGCATCAGGGGTCATATGAGCGACTTTTGCCTGTATGACGTCAGACATTTGACTAACCGTGTTTCTAGTAGGATACACACAGTTCCGTGCTCCATAGACCGTTTCATGGCCAATCCCTCACATCATCCAGAACACTGGTTATATAACAACTCTTCCAGATCCCAGATTAGTAAAGACAAGTAAAAAGAAATTTTGATCTACATGTATACAAAACGAAACGAAATAGGATCCGTGTTTTAATCAGATTCCAAATTTTGATGAAGCCGCCATTGATCGAATAGTACATTTGCAGACTTTTTATAAGCGAGTACTGCACGTGCTATAATGAAATGAAATAAAGAGAGGTTTAGGACACGCCGTGTGCTATGCGGACAACGTTTGCCCAGGCAGCGGCTCTACGGCCTACCCTTATGTTCGCGCCAATGTGTACACTGGTCATCTAGATTCTAGAGCCGACAACCGGTCTTCTAGACTCCATGGTCTAAACCCGAAAACGAAATTAATATTTTCATGTTAAAGGAAAGTGTATTGTTTGTATATAATGTCGCTTGGGAAATATCGGCTCACCATTCTAATTCCCATTGATAAGATTATCACAGAAACAGACGAAATTTGACAGATAATAAAACAATCAGACGAGTCAATTACCTGTCATACTTTAAGAGAGAGAGAGAGGGGGAGAGAGAGAGAATGACAGAGAGGGTGGGGGTAACGTCCGCTTGAAACAGACTAGGTCATTTTGGGACTAACAGATGATTCATTTTATATTTCAACAATCCGTGGGAGAAAACCCGGACCCGGACCAGGACATCGAAACCATGCCAGTTGACTGAATGACAGACCTTAAGATATGTGCTAACCATTCGACCCCCCCCCCCCCCCATTCAGATGAAGTTAATAGAAACTGAATTTGTTGTATATCAAACATCATATGAAGTAGGGTTTTACATCCTGCCTTTCTGTCACAACCGGGATTATAAATGTTATACGTTATGGTGTGTGCTATGAAAGACCCACTCTTAATCCCAATACCATTTGTCAAGAGTTATTTTATGTGCACATAAAAGGTTTAGATGGGACTTCGATTGTTCGTCCCAATCGAAGGAATATACACTCTTACTTTCCTGGGCCCTGTTTCACGAAATTTTAACTTAAGATAAAATCCAATTTTAGTAGATACTTCAATTTTGATTGGCTAAGCACTAAAATCAATCTAATATTATCCAATCAAATTACTAAAATTGGGATCTTATCTTAGTTAAAATTTCGTGAAATAGGCCCCTGGTCCTCAGTCCTGTGCTACAGAGGTACCATACTGGAAAACCCGTGTAACTTCCTCCCGGACCCCCTTGTTAGTACACCAGTACCCCAACCACTGGGCCACCGAGACTCCAAAATGGCGTCGGATCAGCTGGATGTATTTGTGAGGAGTATATTCACTATAACTACGACAAAGGTCAACTTTTTATCTTCCTTAATCCCCGGATGTACGTGACAAGGAGTAGGGTCGTTTGTCCAACCCCGTGGGTTTTTTCCGGGTCCTGGTTTTCTCCCACTGCTAAAGACCCCTACGAGCAAGCGAATTACCGAAATAAAATTAAACCATATGTTAGTCCCGAAATAGTTTGTGACGAGCGACGTTAAACCTCATTTCTCTCTATTTTCTTTAATGCAATGCAGCTATGAACCCTATCAACTTTCAAGTCCTTGTTTCAAAATAAGGCGTTAATTGTTCACATATTAGGATAATATTTCATGCTTTTAACGTATTAACGGGATTAGGATTAAATGAACACAGGGGATTTGGGGTGAGGGATTAGTTCGGACTTGTGTTGACTTGACCCCGCACATCGATCATGTGTGGGTGCATTGACCATATTTGGGGGTGAAATCTGAGCTGACATGTCGATTTATTATCCCGCATCAACACCGTCAGTAATTAGACACAAAATTTACCAACGGATCAAACAGTTGAACGATTTCCTGATGACTTCTTACCCTAATCATACTTGGTTGACCAACCATGTAGCTAAAACATGACACGCGCCAGTCGCGTGATATTCAAAAATTGTCACGTGCCACAATTTAATCGGATTTGTTACCACGTGACTAGCGGCATTTGTGCATTTCAATTAACTTTAGAAAGTATTCATTTAAATATGGCGTTTAAATGAGCATGTGTAGATATCGTTTAATGATCTCGTGGATAATAACCTCGGTCCCTATTTTTACACCGACGAGATTTGAGAAGAAGAACGTTTAGAACGATGATGAATAAAATACAAGGGAAGTTGGCTCCGACCTGAATTGAAATTCCGATTTCAACATGCAAACGCCATGGATTAAAATCTTATTGATAGCCTTGCCCTCGGCGTTAGATTGGTAAACCAATGACAGACCTTGTGATACAGCGCGCATGTGCTAACCATTCGGACATCCAAGAAGGACTTTAAACCATATTTCTTTCAAACATACCAAAAATAACTGTTTTGTGTAAAACTTGTCGCGACTAACACATGACGCCGTGGACAACAGACCCTTTCGTTAGGCCTGGTCTTAAGACTTTCCTTTGTTAGCGAACAGAGCGGGCATTGTCCCCTATTGTAATCCCCATCCCCTTCTCAAGACAAACTGACCGCCATTAATCATTAACAGGGTGCACGTGCCACGGGGACAGACGACTGGCATGACGAGACGAATATGTAGCCCCTGCCTCCAGACTTCAAACAGGTTTTGTCACCCGCCATTCAATGATTCCTGATCAGAGCAAATTACACGTGACTGTCAGATTTTTCCGAGCTGCCACACATCAACTCAAATTATCGTGTTAGGTTAGAGAAGTTAAGCCGGTCAGAAAGCGCATTTAAAGAAATCTCTTAACAATAATAACAGAGAATGCAGTTTCCCAGTATAATGGTAGGGTCACGAGAGTAGGCGTGTCTATACGTCAGATCCCAGCAGGCGAGCGATATTAATCACTAATATTACCTAAATCAAAAACTCAACGAAACAATTCAAGTTATCAATCAGTCACCACTTGATGGGACTTGAGTATGACGTCCTCAACGTTCGTCTGATGATTTCAAACAAATGCTAATTGAGAGAGAAATTAGAAATAAGCGTCGATTTCTGAAATCCATGTCCGTATTCATGATCCGATTCGCATATGAGATAAGGCAGGGTATGCTTACTATTTTAGAACACTCCATACCACTTCCCATTTGATAATTTCAAAGTAATAATTGACTGAGAAATAAGCATTGGCTTCTGAAAGCCAAGTCTATAGAATTGCTTCAATTACCTACTAGTGGGATGTGTCGCACACGAGGAGGATGGTTCTGATTTTGTCCGGAACTCCCGGTATCTTGTTGATATGTGAAATGGTATCAACTGAATTAGAAATAATAAACACACCTTTCCTTGTTTAAATGTGCAGTGGTAAGAGGTGTTCGCTCCAGCTGCAAAAGATCCCTACGCGCAAGGGAATTATTGAAATAAAATTAAACTATGTGTTATTCCCGAATTGACCTAGTTTGTGTTCTCGCCCGCTTCCTATACTGTGTTGTACCTAGATTCTAATAACCTAAAATATTACAAACGTGTTACGGCTACCAACCGACAACATTGTTGCTTCATTGCTACGTAAATATCAGGAGGTATCTTTTTGAATTTTAAGGTAATAATTAAAGACACATTATGGGAGATTAGATAAAGAGGCTGCACTTCTCATTATAATAGTTCAAAACTAGATAATGTAAAGGCCTTTTCCCGAAAATTTCAGTCTAAATGCTCCACTATGAATCGAAAATTAAGCAAGTGAAATTTCCGTCTAACCTCGATCATCATTACTAAAATCGCTACAGTAAACACATATTTAATAGAATAATTTCATTGACGAGGGTTTTTTATTCGTTACTGAAGATATTTTTATTGGTGAATTTTAGAGTATTATTTAAGAATAATGTTAATTTTTGTCCTTGGTAATATCTTCGCCCACAGCTAAAGAGACTTAAATATGGTTTCTGATTTTTTTTTATTTCTTCATAGATGGTGTGTTAAGCCATTACCAGAATGAATAAAGCTAAGTTCTGACATTTTTTCTATTTTACCCCTAGGGTTTCTGATTTTTGTTCTTTTTTCTTTTATTTCTCATAGATCATCTCTACTCCAATCACCCATTTTCCCCTATATTTTCTTGATATGCTCTACGTCCATCACCAAAGAGAATAAAATATGGTTTCTGATTTGTTGTCTTCTATTTCTCACTTCATAATGGTCTCTCCCCCCATCAAGTGATGGATGAATTCGACAGTAATTTAAAAGAAAATATTTATTTTTTGTCGCTATTTTATATGGTGGTTTCTTCTTCCATTTTTTTCGATTTTCTCCCATCGTGTCTTCGACCATCACTAAAGTGAATAAAGATAATTTCTAATTTTTTCTTAATTTTTTTTTGTTTAAAGTGACCCGTGTTTTAAGGAGTTACGGATAAATTCGGAGATTAAGATAGTTTCGGATTTTCCTTATATTCCACCCCTCGCCCTATTTTTGTTATTTATGTCTTGAGGTGGAGGGAGAGAGCGGGAGAGAGAGAGAGATGGGGTTTAATGACCACTTGACTCAAAATAGGTCATTTCGGGACTAGCCCATGGTTTAATTTTATTTCAATAATTCGCTTGTATGAAGGGATCTTTAGTAGTGGGATGAAATAGCATAACCCGGAGAAAACCAGCAGGCGACCCTACTCCTTGTCACGTACAACCGGGGAATCGAAACCACGCCAGCTGACTCACTGACAGACCTTATGATACAGCGCGGACATGCTAACCATTGGGCAATCCACCCCCACCCCCACCCCCCGCGTTTGCCTAATGAGAAATCAGTTCAAAGAATTAAAGGTTAAATTAGACGAAAACGATAGTTTGTGATTTTTTTTTCTTCGAATATTTCTCCCTTATATTTTTTCTGAACTCTGAACAGAAACTGGTTTGAAGAGTTTACGGGTAAATTAGTAGAATAAAGGAAATATTGTAATGTCGTTACCATAATCAATGGACGAAAAAATACAAGAGCTAATTAGCTTACTGGACGTCATTACTTGATCTTGTTAAAATCTTAAATTACAATTAATATAATGCGAAGAGTTTGTCAGCCTGTTTCTGGTACCTGTTCGTCTCTGATAACCACATTATCAAACAAGGTTCCACAGAAACATCGTCCTCTAATCAACCTAATCACTCGAGCTATATAGATTTTTATGATTCTACTTTATGAGTTATTGCCTGCAAATGAGAGAAAGAGAGAGAGCGGGTACTTTCATCCAAAAAAAAAAAATCAGCATCGCCTTTTATGTTTTTGAGATACAAGAGTCGGATAACGAGCGGCTTTTATATCTGAGGCCTGGTATAAAACAGAGAATCAATGATAGTCTGTGTAACGGAGATCGACCAAACAATAACTGAAGCGAGCTCAGGTGTAGAGAAAGTTTAGCCTATATAATTTATGACCAGGTGAGATAAGCTGAAGTGCGCCATCAAGACAATTCACCATGAAGAAATTACACGACACTAATTGGTGTACAATGGTATCAGAAGGTCCATGGCTTAGTTTTTCTATCCGTGATTCCTGTAGCCACTGTTATTACACGTGGAATAAAACAGCTAGTTAATTGGCTATAATTAAATAATTGTTGATTTAGAACTCGATTGAGATGTAAAAATTGTCATTAGTTTATCAATATTTCATCCCGTCTTGTGAACAACGGGTTTAAAAGATTCGTTTTTTTTTCTAATAAAGAAAGTCGGGTTGGTAGTAAATTATAACTGTTATGGATTGTACTCACAAACACATGGGACAAGATTGGGTAGAATACATTGTATCAACTTGGGTAGAATAAAGTAAAGGGTATATCAACATGGAAAGAATAAAGTACAGGGCCCCGAGTTCACAAAGCATTCTCAGACTTAAGTTGAGAATTTACTCAAAATTGTTCGCCTTATTTTAACTAAAATATTGCCATTTATAATAATTTTGTTATTTTTATGTATCAAATGCATTAAAAGGAAACTATGTGCAAAATTTTGTGTTTCTGCATCAAAGATATTTCTCATAAACAGTAATTGAAAGTTGAGCAAATACTCAACTTGAGTCTGAGAATGCTTTGTGAACTCGTGGCAGGGTATATCGACTTGGGTATATCAACTTGGGTGTATCAACTTGGGTTACAACTTGAGTATATCAACTATATAAAGTACAGGGTATATCAACTTGGGTATATCGACCTGGGTATATGAAGTGGGGGGTATGGCCTAGTGGTCTGGAGTGCCGCGCTTCGACCTCTAGCTGACCGGTCACCTCTGGCTTGCGGCTGTGGTTTCGATCCCTGGTGTGAGCGTATGTGGCATGGAGATAGGGGCGCCCTCTCAACTTCGTGAGTTTCCTCCGGGCACTCCGGTTTCCTACCACTGCTAAAGACCCCTACGCGCAAGCGAATTATTGAAATAAAATTAAACCATATGTTAGTCCCGAAATGACCTAGTTTGTTTCGAGTCGACGTTAAACACCATTTCTGGCCCCCTCTCTCTCTATCTCTTCTCTCTCTCTTCTCTCTCTCTCTCTCTATCTGTCTATCTATCTATCTCTCTCTCTCTCTCTTAAATGCAGTGACAATTACTAGGATTGTCTACCCAACCTAGTGGGTTGTCTCTGGGTCCTCCCATTTAACCCCTTCAAATTGGCGGTGTCCCTGTTCATACCATCCAATGGTTGACGGTGATTATAACATAGGGTCAACTACACAACCTGGTAGGTTATCTCTGGATCCTCCGGTACCCCCCCACCCCCCAAAAAACACAAAAAAATTAACAGTGTCCTTTTGTGTTAAAGGAGCTAAATCGCTAATATTTGGGACCTAGAAATTTACCCAAATGGGTCGCAGCACTATTCTTATATGAATGTATATAAACTGATTTACATTCATTCATTTCCGTCTTTACTCTAATTTCAAATCAGTTATGTTCGGCGAAATACGCCTGAAGTCTCAATAGCATGCCGATATCTAACGTCTGGTTATTCCAGTATACATTATTGCGTATGCTCTCCATGCATCACCATCTAGCCTCGTTTTCCAAGTTCCTTGTTTAACAATGGGCTTGAGACGGTTTATGGTACACGATTCGTGTACCAATGATTGATTTTTTATTTTGTCTTAAAAATTGGATATCAGAAGACCATGTTGTTCCGGTAAGATCACAACATCAGTGTTGAATTAAACTGACAAATAATTTGTGTTTTCATTGTCGAAGATTTTGGATGATATTGAGTTAGAGACTTAGCGACTTTAAACTCGTCAACATGGGTTTGTTGGTTGTGCAATAGAAACACTTAAAATGTTCTGACCGTGACAATCGTCATTAGCACAGTTGAAGCAGAACAGTGGGACGTTGTTAAACTCCATTTCACTTCATTTCAATTCTGACAGTGTAATGTGTAATGCCCGATTTTATTAAGTTGGTGTTACAAAATTGATTTCAAACCCGTACAGTAATTCGGGAGCACGACTCGGATCATTACTGAGAGAAATAAGTGAAATATTGGTGAACATTGGATTTAAGTTGTAACGCCGGCAGGCGGCTAGTGGGGTTGGAGATTTACACTGTAGTTCGATTGTTCGATTCACATGCGTAGTCCAGCGCGTTCCTGATCTCAGGTTGGCCACGGTCCATTAAGAAGTTAGGAATGATTCCAGGTAGAAGGGAGTCTCGTGCGCGTCGCTAACATTATCAACATGCCATGATGTCGTTTAGTTGAATCTCGTATTTCACAAACCATTCATGACATTCAGAAAGTCTTATCGCCGCGTGCACCTCCATCGATCATAGATCCCAGGATGAATTTAGCGAGTCACTTGGAGTCCAGATTCCCTCCAACAACCAAACTACAAGCTTTAAAATACAGTTCACAAGTAGATCGACGTGTTTCAAATCGCAACGTCATCTTTAAATATGAACAAGAACAATTTATAGTAGTGGTATAATCCTCCACCTCCTATTTTACAGCATTTCAATGTTTTTGGAATCTTGAAGACAAATTTGTCCAGTTCTCCGATCCCGCCTAGGTAAACAAGCGTAAGGTAGGGAGAAGTCGTTGTGTCTATATAGGGAGAAGTCGTTGTGTCTATATTGAAGCTAGTTGGATGTGTTTGTAATGAGTGAAACACCGACACAAACTAAATATCAACAATCACTGGGTCTCTCTTAATACCTTAATATCTTTCAACATAACCTCTCACTTACACCAGATATAGTATTTGACCATTCACGTCTCTAAATCGTATCATAGCCACCCTTTCACTCACTTACAACAACCATTGGTGGTTTCCTTTGACACTTTAATATCTATCAATATAACCCCTCAGTCACACTCGCCATAATATTAATGTGACCATTAGCAGCTCTAAGTCATATCATGGTCACCTTCTAACTTACCCCCGCCATAGTATTTGACCACGATAGACTCATTCCACAATCACCATTTACTTAGTCCCCATCCACCCACCCGCCCCGACAGTCAGCATATCTAAAACATCAATTCTTTAAATGACATCTAGACGCACGGTTAACTAATAATAATAAAACACATCACAAGGTATATATGGATATAACTACTTCTCTATAATTTAATAACGATGTTTCGTAACACATACTTGAAAACGTGACCTGTATGTATTACGAAACGAACGTCGTTAATTAAATTATAGAGAAGTGCTTATATTCATGTTGTGTTGTGTTATGAATATGTAAAACATATAATAGTTACCCTCTCCCTTACACCTGTAATACTATTTAATTGACTATCATTATCACCCTCGCACTTACATCCGACATATTATTTGACCAATACCCTCTGCCTCGGCCTACCATTTCAAGAGGTCGTCCATTTATAAAGAGTGGGTAATACCGATTGTCGTGTGTTCTAGAAGTGGTATCAGGTGTTCTTGGTGTAATACCAGGTGACTAAAAGCGGTGTCATACATTCTAGAAGCGGTATTAGATATACGCCATGTACTGTGTGATATTAGGAAATTAATACCAGGACGGCAGCATTTTGTCGCATTCTAACTGTCAGTGGTACTTCTACATGCACGGGGGGTTGGGATGGCCTAGTGGTCTAGAGTGCTGCGCTTCCACTTCTAGCTGGCCAACACCTCTGGCTGGCGGCTGTGGTTTCGATCCCTGGTGTGAGCGTATATGGCATGGAGATAGGGGCGCCTTCTCAACCTCGTGGGTTTCCTCCGGGCACCCCGGTTTCCTCCCACAGCAATTTAGCGAATTATTGAAATAAAATTAAACCATGTGTTGGTCCCGAAATGACCTAGTTTGTGTCGAGTGAACTCATTTCTCTCTCTCTTTACATCACGCCAACGGCTTCACAGGATGTTGTTGTTTTTGTTTTATCTCATGCCACATCACTGACATCAGGGAAACCACAATGAAAGTTCCACAGAATTTTCCAGTCTGGTTTCCCATTCAGTTGTTCCAGGGTATGCTTGCTAAATGGTTGATTTGAAATGGTCGGTGGGTGTTCAAAAGGCTAACGCTGGTGTCTATACACATTGGGATCCTCGGTGGCTCCTTGGGTCATGGGTTATCTCATTGGGTCATGGGTTTTCTCTCGTCGTTGGTCGTAAAATCCCGAGGAACATTTGTGGCCAATACCGGGAGAGAAGGCGAGATCTTCTGGTAGCGAGGTAGCGTTTTTCTCACAGTTGGGAGTCACGGTGGCTCAGTGGGTAAGACACTGGCTAGATCCTGGCGTGGGCCGAGAAAGCTCATTGGGATTTTCCGGCGTGGTTTCTCCTTGACAGTGGTGCAGGACGTAGGGCCTGACACGGACAGCTGTTTAGTCGTTCGGAATGGACGAAAATCCGAGGTCCCGTGTACACATTGATATGCACGTAAAATATCCCTTCGCAATTGGAATTCGATATAAGAGTAGATCGTAGTGCCGCCCTCCAGGCAAAAAATTCCCTCCTTCTTAGCACACATATTATGGCGTATGTCCGTCTTCATTAGCCCAATCGGGGCAGAACGATGGGCCGTCAAACCCCCATCACCTTTCATTTTCTTTCTCACCGAGCCACCGCGGTTCCCTGTAAGACTTGGGATCAGACGTAAATTGATATCAATTCTTTTTCGGCCGAGGGATTCCACGCCATACAAAATAAAATAATAAAAATAAGCACGTCTTTGTCGTGTCTTAAGGTGGCCGACTTATAGTGTTAACGGTGCATTAGACCCCCCATTTCTGTTTCCCATTTGTTTTTTTTTTCAAATTGGAGACTTTGTTTCTCAATTGGGTGAGTGTGATATTGGAACTGTTTCCACCCTATCCTAGTTATTCGTAACATCTACCAACACAATTGGCGTGGCTTCGACAAAACATTGGCATTGTCCAAAATCTAAATAAATATATTACAATGGCGTCTGGATTAATCAAGCTTTACGTTGTATAGGTCGGGGACGCGTTTCACATTGGCAACAAGTTCAACACTTGATGCGACTCGATCCCGAGAACATTCCTCGGTATTAACCCGATCGGCTCATAAGTTTAACAGATTTCAAGTATACATAAGAAGCGTTTTAATGACAACCGTAGTATAAATATAAACAGCCAGAATTCTTGTATTTTGGAAGATCCCCGGTAAACTATCATCTAACCACGTGTATAAATAGATATATTTGGCTTATACAAATTTTCCTTGCATAACTTAGTGGGGGTTTTTTTTCATCAACACACACACAAAAAAAAAAAAAAAAAAAATGCAAATTTTCTACAAACAAGTCTTTGGAAGCTATCTAATAACGCATACATTTTGTTCCGTTGTGTGAAAATAGAAACTTAAAAATATAGTTAAAGATGCCTTATGGGAGATTAGATAAAGAGCTGGTATTTCTTACTATAATAGCCAAAATCTACATAATGTAAAGGGAATTTGCTGAAAATTTCAGTCAAATTGATCCACTCTGAAACGAGAATTCAGCGACTGAATTTCGACCTAGCCTCGATCATCATTACTAACGTCGGTACGATAACAAACATATTCCCGATTATCCTTTTCATGATTAAATCAGAAAATCGGATACTAATCCAGTAAATATCTCAGGCTAGGTATGACATCGAGAGTTGATTATGGTCTTGATAAGTTACATAATATATAAATAATAATTTATAATTATTTGATCTCCTGGCATAACCTTTCTTGGGAAACTGTTGAAAAGCATAAAAAAAAAATCGCAGGAAATAGAAAAATGGAGATAGAGTTGAATTTCTGTTAAATTATTTGCCTTTCTAAAGTAAATTTTCTTGGAAAATTGATAAAACTCACAAACATCTGTGAAAGCAGAAATTGGGATATGTTGTTAAATTTGGATTTTGAAATTGTCTCTCTAGAATAACATTTTTATGGAAAATGTTACAAATCATTAATATCTATTTAAAAGAAATCGTCGATATTCGTTGAATAATGGAGACATTAAAATATAATCATTTTAACACAACACAATAATCGTCGCCTGCTTCATAATCATTTTAAATTAAAAGCAAAAAGAAAAAAAAGAGGGGATATTTTGTTTAATTTGCTGATATTTATTAACAGAACAAACCTATCATACAATTTCCTCCTAGTCTCTATTTAGCTGACACGGAAATAAAAATTATAAAGCAATTAAAGAAATTGTTAGACGATGGTTTACCAATGTGGGGCTTTGATAATCCTTCACATACGAACTATTTCTTGCAGCTGTCAACAGAATTAACTTAACTGTATCAGATAATCGCTTCACACGACCCAGTAAATAAAGATAATTCTAAGGCCACGCCCACAGCTCTCAGAACAAGAAAGAGGGTTTGAAAACACAGCTAGGGGCCCACGTGCCCTTTTATAAATAACATATTTTTCTCATTTCAAGAGAACCATTGAATAAAGATAAAATATAAAAGTATAAAAAAAAAATTCACAGGAGATGCAATGTCAAGAAAGGTACATACAAAAATACAAATGTTTAATTAAGATATGAGAAACAAAAGATACAAATCTTGCTTTACACGCAAGTTGTGACGTAGAAGACTTGCAGAACGGAGAAAGAACACAAAAAACAGACATAACAAAATCTTAACAATGGTTCTACATAAATCACAAAAAACACGAGTCCTTTGAAAGAAAGATATTTATTCTAGAGTTGAACGAATTGTTCTACAATAACCGAAAACAAACAGAAGTTATCCGACCGTTTAGAGAACCATTAACGTCGGAAACAACCGAATTTACTCGATTGCAAAGACAAGGTGAAAACGGGCACTTGTTGCCGAATGGTTACGGGTTAATTGTTGAAGTCTATTATACGACTGCGTGTTGTGGTTTGTTTCCACCCGGACGATTTATTTACTTTCAATTATAACACGATGCCCTACACCTGACGATATTTTCTTCTGGCTATCTTCTCACAAACGACTTCGATTTTTCTTCCATCAGCACCGCGCTCAGAGAATACGACTGAAACCTCTTGTAGTAAGAGGGTAATAGAAAGAGAGCGAGAGACTAGTCAACAATCGGGTACATACATGTAATAAAAAATCCCAGAGAACTTTTAAAAGAAAGATCCAGTATTCGAGTATTATTTTTGCAGGGTTTTTTTTTCACCGAGTAAGTCTTCAGTCCTCTTTACCGTTGTTTGTTTTATTCTTCATCTTTTCTTCAAATATAAAACAACTTATGTTCTCACTTTAGACACATAACCAGGAAGAAACGGAATATCGGGTACACACCTTCCAGCGTTTCCTGGCCTTTCTTTAAGACCTTCGTGTAAAGCAATTAATACCACTTTCTCGTGTTCTTTAACAAGAAGACACAGGCGCACTAAAAGTCTATCCGTTTTTCTGCGTTCAATTCAAGTTAAGAAATTCAATCTGTTACATACGAAAGGAGTATATTTTTATTAAATTTATTTTCTTACCTGATACTTGCGACGTTACAGTCAACTGGCGTGGTACGTGACAAGGAATGGGGTCGCATGTCCAACCCGGTGGGTTTTCTCCGGGTCTTCCGTTTGCTAAAGACACGCCTAGGCAAATTATTGAAATGAAATTAAACTATTACTATGAGTCATGGAATTACCTGGTTTGTGTCGAGTGGACGTTAAACCCCATCTATCTCTATCTCTAACGTTACAATTAATGGAATTATTTATTGAGTTATGTCCCTTGGAATACTCAATCAATGCCGGAAGCGTTATGGTTCCTGGTAGTGGTGGAGGTTTGAGATTGAAATGAAAGCGTCAAAGCGATTGGGATATTGTAATAACTTAACTTATCGTATGTAGTAAAATGTGATGAAATAACAAAAAAGTTCAATAAAAGATCAATCATTGTTTTAAAACTTAAAAAAAAAAATCGTTTTTACAAACATAGTAACCCTTGTGAGGTTTATGGCGTTTTTCAAATCGGGAGCCACGGTGGCTCTGTGAGTAAGAGGCATTTTCAACCCTTTACTCAGGGGTGTTCTCGGAACATACATTTTAACCGACATGATTACAGTTTTGATGCTCTTCATTTATTAATTTTAGTCAGTTATTAAACCTGATATTTGAATTTAACTGCTTTCAACATTTCAATAAAGTTCATTAACTGACCAAATAGACATGTATAATTATTTTTGGCGTTGGTCGCAAAATTTCCGCTAGAATGTCCGGTGTGGTTTCCCCCAGTCAGTGGTGTGAGAAGGAAAGTCGTTCAGACTGCACGAAAACACGATACTCCGTGAATTGACCGTAGCGCCAATGTCTGGGTAAAATGTTCCTCATACCACAATGCCTTCATTAATCCGGTCGATACAAAAAAATGGGGCAATCAAGTATGCATTATGGAAGATTTAGATAAAGAGATGATAATTCTCCCTATAATAGATAAATATGGTAAAATAAATATATATTACAAATTTCATTCAATTTATTTTATTTATGTGTATTGATCGTAATCACCATACTGGTCATTCGAGTCTTAGCCTCGCTTCTCTATTTTTAAATCAAATCATTAAATGACCGAATCGTTCTAATCTACTTGAAATCGCAGACACCTGAAATCGGAGAGTTGATTCTGGTCTTGCCATGTTAATAAATGTTTAATTAATAATCTAGATTACAGTTGAGGCCCAAAGGAAGGCCAAAGAAAGGCCAAAGCAAGGCCTACAATAGGCAGATTTTTGCTTTTACATAATGCATCTTTAACTTGATTTAAGTTCATTCTCACTGTGACTATTTTCTTGTCATTTTTAAAACTTAGCCTATAATAAATAATAACCGAATGCTTATTGTATATGTAAAAAAGAAGAAAGGGATTACTTCGATTGGCTGTAAGAAACAGATGGAACCAAATACCAGAACGTTATTTATTTCAAGTATATTGTATTGAATTTTATAAATCTTGTGGAAGAAAGGAGACGAGTTTTTTATAAATCGGTTTAAACAGCATCTGTTGTGAAAGGCCTGTTGTAGATTAATAATAATCGGCTATAGAATTCTGTGCTATTGTTAACCCATAGAAATGTCAACTTATTCCCTAAAATCAATGGTTATAAATTCAGCAGATTTTCTATATATAGTACTAACACAATACCTCGGTGTCTACTTTCGTTTTTGATGCGTAATAAAGGGGGTGGGGTTGCGATGCTGTTTAACGTCCCTCTTTTCTGTGTTAAACTAATGAGAGCGAGAGAGAGAGAGTGAGAGAGAGAGAGAGAGAGAGAGAGAGGAAAAGTAAGACGTTAAACCCCATTTCATATCAATTCTTGTCGATTACTTGATTACTGATTGATTTTATTGTTTCAACCGGAAGTCATGGGCGAGAGAGAGAGAGAGAGAGAGAGAGTGTGTGTTTGTTGTTTTACACCAATAGGTCCTGTACATCGATCTAATATGGATGTAGCTAAAACAGCTGGATATGCTTACAATTTGTCGATTATTTATTTTATTGTTAAATTTTTAAATTTAGCGGGTGTTCAAATCCATATAAATCTCGGCCATCCGATGACCTGAAGAGTTGATAATAGACTTGTCACGTGAATAAATGTCTAAATAATAATGAAATTTTGATAAAAAAAAACAGCTTCTCGATTTGAGTTGCTTCTATTTATACGATAATAAACAAAGTCTCGATTATCCATTCTATCGTTAAATTTTGCGGGTGTTCAATTTCATATAAATCCAGGCCATCCGATGATTTAGAGAGTTGAATATAGGATTTCCATGTGAATAATTGTCAAAATAATAATTTATATAACATTTTAAGCCATAATAAGGATCTGTAATAGGCAGAGAGAGAGAGAGAGAGATGGGGTTTAACGTCCACTCAACACAAACTAGGTCATTTCGGGACTAACATATGGTTTAATTTTATTTCAATAATTCGCTTGCGCGTAGGGGTCTTTAGCAGTGGGAGGAAACCGGAGTGCCCGGGGGAAACCCACGAGGTTGAGAAGGCGCCCCTATCTCCATGCCACATACGCTCACACCAGGGCTCGAAACCACAGCCGCAAGCCAGAGGTGACCGGCCAGCTAGAGGTCGAAGCGCGGTACTCTAGACCACTAGGCCATCCCAACCCCCCTGTAAGAGGCAGATTGGGATCTTACATAATACACATATAACAGTAAAATAACTTGTAATGGAAATCGGTGGGGTTGGGATGGCCTAGTGGTCTAGAGTGCCGCGCTTCGACCTCTAGCTGGCCAGTCACCCCTGGCTTGCGGCTGTGGTTTCGAGCCCTGGTGTGAGCGTATGTGGCATGGGGATAGGTGCGCCTTCTCAACCTCGTGGGTTTCCTCCGGGCACTCCGGTTTCCTCCCACTGCTAAAGACCCCTACGCGCTAGCGAATTATTAAAATAAAATTAAACCATATGTTAGTCCCGAAATGACCTAGTTTGTGTTGAGTGGACGTTAAAGGGGTGGGATGGGATTGGATGGCCGAATGTATATCATAAGGTCTGTCATTGAGTATTCTGGTGTGGTTTCGATTCTCCGGTACAATCATTTGATAGACCAAATTTGTTTTTTTAATTGAAAATTATATAATGAATTTGAGGAAATATTGTCAGAAAAAAACCAAATAAGGACAAACGGCTTTGGGTAGTCCACTGAATAACACACTGTCTCGCACACGATACCAAAATAGAAATACTCGTAAAAAAAAAACACAAAATTGTTTCAAAGGTGGTGTTTTAATCCCACTCTGTTCTTTAAATGAAGTCACGTACGTGTATATTCCTTATATAGACATTAAAAAACATTAAATTTACACACGGTCAACTTAGCATTTATGTTGGCTTCTTTTAACACGCGATGCGACAAACCACTGCACGACCAGAAAACTTTAAAGAAATAAGATTTTGTGACATGTTCCGTCAACAGTGAAGGACTTGAGGAGCAATACGAACATCGTGTGCCATATCCAACTTAAAGCCGCCAGTAATTATAGCCCGGCTTGTTTTGGAAAAGTATCAACTCGAGTGCAAAAATGCATGACAAATTCGACAAAGCCGTCGGTCCGCAATCCCGTGAATTGTTTGCTAAGATCATCTATCGCAAGCTGGGAAAATTCAGTCCGATGAAAATCAATTTTGGATAAAAATGGTGGTGATGCGTATATGAGTGTGGTGTTTATTTTAGAGATGGGGATCGTATGGCCGGAGTGGTGTCATATTACTAGGTATTAACGACCTACTTACTACTACGACTACGAACTAATTGGGGTTTAAGCCAGCTTCCACATAGGATGATATCCAGAGACCCAAACTAGGTCATTTCAGGAGTAACACATGGATGAATATTATTTTAGTAATTCTCTAGCGCGTAAAAAATGACAAATACAATTACACGGAGGGAGAAATGGAGTTTAACGTCCACTCGACACAAACTATGTCATTTCAGGACTTACATATGGTTCAAGATTATCTTAATAATTCACTAGCGCGTAGAGGTCTTTATCTGTTGAGGAAACCAGGGGACCCGGAGAAAACCCATGAGTTTCGACAGTCGAACCCACTCATGGTCACATATAAGCGGAAAATCGAAACTGCACCAGTTGACTAAATGTTAGACCTTGTAATATAACGCACACGCGTTAAACAATCAGCCACCCCAGCCCACCGACCTTTAACGTATTACCAATGGTAGTCCTAAACAACAAAAATCGGGTTTGGTTTTTGATTCCTCGCTACACTCGGCGTCTTAATATTCCGTTTAATCCTAAATAAAGTTATAAGACTAAACCATACGACAAGAAAAAAATAGAACCGTCCACATCACACTGATAAAAAATGGCATCGTTTTATTTTAACAATACAGTTATATAGAAGGGAGAGAGAGAGAGAGAGAAAGGGGTTTAACGTCCACTCAACACAAACTAGGTCATTTCGCGTAGGGGTCTTTAGCAGTGGGAGGAAACCGGAGTGCCCGGAGGAAACCCACGAGGTTGAGAAGGCGCCCCTATCTCCATGCCACATACGCTCACACCAGAGCTCGAAACCACAGCCGCAAGCCAGAGGTGACCGACCAGCTTGAATTCAAAGCGCGGCTCTCTAGACCACTAGGCCACCCCAACCCCCCTATATAGAAGGGAGCTGATGGGTGTGTGTGTGTAGTGGGTGTAGGGGGTGAAGCGCAAGTAAAAAATCCAAGAAGTTAGACTCCACTTCTTGAGACGCATAGTCCGGGGCTCGAACCCACCAAACGATCTAGAGATGTACAAATAATACTCAGATTTTCTACTTTAAAAAAGAAAAAAAAAATCCTGCCCAATCGATCAGTTCAAACTCCACTTGTTACCTTCGATGAAAAAAAACCACCCCAAACCGAAAGGATAAAAAAAAAGTTGCCGGCGATTTCAAAATTCAACAATTGTTTACCGGTTTAAAATGTGTCTACGCCTGCGTTTAAACCAAATAAAGGAAAAGGTGGTGGGCGACAAGATTGGTTGAGAACGGTTGGGTTTAGTCACTAAAAGTTATCTAAAACTAGAATGAACCCTGGAGGACGCGGTAAGATTGTAGTTAGATTGTTTGTGTGTACAGGAAGAGAGTGAGGGCTGATCTGTATTTACTGGCTTGTATAAACTGACAAAGAAAGTAAATCTAAACGAACATGCTTAATGACAAATACACCTTCTGACAGTCACAAGTTATTTCCGATTTCGTTTCCGCGCACAAAACAAATCTCATTTTTATGAACAATCAACATGGCGGCCGCCTTAAATCGTTTGATATGATAGGGTAATATCAACAAGGGGTTATTGACATGGTAACGTGCTTTATACGATTTGATTTAAGGCGCTTGAATAATATTATACATTATATGTATACCATACCTCTGACATCAGAAATATAGAAAATAATGTACAAACATTTTTCAAATACTCGAACAACAGCAACTTCCGGTACCTCTGTGTACAATTGTCCAGTCATTCGCATTACACAACTACACATTTGTATTTTTCAAAATGAGGTTTTATATACTTCATAATTCATATGATCTAATCAAGAATGGCCGCTACAAACTTAGACGGCGATCACGGTGGCGAAGTGGTTAAGACAATGGCTCGTTAGCCTGGAGGTCGGGTGTTCGATCCCTGCATTGGCAGAGAAAATTCCTCAAGATTTTCTTGTGTGGTTCCCCCTTGTCAGTGAGGCAGGGCGGAGGGCCTGTCAAGGACAACTGTCTTGTCGTTCGGACGGGACGAAAAACCGATGTCCCATGTACATGGAGTGTACATAAAAGATCCATTAACAGTTGGAATTTGATATAAGAGTAAGTCGTATTATAGTGCCGCTGTCCGGCCAACATTTCCCTTATAGTATACTGTATGGCGTATGCCCGTCTTCATTACCCCAGTTCGGAGCAGAACAGTAGGACGTTAAACCCCATTTCATTTCACAAAATTAGACTGTTATTAGCATATTTGTTTGTTTCACAAAATAAAACAATTTTGAAATTAAAATTATATGTCATATCAATTCTAATTTTAATAGTTGGCATCAGGAAAAGAGACAAAATGCTAGAAAGATTTCTGGTTTGAAGAATCGAAATCGTTAACAGTCTTTGCTCGTGGTTTGAAGCTGCCTAGAACCGTTCGTCTGACAACAGCAGAGAACGTCGCAGGAAATCCGACCAGATCAATGCACGAAGAAACCAAAGCACCAAGATGAAAAGAAAAATAGTCATTAGAATGGTCACGGGTCAAATTAGTTGAAAAAACGGAATCGACTGTTTGTTAACTAAGTAAATGTGATAGAGTCTTCCTTCTGTCAAATTTATTTACTGGTCGGTCGTGAGTAAATTTCCTCTGTGTGCTCGCCGAGCAAATTTCGTGTATCCTTCCAAAACCTCCAATAAATTGCGGAAAGGTCCGTGGAGAGCGTCTATTTACCAGTGCTGTAAATCATGCTTATTGCCCGCTGACATGAAATAGACTGCGATGATAGCAAGAGAGAATTCGATCCATCCATCTAAATTATATAAAATATTGTTTAATGGTTGGTTCTCGTCTCATTACTGTGTTGGTGATACGACTGTATGATTTGGTCGTAGAGTAACTCCATCGATAACATCGTTATGGCATGTACAGCCTTCACGCTCACGCTTCTATCACCCGACATGACATCCCTATAAACAATCTCTAATAAATAGCATTTTAATTATTACACTTCTAATGTCTAGTGAACACCAAGAACGCTCTCTGAAGATGGGCTATTTTGTCTGTGTGTTGCATAGTGTCTAAGGAAATATATAGTTCATGTCGGGCATGGTTCAAGTCAGTGGTTCTAATCTAAATCGTCTCCCGACAAGCAGACTCCTTGAGGTATTTTATAAATCTCCGAGGAGACCCCCCCCCTCCCGTATCCACCTGCATTCATTCTGTATTTTAGATCTGTGTTTTCATCAGATTGTTTTGGCTATAGATGTTATATAAATTTTAATTAGCCATTAATTTATTAACATGAATAGACCACATGGTCGTATCTAGCGGGGGTGCAGAGGGTACATTGCACCCCAGAAAATAGGGCGCCCTGATAAATAGAGCCCCCCCCCCCCAAATAATAATAATTTGACAACCTTGCAATTATAAAATAATACACTTATGATCACACAGTGATGCTCTTAAGGCACTGATCAGTCGGTCGATTTTAAGGGCGCCCACACGTCAATGGATTCGTTTGCCCTGATCGCAACTTTTTTTTTTATATCACTTACGTTGCGCACCACCTTTCTGCTACACCCCCACATACGGCCCTGCTAGACCATAATCAACTCTTTAGACCATTGGATGGTCGTGATTTTAATGGATTGAAACACGATCGCCATTTAATGATTTAATTCAAATATGGATAATCGAGACTTTGGTTAGTATCGTTATAATGGAAAACGGTGAAAATCGAGTCTATATATACATACGCTTCAAACTGTCATAACGTCACCGCTCTGAATGAATTAAACATACACATACATTATGCAAGAGCTAAATCTGCCTATTGTAGGCTTCTCTTTAGGTCTAAACTATTAATTAGACATTTATTAACAAAACAAGACCATATCAACTCTCGATGGCATCGGATACTTGAGATTTTAACTAGATTAGAACGGTTCGCCAATTCAAAATTTAATTAAAAATTGTGAAAGCGAAACCAAATCTCCAATATACCAGTGGACACATCTTGTCAAAAACTACAAACTGTGATAACTTCGCTCAGAATGAAGTAATTAGAATGAAAGATTCAATATTGTCATTTTATATTATCTATTTTTGTGCTATTATAACAAGAATGGTCAGCTATTTATCTCTAAATCTTACATAATGCATCTTTAATATGACTGAAATTTTTGATATAATCCCCTTTTATTACGTAGGTGTGAAGTACTATAGTCAGATCTGTCAGCTCCTCATATAAATGTGGGGTTTGATGGTCGAATGGTTAGCACGTGCGCGCTGTATCATAAAGCCTGCCATTGAGTTAAATGGCGCGGTTTCGAATCCCCGGTTGTACGCGACAAGGAATAGGGTCGACTGTCTAACCTCGTGGGTTTTCGCCTGGCCCTCCGGTTTCCTCCCACTGCTAAAGACCCCTACGCGCAAGCGAATTATTGAAATAAAATTAAACCATAGGTTAGTGCCGAAATGACCTAGTTTGTGTCAAGTGGACGTTAAACCCCATTTCTCTTTCCCTATAAACCGACTTCACTTTTATGTATGAATTTGGTTTTTCATTTACGCGATTTGTAAAGCTAATAATTCAGAATGAATTAGCTTGCTTGGAAAATAAATGAAATGAAATTGGGTTTAACGTCTTTTGTTTTTCTCAGAGGCGGATCCAGGGGGGGGGGGCAATCCCCACCCTGCTCAGTTACATAAAAAAATCAATGCCTTGCATCAATGAAATTATATCACATTGGCGGGGTGTTGGCCTTCCCTCTTCTAAAAAGCTTACTGTGTATATATGCCTATGTAATTTAGAGACGATGATTGAAATATGCATTGTCAACTGTCAGATTTTCTTTACAGGAGCCTGGCAAACCCCCTCCTGCAAAAATTTCTGGATCCGCACCTGTTTCTGTACTGATGGGCCTAATGAAGACGAGGCCTGGCCTGGATCTGATCAACTGTTTCAAAAACCTATATTATATATAGATGCAACGTATCTTTTAAATAGCATATCAAATGAGTTACTTAGAAAAGCGTTGTTGAAATATATGTTTTAAATGTACATTGACTGATTGTCGTCATTCATCAAACCGTCGGATACGAAAACACGATGCGATTATAATTTCTTTAAATTTGTTCGTTTCTTTCGTCCTGCCCTTGCTTCACTTGTTTACCTCTCGATCGATATCTGGTGAAGGAAATTCAAAATATATTTAGTGTCTAAGTTTGATGTTTTAAATTCTTTTTAACCTTCCGGAAAAATTCCCGGTTTCGGTCTGTCCACAACACTAACATTCCCGCCATCTAAAAGCTAAGTGTCAACCGACAAATGCGACTTGTATATTGATCAGCTTTAATTTGTGATGCAGACAAAAATATTCCGTCGATTTTTTTCATGTTTGACTTTTTCTAGGCTAGTATTTAAATTGGGTTGTTCCCGAATTTTTGTCAATAAAACTTTTTTCTTAAATCGGCTTCAATTTATCTTGTTTTTTATTTGAACATCAACTGTGAAATGTATCCCCTTTAAGAGTCTTCGATCCTTTTTACACAATTCAATATAGATATAAACTCATGCACGTGCATCTGTACATATAAGGTGGTACATACGTGCATTTTCCCACTGTTGACTCATTTTCAGAATTTACTGACAGTAAAGATTGACTAAAACAATTACACAGAGAGAGAGAGAGAGAGAGAGAGAGATACAGAGGGAGAGGGAGGGAGAGAGGGGGGTTAACGTCCACTCGACACAAACTATGTCATTTCGGGACTATAATATGATTCAATTTTATTTCAATAATTCGTTTGCACGTAAAGGTCTTTAGCAAGGAGAGGAAACCAGAGGACCCGGAGTAAACCCACGGGTTTGGACAAGCGACCCTACTCTTAGTCACGTCCAAGCGGGAAATCAAAACCACTTGTCTTAATGTAAGGGTGTATGGGACAATGCGCACGCATTAAGCATTCGGGACTCAACCCCCGCGTACAACAATTACAAATGAAAAGAAATAAAATTTCAGCTGAAGTGAGGGGGGGGGGCATGGGGGGGATCAGTGAGTAAGACGTTGGTAGGCCTATTATTGTAGGCCTATTATTAACCAGGAGAACCCGGGTTCGAGTCCAGTGTTGGCAAGGAACAGTATTTAGACGATCGGGCGGGATCGGCCCGTGAACGAACCGTCTGCTAGTCTTTGTTATTCCGGTTGGTGCTAAACATCAGGACGTTAATCCCCACTTCATTCATTCATGACTAGTTAGCCAAATGGTAGGCCTAGAAGACATATGGCTCAGACAATGACATGTTTTTCAGATTCTGTAGAGTTCAAGTAAAAAGAATAAAGTATGACTATTAATAAATTTACTGCCGTTCGTCATAACATTGTGCCATATAGACATACGGGATAATTAACTAATTCTCCAGTTCAACATTTCAATAAAATCGGAGACTAAATCGTCTGCTGGTAGGTAATTTTATGTAACTGGACCAACATTCTGTCACATTATTGGAAGAAGAAAACGTTTGGTTTGGAGAGTAGGGACCCCGTGATGTGTGAATTTCAATTGATGTGTTATTATAAGTAATTAACGTTCTGTGACAACCGAGGGTAAAAGTAACTACTATGAAATCCAACACCAGCTCTGGGACGAATTGCTGGTTAATATTACCGTTCTTAAGATGAAGTTAGGCGACGCCATCTTGTTTCTTGGTCCCATGGTGACGTGACCTCAGATGGCAGGGAAATGTCGCGATCTTGCGTTCTCATATTTACTGGAATCACGAGAATGATAAAAACAAGTTTCTTCTCGTGAAATCTCCTGTTTTAACACATCCTGAATCTCTATTTTCTATCTGCCATGTTTTATCTTGTCGGCCATGATGTTACCAGCGATAAGAAAAAGACGTCAACTGAAGTCCCAAAAGGCAATTTTAATAACGTCAGCAACCTCACAGTTTTACAAAAGGCAATAAACGGAATTCAAGTGAAAGCACGTGAGATATTTTGTGTTTGAATGGCAATGATCACTGATCCATATCCCCCACCCACCCACTGTCTCTCTCGCTGCATACAAAAGGGGAGTCACTCGCGTTCGGACTTTCTGGTGAGGTACCACCTTTTCAGTGATGCAGAACGAAGGGTGTGGCAAGGGACAACGTGTAGTCGTACAGATGAGACGAAAATCCCAGGCCCCGTGTACACATCGACTTGCACGTAAATGAACCGTTGACATTTGGAAATCGATGAAGGAGAAGGCCAGCGTGCCGCTGTCCGGACGAAAAATGTTCTCCCAGAACACACTGTATGGCGTATGACTGTCATCATTTGCAAAGCCATAGCACTACTAATGATCGCGGGGTCGATTTAACGGGATCAGATTTTTGAACTTGATTTGAGCTTTTAAGAATTGTATATACAGAATTTTAATATTTAATGGCCTACTTTTATTTCTATATCCGACGGTCAAGGGGTGTGTAACGTGTAGCCACTGGTATACACGGAGCCTTGGCCTTATGTCGTATCCAACCGACCAGAGAAGCGGAAACCAGATTGGAAATTCCCGGACAACACCGGCGTCAAAGCCGAGATCCCCTGGTTAATGAGCCAGTGCCTCATAGAACCATCGTCGCTCCATCAACAGGATTCGAAGTATTTCAGTAACATCTTGAGATGAGAATTTGTCGTTTTCGGATGTGTAGATTTTGAATAAAACATTGTTATCCTGAAAAAAGACAACAGCAAAAACAAAAAATATCATCAACATCATCATCGCCATCATCATCATCATCATCATCCAACAGAAGATATATCCAACGTAATCTTTACTTGAAAGAGAAAATTGTACCGGAAAGTCAACAATATCGAAGCATTAAAAAAACAAAGCTGTGAGAAAAGTGTAAATATTGTATTTGTCCGGGAGGTGGTGGTGGTGTTTTTTTAAGTTCATGTCGACAGGAGGGAGAAGGTTTAACTAGGGTTGGATCCACGTCCTTCAGATACAAACAACAAACATGGCTGTATGAGCATTTTATCACCACATGTGACCCGTGTTTATATGTTACGTGTGGTAAACGAATTAAATGGATAAAACTTGATGATTTTTTCCTGAATAAAAACACTGCTAGCCCATGTTATACCCAGTAGTCGATACTCAGCGAGTTTTAACATGTAATCGTCTCCAATGGTCTATAGATTATAAAGCTATGTACACACTCGGCGCATTCCTTCGATATCATATGTTGGCTCAGTACAGACTATGTTTGATTTCTAGTGTACGCCGTTTATGTATCGGGACTTTTTTTTCCTGCTTTTTCGCGTATATTTTTGATTTTTGGCTTCTGTGTCGTTGATGTGCCGTGATGTGCCGCGCTTTTAATTTTTTTAAAATTCCGCGCGTAATTTTTAACTGCTATGTCGTTTGTGCATAGCTTTTTGCTTGGATTATAATAGACTTCACTGTTTTACTGTCAAAAGGTTTGGATGAAAACTTCTTAAAGTGTGTCGCGTCCATTTTTTCACCTTTATTAAAGTTGTACTCTTGGTTTATCCAATAAAATAAAACACACATACTCACGTTATACGTGCTTTCTTTCAACTTATTAAAACCAAGTTGTTTTTACTATTGGGGTCAGAAAAAGATTTTCCATCCTCTTTACCCTCAAATATCTTTATTACAAGAAATCGACACATTAAATTCACTCTATGCCGACATAAACTATGTGGATATGTATACATCATGTCAATAATCGATTTGACTCTTAATCGATACGTCATGTTTTATTGCGTAATATATACATGTAGACTTAATTATGGCCATAGATCACTAATGATTTCCCCATTAACGTTAATGGTATTCGCGTCTCTTAGACCTGCTCTAACTTTTCCCAAATTTGTGTTGCGTAGAACGCTTTCAGCTACAGATGAAGCAACTCTTGCTCAAAAGAATGTAGGAGGTTCACCCTGAAAAACTTGAAATACACAAGCTGGAAGTAGGGACAAGTAAACATGCCATTTTCGGCCCTACATTTCAACGTAACCAACCTCTCAATCCTCGTATCCTTCCGCCTCAAAATCATGAATATTTACCAAAACCTGGCATAAAATGTATTTTCAAATACCTTTCGTTGATTCTACACCCAAAAAGCAACACAAATAGCCATGCAAATGGGGGGAAAGAGAAAAAGAGAGAAAGACTAAAAATGAATTTAATGCGTCAAATAAACTTGACATATTTTTAGTCGATATGTTGGGATATTATCATAATAAGTAGTGACCCAAATACGCTGCCATATAGCAGCAGCATCGAGTCGTATGATGGTGGTAGGGCCTACCAGATGTGAAATTTCCTTGATTGATAATTTCCTTTGGACAAGGTACGAAGTCCCAAGCGCTGCTCATCTTCTATCTCTTCTTATGGATGACACTCTTCTACAAACACAAGATCCGTCGACATTAATCTGGCCCCGGTTTCACAAAACATTCTAAAATTTAAGTTAAGAATTTATTCAAAATTGTTCGCCATATTTTAACTAAAATAAAGCCCTGTTTAAAACTTTTGTTGTTTTAATATAGCAATTACATCGGGGTTTTTTTTTTGGGGGGGGGGGGGGTGTTTTTCTTTTTGTTGTTTGTTTTTCTGGATTAAAGATATTTCTCATATAGAGTGTTTGATATGATGTCACAATTTCAAGATGGCTACGATGACGTCATACTAGGTTTCTGGTCGGCAGAACGAGCGCACTTGTTTTATTCATATATTTAAGCTAACGTCCTTATTACTGCTATGACACAGCACCTGCATATTTTTGTCAGTACCACAAGCGTTAACCCTTAGAACCCGAAATGCCGCAAAACCGGCTTGACGTTGTATCGCATATACCCGAAATGTCGGTTTTGCGGCTTGGGGAATGTTCAAGCTCCAATTACGTTGACGTCATAATTAATATGACGTCCTGTAAATCCAGGGAAGGACGTGCAACACCCCATGTAAAGTCAGTGTTCAAAGGATTAACCCTGTCTAGATTGAAGTTGTCCATCTCAAGCCATTATTTTCCCAGTACACTGAAATGAAATTAAATGAAGTGGGGTTTGACATCCTACTATTCTGGGGTAATGAAGACGGGCGCACGTCATACAGTGTATTATAAGGGAAATGTTGCTCAGACAGCGACACTACGGCCTACTCTTATATAAAATTTCTACCGCCAAGGGATTTTTACGCGTAGGCCAATGTATACACGGGACCTCGGTTTTCCGTACCATAGGAGCGACTAGACAGCTGTACTCGTCAGGCCCTCCTTCGGAAAATCCCAACGAACTTTCTCGGTCAAGACTGGAAGAGAACCCGCGATCTCCAGGCTAGCGAGCAAGCGTCTTATTCACTTAGCCACCGTGGCTCTTTACTGACTGATACAACAGCACAAATGGGAAAGGTGAGAGTGGGGGAGAGAGAGGGAGAGAGAGAGATGGGTTTAACGCCCACTAGACATAAACTAGGTCATTTCTGGACAAATAATATGGTTAAATTTATTTAATAATTAAAATTCGCTTGCGAAAGGGTCTTTAGCAGATTGGAAAAATGACCGTACTCCTTGTTAGGTATAAGTGGGGAGTTGAAACCACGCCAGTTTAGGCTACGTCATGATACAACAACACCCCCGCCACCCAATGAACAGGAGGAAACAAGCCGATGTGATGCATTTAGTACCTATGCCTCAGCGTAATATATATATATCAGAGGCGGATCCAGGATTTTCAGAAAGAGGGGGCGTGCTGCACCCACTTGGGAGTGGGAAGCCCGGACAGTGATTTTTGAGTGGAAAAAATGCCCACAAGGATTTATTTCATACTAATACTGTAAATTAGGATTTCCAACCTAAAGTATTTTTGTTCTCCTTTCTCGTGAGAATATATTGAGCTAAAATTTGTTCGCCACCTCAAAAAATAGAGGGGGCGTGCGCCGGGTGCGCCCCCCTCTGGATCCGCGCCTGTATATATATATATATATATATATATATATATATATATATATATATATATATATATATATATATATATATGGTACGTTTTAAACGTACCATAAAGTTATTCGTGGAAAGAAGATCTATAGCAAGATAAAAAAAAGTACCACTTTTGATATGTACGGGGTGTTTTTGTATGTGTAAGGGGTGTTTAGCTGGATAAGAAGTAGTTTGGTAGCCAATAATTGGCTGATCTGTCATCTAAGGTTGTTCATGTAATTCATTAACATGCCATTAATTCTCTTCAACTCAGACTCATTTATTTTACTCGACTCATTTGTCAGTGCTACATGTTTTCTACATTATTCTTCTAAACCCGACAAACCATCGTAAAGATGTACTTCCATTAAAGCGATAATCCGTCGTAAGGTCGTACTACCATTAACCAGACAAACCATCGTAAAGGTGTGCTACCATTAAAGCGATAATCCGTCGTCAAGACGTACTACCATCAAACCATCGCAAAGACGTGCCACTGTTAACCCGACAAACCAGGGGCGTGGTGAGAATGAGTTCATGAGTAGCCATACTCATGCGCCAAAAAGTTTTTGCGCCAAAATCACAATCAAATTACTCAAAAAATGAAAAACATTTGTAAGTGGAAAAATTGTTTCATCTGACCCAATTAAAAAAAATTTGAAAGAGTCAAGTTGGAAAATTTAATCATATTTTATTACCGTATTTCTTGTCTCGGATTGCTGGAGATTGCGTTTCTGGGCTTCTAATTTTCGAAATTTTCCCGGGGGAGGGCCGCCCGGACCCACCGCCGCGGGCTCGCGTCTGCGGCGCTCGCGGTGGCCGGCTTCGCCGGCCACAGCTCCGCGGTCAGTAAAAGGGTTTTTGTGCCAAAATCTTTTTTGTTACTCATAATTATTTTTTCAATAATTGCCCTCACCACGCCCCTGCGACAAACCATCGCAAAAACGGCCTCCATTAACCCGAAACTCTATCGGAAGCCGTACTACCGTCCGACAAACCGACACCCTATCGGAAAGACGTACTACAATCACATTAACCCGAAACCCCTATCGGAAAGACGTACTACCATCAACCCGACACCCTATCGTAAAGATGTACTACCATTAACCCGACATAACATCGTAAAGGCGTACTACCATCAACCCGGCACCCTATCGGACCATCGGAAAGACGTACTACCATTAATCCGACACCCTAACGTAAAGGCGTACTACCATTAACCCGACACCTAATCGGGCCATCGGAAAGACGTACTGCCATTAAACCCGACACCCTATCGTAAAGACATACTAACCCGACATAATATCGGAAAGACGTACTACCATTAACCCGACACCCTATCGTAAAGTCATACTAACCCGACATAACATCGGAAAGACGTACTACCATTAACCTGACACCCTATCGTAAAGACGCACTATCATACGCCCGACAAACTGACATCCTAAAGGAAAGAAATACTTCGTTGTCTGGCGACCAATTGTCTTTTTGTCAGGTTTGTCTATATTTGGTTAAATGCGTTCATATATACCATGAGAGAAGAGAGAGACAGAGAAAGACAGACAGGGAGAGAGGGAGGAGGGGTTACTTCCACGCGACACAAACTAGGTCATTTCTGGACTAACACGTAGTTCATATTTATATAACAGTGGGAAGAAATCGGAAGACCCAGAGAAAACCCACGTCAGTTGACTCAATGACAGACTTTATGATACAGAGCTCACGTGCTCATTCGGCGACCCAATCTTCCTGACCTCAGATGAAAATGTCTGTAAATGTAAGATATTGATAGACGTGCTTGTCACTATTCGTAGGTTTCAATGTGTCACTAATGTCATGAAAGCTAGGACACAAAAAATATGGACGACATACATCGACAGTGGTGAAACTTAACACGCATTATGTAAGATTTAAATATAAAGAGCTGCCCTACCTAATTCCAGTTGTCAAGGGTACTCTTACCACAACTTGTACACGAGACCTCAGTTTCTCTTCCCATCCGACTAGATACGTTTGATTGTTAACCTCTACACCCCCCCACTCCCACAACATCCTGCATCACTGGCGGGAGAATCGCTCTAGAAAATTCCGCGGAACGTTCTCAGCCAACATCAGAATCGAACCCGGAGATCTGGGGGCTAGCGTTCATTGCGCTTTACAGTCCCGCACCTATGGGGACACAGACTTCACTCATATTTGAAAACAATTGGGAATACAAACCAAGGAAATAATTATATAATGTCAGCATGAGTCATGATCTGTCATATGTTGCAAGAAAAACGAATGCAAGCATATTGTATTAATTCCGCTATACAAGTAACCACACCGGTAAGTAGTTCAAAAAACTAAATTCACTAAATCAATATATTACCGGTTAGTGCGGAAATATAGGACGTTCAACCAAATTTCATTTCATTTGGGGTGGGGCGAATGGTTAACAGCGGTACGTTACTTTTAATTCCCTGGTTGACGTCACAAGGACTAGGGTCACCTGACCAACCTCGTGGTTTTTCTGCGGGTACTCCGGTTTCCCCCCACTGCTAAAGACCCCTACTCTTATTATTGAAATAAAATTAAATATGATACTCCTGAAATTACTTAGTTTGTGTTAAGTGGGCGTATGTTCTGTATGGGTAATACATGTAATATACAAAATTTGATTTGTAGTTTTTAAAAGCACGGGAGAAATTGCAATCCATGATGTGTCGACTTTATGGTGCTTGTGAGATGGCTGTCACACAGAAAAAAGAAGAGAAGAATAGAAAAAAACAGACGAGAAACTCCAGTTATAATAAAACATGGGTAACTTTAATAATTTATGACTTCTTCAAGATTAAAAGACGAACAACGCCTTATTTGGCACATCATCTATAATTCTACACAGTTACCTATTTTTCTTACTTCTATGGTTTCTGCTGACGTCAACATTCTATTTGGGTCGTCACGTGGATGATGATAATTTAGATACAGGGAATATTTTCGGCTACTTGTGCCATGGGTTTAACATTTATTACTGTGTTTAACATTAATAAATAAATAAATACCTGTTTTGTGTGTTGCTTTTTTTTTTGTTTTTGTTTTTATTTGATTTGTAGTACTTTTGTTTTTTGTAGTTTTGTGGGGATATTGCTGTGATACTTTTGTTTTGTTTTTTGTGGTACTTTTGTTGGTTTCTTATGTGGGGAAATTGTTCTCGTACTTTTGATTTGTTTTTTGTTGGTTTGTTTGGTGTTGATATTGCTGTGGTACTTTTTACGACTTCAGCCAACAAAACCGGTGGCTGGGTCAGATACAGGGGGAGCTGGGGCACATCGAAAGGAAAATTGCCAACTAACGCTCTTAAAGCAATTCTGCAGAATTTGGGTGTCATGATAACTTTTCCTCCAAAATTATCCGGGTATAAGTTATCAATATATTCCTCAAATCGTCTTGGACGATTTCCAACAAAAAAGAACTTGCTAAGTTGTTTTGTCACCAAACGTAGCAGACATATTCTATTTCCCCAAGTTCATTAATCCTTAAAGGGTGAAACAGATTGAGGATGTGCGTCTGTGCTTGTATCAGTGGTTACTCCTGAATTTGCATGGCTAGCAACTTTTACCCCCCGCGAGCGATTTTGATCAAGGTTGAAAATGTATTGTCCCCTACCCCCATACGCCAAAGGCAAAAATAATAAAAGGCACCGCCAAACAGTATAGGTGAAGCGGGGCCACATAATTTGTATGCAATTGAACACCGACACTACAACTACAAACCAAAATCTATCTACACCTCAACACCTTTTCTTGATTCCCCCATCGCCCAATCCTTTTCTTGATTCCCCCATCGCCCAATCCTTTTCTTGATTCCCCCATAGCCCAATCCTTTTCTTGATTACCCCATAACCCAATCCTTTTCTTGATTCCCCCATAGCCCAATCTATTTCTTGATTCTCCCATAGCCCAATCCTTTTCTTGATTCCCCCATAGCCCAACCCTTTTCTTGATTCCCCCATAGCCCAATCCTTTTCTTCATTTCCCCATAGCCCAATCCTTTTCTTCATTTCCCCATAGCCCAACCCATTTCTTGTCCCCACACCAAACAATTTTTTGATCTCCATAGCCCAACCCTATTCCCCAATTTCCAATAACCTAACTCTTGTTGCTGTGAGTAAAAGCCTTGTGGCGTTGTGATGAAATGGGTTTAACTGCACCAACCATGATAATGAAGACCGCCATACATCAAACCCTGATGGACATTATGCCTTTACAGTGGTGTATCCTGCATTGCATTCCAACTGTCAAGTCAACAGTTCTTTTATGTTCATGCCAACTTGTACCTAGACCTTGTTTTTTCTCCTTCCTCCATCACTAACACGGGAAAGCCATGCTAATAAAATCCTGAGGTACTTTTTCGACCGACACTTGGGTATAACCGAGGAACTCCCATTAATCGGCCAGCACATTGCTCACTGCACCACCTTGGCTCCTCAAATTCATGAAATTGGGGTTAATGTCTTGCTTTTTTTCTTCAAATGGGGTCATTGCGACCGGTACACGTCATGCCATGTGCTATTTGGAAATTGTGCCTCGATACACAGTCTATTTTGATTTCAATTTACAACCGTCAAGGGACCTTTAACATGTTAGTATGTGGTATAACGTTCACTCAACACAATTTTATTTAATAATTTGTTTGCTCATAGGGATCTTTAGCAGTGGGAGAAAACCGGTGGTGGACCCAGAAAAAAAACACACGGTTGGACAGGTGACCCTTCTCCTTGTCACGTTCAAGCAGAGAAATTGAAACCATGCAAGTTAACTAAAAAAAGGGCAATATGAGAGAAATTTTGCCTTGACAGCAATTTAATTTTATCTGTCATGGGATCTTTTACATGCAAGTCAAGGTGTACATAGGACCGTTGTTTTTTGTCCAATCCAAATGACTAGACATTGTTCCTTGCCAGGTCCTCTGGGATGGTCTAAGTTGATCTGCCGTTGAATGAATGACAAGGGGCACAACATCCTACTGTTCTGCTCGATACAGAATGTTTAGAAAAATTTTGCCTTGACAGCAACTGAATTCTATCTCTCAAGGGTTCCTTTAGTCGATCTGATGGAACAAGAAACACATTGGATTGCACATAAAAGAACATTTGACAGCTGGAATTCGATATAAGAGCAAACCGTAGTGTCAGTGTCTGGACAAAATGTCCCTAACAGCACAGTGCATGGCATATACCCATCTTCAATAGCCTTGTCGTAGCAGAGCTGTAGGATGCTAAACCTAATTTCATTTCAAAGGTTCTTTTATATACGCGCCCTGGGACCTCACACGTTGACCTACCATCCAGTCACCGAGTGCAACAAAAGAAACACAAACCAGTCAATAACTATCCAGGTTATTTTTTTTTTTGTATTACAGACACTGTGTTATGAGTGCCTTGTTTTATTATTTATTTATTTTTATACATACTGAACCTATTGTTTGCATATGAGTGATAAGATCATGTTAACTGTGACGAGAGGCTTCACATCAACACAAAACAACAATATAATCTACCTACATAATACACACCTTGGCTACGTCTTGTAATTCTTTAAATTCTTAAAATTAAAACTTGGAAAGTAACATGGTTGAATTTCATTTCAAGAATTTACTTGCACGTAAAAGTCTTTAGCAGTGGGGGAAAGAGAGAGAGAGAAATGGGGTTTAACGTCCACTCAACACAAACTAGGTCATTTCGGGACTAACATATCGTTTTTAATTTTATTTCAATAATTTGCTTGCGCGTAGGGGTCTTTAGCAGTGGGAGGAAACCGGAGTGCCCGGAGGAAACCCACGAGGTTGAGAAGGCGCCCCAATCTCCATGTCACATACGCTCACGCCAGGGCTCGAAACCACAGCCGCAAGCCAGAGGTGACCGGCCAGCTAGAGGTCAAAGCGCGGCACTCTAGGCAACTAGGCCATCCCAACCAGCAGTGGGGGAAAACTGAAGGACCTGGAAAAAAAACCCCAAGAGGTTGGAGACAGACAACCCCACTCCTTTCACGCTTCACCTGGGGAATCGAAAATGTGGCAGTTCCTATATGACAGACCTTATGATACAGCTTGTACATGCTAACCATTCGGCCATCCAATCCCCCAGTGTGGAAGTATATCAGCGGGCCCAGGAATATGTCAGTTTGAATTTTAACCATCATAATATAGACCTACAACAGTACTTTAAATTCTTAAACTTTTGGGTGAGGTGGAGGGTGGGTGAATATCTCAACAAATTCTTAAATCTCAAGAGTGGGGTACTAACCGCGAGAATATCTCAATCAGAATTTTAAAATCATAATATACAGGTTTAATTTCTGAATATGCTGGACATTTAACAGAAGCACATCGATTGTGTTCCTTGGACAAATGATATGAAACTGGCGGATTCCAAAAATTTTAATGATTGTCCCCTACCATTTTTTTATCTTACAGCACATTTTTAAATATATTTCAAATTCTTTGACGCATAATTTATTTTTCTTTTCCTTTTTTGCTCGAACAAAAATCTTATAGGAATTTCCAACCAATTAACCGATTCTTTATTATTGGTGTTTTTTTATTGGGGGGGGGGGGACAGGGGGTAATCAAATTTTAAACAGTATATACCAACAAGTTTTTTTTTTTTGAAGTAAACAATTCTTTTATCCTGTTTTTCAAAGAACAAAAGATGGTAGCCACTGTGTGAATATGAAACTGAATTATATAAAACAATAGTGTCAATCTTAATCATATATAACGTGGAGCTAGTTCAGACTTTTATAAACAAATTCCCCCTATTCTTTACAATCTTTTTTAGGGTAAATGTTACTAAAAGTGTGATATTAAAAAGTTCTCAACTTTAGGTACCTTAAAATATTTTCAAAACCTAGGTACGTGTATTTCTTCTAAAATCATTAACCTTTCTTCCATAAATTCAAGATTTGTTTTTAAAATTTCTTATTGAATGATTGAACTTTCTATGGGTTCAATAGCAAAAGTACCGCATAAAAGATTTAAAATTTCTGATCGAAGAAGTATACATATCTTTAAAAGGTACCAAAAGAAAAGGTTTTTGTACTTTAGAATATTTGAATAAGATTGATCTAGTGTTTACATCAGGACCTAAGTAAGCAAAAAAGCTTAAAATGTACCTAAAAATAGATATATGGCAAAACTAACTACAATAAAGTTGTCTAGGTATGACTCCATCGTACTTTGGAATAATAAAAATTGCACCACAAAATAAAAATTCCACATAAAATTTACACGTTTCA
Source organism: Patella depressa (assembly GCA_948474765.1). Lineage (NCBI taxonomy): Eukaryota > Metazoa > Mollusca > Gastropoda > Patellidae > Patella > Patella depressa. Next base: position 11,703,617 of record OX419720.1, read on the forward strand.
TATATAAATGGACTTTTTTTTCCACATACATTTATAACATATAAAGTGTCAATTCACATCTTAACCTAACAGCATTCATTTAAATAGCGTCGCAATACTTAAAACACGGAGGAGTAGAAATATTGCACTTTGTCCTTGGATTCAAAAATAAAGGAAATCTCGTATAATGGCTGGGTGAAAAAGAGAATAATATCAAATATTGGAATAATGATGATGAATATATTTGGCAAGTGATAAACCATGCTTCAATATTTCGACCCAATGTTTCTAATATATTTTTCGAAGGGGAGAGGGGAGGACGCAGGACTAACCTACTCATCCCAAACTACCCCTCATTCCTATTCCGGATTTGCATGAACATCATTAACAAAATAATAATTTCAGGCTGACTAAAAAATACAAAATTTCTGGAATGAGTTTTCTATATTTTTGCAATGAAGACATGTTTTATTTTTTGACTAGCATCAATGATTATTTATCCTACAAAATTTCTAAACGGTTCGTAGTTTACTAATCTGTAAATATTTTCCACATTATCAATTTCCACAAAGCAAGATGATTGATATCAGATATTACATAATACAATTCTGTCAATAAATCTTTTTTCTTAAATAAAATAAAAATATACGGCCTGAAATTGTATCCGACAATTTTTTGTTAAATAAAGAAAAACAGAAAAATGAATGAAGATGTGTGGTTGATCATAGCAACCCCTAACAACCAATCGGCCATGTTGACAACTACAGCTGACTAATTCTCACGGGCTCGAGTAGAAATCCACAATCTAACGTTATTAGCTATTGTTTCACACGACGAATCCTTCTCCGCTTTCCGAACAACTTCCACTTTCTCTTTCTATCCAAACAGTTCTTGCTACAGATCATGTTGTGACACACAACTTTGTTCGCAACAGTGACAAAACTCTCTACACATTGTCCGTGTGGTTGTCATGACAACGCTATAAACACATAACATAATATATTGTTGGTTTTTAGCGATAGTTTACATAATGACTCGGGTTTAAAAAAAACAACACAAATGAGACTCTTTCTGCAACAGGATATTTTTCAATGCGCGAGAAAACAGGATTAACCAGACGCCAGTCATCATCGTAATTCCTCAATGATATATATAGATATATATTTATATATATAAGCACTGTTGATTGGTTGGTGAAATAAAGAAGGAATCTTGATGAACGAATGCCGTGTGAGTCTGCGTTAGTTAATAATATGTTGTTTGCTAGCTACATGTCTATTGGTCCCGAGAAGACCACGAACAACTTACGATACATAAATTAGACTATATACAAGATATATAAAAGTCTGGCCACACCAGTGTCGTAATATCGATGAATAGTTTAAATTATTGCATGGACAAGGGTCGTCGCTAACGATGCCCTTAAAACACCACTAGAATTATATATATATATATTAATTTAATTGTCACATCTACCGTGTATTCAATTTAACCAATCGCAAAAGACTTTCACCATTTTTTAAATCAAATTTACAAAGCAATCATAGACTTTCGCCTCAAATTTTTTTATTTGAAATTTAACAATCAGTAATAAGTAGATTACTAAAAGAGAGAGAGAGAGAAATGGGGTTTAACTTCCACTCGACACGAGACTAATATTTATTTCAATAATTTGCTTACACATAGGGGTCTTTAGCAGTGGGAGAAAACAGGATGACACGGAGAAGACCCACGAGGTTGGACCGGTCATGTACAAGTGTGAAATCAAAACCACGGCAGTTGACACAATGACAGACCTTATGATACAGTGCGCACAGCCTCAAAATCATCTAGTACAATATGTTTATTTCTATTCCAGTAGAGTTGGTGTCTGCCTGTCTTCATTAGGCCACATGGAGGAAAAATGTAGGCCCTAAAACATCATTTTATTTTGTTTCATTCTGGCAGAATTTTTTCTACAGATTGCGGATGGTCAAACTGAATACAGGTACCATGTGACAGGAACACCCATATAAGGCGTGACGAGACATGACGCGACATCCAATAAATTAATAAATAACTTAACAAACAACAATAAATAATACAAAGATCTTATACCCTAATACGGTTATATATGTACCAGTCTTGAGTTACCAGACACTTGATATAGAAAGCCGGGTCGAGATCTGAAAGTGTTGGACAGATTTTGAAATAAATACCATTTCAGTGAAATAAAAAATATGCAAAAGCATTTCCGTGACGATTGAGACTAGATACAGCTCATAGCGATAACGAGCGTCATGTATAACCGAGATTTCAATAAGTTCACAGCAATATATTTCACCATATTTTCCACTAATCAGAGAGTCTGGTAAAACAAGACTAAGATGTTACAAGTCCTGTGGAACTATGGCAACACTAAAATATCAAGAGCTGGTTGGATACATGTTACAGGCATACAGGTCACATGACTCTCAGATCTTCGGTGAATAAATGAAATGAAAATAAACATAAAACGTTTTAGAAATTGTATAAATAAAAATTTAATCAACATTTTAAAAGGACTGGAGTGAATAAAATTTTCCGACCTTTTGGAATGTTTTGGATTTACTGAGATCCTCCAATAACAATTTCACAAAAAATTATTTCCAAAAAAGGAATGTCAAATAAATACGTAAATAAATAAATTGAGTCGACTGGAATAAATATGAAGTATTTCAACAAAAATCAGATCCTTAAATTAAAATATCATCGAATACTTTGGAATGGATAAAACAAGTAAAATAGCACTTAACAGTTACACAGAAAATAAAATACTGAATAATATACGAGACAAAAGGCGCAAAAAACAAAAAAAAAAATAATCACAACATTAATAAACTCACACACGACCATAAAAGGACAGTCATTCCTTTCTATAAATGTGAAAAATATTGCACGAAATATTTGTACATGACATGATGACGCGATCGAGGTTATATCGAGCCATTGTTCTAAATGTTTCAAATCTTTCCTAGTGAGCAATTTGGCAGCCATTTTTAAAACTTACATTTGGATTTTGACAATTGGTTAGATAAGGCATCTAGGACAAGTGACTCTCAAAAACTAAAACAAAAACAAAAAAATATCCCAACAAATAAAATTTCAAGTTAAATGAATCTTTGACTTCTGTGTTTTGATATTGAAATTTTCAAAAACAACTAATTTCAAGATGGCCGAAATTTAAATTCTGCATGTTGCTCACTAGAAAAGCCTTAAATGGACAATAGATCGCGGTAATTCGGGTCAAAGATCTCTATATGTATATATACAAACATCTATGATCTCTCTCTATATATATATATATATATACACAGTGGTATACGATAAATAACATACTAAAATCTGACTAGCTGCTTTCTTCAAGGGTTTAAAAGATTCATTTGAGTTTTTAACGATTCACTACAAAAAAAGGGAAAAAAAATCGTCTTGATATGTCGGGCAAAAAATTCATAAATAATAACAAGTATTTCGGATGGATTTTACAATAATGAACACAAAATGATGAATATTTCTAAAACGGAATCACTTCAACACTATTTACTACATTGGTGTACTTGTCTCAACAAAATTGTCAAGTCTTAAAATATTCATTTTTTGTAATAAATTGTGTTTAAATATTCCACAGGTAACATTTCCAAATAAATAGAAAATAACAATAATTTATGGTCTTCGACCGGTATAATTTAAATACATACTTCTCGGAATAATAAATAATACCTTCAAACACAAAAGAAAAACATTGTCAGAAAACAATGTAACAAATTCAAACTTCATTTTTCAAAAACGTCCTTGATAATTATCAAAAACCTGAATAAATTAAGTTTTCACGACGTGAATTTTTTATAAAATAAATTAAAAAATCATGGTAAATACATGAATTAACACACACTGTAACAATTAGAATATACAAAATGATGGGGAGTGGGGCGAGGTTTACACTGTAAACCAGATACATGTATAAATAAAACCCTTTTTAGTCTTTTCGGTTTGCATCATACGCAATGAAGGATTGATAGTTTTTATGATCCACAATGAATGTAAAACAGTATATATATGAGGTCTGTTGGTACGCGATCATATCCAACACAGAATATGGTTAAACGTAAGAAACACGCTGAGAAACACTCTCACGTTAACTCTTCGTACACGAAGATGCACTTTCACGATTATTGTTTCCGTTGTCGTCCTGCCACTTATCCAGCGATCGCCTTCGTGCATTCATAAAGAAGTTCGCGACTGTCGTCACTTCTAGTCCAAGTTGTTGTGCTATGGTCGTCTGCATTTCTTTTGAAGGACGTTTTGTTTCCTTAAATATTGCATGTAGAGTTCTTCGCTGGATATCTGTGAAAACCAGACGAGGTTTTTTGGGCGATCTTTGATCCTCCGACGATTTGTCGGGTTCTTGTTCTTTTCGTTTGCAGGCTGGAAAAAAGGCAAAAGAATACATTTTATTTCTGGAAATGAATTGAGTGTACCGAATGTCCCCGTGGATGCAATGATTTGGTTATTTTGAGACTAACACATACGAAAGCAGAGAGATGTGGTTTTATGTCCACTGAACACTAACCAGGTCACATTGGGATCAACATACGAGTGTGAATCATGAGAAGTATATGTAGGTAGAAATCAGAGTACCGTAAGGGTCATTTACATGGTAATCGTAACGGTGATCCAGAAATGATATGAAATGGGATTGGGCTAATCAAGACGGGCATGAGCCCAACAGTGTTTTATGAGGGAATTTTTCCTACTCTTGTATCGAAATAAAACTGCCAAGGGATATTTAATGTGCACACGAGACAGTTTTCATCTCATCCAAACGACTCGACAGTTGTCTTTGTCAGTCTTTAATTTCTGGCCATATCTATGGATAAATGAAATGAAAAGACAAGGGCACTGAGGGTGGGTTATTCTTATAGACCATCTTGAGTATCAAAAGATCGTCATTTCAAATGATATGGAGGTCGCTACATACTTTGGAAACGAGTTCTTGTAGTGGGACAGCGTGTTTCCCCCAATGATGCATCTCATTACATATTGCTGTTGAGTGGAGATGAAGAAGGATTCTTTGTTGCGAAACTGAACTAGACTAACAGCGATGATATTAATGAAAGTGAAAATCTAGTAACACGTAATTTCTACATTGTAGGCAACTACTCTATATAATAAAATATAAAGTCAAACAAAAAACCACAAAATAAAACAATAAAGTGCACCCAATAAGCCAAAAACCTGATTGCTGATATATAGAATAAAAAAGGGTATGCTTCATCCTCATTCTTATCAGAATACGAGGGTCTTCACTATCAAGACGATAATGGGATCAAATAACGTTAACTGCGATACTGCGTGAATCTTGTATATTTTTTTTGTGCGTATGGTTGCGCATTTTGTCGAACACATAATAACAAATCTAAATATATATTCAATATTCATATCAAATTCTAGTTTATTTTGATATCATTCACTTAACTCAAAATGCTCTACAATCTGAGGGGTAGTGCTGCATAATGGAATAGCAGCTGTTCCATTTACTCCTAACTCACCTTGTGGGCTGGACTGGTTGCCATTGGGTGGTGACATGTGGAAAGGTTGAAAAGCTGTACCTGAAGTGGGACAAATCGAGTCTTTTAGTACATCGGCAATATTCTTTACTTAATTTTTAGGCTTCTTGTTTGCCAAATTTTTGGTTGATGTCAGAGATTCGTTGGAATTTCGAGCATTTCCATTGATAATAACTAATGGAATTGTGGGCTGTTTTTGTCCATACCCCTTTTTAAATGTCAAAAATTAAAAAAGCAAATAAAATAAAATTCAAAAATGCTGTACAGTAAAATTCTGGCCAATAGTTTGGATTTAAATTAAATCATAAACACTTTATACGTGAAATCTGCAGCAATGTTTAATAAAAAAAAAAAATATAAGAAAATTAGAATCAAAATCCTGTGCAAAATGAAATAGAAATGACTAACAGTCCTCTGCATGTCCAAAAACTTGGCGAGCCTTTTAAACATTTTAGTATTACTTAATATATATCAATAATTTCATTTCAATCAATGTCTACAATATAAAAATAAATATGTTTTATATATATAGAACAGATTATGAGAATACAATATATAGAGAGAGAAAACATTAGATATATTACAGAAGATGTTATTTGGTTTGTCGAGAAAGGATTTTGTCATGCGAGAGGATTGAAAGATCATGCAAAAATTAGGATAAAAAAAAGCCTCATAAATGTTAACAAAGATATACATAGTTAATAATAATAAATGTTAAAGATCTACATAAAATATATCAATAAAGTGTCAAAATATAATAATTACTATGATCTATAAGCTATGGTATATGAACATATTATGATTATTATGAATAATTCAATGATGTCATTTGATAGGTGACATAGATATCTTTCTAAATGATAACATCAGAATGATGATTAGCAACAGTTGATTCTTTCTTCACTTCAGTGCCAACAAATAACAGAGTTCCCTCCCCTTCAAATAAACATGATTCTGATTCAGTTTGAACACAAGACTGAATATAAGATAAAACACAAAAACGTCCACAGGTCCGCTCTAACAGATCTGTTCCCATCTCTTTCTCTCTAATTTATTAATACTAAAAATATTTTCACTCTTTTAATCCCAATTTTAGAGTGAAGCTAAGAAAATATACAAAATGAACTACATATATTGTTCAGATGTTGAGCAAGTCTGGACAAGAATATGGTACTATGAGTCCATGCCTTCTACCAGAACTGTTACTATTTGCTTCACTCAAAAATCATTAATACAGGAATATTTTCACCCTTTTAATCCTGATTTTAGACGAAAGGTTAGAAAATAGGTTTAAGGAACTAAATGTATTGTTCAAATGTTAAGCAAGTCCAGACAAGTATGGCACTATGATTTGATGCCATTGTTTATAAATAGAATGCAAAGACGATTTATTTACACTTCCTTCATAACATTAATCTTACACTTAAGATTTTAATATTGGGATGATAACAAAAATGGTGAAATTTAAATGGCTAATCAAAATTGAAATAAACAATTCAATATATTTTTATAATATATACTAGACACTTATTTCTTTATATCATAGCGTCAGGTATCTGCAAGCACTCACGGTCCCTCATAATCGTGCATCAAGGTAGTAGTAGACCGATGATGTTCCTCAGTTTAGGACTGGATACTACCTATCTCTAACCTGGAGAACATCAGAGCTTAAAACAAAAGACAGGTTTTTACTCAAAATGAGAGAGAGAGAAATGGGAGTTTAATATCCACTCATTTCAGGAATAACATGGCTCAAAACCCACAAGGTTGGGTTACTCAAAATGGCCAATATAGTTATATGTCCATGTATGTATACACTTATTTATACACTCCTCAAATTTCAAATGTTTCCAAGTAATGTATCATTTATGACTATCATATAACAAATTACATGTTGATATCTGATTATACACACAGGCCATATATATGACTATCAACACAAAAAATCAAACGATACATGATAAATAGCAAAAATATTACTTTTTATCTTACAGTTTTACCGGAGCGTAGAGATAACACAAACATTAAAATAGAGCAATTTTACGGCAAAAAAGCACCTACAATTTAAATACAAATGAAAATGAAATGATTGTTAACGTCCTTCTGTTTATTTGATAAAATAGTAATGTAAAAATCTACAAAAACATATTTGGGTTTGTCTTGTTTTTTTATCTTTTTAAATTTATTTATTTGATTTATATAAGTAAGATTCTCAAAATAATGGACTGGTCATGCTCAGAATGGTGGGAGGGGAACTTAGAAATTTTGAATGCTGATACAATGTATATTATAGTTACACTTTGTAGTTCACGACTATTCAGCTGACCTTATATTATAATAAACTTGAATAGAAAATTCTGAGACTTGAAATTTTTTTTTAGAAAATTCATTTTATCAAAAACATTTCTTTAAGGGTCACGATGTTCATATAACCCTAAATATTTTCTTCAAATCAGTAAAATGAATTGATCTATTTTTATATGCTATATAAATAACAACCAGTGGTATAATAACATAGTTATCAAATCGCCTATCAAATCATCGTCCGAAAAAGAAAAAAAAAAACGGTGCAAGAATTTTTCTCTGGAGATTAATTGCATTCTTATGAATAGCTTTTATTTGACAAGTATAAATTAGTTCTAGCATTGGGCCTTCAGCTAAAACCATTTAGACGGGAGAAATGGTATGGTGTCCCTGCATTAACTCTAGGTTGCTTTTTTTTCCGTTTTGGATTGAAAACAAAGAGCGATGAATACCAGTTTTGCTGCTTTGGTTCATTTAATGAACCCCTTCTACTGGCTCTGGATACACAGCTGTCAACTTGGTCTCAACCGTTTCCCAGGCAACCAATTTTTGAATACAGCTCAAATAAAGCAAGATGGCCACCACCATAGAAAAACAACAAAAGAGCTAGTAGAGTTTCTCCTAATTAGGCAGTGTTATGGAAATGGAGAGAATATTGGAATTGACAAATGGAATAAAATGTCTTCCGTTTTTCTACAATTACCATATAATTTAATCACGAGTAATAAATGTAAATAGAAATTATTTAATGAGGTGTATACAGGTTATAATGTCTATCTGTTTATAGACGCTTGGGGATAAATAAAACCATGATTAAACAAAACACAGAGTTCTATTCAAATAGAAGTTATCAAGGACATTTTAAATTTACTTTAAAAGGGGGAGGAGTTGAGTACTGGTGTGACCCTCCAGGCCTCCTCTACACCCTCATATCAAGTTATGTAAATTAATATACAAAACAGTAAGCTTCTAACAGTAAACACTAAGCTTGTTAACTCACTCCCCCCCCCCCCAAAACTAAAATCAACAAGTTTTGAAGGTTAATTCCTAATGTACAAATGGTAAACTTATGCATATATTGAGCTAAAAATGAGAAGTTTGAAAATTAACCGTTTCACCCACCCTCCCAACTAAAATCAACTAGATATGAAGGCTAATTTTAAATGCACAAATGGTTAACTTATATATTGAAATAAAAATAAGAAATGTGAAAATTAGCGGTTTTCTATAAATCGAGAAAAACTGTTTAAATAACTGTTTAGTCCAACAATTCAAATAAATAGATAACATTTTATTTTATTTTAATTTCAAGGTAAAGAGTTAATGACAAAATAAAAACGACTGAAACCCCAAGTTGATGTCTATTTTCACGAGTCAACACAGAACGAACCACTCTCTTGTTTGATCTATTGAATCAAGTTTGGTGGCAGAGAAGCGAAAAAAAAAAAATAAATGTTAAAAAGCAATCTATTAATGCAGTGTTTCTAAATATTAGCTGAACTTTAAAAGCAGATTGTCTCGTGGAATTGGACAATAATTAAACACAGAATCAATTAGACGAAAATCCTTTGTAGGAATCAGATGTCTTTAAACAAACTTCATTGGCTGTCAGATAATTTGCCGATAGTCCGCTGCGTGACATGAACAAGGTCCGTGGGCATTTAAACTGCGGGTAGAGTTTTGGCTTTACGTTAAGCGCTGAAGCCTACAGGCCTTGGTGGTGCCACGTGGCGAGTCTCCCAGGGTTAAGACAATAGCAAACAACCTTTCTCGTCTTTCACTATTTGCACCCTTTCTTCGTGCTCATAGATTTATGGATTTCTTTTTTCCAATATACCAAAAGATGGAAGGATGCTTACGGAGAACTGCAATCAATAAGTGATTTCATTCATAGAAGGGGCAAAACTCTACAAATTCTGTTTGGACAGACTTTCACAAGTTCTGACCTCGCAGGCAATGAAAATAAACTGTGGTGTTCTGGTGAATGCTAACAGAGGGCTGAGAATCCTACAGCTGACGAATTTCTACGGGCTTTGCGTCAACTCCAATTGTTAAAAGAGTGCAAGAATAGAAACTGCTTGTCAATTGCAAACGCGTAAAATATCTAAGATGGTACTCGAGTGAAAATACTTGACAATATCGTCACAAGGAAATGTACTTGCTTGTTTTTCATCTGGGAATTATAGCCGGTAGTCACGGCTATATTTCTACAAATAAAATAATTCTAATTTTTATGGATGTATGGTCAATTTACACGCATACAAACACACACATCTTTAATCTTTGATATCACTTTTCATAATTCCTATTCAAAATTTATTGCTATTAAATATTAAGTATAAAAAAAAATATTTGAAAACAATGCGAATTGTAGCATAACAGGCCAGTAATCTTCTTTAATGCAACTTAAAAGATTATCTACTACTGATATATTGTTTTTTGTTTTTTTTAATAAAATGTTGAACAATTTGAGAACATTTTTAGCATAACATTAAATATGAAATATGGCACGAAAAATGCTAATGCAGATCAACAGATTCAATTGCCATGCATTTTTCGAATTATTTACATGTTCTATTTGATATATTCCATTTATCAAAATATATATTAATAGTTCTTCCGAAACCATTTTTTGTATATCTAAATCACAAAATGATACTACCTATTAATATTTATGCTTTGTAAACATTGCATTAGTTGATTTTATAACAGTTAAATATTACGCGTATATTATAGGTTATTAAATCCACTCTGGTCGTCACTGTAATATTCTTTCTACTTTCAATGTTACTATGAGTCACTGACATACTTTCTACATTACAAAACTTTTATTTAAAGAGCACATTTGATTAATACATGAATTGATCAATCGATAGGTCGATTGATTTATTGGAAAAAATAATTCTGATCTTTGTAAAAAAATTATTAGTGGATTGGTTTTTTGATCCCATACTTGAACGTGGCAAACAGTGGGATCGCTTGCCCTATTTGTGGGTTTCCCATCACTTTTTAAGGCCCGTGCTTACACACAAGTGAAATATTGAAATAAATGAAATGAATTGGTGTTTCAACGTTTCAACGATTTACCGTGGCTCCCAAAATATAGAAATAAAACATGTGCCATGAAGTCCCGAAATGACCAAGCTTGTGTCAAGTGGATGTTAAACCCTATCTCATGTTCTCCATTAGAACAAAGAATTTAAGCAAAATTTTTTTAATCATTTGTAAAACAAAGCAACCACCTTTAAACAGCTATATTAGTTTATTACAGTATTACCTGTTACAGGTACATGTATCTAGAGCTTTGATGTATAATTGTTAGACAGGTGTTCTCACCATCAGACCTATAACAGGTGGTTCTTTGTTTCAAATCTCACCCCCAGAACTGGTCGACTATCAGAAACAAAGACAAATTCACAAACCTGACATAGCTGTAGATCACAATTATAGTTATTATCAAAAGATTTCCCCTTTGTAAATTATAATTACTTATTCTATTGTTGTTATAAAAAAATATTGATGTGTAAATTACAAGTACATTACTTTACTGTTTTATAAAAAGTACCAATTGGTAAATTATTAATACTTATTTTACTGTTGTTATCAAAAAAATTACCAAATTCTGTAAATTAGAATTGGTAAACTATAAGTACATTTTTATACTGTTGTTATCAAAAAGTACCAGATATTATAAATTATAATTCCTTATTCTAATGTTGTTATCAAAAAGTATCATTTGGTAAATTATCATTACTTATTATTATTACGAACAAGACAGAAAATAGACATTGCAAAAATAAGCAAATATCAAAATCAAGTGAATGGATCTGGGGGCCAGCTGTAAGCGTCCACTGCGCTGTACAGTCCCAGGTCTGTTATGGTAAAGAGTTTTATCCGGCGCCTACAAAGGTTCCAAGTAGATGATGCTACTAGTATTCTGTGTCCTCAACGGATAACAAGATGATGTGTCACTGCCACATTTTGTAGGTCATGAAACAATTTCACCTGCTAGTCTGCCTGCCATAAATTAATTACTAGAAAGATCTCATCACACATCTACCTGTTGAGCGACCTCGACAAGCTGCGAGTATCGCTAACTGATTGTATAAACACACATTGATTAAGCCGATAGAGCAACGAGGGATATAGTTTTTTTTAAGGCTACAATATGGATGTAACGAGGACATGTAGAAATGACATTATTGAATTATCTCATCAATAAACCATTGAATATATATAAACATGTCAGAAAAGGTTAGATAACGGGTTAAAATGATGAGTCGTTGATTTAGATAAACGTTTAGGGTACTCTAGACATTTAAATGACTACAAGTGTGCGAGTCAAAATAACCCAAGGTGTCCAGACCAAGATGCCACATAAATGTTTACTGTCTGTAGTCTAAATTATCATCCAATGCTGTGTTAGTTACTGATGTTCAATTTAAGAGAGACACACACAAACTATGGTTAAATTTTATTTCAATAATTCACAAGCGCATAGGGGTCTTATAGGAGGAAGAATGGCAGACCCCTAGAAAACCAACAGGTGAAGCAGAAATAAAGCTTAACGTTTTATCGAAATTGAACTTTGATCATTTTTGAGACTAACTAACACATAGATATAATTTGTCCTTATTTCTATGGTAACATGTAGAGTGTGGGGGGGGGGGGGAATCAAGCCCGGTGATACACTATGTTCAATAAGAATTTTCTTTGCAACCATTCATTGTATGTGTTAGGCATCAAATCAATAGATATGGGGCAGCATCTCTGCCTTAAATGGCTGCCATATCAAGAAATTAGTATAGAATTAGTTTCACATCTGTCATTACCACTAAGACTAGATAAAAAAGAGAGAGAGAGAGAGAGAGAAATGGAGTTTAACATCCACTCAACACAAACTAGGTCATTTCGGGACTAACATATGGTTTACTTTTATTCAATAATTCGCTTGCTCGTAGGGGTCTTTAGCAGTGGGAGGAAACCAGAGTGCCTGGAGGAAACCCACAAGGTTGAGAAGGCGCCCCTATCTCCATGCCACATATGCTCACACCAGGGCTCGAAACCACAGCCGCAAGCCAGAGATGACCGGCCAGCTAGAGGTCGAAGCACGGCACTCTAGACCACTAGGCCATCCCAACCCCCCGACTAGATAAAACTCTGTAATTTTATTAAATGGAAGGAGAATAAATATTTCTTAAAATTCCTGATGTATACTTAGTGTTTTCGACTAAAATCATTTATATAGGACTTAAAATGTCGGTCAACTAGCTTAGTGTCTGTTGTCAAGCTGAGCTAACTGTAAAAAGCTAGCCTAAGTTTAGTATGGTAAAATTCTATCCCACTATGAAATAGAATTTACCTTGTTAGTCTCAAAATGACCAAAGTGTTGTATTGAATGGATGTAAGCCCCATTCCTTTTCATGGATCCACCATATCTAAGCTACAACGGTAACCTATAGCAACCCTGCCACTCCCATTTCCCGCCATGTTTCTAATTTACAGAGATATAAGATCCTACCAGTCTGATTAATAACATTAATTCCTCCTGAACCCCTTCACATCCCTAGCACCCGCCGTCATCAATCCTAACTACAGTCCCAGTTAATTAAGTCTAGGGGTCAATGAGTTTAAGCGATATTTTATAGTATAAAAGGAGTCACAAAAGGATTTTATTTTTTTCAAGCGTTTTATTTTAGTCCGGGCAAAAATCTGTACTTGAACAGGATCCCACGGAAATAAAGCTGATATTTTTAATTTTCAATTTCCTTACAGCACTAGGCTTTTATCTACTGTGTTGATGGTAGAGTTGTTACAGATAAACACTCTCTAAATGCCAGTATATACTCTGCCTGGATTCCCTTCCAATCACAACAAAAAAACACATTATTCCCTGTGTGTGCAGTAAAGCTTCTTTCTCACTATGGAAACGAACCAAACACAGTGTAGCACGGAACTATTATTAATACGAAAGAACTGAATGTCGAACTCAACGATAGGCAGAAGGACAGGAAAAGCTACTATGAGTTGAAATGCTAGTGTTTAATTGCCGTGGCAGTTCTATTCTATGCAGCTTACTATTCAAGATGCGTTGTGTTTTTGTAGTGAAGCGAGACCTTTTCACCAAGTATAATAGTCTACTAAACAAACATGGATTCCAATCGTAGAACAATGCTTCTAATGTATCATACATTTACTGTTGTCTGCTAACTAGAATCTTATTCAGCGCGTACAACAAAACCATTTCAATCACGTATTTATAATAACTTTAGGCGCTATAAAAAGACCCAATGATGCATTCAGTTAGTGGGTTGTTTGGGTGGGGAACCTCTGAAGGGGAAGAGGGGTTACATAAAAGTACTATGATGATGACGGAAATCAAGATATGGAACCTGAGGTGCAATCACCCAAACCAGATAGGGATGGAGACTTAGTTTCCTTTTCCTTGGGTTTATAAGTAAGGGGTGGGTAGGGCAGGGTGGGGAGTAGGGAACCAAATACCATAATACAAGTGAAGAATCAGAGTTAGACTGTAAAGGAGTAATATGAATTTTGTTAACTAGCTTTTTTTCAAACCCAATATGGCTCACAGCAGAGACTATAATATTACGGGGGTGGAAGATTTAATGTGAAGGTGTGACATGAATTCTCTTAGCCTTCTTTTCCTGACATCTTCAGTATACATGCATGTCATAAAGTACTTGTAGTTAATTCTATTTTGAGAATAAAAAAAATGATATCCTACATCTACCCTTTGTTATATTACTTCTTCATATCTCAGGTTCCTTAACAAAACAGACATCTTGTGTCAATATACAACAGCGGGCAGACGGCTATTTCCCACCATTCTCAACGCAGCAAATAAAAACATGGTGTATGGGCTGTGTGGTGACTATAAGAGGGCTTTAACTAAATATTATTTATATTTGATATAAACAAACAATGGCTGACGTCATAACAATAGAGATTTACTACACCAATTTTTCATATTGGATTAATATTTCGAAATAGAATCCAATATAGAATTGATGCCAAAATAATAGTTATTGTTCATCTCCACGAACCTATTTTTTCACACTTTCTATGGCCTACACAAGATAAAGATCTTACTGGTTCAACTGAAAGGTTGCATCAGGGGTCGTTCGGGTGGCTTTCGACCCTATGACTTCAAGATATTGATTAATCGAGTTGACGTTTCTAGTGGTTTACCCACAGTTCCATGCATCACATGCCATAATATATCGTTTCATAGGTGAGAGAGAGAGAGAGAAATGGGGTTTAACGTCCACTCAACACAACCAGGTCATTTCGGGACTAACATACGGTTTTAATTTTATTTCAATAGTTCGCTTGCGCGTAGGGGTCTTTAGCCGTGGGAGGAAACCGGAGTGCCCGGAGGAAACCCACGAGGTTGAGAAGGCGCCCCTATCTCCATGCCACATACATGTACGCTCACACCAGGGCTCGAAACCACAGCCGCAAGCCAGAGGTGACCGGCCAGCTAGAGGTCGAAGCGCGGCACTCTAGAACACTAGACCATCCCAACCCCCCTGTTTCATAGGTGAATCCCTCACATCATCCAGAATGCTGATAATGTAACAATCTTTTTAAATCCTACTATAGTAAAGACAATTAAAACGAAATTTCGAACTATAAAAAACGAAACGAAACAGGATCTGTGTTTTAATCAGATTGCTATTTAATAGGAAATGTGAGAATGTTGGATTTGGGAACAGTTTATGTTTTGGAAAATGGATCTATTGGAAGAAATTACTGTATTGCTCAGACCTGGATTTAACAATTTCAGTATTAGCTGACAAAATGTCAGACACCACTAGTACTAGATTCTTTGGCTTGTAATTTCAGCAAAAATACTGAAAAATAGCAGGCAGCAGAGGGATATTGTCTGACCAAGACTTAATTTGTGCCTTACTAGTACATTGTCCAGGCAAACGCTTAACTAATATACTTCAAGTTTCGACTTCCATACAAATCACCATGTAACTTTTATTTAAGATAGGTTGCCAGGCAACGAAACATACGCCCACAGCAGCTAAATCGTCCGGGCAGTCAACAAGGGTTGTCGCATATTTTTACTTTTTTCGGTAATGAAACATTTGTAATACACTAAAAACTGATTAAGAGTAACAACTCATTATGTAATTATCAGAAAATCATTAGAATTTGATTGCTTTTTTTAAAGTTTTACCCCACGCTAACAATTAGTATATACATGAAACATTTAATATCATGGATTTAGCTGTTCAGTTATCTAAATTCATTGAAAATCAAAATACTTGTTCGTTTCAACACCTTAAACTCTATGTATCAATCTGAAGTCAATCGGAAGGTAACTTTGGCCTCTATAGCGTCACAAGAATTTTTGAAGTTATCAAGGGAGATAACTCTGGCAGTAATTATTTGAAATCGCTGAAAATCAATAGGCTTCTTCGTCTCATGACCTTAAACACTGTGTATAAATCTAAAGTCAATCGGATATTAACTTTGGCCTCCAGAGCGTCCACAAGATTTTTTGAGGTGATCAACTGCCATAACTCTGGCACTAATTATCGGAAATCGCTGAAAATCAATAGGCGTCTTTGTCTTGTGACCTTAAACACTGTGTATAAATTTGAAGTCAATCGGATATTAACTTTGGCCTCTAGAGCGTCCACAAGATTTTTTGAAGTGATCAAGGGCCATAACTCTGGCACTAATTATCGGAAATCGCTGAAAATCAATAGGCTTCTTCGTCTTATGACCTTAAACACTGTGTATAAATTTAAAGTCAATCGGATATTAACTTTGACCTTTAGAGCGTCCACATGATTTTTTTAAGAGATCAAGGGCCATAACTCTGGCACTAATTATCGGAAATCACCGAAAATCAATAGGATTCTTCGTCTCATGACCTTAAACACTGTGTATAAACCTAAAGTCAATCGGATATTAACTTTGGCCTCTGGAGCGTCCACAAGATATTTTGAGGTGATCAAGGGCCATAACTCTGGCACTAATTATCGGAAATCGCTGAAAATCAATAGGCGTCTTCGTCTTATGACCTTAAACACTGTGTATAAATTTAAAGTCAATCGGATATTAACTTTGGCCTGTAGAGCGTCCACAAGATTTTTTGAAGTGATCAAGGGCCATAACTCTGGCACTAATTATCGGAAATCGCTGAATATCAATAGGCTTCTTCGTCTTATGACCTTAAATACTGTGTATAAATTTAAAGTCAATTGGATATTAACTTTGACCTTTAGAGCGTCCACAAGATTTTTTAAAGAGATCAAGGGCCATAACTCTGGCACTAATTATCGGAAATCGCCGAAAATCAATAGGCTTCTTCGTCTCATGACCTTAAACACTGTGTATAAATTTAAAGTCAATCAGATATTAACTTTGGCCTCTAGAGCGTCCACAAGAATTTTTGAAGTGATCAAGGGCCATAACTCTGGTAGTTATTATCGGAAATCGCTGAAAAACAATAGGCTTCTTCGTCTCATGACCTTAAACACTGTGTATAAATTTAAAGTCAATCGGATATTAACTTTAGCCTGTAGAGCGTCCACAAGCAATTGTGGACGCCGGACCGACGGACGGACGGACGGACGGACGGACGGACCGACGGACCGACGGACGGACGGACGGACGGGGGCGACGACAATATACGACCACATTTCAATGTGGGCGTATAAAAATGAGTGAAGTTTCTATAAGAGAATCACCTTTCACAATATTGCAGTTTGCGAGCAAATCCTATTAATTAAAATGGCGCATCAGAATTTTGATACAACTTCAAGATACGCCTTCAATGCAACTCATTGTAAATTTTATTTAAAATGAGTGACCTCGTGTAATTTTAACATAATAAACACAAGGGCCCCGATTCACAAAACCTTATTCACAAAATTTTAACTAAGATAAAATCCAAATTTTAGTAGATAATGACGGGATTGTTATACGGTATTATCAATAATATTGATCAGCTCTTGAGTTTATTGATCTATCATTTTATTGATCACTGTTGATAATCACATGGCTGGGTGTTATCATATGCATTTACCCCATACTTTATTCAAGCCTGGAAATATGGCACCTGTCACAGACATTCTCAGACAAATTCAGGCTTTGTCAGGCACAGTTTATCTGGTGCCTGTCATTTTGTCTGCCACAGATGTCGCTTTTTCTCTGTGTTGTTATCAATATTTGTAAGGCACAGCGCAAAGTTTAACATTACAGAAACTTATGATATTTTTAAGGCACAACACAAAATTTAACAGAAATTTGTGATATTTTGTCAGGTAGGCCTACCATTAAAATCAATATTGTCAAATTTTAATCATTCTAGTCCCTTTTTTATGGTTTAAAACTTGTCTTTTCTCATTTTTAAGGTTGTTATCCTGCTTTATGGTGGTGTTTGTTGTGGCTTTGGTTAATTAATATTGACAATCGAATAAATTACTGAATAACTAAAGACATTATTCCTTAGTTTCTGATATTCTATTTAGATTAAGAATGGGATCAGGATTATCTTAAATACATATAGATATTAAGGCAACCAAATCATTCTACTCTCATTTTAAAGTTTTAAACTTTCTCAGTTTAGAGTTTAAAACTTTCTCGTTTTATGGTTAGAAACTTTCTCGTTTTACTGTTTAAAACCTTTTCATTTTATGGTTAGAAACATATATTTTTATGGGATTTATTGTGGCTTTGGTTGAATTAAAACCAGTAATCAAATAAATTATTGAATAACTAAATAAGATGTAAACCGTTATACCACTACATAAGAATGGAGGCGAAACATGGACAATAAAATATAGAAAATAATAAATCTGGCAATTAAGTTAATTTATTTATGTATCTTCTTTTTTCTGAGAAAGCTATGGAATAATTTTGACTAAAAGATAACGACTAAGTGAAAGAAAACACACAATAGGACGTCATCATGGTTAATGACAAACTAGAAACAGCATCCCTAAGTACATTTGTAGCACTCAGTTTTATTAATAATGTAATTTCCGAGAGATAAAAAAAAAAGATCTGTTAAAATGTGGAATAAAAATAAAAATCCAAAATAAAATCAAAATATAGTATATATTCATGTTATAAAAGCAAACAGGATTAATAAAATGAATTGAGAGAGTCTGACAACAATACAATCATCGGCCTTCATAAATCTTATTTAAGGCTCTTAGCAACTGGAGGATTTTTTTTCCAACAAGATTGTTAACAAGGACATAAAATGGAGGGAAGGCAATAACGTGAGAGTATAGACAAGATTTTTACGGCCGATAGTTTAAACGCGGAATACTATCGAGACATGGTCATACCGTTATCTAATAAACTCACTGGCGATTGAATATCATAGTGAATTAGATCTCATAGAGGTTACAATTGAAATATGGGTATCAGTGGTCCCTAGGTCTTCACCGTTCCATGCTCCGTGTAAACTTACACCAAAATTCCATTTGGGAGAATTTGTTTGAATGTCTTAAATTCATAAAGCTTTCTCAACTCTCTCTCATCAATTTTCTTTGCTATAGAAAATATTCTGAGCTTCCAGCCTGACTATAATTTAGTTTTGAACCCATGATCTTTTAAGTACCCATGGGACGCTAGTTTTCACTTATACCTTGCTAGGCTTGGGTTTAAAATGGAGGCAAGCATCTAGTATTAAATGCCCTATGTTGCGAGAATGACCGGGTCTGTCGGAGTTGATTAATTGCCGAGCATATTTGCACATTTTAACCTCGCCCTGGGATCACTAAAATATACACGAATTGCCTTAATGGTCATTTTACAAATTGAAAAAAGTCGAGTACCAAAATCGGAGTTGCTCTTCTATTCATGTTTTGATAGGATAAGGTCTACAATCGTTTCTTGGTGTCACTACCAGAGATTTATGCCGCGCTAAAATTCAGAAATATCTTGCATCAGTCTCGATTGTCAACATATCTTCGAAAATACAGAAACAAAAGGGATTTAACATCCTACTTTTCTGATCCTTCAAAAAAAAAAAAAAAACTCCATTTAAAGTAATGGCGTAGCCGACATAGTACTCAAGACCATTTTGAGATTAGCATGCGCTTTTTTCAAAGCAAAGCATGATGATGCGAGAAGTGAATGTTTGTACGTGAATGGGCCTTCTTGGTCGCACTTTCTCTACGGCCAAATCAAACTCGCCTCAAGGCTTTGGAACCGGTTTCACAAAACATTATCAAACTTAATTCAAAAATTTACTTAAATTTGTTCGCCTTATTTTAAACTTAAATGTAGCTCTTTATAAAATTTTTGTTGTTTTAAAAAATCAAAAAGATCAATAAGAACCTATGTGCAGAATGATGCGTTTCTTGATCAAAGATTTTTTTCAAAAACATTGATTGAAAGTTGAGTAATTCTTATTTTAAGTCTAAGAATGCTTTGTTTCAATCTGGGCCTGGTTGACGATCAAAGAACTTAACCAAAGTTGGGATTATATTATTGTTAAGAACAAGATATTACAGTAACTACAGATGACCTAATTATTGATAGGGATGTGCATCTTTAAAACCAAATAGGGTAAACATGGATGACCTAATTATTGATAGGGGGATACATCTTTTAAACTCAATAGTCAAACAGAGTATACATGGGTGACGTGGATTTATAATAGGAGAACGAAATAAATCGACAGAAAAACTAACAAATAGACAAGGAGACATTTCCATCAATAACAAGTCATGTGTGAAATTCGCATGAAATTTACGACACTAAAATACAAATTTAAACATTACATTTTTCTGTCTGGCGACTGTGGTAATTTCAACTGCCAGTGTTTAGATAAATGTAGTTGGTACAACGCGCGAGGGTAAGATAAAACATATTGGTCTTGCATGGTTTCAGAAAATTTGAGTGACAAGTATACCATTTTTTTTTATCTCTACCCGCGTCTCTTGGTTAGACATGACAGTTTTAATATGGCCAATCTCATCATAAAATACAATCCACTACGCAACACAACATTTTTGGTTAGTGTTTTCCAAAGGGCTTTGACGCCATTTCTTCCCTGCTTTTCTTTACTCTAGCCACAGAAGAGTATTTACTCTTCTAGCAAACATTTTCTTAGAGATGAGATTTCCATCCGAAAGCTTTGTGAATAAACGATGTGGGGGGAAATAACTGTCGGTGAATCGAGGATAAAGTGTGCGACCTGTTCGTTTAACTGTATTTATTTGTTAACCTGTGTTTAACACTCGACCGTTATTTTTAATGTGTCCATACGAAGACCTGCGTTCGTGTAACTATTACTTTTTACTGCAGGAGATTAAAATTTAAGTTTAAACTGCATTAAACAGTCCTTTATAAACCCTGGAGCACGGAATTTCACTTAATATTTTAGAATAATCAAATATGGTGATTTGACTGTGGAAATAAAATGGAGTGGGCCTTAATGTCCTTCTTTTCTGCACGGACTGGGCTAATGAAGATGGAATACTGAACGGAACTGAACCATTTTAAATTGATAATCCCTTTAAAAATTCAACTTTTCACAATATTTTATTTGCATAGGATTCAAAATCCTTTAACAGATGATCAAAGCTTTAATGATTCTGTATCCATGTCAAAAGGATTTTCTTAAAATTTTGACAGTCATCCTGACGTTATTTGAATGTTCAAAATTTGGTTTCCAGCACGTAAATATTACGATATAAAGATATAAATGACTAATTATTAACACAATTTGTATCATTATCAGTTATTGTTACGACTGTAGTTTTTACAGCATGAATAATTAAGAGAATACTTTCTTTATAACATTAAACTTCTATATTTATACTAGTACAAACATCTATGCGTACGCTTTACTCCAGCGAATTATCTTCTACTGGCCGCTTATAGCATTTACTCATTCCCTTAATAATTAATGAAACTAATAAAAGACCCGACTTCATCTAGATTTGATAGAAATAAATGAAGATATTAAAAAATACCTCTTGAAATAATTCACTGACATTTTATCGCACAATAACTAAAGACTTCAAAATAATATATGAATGGCTGGCGCTCGACTCATCAATTTCTAATCACAAGTCAGATAATCAAAACACATGAGAAATTCAGACTAATTCTTGCCTTAAAAATAAAAGTTGTTACAAATAGAACAAGAGCAACATTGACCTGAAAATTATATTCAAAAATTGAAGTATGCCTTGATGTAAACGTCAGCAGACAAACGCACAACAAACCTGCCAGTTAATATTTCATCCAAGTCTATCTGACAGAAAACGCTTCTAAATTTTGAATAATTTCATTTCATCAAATTTTAGTTGGCCGAAACAGCTAAAAAAAAGTTTGAACTTGTTAGATTTTTTTTGTTTTCTGGATAATATATGTTTAACAAATACTTGATTTATTTTATTTAAAACTTGTTGGGTCATATTCATAAACAACTGTTGGTACTGACTATCTATTGCTTAGTTGATAAGTTTTCCAGGCCAGCACACTGTCTATTAAACAGCTGTTTTGATGACCCTACAGCTAATTAGCTATCAGATCATAATCCAGTACGTCATCAATCAAAAAATCCAAGCTT
Source organism: Patella depressa (assembly GCA_948474765.1). Taxonomy (NCBI): domain Eukaryota; kingdom Metazoa; phylum Mollusca; class Gastropoda; family Patellidae; genus Patella; species Patella depressa. The sequence goes on from OX419720.1 coordinate 11,726,066, forward strand.
CTATCTTTTAGAAGATTTTTTTTTCATCAAAAATGTAAGCATAAAGTTAAACCACTTTGAAACGAGAGTGAAGAAGGTACAGATTAGCCAGTAGCAAGCTTATAAAATGTAAAGCAGGCCTGACTTTAAAAAAAAAAACCCTAATTTTTGATACGATGATCAATTACCTGGAATAATTGAGGGTAATTAATCACGGACTGACCTAATTAGGGAGAGAAGAGAATCCCTGTTGACTTGCGATAACACGAATTACGGACGTGTAGAAAACGAAGATAGACAAAATAACAGGATAATCAATATCATGTCTTGAAATAACAAATAATTTGTAGACAGACGAAAAAAACTAGATAATTATTATATGACGAGAAAAGGAACGAGGCCGTCCTGCTAAATTACAACTTGTATCCAGGGCCTGCCATCTTATATTATTGAGACCCTCCGTTACTGTCGAAGCGATTTGATGAAATCTATACCTAACGGTCGCTTTCTCGACATGCAAACGTATTCCGGGGCTTGCATCAGCTGGTTTATCTGGCAAGGAAATTAACTTTTTTTTTTCACGCTGCCAAAAATGACATCTCCTGTAAGTCTGTTGTTCAAAGCGGGTCAGTGACCATGTATAATTAATCAGATTGCTGTCAAATAGTTCAACTTCGTCACATGTAAATGACACCGTTTCAGCATAACAATTGTGGCCTCTGGTACTCCGACACCATGCCAACCAAAAATGAAATTCGGTGAGACTTGATTTCTAGATATAACCCCAGGAGGATATATGACATGTACTTGTATGCAGGAAGGAACAATAACTGCGACAAGCCATAAATAATATTGAGTAATTCTTTTTAATACTATTTTGTTCTAATTTCTAAGTCATTCTGACACAAAACATATAAGAATGTTTAGAAATCTCTTAAACAAATTTTCAACTAAGTCTATTTAATGGCTCAAAGACAATTGTGAGAGACTTCTCATTGTTGAACAATCCTGCAATAATCAGAAGCCTACATGCAACTTTATTTATTCTCGGTCAGTCAACCGTAAAGTCGTTCAGTCAACCGAGACCATGTTTGAATATTTCATAATCTTCATCAAAGTCTGACAAGAATTCCATCCTGTATTCAACTCGTCAACTCAAAGCTTTGGAAATGTTTTTCAATGTGGGTCATCCATAATTACAGTTTTAAAACAGACATTATTAAAATCACAGAAAATAAATTAGTTTAATTTGAAAAAATGCTGTATTGTATCGAAATATCGAAAATCTAAGTCCTGAAACTAATTATAGAAAAGTACATTTCGTGAACTTTCGCAAAGTTGACAGAAGCAATGTGTATTATTCTTAAAATGAATGCTCGTGGATAATGTTATTGATACTCAACACAAATGTGGGAGATTTCAATGTTTAAAAGATAGGTTGCCAGGCAACGAAACATACGCCCACAGCAGCTAAATCGTCCGGGCAGTCAACAAGGGTTGTCGCATATTTTTACTTTTTTCGGTAATGAAACATTTGTAATACTCTAAAAACTGATTAAGAGTAACAACTCATTATGTAATTATCAGAAAATCATTAGAATTTGATTGCTTTTTATAAAGTTTTACCCCACGCTAACAATTGAATTAGTATATATACATGAAACATTTAAAATCATGGATTTAGCTGTTCAGTTATCAAAATTCATTGAAAATCAATATACTCGTTCGTTTCAACACCTTCAACTCTGTGTATCAATCTGAAGTCAATCAGATGATAAGTTTGGCCTTTAAAGTGTCCACAAGATTTTTTGAAGTGATCAAGGGCCATAACTCTGGCACTAATTATCGGAAATCGCTGAAAATCAATAGGCTTCTTCGTCTCATGACCTTAAACACTGTGTATAAATCTAAAGCCAATCGGATATTAACTTTGGCCTCTATAGCGTCCACAAGATTTTTTGAAGTGATCAAGGGCCATAACTCTTGCACTAATTATCTGAAATCGCTGAATATCAATAGGCTTCTTCGTCTCATGACCTTAAACACTGTGTATAAATTTAAAGCCAATCGGATATTAACTTTGGCCTCTATAGCGTCCACAAGATTTTTTGAAGTGATCAAGGACCATAACTCTGGCACTAATTATCGGAAATCGCTGAAAATCAATAGGCTTCTTCGTCTCATGAAATAAAACACTGTGTATAAATCTAAAGCCAATCTGATATTAACTTTGGCCTCTATAGCGTCCACAAGATTTTTTGAAGTGATCAAGGGCCATAACTCTGGCACTAAATATTGGAAATCGCTGAAAATCAATAGGCTTCTTCGTCTCATGACCTTAAACACTGTGTATAAATTTAAAGCCAATCGGATATTAACTTTGGCCTCTAGAGCGTCCACAAGATTTTTTGAAGTGATCAAGGGCCATAACTCTGGTAGTTATTATCGGAAATCGCTGAAAAACAATAGGCTTCTTCGTCTCATGACCTTAAACACTGTGTATAAATTTAAAGTCAATCGGATATTAACTTTAGCCTCTAGAGCGTCCACAAGCAATTGTGGACGCCGGACCGACGGACGGACCGACGGACCGACAGACCGACGGACGGACGGACGGACGGACGGGGGCGACGACAATATACGACCACATTTCAATGTGGGCGTATAAAAAAAGAAATACGTGGTAATCATATCAAATTATTAACATTTATAGAATTTCAACCTATAATTTTTTATCGCAGATATACAAAATTAATTTCCAGAAGTCTATATGGATGTGTTGAGGATAAAAACAAAGAAATACTCAATAATTGTATCAAATTGTTCACTTTTATACAGGTTTAATCTATAATTGTTCTGACGCAGATATCCAAAAATTTAAAAAAATACAACAGAAATACAATGTAATCACATTGAAATGTTAACTTTTATGGATTGTCCTATAATTTTTTCAACATACATGTACACAAACAAAATTCAATTTCAGAAATCTTTTTTCCGGACTTGATTTGGAATTAATCGGTGTGTAAATATTTATATGTCATTAATGATATCTGGACGTCGACATAACCTAAATCATCTCAATCTTAAAATCATAATCACTACGCGCCAAATAATTTATTATACGGCATCTACTCGTAAATTTCTCTCACAAATCACAAGTTAACTGAACATGACATCAATTACAGATTGAATTTGTCGAGAAGTGAATTCCGCAACTCTTGAGTACAGTAATGTGTGTTAGCGTCTACTTCCCTGGAGAATCCAAGGTCGTTTATTGATTGTAGAGGTCAAATGACGAATCATCTATACAAGCGGTATTCCATTCAATAGGTGATTATAAATGAGAGAGTTACGAGACATGGATGAAGCCGGTATTGATAAACAATAAATGCTATTAACATAACATAAACCATTATATAACAGATACTCTATATATACTACTATTACTATATTATCCAATCAAACATTATGCTACCACATGTTCATACCGAATGTATCATAAACCATAATATTCTTCAAGATCTTGTGTATATTTTATGTATTATTACTATATCATCTAGTAAATATTACACATTCTTACGTTCTTCTACACATGTATACACATTCTATTACTATATCATCCTATCAAACATTATGCTACCATATATGTATGCATTGTATGTCGTAACATAAACCATAATATTCTTCAAGATCTTATGTATATTTTATGTAATAATTACTATATCATCTAGTAAATATTACACATTCTTACGTTCTACTATTACTATATTCTTCATGATATTATGTATATTTTATGTATTATTACTATATTATCTAGTAAATATCACAGTCTTGTGTTCTACTACATGTATACTCTTTCTATCACTATATTCTTCCATTGTAAACTTTCATGCACACTTACTATTTCTATGGACATTTCAATTTTAATATCTATTGCCATCTATTGGCATGGCCTACTCATTTTCCAGCTGCATTCACCTAATTCCAGTACACTGCCACCTCCCGACCCATTTTCTTGGAGCAACGTTTTTATCTGTACCTAAATATAGACTTCTATGATTTCTATTTCTATACATGCATACTACTGTAATGTAAATATCATCAATTTGATGAAATATCACATTTAATAATATTTTGAGAAATCCAGTCCCACTAATCACTGCTAGGTTTTTGGAGGATATCATATCTGTAACAATCTTTCCTTGCCGAGTACTTTTTGTGATACTCTGGGTGTTATTGACAAAAAACACTCTTGCTGGTTCCTGTCAGGGATTAGTAGGATCGGAAAAATGGGATACACATACACTGAAATATGGAGTAACATCCTATAAATATTAAAAAAAAACTGATACATAACTTCTGCTTGTTCATAAAATTCATTACAATATCTATAAAAGCTTAAACTCAGCTGAATATCAAACTAACATCATTGAATATTTAATGGTAAATATACCTTGAAAATTTATAATAAAAGTGATTAATAGTTATGAGTTATATTGAGTCAGCAGGCAAAAGTAGAAAACCTATCAAACATCTAATAAAATTTCTGTATTCACTGCAAATAAATTCTACTAATAAAATACTTCAAATAAATGTATTATCTCCCCAAAAATGGGAATGGAATGTTCTAATTCAATTGAAGGATGATTCCATTCTATGATTATGGGGGTGTATAGGATGATATAAATATATATGGATGGTTTTGTTGATGTATTAATTTGCAGGTTCATGCTGTAATAATGGAGGTCAATTCAGATTAGTATAATATGTAGTTAGTTACTTAAACAATGGATGAATGAATGGATGGATGGTTGGTTGAGTGGATGATCAGTGAACTCCATATCATATCCCAGTCAATAGATATTGTTCTAAAGGAAGCAACTTAATATTCAAATTGAATTACGGTACTCACTTCCTGATAAAGGGAGTAGTAAATTATATTTTGGGTTAGGAATGGAGAGGTGGGGGGGGGATGAAATAATGCCAAACCCTGTCTAAAATCGGCTGACTGAGATATGATTTGATGAGAGTTCACTTGTGTATGATGGCAGCTACAGGTTTATTAATTAGGTTACTGGTAGTAGTGTTTAGCTAATTTGATTATTGAACGCTAAGCAAACAAAGATACCTGATTCCAACTCCATTTTTATATAGAACAAGTGTTGGGGATTCTTAAAATACTGAAATTGAAATAATCAAAATAAAAAATAAAAACAAAATCAAACAAATAAAAAAGAAATAAAGTCTTAACAAAATAAAACATGAAAGAGTCAAGAAGAAAAAATTATATGTACATGTACTGAAATAAAATTAAGACTGAAAGAATGTAAGAGAGAAAAAAAAACATAAATATGTTTTCCTGTTTGAAAATCATCGGCTTGTGTATTTATTTAAGAATAATCTAGTAAAGTTGTGCATTTGTAACAGTGTGTATACTTATATTAAGTCTATATTATCTGTGGCGAGACAAAAGGTGGTGCATGTATCCGAGTTTTGTGAAATTGTTGAGTAAAGCTAAAATATTGCATAGCGGTTAAGAATCAAGATGTTGTATAGAAACGTCATGTGAAAATGTTGTGTGTTTGTGACAGTATGTTAGGCTTTAACATCGATTGTGCAAGTATGTTTTAGTTGATGCTAAACAACGCGAGTAGATTCTATACCATTAGGCCATTGGATATCTCTCCTAATAAAATGTGACCAAAAACAGTATATTTGTCAATAGTAATCTGTTATACTTGTTATTTTTACCTTTTGTAACTATCCCACACCCATTACCACCAAAACATGTTACCAAATACAAATTTACATTTCCAAACTGAGCATCAACTTCTCTTCTTCAAATCAATATGAAATTTAACGAACAAACTCTAACACAATTGACCCCCCGCCCATTCTTTCCAACGGTATTAAATGGCGATTACGATTCTATAGTACCTCGTACAAACAGTTAATTTAACGACTATTTTTATCAACAATTTATTTGCAGTCAGACCCAATAACGAACAAAGATATCAATTGTCAATTCCTAGAAAAGGCCTGGCTGCGGCAACTCATGCGACTCCAGTCTCAATCTTTTTTATTCCACTCACCGACTTTACGCAGAGTCTAAAACCTTTTCATTTGTCAATTGAGCTAAATGGAGAAATCTTGTTAAAATACTGAGATAAAATACAGTAGGTTGAGTGTAAAGTTCTCCATTAATTGTACGATCATCACGAGAATAGTTTTTTTTGTTTATGCTGACAGCTTCAACTGCCATGATAATATTGACAACTATTCAACATGTACATGAAATATAAAGACTCAATGTAGGAGTTTCCAATATATGAAAGAGAGTGTGAGAGAGAGAGAGAGAGAGAGAGAGAGAGTTTAACATCTACTTGATACAAACTAGGTCATTTCGGGACTAACATATGGTAAAATTTTATTTCAATTATTCGTCCAACAGGGGAATCGAAACCGTGCCATTTGGTCATCCAACCTTCGCCGTTCACCATACATAAGAGAACAAAATTCTCATTCATTGAAACTAGACCATCTAAAGACGTTGAAACATGTTTCGACTTAATTTGATCTCCTAATTCAATTCCTATATCACAGAAGAAACAATTATCCAGACCCTTTTTATAAATTGTTAAACTGCTAGTCTCTATTATCAAGTGTGTGATTTATGTGAATAAACTGAAGAACAAATTGTTTGAATCCTAGCAATAATATAACACTGTAATAACATCTTATATGATTGTAAACAGCCAACCAAATTATTCTCCATTTTCACACGTCTGGGATCGAACTGATTAGTCTTGATCAATCAGACTCTTACAAAGGAAAGCTTTCAAACTCATTTTGAATGGAATGGAAATTTAGTTGTACTACAAGTGCAGTTGGATTGGGAAAAAAGAAATGCCACTGCTGGGACAAAATTTTCCTAATTCACATTATTCAAAAAATAACCTATTGGCCGGACTTGATATTAGCCAAGCGTCTGGTAAACTAAGTCTACTAACAAGAGGTATTGTGGGATGTTCTTATCATATCATTTCCTGGTTCCTGCTGGCATTTGTTTGTCTGCGAGTAACAGGAATTTTTATATCTACAGAAATTATTGACATCCATTTAAACCTACATGTAACTATAGGAGACATATTGCACAAGATAACATTTTATAAATCGCCTCCCACATAACGATATAAACTTTAACTTAAAAATATTTCAAGTGTGATCATCATTTCAATACAATTTTAACTTAAATGTCTGATCGCTGTTTCAAGTGTGATTGTCATTTCAATACAGTTTTAACTCAGAGATTCACATAACGATATAAGTTCTAACTTAAAAATATTTCAAGTGTGATCGTCATTTCGATACAATTTTATCTTAAATATCTGACCACCATTTCAGGGATTATCAACACCTCGCAAACTACAATATTCGGAAAATAAAACATTCAACCAAGGCAGTGGTGTGTCATAGATAACTACTTGTACTGCATGAACTCTTTATCTTTAACAATGGTATCCAATCTATAAACTGTTTTAAACCTAAATCATATCTAGACTTTTGTGTTAAACAGAAATGACATTTATTTCAGGTTGTTCACAGGTTTATCATTAAAACAGTAATAATGTATTGTAATCAAATGTCATAATGTCAACATTCAATATGGATTGATTCTCACCCATAACCACATCCGTAAAACATTTTACCTAACACCATCTCTAAATTTATATAAAAAACATGCGACCCGGTTTCTACATTTATCCCCAAAACACCATTAAATCCTATTTCTAATTATTCACCTTCACAAACACAACAAATCCTATTACTAATTATATGTTAAATCCTGTTTCAATACAAAACCTAAGCCTGGAAATACATGTAATGCACCGGTCACAGATTCAGACTTTGTCAGGCATAAAACCTCTGGTGCCCGTCGGTTTGTCCGGCATTAATTTGTCTTTTTTATTGATATTATTAATACATGTTACAAATAACAGGCAGACTTCAAAAATACTTGTATTCAAACAGACTTTCCAGCTTAATATGAGGTGATGTATATTACAGAGTAAGCACACTGCCTAATATTCAATACCTGATGTATATTTTCAGAGCAAGCACACTCTGCCTAATATATATCACCTACACTGCCACCAGGATCAACCGTACATGTGTTGACATTGTTACATGATTAACAAAGAGGCTACAGGTATAACTACTATAAAAGGATGTCCTGTCAACAAAGACACATAAAAATATCAAAGCAATTCATTAGACATGTTGCAAAATCAAAATCAGGGCCACTTTAATATCAATCCTATTTGGGGGGCGGATAATTAACCAATCTGTTCACGCCATTAATTAATCTACTGACTTAATAAACCTGGAGCCTTCAGGGCAAGATGTAATCTGGATTGACCAGAAGTGACCTACAAGTGTGTACTGTTATATATAGACTATATTGGCCCATCTGTGTTATGTTAATTACTGTGTACAATAAATCTCGTTAAGCAGGGAATAGTAATGATGTAATCATCATTCACCAGTAAATAAAGTAATTAGTTTTATCACCTGATAATCACACCTAATTATAGTCTGATACGGATACACAATAATACACATAAAACATAATGTTATACACAGACTGATGATATACAATATACACCACTGCAATCTGATACATAATATATACCACCCAAATATTGCACACTAATACATAATATACATGTACTACCACAATACTACACACTAATACAAATTATATACCCTCCCAATACCGCACACTAATACATAATAATAATATATACCATCGCAATATTGCATACTAATACAGAATATATACCACCCCAATACATGGTGTACACATTCATTATATACCACCTCTAATACTGCACATGTACCACCCCTAATACTGCACACTAAATACATGATATATACCAACCCTAATACTGCACACTAAATACATGGTATATACCACCCCTAATACTACACACTAAATACATGATATATAACACCCCAATACTGCACACAAATATATAATACATGTATGTACTACCACTGATGTAACAGACTAATATATACCACTCTGATATTGCACATTTAAGTCACATTTATTATAAACCACATTGACAAATATGTATCTACTGATATTGACCACTGTACATCACCCTAGTAGATCAAACATACATACTTTATACCTTAATATACAATATATACCCAATACCCTACTTAATTAACATAATTTATTACTCTTTGTTTATTACCTTCCAGCTAGTATATTCAACATGTTAGTCTTGTGTATTGGGGGGGGAAGTAGGGATATACATATAGACCAGTTGTATATTAAACATCTTAGCCCTGTGTATTGGGGGGGGGGGAGGTGGGATATAGACATAGCAGCTGACTAACTGAAAGATTAGTTTGTCTGCAGATGGGTGGAAGAATTAACTCTGTGATTTATTATTCCTTACTAAAGTACTACCAAATGGGGGGGGGGAGAATTAACTCTGCACAGTGCAAAAAATAAATTGGATGTCAGTGACACATGTACGATTGGAAACAAATAGACAAAATAATACCACATAGCTAAGATCAGATATCCATTATCATAATATTTGATGCCACATGTTTAATTGTTAGTGATTAATAATTTAAAGCTTTTCAACTGATTGAAAGAGGTGTGTGTACATGTAGGTGTATAAACTTGTTGCTTATACATGTACATAAATTTCTAATTCTGAAAATACAGTAAACACTAAAATACGTCCTTGTCGCAAAATTGTACCACAAGGAATCAACCACATGAATTGAACAATAAAATAAATAATTTCAAAAAGACATTAATCAGACTATTATTCCATAACACAAATATCTAAGTAGCAATATAATACATGTATGTCTGATTCACTTTTTTAAAATTCTGAATAGAATTTCCGGTCACATGAACCGAACAATGAATTAATCATATTTTTAATAATTTGATTCCTTCATAGAATTATCGAAGTAGTAACCTAATAGGTCCTATTTACTTTTTTAAAAAACACAAGAGAGGTCTTGTAACCAGATGCAGAAAAAAAATTGGGTCAGAAAGCAGGTGAAGGACTGCAGATAAACAGAGAGATTGACAGGCTATTAGAGTGTTTACGGTAATCTCCTTTGTTTCACATCACCAAACATCTGAGCTGTTAGTCCACTGGCATAAACCTGGGACAGATGTCCCCAAAACTCTGATGACCACAGGTCTGAGCTAACAGAATAAAACAATGGTCTGATTATCACAATAGGGAAGTGGAAAGACAGTTATACACAGTTTGTATATGTAATCTGTATTCAGGGTTTTTAGTGGACAGATGGGGACTCCATGCTAAATACTGATTCATGACAGCATTTCTATTGTCAAAATGTCACAGGTACTGACAATTTGTTGGGTTTTTTTGGTTTTTTAAAAAATAAAATTCATGTCTCTTGTTTGGCATGAACATGTATATACTGGTGTCCAGAATATTGACCAACCATACATACATGTATATAATGTCCAGAATAGAAGGCCTATCATGTATATTGTAATGTCCAGAATAGAAGGCCTATTATCTATTATGTATATTGTAATGTCCAGAATAGAAGGCCTATCATGTATATTGTAATGTGCAGAATAGAAGGCCTATTATCATATGTATATTGTAATGTCCAGAATAGAAGGCCTATCATGTATATTGTAATGTCCAGAATAGAAGGCCTATCATATATTCTGACGTCACGTCCAGAATAGAAGGCCCAAGAGGTTTATCATTTGTACTACACTGAAATGAAGTGAAATGGGGTTTAACACCCTACTGTTCTGCTCGTACTGAGATAATAAAGAAGGGTTATAATACATGTATTAATGTCCAGAACAGAGGTTTATCATATGTAAAAGACATGTTAATACACAAGCTGGTAAAACAACAAATAAATTGTAAATGTATGATTTCTATAACTTCATGTTGCTTATTTAGCAGAAAATTTCACTTTCATTATCAAATTACAATCTAAAAGTATATACACTTATTAAGTTATTGGCCTAACTATCATTGTATCACAGGCTAATCAGATTGCTTAACAGTCTAATAGAGAAATATGAGATGTAATAATACCCACTGGATAAAAGCAAGGTGAATTTGAGACTAACATATGATTCAGTTTCAATAATTCACTTGCGCGTAGGTAGGGTTATTTACATGTAGCAGTGACGGGTAAACCACAGAGGAGCTAAAGAAAAACCCATAACATTGGGGACTGGCAACCTATTCCTTGTCATGTACAAGCAGGGTACCATGCCACAGACCTTACGATCCAAGATGCATGCATTAGATCATTAGACTACCAAATACAGGACAGTTAATTTCATATTTTCTTAGAAAGTCAGAAAACTTATTTATTTCTATGTCTTTTACATCCCTTGTTTTTCCCCCCATGCAATAGCTATCTTCAAACGTTTGTATTTGTAGTTGAAAATTATATTTTTGCCAATTTCTCAAGTGGCAATAGTGAATTATTGGATTAATAGGATTATTCTTTAACTAGGTAAGGACTGTTTATAGATACAATCAATTTTAAAGCTTTATTTTAATATATTTTAAAAATGTAAGTTAAAAATATGAAATTGCAGCTTTAAAACACGTTTTCAATAAGTCCATAATGTGATATCATAAATTTAAAGAAAAATTAATAAATGTGCGTAAATATTCTTATCAGAAATCTTCCTACTAATACAAACGATGAATATCATTTCATCAAATAAAAGGAACAAATATTTCTAAAAAAAAGAAGATTAAATTCAATTCCTGTTAGTAAATTTATTTCATATTATTAATGAAGGCCGAAGGTTATTAGGATATTTATATGAACAAATAATGACTGACTGATAGAATCGCAAATCATGTGACAAGAAATGTTATTAACCGGACACCAACACCCTTATATAGTCAACGACTCAAAGGCGTAATACTATTTCATACAGGCAGGCATTCAACTGAATCGAATAATAATAATAAAACAAAAAAACTAACCGTGACCAGTGCACAGAATCCTGTTCTTTTCATGTGAAACAAAAGAGGTTGCTAGGCAACAAGATTACGATAGGAGAGAGACGTTAGAGGAAATTGAGATTTGAGTTGTCAGTCTGTAGCCACATGTTGAACCGAGAGAGAGGGAGAAAGCGAAGTGAATAACCCAGCAGTTAGACAATGAAACTAGCAGGAATAATATTCTAATACCGAAAACACTATACATAGAACTTGAAACCAGTTCACAAAGCAATCCCATCGTTCGTCCAATTTTCCCATGAATTTATTAAGAGGGCGCTGGATAATGACATTTTCTGTCTAATGAAGCTATGCAGGTTTTTTTTTGTTGTTGTGTATCAGACATTGGTTGGTAATTAACCTGAATAAAATGTATGGTAGACATTGTATCTTATCATTTATACAAGTCTAAACTTACACAATAAATAAAAACAATGCCATTTGAGATTCATTATAGAATTCATTTTTTGTCTTCTGACGATGTTTCGAACGTTAAATAAAATATTGCTAAAACTAAAATCATTTACAAAAAACTATGAATGAATTGTATACTTATGTACTTTAGCCAAAGTACATGTACATGAAAGTGTAAGGGGAATTTTACCAAGGCAGCACAAGAACTACCTAATAATGTACCCATAGGCCTATGTACATGTAGTGGTTAGTAGTTTTGAATCTTCTGTTAATATACAACATGTATTTATCTTCACTGGGAATATGTACATGCATCCAAGGTAGCACCAAAACTGCCTTATAATGTAACCCATTAGATCAATGTACATGTATTGGTTTGAAGTTTGGGATTGTCTGTAATATGCATGTATCTATCTTCGCTGCAAAATGCTGCCAATATGTACAGACACGTATCCAAGGCAGCACCTAAACTGTCTAATGTGTATTTTATTATGTTTATTTTGCCTTTATCTTGTTGTACAGTTGTCTATTCATTGTCATTCTTATTATAAGAACACTGGAACCTGGTGTCGCATGAAAAAGTACACAAATATCACAAAAACACCTGTCCTTACCTACATGTACGTCAACATAACTAATCTAGGACAACACCAAAACGAACATATATATCTACACGAACAACTTTCCGAACACCTGCCAGTATCAAAATCAAATAAAATCTAATATGAAATAAAAGCACAAGCCTCGTTATTTTATCAATATATTCACAAAATAATAAGTATCTTGCTAAGCTCAGGAAATATAGTTTTATTCTGCAATATAAATCCACGACTCTTTTTAATAATTTAATTCTATGAGGCCATTTTTTGTTATCAAGGTTTTTTTTTATTCAGATGTATATGTGGGCGTGAATCGAGCTATAAATATGACCATCTGATTAACAGTAAAATATTATTCTGTATTCAATACAAATATATTTAATAAGTGTTGTGAGGTGTTCTAGTCTCGTGTTCAAAATCCTCTATTGTCTGTCATCCATACATGTCGGGCATTAAGTTGAAAATCTCAGGTACTCTTTCATTAGTGCCTGACATTGTCAGGTACATCTAAAACCTTCTTTCCAGGCCTGATTGTTGGCTTTGTTAAATCAACATAAGTTGTGCCTGGTGCTTTAGAAGAAAGGAGGGGCATGCCCAGCCTTGTACATGACATGTATCACATGTACACACGGCTAAAATATAAAGCTAGGTCCAAGATTACATGGTACATTGTATGTACATGTACATTTATTCATGTTATATAGAGAGCTCACAGGGGATGTGAGAAAATGGATTCTTAAACGAGAAGGGGTTTCAGGCATTCTAGAAAGGCATAAGCATACCCTGCACCATGTATGACACCCACCAGAATTACATTCTAAATGATAAAGGCTTTAGAAATCTATCCATGCTATTCTAACCAATGACATAAATGGTGTAGGCCTACTATGTACATTGTATGTGGGTTGTGATAGAATTAGAAGCACATAGAACCAATTTATTGTGAACATACATGTATCTACATCCCTTATAAACTGTTTTTCTATCATTCGAAATGATTTGGTCAGAATTAAAATTACTCTATTAAGTCTGTTCTTTCGTTTAATTCCTGTTAAAACATGTAAGGAATTATCTCCCCTGGGGCTTGCTATACAACATGGTCGGTCAATTACAATTCCACGCCAACTCATTATTCCAGCAACCGAAGACTACACCAAACTGCACACATCAATTTCCTCTAACGTCCAGTAGTGGAGTGAGTGTGTAAATCTAGCCTTTATTGTCCAGTAACTGCGTGAGTGTGTAAATTTAGCTTTCATTGTCCAGTAGTTAAATGAATGTGTCTAAATATAGCCTTTGTCAGCCTGTTAACTCCTCTACGTAAAATGGAAATGATGCTCCATGTTCAGTTGTTGGTTGAGATTTGTACCCAATATATTTACTACAAATAATGTGTTGTGAAAAGTTCTACCAAGGCAACAGCATAATCCAGTTATTATTGGCAGTAACCATGTGAATTATTTCTACATAGTGAGTCATTTAATAATGAGTTCAAGGAAATATCATCGAAGATTTTCAAACTTTAGTAATTTTTTCTGCATGTAATGGTTGATAGACAGACATGTACTTTGAAATTTGTATTTTTAACTGTCTTGTGACAGTTGTGTAGTAAATTGACAATAGGAAGCAGGAAGTACAAGCAGAGTAACAGATACTGTATATGTGCATAAAACATCATTTAAATAAATATATTCAATTCAAATTAATTCTTCTAACATGATCGAAATTACAATATCTATCTAGGTCAACTTCTCTCTCACTTATCATTGGAGTTGATGAAACTCAAGTTTGTAAAATATCGCCAAGTGAAATAAACTACATTTGCCAACTTTTATGTTAAAAAATCCTCATTAAGCCCTGTGCACATAAAACAGCTCAGACTTCTCAATTAAGCCCTGAACACAGACAACTCCCCATTATGCCTTGAATGCATGGAGTAATAGAAAACTGCCTATTAAGTCCTGAATGCATGGAACAGTAGATTAAGTCACTAAGCTTGATTTATAGTATTTTCATTAATTACTCATGATTCATTGTCCAGCAAATAATAACTCAGGAATATTGTAAAATTAGGATGAAAAAGAAACCTGTCATTATTATATTAAATCAATCAATGTCGGCCATGATACCGTCGTCATCAATAAGGTACAGTATTCAGATTTTCTTGTAACTAAAAAAAAATATAAAAATACTTTTCTGCCCCAACTACATGTAGCCTAATGATTGCAGACATGGACAACACACTCAAAAAAAAACTAACATCACATGTACATTGTATAACCTATGTGTATTCTCAATTTTATAATCAACTAACTCAGAGCAAAAACTAACACAATATTAAACACAAAAACATATTATGGAACACAATTACTATTTTAATTAAAGGGATGTTTCGTTGAGGATTCTCTCATTCGCTTGAAAACGTTAGAGATTAAAATAGTAATTGTGTTCTATAATATGTTTTTGTGTTTATTAGGTATGTCAATTGCTAAATGCCACTCAAAGAAGATAACACAATATTATTTACAATGTACTATAGCCCATGGCTATAATAGTATACTATATGTATTTAGAAATTCTAAGTTATGGTCCTGTACCAGAAATCATAATAACTAGGGCACTGCAGAAAAACTTACACAACTAAACATACCAATGAGCTAAGGGTGTTTAGTATCTTAACTCTATTTTTTAGCTAAATAAATTCCAAATTATGGTAATCAAAAAAAAAAAACAGCACTGCTCAAAGGTAACTTCAATCGAGAAAAGAACCTACATTCTGACATATATTTTTTGTTTCAATCCTGATCAAAATCGAAATTGATGACAAATGTTTACTTTATAGTCAACAGAACTTCGGGTGAAAACATCTTTTCAACACTTTATACTTTGTAAATAAAATATATCCGTATTTTGTAAAATCTAAAATATTTTTCGGGCTTTTTAATTGATATCTGTATTGGTTTTTTTCAGTCAATTTGGGCAATACGATAAGATAGTCATTTAATATTGTTTCTCTCCAATAATTCAATATGAAAAAAAGACAAAAAAAATCAAATAAAACTGTATCTGATCAACAATATTTATAGATATAAATGTTCTACATTGTATTCTCCATTGTACGGCTACATAACAGGCTACAAAACACGGCAATATCTACAACAGCCTCTAGCCTGCCTGTACATCGAGCCACGCTCCACTGATTCAACAATTGTCATCCAAACCATCTCTGGCTCTAAACATCTGCAGCGAGGACATATTAATAAATAGCGGCCATTAAACATTCAAACATCCTCTTTATAATGAAACAAATTCATTTATTGTCTCATCTCTGCCAGTAAACACAGGAGATGGCCATATTACTGTATTCAGACACAAATAAAAACTCTTCTATATCACAACATAAATAATTAAAACTGACACTTTTGTTTTGTCTTCCACTTCAGACTGAAGATTGAAAATAATTCCCTCTAATAAATAATAAATATGAATGAATTTGAAAGATTTAAATAACGCTCAAATCAACCATGCTTTAAATTTCAGAATTATTCTATAATACGATTGAGAATTAATTTAACCTTTTTCATGACCAATCTACAAAAACTGTGACTCAGTATCCCTGGACAAGTACATGTAAGGCTTGATATAAAAAAAAATATTAAACAGCAAATATTTAAAACAGTAAGCTAACTTCATTTAACAAATACGTGATAAACTTGCTAGAAACATTTGTGTATAAAAGGAAGAAAAGAGAAACCAACAATGGCATTTTATAATGAAAAACCTTCCTGTGCATAATGCATTATCAGACCTGTCAATCAATTCACAGCAATTTACATCAATGTGAATTATTCTAAAGACCTTATCCTAAACCAGTGACTTGCATTACCAGACTCACGACATGACAAAATTGTTTAGTAAACTATATAACATAAAAACAAGAACTTCCTTCTGCTTTTTTGAAAAAAAAAACGAAACCAGATTAAATAATTAATTGTAAATTATCTAGTGTACATGTATTTTGATTCCAGAATTTTTTGTGTTATTTGGTTAAGAATTTATTAAAAATAAATGTCAGTTGTTTTTCAGATTAAATTCAGTAAATGGATAACAGTATAAATTGATAATCAATTTACAAAATATCAACATTGTACCAAGAATAGCAACAAGGTATTGTTTCATATACACTACTACTATAGAGTATAACTTAGAATTATTAATAATGTTTATATAAAATGGCAACAATGTATTGTTTTATCTTCTACTGTACTACAGAGTCCTGTATATTTACCAGTGACTACATGTATATAACAAGATATAAAATGGCAACAATGTTTTAATCTAAGTTAACCTTATATGACATAAATACACAGTTAATTTTGTTACATGTAATTTTAACTGTTAACAATGATGAAAATGTGACAATAACAGTCTGGTAATAGAGCCATCAACATTTCGTCAACATCCACAATAATAATAGCAATAATCTCATCCAGCATCGATCCAAAACTCTTGTCAATTTATTGAACCAGTTTGGTCAAAACACAAAGCACGTGGATGGCTCGCGACTGACGGCTATATGTGAAATCACATGTAGCGATTGATAGAAAGGAATAGAGTTGAACTACACAATGATGAATAGATAATAATAAACAACATCCAACCTTACAGCTAGAGGCCACAACAACAAAATATATTACATTTAATGGATGTCACAGACAACAAAATTACATGAGACGAGACAAAAAAGAAAAAGAAAAGAAGTCGAATTTCTAAGAGTAAAAAAAAAAGCTTTCTCTTTACCTGCTAAACGTAAGGCAGACATTCTTTGAAATTCTGGCTCCTGCAGCCATTTCCACATTCGCCTGAAAGTTTCACGACCTGACTTCAGCTTGCTCCATGGTTTTGGATTACGCAGCAGATCGCTGAGTGTTCCCTGACTCCGACACAAGACTCTCTGTGCAAAAACTGCTTGTGGTATACTGTATCGTTTTAATTCGCTGCTAATTCTCTGAGCCAATTCTTTTGTATTTATTTCTTCTAGATCCTGTTTATCGGGCGATTCTAGGCCTGATGTCGTGGGTCTGAGATCTCTTTGAGGACTGTCACTGTGAGGTGAAGGCGTAGGTGCCGAGTGATGGATTCCGTTCATCGGTGACATCATAATATTAGGTGAATGTAATCGGGATGAATTGGAATCTAAGCGCATGGGCGATCCGACATATGAATCAAAAGAATTTGGTGAAATCATCTTGTGACAATGTTCTGATTTTACAGGAGATCCTAATCCATTCTGTCCGTAACCGTAAGAAGTGAATCCATGTTGCTGATATGATTGAAGTGTGTTCGGAGACATCATTGTCATTGGCGTAGCTCCTAATGTTGGTCCCATGTTCATACCCATGCCCATTTTATCATAACGATAAGCACTCATGTCCATCACATTTCCGATTCCATTATTCTGTGGCATAAGTGTAAAACTGCCGCTCACATTAGATGAAGGAACGTGGCTAAATTTATCTGAAACTGTAGAAATAGGAGGCAGTGGCTGTAATGGCGTAAGCGTCGCATAGCTATTGTTCGGACTGTAGTTGGGACTCATCCGTCCGTTCAATGTGTGATATGTCGCATCACCCATGTGAGAGCGAAAATCGCCACTGTCTATCATGCTGCTCACCGTAACGGGAACTGCCTCAGCTCTGGACACGGTCGTTTCAAGTTCGTCTTGTGGATTAGTATATTCCTCGTCCGCAGAGCTGACGGGCGGTACTGTCGACTCACTGATTTGTTGATCGTTGGGAATGTCTCCCATGTTTTCCATCGTCATTCCTACAATCAAAAACGATCGAACAATAAAGAATGATAAACTGTCACTTATTGTAACCTTTGGTAGAGATCTTCTGGTTGGCTCGTTCTGTTTTGGGGGCAATTACGTACGCTTAGCAATCGAAGTCTTCCCCCTTTACTCGTCCTCCATGTTTAGACAGCTGTAACCCAACGACCTGCGCACCAACCATTGCGCAGCTAGAAAACCACAACACGCGTGCGCAAATAATTTTCCGCGAGGACGTCGTTTACCTTGTATCGGAGTCGGCTAACATAGTAAAACTTGTGTTTAGTTGTCTTTCAATCAGCCTATGCCACACTTCTATCAAACTAAATTTTTGTCTCAAGAAAAAGAGTCAACTCACACGATCTCTAATAAATGGAAGTTTAGACTTTATTTCTTTCAAGTTAAGTTCTTAATTCTTTCTTTCCAACTCTTTAAAGAATCATTAATATGCATACATTTAACTAACTTATGAAAACTTTGCGTTCGAATCAAGTCTCAAATGGAATCCAATTCATCAATTAAGCGTTCAATACCCCCACAGACGGTGGACTTATAAGACGAATTGATATGGCAAATCATTTATTTAGTTTCTCCTCCGCTTGTGAAACATGTTTAAATAAACTTTATCTAAGCGCTATTTAAATATTTCATAAACTTGTGGATATTTTTGTATATCATCCTTGGACTATTGTCAAAGTTGAATATGGCCACCGTAAAATGGATATATCTCATAGCTCAGAACAAATAGTTCCGTCACTCATTCTATATAAAGGTAAGAAAATATTTCAGAAATATGCATCTAAGTCTTGAGACCACATCAAACTTTTTTTTATAATATTGCCCCCAAAACTTGAAACAGAAAGGTTTCCGACATAACTTCCAAATTTGCGCAACATCAGGTAAAACGCGAGCGGGATAACATAGGGATTTACTGAAATCGCAATGTAAAGTTCATACTTATATTTTATATGTAAATTATTTTTAATTAACATCAATTTCAGTGTTGTTTTTTTAGGAAATATTAACGCACAATTAATATTCTTAATGGCTGGGGTAGAATAAAATTGAATAGAGGGGTCGTCAGAAATAGAATTTAGGCGCGTGGAGTATTACGGTATGTGTCCGATGTAAACCTTTGAGAGGTTGAAACTAGTTTTAATGAGGTATTGAAAGATACCCCGTTTCCATCTGTCGTATTCACACCATAGTCTTTGCCGCATGGCCTGTCGCGCGGTTGGAATGAGGTCGCGTACAATTGCTTTTAATGACGAAGAAAATACCCCTTGGATGAACATGCATTATTTATTATTCCACCTATCAACCCAAAACGCGCTCGCGACGCTAAATAAAATATTAAAATTGAAGTTCACTTATATGACAGATTTTACAAATGAGTTAAAAAAGAAAATTTTAACTGTGTGATTTGAAATATTCCCTTTAGATTATTACCCGGGAGTCAAACAAAAGATATGGTATAATTTTTATTGTCCCGGGCGTATATATCTTTTATTGACTGGGAATCAACGTTTCTGGAAAAAAACAAAACAAAACACACACACACGACCGATTCAACTTTGTTATAATCCCGTGAAGCATTTATAGAGATTTTCTGTGCAATACGCGCATATTAACCAGATATTTGTTTACTATTCTTTATTTTAAAATAATTTTTAAATAGTAAAAGTTTTATTGAGGGGATGGTGTATATATCGGCAGTGGCTAAATGCCTTTGGTATTTTAAGTGAGTTATGTTCATTGAAAAATGTTACAAAATGAATGTTTCCATGCAAGACTCTTATATAAAGTGAACGAAGTTGCAATCACCAAAAATTCTTTCCGTAAAGAAAAGTAAAATCGCAATTTCAAATCTACAATGCTTATATAAGTATTTTGCGGGTTCGTTATGATCAGTCGATTCTTTGTTGTCGAAATATTTTTAGTTGTACCTTTTCCATTCAAATCATAAATTTACCCCGAAATACGAACTTTAGGGCTTCCCCTCGCTGATCAGGTTGCGTTCCGTCGAACATATGGCAATTTACGAGTGGCACGGGCATAATAGACAAGGTGAGAAAATGAAAACGTTTGATCTCCCAGCTAATTAGTTGATTTAATTTACCTGAGATTATTGTTTATCTCAACACATTTTATAGTTTGTCCGGAGATAATCGCTAGATACCCTGACCATATGCCGGAATGACACGTGTCCGCATAAAATGACCAATTAGGGAGAATTTGGGAAACAAACTAAGAAACTTTTTATATATTGAAATTTTAGGGAAATTTCGATTTAATAAATAATACCTGTATATTTTTTGTTTCTTCTAAAATTTAGAAACGCACGATTTAAGAAAAAATATAATTTATTCACGATTTTGAAAAAAAGAAATATATTTTGTCTGTTGAAAAAAAGTTTTAATATTTTTAGCGATGCGTGTTTTTCTGTATGTAAAGCAATATAGTTCTGATGGGAGAAAATATATCAGTGATTTTATTTAGAATACGAAGAAAGAGCTGTTATAGTCTTTATCAAAGATTCAATAAGGCAGCAACTAAAATATAAGAAATTTGGCGATGCTAAATCGTATGTTTTTCGGCGAGTAATGTTAGTATGGCTCGTTATCCGTTGTACAAATAACTTATAGTTTTACTTTTCATACTTTTAAACTTTTCTTTCAATAGGATCAGTTTCTCAACTTCAATTTGGACACGAAGAAACACTCGAGACGCTAATTACTGTTTGAAGTAGGCGTTTCTTTGTCTTTTCTGGCCTCATTTAATATTCATTCGGTATGCTTATTGACGTCATTAGACAGATCGATATTGTACTTTAACCAGCCAATCGGAGCCATCGACACAAAAAGTGGGCCGCTCCAACATTACTTCAAGGTAAACAAACTTCGTAGGGCGTCTTAAGACATTGGTTTTCCTTAGAGAACGATGACAAACTCAATGCGATCATAAAACTTTCGCGACACACACAAATATTATAAAATTAAGACCACATATTAAACTTTTCTTTATTTGTTTACATTTTACATTGACAGTAGCGATCATTAGACGAAAACATGGCGACGATTAAAGCATGCTGCTCCAGAATTTTGCTGTCAAGCGGCGATTCCTTCGTCGTTATAAATTTAGGGTAATTATTTTACAAGCTATGTCATGCCCCTCTATCGATCTTTGAATAAAAACAGTTGTCAACAAACTTTGTCCCTTATTACAGACATTAAAGACCCTGGTTTGTACCTCGTGTGTTTATCGATAAGAGGCGGTCCCGGATTTATTGTCATCATTTGTAGTGAGTAATATTGATCACAATGGTCGATACAATTTATCAATGGTAAATTCATCAGGGAATCACTGGATGTGTTGGAATTCTTACTATGGTTTTACTCCTACACTACAATCTCCAATCCTCCAAACTGAATTGACAGTCGTTACACCTGATAAGGGGGGAGTTTATTTGTAACAACTAAATTATGAATTTCTGTCTACCTCGGACCTCCAGTCCTTCTGTCCTTCTGACCAGACTACTCTGTCTCTGTGTGTTTATGTCTGCATAAGCATTATAAATTTAAAAGAATTTTTAAGAGATAGCAGAATCTATTGACAATTTTTTTTTACCAATTTCTCCAAACAGGTATCCTTTAAATTTAAATCTATTGTAACCCAGAAGCAATATTTTAAATATTTAACTCAATTAGCTTAGGTCTAGGCCTACCCCTCTGTTTTGCATGGTACATATTATTTTTTTTTATTCACCATAAAAGTGACTACATGATGGACACACATGATATACAATATAGGATATGCAATAAGGAGTACCAAACAGAAATATGTAAAAAATAAATAAATGAATAAATTGTCAACAGAGAGAGAGAGACAGGGAGAGAGAGAGAAAGAATGAATTTTGGTTTAATGTCCACTTGACACAAACTGGTTCATTTCGGGACTAACATACTGTTCAATTACATTTCATTCAATAATTCATTTGCTTGTAGGAGACTTCAACAGTCGGGGTGGGGGGGGGACCCAGGTAAAACCTATGAGGTTGGACCAGGACTGGGGCCATTACATTGAAATGTAGTTATTAACATTACCATTACTTTTTAACAGGTGACCCTACTCTTTGTCATGTACAAGCAGGAATCTAAACCATACCATTTTACTCAATGACACACCTTTTGATCAAATGCACACACACCTTTTGATCAAATGCACACACACCTTCTGATCAAATGCACACATATGATTCATTCGGCCTCTCACCCCCATCAAATTGTCTAAAAGTAGGCCTACAACATCAAATAAAAGCTTTATATAAATGATAAACGGGTCGGTTTGATGGACAGCTCTCTTGTCGACTTTTATATACACAGACAAAGAAAATATAAGTGAATCACGAATAGAGATGATAAAACAATGTAAAATGGACCCCTTATAAAAACATTGAACTAAATAGATACATAACAAAACTGATGCCTTTTATCTTTAGTCCCATGAACATGCAATGACATAGTTTAAAGTGGTGAATACAGTAATTTAGCAAGTATTGTTAATCTGCAAAGCAAAGCAGTTGTAATTTGTATCAAATATGTTAAATTAATTATGTCTGCTATCAGTATGTTTGTGGGTGCAGAGTGTTCGCCGGTTCTCAGTTGAACTTTTCCTATGTATCATGGAATTTGCCAACGTGAAGGTCTGTGGCAATATAAGCCGTTCAGATGGGACAAAAATCTGAGGTCCCATGTACACATTGGCATGCCATATAAAAAATAGAACCCTTGGCAATTGGAAATAGATATAAGAGTAGACAGTTGCCAAATTTCTGTGGCTTCTACCCATCTTCCTTAGTCCGGTTGGTGTAGAAAAATAAGGAGGTTAAAAGTTATTCCTGTTTCAAGCGTAAACCAAAGGATTAAATACAGTACATTGTTTTATTGTTGTAGTTATTTATTTATGTTTCAAGCGTAAACCAAAGGGTTGAATAGTTATTATACTGACATTTAATTTTCAGAAATGAAAAGCCAGTTCAAGTTGTTAAAATTCCTACCAAAGAAGAGGTGACTGCTGATGGTGAGAGTAAATCTCAACTACACAAGTTAGTATACAAACAATATGTTATTCATGGGAGTTGGGTGGTTGAGTGAAAATGAAATTAAACTGGGTTCAGTATCCTACTCTTCTGCTCCGTCTGGCATAATGAAGACGGGCTAACGCTATACAGTGTGATATGAGAGAAATTTTGACAAGACTGTGACTCTACAGCCTACTCTTTTATCAAATTCCAACTGCTAAGGGACCTTTTATGTGCACGCCAATGTGTTCACTGTCCTTCAGTACAGACAGGGTGGAATCACGCTGGAAAATCCAAATGAACTTCTCTCTTCCATAGGACACCTGCCTATGATTTGATTTTAAATCAATGTAATTTTCGTTACAGAATATGAGTTTTCGTTTAAAAAAAATACAAATAAAGAACACATATTATTTTTTTTAAAACAGTATTTTTATTCGAGGTATCTGAATTGGATTGAGAAACAGGCTTAGCCTATGTAAAATCCCTCTCCCTATATTAGCACATAAAACTATTGTTGCCTGGGTGTGTAACATTGTCATATTGAGAAGTGTTATAGGATGTTTTAAGTAGAATGATAATGCTTCACCTTGTGCTAATGAGTTTTAGTATAATTTGTGTGATAATAGCAATTTCATAGAATTAATTAATTGATTTAATATCCAGCTTGTGTGATTCTATTTTTGTACCCATAAATGGCTGATTAATATCAGTGCTATTTACAAGTCTGTGATTTATTTTAGTCACGGCGGTGGCCGTAAACTACGATATATTGACGATTGTTGGAGATGTAGTCAATATCCCGTCAATACTTACAAGTTGTTGATATTGTTAATTTCTGGGTTAATATGTCAGTCATCCCATGGATTGATATTGGAAGTCAATTTCTCCATGTCCCTTGTGAATATACAAATCTTTATCACATCTAAATACCATGTCATTAGAACTCGATACATGCTATAGATTGGGTTGGGTATCAACAAAGACGATGGATTGACTTTGTGTTCTGCTGTAACTTCATTAGTAGTACTATGTGAGGTGCACAAGGTAAGGTATGCTTAGGGAGAGGGGTTTGATATAGTCAATGCATGTTCCCAAATCCTTTTTCAGATACATATCTGAATAAAAATATTGCATATAAAAAATGGGGTTTAACACCGTCCTGTTCTGCTCTGAACTGGGCTAATGAAGACGGGCACACACCTTAATGTGTGCTGTATTGATTTTCAACTGTCAAGGGATCTTTTATATAAATGCCAATGTGTACATGGAACCTCAGTTTTTCTAACTGTCAAGGGATCTTTTACATGCACAACAATGTGTACACCAAACTTCGGTTTATCGTCCCATCTTAACGATTGGACAGCTTTCCTTGTCGGGCCCTCCGTCATGCATCAGTTACAAGGGGGAACCACACCAGAAAATCTGGATGAACTTTCTTGACTAATGCATGAATCAAACACCTGACATCTAGACTAGCAAGCCAGCGTCTTACCCACTTAGCCATCGTGATCCCCAAATTATTTAAGAAAACAAAATTATACGATCAAAGGTAGATAATCTCCAGGCTTGGAGTGAATCGGATTAAAAAGATTTCAGCGAAAATGAAGGTTGGTGTGGACTAGATGTTATATATCGGTTGTAGCAGATGTGCTGACCGTATCCTCTATATCATTTGTACCGGATGCTGGCTTGTGTTGACCATATCCTCTATATCATTTGTAGCGGATGCTGGCTTGTGTTGACCATATTCTCTATATCAGTTGTAGTGGATGCTGGCTTGTGTTGACCATATTCTCTATATCGGTTGTAGTGGATGCTGGCTTGTGTTGACCATATTCTCTTTACCGGTTGTAGTGGATGCTGGCTTGTGTTGACCATATCCACTATATTGGTTGGATGGCCAAATGGGGTTTAACATCCACTTGATGACACAAACTAGGTCATTTCAGGACTAACACATGGTGCAATTTTATTTCAATAATTCGCTTGTGTGTAGGGGTAGGGGTCTTAACCAGTGGAAGGAAACTGGAGGACCCGGAGAAAACCCACAAGATTGGACAGACGAACCTACTCCTTGTCACGTACAATCGGGGATTCGAAACTCCGCCAGTTGACTCAATGACAGACACGTACAAATCATTCGGCCATCCACCCCGACCAGAGATGATAAAATATAATAAGACAATATTTACATGGAAAAAACAACACTTGATTAATGCTGGCCAAAGGTGCTCTGTAATAAGCAGTAATTGTATCATTGAGAATTGTGACCTGTATATTCCAGTACCATTATAATACTAAATGCCATTCAAACAATTTATATTGAAACTAGCACCAAGATATAAAAGATGTAAGTTTTTCACTTATCGTTTCCGTATAATGCAAAGAAAAAAAAAAGAGAGAGTTGTTGGCTGATTTTTACAGACAAATTAAACCCTGGAGATTTATTGAAAACAACCCAATCCATCACAATGTACCCAGATCTCCAGTCTCAAGCTTTTCTTGTATATTGTATTTAACAGTCGAGTCGTCTAATGCATGCACTTTAGATCATATGGTCTGAAATTGAGCTTGGGTTGAGGGAGGGGGTGGGTGGATGGGCGAATGGTTAGCATGTGTGCGTTGTATCATAAGGTCTGTCATTGAGCTTGGGTTGAGGGAGGGGGTGGGTGGATGGGCGAATGGTTAGCATGTGCCTGTTGTATCATAAGGTCTGTGATTGAGTCAAGTGACATGATTTTGTTTTTTTGCTTGAACGTGACAAGAAGTAGGGTGGCCTGCCAAACCTTGTGGGTTTTCTCCAGTCCTGAAGTTTCCTACCATTGCTAACGACCCAAACACGCAACCGAATTATTGAAATAAAATTGAACCATATGTTATTCCCGAAATGACCAATGTTGAGCGGATGTTAAACCTTTCTCTCTCTTTCTCTCTCTCTCTCTTTCTCTAGATTGACCTCATCTTACAATAATAGAAAAATACCAATGATATGTATATTAAATTAGTGAGATTTTAAACCCCATTTCATGTTATTTTCATGTAGTAGTAGTATTTGTGATATAGACCTAGATTATTGGAGCCAGGGGTGGATTGGGTGATCGGGCGTTCGCCCGAAGGACCGATCAGATAAAAAAATGAAAAAAAATTAATTTTGTTCAATTCGTCTAAAAAACCTTTTTCTGCTGATCATGGACCGGCCCTGGATTGATGATGATCATGTTGTATGTGGCCGGTGACTTTAACGAGCCGCCACGGCCACTAAAAGGGGGCGCTCTAATTAAATAAACGATTATATATGGGACTGATAATATAGGTGATATAGGCCTAGTTGACGAATTCATGGTTAAATAGATTATTGCAGTCCCTTTCTACACCCTGGTGTCTATGGACTGATAGTATAGGAAATATAGGCCTACTGGTTAAATAAATTATGAAGCTCCCCTCTCTCCCCCCCCCCCCCCCGAATATATATGTGACTGATAATATAGGTCACATGATATAGACCTAGGTGAATATATTAATGACTGATAATATAGGTGACATAGACCTAGTTGACGAATGGTTTAACAAATTATGAAGCCCCCCCCCCCCCCCCCCGCTACCCCGATTATATATGGTTAAATAAATTATGGAGCTCCCCCCCCCTCCAATTATATATGTGACTGATAATATAAGTGATATATACCTAGTTGACTAATGGATAAATAGATTATTGATATTTTAGTTGGTGATATACTGCACCTGGTTGACATCCACCACAAGCCGGTCGATCAATCACTGACAAATCATACAAATATGTAAAAATAAATCTTATCCCTTGATTCACGGCCATATCGTCTAATCAGCTTGGATATATATCAATCATAGTAATACTTACCTAATCAACCGTAACCATGAACAAATCGTAAAAATACTTTGAAAATATCTTTTCTATTTCTTCATTTGTTGTACATATTTACATAATAGCGTTTGTTGTTTGGGGTAATGGAGAGGGGTTCAGATATGCGCCACAAATCGTCGTTGACACATCAATTCTTCAAGCCCCCACCCCGCTTTCGTGTACATGTGTAAATAGTAGTAGGGAGTGGGGTGGGTGTGGGGGAGGGTCCAGATATGTATCACACATCACCATTGACACCTCAATACAACAAAAGGATTCTTAGGAGTAGCTCCCCATTCTTTCGTGCCAGCCTCGGTTTTTCATTTTCTTTGGTCATTTTCTTCAGTCTTTCTTTCTTCAGCATAACCCCAGTCTTGTGCTTTATCCTACACATGAAAACTGGAAAGAGAGAGAAATGGCTTTTAAAGCCCACAATCTGTTTGGGGAGTGCGGTGGTCGAATGGTTAATGCGTGCACGTTGTATCAGAAAGTCTGACATTGAGTCAAGTGATATGGTTCCGATTCACAACGTGACAAGGAGTAGGGTTGCCTGCCCCAACCTCGTGGGTTTTCCCCTGGTCCTCCGATTTCCTTGCACTGCCAAGGGAATTACTGAAATGAAATTAAACCATATTTTAGTCCTGGAATGACCTGGTTTGTGTCGTGTGGACGTCAAACCCCATTTCTCTCTCACTCTCCACCACCGTTCTCAATCTGTTGCATATTTTTCTACTGGTAATAATTTCAATGAATAGAGATTTTTTTTTTGTTCGTGACCTAAGTTGATAGAATAATGATTGTATTTTTGATTATTTTCTGTTTTTTCATAGTTTGAAATGAATACCTGTAATTATTATGTTGCACGTGTACAAGGCTGCAGTGTCGATTACCAGGATGTATTTATATATATTATGATTATTCTCCTGGCTCATATTTATACACATATTCATTTACGTATCAGTCGCAGGTTTTGGGTCACAGTGGCTTAGTAGGTAAGACGCTGGCTTGCTAGACTGGAGGGCAGGTGTTTGATCCCTGCATTGGCCGAGGAAATTCATTGAGATTTTCCGTCGTTCCCATTTGTCATCGTTGCATGACGGAGAGCCTGACAAGAACAGCAGTCTAATTGTTTGAATGGGACAAAAATTCAAGGTTCCGTGTACACATTGGCGTTCACATAAAAGATACTGTATGGTGTACGCCCATCTTCATTAGCCCAGTTAAGAGCAGAACAGTAGGACGTTAAAACCCATTTACGTATCAGTCATTGAAGGGGGCCCGGCAAGGAACATCATTTAGTCGGTTCGATGAAATTTTTAAAAAATTAAGGTCCCATATACGTAAAAGAACCCTTTACAGATGGAACTCAATTGCTGCCTGGGCTTCAGTAGCCTTGATGGAGCAGATAAGTAAAACTTAGAAATTCATTAAGCTTTCATATTACATATGAAAGCTTATATATTGTTTCTGTTAAGATTATTATTATTATTTTTTTTGTGTATTTTCTGCAAATCGGATTTCTCAGAATCTAACCATGGGATCTTTCTTAAACTTTGACCTACCCCCCAAAAATGGGGTGCGAACGTTGTTTAAATATATTTTCAAAACGTTTTACGAATCCGAAATCACCGAATTTTTACGAACAAAAAAACTGACAATGCATAGTCATAACTTTGTTATTTTTTGACCGATTTTACTAATTCTTTTTTCTTTGAATACTTTGAAAAAAATAATTTTCATCTGCAGTTTCCCATTTTCGAATTTCGAAAATTCGTCGCTGTGATTTTGAACCGGAAGTTTAGACCAATTTGACAACTTCTTTAATAGTTGTACAATTTTCATGAAATTTAGTATATAAAGATCTTACTGATGTGACATAAAAAATATAATTAGAAATTTTCTAAATTATCTCCCCTTGACGAAATTAAGGATTAAATTTTTCAAAAAAATCAAAGAAATATAGGTCAGAATGACCTAATTTTTTTTTTCGATACTAGACAAGTACACAAAATATGAAGTTTGTAGATCGAACCGGAAGTGCCACCATCTTGTAACGTGAAAAATCCCTAAGGCTTTTTTGCTGTTTTACTTACAGACATAGAGTTATATTTTCTGAATCCTTGAAGGATGGCCTAAAAAACGTTCAGAGTAGAATTTTGATTTAGGTTAATTGATGGTCGCCATTTTGAAGTGAAAGTGATAAATAGAAGCAATTTGAAGGGCCGAGAATTTGAACTCTCCTTCTAATTGAGCTAGAATGTTCAAACTTGGTGTAGACATTCACTAGGTCACTGTCTTGATTGAGTTCAAAGATGAGCATTTTCTGCCTAGGGTAAGCAGAGATAAGCAAGCTGATTTGTTGATTCTTTAGGGCATGATAACTTTGGTTATAATGAAGGGAGGGTAATGAAACTCTTGTCAATCGAGAGTCTAATTATCTCTAATAGCTAGACTGTTGTGTGAAATCATTGTATCATTTGTTTTAAATGTCCAGGGTAGCCGAAAAAAGAGATTGAAAATCCAAAAAGTCGTATTTTTAATATTTGGAGCATGTTTAGAGGTCTTTCTCGTAAACATAATCTTTTTTGGGAACTTCTTCTACAAAGAGTCTTATCGGTAGTCTTTTATATGAAACCATCTATCAACAGTCCAAAATATCAGGAGTAGAAGAACGAAGGGATCGAAAATTGAAAACGGCAGACTTTCATTGTTAAGCGAAACATGCAGTGTGGGTGGCTACAATCTGCACATTTAGTCATCGTATAGAGCTTATTCAACAATATCGAATTCCAACTGCTAAGTGTATAGTTTCATTACATCAATACCTTGAATACGTTTGACAATGAGCATTGTCTGCCATGGATAAGTAGAGCGATGAGCAATTTGATTGGTCAAGAATTTGAAACAAAATAACTCTCCTTCTAATTGGGGCAGAATGTTCAATCTTGGTGAAGGCGTTCATTAGGTCAATGCCATGATGGAGTGTGAAGATTAGCATTGTCTGCGTACTGTAAGCAGAGATAAGCAATCTGATTGGTTGATAATTTGGGGCACGATAACTTTGGTTATAATGTAGTGAGGGTGACGAAATTCCAAATATAGATTCATTATGTTATTACCTTGACTAAGTTTGATGTTGAGAATTTTCTGCTTTGACTTAAGAGAGATAAGCAATTTGACTGATCACATTGGAACATAACAACTCTGATTTTAATTAAGGTAGAATATGAACCGGTTGAATTGCTTCTCGTTATAACTCAGTGAGTTTTTGGCCGATTTCATTAATTCTTTTTCCTTTTTAAGATTCTTTATATAACTCATGAGATGCGACAGAAACTGACTGTGAATATGAAAGCTTTAATATCTGCTTAGCAGATCTAGTTTCATTTATATCGGGCAACAAATCTGGAGAAAAAAAAAAAAAACAGAGTTAGTAAATGCAAATCATAAATCTTGGCAAAACTAAAAAAAAATTTTAGACATCCCAATAATAATTTTTAAGGAATTGGTAATCCCTTGCAGACTAAAATACCGGTATTGACAAAGTTGAATCTTTAAAAAGGTGATTTAATTCTGTTCGTTATTTACAAGTATATGATAATTGAAAATTTTGCAACATTCTTCATCCTGTGAGTGTTGGTTTAAATCTTTTGATGGCCCTCTTTTTTTAAATCTGATTAAATCGAAGATGAGCTTTGAGATTATCTACCGTTAATATGATGGTTTTGCTTTCTCAGATATGAGTACATTTCGACGCAGATTTAACCTACATTATGTAAGGGCTAGATCTACCAATTGCTGGTCTTTCGTACAGCTTTAATTGTTATCTGAATTTTTAATAAGACATTAGTTTACTTATCCAGACCATAATCAACTCACTATGTGCTGCTCATTGATGATTTAATCATAAACTGGATAATCAAGACGATGTGTTTTTATCGTAACGACTTAAGTAATGTTGATCAAGGCTAGGCCTAAATTTGGAAGCTAAAATCTTGGTTCCGAGTGGATCAATTTGACTGTAAATTTCAGCAAATTCCCTGTACATTATCTAGTTTTTATTATAGTGAGAACTGTCAGCTCTTTATCTAATCACCCATTGACAGTAATTTTCAGCAAATTCCCTTTACATTATCTAGTTTTAACTATTATATTGAGAACTGTCAGCTCTTTATCTAATCTCCCATACTGTATCTTTAAGAGTACATTTCACCTTGGATTAATCATTAAACCATAAAAAAAAGATCTTGTACAATCCGAGTAATGTACAACTTGGATCAGTAGATACCAAGTGATATGTCTTAGTTGGAGAAGGAAATAGGACGTGATGCCCCATTCTTTTTTATTTTATTTGCTATTCATCATTGGTGAATACAGGTGTGGGACCTAGGATATGTCTGACACCCCCCCCCCCCCCCGAAATGAAACTAAATGACCGTATAAAAATTAACTTATCGTGTTATATTCAGATACAAATATGATTCTAAAATCACTACTATTGACATCCTGATTTTTGAAAAATTTTTTTTACATGCATGCACAGAACATTTGGATAATTCCCTTACAAATGACTATACATCGTCTCTTTAAGTCTTCTTTGTTTTATATCTGAGATATTGACAAATTATACGACATGAAAAGATTGGTCCGAGTGATTATTGACATTTTTTAGCATTTTAAAATGTTGTGTGCTTGATCAATTTGATAATTTTACACGTTACAGCCTACAATTTTCAAATCGGTGGAAAAAAAAACAAAATTCTAAAAACTTGGTTATTTTTTAAAGTATTAATATTAATGCCAAAATGCTTTAAAGTTACAGCCTACAATTTTCAAATCGGTGGGAAAAAAAACAAAATTCTAAAAACTTGGTTATTTTTTAAAGTATTAATATTAATGCCAAAATGCTTTAAAGTTTCATTGATTTCAAATATTTTAATTCTATATGAATATATTAAAAGCATTGAGACGTTTTTATTTTTCAATCGATAAATGACATTAAATCAATTTCGAAGTATACTTTTGTATTTCTTGAATAAAATTTGATTCTTTAACTCAGTGGTTGATCTATAGTGTACGACGGGCTGTACGCAAACAGTTTTATATATTATCGTTATCTTGACGTGAAAGTTTGACAGGTCGCCCTGATGGAAGTAATACTCTAATTCTAGAATAAATTGAAGTCGGTTTTAAACTCAAGACGTGGTAACATATTGTGGTGATGGCTGAATGTTTAAAAACATAGCTCATAGAACTATTCACATTTCTGACTTTTAATTCAAATTCCTATTATTTAATTTTCCGTCTAACCAACATCTGGTGACCAATAAGAAGGGAATAAAGTGGATAATAACGGAGCCAAATGTTGCATTTGTCACTCGGCCTACCTATTTATTCATATATTATTCACCGTATTTAACTTCAGCAAATCTTGTAAAATATCAAACTTATTGGATTGGAAAATTCAAAAAATTTGTTCTTGAAATAAAATGAAATGAAGAAAAAACCCAATTGTTGAAATTGTTTATTCTCAAAAGTACATAATTGGTATAAAGGATTTATTTATTGATTAGAAGAATAATTTGTCCCTATTCTACTAAATTTCAAATAATACATAGATGGTAATTTGTAAGAGATAGGGAGGGAAGACACCGAGAGGTTAATGTCCACACAACACATTTCGGGACTAACTTGATTCAATTTTATTTCAATAATTCACTTATATGCATAAGGGTCTTAGAGAAATGGGAAGACACGTAGAAAAACCAAACAGTTAGACAGACGGCCCTACTCCTTGTTAGCATTCGGGGCTTCTCTGAGTCCTAGGGTTTTCTCCCACTTCTAAAGATCCCTACTAACAAGCAAATTATTGAAATAAAACTGAACCATATTTAGCCCAAAATGACGTAGTTTATGTCAAGTGAACATTAAACCCCATTTCATTTTATTTTAAATATTGGATATCAGAAGTCCAACTTTTTACGGTAAGATAGCAACACCAATGTTGATTTAAATTGACCGTTAAGTTGTGTTTGCAATGTCGAAGATTGTGGATGATATTGAGTTAAAGACTTGCCTCCTTTTTTATCGGTTCGATTCCCAGTTGTATGTGACAAGGAGTAGGGTAGCCTGTCCAACCTTGTGGGTTTTCTCCGAATCCTCCGGTTTCCACCCACAGCTAAAGACCTGTACATATAAGCGAATTATTTAAATAAAATTAAACCATATGTTAGTCCCGAAATGACCTAGTTTGTGTCGAGTGGACTTTAAACCCCATTTCTTTTTCTCTCCTTTTATTATCGGACATATAAAGTTACAGGACATAAGATTGCCATCTTCATAAGACTATTGGTTGTTGCAGGATGTACATGTAAGATTGCCATTAACGACCATCATTGCCAACCCCTCCGCTTTTGTTATTTGCCATTTATTTTGTCAGGGTATTTCTGTCTTTGTTAATCCCAACTTGGGACATATAATAAGTAAAAGTTTCAAAAGGTGGCAGTGTGTCGGCTTTGAGAACTTAAGGAGGATTTCAATACCATTAAATTAAGCATTAAATGTAAGATAATGAAATGGAAAATCTCCAAACGATAGAAAACCTTTCAAATAGATCTCTTTGGTTTAAGGATATAATCCCATTTAATGTCTTCAGCCAGGCAAAAATAAGCAAGCGACAGTATTTCAGCCATTGATAATCAGGTTAACAAACTCGGGCTGTAACACAATAAGGATTATGGGTAATGTATCTTATCCGCGACAATCCGCTAAATTAATAATCGTTCTAGGTTATTTCCTTCTACAAGGTCTATTCAATCCAACTTAGGTGCCGTTGTCTTCTCCTTTTGTTTTCCTCTAGATTAGACTTCAGTTTCCACGGTATTCAAAACTTTACCGTATTTTATAGAATTAATGCTTATTCCATGTTTTCATGGTTATTAAAAGGTAGAATCTTTACTGTATTTTATAGAATTAATGATCACTTCATTTTTTCATGGTATTAAAACATAGAATATTTACCAGAATATTTACTCCCTGCTTTTAGAATCTGTCTTTCTCCATGGTATTAAGAGGTAGAACTTTTACCATGTTTCACAGATTTAATGCTTTTGAAATATTTCCTTTTTCATGGTATTAAAAGATAGGATTTTTACCATTTTTCATAGAATTAATGTTTACTAACTGATTGTCTTAGAACAATCTTGAGCGGATTGAACAGAATTAATGTTTACTGTCTGCTATTAGAACATTTCTGTTTCCGTGGTATGATTAAGAATCTTTACCATATTTAGTCACTTTTACCAACATTGAGATGGTTAACTAATCTCAACACAATACTTAGCTTGTGCATACAGGTCTTTAGCATTTGGAGGAAGCGAAAGGACCCGGAGAAAAACCCATGAGGTTCCTTGAACAAGTGTGGGATCAAAACCATGCCACCTGTCTCATCAAAAAAAATTTCTGCGATTACTTTTTGATATTATTGAAAAATAGATTTAAATATAATATTTCAAGATGTTTTAAGAATAATACATGAAAGTAGTGGGTTTCTCTAAAAGCAGATTAAAGCAGAATTATGGTAAATTAAATAAAGAACTGATAGTTCTCACTAAAATTAAAACATAGCCGAAAAAAACATTTTTTTTTTTTTCAAAAACACTGTGGCTTCTATTGTCAGTGTTACCGTTGCTACGACAATAAACAAAGTCTCGATTATCCATTTTTATTGTTAAACATCAATCACAATTGAACTGGAAATATGATTGAAATATGTTTAAAATCCGATGGCATCCAAGAGCTGATTAAGGCTTTGTCATGTTCATTAATGTCTAATTAAAAAATCGATATAAAATTTAAGGCCTAAAGAAAGACCTGCAATTGGCAGATTTAGCTCTTGCAAAATGCCTATTTAAATGAAAACAATGAATTTTTAAGCAAAGTCATTAAAAAAATTTGATCCAAATTTTTTCTCTATCATTATTATTGATAACTTCCAAAATCAAATTAAATGAAAGCAATTAATTTTTAAGCTGAGTTTTTAGAAGAAATTAAATAAAAATTTTGACTATATTTATTAATAATTTCCAAAAGCAAATTCAATGAAAAAAAATTATTTTGAAGATAATTTAAATCAAAATATTTTTGAAAACAATACATTTTAATATTAGACATAATTATTAGTGCATGATTAATATAAATAAATACACATTTGTTCTGTACAAAATATTTATTTTCTGTAATTTTGTTACAAAGTTAGTAATATTGATATTTTTAGTGATAATGTTAAAAATATTGACTGCTTTGACTGTGTTTTTTATACTAAAAGGCAGTTAATTGGAAAATTGATGAGAGGTATGGATTGAGGACTGGGTAATAAATCTATATGCTTGTGTAATGCATGGGGGTAGAAAGCTCCGCACAATTTTGTCAATATTTTGTGGGGAAAAATATTGACTTGTTTTACTATTGTGTTATACCACCATAATTGTCAGCCATGTTTTGGTTGTCAATTTTATTGATAGGAATACAGTCTGTTTATTCGGTTGGTTTTATTTTATATCTTGCAGCAAGAGTCCGAAAGATGATAATCGTATCCTTGCGTCTGCTTTGTCAAAATCAGGGAAATATTTGGCTGTAGCAGACGACAGAAAGTACCTCCATTTATACACGAGTGACGATGGCTGCCTGATTTCTTCGAGGTAGGTGTAACAATAATTGACCTCTGTAGAATAGTGACCTTTAAGATAGTGATGGAGGGAACGTCAGTTGTGTCTGCCGTGTCCTTTGTCTAGTTTAATGTTGTCTTAGAAACGCTGTTTTGAATATGATTGTGAATGAGTTATCCATTTGTGTGTAACAGTGACAGATGTAGTGTCTGAGACAGGGTAGGCTTATGATTTCCAGAACACCCGATACCAATGCTCATTCGTTTAATGTCATCTTAGATTCACTGTTTTATTGTAAATTGGGGATAAACTAGCTATCCATTTATTAATATATACTGAGCGCCATAGAAAACGCATCACTTAGTTTTTCGTGTAACAAAATGATCCTGTAAATATATCTTATTTATTTTGCTTCTTATTGTGAACAATATTCAATCAACAGTACAAAGTCAGAGGGGTCTAAACCAAAAGTACGACACAGATGTCAGTAGCGTGTGTGTCCTCCACTGGCTCTGTAGAGAAAGGGTATGCTTACTCTTTCTAGAACAACTAGGTCTGCCGATTTTCCTCTCATTGCTAACGATTCCTATGCGCAAACAAATTATTGAAATAAAACTAAACCATGTTGGCCCAAAATGACCTAGTGTTAGTACCAACATGATCTAGTTTGTGTTGAGTATAGGTTACATCTCTCTCTCTCTCTCTCTCTCTCTCTCTCTCTCTCTCTGTTTCCCCTCTTTCAAAGGTTTTAGTACAAGTAAAGTGGATAATAAGGAGAGGTTTTTCTGGTTGGTCGAGTGAAACAAGTTGTAGCTAAGGGGTAGCTGTATAAATACAATAGCTGGGTATTATTAGTGTGAATCGTAAAGACGAGCGGACCAACAGCAATGTTTGAACATGTGATTACTCATCTCCTATCTTTTACCATAAGCAAATTAAACATGGGAAATTCCACCAAATTAACAGCAGGCCAGGCTGATTTAAAGCAATTTTATGCGTGGAGATATCATTCGACATGGTTAGCATTCCAAGCGCCTGATACCATCCAAGACATTCATAATTATGATTTAAAAAACACTAAATACAGAGTAGCATAAAAATGCAATCATTTTGAACTGATGCTAAAATAATGGCATATAAGTTATATGTAATTTGAACTAGTAATATTGTTAATAATTTATTAAAAATCACTTACATGAAATGAAATGTGGTTTAATTAACGTTCTACTGTTTTGCTCCGTCTAGGCATATTCCATACAGTGTGTTATTATATTTAAACAATATTAATATTGTTGTTAATTTATAAAAAAAATCACTCACATAAAATGAAATCAAATTGGGTTTAATGTCCTCAAGTTGTGCCCGACTAAACATGTTCCCATACAGTGTGCTTTGAGAGAAATTTTGCCCAGACAGCGGCATTTATTTCAACATATCTGGCTTTTACTTGATCCATACAGTGTGCTTTGAGAGAAATTTTGCCCAGACAGCGGCATTTATTTCGACATAATATGGCTTTTACTTGTAGTAAAACCATGCCAGTAACTACCTCCACATGTTTTCTAATACTTTTTAAATTCAAGAATATTAAAAGTACCAGATCTTAAAGTGTGAGAATTTTTAGACTATCAACACTTACAGTTATTGCCTCTTTATTTGTTTTTATACAGAATGTGCTTGTTACTGCTGTCATGCCCTGCATCCTGAACCTTTATAACAAGCGAAAGGTTAAGGCATGCATGTTGCATCATAAGGTCTGCCATTGAATCAAATGGTGTGATTCCCCACTTGTACGTGACACGGAGTAGGTTCACCTGTCTAAGCAAATGATTTTTATAAAGTTGAACCATATGTTTGTCCTGAAAAGGTTACCCCCGCCCCCCTTGTCTAACTCGTGAGTTGGGTTTTTTTTCAAGTCATTAGATTTCCTCTAACAGCTAAAGACCCTGCGTGAATGTGAATCTTTTATATAAATTTTAACCTGTTATTGGTAGGACCTTAAACCACAACCTCTCTCTCTCTCTCTCTCTCTCTCTCTCTCTCTCTCTCTCACTCATAGTGTGGTGTAATGGTATTTAGGTATGTTCAGAAGATAGTGAATTCATTTCTGAATATATTTGATTACATTGTCTGATACAGTGTTTAATATTTAGAAATATGGTTTGTACCGACTTCCCCCATGTGTCTGTTTGAACATAACCAGTCGAGTATATTGAAATATTACACAAGGACGTTAATGGCAGCTTTGTTATTTAATTGCTATTTAAACAATAGGAATTCTTTGTGTATATAATAAAATACTGATCTGTAATGGGACGTAAGTAATTCATATGTCATGGTATAAGTTATACAGGTACAGAATCACAATCAAGATCATCTTTGTTAGGTTACTACGGTGACAGATCTGATGCTCAGTCAGTCATATATTACTAGAAGCCATCTTGTACAAATACTTTAGGGAGTCACATTGACTCAGTGACATGAAATAAAATAAAATGAAATGAAACGGGGGAGATTGTAGAACGCTAGATCGGAGACGGTCCTACGCAAATTGTGACGTCATATGTGAATTGTGGGTTAGGGTAAGGGTTTGGCTTGATCATGGGTTAGGGTTAGGGCTAGCCCTGTTTATATCTCGGGACTTTGACCAAATCTACAGGTCCTAGCCCTTACCCTAACCCTAACCCACAATCTATATATGTGCTAAAATGCGTTGGACCGTCGCCGATCTAGCGTTCTCCATGAAACGGGGATCAACGTCCAACTCGGCGAACGAAGACAGTATATGCTATACAGTGTGCTATGAGGGAAATTTCCCCCGAACAGTAGTGCTACAGCCTACTTTTATATCGAATTCCAACTGCCATGGGATCTTTTACGTACACACCAATGTGTATATGGGACCTTGTTTTTATGTCTCATGCTCATGACTAGACAGCTGTCTTTGTCAGGCCCTCAGTGACCTAGGCACTAACTTGTTAACTAGGAGATCCCAGTTTAAAACCATGGCCTTTGTGCAGTTACTATAGGGAGTCACAATGGCTCAGTGATTTAGGCGCCAGCTCATTAACGAGCAGATCCTGGGTTTGATTGTGGTGTTGGCAGAGAATATTCCTCAGTATTTTCCAATCTTGCAAGGAAAATCATCAAATCATTTGGATGGGACAAAACTAAAGTCGATAAACATTGTACTTAAACAGAAAGTGAAGCACAGCTAGTTTCCTTCATAGCACGCTGCATGGCGTATGCCTATCTTCCTCAGCCCAGTTAAAACAAAAAATGGAACACCATTCTACGGAATCAACTCCATTTCATTTTTCGTGCATTGGCGGAGAAAGTTCATCTCGATTTTCCAGCGTGATTTCCCCTTCTCAGTGATGCAGAAGGAGGGCCTGACAAGGACAGCTGCCTAGTCGTTTGGATGGGATGAAAAACCGAGGTCCCGTGTATACATTGGAGTGCACATAAAAGATCCCTTGGCAGTTGGAATTCGATATAATAGTAGGCCGTAGCGTCGCTGCCCGGGTTAAATTTCATTCATAGCACACTGTATGGCGTATGCCCGTCTTCGATTAGCGCAGGTTAGGTGCAAAAGAGTAGGACGTTAAACCCCGTTTCATTTCATTTCCATTTCATTTTTCGTGTCTACAGAACCCTGATTCTGTTTCTTCTTATTCCTTCCTCATTCATTGGATGGTAGAATGGTTAGCATGAGAGCGTAGTGTCATAAGGTCTGTCATTGAGTCAACTGGCGTGGTTTCGATTCCCTGGTTGTATATGACAAGGAAAAGGGTCGCCTGTCCATCCTTATGGGTTTTCTCCGGGTCCTCCAGTTTTCCTCCCAATGCTAAAGACCCCTATGTGCAAGCGAATTATGGAAATAAAATTGAAACATATGTTAGTCCCGAAACTCGAAAGTTTTTAATGATTTCACCATTTTGTCAGTTCAAAAGGAACTTAACCTTTGGAATTTCAGTGATTTCTGACAATTATTTCCAGTGTTCTAATTTTTGGACGGAACCTTTTAAAGGAATTAAATTTTGAAGATTTGACGACTTTTTTTTTTGTTTTCTCTTGTATTTTAGCAGCATAATAATCCAGAGTCTCTAAGGACTACATCTTATAATGTTTTTAATACCAAGGTTATGTTTTCTCTCTCAGGTTTTTTTTTATATAAACAGAGATATTTTTATGTTAAAAAAAATCAATATTTTATGGTGAATATACAGTTTACATATAGTCTCTGTCAAGTATAAACACGGAGTAACTCAAATGCCAAGACTATGACTAATTTGTAATATGATTCATATTCCTATTTATTAATAAAACTGTAATAAGTTTAACATCCTAATTAACTGCACCGACTGATCTAAGAGAGAGAGAAATGGAGTTTAACTTCCACTCGACTCAAACTAGGTAATTTTGGGACTTCAGCCATGGGAGAAAACTTACAAAAGGGGAATCGAAACCATGCCACTTAGGACTTGACTCAATGACAGAGAGAGAGAGAGAAATGGGGTTTAACATCCACTCGACACAAACTAGGTCATTTCGGGACTAACCTATGGTTTAATTTTATTTCAATAATTCGCCTGTGCGTAGGGGTCTTTAGCAGTGGGAGGAAACCGGAGTGCCGGAGAAAACCCACGAGGTTGAGACGCCGCCCCTATCTCCATGCAACATACGCTCACACCAGTAGTAGGTGGAGGTGGGTTGAAGAATCCCTAGAACGCTTGGATCTCAGTAATACATTGGGGAGGTGCAGGAAGAAACCCTTGTAACTTACAAGAGAGGAATTGAAACCATGCCATTTGTGACTTGACTCAATGACAGACCTTATGATGCAACATGCACATGTTAACACTCCCCCCCCCCCCCCCCCCCCCCCCCGGTCTTATGTAGACACAAGCAACGGCAGCAAATGGAACTTTAACTAAAAGTAGTAGGCGGGTAGAAGAATCCCTGGAACAGTGCTTGTATACTTGATTCTCAGTAAAACATTGGGGTGGTGCAGGAAAAAATCCTTGTAAATAATCCAAATAAAATTAATCTTGGAGCAAAAATATTGCATGGTAGTCCTGAAGTGACCTAGTTAGTGTCAAGTGGTTGTTAAATCTCTCTGGGGTTTTTAGGTTTAT
This sequence comes from Patella depressa, assembly GCA_948474765.1. Lineage (NCBI taxonomy): Eukaryota > Metazoa > Mollusca > Gastropoda > Patellidae > Patella > Patella depressa. The sequence goes on from OX419720.1 coordinate 11,767,720, forward strand.
TATTAAATATAAATTTAAAGATAGTAAAATCATGACTAGATTAATTAGTGAAACCCGTTTCCCTTGGTACCACGATGTTAATTTGAATTGGCCTAAGATTGAGTGTTGTCTCTCTGTACGGTTACTGTGTGTTGGTTCAGCTTTTCTCAGGAATATTTTCCTTCTCTCTCAATCAATCAAAATCGGCACAGATGGTCGTCTCTCACCGATACCTCTACACAACACGCTGCCGTTTCGGAGGAGTATTTTTACTCCAGCTGAACAGTGTATCGGCATTAAGACACACCAGAATACGATCGCAGGCTTATTTCAAGCCTTCTCTTTGAGGAGGTTCCAATGTAATTAAAATTCAGGCAATTTGAGAAGCAGATTGGTTTGTGTGTAACAGGGGAACACACTGTTAGTTCTCACACGAACAATCACATCATACCACCAACATCATGCTATTCCTTGCCTTTTTTTCACCCTGTAGCTCTGGAATAAAGTTCCCCCTGCTATAATATAGATTCAATTTCTGAACGGGTGAGTCGCCATTCACGATAACTTACGCATTCAGATTTGAGTTTGCGGAACATCTTGTTAGTCACATGACCTAATCTCACTAATACAGTTTATTAATAATGTAGTTACAATGTTTTGATACATGTATTCGATTTTTTTACCTTTTGTTGGATGGCTGAATGATTAGCATGTTCATGCCGTATCATAAAGCCTGTCATCGAGTCTACCTGCGGGGTTTTGAATCCCTGGTTGTACGTCACAAGGAGTATGGTCACCTGCCCACCTTCGTGGGTTTTCTCTGGGACCACCAGTTTCCTCACACAAGGAATCGGATCGTCTGCCTACTGTCATGGAGTTTTCTCTCGGTAACCCCAAAGTGAATTGTTGAAATACAAATATACCATATGTTTCATTCTAGGCTAAATCCTAGCTTACATTCATAAGATATGTTAGTAGCATGGAGATAGGGGCGCCTTCTCAACCTCGTGGGTTTCCTCCGGGCACTCTGGTTTCCTGCCACTGCTAAAGACCCCTACGCGCAAGCGAATTACTGAAATAAAATTGAACCATGTGTTAGTCCCGAAATGACCTAGTTTGTGTTGAGTGGAAGTTAAACCCAATTTCTCTCTCTATCTCTCTCCCCCACACTTGTACTAGCTACACAAGGATTGGGGTCACCTGCCTAACCTAATGGGTTTTCTCTGAATCCTCTGGTTTTCTCTCCATACACGCAAGTGAATTATTGAAATGAAATATGTTATTCTCAAAATATCTTAGGCTAGGTTCCTTCTGTCGTGCGATGCATTATGATAGGACTGTTCCTATCCATGATCAGAGGTCTATTTCACGAAATTTTATTGAAAGATAAAATCCAAATTTAGGTACATTCTTCAATTTTAATTGGCCAAGCTAAAATCACCTAATATCATCCAATCAAATAACTAAAATTTGGATTTTATCTTAGTTAAGATTTGGTAAAAAAGGCCTCAGGCATGTGTTGATATGATCGACACGATAGCTACTACTGACCACAATATATGCTAAGACTTGATGGAATCACCATGATGATTCCACGATTAAAACCACGCTTTCAATTGACCTTTCCGTCAGAGACCCGTAGCTCCTCCCACTTTTTTTAATGACGTCACCTTAGACAACATTGGCGCGCCTTAGACATAAACAAACATGTCAAAATGTCAACAATGTCTAAGGTGAAGAAGCGTGGAACATTGACGTCATTTCGCGGGAAATTGAAAACGAAGCTGATTGGTTAAAACTCTTTTGTGGGCGGAGTCGACGGAAAGGTCAATTGTAGCACGATTCATGATTCTACCATTAACTAATTTAAAGCAGCTAAGTCTCAAACTCAATATCATCCAAAATACTCGACAATGAATACACAAATTATTTGTCAATTTAATTCAACATTGATGTTGTGATCTTACCGTGAAAAGATGAGCTTCTGATATCCAGTATTTAAGACAAAATAAAAAAATTATCGGTGGTACACGAGTAGTGTACCATAATCCGTTTCAGGCCAATTTGTAACAAGGGACTTGGAAAACGAGGCTAGACGTTGGTGCATGGAGAACATACAAATTAATGTAGACTGGAATAACCAGACGCTAGAGATCGGCATGCTATTGAGACTTCAGGCGTATTTCGCCGAACATAAATAAGTGATTTGAAATTAGAGTAAAGACGGAAATGAATGAATGTAAATCAGTTTATATACATTCATATAAGATTATTTTATGCATTGCGACCCATTTGGGCAAATTTCTAGGCCCCAAATATTAGCGATTTAGCTCCTTTAACTATCATGTGGCACTAAACCTGATTTCCGCACGCCTGACCTCATGGGTTTTCTCTAGGTTCTTCAGTTGTCTCCCACTGCTAAAGACCCCTAAATGCAATTGAATTATTGAAATAAAAAATGTAAACTATGTTTGTCTCAAAATGACCTAATGATGATATGACATTAAAGCTGATTTCCTTTATGCAGTCATGGTTCTATACAAACGCTCTGATAGCATGAGAACTCGCTCGACACTAACCTGTTTATAGAATCGAGTAAAATGAAACTATTCATATAGAAAGAGAAAGCTGATTAATTTATACAGAATTATAGACGACCCATTCTTATACTGTTTCTAAAACCGGTAGAACGTCAGGTGCTTGCTATGCGTACATGTCATAAAAACGCTTTACTCAAAGACACAAACTATAAAAGAAATTAATTAGTTGGGAGGTTTATAAGTAAAATAATAAATCTGTTGTGAGTCCGTTATTAAAACTAAATCTGAAGTAATATTATTGTAGAAATATTCTAGTTTATATTCATTCAGGCATGCGGCCATTTTAATCAGGCTCATTCAACCTTCACGATATCTATTGTTACTCTCTCTATAGAGGAAATCAGCAAATTGCAAAATTTCATATCTGGCTATTGTTTGTTGTTGAATGGTGTTGGAAACGGAGCGAGGTTGCCTGGGACACTCTGTAAGTGGAACCGTGTTGTATTTCCAATCTAACTGACATCTGACATATTTCTAGCAGCCTGCCGTAAAATTTATCACAGATATTTCCGGTTCTGTTCCGTGATTCGTTTTTTTAAATGGATTAAATATGAAACTCAATATTTTCTGATCACGAAAACCAGTTTTAGAAAGTTTTATTTTTTATTGTTTTTTTTAATACAGTGTTATAATCCGATCAGTAGGCTTGATTATGTTATAGAAAATAAAGCCGAGATAGAACACAACACAACAATTTATACATAAACACAAAACACACTTTGTATGAAGAATAAAACTAAACAAAACACAGATAGAGCTAAACAAAACACAAAACGGTTTATATACATATATATATATAGATAGGGCTAGACAAACCACAAAACAGTTTGTATATAGATAAGGCTAGACAAACGCAAAACAATTTATATACTTATATATATAGGGCTAGACAAAACATGATACAGTTAGTATTCATATATAGGGCTAGACAAAACACGATACAGTTTGTATATAGATTGGGCTAGAGAAAACACAAAACAGTTTGTATATAGATAGGGCTAGTTTGTATATAGATAGCGGTGCTACTAATCACCGACAAGAACCAGTCACCTTTTGCAATATTTTGGGCTCTTTAGAACCCATAGGTGTGACAAGTATTAAAGATAAAAGCAGGTGTGTCATTGAGTCAAGTGGCATGGTTTTGAGGAGGATCGCCCGGGTTTCCCTGGCTCCTCTGGTATCCTCCGCTCTGAGTGCTAAAGAAAACCTCCCTATCCTATTGAGTAGGACGCCTGTCCAACTTCACGGGTTTTCTCCGGGTCCTCCAGTTTCCTTCCACTGTTTAAGACCTGTACGCACAAAGGAATTATTGAAATGAAATTGAACCAATCCAAATGTTATTTTCGAAATGACCTAGATTGTGTTGAGTGGACATTAAATGAGATCTGTCTGTCTCTCTCTCTCTCTCTCTCTCTCAGTGGAGCTGTGTAGGAAAACCTTTGATGTAGGTCTATATAGGCTTTAAGAGTTCTTTGTGAAAGGGGGCACCTGTTTCTAATGAATAACTTTTAGGTTTTTTGAAATTCTCTGGTTGTGATTATGGTTTCCACACCTGGTAGTCAAATGACATCATAAATTCACCTGTATGACATTATCATCTCTAGATGGAGTATTAACCCTAGGACAGAAATAACCTTTAATAGCTCATATTATGATCATTACAATTTGAGATAATCTCGTTAAAATTATTGCGGTATTATTTCTGTAGTAGTGCAGAGGGACATATTTCACAATATGACAGGTCATAGAGAGTTGGCAGACGACATCGCCTTGATGAATTATACGTCCAATTTAAGCGGTGAAGCGTGCGTAAAACTTCTATAATAATAAATCAATAGACTAAACCTTTTTACTGACATTTATTTAATTTATTTGACAAAACCTTGAATACAGATTGTTCATATATCATTTATATACAATGCTGGGAATTAAGTTGACATAGGACAAAATATACACGATACTGGGCATACGTTGAGATAGGACAAAATATACACGATACTGGGCATAAGTTGACATAGGACAAAATATACACGATACTGGGCATAAGTTGACAGAGGATGAAATATATACAATACAGGGCATAAGTTGACATAGGATGAAATATATACAATACAGGGCATAGGTTGACATAGGATGAAATATATACAATACAGGGCATAAGTTGACATAGGATGAAATATATACAATACAGGGCATAGGTTGACATAAGAGAGAGAGTGAAGGAAGAAATGGGGTTTAATGTCCACTCGATACAAACTAGGTCATATAGTTTTAATTTTATTTCAACAATTCGCTTGCACATAGGGGTCTTTATCAGTAGGCGGAAACCAAAGTACCCAGAGAAAACCCAGGAGGTTGGACAGGCGATCCTGCTCCTTGTCAAGTACAACCGGATATTCGAAACCATACCAGTTGACTCAATGATATGCTTTATGATACAGCGTGCTCATGGTTAGCAAGTACGCATTGTATCATAAGGTATGTTATTGAGTCAACTGGCGTGGTTTGGATTAGGGTCGACTGTCCAACCTCCTGGGTTTTCTCCTGGTCTTCCAGGTTTCCTCCCACTGGTAAAAACCCCTACACGCAATCAAATTATTGAAATAAAAATTGAACCGTATGTTTGTCCTGAAATGACCTAGTTTGTGTTGACTGGGTAACTCTCTCTCTCTCTCTCTCTCTCTCTCTCTCTCAAATCATCCACATCACATCTGGACAACATGACCTAGTTACTTCCATTAGTCTAATCAAGAATAATCTTCCTCATATGGACTCCTGCTTTCTTGATATTTATGGTGAAATTAAATTTATGATGAAAATACAGAAATGAATTGGGTTTGTTTATTGAAATAGCCAGAGCCCTTATTAATATAGAATGAAACAGACAGAAAAAAAAGTGGTCAAAAAAGATTTGGGGGGGGGGGAACTAAATTTTAAAGGAATTTCTATAGTGTTCATTCTTTCAGCTGTAAAATAACAAATTCTCATTATCACATTAATCTCAAACATGCGCCCCCTTCCTGGGAAAAAAAAAGAAAAACATTTGATTGCAATATTTCTAACTATTCTATCCATGTTGATAAATATATTCCTAGAAGGGGGAGAAAAAAAAGCAGGTCATATGGTTGTTTTTCTGATCACGGCTTTGTTCCTCGTTCATTTACATATAAAATTTCAACACTGCGGCTAGCTTGATTAACAGGCAGTTCATTTACTGGAAACGAGCATGGAGTCGGCACAGACATAGGAAATTGGCCATTAGATAGTCCACCCTTAGGAAATTGACTTTTATTTAGATTTGGAAATAGGGACAACTTGAAGTTTATTCACTAAATGATGTTTGAATCCACAGCGTGTTGTCACAGAGCTTTATATCGGATGACATAGTTTCCCCCCGCTGGTAACCGTGTTTGATTTACAATTAATTACATGATATACTCGGTAGGTCTTGATGTTAGAGGATAAATAAACCCACCAGAAATGTCAAACAGACATTTTGCGCTACACGTAAAATCAAAAATTCTAATTAGTTTTAAAGATGCATTATGTAAGTTTATAAAATGAAATGGGGTTTAACATCCTACTGTTCTGCATGCATCATACAGTGTATGCTATGAGGGAAATTTTGTCCAGACAGCGACGCTAAGGCCTACTCTTATATCAATTTCCATCTGCCAGGGGATCTTTTACTTGAATGCCAATTTGTACATGTGACCTCGGTTTTTCGTCCCATTCAAAGGAGTAGACAGTTGTCCTTTTCAAGCCCTCCATCCTGACAAGGGGTAACCATGTAGGACAATTCCAATAAACTCTTTGGTAGCGAACCCACGACATCTGAGCAAGCAAGCCAGCATCTTACCCAATTTATAGCCTATTGGAGATCTTTCTTAAGGCCACTAATGTTATTTGCATTAAATATTAATGAGACATGTATTAACATGACAAGCCCAACTGGACTGAAACGCGACCACCATTTAATTTAGTTTCAAAATGGACAAACGAGATCTCGTTATTATCATAACAACGGTAGCAATGAAAATCGAGGTAATTTTATTTTAGTCACGATCAGGTCTTTTTTTTGCCTTGGCACAACATTCTGATATCCCTATAAGAGATGGGGGATTGGATGGACGAGTGGTTAGCATGTGTGCGCTGCATCATAAAGTCTGACATTGAGTCAACTGGTGTGGTTTTGAATCCCCGGTTGTACGTGACATAGAGTAGGGTCGCCTGTCCAACCTCATGGGTTTTTTGTCCCCGGGTCCTCCAGTTTCCTCCCATATGCACAAGCGAATTGTTGAAATGAAATTAGATAAACACTATATTAGTCCCAAAATGACCTAGTTTGTTTCAAGTGGACTTAAAACCCCATTTCTCTCTCTTTCCCTTTTGTAGTTTACTAGGAAGCCGTCAAACTTTAAGTCATGCAGCCACTTGGTGCATAATATTGAATTGGTTGTGATAATTCTATTTATTTAGTTGGCTTGCTAGTCTGGAGGTTGTGATTTCGATCCCGTTGATGGTTGAGAAAGTTCATTGGGATTTTCCAGCTTGATCTCCCCTTTTTAATAGTGTGGACAGAGGGTCTGACAAGGACAGCTGTCTAGCCTTTTGGATGGGACAAAAAAAACAAGGACCCATGTACATATTGGCAGTTGGAATTCGATATAACTTAATATAAGTGTAGGCTGTAGCGCCGTTGTCCATGCAAAATTTCCCTCAAAGCTCACTGCAGTCGGAGCAGAACATTAGGACCTTAAACCCAATTCATTTCATTTTTGTTTTTTTATATTTGTTATGGGTCACTTTAGTGCATTGTTGCTTCTTCACTTGTTCAGGGGGGGGTGGGATGGCCTAGTGGTCTAGGGTGCCGCACTTCGACCTCTAGCTGGTTGGTCACCTCTGGCTTGCGGCTGTGGTTTCGAGCCCTGGTGTGAGCGTATGTGGCATGGAGATAGGGGCGCCTTCTCAACCTCGTGGGTTTCCTCCGGGCACTCCGGTTTCCTCCCACTGCTAAAGACCCCTACGCGCAAGCGAATTATTGAAATAAAATGAAACCATATGTTAATCCCAAAATGACCTGGTTTGTGTCGAGTGGACGTTAAACCCCATCTCTCTCTCTCTCACTTGGTCAGTCTGTCTTTAAAATTGTCGGCACTGCATGGTCATCCGTTCTGTTTACCGTACAATAAATACTGGCAGCAATAACAAATGGTAAATCTGTTCTATGAAGAGAAATCAGACATAACGAGGGGTCTTCGATATTTTATCGTGTCAGGACGACTTACTGAGCAAGCATTAAGCGTTGACTAGGTTGGCTTAATTAAGCATGACAGCACATGATCAGATGGAGTTAATTACAATGATCAATTGTATGGACTTAAATCCTATCCCAGTGGGGCCGATTGGGAATACTGATGTTTAACTGTACAAGTGTTCAAACTGTTTTATCATTTATTTTAACATTAAACGCCAAATTTGATCAACAGTTCATTTAAACGAGATTCTAAGCGTTAGTGATTTCAGTATGTGTGTTAAATTGACTTTAAACTGTAGTGTGTTTTTTGTGTCAACAACTCAGGGGCGTGTCCAGGAATTTGAGCAACTGGGGGACCAAGCTGGAGATATCGCCAAATTTGGTCAGGGGGTACTCTACCGGTGAATTTGATAAATTCAGAAGCTTGAGACAATATTTCTGTTCATAATGGTGAATACATGTACGTGTATATGATTAGAGTGGAGTGAGCCAATACAGTGTTATTTCTATGAATGTTATTACATGTAGAGCTAGTGAGAAACTGGAGAACAGCGGACAGTCATGGAATCAAACTCTTATCTTGCATAGATGACAGTACTTATATACTCAACACAATGATTTCAATTGTGCAGACACCCAACCCCATCGGGATAAAACTTTTGTATAGCAATAGCTGTATGTTAAAGACCCATAGAATATTAAGTCACAGTCCAAATCAATATTTTCCTCAGACCCCACTGCAAGGCATATGCCCAGTTCATTTTGCTTAACAACCCATCTCTCCACTGATCCAAAACAGAATTATCCAATATTGTTGTACAATTATATATTTCATTAAAAGTTTGTTCATGCTCATTTTGCTCATGCATTTAATGGTAAATAACATTAGGAGATATTTATATCTCGGAATATTTGCATGTGAACTACTCAAAATATGAAAAATAAGCTGTCACATGCACAACACTCACAAATAGCTACAAGACATGAAAAAAAAAACCATTTTGTGTATCGAGCCAAAAACAATCCCATGAAATCTTGTTGTTAGCAGATTTTAGATATCGGCAGAACTTATTCAAATGTGTGTCAGTCTTGATCTAGACTTGCCAATTCATCGAGAAATTCTTCATTTACATGCAAAATTACTATGTTTGTGTCCAGTTGTGCCTACCGGGCATATATTTTTAGAGTGTGGTTTCTTTCAAATGGAAGATTGTGTGTGTTTAAGAAGTTTCTGTCTTTGTATATGCATTTTGATTAGTTGGCGAAATCTGTGTATCGAGACTCGTTGCCTTCCTCCTTATCGCTTTCACAAGGCGGTTCTTTATGTAAAGCTGGTCGACAAGAGCTTTCACTTTAATCGTTTTAATATCAAATTATGGTTATTCAAGCATTCCACGGACTATCTCTACTAGCCTTCATTTACACGTGCTCATTAATATGTTGCCATGGCAACTAGTTAAAGGAATATGCAGATAAAGTTGATGAATGCAGCGTGGAGTAAATTTACTCGTAGTCTATCGGGCATGAACAAACACAGCGTTAGTTAATTTGGATGTATTTATACCACTTTCATGTCACTCGTGAACCGGATGCCTTGGAAAACGCTTTCTTTCTCAACACCTAGACTATAAGGAATTAATAAAAACCTAGTGGTTATAGTGTTTTAACATTCGAATCCTGCTTCTTCTCTTCTTCACCTTTTGTTATTTTTACAAACCATTCATCATTCGTTCAATCATCTATTCATCATTCATTCATCCGTTTATCAATATATCATATTGTCATTTCGTCATCCGTTTATTTATTCATGTATAATCCGACTCTTTGCGTAAAGCCTGTTTTGACATTGAATGAGTTTCATGAATTATGGCCGTCTATTTATCCAGTTTATTGGTATTGTTCAGTCGTTTGACAATTTGTAAACAATATCTTTGATTGGATAGCATATCAGTCGAGTAATCCATATCAAATTGTATCTGTAAAAAATAGCAATATTTCCCAAAAGACCTAGTGTCTGGGGAAAATAGTAAATTTACAACCAAACTGAAATTTTGAAAAAAATAGATAAACATGAAAATTCACAAAGATGATCGAATTGTTGGTTTCTTATTTTATATTTTTGTGAACATTTATTTATGTTGTGAAAAATGAACATCCACCCTAAAATAAAGTAGGTCCACTTGTACAGAGAACAAAAAAAGTCTTACTCAACTTCAAATAAGTTGCTTAATCATATTGTCTTTCTATGATTATGGGATTAACTATGTCACATATTATGCAATTAATTATATTTCATTTACTATGTGATTGATGCATTTATGCGATTGATAATGTTATTGTGTGTTTAATTCATTTATGCAATTGATTATGTCATTTGTTATGCGAGCAGAACAGTAGGATGTTAAACCCTGTTTCATTTCATTTTATTGGTTATGCCTTTAATTACATTTCATTTATTATTTTAGAATTCATTGAATCAATATTTTTGATTTAATATTTTGAGATTCAACTAAAAAATTTATATGTTCTTTGATTCTCAATATCATATTTCTTCATTTATTTTATCAGCAACTGTTGAATACAAATCTGCGGTTTTAATTCACAAAGCATGAAATGATTGTACGTAAAGATTATTCGATGGTCCGCTTATACATAAAACAATAAACAGGCTTCTAATTTTCTACTTTTTCTGGCGTGGTTTTTCCTTGTCAGTGATGCAGAAGAAGGGCCTGACAAGGACAGCTGCCTAGTCAATCGGATGGGACAAAAAAAACGATGTTTTGTATACACACTGGCGTTCACGTAAAAGATCCCTTGGCAGTTGGAATTCGATATAAGAGTAGGCCGTAGCGCCGCTGCCCTGGCAAAATTTCCCTCATAGCACATGGCCGTCTTCCATTAGCCCAGGTAAGGTGCAGAAGAGTAGTACGTTAAACCCCATTTCATTTCATTTCATTTCATATCTAATGGTCTACTTATACATAAAACAATAAACAGGTTTCTAATTGCAAACTGGGCATAAAACAATTAAACTACTTATAACGATTGCAAAATGGGCATAAAACAATGAAACTGCTTCTGGGCATAAAACAATTAAAGTGCATCTAACGATAATGTAAATGGGCATACAACAATTAAACTGGTTGTAGATGCGTAGCGATCACGTAGATGTGCATAAAACAATTCAAGTGCTTTAAATGATCGCAAACTGTGCATAAAACATCTTCTTCTTGGTATGTCTGTCCATAAAACAATAAGGTGTCATTATTGTGAACTGGCTGTACTGTATGTTTATATAATTAAATGATGGACTGATATTTTGTATTTATTTCGATGATGTGTTTGAATCGGCAGAGAGAGAGAGAGAGAGAAATAAGGTTTAACATCCACTGGACACAAACTAGCTCATTTCGGGACTAACATATGGTTTAATTTTATTTCAATAATTCGCTTGTGCGTAAGGGTCTTTAGCAGTGTGAGGAAACCAGGGTGCCCAGAGGAAACCCACGAGGTTGAGAAGGCGCCCCTATCTCCATGCCACATACACTCACACCAGGGATCGAAACCACAGCTGCAAGCCAGGGGTGACCGGCCAGCTAGAGGTCGAAGCGCAGCACTCTAGACCACCAGGCCATCCCACCCCACCCACCCCTGGAATCGGCAGTATACATGTCCTGAAACGATGGCAGGTAAAGATTCTTAGACCATCCATTGTACGTACATTATTGAAAAAAACCAAATTAAACCATGTGTTGGTCCCGAAATGACCTAGTTTGTGTTGAGTGGACGTTAAACCCCATGTCTCTCTCTTTCTGTCCATTGTACCTATACATAAAACAATGAAACTGTGTTGAACTGGACATAAAGTTATGGAATATCGTTCAAAAACCTGTTTAATGGTCATCATGAGCTATCTCTCTTATTTATATAGTTTCATAATTTAAGTGATGGAAGTTTATTCTTGGAGTTGACAGTATACGTGTAACGATCATGGTCATAAAACAGAGAAACATCGTTTTAAAATCCTGTTTGATAAGCGTGAACTAACACTGGGGTATAGTTTTATAATTAACTGATGGAAGTATATTTTGTGTTTATTCCGATCATGTCGGCAGTATACATGTTACTCTATTTAACGTCCTGTCTGACAGACGACTCCAAGGTCATATCACGATGGAAGGCTTAACATCCCTTCAGGCCTGATACGACTGTAATTCGTAGTTGTGATTGAAAATGATTCAGCTATTACTGGTGATGAGTTGACGATTTTATTGGATTGTAATAGTGTTTAAGTATAAGTCTTCACAATGGGACGTAATTAACCTCGAGTGTTTTTATTGATTGTTGATAAAAATGTGGGCCAATCATTGTCCCCCCTCCCCTCTCTTGTCTAAATATAGATTCTTAACCTCATTATATGATATCCTAATTAATCCTAAGAAAGTCAATTTTCAGATTTGATGTGAAAAAGCCAAGTTCTTTGAAAGATATAAAAAGGCAATGATCATATCAGAAAATAAATAAATGTGCAAGAAAGATTCTAATAAATAAAAATGTTGGACAACTTCTAAAATAAAACTAGAAAAATGAAACAAAATGGGGTTTAAATAATGTCCTACCTTTCTGCACTCACTGGGCTAATGAAGAACTTGTGTAGAATCCACAATATGAAAACAATGGATCAAGGAATCCAATATAGAAGTGTTTTTCACTAGATTAATGTTAATGTGGATAAATAAAAAAGACACTAACACTTTTTTTCATCGTCAGATATTGTTAGACCAACGTTTCGAAGAAGTACCCTCTTCTTCTTCAAGGCAATAAATCAATGAAGACACCATAAAATTGATGGTATTTTGTAGGACTATTAAAATGTGGTGATTTGTAGCGGTAACTGTGACAAGGAGTAGGGACGCCTATCCAACCTCATGGGTTTTCTCCAGAACCTCCAGTTTCCTCTCAAATCACTGGTTGTATGTGGCAAGGAGTAGGGTTGCCTGTCCAGCCTCGTGGGTTTTCTCCGGATCCTCCGGTTTCCTCCCACAGCTAAAGACCCCTACGGGCAAACGAATTATTGACATAAAATTAAACCATATGTTAGTCCTGAAATGGTCTAATTTGTGTCAAGAGGACGTTAAACCCCATTTCTCCCTCTCCCTCCGGTTTCCTCCCACTGCTAAAGACCCCTACACGCAAGTAAATTATTGAAGTAAAATTGGAATTCGATAAAGAATCGTCGAAAATGCTATTATCGAGCCACTACAAGTCTGTTATTGAGTCGAGCGGCGTGGTTGTTGTTGTTCTTGGTGTTTAACGTCCCCTTCCACCGAAGGTGATATCGCAGGCAAGTCTTATTTTTTCCATTTTCATTATCTTAGCGCACGCGCAGGGGTCTTTGCTGTGGGAGGAAACCGGCGTGCCCGAAGGAAACCCACGAGATTGAGAAGGAGCCCCTATCTCCATGCCACATACGCTCACACCACTGCTCGAAACCACAGCCGCAAGCCAGAGGTGACCGGCCAGCTAGAGGTCGAAGCGCGGCACTCTAGACCACTAGGCCATCCCAACCCCCAGCGGCGTGGTTTCGATTTCCTGCTTATATATGACAGAGAAGGGTTGCCTGTCGAACCTCAAGGGATTTTCTTCAGAACCTCCACTTTCCTCCCACTGCTAAAGACCCATACATGCAATCAAATTATTAAAATATTGAAATATAATTGGAATTCATTGGAAATACCACTGTCAGGGCAAAAGGTCCCTAGGATTCACCAAGGTTGGTCCAAAAAAGTAGGACATAAACCCAGTTTCTTTTCATTTTAATTAATTCAATTTTCTGACAGGTTTTATTCGAGATTCTGGGTATGCATCTCTGTTTCATTTTTATTGTGTTTGAGTGCACAATAGTTGAAAAATAATTGTGTCTTGTTTTCTATGTGAAGAATTAATGAATTTGATTTTCTAGCTTAAACACGTTTCATTCATTTTAATTATCGTCTGGCAAGAAGAATAATATTGTCGTGTTAAAAGAGCAATATTTTTAACGTAGAGTTGTCAAATTGTCCAACTTGGTTACAATTTGCATCAATTAGTCGGATAAATTGATAGCTTGTGAAAGATCGGCAGTCGGCTCCAGGAAATCAATATCTTCTGTTCAACATAAAAAAACCCCACCGATACCGGATAATTTTTTAAACAAAATATATACCATACCTCTTTGTTTTTAGATCTAATTGTTGTTCTAGTTTGCAATAGAAACCTTAAAACACAGTAGTTTGTCAGTTTCCCTGAAAAGGTTTGAATTAGGTTTTCTTTAGATCCCCCCCCCCCTCCAGTTTCTTCCCAATGCTAAATATCCCTAAGCACAAAATTATATTGAGATAAGGATTGTCATATGTTCTGGTTAGTGTTAAGTTTTTGTTGAACCCCCTGTTGGATCTCTTTATACCACCTCCCCCACACCTCCCTCCCTTAAAAATCTCTTTTCAATCAGGAAACGGTTCTTATTTAATGGTTTCATTTAAACATACACGATGCAAGAGCAAAATCTGCATATTGCAGGTCTTTCTTTAGGCCTGAAATGTTTTCTAAAGTATTTATTAGACATTAATTAACTGATCCAGGCCTTAATCATCTCTCGATGGCATCAGATTCCACCGATATTAAACAGATTAGAATGGTTCAGCGATCCTTTGATTTAATCATATATGTTGGACCGTTATTTAGCTTACATCAACCAGTATCGTGGTTGAAATTATTGCACACGTCTGTCAAACCTTCAAAGGCTAATATCTTCGCTTGCAATAGAGTAATTTGAATGAAATTTTCAAATTATTCATTTTACATTATCTACTTTCGAACTATTATAGCAAGAATGGCTCGTTCTTTATCGAAATCTTACAATGTATCTTTATTTAACTAAATTTTAGGCAAAACTTTCTTTAGGCGTGAAATGTTATATAATCTATTGATTATAGTCATTTATAAACAAAACAAGATCATGATCTACTCTCGATGGCATCAGATACTTGCAATTTTAATTGCATGAGAACAGTTCTTCATGGAAAGATGTAATTTTAAAAAAATGACCTTGTTACCACAATGCATCAATCTTGTCAAAACTACAAACAGTGATAACTTGACTCAGAATGAAGTAAATTGAATGAAACTTTCAATATTTTTATTTTACATTATCTCTTTTTGAGTTATAATAGCAAGAATGGCCAGCTCTTTATTTAAATTGTACATTATGCATCTTTAAAAAACGGGTGAATTTGCGTAGGGGAATATTATACCACACTGGACAACCCCAAAATCTTAATTTGAGATGATTTTCATGTATAATTTTTTTCTGAAGTCCATCCCAAATTGTCTATGATCATTTTACCTCTTTATAAACAAAATGATTATCCTTGTCTGTCTTTTATAAAACATATAGAATGTGTTTTACCCTGTTACCATGGCGTCAAAGAAAAGATATACAGACACTTTGATGGAGATATAGTGACAATACTGGGGATAAAGAAAATATTGTTTCCCCTTCATATCATATAATATCATGGAACTATATTTGTAATTGTGAAAAAAAAAGTCTTCTGTTCAACTGATATTGTTAAACCCAATTGTATTTACCTAGAAAAGTTTATCTTAATAGAATATAGTCGTCTTGGGACGTAAGTAAGTGGTATAGTGAAATATATTAAAAGTTAATCTATTTTGTTGATAATACTGGTGTGCTCACCACTGAAACATGATTTAATCAAGTGTTAGTCCTGAAATGACAGAGTTTGTGTCAAGTGGATATGAATCCCCTCTCTCTCTCTCTCTCTCTCTCTCTCTAACCATTCTACTATCCACCCCCACCCCACCCCCGACCTGGCAAGCACAACGTAAAGTATAGTAGTGTAAAAGATCCCTTGGCGGTTATAGTTTGGTGTAAAAGATCCCTTGCCGTAAGGGCAAAAAATTTCACAGATAGCGCATTGCATGGTGTTTTCCCATCGTCATTATCCCACTCGGAGTAGGACGTTAAACCCTGATTCATTTCACCAATCTATATCTTGGTAATTTTTCCAAGATATTTTTGATTGCATTAAACCATAAATAGTTCTAAAAGCACATATTAATGTAATATGAATGTATATAAAGTGATTTATTGTCCCCCGCCTTTCGAAGAAAGTTGGGGGACTATTAAAATGGGTTCGTCCGTCTGTCTGTCTGTCTGTCTGTCTGTCCGTCTGTCCGTCACACTTTTTGGGACACAATAACTCTCTTCCTAATTGAACTAGAATGTTCAAACTTGGTGTATGTGTTTATTAGGTCAATGCCTTGATGGAGTTCAAAGATGCGCATTTTCCGCTTAGGGTAAGCAGAGATAAGCAATTTGATTGGTTGATGCTTTGGGACACGATGCTTTGAGAGTGATGAAACTTGGTGTACAGTTTCATTACATCAATACCTTGACTAAGTTCGATAATGAGCATTTTCTGCTCAGGGTAAGCAGAGCGATACGCAATTTGATTGGTCGAGACTTTGGAACACAATAACTCTCCTTCTAATTGAGTTAAAATGTTCAAACTTGGTGTATATGCTTATTAGGTCAACGCCTTGATGGAGTTCGAAGATGAGCATTTTCCGCTTAGGGTAAGCAGAGATAAGCAATTTGATTGGTTGATGCTTTGGGACACGATAACTTTAGTTCTAATTAAGTGAGAGTAATGAAACTTGATGTATAGTTTCATTACAGTAATACCTTGACTAAGTTCGATAATGAGCATTTTCTGCTCAGGGTAAGCAGAGCGATACGCAATTTGATTGGTCGAGACTTTGGAACACAATAACTCTCCTTCTAATTGAATTAAAATGTTCAAACTTGGTGTATGCTTATTAGGTCTATGCCTTGATGGAGTTCGAAGATGAGCATTTTCCGCTTAGGGTAAGCAGAGATAAGCAATTTGATTGGTTGATGCTTTGGGACACGATAACTTTAGTTCTAATTAAGTGAGAGTGATGGAACTTGGTGTATAGTTTCATTACAGTATAATGCCTTGACTAAGATCGATAATGAGCATTTTCTGCTCAGGGTAAGCAGAGCGATAAGCAATTTGATTTGCCGAGACTTTGGAACACAATAACTCTCCTTCTAATTGAGTTAAAATGGTCAAAATTGGTGTGTATGCTTATTAGGTCAATGCCTTGATGGAGTTCGAAGATGAACATTTTCTGCTTAGGGTAGGCAGAGATAAGCAATTTGATTGGTTGATACTTTGGGACAAGATAACTTAGGTTCATCTTGATTGATGATTTTTATGCCAATACAATGACTGCATTCTCATTCAGTAATGGATTCGACAGTAACAGTGTATAGAAACGATTGAATTGGACACGAGGGCCCTTTCCCTTGGCCAGAGGGGCCCTTTAGTCAAGCGTGGGGGCCCTTTTGTCTGCCTTTAGGGTCCCCCTAACTAGGGTACATTTTCATTTTTCTCGTCGGTTTTAGCATTTTTCTTTATAAAACACTTTTGGATGACACTTCATGTACAGTTTGATTGCTTGATACGTTTGAAAAAAATAAATGTGCGATTAATTAATATGTTGTATCTATTTATTTTGGGATTTCGGCGGGGGACATCAGCCTCACTGTTGGCTTGTTTCATTTATGTTCGATGAAATACGTAAACAGTCCAATGTCGGTTCTAAACGTTATTTTTATTATTATTTTATCATTTGTGTATCAGCCATTACTATTTACTGTCGCATTGTGATTTAGGATATGGTTTTTATTTTTTCACTGATTATGCGCCCAACTCGAAATGGTACACGACTCGTGTACCATATTTTAAAGCTCCAATAGCATATTTTTAAGTTATATTTTTAAAATGTATTAAAATAAAGCCCTAAAATAGATTGTACCTATAAACAGTCCTACCTTGTTAAAGAATAATCATATTAATCCTATAATTCACTATTGCCAGTTGAGAAATTGGCACAAATATCATTTTCAACTTCAAATTCAAACGTTTGAAGATGGCCGTCCATGGAGAGGAATGGGAAAACAAGGGAGGTAATTGAGTTACTATCTCCTCAATAAGCCTGTCTCAACCATTTTAACCCCCATGAAATTTTGCCCATGATCGTATAATATTGAGTTGACAACATTTTGAGCAAAAGAAATAGAAATAATTATGTTTTGACTTTATTAGAAAATATGCTATTGGAACTTTAAACATTCAATGTGTCTTAGATATTGGATAATAGGATCCCACATAACAACATCCATATGGATTGAAATGGGACCAATATTGAATTTCAATTTCTGTTTTTAATCTCAAATATTATGGAACATATTGGGTTAGAGACTTAGCTCCTTTAATATCGCGTTCTGTCTGTTTAGGAAAATAACCGTGATGTCAATATTTTTAGAATAAATAAATGTATAATTTTATTGTTTATTAATCCGAAATGTGTAAATAAAGTAATGTAGCGATAGCCTTTGTTAAACCAGTTTTAATTCTATCGCCAGAGTTGTCAATATTAAAAAGAAAATGGAATCCAAACAGCTGACTAGAGTTTGATATCGCGAGAGAAAGAGGTTTATTAGATTAATCACTGTGCATGCATGTAATTAACGTTGTAAATGAAACGCTTGCGTCCAGATGCCGACCACCACAACTAAATAAAGTACGGAGATTATTTGAGTTAAGACATGTTCCAAACCCGACCAGCGCTGTATTCCATAGTGGAGTCTATTTTAATTAATAGCAGAGAAAATTGTTCGTCCGTTTTTATGTGCTTATTATGGCATGCTCTGGTCTCCATTAATGAACTTGGATTTAAGACACTTTTCCTCTCTCCTACACAGAAGAACATCTTTAAACTGGCGTTATTACGGAATTCCATTACCTACTTAAGACCGTTTTCTCTCCACTAAAACCTTTACTTCATTAACATTTAAAAGGTCATACTAAAAACTTTTAACGCACTTCCTTAAAGGGGCATATTTATGAATTTATCGTGACTTGTCCGTTCTTTAGTGATCTTCACCATGTTCACTAGTCGTTATAACCTTATTTTTTCTGTTTATTTTATTATCGTGTAATTTGACACCGTTATTGACTGACAGCTAATAGCTTTATTCATCTTTTGTCGTTTTGAGATACAGGTAAAATTTACCTGCAGTGCTCCTGTAGATCCTTGTGAGTATGTTAGTGTAATTATGGCAAACATTAAAAAAAACAACCCAGGGTTTAAAAACATGAAGTAATAAAATGAAATGAATTGAAATGGAGTTTAATGTCCCACCGTTCTGCTCTGACTGGGCTAATGAAGACAGATATACCCCATACAGCGTGCTATGACGGCAGTTTTGCATGGACAGAGACACTACAGCCTACTCTTATGACCAATTCCAACCACCAAGAGTGTTCACAGCACCAGAGTTTTTGGTACCCTCCTAATGACCATGCAGTCTCTTGTCAGGCCCTCCATCCTTCACCAGTGACAAGGGGTAACCGTGCAGGAAATTCAGGATGACGTGACCACGGTTTTCGGTACCCTCAAAAGGACTATGTTGTCTCTTGTCAGGCCCTCCATCATGCATGGTTGAGGGTCTGTCGAGGTCTGTCGAACCTAGGCCAGTATAGGACAAGGATTCTGCCTCATATGGATTTTCTTAAGATGGTCTTGTTACCTATTACTTCTAAAGACTCTCTTTTTCTGACGTGGTTTCCCCTTCTCAGGGCCTGACAAGAACAATTGTCAAGTCATTTGGATGGGACAAAAAACTGAGGTCCCATGTACACATTGTTATGTCCGTATAATATCCCTTGGCAGTTTGAATTCGATGTAAAAGTAAGCCATAGTGCCACTACCTGGGCAAAATTTTCCTCCTAGCACACTGTATGGCATATGCCCATCTTCATAAGCTCAGTTGATGGAGAATAATAGGATGTTAAACCCCATTTCATTTCATTTCTGAAGACTCTCGCTCACTTGTTCTCTCTCACTCTTTCTCTCTTTTGCACTCTCTCTCTCTCTCATATTTATATATATACATGTACTATAATAAAACTAAGGTTTATTTTTCCTTGTTTGTCAAAAGATGACTTTTATTTCCAATTCATTAGTTAAACTTGTTTAGAATTGACATCAATTCAAACTTGAACATGTGTACGCAAACCTTAAAATGGTTGAACTTTAAGACATAAGTCGTTATAAAAGATAATTAATGGTTTGCTAATTAAACAATTAAGTGAAAGTAACGGGAACTTCACTCGTCAACAAAAGAAGATAATTATGGAGTTTATAATGATCTTACAACATCTGTTATTGTTTCCTCTATTCTCCGGCTCGCATGCTCATCCTCAACAACATGATTTTAGTTTACGGTGAGTGACGACTGCGAATTATTCCGAGTTCAATTGGGTTTGTATCTTTTCTCGTTATTAATCTTCGTTTTATTTATGGAGTCAATCAGGGGCTAATACTAATGGTAATAATAGTAATTATGTTTAGACAATAACTCTAATTACACTCGGTCGTTGTACCGACCAGAATCCAGGTAAATAACAAATCAACAAATAAATATACGGCCTTAATTTACAAACAACAAAATAACGGACGCAATTTCGGTTAAATTACGGATAAATAATGGTTGCCCGACACATTAAGTCATTTTGAATACAATGTACAGTAAATTAAATGATAGGGTTTAAATGTTCACAGGATCCTTATTACATGTTTCGACCTTTACATCTAGCTATTGAGTTTATATATACATATAAATATCTTTATATAATTTCTCTGGACGAAAATAATATAAGGTACAATAGGGTTGAATGGGTAGGTGTAAGTTTTTTTTCTTAAGTGAATTGACATAAGGTACTGTGTGGATGCATGTGTAGGCATAAGGGCGCGTGGGGAAAGCGTTCATTTTGCAGGAGATTTTGTGGGTTAGGGTACTGAACTGAAATAAAATAGGGTACAAAATGGTAGAATGGTTAGGTGTAGTAGCAAACCTCTCTGAAATGCTGTGTGGATGCATGTGTAAGCATAGGGCGCGTGGGTAAGCGTTCATTTTGCTGGAGAGTTTTGTGGGTTAGGGTACTGAACTGAAATAAAATAGGGTACAAAATGGTAGAATGGTTAGGTGTAGTAGCAAACCTCTCTGAAATGCTGTGTGGATGAATGTGTAGGCATAGGGCGCCTGGGAAAGCGTTCATTTTGCCAGAGAGTTTTGTGGGTTAGGGTACTGAACTGAAATTAGGGTACAAAATGGTTGAAGGGTTAGATGTAGTAGCAAACCTCTCTGAAATGAAATAGGTTTCATGGGCTTGCGTAGAAGCACGATAGAGAGAAATGGAGTTTTATGAGATAAATGGAGTTTAACATGACACAGAGTTCGGTTTCCTTCCAGTGCTAAATATCCCGATGCACAAGCGAATTATTGAAATAAAATTGACCATATGTTCGTCCCGAAATGACCTAGTTTGGTTCGAGTAAACATTAACCCCATTTCTCTCTAATTTCAAATTGACGTAATCAAATACATTGTCACAGCCATTGAACTCGACCATTTTCAGATGAACATGTGGGTGTGAAATATAATCTGTTGTTAATGCATGGCTTTAAATCATCCTGTGTATCGTTTATAAACGATTGATATGATACGCAGCAGGTAAAAAATACTGATGTCCCAGGTAAACATCTAGGATGACGACGATGGCGAGGAAATTTTATACTTATTCTCATCATAAACACCCAATCGGATGAGAAACAAAGCAATGTTTACTTTAAATCTCAGGCTAATGGTGTTATGATGTCAGAATTTTGTCTCCAGCTATTATTTTATATACTGGGATCGCTTGAAGAGGGTGGGACCTTTCATCGCCATAAAAAAACAGCACACAAAAATATCTAAAGTAATGGTAACCCTCAAGTGGTGACAGGCTCATTATTTCAGATGTTTTTCGGGGGATGAAATGTGGTTTAATGTCATGCTTTTCTAGGTTTATGGAAACGGGCATACGCCATATCTTTTATGTTATGGCATACTCTTATTTCGGTCCATCTTCTTTGTTTTTTATTTATACAATATTTTATTCAGGATATTTGAATGGATTTGGGGAACAGGCATAGCCTATGTAAAGAAAGCCTTCCCAATCTATCATTGAGTCAAGTGGCCTGGTATCAATCCCAAGCTTGAATGCGACAAGAAATAGGGATGCCTGCCTAACCTTGTGGGTTTTCTACTGGTCCTCCCTTTTCCTCCCACTGCTAAAGACCCTGATATGCCAGAAAACTATTCAAATAAGATTGCATATATGTAAATCTTGAAATGACTTTGTTGGTTGGTGTTGACTGGATGTTAACACACCCACCCCCCACCCTCTCTCATTTATTTAACTTTTGAAATCTCAGTGGATCTTTAACATGATAGACCTTCTGCTAATCTAGTAAATAGTTAGATAAAATTTCAGGCCTATAGAAAGACTAATAAGTTGATAGATATATCGAAATAAATTTAAATTGTTGGATTATTTTTATGACTCAGTAAACTGAAAAATTAGAAATAGGCGAACAGTAATGTACTGACAAGATATACCAAAATAAATAAACACCATATTAACAAGTCAATACAGACAGGCACCATTTAAAAATTTGATTTTGTTTTGAAAATGAATATGTGTTGAAGACTCACAGACCCGATTCCAATAGTAAGTGCAGGAGGACCGCACTACACGAAAAACAAAAACCTATAAGATTAACCTGCGGAAAATATCAAATCAAGTGAATGGATTCGGGGGCCAGCCGTAAGCGTCCACTGCGCTGTACAGTCCTGGGCCTGTTATGGTACAGGCTTCACTACTTGTTGCCAACATGGTTTGCAGAACAGTTCCATCCTAGGATGTTCCATGTGAGATATGGTACCAATGTTTAATAAGTCGAGTGAAATTTCAATTTAAACAGCTTTTTTATTTGACAGAATTTCAAGACTACGACAAAGCGAGTGTTGCTTATGAATCAAACTAAAGCTCGTCTGTATTATTTGCGGTGGCCTGCCGACTGTTGACTCAGCTTCTACTGTGGACAGGAAGCAACATGGAGGAATATTTATTCTGCCGATATCAAAACCAAATGGTTGGAGAATGAAGTCATATCTTCGTTTACTTTGGGTTTTTGTTTAATTAGTAGCTGGATAAATACGGCCTCAAGTATTTAGGTTTCATGTTATGTCAAAAATATATGGATTAGACCTCGACATTCGGTGTGGATTATTCATAATTCGGTCTATTAATATCGCGAAAAACATCCGTGAAAATTTGTCATGTCACAGATGAGGTTATACCATGTGTTATTATTCTGACTATATTTATTTTGAACAGGTCTATTAATTACTGATGTAATTTATCATTAAACATTGTTTATTATCAAAAAACATTTATTTGACCCAAATACATATGATTAATATAAAATGACCCACGGTAATGTAGAAAAATAATTGTGGACTATTTAAATGAAATGATATTGAACATCCTACTTTTCTGTATTGATTTCGCCAGCGAAGATAAGTTTAGTCATTCAGTGTGATTTTGGGTAATTTTGCCTTGACGACTATGCTGCACTAAGGCCTAGTCTTATTTCGATTTCCAACATGCGGCCACATGGTTTTTTTCCCATATAAACAAATAGACATTTTTCCTCCATGATGCCAATCCGACACCACTGAGGATCTTTCATTGACTTAACTGGTTAGTGGATCAGTGACCATATTCACCAAGCCACCATGGCTCCCCCTTGATCAGTTAGATTAAGTACATGATAAAAAAACTATGCGAACACGGCCATTGTTGTTCTGTCTCGTTTATTATGCAAGTTTACTAACATCCTTTGTAGTCGGTGCTGAATTCAAGCATGCACTTTAAGGACGGCCAAATGGTTAGCACATACGCGTTGGATCAGAAGGTCTGTCATTCAGTCAAGTGGTGTGGTTTCAATTCCCCGCTTGTACGTGACAAGGAGTAGGGTCACCTGTCCAACCTTGTGGGTTTTCTCAGGTGTCTTCAGCTGCTAAAAGACCCCTACGCGCAAGCAAATTATTGAAAAAGATTTAAACCATTTGTCCTGAAATGATCAAGTTTGTGTCCAGTGAAGTTAAACCTCTCTCTCTCTTGCTCCCTCTCTCTATCTCTGTCTCTTTCTCTCTCTCTCTCTCTCTTTGCTCCCTCTCTCTGTCTGTCTCTCTTTCTGTTTGAATTGTTGTGGTCCTCAAGTGTAATATTAGATTAAACCTGTAAAAATGTGACGTTGTTCGTATTAATTTGGTGTGACTCAAAAAATTGATCATTCAAATTGGATCGAAAATTCAAATAATGACCACAGTGTTTAAATAGTAAATTCAGGAATCAATGTGACCACTGAACTATAAACTGTCTCTGTTTGAGGAGCCACAGTGATTCTGTGAGTAATATGTTGACTCATTTACCTGGAGTTTCTTTGTCCGATCTATGTTTCAACGGAGAAAGTCCATCAGAATTTTCTATCGTGGTGGTCAACTAGCCTCATGTCTGTTTTTAAGCTAGACAGACAGTAAAATTATGCGGTTGTATAATACATTTAACTGAACATTTTCAATTTCATTTACATGAGAAATGGAGCAAAATAAATTCTCGAAGTTTACTTAGTGTTTTCAACTAAAATTGTTGAAATGTTAATTATGATATCGATAAACTAGTTCCATGGCTCAAATAGAGTTAATTTTTGCCAAATTTAATGGTAATTAAAATACTTCTCAAAACTCTCAAATTATACTCTGTGTTTTTAACTAAAATCATTGAAAAGTTAAACATACATTATGCAAGGCAGGCCCGTATCTAGACACCATTAAGCGGGGGGCATTACCTTTCGGTAGGGGGGGGGGGCGAACATTTTGAGGAAATTTTAGAAATGGTCATTCTAACAGACTGTTGTAATCATGCATGCTATGTAGTTACCTAGGCGTCTAATAAGCATTTCAAAATAAGTATATTCAAACAAAAGATTTTAGCTTTTTTAGGTTAATATAAGGAACTGTGTTAGCAATGATTTTTAGCAATTTCTGAGCTGGGGGGCGATGCAAGGGCCTGCTATATTTACTGGATTAGGATTCGATGTGCTGCTAAACTTTCATTCATGATTTAGTCGTGAAATGGATAATCAAGACTATGTTATTTATCATACCGAATTTAGTAATGATGATCAAGGCAGAATTCTTGGTTCAGAGTGGATCAATTTTACTGAAATTTTCAGCAAATCCCCTTGACATTATCTTGTTCTTAACCTTTATGCCAGCTCTTTATCTAATGTATCTTTAATTGAAATAGCTTTGTGTCTATAAACAGGTAGTGTAATTTGTGTATGGTTTTGGAATATAATATATTACATTAAACCTGTAAAATGTGAGATTTTCAAAATGCGTATTAATTTGGAACCAAAATATTGAAAATTCAAATTGGACAAAAAATTCAAATGATAAATTAAAATGTCTGTCGAACAACACAGCTTTATATGTTACTAAAGTGTAGCTAATTGTAGAAAGTCAGTATAATTTTCGTATGGTTCTATAAAGTAATATTAGATTAAAACTGTAAAATGCAAGATTGTTTTCGTATTATTCCAATCAGTTTTTAGTATGTTTGTGTTTACATACAGATACATGTCATGGCCAATAATTTTACCAATATGGTTATTTTATTGTATAATATTCAATCAGTTTGTAGTATCATGCTGTTAAATGAATCTTGTTTCCAGGTACTTGTTCCAACATCATCAAATTCAAACAATATACAAACGTTTCTAGGCAATAGTGGCATAATTAAATCGGTCAGGGTCCAACAAAATAATAAAACATACCGTTTCTTTGATGGTTCATAGACTAATGTCAGACATATTGGTTTTTTATAGTGCTTTGTCTCCAGTATTGGTTTTATAACTTATAGAGCTACAGTTGAAACACAAACCAGGTTTTGGAAATGAAATGAAATGGGGTTTAAAGTTCTACTGTTCAGCACCAACTGGGCTTACAAAAGACGGGCATACGTCATAAAGTGCCAAATTTTGTCCGTACATATGCTATGGCCTACTCTCTTATATCTAAATTCAAACTGTCAAGGGTTCTTTTACGTGCACACCAATGTGTACATGGGACATCAGGTTTTGCCATCCAAACAACATTATGTTGTTTCTTGACAGGTCCTCCGTCCTGCACTGCTTACTAGATGGGGTTTCACTTTTTATTTCAATAATATTAGTTTCATTTATGTTAAACTATGTGTTGTACTTTATTTGGTCAGATTGATTGGAAATTAAGAAAATTATAGGCCTGTAACTTCTTTGTTATCCTGCAACAGTTATAAAACTTGCTCATTGGAAATCCTGCTCAAGGGAACTCCTGAAGTCAAGTACAGAAGTAATCAGCAAACGGACCATTGGCCTACTGTGTCCGAAATTTTATGTAAATATTTACATATATATAAAAATCTAGATTTTTTTTTAAGATGCATTATGTAGTGACAAATATGGCTGTTGCAGGTTTTTTTCTTGTAAAATTTTGGCTTCAGATATTATATGATTTATTACTTAGATATTTATTTCAACGTGACAAGCCCCAAATCAACTCTCTAAAATATCATTTTAATGAATTAAAAAGTTTAATGATGAAATGGATAATCAAGTAATCAAGACCTAATCAACTGCCATTGCTTTGTTACAATAATAAATGATCTACGCTTCATTTTCAAACATTCATAACTTTGTACAGAATAAAATAATTTGATTGACATTTATATGAATTCTTGGTTATCTATTTTAAACTGTAATAGAAAAATCTGACAGTTCTTTATCAAAATCTCACATTATGCATCTTCAAAAAGAATCTTTGTAATAGAAAAGTTTCTCAAGACGAGAAGTCATACTGAGTATTAGGTGCGTGGCATATCTTGGTCAGTAGCTTAACCAAGGGGACGTAACTCTATCTGTAGTTTTTGTACTCTCACAACAAAATAAATAGTTGATATTCATTATGTAATATTTATTTATTTATTGAAGCTGCTGACTTACTATTTTTATATACACTTAAGTCTTTTTGCTTCATTGCATTTTACTGCAAATTTTCCATCCTCATAACGCTTATTAAAGTTCACATACAGTAGAGGTCTACATGTGATGTCACATCATGCATTGTTTAAATCAGACGTAGTAACATGAACTGGTCTGGACAGAACTGATGCCTTTTACTCTTTTTTAAGCCTAAAAAGGAAATATATTTCATCCAGCTATTCTTCCAACACATTTTCTTTTTGTTTATTAAAATAACTTAAAAAATTAGATTGTTTGAAAACTTAATTTGCAGAAAAAAAAAAAGTTAATATTGAGATCTAATTAACTCGTCCCTTTCAGTGATAATAGTGGTTCAAGCGCATATTCATTGCTGATCAGTTTGATTGAAACTAGTATACGCGAAAAACTGTCATCAAAATATTTATATATATATATATATATAACTTGTGTATTATGTTATCCAATCAGTGACATGAGATATGAATATGAAGTTGTCCTACGAAATATTTTAAATGGCGTTAGATGTGCAGTCTTTGCGTAAGATACTTTAAATGGCGTATAAAGCTGCGTACATGTTTGGTTGGATTTTTCTCCCAGCTTGTACGTAACGTAAATAGTTTAGAATATGTGACCTGGGTATTCTAGATGAGGTCATATATATGTTGTACAGGTTTTATGCATACCGAGTGGCAAATTCTATTACCTTTATCGATTAACGCTCCCCGTTTAAAGAAACGTGTGATACATAAGACTATGTATACAATGCACGATCAATACACCCAGTTCTCCGTCGGTAACATCTTGTATGCCAAACTTAATAAAATTTCATAGAATTGAACCTGAAAGTGCAATAACTATATATTCTTAAATATATTTTTGAAAATGAATTATTCCTGACTTGAGTCAAATGTCAAAATAATGGAATATGTTTCTATATTGACAAATAACGATATTAATATATTTAATATTGACTAATAACAATATTAATTTATTTTATATTTTTGACAGTCCGGTATGATATATTGAAATTTAATGGATTCTATTGGTAATATTTATTGTTTACCATCAAGTGGATTCAATTTCAGATATTTTTCTCTGGCCTATTGTGTGTTGTTTTCCTTTTTCTTGTAGCGTAGGCACATTCTGCACACAGAGTAGCCTATTATCTACTTTTGATCATAAAGTGGGTCAATAAGTCAAAGGACTTGATTTTGACAGTTCTTCACATTTTAAAGCTCCTGCCAATTTTAAAATTGAGATAAAATCCCCCTTAAAAAATCTGTGTTAATTATATTGCAAGGAATTTTACATTTTCTTGAATTAAGGACAGCCAAATTGTTTTTATGCTTTATATAATCTTGTTTAATATTTGGTGAATATGATTAAGGAGTGTTTTTCTACGGGAGCTTTTTTCTCATTTTTGAAATTGGCAGGAGCTTTTTATGGCTTCCGCACTATTTGATAAACGTGAAGGACTTTGCCATACAGTTGCTATGAGGAAAATTTTGCCTGGACAGCGATGCTATTGCCTACTCTTATATCGAATTCAAACTGCCAAGGGATCTTGTACGTGCACTCCGTCCGTGTACACAGGACATCGGTTTTTCGTCACGTCCGTTCTGCACCTGAAGAACTTACACGGCGAATGCAGGGATCGAACAAGTGAGCTCCAGGCCAGCGAGCCAGCGTCTTTACCTCTTAGCCACCTGTTATTCTTTGAAAAACAAAACCAGGAAAAGCAGAAGTTTGATGTTATGGCTATCAACTAATATAGACTAATGAAGAATGAATGAATTGTTGATATTTGTAGTAAATATAGGTTTGTAGTTATTTGTCAATATATAGATCTGTGTCCGTCGTCCAGGGAATACGGCAGTGTTGACTCTAGTGTGTATTTATTATGCTGTTATTTAATAGACATCTCATTATAACACCTAGATCAATTAACCAATACAGGCTTAATTTACACATTACAAATACTCTATTCATGTATTTTTTTCACAATATAAAACTTATTTAAAATGTATTTATCTTATTTATTTATTTATTTATAAAATTTATATATTTTGACCTTTAAAAATTATTTATTTATTTATTTATTTCACTCATTGACAAATAGTTTTATAATGATAAATGATTTTATATCAGCTCCAAATTGTTTTCAGATCCTGTAATTATATATTGTACCTGTGGCTGTTTTTATTTATATAATTTAATAATTTATTCATAAAATTTATGTATTTTGACTTTTATTTATTTAATTAAAAATTATTTATTTATTTCATTCATTTACAGATAATTGCATAATGATAGATGAATTTATATAAGCTCCAACTTGTTTCCAGATCCCATAATCATATGTTATACTTTTATAATATGTAAATATTTACAGATTAATAAATATTCATAGAATAAATAGTTTTAGAGAAAAAAAGCATTTATTTATTTGTGTTCATGGCTGCTTTTCGTAGGAGTTTCTATACTCAATTGTAATGATCCACATCTTAGCATGGAAAGTAAGCTATGTGATCTATTTCTAATTTTACACATAAAATTTTCCGTCGCCATTTTAGGTTTTATAGAATCTACGACACTTTGTTTTTTTCCCATTTGTTTTATTTTTGTTACTACACAAATTTGAGTTCCAGTCCTTCTTCACTCTATCCCAGATTGAACACCATAGTGTAGATATTACAAATACCATCCTTATCTTTTAGAAGTTTTGGACCTGGACTAAATGTGTGATAATCCCATGGTAATTTCTGCTTACATGTAAATGACCATTTGAAAAAAGGACACAAATACTAGATGTTAATTAAAGGGACCATCCCGATAAGAACATAGTTTCAAAAATTAAAGTCCGAGAGTTTATGAAATTTATGGACCAAAATATAGAGGCATGGTGTATTTATCTTGTCTCAAAATTTCAGCTCAAAATATTGAGTCGTTTGGACGTGAACGTCAACACTGCTTACTTATCCGGACACGTAACCCTTTTAAGATTTCGGGTCAATTTTTTCATTGGGTGACCTGATAATCGATTCACATTTCTTGAGAGGTCTATACAGTGAATGACCCATGTACTGTACTTATAACAAAAGGTAAATTTCACCTTCATATTATTTTTATAGAAAAAAGTCTGGTTTTATCCACATACTGTATAATACAACGGTCTCCATTTCCAGATGAAGACTGTCAGATTTAAGTTATTTACAAGCGTATCACAAATATCAGGTTAGTTGATCGGCCTTAGATAATGGGTTTTAAGGGATTTTAACACACAATTAAGCAGTTTTATTCCTCAGAAAGTTATCGGGATTGGCCCTTTAATAATTTTGAAATAAACTGAAAAAGATATTAGAAATTAGAACTAAATCATACAATGTGAGTGAACTATTTAATGATGCCATAATGGAAATCAGTTTGCATTTTCTGCCTCCGCCACAGACTGTTCTGACTTTCATATAATATTTTCATTATATAATAGAAACACTTTACATTATATGAAGTCATATTAATCAAATTCACATGCTTTAGATCAAAAGGTCTGTCATTGAGTCAAGTGGTGTGGTATTGATTCCCATGCTTGTACGTGATTAGGAAAAGCATACTTTCTCTGAGGGGTCCTTTTTCCTCCTACTGTTAAATACCTCCAAGTTTGTATGTGTGTGTGTGTGTGTCTCTCTCTCTCTCTCTCTGAAATATTGATTGCCATATGTTGATGTTATCGTTAGTCCAAAAATGATCTGTGGAGTGGACCTTGAAAAAATTGTCTCCTACTTCTAAAGACCTCCAAGTTGGTGTTGAAGGGGCTCTAACCTCTCCCCATCTCCCTAATTCATCATTTTGTTGTAATTTTAAAAATATGTACCATATAGAGGAACTGTAAATTTTGAACATGTCTACCAAATATGAATATCTCTCTCTCTCTCTCTCTCTCTCTCTCTCTCTCTCTCTCTCTTGATTTTAATAAATTTATTCTCCTGGGATTCACAGGTCACACCTGTACTCCCAATATTCACTGAATATATCACCTTGTTTACAATATAGAAATAATTAGTTACCTGTAATATGATTTACCTTTATCAATATCCTGATTACGCCCTTGTGTTCCGTATAGAAAGTATTGTTTTCGCTTGATTAATCATGCAAATCATATTTAAAACATTTAATACACACAGAATCGCTTTTCCATTAATTTATTGTTCGGAATTTTTGTCTCGTAAACATTACTTTAAAAATATATGATTATATCATTATTAAAAATTCTTTGGGAAGTTTTTAATTGATAATTTTGTATGATAATACACATAGAGTATGGTACATGGATGGTAGTATTGTTCTTGTTCCATGTACTTTTTTGATTTACATTTCAACATATATGGTGGTTAAAGGAGCTAAATCGCTAATATTTGAGACCTAGAAATTGCCACAAATGGGTCGCAACGCATATAATAATGTAATATGAATGTATACAAACTTATTTACTTTCAATTGTTTTCGTTTTACTCTAATTTCAAATTAATTATGTTCAATCGAGTGACTATTTTGAGTGTCTGGTTATTCCAGTCTACATACGCAGTTTGATTTGGTCCAATGTTTCTAGCCTCGTTCCTCGAGTCTCTTGATAGAATTAGGGCTGAAACGCATTATGGTACACGATTCGTGTACCAATGGCAAAATATTGGATAACAATAGCCCATCTTTTCCCAGTAAAATGACAACATCAGTGTTGATTTAAATTGACAAATAATGCGTGTTTTGAATGTCGAACACTTTTGATGTTATTGAGTTAGAGACTTAGCTACTTTAAATAAAATCTAGATGGTTGGAAGGCCAAATGGTTAGCATGTGCAGGCTGTATCATAAAGCCTGCCATTGAGTCAACTGGCATGGTTTCGAATCCCTGGTTGTATGTGACAATGAGTTTCCTCTGGTTTCCTTCCACTGCTTAAGACCCCCAAGCGCAAGCAAATTATCGAAGTAAAATTTCACCATATGTTTGTCACGAAATTACCTAGTTTGTGTCGAGTGAACTTAACCAACTTTCTCTCTCGCTCTATATATATATAAAATCTGTTTTCACAACAGCGACTTTTTATAAATGAAATGAGATGGAACGGGTTGATCAAAACAGGCATCGGGGCAATATGATTGAAACTATATTCTGGGCATGTGGTGCTATGGCCTACTTTTTTGATTTAAAGTGTTCAGAAAATCTTTAATGTGCTGCCAATGGTTTTCACACAATCATGTTTTTTTTATCTGAGCATGTTGAGCAAGTGGGTAAGATGCTGGCTCGCTAATCTGGAGGTTGAGTATTCAATCCCTGCATTGGCTGAGAAAGTTCATCGCGATTTTGCGACATGGTTTCCCCTTGTCAGTGTAGCAGGATGGAGCCCCTGACAAGAACTACTGTCTAGTCATTTGGTTGGGATGGAAAACTGAGGTCATGTGTATGCATTGGTATGCTCGTAAAAGATCCTTTGGCAGTTGAATTCATTATAAGAATAGACTGTAGCACCGCAGTCCAGGCAAAATTTCCTCATAGCGCTCTGTATGGCTTCTAAAGGATCTTTTACATGTACACCAATGTACATGGGACCTTGGTTTTTCACCCCACCTAAGCGACTAGACAACTGTCCTTGTCAGGTCCTCCGTCCTGCACCTCTGACAAGATGAAAACATGCGGGAAAATATTGATGAATTTCACAGCCAACACTACCAGGCTAAGAAGCCAGTGTCTCACCCACTTAGTAACAGTGGCTCCCTTATAATGATAGAATTTAGATTAGATTATATTGTGTGTTTTAATCGTGCGATGTGTCCACAAGACGATAATAAAAAAGTCAAACACAATGAACAGGTAGTCAAAAGGGACTCATTTGCCCAAATATTCAAGTTTCCACAGGGGGGTTGGATGGCCGAATGGTTAGCCACGCATACTGTATCATACGGTCTGTCATTGAGTCAACTGGCATGGTTTCGATTCCCTGGTTGTACGTGGCAAGGAGTAGGGTCGCCTGTCCAACCTGTTGGGTTTTCTCTCGGTCCTCCGGTTTCCTCCCACTGCTAAAGACCCCTACATTGTACGTGTTAGTCCCAAGATGACTTAGTTTGTGTCGAGTGGACATTAAACCCCCATTTCTCTCTCTCTCTCAAATTTCCACAGCAGTCAAAGAAAACAATTGTTTATTGAAATGAATCGCATTAAGAATTCTGTTAGAAAAATGATATTGTAATTTTGTGAAGGCGAAAACAATAAAACAGTAGAATACAATAGAAAATTCTTAAAAAATGATTCTTTTAATACAAATTGTTATCGTCATTCTATTGTCGTCAAGATTTTTGTCCTGATGACATCACCGTCAGAACAAGTGTAGGCCTACATTTATTTCTATTGAAATTTAACACAAATTAAAATGAATGTTATCTTTTATAAATAGTTAAGTTTTAAAATTACTTTATAGCTATGATTAAATTACTCATTAACCCCAACATTGTTTTGCATGTGGAAAGAAAATGGCCACTTGACAGTAGCTGTTGAAAAATCGTATTGAAATATGATTTGTTTTAGGCATGCATACAGAATTAAGGGTTTTGAGATAATGGGTTTTTGTTAGAGCTAGAAAAAACAGGCCTATTATATTCTGACAGAAGAATTATTTGTCTAATGAAACAAGCTGTCTATACAACTGTCAATATAGCACTATTTACTTTATAAATTTGACCAAAAGGCATACGCTAATTTGTGAGTGCTATCTTGAGCTCTAAGTACCTGCCTTAATGAATGTTTTTGATAACGAATTAATGCAATTTCCTGTTTCGGGGCTTCAGTATTCAATCACGACGTGGCCTAAAAATAGTGGTTGCCGGATGAACGAATGTGTAATTTTTACATTTTCCTCTTCGTTCATTAAGTGGTATGGCATCTAACAGCCTGAATTCTCACAAACTCTAGAATCGGCCATTTTAGTTTTTAATTAAGACCTATCGCTATGACAACAAGGTAAATGTTTATTCAAGAGCTAGACAAAACCAGCAACTTTTTCGCCCTGGACCTTTTTATTATCTTAAGAAGCGACATGTTGCTTGTCAGAGCTAATGGAGCTTGTATTATAGCTTTATCATTTAAAACTATGATGGGTGACAAGTGTCATGTATGGAGCAGTCAGGCAGTGGCTTATGCCAAATTTCTGAAGGGGTTGGAGGGGGGGGGGTCAGATTTGTTAGATTGCATCATTAGATATCAAAGAAGTAGGGACAGAAAAAAATTATCAGCTACATAGATAGGTATAAAAGTTGAGAGTGTGTTGTTTGGGAGGGAGAGACAGCTAAAGTTAAATACCCTTTCTCTTTCTGTGTAAGCTAAATCATTAGTTATCAACTTAAATAACCCCGACTCTTTTTAGGTCGCCTGATACCATTTCTGATTTATTTGTGAAAGTTCAAATGGTTTAAGGCTTTTCAAAGACCTTGAGAAGTCAAGTGAATCACAACTTACAAACTATTCTTTGTAAATCCATTAATATTTGTAGTTATTAAAACATTTTCAATGAAATTTACATTGAAAATATTTTCAAGAAAATTCAGTAGTAGAACAAAATATTTTTCATTTCATTAATATATTTTTTTTCTGTAAAATAACATTGATCGACCAAAATTTGGAAAAAATAATTTTCAGTGAAATTTTTTTCAAAATCCATCAAAGACTATCAGCACTTTTAATGTATGATAGAATTTGATTTTAAAAATAAGACATAGTCCCATCGATCCTAAAAAAGTCAAAGTCCATGAATAATATGAATTGAGAAATTTTACTAAAATTTAATTTAAAAAAAATAAGGCATTAAAGGGACAATAACATTCTTGCCGGCTTGGTAGCTCCAGAAAATAAATAATAACCTTATTCTAAGTACTAGATGTTTAAATGTCCTACCTGTTGTGTAAATTATCCATTACAACATATTTTATTTGTTCAGAGGGTTCGAAAATATTTTAAAATCCAAGTCACATTTGAAAAGGTTTACGTTAGACTTTTCAAATCTATTGGTTGAATTTTTCCAATTTTTTAAATTAGGTGTGTTAAGATGAAATTTATATCATCATTTAATTGGAATATTCTAAAATAATACGATTTGTTGACCAGAATGAAGATTGGGAAATATTTTTCAGTTACAACAAGAGTGTTATTGGGGCTTTAAGTTCAAATTCAAATCCCATAAATATAATATGGAGTGAGATATAAGTGCAAGAAAGCACCTGTTTAAGAGAGAGAGAAATTGGGTTTACTGTCCACTCGGCACAAACTAGGTTATTTCGGGACTAATGTATGGTTTAATTTTATTTCAATAATTTTCTGGAGAAAACTCAAGAGGTTGGACACCTGTTTAAGATATCAGCTAATACCTTTACCTATAAAGATGGAGAGATGCCCTTTAAGAGTATGTAACATCTTTCTTTATTGAGAAACACGATATTTTATATATGATGTATTTTCAAACCGTAAACCATGTTGTATTGACGATGTTGGTTTTGTTCTAAAGATAATCCTCCTTAAACTGTGATAATGTTGTCAAGAATGGGATGAAACTGATTGACATTATCAAATTTCAGGTAGAAAAACACGCGTTTTATCGAGGAATATTTACCAGATCTCCCTGCTGATAACGATGGGACACTTCAAAATCTACTATTGCCAATATTTACTCTTAGTAAAAGCATATCTTGCACTGCGTAAGGTCGCACACTTTGTTTAGAATACATGTCTAACGCGGGTTTACTGTTGAAAAATCGGGATTTGCTTTTCCATTAACGGAGAAAAGGGGTGGAAAAGTATCATCTGGTCGTTCTCGGCGACTAGATGAACAAATAATGCCAACATTTCTCTCGAATAAACAGAAACTTGAGTTGTGCGGATAATGATAATAGCTTAGATTCACAGAGAGACTGAAAACTAACTTTCAATTCCAACTGAAGATTAATTTAAGATTGCTGCCAATTCCATATTTAATACCAAGACTTTTGGATTTTCTGAGCTTTGATTCAACTTAAAATCAAATAAACTAATGAATTTTTCTGTCTTTCTCAAAATTGATTAAAAAATAGAAGTTTGTATTTCTCGTTATTAATAAAGATTTTTGTCAAGAAATGAAATTAAATGGATTTGAATGTCTCGACAATGAAAATTAAACTTTCAAAAATATATTTAGTCCTGAGGAAAATGATTTTGGAGTTGTTTTGCAACTTAAATGTTAAAGGATAAATGAGAGGGAGAGAGAAATGGCTTTGGATGTCCACTCAACATAAACTAGGTCATTTCAGGACTAACAAATGGTTCAATTTTATTTCAATAATTTGCTTGTGCCTAGGGGTCTTTAGCAGTGGGAGGAAACTGAAGGACCCGGAGAAAACCCATGCGGTTTGACAGACAACAACCCTTCTCATTGTCCCACACAAATGGAAATCGAAGGATGAATTAAAATAACCGTTTACCTATCGACCCTTCTGCACGAAGTGAACTAATGAGTACTAGCCTATAGGCCATGCAGTGAAATGAAATGGGGTTTAACGTTTTACCGTTCTGCTCCTAAGCTGGGCTATAAGGGAATTTTTGCCCGGGCAGTGGCACTATGGCATGCTCAAGACACCTAATCTTTCTAGACACCTAATTCTTTTTGAATTCCTTGAAAAACACACATGGAGCACTCACAGGACCAAAATGAGAGAGTGACACTAATTTGCAGTCTGACAATTAAGGGCTGTCTGATCTCTCAGCTTGATAACGATAAAGAGGTTATTTGTTGAAACGTTGTGCTTTTAGAATAGAAATTGTGTTCTGTTAATAATTACTTAATAGTTTATTTTTGATAATTACTAAGGGGGGGGGGGAATTGCAGAATGGTTAGCACATGCCTGCTGCTGTATCATAAGGTCTGTCATTGAGTCAGCTGGTTTGGTTGAGTTTTCTCCGGCTCCTACAATAAGTTTCCTCCCACTGCCTAATGACCCCAATGCACAATTGATTTATTGGAATAAAATTGAACCATGTGTTAGTCCCAAAATGACTTATTTTGTGGCGAGTGGATGTTAAACCCCATTTCTCTTTCTCTGATAATTACTGAATGGGTTTCTGTTTTTATTGTCTTTCCAAAGAATGAATATGTGTCAGCCTTTGTTGACTGCTCGCACGACTTAGCTACAGTGGGCGTATGTTTCATTGTCTGGCAACCTATATTTTAATTAGTGTTGAACTATTGTCTCTTCCTGTTTCTTTAATACATTTCCACAACCATTGTTTCGATAAAAACAAGAGTTTATGCTCCATAAATTTATTAAAATCAAACAAAAAATCCTCATAGACCTACTTCATCGTGCTACAAGTATATATTTCCACAGGTATTGTTGGCTAATTGGAGATTTCGTAAGCAAACTCACAAACTTAACAACAATAATAGGTTGCACTTGAAAAGAACAAGATTGGAGCTCAGAATTCTTAGTCTAAATTCATCCTGAAAACAATTCACGATTCCGCACATTAAATTCATCACATTTGAAATAATTGTGTGCCCATTAGCTACACTTGAAAGATACAGACAATCGCGGGGCGTACGAAGCCTTCTGCCGTAACAGAGAAATAACTCTTGTTTTCTGTTGACAGTTATGCTAGAACAATTAAGAAGGAAAAGGTTTATTGTTCCACAGACAAAGGGTAAATGGAAAACATATGTCCTGCAGGTAGAAGAGATGCATTAGCCTCTGTCAGAATCTGACGAACCTTAGATTATTTTTTGTCCCACGAAACATTAAATAATCCGTGTTTTTTTGTTCTATTTACGAGGCGTACCTAATAACATCTTTTACGTCCTGTTGATGTGATGTCGGAATAGTTTTTAATAAAGGTGACTTTTGGATTTAAGAATGTAATTAATGAATCTTGTGTGCGATTAGATTGTTTTCTGTCATGTCTTTGATATTCCGTCTGGTCATGGTCGACTGCACGTTAATAACTTTAGAACAAATACATCTATATGTACTGGTATAAGAATTGTTATTGCTGATAATCTATGGTTGAGTGATTTTAAGGATAGGAATCATGGAATTGATTGAATTATCTTCCTGTCAGTGACTTGTAAATAGGTCAAGGAATGGAGGTGGGGGGAGGGCGGTCATTACGCCGGAGCTAAATCTGCATATTGCAAGTCGCCTGTCCAACCTCATGGGTTGTCTCCATGAACTCCAGTTTCCTCCCACTGCTAAAGACCCCTACGCGCAAGCGAATTATTGAAATAAGATTAAACCATATGTTAGTCCTGAAATGACCTAGTTTGTGTCCAGTTGACATTTAACCCAATTTCTCTCTCTCTCCAAAATGACCCATTTCTCTCTCTCTCCAAGATTAAACCATATGTTAGTCCTGAAATGACCTAGTTTGTGTCCAGTTGACATTAAACCCCATTTCTCTCTCTCTCCAAAATGACCCAGATTGTATTGAGTGGATATCCTCTTCTATCGGTTGTGAAAACTTGGTTTCCTGAATGAGGATATTAATAATTTTATAAATTATGTAATTTTACAGCACATTCTTTCCAGTAAACTGCTCAAAAGTGCTAGTCATATATTTACTTCAAAATTAATGTATTTTAACTGTGATTTCAAAATGTTCAATGATTCTGATCTCCTGATTCGATGGCAAGTCTGTTCCATTAAAAAACCTTCTACTATAGTTTCGCCATACAGTAAATATTTTCAAGATCTTGTTCATTCATCAAAATTCTTTCTCGTTCATCATCTGTCAATAAAAACATCTGGTTGCAAAGATTAAAACATTGAGATGTTTTCCATATTGTTTTGACCAGGACAAAAAGAACATGGCCGACAAGGGCTCTCTTTAAGCTATGTAAATAAAAACTGTGATTAAGTCTACTGTGTGCTTTCATTAATATCTTTCATTGAAATACAATGATTTCAAAAGAAAAGGGATTCTTCACGATCATCCAGAATAAAGGGCTCATAAAAGGGTTATAAGAGTCCCCTATAGAAAACACTTAAAATACTACCAATTGATAAAGAAGGAAATTCTTTAAAGGTCCCCAAGAAATATTTATGAGAAAAACAAAGGTAGACTTCAGGATTAAAGATAAAACCCTTTTTTTTTTATTCTTGTCGAACTGTGAGGCAATTTTCTCCATGTCATTGATTGGTTGATTGGATTTTCTGCATATGGTTGAACACTTGATGTGTTGTTCTGCTCGTTGAGATGCCAATAACGCGTCAAACATCTCCAGCGACCTGTCAATCATAGACAGACAAATTAGAGAGCACTGCTGAACCGTCACAAGATGGTCTCTGCCTGGAATCGGCTCAGGTGTGCAGACGACAAGTTAATGACACACCCTTGCTAATTGTAGGTGCGTTAATCGAAGAAAATTACGGAACAAATAAAAGTATTTGATTGGTTAGTTATTATCTGTGACAAGTGATAGCTCATTAGACCCTCTTCACTGGGTCATCACAATAATGGCAATATTTTTTTATTCCTTTCAAGAAAATGCCTGTATTACCATCCATTGTTACTAACTCAACAGAAACATCTGGTGCCAACATTTTTGTCCCAGGAACTCTGTGATAATTCCCTGGAGGTTGGGTGTTTGATCCCTGCATTGGCCGAGTTCATCTCGATTTTCCGGCGTGGTTTCTCCTTGTCAGTGATGCAGGGCCTGACAAGAAGAGCTGTCCAGTCATGCAGATGGGATGAAAAACCAAGGTCCCGTGTACACATTGGCGTGTACGTAAAAGATCCCTTGGCAGTTGGAATTCGGTATAAGAGTAGGCCTAATGCCGCTGCCTGGGCAAAATTTCCCTCATACCACACTGAATGACGTATGCCCGTCTTCCATTAGCCCAGGTTAGGTGCAGAAGAGTAGGACGTTAAACTCCATTTCATTCCTTTTCTTTGATAATTCCTGTAAATGCCAAACCAACTATTGAACTGAAGATAAATGAAACCTTCATTCTAATGTCTGTCGTGTTTCATCATGGCGCTGTGGCCTTCCTGTCTCTCTCATTGAAACAATTTAACATTAGATCATCCATTATTAAATTGACATGAAAGCATTAATGAGTTATGAAAATACAGAGAGACGAAAGAGTAAATTAGGAATTAACATCCGCTGGTTTTGATCACAGACTTTTAAATGACGAGGAGTAGGGTGGGTCGACTGTCCGACCTTTTGGGTTTTTTTTACGGGTCCTCCATAACTCGTGGGACCTGTTTTACAAAATTTTAAGGAAGTAATTTGATTGGATTGATTTTAGTGCTTAAATAGCCAATCAAAACTGAAGTATCAATTTAAATTTGGATTTGATTTTTAGTTCAGATTTTGGGAAACATGGCCCTAAAGACCCCAACCTTCAGGATTCATTGAAATAAAAATATACCGTATGTTAGTCCAAAAATGAGCTAGTTTATGTCATTAGACAGTAATCCCTATTTCTATCTCTCTTTAAATTATTTAAATCATTGAAATAAAAGTATACCATATGTTAGTCCCAAAATGACCTAGTTTGTATCATTAAACAGTAAACTCTATTTCTATCTCTCTTTAAATTATTTGATTATGAACACATCTTGATAAATAGTTGACAAGCGTCCATCTTTGTACCCTAATCTGCAATCCAATCTGACAGCCAAATTTTCTGTTTAACTTGACTCAAAAGTTTGTGAACTACCATCGTTATTTGTAGTTATCCGTATCTACTTGTGGAGAATTATCAATCATTGGTATCTAACGTTACCACCAAGTCCAGATGCCACACATTTTATGAGATGCGTTTAAAAACAGTTCACATCGCATCACGAAAACTTCCCATTAAGCCTGACATATCAGATTCAACGAATATGACGCCAATTTTCTGCACGGCAGCCAAAAATGTGATGATTATCTTGGTGTTAAACAAACTGATGGTTTGCTATACATCGCTAACCATGAGGGTCGTCAATATCCTACGTAATGGAGCAAAAGTCATTTATGCTATCAATCATGACACTGGACTGATTATATGTAGTAATCTGATGAATGCATGAATTGAACGCGTAACCTCATCTGCATGCTTTATGGTTAGCTAAATGATGGAGAGATAATGTTACTTCTGTTTTCGGGGTGAAAACTTTTGCTTCATTGTGGAGTCTCTTACAAAGTGATTTAATTTTATAGTTTAATTAGGGTTGTTATGATGATCTTATCCAATTCATATTCATCGTAAATTCAAAAAAAGGGTTCCGAAATTGAAGATTTTATCTTTTAATGTCTATCGGTTGATCTTTTAACCATAATTTATTTGACACATTAAGGCCAAATTACTTCCCTTTTAAGGATTGGCTCTCGGTATCTGAATATCAAGGTAGATTTCAGTTAAATCCTGTCATTTACCTCACGGCATTTAAAAATTAAAGATCAAAGTTTACTAATTCATTTTCCAAAACATTTGATACCACTTCTCCCGGCAGTTAAAGTCTATACTAATTAAGAAAACCCAGGAGGTTGGACAACCAAGGAATCGAAACCACGCCAGCTGACTCAATGACAGACCATGTGATACAATGCGCACACACTAACAGTTCGGCCATCCAACCCCTCTTTAAATCATAAGGCATATCATTCAATAAAAAATATGGTTTTTGATCCCAAACTCGCATGTGACATGGAATAGTATCGCCAGACTAACCACAAGGGTTTTCTTCGGATCCCCCAGTTTCCTAACACTGCAACCAAGTTAGTGATGGAAATTTAAACATGTTAGTTTGGATCATGTGGACATAAAAAAACACTCTCTCTCTCTCTCTCTCTCTCTCTCTCTTTCTCTCTCAGGTATTAATGAGTAATATGAATATGTTTGTACTGACATAGTTATGAGAGGAAGAACATCACTTTGATGTAAGGTATAACATTGTGTTTTATTTTTAACTAAACGCAAAAATGCATTATAATAATTTCTAGCGGTAGACGGAAGGCAATTAACTGGAACAATAAGACATTGAAATAAACCATTGTCATTTGTCTATGCTGATTACGAGTCAATAGGCTCCGGGTTTTGTAGTGGGTTCCGCTTAATGAAGCAGAACGCTTTACAACTCAAGTATTCATATTTATAGATGACGATTTTCTATAAGAATAATTATTATTTTCATTAATTACATTTTCAACATCATTCTAGTAGTCTTTGTTCTAGGCTTTTTTCTTTCTGTCTTCAATATAAGGTAGTCTGATAAAATCTTCTCCGCATAGTTCTAATGAAGAACAGAATGATAATAAAGCATCCATTTTACACAAACCCTATTTGATCATCCAAGTCTGACCTCTTTTGGATATAGTTACAAACCACAGAGCGGAAAGACCTATGGAATTAATTCTTTAAATTTATTATTAGTTCATTTTCCATCTGAATAATATCATAAAAAATCTTGTTTGATCATGTAAAAAGTTCCAGGTGATGTGAATATTTTAATATCAAATTACAGTTAAGAAACTGTTTGTTTTTTCTCAATTATGTGTTTTGTGTGTGTGGGTGGGGGTGGGGTGATGAGGGGATGGGTGGCTGAATATTTAAATTTGGGTTTAGCGTCCACTTGACACAAACTAGGTCGTTCCAGGACTAACATATGTTTCAATTTTAATTCAATTTTTCGGGGTCTTTAGCAGTGAGAGAAAACCCACTAGAATTGTCAGGTGACCCTACACCTTGTCACGTACAACCAGGGAATCCAAACCACGCCAGTTGACTCAATTACAGACCTAATGATACAACGTGCACGTGCTAACCTATCGGCCACCCAATGTACCTCATTGTTTGCTTTATTAATCCACATGTGTTCGATTATCATGCGCTCTAGATCATGGAGTTTATCATTGAGTCAAATGTTCCATACTTCTAATTGTCGAAACCTGTGGGTTTTCCCTGAGGGGTTGGATTGCCTAATGGTTAGCACATGTGCACTGTATCATAAGGTCTATTGATGAGTCAATTCCTCGGTACCACATGATGCAGAGTAGGGTCGACTGTAAAACCTCATATGTTTTCTATGGGTCATCCGATTTCCTCCCACTACTAAAGACACCCGAAAAAAAATTCAAAGAAGTTGGACAAATAAAACGGGAGAAAAATGCTAAAATCTACGAGAAAAAGAAATGTACCCTAGTTAGGGAGGGCCCCAAAGGCAGACAAAAGGGCCCCTCTGGCCAAGGGAAAGGGCCCAAGAGTCCGAGTCAATTGTTTTCTTTACACTGTTACTGTCGAATCCACTACAGAATGAGAATGCAGTCATTGCACTGGTATGAAAATCAAGACACCCCCACCCACGACCCCTACGAAAGAGGGCCCTCAAAATAGTATAGCCTCCGCCACGATAAACCTTAAAACGCCCCTGAAGACACCTACATGCTAGCAAATTATTGAAGTAAAATTGTACTGTGTGTTAGCCCCGAAATTATCTATTTTGTGTCGAGTGGAAGTTAAACCCCATTACTCTCTGTCTCTCTCCAAGCAGTGCTAAAGAAAGATCCTTACATGCAAACAAATTATTGAAATAAGACTTGAATCTCATATGATATATTTTGATATATTTTAGGTGTGTTGTACGTCGATGTACTGGTGTTGTATTCAGTCAGGATGAGACGTCCGTCATAGTATCAGATAAATCAGGAGATGTGTACAGGTTTGTCCTTCACGATGAAGAGAAGGAAGGAGAATTATTACTCGGACATTTATCAATGCTCCTAGATCTGGTACGTATTGAAATACATACAGTATTATAATAAGCATCATTGACCAAGCATGTATTATATGGTTCAACATCTTCTTTTACTTGTTTTCATGGCACTAGAATCTGGAAGAGTTGTGAGGGATTAGCCAATCAGATGGTCAGTTCTTATTGTCTGGCACTAAGTATGAACCCCTCAAT
Organism: Patella depressa; assembly: GCA_948474765.1. NCBI lineage: Eukaryota > Metazoa > Mollusca > Gastropoda > Patellidae > Patella > Patella depressa. Next base: position 11,811,608 of record OX419720.1, read on the forward strand.
TACAAAGGGGGGTTGGATAGCCGAATGGTTAGCGTGTGCATGCTGCATCATAAGGTCTGTCATTGAGTCAACTGACAATGGTTTTGATTATCCTGTTGTACGTGATAAGGAGTAAGTGTCGCCTGTCCAACCTCATTGGTTTTCTCTGAGTCCTCTGATTTCCTTCTACTGTTAAAGACCCCAATGCACAAGGAAATTATTGAAATAAAATTGAAATGATCTAGTTTGTGTCCAGTGGAGGTTAAACCTTCTCTCTCTCTTTTTATCACTCTTCCTGTCTCTCTCTTACTTAAATTTGTTTGTTGATTTGTTTTGTATCTGTTTAGCTTTAAGATTTGGGATGAATGGTCTAATGTATGCATTTTATATCATAAGGTCTGTGATTGAGTCAATTGGGTTTTCTCTTCGCTGCTGCAGATCCCTTTATGATCTTCCATAAATACCCATGAAATCCCTTTATTAAAATGAAATAAAATGCTATTTTTTTCAGATTTTGATAAAGAATGATAAGTTTGTGGTGACAAGTGATCGAGATGAAAAGATGCGAATTAGTTGTTATCCTAATTGTTATAACATCCATTCATTCTGTCTAGGCCACACCCAGTAAGTGTATATCCTGTTATATCATCCATATGTCTAGGCCACATGCAGTAATTAAGTAAATATCATGTTATAACATCCATTCATTATGTCTAGACCATAATCAGTAAATATATTTCATATGTTATAAATAATTTCTAGATGGTCATTTATCTTTTGAAGAACTCTACCCATTTAGCAGACGAAAGTGAATTAAGACACCCCTTCCACACACACACTCACACATATTGGAAGAAAGTAAATGAAAGTCTTCTACATCCATGCCTTTGATGAAAGTAAAATACAGGCTATTGTTATTATTATTACAGGTATGTTAGTAGTATGGTTTATGATGAAGAAGATGATCTTTTGATATCTGGATCTGGGGTAAGTACCATATTTTACCCTCTCCGGAAACCCTCCCCTCTGATTACCCTAACTTACCCACTTCAGGTACCCTATCTTATGCTATTGTTACCCTCTTCTGGTATCCTTTTCAGTTACCCAATCTTACCCTTTCGGGTATCCTATCTCCCCCTCCTCAGGTACACTATCATACTTTATGTTATATATATAGTATGTTACATTCAGAATATGGAACAATTATAAATATATTATGTTATATAAGGGATTGTACCACAGGAGTATGGAATGATTATGAATATATATATTACTTTATATATTGGACTGTGCCATCATAATATATTATGTTATATATAGGACTGTACAATATATTATGTTACATATAGGATTGTACAATATATTACGTTATAATATAGTAGTGTACAATATATTATGTTATAAATAGTATTGTAAAATATATTATGTTACATATAGGATTGTACAATATATTATATATAAAAGTGTACAATATATTATGTTATATATAGTATTGTACAATATATTATGTTACATATAGGATTGTACAATATATTATGTTATATATAAAAGTGTACAATATATTATGTTATATATAGGACTGTACAATATATTATGTTATATATAGGACTGTACCATCAGAATATGGAATTATGATGGAAAGGAACAGTATTGTCAGAAGTGTCGATGTCCGTATAATTCATCTGAAACTGAATCAGAACAATGTTACATAAGACGACTAGCGTATAATCCAACCAAGAAAATTCTAGCTGTTTGTTTTGGCAGGTGAGTGTATATTTGTTGAACATGTATGATTACTGTAATTGACACCGACTGATGTAATGTGAATTCAGTTGCTTCACTAATTGTTCGAAAAAATGAATTTCACACTATGGGGGTCCGGCCATTCTGATACAAAATTTAACTTGCTAAAACAAACCATAAATTTTGAGTTATATAAATCCTTTGATGATAAAATATATGCCACAAGTTTGAAAATATGCAAATCGTTTTTAAATTATTTTGTTTTTGCACCCAATCCGAAGGACAAGATGCTGTCCACTGTACCACTGACAAGAGGAAACTATAGAGGTATAAAGGCCTAATATACTGCAGGACATTTTAGCTGGTTCCTGGGTCTTCATCCTAGTTTACATATGTAACCAGAAGAAAACATTAACTAATATCTAGTTATTTTATTTGGAATATTTTACCTGTACAGAATTGAATCGGAGAGGGTTGCCTCTTCATCTATGGAAACGTGATGTGGAAACGATCAATTTATTGACAGGTTACAAAAAGATTGTTTGAGAATGATGATAACATTATGTACTTGTACACAAGCATGAGCGTGGATTTGGAGGTGGGATGCATCCCCTGTTAGAATCAGAAGGGGGGACAAATAGGTCTCTGAACTCCCAGACCCCACCTTATCGCCAGGACAGATTTTTTGGTTTATATCCACTAACAAACAATAGTTACTTATTGTCACTGGTACCAACTGAGTGACTTTTTCTTTGTTTTTCCAGATATTTAAATATAGAAATTTACCGATTAATGTCTTGCAAGGAAAGTGCGTCATTAGAATTACTAGAGACATTACCATTAGAGAGGGAGATATGGGATGTGGGATTTGATGAGAAGGGTAGACTGTGGGTTGTACAATCTCTAGATGATAATTATATCTCTGTGTATAATCTTACCCAACAACAACATCAAATAAAGGTAAGATACAATCAAGTCTGGAAATAAGGTCCAAGTTTCTGACAAAGTCAGGCACAGATTCAAGCTTTGTCAGGCACAAAACCTGTTGATGCCTGTCATTTTGTCCGACACAGGTTCAGGCTTTGTCTGGCACAAAACCTCTGGTGCTTGTCATGTTGTCTGGCACTGATTTGTCTTTTTATGCTGATATTATTAATACATGTCCAGCACTAAGTTGAACATGTCAGGTAGTATTTCATTAGTGCCTGACATTTTGTTACGGGACATCTAAATCCGTTATTTCAAGGCCTGAATAAAATGAAAACTGTTTTCCAGTGAACATTGATAGGTGTTGTCTGTATTCTACAGGTAACAAAGCATATAAATAAATATATAAATATATATACATATATAGTAAAAGGCTATAGTTAAAGCTTCTTTCAGGTGTTAGATATTAGAAATAAAGTTGTTGTAGGAAAGAAAACTAGGTTTTTGCAAGTACTTTCCAGTAGCAATGTTTGTATCTATTCTTTGAAGTGTTGTGATTTTTCTGTTTTGTGAGATGAGATGAAAGTTAAACTGTTGTTTGTGTTATTTTTGGTTCTGTTTACAACACTTACAACCAGGTGTTACATGTATGCAGCAGGTATAGACAACAGATATCATAACTTGGTATTAAATTAATACAGGTTCATGGATGCTTGCTTAATTTGTTGAAAGGGAGAAAAAAAAAGGTTCCAGTTTTATATTGGGTGACTTGATGATGTTTAACAGTTTAAAGGAGTTACATAACTTTTTTATTGAGTTTATTTATAATGTTCAGCTGTTTTTTAATGTTCTTCCTGAATAGTTTAAAGGGGTTAGATTACTTTTTAAGAGCACTCAATTCCTGTTTTTTATTGAGTGACTCAATAATGTCGAGCTGTTTGGTGTCCCCCCACCCCCCTCTGCGTGAACAATTTAAAGGGGTTACATAACTTTTTAAGAGCACTTGATTCAAGTCCTTGACAGTTGGAATTCAAAATAAAGAGTAGGCCATAGCACCTCTGTCCAAGCAAATTTTGGGTATTTATGTTATGTTTCATTGTGCATTTTGGCACCTCTGGCTATAACTATTTTGTATTTTCATAGTCTAAACAATGTTTTAATTTATTTCAAATAAATTTGGAATCTCAAACGACCTATAATTCAGTATTTAATATCTTTTCATCCTTCAGATGGGATCTTTATCTTTAATCTGATTTGTATTTGATGTCGTGAATTATTTTATATTTTTACAGGTAGAGAAATGTGTAGAAGAGAAAATATTTAATACTGTCAGTGAACTCAATGGTCTTAAAGAATTCTTTACAGGTGAATATTCCTTGATATCTTTCTTATTTGGTGTTTTAATGCATTGGGGAGGGGTTGGGTGGCCGAATGGTTAACACATGTGCGTTGGATCATTAGGTCTGTCATTGAGTTAGATGTCATGGTTTTGATTCCCTACTCATACATCAGAAGGAGTAGCGTCATCTGTCCAACCTCATGACCTAGTTTATGTTGAGTGGACCTTAAAACCCATCTCTCTCTCTCTCTCTCTCTCTCTCTCTCTCTCTCTCTCTCTCCTAAATAGTCCCATGGGCTAAATTTCCAACATAGCACATTGTATGGCGTATGTCGATCTTTTTCTGTCTGTCTCTCTCTGAGCCAAGAACATTCTCCTCTAATTCCTTAAAGACACCTCTCCAAAAATTCATTAAAGAGAGAGAAAAATGGGCCCAACACGAAGTAGGTCATTTCAGAACTAACATGGTTCAATTTAATTTTAATAAGTTTCTTGCATATTGGGGTCTTTAGCAGTCATAGAACCTCAAGAAACCCCACAGGGTAAGATTTTGATGAAAAGTTTCTGGACATGGTTATATGTTATTATTCATACCAGAAAAGTAATTCATTTTATTCCTTAATAAATAATGTAAGATAGTCGTCAAGTTGACCTTATAACAACACGTGCCCAGTTAAATTGGAGAACTTTAAACTTTCAAAAATTAGACCACGGAGTTACAAAAACATAAGGAATTAGAAAAAAAGTTTCTAAATACGTCAAGCAATAACGGAGGAAGAGACAGTACTTGACGCGGTTAATAGACAACTATTATCGACAACTTCTAAAAGCTGACAAATTAAAAAAGCGAGGTTGTTAATATATGGCTAACTAGCGTTATTAGTCACATTTCATGGCGGTACGTCTCATCAATTAACCAATAAATAACGAGAAAAAAACTTGGGGGGTCATACAGCACATGTTTAATTTCATTAGCTAGACTAAGGATCTAGGGTGACGATATGACTGTCGTAATTTGTAAGATGGTTAAATATTTAGATGGGAGGGTAATTTGGCGGAAAGATCATCTGATACTTCCAGCAAGTCAACAGTCAATACAGGTTGTTAAAGAATGGAATATTTAATAGCAACAGACGTTCTTGAACTTAGCGCCACCAACGATACGATAAGGTTCAACTACTTATTATCACTTCGCCGTCGATTTAGGAGTAATGCCCGCTGAGCCAATAAAAACAATGTCCTTCCTTCTTTTGCTTCAAGAATCAAGGTGTGTTCTCGTTAGATCATAAGGTCTGTCATTGAGTCAAGGGACGTGGTTTCGATTTCCGGCTTGTATGTGACAGGGCTTAGGGTCGTCGTCGAACAGCATGCATTTTATCCGGTTTCCTCCCACAGCTAAAGACCCCTACACTGCAAGTATCACATATAGGAAATGTTTCATATTATTAATTCCACTAATATTTTAGAAATAAAAACACACAAAAAGAGATGAATATTGGTTTAAAATCTCATACTTCTGACCCTATGACATCAGACATTTGATAACCAATCAGCACTGATATTACTAGTGGATTACCCACAATTCTGTGCAAAACATGCCTAAAGTTCATCATAAACAGACTGTTTCATTGGTTAATACCTTACAAAAATCAGAAAATGTCAATGATAACCACTCTTCCAGATCCTAGTGTAGTAAAGATAAGTAAAACAAAGTTGTGAACTATAGAAACAAAATATGACCTGAGTTTTAATCAGATTGCACTTATCCAAAACAATTTGAAAAAATTATTAATTTGAAATCCACCAATATTAAATGGACAAAGATAATGTATTTATTTGAATCATCCATAATTTCTAGGAATCTTAAAAAAAAGGACCAAAAATTATCAAAATGAGTTTGAATAACTTTCCGATCTTGATTTCGGTTATTTAAATCACCAGATAAATGGAATGTGGAATCTAGTGTTCTAGTTGACATAATCGTCTTCATTAGCCCAGTCAGAACAGAACAGTAGGATGTTATAACCCACTTCATTTCTAGTAGGCATAACATTGGGTTCAGGCAATTTAACCAAACCAAAAGTACTAACAGACTATAATCCTATAGTTGCATTTAGCGATTGGAAACTTTACAGAACTAACATGGGACAACAATCAGTGGTTTATTATACACAAGCTCTATGTTTCAATAAGTGTTATCAATCACATGGAAGGTCAATATTTCTGAATGTACACAGTGAAGCCATACTTGGGGATGGGCCAATGGTTAACATGTGCATGCTGTATCATAAAAGCCTGTCATTGAGTCAGCTGGTGCGGTTTCGATTCCCTGGTTGTAGGTGACAAGGAGTAGGTAGCCTGTCCAATCTTGCGGTTTCCTCCCACTGCTAAAGACACCTATGTGGAAGCAAATTATTGAAATAAAATTGAACCATTTGTTAGTCCCAAAATGACCTAGTTTGTGTTGAGTTGATGTATCGAAACGATGTGCTTGTGTATAATAAATCAGTCATTGTTGTCCCATATAATTGTGTTAGTAGTACCACGAGACTGTTCCTAATTTAAATGAAGTGAAATAGGTTTTAACATGCTACTTTTCTGCAACAACTAAGTTAATGAAGATGGACATGCCACATGTACATGCGATCGTTCTAGATCAAATAAGGTATCAGGGATTCTAGACGGCATATTCATATTGGGTTGAACTCAACCAAACTAAACCAAAAGAGACTTTTCATATTTAAATGAAGTGAAATGGGGTTTAACATCCAACCCTTTTGCACCAACTGGTTTCGGGAATTATGATGGCTACTCTTTTACATTCAATTAAACACGTTCAAGTACTTCAAGTATTTGTCCCTTTTGATCATAATATAAATACATTCCTCACTGGATTTAAAGATTATAACACAATTAGACTTCTGTTTGTAAAAGAAACATTTCTTTAATTCTGTTCTGTTTTAAAATAATAGGTTCACCTTTTTAAATAATAGGTTCGCCTTTTTAAATAACAGGTTCGCCTTTATAAATAATAGTCCTAACCATTTTAAATTAGGATAAACATGTAAAATTTATTTCAATTAGTTTTGTCCAGCCAAGAAGATTTATCAGTGCTAACATTGTTTCTTGTACATATATTTTACACTCTTTTTACTTATATGCACTATACAGTAGAATCTGTATTTAGCAGAATTGCTGTGGCCTCTTACAAAAAGTAGTTACTCCAGCTGCTCACAGTTATTTTACTGTAAAATAAACATTTAAATTATCAGTAATAACTCAAAAGAATTGCTGTGACCTCTTTCAAGATGTTGCTGAGAAGTAGCGGCTTGTTGGAGGCTTACAAGGAGATGTGCATAGAAGGAGTAGCTGTTCCAGCTGCTAGAGGATTTTTACTGTAAAAGATACAGTTACATATCCTAACATATAAAATCTTTTGGTTCTTCTGCTTTCATGCATGGCCTTCTGGGAGGCTAATAATAGGATTGAATGTAAAACCATGGGATTAAGCATGGGATTAAAGGTATACCACTATTATCAATGACAGAACTTATGTTTGTAAAGATCATGCATTGATCACTCGACTACCTGGGGGTTTGGGTGGCTGAATGATTTAACAGATGCACCTTAAATCAGGTCTGTCATTGAATCAAGTGGTGTGGTTTTGATTCCCCACTCACCCCTTGTCGTACCTCATGTTTTTTCCCCCCGAGTCATTTGTTTTCCACGCACAGCTAAAGGCTCTACTTGAATGCGAATTATATTTATATAGATTTTAACTGTATTGCCAAGTGGACCTTAAACCACCTCTCTCTCTCTCTCTCTCTCATGGTTTTATGTATCTCTATTTTCAGCATCACAAAATATTGAATCTATTTACCCCAACTTAAGGAAGGTTAGAATAGACAACATGACAGAATATCTTCAACGGAAAGAGAAGAGGATACAGGGACAGAAACTAGATCCTCCCACTTATGTGTTTCAGGAGAAAAAACCTAAATTATCATGATTTTTAAGATTTTTTTTTATATAAAACAACAGAGTATTTCATAAATCCATAAAATGATCAGACTTCTCATTGAATGAAATAAATTTCATTTTTAAAAAAAGAATATTCCAGTTTTTGTTACTTTTTTTTATTTAAACCCCCTCCCTTCACAAGTGAGAGATAAAGAAACCAATCACCATCTGTGTGCCTAATGCCAATGTGAAATGAAATAGTGTATAACATCCTACTTTTCTGCACTGAATTCCAACTGTCAAAGGTTCTTTTATGTGCATGTCAATATGTACAAGGGACCTCGGCTTTTTCTTCCATATATAAAATGAGCCTTGAAAATAAAATGTGGCATCCTGAAAATGTGAGATAGGTATTCAAATTTACAAAAGTACAGAATTTACACTTACTCAGTTCCAAATTGCGACAGTACATATTCTGTGCATTGTATACGTTCTGTTCTAATTGTCTTTAAACATGCAGATAAGTTATACTTCTAGTTAATGTAATTTTATACAGAAAGTTAAACTTAATCAAATTACTGGTCATGACTTATGCCCTTTGGACTCGGCAATGCCCCCAAGTTGTATCGGTGGTTAATATCCAGCATCAATCTGGCTAATGAATATAAGTATGCCCTATACATTTGTTTGCTGTTATGAACGTCTATATCTAGAACAAAACCCAAGCAGAAACAATTCAGTGAGCAGATTTAGGAAAATTGGGTAACAAAAGCATATGGATTTGCCACTAAATAGAAAGTAATGAACCAGGTTTCCACAAAAGTGTAAGCATGCCCTGTCTGGAAGTAATTCAATTGAGATAGTTGTGTGTCCCTGCATTTATTATATTTGCTGTGGTAAACGGTTATGTTATTTATACAGAGAACGAGAAATGAGGTTGAACATCAACACGACACATACTAGGTTATTTCGGAACTAACGTGGTTCAATTTTATTCATTAATTTACTTGCACGTAGGGGTCTTTATTTCTCTCGGCTTATAATAGATGCTTTTTTTTATAAAGCTTAAATTAATTTGTTGTAGTTAAACGTCTCCAAAGGCTTTATAAATTTTTATAAGAAACTTGAATCGCTCCGTTGATAGTAGACACTTGAGCTATCTTGAATTAGTTTCATACACAATAAAAAGGCAATTAAAATTGACATTCAAGTTAACGTACTGTTTCCATCGTGGAGGCTTTCAAGTAATAATTAAGTTGAAAACAGTGTCTGTAACAGCAGGAGGCCGCCAGCTATAAAATATAACAAATTTATCCACATATTAATTATATTATAACGTTGTTACGTTACCATAGTAACTCGACGTGTGCGTGTTTGCATTTTAATTGTTCTGCCCGCGTATAATCCGACACGCTTCGGATCTTTATTACCTGGAAAAACTCGTTCCGTCTCAACGCAGTAATTTGACAGTACTAACTTCGTTTGATGGAGCCCATTTTAACTGCCATCTTGATTGTGTTGAAACGGTGAATATAAATCTTCCCTTAATGAAATATTGTCGAGACAGGCGACAATATGGTTCACTGGATAATAAGACCTATTTAGTGGACCGGCTTTGTTCCCAATTTTCCAATCTCTGGCCAACATCCGTTTTTTTTAAAAGAATAGAAAAGGGAGCCGTATTCGACAACTTAACACGGCCCTATATTTAATCCGTCCAATGGTTTAATATATTATTTGACTGTCGTCGTGAGATAGTGTTTAAGAAGGTGACAACAGGTGTATTTGACGTGTGCATGCACGTGTTGTAAGATAAATAGTCTCTATCAATCCAGCTGTTTTCAACAGGTCAACAAAAACAAAGACTGGATTATTTTATCAAATATTATGTTAGTATAACTAAGTACATAAAGATCTGAATAGTCGAAACTGACAAGTGTTTGCTCATTTTGTTTACGGTGACGTCATCTTGATTTTATCATTGGTTAATCCATGTTCAAAACATATGTGGGAGCCGCGTTGGCCCAGAAGGGAAGACGCTAGATCGTTAAGCAGTAGGTCTCTGGTTCGCTCATGGTGTTGATGGACAAAGTTCAGCGTGATTCCTTGGTGTGCTTACACCTTGTCAGTGGTGTAGTCGAAATGCTTGGCAAGGACATTGTGTAGTCGTTCGGATGGGACAAAAACCGAGATGCCGTGTATACATGCGTACATTGGCGTACACCTTTAGGATTCAAAAGAAGAGTAGGTCTTAGTGTCGCTCTTCATTCTCCCTGTCGACACAGAAAAGTAGGACGTTAAACCCCATTTCATATCTAACAATAAATGTAGACAATGTATGAATAATTAAATCTTAAATATTGCGCGTTTCGAAAAGTTCTTGGTTATTTAAGCATTAGCACAAGTGGCCTATTTCGTAAAGTTCAAGTTGATTTGCTTTTAACTCTGGTCTCGAAGCATAAAAGAATATTTTGCTTCAACGACCTGTTATATGTTTTTGTTTAATTTAAAGGGTTATTCCCACATGTTGTGGGTATAAAGGCAGTTTATCAGGAATGACACCAACATAATGTTCATTTAACATCAGAGGGACAGAAAGGGGGTTTAAAGTCCACTCGGCACAAACTAAGTCATTTCGACACGAACACGTGGTTCAATTTTATTTCAATAATTGGCTTGTGCTTAGTGGTCTTTAGCGAATTATTGAAATGAAACTAAACCATGTGTTAGTCCCCAAATTACCCAGTGGAGGTCAAACCCTATCTCCCTGTCTCTCTGAAATAAGATTGACCCATACGTTAGTTCCAAACTGACCTAGTTTGTTTCGAGTGGAAGCTAAACCCAATTTCTGCCTCTCTCTCTCTTTTTATGGCGTTTCTAAGCAAATTACAACATGGGATTTGGCGACATTGAAGTACAGTTACTTTAACCAAATCAATAATTGTAATGAAGAGTCTGTCAAGTATGATTTGAAATTAAGTTGCCATTTCCGCTGACGCTGTTCTTTACTACAACAAATAAATTTTCACTGATGGTGAAAATACCAGCATGATAGAATATTAAAATGTTGAAATTGGGGAATTGTTTGTGAGAAAATATAATTTAATCATCGTTCTATTTATTATTAATGTAAAAGAAGATAATTGTCGACGGATCAGCCATTCATCATTTCGTGGACAGGGCAATAATAAAAAAAGGGAATATTTCTAATCATGAATTTGTTGTCCATTGTCAGTTACGATACTCGATGAAAATTAAACAGGGTTTAACGTCACCAAAACAAGCACCTGCTTGGGGCGGGGGGTGGTTGGGAGTGGGGGCACTTCCTGCTATGTTAGGTAACAAATTAATTGTTTTTCCTTCTTACTGTTGTCTGCTTTGTCTGAATCATGACGTATATAAAACTTCATTTTGAACAATACAACTGTATTTTATGGTTTATTATTGTTTATATTTGGTATTACATATAGACCTACATGTATGTGGGGCACCGAAATCTGTTAAGTGTTTAAGGCTTTATTGGTCGTAATACGATCTTGTTTAACCTCCTACTTTTATGTAGCAACAAGATCCTGCAGTATGCCAATAAGAGAAATTTTCAACGAACAGCGGCGTTTCCGTTTATCTTCGTATCATTCCAGGTGACAAGATTTTACTCGCACGTTAATGTTACCTCGATTTGTCATTCCATACGAACAACTAGACACTATTTCTAACCAGAAACATAATAGACCATCGGGAAATTTTGAGTCGGAGTCGTATTCACAAAACGCGTTAAAACGACGCTTGGTCAGAATGGGTCAAGCCGTGTATAATAAGCCGTTTTACAGTATTAACATGAAAATCGCCCTTTAATTTCCCTTTCTCTTCCCCCTTTTCATATAGCTAAATGTAATAAAAGGAAAGAAAAAAAAAACCCTTTGAATTATCAATAAAACTTTTTATTGCTTTGAAGATCGCCCCAAATTCTCCGTCCAACTAAACCCTTTCAAATGCAGAAGAAAAAATAACATTATTTTGTCTGCTCCCAATTGATATGTCGTCAAGCATGACGTATTAAGGGCAATATTTTAACAATACAATTGTTGATGGGCAGTGAATACTCGTTTCGCTATCAACTAAGACACCACAATAAAATTTGTTTTATAAGTCACTCCGGGCCATCTGGCGCGAGCGGGGCGCGTGTCAAATGACACGGCGCGTGCCGTTAATGTCATCTTAAAACAGGTAAATATGAGAATAGGTGTGGCTAATAGTTTAACACCGGTTCAAAAGGTGCAAATAAATTTACTGTAGGTAGGCGATGCATGTCATAATAATCTGCATCATGTTTTGTCCATGTACCTGGATAATTCAAGCTGAACATGCACATCGTTGTAACTGTACACCGTTTGAAGGGATACCCTTGATGTAATACTACGATAGAATATTTGTAAAAGTTTTTATTTGTATATTTAAAATACAGATGTGACGCCACCCTTTGATGTTGCTCTTGACCAGTAAACAATACTTAACATACAGAGAGAGAGAGAGAGAGATGGGAGGGGGGTTAACGTCCACTCGACACAAACTATGTCATTTCGGGACTAACATAATGGTTTAATTTTATTTCAATAATTCGCTTGAGCGTAGGTGTCTTTAGCAGTGGGAGGAAACCAGAGGACCCGGAGACTTGTCACGTACAACCGGGGATTCGAAACCACGCCAGTTGACTCAATGACTTATTATACAGATACTTTCGGATATGATTGACACGATTGCTACGATTGACCTCAATATATGACCTGACAGCATCACAAGGATTACTCTACGATCTCAATCGCAGCACGAATCGTGATAATGGGAACCTAGCATAAGGTCCACCCATGACTCTTCACGCGCACTATGACGTCGCAATCTAAACAGTTAAACAAAAATAAAACTGTGTAAGAAATAAAGGTTGTTTTTTTTTGTCTTCATTTGGTGAAAATAACACAAAAACTTGAAATTAGACACACAAAAAATCCACGAACGTAATCAATCGACTGTTGTATGACATTTACGGCAATTATTTCATTTGGTGAAAACCAATTTCTTTCGGGGAGTTATGTAATATTGAGTGCGTTATTAAAGATACATTATGCAAGACTTGGATAAAGCGCTGGTCGTTCCTGCAATAATGATTCCAGAAAAGATAAAGCAAAATGAATAAATTGAAAATTTAATTGAAATTACTTTATTCGTAGCGAGGTTATAACTATTTGATCTTTTGATACGATGTAGCATAAGGCGACCATGTATCAATCCGTTTAAATCTCTGCCATCCGATGATCTAGAGAGCTGAGTAAAGGTTGGTCATCTGAATAAATGTCTGTATAATAATTTGAAGCCAAAATAAAGACCAGCAATATGCAGATTTAACTGTAGCATGATGCTTCTTGATACTGTCCTATTTTGTATTTACCCTGGGCGGACTTCTAAGGATTGGTCTTATAAGGACTGGGCCTTGCTCCTATACAATTAAGGTTCTTTTCCTGCTTAGGCCTACGTCAATATAATTTCAAAAGTCTATACTAATACGTTGAAATTGTCTCTCGTCGCTGACTCCTACACATTTATGACCCGTTTCCTACTTGCGTCAAATCAATATAATTTCCTAAAATTAGTTGTTTCGCTGAAATTGCCCCCCGTTTCTTTGTGAAAATTTATATTTTAAGGGCGCTGACATAGCCCCTATATAGTTTAAAGGAGCTAAATCGATAATATTTGGGGCCTAGAAATTTGCCCAAATGGATCGCAACGCATAAAATAATCCTATATGAATGTATATAAACTGATTTACATTCATTCATTTCCGTCTTTACTCTAATTTCAAATCACTTATTTATATTCCGCGAAATATGCCTGAAGTCTCAATAGCATGCCAATCTCTAGCGTATGTTTATTCCAGTCTACATTATTGCGTATGCGCTCCATGTACCACCGATCAGCCTCGTTCTCCAAGTCCCTTTTTAAAAGTGAGCCTGAAACGGATTATGGTACACGATTCGTGTACCACTGATAATTTTTTTTTGATGTTGTCTTAAATATTGCATACCAGAAGCCCATCTTTTTCCGGTAAGATCACAACATCAATGTTGAATTAAATTGACAAATAAATTGTGTTTTCGTTGTCGAAGATTTTGGATGATATTGAGTTAGAGACTTAGCTACTTTAAGTCCGTTAACTGATTACGTCAAGTCAATATATTTTTCACTGAAACTGACCTTCGTTGCTTTGGGAAAACATACATTTTAATGTTCGGACGATCTGAGATTTCACGGACTAATCAGCGTTACAATAATATTCAGTTTGTTTGAATGAAGACAACAAAATTACAACGGTAGATAATCTCCCGCCATGGAATCATTCCGATTAAGAAGAGCTCCATCAAAATTATTGCTGGCCCTTTTCTGTCTGCTGAGGATTCTAAATGTTGACAAATTTCATTCCATCATACTATTCAAATACTCAACGGAAGCGAACCATTTTGTAACTAATATTCTTTTGGACTGAGTTTTCTTAGGAACCGAACCATTTTATTTTTGCAACATACAAAAGGAAAAGGAATGAAAAAAAGAGAAAAAAAAGTTTCGAGTTAAGATGTAAAAGTATGAAAATAAGTCCGGACAGCAGACTCACGACTTGCTCTTATATCAAATTCCAACTGTTAATGGTGCTTTTTCGTACACACGGGAGGCCAGTTTTTTTCTCGACCAATACCGGGATCGGCCTCAGGACCTCCAGGTCTTATTCACTCAGCCTCCACAAGCTCCCCCCCCCGTAGGTAATACATATCATTCACAGACTGCAGAAAGACAATTTAGAAATTAATAACAGTAGAAATAACAACCAGCCGTCTTCTAATGAAGTTAAATTACTAGAGTCAAAACTAACACAGTGGATCAATTAGGTTGGTCTAATTGATTCTAGTGTCGACATATTAACGCTTTGTCGGTTCATACGGAAGAAAAAAAGGTTCGATTTTAACGATCCCTCCACTCCAGTGACCTTCATGAAGGCAAGCATAGAACAATTATCGGTGTTGTTGGGTCGTTAAGAGAGAAACTATACCAAACTCAAAAGACCAATTCTCTTCGATTTTCAATATTAAAATGAGCAATGAATTGAAGTATACGAAGAAAAACTATACACGATGTTTGTTAGTAGTTACATTGTTTTTCTCGAGAACCTGTTTGGAAATCAATTCTTTCTTAAGATTAGCATATTTGTCTTTTGTTTTCTGTCCCGATGTCAAAAAGAAAATAATTCCGTCTATATTATGGTTTTATTGGACTTCATCTTCTGAAAATATCGTTCATCGAACCAATAAAATTTGCCATTTCAATGCAATAATTTGAAATTTATGAAATATCAATATTGATACTAGTCTCAAGTTTGAATACAAATACATATTCAAATATTCTACATTTAAACTTTTCTATTATATTTTATATTTAAATTGTTTATTGGTTTATATTTTATATTTAAATTGTTTATTGTATTATATTTTATATTTAAATTGTTTTATTATATTTTATATTGAAATGGCTTTATCATATTCTATGTTTAAATAGTTATATTATATTCTATATTTAAATGGTTGTATCATATTCTATATTCAAATGGTTATATTACATTCTATTGTATTTTATATTTAAATGGCTTTATTATAATCTATGTTTAAATGGCTGTATTATATTCTATGTTTAAATGGTTATATTATAGTTTATATTTAAATGACTGGATTATATTCTATATTTAAATATCAGTTCTATTATATTCTATATTTAAATTGTTCTATTATATTCTATATTTAAATGGCTATATGAAATTCTATATTTAAATGGTTATTTCATTTTTTATATTTAAATGGCTATATACTTTAAATGGTTATTTAATATTTTATATTTAAATGGTTATTTAATATTTTATATTTAAATGGTTTTATTATATCTTATATTTAAATGGTTCTATCATATTTTATATTTAAATGGTTATATTATATTCTATATTTAACTGGTTTTATTATATTTTATATTTAAATGACTATATTATATTATATATTTAAATTTAAATGGCTATATTTCAATGGACGCCTCTGTTATACATTTATTGGACTGGAGACATTGTTGGGTATAGAACATACCCCCCCCCGCCCCCAAATGACCAGATATTCTAAGAAATAAATTGTTAAAATACCCTGCAACGTGCATGAGGCAGCGTATAATACTTTTCTATCCAGAACGTTTCTCTAAACATATAACGCTATGAAGCTGGAAAAGTAAGCTCAATATTTATTCTTATTTTCGAAATAAATGAATATTTTTTCTTGGAATTTAATTTTCTCTGGTATTTTTGTTTCGCACCTAATTATTTTTACAATGCTAAATGGAAAAATAACTGGCAGAAAACCCGCTTGCATGTATACACATGTATGGGGCGAAACATATATTTAAACTCTACGGGTCCGGTAAAAAAATCATTGCTTCATAAATTAAAATTAAATTAGATAGGTGCTTTGTAGTGAATATGTATATTACTATGTACAACTCTTACTATTAAGATAGTAATAACATTACAATGTACATGTATTGCTGGTAATACTATTAAAAAATTTCAATGAAGAGCCGCTTTTCATATTTTTTTCATATTTTTATCTGTCGTTGACTAGTATAATACTCAATGGCAAAATACCACTTAAAGATTAATACATAAAATTCCCGCTCCCCCCCCAAAAAAAAAATATCGATCCAAACATCAAAATAAATAAAAAGGTAAACACTGGACACGACTTCTATCCTTATCGTATATATTATATACAATATAATACCCGGAGACGCCAATAGAAGGCAGACAGCTAGCTTATATGATTTAATGTATGTCAGAATGAAGTAAAGTGGAGAATTTTTTAACTGGACGTATTTTTATTTATTTTATGTATATCTCTCGTAAACAAAAAAGTGCTTATACTTTATATACTTTAATATATATCAATATACGCAGTATACTAGGACATAGTACAATACTTCACCTCGACTAAGGACCGTATATATGGTACAGGTTATATATATTTAGTTCGTAATCGTTCAATATACACAGCATAGCATAGCCGGTCATATTCAGAAATGTATATATAACCCATTTTTTTTTTAAATTATGAAAAAACCCAAATATTATCATTTCCGTACATTTTCTTTCAAATAAAATTAATTACTTCATAAAATAACATTCGATTTCTAATTTTTTTATTTTAGAAAAACATAAATTCTCAAATCGGTTTAAAAACAATCGTTTGATGCTATGCCGAATAACAACATTATTTTTTTTTTCTATGACATGAAAAAGTCATAATTAGAGTTTTAAATCTAATCATAAAATCTATAGCAATTTTTAAAGCTGTATTGAAATTATTCCAATTAATGATCGGTGTTTAAACACGGGCTCGTGTTAATTGAATTTATGCAAGGAACAGAGAAACCGATTAATTATTTTATTCTTTTATTAAAAGTTTTAATATGATAAATTAAGGGAACGACGCTAAGCGGCTTATATTTTTTTCTTCAATGATATATCACCTACATTATAATAATCTTCCGTAGTTGCAACTGACGATAAATTTTGTTATCCTTTATTTTGATACTCTTGATAATATTTCGGCCCGTGTAAGTCTGTTAATATTTCGGAAAGAATAATAACCCCGCCGTCAATGAAAATAAAAGCAATTTCATGTTTGCTATTGTTGTGCAGAAGTTTAATTCTTTATCCGTGTAGTAATCAAGCGCTCGTAAACACTAATTTATCTCCCAACATTTCCGAAAGGAAGAAACTAAGTCGACGAATTTCTAAAGTTACAATGGCGTTTCCCTGCTATCGCCTTTCAATCACAAGTTTTACAACGCAGGTCCTAATTATCGGCCAGATTCATTAATCAGTCTTAGCTATCGTCGCCTTAGAATTATTTTGACATTACCTGTGCAATGACGGCTTACCGCATTGTCTTGAAGAAAAGACTCGGAATATTAAACAGCCAGAAATGACTGCCTGGTACCTAGTCAGGAAGTTCTTAAGTCTGGCACCGGATACCTAATTTGACGGCTGGTTCCGTTCAGCAAGTCCAGTTAGTTATCATCTCGCTGTATAACTCGTGGAATTGTCAACACTAACATGATATGCGTTTCATACTCTCAAATTAACTTCTAAATACCGACCCATATCTCACAATTTCCACACCTCAACCGCACGATTTAAAGTCGTTTGAAGTTTTTTTTATCAGTGTCTTTCAATAACGATAGCCTTTAATTAAACCATGTCACTGTCACATTTATGGGAACTGCCGTGGCCCCTTAGTCAGGGCAGGGAACTATAACCCGTTTTGATGTCCATGATGGTTTGAGAATTCCGTTTATTACTGCGGGAGTGGTTAAAGAAAAATCGACGCGTAACGTTAAAGGTTTCTGCGAGCACGACCGAACTCTTTTGACAATTGGAATTCAGTTTTCGTCATAGACCGCAAAATAAAAAAATACTTATAATTACACAAAAATTAATATTCCAATTACGCACCACCATATCGTATAACTTTTACAAACAATGAGATACCGGCGATCCCGACTTATTAATTAAACTCAGTATAGGTTTTCACTTTGGTAATCTACGATACGGAATATCCAAGAAACGGTATAATGTTAGTGAAATATTAAAACTATATTTGTTCTACATTTTTAAAAATGGATACGGCACTTTATGGCGTTTTGCGGATACGCAACAGTAAACTATTACGATCTACTAACATCATTTACAATAACGGACGACATAGAAATCTTCATGTTAGGTCTTCATGAAACATATACGTCAACCAAAATGAAAACTGAAACAAAAAAAAAAAAAAAAAATAAAATAAATAATGATTTAATTAGACTAAATTTCTTATAAAATAAACCACGTTCATTCTTTCCGATCGCTTAGTTTATTTCCCAAACGCTGATAAGAAAAATAATTAAGCGTTGCAAATATTCCTTGCAACTAATCAAAATGTTCAGATTGTCGCTGTATCAACAACTTTCAAAACATCTGTTAAAAAGTTTGAACTGTTTTGCTAAAATGAGTTGAAAGTGGTTTTAAATGGAGACGCGAGTACTATATCCCCATTGCAGGAATCTCGGTCTTTGATCTTCAAAAGGTTAAAAGAAGTTTTAATTTAGAAATTTCCGCGAGGTAATGCTGGAGGTTTGGGATGACCACCGAGGGCAAAGGAGCAGGTTTCAGACCAACTTAAGGAAAGGAAAGAGGAAAGCAGAGTGAGGAGAAATGGGTAATTGAAAATGGTGTGCAACAACAACTGGAGGGGAGAAACGACTTGGTCTTGTTTCATATGAGATTGATTTCGGATAAAACTTGTTGTAATTACGACTAGGACATTTAACACTTTATACTCGTGGGGTCGATATCGACACGGTCTCTCAGCACACACAGCAGTTCGATACCACAAATAGATTTTTTGGGGGGTTTGGTGGCTACGACGCGGGGGAATCCGAACAGCTGATGATATCTTGTGGCTGTTAATCACAGAATTAAGATGGTGAAAATTACAACCTTTCTTGTCTTTCTAACTCGAGCAATTTAAACCGTTTGACTAAAAGAATTCCACATGAAATACACGTGAAGACAAAGACTGAGATATTTTAGAAGTGACATGGTATTTGATATTAAATATAGACTATATTATATACATAATAAGACGCAATCAAATTGAAAATGATATCGATATGTAATAGTTATTAGCACACTTTCCGAGGTGTATCGGTGAATATCAGGACAGTTTTGGTCGGGGGCTCAGCCGAGGCGGAGCCGAGGCGGCTCACGACCAAAACTGTCCTGATATTCATCGATACACCGAGGAAAGGTGCTAATAAGTTACTTACATCACATTTCTATCGAGTATTGTGAAGCAAAATGTGAAAAATAGTATTTATTATCGAGTCGTTTCAACCGAAAAGTGACAAATACTTTCTGCTCTTTCATTTATCACTTTCTGTGCCTCACGTTACATTTCATGGTAGAATTTACACGTGCGTCTTGTTGTGACACCCCGAGCTTAATACAGCCACGTGTTTGTTTAGACCACATCGTCAAAACTACTTGTCTATGGCGTAGAGGACTGTGGTGATATTAAATGTAGTGTAAAGGAAATGCGGGTCATTCCTGGTGAAAGTATGCATCGGTGGATGGTTCGTCCGTTGAAATTTATTTGTAATAAAGTTTATGACTTTCTACGCGGTTTTTGTTTTATCCTGCTCATATTCAAAGATTGTGAAGTGTCCAGCAAGAGAACCCCGCCTTCTATCACCACAAGTAGTTAAAATAATTATTCAGTATTAAAATTCATATGTTTTGCATATTAATATAAATCAAACCAAATTAGGGAATAGATGCCAATTGATATGTATAATAACTGTTTTCGTAATATGTTGTTAGGTTAATTTAATGTCATTGTATATATTTTTGCACTGCCATGTAGTTCCTACCGGTTTGTTTTGTTACTATGATTTTGACTAGTTGTCTCATGTACTGTAGCCTCGTGCAGTATGACACTGGTTATCATTGCGATGTGAGTCGGACTAAACGTCCGCTTCTTGTTGCTTGGTAAGTTTCTATGACAGTCTAAAAGTAGCCGTGTATCAGAAATGAACAGTACACTTTGGAAAAGAGTACTGTTCATTTCTGATACACGGCTACTTTTATCCATGTATTGGAAATGAACAGGACAGTTTCATCAAAGGTTGCCAGTGGCAACGAGTAGAAGTGGGATGTAATTATATTTTACTCCCTCTCTCTCTCTCTTTCTCTGTATTTTTTTTTTGTATATTGAAGTTAAAATCTCGTGTTTTTTATGTTTAAATGTTGCAATCTTCTCATAACTATTGGGTTTATTTTATTTTTATGTATATTGGAATTAATATGTTGTGTGTTATTTTATGTTAACGTTTTGTATTCTTGTCACGTGTTTATATCCAGTTCTTTAATGCTTTATGATTTGGGGGGTTGGGATGGCCTAGTGGTCTAGAGTGCCGCGCTTAGACATCTAGCTGGCCGGTCACCTCTGGCTTGCGGCTGTGGTTTCGAGCCCAGGTGTGAGCGTATGTGACATGGAGATAGGGGTGCCTTCTCAACCTCGTGGGTTTCCTCCGGGCACTCCGGTTTCCTCCCACTGCTAAAGACCCCTACGCGCATGCGAATTATTGAAATAAAATTAAAAAAACATATGTTAGTCCCGAAATAACCTAGTTTGTGTTGAGTGGACGTTAAACCCCATCTCTCTCTCTCTCTCCGCTTTATGATTCAGATATTATATACTGTATTTAGAAAAATATAATAATATTGCATACAAAAACATTATAAGCTGACCTATTCCTGATTGCATGTATATATTTAGGAAATATAACAATATTTGATACAACAATATTATATAAGCTAGCGTATTCCTAATTAATTTATTATCTTTTTTCGATGATTCTTTCCGAACAGAAAATATTGGTCAACAAAATGTAGTTTAGTCTTAACCCTGTACAGCAAATTTAAATGCACGAAGGAGGGCCAATATCTCCCGATAATTAACAGGGGCGGATCTAGGAATTTTGAAAGGGGGGGGGGGGGCGCCGCAAAATGAAGGCACTGACCGCGGAGACGGGTATACCGCTGAGAGGGGGTGGGGTCCCCAAGAAAATTATCCGCCATTTCCTTGCATCTGTAGCCATTCCAAGAGCAATTTGGCTGATATTTTCGTCTAAGTAAACGTTCGGAACGGACATATTTGGGTCTGAGAAAAGGCACGTTCATCAGTAAAAAAGGGCACTGACGAAAATAGCCCCCCCCCCCTTTGAATCCGCCCCTGATTAAATAGTTATTGGATAAAATTAACACCTGGACAAATAGCCACATATAGGGGATGCGTTCGTGTTATCTTACTAGCTCAAATTTGTGACACAGTGTCTTTATTTTTTAACATAAAATACCTTATTTTATTTCCGAAATTCCACCGAAAGAAATCTTTAATATCATATAATATGACTGATAATATTGTCGGGTTTTGTATCGTTTGATCTTGTCGGAATATCAATATCAGAGGTGACCTACTGTCTTCATTTGAAACGTAAAATATCATAGTTTATTTCAGAAGTTTCACCGATAGAACCCTTTAATATCAAATAATATGATTGATAATATTTTCGGGACTTGTATCGTTTGATCTTGTGAGAGCATCAATATGATAGGTGTTTACAAACAGAACATAGGATCTGTGAACTCGAGGAATAACATGAAGTGTTTATCGTCAGCCAGGTACAGAATTTTGTCGTCTGTATAATTATATTTTTTATTAACTTTTGTTTATTATAAACAATTATACGACCAGGAACAAAACCCTCAAAACTAATAAATGAGGAGAATGAAACAAACAACTCAACTAACGCACATTTACTTCTGTATTTTATTAACTTTAGGTTTTTATAAAGAGAGAAAGAGAGAGAGAGAGCGAGAGAGAGAGAGAGAGAGAGAGAGAGAGGGGGCATTTCCGGACTAACGTTTGGTTCTATTTTATTTCATTAATTCGCTCGACAGTTATATTTTATTTTGATAATACGCTTACGCAATGGGAGGAAACAGAACGACCCGGCGAAAACCCACGAGGTTAGACAGGCGACCCTGCTCCTTGTCACGTACAACCTGGGGAATCGATACCATACCAGTTGACTCAATGACAGACCTTATGCTTATTATAAACAATTACGGCCAGGGGAAAAACACAAAGCCTGTCATTGATTCAACTGGCGTGGTTTCGAATCCCCGGTTGTACGTGAAAAGGAGTAGAGTCGCCTGTTCAACCTCGTGGGTTTCCCCGGGACCTTCGGTTTCCTCCCACTGCTAAAGACCCCTACGCGCACGCGAATTATTGAAATAAAATTAAAAACCATATGTTAGTCCCGAAATGACCTAGTTTGTGTCGAGTGGACATTAAACCCCATTTCTCTCTCTCTCCAACCTGTTGCATATTTACGTATAGATAAGTGTGAAACTCATTTGATTAGGAATACTTTGTTTCATTTCGGGCAGTTCCGGATTCCCTTTTCGTTAAGTAATTTTTTCTTACAATTCCATTTTTATGGTTAGTATTCCTTTCATGCTTGCGACAATATTATTCCACATATGTTTAAAAAGTAGAAAGGAAAACTTCAGTATCCACATCTAAACAAAAGAACGATACAAAACAATAACCATATACTTCATTAAAACAATTTCGTTTTGTTTTGGAGGATTATCAGATTGAAAATGTGGTATATCTGTCCTTTTCAGAAAAGGTTCGTGTTTTTAACTTTTGGTTCTCTACTTATTACTACATGTTGTATTTGAAATCTGATATCCTTTAAAACCTTTGCCTAGTATCCAATAAAATAATGCTTTTAAAAGGAACTGCGTGGGTTTTTTCACAGTCCTCCGGTTTCCTCCCATTGCCACGCCCAAGAGAATTATTGAAATAAAATTGAAACATGTTAGTCCCGAAATGACCTGGTTTATGTAGAGTGGACGTTAACCCCCCCTTCTCTCTCTCATAAAAAGAAAATGCAATACAAGTTGGTGGCAATAAACTGTGAGGATGGAAAACATCATTTTCGTTTAATTACGTGTATTCAGATTAAGAAAATAAAGTCTATATTTTGTTTTGAAATTCAATTACATCGTTTGACTGGAAATATCAAAATCACAAACACAAAAACAAATTAAATTCTGATATAAAAAGCGATACAAGGTGTGTGCAATTGATATTTAATTCAAGAATGGGAATTATCCTGCTGGTCTAAGTACACGCAGGTTATCAGATGGAAATGAAACTACATCGTTTAACTTGTAATATCAAAATCCCAAACACAAATTCTGATATTTATTCAAGTTTTATTCAAGGATTGGAAATATCGTGTTGGTTTTATTTCGCCGTGGTAATCAGAAGAAGAAAATAAAGTCTATAGTTTGAAGCGTATTTTTCCGCCGTGGTTTCCCATTGTCAGTGATGCGGGACGGAGGGCCTGGCAAGGTCAACTGTCTAGTAGTTCGTATGGAACGAAAAACCGAGGTCCCGTGTACACATTCGCATGCACGGAAAAGATCCCTTGGCAGTTGGAATTCTATATAGTGCAGCTGCTCCCATAACACACTGTATGGCGCATGTCAGTCTTCATTAGACCAGGTTAGGAGCAGAACAGTAGGACGTTAAACCCCATTTCATTTTGAAGACTATTAACGAGGTAAATTAACATAGGAACAATAATTGACGGGTCACAAATTATACTAACGGAGGTGTTTACTTTTCTTCTTTTATTTCTTCATTTCAAATATTAGCATTTCATTAACATAATTAGTAGTTAATGTCTTCTTCCGCTGGTACTATTTTTGTTGCAATGAAAAGATTAGTGTTGTGTTAGATCTCTGTGACTGCTGTTACCTCCCGATCCGTTATAATTCAAATACACAGCGTATTATGAATCGCGTCTTAAAATTCCACGAGAAGTTCGCCTATCAAATTTAATTCGCTTTTAACAAAAGGCGACTGTTGACAGCTGGTCTAAGTCATTTTAAGTGAATGTATTTCTAGTTCTATTTTATAATAGCCAGAACTTTCTACATAAACATCGTCAAACCACCCTCTCTCCTCTCTTCTCCCTTTCTTTTAATACAAACTTATTAATATTCAACGCACGGGCTGGTCGCGAGCTGTTACGCCTGTCACAAATATTTTATATTTATATATAGGCCTAATTTCTGCCTGAAAACACGAATAACACGAATTTTAAAACATATCCAATATTTGCGAACGGAATAAAACATTTTTTAAAACATGGGTTACTGACCAAATTGAAGTATTGATAAAATGAACAGTTTTGTTTACACAATGTATGTGGTATTTCTTAACACAACATGTTGATTTGAACGAAATAAAATAGGGTTTAACGTCCTAGTACTCTACACCAACCGGGCTAATGAAGGCGAGAATACATCATGCAGTATCCTATAAGGGACTGTCATTGAGTCAACTGACGTGGTTTCGAATCCCTGGTTGTACGGGACAATGATTAGGGTCACCTGTCCAACCTCGTGGGTTTTCTCCGGGTCCTCCGCTTTCCCCCCACTGCTACAGACCCCTACGCGCAAGCGAATTATTGAAATAAAATAAACCATATGTTAGTCCCGTGGACGTTAATCCCCATTTCTCTCTCTCTCTCTATGAGGGACATTTTGATACGGCTTTCGAATTCCAACTCTCAAGGGTTCTTTTCAGTGTACACGGAACCTCGTTTTCGTCCGGACAAAACGAGTGAAGACACACTTTGCTAGTTCCTCAGAACTGCACCAGCAACACCACCAATCACCAGGATTGAAACCAGGCCCCGGGTTCACAAAGCATTCTCACACTTAGGTTAAGAAATTACTCAACATTCAATCACTGTTAAAAAGAAAAATCTTTGATTCAGAAACAAAAAAGTTTGCAATAGTTTCTTGTAGATGTATTTGATACATGCAAACAACAGTATAGCGAGCCAGCGTCTTACCCACATAGCCACCGTGATTCCCCTTAAAGGTTCTCCCAAAATATAGCCAAATCTGCATGTTTTGCTCCATCTGCTGGCTTCAAGTGTTATAAAAATTATTATTTAATTTAGACATTCATTAACATGGCAAGCAATCATCGGATGGTGGTGATTTTTATTAAATTGAATTACGATGGAAATTCAATAATTGATTTGAAAAAAAATGGTAATCGACGTGTTGTTTAATATCATAACAGTGATAGGAATGAAAATCCAGAAAAAAATAAATCCAACTGCTAGGTTTAAAGCTATCAACTCGATTCTATTTCTGTTTCTTTTGCGAATAAGAGATAGAGAGAGAGAGGGGGGGGGGGGGAGAGAGGGGTTAACGTCCATTCAACACAAACTAGGTCATTTCGGGACTAACATATGGTTTAATATTATTTAAATAATTCGCTTGCGCGTAGGGGTCTTTAGCAGTGGGGGGAAACCGGAGGACTCCGAGAAAACCCACGAGGTTGGACAGGCGATCCTACTCCTTGTCATTTGAAACCTCTTTTGTGAATAACAATTTTTATATAAAATCATTGAAATGATGGCTATGATGTGTAGTGCGCATGTCTATAACATATCTTGTCTGGCATTATCGGCAATACTTTGGGCGTTACTGACAAAAGTGCTCTTGTTGGTTGTTGTCTGTGGGGAGCCACGGTGGCCAAGTTCATCGGCATTTTCTTGCGTGACGTCCCGTTGTTAGTAATTCAGGGTGTAGGGTCTAACAAGGGCAGCTGTCTAGTCGTTCGAATGGGACGCAACACTGAGTTCCCGCGTACATTATAGTGTGCACGAAATAGATCCCTAGACAGTTGGAAAACGATATAAAAGTAGGCCATAGCGCCCTGTTCGGATAGAAGTCCCTTAATAGCATACTGTATGACCCGTCTTCATAATTCAGTCGGAGTATAACAGTAGGACGTTAAACCCCATTTCATTTCATGTTCTTTATTTCCAGTAGTTAGCATTACCGCTTTAAATCATTAAAAAACATGGTAAAAATAGAATTTGTCATATTAGAAAAAAATTGAATAAAATCTAATTAAGAAGTTGATGAAAGGGTAAAAGTATAATTTCCACGTGTTTCTAATAACGGCTGATAAAGGCTGACATGAAACGGAATTTGTCCATTAAGAAAAAAAGAGCCGAGCATAAAGAAAAATGGCTGAACGCTACAAGTGGCATGTAACCTTGTGACATGTAAAAGTGAAAGTACGTGGTCTGGAACGGGATTATCATCTCCTGTGTTAAATTAGGGAGCGAAACGCGCCGTATTAGTGATGCCTTGCTAGTAACTAATGAGGCCTATGGCCTGTTATAATCTGAGGAAATTGGATAACCTGAATCATTTAGACCATCAATATGGCCATATTAGGTCTGACGAAGCGTGTTCTATTTCTGTTCGGCTATAATTTATTGTTTATGGGGTGGCTTTGTTTTTAGCTTCAACGTGATAAACAGATTTGGATTTTGTTTATTAGAATCCCCGGTGGTTAAGTCAGTAAGACGCTGGCTCGCTAGCCTCGAGATTCCGGGTTCCCTCCCGGTGTTGGCCGAGAAAGTTCATCGGAATTATCCAGCGTGGTTTCCAGCTGTCGTTCGGATGGGACGAAAAACCGAGGTACTGTGTGCATATTGACGTGTACGTAAAACATCCGATGGCTGTTGGAAATCAATGTAATAATAGCGCCGCTGCCCTGGTAAAATTCCCTCATTAGAGCACACGTACACTATGACGTGTGTCCGTCTTCATTAGCCCTGTTGGAGAAGCACAGTAGGACGTTTTTCCCCATTTCATTTAATAAGAAATGGGTATGTGAGTGATTTCCCTTTTCAAGCTGTATAGTATTAGTAAAGAGATATCCCCCACCCCATGTAGAAAAACGAAATCTGCTGCTGGGAGGTCAAGGTTAGGCGACTCGGTCACCGGGCTTGAAGGCCGGGTAGTGGAGCCCAGGCATGCGAATGGAAGGAAACCTATAAATTCGGACAAAACAGGTGACCTCACTCATTATCATGAAACAGCCTACTCCGCGCAGTGTTGCGTTTGATTAGAGGTAATCCAACTACACACTGCTATTATGAGTGGATATTGTTGTTTTAAATTTTGATTTGTCAGTAGTCCGTCTACCAACCAATCACTAGCTGCCAATATTGGACCAAATATGTTTACATAACGTTACGTCATGACTCACGATTTTATTATGCCTAATGAACCCGTGCATAGCAGAATACTGCAGTAAAACTAATTGCGTGACAAACGAGGCTATCAAGTCGAATGAAATGTAAACAATACTATTTGGAAACGAACATACTTTCACCGTTTTTAATACCTTAAATCACTGTCCAAAGTTTTAGGGATGACCCAGATTAAACGAAGGACTGTCATGTTGCTGTACTTAAGTGATAGCTTTCATTGAACGGAAAGAATAGATACACTCCCGCATAAGTTCAAGAAACAGACGCTATTCCAGCAATGGTCAGAGAGGGATTTCTCGGGCCATTGCTTCAGGAATATGATAAAACAGATGTAGGAGCGACACCACGATACTTGAATCAATGGTAGACATCCTGACAATTCCACAAGGCACCGTTAAACCTTTTATAAGAACAAGTGGTATGAAAAAGAACTATATCCCTGAACTTGGATCACAAGTTAACCAGTACATATAAACAACTTACTAGGCACTGAAATAGGCCTACAGTAAATGTATAGAGAGAGTGTAAATACCAAAATTAAAGATATGTTATTTCAAGTACACATAAGTGAAATAAAGAAAATCTCTGTTTCCCCCTCCCCCATCCCGAAATGAGAAGAGGCATCATGTTAAGATAACCTGCATCATACTCGTCACTGCATATACATCAATAGGTCCGCTCGACAGATCACGACAAATTTAGCATATCCCTTAACGCAAAGTGGGATCTGTAATTCTTTTAAATTTGGACAGCAAAATTAATAAACATTGCACAAAAATTATCGATCGAATCCGCATGCTTCCAATTGTTTAACGTCCGCTTCCACCGAGTATGGTATCGCAAACAAGTTACTGTTGCATTTGATATTGGTGTTATATGGCGGGAAGTATGTATTAAGCGTGGAAACAAATTTTAACGGGGGATCGTCGATCAAAGGGAGGTAACTACAGTAATGGACATGGTTTCAGACCTCTAGAACGGGAACAAGGGCCACTGGCAGTCCTTACGCAACGTTCGCGCGTTTTACAACATCTAACCTTTGCTTCAATACACCGCTATTCCCGAACTTTGCGCTTGTTGTTTTTACAAGTGACTAATTAGCATTGTCCAATCAGAGTTCGTGGCTCATAACACACTATAAACAAACAGGGTTTTTTAAATTGAGAAACTCGTGGAAAAACAGCAACCGTGACATTGTTTGATCTTTGAACTTTGCAACTCGATTGTTACATGTAGGCATTTTAGCTAAAAGCACGAGACTTGGTATTCACGATGACCGATGAATCTGATAGGTTCCCAAGCTGGGCTTGTGCCAATCGAACTTAGTGGAGCAATATGCAGGGTATTACGTGAAGGGCTTGATAAGATGTATGTAGTTAAGGCGAGATCAAGCCTTCTATTGAAGATGCTGGCAGTCTAGCCTAGAGTTTAATGATTCGAACATTGCAATTATGTTACTTTATGCCCAAAATGCCTTTGATACCCACGAGGTTGAGAAGGCGCCCCTATCTCCATGCCACATACGCTCACACCAGGGCTCGAAACCACAGCCGCAAGCCAGAGGTGACCGGCCAGCTAGAGGTCGAAGCGCGGCGCTCTAGAACACTAGGCCATCCCAACCCCCCAAAATACCACGTGTTGTTATTAGAACACTGCATATTCATAATGAACTCGATAGAACGCCAGGGCATATTTTGTGGCACATTAAGTGTCCCCTTTCAAACACAGTGTTCTGTGATTCGGGTGTTCTGAATAGGACATACATTATCCAAATGATTAAAAACTACAGGATTCGTCCCGTTAATTGTGCGGAAGTTTAATAAAAGATAACATATTATGGAAAGTAAAATCATTTACTGAAAAGGTCCTTCTCCAGAGAAACATTGCAAGTCATATATAACAACGAAATATACTGATAAAACCAAAAGTACGACACAGATGGTTAATTCCATGTGACGTCGCTGCACAGCGTGTGTAAGAGCCCGTGGAGGACACACTTGCTACTGACATCTGTGTCGTACTTTTGGTTTTGACCCCTCTGACTTTGTACCGTTGATTACAGATTAAACATCCATAAGTGTACAAATGTGTTGTTATTGATGTGTTCCCATTTGAATATTGTTCACGATAAGAAGCAAAATAAATAAAATATGTTTACAGGATCATTTTGTTATACGCAAAAGTAAGTGATGCGTTTTCTATGGAGCTCAGTATATAAATTTATAACAAGCAAACTCACTGTAATGTACATCCACGTGATTTTTCAATAATATTTTTGGGTAATATATTTGTATCTTTGAAATATTATTGAATTGTGCCCCCCAAATTTGACATTTATTTTGATTTAACACATAGAAAACATTCATAGAACGCATAGTTCTATTTAGAACACTCGAGTTATGGATAATAAAATAAAAACCAAGTACGAACAATCCAAACCAATATACAAAATGCTAAGTCCTAAAAACGTTATAGGCAAAATAGTGTAATCAGTAAATGGTCTGTTCATTCGTGTACAAGATACACAACAAACAGTGGTAACAGGTGTCCGGAAGAGTAAGCTTACCCTATCTGTATAGGTATCTCCGCATGGAGTACCAAATGAAGCGAGTACAGATTTGTGATTGGATATAATTTCATCCTTACTAAGAGTAGATCGTTTATACGTAGCAGTGTCGATTGATTTCCCCAAATTAAGTTCTTTCAACAGACAGTCATAATAGTATCGTTTACATATAAAAACAAAGTTATTGGACGCTTTGTCAGCCGGGACAATGACATACTTGTCATGCAAGGCTTTGAGATTTTAAACAATGCTAACATCCTTGAAAATAGACTTAGGCCTTGTGTCAACTGACAGACGTTGCATATGTGTTCTTCGTTTTAGTAAACGACTAATGGACTTAGTCCAATCAGAGAGAGTATCAGAGATAACATCTTCCCTCTTAGCCCATGATCTAACGTAGTCTTCTACGGCATCCGTAATAAGTTTGAAATTTTGATCCCATGAAAATGGTTGCGGTTCCCGGTATTTGGGCCCTTTGGACAAAATTTCACGCAGCTTACTATTCTGGGCCCTGTTTCACGAAATTTTAACTTAAAGTTCCAATAGCATTTTTTTAAAATTTATTAAAATAAAGCCCCAAAATAGATTGAACCTATAAACAGTCCTACCTTGTTAAAGAATAATCCTATTAATCCTATAATTCACTATTGCCAGTTGAGAAATTGGCAAAAATATCATTTTCAACTTCAAATTCAAACGTTTGAAGATGGCCGTCCATGTAGAAGAATGGGAAAACAAGGGAGGTAATTGAGTAACTATTTCCTCAATCAACCAGTGTCACCCTTTTAACCCCCCCCCCAAAAATTTTGTCCATGATCGTATAATAGTGAGTTGACAACCTTTTGAGCAAAAAACATAGAAATAATTATATTTTGACTTTCTTAGAAAAAGTGAAATTGGAACTTTAAGATAAAATCCAATTTTAGTAGATACTTCAATTTTGATTGGCTAAGCACTAAAATCAATCTAATATTATCCAATCAAATTACTAAAATTGGGATCTTATCTTAGTTAAAATTTCGTGAAATAGGCCCCTGGACTATATTCAAATCACCAGTAACCACATGTCCAGCTGTTTGGTAAAGGAAGGACGACGTAGAGCAAGAACAAGGCAATTTAAAAAAAAAACCCAAAACGCCATTGACACGTCCATCTTTTAGAGTGTATTGGTTATGAACATATAAATAATGGCAACTATTGTATTTTCAGGGTCAAGCATTTAATATGTTTGTGATTATAGTAATGTGTAATTCCAGCATCAGTGTTATTTAATGATTATGGCACATAGCATCATCTTATAGACTAACGCGTTTTAATTCATCGTTCAATATACTGTAATATACTAAGCAGCAAAGGAAATGTCAGTTTGGTATGTTACTCTGAATATTTATAGACGCATCGTATAAAACGTGCTAAATGTTTTTATTGTATATTTGTGACTACATCTTCAACTTTACCAGAGCAATAAGGCTAAGGCTCCTTCCCAAACACAGCATTGATCCCAGGAAATTTTCTCAAAAACGTAACCTGATATCTGAAATCGTAATGTGTTCTCCGTGATTTTCACGTATCTCATGCTGTACGTTCACCGGGGCCAGCCCTATAAAATGCACCTCCATACCTGGCACACACTGTTCAAGCCGTTGTCAATCTCTTCCAGGTCAATGTTTGGATCATCTACAGGCTTCAGCAACGCTCTCGGACCAACAGCACCACAATTGATTGCCCACGAACTGGTAGACCAAGGGTTACCACAAGGCGGCGACAAGGCCGCCATGTTGTGCAGAATCCCTTCTCACAGACATCCATTGCCAAAGACCTTACCGTGGACCGATCCTCACCCTCACCACCGACGTCTACCGTTTGCCCAACAACACCAGAACTGGTGGCACAGGCAATAGAGAACTGTTCTGTTTACAGATGAGAGTCGGTATTACGAATCAATTGCAGATGACAGGACCAGAATATGGCGTCGCCGTGGTCAACCCTGTTCTGACCAGTGTTTCATGGAGCGAGACTCATGGGGTGGTCAAAGCATAATGATTTGGGGTGCAATCGGTCTGAACCAGAGAGTGGGTCATTCGGTGTTCCAAAATGTTGGTCCATCGATCAAGCTCCAAGTCCCGAAACAACGTTTTCTAGCATGGCGAGAGTATGGTTTCATGTACCAATGGCGTTCATCAATCGTATTCATGTACAGACGCTACACTGCTGTTTGGAATTATGATGAATTAATCACTAATGTGTCAAAATACTGTTCACAAAAAATTGCTTTGATCCATTCAGTAAGTCGTTTTTTAGAATGATTTAAAGAAAGTGTCTCTGTGATTTTGGACTTTCTCAGAATTATTATTTGAACAAACTTAATTCACATTGCAAACATTATGAACTAAACTAAAACAAAAACTAAAGCAAACTGATGATAAATTAATAAAACAAAGTTGCAACCACAGCTGTTTCGCCAAGGAAGCACTAGGTTAGAAATGAATTGAAATGGAGTTTAAGGTCCTACTCGTCCGTACAGCCAGGCTAATGTACTGTTTGCAGTGTGCTGTGAAGGACAATTTTGCCTGGACAGTATCGCTACGGGAGTTTTATTTAGCTGCTGTTCCTAGTAAGGTCCTTTGCCCTGCACCTGTCGGTCCAACCCGCGACCTTCTGGGGTGTTATCCGAGAACGCTTGTCAGGATTCCAGTCAAGTCTACTGATGTCAATTATCAAATGGCGCCTTGTATTGTATTGTTTATGCGTATGCAAATAGGTATTACATTACATAGTTTATATATATTTAGATGGCGGACAGGGTAATAAATATTGTTCTTGCGTATGTATATATATATATATATATATATATATATATATTAGAATGTAAGTCAACAATAACTATAATATACAAACAGTTTTCTTATTAAATTAAATTAATGCACTTTACAAAAGTGTTATTATAAAGAAGGTTATAAACTTTTCAAAACAGTTATTATAGGCAAGGGTTGTTATATACTTGATACTAGCGTGTTTCTTTTTTCATAGCCAAGTATAAATAGTGGTTTCCAAAATGTGTGATTACGCTGTATTCTGCCTGGCTGACATTTGAACGAGTGCACGATGTACAGAAATCGGTTAATCGATTTGTGAAATGCGCTATATGGAGTAGTTCCCCTTTGATAAACCTTTACCTCCTCCCGAAGGAATCTTTTCACGTGTAAACAATATTTTTATTGCCTCAAATACAATTAGAATATTATTTATGTACAGCAAAAGATAGATGTACTTAGCTTCTAGATAGTACAAGATAGATGTATATTTAGCTTGATTTTACTTTACGCATAGGGTATGATATCTCTGGCACAAGTTCACCATACATACATACTTTATTTGCGTTTCTCAAATTCCTAGGCAACGAAGTCATTAGTTAAGGATTTATTTACGGGTGCTGTTGAACACTCGCTGGTAAGACCGTTTTTGCAGACTTGACTTTTTCTATGTTGTAATGTACTCTATTGCACTGATATTAATTACGAGATGACTGCTGATTTGACATTAACAATTCTTAATCAAATAGTGCTCAAATATGGAATGTTTATTTTATAACTATTTAATGCTATTTTCAATTGATATACACTCCAGGTAGATGAACATAAAAGTGAACTTTCCATCGTAGTGTACAACAAAATGAGAAGTTATCATAGGGCCTATCCATGAATTTAATAAACTATACTAAAACAGCGCAAATAACATCACACTGACGGTATGCCCCAAAGCAGCTGTCTTGCCAGCAATAATTGTTCCGCCCGCAATCGTCCTAGACCCGTTTTGTGTATTAAAATGCAACACCAGCGTTTGATTTTACAGCTCAAACTTTTAATCTAATTTGTACATTTTGTTCCTTGTAACCTTAGCGATTACATATCGGTGTATGTTCATATATATGAAATAGCAGACACCTTCAAGCATTTGATTATAGTGCTCTAGTTGTTTATTAAAGGCTGTGTTTAACGCCGTGATCCCGACTACAAATATGCAGGGTTAATGGCAGTTTGCAGAATAGGCGGAACACCACCACTCTTCGAGCAAATTATCCCTTCCGTCGCACTGCAGATAAAAAAAGGTGTTGATCTGAACATGCCATAATCAGTTCTGTTTCAACGAAACTCCTTTCCACAAATTAATTCCACCTCCGTTTGTTTTTATAGCAACTAACTCCGGTTACCGAACCTGTAATTAGTTTATAAGCAAGTGCAAAATATGATATATTATGCTGTATCCCAATTAGATTCTGCAATCCAGTGGAGTCTGCGATACACTCACTGTTATATTCATCACGTGTTGCTATCTTTAATAAAATTTAAATTTGTCCAGTGTTTGGAATCAGGGGGTGTCGGATTCTGTGTTCTGTAACTTAACAATTCCTCCATACAAGAATAGGCTATGGGATCTTTAAGTAAATCGAATTTGTTTGTTCCAAAATGATGCTTTCGTTTCAGTAAAGGCAAATCACCGTAGCTGAAAACACAGATACCTCTGACATATTCTCCATAGCATCGATCATATGACTGGCGCCAGTTAATATGGCGTGTGACGTACAACTTACTGTCGGGGTGACCTGAAATTAAAATAAAAACAGAAAATCAAAAGATGTAGTTTAAAAAGACATGTTATTATAAAGACTGCAATCTCCCCAGACTAGTGGTTCTCAGCCAGTGTGCTGCAAGATTTTCCCAACTGTGCCGCGAAATTTGGGGTTGTGGGTGGGGGGGGGGGTCCCCCAAGAAAATTATCCGTCATTTCCTTGCATCTATAGCCATTCCAAGAGCTATTTGGCTGATATTTCCGTCTAAGTAAACGTTTGGAACGGACATATTTGGGTCTGAGAAAAGGCACTTTCAGCAGTAAAAAAGGGCACTGTTGAAAATTAGCGGGGGTGGGGGGCATTGAATCTGCCTCTGGTTTACATCTTATACATGATTGATGGGTTTTAACTAAATTAACACCGAGTCCTTCAACACACATATTCGAAAGTGTGGAATTTAAAGACCTGCACAAATATTTAACCTCCATTTTACAAGTCCTACAGACATTTAATTGCGTGCATTTTCGACAATAGACCATTGTACTCTTTTTTTTAATAAACAAATTACATATATGGTGGCCCTTGGTTGACATACATATTTTTTTATCGTCATTTCATCTAAAAAAATAATTATTTAAAATCATATAAAATATACTTTTTTTATTTTATGTAAAAAATATTTTAGGTTTTTTTTTGAAACAAAAATGTATCAAAAATATAAAATGTTTTATTTTTTTTAAAATCTAAAACAAATTAAAATATAAAATAAAATACAAAATTTTCACGTGGATAGTACTGCCAAATCAGAGTTATCTCCCTTAATGTGAGATTCTATAGTAAATAGAGATAAAGAGAAATGGGGTTTAACGTACACTCGACACAAACTAGGTCATTTCGGGACATATGGTTCAAATTTACATTTACGCGTAGGGATCTTTAGCAGTGGGAGGAAACTGGAGGACCCGGAGAAAACCCACGAGGTTGGAAAGGCGACCAACTCCTTGTCACGTACAACCGAGAAATCGAAACCACGCCAGTTTACTTAATGACAGACCTCATGATGCAGCGCGCACGCTAACCATTCGGCCATCCACCCAAACAATAGCAAATAAAAAATATTCGGAAGTTTCAAACATGTTCGTTTCATAGTCAATAATTATAGAGCTCGAATGCATCCATTTGCTCCAGCGTGGTTTCCCTTTGTCAGTGATGCAGAACGGAGGGTCTGACACGGATAGTTGCCTAATCGTTCGGAAGGGACGAAACACCGAGGTCCCGTGTACACATTGGAGTGCACGTAAAAGATCCCCTGGCAATTGGAATTCGATATAAGAGTAGGCCGTTGTGCCGCTGCCCGGGCAAAATTTCCCTCATAGCACACTGTATGGCGTATGCCCGTCTTCCATTAGCCCAGGTTAGGTGCCACGACCACCCACGCAATACGTAACACTGGGGGTAACTTAAAGGTTCGATAGCATAAATAGCTATTATACCATTCTATTGTTGTTGTTTTTTTTAAAAAAAAATGTAATTGGATTTTTGTAGAAATAATTAAATTCATTTATTAAAGGTGGCATACGCTGAAGTTGAATTCAAAAATCAAGAGGACGCACTTTTTGGACGCATATATAACGTACTTCTAACGCGCTGAACGAATATATAACCTATGTTTAACGTATGAGTTACTTATTATCCAACGTAAACATAACTTATACAAGTATATGACAGCGTGTGCCCAACGAATTTTTAGCGTTCTTGACTTATGAAGAACTGATGTACAACGTTAGTTTACCTTAGGCCTAACTTATCCATAACGTGTTGGGACTTATTTTGACGACCACGTGAGGGCAAATATATACGCTGGGGCTCGCTAGACCAACAAGACATTAAAGGGCTGTCACACATTGACGTATAGCATCAGCGTATGCCGACGTATGAGAAATTTAGCCAGCACGCTGGTGTACGTCGAATACGTTATGTGTACGTTTTTAACAAGTTACGAGCATGCTGAAAAACGATGGTATAAGTTGCTGTACGCTGAACGCGGCCCAAAATTTTGTGCATGCATAAAATTTTCAGCGGATGCCGACGTATTGCTTACACGTTAGGCGTATGTTACAGGTGCGCGACGGGTAAGATATGCACGCGTTCAGGCACGTTTCATGCAAGTTACTCATAAGTTACTTCTGACGTCCTGAAGCGTGTGTAGAGATGCGCATGTGCAGAAGTCTACAATCATGGCGGACCCTCCACTTTTATATCTGGCGTCACGTGGTCGTCGAATTATGCCCCAACACGTTCTGCACGAGTTCCGCGTAAGTCAAGAACGCTAAACATTCGCTGGGCACACGCTTTCATGTGCTTGTATAAGTTATGTTTACGTTGGAGTTATACGTTATGAATAAGTTACTCATACGTTAAACATAGGTTATATATTCGTTCAGCGTGCTAGAAGAACGTTATATATGCGTCCAAAACGAGCGTCCTCTTGATTTTTTAATTCAGCTTCAGCGTATGCCAGCTTGTTGGATAAGTTCCAAGGGTATAGGTTAGAAATAGGTTACGCGTACGCTGCTCAATTGCCCTGCTGGTAGCCAACGTATGTCAACTTATAAGTAACTTACATGTAACGTGCGTGTATACCTTACCCGTCGCGTACTTCTAACTTACGCCTAACGTGTAAGCAATACGTCGGAATACGCTTAAAATTTTGTGCATGCAACTTATACCATCGTATTTCAGCATACTCGTAACTTGTTAAAAACGTACACCAGCGTGTTTGCTAAATTTCCCATACTTCGGCATACGCTGATGCTATACGTCAATGTGTGACAGGCCCATTATTAAAGGACAATATTGGTGTCAGTCATTATCACATATTATGTAATAGAACTGGTATAAACACATTCTAGATATAATTTTAACACAGAGATCATTGGTACATTAGATGTGTAATTTAGGTTTCATGAATCGGAAGTGACGAATCCAAAAGGAAAACACGAGTTATCCCTCTATATAACTGACTGAAGTGACACGTGATAACAGATACACGGCCGAATTTCTGCTCACAAATAGAACACGATAAAAATAGAAATAGTCCGTACATTCCCTTGTTTTTAGTCCTTCTATATCTTATAAAAACATGAGATAATGACTGACACAAATATTGTCCTTTAAAATACTCAGTGGGAGAAGATTATAATTTATTGTGTAACATTGTGATTATAATTCAGACAATGAATCCCATCCTACGCCACAAACAAACCATAGCAAAAAATACCCCTATACGAAGTCTAGCGCACCCAGATATTTAAATTGCGTTAGTGCGTTTCTCTTGTAAGAGAAACTATAGCTGTTCGGGATTAACATATTATTGTACAATTCATATAGTTTATCCCAACTACAGTGTAAACGTGGTTTAGGGACTCTGTCTGAACTACAGGGTACATCGTGGTTTAGAGACTCTGTCTGAACTACAGGGTAAACATGGTTTAGAGACTATGTCTGAACTACAGGGTACATTACGGTTTAGAAACTCTATCTGAACTGTAGGGTACAGTATGGTTTAGAGACTATCAGAACTATACAGTACATCATGGTTTAGAGACTCTATCTGAACTACAGGGTACATCATGGTTTAGAGACTCGATCTGAACTACAGGGTACATCATGGTTTAGAGACTCGATCTGAACTACAGTGTAAACATGGTTTAGAGACTCTATCTGAACTACTAGGTACATTATGGTTTATAGACTCCATCTGAACTACAGTGTAAACATGGTTTAGAGACTCTATCTGAACTACAGTGTACATCGTGGTTTAGAGATTCGATCTGAACTACAAGGTACATTATGGTTTACAGACTCTGTCTGAACTACGGGTTCAGCAGCTGAACGACTAGCCACTACTTCTTGCCATACCCTTGCCCCACAACTGGCAAGGAGAAACCGCATTGGAGCTATTACATTTGTGCACCAAGTGGGCTAATGAGACATTCCCACTGTCATAGACTCTTTTACGTACATCCCCAAAGTGTACTACCACAAGGAGCATCGCGTTGTCGTATCGCCCTAACAACCGGCGACTGTTTCTTTCCAGACCCTGGGTTCTCAACCACTGACATGGAGAAGTCCCACCGAGAGCTAACGAAGGGCAACTGTCAAGTTGTTCGAAAAACCGAGTTCCCGTGTACGTTAATGACATGCACCAATAAAATACCTACACTTATTATTTTAGCGTTTTCCGAGATTCTATCCGGATTATCGCCCTTATTTTTGAAATTGTTTGACGTTCTAACATCTGACGTCAACTGGCAGACTATCGCCATTGAAGAGACGACCATTGTCACGATCGGTCGCATTATTTCTGTTACCTCTTTTTTTTTCAAATCATTTTTAGTGAAGCCTGTACCATAACAGGCCCGGGACTGTACAGCGCAGTGGACGCTTACGGCTGGCCCCCGGATCCATTCACTTGATTTGATATTTTCCGCAGGTTAATCTTATAGGTTTTTTCTTTCGTGTAGTGCGGTCCTCCTGCACTTACTATTGAGAGTAGACTGTAGTGCCGCTGTTCGGGCAAAATTACTCTCATAGCACATTGTTTGGCGTATGCCCGTCTTCATTAGCCCAGTTCGGAATAGAACATTTTATTCCATTTAAAGATTCCTTGGGCGTTACGTCAACTGTCTGTGGTAGTTGAATTCATTCGAGGTCTATAACTATTGACCATGAAACAAAAATATATAAAACTTCCGAATAATATTTACTGTTCATTTTTACTTTGTGTGTAGTTTCTAAAGTATGTTTACTTATTTTGAATATTTCAATAGAAAATGAAAGTAAATTTTTAATTTAATGTTTACTTATATGCTGTTGCATATTTTGATAGAAAAACACAAACGTAAATATTTGATTTGCAATGATTTGTGTTAAAAGAAATTGAAACATATTCCCTCTATGGCGGGAGAACCCTGATTTGTCAGTCCTGGAATTTTATATTTCATTTTATGTAGATTTGAAAAATAAAACCTTTTTAATTTTTGATATATTTTTATGTCAAATCAAAATCTTTTTTTAGAACTTGTTTTGTGGGTTTTAAGAATTTATAATATTTTTCGGATGAAATATGTTAAAGAAAAAATGAATTAATAAAAATTATGCGTGAGTGTATAATATCGTCACCCCTGTCCATCCGTTCACTTTTTGTTTGTGGACCCTTTAGAGGTCACAATTTTTATCCGATTTTCAAAACTGTTTACATATCATCAATTACACCATAATGCCAATAGCTTTCGAATTTTATTTATAATAAAAAGAAAAGTGATAAATGGAATAATAATGAGTAAGAAACGGAACAAAATATTATTTTATTTATCTGTTGTTTATATCGCAACCCCCGCCCATTGACTTTATGTTTTTTCAGCGTTATCGGGAACATTATTATCATTAAATATCAAAACTGAAAAAAAATAATTTATTAATTTTACACGACAAAGAAATCAAGATGTTATAATTAATGATGTATTAAAATGTTACTGTTTTCCACGTTTCAAAAAGACTTTAAAGTTAAAATCTTAAATTAAAAATGTCTAGAAAAATACAATGGATTACCAATATTAAACTTAGGCTGTCTGTTTACAATTTGCCCCGCTTGACAACAGACACTAAGCTAGTTGACCGACATTTTAAGTCCTAAATCGACTGAGTATGCTTCGAGAATTTTGAGGAGTATTGATGGGAGATTAGATAACGAGTTGGCAGTTCTCAATGGTTAAAAACTAAAAATGTAAAGGCCTTTTCCTGTCTAATTAAGCAAGTGAAAGTTCCGCCTAGCCTCGATGATCATAACTAAAGTCGGTACGGTAAGAAGCATAGTCTCGATTATCCAATTTTATAATTAATTCGAGATGGAATGTTATGCAGAAAATCGGATCATAATCCACTAAAGATCGCAGGGTCTGGATAAGATGACTAATCTTTAATCAATACTTTAGATAACACTTCGGGCATTAAGAAAGTTCTTGCAATGGGCAGATTGAGCTCATGCATAATGTATGTTTAATGGAATTGAATAGGTTTAGTTAGTCTTAACGGGATAGACACACATTACAAAACAATATTCTGTTTTTTGTATACGACGGCCATTCAGGACAGATGAAGTAGATGGTCTCGGTGTACAGACTGTGAATTACCAACAAACGAAAGGTAAATAATAAATCTAAAAGAGGTAGAACAGAAACATGTGAGTATTGATATAAGTGAAAAAAATAACTCTCCAATTTGTTAGAATGTAGTGGAGACCCTCCTTAATATCAACAAGCACGACCGACCGTCATATAGTCTGTCGCTTTGTTTCGCATCTATACTCCTGACATAATCAAATATTGGATAGTATCATAATATTAATATTTAATTCAACTTAAAGGAGCCCAACCTTCAATGATTCAATATTTTGTATAATATTCGAAATTAAAAATAAAAATTAGAATTCAATATTGGTCTGTTCAATGTTGTTATTTCTCCTTGAAATATGGACTCCTAATATCCAATATTTAAGACACAATGGACATTTTATAATCAGTATACGAGTCGTGTACTATACTGTTTTGGTCGCCATTTGTAATGAACAAAGAAAACATACTACAAGATAACGCAGAAGTATTTAGTAATGACGGATTTACAAAAGACAACGCGTAGAATGGACTATAAATCTATAAACGACTGTCGTTTAATTTGCCCAGTTTGTTTATTTCACCAAACAAAATATGAGAAAAGTCGTATTGCATTATTATGTGATTTTAAACCAATCCTCTATTTTAAGAATAGACCGACACGCCATTTAAAACCACACTATATTAATATAAGAGACTCGGGGCTTTGTTGTATTAACGACAATTCGTGGGATTAAATAACCTCATTTGACGCATCATTGGCTTCGCGTTTTTTGAATGTAGCTTGTTCAGTAAGCAGATATAATTTACGACATGATATTTACGACATTGTCATTACAGTCAATTTCAATCTGATTAAAGTACCGGTCTATATTTCGTTTCTTTTTTTTGTACTTTCGATGGTCTAAATTAAATGAAGACCTGACCGGTTGTTGCGATTCGTCACGTCAGAGGCAATACGAGCGGCTTTTGGCCCTATGACGTTGATTAACAAATCAGCATTGATGGTTACCCAAAGTTCCGTGCAAAACACACCCAAAGCTCGCCCTAACAGACCGATTCATTGGCTAATCCCTCGCATCATCCAGAAGACCTCAATGATAACAATTCTTCCAGTTTCTAGTGTAGTAAAGACAAGTAAAACGTAATTTTGAACGAAATAGGATCCGTGTTTTCATCAGATTAAGTCATTTGTAAAATGAAATGAAAGGGACTTTTACGTACTACTGTTAAGCACTGGCTGGGCTGATGAAGATGGACATACTCCATACAGTGTGCTATAAGGAACACTACAGCCTACTCTTTGCGTTTTTCGTTTCACTCGAACGACTATACGTTCCCTGAAGTATAGCTTTTACACATTACAAAATCAACAGGTATTTCGGTTGTTGGCGTCCCTCGATGACCATTCCTGGAAACCATTTTTTTTACACTTGGTGCTCTGATGTTTAATAACTTATTACTAATCATATAGTTCATTTGCACTTTAAAAAGGTGAAATCAAATGAATGATGAAACGAAACAAAGAGAAGAGTCAATCTTTCTCGGTATTATTAACTGTAAGAAGAATTGTGGTTCAGTGGGCAACGTTGATTTTGTTTAGCAAACTCCGATGCGATACCGCTTCTCATATTTCCAGCACGAAATTGCTATCTTAATATCGCTCAGTACCATGTACGTTTGTGGAATGAAATGGGGTTCAACATCCTACTTTTCTGCTCCGACTGGGCTAATGAAGATGGGCATACACCATACAGTGTGCTATTGGGGAAATTTTGTATGGCCTACTCTTTTATCGAATTCTAACTGCAAAGAGATCTTTCAGGCGCACGCCCATTTGCATACGGCACCTCCGGTTTTTGTTCCATCCGAACGAGTATACGCTGTCCCTTACCAGGCCTCTGTCCTACACCATGCAGTGAACCACACCTGAAAATCCCGATGAAATTTCTCGGTCAACGCAGGGATCGAATACGGGAGCCCCCGGTTTATCAGGCAACGTCTTACGCATCGAGCCAGCATGGTTTCCTACTATGTACGTAGATGAACTCGGTTATTTCCATACCTATACAGCTTTTAAAATACGAGATATTCTAGTCATAAATAAACGGGTATGATTTCAATGACGATTGACACGGTTTATTGTTGATTAAGTGGAGCACGCAGTGAACAGTCGTATAAAAAGTGGGGAAAACAGAAGACTGAAATTTGGCTAATCATTCTTTTAACGCTTGAGAATAGCCTCCACCCTCCATCTCAGATCTCTTCCTATTGAGTTAGAAATAAAATTAGTTAAAGGTATAAAAAAAATAATAACAGCCAATATCTTTATAAATCCGACAGTTATGAACGCAAATGCGTTTTGCTGGTCTAGAGCCCCATTCCCCCGATAAAAACAAAACAGAAAACAATTAAAACGCACAGGAAATCCATCCTTTGGAATGTTTTCTATCCCTGTCTGAAAGGTTTTGGATCGGCGATTGCTAATTGACTCCAGAACATTTACATTATAAACCTTAGGACGTCTCGTTTGCCATTTTATACACCCGCAATCGTCATGAAACTTTACAGACTTATTCCTTATATCTTAAAGGAGTTAAATCTCTAACATTTGGGACCTATAACGTAACACAAGTGGGTCGCAACGCATATAATAGTGTAATATCAATGTTTATAAACTGATTTACATTCAATGGTTTCCGTTTTTACTCTAATTTCAAATCAGTATCAGTCTCAACC
The DNA here is from genome assembly GCA_948474765.1 of Patella depressa. NCBI lineage: Eukaryota > Metazoa > Mollusca > Gastropoda > Patellidae > Patella > Patella depressa. Next base: position 11,855,455 of record OX419720.1, read on the forward strand.
GGATGCAAATTTCTAGCGTCTGGTTATTCCAGTCTATTTACGCCGTTTGATTTGGTGCAATGTTTTTGGTCTCGTTTCTCGAATCTCTTGCTAGAACTTGGGCTGAAACGCATTATGGTACACGATTCGTGTACCAATGGTAATGTTTATTTTCTCTTAATATTGGATATCAGACGCTCATCTTTTTTTGTTAAGATCACAGCATCAATATTGATTTAAATTGACAAATAATTTGTGATTTCAATGTTGAAGGTTTTGGATGATACAGACCGCATTTCTTAACGTATCATACTTATTCCTTAAACCCTACGAAATATCCCTAGGGGTAGAACCACGCTCATTTTCTTTTTGTGTGTCTGTGTATCGCCAACAGGCCGCAATTCTTAATCGACCGTCTTGAAAACTGTATCATTTTTGGTGCATGCCCGATCCCCAGGAACAGAGCCACACCCCTTTTGAAACTCTGTGTACCTATTCCTTATACTCTTTAGGCTGATCCCTATTGTTTTGGGCGGCGAGTGTCTCTCAGATTAATAGGCGAAATTCTGTATAAACTTGCAATATTGCTATTGTTTAGTTAGATGTCCGCTTTAACTGTCATAATATTACATGTTCCCATGATTTTAAATGACACTTGAGGCGTGTCCCGAACAGTTGAAAAAATCAATATGTAATTATTATTTTTAAGAATGCTACATATCTCTTCGCCCAGTTGACCATTGTTCAGAAATAATAGATATGCAATTTTTGTACAGTTACGTGTCAATTATTTAAAAACGTAATAAAATGAAATGAAATGGCGTTTAACGTCCTACTGTTTTGCTCCTAACCTGGGCATACGCCATGCAGTGTGCTATGAGGAAAATTTTGACCGGGCAGATGTGCTACGGTATACTCTTATATCGAATTCCAACTGCCAAGGGATTTTTTACGTGCACGCCAATGTGTACACGGGGGACCACCCGAACGACGAGGCAGCCATCCTACATCACTGACAAGGGTGAAACCACGCCGGAAAATTTGGATAAACTTTCTAGGTCAATGCAGGGATCGAACACCCGACCTCCAGGTTAGCGAGCCAGCTTCTTACCCACTTTGCCACGTGACCCTCCCTCCCCAAATAATTATAGAATAAATTTATTTTGATCGTTCTGCAAAACTGTCTTTCGTTTCTTGCTTCTCTTTGCTTGAAATGTTGCAAGAAATTGCCCTTTTTTATACGTCCACATGAAAATCGCATATGTGCTCTACAGGTCAAAATTCTTATCCCATTTTGACGAAACCTGAAATATTGGCTGATCACCAAAAGATCTCGACTGCTTTCGATATTGGTGTGTATCGGTTCGGAACTTCATGAATTATGGCCCCTGATTGTACGAAAAATCAGATTTTGAGCTTGTGGGCTCTCTAAAGATCACCATTTTGAATCGATTTTGATGAAACTGGATGTTCCTTTTGATCTAAATTATGTTCGCTGGTTGTACGAAAAAACGCTCTCTTTTTTTAGCTTGTGGTGCCTATGGAGGCCACAATTATTATCCGATTAAACAAACCCTTTAAATGTATCACCGTTGCACCATAATGAAGGTTGAGGTAGAGCTTCGTAAAAATCGGACCAAAACTATCGGACAAACTGGCCGCCGCTTGTACGCAAATAGGTTGTGGACCCTGTTTAACGTCCACTCGACACAAACTTTGTCATATCGGAACTAACATATATTAAGGTTTAATATTATTTCAATAATTCGTTTGCGCGTAGGGGTCTTTACCAGTGGGAGGAAACCGGAGGACCCGAGAAAACACACGAGGTTGAACAGGCAATTACTCCTTATCACGTACAACCGGAGATTCGAAACCAAGCTAGTTGACTCAATGACAGTCTTTTATGATACGTGCGAACCATTAGCCATCCACCCCCACCCCCAAATTTTAACAAAGCCGTGTAATATCGACACTGGCAAGTATATGAAGCATACATAATATACTTTATTATATAAACGTGAAAAGTATATTGGCATTCACCAAGCTTGAAAGAACTAGCATAGCCTCGTTCTTTATTTTACATTATCGACTAGTGTTGATATTTTTTGATCTGAAAAAAGACTGGAAGGTGATTCTCTATTTATCATCACTTAATTTATACAATAAAATCACAAAAAATAGCCACAGGAAGATGCATATGAATACTACACCGTTGTTTACATATCTGGGAAATCTAGATCTATCAAACTGATAAAAATTAAGATAATTTTATATTACTTCCTATTAGCGCAATTGTCTATTTTTTAAAAGATGTATTCATATAACGAGATAGAAATGGGCTAACATGTAGTTCAACTTTATTTCAATCTTTCGCTTTAGCAGTGGGGGGGAAACCAGAGGACATGCGACCCTACTCCTTGTCAGTTACAATCGGGGAATCGAAACCCCACAAGTTGAATCAATGACAGATCATTCGGCCATCTGACCCCCGTATTCATATAAAGGTTATAGCATCATTATTCATGTTATTTTAAAACCAAACTATGATCTATTTGACCAAATTAACACAATACTTAACACTATAACCACAATACTATTTATTCATTAACAAATCCTTTGCAGACAGGGGATGGGGGTGAGGTCGGATGGTCTTAGTGGTCTAGAGTGCCGCGCTTCGACTTCTAGCTGGCCGGTCATCTCTGGCTTGCGGCTGTGGTTTCGAGCCCTGGTGTGAGCGTATGCGGCATGGAGATAGGGGCGCCTTCTTAACCTCGTGGGTTTCCTCCCACTGCTAAAGACCCCTACGCGCAAGAGAATTATTGAAATAAAATTAAAACCATAAGTTAGTCCCGAAATAACTTAATTTGTGTTGAGTAGCTGACGTTAAACCCCATTTTTCTCGCTCTCGTCTTTGCAGACATCCTTTCAGTGGTTTTTTTTTCGTTCAATATAAGTCATTTATATACAATCGTATGACATAATTATATGATTTTTTTTAACCCATATTCGTCTATTTTGGGGTAACAAAGAAAGGAGCGACACTCCCTTTAAATTGAGAGAATCAGGGCTTTGTTGTATCTAACTGTAATATCGTGGGATTTAATAACCCAGTTTCACGCATCATTGGTTTCATGTGTTTTTTCAAATGTAGCTAGAAAATGAAATAAAAGGGCCTTTAATGTATAACTGTTCATCACTGACTGGGATTATGGCTATGGGCATGCGCCATAAAGTGTGCTATGATATAACGGTTGCCCGGACAGCGACAATACGACCTACTCTTTAACGCTATTCGTCCCACCAGCGCGAATATACGTTCTTTCAAGAATAAGATGTATTGCAGACGTATATCATTGATTTAAAACATAACAAAATCAACATGCATTGCGGTTGTTGGCGTCCCTCGACAGTTGATGTTAAAAAAGAAACTTGATGCTCAGACATTTTATAAGTTGCTAATAATCAAATATTTCATTTACACTTAAAAAAAGAAATTCCTTTTTAAATTCAACGCTTAACTTCCGCTTCTAAAATGAAATGAAATGAAATGGGGTTTAACGTCCTACTCTTCTGCACCTAACCTGGGCTAATGGAGATAGAGAGAGAGAGAGAGAGTGAGAGAGATAAAGAGAGATGGGGTTTAACGTTCACTATACACAAAATAGGTCATTTCGGGACTAACATATGGTTTAATTTTATTTCATTAATTCGCTTGCGCGTAGGGGTAATTTAGGGGTATCCGGAAAAAAACAACGAGGTTGGGGCCTACTCCTTGCCACGTACAACCGGAGAATTGAAACCAGGACAGTTGACTTAATGGCATGCCGTATGATACAGCGCGCTCACGCTAACCATTCGACCATCTAACCCGCCAGGGCTAATAGAAGACGGGCATACGCTATACAGTGTGCTATGAGGGAAATTTTGCCCGGGCAGCGGCACTATGGCCTACTTTCATATCGAATTCCAACTGCCACGGGGACTCGGTTTATCGTCCCATCCGAACCACTAGCCAGCTGTCCTTGTCAGGGCCTCCATTCTGCATCACTGACAAGGGGAAACCACGCCGGAGACATTCATTACCAGCCCTATCCGTCCAGCAGTACTATCACAACAAGGGGAAACCACGCCGGAAAATCGAGATGAACTTTCTCGGCCAATGAAGGAATCAAACACCCGACCTCCAGACTAGCGAGCCAGCGCCTTAACCACTTAGCCACCGTGATTTCCCTCCCGCTTCCAACTAGGAGACTTGCAAGAATAGTCAGCCGTAAATGAGAGGCTTACCTACACTGAAAACAATCTTGTGCTGGTTCTCAATAGAGGGACGACTTGTGTTAAAACTATTCCACACAAACTTGTATTGTTGTACAGTGCATTAACACAAACTTAATGTAGATTTGTAATGTAGTTTCATACAATAACACAAGTAATGTGTAGCGTCAACAATGTTTTTTTCTGAATTAGGGTTCCACAGGTTTAAGAATCAGTGGGATTGTGACTAGGAAGAGCCATTTCTATTCATTTGTGGGGTGGGTAGCGGTGGTGGTGGTTCGGAAGTGCCGGGGGTGGGGTGCGGCTCGAGGCATAAGTAACATAAATCAAAATGGCAAAAATCAATTTGGTCATATAGATCATAGTTTGGTCAAAACTGCGAAAAATATTAGTGATTGAGACAGAAATGGGGTTTAACGTGCACACACACGTGAAGCAGCATATAGGATTCTAATCCAATCGATATCGAAGGCGAGCGTTGACATCGAGAGTTCATTATGGTGTTGATAAGTTAATTAATGTCTAATTAATAATTAAGATAAGATTTCTGGTCTAAAGAAAGACCTGTAATAGGCAGATTATGGTGTTGATAAGTTAATTAATGTCTAATTAATAATTAAGATAAGATTTCGGGTCTAAAGAAAGACCTGTAATAGGCAGATTTAGCTTTTGCATAATGTATGTTTCGAGGACAATATTGGTCATTATCACATATGTGATAGAATTTGTTAAACACAGATCCTATTTCATTTCGTTTTTTATTGTCCAAAATTTCGTTTAACTTGTCTTTACTGTTATATTACCGCCGTTTTCGTTGGCAGATGTATAACCTTATTAAGCTCAAGATCTTAATTTTGGCGTGCACGTAAAAGATCCCATGGAAGATAGAATTCGATATAGGAGTAGGCCATAGTGCCACTGCCCGGGCAAAATGTCCCTCTTAGCACAATGTATGGCGCATGTAGGTCTTCATTAACCCAGTCAGGAGCAGAACAATAGGATGTTAAACCCCGTTCTATTTCATTTCATTCCAAAGGCTAAAGTCATACTTAATCAGGGCCGTTGCCGATGATGTACGAAGGCAATCTGGCCCCGAGTTCACAAAGCATTCTAAGACTTAAGTTAAGAATTTACTCAAAATAGTTCACCTTATTTTATATAAAATGTAGTCGTTTGTAAAACTTTTGTCGTTTTAATGTATGAAATACACCAATAAGAAACTATGCAGGCCCCAAGTTCACAAAGCATTCTCAGACTTAAGTTGGGAATTTACTCATCTTTCAATCACTATTTATAAGAAATACATTTGATCCAGGAACACAAAACTTTGAACATAGTTTCCTATTGATATATTTGATACATTAAGACAATAAAAGTATTATCAAGGGCTATATTTTAGTTAAAATAAGACAAATAATTTTGAGTAAATTCCCATGGCAACTTAAGTCTGAGAATGCTTTGTGAACTCGGGCCCTGGTCTTTAAGGAGATAGCTTACCTTTGTATCCACCAGGAGTATTTAAGAAGGTGTTATGATACAGATCATTGAGACTGGCCCAGTAATGTTCATCGGGACTGTAGGTATCCCCACACCATTTTAAAAATCGTCTGGCTATTTTATTATTCGTAGAAAACTCCACGAATTCTCGACTGAATATATTATACGCTTGTCCTTTTACAACTGTCAGATTATATGGTGGTGGTGCAAGAAATCCTTGTCCTCTCTGTATGTGGTTATTAACAATGGTATATTTATAGAGGTACCGATGTTTCACTCGATTTGCGAAAACTTCGTGGATGTCATTAGCACCATGAAATAACTTCAATGTTTGGACCATCTCAATATTAGACTTCAACGGCATCTCGGAAGCCGCGAAATTCAGCAAATAGCGCCATTTTTCTTTTCGTTGTAGCAGATCAGACATGCAGTTTATATCCGCTTGAAGTCTCCTAATTGAGGCATATACTATTGTTTCTAATTTTGACGCCACGAACACATTTGAAAAACATTTTGTGATCGATCTCACGGCATTTTTAAAATATTCACTTGATTTGTCATCCACGTGTATGCAGTAGACATTTTGTGGTGTGTACAGTAGACGAATCATTCGTTCAAGCTGCTCGATATTATCGTAAGTCAAGATTGAAAAAGCCAGCGGAAAGTCCAATTCTTCTCGTGTAGTGTTTTTTTCCATAAAACCCCGCTTCGATTTATATTGGTCACAATTCTTTGTTATAGTTGGAAACACTTTTAAATCAAGATGAAAGTCACGATCAAAACTTTCAGAAAATTCCCTGGCCTTCGCGAGGGATCGCGAATTATTCATTAAAAGTCCCGAGCAAATTCCACTTTGCCGGTATTTCATTGTGCTTTTATGATATAACTCTAACAATGTCGCATTGAATAAAACGTCATCATATGCCTTATGAGAAGAAAAATTAGAGTTGGTTCTTTCTCTTTCTGGAGTTCCCGGATGCATCGTTGCCACCATGTCATTGTTAAGGCCGTTACTTTCGATTTTGTCTATATTAAAGGAACCGTTATTTATTCTTACATTTGCACTCTTAGAAAGTTGTGATTGCTTTTGTAATGTAACCTCATCTAAGAAATTTTCAAATCTGTTCACGTTAGGCTCTTTATGCGCCTTTATAACCCCAATTTGAGGAGCGTTATGATCAATTTCGATAATATTTAAGCCCTCGTTGTTATGATAAACATGAACGGTTTGAGGTAAACTGTTCAGATATAAAACCCACGCCAGTGTAATCAAATACAGTACAAACAAAACTCGCACATAACGATCCATATTGTGTAGTAAGATAAATAATAATAATAATAAATTAAATCTGGGGACGATTTCACCTATTTTAAAACAAAGTTTATATTTCCACTATCTTCTAAAAAATCAACAGTTGTTTCAACTTATTTTTTAAATTCAGTGTAGGTGGCATCCAGAAGAGATAATGAACACTCGAATCGTTTTTAAATTAGAATTAATTAAATCCCATGCACATCCTTGTCTTGTGTGAAAGAAATCCGTCATAAATCCAGTGCGACATTGATAAATTCAGACTAACTGTATCGAGCGCCTACATACTACTAGTATTCAGATCACATGACAGCGCAACCTTATTCAAATGACAATCCCTTCAACAAGCTTATTGTTGGTAAGCTACCAGCAGATACCACGGGACAATCGTCACAATGCAATTACCCGAGACAGTTTGTAACCGGATTCGGTAATTATCATATAATTGAATTTATTTTCAGAGAGATTATCGGTTTATACGTACAGGTTATATTTTCCGGAATTTTAAAAAAAAGTACCATCAACAATTTTGGTTAATTCAATCGTAGCCTGTCTACTCACGACACTATTGTCAATTGTCACTGACCACTTTTAAAGTTCAGAGCAGAACAGTAAAAACGTTAAACCACATTTCATTTTTCTATTAAAGTAGTCTCTAACTCAATATCAATCCAAAATCTTACACCTTGAAAACACCAATTATTTGTCCATTCAAATCAATATTGATGTTGTTATCTTACCTTGAAAAGTATACTTCTGATATCCAATGTTTACGACATTTTAAACATTTTACCATTGGCACACGAATCGTGTACCATAAGCGTTTCAGCATCATTTGTAACAAGTGACCAGAAAAAAACGAGACTAGACATATTCCACAACCCATGTTAAACGCGGACGCTACAATTCATCTGGGGAGCATGCGCAGGAGACTGGGATAACCTGTCACTAGAAATTTCTATTCAGTTAAGACCCATGTCGTATTTCGCTGGACATAACTGAACATAAAAGGAAACAATTGAATGTAAAATCAGTTCATGTACAATCAGTTCACATTATTATATGCGTTACGACCCATTTGGGTCAATTTTTAGGTCCCAAATATTAGCAATTTAGCTCCATTATACTTAATATTCATATGATCTTTAGGCCATTGTTCTTTCAGCGAACCATAACCTAACATACACCTTGTAGGCCTCCTATACGTGTTATTTGAAATGTTTGTGTTAACTGATATATCTCCTATATCTTTTACCTCTTTTAAAATGTTAACTTCACAGTAAAATGAGAATATTTTAAAGGACATGGCTATATATCGTATTATACCCATTGTGTGTCATTGTCAAGCCACTATCCATATTCATGCCTTCGACGTTATATATAACAACATATAAACAAGGTCGGGAGATTGCTGGATAACTTTGTTCGGGGTATAATGGTTATATTCATGACCCCCTCTATAGTATTTGGTATGCATGTACGTTTCTGATTAGATATTACATTCCGTCGGATTTACATTTGAATTGGGGAAAAACATATCAATAAAGTAATAAGAAAAACTTGACTTCAGTCATACTGTCTTAAAGCGCTTATCTCAGGTTTATAAAGAATATGTAGTGGTTTATCTATTTTACAAGAATGTCCATTGAATATCTTTATTTCAAAAGAAACTAAATGGAAGTATCTTTATTGTAAATAAAAACAAAGAAATAACTGAATTTAGTTTTTCTTATAAAAAATACAGTAAATTGAGTTACTTTTTTTAACAAGAAAATAAATTGAATTGATTTTATATGAAGTAGAATAACTGTCGCCTGTCCAACATGGTGGATTTTCTTTGGGTCGTCCGTACCCCGCCCTCCCCAAAGCCCTGTATAGGGAAAGTTACGACAACTCATTTACACAGGCGCCATTGTGGGCATAGAGAAATATTGTGGGTCCCAACTATGACGCCATCAAAATTATGACGTCATGGCGTCATATAGCTTTACTATTCAAAACGTTTTATCTTTTTCTCGCGGTTACGTTTTACGGGCTACAATTTATAATAAACAAATTGGAAAAGAAACCAATGCTGTTTGGTTCATTGATAAAAATGTCAAACAAATTCATACTCAAAATCGGCCGAATTCGGCCAAGGAAAAAATGACGTAATTAACATAATTCAATACGGCATCACGTTCTCCGGAGATTTTCGGAGAGCGATATCTCGTAATCAGTGTCTTTCAGTGGTGGGAGGATAAATAATTTCTTTTTAAATTCATCAAACACAGCTACACAGGGGGTCGTGGGCATCTAAACTGTAGTTCAGGTAGTCTCTAAACCACGACACTGAGACAACAGTAAGTACAGGAGGATCGCGCTACACGCAAAACCAAAATCTTAAAGATAAACCTGCGAACAAGACAGAAAATAGACATTGCAAAAAATAAACAAATTAAATAGTGGAAAAAATCATAATTTATTCAGCTCAACATAATAAGACATACAATACCGTCTTGTTGCATACCATTTACATAGTTGAATCATATCATAAAAGATAGGCTGGCACTGCCAGGCAGGATACGCCCATATTTTCGAGAGATGGACAGAGAACAAGCAATACCGAAAGTGATTTTTCCTACATCTTTAAGTCCTGTATTTCATACTGTATTGGGAGCAGCCATTTAGTTGGTCAGTTCCAGTCTGATATTAATGAAATTCGAAACCGACAATGATTATGGTGTGACGGTACACAACTTAGAAATGTGACTTTTCATCAAAATCGGATAAGAATTGTGGCCTGTAGAGAGTCCACAACCATGATATACCATATTTTTACATTATTCGCGTACAAACGCCGACCATTTCGTCCGGCAATTTTGGTACGATTTTCACGAAATTAGAACTCAACCTTCCTCATCAAAATCGAATTAAAATTGTGAATATACAGGGTCCACAACCATGATATATCATTTTTTTAACAGTATTCGCGTACAAACGGCGGCCATTTTGTCTGTCAATTTTGGTCCGATTTTCCCAAAATTCAAACTCAACCTTCCTTACAGTGTAACGGGACCACAGGCTAAAGAAAGGAGGATTTTGCGTATAACCAGGGGCCATAATTCAGGAAGTTACGATCCGATATGCGCAAATATCGAAAAGAACCAAGATCTTTGGGTTATAACCATGAATTTCAAGTTTCATCAAAATCGAATTAAAATTGTGATCTCCACAGGGTCAACAACCTTGATATACCATTTTTTAACAGTATTCGCGTACAAACGGCGGCCATTTTGTATGGCAATTTTCGTCCGATTTTCCCGAAATTCGAACTCAACCTTCCTTAGGGTGTAAAGGTGACATAATTAAACGGTTTTTTAAATCGAATAATAATTGTGACCTCCAGAGGGACCACAAGCTAAAAAGGGCGATTTTTCGGACAATCAGGGGCCATAATTCATGAAATTACATTCCGATAGCCGCAAATATCGAAAGGAACCAAGATCTTTGGGTTACAAACATGCATGTCAAGTTTCATCAAAATCGGTTCAAAATTGTGACCTCTATAGGGTCCACAAGCTAAAAACGTGATTTTTCGTACAATCAGGGGCCATAATCCATGAAGTTTTGATCCGATACATGCCAATATCGAAAGCAGCCGAGATCTTTTGGGGATAAACCTATATTTCAAGTTTCGTCAAAAACGGATAGGAATTGTGACCTGTCCGGACGGACGGACGTCCGGACGGACAGGGGCGACGACATAATACGTCCACATGAAAATGTGGGCGTATAAAAATATCTTATTTCATGTAGTCTTACGTATTTGTCAACAACAAGGTGAACTTTCTCTATTTCTCCATTTAGCTTATTCAGAAATGATTTTTAAATTTATTTAATACATAGCGCTCTTATCTGGCGATCTTCTACTTTATTTTCTTATGAATTAAGTTATATAAGTCATACTCTTTGTGTTGTATAATAATAATGATAGTATCTTCAGCTATACTTTTCGTTTTATAAAAAAATATTGAATTTTGAATTTATTTAATATACAGCGCTCTTATCTGATGACCTTATGAATTAGGTTATATAACATACTCTTTGTGTTGTATAATAATAATGATAGTATGTTCGGCTATACTTTTCGTTTTAAAAATATGTTTGATCTCCAATAACAAAATTTCCGCAGAAATCTATGACATAATCTATCCACATCCTGTATGTCTGGGCAGCCAATTGCGACACAGCAATAAAATAGGGCATATTATAAATAGATAGTGCGTAGGTACTTGGAACCCAAGATGGCGTCTTTTTGCTCATAACGTCATATTTTCATGACGTCATGTGAATTTTCTGGCTTCACAGTTGTCGCAACTTTATCTATATACGGCTTTGGCCCTCCCCACCCCAATTAAAGAGTCACACAGAGAGGATTATTATTTAGCTTAACTTGAACCACGTGTTAGCTAGTTTTTGTCGAGTCAAAGTCAACTTCACTCCTCCCCTCCCCTCTTCCTCTCTCTCTAACAGACGTCTTCGATCCATTCAAAAGACCGAAAGTCGAAAAGTAGAATATAAGTGACTCTATGACCGGTATTTCCGCATCTGTGTTTTTAATTTGGTTAAAAATATTGAAATACCGGGCTTTTCACATGTACCAATTTAAAACTGTGTGCTAAAACGTGCTTCAACAATGGCGTATTGTTCAGATGTTCGGTATGCAAATAAAAGACCAAGCTCGTATTTTAAATAATGGAATACGCAGTCGGTTGTCAAAAGGTTCATTTTAATAAACTATTTGATTCAAAGCTTAAATATATATTGTTTGTCAATGGCAGTGAAATTATTAAATTGCTTTGTGGCAATCAAAAGTGACTGTTTTAATATTGAAAATCTAATATATTACTCTGAAGTTTTACAGGCCAAATAATTTTGAAAAGTGACTCGCCTAAAGTTGCCTATTTCTCGGCAACAGTTAAACTTAGGAACCAATTTTTGACTTTTAATTAAAGCCACCCAATTATACCTTGGTTGTCTCAATTTAAAGGGAAATTTAAAAGAATATTGGTTTAGAGGTTAGAAATTAACATTGGTTCAAAGTTTAAGAAATAATTTCGGTTTTGAAGGTTAAAATATACAGTCGGTTTTTATAGGTTAAACAACTATTTCTCCTCGAAAATACGTTATTTTATTGTTCAAAATGCGTAGTTTCGCCCTTTCCGTAGTGCAGACGAAGGGAGTGGCGAAGAACAGTGTCTAGTTGTGTAGATGGTAGAAAAACACAAGCCCCTGTGATACACATTGGTGTGCACATAAAAGAACCCTTCGATGGAGAAATGCCACCGTTCCTAGAAAATTTTCTTCATAGTACTCTGCAAAGCGAAAGCCTATCTTCAAAAGTAAGTAAAATTGGTTCTGCTCCGGGGGGGGGGGGAGGGCGGTTAATGAAAATGGGCTTTCGCTGTACAGTGTACCACGAGCGAAACTTTGTCCGTATAACGGCGCTATCGACCTACTCTTATAGGAAAATAGTTACATACCACTGCAGTGTGGGTGCGTTGCATACATACAATTATCCGGGTTGGTGCATTTCACGGGTTGGTTTATTACATTTTAATGTCGGTCGGGGTTGGTGGTGACATTCACAGTAGGTGCGTTACATTTCATTGTCAGGCCGAGTGCGCGTTAGTATTTTTGGGTGAGTATTTACAGTGGGATCATCATTCGTCAATATGCACGTAAAAGATCCCCTGACAGTTGGAATTCAAAATAAGAGTAAAATTTCCCTCATAGCACACTGGTCACAAGCCAGATTGTAACATGCTTCAGGGTAAATCCTGCGTTTTGATTGGTCAATTAGACACTGTCTATTGGACAATACCACCCTTCTGTTTTAGTAATGTCTTTTAAAATCCCCAAAAAGCATGTTACAATGTCGATAAACACTTCCTGTTTCGCATTTAGAGGGGTGTTATTGTCCAATAGACATGTCCTGAGATTTTACATAATGCGAAACAAGAAATGTTTATGTCCTAAATATATAATTTTGGATCATAGACTAAGGTTATGATACAGAATAAAGTTGTGCTTCAATACCTTTTCATACAAATAACATAGACGCTTTAGAAATAGCACAGATTTACCCAAGCGTGTATGATACCACTGTATGCAATTGATTAAAGGTGAGTTGGATGGCCAAGTGGTTATCGCGTGCACGTTGTATCTTAAGGTATGTCGTTGTGTCAACCGGCGGGTTTTCGATTCCTCGGCCCAACGAGGAGTTGGTTCGCCTGTCCCACCTCGCTGGTTCTCCGGTTTCCTCCGATTGAATCATGTTAGCCTCAAAGTGACTTAGTTTATGTCGAGTCGTGGCGGTGATTTAATGATTTAATTTATAATTAGATAATCGAGACTTTGTTTATTATTGTAACAATAGTAGCAACAAAAATCGCATACTTTAATTTAAAATTGGATAATCGAGACTTTGTTTATTATTACAAAAATCGAGACTACGCATAACTGAATTTAAAATTGGATAATCGAGACTTTGTTTATTATCATAACAATGGCAGCAATAAAAATCGAGACTACGAATTCTTATCAAAAATTCCAACATACATAACATCGCTCAGGATAAAGTAATTGCGCTGAAATTTTCAGTATATTCCTTTACTATTCTTTTCAACTATTATTACTAGTTCGTTATCTAAATCGCACACAAAGCCTCTTTAAATCGAAAATTATTTATTACCAATGTAAGAAGATCACTAAAGCGTTTCTGTTTTCCTCTAAGCAAGAAAACGTTTATATTTAAATATAAGTTTTCTTGCTTCTCGATGAAATAAAATATGTTATTCACTCTAAAACGACCAATATCCTCTACATATTGTCTGTAAGCGACAATGGCATGATTAAGGGGATATCTGGTATAACAGACCAGCCATATCACAATAACACTTGGGCCTATTTCACGAAATTTTAACTAATATAAGATCCCAATTTTAGTAATTTGATTGGATAATATTAGATTGATTTTAGTGCTTAGCCAATCAAAATTGAAGTATCTACTAAAATTGGATTTTATCTTAAGTTAAAATTTCGTGAAACAGGGCCCTGAATAAAACACATCTATCAAATTTCTACAGATCGCATTGTGTGAATTGCTTTTTCAATAGACGAAATAATAAACATAGCATGTTTAGGAGTAACAGCTCAACTCAAGTGGCGATTTGTTTGGTTTGAATTCTTCATTAGCATAATGTAGTTTGTTTTTAAAAACAAATATTAAATTTCATTCGAAAAAGGATTGGCGAACAGGCTGGGCCAATGTTGAGTCATACAGAAGATATGCACATACAGAACGTAAATATATAAAATGTAATATTATTTGAGGTATAAATATAAACTAATCATTTATACATAATATACTGATAAGACCTTTATTCCAAGCTTCGTTCCAAGCTTGACTAGCTGTCAGTAAACTCCTGGTTATATAGTGTCCGACAATAGGGAAAATGGATATGAAATTGTTTATCATCACGTCATGGTGTGATTAACTGACGACTGCGTATTTCCTTTGAAGTCATGGGGCGGTTGCAGGCAAATCTGTACCATAATGCTCTTACATTTGATCTAATGATAACGATGACTGTTGATTTGACTTCTTTATTATAACAGTGCAGGAACGAACATTACAAATACATCTGTAACTCTAACAACCAATACAGCACACAGGAACATAACATATCGTAACATTAGTTTGTCGTCATAATGACCAGCGTCCAAATTCACGTCTGCCTCCGTTCTGTCTTGTAGAGCAGTCTCCGGTCTGCGGCCTCTCGATAAGACTGTCTTTTATGCTTCTAACTGAGATCATTTATAAGGCCTAGGTGTTGGCGACAACCTTTTTAGTATTTAAAACATTTAGTTCGTGACTAACAAAAGCATATCGTTGCAACGGTATTGGACAACCGAGGCCCTTTAAACTTATTCATTTTGTCATGCGGGTTTTTCAAATTAATTTAAACCTCGACATCCGATGATCCAGATAGCTGAAATGAGTCTTGCATTGTCATGTGAATTAGAATTAATATCTAAATAATAATCTAAATAAGATTTAAAGCCAGGAAAAAGGTCTGCAATAGGAAGATTTAGCTCTTACATAATGTATCTTTATTCTTCAATAAATTGATGACATTTTGGGGATGCTCGATTCACTGTTCCGGAATTAAATTTCAAAATCGGTGTCAATCGAGTGAAAAGGAGAATTTCGGAGTACAACGCATGCGTCGACTGTATAAAAAATATCTCAACCAATCATAACAGCTGAATACGTCACCTAGGAACACGTCACGATTCTACTCACTATACCTCAGCTGTCGGGACTGGCAGAACTGTGACAGGACTGAATTCGGCGTCACTCGATTGTAATTCTGTCGATTCAGGACGTTCTGATCTGTGAATAAAACATCCCCTCTAAGTTGCGGTAATATATGGACGCTGTTCAATAAATAGGTCGTGTGAAATACACCTGGGGTTTAAGGCCCAGATTGTTGCAAATAGGTGACTAACGAAATGTGGGACATTTTGCCCTGAAGCGGCGTTTCCAATTGTATCGAATTGGAACTGTCAAGATCGCTTTCACGTACACACGGTACATCGATGAGACTAGGTATCCTTCTGACTTAGCCACCGTTCAGGGGCGTACATAACGATTTCATTAGGGGGGGGGGGGGGGTGTTTAGCCAAAATGCGACCGACTGATGCACATACCCCCCCCCCCCCCCCCCCCCCCCCCCCCCCGGTGCGAGTGACGCAATCAGGGGCCGAGCACCACGTACGAGTTTTCTAGGGAATATTGGGGTGGGGTAGGGGTGGTTTCAAATCTAGGGCGCCATCCACAATCCCACCTCACATTGAAAGTAAACAAAATACTGGCTATAACCTTAATCTCCAGATGTGTTTTGCAAGAGTTGGCATAACATCTGTACAATCTGACGCCCACACACCAGTGGAACTACAAACTAGGCAGTTCACTATAATCGTGGATATGATAGTGCTGAGACAGTATAAGACAACTGAGGAGTAGAAGCATGATTTTAAAATGAAATCAAGCGCCGCAGGCGCGAAAAAATTTCAGATATGTAACCGAGAATGATGTTATAATGGAATCACGCCGCAGGCGCGAAAAAATTTCAGATATGTAACAGAGCTTTTAAATTTTTGGTACTGGGGTTGTTAAGAAATGGGACAAAATCTTGAGGCTTATCAGTCAATTTCGCCTGTTTTGTGATTGTATGTTTATCTCATTAATTCATTTAGTCGGAGACCGACTGCGGTGAATACTTTTTTTTGAGACCGACTATTTTTGCCATGGTAGAAAACATTTCATAGAACAACATACTCACAACAGAATAAGAGTGACAAGCAGACAGGGTTATTTTATACAATAGTTTTGTGTGACGTATGCAATTTAGGAACACGGATTCACGCAAATACATAGTATTTGGGATCTATTCTGGCATTGTTTTTGAGACCGACTGGAGTGACTGCACTTATTTGTGACCGACTATTTTTCTCCCTTGGTGAAATTTTGTTGTTAGACCAACATACTCACAACAGAATAAGAGTGACGTATGCAATTTAGTCTCACGGATTCACGCAAATATATAGTATTTGGGATCTATTCTAGCATCGTGTTTGAGACCGACTGCAGTGACTGCACTTATTTTGAGACCGACTATTTTTCTCCCTTGGTGAAATTTTGTTGTTATACCAACTACTCACAACAGAATGAGAGTGAAACACAACATCTTTTCAAACATGATAAGTTGACAAGGTTATTTTATACTAAAGACTGCTCCTATTTTGCGATCGACTGCACTGATTTTGCGACCGACTATTTTTATACTAAAGTTTTGCGTGAGTAGCGTGACGTATACAGTGAGTACTTATTTTGATACAGACTACCCTTATTTTGCGACCGACTGCACTGATTTTGCGACCGACTATTATTGGGGCTGGGAGGGGGGGGGGGTGTACCACCCCCCACCACATTTACGCCCCTGCCACCGTTGCTTCCCAAATACACCTATATTACCACACTAACTCTATTTAGGTAATAACAATTACTGGTTTATTAACATACAACGTTTCGACGATGATACTCTTGTCTTTATCAAGCAAAGGCGAGAGTATCATCGTCGAAACGTTGCATGTTAATAAACCACTAATTGTTAACCCATAAATAGTGTTAGTGTGTTACTGTTCAGTTACTAATTGTCACTTAAAGAACACCTATATCAGTCTGCATAGAAATCTAACTCATTTTTAACAAAGAAATATTTTCAAAGAAGCGTTCTGGTATTTATTGATATTAGAGAAGCCCAATCGTACTATAATTATACTGGATTCCCACGAGGCGGCCTCGGGACAAAAATGTAGTTGATCACTGACTGGCAACTGTCTACCTTAAACATGCATTACGCAAGAGTTAATCTGTAGGTCTTTCTTTAGGTCTGAAATGTTATGCAAATTATTAATTAGGCATTGACTAATTTATCAAGACCATAGTCAATTCTCGACGTCTTCGATAGCCTGCGATAATAATTGGATTAGGGTCCGATTTGCTGCTCAAACTTTATTCATGATTTAATCAAGAAATGGATAACCGAGACTATGTTATTTATCGTACAAACTGTAACAATGATGACCGAGGCTAGGCGGAAAATTTAATCGCTCAAATCTCAGTGCAAAGTGGATTAATTTGCCTGGAAGTTTCAGCAAATTCTCGTCTTTTTATGTAGTTTTTAACTATTAAAGCGATAACTGCGAACGCTTCATCTAATCTCTCATAATGTATACTTAAAGACGGAATGGTTAGAGGTCGTGAGAACATTGATAGACTTTGTGATTTCTTGATGGAAAAATGATCTGGCAGATAATCCGAATAGATTTGTTACCTATGTCTGTTGACGATGGACCTGTGTCCTCAAATACACAGCTGGTTCGGGAGTACATTTTTAAATCTCTTGCTATCTGAAAACCTACATGTACTAAGACCCCGAACAGCGGAACAGTCCCTGAGTTCACAAAACATTCTCAGACTTTAGATAAGAATTTACTCCAAATTGTCCGCCTGTTTTAACTTAAATATATGTCCTTTATAAAACTTTTGTTGTTTTGAAGAATCAAATACACGATAAGAAAATTTGTGCAAAGTTTGTTTTTTCTGGGTGATCATAAACAGTGATTGAAAGCTGAGTAAATTCTTAACTTAAGCTTGCGATAGCTTTATGAACTCGGTGTCCGATTACACAGTCAAATAACAATAACCGTTGACATGAATACATGTTAACCTTGACGTAAACACGCACCAAACGAACAAACCGTAAGCTGATATCAAGGAACAAGAAGTTTAGTTGTCCGGACGACACTAATTGGACCTATGACGTCGTTCAGCTATTGAAACACCACACAATTGTGTATGATATTGACAGTGTTCACGTCTTGACAACCACTCAATTAAATGTCAACATTGACAAATATTCCACTAATACATTAAAGAAGACACGGCCCTTTATGGTTTAAGTGTTAAATGAAACGGCGTTGAAAGGCGGTGTATTAAGAGGGCATTTTAATAATTCAATTGCGCCATCAACCTTTTAGACAAAATGAAGCTCAGAGAAGCATTGATATTAGAGAGAGCCAAATGGGGTTTAAGGTCCACTAGACACAAACTAGGTCATTTCTGGACTTAATTTTATTTCACTAATTCTCTTGCGTGTAGAGTCTGTAGCAGTGGAAGGAAACCGGAGGACCCACAGGAAACCAACGAGGTTAGACAGGCGACCCTACTCCTTGTCACGTACAACCGGGGATTCGGAACCGTGCCGATGTATATGAAGGCATCAATGAGAGACTTTATGGTACAGCACCCACGTGCTAACCATTCGGCTTCCCTCCTTGATACTAGGGATGCCTGGGATCTATTAAATCAATTATATCGACAAATAGTTTTATAAACTATTGATAAACTACATCAAATACGTTAAATATCGGCACTTGTTTGAGAAGATGTTTATTTGAAGTGTTAAAAATTTACGAACATTTAAAGCGATGTACAATCAAAATGTTTGATTCGATTTGAGGGACTCATTTTACCACCAGTTTGGTTGGATGCGACGGAAAAAAGAGGTTTCATGTGAATTTAAATGAGTCACTGACAGCTGATAAAACTGCCGTCATAGCACATTGCATGGCGCATATCCGTCTTCATTATCCTTTAGCATTTTCCATACAGAACAAGTTAAAAAGAAAGTGATTTTTCCTATAATCAAGGGCCATAATTCACGAAGTTACAATTCGATATGCACAAATAACGAAGGAACCAAGATCTTTGGGTTATAAACATGCATTTCAATTGTCATTAAAATCAGAGTAAAAGTGTGGTCTCTACAGGGTCTACAATCTTGATATACCATATTTTTATATTATTCACGTACAAGCGGCGGCCATTTTGTTTGGCAGTTACGGTCCGATTTTCACGAAATTCTAACTCAACCATCATTCCTGTGTAACGGTGATATAATCAAACGTTTTTTTTTAAATCCGGAGGGACCACAAACTTAAAAAAGGCGATTTTTCGCACAATCAGAGGCCATTATTCAGGAGGTTATGATCCGATGTGCACACAAATCGACAGGAACCAAGATCTTTGTTAAATCGGATAATAATTGTGACCTCCAGAGGGACCACAAGCTAAAATTGGCGGTATTGTGAACAACCAGGGGTCATAATTCAAGCAGTTAAGATCTGATATGCGCAAATAAGGAAAGGAACCATGATCTTTGAGTTATAAACATGCATTTCAAGTTTCATCAAAATCGGTTCAAAATTGTGACCTCTACAGTGTTCACAACCTTGACATACCATATGTTTACACTTTTAGCGTACAAGCCGCGACCATTTTGTCCCTCAATTTTGGTCCGGTTTTCACGAAATTCAAACTCAAACCTTCTTTGTGTTATCAGACGTTTCTTTTTTAAAAAATCGGATAATAATTGTGACCTCCAAAAGGACCACAAGCTAAAAAAGGCGATTTTTCGTACAATCAGGGGCGATAATTGAGGAAGTTGCGATCCGATATGTGCAAATATCGACAGGAGCCAAGATCTTTGGGTTATAAACATGCATTTCAAGTTTTATCAAAATTGTGACGTCTACAGTGTTCACAAGCTAAATACGTGATGTTTTGTACAATTAGGGGCCATAATCCACGAAGTTACAGTCCGATACATGCCAATATCGAAAGGAACCGAGATCGTAGGGTGATAAACCTATATTTCAAGTTTCATTGAAATCGGATAAAAATTGTGACCAGTAAAGTGTTCACAAACAAGACGGGCGGACGGACAGGGGCGACAACAATATACGTCCACATGGAAATATAAGCGTATAAAAACCCCTACGCGCAAGCAAATTATTGAAATGAAAGTAAACCATATGTTTTTTTTTATAAGCAATATTGTTATTCAGATTCCTATCTGAATAGGGATTGGGGAACAGGCATAGCCTATATTAAACCCTTCTCCCTGTCAGATATAGATACATGTATTTACATAAAGAAACATACAATGTACAAGTGCAAATATTTTACAGTGAGTGTGTTATAGTTGTCTCTGGAATGGATTTACAGTTTAGTAATATATACAGCTTGAGACTCACTTGAGAGACAATGATTTATTATATGAAGAACAATCCGGCTTCAGGGGCAGCCATTCAACTGACACCTGCTTGATCAGTTTGTTGGATCATCTCAAGGATCAAAATGTTAAAGGGAATTTTACCGGTATGGTCCTATTGGACCTGCAAAAAGCGTTTGACACAGTCGACCATGATATCATGTGTAAAAAACTTGAAATAATGGGCGTTCGATCAACAGGATGGTTTCGTTCATATCTTTCCAACAGGAAACAAGTTGTCAACGTTGGTAAAACTTTCTCAGACCCCTTGGACATTTCTTGTGGTGTTCCACAGGGCAGCATCCTAGGTCCTTTTTTATTTCTCTGTTATGTGAATGACATGATCACTAGCATACCAGCCCCTTGTAAATTAATTTTATATGCTGACGACAGTGCCATCCTGTTTTCGCATCCAAATCCTGAAATAGCGAAGCCTTAAAGGCTTGTTCAGATTGGTTAGTAGACAATAAATTATCCCTTCATTTAGGTAAAACTGAATGTATGTTATTTGGCCCAAGTAGAAAACTAATGGAAATCAGTAATTTTGAAATAGTGTGTAATGATCATGTCATTCAAGCAACAGATAGTGTAAAATACCTGGGTCTATATATTGATCATTGTCTCTCTGGTGAATTAATAGTTAACAATATTATTAAAAAGGTCAATACCAGATTGAAATTCTTATTTAGATATAACAAGTCTCTAACAAAGTATACTAGGAAATTATTAACAAATGCCCTTATACAATGCCACTTAGATTATGCATGTTCAGCTTGGTTTTCGGGCTTGAAAAAGAAATTGAAGAATAAACTGCAAATTATTCACAACAAAGTTATCCGATTCATACATGGCTTAGGTCCCAGAGATTCAATTACCCCAAATCTGTATAAAGATCTAAATATTTTAAATCTTGAAAATAGAGTCAGACAACTGAAATTGAACCATGTTCACAAAATCTTTCATAATGTGTCTCCGGTGTACATGAAAGCCAATTTTCGCTTAGTCAGGGATTCTCATCTGCATAGTACTAGATCAAGTATTTATAATTATGTTGTACCAAAATGCAAAAATAATACCCAATATTCAACCTTCTACTATTCAAGTATTCAGGCCTGGAATGAACTTCCAAACCAACTTAAATCAATAGAAAACATGGTCACTTTTAAGAAAAATGTTAAACAACACTTGCTAGTGTTATAGATGGTAAAAGTAAGATAGAGAATATTTTACAATTTCTGTGTATAGTAGTTTTAATGTTTTTAGTATAGCACATGTTAGTAAGCACTTTTAGATCCTCACTTTAAATTTCTAGACTTCATTGGTCAATTTCTTTAAGCTGTTGTTACTTTAACAATAGTGAGTACATTTAACTGAGTTTCATTTGTTTCTATGTCATGTGATGTATTTGTTGGTGAATACATTCAGTTGCTAGCCATCTTTCAGTCAAAGGGGTGTTTGAGAAAAGTTGTGCATAAGTTTATAATTAGTTTTGTGATTGATTTCTTGAAGTTTTGGAATAAAGGATTGTAGCTATTTACCAGGTATGTTGTATTATATTTTGCTGATTGTTGATTGTATAAGATGTATAAGTTTAGCTCTGTAGTTTTATATTTTAATACTGAAGTTCTTAGTTTTTATGGATAAAGTTAATTTGCATACATACATACATTCACACATTATATATCATCCTATTTCAGGTTGTTAGATTAATAACTTAAACTAACAGAGTATATTTAAAACCCCACTTCGGGTAAGTTAGTTTAGATATAGAGTAGTTTAAAGTACCGGTACAATGTTTTCTATTTGTTGTAAACAGTGATTTGTTTTGTGGAACAGATAATATCTGTACTGTAGCAATTGTATATTAGTTGATATGTGTTAATGATGTTTGTATTTCTGTTTTTTCCCTTTTATTTGTGAGCTTTATATTATTATTTTGTATTGTATATTTGCAGGGTTTTATTTACTTGCCTGGTTTATAAAGTAATAAAGTTTTGAACCCGTTCTGGATTGTTTATTTTAACGACCCCAGATCCCCTCTACAACATTGGAGCCCGATAAAGTTTGCTGAAGAGAACATCCGTCAGAGTCAATCAGCTTATGGTGGATTATTATTGGTGGAAATTCATCTTCAGCGGTAGAATCAATCAACTTAAAACGTGAATTGTGTGTGCGTGTGCGAACTTTTTAATCTACAAAGATAGCTATCTGTGCAGATGTTCAGGGTAGGCCTACGCATATTTCAGTTAAGTTTATATGTATTTTGTAATTAAGTTATTTGAAGTATTTATTATCTCCCTTTAGTCTTCAAATCTTTTCAGATTTTTGTACTTTAAGTTGTCTCCCTTTAGTCTTCACAGCTGGGACTTACATTGGAAGCATTTTTGTTTTCTTTTGTTAATTCAAGCCCCACCCCACCCCTTCCTACCCTATCCCACCCCACCCCACCTACCACTTCATCTACCCTGATTTATTCATTTCTCCTTTTAATATAGTCATTGATTTAGATTATTTATATTATATTATTTTTTTTTGTATAAAATAATAATGTGTTGACATTGTTTTACTGTCATAGCTTAAGCTGATATTTTAGATAATACATTTATAAGCGAAAGTATTTTTTATTAGTTATAGTTTTACTATATCACTATACAGTCTGTTTATAGCTGAGATATTTAGGTAGTTTTCAGTGATACTTTACAAGACAATATACATTTTACAGCTCATATTTACATTGATCATTTACACTTACACATATTACCCAGGTTGATAGTTTTGGAAGTTTGTGTATTTTGGTTTTTGTGTATTTTGGTGTTTGTTTATAGTTTAGATTGGACTTTGGAAGTTTATAGTTGGACTTTGAAAGTTTATTGATAGACTTTGAGATTTGATTGATCAGGTATTTTGGATGCTTTGATTGGTATGTTTTGTAGTTTGCCGATTTTGAATTTGTTCCTTTGGTATTTTGGTTTTGAGTTTGTTCATTACTAGAATTGGAAATTATTTTTAGGAAAGTTCATTTTTTATTTTCAGGTTTATTTTTTTTTGATACTCTGAAATTAGGTCAGCATATAAGCTGTTTGTATGATTTATCACTGCACTCACGTTTCATGACTTTATGTTGTGACGTAACACAGTATATAATGTATGGGTGAATATATGTTCTATTCAGCAGTTGTATTTACAACATAGCCGATACGGTATAGAAATATTATTTATTCTATTTCAGCATTTGCATATTGAATAGAATTACATATGTTTATGCTTATATGATGCAAACTTAATTACATTTTAAGTTATCTAATCTGTCCGTTCGTCAATTATTCATTTTGTTGGTTTGTGCCAAATCCGTATTTTATTTTACAGGAATATTTGGATGATACATATGCGCTTATTGTTATTAATTCATTCTTTTATTATTTTGTTTACCTTGTATTCTATAATGGCGACAAGTGGTAGCAGATCAGAGTTGAAAGCTATGGTGTCATCATTGGCTTCAAGCATTCAAGCTTTGCAGAAAGAAGTCAGGTCGATTAAAGCGGATAAAGAACAAGGTGTTCATCAACTGCCTTTGGGTAGATCAAGATCTGTCATAACATGTTACCGTTGTAGGCAAGTAGGGCATGTAGCTTGTGGTTGCAGGATGCCATTACCGCAGAAGAATCAACTTAATTTAAACCGTTAAATGTCACTGATGAGGGACAATCAGTCGACATGTTTTTATCTAGTCCCATGAATATTATAGGAAAAAGTAACGAGACAGCTATTATTGTAAATGGTAATGTCTGTTCTGGTTTGTTAGATACTGGTTCTACAGTGTCAACAATCAGTGAGTCATTTTATAAAGATGTTTTACATAGTGAAGAGTGTAATATTTTACCGTTGGAGCAGATGATACATATAGAAAGTGCCGGTGGTCATCGGTTACCATATCTAGGATATGTATGTATTTCACTTCGAATACCGAGTTTTAAATGTGTTGAAGTGCCTTGTTTATTTTTAGTTGTACCAGACACGCCTTATAATCGTACTACACCAGCACTTATTGGAACAAATATTCTACGTGTTGTATTGAATAATGTTGTTCAGAAACATGGTAAAGATTATTCAATATCAACAGATGTACCTGATGCATGGAAAATGACTTTTAGATGTATGCGTCTTCAGGAACAGAAATTACATGGTAAGGTCGGTTTAGTAAAGTGTTCAGAGCAAAAGTCAATTGTTATTGGTGCAAATAAATCTATTTGTGTGTCAGGGGAAGTTACTGATTATGCGCTATGTGGAAAACAAAAGGTTTTATTTGAAAGGTCAGACTGTTCCAAGTTACCTAGTCATGTTGAAGTTACCCCAACAGTGTTAGATTATGATACTGAAGGATCTAAAGATGTCATAATTCGTCTGTCAAACTTGTCATTATCACCTATTAGGATATTCCCTCAAGCAATACTTTGTGAGTTACATCCAGTTGAGGCAGTTAAAGAAAGTTTGGTTCAGAAAGCAACAACGCCTGTGGAAGCAGTTGACCAAGAGAGTTTTATAGGTAACATAGATTTCACAACATCTATACTGAAGCCAGATCAGTTAACGGGTTTTAAAAAATTTCTGTCAGATTGGGAGTGTGTGTTCTCCAAACACAGTGCTGACATCGGTTTTGTTAATTTAGTGGAGCATGAAATTAACTTGTTGGATAATATTCCATTCAAACAACCTTATCGCCGTATTCCACCAGCTATGTATAATGAGGTTAAGAATCATCTTCAGGAATTGTTAGAAGCAGACGTTATTAGGAGAAGTCATAGTCCGTATTCATCACCGATTGTATTAGTCCGTAAGAAAGACAACTCGATAAGAATGTGTGTTGATTATCGCATGCTGAATAAACGTACCATAAAGGATGCGTATGCTTTGCCTAGAATAGAGGAGATGCTGGATAATCTTGCAGGAGCGAAGTATTTTTCTGTATTAGACATGAAGAGTGGGTACCATCAGGTTGGCATCAAGGAAGAAGATAAACATAAAACAGCTTTTACAGTAGGTCCGTTAGGATTTTATGAGTTCAACAGACTTCCTTTTGGTTTATCCAATTCCGCAGCATCTTACCAACGTCTCATGGAGGATTGTCTAGGGGATTTGAATTTGTCAATATGCGCTATTTTTATAGATGATTTAATTATTTATAGCAGGACATATGAAGAACACCTGGATAGAATGTCAAAGGTATTTAATAAGTTAAAGACACATGGATTGAAGTTGGCGCCAAAGAAGTGCAAGTTTTTTCAGGAAAAGGTTAAGTATTTAGGGCACATTGTTTCATCAGAAGGTGTCGAAACAGATCCGCAGAAAACAGAGAAAGTTGCTGATTGGCCAAGACCAACCAACATGGATGAGTTGAGACGTTTTCTTGGGTTCGTGGGTTATTATAGAAGGTTTATTAAGGATTTCTCAAAGATTGCTAAACCTATGAACGATTTGCTGATTGGTGGACCAACGACTAAGAAGAGGGGGAGGAAGGTAAGTGATCTAGTTAGTAAGGAGTGGAAATGGGAAGAAAGACAAGAAGAAGCATTTAATAAATTAAAGAAATTATTGGTAAATCCTCCTGTTTTGGCGTATGCAGATTTTAGCAAACCATTTATACTTCATTCCGATGCAAGTGGTTACGGACTTGGTGCTGTGCTGTATCAAGAACAAGATGGTAAAGAGCGGGTTGTAGCATATGCTAGTCGGTCATTATCCAAGTCAGAAAGAAATTATCCTGCGCACAAACTTGAGTTTCTAGCTCTCAAGTGGGCAATTACAGAAAAGTTTCACCAGTATTTATACAGCAGCAGTTTTACAGTTTACACAGATAATAACCCTTTAACGTATGTGCTCACCACGGCTAAGCTTGATGCTACAGGACACCGATGGTTAGCTTCACTAGCAGATTACAACTTCAATATACGGTATAGAGCGGGAAAGCGAAATGTAGATGCGGATGCGCTGAGTCGTTTACCTTTGAAGCCAGATACAGATGCAACAGAAATTAAAGCTGACGTTATTAAAGCTCTTCAAAATATCGATGTCGATGATGGATTTGTTACTACAGTAAGCATGTCAAGTCAAGTTATTTTAGATATGTCTTCTGTGGTATCTCCTATTGTAAGTTCTAGTCAATGGCGAGATAAGCAGCTTGATGATACTATCCTTCGAGAAGTGATCAATAATCTCGAGGAAGGCAGGAAACCCAGAAAAGCAACATCTTTAGAGGAGACATTGCTGAATAGAGAGTATGAACGCTTCGTTCTACGATCAGGAGTTCTGTTCAGACGTGTTGAGTTGGATGGGGTACTACAGTATCAGTTAGTTGTGCCGAAGAATTATAGAAGCTGTGTGCTTAAGGGGACTCATGATGATGTTGGTCATCCAGGCAGAGATAGGACGTTGAGCCTAATCAGAGATCGATTTTACTGGCCTAAGATGAGTAAGGATGTTGAAGAATATATATCTAATTGTCCCAGATGTTTAATGCGTAAGTCATCACCATCAACATGTCCACTTATGAATATAGTAACATCACAACCGATGGAGTTAGTTTGCATGGATTATCTTTGTGTGGAGGAATCAAAGGGTGGATTTGAGAACATTTTGGTAATAACAGATCATTTTACTCGTTACGCCCAAGCTTACCCAGTCCGCAATACAACAGCAAAATTAACAGCAAAGATATTTTTCGAAAATTTTATTGTACATTATGGAATTCCGAGGAGAATCCACAGTGATCAAGGGGCACAGTTTGAAGGAAAACTTATAAAGGAGCTGTGTCAACTAACCGGCATGGATAAGTCCAGAACAACCCCATACCATCCTCAGGGGAACGGGCAATGTGAACGTTTCAACCGTAGTTTGTTGAATATGTTAGGAACGTTAGATCCGAGTCAGAAAATGGACTGGAAGGCCTATGTACCATCTTTAGTGCATGCGTATAATTGTATAAGACATACTGCCACAGGATTTTCACCTTTTCATCTTATGTTCGGCAGGAAGCCCATTCTTGCGATTGATGTTCTTCTTGGTCTTGTCAACAACGAAGAGGATGCCAAGGATTATAAGACCTATGTGGAGAATTTAAGACAAAAGTTAGATTATGCGTACCAGACTGCTTCCGCTGAATTGGAGAAGGCCCACAAACACCGTAAGGGTAAGTTGAATTTGAGAGCAAGAAACAACCAGTTAGAAGTAGGAGATCGTGTTCTGGTAAAAAGACTCGCTTTTAAAGGAGGTAGACATAAGATTGCTGATAAGTGGGAAGAGACACCATACACCGTAGTAAGAAAACCAAACCCTGATATACCGGTCTATCAAGTTACATCAGAGGAAGGATCCAAGAAAAGCAGAACGTTACATCGCAACCATTTGCTTCCAATAGGTTCCATTCCGGTTTTTACAGCAAGCGATTCCAAAGGAAAAGGTAAAAGTTCTGTTTCAGGTGCTGGCAAACCTATTCCTGATGACCATCTAAGAGAGGAATCAAGTAGTAGTGGTGAGGAGGACGAACCA
Organism: Patella depressa; assembly: GCA_948474765.1. Lineage (NCBI taxonomy): Eukaryota > Metazoa > Mollusca > Gastropoda > Patellidae > Patella > Patella depressa. The sequence goes on from OX419720.1 coordinate 11,883,790, forward strand.
GTATATGTTGTGGAGGGAGCAGACTTCCTGCCCCAGGTTAACACCGCAGATATGACTGGAGGAGAAGACGATGTGGCCAAAGTTGAACAAGAAGTTCATAATGGTGAAGTAAGGCCTGCAACACCAGTTTCGGAGTCAGATTCGTCTGTTGAAGAGTCACCACAGCCAAGAAGATCTAGGCGGAATAGAGCAGCTCCTCAATGGATTCAGGGTGGGGAGTATGTCATGTCTAATCAGGTAGAAGCTGTACCACCATGGAAAAAACGTGCGGAGATAGCTCAGTCGTTATTACCACCAGATTTTATGTCTCTTCCTGCAGATAGACTGAGAGTGGTCCTAGAGATGCTACCAGTTTTATGTCAAGCTTTGTTTCCAGATGTATTTACTGGTAAATGTTAGGGACAACATTTCCGATGGGGAGGGAGTATGTTATAGATGGTAAAAGTAAGATAGAGAATATTTTACAATTTCTGTGTATAGTAGTTTTAATGTTTTTAGTATAGCACATGTTAGTAAGCACTTTTAGATCCTCACTTTAAATTTCTAGACTTCATTGGTCAATTTCTTTAAGCTGTTGTTACTTTAACAATAGTGAGTACATTTAACTGAGTTTCATTTGTTTCTATGTCATGTGATGTATTTGTTGGTGGATACATTCAGTTGCTAGCCATCTTTCAGTCAAAGGGGTGTTTGAGAAAAGTTGTGCATAAGTTTATAATTAGTTTTGTGATTGATTTCTTGAAGTTTTGGAATAAAGGATTGTAGCTATTTACCAGGTATGTTGTATTATATTTTGCTGATTGTTGATTGTATAAGATGTATAAGTTTAGCTCTGTAGTTTTATATTTTAATACTGAAGTTCTTAGTTTTTATGGATAAAGTTAATTTGCATACATACATACATTCACACATTATATATCATCCTATTTCAGGTTGTTAGATTAATAACTTAAACTAACAGAGTATATTTAAAACCCCACTTCGGGTAAGTTAGTTTAGATATAGAGTAGTTTAAAGTACCGGTACAATGTTTTCTATTTGTTGTAAACAGTGATTTGTTTTGTGGAACAGATAATATCTGTACTGTAGCAATTGTATATTAGTTGATATGTGTTAATGATGTTTGTATTTCTGTTTTTTCCCTTTTATTTGTGAGCTTTATATTATTATTTTGTATTGTATATTTGCAGGGTTTTATTTACTTGCCTGGTTTATAAAGTAATAAAGTTTTGAACCCGTTCTGGATTGTTTATTTTAACGACCCCAGATCCCCTCTACAACACTAGTAAAACAAATGTATTAGTTTTTTTTATTATGTATGTGTAATCCAATGTCTTTCATATCCTTTCGAACTTCACATACTTATGGTGCACACACATTTCATATTTCACTATTTATTGTCATTTTTCACCCATCATCGTTCATAAATGAAACTGATCCTCCTCCAAGGATCCCATTGGAAATAAACCTAGTTTTAATCTAAGCAGGTTTTTATGGGTCATCCTCAAGAGGCTGGTCATTCATGACATCATTACTTTTTCTCTCATCAAAACTTTCACATCTTATCATCTTATTATCATGTAACTTCATATTATCATCTCTATTGTCATGTTTGGTATGCCTCTTGGAAAAATAAATAAATAAATAAATAAAATAAGCAAAAAGGGAAATAATGTACAAGTGAAAATATATTTACAATGATTGGTTATATGGTTATAGTTGTCCCTGGAATCGTCTGGTGATTTCGAAAAACGAGTGAACAGTTTTAAAAATAATGAATGAGTTTTCTATGTTGTCAATTCCATACAATAGGGTTGTAGTATTTCGGTGAATAGTAGGTAAATTATTTATTGTATTATTTCGGGCATCTGAATATAAGGAGCAATTCAATAAAAAATGTTCAGTGTCTTCAAATTGATGACCACATCTGCAGGATGGGTTATCAGAAATATGGCGTAAAAATTTATGTCCGTTTAGATTGCTGCAAGAGAGACGCAGTTTAGAATGAATGATTTGGTTTACACGGGTTCCAAAAGTGAATGTTTTAGGGGGTATCGGATCTTGAGCCATGAGTTTCGAATTGAAAATATTTAGAGATGTTGAATTTTTTGTCTCCGAACTTAGTTTGTTCCATTCTCTTATTGACGATGGTATGAAAGAATTATAGAAGATATTTGTTTTGCATTTATAGTGTGCGCTTTTTGTCAAGATTAAATCATGGAGATAGGATGGAGAAAGGCCGTTTATAATTTTATAAATGAATTTGAGTTTATGTCTTCTGCGCCTCTCTTTTAGCGTAATAAAACCGGTTTCTTTATATAACAGTCTATGGCTGGTACCCTTAACAGCACCACATATGGACCTAAGTGCATCCAGTTGTAGGTGCTCTAATTTGTTAGCTAGTTGGTCTGTGCAGTTGTCCCAGATAACGTCGCAATAATCAAAATGGGGTAGGATAAAAGAGGTATAGATGGTTTGTAGCGATTTCTGGTTAAGTCCGTATTTAAGGGATTTTAAACAATTGACAGATTTGCTGGTTTTTTCTATAACGTCATTAATGTGTTGGTTCCATTTACAATTTTGTTGAAATGTCAGTCCCGACATACCTAGTTTGTGTCGTGTAGACGATAAAACCCCATTTCTCTAGCAAAACTTCTTGACACAAGCCCGTGTTTCGTGGTGGCTATTCCCCGCTTGTACCAGGACAAAGAATCGAGTCGCCTGTGCAAGCTCGTGGATGTTCGTCGGGTCCACCAGTTTTCAACTACTGCTAAAGATCCTTACACCTAAGCGAATTATACAAATAAAAAAGTGAACCATATGTTAGTCCCGAAATGATCTAGTTTAGTGGGCGTTAAGCCCTTCTCTTGAAACCTGCTTGAACTTACTCTTCTCAAACCCATTTTAAAGGTTTAAAACTTTTCGGCAACACGGCTTAACCCAGGATACGCCTGGGCCGTAATCCCATTCAGATATCCTGAATAAAATATTATTTATATTAAATCTTTCCCACCATTTACACAATGTTGAAATATCCTAAAATAAACACCAATCATTCAGAAAAATACTCATTGATAAACTATAATAACAAATGTGAATCAATGAGAAATAAAATAGGGTTTAACTACCCATTTTTGTACCAATCCAAACTTGTTTTTCTAAAGATGTCCCTATCGACTTCCTTTATGAATGTCTCCAGCTGTCGCAATACATATACGTATGTATGGGGAGAGAGAGAGAGAGAGGGGGGATTATCGTCCACTCGACCCAAAACTAGATCATTTCGGGACTAAGATGTGGACCAATTTTTATTTCAATATTTCGCTTTCGCGTAGGTTCTTTAGCAGTGTGTGAGGGCATTTCGAGATTAACATATGACTTCAATTTTATTTCAATAATTCGCTTTCGCGTACGGGTCTTTAGCAGTGGGAGGAAACCGGAGAGCCCGGAGGTTGAGAAGGCGCCCCTATCTCCATGCCACATACGCTCACACCCGAGATCGAAACCACAGCCACAAGCCAGAGGTGACCGGCCAGCTAGAGGTCGAAACGCGGCACTCTAGACCACTAGGCCATCCCAAACCCCCATCTAGAGATATAAACTATCGATTTTGACAAGCGTTTTTATTTTGAACGATGCTGTACACAATTCACAAATCTACACGTGTTCACCGTAAATAAGTTGTACAGTTAGGCTCACTTTTCTGACTATGACCTTCTGTAGCATAACTGGTTGGGGGCGGTCAATAATTGTTATTGACTTTCTGTGATGGTACCAGTTGACAGTATCCAATCTCTGTCACATAGTCAGACAAATCCTTCTGACAATTTGGTTGAGTAAAACCAGTATCCTGATCAACTGGCTGCCTTTTAATGAAATTAACAATGATAAATTGTTCTTACGGCAGAGTGAATGGTCTGTGTGAAATCCCTGACCCCTAAAACCCTAGAAAAGACACCAAGTTTATTCTCCTCGCTCAATTATGCACCTTGACAGGCTAGTCGAAAGGGTGTGGCGGCCATTTTGGCGGCCATCTTGGAATTCACCATTACCCGCTACTTTTGTTCACGCTGAAAATGATTTCAATGGATTCCTTGACCCCCAAAACCTGGGAAAAGACACCAAATTCATCACTTTAGGACAAATCCAGATAGAGTTATATCGGGTATAAGGGTACGGCGGCCACCTTGGACGCCATCTTGAATTACACCTTTCTGCCCCATATCTGGAATGTCTACCCAAGTTTTATTCAATCTCCTATGGGTACCCTACAGGGATCAAGAGTCAAAATTAGGGGACATATGATTGCACACAGAACCGCCCTCAGCCCCCGGATTACGGTGCAGAATGGTGGAGTTGATATATCTATATGTCTTCCGATGTAGTCTAGTCTCTCTACGTAGTTATTGTTCCGGTATAGTTTAGTTAGTTAACGTAATGTTGATGTAGACCTATCTATGTATCTATTTGATATTCTGTTCCCGTTGTAAATAAACCATATATTTATGAAACTGTTTGCCGTCATCACTTGAAATAGTGTTACATCGTTAGCAGTGGTATGAAACCGAAGAACTCAGAGAAAAAAAAGGAGGTTGGACATGCGAGGATACTCCTAGTCACATACAGCCAGTTGACACAATAACATTCGGCCATCAAATCCCCCCTATATAGTGTTGCACGTTGGGCCTAGAAAGGGACAACGCACAGTCGTTCGATGAAATAGAAAAAAAAAACCCTAGATGCGTGCACATAGGCGTTCACGTAAGGGAACACTTGACAGTCTGAATTCAAAGACGAGTATAACATTTTCCTCAGAGGAAAATGTATGGCGTGTGACCGTCTTCATTAGCAGGGGCGGATCCAGGAATTTTTGCAGGAGGGCGTTTGCCAGGTTTCTGTTACGGAAATCTGCCATCATCGTCTCTAAATTACATAGGCATACATACAAATTGAGCTTATTAAACAGAGAAATCATTTTTATACTGATGTAGGCTCACTTTGTGATGTAATTTCATTGATGCAATGCATAATTTTTTTTATGTAGCTGAGCAAGGGGTGGGGGGGGTGGACCCCCTAATCCCCCCTCTGGATCCGCCCCTGATTAGTCCAGTCCGAGCAGAACAGCAGGACGTTAAAGCCCATTTTATTTCATTCCATTTAACATATCGCCCAAATCAAACCCAGAGACTTTAATATGAAATAATCAATTCAAATTGTATTAATACCTTTGTATTGATATAAGAAGTCACTTCAGTGCAAAACTATACAATACATAGAATGAACACAAACGCCCCGAGGCCTTTATTACCCACGTATTCAAATATTTAGATTCAACAGATTCCAGGTGAATCAAATAAAGTCGCAAAATAGTGATTTCCCAAATAGATTAATACATTGTTGCAAGGGGGTGTTATTATTGGAAAGGGTGTAACGTGGTTTTTCAGTTTTTGTACATCAAAGTTACATATTACAAAAAATATTTTTTATGTGAATAAAATAGATTTTGAGAACATGACATTGGTTGTTTAAGGAGGGGAGTATGTTTGTGGACGTGCAATGTATACTGTATCATTTGTGTATTGTAATATGTATATACACTAGGCTTATTATGGCGTCAGTGCGGTCTTCGCTACAATTGACACATTCAATACATATTTTTTTGCAATACATTGTCATAATTTGTAATGGAATGAAGGAGGTATGAGCCGTATAATAGTCACCGAACAGTTTTATCTTCGTATAATGCGTGTCACATTTTGTATGTACACAAACATAACCAAGGTATCATCTCGAGCAGCCGTTAGATTTTAAAAAACATAGAATTATGCGGTAAGGTTTCGCTTTCATTGAAATTTTGATTAGTTAGTAATATGTTAGGCAATGTGTACATAACTATCCATCCGTTTTAAAAGCATGATTATCTACCCTTGATTCCTACAGTTACATCCCATGTGCCTTTTTTGGTCATTTAACTGTTTAAAGGGGGTGTCATTAAAGGACACACACACACTCACACACAAAATTATAAAATAAAGTAAAAAACAAAAAAAAAGAAGCAAAAACAGTAAATTATTGTGGCTAAGCTATGGAAAGAATGGGTGAACTTATGAAATTTACAATACACGATTAATCACCACATACATATATAAACAGTTAACATATAATTCCATAAACAAGTCTAAGCATAAAGCAACATAATGCAATAACATTACAATACAGCATAAAATAGTGTAATTTTGAATTTAAGCGAATAATTCCATAAACCGGTTTAAGTAATTCACAGGAACAAGAAAAAGGATTCCTATAAAGATCAATGTATTTCAATTGTTGAAGAAATTGAAGTGAATATGTATTTGACTTGACTGTGGTTATTTTATTTGAGTTTAATTGTATATTCTGTAGATAATGGAAATTATTAAAATACCCTTCCGGTAGATCTTTTATGTTATTATGGCCGAGCCATAATTTCTCCAATTTATTAAGATATTTTGGAATAAAACTTGGTAGAAAAGTTAACCCACAGTTAGATAGTGACAACGATTTTACGTTAACCAAGTTGCCGAATAAATCATCGAACATTGGATTGGTAGTAAACTCAAAGTGGTTGGCGGATACTCTTAAAATTTCAAATTGACTACATTATTTAAAAGCATTGAAACTGGTGCGTTTATGATCACCATCAAAATACATGTCGTCATCATAAATATAAAGCTCCTTCAGAGATGAACAATCAAAAGCAAATTCATTCAAAACGATTTCCTTGTAATTGTATACAATTGATAATACATTAAGGTTTGCCAAATTTGAAAACGTGTTGCTATGTATATAAAAAAATAACGTTATTATTAATGGAAAATGAAACCAGTGATTTCATACAGGCGAGTTGTTCTGGATTTATAGAGGGTATGTCGTTATGGTCTAAACACAAATTCTCAATATTTGTAAAATATGCATTTTCTCCTACACAAAATGTTGGGAATTCGTAAAGTTTGTTATAAGAAAAATTTAATGTCCTTAATGAAGACGAATAATCAAGAGCGACATTTGTAATATAGGATTTAAGAATAGCTATAGACTGTAGATGTTTTAATGTTGATAACTTACTTTGGTTATATTGTATGATATCAATATTACGTATGTACAATCTTTTCATCGTTGAATTGGTCATACTCTCGTCCAAATCTAGACTCAACGGGGGATCATAGCGTATATATGCCAAATCAAGAGTTTGTAACCCCTTTGTTACCCCGGACAAGCATTGCACCAGCCCCATCCTGGAGATTCTACTATTTCTAATAGATAATGTTCGTAAATATTTCAGACCATTGAATGGATGCATTTCCCGTACAGTTCCGTATTGAATTCGTCTCTAAATGCAGAAAGTTCAGTTTAAATTTGGTAATATTAGTAAAGGTGTGGTTATCTAGATGCGGTAGGTAATTACCAGTAAAGTAAAGGTACTTTATGTTCAAATCCTGGAATATAATCCAGTTGATATCCCTTGTTTAAACAGAATGCTTGGTATATTTCATTACACATGCACATATTGTCTCCACACTTGGTCCAATTATGTTGGTTATCACTTTCCTTGCCATAGTTATATGTGATGACATCAGCAGGATATAAGATCAGTAGTAGACACACACACATTAAAGGAGAACGCTAGATCGGAGACGGTCCTACGCAAATTGTGACGTCATATGTGAATTGTGGGTTAGGTCGGAGACGGTCCTACGCAAATTGTGACGTCATATGTGAATTGTGGGTTAGGGTAAGGGTTAGGCTTGATCATGGGTTAGGGTTAGGGATAGCCCTGTTTACATCTCGGGACTTTGACCAAATCTACAGGTCCTAGCCCTTACCCTAACTCTAACCCATAATCTATATATGACGTCATATGTGCTAAAATGCGCAGGACCGTCTCCGATCTAGCGTTCATCAGTATCTGTAAAAAAAAATTAAATGAAATGAAATAATGAGGTTTAACGTCCTACCCCTAAACTGGGCTAATGAATACGGACATACTCCATACCGCGTGCTATGATGGAAATTATGTCCGGGCAGCAGCGCTATGGCCTACTCTTATAAAGAATTCCAACTTCCAAGGGATCTTTTACGTGCGTGTTTGTCTGTGTGTCGCCTACGGGCCATAATACTTATTCCTTCTCCCAAGGAGAGCGATTTGACCTACATTGCTTCGTTACACGTCAACAAATGTTATTCCTAATGTCGGCTACTTGTTGTTGTTTTGGGTGTAAAAATAGACACGCACATGGTAGAATACCTAAAGATCAATGTTCAGACGAATTGCAGCAATAATAAGGGAAAATTGGACACCAAGCGAACATAGTCGAATTTGCAGTGAACACTTTATTCAAGGTAGGCGTATAAAAACATCTGATGGAGGTAGTGTTCCAAGTATTGACAAAATAATTCATGTTATTGCTGCCATCATTAATATGAATACTCCCATTTTGTAAATAGATCTATATCTATTATATATACATGTACAGTATTCTAATCTAATTTTCTGTAATTATAATTCTAGGGTTCAACAGAGTAAATAATTGAACACAACTCTATAGGTTTTTAAGGGAAATTGTTGAAATTCTTTGTTTTATTATTTCAAAAAAATTAATAGTTAAATGTTACATCGATTGTCATTTCTACCAGTGTTACGATAATAAACAAAGTTTGGATTATTCATTTTTAAATCAAATCATCAACTGTCAATTGTGTTTAAATATATTGAAAATCAAACCCATCCGCAGTTCTAGTATGTATCTGACATGTAAATAAATGTCTAATTATTGATTTAGCTCTTAAATGCATCTTTAATATTGAAGGAGTTTTGTATGTAAACCTGTACATAATACAACTTAATAATTTATTTCAAAATGTACATAGTAATAATTTTATATGTAGCCTACCTATACATATGATTTAATTTATTATTTACGAATGATGCTACAATAGTAATTTTGTTACTAATAAATCAATTTGTTAAACGTATAGCGTAGTTTTACTTTTTTGAAATGATCTACATTTTAAACAAACCCACATTCCTACTGGTGTACTATTCAAACCAACACATTTCATATGATACCATTTGGTTTTGCATTTGCATAACCCCCAATCATGTTATCAAATTTTTCATCCTCATAGGCGTACGAGCCAGGGGGGCAGCCCCTAACTTTCGGGCAAGCTAAATTTTCGGGCAGACGGGTGAAGTGAAAAAATCTTAGCAAAATAAAGTGCCCGAAAACTAATAAAATACTATTTACGAGCTGGAATAGCAGGAAAACGCTTTTGCGACTTTCAAATATTCCAAAATCTTCTTGGGGGATCCATACAACCGGCGCCGCTGCCTGTAAACCCGACATTTTTCGGGCATTGTTAGTTTTGCTTCCCTGTCATTGAGCCCTCATATAAAACTAATTTTACTTTTCTTTTAACTGAATACCACGAATTTGTAGGCCTACTGAGTTGACTATGGATTAAAATACTTTGTCTGGAGCTACTCTTCTGTGTGCGACATTTTTCGGGCATCGATTATTTTTTTGTGATTGCAGCTGCAACAGTCTGATTGGATGGTTAGAATTCAGACTGATGGTTTAATTTTCCGGGAGGGTTAGACCCCCCAAACCCAGCGACGATTGGTTGTTTGGAATTCGGGTCAGCCAGGTAGGCTATATTGGACCTAAATTGAAGTTGCTGTATTCACAGACTGGAATAGCAGGAAAACTCGTTTGTGACAGTTTAATTTTCAAAATATTTCTCTCAACGGTTCCGTCTTCGTTGACTGTAAACAATTAATTGGGATTCGAATCAGCCACCTTAATTCCGCTATATTAGACTACCTTGAAGTTGCTTTGTCCATAAGCTGAAATAGCAGGAAAACGTGTTTACAGCCGTCAAATATTCCAAAATTTTCTAATGGGGGGGGGGGGGGGGGCGCCATACAAGGTAAGCTCCGCTTCTTCGCCCCTCAAGGAAGACCGGCACCCCTTTTTGTAAGCCCGAAATTTTTTCGGGCATTTCGGATTCTGCCCCCCCCCCCTAACTGTCATCGAGCCCGTAACGCCTATTGTTCATCCTGACCACAAAAGCAACACATTTTATCTTGTGAAGAAGAGGGGTTAGTGGAGTTATACAACAGCAAGAACTGTCATTTCTTTATCTAAAATCTTACATAAAGGATCTTAAATCATGAAAAGCTAAACCTACTTCCCCTGCCATGCATGTACAGTGACCTGTAATGATGGAATCATCACTATTGTTGACAGCTACCCAAGCTTCGTGGGGCTTCTCAGTTACAGTCTGAGACCTGTTGACTTAGGCTTTGAAAATAATATTCTTGCCTACAATCTTCGTAAAACACGAATGCACCCAACCACTGCCATACTGATTGTAAGCTTCTAAAGATTTATAAGTTTTCATGGATTCCAGTTAAAAATCCCAGGTTTGTCAATTAGATACACGTAAAGTTGACCGACATCAATTGTGGGCCACTTCGACACGTCTAGCCACGAAGACTGATATAAAAAGGTATCATTTGCTTGAGGATCAGTAATTCCATGTGCCTTGCTGTGTACTACTGTTATATCAAATTCTAGCTGTCAAGGGCCTTTTAACATGCACGCCAATGTGTACATGGGACCTCGGGTTTTCGTCCCCTTCGAATGACTTTACGGGCTTGTAATTGGTGTTCTAATCACCCCTTATACGAGGGCTGGCTGAAAGGTCCTTGACCTGAAGGAGATAGATCAAATGGATGAAATACAGATAACTGCAGCTGTGGTTTTATCACTGTCCTCATACGAGACCATCTTGTGAACCTACCTAGATACATATATATATATACACCTGTATGTTTCCTCAGTAAAGAAGTGCGTTGTGGAAGGCCCTTAACAACAAACAATAAAAAAATAAGACGCATATAGCCAGTTTTGAGAGCATCTCTCATGCGAGGGTTTTTCATATTATCGCCAACGACTTTCAAGTGACAAAAAGTGTCTTGGCGCTAAAACTCTCGACTGCAATCAGAAACGTGTCATATTTTTGATGTCCCGTGACAATCTGCCCTGTTTTGAAACAGGGATTAGTCGGTTGTCATTTGCCTAGTAGTCTCTAAGCTATATGGTAATTTATAGCTTTATAGGATGAATATTATATACTATTAAAGTGGTAGCCTCTAAGCTATATACGACAATTTAAAACTTTCTAGGATGAATATTGCATACTATTTAAGTGATAATCCCTAAACAATATGACAGTTTACAACTTTGTAGGATGAATAGTACATACATTTAAAGTGGTAGTCCCTAAGCTATATGCCAATTTAAAACTTTATAGGATGAATATTATATTCTATTAAGAGGTAGTCCCTTTATAGGATGAAAAATATGTACTGTTAAAGTGATAGTTACTGTGTGCTATTGTAACTCAAAACTGAGTATAATACTATTAAAGGATATTCCTTATATATTATCATTAAAAGCTATAGTATGAATACTATAGTATGAGATAGTATGAGATATAAATTTATTGGATACATATTGTTTGTTTGTTTAAACATAGTTTATTGTACTAGAACATAACTAAAGTACAAACGGATTAGGACAAAAGTTACGAAAACTTACCGATGCCCTCTCCACATACATTGTAAGTGACAGTTATAATAGTACAATTGTTAAGAACATACAAAACGAAGGATATAAATAGTACAATTGTTAAGAACATACAAAAACGAAGGATATAAATGTTATAATAAATAATTTAAAATCCCATTATAGAGAAATTCTTAAATATTTAGTTTATGAAAGTAATTTTCGATATGCCCAAAGAATCTCACTGGGGGATTTTATGTCTTCTTTTGATAAAATTAAGAAAAACGGCAGACAGGCAATAAATAATATAATCCAAAAATTTAACCTCATAGATATTTTCCGAATTAAACATAATAATGCAAAAAAATAAACATGGTACATATCTAAAGTGATAGTTCCAAAACTATATTATAAATAACAACTTTATAGGGAGGATTTTACATGCAGTCATAGTGATAACCACTGTGTGTTATTATAATATAGAAAGGTTATTACTACATATTAAATGTCCCCTTGGGATAAACTAAATTATAAGATTATATTAGGATGAATATTACACACATATTTATAAATCACAATCGAGGATTAATGGTATATAAATTAAGGCGATAATTTTATATTTTCAAAGAAAGTCAAAACACGATTATTTCTATGTCTTTTGCTCAGTGGTTGTCAACTCACTATCATACGATCATATTCCCCACACTAATAAATCATTGACACAGAAAATAATAACACTATTACCTCTCCCCCCCCCCATGGTAGAGCTATCCTCAAAAGTTTTGAACTTTAAGAAGGTAGGACTGTTTATAGATACCACTTATTTTTTAAGGCTTTGTTTGTGGTACATTTTAAAAATATAACTTAAAAATATGAAATTATAGCTTTAATGCGATAGTCTATATGGTATTACAAGTTACAATAGTAAATGATAAATTTACATCGGAGGTTTCTTTAAATAAAAAAAAAAACAAAACAAAACAAAAAAAACACACACCCCCATCTTTTTTTTCTTTTTTTTAAAATTATGCATGAAATATAATATTATAGATAAGCACATGACCTGAAAAAACCCAATATCACCAAACCTTAGGCATGATATCATCACACAATTTTATACTTTGTAATTTATCTAAAAACAGTTTTATTGAAATTTTTTGTTAGCATCGTTTTTATTGTAGATAGAAGTGTAAGCACTCTAGTTAATAAACATACAACTTGTTACATGTTTTATTTATTTAAGTATACTTGTATCCTAGAAGTTTTTCATATCTTTACTATAAAATGGCTTATCTGACAATAACTTCATTGAATGCTAGGGGTATGCGACAAAAAGGTAAACGTACTAATCTATTTCTTTGGTTGAAAGAGCAAAAATCGGTTATATTTTTCGTACAGGAGCCACATAGTATTAAAACCGATGAAATTAGATGGCAGCAGGAATGGGGTGGATCTATATTTTTTTCTCACTGTAGAAGTAATTCAGCTGGAACGGCTATTCTCTTTCGAGACACGTTTGATGAGAATATATTATCAAAAATAATAGATAAAAACGGATATTATACTGCTGTTGTAATTAAGATACTAACTGAAAATTATATACTTCTCAATACGTATGGCCCTATCTCCGATACTGACTAATATAAATATTTTACCAGTCTCTGTGAATTGATGCAAAATCTTGAAGCAGAATATGATTCTAACACATTTATCGGTGGGGGAGATTTTAATAACGTAATGGATGTAAATATGGATCGTACAGGGGGTAATCATAAAGTTAAGAAAAACGGCAGACAGGCAATAAATAATATTATCCAAAAATTTAACCTCATAGATAGTTTCCGCATTAAACATAATAATGCAAAAGAATATACCTGGAAGCAACGAAAATCCCTAATTCAAAGCAGGATTGACTTCTGGCTTATAAATGAAACTGTACAGGATTATGTTAAAGACTGTAAAATACTAATTAATACAATAAGCGACCATTCGGCAATTTACATAAGTCTGAACCTTGTTGAAGATAAACGAGGACCGGGATTATGGATCTTTAATAATAGTCTGGTTTATGATAAGAATTTTTATAAATATATTGAACAATCTATAGAAGATTGGGGTCATGAGTTCCATAATCCACTGGACAAGGGGGGTCTTTGGGATTATTTAAAATTTAAAATTAAACATAGTACTATTAAGTATTGCAAAAAAAAAAAGAAACACGTTAAAGTTAGATTAAAAAAGTACTTATTAGATAAGTTAGAAGGGTTAGAGGATGAAAAAATAAAATCTTATGCTACTGGTAATAATGAAATAGAAACTATTGAAAAAGAATATCAATTTCTATTAAACGGACTATAGATCAGATTTACGAAGACGAAGCCAAGGGGCCATATTGAGATCTAAAATTCAATGGTACGAACAAGGTGACAAGAGCTCAAGGTTGCCAACCTGTATTTTTTTCTTTTGGAAAGTGTTCTGTAACCCTCGAAATATGTATACTCCCCAACTCAAGCAAGGGAGACAAACATAACTAAACGGGGGAAAATTGAAGACCAAACTTATGAAAAGATCATATTGCAGTAACTAAACTTAAAAAGGTTTTTTTTTTGTTTTTTAAAAAAAAGATATATCTTACTTTTTACTTCTCAAGAGAAGGATACAAGTATACTTTAAAAAGAATATTTTTATATGGTAAAACGCTTTTTTTATTGTTGTAAATTGATGTAAATGTTTTGTATAGCGATAAAAGATACGTCATTTCAACTGTGAACGACCCTTTAGAGTGGTTAAAGACAATTTCTTCCTGGCCGACATCCAGACTTTGCAACGTCATTGACAAAAGTGTGTACATCTCGACAGGTTGTATGTAAAACAAATAAATGGAACCAATCGACTATGTGCAAGTCTTTCGCGGATCTTGATACTTTTTAGCCAGCCTTCTTAGCACCATGTTAAATGTTTGTTTTAAATAGAAGAGCGTAATCATTCTGCGAAGTATTGCAAAACCCAACAACTACAATATTACCAAAGTGGCGTAATGCCGACATACAGTGATGGACTATGGCTTGAACTGAATGAATGAATGAAATGAAATAGGTACAAGGGTTCTTCTAATTTTAGTGCACGCCAATGTATACAACGGGATCCCCTCGGTTTTTCGTTTCATTCAAACGACTGCACATTGCCCCCCCCCCCCGACAACAGTGAATCACTTCAGTAAGTCCAGATAAACTTTTTTCAGCACGGGACCTCTAGGTAAGCAAACTAACGTCCCACTCAGGCACATATAGATATATATTTATTTAGGTAAGCAAACTAACGTCCCACTCAGGCACATATAGATATATATTTATTTATTTACCGTAAACATACATTATGCAAGAGCTAAATTTGCCTATTGCTTAAAATTTTTTCCAACTTATTAATTAGACATGTATAAACTTACCCGGGCCTTAATGAACTCACGACGGCATCGGAGTTTCTGATATTAAATAGATTAGAACAGTTCAATTCCTATTTTGATTTAAGCTAAAAATGGAGGAGCGAGACTAAGCTTCGAACAACCAGTACGGTGGTTGAAATTATGGCACACGGCCTGTAAAACCTTGAAAGGCTAATATCTTAGCTCGCCATAGTGTTCATTTTCAATTAATTCATTTTACATTATCTATTTCCGAACTATTATGGCATGAACTGCCAGTCGTTTATCTAAATCTTACATAATACATCTTTAATAATATGTCATGTAAAACATGTCAACATTCGATTCGGTTCAATGATAATTACGGAGGCGTGCATGTTGTAAGATACAATGCGTATCTAATTAAGCAAATCATTTGGGGGTGGGTGATCTTCCATTGGTTTCTGCACGTAGTGCCTAACAAAAGTATATGGTCAGATATTCTACGGTGTCTTCCACGTCTAAAGAATATACCTTAAACAAATCTCTCTCTATCTCTACCCCCTCCCTTCTCTCTCTGTGCCTATATTCAGAGTTCCGCGACTTTCCTTTCCGGGGTTATGTTCCCTATCCCTAAAACGCCGTAAACGCAGCAATTTCGAGCCCCTCTCCCCCACCGACCCTATCCGAAAGCGCCGTGATCCCGAAAGACGCTAAAGTTTTTATGGATTTTTTCAAATATGTTGTGCCGTGATATCGGAAGATGCTAAAGTTTTTATGGATTGTTTCAAATTTGGTGTGAGGCATGGTGGTCAAGAGAGAAAGAATCCTATTGATATTCGGCGTTCAATCAATTTCGTAATTTTCTGTTAATCTATGTCCTTCCTTTCCCTTATACCTTTTTACAGATTATGTTGTCCAACTAACTAATATGGACTCAGACTAGTAATTATTTGCCCATTATTTGCTCACTTCCGATACAGTGATTGCTCTGCAGAAAGACACTTTACACCCCCTATCCCTCCGCTGTCATATCATCAATATTGCCCACAACTGCCATGAAATTGCTAATTTGATCCCCTTTTCTCCAATTCTAGACCAAAAACTCAACCCAAAAATGCAGGAAGAGGGTAGAAAGAAATTATGGGAAAAATTGTCTATTTATAACTGAAATAAGGGGAAATGATTACTAGTCTTAGTCCATATATGGAAGCAGATCACCATTAAATTTCACCATCTCGGTACCCACAAATTGTAGTTCGTCTATTTATAGCAAATCTCTCTCCGTCTCTTTCCTCCCCTTTAGCATGCTCATTTTTGTTTAATTTTTGGTCGAAGAGGGTTTGAATTAATTTTTTCTGTCAGGTTTTGGTAAATATTAATGATTTTGAGGCGGGAGGATATCAGGTTGGTTACCGTGGTACGGCAGCTAGTTACATGTTTTTAGTATGCTTCTTCAAGTTTGGGTATCTCAAAATTTTGGTTGTCAACCTCATACAAATTTCAGTGCAAAAACAAGGCCATTTGTATTCTGTCTGTAGTGAAAAGCATTAAGCCCAACGAAAATTCGGGGAAAAGTTGGAGGTGGGCAAAGAGTCGAGAATTAACATTGAAGTCAATGGGGAAATTAATGGTGGTCTGCCCCCATATACAATACAAGGGTTATTTCCCTTGAAATATTATCCTTTGTCCAATGTCTCACTGAACGTAATCCATTAAAGAAACGTCTGAATTCCAGGTGGCCACCTCTAGTATTAAAATTCCTCCTCCGTTCTGATATCGGTGTAGAATGACTTCCGTTGATCATACTACCCCCCCTCCTCATTTCGGTGGAACATAATTAAGTTTAAGTAAACAAATATATTTAATTGCCACAATTAGGGAAATGCAATATCACTTGTTGAAGGTATTGACAATGTGTGAAAAATGTAATCTTGTCTTTCAGAAAACTATCAATGCCCAACAAATGTGTACTCACTCATATAATAATTTTTTTTTTTTATATAATCAAGACAATGTAGTATAACGGCACACAATGTAATTAATTATTTTTTGCAAGGTCTAGTTTCTGTCTAGTCCGCAGGTTTATCTTGTAGATTTTTGGTCAATATAGAAGTAAAGGGCATCACTGGTGGAAATTGTCTAAGAGGAACAGTCACACCTTGAACAGAGGTACTTATAATAAGAATCCGTTCAAATCAGTGGCGGCGCCAAGGAGGGGCCAAGGGGGGGGGCATTTGTGCACCCCAAAAATCTGGCCTGCCCTCTGTTTGCCCCCCCCCCCCCCAATAATTTTCGAAAATAAAAAAAAAAGTGATCTGGCCAGCTATAATAATCTCAACGACCATTGTCTGAAATGCTACCTGGTTCTCACAAAGGTACTTCGTTGGGGTTCGCAAGTCCGTTCGTTTGCCATTTTGGACTCGGATCGTATATAAACTAGTGATCAGGCGACGGACGGTATGTGGTCAGAAAGACAGCATTTCCGACAGTCTATTTTTCAAAATTTTCTGGGGAGGTCCCCCCACATTCTCCATAAGTACACCCTACATTGGCGCTCGTGATTTGGATTCGTCAAGGTTCGCAAGTCCGTTCGTTTGACACTTTACCTCAACAATCATTGCCTGAAATACTGCCAGACTGCA
Source organism: Patella depressa (assembly GCA_948474765.1). Taxonomy (NCBI): domain Eukaryota; kingdom Metazoa; phylum Mollusca; class Gastropoda; family Patellidae; genus Patella; species Patella depressa. The sequence continues at coordinate 11,901,444 of OX419720.1, forward strand.
TTTCCGGTAGCCTATTTTTCAAAATTGAAACTCGTGCCTTTGCCCCCCACCCCTGTAACCTTGGACTTTGTCCCATCTTTGCCGCCATTGGTTCAAATAAGTGAATCAAACGATGAACTCGTCTGAAAGCTTCAGTGCTACTATTGGACCGTTCAGGGCCCAGTTTCACGAAATTTTAACTAAAGATAAAATCCAAATTGTAGCAGATACTTCAATTTTGATTGGCTAAGAACTAAAATCAATCTAATATTGTCCAATCAAATAACTAAAATTCAGATCTTATCTTAGTTAAAATTTTGTGAAATAGGCCCCAGAAATGATACGCATGGCAATAATGAGTTCATCCCTCTTGTCGTAAACATAGATCATTTTATTTCAAACATAACGCCACACACAATTAACAAGTTTTATTCGTTGAAACATATTTGGGACAATTCTCAAATGTTACATTGATGCAGTAAATTTCTATAATGATATTTTGTAATTTGAATGCAGAGTCCGCGGCGGTGTTTTTTCACTGCATTTCTTCTTGTTATACAGTTTATAGCACTTTTTCATTATGTTTGATGCTTGTTGACGATCACCATGGTAATAATAAATATTAGACAATAACTGATAATTATTAATTATCGATTGGTCAATCCATAACGAGGCCTCCAATCGCCGCGCTGCTTGTTCAAATGCGCCTAAATTGAACAACCAGTTTCCTTCGTAATTTAAAACAGTTGCATTCATACCAATCGGAATTGTTTTTGCCGTTGCCAATAACTTTTCCTCGTCGTATCTATAAAAAGTGCGACGTAGGACCGACATATTTCCTGATCTGAAGATCTCTTTGTATCCGAAGTTTATAAATGGTCGATTAATTCCGATAATAAGATAATTATATTCCGGGTTGTTTATTAAAAATTTCAAAAGATACGGCGTATTCAGTACTGATATAAAATTTGAAGCTCTGCTGAAGGTTGAAACACGTGCCTTCTTTGAACCCCTGTTGTATTTTGAGGTCAAATTCAGTCTTGAATGCAAATCGAATTCGTAAAATTCGTGTATAAGTAATGTCAGTACGGGTACGTCATGATGCAATACAGAATAACCACCCGTCATGTGAACACTCGTGTCTAGAAACACGCCCGTGACGTCTTCCGTGTGAGCTACGTAATTTAAACATGTGTTCACGTCATTGGAGTGATAAATTCCGGCATATACCCAGGCACGATTTGATTTGTCAGTTGGACTAGGAAAGTTTTTGTAACCACTCACAATTAAGATACAACTTAAGAATGTAACACATTTTCGACTAGAAATCGGATTAAAGCTTGACTTTAAACAGGAACAAATAATCCCCGCTATAATGACGTAATATAAACAGAAAAGATGGTGGATGTGTCGAGGTTCCTTGTGTCCCTGTAGAGAATAGAACACGAACAAGAAAACAAACGACGCCATTAACTTACAGGGAATGACGATTAATTCGCGGTGTCCGAAAATCACAGTACCGCACATCACACTCAAACTGAACGCAAATAACAATAAATTAATGCTGCTTTCAATAAATAAAACTTTTAGATAAAACGTAAATTCCATGGTTCCAAATAATGCCCCAGAAAAATGCTGTAAAACGTTAAAGTTGAACCAGTTGAAAGGGGAGATAACTCCATAACCATAAGACGAAAAGTCATCCCGTAAGCAGATTGATAGAGCTAAAGTTGCTCCAACTCCACAGTAAACGTGTTTAAAAGTCATCATCCGATTTAAACGACAATGGGGAATATACACAATTAAACAAAATATAGTTAAATCAGGGCGGATATAACTCGAAAGAGTCAACACAAACGATGAACATAGTGTTATTAGGTTTTGTGGGTGGGTAGATGTCCATGCACTTAGCGAGGGAAATGTAGCGTGATTTCTTCGCGGTTCCGTTTGGGAGATACTGCTTTCCATGTTGCACCACCCATGGATTTTCTTTAAACCATGGAGACCATTCGACACCATGTCATACAACTGTAGAACAGGGTTGATAAAGGGTGCGCCCACATGACCCACATCTCTGGAAGTTGATTTATTAGATGATGTATGCAGCTGCTCAATGTTGGAATTTATATCTTTTAATTGGTCTGTTTGATGACGTTTGTGAGCTACGTTTGTATGAGTTGTCGGGTGACTGGAATTTTTACTTTCGGAATCAGTGACTGGATTGTAAACATTTGGAGGTCCGTGCTTTCTTGCGCTGTCTGTATACAAGTTCTGGGCACCCAACTGGCCATGCTGTTCTTTTTGAACTGGTAAAATGTACGACAACGATAGAAACACAAACGGAGCGAGAAAACTGTTGATTAGTGTGTGAGTTCCAAACACATTTAGATGAATTGATGAAGAAGCTAGCACTGCTGCCATGACACCTGCATCATGTGATCTGAAGAGTCTCGTGGTAAATATAAAGATGGCCAATGGTAAAGTTGAGGTGATGCATGCGTGAGATATTTTCCATGCCTGAAAAAAGGACAAAACAATTAAATTGACGAAAATAAATTGGGTTAAACCTTTATGCACCAACTGAGAAAATGAAGACGAATATAAACTATGCATTGAGCTACGAAGGACGTGTTGCTCGGACAGGTGGACTACTCAACGTTCCTTTATGTGCGCACCAACTTGTGCACAAGACCTCGGATATTTGTCGCACCTGGACTTGCACAACTGACAAGGGGGGCTAGAGACCACGAAATTTTAGATAAAATCCAAATTTTAGTAATTTGACTTGATAATATTAGATTGATTTTAGTGCTTAACCAATCAAAATTGAAGTATCTATACTAACATTTGGATTTTATCTTTAGTTAAGATTTCGAAAACAACGTCCTGCTGGTTAGCGAATCAGCGCCTTGCTTAGTGAGCTACCGTGGCTCCTGATAATTAAGAGGTCATCCGTATAATTGTGGCCCTAATATATACAGTGTGTTGTTTATAGTAGGAGTTCGACCAAAAGCTGAATAGAATAAACACACGACGCTGCACTCACAGCAGCAGAAATGTACTAAGACTTTAAGCAACAACGGCTTAATTGTTAGTAAAGGCTTCTAGATTTAGATACCGGTCAATCTAAAACACCTTAAATCATATTGTTATTATACATTATTGCATAATATTTGATAATAAAATACCTCCTACCAAAAGATTATCGCCATAATCGCCACGTTTAGTCCCTGGGTGTCAGAAATATGGCCCGTAGAACATATTTCAACAGAGCGATAGAAATCATTTACTATTGTATTCCGGTTTCAGTAAAACCCTGAATTCTGTGATGTATGTTATAGATATCTACAAGCGACCATTGTGCTCATTGTTATATATTGGCAATTTGTACACCAGTCTTAAACCGTACACATGTAAAGGACGTTTGGCGTGGTTTTCAGAATTTCGTAAAGTTCAAGGACGTTTGGCTCCATATATTTTTGTATATCTCCGGCCCACTTGATATAAAATTTTAGTCCCAACCCCTTGGCTCTCAACAACTGCGGCCCTAACGTAAACATTCGGCACATCTCGGCTGACTCCGGTACCCAATATCTGACCCCGTCTGTATATTATGACGAATTCCGCCATTGGAGCTACTTTCAAGTTCCCAGGTTATGAATATGTATGTATCATACAAACATTTCAATGTTCGAAGCTAATTTTCTTTCACGTTTGTCCGATTTTCCTTAAAGAAACGACAATATTGCAATGAAAACTCTACACGCTTTTCTTCGAACGACACCATTTTGAAAACTTGTCTAATCAGTGAACCCCGGTAGCTTCATCAAAATTGTAAGGGTATAGCTACTATCACTTACCGTCGCACAGCTGATGTAGGGTATTGCAGTCTGCCGAGTTTTTACCGAGTGCTATTGTATAATGTCAATACTTTCAAACAGCTTTAGTATGGCTGTACATTTAACCCTTTAGCATTTAAACCGTCCAAAACACCCATAAACATCCATGGCTAGTTTAGACCATCCCAGGAACTATTCACTCAGCGGTTTGGGGCTGTCTGGGGAACTTCGGGCGGCGGGGCCGATTTACCAAATACTACCCAATACCACCCTATACTACCCAATACCGGATATACCGCACGAAATATGTCGTTTTCCCTGAATGAGATGAACGGAAATAAACGGTGTAATCTGCCTTTATAACAACTTACCAAGAATGGCTGGACATTGACGTTTAGTACTTCCAGACAATATGAGATGAATACGAAAAAACCTGGAAATAAGAATGATCTCATAGCCGCCATTCCGAGTTGTAACTCCCTCTCTCTGATTCTAGTATTGTTTGGTTGTGCTTCACTTGTAAGATATTCATAAGGTCGAAATCCATAACCATAGACTTCAGAATGAGCAACTGAAAAGACACAAAATTAAAGACCAGGCAAAATTAAAGATATCTTTCGCACTATGAGATGACTAGACGCATGCGCTTTAAATCATAAAGTCTTTAACTGAGTCAAGTAACGTGTTTCGATCCTCTCTCCCTGTATGTAGCGAGGAGTAGAGTCGTTTTCCAACCTCGTGGGATTTCACCAGTCAAAGACCACCCCCTCTCTCTGCGACTAAAAGAATGATGTGACAATATGGTGTATTTTTCAGTTAAAAGCCTGTCCAGTACCCGAGGTTAAGTTTAGATCCCTTTTATCCAGACCACTCACTGAATGTAGGAAGTTGGGGTTAGACTTACAAATATCTGTAGCCGAAACGTCCGTCCACCACTATATTAGTTAAACGCAGAAGATCGTCTTTCTTCATGGTTGTAGCACGGGTAACGCTAATCGATTGTCATTGTAAGAAAACAATTTGTTGGATGTCAAATGATGCGGAGAGATAATGGGAAGTAATTAAAGGCATTTCGCCTTGGGGTTATTATGAAACGAAATGAGGTTAACGTACTAGGCTACTTATGTTCACCAATCGGGATTTGTTCTTTGTTTTCGTAATGTACAACTGTGACGTGGAGGGAAAGTCAGAAAATCCCGAGTCAAATCGTGACCAACATTTGATGGTAAGTGAGCATATGCCATAGTTACTGGGTCACCAAGGTTCCCATGTATACTCCCGCTGTATTCAGCACGTTCCAATATTAATATTTTACACCAAAGAGGGATTTCGTTTGTGCCCTTGAATATATATTACGTTTCATAATTACATTTTAGTAATTTAAGGAGCATTATGTGCGATTAGATAAAGAGCTGACAGTTTTCGCTGTAATAAATAAAAAAAAATGGCTTCACTCTGATCTTATAGCAATTCAGTTCTAGGCTTGTCTCGTCAATATTACCGTTGGTACAATAATGAACAATGCAAAGTCCCCATTTTCCATTTGTACGTTAAATTTTCTGTCACAGTATTCAATTCCATGGCATCGAGGGTTGATTATGGCCCGAATAAGTTAATTAAAATAGCATTATGCAAGAGCAAAATCTGCTTTTTACAAGTCTTTCTTTAAGCCTGAGATGTTATCTAAATAATCAATTAGACATTAATTAACATATCCAGACCATAATAAACTCTTTATGTCTAGGCTAGCCTTCGATGTTGGCAGATTAAAATCGTATATGCCGCTTAATGGCGGTTGATAATTAAATCAATCAAGTGGATAATCGAGACTATGCTGTTTATATTAATGATTTGAGTAATGATGACCGAGGCTATGAATATTTCAAAAGCTTTTTTCTCGGCTATTAGTGAATCAATTTGACTGAAATTTTCAGCAAATTATATTTACACTATCTAGTTTTTAACTATTATAGTGAGAACTGTCATCTCTTTATCTTATCTCCCATAATGTAACTTTAATATCTAATTAATGATTTAGATAACATTTCAGGCCCAACGTAAGATCTGCCATAGGCAGATTTACCTCTTGCACAATGCATGTTTAATAACATGTGTTTTAATCGCGGCTTACCGGCTAGGTAAAATTAAACGAAACGAATATCAAAATAATAAACGTTTTGTTTTGGGTACAGATAAGAGGGTTAGACTCATGTCCTCGAATACTACGTACATTTTAGTTATCAATAATAGGCGTTTTAATCTCAGCTTACCGACAAGGGAAACTTAAACGAAACGAAGTCAAATGAAATAACTGAACATAATAATAAAATTATCATATCGGGAACCGACCAGGTCATGGGGTGTAATGATTGATAAAACGATAAAGTGTTAAATATACCATCATTAAAGTGCCTATACCGTGAAAGAAATATCTTTATTTGTGGTTTTATTCTGTAAGTCATAAAATCTATATATAGTCATTGATCTATTGATTTCTATTCAACTCTCGATTTATAAGTCATGAATAAAACTGTTTACTATTAAATCTCTACACACGTAGTAATCTTGGGTATGATAGTTACCCGTGCCATATACGATATAATTAGATGGATTTCTCCACTCAACTGGGTTATAAATGAATAAAATTAGTTTCCACGCCTTAATGTAAAACTATATCAACATATAAATCTTTGATATAAATAAAATATAACTAAGTACGAACAATCCAAACCATTAGACTAAATTCGAAGTCCTAAAAAACGTTATAGGCAAAATAGTGTAATCAGCAAATGGACTGTTCATCGTGTACAAAATACACAATAAACAGTGGTAAAAGGTGTCCGGAAGAGTAAGTTTACCCTGCCTGGCGCGCCACACTGTTTCGGGAATTATTCGATATCAATTCAAATACGTTTTATGTAGTTATGATAAGATAGATTGCTTCACTCGACAGGCAGGGGTTGGGTTGGACGGGTGCTATATCACAAGGTCTGTCATTAAGTCAACTGGCGTGGTTTCGATTCCCAGGTTGTATATGACAAGGGTTTCATGTCCAATTTCGTGGGTTCTCTCTGCCCCCCCCCCAATTGCCAAAGACCCCTATGTGTAAGCGAATGATTGAAATAAAATTGATGTAATGTTAGTCCCGAAATGATCTAGTTTGTGTCAAGTCGACGTTTAACCCCATTTCTCTTCTCTCACTCGACAGGCATATTAATTTTTGCAACAACCAGGCTAATGAAGGAAACTGTGCCCTTTTAGCAAGCCGACGACGTTCTTGTCATATTTTTATATCTAAGATAGAATCTTTAACGCTCATTATTAACTTGTACACGAGACGTATTGTTTGTCCCATCAGAAACATAATGACCCTTTTCTTGCTTGATCTGCACCCTAGGCAACCTGCAGAAGGGAAACCGGGATGAAAAGTCCCATAGATCTTTCTCGGTCGACACATGGATCGAACCTGGAGACCCCCTCGTTAGCGAGACAGCGTCATACCGATCCAATAAACTTGGCACTTGCGTCTATGACAAAGATTAAAAGAAACAAATTAAAGTGTAACTAACCTTCAAGAGACTGGTAAATTTCATCAGGATGAAGAATCCACCAGTTGCTAGGCTGAGAAACATAGCACACTCTGATAACTATGGTAACCAAAAATATCATGTATGGCGGATACCAGGGAAAAATGCGTCCATTTTCTGTCGTTTTACAAGCTTTTTGAATATTGACTAATCCATTAACAGTTTTCACTTTTCCTTTCGTCATTTTTTTAAATTTCTTTCAAGACCTCGACATGTCACTTTAAGTGCTTAGATATCGACACACAGATCAGTTTTACGTCTGGCCCGTGACTAGAATATTCTAATATTGTAGTGATTTACAGCACACGGTGGTAGCTCCTCCCTCCATAATCACATCCGTCAATATTTGTGGTCCTACTTAATAAATACGTAAACTCCCCAGTTCAAACAATAATCATCTAATTACTTGCTTCGGGTATTTTGAAAGGTATGAATATATCCGTGAGTAATTCGTTTCGTTTAAATTTAGTCAAATTCGAGAATTTAATTACTTGCTTCAATTAATTTGAAAGATATGAATATATGCGTTTATAATTAAATCAAATTCAAGAAAACACCACAGTTCAAACAATACTCATCTCATTAGACGCTTCAGTCAAATTCAAAAATATATATACGTCCGTTTGTTATTCGTTTCGTGTAAATTTAATCAAATTCACATCAAACATGTGTTGATTTTTATCTGACTGGTCCCAAGTCGTGTTGTCAATATCTGTTGAGACTTATTCCGTTAGCCGCGAGCACTTTACAATTAACAACCAGTCAGCCTAGTCACCGTTACGCTGTGCATCAATGACACAGTGGTTTTCACGTCGCTAACTGGAAAAACAAAATCATTCATAATAAAATCATAATGAATTGAGAAATAAATGTTCAGGTAAGATAATCGTGACAAAATTGAGAAACATTCTGTATTAATGTTGTTGGGGGGAGGGGGCATCGTGGCGCAATCGGTGAAACATTGGCTCACTATCCGGTTCAGAGGCGGATTACCCTTTGGACAGTGTAGGCAGTTGACTAGGGCCCAAGAACAAATAGGGCACATAAAATGTTTTACGACAATTAAAAATGTGATGTTTCACATTATTTAATTCACTTCCGCCGAACCTCACTCGGTTGTGTCCGCGGATTACCCTATGGGCAGTGTAGGCAGCTTACTTGGGCCCCCCCAAAAAAATAGAGCCCATAAAGTTTTTGACGACCATTAAAAATTTGATGTTTTGCATTATTTAATTCACATCCGACGAACCTCACGTTGTGTCAGCCTTTCACAATGGGGGAAATAAAGAAATGAAATAAAATGAGATTTAACGTCCTACTGGTCTGCTCCTAAACTGGGTTAATGGAGACGGGAAGAAGGCCCCCAGGGTTAGTGACACCATTTTAGTAGTGCTCGAGATGTAGTGCCGCTGCCCGGGCAAATTTCTCTCGCAGAACACTGGCCCAGCACAGGAGCAGAGCAGTAGAACATTAAGCCCCGTTTCATTTGGTAAGGAACGGGTTCAAGTCGTTCGCTACGAACGAAACGCCGACGTTCTGTGTACACGTTGTTGGAGTGCATGCTGTAAAAGAACCCCTGACAGTGCCTGTCTTCATTAATCTGATAAGTGGGATGTTAAACCACTTTTCATTCATTCAGTCTTATTGTTATGGCATTATGCAAACCGAAAATTGAGCTCCGTCCGATGGGCGTTCTCCACAAATGTTTAAGCGAAATACAAGACCAGGTGTTCCTTAAAGGGTATACTCATCCTGGCGCACACGTGACTTGTGTGAAGTGGAAACCTCGTTCAATAACAACGAAATTACTACGTCATGGTTTGTTAAAAGAAATTCCGTTTATATACGTCTATATTAATATTATGTCTATATGCACAATATATGGCGATCATATACAATAAATTCTCATAAATGTCGCTGTAACCTCGTAAGAAGTCGTCATGTGTATACACCAATACCAATAAGTTATAGTTGATCAATGACATAACGAAAAAAAAAAATATTATATAACTCACATCAAAACAAAAGTTATAAATATTCATTTGTATTATCTGTCATAAGTTAATAAAAATATTTCCAATGTAATTATCACTAATGTTTTAAGTAACATCGAGAAAAACAAATGCTATAGTTGATCAATAACATATTTATAACAAAATATTATATCACTCACTTCAAAACAAAAGGCACAAGTATTCATATATATAATCCTGTATTTACACCCCCATCTGTCATAAGTTGATAAACATATATTCCTTTTCCCGTGTGGTTTCAAGAGACATTGAGATAAACAAATGTTATAGTTTACCAATAGCATAATCAAATCATAAGTTACTCCAAAACTGAAAATCATCAATATTCAATTCTATTACCTTGTATTTCTATCAATCTGTCATTTGTTAATTAATAAAACAGGATTTCTTACGTGACTATATCACTTGTCTTTTCAGGTAGCGTATTCAGATAACGTATTCAAACGATGTCCCATATAACTGACTTCAAAGTGAAAGCTATAAATGGGTATTATTATGATGTATAGTGTATTATTATACTATATGTTTACCCTATATAATAAACGAATACGCTGGTATAGAAAATTCATGAAGTGATTGGAAAGCAGTTAAATGTTTTAAAAGTGGTACATGTATTAAGTAACGGAGAGTGAGAGAGAGCGAGTGATAGAGAGAGAGAGAGAGAGATTCGGTGGAGTACACACGCACACACACACATTTTGCAGATAGTAATAATATATTAAATTGACGAAGACTTCATAAAACCTAATGCATCTTATTTTATTATCATGCCTTTTAACTGAATTTCACAATCTATTTTCTTCTTCATTTGTCGTTCGTATGGGACGAAAAACTGAGGTTCCGTGTACACGTAAAAGATCCCTTGACAGTTGGAATTCGATATAAGAGTAGGCCGTAGTTTCCCCACACGTCTTCATTAGCCCAGTTCAGAACAGGGGCCTATTTCACGAAATTTTAACTAAGATAAGATCCCAATTTTAGTAATTTGATTGGATAATATTAGATTGATTTTAGTGCTTAGCCAATCAAAATTGAAGTATCTACTAAAATTGGATTTTATCTTAAGTTAAAATTTCGTGAAACAGGGCCCAGAACGGTAGGACGTTAAACCCCATTTCATTTCATTCATTTAAAGATTTTTAAACTCTTGGTTTATAAATCTTGTCACATGAGGTCTGAAGAGAATCATCAAATCTGTAGCTCATGATTTTTGTATTTAACTATTCACTGATTCTACTAGTTATTACTCGACACGTATTGTGTATTGTTATTTTGACCTGCGTGTCAAGTTAAAGAATGTTTCTTTTATACTAAACTGTAATTGGTAAACTTAATAACATGCACTCACTTCTCAATTACAAAACAAACACAAAACGAATGGTGTTCAGATTCGACATCGTCCATAGATAGATAACAAACCACAAATGTCCATATTTTATAGAAGAAGACACGTACTTGATATTTCGATCACATGAGACCCCAAATACAAGGCTCCTAAATGTAAAAATGAAGTGAAATGAAATGGGGTTTGACGTCCTACTGTTCTGCTCCTAAATTGGGCTAATGAAGACGGGCATACGCTATACGATACAGTGTGCTAGGAGGGAAATTTGGTCCGGGCAGTGGTGCTATGGCCTACGGTTTTCCGCCCCATTCGAACGACGAGGCAGCTGTTCTTGTCAGATCCTCCGTCCTGTATTACTGACAAGACGAAGCCACGCCGCAAAATCGGGATGAACTTAGCCACCGTGATCCTCCTCCTAAATGCATACCACCCAAAAATATTGTCTCAATAGAGAATAATCTTTGAATGGCATTTAGCGATCGTGAAATACATTAATAGAACCCATTTAATTTAGGGAAAAATCACCAGTTTTACTCTATAAGTACGACGTTTCGACAAGTATCCTCTTTTAGGTATCAATCTCAATGATATTTAGTATAACGGCTTGAAAAATACGAGTATTTCAACTAATGCCAGGTTCCCACTGTCGTACGATGCCTTACGATTGAATGGTTCCTATTAGAGACTTTTGGCAAGCGGCATTTTCCCTAGCGGTATCACGTATCCGTATCGTATACGTGACAAGTTGCGTCAGAGTAGATTTAGAGTGTTGGCAGATTCTTGCGTCGCGTACATATGTGTCACTGAGCTGAGCTTAGTTCTGTACAGTTATCTACCAGATCAACATCAGTACTATAGTCAGGTGCATAGCCTACAATTTCTCGGAGAGAGTGAAGTCGCTCGACAGTTGCTGGGCTTTACCACAGAATCATATCATTTACAGATTTTCAAGGTCCCATATCTACCTAAATCTTGTACGTAGATCAACCAGCGTGCAGACAGAGACAGGAAAAGTATGAAAATTCCGAGAGAAACCTATCAAAAATAATAATTAAATTCCAGTCTTTATTATGGTTAAATTCACATCAAATATACAATTCCGTGTTTTAGGATACACATAGAATCATAAAAACGCTATGATAAAACATTTCAGCGTCTAAAAAGACAATAAAGTTATACAGGCTGTCGTATCCGTGTGCCGTATCACGTATGAGAAATACACACATTGATGACGTCACACACAAAATCCATGCGGATACGCGATACGTACTAGTAATTTACGCTTGCCAAAAGTCTCTATTGAGTCCACGATTTGCTACGTACGGAAGCATTTGGTACCATACGTTGATTTATTTCCTTTTTTCTGAAATTTACCTCATATGACAAATCGCAGAGAAAACTATGATAAAAAAACCCCATTCAAAACCCTTTCTCATGAAGCGAAGAAAATGTTTACCCCACGGAGAAAAAATTATACTGCAGAGAAAAGGTTTATACGACGGTGAAAATGTTTACTAAGAAAAACTTTACATCTCGGAAAAAAAATTTACACTGCGGGGAAAAATGAGAAAAGTGGAAGTCTTCTCTCCAGGTTTTTCATGGTTTTTTAGGATTTATCATAGTTTTCACTGCCTGTTATTTCTCATAATATGAGGTATTCTACAAGAAAAAAAAGTAAAAATCAGAGTATTGCCCTAAAAGGCCATCGTACGTGCAGATACGTTACGATGTCAATACGATTGCTGTATATTGGGGGGGGGGGGGGGTGAATGGTAAGCGTGCGCGCTCTATCATACGGCCTGTCATTGAGTCAACTGGCGTGGTTTCGAATCCCCGGTTGTACGTGGCAAGGAGTAGGGTCGCCTGTCCAACCTCGTGTGTTTACTCCGGGTACTCCTACTGCTAAAAACCTCTACGCTCAAGCGAATAATTGAAATCAAATTAAACCATATGTAAGTCCCGAAATGAACTAGTTTGCGTCGAGTGGACGTTAAACCCCATTTCTCTTTTTCTTCCCTCAAAATATTATAAGACCTGACAGGATCGATACCTCTACGATTAAAACCACGATTTCAACGGAAACGTGAAATGGAAACGTAGAATAACAAAGCAAGTTATTCCAAGTCAATACTTTACCGGGACCTAAATAATTAGCAAAGAATAACCGGAACTGGAATAAATTATATGAACAAAAAACGCATTTTCTTCAACAAAGTACAATTTAAAATAATTATAAAACGTTCAGTAGCAGATTTTAAATAATTTATACTCAAAACCAATTCTAGTAAATCAAATAATTTATACTCACAGCTGTAATTATAAAAGAAAATTCTTGTAAATAAAAAACCCCCAGAGGGTTCCAACAACAGACAATTCTAGGAAATTAAAATAACTAAGTCATATACTTTGAGTTCCCGGTTTGTAACGGACCACTCTAGTTAATTACCTGCAAACAGGTGTTACAGTTGATACGTCTAGAGAACCCCAGTAAATATATGATGTTAACAACAATACTCTACAGTCAAAATTGAAAAGTGGTTATGCATAAAACACATGTATACATAACCTACAGCCGATAGACATGACTACCTACAGCGATAAACGTCACAGCGACTGACTGTTTAATTTATTGTTGCATTTTCCCCTTTTTTTCTGGTCCCACCCTCTTATAATAAATAGCCTATTCGAATAAAAGCTTACTACTCTCAGTATTATCAATATGATTATTATTCGTCGTCACATGAACTGGGCTAAATGTGCTATGTTTTACAACAATACATAATGTTAAATTTGTTATGTTAAGAATGAGGTGAAGTTTGTGTAAGATACTCCGTGGTATTGATATACCCTACCATGTGTAGTGTATATTCATCTATCTATTGTACTACAGTATAATAAGTTCTATGTACCAGCGGATCTGTGTCGTAGTTTATGTCTTGTTACTTATTTACATTGTCCACTTCATTACACATACCAATTTCTTATTATTATAAAGCCTGACAATTGACTTTATATTTGACCCTATCTTAAAGTAGCTAAGTCTCTAACTCGGGGGGGGGGGGTGGCCTAGTGATCTAGAGTGCCGCGCTTCGACCTCTAGCTGGCCGGTTACCACTGGCTTGCGGCTGTGGTTTCGATCCCTGGTGTGAGCGTATGTGGCATGGCGGTAGGGGCGCCTTCTTAACCCCGTGGATTTCCTCCGGGCACTCCGGTTTACTCCCACTGCTAAAGAAATAAAATTAAACGATATGTTAGTCCCGAAATGACCTAGCTTGTGTCGAGTGGACGTTAAACCCATTTCTCTCTCGCTCTCTCTCTAACTCAATATCATCCAAAATCTTGAAAACTGAAAACACGAATTATTGGTCAATTTAAATCAACATTGATGCTGTGAACTTACCGGGAAAATATTGGCCTCTGATATCCAATATTTAAGATAAAATAAACATTTTACCATTGGTACACGAATCGTGTATCATAATGCGTTTCAGCCCCAGTTTTAACAAGAGACTCGAGGGACGAGGCTAAAGACATTGTTCCAAATCAAACGGCGTATGTAGACTGGAATAACCAGACGCTAGAAATTTGCGCTCGATTTAGACTGCGGAACATAACTGATTTGAAATTACAGTAAAAATGGAAACCATTAAACGTTAATCAGTTTATATACATTCATATTACAGTATTATATGCGTTGCGACCCACTTGTGTGAACTTCTAGGTTCCAAATGTTAGCGATTTAGCTACTTTAAGTAGCATAACGAATTAAAATCAGTTAAACGTTTAAGGAATTAGCAATGTTGGTCTCAAACTAATTTAAGAATTTGATTTTTCAAACGCAATAATTGAGAAATTAATTTTTAGGATGAAGTATAAGAAAATGTTAGTTTTTGCCCGAGACAAAGATTGAACATGAATTGTTAAATTAATTAACTAAACATTTGTGGTTGGTTATGTATACTAGTGTGAAGGTTAATGACGGATAGCTTTTATTTTTGTTAGACATGAGAGCCCTTATCGTCTAAGTTCCAAAAATTAAAGCTATCCGTCATTAACCTTCACATTGACTTGTTTCACTTCACCCATTTTGATAAATTCCCCATATTCTGCATTCTGCGTATTAAAATTAAAAGTTTCTATTTGATATACATTTTAGCTACACTTCACTGCTAATACTTGTTAAATTTGCGTCTTATTGTGTTCAAGCGCTAAATGCCACTCAAGGATCACATTACAAACTTGGATGCATTATTGAGAAAATACGTTGTGATATGTAAGGTTTTTGACTTTGTAATTTCATCCCGGAGCACAGCTTGTACGCTGTGAGCAAAATTGAACAATTGAATTTAAATAGGGAAAATAAATATGAATGACAAAAAAAAATCTTTCAAAATGAAGGCGAGTATTACTGATAAATATACTGAAATTGAGTGAGGTTTAAAATCTCGTCAAAGCAATACTTCGGTCATTTTGACGCTATTTTATTTTTATTTCTGTAGTTACGTATGTATTGTGATAGGGGATAATTTTTCCAAGGCAGTGGCTATTCCGTCGATTGTTAATCATTTTCAAAATGCTATGGGTTATTTTAGATTTCCATGAATGTGTAAACGGGTCCCACTCCGCAGTTACACCCCCACTGACACGTGTAAATCCAGAGAGGGATCCGGAGTATGGTGCTGTCATGGTCGTGTGATCTGTCCTTTGTCTTCAGATAATGGGGTGGTATGGGCATTCCAAGCGCGAGATCACGAAAATAAATGTTTTGCATCAATGAAATTGAATTACAATGTGATCCTTTAAATTCGTAATGCAAATTTATTTCAAACGTGATCTTGGATTTCTCTCTTTTAAAATCTCAATGTGTATGTATGTCTACATTATGTAGAGACGATGATGACAGCATCCGTTGTCAATTGTCAAATTTCAGTAACGCAGGAACCTTGCAACCCCCATCCTGCAAAAAACATGGACTCGCCCCTGCAACCAGATATAATCTTGAAGGTTGTTCCCAGCTTGTAGCTGTTAAATAAAATACATGAAAACTCATTATATTAATAAATAAAATAGAACATCATTAGCACATCCTGTAAGTATATCCACAGTGATTGTGTTATTGTTATGAACAAAATATCCCCTATACGTACCTACAGAAATAACAATAAAATAGCGTTAAAATGACCGAAGTATTGCATTGACGAGATTTTAAACCTCACTATATTTATCAGTAATACTCGCCTTCATTTTGAAAGATTTTCTTTAATTGTCATTCATACATATTTTCCCTATTTAAATTCAATTGTGCTCTAGGATGAAATTACAGAGTCAAAAACCTTACATATCAAGATATGAATGCGATATAAAGTGGTTGTTTTTTTTTTACCTTAAACGTTGAAAATGTGCACAGGTAGGGTATACATCCATTTCACAACACACACCACACACTGGATATCCTTATAGCTTTTGATAAAACGTAGATAAACGCACAAATAAACTAGCGTGGCAATATTTCACACCCTAAAATGATCATCAACTGTTTAAAATCAATAATAAATTCTAATTTTCAAGCCCGTCATCCTTTCCCCCGAACCATGTGTGAAATGAGGAATTTTTTATACCTTGAGTGTACTCAGCCTATATCGAGGCGATCTCCATTAACAAAGGGGATGCTGTCTTCATCCTTTTGTCATCCACGGAATGTTAATAAGATTGAGTACCCGAGTCGGTTGTTAAACCCACATTGTAACCCATCCAATTTACGGGCAGTATAGTATAAGCCATTTATAGATAAGGCATTGGATGGCTTAAATATGAAAGTATATTGTACACACCTATATATCATTTTTTATCTATTAAAAGGATTATTTAGAATGGTTTATTCATGTATGAAATTGGTAGAAATGAGAAATAACGAGCATATTCTTAGTTTGTTTAGTATTGTAGTGAAGCTGAAAATCTCTGCTGATTTTCATACTTCACCGAATTAAGTCTTAACACCACATCGCTTCTATTCAATATCCCAACAGTTATTGCTTTTAAATTATCGTAATATTCTATCGATCACATGTTAATGAACTAGTTTTATAAAGCCCTGAGTCCTGGACGACGGGTTTACATATACAGGCTTGACAGGCCAAAGCTTAGGACCCCAAATCTTGAAAGAGGTGGGGGTGGGGCGACCACAGTGTTTTCAATGTAATTCCGACCATTTTTTGATGCTACATCAATAAATGATCAGCCCAGATGTTATACAATATTTTGATTCAATGGCATTTAGTAATTGGACTGGAATATACAGGTCTCAATTTGATGGAATACAAAGCGGCGTTTCGACTAAGCTTCTCTGATCATTATCAAGCAATGATAAAATGTGAAAATATAACAGGACAATATATACACGTACACAACAATACTTAGTTAAAAGGGAATCTAATTTTATTTGATAATTATTAGGCCCTTGGGTACTATACTTGTGTGATCAGCTTTTGTTTAAACTGTTTATGCTGCCCTTGGTGGATGCAATGAAACATTAAATAAAATCTTTTCTCATTTTACGCTTTTCTAACACCCACTATAATCTGTCATAAACCTCGGCCTCGCTCAGTCGTGTTTAAAACACTTATCATCTTGCTCGTCGTGACGATTGGAAAATTGGGCAGAGCCTGAGGGCCTATATTTCATCTAAATAAGACTCTAGTCCAGGGCCCTGTTTCACAAAAACTTAAATCTCCTCCAAATCGTCTTAAACTAAAATTTCATCCTAACTTAAGATAGATGAGTTTCACAAAACGATTTTAAGCATTTTAGTTAAAATCGACTAAAATAATATTATTATAAGTTAAAATCTAATCTTATCTTAAAATAGTGGCGTTTCACAAACCCATTTTAAGGAACGTTTTAACTTAAATCAATTTTAACTTAGGATAACCGCCACCCTGTCCTTACTTAAAATCAAGACATTAACAAACATTGATTAGAGCTCCATTTTTACATATATTGCGACATATAGATATAATTGGAATAATGATAATATTCTAACCATCATTCACAAACACAATTCTCATTCAAATTCTTTTCACTCATTTATTTTATTGTAAGTCATTTTAAGCATTTGGATGGCGCTCCATATTAGAACCCCAAGAAAAAAACCCCACTCAAAACCCCAGTAAACTAAACACTAAAAGAAAATCATTTATTCATATCCAATGTCTTGGAAAGAAGAACCCTCTTATCCATAAAGAAAATATGTTCGTGTACAATGGTTAATATGGCTCATTTCTTGGTTTTAGAAGGCCCTATAATACTAGGCAAACCATATGTAGTATTTACGCATACTTTTGGGGTTATGATGATGATATGTAAAGAGATAAATCAATAATCTCAAATGTGTTTATTGAAAAATGTTATATGCCTTGGCCTATTTGAAATTAAATTTTAATATAAATTTATTATTATTTCTTAATAAAGTCTTAAGTTAATAAAACAACAAAAATAATTAGCATTTTAGGAGCCAAAGCTATTTTATCTTGGGGAAAAAATCATTTAATTGAGTAACTATCATTTTCAAAGTATCATTGAAAGGGTGGGTCTATGAGAATGACATGTTAAATCTAGGCATCGGAACATTGGCTATTTGGTGTATTGATTTCAAAGTTGATAAATACTTTTAAAACGCGACGAAAAATTACAACCTAGATTAGCCGTTTGAGTCACAAATATCATATGTTTGTGACAATTCTCCATAAAACTACAAATCCATGCGATTTAGTTCATCGATACACATTATTTCCATTGAAGCCTGCGAGTAAATCAAATTCCCATGTCACGAATCAAATGCCAAGTTCAAGGCCAACCCACCGATACTTTTCGAATCACATACTACGCAGTACACTCATTTATTTCATCTCAATAGGAATGTCTGACCGTGTGCAAACATTGCTTCAACGTATGAAACTCTCCTTATTGATATCGCAACCGTTAATTCAACCTGTCAACAATTTGCTTTCACCGTAAGTAGCCGCAGCGGAAATGTGCACTGCGCGGGCGCAAGCGATTTTAACTAAAATGCATTAAAATCGCATTTTTAGTTACAATCAATCTTCGTGAAAAGCATAAAATTTAAATTTGATTTTAGTTAAAATCTATTTTACTGATTTTAGCTGAAGTTTTTGTGAAACGGGGCCCAGGCTAACTGAATTTATCAATAAACAATATATCATGACCTCTAGTCAATAAGTTATGTTTTTGTCATCTACGGTGTGGCTAGTAGCCTGGGGGACGACAATAAAAACAACCAGGCTTTTAACAGTGTCACCTGTCACTTTTATGGTGATAAGTTTGTCTACCTGGCGACTAAAATAACAATAAAAGTGAAAATTACTAAACTTCAAGTACTGAATTGTACAATATTACTTTGAGGACAAATGAAATTAAATTGGGTGTAACGTTTAACTTTGCTGCACCAGGCGACTATTGAATGAAGGCGGGGCTTTGAGAGCTGTGTTTAAAGCCCGTTGGATTGCATTCAGAGAACGTTAGGGAACCCCATCCCAGGGGCGATATCGTTATAACAGACTGTTCTTTCTTAACTTTTAGGGAACATAGTAGATCTATCCCCAAACCAAACTCCAGACCACGATTAGTATTTTTACCTGATTTTAAACTCTTTAAATCGAAGAAAGTCCTATGTCTTATTTTAACGTGATAACCAGTGTGTTCTGTCTCTCACCCTGTGTTCCATTTCCAACGACAAAGCTATATTATCGTCAAGAAAATGTGAAATTTAGAGCATACTGATAATATCACAGAATTCATTTCGGTTGAATTCTGTGGATCCCATTTTCTGCAATCTGATTATGATAAAAACATAGACTCTATTTTGTTTCTTTTTTATAGTTCAAGATCTCGTCGTACTTGTCTTTACAACACCAAGGATCTGGGCGGGTTGTTATGTTACCCGCGTTCTGGTTGATGTGACGGATTAGCCAATCAAACCGTCTGTTACGGCGGGTGAGTTCTTTGCGTATTGTGCACGGAACTGTAGATATACCACCAGAAACATGAACGCGGATTGGTTTATAAAATGCCTGACGTCATAGGTTCAAAAGCCGTTCGTATGACCTCCCGCTACAACGGGTTTGATCTTTATGTAGTGGAGGCCATCGGAAGTTTAAAAGATAGGCTGGCACTGCCAGGCAGGATACGCCCACATTTTCGAGAGATGGATAGAGAACAAGCAATACCGAAAGTGATTTTTCCTAAATCATTAAGTTAGAATTTGATATGTGGAAATATCGAAATGAATTAAGATCTTTGGGTTAGAAAGCTTCATTTCAGTAGGCTTCAAATTCGACTGGGGATCATGTTGCTAAGTGGGTAAGATGCTGGCTCGGTAGCCTTGAGGTTGGGTGTTTGATCCCTGCATTGGGTGACAAAGTTCATCTAGATATCTGGCGTGGTTTCCCCTTGTTAGTGATGAAGGATGGATGGCCTGACAAGAACAGCTGTCAAGTTTAGTCCGATTTTCACGAAATTCGACCTCAACCTTCATTACGATGTAACGGTGATATAATCAAACGGTTTTTTAAATGGGATAATAATTCTGACCCCAGAGGGACCACAAGCTAACAAAAAGGTCATTTTTCGTACAATCAGGGGCCATAATTCAGGAAGTTACAATCCGATATGCACATATATTGAAAGGAACTAAGATTGTTAAGTAGTAAACATGTGTTTCAAGTTTCATCAAAATTGAATAAGATTGTGACCTCTACAGGGTTCACAACCTTGATATACCATATTTTTACACTCTTCGCGTACAAGCGGCAGCCATTTTTTCAGTCAATTTTGGTCCGATTTTCACGAAATTCGACCCCAACCTACAATGTAACGGTGATATAATCAAACGTTTTTTTAAATGGGATAATAATTCTGACCTCCAGAGGGACCACAAGCTAATAAGGGTAATTTTTCGGACAATCGGGGGCCATAATTCAGGAAGTTACGATCCGATGGGCGCAAATATTGAAAGGAACCAAAATCTTTGGGTTATAAACATGCATGTCAAGTTTCATCAAAATCGGTTCAAAATTGTGACCTCTATAGGGTCCACAACCTTGATATAACATATTTTCACACTAATCGCGTACAAACGGCGGTCATTTTGTCTGTCAATTTTGGTCCGGTTTTCACGAAATTTTACCCCAATCTTCATTACCATGTAACAGTGATATAATCAAACGGGTTTTTAAATCGGATAATAATTTTGACCTCCAGTGGGACCACAAGCTAAAAAGGGTGATTTTTCGTACAATCAGGGGCCATAATTCAGGAAGTTACGAATCAATGAGCGCAAATATCGTAAGGAACCAAGATCTTTGGGTTATAAACATGCATGTCAAGTTTCATCAAAATCGGTTCAAAATTGTGACCTCTATAGAGTCCACAATCTTGATATAACATATTTTCACACTATTCGCGTACAAACAGCGGCCATTTTGTCCGTCAATGTTCGTTCGATTATCACGAAATTCGAACTCAGCCTTCATTACCATGTAACGTTGATATAATCAAACGTTTTTTTAAAATCGGATAATAATTTTGACCTCCAGAGGGACCACAAGCTAAAAAGGGCAATTTGTCGGACAATCAGGGGCCATAATTCAGGAAGTTACGATTCGATGGGTGCAAATATCGAAAGGAACCAAGATCTTTGGGTTATAAACATACATGTCAAGTTTCATCAAAATCGATTCAAAATTGTGACCTCTATAGGGTCCACAACTTTGATATAACATATTTTCACACTATTCGTGTACAAACGGCGGCCATTTTGTCCGCCAATTCTAGTCCGATTTTCACGAAATTCAAACTCTCTCTTCACTACCATGTAACGGTGATATAGTCAAACGTTTTTTTAAATCGGATAATAATTTTGACCTCCAGAGGGACCAAAAGCTAACAAAAGCGATTTTTCGGACAATCCGGGGACATAATTCAGGAAGTTAGGATCCGATGGGCGCAAATATCGAAATGAACCAAGATCTTTGGGTTATAAACATACATGTCAAGTTTCATCAAAATCGGTTCAAAATTGTGACCTCTATAAGGTCCACAAACTTTATATAACATATTTTCACACTATTCGCGTACAAACTGCGGCCATTTTGTCCGTCAATTTTGGTCCGATTTTCACAAAATTCAAACTCAACCTTCATAACCATGGAATGGTGATATAATCAAACGGTTTTTTAAATCGGATAACAATTTTTACCTCCAGATCGACCACAAGCTAAATAGGGCGCTTTTTCGGACAATCAGGGACCATAATCCATGAAGTTGCGATCCGATACATGCCAATATCGTAAGGTATCGAGATCTTATGGGGATAAACCTATATTTCAAGTTTCGTCAAAATCGGATAAGAATTATGACCTGTAGAGAGTCCACAAACAAAGTGTGGACGGACGGACGACATGGGCGACGACATAATACGTCCACAATAAAATGTAGGCGTATAAAAACCCAATCGAAAACCGAATGCATTTTCTCGGGACTGACTTTTGTGGATATGTCTGTACAGCTGTCTGGCTATTATAGGTAAGCGATGTGTTATAAATATGAGGGGGTACCTTCATTTACATCACTTCGCTCAGTGCATGTGTGTACCATGATTAATAGTTTTAGTTCTTTAAACCCCACATGGTTGTTTAGCACTAGAATGATCTGGGGAACCTGGGGTGAATCCTACTTTTCCCTCCTCTAAAATGTCTTGAATAAAAAATGGAAGACTTGAGTCCGTAACATACCTTGACCGATCTTGGTTACAAGAAGCATTCAGTTGAAATTCCATCCCTCACTTCTTGAACAATCCCAAATGTTACATCCCGCGACGAGCACTACTGTTGATCAGTGGGATCTAACGATATGAAACCGCGGATAATGACTTCTGTTGAGTAGTTGATTTTTATAGCTGCAAGTTGATATCGCCACTGGCCCACATGCGCTATATACGGTAAACAATTGAATTGTGTCTGTCAATTATGAATGAGATAATCAATACCATGATATTGATTGTTATTTCAGGTCACATTGATATTGATACGCTTCGTGTAATTCGCCTTTCTCGTGATTGGATGTCAGTCATCATAAAGTACCAACACGTAATAGCAGTATGATATCTACGGAAGGCCGCAAGGGTCGATGGAATGAAAAACAAAAAATTCTGATTATATAGTAAGTGCGAGACAACTATTGACTATGCGTGTGTGGGTGTGAGTTATGGGCCCGACAGACATTTTATTGTCCAGTCGATAGAAGAACTGCCCCGGAAACAGATTTAAAAACAGAACACAATTTATATGGAAAGCAATCACTGGTTTATACACAAATGTGTACTTGATAACCATAAGAGAATACTTGTCGAAACGTCGTGCTATTGTTACACTATAGACCATATATACTGTAGAAGTTATAAGTTCTGTAAACATGTTCTGGTGTATGTACCAAAGTTGTTAGCTAGTGAAATGGCAGCAAGAACTAGACTAACAAGAATATGTCTGGAAGCTAAAACAGGGCAATGACATCATTGTCTGATAATCCATACAAGGCCACCCCATGAGTAAGAAACCCTCCTATGTGTCCATATAAGTACACTGTCTCGAAATCCAGGGTAGTGTCTGTGCAGCTAACCAATCCGAAAAAGGAAGCACCTGGTCAATTTCTCGGGGCTCAATTATGACTCATGCACGTAACCTCTGTATAAGAACATTCGCAGTTTAAGTTTCTTTAGATATCATGATGAGGCGGTAGAAAATAGATACCATTGGGAGATTGCGAGGAAATGCCACCTCAGAACACAAGCTAAGGATAAAGAACTTATATTCAATAATATTGTAGTTTCCTGTAGCTGTAACCACGGTAGTTTGCTGTATTTAGTAACAAGATAAACGGTGTGTTAGACTTAATTGATATTGGATATAATGTTTTAACAACGTAAAGTCCAACGAAAACCCTAGAAGAAAGGCCTAAATGATCATTGTCACCTCTGTCACAGCTGCTTTTTGGCGCCGTTGACCAAGGATCGACCCTGAAAATATGTTGAAGAAATTTGGGAGAAGATAGCAATCAAAAGAAAACCATTTGAGGGACACAGTCTGCGGAAATTCAGCCAATAGGTAAATCGCAAGTAGCGTTTAGGTTTTAGGGTAAAGGAAAATGCCCAAGGAAATTTAAAACCGAATGACCCTTTTTAAATTCGCAGGATAGCATGTGGGTCTGTGTAAGGTTTTAAATAAAAGTGAAACATGGTTTCCTGCAAAAGCTTTGGCTTTAAGCAATGTGCCAGTTTCAAGATAAGTTCAAGTGAAACATGGTTTCCCGCAATAGCGTTCTGCTTTAAGCGATGTGCCAGTTTCCAGATAGTCGTGTTGTTCTGTAAAATGAGTAATTGAAAATTAATTCGAATGTGAGGTTAGCTGTCGAATAAATTTTTAATTCCCCAATATGACATGCGTATATAAAAACCATATTTAATGTCACTGTAGAAGTCGAGAACCTTTTTGTCAATTGTTGAAAGTAAGAAATTAATAACTTACGGTTGTGTTTGGTTATTACAACCATGAGTATAATCCAATTTGGTCTTGAATAAATAAAGATGCTGTTTTGAATGAAATGTAACGACGAGGTATATTGTAAGTTATTTAGAAATGCAGGCAATGCAGATGCCTTGAGCAGGTATCCATATGCTGAGCAATGTGATTGCTATAACTCTGGTCAGAAGGCCTCTCAGCTACCATGTGGTGGTTGTAAATACTGCTCCAAAGTCACTGAACAATGGACCAGATTTGATGTCCTTCCGATAGCAATTAGAAGGATTGACAGCCAGACTCAAAGAGTCCACAGCTCAAATAACAAAATCTTGGATTGATGGGTATTCTCAAGAAGAGCTTACAAATCTACAAAAAGAGGATCCTGTACTTGGTACACTCCATGAATGGATCAAGTCTTCACCACCAGACGACAGACGAAGTCTTTTTCGGGAGAGTCCCGCTTTAAAGCATTATTGGTTGTGTTGGAAACAGCTTAGTATAATCAATAATGTTCTATACTATACATGGAATGGACCTGATAGGGACAGAAAATTGTTACTAGTCCCGAATAGCCTAAAGAAAGTTATTTCAGATCTTTGTCATGATTCACTGCTGGCAGGGCATCCTGGACTGCACAGAACAGCTGAGCGAGTGAAAGAGACATTCTACTGGGTTGGGTTAAGGCATGATGTTGGAGCCTACGCTGCCTCTTGTTCTCTTTGCTCAATGCAAAAGAAGGCATCGCATGCTAAACTGTCCACCATGCAACAATATCATGCTGGCCCCCCCCCCCCCCCCCTTGACCGCATTCAACTTGATATTTCAGGACCATTCCCTGTCTCCCAGAAAGGCAACAAGTATGTTCTTGTACTTGTCGATCAATTTACAAAGTGGACAGAGGCATACCCACTTAGTGATCAGACTGCAGAAACTGTAGCTACAACTTTGGTGAATGAATTCATCTCTCGTTTTGGAGTTCCTGTGGAGTTGCACACGGACCAAGGACGTAACTTTGATAGTAATCTTATGAAGCGTCTAGGAGAGCTTCTTGGATGGGCAAAAACCCGTACTACACCCTACCACCCCAGCTCTAATGGACTTGTCGAAAGATTCAATCGTACGCTTCTTCAAATGATAAGGTGTTATATAAACCGTCAAAATGAATGGGATGAGTTTATTCCTCTGTTGACATCCGCCTATCGAAGTACGCCCCATAGTTCCACTAACTTTACACCAAATCGTTTGATGTTTGGAAAAGAGGTCAGATTGCCTCAAGATCTTATCTTTGGATCTCCCAAGCAACAGGGTCTATCTACAGATGAGGGTGACTACATCGACAACTTACAAGAAGCCTTGCTTCAAGTTCATCATATCGCTCGTGGAAATCTGAAAAGGGCGTCTACAAGTCAGAAAAGACTACATGACTTAAAAGTTAATGAACACAAGTATAGTATTGGGGATTTAGTTTACGTCCTTGACACCGCAAAAACTGTTGGGAAAAGTCCCAAACTTCAATCCCAATGGAAAGGACCCTGTGTCATCTCCGATGTACTAGGTCCTGTACTCTTTGAGGTAACTTTTCCCCATAAGCGCACAATCTACCAACATGATCGAATAAAGCCCTGCAACACCGAGGCCGTTCCCTTGTGGATTTCGAAGCTTCGACAAAACCTAATCGTCCTCCAGCCTGATTACACCGAATAGCGAATAGAATGATACACCATCAACAGATTACATACAACCCTCCAGACCTTAAGGTCCCAGAAACAGACAATCCTAGTGGTTTATCTGGGACACTGGCTCCCGATTTACCATCTGGATCGACTACTGAACCAGTACCAGCAACAGTAGACGATCTTGATGATTTGTCCGGGACACTGGCTCCCGATGGATCACCTGTATCGTCTACTGGACCAATACCGTCAATATATGTACCAGCACCAAAGGTTTCCAAATATGGAAGGCAGATTAAACCACCATCCAGATATAGAACCTCAACGCAATGATAAAAACGAGTCATTTACTGATTTATTCTTTTATTTGTTGTGTTAAATTTAATTAAGTACTCAAATTAAGGGGGGGGGGGATAGTGTAGTGTCGTTGACCTCGTCTGCTAGCCTCTATTATGATTGTCATGCGTGTTATTTACTGTAATATGATTGGTTGAGTGGCGAGTCCCGCCAGTAGAAATATAGACCTAAACTAGAGCACACGTGTTTGTTGTTCTTCTCTACCCTTCTACTCATAATAGTCATAATTAGTGATGCCAACAATGAACCACGCTGAGATAATTAGCCACGGCATTACACTACTTTAAATAATTAAAGTTCGCTACTCTAGATTCCGTCAACCAGAGGCAATTCTTACTACATTTCGGTAGGTAGAAAAATTATCTGCCTGACCCCCTTTAAGTCACGTGGACAATTATGACTTCCTTGTGGATAGGGTCTTAAATATAATTCACAAAAATTATTTCCTCACTAAATATTGAAGCTTGTTCGCGAAGACTTTAAAAAATTTCCAGTGATAGCAGATTACAGCGACTTTAACTAAAGGTTAGTGCAAGCATTTGTCTACGATCTACATTTTGACAGTTTGTGGGCCACATAAAGATTTGGTGTCTCGATTTTTTTCATTTTTGTACGTCCACATTATAAATTGTTGTTGATGTCGGCCCAGTCTGTACGTTTTGGTCGCCTACAGGACCTTTTTTATTCCTTATACCCTAAGGATCACCCCTATTATTTGTTGTGCTTGCCCAATCCCCAGTGGCAGAGCAGCGTCCATTTTCTTTTTGTGTGTTTTTGTGTCGCCTACATGTCACAGTTCTTAATGTAATAATAATCCTCTATTTATATAGCGCGATAATACTAAAATTAAAGTTTCTATTGCGCTTTTCAATTTTTCCCAATTGAACAACGGAAACGCTTCTGTAAACAGGTACGTCGTTAGCTTGGATTTAAATGCATATAGGGAGTTAATGGTTCTAATGTTGTAAGACAGCGAATTCCATAACATACGAGCAGAGAACGAGGAAGGTCTTTTTGCTATTTCGAGATTCACTGATGGTTGATACAGAAATTGCTTATCTGTGGATCTAAGGGTTCTTGTGGATTTATATGGGGTAATCAGGTCTTTGATATATTTGGGTGATTGATCATGTAACGCCTTGATGTAGGAATTGAACACCTTTCATGTTTATTTCTTATGCCTTAAGGATGGCATCGTTTAATTGTGGATGCATGCCCGATCCCCTGGGATAGTACAACGGCTAATTGTCGTGTTTGTGTCGCCTACAGGTCACATATCCCTTTGAAACTTTGATAACCTATTCTTTATGCCCTAAGAATGACCCATATTGTTTTTGGTAGACGCCCGACACCCAGGGGCAGATGCACGCCAATGTTTTCGCGGTGTGTCTGTTTGTTGCCTACATGCCACAATTGTCAAATCATCATCTTTGAAATTGGCATATGTATTCCTTAACCTAAGGACGGTAACTATTGCTTTTGGTGCATGTCTCAACCCACAGGGGTAGACCAACGCCCAATTTTTGTGTTTACCATTTACAGACAGCAATTCTGAATGGATCATCTTGGAACTTGGCGTATGTATGTATACGTTATAGCGAAAAAGAGGACGCTATTCATTTCGGTGCATGTCCCGACCTACAGGGACAGAACCACGCCCATTTGTTTTGTGTTAAGCGCCTGAATGCCACAATTATTATTATTATTATTTACATTTATATAGCGCTATCTTCCACAAAGCGTGTTCAGATGCGCTGTACAATAAAACATGTAATAAAAATAAATATACTTATACAAAAACTATAGAGGTAAAACATAACAGGGTAGCTTAAAATAAAATATATCACAAATGGGTTTTAAAAAATCAGAAGTTAAAGGCTTTCTTAAACAAAAATGTTTTAAGAAGTGACTAAAAAGAGATTATATTTGTGCAGCATCTTATATTAAAAGGTAAAGAATTCCATAATTTGGGTGCCTGGACGGTAAAAGATCGATCTCCGAAAGATAATAGTCTTGCCGAATGGATATCTTGGGACTTGATATACTTATTCCTTATACCCCAAGGATGACAACTTGATTTTGGTGCATGATCCACCCGGGGTTCGGGGGTGCCACGTATACCTTTTGTTAATATTTTGTCTGTAAATAATTTACAGGTTGCAATTCTTGATAGATTTGCATCCAATTCGGCATGATCCACCACAGGGGTGCACCTATATATTGGTTCATGTTCAACCCGCAGGGGCAGAGCCATGCCCGATATGGGACTTGAAGTAGCGACCGGCGCCTCCGCTAGAGGGCTCAGACAGTGCTGTACACAGCTATGGCCGATTTTCAACCCCACTGCATCTGTTTTGGGGTCATATATTCTCGGAGTTGGTACGGACTTTTGCAACGGAATCCGAGTCGGAAAACGTGTGATTATTTCAGACAAGGGCCAAGCGCGCCTGGAAATATGGTTTATGGTGGATGCCATGCGGTAAGTTGCTTTTTATTTTATTGTTGAAATTTTCTTTTATTTTTAAATTGTCCAATACGCGCATATTCGCCCAAAGTGTTGCTTACAATCTTGAATATAAACATTAAATTAGTGATAAAATATATTGCTGGTGGCGGAAATCCCCGTGGAAATTGACAATTCCTGGAAATCCGCACCGTGTCGGCTTCCAAAGGGACGCAACTCCACCACAAATATGGGTACAGACCACTGTTAATAGCTTGACTGATTTTGACAAAAGGAAATATCATCGAGTGACTAGTGTGTATAATTAGACTTATAAGTATAATTTGAAATACAGATGTTATTTTTGAAAGTTTTATTAATACAGTCCATTATAATTGACATCACTACAGTTCCATAAAGGAGCACAAATTGACAAAGAGTCCTTAGATTAAAATATTTACATTTTTATGCCCAGGAGAGTGTATCTTGGGAAGAAAATGTATTTGTGCCTGTTGCAAAAGTTATTATTTGCTTACAATCTTGAATATAAACATTAAATTAGTGATAAAATATATTGCTGGGGGCGGAAATCCCCGTGGAAATTGACAATTCCTGGAAATCCGCACCGTGTCGGCTTCCAAAGGGACGCAACTCCACCACAAATATGGGTACAGACCACTGTTAATAGCTTGACTGATTTTGACAAAAGGAAATATCATCGAGTGACTAGTGTGTATAATTAGACTTATAAGTATAATTTGAAATACAGATGTTATTTTTGAAAGTTTTATTAATACAGTCCATTATAATTGACATCACTATAGTTCCATAAAGGAGCACAAATTGACAAAAAGTCCTTAGATTAAAATATTTACATTTTTATGCCCAGGAGAGTGTATCTTGGGAAGAAAATATATTTGTGCCTGTTGCAAAAGTTATTATTTATAATTTATCAAATTCATATATAATACATAATTTCATTATTTAAATGTTATCAGATAAATAAGTATCTGTTTTTCTTTCTGAGTGTGTTATAGTTTATTACTCTACCCAGTTAATAATTTTTAATTTATCAGCATTATGCATACACGGACAATACCATTTTGGCATGGATAATAATATTGCTGTGCTGACCATATAAGCCTTTACATTATATAATTTTTTAAAATATTACATATTTTCAGTTATTAGTAAGGTAGACCTGTATTTTGGTACCCAGGAGAGTGCCGGTTTGGAGAGAAAATATCTGTTTATATTTACATTAAATTGATCTATTTACTACAGTTACCTATATAAATCATCGATAAATAATTTTCATTCAATTCCTATTTATTTATTATTTTTTTCTATTTTTTTTTGTTGTTATTTTATTTATTTTATTATTATTTTTTTTTTTTTTGGGGGGGGGGGCATTATTAATATTATATTATGTTATTTTTAATATTCTGACACTGTCAATTAGCTACATAAATGTTTGATAAATAGTTTTATTTTACTAGTTTAGGTTTATTTAAATAATATTTATTTTATGGGGTGGTAGTGGTGTCGGGGCAGGGAGGAGAGTATTAAAAATTTTATGATATAGAAATATGGGTATGTGGATAAACAATTTTATATTATGTATTTATTTATGTCTTTCTTTTTTAAATATTTTGTCAACAAGTATTTTTGTATTATTTTTAATGTTGTAAATGATTGTGCCTAATTTATACCCTAAAGTTAAAGTTTACGTACTTTTTCAATCTTCTGTACCGTTATTACAAACATTATAAAATCAACTTCTAGGGCTATATGTGAAGTGTTTGCATGGTTGTGTTGGTGAGTAAATCGGCTTAATTTTGGTGAAATAATTATATCTGTAGGACTTTTGGTTTCTGAGATACGGAGTGGGGTTGAAAATTGAAGCAAAATGGTCAATTTCGCAAACAAGGGGTCTGCCCGTTCGCGTTACTAAATGGACTGTAATTCGACCAATTCTGTACCGATTTTGATAAACTTGGTGTTGTTACAATACTGAGATGTACAGCTTTCAGAAAATATCACGCTCCTAGAGGAAAATTAATATTTAACAATAGCTGCCGGTCGCTACTTGAAGTAGGCTTTGTTACTTATTAACTTGAAATCATTCCAATTGCTATCTCGCTACTTCTCCGCATAGATACACACATTCGTCTTTTTATGTGCCCTGTAACCAAGCATTTACTATTTCTTTCTTCTTTTCTTCGCAGTATCTGTAACTGTTCGTTTTCTCTGACGCTTTCCAGGGTTATCCATGATGAATTGAACAAGACAAAACTCACTACTTTCAGTTTTACCCGAATGATTCATTAAACTACAGCGATTGGCTGAGTAAAAATAAATATCCAATCGGATTTCGCCAACACTCTGAGAAAATCAAAGCTCTCTATTCAATTAAGGTTACAATCGGTATAGAAAACCCGCGATTATCAAGTGGCCAACGAAATGGTTGACCCGAAGCGTAATAAAAATGCTAATATCCAGATAAGAGATTTTGACGTTCACGCCCAAACGACTCAATATTTTGAACTGAACTTTTCAGACAAGGTAAATACACAAATCCTCTGTATTTTGGCGTTTAAATTTCACACGTACTCGAACTTGTAATTCTCAGATTCTATGAAATTCGGGATTGGGGCTTTAAATATTTTGTATACTTAACGGTAACATAAAAACCAAACAAATTCTAATGATTTTCTGATAATTACTTGTTGACAGCCCGGACGATTTAGCTGCTGTGTGGGCGTATGTTTCGTTGCCTGGCAACCTATTTAAAAAAAAATTAATGTCTTTACAGATACTGATGGAAAGTTTAATGTGGATGTTTCTATTACTCGTCTTATATCCTGTTAATACATGTACCATCACATTAAACCATGGCGAGGAGAGGGAAGTCCACTTGAAGGAGACGTCAGAAGATGGATTGGAAGATTTGTATGTATCCCATAATTGGACAAAGTGTGGAGACAATATGTGCAAGTGTAATAAAATAAACCAAGCGTTCTGTGTAAATCGGGGACATCAACTGAATTATATTCCAAGATTTGAACAAAATATAACGTACCTCAACTTTACTGGTAATTATTTACCGAATATAGATAATCACACCTTTACCAATATTACAAACTTTAAACTGAATTATTTACATTTAGAGACGAATGCAATACGGAACTGTACGCCAAATGCATTTAATGGTCTAAAATATTTACGAACATTAACAATTAGAAATAGTAGAATCTCAAGGACGAAACTGATGCAATGCTTGTCGGGGGTAACAAAAGATTTACAAACACTTGAGTTAGCATATATAATCTATAGTTACCACTTGAATTTAAATTTGGATGAGAGTTTGACAAATTCAAAGATCAAAACCCTGATCATACGGAGTATATATATGAATCACTATAACCATAGTAAGTCATCAACTTTAAAACATCTGCAGTTTCTTACTATTCGAAAATCCCATATTGAAACGGTAACATTTGATTATTCGTCTGTATTAAGGAAATTAGATTTTTCTTTGAACAAACTTATCCAATTACCAATATTTTGTGTAGGAGAAAATGCATATTTTACACATCTTGAGGATTTGCGTTTAGACCATAACTTCATACAAGCTATACATCCAGATCAACTCGCCTGTATGAAATCCCTGGTGTCATTTTCCATTAATAATAACGCTATTGTTTATATAGAAAGCAATACATTTTTAAGCTTGCCAAAGCTGAATATTGTATCAATATCATACAATAGCGGAGGAAAAGGTATAAAACAATTTGCTTTTAATAGTTCATCTCTGAAGGAACTTTATATTTATTACGATGACTTGTATTTTGATAAAGATCATAAACACAACAGTTTGGATGCTTTTAAATACTGTAACCAACTGGAAATTTTAAGAGTATCCTCCAACCACTTTAACTCTACTACTAATGTAATGTTCGATGAATTATTCAGCAACTTGGTTAACGTAAAATCGTTGTCACTATCTAAGTGTCATCTAACTTTTCTTCCAAGTTTTATTCCAAAATATCTTAATAAATTGGAAACATTATGGCTCCACCATAATAACATAAACGATATAAAGGAAAATTATTTTAATAATTTCAATTATCTACAGAATATACAATTAAACTCAAATAAAATAACCACAGTTAAGTCAAATACATTTTCACTTCAATTTCTTCAACAATTGAAATACATCGATCTTTCTGGGAATCCGTTTTCTTGCTCCTGTAAATTACTTTGGTTCATCAATTTTCTAAAAACAAACTCCATTAGAAATGTTTTTATTCATTTTCCAACGGAATACATATGTGCTTCGCCGCCGCTTTTTAAAGGGAAGCAACTCTTACAAGCCCGTCTTTCTGAACGTACATGCGCAATAACGAAACAGGTTCGTGTGATTATTATATCTATATCGACAGGGATTCTTCTTTTACTTTTAACTATTTCTGTTGTTTACCGTTATCGATGGCATTTACGGTATATATTGTACATGGCACGATTTCAACATATTCGCTACGAAAGACTTTTAAATGGTGGTGTTAATTACAATCATGATATCTATCTTAGTTCTTGTGACACTGATTTTGATCACATAATATATGATGAACTTGTCCCTAAATTACAGGAGAATATGGGTCTACGACTATATATCCCCCAAAGGGATGGCCAGGGAAATAAAATTGATCAAATAATATCCAATATGGATGCCAGCCGTAAAGTCATGTTATTTTTATCTGATAAATATGTTGACGATGGTTATTGTGAATTTGAAGCTAGTTTTGCCTATAATAAGTACATCAATGAAAGACGTGATTTAATGATAGTAGTAGTATTAAGGGAACTTGGTGCCATGAATGTAACACAAACCATACATAAGATACTATCGGTTGATAATTATATTAAATGGGGTTGGGATGAAGAAAGTATGGAATTATTCTGGTTAAAAATAACTGCTGCTGTTAATAATATGGATGATCTAATACCGTAAAGAAACAGTCCCTGTGAGAAAGTTATCAGCAAATGTTGAAGATATATTGACGAATTTGGTGGCCTTGCTTCAAGTAAACTATTGAGTTTGCTTTCACATTCGCACTTCAAAAACTTATCGGAAAAGGCATAAATTAGTGAAAATTAGTTTGTTGCGGATTACAGGAGGTATTTTTGTATTTACTAAACAGTTATATATGTGATAGAAATCATGCTTACTTGTTGACCCTTATTCGGGGGTTCCCCGAAGGCTCTGTATTGGCGCCATTCTTATTTCATGTGTACATAAACGGTTCCTTGGGAGATGCTGCTAGATTTTTTGTCAATGACACTGCCATTGGTCACATTAAGTTATCCATATTAATCACTCTCGCTGCATGGGGGCTAAAATTAAATCGGAGATAAAAACACACTTGTCTAAATATTATTACAAACTGGGTGGGATGTGACATTTGTTAAGCGCTTAGAACCAGATATTATGAAACGCTATAGAAGATGAATAATAATATTAACGATAATAATAATAATTCCTAGATCAGAATCAAATGTAAAAACCTGCCGATACTATGTATCGACGTTCTATATTTCGGGCATAGACAGTTGACATCATCATATTTCGTCTGTATGGTTAATGTATAGTTACAGGAGATAAATCTTTGGTACCTAGAATGGACACAAATTAGTCGCAAAGCAGATGTAAACTTATTTAGACTGCCATTAAATTTTCTCGGACGTAACTGATTAGAAATTACAGTAAACATAAACCCGGGCAAATTTAATGACAGTCTTTGGCGTCTTGTAATCCCAGACTATACAGGACAAATTCTCCTGTGGGATTATAGCCTCCTTCATTGAGTAGCTTAATTACAAATGATGCTCGAAAGCAGGCTGGTTTTGTCTTAAATATTGGATATTAGACTTTTCACAGTAAGACAACAATAAATGTTGATTTGAAATGACCAACATGCCGTTTTTGTGGAAGAATGGGAACGTTACTGACTTAGAGTTACGCCCCCTTTAAACACAGGTGCTGTCATACTTTGTAATATTCCTATACATGTGTATATCCATAATAGATGTTATTATAATCCATAAAATAATGATTCGCTGAAGTTCAATATTACAGTATTTTATATTGTATTATTATGTTATTGTATCATGTTACTTTATGTTTAAACCAGTTTATGGAATTAATATTACAGTATTTTATCTTGTATAATAATGTTGTTGTAATATGTTGCTTTATGCTTAAACTAGTTTATGGAATTCGACTCGCTAAAGTTTAATATTACAGTATTCTATCTATTTTAATTCTAATGTTATTGTATTATGTTACTGTATGTTTAAACTAATTATGGAATTATTCGCTTAAGTTTAATATTACAGTATTTTATCTTTGTTATGATGTTATTGTACCATCTTACTTTATGTTTAAACCAGTTTAATTCAGTAATAATTAAGTATTTTATATTGTATTAATATAATGTTATTGTATTAATAATATGTTGCTTTATGCCTAAACCTCTTTGTATAATTATTCGCTAAAGTTCAATATTACACTATTTTATGCTGTATTATAATGTTATTGTATTATGTTGCTTCATGCTTAAACCTGTTTCTGGAATTATATGTTAACTGTTTATATATGTATGTGGTGATTAATCGTGTATTGTAAATTTCATAAGTTCACCCATTCTTTCCATAGCTTAGCCACAATAATTTACTGTTTTTGCTTCTTTTTTGTTTTTTACTTTTATTTATTTTTTAAAATTTTTTTTGTCCTTTTATTTGTATTTTATGTATGTTTCAATAAAGCAAATCAGTTAATCGAAGTGTATGACACCCCTCCCTTTAAACAGTTAAATGACCAAATAGGCACAGGGGACGTAACTGTAGGAATCAAGGGTAGCTAATAACGCTTTTAAAACGTTATGTACACATTGCCTAACATATTACTAACTAATTAAAATTTCAATGAAAGCGAAACCTTACCGCATAATTCTATGATTTTTAAAATCTAACGGCTGCTCGAGATGATACCTTGGTTATGTTTGTGTACATACAAAATGTGACACGCATTGTACAAAGATAAAACTGTTCGGTGACTATTATACTTTATTATTATTATTATCTGTCACGTATTCCCTTACGTGCACGCCGATGTATACACGGCATCTAGGTTTTTTTTTTATTTCATCGAACGACTGTGCGTTGTCCTTTTCTAGGCCCTACCAATCAGGTTTCACAGAGAATTACTTACGAATTATCTCTGTAACAGATGGCTGTCCACAACACGTGCGTTGATTTCACGTGGCGTCAGTCATTGGCTCAACGGCTCGTGTATTGTTTACATAACACCTAACTGCTTCGGGCAAAATGATGCATTTTACTCATTTTATTCCCCAATTACAAATACTTCAAACGTCTTTATTTATTTTTCTTATACTTCAAAAAATGTTTGAGAATTTAAATTGTCGGGAGTAAAAAAGTAAATATGCCGAACTCATTAAGTCTCGTCGATGTCATGCTTATCAGTGATTGTAGCGACCAAGCGAATATTCACTGCGGGATCAGTTTGAGGCCCTACGTGCAACACTATATATGGGGGGGGGGGGGTGATGACCGTTATTGTGTCAACTGGCATGGTTTCGATTCCTCGGCTGTATGTGACTAGGAGTATCATCGCCTGTCTTCGGTTTTATACCACTGTTAAAGATCTTACACTATTTCAAGTGATGACATCAAACAGTTTCATAAATATGGTTTATTTACAACGGGAACAGAATATCAAATAGATATATAGATAGGCATACATCAACATTACATAAACTAACTAAACTATACCGGAACAATTACTACGTCGAGGACTAAACTACATCGGAAGACATATAGATATATCAACTCCACCATTCCGTCCCTATGTCAATGCAGCGGCTGAACTCGGGCGAGTCAATACGCCGGTCTGTGCCGTCTGCTCTCTCTCTCCCTCTCTGTTTGTCTGCTAACTGTGAGTAAACATCTGCTTATAAAACCTCCAACTGTTGGGGAAGATGGACAGGAGGGATCATCAAATAAGGAAGTTCCGCCGTATGTTAGTCTCGAAATGCCCCCCCACCACACACACACTGCTAAAGAACCAACGCGCAAGTGAAATATTGAAATAAAATTGGTCCACATGTTAGTCCCGAAATGATCTAGTTTTGGGTCGAGTGGACGTTAAACCTCCTTCTCTCTCCGTATATACGTATATATATTGTGACAGCTGGAGACTTTCATAAAGGAAGTCGATAGGGAAATTTTAGAAAAACAAGTTTGAATTGATACAAAAATGGGTAGTTAAACCCTATTTTATTTCTCATTGATTCACATTTGTTAATATAGTTTATCAATGAGAATTTTTCTGAATGATTGGTGTTTATTTTAGGATATTTCAACGTTGTGTAAATGATGGGAAAGATTTCATATAAATAATCTTTCATTCAGGATATTTGCATGGCGTATCCTGGGTAAAGCCCTGTTGCCGAAAAGTTTCAAACCGTTAAAATGGATTTGAGAAGGGGTGTTCCCACTTTGTCGGCAGGCTTTGATGTCAAATTTTGCCGCTAATACAGAGTTAATCCTAGAACAATGGTATTATAAACTATAGTCCATATCTTTTTAAAGAATAAAACTGTATTGATTTTAACAAATTTAACTTTTATTAAATAACATTAGATAATTTACACACATAAAAATATACTGATTTGAACAAATTTAACATTTATTAAATAACATTAAATACTTTACACATATAAAAATGCATTACAATTTACACATTTTACTTTTATTAAATAGCATTTTATTATTTATAAATAAATGCCTCACAACATAACACCGGCATGAACTGTGTTCAAAATGTCATTATTTAGTTGGTTAATAAATCTTATTAAGAGAGATTAAGAGCTCATTAACGCTTTGGAGATAAACACTTCCTGTTTCGCATTTAGAGGGGTGTTATTGTCCAATAGACATGTCCTGAGATCATTTGGACCCGAGAAGAGTAAGTTCAAGAAGGTTTCAAGAGAAGGGTTTAACGCCCACTAAACTAGATCATTTCGGGGCTAACATATGGTTCAGTTTTTTATTTCCATAATTCGCTTAGGTGTAGGGATCTTTAGCAGTAGTGGAGAACTGGTGGACCCGAGCTTGCACAGGCGACTCGACTCTTCGTCTCGTACAAGCGGAGAATAGAGACCACCAAAACCCCGCTCGCCACCACGAAACACGGCCGGTGTCAAGAACTAGGTCATGTCGGGACTAGCATATGGTTCAATTTTATTTCAATAATTCGGTTGCGCGTAGGTTTTTTTTATATGTTTATAACCTAAAGATCTTGGTTCTTTCGTTATTTGCGCATATCAAATTGTGACGTCGTGAATTATGGCCCTTGGTTATAGGAAAAATCACTTTCTTTTTAACTTGTTCTTCATGGAAAATGCTAAAGGATAATGAAGACGGATATGCGCCATGCAATGTGCTATGACGGCAGTTTTATCAGCTGTCAGTGACTCATTTAAATTCACATGAAACCTCTATTTGATGTAGTTTATCAATAGTTTATAAAACTATTTGTCGATATAATTGATTTAATAGATCCAAGGCCACTCTAGTATCAAGGAGGGGGCCGAGTGGTTAGCACGTGGGTGCTGTATCATAAAGCTTGTCATTGATGCATCCATATACACTGGCACGGTTCCGAATCCCCGGTTTTACGTGACAAGGAGTAAGGTCGCCTGTCTAACCTCGTAGGTTTCCTCTGGGACCTCGGTTTCCTTCCACTGCTAAAAACCCTACACGCAAGCGAATCATTGAAATAAAATTAGTCCTGAAATGACCTAGTTTGTGTCTGGTGGACGTTAAACCCCATTTCTCTCTCATATATAATGAACAAAACACTGGGCTTTAAAAAAAATCTCCTCGTCTTTACTAGTAGCCATATCTGAAAGTGATACAATAACTCCATTAGTTTTTATCCATTTTTAAATTGTCCATCAACATACTCCTCAATCGTGTACGGTGTAGTGTCTATTTTACAATAATAGACATTGTTGTAAGTAAAGGATTCTTCAATTTCTTGACTAATTTTCGAGTTGAAAGCTTTAGTTATTTGTGATGCAGCTGTATGCATTTGTACTTGTTTCCTTGATATATCCTCCAAGCTTGAATCTAGTGTTTCAAGAACAGTTTTAACAGTTGCTTGATTAAACTTTTTAAGAACCCACTTTGAATGATGTTTTACTTTTTCCACCATACAAGCTTCACGAAAGCCCCCAGAAGCAAAACTGTCCTGTTCAATTAGAACTTCACCGGACATTTCTATTTTCCAAACTTTATCAGAATGTTAAAACTTACAAAATCTAAGACGCATTCAGACTTTTTAACAGGTTGGATCAGCTTTCCAGCATTAAGAATGCTTTCAACAGATACAGAAACAGGGTACGATGGCTTATCAAACCCATTTTCGCTATCAGTAGACTTAGAAGATCTTTTCTTACTAGCTGGTGATGAAATGGAATCACTGAGAAAGTTATACTGTTGTGAAGATGATGCAGGAACTGTACTGGTGACTATATCTCTACGGTTATGACTACTTCATTCTCGCTGTCAATCACAAAACGAACTAAATATACCTGAAATGTGGATATTATTAAATATACTCAGTTACTATCAAGTCTATAAATAAGCTTTGAATGGAAAATCAAGGTTTTTAATCAAAAATACATAATAACAAAGGACACGTACTACAGTACCAACTTACTTAAAAGTCAAGAGAATACCACACACACGATATACAGCAGCAGAATATCTTTGGACAAAAGGAGAAAAATTACCAGATTTACAGAAAATTCAACCGGTAATCCTCAACGGTTAATGCATTCACACACTGCTCATAGTGTGTGTGGGGGGGTGATTAGGCCTTATTATCTCATTTAGGCCTATGTACGTCTTACAGGCACTAGAAATAGAAGGTCTGGCATTTTATTGCGTAGACCTAATCACATAAATCCCCCCAGTTACGACTGTATTATAGGGACTGAAACAATTTAAACATGTATGAGGTGAACATGTAAAGTGTTACATAGTCGTTTGTGTGGATGAAAAATCGACCCAACCCCTTGCTGACAAATAAGTCACCGCCTGGGCAAAATTCCTCTCCAAAAAAAAGAAAAAAAAAGAGCGGAAACGTAAAAATCCTCTCAATTTGCGTTACAGTCATTTTTGTCGGGTTTTTGTCAGACGTTTTTTGAAGTTGACCCAACACCTACACACCTGTGACTATCGACGCCGCCTCTCTCTGTCCCTTTCAAATATGTGTTTTTTTGTGTACTCCAGGAATGCCAGACCAGGCCGACTAGAAAATCGTCAAGAGGGTAATGAAGTGTTGGACATATCTACGTCACTTATTTAGAGCAAGGCTAACTGATGCATAAATGATTAATCAACCCGTTTGTTGTTGCGATAAAAAAAAAATGTAATTATTTAAGACAGACCTCCAAGATCCACTATTTCAGGTTAAACATGAACATTGTAAAAGAAGTTATAGCATTCTCCTTGTATATAGAGAATAGAATGAAACGATTCAACTTGATTCCTCATTTCATAAACACTGTTACGATAATAAAGTCGTTATTGGTGAGATAATGCTATGTCAATACATTTGTTAATAACCCGATGTGTAACAATACAGATAAAGTTAATACACAATTTCCTACTTTGTTTATCTTGCTGTTTGTCTGAGTAATTCAAGTGAAGGTTTTATAATCATTGTTTCCCCACCAGGATAATGTGTGATACGGCGCTATCGAACAACGGAGCAGGTGCGCGTCCAGAGGAGGAGGGGACCCTCCAATTCTAAACATATATACATCTAACGGGAGCAGAAATATTGTCTCTCTGAGGGTTTGATTTAATCAAATTTTCGGGTACCCCCTCCCCCCACACGTCATTGTCTCCATCTTTGACCTCCGCCTCCCGCCTCGTCAAATTCAAGAACACGCCCCTACATTAAGTAGACCGACCAGTCTTCATTTTCTTTTATCTAAAAGCTAACCCCAACATTACTTCAATAAATAAATCAATAGTGTTAACATTATCCATGTGGTAAATACTGCTTTAAAGCACTAAGACTATGCGGGGGAAAGGATGGCTTAATGGTTAATGCGTGCGCGCCTGCCATTGGGTTCATTGACCTGGTTTCGAATCACCTGTTGTACGTCACAAGGAGTAGGGTCGCCTGTCCAACCTCGTGGGTTTTCTCTCCGTCCCCCGGTTTCCTCCCAATAAAATTAAACCTTGTTAGTCCCGTAAAGACCTAGTGGGTTGAGTGGACGTTAAACCCCATCTCTCTCTCTCTCAATAAGACTATGGAACCCTGACTACTGGATCGCCATCAATCAGCTTCTAATTATTCTAATTGTTGGATATTCTTTTTAATTTAGACATTAAAACCATTTTTTAAGTTCCGGTATTTACCATGTTATGAATAATGGCGTCAGTTTATCACTCTAAGTAGTCTCTGTCACCCAGAACCCCCTAGTCTTCAACGCACAGAGGGTCTGGGTCGGTTCTCAATTTTTGACGAAAATTACTGGATAATCTACCACATAAAAAACCAAACATTTGGTTACGCACGGGCAATGGAACCTTTTGGCTAAAGTATCCAAAAGTAAGTGCTAGATCTTATGAAGCCGGGCCGATTTTGCTAGATTCTATAAAGCGTGGTTGAAATATATCCCACAATTCACTTGGCACATCTATTATTAGAAACAAAATAGAGACGAGAAATAAGCATGCATCGTGATGAAGAATTAAGAAGATTGTGAGGTCCCATACGTCTGATTCATGACGAGAGAAAATTACCATTTCAATTGAAACCTTTACACAACAAAATTTTAAAGAGTGTCATCGTTGACAAGCGAGCTGTTTTGATAGATTGTGTACGTGGTAACTTAAAAGACTGGATAATCCAGACAATGACCTATTTTCCGTCAAATTTTGAGGACCCATCCAGACTAATATTCGTAGAATATTTGTGTGGATGATAGAGACTACACTCTAAGACGCCATTTAGTATAATACGACGTATTTACAATCTAATTAAAAACAGCGATCCCTATATAGTTTCGTTTTTTATAGTTCAAAATTTCGTTTCACCTGTCTTTACTACACTAGGATCTTTATAAGTTGTTACCATTGACGTGTTCTGAATGATGTGAGGGATTTGCACGGAACTGTGGGTAATCTACAAGAAACATCAATGTTAATCAAGTGCCTGACCTCATAGGTCCAAATGAATGACCTCTGAGGTGAACTCCCACCATAAGCGGCCAGATCTTCATGTAGTATAAGCCATCGAAAGTATAAAAAACGAAACGAAATATAGATCTGTATTTTAAGAATTAGAGTACTGAAGATTCGGTAAATTTGTGGAGGACCGTACTATAACAAGTTATGACCCACTGTAAGGGTGGGCGTGGTTGATTTTTTCTGTAAATTAATAAGACTATTGCTACTTTAAGCCTATCATTATCATGCTGATTAAACAGCAATCTGTACCTGATGCCATTAATTAGTGTGATAGTATTTCAGTGAATTAGTTCAAATACTTTTATCTAATGGACTATTCCATGACGCAAAATACAATGTACCATTATCGTCCAACTGTCTGTTATAATCATAGTATAGATTAACAACAAAGAAGTGTACACAAAGTTTACTATTTGTTTCAAACAGCAGACAAATTGTTAGCAATTTGGGATGATTATCTACAGACTGTGTTAGCTTGTCTAGTTCGTGTGTGTCCGACA
The DNA here is from genome assembly GCA_948474765.1 of Patella depressa. NCBI lineage: Eukaryota > Metazoa > Mollusca > Gastropoda > Patellidae > Patella > Patella depressa. The sequence continues at coordinate 11,944,148 of OX419720.1, forward strand.
GAGCGTCTTCCATTTGGTTGCCTTTGCTAAATACGTTTGAAGAGTCAACATGAAGGACATAAGGGCCATTACGGAAGTGAAAGAAATCAACATGAATGCAAGTAGAACAACATCCTTAACTGAACGCATATTTAATCCTCTCGATGTATCTTTTGTGATGTCTGGAACATATATGTCACTAAGGAAGAATATCCGACCCAAGTTACATGTGGTGTACTGCGTGCTTGTCACATGTTTTGCGCTGTTTAATACTTGTAGAATTGTGGGCTTTTTTCTGCAACCTGCGACATTACAAGACTACCTCGCCTCTTATATCGCCTTTGGTTGCTTACACCTTAATGTTATTTTTTTGAATCTTGTTTACTGGTTCGGTTTCCACAACAATTACAGTTTTCTGAAGGAGGAGTTTGTACGATACGAAATTCACTACGGGTTGCCAGTATCCATCCAGAAGAGACCAAAAATAATAAAACACATCATGACTAGTCTTATAGCTTGGATAGCCATAGTATCGGTCGGAATAGTAGTTTTAACATTTTATACTTTACCGGAAATGAAAATGTACTACTTTCCCTTTGATGGATTTTCGGGATGGAAATTAGTCGGCGGTAGTGTTTTCATCGCACTGTCATCCATTCCTTCAATGATTCATGTATCGACGATAAACTTGCTCTTTATGTTTTGTACTTATGTTGTAATTAAGGAATATGAAAGAACTGCTGAGTTAATAAAATCAAGCGCCGAACAAATGACTGTTATAAAATTGAACATGATCATAAAGCAACATGAAGCAGTCTGTGATCTCTTGGCAGCAGTTAATCGGATTATGAAGCACTATTTGGCTGGAAGTATTGTATTCTCCTTTCCAGCTCATTGTTTCCTGTGGGTTACATTAACTAATTATTCATCCCTGTCGGCTACATATTTCACTATAATATCGGCAATGACTCTCTTCTTTTTGTTATCTTCGTTTGGCGCATATTTATTTGGAGCACACGTCAATACAACGGTGAGTTTTGTTTGCTACATATGTCTAGTGCCCGGTCCATTTGGGAAGGAGGATGTCTCGTTGTTAACGTTGCTGGGCACGTAAAAAAACCATTGGCAGATGGAACTGCATATAAGGGTAGGCCATAATAGTCCGGACACTTATTCCCTCAAAACACACTGTATGACGCATGCCCATCTTAATTTAGCTCAGTCGGACGTTCCACCCTATTTCATTTCATTTCGGAACATGGCCTAGGTAAAACCTGCAGCAAATTTTAAAAGACACAGGACGTTGTACCAATTGCTGTTATGAATATGTATAATTATTCGTATTTATGGGGCATTATGTTGGTCACAAAGCATATACACGAATGAAAACGTTAAGAAAACGTCTTTGACAATAAGTAATGAAATGAAATGAAATGGAGTTTAACGTCCTACTGCTCTGTCCTAAACCAGGGTTAATGAAGACGGGCATACATTCAGTGCTTTGATGGAAATTTCGCCCGGACAGCCGCACTACGACCCATTCTTACGTGCACGCCAATTTGTACATGGGACCTCGGCTTTTTGTCCCATCCGAAAGACTAGACAGCTGTCCTTGTCAGACCCTCCGAGCTTTAACACTGATAAGGGGAACCATGCAGGAAAATCTGGATGAACTTTCTCGGCCAATGCAGGGATCGAACACCCGACCTCCAGGGTAGCGAGCCGGCGTCTTACCCACGTGACCCCCCTTTGACAATAAGAAAACATTGCAAGTTAATTTGCCACAAGTTTACCTGCATAGCCTGGGAGGGGGGGGGGTCTGTTCCTTTTATCCGCTTGTCTGCTAGTGAATTGTGCCACGACCTGACTATACTGACATTAGCGTGGTTTAAGCGTTTATTTGTTTAGAATAAATTCTGGAGACCACTATACGACTACTATATACGCAAATTCAAATATTGTTCTAGAAGTCCCAAACAGAAATATGCAAAGAAAATTGGTTAAGTTCACTCTGTGTTGTCTTACGATAATTGGTTTCAAAATCATGATATAATCCCAGCAAACCAAATATGGTATGCAAGAAAACATCTTTGACAATAAAACCAGTATTTTATATTCCTGAAAAGAATCCCAGAGCCAAAAAGGATTCACAATAAGTACGGATGTGCTGAGTTTTAAACGCATTCATATGTCGTGATCGCGGTGATGAAAAATGTCATTTTCAGTCCACAGATGACACTAATTTGCACGATCGGTATTACACGCGTTTTAATACACAATTCTGAATTTCAGGCTCACAAAACGTTAGATGTAGTATGGAAGATTGATCTTTCGTCTTTACCAGATAAAGGATTAAAAATGGTAAGTATTCATTTTGTCTTAGAAAACTAACCTACATTTCATATAGGATATGTTCAGGCTAATCCTAGTATATAAAGTCAGGGCGCTAAGGTGAACGATTATTCACTTTTTGCCGTCTTACGAATAAATGCGGGTCACACGTCACTTGCCATCATTTTCGGTTGCTATTATAGCTATTTCAGGTTCACGTTACGATATAAAATGGTGTAAATATCGTAATCCATGTGACTGGTACTGACAGTTTTAGTCAATGTAATGACAAATGAAACCAAATTCTCTTGTCTGTCAATTTCGCCTGTTTTGCGACAGTAGAAATAGAAATAACAATTCTACAGATTCTAGATTCTGACGCCCAACTCACTAGTGGTACTACTAATTGGGCAATTTAATGTAAGTGTGAAAATGATAATCGAGATAACGTTTTTTGTTGTACCCATTTTCGTAATGATGATCGAAATGTGGGCGTATAAATCCAATCCCTTAATTCTCGGTTTAGAATAGATTAATTTGACTGAAACTATATTTTTTAGTTTTTAACAATTAAAGTGAGAAATGCCAGCTCTTTATCTAATCTCCCATAATGTATCTTTAAGTTCAATGGATTATGACGAAAAATCATATTTTTGATTTGAAAACCGTGCGGCTATATTACCGTTACATTGTAATGTCGGTTGAGATCGGAATTTTGTTAGAAATCGGACCAAACCTGCAGGACAAAATGATGTGCATATTGATAACCTAAAGATCTTGGTTCCTTTCAATATTCGCACATATCGAATCGTAACTTTCTGAATTTTGAACCAAAATTAAAAACATATGCTAGTCCCGAAATGACCTAGTTTTTGTCGAGTGGATGTTAAACCCATTTCTCTCTCGTCAACTACAGACCGCATTTCCTAAAGTATCACCTTGAAACTTATTCCTTCTATCCTAAGGCACACCCTTGTTGTCTGTGTGGAATGCCCAACCCCGAAGGACAGAGCCACGCCCATTCTTAACAGATCCATCTGAAACTTTGTATACCTATTCCTTATACTCTACGGATTACCCCTATTGTTTTTTGGTGATTGCCCTACCCCTACGGACAGAGCCACACCCATTTTTACTTTGTGTCTCTGTATGTTGCCTACAGGTCACGATTCTTAATGGATCGTCTTTGAATTTGGCATATGTATTCCTTATAAACTAAGGGCATCAAATATTGATTTTGGTGAATGCCCCGACCCACAGGGACAGAGCCACGTCCAGTTTGTAGCGATAGCGCCCGAAGGCCACAATTCTAAATTAATTATCTTGGAATTTGGACCTTATACCCGAAGGACAACTATTGATATTGGTGCATGATCCCTCCTCCACACCAACTTTATGGTGATATTTTGTCTGTAAATGATACACACCTTGCAATTATTAACAGGGGCAGTGTCACATTCACTTCTTTGTGAATATTTTGTCTGTAAATTTGGCAATACAAACGCCTAGCCTTCTTTGCTTCTTATCACAGCCATTTCATTCTCTTCATTTTAATGATACCATATCAGCAATGTGGACGTATATTGCAGCGTTAGCGATGCTCTTGTTAGAATTTGCAAGTAGAAACGCTCTTATCGGATGCTGGCAAAGGTGACTCACGAGATCGCGCCCTCTGAGCTGCGTGGCTACTGTACCCCGTTCTCCCCTACACGCTTACGGCTACAACTGTATTAAGGTAAAACAGTATTTACGAATGATCTTTAAAGGTTTTTATTCCCACTTTACATTCAATATCAGAAGACCCACATTGTTGATTAACATAATAACAAAATATTGATGCCTTTAAGGTAAATATTAACACGTTTTGATATCCAGTACATATTTACCGCCAAATTCGTAATCAATGATATACATATAAATCCAGTTGAATCGTTTCATTCTATTTTCTATAGACAAGGAGAATGCTATGACTTCTTTAACAAAGTGTATGTCTAACCTGAAATAGTGGATCTTGGAGGTCTTTCTTAAATAATTACATTTTTTTTTTATCGCAACAACAATCGGGTTGATTAATCATTTATGCATCAGTTAGCCTTGCTCTAAATATGTGACGTAGATATGTCCAACTTTTCATTATCTAGTAGCCTATTTTCTATTCGGCCTGGACTTGCATCCCTGTGTCCGGCATTTCTGGTCTGGTATTCCTGAAGAACATAAACAACAAAATGAGAGGGGTGGCGTGGATAGTCCAGAGGTTAACACAATATTGAGAGATTACCATACGATTGTTTCTGTTCTATCGGGGTAATTTTTGTCGGGCGATGACGTCATCGAATTCAAACTATTCAGCAATGGAGGGTGGGGGGAACGATTTTTCGTCAAACCAAACGACTATTTAACACTTTATTTGTGCGCATCAGACATTAAAATTTATCGTCATGCCCGGCATTTGAATATCAAGAACACCCATCACATTAACGATTCGTTTAATTTTTCCACTACGCCGGGGCATAGTTAACTTGACAAAATCCTAAATTAGAGTTTTGCACAATAATTGGACGTTCTATGTTATAGTTATAGCTCAAAAGTATGGTTAACTTTCACTAAGCTTATCAGACGACCATCCGTCTTATTAGAGACATCTGATGATAAAAGACCCGATAAGACGATAAAGCGCATGACCGTGACACGTTTCCCATAAAAGTGTTGTTTTACAATTTGTTAATGTAGCTGAGCAAGGGGATGGGGGTGGGGGATGAAGTGGGGTTTAACGGCCTACTGTTCTGCTTTGACTGGGATAATGAAGACAGGCATACGCTATACAGTAGTGTCCTATGGTGGAAACTTTGCTCGGGTAGCGGCACTATGGCCTACTCTTATATCGAATTCTAACTGCTAAGGCACCGTCCCATCTAAACGACTAGATATCTGTCCTTGGCAGGCAAAGCTGTTGAATTGTAGCATAATTAACCAACGGGATATGTCTGACACTGGTTGGGCATAATGATTATAGTTTTGAAACCGCGTGATTTTTTGTCATTTGCGAGGGGGCGCAAAAACTCGAAAATATGACGCAAAGCTCATCATTGCGCCCCTCTCACTCAGCCCAAGTCAGTAATATTGTACTTTCGCAACACCAGATTGCCACACCAGTAGTAAATACGTCCACATTATTAGTTCATATCAGTAGTGAAATCGTCCACACCATTAGTTTACATCAGTAGTAAAGTCGTCCAATCCAAGGTAAGCACTTACCTTTTGCGTCTAATTATGTTGAGATTGGCAAACAAACCCGGTGGAGGTATTCCATTTAATGATCCACTTTCTGAAACTACTGGTCTTACTGCGGCCATTGGCCCAGCTTCTGACGATAGCACAGTCGCGCCGATGATCAGCATTGCGAGAGTTACTGCGAACCTCATTCTTGATGTTCTACTGTTGATACGAAAACAAATAATCTGAAATCTGATTAAAGTCCAGAATTATCCTTTTTATATATTTAAATGTTTTACGATTAAAAACGCGACTGAAAAATAAAACACCATCTAATTATGTAATATCAAAAGACACAAAAGAAATAAAAGCTGTTTGATACGTTTGATGATAAAGACCTTTACTACTTTTGTTTATATATTTTATTTTTTAAATTGAATTATTTATTGAAAAATAAAATATTAATGCGACTGAACTAGATTGGAAATTCTTTGACAGTAGAAAAAAGGTAACAGGGTTCTGGGCATTTTATGGTGAAATAAAAACTGTTTGATACCTTTGATGATAAAGACCTTTAATAAGTTTTGTTTATATATTTTATTTTTTAAATTGAATTATTTATTGAAAAATAAAATATTAATGCGACTGAACTAGATTGGAAATTCTTTGACAGTAAAAAGATAACAGGGTTCTGGGCATTTTATGGTGAAGTCCATTATTGTTTAATGGACAATTGGCTCTTGTTATTAACCATTTTATGCCGAACCTAATGAAGTTAAAGCTAGAATTTCATATTTTCTAAGAAAGTCATAACATAATCATTTCTATATCTTTTGCTCAATACGTTTTTGACCCACTATTAGACGATCATAGACATTATTTCCCACTCTTAAAAATCTTTCACAATGGAAATAATAACACAATTACCACCCTTATTTTTGTATTTCCACCATGCAATAGTTATCTTCGAACGTTTGAATTTGAAAATGATATTTTTGACAATTTCTCAACTGGCAATAGTGAATTATAGGATTAATAGGATTATTCTTTAACAAGGTAGGATTGTTTATAGATACCATCTAGTTTAAGGCGATATTAAACACACTTTAAAAAATAACTTAATTTAAAAATATGAAATTGTAGCTTTAAGGAGGGATATTGAAATGGGGGGGGGTGTATCCGGGGGACATCGCAGGAACCATTCAAGATCTCTTCATGAACTTTGTGCAATTATCCAAGGAAACAATTAGTTTTTGTTATTTGATATATAACTGTATAACTGATATTCTAAAGCATATCTTAGAAACTGTTGAAGATGCCTTTGTAACACCTGTACATTCAAGACACTATTATTTTATTTGCTGATGATCGTGTTTCCGCCCCGCTTTCAATTCCAGAGCATATTTCAATATCCGCTCAAATCATTTTGAAACATTGTACAGACATCAAACTATAACAGTATCTAATCGCCTGATGTAAAATCTTACATTTAACATTCAGCAAGGCGCTGCTCGCTAGCCTGGAGGTCGGGTGTTCGATCCCTGCATTGGCCCAGAAAGTTCGTCTCGATTTTCCGGCGTGGTATCCCCTTGTCAGTGATGCAGGAAGGTCTGACAAGGACAGCTGCCTAGTCGTTCGGCGTGCAGGTATAAGATCCTTTGGCAGTTGGAATTCGATATAAGAGTAGGCCGTAGCGCCGCTGCCAGGGCAAAATGTCCGTCATAGCACACTGTATGGCGTATGCACGTCTTCCATTAGCCCAGGCTAACATTCAGCAGCTGATTATGGTTGCTGTGCAAACCTTACAGGAGGTTGCGGTATGCCATCGTGTGAAGGAATGAACCCAAAAGCATTCATTTGTGTCCATTATACATTAATAGAGTCTTAACCGTTTATCTTATTATGGATGGACATTGGTTAGACGGATGTCGGGCATAACACATGTTCATAATACATTTATAGGATCTTAAACCAACAGTTTTTGTTTTATTGCACATTGAATAGGCAAATGTCGGCAATTTTGGAAATATTTTTTGGGGCGTAGATTCACAGACACCGTATTTTTTCTAAGACCAACATACTCACAACAGAAAGAGTGAAAACATATTTTCAATCATAAGTTGACACTGTTATTTTATATTAAAGTTCTGCATGAGTAGCGTCGCATATATGATTTCATGGCACGGATTCACACAAATACTTTGCATGTTGGTTGGTTTTCATATGTATTGGGGTGGGTGTATTAAAACTATTACGTCACGAATATGCAACAGTTCAAGAGACGAGTAGTATGGTTGTCATCATGCTCATTAGTCGAACCCGGATTTTGGGATATGATGCATTAATTTGATATCCCTAGACATTGATTTTAATTTCATATTTTTTTATTTTTGTAGGTTTCTTATTACTGATCACGCGGCCAAGTGGGTAAGGCGCTGGCTCGTTAGCCTGGTGGTCGGGTGTTCGATCCCTGCATTGGCCGAGAAAGTTCATCTCGGTTTTCCGGCGTGGTTTCTCCTTGTCAGTGATGCAGTAAGGAGGGCCTTACAAGAACAGCTGTCTAGTCGTTCGGATGGAACGAAAAACCGAGATCTCGTGTACACTTTGGCGTGCATGTAAAAGATCCCTTGGCGGGTGGAATTCGATATGAGTAGGCCGTAGCGCCGCTGCCCTGGCAAAAAAATTCCCTCATAGCACACTGTTAAATGGTGTATGCCCGTCTTGCATTAGCCCAGTTTAGGTGCAGAAGAGTAGGGCGCTAAACCCGATTTCATTTCATTTATTACTGATATACATATTCACTACCAAGATAAATAGATCAATAAAAGGACGGTTTATACTGTATTTATTTTCTAGAAGACTATATTGTATATTTCAGATAGATATATTTACTACCAAGTTAAGTGGATCAACAATAGGTTATGATATATATGGTCTGTTTACTTTACAGAAATCAAATATTTTGGTGGTACGTCTTTTTATGTTCACGACTCCGGCAGAAACCCTGCAATGACAATCGTTGTCAAATAATTGAGTTATGCATGTATTTATTAATCTCTCCAGTCTGCCATAAAGTACTTGTTCTGGCTACCGAATACAAAAATTATGAATAATCTAATCTCAACCTTTATCGACACATATTATTCTACATGTATTAATTGATTTATTTCTTAGCGGTTTCCGAACGGACAAGGTCAAAAACATAAACATTAATGACGTCCCGTAAGGGGAACCAATTCAACCGTATTTTTTAAATGTTATTGAATCGCATAATTCTACTTGAAAGGAAGGTTTTTTTTATTTTAAGAATTTGACGGACAGTGATGAAAAGTAGGAAAGGACGGACCAAGAACGGTCCGAAAGAAACTACCTAAGTGTGTTTCATATATTTGGTACAATTGCATACAGAAATGTCACTTAACGACGAACATTCGACGACAAAGATTATCCGTTTAATACGTTTTGTATTTCAGCTATTTGGTACCATCCTGACATATTTTATTGTAGCAGTACAGTTTAAACCTGACGGAACTGGAGAAAAGTGTTTGGAGATCCTGAAAAACAGAACATCTTACTGACGAGTAATAATTCGAGTTACTTATCCCCCGATCCATTTATTTGATTGGATGAAAGTTTTGTCTTTGTTAATTTGATTCACTTGATCATGTTTCGAAATACTATCTGGATTATCGCCCTTACTATTAATTTTTGTGACTTTCTAACTTGTGACACCATTTGGCTGACGACCACCGCCACGACCGGACGTGTATTTCTATTACATCTTCCTTGTATTTTACCTAAGTACAAAATTGTACTTGTTTTTTCAGTTTGAATTGATGAACGTTTGGTTTCCTTTACTCACAATAAAATACATGTAGTTTTATTCCTACGTTGTAAATTTGTCTCATTTTGGCATTTTTCAAAATATTATCTAAAATACACCCTAATTTTTTAACGTTCTAACATATCACGTCATTTAGCCGACGACCGGCATCAAGACTGGTAGTGTTTGTCTATTGCATCTTTATTGTAATTTTCTATGTTTTATTGGGTTTTGATCTTCATTTTGAGGTTTGAATCTGAAATATGCCTTTTTTGTTTATTGCTTGAGGTGCTTTGTCCACAGAATTGTCTTATCTACTTACTTACGTGTATTGCGGGATTGTTTTCACGGACTATTTCTCTTCTGTGTTTCTGAAATGTGCAAGGGGGGCAAATTTTATTCGAGCAGCAACTCTCCCGCACACTCATCCTTCTACTCTATTCGTCAAGAGCATTTTTTTCCATCGAGCACGTAGCCCCTTTTTATGGACTAATTTTAAGCTCCCTCTATATACGAAACGCAAAGACTATTCCAGAATTTAAAAGGTAAATTCATTATAGAAAGAATCTTTTAATTTATAACATTAATTATTTTTAATATTTTGTGTTCTTTCTTGTGACTTCACTGTGAGTCTTTTTTTTTGGGGGGGGGGGGGCAGTATTTTATCTTTTATATCTATATTATCCCGGATTTACCACTGTAAAGCGCCACATAGAACATCCTGACGGGATTTTAGGCATTATATTTACATTATTATTATTAATAGAATTATAGTAAACAAGTAATGCACTGACAGCGATATAGGGTTGGCGTATGCGCACCTCATCAGCTCTGTTGGTGCGGAAAAGGTAGGACCTCAATTCAAAGCGCATTCTTTTTTTCTAAATAAACAACAGACCTCGCGCTAAACTTTACCTTGTCTCCATCTTCGACCCCCTTCTGCTGAAACACCACCAAAAAATATAGGACCAGATTGTACTGCCGTATATCTGAGAGCCAAATACAATTAACATTACTTCCAAAGATAATTATAAATCAATAATGTTAACATTATCCGTTATATGTTTAATGTAAATACCGTTTAAAAGCGATACTAAGTAAATGTAAACAATATTAATTTGTCGTCATAAATTACCTTATAATTATTGTTATTGTTAAATATAATTTGTAATCTTTAACATTTTAATAAATAAACTCCGGTATTTACTCTCTGCTTGAATATTGACGATGGTTTATCATTTACTGTAATTAGACGTAATTCTAGTAGTCTGTCAAGTTAAAGAATTACACGGGATGGGGGTAACATTGGACTGTTTAGTAAGATTCAAAATAATTGTAGACGATCATAATAAATCAAGATTTGGCTGTGTGCGCAAGGGCTGGAAATGGTTTGTGGCTTTTTATATGTCCACATTTTCATGTGGGCGTATTTTGTCGTCGCCCCTTTTCGGACGTCCGTCCGTCCACCCGTCTGTCCGCCACACTATTTGGGACACAATAGCTCTCCTCCAAATTTAGCTAGAATGTTCACACTTGGTATAGGTGTTTATTAGGTCGATACCACAATGAAGTTCGGAGATGAGCATTTTCTGCTAAGTGTAGCTGTTTATTAGGTCGAAATAGCAATGAAGTTCGGAGATGAGCATTTTCTGCTAAGGGTAAGCAGAGATAAGCAATTTGATTGGTTGATGCTTTGGGCACAATAACTTTAGTTCTAATTAACTGAGTGATGAAACTTGGTGTATAGTTTCATTACATCAATACCTTGCCTAAGAACGATAATGAGCATTTTCTGCTCAGGGTAAGCAATTTGATTGGCCGAAACTTTAGAAAAAAAAATAATTCTCCTTCTAATATAGTCAAAACTTAGTGTATGCGTTAATTAGGCCAATGCCCAGATGGAGTTCAAAGAAGATAGGCCGAAACATTGAAACACAATAACGCTCCCAACTGAGCTATAATGTTCAAACTTGGTGTAGGCGTACACAAGTTGAATGCCTTGATGGAGTTTCGATGATGAACATTTTCTGCTTACAGTAAGCAGAGATGAGCAATCTGATTGGTTGATGCTTAGGGGCAAGGTAACTTTGGTTGTGATTAAGTGAGAGCGATGAAACGCCGAACATAGATTTATTATATGGATAGTGAGAGTTTTCTACTTAAGCTATGGGGCGATAAGCAATTTGATTGTTCAAGACATTGGAACATAAAAAAACCCTGCTTTTAATTGAGGTAGAATGTTTAAACTTGATGTTGATAAGGTGAATGTCTTCACTTAGTTCAATGATTAACATTCCGTGCAGAAGGTAAGCAGGGCTAATCAATTTCTTAGGACGATGCTTTGGGACAAAGTAATCTTGATTCTATCTGAAATAGAGTGATGGAACTTGGTGTATAGTTTGATTGCTCCACACTTTTAAACGTGCGATAAATTGTGTCATCTATTTAATTTAGGTTTTCGGCGGGGGACATCTGCCTCACTGTTAGCTTGTGGTTCCTCTGGAGGTCACAATCATTATCCGATTTAAAAGAACATTACATGGACAAAATGACAGTCGCCTGTATGAGAATAGAGTACATATAGGGTATAACAAGGTTGGTGAACTCTGTACAGGTCACATATTTTAACCGGATTTTGATGAAACTTGAAATGCGTGTTTATAACCCATGGATCTTGGTTGCTGTCAATATTTATTTTGCGTCCTGAATTATGACCCCTGTTTGTATGAAAAATCGTGTTATAGTTGAGGAGGCTGACTCCATATGGCCTGCTTAGCGGGAAAAAATTCCCACTACAATGATTCCTGATTTTTCTGAAACTATAGGATGGGTAGTGTTCTAGAAAAATTCCCCCCGTTAATCGGCCTTGGGGAAAAAAATTACAGCCATTTTAGGTTTGGTATCCGAACTTTTGTGAAATTTCAGTTTTTCGGTCCCTGATTGGTCAGTGGTACTTTGTATGGTGTCGATATATGGGTTTTCGGGGTCGGAGAATACAAAAATGATGTTTATTTTGTCGTACGGTTTCCATGGTAACCGCATTTTTGGTTTTGGTATCTTTTTTTTCATTTCACTCTCCTCCGCAGACACAGAAAATGAAAAAAAAAGAAAATGTATCTTTTCTCTAGTTATTTTTCTTGATTAATCTGCATTGTTTCTCAGTCGGACTGTGATCCAGTCGATAAAATGGCTTCAATCAATGTCGGGGGGGGGGGGGATCCAATGCCTTATATGTGGTAAATCTGATGAAACTAAAAAGTTGACAAAGGTATATGACAAAGGGAAATCAACGCTTTTACAGTATAGCGTTATTCGTGGAGATAAAGATTTCAATGTTCGACTTCAGAACTTTCTACATTTATGAGAATTGTCGTCGCTCGTATATTGACAAAAGAAATATCACTGAGGCTTCAGAACAATCGTCGAAAAAATTACGTTCTAGTTTGCCCGATTTTGACTGGAATAGTAATTGCTTATATTGTGGAGAAGAAGCTAACCAAGATGACCGTCATCCTGACCGTAACCCAGTTTGGATGGCCCGAACTATGGAAATAAAAACATCCATACTCTCTAAACGTGATGATAGAATTGACAGACCTTGGAGTGAGGATGTGAAAACCAGGCTACTATCTTGTTCCGATCTAGTGTCCCCAAACGGAAGGTACCATAGGCCCTAATGTCCAGCCAGGAAGACCATCTGACCGTCACTTAGAACAAACACTTGACGAATTGTATCAATGGCTGGAGGATGACAATGAGTTACATAGTCTGAGTGAAATTCACAGTCAGATGGAACGGTTATCCGGTGATGGTCAGTCATACAGTGAGAAACGACTCAGACAAAAACTACAAGAGAAATACGGAGACCATGTATTTGTTGCACAAATGGGCGGTAGCAGGAAGGATGTAGTGTGTTTTGTGGATATGGCATCATTAATCATAAATGAGAAATGGTATCAGGACAGAAAAAGTGACAAAAATCTGGAGGCCCAGAGAACAATGTCTACGGCAGCTAAATCAATCCAAGAAGAGATAAAGGCGAGAGATTATTCTAAAACAGAATATCCACACCCCAATGACTATAAAAATATTAATTCTTGTCAAGAATTCCTCACCCCTGGTCTCAGAGCTTAGCTAACCACATTACATTGGGAAAATCTGAAGTCTGCATCGATTGGTCATGCTATCACACAACTGGTCAGACCGAAATCTGTATTATCACCATTATTATTTTTTCTCTGCGTGGAGATGGATCATATGTTTGGCTCATTGATGAACTGTATTTAGTATAAATTAGCTGTGGTTGTTTAGACAAATGAGTTGCGTTTGAAAACTCACCATGGAAGGGTCTCTCTCTCTTTCTCTCAAGAAGACGGAGAGCAGAGAGAGACGCACAGACAGGCGTATTGACTCACCCGAGTGGATTTGATATGTTTAGATGTGTTCCCGGTGTGGTCTAGTCCTCGACGTAGTAAAAGTTCCAGCATAGTTTAGTTTATATACTAGTTTCTGTAATGTTAGTGTAGGCCTATTTATGTATCTGTTTGATATTCTGTTTCCGCCGTAAATAAACAATATATTTACGAAGAAACTGATTCTGTTATCACTTATTATAGTGTTAAATATTGCCACTGATTGTACGAAATATCACTTGTGATTTAATTTGTTCTCTATCGATCTCTCGAAGGATATCGTCATGTATATATTAGTTTTCTCAGCAAGAACATGTGCAAATGTTTCTGCACCCCCATGGGCAACAAAACTGACCGCACACCGTTTATGTCGGTTTAAGTGTTCGGATAATCCCGTCCGGGCCCCCTTGCCGTGCGAACTTTTAAAATAGGTCCACGTTGCACCTTTAAACCTAAACTGAAAAACAATGTCTGACATCATAAAGAAATTTGACTTGTTTCTGTACTGGGTTGTAGGCCCATCACTTAAAAAAGGAATGCAGGTAACCCGGTAGTGTCCCGCATACATCCTTTAATTGGTGTCCAATGACCCCAAATTTCCGGTAGGTCCTTACGTGCGGTGTCTGAAACTGCGCAGAAAGTTCCATTCGATCGTGAAAATAAATCACTCCAGTATGCATAATAACCTGACGCTGTGTGTGCTCTGGACAGATTCGTGAAACTTGCATACCTAGTTTTCAGAAAAAATCAATATGGACTAAACAATCATTGTCATTTATTATACTTCTCAGACGTCTCATTTCTCTGTACTGGTGAAAGGTATTAAAAATGTGTCCACAGAATCTTTCTAAATCTTGATTGACGTCATCCGCAAGAACCTCTACCGAAGTGTTTTCTGTGATTTTGGCGGTAAATTTAACTCCTGTTTTTCATTCTCCGTTCTATTCCCGCATCTTTCCAAATCTAGGCGTCTCTCAGAAAACTGCCAACAAGTTCAGAACAAACTTTTCTATTTTGGCATGTCGACCAATTTATATACATACAATCTTTCTTTTCGGCGTCACAACATACTTTATTTATCAAATCATATATTTTACCGCATCCAATTTCAACAGTGTTGCTGTGTACAATACACAGAACATTTTCGCGATCTGATATTTCGGCGAATTATTTGTCAATTCAAATCAACACCTTGAAAAAGTAGGCGTTTGATATTCAATATTTAAGACAAAAACCCCACAAAACATTTTACCATTGGAACACGGATCTAGCCTCATTCTTTTTGATCACTTGTTACGAATGACGCTGAAACGCACTGTACCATTGGTAAAATGTTTATTTAGCCTTAAATATTGGATATCAGAAGCTTACCTTTTCAAGGTTACAAGGTAAGATAACAACATCAATGTTGATTTGAATCGACAAATAATTCGTGTTTTCAACGTGTAAAACTTTGGATGATATTGAGTTCGAGACTTAGGTACTTTAAAGAAAGGAAATGAAATGAAATGTGGTTTAATATCATACTTCTATGCTCCCGACTGGGAGCCTCGTCGCTACGATCTACTCTTATATATCGAATGAATTCAAAATATCACGAATTCTTAGCATGGACGTCAATGTAAACACCACGGGACCTCGGTTTATTCGTACCACCCAATCGATTGTACGTCCCGGCTTCCCATGCCCTCTGTCCTGAAAAAGCGAAGTACAAATCCCAAGTAACATTCTCGGCCAAGAACGGGAGCGAACCCCAGACCTGGTTAGCGAGCCAGAATCTTATACAACTAGCCATCGTGGCTCCCGTTAATAAATAACTAATACGTGGAAAAATCCCCAATTAAAAACAGCATTAGGCAGAATTAACTTTTCCATTATTCATCTGAAAGATAACTGGGTAAAATATCAATATTTGAATTATATCAATTTATTACAAATCTTCTCCAACATAATTGCATGTTTTTCATGTTAATTTACTTTGAAATGTTATGCTTGATTACTGTATGATCTGTATATTTCCCAAGTGAATGGAAAAAGCTTTATAATATAGTCTGTATGATCTATTTACACAGCGACAGAAACAAAGCCTTATATTATATAGTCTGTTTTTATTATAGGTTTTCTAAAACCGAGTGTTTACAAAAGCAAACAAAACCGATATGAAAGGCAACACATATGGGAATAGTCATTTGAAAGCTGTCATGGAAAGCAGAATTGGTGTTTTACTTTTTTAAACCTACGGACGACGGTTATACGCCATACCGTGTGTTATACGGGTGGCAGCGTTTCCACCAACTTCATTTCGAACCGCTGTAATACCATGTGTCTTTCTGTCTGATGTGGAGAGCGGGCGGGGGTCGCGATGGTCAAACCGGTCGCCACATCCTACGTATGACCCATGCATCTTTTCTTACTACATATTCTCGTTAGCCTTGTGATCGTCTAGAATTTGTCTCTAGCTGTCTTTGCTTCTCCTTCACGTTGTGTTTACTTCTTACTGGTTTCTTAAGACGTTTGTCTTCTTCAGTTATAACAATGCAACAGTTCGTTTTTACCTTTTTATGTAGCATATGTATACATACAAGCATAGTACATATTACAATTATAGTCAATACTAACTAAACTCTTCTCAACCTAGACACCTCTCTTAGATGGTAACCCTCTGGAATCTAATCGAAGTCTGCTTAATTCTCACGAGTATCCTAATTTTGTATCAACTGGTTTTGGACATTCAATTATCTAATTGGTCAAACATTATGTAAATAATTAGAGAGATTGGTTAATTGAGCCCAATGACGTCAAAACACACCCTTATATGGTTAAGGAAATTTACTCTAGAAATTGCGCATGAGATATCTGTCATCATGTTGTTGACATATAGAAACAGCTATGTTTTGTTTCTATAACCCTTTTATATATAACAATATGTCAATCAAATGTTAGTTGATTTCAGTACACACCTGCATATATGTGAATATGTTAGAAACATAAAACTATACCTTATCTCCTCATTCCTTGTCTATAATCTTTAAAAACAATGTCACCACGACTATATTGCTACACCGCCAGTGCATTCATTACATAATTGTACATGTTGACACGGGTGGCAGCGTTTTCGCTAACTCTTTTATCGAACCGCCAGTGCATTAAATACTTGTATATGTTGGCATGTGCATAAAAGAATCAATCCCTTGTAATTGGCGTGTGCGGAAAGTCCGGTGTCAGAAAACCGCGATTAGAAATCCGACAACACACGTTCAATACATTAATCAAGTACAGGAGGGACAAACCCCGGGACACAAAATGAAGGCAAGTATGTTGACAAATCATAAACTACTAAGACACTGTGAGTAATAAACAACAGTAATAAACAGTATTCTATTTCTATGATAAAATGTGTGTGTGTGTGTGTGGTGGGGGGGGGGGGGTTAGCACGTGCGCGATGTATCATAAAGTCCGTCATTGGGTCCACTGGCGTGGTGGCGGTCCCGAAATGACCTAGTCTGTGTCGGTTGGACTCTAAACCCAACTTCTCCCTCTATGATCAAATCAAGAAAACTGATCCAGGGACCAGCCATAATTTGTAAACACACACTCAACTGGTCAGACTCATTGTGTAATTGACTCAAACTGAAAACACAGGTACCATAGAGAAAATACAAGGAAGATGTAATAGAAATACATGTCCGGTCCTGGTGGTGATCGTCTGCTAAATGGTGTTACAAGTTAGAAAGTCACAGTAAGGGCGATAATCCAGATAGTATTTCGAATCAAATTAGCAAAGATAAAACTTTCATCCAATCAAATGAATGGAAACCGGGATAAGCAATAAGCAACTCTTAATTCTTACTCGTCAGTCAGATGTTATATTTTTCAGCATCTCCAAACACTTTTCTCCAGTTCCGTCAGGTTTAAATTGTACTGCTACAATAAAATATGTCAGAATTGTACCAAATAGCTGAAATACAAAACAAATATATTAAGGATTATCTGTGTCGTCGAACCGTTCGGGTTTGAGTTACATATCCTGAAGCAAATTCCTGGCCAATTTATAAAATCCAACACCTTTTTCAAAAATATGTTTGAATTGGTCCCAAATAACGAAACTCACTCTTACAATATCTTGATTAAGTTTTGTAATTTATTCATTCTGGGACCGTTCTGACCGGAACTAATTATACGAAAAATGTGTCCGTAGATGGTACAATACTTTATCTTCGGCGTCGTGCTAAATATTTTGATACCAGCTGTTATTTGTGGGTTAGGGCTAGCCCTGTTTACATATCGGTCCTAGCCCTTACCCGAACACACAATCTACGCTCTCCAGATATTTAGCACGACGCCGAAGATCCAGTATTGTGCCCTTGGATGTGCTGGGGTGACAACATGAAATAACCGAAATGGGGTTTAACGGCTAATGGGGAATTTTGCCCGGGCAGCGGCGCTACGGCCTACTCTTATATCGAATTCCAACTGTCAAGGAATCTTTTACGTGCACGCCAATGTGTAAACGGGACTTCGGTTTTTCTTGCGATCCGAACACTGGGACGACAAGTAAACACTAAAAATATATAAAACCCAAACCGTCATGGTGAGTTTTAATTATGAGATCGTCTTAGTTCGTTCTGGCTTCGATTGTGGACATAAATAGACTTACCGCTAATATACTTGATTTCTGTATAGTAAACAAACCATATATATCATAACCTATTGTTGATCCACTTAACTTGGTAGTAAATATATCTATCTGAAATACACAATAAAGGCAGACTTACAGAAAATACAATTAGTAGTAAATATCTTTCTGAAATAACGAACTGTACAGAAAATAACAATTAGTACCGTCGGTTTCATATGGCAATTATAATCAATTTCTAAACATATTAATTTATTCTTTTTATGCATTTTTTTATGCTTTTGTCAAAATTGAATGATCGCTCACCTACAGGGTTTAGATTGAAAATTTCCTACACGAAACCAATGGTATATATTTAACTAATAGACAGAATAGATTACTTACCATTTTTAATCCTTTATCTGGTAAAGATGAAAGATCAATCTTCCATACAACGTCTAATGTTTTATGAGCCTGAAATTCAGAATTTCGTATTATAATACGTGTTATACAAAGTGTTACCAAAAACTATCTAGCAGCGTCTTTAATGGTATACTCGCACATCCTCAATTTTTGGCGCGAATACCTTTGATTTCTGTTATTTTTTTTGTTCTTTCAACGACGTATACTTACATACACCATTTGTTTTTTCGAAACCCCGCAAGGCAATGACGTTGAGAAAATACTGGTTTCAGGAATTTATTCTTACCATAACGTTGACACGCCGCCAATCATCAGAATAGTCAATTCGTGACACAATAAATCACCTCAGAGAAAAAGAATGGACCGAAGGACACGGTGGAAGAGACACAGGAGTTTTAAAGTTGTACTTTTCTGTCCCGACGGGAATAGGTCATAGAATGTGCTAGGGTGGTTACATGTTGCCCCCGACAGAAAAGCTTCAGAATAGTCAATTCGTGACACAAAAAAATCACTTAAGAGAAATAGAATGGGCCTAAGGAGACGATGGAAGAGACACAGGGGTTTAAGGTTGTACTTTTATGTCCCGACGGGAATATGTCATACAATGTGCTACGGGGGGGGGGGGGCGACAGAAAAGATTTCAGGATTTGTTCCGTCCAAAGAAAGAGACTCTGTCCTTGACAGTTCCGACGTGCATTCAGCTTTCTGGAAAAGTAAGTGGACAGCGCAAGACCAATATGTAACAAATAATAACTCACCGTTGTATTGACATGTGCTGCAATCAAATATGTACCAAAGGATGATAACAAGAAAAAGATAGTCCATGCCGATACCATAGTGAAATACACAGGCGATAGGGATGAATAATTCGTTAATGTAACCCACAGGAAACAATGAGCTGGAAAGGAGAATACAATACTTCCAGCCAAAAAGTGCTTCATAATCCGATTAACTGCTGACAAGAGATCACAGACTGCTTCATGTTGCTTTATGATCATGTTCAATTTTATAACAGTCATTTGTTTGACGCTTGATCTTATTAACTCAGCAGTTCTTTCATATTCCTTAATTACTACATAAGTACAAAACATAAAGACCAAGGCTATCGTCGATACCTGGATCGTAGAGGGAATCAAGGAAAGTGTGATGAAAGCACTTACGCCGACTAATTTCCATCCCGAATATCCATCAAAGGGAAAGTAGTATGCGTTCAATTCTGGAAAATTATACATTGCCAAAGCTATAAAACCGACCGATGGTATCGCTACCCAAGCGACAAAACTGATCATGCTATATTTTATTATTCTGAGTCTCTTCTGGATGGCTAATGGTAACCCATAATTATTTTCGTAACGTAAAATCTTCTCCTTCAGAAACTTGTAATTTGTATGGAAAGCAAACCAGCAAACAAGATTCAAAAACAAAATGTTAAGGTGTGAGCAACCAAAGGCGATATAAGAGGCGAGGTAGTCTTGTAATGTTGCAGTTTGCCTGAGAAAACCGCCCACAATTCTAAAAGTATTAGACAATGTAACACAAGTGACAAGCACACAATATATAATATGTAACTTGAAGTTTGTATTTCTTGTTGCTTCCATGTATGTTCCAGACACCATAAAAGATACATCGAGAGTTCTAAATATCTGTTCTGTTACGGATATCGTCCTGGTGTCCTTCACACCTATTTCTTCAACTATCGAACTGGGTATCTTCATGTCTATGTCGTTTTCGTCCTCAATCGATCTGGGTATCTTCATGTCTTTTTCGTTTACAGTCGACCTGTTTCCGTCCATGTCGATTTCCTTTGCTACTATCGAGGTTGTTCCAACCTTATGTTATGTCATATGATTAAACTTCCACAATAAAGGCCAGAAACTTCCTATGGGGGACTATGCGGTTTAAGCGAACTGGCCTCTCGGTCATAAATAGGATGAGATTGTCAAAAGTTTTGAGCAATTTGTCTACTTTTGAAACACATCGTACAACTTGTGCTTTGCTGATGTCCGATATTATCAGAAGTAACTTTAAATTGTGAATTGATAGCCTCGTGCGTCATGGAATAGTCCAATAGATAAACGTATTAGAACATTCCAGTGAAAAACAACTATAATAATTAATAACCGCAGGCACAGATTGCTGTTTACTCAGTGGGATAAGCTTAAAGTAACGATATTTATGACACACTGCTGAATTTGTCTATTTTATAAATTACTCGAAATATTGTACCGACCTGACGTTCCTGTCGTAGTCTAGTTCGGGTATTGTTGATGTATTTATGTAGCTGTGTGATATTCTGTTCTTATTGATTTATCAATTAATTTTTGCATGTTCGTAATTATCAATTAATTTATCAATTCCAGGCTTTGCTATATTATGGTCATCTACAAATTAAATGAATCTTACAAACCGCCACATTCCTGTATGGGTAAAACTTTAAAAAATTCTCAATTCTGAAATTGGAGAGAGAGCGCGAAATGAGGTTTAACGTCCACTCAACAGAAACTAGGTCATTTCGGGACTAACATATGGTTTAATTTTATTTCAATAATTCGCTTGCGCGTAGGGGTCTTTAGCGGTGGGATAAAACTGGAGTGCCTGGAGGAAACCCACGAGGTTGAGAAGGCGCCCCTATCTCCATGCCACATACGCTCACACCAGGGCTCGAAACCACAGCCGCACACTAGAGGTGAGCGGCCAGCTAGAGGTCGAAGGGTTTAATTTTATTTCAATAATTCGCTTGCGCGTAGGTGGGATAAAACCGAAGTGCCCGGAGGAACCCATGGGGTTGAGAAGACACCCCTATCTCCATGCCACATACGCTCACACCCGGGCTCGAAATTACAGCTGCAAGCCAGAGGTGAGCGGCCAGCTAGAAGTCGAAGGGCGGCACTCTTCACCACTAGGCCATCCCAACCCTCCTGAACTTGGTAGGCCACCACAACTACGTATAATTACAATGGATGGCATCATCGAGATAGCCCCCTGAATGTCTTAATGGGTAAATAAACTGAGTTAAATTCCGTCATCTCTTTTGTTTACTGCAAGTCCTATTTGAGTGACTTGACATTCATTGGCGAATAGTACCCCCCCCCCCCCCCCCGGGAATTGTTAAGCGTCGTTCATCAAAGATGGAGATAACATCAAGTTAGGGGGATTACCGAAGAATTTGTTACGATCAGACGCTCTGTTTCATGCAGATGCATAAATGTTTAGAACTAGAGGCCACCTCTTCCTCTTGACGCGCACCTGATTTGTTGCTCGAAGTCGTCGTATTATAATTACCCTCGCGGGAAAACCATGATTAACTAAAACTTCACTGGAATAGCTCAGCCTAGCGGCGACATAAACACAGGTAGATAATCAGAAAATCATATCACATTATCTGTATTCTCTTAATATAATAACTATATGTGAAATTTACAAGAGAATACTGGATTTTATCGGACTTCTGGTCATTTAGGCTAAAGGAAGAAATCAAAGGGATGTCAATTCCAGGTATGTCACAAAGTTTTAGCCATTTTAATTAAAAAAAAATGAAGGCATGGTAAGTATTTTTCGAGTTGGAGTACCACCTGGAACAGACAATAGGTGTGAGATCTAAATCCAGAACTATGTTAACATAGAATTTTTACCGCTGTTCAATCTGACCCGACTATTTGTAAAGAGGGATACACTGAAACATTACGCCCAAGTGGATTAAAATGAGTGTTTTGTTTTTAAAAAAAACCCCAACAAATAAGTTAAAGATTAATTTAATTGAATCTGATACGCGATATCAAAAATGATATGTCTTCAAACAATAAAGTAAAGGGATCTTCTGATAACAAAATGTCTTCGAAGGAATTATTAGTGAGCAGAAATTCGCCCATGTATCTGTTGTCAATAGTCACTTCAGTCAAATACATAGAGGGTTAACTCGTGTTTTCTTTTGGCGTTCGTCACTTCCGATTCACGAATCCTTTATTACTCCTCTATCATATCAATGATCTGTGATAAAATTATATTTGGAATGTGTTTAATAAGTCCTATCACATATGTGATAATGACTGGCACCAATATTGTCCTTTAATCAAAAGATCGCCAAGGACATATTGGATATAGCTTAAAGGGACAATAACATTCTTGCTGGCTTGGTAGCTCCAGAAAATAAATAATACCCTTATTCTAAGTACTAGATGTTGTGTAAATTATCCATTACAACCTATTTTATTTGTCCAGAGGGTTCGAAAATATTTTAAAATTCAAGTCACATTTGAAAAGGCTTACGTTAGACTTTTCAAATCAATTGGTTGAATTTTTCCAATTTTTTTAAATTAGGTGTGTTAAGATGAAATTTATATCATCATTTAATTGGAATATTCTAAAATAATACGATTTGTTGGCCAGAATGAAGATTGGGACATATTTTTCAGTTACAACAAGAGTGTTATTGGGGCTTTAAATTGATGCAATTAAATTCCTACCAATTTTAATCCTCTATCTGTTAAAGACGAAAAATCAATCTTCCATATTTCATCTAATGCTACATGAGCCTGAAATTCAAAATCAAGTTCCATTTGTAACATTGAGTACCAATCTTAGCCAAGCCTAAGCTAATTCTTTGAGTAAAACTGAATTGTGAATTATTTATTGGAAGTGATTATAATGCGAATTATGCAATGTTCAAAAGAGAATGGGTGGAGGTGGACAAAAGATGTGGTTGCCTTACATCATAATGTATGTCATTAAGTTATGCGATGTGGTTTCGATTACCTGTACTTGACATGGCGTAGGATCGCTTCCAATTGTCCAACCTCTAATGTTTTCTACGGTGGCCTACAGTCTGAATAGCATTTTTTTCTAAATAGGCTCAAAAAAATTTAAATTGTCAGAAAAAAAAAATAATTAAACTACATTTGCCCAGCGTCTTGATTAACCAGACGCCCAGTGCGAGTTATCCCTCTTTTGAAAGTAATAATCGTCGTAAAAGTGTACAAGTTCCCGTGGTCGTAGAGGGTTAAATTGTCAAAGCTTGTTCAGGTAGGCTAGCGATGATCTCACAACAAATTCCAGCCAAATCGATCAATAACTTTTCATTTTATCGACCTTTATCTTCTCCAAGAAGATATATTTATCCGTTCGACACCAATGACATCTGTTGACTATTTAGATTCGAATTACAAGACACCCAAACGGACTCGGACACTCTGCGCTACACGCCTAACGCTCGCAGTTCATAATAATAATTTTCGTATACTTTAATTTCTGCGCTAAGCCCCCATTTTCTGTAAAAGACTATTTGGTGATGACCAATTTGATTAGCGTTTACGTGGTAATAACGTTGTGACCTCGATGCTGACCCCGACTTGAAATTTTCCACCAATCTCGGGGTCTTTGCGTTTACGCTTGCCGTTGGCCTATTTCTTTCTGTATTATGCAGAGACGATGTCCTTCAAAAATGAAAACCGGATCAAAGTCGTAGGTCAAGGAGCGCATTAAGATTATGAATTATAATATAAATATGTAGTTGGTGAAAGTATGAAGTCTGTGGTATTTATGGGAGCATGAATTCGGTGTGGCGACCTTAAAATTGTTACCCATGTGCTTCTCGCTATCTTGTAATTACAACATAGGCTATCTTGTAATAACAAGATAGTCAGATTTGTTTTCATTTGATTGACCCTTGTGGACGTCGGTAGCTTAGCGCAAAAATTAAAATATACGAAAATTAGTATTATTATTATGAACGTTAAACATGTAGCGCGGAGAGTCGAAGTCCGTCTGAGTGTCTTGTTATTCGAGTCTAAATAGTCAACAAATGCAAATGGCGTCGAACGGATAAATATATCTCCCTGAAGAAGCTAAAGGTCGGTTAAATGAAAAGTTATACATCGATTTGGCTTTTGGCTGGAATTTGGTGTGATGTAATCGCTAGTCCACCTGGACATACCCTGCAAATTTCAAGCCTTTACGACAACGGGAACTAGTACAGGTGTGAAAGTGCAATAGCGCCGCAGTTTTTCTAATTTAGGCTTGTTTACACTTTACGACGAATAGGTAGAGGTGCGAAACTGCAATAGCGCCGCAGTTTTTCTAATTTAGGCTTGTTTACACCACTGATCTATCAGTGGTTTTTTACGACTTTCGGAAAGGAGATAACTCACACTGAGGGTCTGGTTAATCAAGACACTATTAACCAGTTACCAAGTTTGTTTCGAACATTTAACACTGGTTAATAAAAATACGTTTTCAAAATCATTAAGCGATAATATAACTGACCTTAGAGTTCACCTGCGAGGCAATTAAAAGTAAACCATTGAACACCAAGAAGTCTACTATGGACCAAAATAATATAGCAGTGAAATAAAACGTTGGCAGTGAAGAAACATTGGTTAATGACACCAACATAAAACAATCAGCCGTAAAGAAAGCAAGAATACTTCCAGCCAAATAATGCTTGCAAATACGATTAACAACAGGTCGCAGACTGCTTGGTGCTGCTTAATTAGGGTGTTAAGTTTCAGAACAGTCATCTGTTGAATGTCGGATTGTATCGATGAATTAATTCTTTCAAATTCCTTACTTAAACAGTAAGAAGAAAAGGAAAATAAGAAAGCGATTGATAAGATTTGCAGTAATATGGGCATTTCTGTAAGCAAAAGAGTAAGATGACCAATGGAAAATTTCCATCCACTGGAGAAATGTAAACTACACAGTCGAAGATAATCACAAACACGGTTACGGTAACGAGAGAACCGACCATCATATTCTTGATAAATGCCCTCTTTCCAATAATGGTCAAGCCGTAATTAATTTCATAATGTAAAAACTCTTTCTTCAGCAAGTCGTAATGTTTGCGGAAACCAATCCAATAGACAAGATTCAAAAACAGGTTGACACTTTGTATGGCGCAAAAAGCCACATGCGCAGCTAGATAGTCTTCTAGGGATGTCGGTTGCAAGAAAAGGCCAATTACTCTTCCAGTCTGAAACAGCGCCATACACGTCACCAACAAACAATACATCAGATGCAATTTGGATTTGGCCTTCTTTGTTACAGTGATATACGTTCCAGACACCCTGAAGATTACATCGAAAAGGTTAAATATGTCGTTTGTTAAGGATGGTGCCATGTTCATTTCTTTCACTTTTCCAATGCTACTAATACTGTCCTGATTATTCATGATGTTAAAGTTGTTGTACGAAAGATTGTGAAAAGTTTTTTTTTCTTTAAAACAACAAAACAACAAAAAAAACCCAAAACAATAAATATTGAACTTTAAATGTTTGGTTTGTTAACGTGACCAGAAAAGCCCCCCCCCCCCCCCCCTGGCTTGACAAAAACAATAGAAACCACAAATAATCTGATTCTGTCAATAGTAAGAGTGAACTACTGTAGTTTAGATAACTGCCTTTTAAAATATCGTCCCAAAACGGCCATTTGCACAAGCCCAAGAAGCAGCAAATCAACAACGACTGGTTAATGTATTTGCTGGAAGAACACTATCAAATAATTTTCAAATCAACTGCTTCTAACGTATATTTCACTATGGAATGATCCAGTATACAATTCCGAATCAAATGCTTCCAATGTATATTCCACTGGGGAATATCCTGGTATCCAATTTACACAGCTTTGGCGACATCATGGATAGATTTTTTTTTTATTTGATATTATTATCGTAAAATGTTATATTTCCATTAAGCTTAGTCTAAATAAGTGTTAACATTGTTGACTTTACGATTGAATATAATGGCGCAAAGCTCTATGCATTGTAATCTTAAATTAAACCATTGTGGTGATCTGATACGCATATTCATAGCCCGATCCACGTCCTCAGTTTAGACGATCTCATCGCGCAGGTTTTAGTCATTGTTTATTGATTACTGGGCGAGGAAGGCCGTTTCCCTCTCACAGTTAGTATTTAGTAATTATCTAATTTAATTGTACATTTTTAAGAACTTTATAGCTTTGTTATTGTTATATTTTAATGCTTATGTATATTGTTAATTCATTTTCGTAAATACGTCCTTACACGCGCTGTCATTAGTTTGTTATCTATTGGTTGCACGTGCTTAGGATTGACAGCAATAGTAGGTGTGGCTTGTACCACGTGGTTACGTCACGGGATTTTAGGGTATATACCCCATGTCTTGCCTCGTAGCACAGCAGTCGTATTCTGAGTCGTAGTCTGAATCGAGTCTGAGTCGAGCCATAGAAGTGGTAAAACAGAGTCTGACCCCGACGTATAGGGAGCGATAGGGAGAGCCCGGTTAGGAGCTATGGAGATAGCCCAACAAGAAGCGTTTTAGAGAGCCCGGCAAGGAGCGTTAGAGTCTGACCCCGACTTATAGGGAGCGATAGAGAGAGCCCTTTTAGGAGCGTTTAGAGAGCCCGAAAAGGAGCGATTAATAGAGCCCTTCTAGGAGCGTTTAGAGAGCCCGACTAGGAACAGTATAGTGCTGACGAGTGTTGGTTGGAAATGAGTTATTTTTGTATTAAGAGAATAATAAAGAGAGTTGCTGATTAATCTGGTGTTAGTCTTTCTGAGCCAGCTGCTTGGTTGGCTAATCTCACACCTCTACAGTAGTGAACCCTCAACAGAAGAAACGGATAGAGCCAGGCCCACTCTACCACAGTAATCTGCTGTATCCGGAGATCCAGTTCACTACACCATTATGGATCTAAAAGCATATCAATATAGTGATAACGTTTTATTTAGGTTTTGTAATAGTCCACACAACTAATTAAAAATATAAAAGACATACTAATAGAAAATTGAAAACATTATGGATAATTGAAAGTTTGGCAAAGCAAAATTATCAACCCACACAAAAATTTAACCCTGTTTTGTTTTCAATAAAAATAGGAGTAAACACATAATCTCTACAGTTAGGGGTTGTTTCAACTGTCTGCATTAAATGACACTGCAGATAGAAAATGATAATTAATATTCAGTTATTATTGATTCGTGGAGGAAAATATTCTCCAGGTTGTCGATGTGCCGAATGATGTATACATCTCATCAAAATTTAATTGAGCTTCAGTTATTCGAGGGATTATTTGCACAATCATCGAAACCTTTTAATCTCTCTAAACTTATATTTGCTTGAGACTCCCAATAATCGTTGAGTTAGTCACTCTAGTTGATATTCGGTCATATTGACACTGTTATTTATTGATGAATTAGGAAAACAATACGTGCAGGAAACAATACTTATCAGAAAAAGTATGATCCGTGAATATGTTTTATCATATCATGTCGGTCAATGAGATGAGTACACTGTGTCAATTAAAACTGATTTCAGAGAAATATATAAAGGGACCGTCGTAAAGATGCAATACTTGTGTCTAAGCAAATAATCCGCAGATATACCTCGAATAACTCACGCACCTGCCTTTACGCACCGACGGAGTAAGACATATTTTCGTCCAGGATTCAATAATAACTGCGACTGTCTGTTATTGTACAATTGACACAGATAATGATTTATTCTCGTCTCTTAGACCGACTCCCAAATTTTCGTTGGGCTGAACCTTTATACCACAGATGGGGCAACATGTAGCAACCTTTTGCCCAAAAGCACGTATGTGGTTCCCCATGAAAAACCTGTGATATGCAAGCTTACGTAGAGACATTGACACAAAATATTTAACATGTGCAGAGGAGGTGAGAGATAGAGAGTGTGCTAGCATCAACTCGACACAAACTAGGTCATTTCGTGAGTAACATATGGTTCAATTTTATTTCAATAAATTTGGATATGATGTGTAGTCTATTTCAATAATTTTGACGTGATCATTACTTTAAAATGTGGTTTTAGGCCCATTATTTGTACAATTGAAGCTTAGAAAGAATACAGATATACGCCCTATAATTCAATTGTAAAGTCAACAATTTTAACATTTTCTACTAATTTTAATGGAGATATTACATCATTATTACATCAAATAAACAGCAATATATTGATGATGTCGCTTAAACTGTGTAAATTATAAATTAGAAGCAGTTGATTCGAAAAATATATTTGATAGTGCATTGTTCTTCCAACCAATACATTAACCAGTCGCTGTTGACTTGTTGCTTCTAGATATAGAGCTACGGTATTTTCTGGAGACTGCGCAAATGGCCGTTTTTGGATGATATATTTTAGAAAACGGTTGTCTACATTATAGCACTTCACTCGTTATGCAGACAGTTAGGTACGATATTGTCGTGTATATAATTTGATTCAGACAGGACGTATTTCAGAATACATCTAGATTACTTGTGATGCTTTCTACAGTTTTAGCAAACCCGGCTAACGTTCAAAATATATATATACATTTTTTTAAATAAAATAATAATATTTCATTATCTTTTGCATAGCAACTTCCAGATTGTTCATCAAATTTAGTAATCATCAGGAGTATATGAACTGGATCAGTATGAGTAGGATTAGCATAGCGAAGGAAATCAACGTGGAACCATCATTAGATGGCATATTTAAACTTTTAGATGCAACCTTTATGATGTTGGGAACGCATATGACTAAAGAAAAGAAGACCAAATTCAAATTACATCTAATGTATTGCTTGTTGATGACGTGCATGGCGCTGTTTCAGACTGCACGATTGATTGGCCTTTTTCTGCAACCAGCATCCTTAGAAGACTATCTAGCCACGTATGTGGCTTTTAGTTGCTTACAAACTTCCTTCCTATTTTTAAATCTTGTCCATTGGATTGGTTTCCGCAAAGATTACGACTCGCTGAAGAAAGAGTTTTTACATTATGAAATTAATTACGGCTTGACCATTACTGGGAAGAGGACGAAATTTATCAAGAAGCTGATGGTCGGTTCTCTCATTACCGTAACCGTGTTTGTGATTTGCCTCAACTGTATGGTTTACATTTTTCCAGAAATGAAAATAGTGTTATTTCCGTTTAATAAATTTCGTGGGTGGAAATTTTACATTGGTCATCTTGCTCTTCTGCTTACAGAAATTCCAATTCTACTCTACCACGTATCACTCACGATACTTTTTTGCCTTTGTTCATACCTTTTAAGTAAGGAATTTGGAAGAATTAATGGATTGATACAATCCGAGGTACGACAAATGACTGTTCGGAAATTGGACACTCTAGTTAAGCAACACCAAGCAGTCTGTGACTTGTTGTCAGCAAGTAATCGGATTTGCAAGCATTATTTGGCGGCGAGTATTATTGCTTCCTTTACGGCTGAGTGTTTTATGTGGGTGACATTAACCAATGTGTCTTCACTGACAACTGAGTATTTCACTTTTATATTATTGTTGTCTCTGTTCTTCTTCGTGATGTGCAACGGTTTACTTTTAATTGCCTCACAAGTCAGCACAAAGGTAAGTTAAATGTTATTTAATTATGCCAATCCTTCTAATGGTGTTAAATTTTCGAAAAACGTGATTGTGTCAAATAATGTCTTCACTTTGCAATATAATCTCTAAGTGCGATTTTAATGACAGACGAAACAATTTCAAATCATGTTCTTTAAAGGGCACGATTTCATGTTCTTTAATTGTCAGTATTTTATTTTTACCACTTTATGAAATATTTCACAATTCACGAAAGAAATCGTCAAGTTTTCCTCCAATAATCGACTTGTTGTAAATCGTGTCTAATTTTATAAAAATGGAACTTAATTTTACATTTCAGGGTCATGAAACATTAGATCAATTATGGAAGGTCGAGTTTTTGACTTTATCAGATACAGGATTAAAAATGGTAAGCATTTAATTATTTGATATTTGCATAAATCTGAGCTATTTCCAATACAATCATGTCGATGACCCACAACATTTTAGATAACAAGTTACATTTTATTGTTTATACCAAATATTGAATACACGCCCACACAGTAGCTGGCGGGTATGACATGCCAGGCAGAGTAAGCTTACTCTTCCGGACACCTGTTACCACTGTTGTCGTGTATTTTGTACACGGGGAGCAGTCCATTTGCTGATTACACTATTTTGCCTATAACGTTTTTTTTAGGACTTTGAATTCTGTCCAATGGTTTGGATTGTTCGTACTTGGTTTTATTTTATTTGTATCAACTGATGCTCATCTGAACGGAACACTTGGATCCGAAGCAAATTTGGTCACAACGGAACGGAAAGTCGAAGAGCACTCATAATATCGACAGAGTTCATCCTCTTATCACCACAACGCTTCCCATCGAATTTGAAAGAAATCCATTACAAATCAAATTAGAGCCGATGCTGAGTGCACAAGGTTTTTGATAAAGGGGGAACAACTGTGGACGGAAATTTGATATAAACAAAGGACAGACTGGATGGTCAATAAAATGTTATGGATGAACATAAAGAAACCCTATGAGACACAGTGTTGGTTCCAAAACATCGCGTCCGTATTTATTATAAGAATCAAAATATACAACCTATATAATTACTTTTGATATTGAAATAAAACAATTTGTTGTACTCGTAATCGCGTATGATGTATAGATACTTGACCGTTCATGCATATCGGTGTATATATTTAATAAGACTATATATTATGTATTTCAGATAGATATATTTACTACCAAGTTAAGTGGATCAACAATAGGTTATGGTGTATATGGTTTGTTTACTATACAGAAATCAAGTATATTAGCGGTACGTCTATTTATACAAGTGAGGGTGGGTAACATGAAGGACATATTAAGTGATTTTCTTTCGTCATATTTATCACAATAATATCGGTATATAGACGAATAACTTAACCATTATTATTTTAATGTTCACAGTCCAAAACAGTAGTTTAAAATACTTATTTTAGTTTACTATTTGCAATTTTCATTGCTCGACTATACCACTGTCATAGTGTTAAAATATAGAATACTGCACTTTTCAATAATACAATATATGACATACAATATACGAGTCGTGTATTAGTTATTCTGCACATAACACTTCTCCATTATGCATTTTGCGACTTACAGATTTTTTTTATCGTCAGCGACAGAAACATCCTATGTCGTCTAACTCGTCTTGTCGTATGCCCATGCTTTTATATTCATGGTTACGATGATATGTACGACCGCCATGACAAGCACCTGTCGCGAAATCCAATGTAAAGAATCCGAAAATTAATGTCAACTTTTGGAGGAATTTAGGGTCTTGACAATAAGCCAATCTTATTAATTTATTTGATCGATAAAATGGCTTATTAGTTTACAATAGCTTTGTTGGGGTTACAAGGCTTTAAACATTTCTATTTCTTTCAAGAGCTGTTACAAATATACTATTTTATATGGGTACCTGTATGGGGAGACCGAATGGTGGTCCTTATCCACATCCAGAGAAAAGAGTACCATCCCCTGTATTAGACGGTTCATGATAAAAGGTGCTGTGAACATTGAAATCTTCCATAATCGGCGTGTTTCCAGTATTATGGAATTGTTCCTCTACTTATCCGTGCTAAGTGCTGCTGAACATGAAACAATTTATTGAATAAATAGTTGAAGACGACTCTCATAGAGGCAAGAATCTTGTCTTAAGTATTGTTTATTTGTGTTTTAATATAGCTCGAAAACAAATACAGCCGAGTGACAAACACATAGGTTTTGAATAACAATTATTTCTGTGTTTCAGATGTGTGGCACACTCTTGACCTATTTCATTGTTGTAGTACAGTTTAAATCAGGCGGCAATGGAGATATTTGTTTGGAGATTCTCAAAAACCTGACATATATTCACTGAGAATTGCGCAGGTGTGAACAAAACAGGACACCCGTAAAGATAGCCTCAGAAAACGGGGAAATGCGCTGAAAAAGCAGTTATGTCTAAAAATAAAAGATAGCTAAACATCAGTATGTTATTTTATTATTTCCAGAAAGCATTTGAATATAACAGAGTTAATCGAATTGCAAAAAATAATGTTATCAATCGAATCGTTGTATTATTTATATTAACGGCTTGAATAAAATTACTAGATACATTGTGGTAGGTCTAGATACAGAGCTAGACATTCGTGTAATAATACTTTAAAAATTGATAATGCAATATGTATATTGAAAAGTTCATTCATATTACTCTATTCTGAGGAAAGTTATGTTAAAACCTTTAGGCTTTGAAGGTTTGACAAGATGCATTGATTGTAACCACCGTACTGGTTGATAGAAGCTTAGCCTCACTTCTCCATTTTTATATTAAATCATTAAATGGTCGAGCCATTTTAATCTACTTAATATCCGATGGCACCAAGGGTTGTTTACGGTCTGGTCCTGTTAATAAATGTCTAATTAATAGTTTATATATGTCAAATTTAAGGCCAAAAGAAAGACCTGAAAAGGTCGATTTAGCTTTTGCATAATTCCGGTGTAACTGAATTGTTAAGCTGGCTAAAGTAAACCTGTCTAATATCTAAAGTGATTATAACAACTAAGTGATAAACGGAGATGTATGATCTGTGTGTCCATATTTTACTGCTCTGTTTAACAGGTATAGACCCTGATCTGAAAATAGAGACAAAGAAATGGGATTTAACGTTCAGTTAACACAAACGATGTTATTTCGGGACTAACACGTGATTTAGTTGTGTTTTAATTAGTCCGGAGACTTCAGCTGGGAACACCTGGAGAAAACCTGACTGTGTTGGATAAATGAAATTCTTCCTTGTTTCGTACAAGTGGGGACAGGAAAGCGCGCCCCACTTGGCATAATGGCATACCTTATGATCTAAAGCGCGTACGTTAGACCGTTAATGAAGCCCAAATGAAAAAAAAAAACACTTTTACATTATAAAGCGTTAAAGTTGTCTTGAAAGAACACCGGTTTTTGATCAAAGTAAGTTTGCGATACACATTTTATATCAGTGTTTTCCTCAACCCAACACCTCATCTGCATTTAAATCTACACTTTCGAATAGTTGTTAGTAAGCAAAATAATAGCTTACGTAATCAATCCATCCACGGAAGTCCTCGTAAAGTACTCCATGACCCAACTGGAAAGCACAGTGGGACTTCAGTATATTACCTGTACAATATAATTCAGAAGATGACAGAACAGTGAAGTACAAAACTCATAAACTAGCTTAAAGCGAGAATTTCATTATTATTTCTATTTCATTAGGTTGTCAACCCACTATTATACGATCATAAGCATTATTTCCCACACTTAAATATCATTAAAACAGGAAACATTAACACAATTACCTCCCTTGTTTTTCTACACCCCCCCCCCCCCAAGCAATAGCTATCTTCAAACGTTTGGTGAATCATAGGATTATTCTTTAACAAGGTAGGACTGTTTATAGATATCATTTAACTTCAAACAAAATATGAAATTCTCGCTTTAAGACCAATGGCAAGTGGGTCCTGAGGAAGTAGGCCCTCTTATATATTGGACAATATATTTAAAATATAAATTATCAAAAAATATACAAATATTACATCTCTTTGTTTCCACTTATATATTTTTGGAAAATTAAATTTATTCATTTTAAAATTCAATGATAGAATTGTAAACAGTATTTTCAGACCCAGTCCGAACTGGACTAATGAAGACGGGCATATGCCATATAGTGTTCTATGAAGGAAATTTTGCCCGGGCAGTGGCGCTACGGCCTAATCTTATATCGAATTCCAGCTACCAGGGATATTTTACTTTCACGCCAATGTGTATACGGACATCGGTTTTTCGTCGCATCCAAACGACCAGACAGTTCTCCCCGTCAGGCCCTCCGTTCAGCATCACTGACAAGGCGAAATCTGGATAAACTTTCACGGCCAATGCAGGGATCGAACACCCAACCTAAAATGAATACTGGTCCTAACTATGAGAAACTTGTTAGATACGCATGCTCAACGCATGTGTCCTTTGCATCAACGATAAATTCAAAAGCATTTTACTTTTGTTCTGATATCTATAACGGGTACTAATTTAATTAAACAAACCTTGAAAAGACTGGGTATTTGAGTTGGTGCCAACCTGTGCTGAGAAAGTACCCGCATTCAACTCATATACAACCTCTCGAAAATCATTCTGAAATCAGATAGCAATCAAAATCAAATTAAACCTGACAAGATCGACTCAATTCATTTACTTACAGATACATTTTGTAAGATAAGGATAAAGAACTCGCCGTTATTGCTATAACTGTTCAAACATAGATAATGCAAAGTGAATATATTGAAAATTTCATACAATGTACTTTATTCTGTAGAGAGTTATCAGTGTTGGTAGTTTTGGCTGTTTAGTATAAACACATGGTACCATTTTAAGGATGCACACCAAGTTTAATACTAATAAAATAAAATCAAGTACAAACAATCCAAACCATTAGAAAAAATTCGAAGTCCTAAAAAACGGTATAGGCAAAATAGTGTAATCAGCAAATGGACTGTTCATCGTGTACAAGATGCATGACAAACAGTGGTAACTAAAAATAAAATTCAAATTTTAGTAGATACATGTACTTCAATTTTGATTGGCTAAGCACTAAAATCAATCTTATATTATCCAATCAAATTACTAAAATTTTGATTTTATTTTAGTTAAAATTTCGTGAAACAGGCCCCAGGTGGCCAGAAGAGTAAGCTTACCCTGCCTGGCGCCACACCCGCCATAGCTGCATCCAAACTATTAGACGAAATCTCGGTAACATTGCGTGATTGGCCGTGAACTATCCGTTTACGTTTAGACGGGGATTCTCCCGTCTTTATCAAGCAAATTATACAGGTATGTGAATAGTAGGCAAATATGTATAGAATATGCAACAAAATGACAATCAAATACAATTAAAACATAACACCTTTGATTAGGGTGCCATTTATATCTAAACCAACACAACGGAAACTTATAAAGAGATAAGGGGATAGGGGCGTTCCTGTTTTTCTTTATAAAGGTGTATGAAAACACTATTTTAAAGAAACCAGTTAACCTGGGCTACAAATAAACACTAATTTAAAGAGATGTATGGGGGTATGAGTTTATTATCGTTACCACAACACTTGTTGTTCGAGACTTAGCCCCCTTCTCTCTATTTGTATCCGCCCACATGGACG
The DNA here is from genome assembly GCA_948474765.1 of Patella depressa. Taxonomy (NCBI): domain Eukaryota; kingdom Metazoa; phylum Mollusca; class Gastropoda; family Patellidae; genus Patella; species Patella depressa. Next base: position 11,979,950 of record OX419720.1, read on the forward strand.
TATATTTTCGTCGCACCCGTCCGCCCGTGCATCCGTCCGTTCACATTTGTTTGTGAAGAGTCTACATGTAACTATTGGTCATTATAGTTGGTGCTTGGTGTCAAAACGTAAGGCGAATAAACACACTGTTGTATAAATGAATCGGATAATAAAACAATAAAGAAAAGAACTTACGGTCGTTGAAGCGAGAGAAATTTCCGAGAATTGGGTAACTGTATTTTCAATACTGAATACAGTATTTGGACCAAAACTTGCAATAGAAATAACCTCGAGTTTATCACAGTCTCCGTTGGATACCACAGCTTCCGTTACTGATTCATCATCAGGAAATTCGGGTTTATAAGACATTTCGATACGGATCTTCGATCTAAAGTCAACGTTGGCCAAACGGAGTATCTTGATGTTACTGTCGCCATCAAAATAAGCTGTTCCTTCAGTATAGTTGACAGATGCTCCATAGTTATCATATTCACCCTGTTCTGCAGAGTTAAAATCAATGTCGACCGCTGGCAGACATTCTAAAAAAAAAAAATATATTTCGTGTGCTGTGGTAATTACAATGAATAAAAGTAAAAATAAATATGGCGTACAAGAAATATTTGACATTTTGTATTTCAATAATTGATTTGTGTTCGGGTTTTTCTGAGGGAAGCTCGGATTTTTATGAGAGCCTTAACAAGGACAAAGGCTAGTCGTTGGAATGGAAGGTGTGGTATACACACTGACTTCGATGTAAAAGAGTCAGAATTTGATATAAGAGACCGTGCAATATTTCCTCCTAGTAAATCAAATAGCGCATGCCCGTTTTCATTATCCCATTCGGTGCAGAGAGCAGGACGTTAAACCCCAGTTGAATTCACACTATTTTTCGCATTCGGTGCAGAGATCAGGACGTTAAACCCCAGTTGAATTCACACTATTTTTCGCATTGTTGCTGAAATAGAAAGCGTTATGCATTATCACGTAAACGTGACTTTAATTGTTCCGTACGGTATACCCTTATGTCGATTTCCAAATGTGTGGAGAGCCAATTGTGTACACAGTATCTAGGTTCTTATTCACGCCCAACTACCAATCTGATTAAAATACACATCTATATTTCGTTTCGTTTTTTACACTTTCGATGGCCTGCCTACACTACATGCAGATCTGACAAGTTGTAATTGAAGATCGTGTCTGGGGTCCTACGAGTGGCTTTTGACACTATGACGTCATACATTGATTAATCAATCAGCGTTGACGTTTCTAGTGGTTTACCCATAGTTCCGTGAATCAAAGGGCCCAGAATTCGCCGTAACAGACCGCTTCATTTGCTTACCCCTCACATCATCGAGAACACGTCTATGATAGCAACTCTTCCAGATCCTAGTGTAGTAAACACAAGTTAAAACAAATTTTGAACTATAAAAACGAAACGAAATAGGGTCTGTTTTTTAATCAGACTAGTCCAACTACCAGACTGTTTTTCTTGCCAGACCCCCTCCCCACATCATGCTTACGTGATAGTTAAATTTATTCAAGGGTTTTCGGAAATGATATGAAATGAGGTTTAGCGTCCTACTCCTATACACCTAACCTGCGCTAATGGAAGATGGGCGTACTATGAGGGAAATTTTGCCCGGGCAGCGGCGCTACGGTTTCGGAAATTAATTGATCCGTTGATAAAATACTTCTGCTCATTTTGGTGCATACATGGGGTGACACCAAAACTTAAGTAATTTGACGTCACTTCATTTCTATAAATATGGTCCCCCTCCCCGCTATGTAGCGTCCGTTATCGCGTGTCTGAATAATCTTATCGTGGACTTACCAGGTGCAGCACAGGAAGTGAAATTTGCTGTGTTACAGATGCATTTTGTAGCATCATAGGACGTTCCAGGTGGGCATGGCAGTTTAAATGTGCGGTCATTATCAATCAATTCATAAGAACATGGCTCGCTTTCAATCCTTGTAGTGTAACAGGTGTCTGTAACAATAAAAAATAGTGTCTTTGTTTTGCTTGTTCTTACATATTCACTATTATACTAATTTCAAATATAAAAATTATTACTAATGACCACAAACTGAAGGTATCTACTGTTTGTATCTGTTGACTCGGCCTCTTCGTCAATTTTATTTCAATACCCCCCCCCCCCCCCCCCCCCCGCGCGCACACAGGGGTCCTTAGCACTGGGAGGAATCCGGGGAACCCCAGGAAAACCAAACAGTTGAACATGCGATCCAACTCCTTGTCATACCCGGGTACCCTCTCCCCAGACCCACCACCTGTGTTATATCTTGACATAATAACTCCACATCGCATATACACACTTTGGGTGTGAAATAAAAGAAAAATCAAATATATACATACCATTGTTCACATCACCTACTCCGGTTTCTCGGCAATCAGGATCCACAACACAGCTACCAGAAGAGAAGGACGATCCCGGGGCGCATCTTCTGGGTTTAGATACACCATCAACACATTCGTAATATTCAGAACACGAATCACTTACTGTGTAGCTTGAAATATCATATACATCACATTCATCTAGAAGTCAAATAAAAATGATCAAATTTGCAGTCGATACTTTTATTATTGCTATGTACGAGATATCTTTATATGTAAGGTCGTGTCAGGGGTCATACGAGAGGCTTTTAACCATATGACGTCAGACATTTGATAAACCAATCAGCATTGATAATTATAGTGGACTACTTACAGTTCCTTGCACAACACGCCCGAAGGTGGCCGTGACAAACCGTTTTATTGGCTAATCCCTCACATATTTCAGAATACGGCAGAGATAACAACTCTTCCAGATCGCGTGTTCGATCCCTGCATTGACCGAGAAGGTTTCTCGTTGGTGCAGGACGGAGGGCCTGACAATGACATATATTTAGTCGTTCCGATGGGAAGAAAAACCGAGGTACCGTATACACATTGGGGTGCACGTAAAAGATCCCTTGGCAGTTGGAATTTGATACGTAGGCCCCAGCGCCCTGCCCGGGCAAAACGTCCGTTATAGCACACTGTATGCCGTCTTCATTAGCCCATTTGGAGCAGAACAGTTGGACGTTAAACCCCATTTTATTCCATTCCATTTATATAATTATTATATCTTACTGGTAGAGAAATAAATAGAGACCTTTCGCATCGGTACGAAAACGGTTACAAAAACGAAAACGTCATCGACTTGTGTGTACTTGTGGCGTCAACTCGTAATGAATGTTCGACCAGTGAAAAACGTTACGGGTATGAAGCTGAATTCACGGAGGTATGCAGACGAAAATGTTTCTTATTTATATTATTATTATTATTATCGTTTCATTTATATAGCGCTACATTACATATCAAAAATGTTCCTAAGCGCTTCACAAGATTAATCATAACACTGTCCGAAAAGGTGAGTTCTGTCATCGGCTGATCTCAGATTAGATCGCTGGTTGGAGTAAAATGTGTGAAGTTCTTTCAGACAGACTGGATGGGAATCAGAGTATAGCGAATTGTATGTGTTACACAGTATTTTAAAAGAGATGCGGGATTTTACTGGTAGCCAATGAAGATATATATCATATAGGGTGTGATGTGTTCCCTTTTCCGAGCTCCAAATATAATCCGAGCAGCATTATGCTGTGCAACCTGCAGTCTGGTGTTCCAGCTAATAATGGATTAGCGTAGTCTAAATGGGAGGTTACAAGAGCAGTAACTACGCTGATGGCACAGTCCCTGTTCAGACACTTTCTGATCTTAGAAATATTTCTAAGCTGGAAGTTCATTTTGCTTACAATACTGTTTATTTGAGGCCTGTTTGAGAGGTGTTTTTCAAAGATATAGCCTGAGTTCTTTGCATTATCATTTCGTGTGATTAGCACATCACCAATTGTGATTGACACATCTGGGGGCAACTTTTTTGACTGATGTTTCAAGCAGATCACAATAAATTCGGTCTTTTCATCATTAAGTTTTAAATTATATATTGAATTTTAAACAATTTTTGAGGCCATGTATCTTGTTTATTGTGTACAGTTTGCTAAATGTGCTCAAATGCTATAGTCTGTTTGATTTGTTGTACAACTGCCAAAAATCGATTGAAAACTTTCCCTGGACAGAGAAGTTCGCGGAGCCGAAATTATCGCCATCTTGTTATTATCGTACGTCGGATTGCGAAACTGTGTGTTAGAGGATACGAAAACGAAAACGTAAGCAAACGTATGTTGGTTTTGGTGTTCACTTTGGTACCGACGCGAAAAGTCCCTAATATTTGATTAAAATACAATTATTGAACTTGATTAGATCATGAATAAGAATTTATCAAATAATACAATATCGAATATGTCGTGCAAGTAATGAATTGAATTCAAACGATTTAACAATTACTATGGCAGCACCTTGTGACCCTTATCTATAGAAACACGAATTGGAAACAATTCGACTACATATATTGCAAGGATAAAGGAAACAAATCTTACCATTAGCACACGAAACCTGGTCAACATGGTTACATGTCACTGTCTCCTGATCCCAGAAAGTTCCAAATGGACAATCAACCTCAGAATACAGATAGTAATCGAAGCTGTCGTCAGTGAATTCACATTGGATGTATTTGTAACAATCTTGGTGAGCGTTGTAACCAATACCATTCCTCATCAGACATCCATCACATGGCCCACCATCACCAGTATTTATTGGCACTAAGTTTTTAGTTGCATCTACAGGAAGATGTAATAAATTTATGAATGACCATGAAACAAGTACAATGTACGTTCCCTCAAGAAGTTTATCCCTAGACCAAACATGATTATGGGCTCGAAATAGAATCACTTTAACAACGAAGGGCTGTGATTGAGTGATCTGCTTAGATCATTTGGTCGGGACCTAGGACAATAACCCAGCTTCTAATTGATAATGAGACACAAGTAAAATCGAGCTTCACCCAGGAATTAGTATGCCAAACATTTTTATGGTAAGTGACCGCATCATCGTAACGATTAGTAATACGAAGGGTGAGGTACATTGGATTTAGAGAGGTCTGTTTAGACTATTTGATTATTCAAGACTTTGGAGAAACATAACTGTGCTAAAAATTGAGAATGGTACAAGCGAACATGACGTTCACCTAGAAATTAGTAGGTAGTCTTAACATTTTTTTATACTTTAGAGACTGCAGCCCCTTGACGACCAAGTTGGGGTTGTCTGCTTAGACCATTCAATTGAAGTGAAATGTTCAAACTTGGTGCAGATGTTGATTGGGTGTCCGTGCTTTGGAATATAACTCTGATTCTAGAATTTATCGAATATATCAATTGAAACGCTAATGCCACATCCGTAACCATTTCATTTCATTGGAAAGTATAATGATTTAAAAACTACATACATTTGGGGTGCCCTTCTCACAAAGCTTTTAATTCCCATATTTGCAAGTTTTGATCCGCCCAAGCGATTTATTGAAATAAAATTGAACCATATGTTAGTCTCGAAATGACATAATTTGTGTCGAGTGGACGTTACCCCCCCCCATCTCTTTCTTGCAAGTTCTAGCTAAAACATATGTCCAGTGTTGTCTTCTTACTTACCAAGAATCAAGAGCTAAAACCTAAATTAAATTGTGGATATTTACTGGGATATTTGTGGATACTTACTAGGGCATATAGTGGAAATTAAACTATTGATAGCCATGTCAAGTTGATCAAAGTTGTCGAGTTCTATTGATTGGTTGTCATGTGATGCGATAGCTCTCAACTCATCCTGATCAGTTAGATCTCCAACTCCAATAGCAAACATGATAACACCCTCATCCTTGGCGCTTTGTGCTTCTTCTGCTGTTTCATTTGTATAGTTAGACACACCATCTAAAATTACAAAAAGAGCAGACTAGCATCATTCTATTGCTAATTGTCGAATTAAGTTCCCTTTCAAACAAAGGAATCTAAATGTTTGCATTTTCAAAACCAGATTGAAAACTCGTCTGTTCATACAAGACTTTGTCCGAAACGGGACCGAAATTTATAACTTTGAAAGCTGTTTTATTTTACAGTCGGGCTAGACACAATATTTCAAATTGCCAAAAAAAGAAGATCGGACTGACATCACTCAGTTACACTGACGGTGTAACAGAGTCAATAGAAGGCTTGATCTCACCAAGGCCTTCGAGTAATACCCGGCATATTTAGGCACTAATTTCGATTAGGTTCAAGTCCAGCTTATTCCTCGGCCGTCGTAAATTCCAAGTCTCACGTTTTCAAGCTAAAATGTCTACCTTTGATAATCGAATTGCAATGTTCAAGGTTCGCTCAATGTCAACGTTTCCGTGGATGTACCTATCTCACAACCTCTGTATACTTGTCGATTAGATACCGATAGGGCATCCGTCAAACGAATACAGTATGTTTGCCTAAGTAAATTTATCTTTTTCCGCATAGTAAAAGATATTTACCTGTGATGACTATTCCAAATTGGGGCAGTTCCGAATTACCATCTTTTAAAAACATTTCCGCCATACTCATTATTCCCAGATGGGTAAATGTTTCTCCTTTTGGATGCGTGATGTTGTTGATCCTTTCAATAAGGTGGACAGCGTCGTTTGATAACGTGATGGTTTCTGAAACATTTGAACCGTATACAACCACACCGAGTTTCAGTTCCGAGCTGCCATCTATTCCCAGAGCTAAGGCAAACCTTGCTAAAGACTCTTTGATATTCAGGAAATCGTCATCGGATATGCTATTTGAACCATCTAGGACGACAATGACCTCTATCTCATCATTACAGCTATCGAATATTAATTCACTCTTGACTGAAAAATATTCGGTTATTTTTATATAAATTTGTACATAAGGTAGTTTACGGTGTTTAATTAAAAGCAAAAATCCAATAATTTTATTACAATTTATGGATATTTAGCAATAGTAAGAATTAGAGACATCTGAGGATATGAAATAAAATGAAATAGGATTTAAAGTCCGACTGTTCTGCTCCGACTTGATGAATGAAGACTAGCAAGATATGACAACCGATACCCACATTAAGGGACGTGGGTCTTCACGACGTAGAGTTGTTCTTGATAAATTCTTCCTTATGATATTGCTTAACGTATTGGGCTAACAAATCAACATTTTGAAGAGAAAAACTCATGTTAGGTTATGCTTCTTTTGACTTCTTTTTGGGAGTTCCAATACGGTCTGTGAAATATGGATTTTTAGGTAGAGAAGAGAGAATTCGCGTTTAACGTCCACTCGACACAAACTAGGTAATTTCGGGACTAACATATGGTTTAATTTTATGTCAATAATTCGCTTGCGCGTAGGGGTCTTTAGCAGTGGGATGAAATCGGAGTACACGGAGAAAACCCACGAGGTTGGAAAAGCGACCCTACTCTTTGCCATTTACAACCGGGGATTTGAAACCACGCCAGTTGACTCAATGACAGGTCACCCCCCCCCCCCCATTTTTAGGTAGAGATACTGGTGACTTATTAAGTAAAACTCAATAATTAAATGAGTGGGGGATGGAGAATGGAGTCGCGTTTGAAGTACTATTTTATTTTCCATCAATCTTTTCTAAATGCGCCTCACAGAAGCCAACACAGTATTGCGTATGCTTGTCGTCATTAGCCCAGGTGACGTAAAAACAAAGACGCTAAACCTCACTTCATTTATCATGCGCATGATGGTAACGACCGAGTGAAATTCCACTGTGAATCAGCTTTAACAATTAGGCGTACTTTGTCTTTAAAATCCAATAATCTTACAATTAATTGAAAACACGCCTATTGTAATATGACATGACACGAAGGGCGGAGTCACAATTTTGAATGTCATGTATATGATATATGAATATTCAATCCAGGCCAGCTACACTTGCCTATTGGTTAAAGCATAGTATACATTGATGAGTTTGGACCAGGCTCCACAAGCAGGTAAAACGGACCTTGGTTCGTGTTAGCATTGTACAAACATACGCCATTAAGACGTCATTAGAATTAAAATGTAATGACCTACTTTTCCACGCCTTCGCGCGCAGATAATGAAGACGGGCTGACGTCATACAGCGTGCTACGGTCAACTCTGACAAGGGTTCTTTTACGTGCACGCTAACATGTTACAAATCTCATGCATCGCAGAGGCAGATGACATATGTAATAGTACCATTAAGCATCGAGTTCCATTGTGGCAGGTGTTCTTCGAGAAAGTTAGTGGTATACAGCGTCTATTCGTCCAGATGACACGAAAAACCAAGGTCCCGTTAACACGTTGGTGTGCGCTTAAAATGCTTGGTAGTTGGAATACGAAATTATCAAGAGCGTCACTGTCTCGGCAAAAATTTCCCTGGGGCACACTGCATGGTGTATGTCCGACTCTGTTATGAACTTTTAGTGTAGAAAAGTGGAATTAACGTCCTGTTTTTCTGCTCTGAACTGGGCTAATAAAGAAGGACACACGCCATACAGTGTGCTATGGGGAAATTTTGCACGAACAGCGGTGCTACGACGTACTCTAATATCGAATACGAACTGACAATGCGTACGCATGTCCTCAGTTTTTTGTCCGATAAGAATGACTAGACAGCTGTCCTTGCCAGGCCCTTCGTCATGCATCACTGACAAGGTGATCGAACAACTAACCTTCAGGATAGCGAACCAGCGTCTTACCCAATTAGCCACCGTGCCCCATTTCGTTTTCATTTGTATAAAATTATTGTGTAAAAACAATTTTTACATTCACATTCATAATGTATCGTTATAAATTTATCTATAACTTACCTGTCAATGAATTAAATGATACGAGGGTCATCAACAATACCAAGATAAATTCCTTCATTGTTGGTAATAGCAGTCAAGCTTTAAAATAGAAATAAATATTCTTAATAAATAACTATAACCTATGTGCTTATGCTTGAAATATTTGTCCCATTCACATTTCAAAATTCATTTTTAATCGCAATAATATTTATAAAAAATAAAAAAAATAAAAAAACAGCCGCCGTTGGTGTGGCCTATCTCATAGATTCAAGTAGCTTTATCTCAATTCTTCATTCCCCGTTCTCCAACCTCGTGGGTTATTACCTGGGCCCAGGTTCGCTTCCAATGCTAACGACAACTGCACACAAGCAAATTAATGAAAAAAATGTGAACCACAAGGTCGTCCCGAAATGTCCTAATTTGTATCGTGTGGACATTAACCCCTGTCTGTCTGTTTGTCTGTTTCTCTTCCCATATTGTAACGTGGTCGTATATGGTCGTAATATTCCTACGTATCTGTCAATCATCTGTTTCAATTAAATTTTAATGCTACGGAGTCTGTTTTTTTAAAAAATAATACGCGTATCAAATATATCACAGAGTTCTTCAGTATTGATGCATAATTTCTCTCAAGGATATCCAGGATTTAAAACTGATCTTCCAAAATATCCGCGGGTAAGGATCTCTGCTCTAGTTTACCATAAACATCTGAGTAAAATCGGAAGATGTATTTTAAAACAGCGTGGTCGTATTTGACGAAACAAACAAGCATTTTCAACATGAAAACATGAACAGAAAAGCTTTATTTTGTTCTGATATACTTGCCTTCACGAGGAGAGAGCTATTGAGCACAGTGTCATCTATGGCGAAATATTCTTCCTTGCCGACTATTTATATTCATAAAGAAATGACTGACACCAACGTGGATAACATGATCCTCCCATTGCCCCATTTATCAGGCGATGTTTCTAGTAACTCATCGATCATCCATCAATAGAATTCGTGTGGCTAAATATAGATTGAACTCGACCCCAAAACATTTAAATTACCTGAATATGGGATTAAGATTGTATTTGAAATTGAATTAAATGGGACACCAACAAAGTCGACGTTAACGATAGCCTCAATATATACCCATTCCCTTAAAGGGACAATAACATTCTTGCTGGCTTGGTAGCTCCAGAAAATAAATAATACCCTTATTCTAAGTACTAGATGTTTAAATGTCCTACCTGTTGTGTAAATTATCCATTACAACCTATTTCATTTGTCCAGAGGGTTCGAAAATATTTTAAAATCCAAGTCACATTTGAAAAGGTTTACGTAAGACTTTTCAAATCAATTGGTTGAATTTTTCCAATTTTTTAAATTAGGTGTGTTAAGATGAAATTTATATCATCATTTAATTGGAATATTCTTAAATAATACGATTTGTTGACCGGAATGAAGATTGGGACATATTTTTCAGTTACAACAAGAGTGTTATTGGGGCTTTAAATCGAGAATTTCATATGTTTAAATAAGTTTTAAAAATGTATTAAAATAAAGCTTTAAAAAAGATGGTATCTTCATTTTCAACCTGAAATGTTTGAAGATGGCTATTGCATGGGGGAAATAGAAAAGCAAGAGCGGTAATTGTTTTATTATTTCCGGTGTGAATGAAATTTTAGCGTGGGAAATAATGCTTGTGGTCGTATAATAGTTAGTTCAACTATTGAGAAAAGCAAAAGAGAGAAATAATTATGTTTTGACTTTCTTAGAAAATATGAAATTTTCGCTTTAAATTGATGTTTGTTGTGTACTTCTTTCAATGTCTGTGTAGATTGGCTCGTCCACAGGTTTGTCTTATCGCTTTGTTGTGCGTTTAGTGCGGTCCTCCTTCACTTACTTTTATTATATGAGTAATAAATTACGATTTAATCGTTTCGAATCAACCAATGGATTCTTAGTCTTTTTATTAATTGGTGGGTTGGGATGGCCTAGTGGTCTAGAGTGCCGCGCTTCGACCTCTAGCTGGCCGGTCACTTCTGACTTGCGGCTGTGGTTTCGATCCCTGGTGTGAGCGTATGTGGCATGGAGATAGGGGTTTCCTCTGGGTACTCCGCTTTCCTCCCACTGCTAAAGACTCCTACGCGCAAGCGAATTATTGAAATAAAATTAAACCATATGTTAGTCCCGAAATGACCTCTCTCTTTTTATTAATTTTTCTTATATATTATAGTAGTCGTATATTGTCGGCTCGTATAACTGTACCCGGGAACTCGTATTTCTGTCTAATAATTGATGATCCGAGAGATATTGATGAGCCACAGTGGCTCCGTGCGTAAGCACCAGGTCTCTGATTCTTGTCCGGTGCTGGTCAAGAAAGGTCGTGTTCATTTCCGGTGTGGTTTCCACTTGTCATTGGTGTGATACCGAAGGCCTGGTAAGGACAACGGTTAGTCGTTCAGATGGGACGCAAAATCGAGGCCACATTTACATGTACGCGTACACGTTAAAGAACCCTTGACAGTTGGGAATTTGAAATACAAGTAGGCTGTGACGCCCCTGTCCGGTTAAATAGGTGGTCACTGAAGCAGGAAATAGGACCGGAGATTGACAGTGTCTAGTTGTTCGGAAGGAACGACAACCGTGTACGCATTTCCATGCACATAGAATAATCCTTGACAGTGGAAATTCGAAATATCAAACTGTGTGAGATGTCCAGTCGGTACAGACCAGTAGGACTTTAAACCCCTTTTTCATTTCAATTTCTGATGGTTACCTGGATCTAGAATTAAAGGTTGAAAGTCCATTTCACATTGAATCCGTTAGTTTATTTGCTAAAAGAAAATATGAGGGATTACCCCTTCAAATACCCTAAAATGCTCTAGTTTTTTAAATGCAAATAGTGCTTTACACGTGTTTAAAGATTTGTAAGAATTCAAATAATATCTGTCAATGAATTATTGATGAGTCTGTAAAAAACATGTTTACAAACACGTCCATTATAACGTCATGATCGAGAAATTATCATATTCTTTTATTTGAATTCGATCAACGGCCTCAACTTTCCATGAAATATGCACGGGGTCTATTTCAGGATCAAAACACATTTTGTATTGTAAATAGATGTATAACGTAATGTACTATATCGGGGTTATTAACAAAATAAATAAATCAACTCGATGCGTGTTCACTCCGGTCTTTGCCACAATAGCATCTGTAACACAGAATACGAGAGGTGTATGTGCATAGGGGGGGGGGGATTAACATTTTAATAAAGCTCAATTTCAGTTTGATACATCCTGTGCATCAAACTCCACAACACTGAAAACACAAATTATTTCTCAATTTAAATCAACATTGAACTATAACTCAATATCATGTAAAGTCCACAACATTGAAAACACAAAATATTTGTCAATTGAAATCAACATTGATGTTGTTATTGTATCTCGAAAAGATGGGCTTCTGATATCTAATATATATTTAAGACAAAATAAACAATTTCATAACGCGTTACAGTGCTATGTGTAACAAGAGTCTCGAAGAACATGACTAGACATATTCCACTATTCATGTCAAACGGTAACTCATATTCTTATCTGGAGAGGACGTGCATTAAATACTATCGGTATAGATTGGAATAACCGGACGCTAGAGATTGCCATTCGATTGAGACTTTTGGCGCATTTTATCAAACATAACTGATTACAACTTACAGTAAAAACAGAAACTATTGAATTTAAATCAGTTTATATACATTCATATTACATTATTATATGCGTTGTGACCCATTTGTGTCAATATCTAGGTCCCAAATATTAGCGATTTAGCTCCTTTAAACCATTAAATTTGCATGTAAGTAAAATTTTGAAATTGAAGTAAAATATATGCCTTACGAAAAGTTCATCGTCGTAATTAACACAACACAATTATATGAAACAAAAATACATGTTACAAATCGGACATGGCAGATGTCAGGGTAAGCTTACTCTTCCGGCACCTGTTACCACTGTTTGTCGTGTATTTTGGACGCGGTGAACAGTCCATTTGCCGATTAAACTACCAATACAATCTCCTAATGAACATATACCAACAAATCTGACGGACTGGCCACATAAAAGCCATAATCGGCTTTACCCCAAAGATGGTAATGGACAATTTACTTATGTTCAAATGTAGAAACTTGCCGATAACGGGTACCATAGTCAAGGGTACCTTTGTGTGGCAAATTTGAATATGTCCTTTTAGTTGGATGTCTAGGAGATTTGATGGATTGAAACCGTAACACTTTTGTTACTATGCATGCTATTATTCCTTGAGATGGTGTTGGGTGTAAAGATGTAACTTTGTCGTCTTTATACCCCCCAAGTACTGGCGGTGATTGCACACGAATCAATCGTTAGCATTGGAGTACTGCTCTTAGATCATCACGGAATCAAGTATTCCATTATTCCATTGGACAATGCGCCTGTATATATCAACGTCGGTACTGGTATCAGCTACACAGACGTGTGGAATGAAATGAAATAGAGTTTGACGTCCTATTTTTCTGAATCAACTTGGTTAATGAAAACGGGCAATGTGCTATGAGGGATTCTAATTGTCAGTGATTCTTTAACGTACACAACAATGTGTACACGGTACCTTGGTTTTTCGTCGTCCTAGACAAACCTATACGTTATCTCTTTTTGGACACTCCGTCGTGGACCATAATATAATAATAGTGTATTTTCTCGTCCAACACTCACCACGACCTCACTAAGATGCGCTATATGCATTATATTTTCGAAGTCCTGAATAGATTTCCTTCAGTACATTGTCGGTGAAATTACGCCTTTTACTACGACTGATCGCTCCTCTGAAAGCTATTAAAATACGCATATCGTAATAGCGGTTATACTCTATCACATTTCTTGTGTGCTATATGCATTATATTTTATGAGTTTTAAATACATTTCATTCAGTGCTTTGTCGGTGAAACTACGTCTTTTATAACGACTGATCGCTCCTAGATATTTAAGTACGTATATCCTAATGGCCATTATACCCTATCATAGTTCTCACGTAAAATGGGACACCGGACGCCATTCACATGTCCTACTTTTATGATGCAAATCACAGACCAAGGATATGTCATACCGATTTCAAACTTTGAACACAGTTTATGGTAATGCAATAAAGTCTTCAATAATTTGTCACGATAAATCGTGTGAATCATAAAATCGTAGTTGATATCCCTGCTACCCATTACCACGTGACTGCAGTATGTATTACATCGACATGGGTCTAATCAAAATGAAATGAAATGGGGTTTAACGTCCTACTCTTTTACACCTAACCTGGGATAATGGAAGACGGGCATACGCCATACAGTGTGCAATGAGGGAAATTTTGCCCGAATTCCAACTGCCAAGGAATCTTTTACGTGCACTCCAATGTGTACACGGTACATCGGCTTTTCGTCCCATCCGAACGACTAGGCAGCTGTCCCTGTCAGGCCCTCCTTCTGCATCACTGACAAGGGGAAATCACGCCGGAAAATCGAGATGAACTTTCTCGGCCAATGCAGGGATCGAACACCCGACCTCCAGGCTAGCCAACCAGCGCCTTACCCACTTAGCCACCGTGACCCCCGTCTAATCAAAAGCCTCCATACCACATGGCTGCGCAAAAAAAAATTCCTTATAGGAAGTAGACAAAGATGTCAGTCTTTTGCCATGGTACTCCCATATTGTCAAATGTCGCGAGTTTAGTAAGACGTTAATCGTCGCCCCCATTTTATTTTGCGTCCCCATGGCCTAGAGAGGGGGGGGGGGGGTAACTCGACAAAACCAAGTCATATCGACAATAACATGTCTCAATTTTATTTCAATAAGTGGCTTGCGCGTAGGGGCTATTAGCAGTAGCAGTACCCAGAAAAAACCCACGAGGTTACACAGGTCACCCTACTTCTTGTCACGTAAAACCGGGGAATCAAAACCACGTCAGTTTATTCGATGACAGACCTTATGATACAATTAGAACCAATCGGCCATCCATCCCCTGCCCCATATTGTAAAAAATCATGAATAAGTAAAACGTTACTACTCTCTCCCCTCCCCCATTTCATTTCGTATTATTCAGCAATGTTGAGTTTCTACAAAATTTGCTAAATTTTACCTAATATTCAATATTCTGAGAAATCGGGTTTAGAATCCACACCATACAAACTATGTCATTTGAACTAACACATATTATTTCAATTTTATATCAATAATTCACTAGACTTTGGGAAAAAACCCAACGGGGTTGGACAGGCGAACCCTCTCCTAGGGGAATCGATAGACGTTGTGATCTAACGCGCACGCGTGAAAACATTCGGCTACGGTCAACCCCGCTCTCCTTTCACTTACTATAGAGGACTTGGTGTAAATCAACAAAAGCCTAATAAAATAGATTGAAATAAAACAGGGTACAACACCCTATTGCACAGACTGGGCTAATGAAGACGGACATGCGCATGTAGCGTGCTACGAGGGGAATTTTTATTGGACAGCGGCGCTACGGCATTCTCTTTTATCGAATTTTAACAGTCACAGTTTCTCTTACGTACAGCCATGTTGTACATGGGACCTCGGGTTTTCGTCCCATCCTTTCCAGACTCTCTGTTCAGCATCACCGACAAAGGTATTTATGAAAAGTTAAAAGTGAAAAGACTTTGCAGTAAAATCAACCGTCTTCTTTAGCACAGTCGATATAGAAAATCAGTACGTCAAACCCCATTTCATTTCAATTCTATTGGCTGTGTAATATAAAGAGTTATCTCCCATGTACACAAACTGAAATAAGGTTTAACGTCCTACTTGTTGTCACTTACTGAGAAATGAAACGGAGTTTAACGTCCGATTGTTCTGCTCCGAATCGGGCTAATGAAGACGGCTATACGCCATACAGTGTGCTATGAGGGAAATTGTGCCCGGGCAGCGGCACTATGGCCTACTCACAATTCCAAATGCCAGTGGATCTTTTACGTGCACGCCAATGGATAACCGGGACCTCGGCTTTTCGTATCATTCAAACGACTAGACAGCTGCCAGGCCCTCCGTCCTGCACTACCGATAAGTGAAAACCATGTCGGAAAATCCCGATGATCTTTTTTGTCTAAAGCAGGAATCGAACCATATTCCTGAAGCAATGGCCCGAGAAATCCCTCTCTGACCATTGCTGGAATAGCGTATGTTTCTTGAACTTATGCGGGAGTGAGTCTATTCTTTCCATTCACCGAAAGCTATCACAGCAACATGACAGTCCTTCGTTTAATCTTGGTCTTCCCTAAAACTTTGGACAGTGATTTAAGGTATTAAAAACGGTGAAAGTATGTTCTTTTCCAAACAGTATTGTTTACATTTCATTCGACTTGATAGTCTCGTTTGTCACGCAAGTAGTTTTACTGCAGTATTCTGCTACAAACTGATCATTCAGTGAATATTCGCTTGGCCGCTACAATCACTGACAAGCATGACATCAACGAGGCTTAATGAGTACGGCATATTAACATTTTTACTCCGACAAATTAAATTCTCAAACATTTTTTTGAGGTAAAAGAAAAATAAATAAAGACGTTTGAAGTATTTGTAGTTAAAAATATTTCCTGTTTAATGTAAATGGGTATTAAAATGAGTAAAATGCATCATTTTGCCCGAAGCAGTTAAACATTGCACGAGCCTTTGAGCCAATGTCAACGCACATGTTGTGGACAGTCATCTGTTACAGAGATAATTCGTAAGTAATTCTCTGTGAAACAGATTGATTCCGCTATGCATGGGTTAATAAGGCATAATAAAATCGTGAGCCATGACGTAACGTTATGTAAACATATTTGGTCCAATATTGGCACTCGTTTTAAATGTAAAGCTTTTGTGGGGCAGCTAGTGATTGGTTGGTAGACGGACTACTGACCAATCAAAATTTAAAACAACAATATGTTTACCTCTAATCAAACGAAACGCTGCGCGGAGTATGAGATCGAACACGCGATGTCCAGATAGCGAGCCAGCGTCTTAGCCACTTAACCACCGTGGCTTCATCGCCTAGCGTAGCTAAAGAAATGAAATGAAATGGGGTTTAACGTCCTATAGTCCGCTTCGACTGGGCTAATGAAAACGGGTGTATGTCATATAATATACCATGAAGAAAATTCTGCCCATAAGCGTACATCGAATTCCAACTGTCAAGGGACCTTTTAGGTGAACACCAAAATGTACACAGGACTGCTTCGATGAGACTGTTGCCGGGACCGCGGTTTTTCCATCTGAAAATTGTAAGAATTAGCCTAACCCTCACCCAACCCTAACTCTTCTGTGCCTCAGAACAACATCTTGCAATTAAAAAAGGCAATATTACGCTAATCAAACATGAGCCAAACTATATTTATTTATAAACAGCATAGCATTGCATTATAGCCAAACATTGAAGTATATTTATTTTGGTTTGCATAAAATAGTACAAATTCAAAAGACATGAAGTTTATTTAGAAAGCAACATTTTACAAGACAAATAAAACAGTGGTGTCAGTGGATATACCAATTGTGGTCTGCACCCGTTAGTCCGGAAATAATTATCTCCCTTTGTTCAAGAATGTGATTGTGTTTGTCTCCCTTCTATCACACCCGCCTATTCCCATATCGACCATCAAGTTATCGGTTCATTTATTTGATCTCGTCAAATTCAAGAGTATATGGCTCTGTCATATACGTGGCGGTGGTTTACGTCTGCTTAGTCCATACTAAATTTATAAACTGCCGAAATAAACAGGGTATTACGTGAAGCCTGGATAATATGTATAAGATGTAAGGGGTTCAAGCGAGATAAAGCATTCCATTGAAGATGCATGGCAACATTAGTCACATAACTTCCTGCATAAAAGTACAGTGTCGCGTTTGGGGGGTCATTTTTACGCTAATTTCAAGATGTTTTCAATCGATTTTTTTTATTTTATCCAGATATAATGAATAGGCCTAGTGATTGATTTCAAATCCTGCATTTGTTTGAAAATGGTTGAATCGGGTGGTGTGCTCTCTGATTGATCTAGAAGGGTTCATTTTACATATGTTCCAAACCACACCGTCCTAAAACGCGTGGAGCTCTTTTGCAGGTTTGACATAAAATTTCTGGGTGTTTTCCTGGAGG
Source organism: Patella depressa (assembly GCA_948474765.1). Classification (NCBI taxonomy): domain Eukaryota; kingdom Metazoa; phylum Mollusca; class Gastropoda; family Patellidae; genus Patella; species Patella depressa. The sequence goes on from OX419720.1 coordinate 11,997,826, forward strand.
TCATTTGCAGGTTTAACATAGAATTGCTGATTGGCAACAAATGTCAGAATCAAACTGCACTGACTGGACCTCTTCAAACCACTTGGTGAAAAAAACCCCTGGATTTTGGAAGCTCTTTGTCTTTCCAACGATGATCACCGATTATCCCAAAGAGTTTAAATAACCGTCCATTATCAACATTAGTACCATAATTTGTTATTTGACCGTTCCTCGTGCCTAATATGTTATTTTGGTGAAAGATCATAACGTTTTCGCGACAAAATCAGATTATCGCGGTTGCCGAACGGAAGTGTGTAACTAATGTATAAGTTGTTTTTAGAGTGAGCAGCTGCAGCGAATGGTATGAATGTATGGGCTGGTATGGCAAGCTTCCATATCAGCACACTCTAACCACAGTAGCGCCTTTTCTCCTATGACCAACTTTTATCTTAAACGGCAACTGATTATCACCGTTACGACCACACGTTTCGTTGGTTACCAAACAGCTCTTTTTTTAGTGTCCTTTGGTCACATTTCTTAATTCATAGTCCTTTGGTCACAGTTCTTAATTTGGTCACAGTTCTTAATTAATAGTCCTTTGGTCACAGTTCTTAATTCATAGTCCTCAATTCCTATTTCTTCATTTGTTGTCGGATTTCGACATTTATACACTAAAATTAACACGTGTATATTGAAATCAATACTTCTGTACAAATCAGACATTTGTCATATAAGATTTGTAAAGTGTTTAATCTATTTCTATTTAAATATAAAGATACAATTCGTTTTATAAAATCAAGAAAATAGCCTCTTTGGTCTTCCATATCGAATGAGCTCACGAAGACTGATACAAACCTTACATTGCGCTTCGATGAAAATAAAATAAAGTAAGGGTTTAACGTCGGTCTGTTTTGCTATAACTGAAATATTGAAATCGGGAAAACGCCATACAATGTACTAAAAGGACAATTTGAGACGGACAGCAGCAGTACGACCTAATCTTATATAAAATTCTATCAAGTTGTCTTTTACGTGCACGCCATTATATACACCAGACGTATATAGATCTGTTGTCCCATCCGAACAACTAGACATTGTCCTTGCTGCACGATAAAATTATTGTCCTGAAAGAGGCGTTTCCACTTGCATTTATTTTGGAATACCAGAGCCCTAATGTAACCCTAACTTTACTGTGGTTTGAAATCATATCTTGCAATTCAAAAGTGCAATATTACGCAAATCAGAAAATAAGCTAAAATAAAATCAAAGCGCAATTGTTATTTATTTATAAACAACATAGCATTACAATCAAATAGTTTTTCGCTATATTTGTTTTGTTATTGTAAATGTAGACGGTATTAAAATCAAAAAATAAGCTAAAATAAAATCAAAGCGCAATTGTTATTTATTTATAAACAACATAGCATTACAATCAAATAGTTTTTCGCTATATTTGTTTTGTTATTGTAAATGTAGAAGGTATTAAAATGTAGACAAAATGGTAACAAGTTGATTTGCATAGAACAGTAGAAGAAGTTCATCCACAAAACGATATCTTGATTACAGAGTGAATGTCACTATGTTTGGTTAATACAAACGCATGGAGTATTAAACTAAATAAATTATTTTATAAACAAAGTGGGTTTGTATAAAATAGTGTAAATTCAAAAAAGAAAGGAAGTTGATCTAGAAACAAAATATTGTGATTATATTTTATTGAAACAATTCAGCACGTGGAAAATGTCACTATACAAGTATTAAAATATAAATGTATGGGTATAAAATGTAGAAATGTTGTTTTTTTCAAAACACAAAATGGTTTGCATAAAACAGTACAAGTTTAAAAGACATGAAGTCTAGCAAACAGGGCAAAAGATTTCACTCATGATAGATTAAGCAATTAAAATATGGCTCGTTTGACTAAAAATGCGCAAAGACAACGATTGTTTTATCATTTCAATATTTGGTACTGTGATCTTATTGTATTCGATTGAAGTTTAGGATCTAATTGGTGTACATGTACTACATATTATACAAAACGAATCAAATATAACTTATATGAAGCTAAGCCGGGTTATCAAATCAAAAACAGTCGGTAGGTATATCCAGTACAGCCATCAAGTTTGTCGGCCAACATGCTATCTAACATGTTGATACTGTTATCTGGAAAGATATGAAATAAATATAATTAATATCCAAGGTAGATAACTCTGTAAAACTAGACTGCCTCTGTTGTACCCAGATCACCAAATATAGGGCCACGAATGTAGGGCCAATGTTATTTTTAGTCTTTCTCTCCCCCCCCTCTTTTTGCATGGCGATTTGTGTTGAAGTTTTGGTGTAGAATCGAACTAAAGGGTTTGATAATAATTTTCTGCCAGGTTTTGGTGAATATTCATGATTTTGAGGCGGAATGATACAAGAGTTGTTAGGTTGGTTACGTTGAAATGTAGGGCCGGCAATTGCATGTTTACTTGTCTCTACTACCAGTTTGTGTATCTCAAGTTTTTCATGAAGAACCTCATACGTGCTTTTGGGCAAGAGGTTGCCACATGTTGCTCTATCTGTGGTACAAAGCGTTTTACCCGACGAAAATTATGGGAAATGTTACAGCCGATCTAAGAGACGAGAATGGGGAAATCTTTAGTGATCTGTGACCTGTTGTTGATAAACTGTGGAAATAAATCAATGTGAGGTGTGAACATAATTAATCCACCCTTATCAGGCGCGGATCCAGAGGGGGGGTCCAGGGGGTCCGGACCCCCCCCCCCCCTGCTCAGGCTTGAAAATTTTTTATGCGATTTTATTGGCGATTTTTAGACCTGTAATTTTGGAATTTACCATCCGGAAATACGTCAGAATGCACCAAATTGAATCTAATTTACCAAATTTTTCTGCGGGAGGGCCCCCAAACCCCCCGGTAATGGTGGCGGTGGCAATTATCAAACCTGGACCCCCCCCCCCTGCAAAAAATCCTGGATTCGCACCTGCTTATCGTCAAACTGATTACAAAACATAATTTGATTTCTAATTTTAAAAAATATTGTAATGGTATTGGTTTATGAATTTGTATGTTCATTCACTGCTAGCAACCAGGATGAAAGATCTTTCATATCTTCGTTCTGCGATAAAAAGTAACCCGTGATTTTAAAGTCTATTTCAATTTGGGTTGCTGGATGTTCCGGGAATATTTTTCATTATAATATGATCAGCATATAAGTAGCACTAATTCTCAAGTATTAAGAAATGAAATAAAATTGGATTAACGCCATGCTCTTTCTACTCTATCCGGACTATCAAAGAGGGATACGCCGTTTACGCCTTTCACTTCATCCTATGTGTAATGATTTAATGAAATAAGGTTTAACGTCCTACTTTTCTGCATCGACTGCGCTGATGAAAACAGGGTATACGCCATGCTATGAGGGGGGACGTTTGCCCCAGCTGCAAAATGTCAACTGTTACGGGTTCGTTTGCATGTATACCAACGTCTACACGGTTTGTCATTGCACAGGTGGAAACCATACCGATCAACGCCGGAATCGAAGCTGGTACATGTGAAATAGCGAACCAGAGAATTAAAAACACTCTAACTTTACAAACAAAGGGACTTACGTAATCTATCCAACCTTTAAAATTCTGGAATCCAGTACCTTGACCTAGTAGGAAGGCACACTGTGATCTTAGTATCCCAGCATCAGCTGTAAAAGAATTAGAAATGAAATGGTATGGGGTTTAACGCCCTACTGTTTTATTCCGACTGAGATAATAAAGACGAACAAAAGCCGTACCGCGCGCCATGGTCTATTTTTATATCGAATCCCAACTGCATATAGTTCCAATCAGATTAAAATACAGATCTATATTTCGTTTCTTTTTTTATACATTCGATGGCCTACACTACATGAAGATTTGAAGGTTGTAGCGATAGGTCACGCCCAGGGGTCATACGAGTTGCCTTTGACCCTATGACGTCAGAAATTTGATTAACCAATGAGCATTGATAATTCTAGTAGATTACCAACAATTCCGTGTAAAACAGACGTTTCATTAGATAACCCCTCACTGCAACCAAAAAACACTGGTAATATAACAACTCTTCCAGATACTTGAGTAGTAAAGCCAAATAAAACGAAATTTTGAACTATAAAAAATGAAACGAAAAAGGATCGGTGTTTTAATCATGCAACTGTTTACTCGAGACCTTGGGTTTTCATCCCATCCCAACACCTTGAGAATTATATGTGGCATCATGGGTTAGCTTCAGAAGCAAAACACCCATGTTGCATATATTTTCTCTTAAGGTGTGTTTCTGAATGGGGTGGGGGGAATGGTTTGCACATGTGCGCGCTGTGTGATAAGGTCTATCATTGAGTCGACTGGCGTGATCTCGATTCCATGGTTTTACGTTGTACACCTGCCCAGCCTCGTGGGTTTTCTCCGGATCCCCCGGTTTCCGCTCACTGCCAAAGACCCATTCGCGTAAGCGAATTAATTTGTTTCGAGTGAACATTACCCCCTCCCCCTTCTCGTTTTTTTCTTCTCTATAAAATGCAAGAAAACGAATACAAATTATGTTACTGCGATATCACTTTAACAGAAGCAGACGATAAATAATCAAGGTATGTACTACTATTAATAGATTATTCTGCCCATTCCCACGGGTTAGTGAATCAGAAAACCAATCTTACCTGGAATAGATCCCATGGTACTCAATGAGTTAACTTTAGCTGTAAATTGTCCATCTTTCAAACTATATTCAACGTCCCGCCATTGGTCCTAATAGTAAAACAACATTTGAAATGCTATTAAAATAGTTTATAATGTTTGAAATACTCACCCAATTTGGTTATACATGGCGACAATCATGTCCATAATATCAAATTAAGCTTAACAGCTTTGATCTGGTTTAAAATATGTATGGAAGACCAAAAAGCTCTTTATTCATAATCATCGAATTTAAACTGTCAATGTTGCCATTACCTCATACATACACAAGAGGTTTCGGGCTTTTGTACCATGCGAACGACTAGATACTGCTCATGATTAAAGGGCCGGCGCCTAGTTCAACGAGCCACATCCAGCCGATGACATACGATATGAGCCACATATAGACCAGTCGATAACTATAACATTAATTTTTAATTGCCTTAGTTTTGGTTCATTAAGATTTATACTTACATTAGTATTAAGATCAAGAGAGTGGGTAGTTAGTGTAGTATCCTCAAGGTTGAATTGGACAGTGTACTGTTTGCTGACTATGCTTATGGACGGTTGTTTACCACAATCACCATTGGTAACCACGGCTTGTCCTTGAGAACTATAATACTGGTTGCGATATCTGACCTTCATGTTAATTTTAGATCGGAAGTCAACATTAGCCAATGTCAGAATCCTAATGGTGGAGTTGCCATCGAAATAAGCCTGACCATTTTGAATTATAGCCCCATAATTATCATACTCTCCAGAGTCGTTTGAATCGAATTGAATGTCCACAATAGGCTTGCAGGAAGCTGAAATCGAATTATACCAAAATGTGGTCAAAACGGATATTTTAGGAAGATTAAACAAAACAGAACAAAATCTACGCGAATCTATATTAAGCTTTTACGTGTATTTACTTACGATAACATGAAGTTCCCAATTCTGTATCACATCTACAATCGGCTTGGTTAAAAGTCGTGCCCGGTGGACAAGGCAACTTGTAAAACGTGCCGGACGCAGTAACCCAATCATAATTGCATCTATCATTAGTTCTTCCTCTATATTCACATGTATCTGTAACAAATGTATTATTGGAGGTCTTTATTTTGGCTTTAAATTTTATGTAAACAGTCATAATTTAGACATCAACACACCCGACCAGCTTATAATCAACTCTCTAGAATATCAGATGGGCGTGAATTAGAACACCCTTGAGATTTAAACTGGATAAATTTGATACATGCCAATTACTGTTGCTAAGATAAACAATCTGGGCTATATCTTCAAACAGACATAACTTCGCGCATCGTAAAGTAATTTGAAGTAATTTTCAATATCATTTTTCATTATCTATTTATAGACTATTATAGTAAGAACAGCTGTTGCTTTATGTAAATCGTGCATAATGCATCTGTAATCGTCAGAAATGAAATCTTTAATACCATGTGTTTAGTGGAATATAGTGCAATACCATGTGTTTAGTGCATATGGTTCCAATAAATCGCTTGTTCCAAGGGGTCTTTAGATGTGAAAGGAATCTTGAGGACCCGGTAGAAGCCCGTGAGGTTGGAGGCAAGCTCCCAAACCCGGGGAACCACAACCACGACACCAGACTTAGTTACAGACCTTATGATCTAAAGTGAAACTATTCGACACCCCAACCACACACACACACCAGAAAGAAAGGATGTAATACTACATACCAGGAATAGGTACAGGGTTTTTGCATGTGGTATTTACAACACAGTAGCCTAAAATTGAATCATAAGAATATCCAGGGGGACATTGTCTGACTTGGGTTTTACCATCTACACATCGGTAATACTGAGAGCAGTTTCCACTTGTCTTGTATGAATAGCCATCAACATTTGCATTGCATGGATCTGTGAATAGAATTGTAATCGCACAGACGTGAATAGTATGCGTGAAATCGGAACACCATCTGGTAAGGAAAAGCTTCATTGAATAAAAATGTTTTTAATTCTTTTTCTCAAAATCATTATTGAGCCTAATGTTTTGGTTTTGCAAATTCCAAAGGAACGGTGCCGAATACCAGAATGATATTTTTGGCATTTCAATATTGGTTGCAGGTTGGTGGAGCCATGACTTCTCTGATGGGATACGGGTTTGGGTTGGTTTATGTGGAGTTATTAAGTCTGAAATGTATTCAGGTGCAGTTCCGCTGAGGGCTTTATAGGTTCTCAGAAGGATTTTGAATTTGATTCTCTGGATTACTGGTAGCCAATGTAAATCAAATAATTTATTAATGATGTGTTCTGATTTTTCGTTCCTGTAAGATGGTACGCCGTGGAATTTTTAACTCTTTCTAATTTATCGATTTGATAATTAAGGTTTTATAGAAGTTCGTTTGGATAATCTAAGTTATTTGTAATGAAGATGTGGAGTAGTTCTGCTGTGTCTAGAGCTAGTTATTTCTTGATTCTTCTTAGTTTGGTGAGATGACAGAAAGATGATGAGCAGACAGATTTGATATGGGCATTAAAAGATAGGTTGGTGTCAATCACAACGGAACCAAAAATAAAGCTATTGTAAATCTCTATTTGGTTTCGACTGGGGTTGGACATCGACTCTAATTCTTTCACGTGGGAATCGAATCCTCGCCACTTGAATCTACGCGCGTAACACCATTCGGCCACCCAACACCCTGTTTCACTTACTCCGTGTCACTTACTAGTGGATAATCGAACAATAGCCATTTGACACACCTTATGATGTAACACGCACGCGTTAGGCCACTTCGACACCCACCCCCACTTTAGGTTAGTCTCGGTCACCCAGACCCCCCTAGTCTTCAACGCACGGAGGGTCTGGGTCGGTTCTCAATTATTGACGAAAATTACTGGATAATCTACCACATAAAAAACCAAACTCCCGGTTACGCATGGGCAATGGAACCCTTTGGCTAAAGTGTCGGTAAGTGATAGATATTATGAAGCCGGGCCGATTTTGGTAGATTCTATAAGGCGAGGATAAAATATATCCCACAATTCACTCGGCACATCTATTATTAGAAACAAAATAGAGACGATACAACAGCATGAATCGTGATCAAGGAGATTGTGAGAAGCCATACGTTTGATTCATGACGAGAGAAAATTACCATTTCAATTAAAAACTTTAAAACAAAATTTTAGAGAGTGTCATTGTTGACAAGCGAGATGTTTTGATAGATTCAGCACGTGGTAACTTAAAAGACTGGATAATCCAGACAGTGACCGACTTTCTGTCAAATTTTGAGGACCCATCCAGACTAATATTCGTAGAATATTTGTTTGGATGATAAGAGACTAACTTTAGGTACGAAAGCAAATAGGAATCTTACCATTATCACAGGCGACACTGCCAATATGATCACAGGTCAGTTTATCTTGGTTCCAGTAAGTTCCATATCCACATTGTTTTTCGTGGTATCGGAGTAAGGTGAGATCTGCTTTAAATTCACATTGTATGAACTTATCACAATCTGTATGTGGGTTGTAGCCAATACCGTTAAGCATTTTACAGCCGTCACATGGATTAGTAGTTGTTGTGGCTGCAAATATCCAGGAGGGTGAAATTTAAACAAAATAGCATGTAATTTTAATAATTCGCCATTTACTATCAACTGTCTTGGCCTGGAATTTCTCCGCCCAGCACCCCGCCCCCGCAGTCACCACCTTCTTTTTATCCATGACTTATGCGTTGCCATTACCAAATTATTCCGATTACACTACCAATGGAAGCTGTGTAAAGAACTTGCCAATTGGAATTCGATATCAGAGTAGGCCATAGCTCCGCTATGCGTTCAAAATTGCCCTCATAGCACAGCTAATCACGGAAGCTAAAATACGAACTTTTTTCTGGTTTTTCTTTTTCCATTTCTTTTTTTCAATTATAAGTTTGAGTTTCCAACAAATAATTTCTATATTTATTTTTTGATTTCGTAGAGTAATTTTAATTTTGTAATTTCTTATCTCTGATTTTAATTTTAAATTTTGAGACATAGAAAAGATACAATATCGGATCTGTGTTTTAATGAGATTGTTATACTTACTTGCACAAATTTCGACCACTAGACTGGTTATCTGTTGGGCAAGTAATGTGTAATTGGTGACAAGTAATACTTGGTCAGTTGATGAGGCTATACCATTTAGTTCCTGGGAATTAATATTGGTTCCGACTCCGATGGCAAATATATTAATATTCTGGTTTTTGGCATTTGCTGCTTGAGTCAGAGTGGCATTCGTATTGCCTGATTTTCCATCTGATATTTTTATTTATATAAAAAATAGCGTTACAACTGATTAATATTTTCTGATTTCAGCAGATATTCTGCTAAACTTGAAAACAAATTTATACAGAAGAAAAAGCAACAGAAAAACTGAACAAACTAAGAATTGGAATTTCATCACTTGAAACGTGGCTAGAAGTACAATATATAATTGTCTATAGTTCTGGGGTTTCATAAAGGTAAATAGACTACTTGAAAATAATACACTGGGTGATATTTTGACCATAGGTTTCTATGCACTAGTTAGAAGGCACGACTATGATCTTCTTCCATGTATGGTTCATCCCAAACTTAGGCTGTCTGTCTACATCTAGCTGCGTCTGAGAACAGACTCTAACCCAGTGGTTCTCAAACTTTGTTTGCACACGGCACACCTTGGAATACATGAAAGATAGCGGCACACCCAGCTAAATATATATCAAATATATTTGAATTTTGCAAAGTAAAAACATGGTAAATCGTAAACGGCATACAGCTGTACACAGTCTAGTCATAAGGCACATAGAATGACAAACAAACAAAAAGAAAACCACGGCTATGAACTCATTTTTTTGCAGTGTTTCGAATTTCATCAGTCAAATAGCTGGCTTCCTTGGTGAGAAATTTTCATAGTGTGCCGTTCAAAATCTCGCTGCACACTTGTGTGACGCGGCACACTGATTGAGAATCACTGCCCTAGCCTAATTAAACGACATCTTAATTCCTACATCGACGATTTTAGTCGAAAACTAAATATGTTTATTTACCCGTTTGACAAAGTGATCTCTACATCAAATTGAAAAATACATATACAGGTACATAGAACTTTCTGACCTCTGCTGGTTTTGATCATTAATGATATTGACGTGTTCAGCTCTACACAACTTCTTCTAAGGCCTGGACTTATTAAAACATCTAATGTATTCAAAATGTCTTTACGGACTACACACGAATGACCTCTCCTCGTTTTGATAAAACGATCTCATTAAACATATATTTTATTCAAAGGAAATATGCAGTACAGTTGCAGATGATATAATCTCATAAATAAACTTAACCAAATATGATCATCACTCGTGTGCCATCTTTCTTAAAGTGTTGTATGCTTTTTAAGCCAGAGTTTACTGTCAGTATCGATGACTTGGGATGGCGCCCCTCCTGGAGTATGCTCTAAATAAAGGTCTATCAACTATGGTGATATTCTGTTATCTGTAGTGTTACAGACAGCCGTTATATGTATGAAAGATGTCACACTGATCAGAGTAGAATCACAAAATAGTCCACGTATTATTCAATATGGCGGCGCCAACGAAAGATAATTTCACAGAAGCAGTTATGTTTGCGAAGACAAATTTGGTAATATCTATAATCTTGTTTTGAAAGATAAATAGATTGAAACTGTAAAAACAGTTTACAATGGTAAAGAATGTTACGCAATATTTTCCACTAGCACATATATCGCTTTTACCGGAGTGGCAGAAGTCGGCATTTTGCCACTTAACATTTGTTCACAAAAACCATGTGCGTCGTGCGACTAAGCAGTAAGCCAGTCCCGTCCCAAAATGATCATGTGAGCGTTTTAAATGGAGGCCATCTAGGGCAGTGATGTAATCTCGAAGTATGACGTAGATGCATCGCTGTGTCGAAAAATTGAAACTATCTATTAATATAAAATTTCTTACCGGTGATAACTATGCCAACTTTGGGGCTTGAAGAACCACTGAACATCTCAATCATTTTGGCTATACCCAAGTCGGTTCGTGTTCCGCCTCCTGGCTGTGCAAGATTATTTATTTTATTAGTTAGATCACTGGCATCGCCTGATAATGGAATGACGTCTCCTACGCTACTACTGTAGACGATCACGCCGAAACGAACTGATGAACTCACGCCCAGTTCTCTAACAAAATCTTTTAGAGCTGTCCTAACCTCTCTAAAGTCTTTCGATGCGATACTACCAGAGCCATCGACAACTGCTATGACGTCAATAAATTGTTGACACCCAGTAGGATCTGTTGACAGAAAGATGAACAAGAAGATAAGAAATACGTTTTTAGGGTAGCTCAAGAGTGCTGGCAACAAAATCACAGGCAAGTTGTCTTATTTTTTTCAATTTAATTATCTATTATCATAGCCCACGCGTAGAGGTACTTCTTGTGGAATGGAACCGGAGTAAATGCACGGGGTTGAGACGGTGACAACAATATCTTCACACTGGGGCTTAAAATCACGACCGCTTTTATCGATGACGCTATGACAGACAAGGGGTATGCGGTGAATTCTATGGCCACGCTATGTTTTTTCTAAAACAACAGACTGATTAAAATACAGATTAATATTTCGTTTCTACATTACATATTGACTCGATATTTCCTTTCGAGTTATGGGGAGTATTGTAATTGTTTATGGTAACTGAAATTTTTTTCACAAACAATATTACTAGATCAAAAAAGTAGTTATGACCAATCAACTTCAGTATCGCCCAGTAGATTATGAAAGTTATCACACCGTAGAATATGTTATTGGGTGATAAATGATTATTCTATACTTTTAAAATCAAATAAGTATTTGATTTTAAAAAAGAACGCTGATTAAACTATGAAATTATTTTTCAGAGAATCATATAATCAACAAAAAAGAATAAATAAATAAAATAAAATAACCCTTTGTTAGCCACAATCCAATTTTAAGCTCAAATATGGTTTCAGATATATTCACGGAAATTAAAACTGATATTGAAATCAGAGAATCAAAATAATGCAGAAAATAATAACCTTTTTAGGAACAATCAAAAAATGAAGTTAAAGACATGTTTCGGATATTCACAGAATCGAAAAATATAAGAATGTTTACCGGAAAAAGCTGTAGGTAACGCCACCAAGGCAAAAGAGTGATATTTAAACAAAATGGCAGGTAATTTTAACAATTTGACATTCATTATCAGCAGTGAAAACTGTCTTGGCCTGGCATTTCTCCGCCCAGCACCCCGCCCCCGCAGTCACCACCTTCTTTTTGCCCATGACTTATACGTTGCCATTACCAAATTATTCCGATTACACTACCAATGGAAGCTGTGTAAAGAACTTGCCAATTGGAATTCGATATCAGAGTAGGCCATAGCTCCGCTATTCGTTCAAAATTGCCCTCATAGCACAGCTAACCACGGAAGCTCAAATTTTCATTTCCTATTTTAATTTTTAGTTTTCAACAAATAATTTCTAATTTTTACATTTAATTTTTGATTTCGTAGAGTAATTTTAATTTTTTTGATTTCTCATCTCCGGTTTTAATATTAAATTTTGTAACATAAAAAAAGATACACAATAGGATCGGTGTTTTAATGAGATTGTTCTACTTACTTGGACAAATGTCGACCACTAGACTGGTTATCTGTTGGGCAAGTAATGTGTAATTGGTGACATGTAATACTTGGTCAGTTGATGAGGCTATACCATTTAGTTCCTGGGAATTAATATTGGTTCCGACTCCGATGGCAAATATATTAATATTCTGGTTTTTGGCATTTGCTGCTTGAGTCAGAGTGGCATTCGTATTGCCTGATTTTCCATCTGATATTTTTATTTATATAAAAAATAGCGTTACAACTGATCAATATTTTCTTATTTCAGCAGATATTCTGCTAAACTTGAAAACAAATTTATACAGAAGAAAAAGCAACAGAAAAACCGAACAAACTAAGAATTGGAATTTCATCACTTGAAACGTGGCTAGAAGTACAATATATAATTGTCTATAGTTCTGGGGTTGCACAAAGGAAAATAGACTACTTGAAATTAATACACTGGGTGATATTTTGACCATAGGTTTCTATGCAATAGTTAGAAGGCACGACTATGATCTTCTTCCATGTATGGTTCATCCCAAACTTAGGCTGTCTGTCTACATCTAGCTGCGTCTGAGAACAGACTCTAACCCAGTGGTTCTCAAACTTTGTTTGCACACGGCACACCTTGGAATACATGAAAGATAGCGGCACACCCAGCTAAATATATATCACATATATTTGAATTTTGCAAAGTAAAAACATGGTAAATCGTAAACGGCATACAGCTGTACACGGGCTAGTCATAGGGCACATAGAATGACAAACAAACAAAAAGAAAAACACGGCTATGAACTCATTTTATTGCAGTGTTTCGAATTTCATCAGTCAAATAGCTGGCTTCCTTGGTGAGAAATTTTCATAGTGTGCCGTTCAAAATCTCGCTGCACACTTGTGTGACGCGGCACACTGATTGAGAATCACTGCCCTAGCCTAATTAAACGACATCTTGATTCCTACATCGACGATTTTAGTCGAAAACTAAATATGTTTATTTACCCGTTTGACAAAGTGATCTCTACATCAAATTGAAAAATACATATACAGGTACATAGAACTTTCTGACCTCTGCTGGTTTTGATCATTAATGATATTGACGTGTTCAGCTCTACACAACTTCTTCTAAGGCCTGGACTTTTTAAAACATCTAATGTATTCAAAATGTCTTTACGGACTACACACGAATGACCTCTGCTCGTTTTGATAAAACGATCTCATTAAACATATAATTTATTCAAAGGAAATATGCAGTACAGTTGCAGATGATATAATCTCATAAATAAACTTAACCAAATATGATCATCACTCGTGTGCCATCTTTCTTAAAGTGTTGTATGCTTTTTAAGCCAGAGTTTACTGTCAGTATCGATGACTTGGAATGGCGCTCCTCCCGGAGTATGCCGTTATATGTATGAAAGATGTCACACTGATCAGAGTAGAATCACAAACTAGTCCACTAATTTTTCAATATGGCGGCGCCAACGAAAGATAAGTTCACAGAAGCAGTTTTGTTTGCGAAGACGAATTTGGTAATATCTATAACCTTGTTTTGAAAGATAAATAGATTGAAACTGTAAAAACAGTTTACAATGGTAAAGAATGTTACGCAATATTTTCCACTAGCACATATATCGATTTTACCGGAGTGGCAGAAGTCGGCATTTTGCCACTCAACATTTGTTCACAAAAACCATGTGCGACTAAGCAGTAAGCCAGTCCCGTCCCAAAATGATCATGTGAGCGTTTTAAATGGAGGCCATCTAGGGCAGTGATGTAATCTCGAAGTATGACGTAGATGCATCGCTGTGTCGAAAAATTGAAACTATCTATTAATATAAAATTTCTTACCGGTGATAACTATGCCAACTTTGGGGCTTGAAGAACCACTGAACATCTCAATCATTTTGGCTATACCCAAGTCGGTTCGTGTTCCGGCTCCTGGCTGTGCAAGATTATTTATTTTATTAGTTAGATCACTGGCATCGCCTGATAATGGAATGACGTCTCCTACGCTACTACTGTAGACGATCACGCCGAAACGAACTGATGAACTCACGCCCAGTTCTCTAACAAAATCTTTTAGAGCTGCCCTAACCTCTCTAAAGTCTTTCGATGCGATACTACCAGAGCCATCGACAACTGCTATGACGTCAATAAATTGTTGACACCCAGTAGGATCTGTTGACAGAAAGATGAACAAGAAGATAAGAAATACATTTTTAGGGTAGCTCAAGAGTGCTGGCAACAAAATCACAGGCAAGTTGTCTTATTTTTTTCAATTTAATTATCTATTATCATAGCCCACGCGTAGAGGTACTTCCTGTGGAATGGAACCGGAGTACCCGGAGTAAATGCACGGGGTTGAGACGGTGACAACAATATCTTCACACTGGGGCTTAAAATCACGACCGCTTTTATCGATGACGCTATGACAGACAAGGGGTATGCGGTGAATTCTATGGCCACGCTATGTTTTTTCTAAAACAACAGACTGATTAAAATACAGATTAATATTTCGTTTCTACATTACATATTGACTCGATATTTCCTTTCGAGTTATGGGGAGTATTGTAATTGTTTATGGTAACTGAAATTTTTTTCACAAACAATATTACTAGATCAAAAAAGTAGTTATGTTTTAATTGACCAATCAACTTCAGTATCGCTCAGTAGATTATGAAAGTTATCACACCGTAGAATATGTTGTTGGGTGATAAATGATTATTCTATACTTTTAAAATCAAATAAGTATTTGATTTTAAAAAAGAACGCTGATTAAACTATGAAATTATTTTTCAGAGAATCATATAATCAACAAAAAAGAATAAATAAATAAAATAAAATAACCCTTTGTTAGCCACAATCCAATTTTAAGCTCAAATATGGTTTCAGATATATTCACGGAAATTAAAACTGATATTGGAATCAGAGAATAAAAAAAATGCAGAAAATAATAACCTTTTTAGGAACAATCAAAAAATGAAGTTAAAGACATGTTTCGGATATTCACAGAATCGAAAAATATAAGAATGTTTACCGGAAAAAGCTGTAGGTAACGCCACCAAGGCAAAAGAGTGATATTTAAACAAAATGGCAGGTAATTTTAACAATTCGACATTCATTATCAGCAGTGAAAACTGTCTTGGCCTGGCATTTCTCCGCCCAGCACCCCGCCCCCGCAGTCACCACCTTCTTTTTGCCCATGACTTATACGTTGCCATTACCAAATTATTCCGATTACACTACCAATGGAAGCTGTGTAAAGAACTTGCCAATTGGAATTCGATATCAGAGTAGGCCATAGCTCCGCTATTCGTTCAAAATTGCCCTCATAGCACAGCTAACCACGGAAGCTCAAATTTTCATTTCCTATTTTAATTTTTAGTTTTCAACAAATAATTTCTAATTTCGTAGAGTAATTTTAATTTTTTTGATTTCTCATCTCCGGTTTTAATATTAAATTTTGTAACATAAAAAAAGATACACAATAGGATCGGTGTTTTAATGAGATTGTTCTACTTACTTGGACAAATGTCGACCACTAGACTGGTTATCTGTTGGGCAAGTAATGTGTAATTGGTGACATGTAATACTTGGTCAGTTGATGAGGCTATACCATTTAGTTCCTGGGAATTAATATTGGTTCCGACTCCGATGGCAAATATATTAATATTCTGGTTTTTGGCATTTGCTGCTTGAGTCAGAGTGGCATTCGTATTGCTTGATTTTCCATCTGATATTTTTATTTATATAAAAAATAGCGTTACAACTGATTAATATTTTCTTATTTCAGCAGATATTCTGCTAAACTTGAAAACAAATTTATACAGAAGAAAAAGCAACAGAAAAACCGAACAAACTAAGAATTTGAATTTCATCACTTGAAACGTGGCTAGAAGTACAATATATAATTGTCTATAGTTCTGGGGTTGCACAAAGGAAAATAGACTACTTGAAATTAATACACTGGGTGATATTTTGGCCATAGGTTTCTATGCAATAGTTAGAAGGCACGACTATGATCTTCTTCCATGTATGGTTCATCCCAAACTTAGGCTGTCTGTCTACATCTAGCTGCGTCTGAGAACAGACTCTAACCCAGTGGTTCTCAAACTTTGTTTGCACAAGGCACACCTTGGAATACATGAAAGATAGCGGCACACCCAGCTAAATATATATCAAATATATTTGAATTTTGCAAAGTAAAAACCAGGTAAATCGTAAACGGCATACAGCTGTACACAGGCTAGTCATAAGGCACATATAATGACAAACAAACAAAAAGAAAAACACGGCTATGAACTCATTTTATTGCAGTGTTTCGAATTTCATCAGTCAAATAGCTGGCTTCCTTGGTGATAAATTTTCATAGTGTGCCGTTCAAAATCTCGCTGCACACTTGTGTGACGCGGCACACTGATTGAGAATCACTGCCCTAGCCTAATTAAACGACATCTTAATTCCTACATCGACGATTTTAGTCGAAAACTAAATATGTTTATTTACCCGTTTGACAAAGTGATCTCTACATCAAATTGAAAAATACATATACAGGTACATAGAACTTTCTGACCTCTGCTGGTTTTGATCATTAATGATATTGACGTGTTCAGCTCTACACAACTTCTTCTAAGGCCTGGACTTATTAAAACATCTAATGTATTCAAAATGTCTTTACGGACTACACACGAATGACCTCTGCTCGTTTTGATAAAACGATCTCATTAAACATATAATTTATTCAAAGGAAATATGCAGTACAGTTGCAGATGATATAATCTCATAAATAAACTTAACCAAATATGATCATCACTCGTGTGCCATCTTTCTTAAAGTGTTGTATGCTTTTTAAGCCAGAGTTTACTGTCAGTATCGATGACTTGGAATGGCGCTCCTCCCGGAGTATGCCATTATATGTATGAAAGATGTCACACTGATCAGAGTGGAATCACAAACTAGTCCACTAATTTTTCAATATGGCGGCGCCAACGAAAGATAAGTTCACAGAAGCAGTTTTGTTTGCGAAGACGAATTTGGTAATATCTATAACCTTGTTTTGAAAGATAAATAGATTGAAACTGTAAAAACAGTTTACAATGGTAAAGAATGTTACGCAATATTTTCCACTAGCACATATATCGCTTTTACCGGAGTGGCAGAAGTCGGCATTTTGCCACTCAACATTTGTTCACAAAAACCATGTGCGTCGAGCGACTAAGCAGTAAGCCAGTCCCGTCCCAAAATGATCATGTGAGCGTTTTAAATGGAGGCCATCTAGGGCAGTGATGTAATCTCGAAGTATGACGTAGATGCATCGCTGTGTCGAAAAATTGAAACTATCTATTAATATAAAATTTCTTACCGGTGATAACTATGCCAACTTTGGGGCTTGAAGAACCACTGAACATCTCAATCATTTTGGCTATACCCAAGTCGGTGCGTGTTCCGGCTCCTGGCTGTGCAAGATTATTTATTTTATAAGTTAGATCACTGGCATCGCCTGATAATGGAATGACGTCTCCTACGCTACTACTGTAGACGATCACGCCGAAACGAACTGATGAACTCACGCCCAGTTCTCTAACAAAATCTTTTAGAGCTGCCCTAACCTCTCTAAAGTCTTTCGATGCGATACTACCAGAGCCATCGACAACTGCTATGACGTCAATAAATTGTTGACACCCAGTAGGATCTGTTGACAGAAAGATGAACAAGAAGATAAGAAATACATTTTTAGGGTAGCTCAAGAGTGCTGGCAACAAAATCACAGGCAAGTTGTCTTATTTTCAATTTAATTATCTATTATCATAGCCCACGCGTAGAGGTACTTCCTGTGGAATGGAACCGGAGTACCCGGAGTAAATGCACGGGGTTGAGACGGCGACAACAATATCTTCACACTGGATCTTAAAATCACGACCGCTTTTATCGATGACGCTATGACAGACAAGGGGTATGCTGTGAATTCTATGGCCACGCTATGTTTTTCTAAAACAACAGACTGATTAAAATACAGATCAATATTTCGTTTCTACATTACATATTGACTCGATGTTTCCTTTCGAGTTATGGGGAGTATTTGATTTTAAAAAGAACGCTGATTAAACTATGAAATTATTTTCAGAGAATCATATAATCAACAAAAAAGAAACAAAAAAATTAAATAAAATAACCCTTTGTTATAGCCACAATCCAATTTTAAGCTCAAATATGGTTTCAGATATATTCACGGAAATTAAAGCTGACATTGAAATCAGAGAATCAAGATCAGAGAATCAAAATAATGCAGAAAATAATAACCTTTTTAGGAACAATCAAAATGAAGTTAAAGACATGTTTCGTATATTCACAGAATCGAAAAATATAAGAATGTTTACCGGAAAAAGCTGTAGGTAACGCCACCAAGGCAAAAAAAATTCCCACCAATACCGATTGTTTCATTGTGGTCGTAACTGAAAAAATCTGAAATATTTCAAATATATATTATATATATATATATATGGTGGTGTCAACATTCGAGTATGAATTAAAGACTGGTATATCTAAAACGGGTGACTCACAAAGTCATTGGCGAGCTGTGAATCTCATACTCCTTCTTGAAGTGGATTCGATTTTGTTGCAAATGAAACTAGGAATTGTTGACTCACAAACGGGTGACTCACAAAGTCATTGGCGAGCTGTGAATCTCATACTCCTTCTTGAAGTGGATTCGATTTTGTTGCAAATGAAACTAGGAATTGTTGCCACCTGGATATGCTTCAAACAAACAAAAAAATACAAATGGCGGCTGAATATCAATTTGAAGGTCTTTTGTAAAATACTGATAGTTGAAAACCTTGTGCAACAAGTTCTCTAAAAATGAAAGATAATATCTGGGGCTAACAACTCCATACATCATTTTTACCAATCATATTACATTGCTCTCATAAGGTCAAAGATCACTTGAATCCTTTACGCCGACTGTACAAACATCTATAGCAGGCGCGGATCCAGAGGGGGGCGCACCCGGCGTACGCCCCCTCTATTTTTTGAGATGGCGAACAATTTTTAGCTCCATATATTCTCGCGAGAAAGGAGAACAAAAATAGTTTAGGTTGGAAATCGTAATTTACAGTACTAGTATAAAATTAATCCTTGTGCCCTTTTTTTCACTAAAAAAATCACGGTTCCGGGTTTCGCACTCCCAAGTTGGTGCAGCACGCCCTCTCTTTCTGAAAATCCTGGATCCGCCCCTGTATAGGATTATATCCATGTTGCACCAAATCTCGACATCGATATCATTACATTACCTCTCCTGTTTAAGAATTTTGAGTAATAATCAGGTAGGAAACCCTACAGATAGATATTAGCTTCATGAATTATAAAATGGGGTTTCTTCAATCAGTATCATCGTACACGATGATGAACAGTCCATTTGCTGATGATTTGCCTATAACGTTTTTTAGGACTTCGAATTTTGTCTAATGGTTTGGATTGTTCGTACTTGGTTTTATTTCAATATCACTTCAAATAGGAATACCCTTTTGCATAGCCAATAAAACGATAATATTTAACATGTAAATAAATTATCTTTTATTATTTTTATTGATAAGAAAAATAAAATTAACTATTAATTTGAATCGGACGTATATCTAGAAATAAATCTAAAATAACGAAGATCGGGAAAGACGACTACTTGTAAGTGAGTTTTTTCTATAAAGTGAAGATTGACAAGCAGGGTATATTGTTATAGTATAGTGTGACTGTATAACAAACCTGGGAGTTAACGTGACTCACGCGTGTTGAACAGCATTAATAAAACTCATACTACTGCAAAAAGAATGTCGTCTGGCACTAGGGGAGCGTTTAAGAAAATAGATACTGATCAAAGAAGGCAAAGCCTCAACGCTACAGAAATGACAGATATGAACAATAAAATCACAATAATGAAAAATAATATGTTAACAAAAGATGATATTAACACAATAGTAAGGGATATTACTAGATGACATCGCGCCTGGTACGTTCGTGCATTTTTATGCGCGAACTCTTAGTTTTCCTATTACTGGCACGCGCACGGGCACTATTTCTTTTTCTTTTGCATGTACCAAAATCTGGGTTTTTGCGCGGAGGTACTTTTGAGGTATTAGCCCGAGAAGCATAACACTTGCCACTGTACCTCTGTATCGCTAATTATAAATCGAGTGTGTGAAGACAGTTTATATAGATCACGCAAAAATTTTTCAGTACAGAGTTTATTCCCGTTCTATTTGCCGCTAAGCAAACCAATGGGACTATTTTCTCAACAGTGTATGAAGTTATCCATAAGCGATAATATCCTTACACCGAGAGAAATTATCTAGTCTCGGTGAAAAACCATGATCATCTGGTAAAAAATTACTTTTCTATTTTTTGGAACGAAAAACAGTGTTTTTAAAAACAAAGGAAACTGCCGCACATGAGGAAGACATTATACTAATAATAACAGACGAGAACTCTTTTTGGGCACAGGCTTTCTTACTGAGTAGTAAATCGTCCACAAACAATCATGAAGGAACTATAATAAGACTAGCGACGACTGTAGACAGTAAGTAGGTTATACACTATACTTTTGAGTCGAGATTACTCGCTTTGAGTCGAGATTACCAGCTTTCAGGTCACCGATAACCAATTATGTCAGAAATACCATACTGACATTCGGTTTTTTCAAGTTGTACGCGAACTAACAATCGGCGCCCTAACTGTCTTCGTCAGCTACTTTCAGTTTCACAATGGCGTACGACATTCGGTTTTTCAAGTTGTACGCGAACTAACAATCGACGCCCTAGCTGTTTCGTCAGCTATTTTCAGTTGCTGGCGTACGGCCAGTGCCGGTGGGAAAAGACAACATTAAAATCAGAAATAGTTTATTTATTATTGTCGGACTTACGGTATCAATCCTGTCTAACAAATCATAAAACTGTGGTGTTACGGTAGCGGCATAGTATTTCACCGTAACACCACAGCCACTCTAACCATTCATAATACATCTAACTATCACTCCCTACACATTTCCCCTCGACCTACTTTCCCAAACGTCAACAACACATCTCATACATCCAGTTCACTGATTAACCCTTGTACCACGTCTACTAGTTCGGTCTTGTTAAGCTTCACGGAAGAATTTAACGCAATTCACGAAAAACTTGATACTACACTGAAAGAAAACGAGCTTCTAAGGGAGGAAAATGATAAACTCAGGGCCGACTTTAATGAATTGAAGGAAACAAGCGAAGCTGAGAGACAGAGAATAAACGAAGCCATAAGCATGGCTAATTACAACGAGCAATACTCTCGTAAAAACAATATCCGAGTATCGGGCATACATTTTCCCGACAGTGACGAACCTATGAAAGAAACATTCACGAAGTTTGTTCATAAGCATATTGGAGTTTCGGTATCACCAACTGAAATAACAGCCATTCACCCCCTCCATTCCAGGAATTTCGATAAATTTAGCCTGATTTTAGTAAAAATGTCGAATTCGGAAGCCAAACGAAACCTAATGATGCACAAAAATAGTAGCTGAAAAAAACGTGAAATTTACTGACGACATTATCAAATCCAATCTGAGTTTAATGAATAGGGCTAATAACATGGACTGTGTAGAAAAATCGTGGTATAACAATGGTCAGGTATATGCAAAGTCTAAAGGAAGAGTAAAAAAATCAAGATTAACTTATTCGAAAATTTTCGAGACAAGCACATGTCAGCCCCTTTTGATCAAAGAAGACAGTCAACGGATCTTTAAAGCATGATGTAAATATTATTGTTGACACACGCCTCGTACATGACCATGCATTGACCCAAATCGTTTATCTGTACAGACACTAATAACCAGTCACAAATATTGTTACGCTAGTACGCTACAGACTGGAAATTAGGACTAAAATTTAATTTGTAAATACCAGTCACAGGCTTTTTTGATAATCATCCAACGAATATATTTAATTAGGTGAGGTTTCTCTCCTATCAAGGAAACCCACGGGTGGTGGCGACGACGGTGGGATATCAACTATCGTATTCAGAGACAGCACAAACACATCTCTTCACCAGTATTCAATTATAACTACTAAAATAAGGACGAACTATTATATTTATATCGTTTATATATTTATAATTTTTAATTTTTTTTTTTTTATTTATTTTTTATATAGCGTTCTACACATTCGTTTCAGAAACGCTTTACAAGAATTAAGAGTTAAGTGATAGACATAATCACAAATGAAATATAATGTATAAGATAATGTATAAGATACCTAAATAAACTATAAACTATAAAATGATATATAATGATATAAAAGTGATGCGAAATAAAAATGAGTTAAAAGTCCAAACGTTCATTATAAAAGCCATACAAGCAAGGTACAGAGTAAAAAAATTAGGGTAAAAGTTGCCTGCTGAATAAAAAGGTTTTAAGGCCACGCTTAAATGAACTTAGTTCCCGTTGCTGACGAAGATGGTGTGGAAGGTTATTCCATAGATATGGCGCTATGGTTGAAAAGGCTCGCCATCCGTAACTTTTACTGGTATGTCTTGTGTCTGTTCTTATGAGAGCGTAGAGTTCGGAATTATCAGATATTAAGCCCGACCTTCCATATCATTTATGTATTTATATCATGTAATGTCATATATCATTATCACTAGATAGTGACTAAGAATAGGCATGCGCAATGGTATAATCAATACAAAATATAGATTGTGTTAATTATATTTATAGCGTAAAACACCTTGTACACATCTCTCCAATTTAACAACCTAGGAGGATGAAGCGAACGCGAATTATAACAAACCAGTTTCAACAAGCACCATATAATATACATACGTTAATATACAATCACATATACATTATTATTAAATATACAACCATGAAAAACCCCAATATTACCTTAAATAACATCTCGAAGATAATTTATAAAATACAATATTGTCCGTTAAAATGGCAGCAGTCTCACTTAATGTCAGGGGACTTCGTAATAAACAAATGAGAGAAAAAGTCTACCTATGGCTAAGAGAGCAAAGGGGTCAAATAATATTCTTACAAGAAACTCATAGTACAAAGGCAGATGAAGACTTTTGGCAGGGAGAATGAGGTGGGACAATTTACTACTCTCATGGTTCAACAAATTCTGCGGTAACCTCAATATTATTCAATTCGAATTTTCAACCAAAAGTCATTAAGTATATCAGATGAAAATGGGTACTTTGTTATATTAATAATACAAGCTGAAGAAAAAATTACAGTTCATACATACAGTCCAACATCCGACAGTGATCAAAATGTTTATTTAATTAAATTACGTAATACACTAACAAAAACTCTTTCTAACCAAGAATATGATATAATATTTGTGGGTAGAGATTTCAATAATGCGTTAGATACAAACTTAGACAGAAGTGGGGGTAATTACAGAGTAAAATCCAAGGGATTAGCAGCTTTAAAAGAACTTATTAATGAATATGAATTAGTAGATATATTCAGAATACGAAAATGGAACCTTATCTAATTCGCAGAGACAGTCAGTAATAAAATTAATTCCAAAATCCGGAAAAGATAAAACTCAACTAACTAACTGGAGACCAATTAGTTTAATTAACGTAGATGTAAAAATCTTAAGCAAATCCTTATCCATAAGACTAAAAGCGCTCCTAAGCGACCTTATTCATCCAAATCAAACAGGCTTTGTGCCTGGTAGACACATACAGGAGAATACCAGGATAATAAGTGACTGTTTTACTCTAGCAGCCCAGAAAAAAATCACTGGGATATTATTAGCATTAGACTTTCAGAAAGCCTATGACAGTGTTGATCATAATTATCTATTTTCAGTGCTTAGATATTTTGACTTTCAAAAAAACTTTGTGAGGTGGATTAAGACCCTTTATTATAATATTACCTGTACTGTTATGAACAATGGTTTCTCAACGAAGCACTTCCTAGTTAGTAAAGGAGTTAGACAGGGGGATCCAAGCAGCTCAAACCTTTTTAACCTCGTTTTAGAAACATTATGTCAAAATATTAGAAACTGTAAATATATTGAAGGCATAGAATTTGGACAAAAATCATTAAAACTGACCGCCTTTGCTGATGACATCACTTGTTTACTGAAAAACTTCAAATCAGCAAGACACCTTTTCGAAATATTAAAGAAATTTAGTAAAGTATCCGGTCTTGAAATCAATGCAACCAAAACCGAGATAGCAGACCTAAATAGTAAAACTGAAAATATACAATCCATTGCTAATGAATTCGGAATAATTTTACAGAAAGAAAAAATTAAGATTTTGGGAATCTATTTCACAAATGATAAATGCTTAAGCAATAAATACAACTATGAAGAAAGGATTTCGGATATCAAAACAATACTGAATAGGTGGAAAAAAAGAAATTTAAGATTAATAGGAAAAATTCAGGTTATAAAAACGTTCTGTATCTCTAAATACTATACCCAACATTAACGATAAATATTCCAGATTATATCATTTCAGATTATATCATACTCCGAACAAGAACAACCATGGAAAATTATTTACGAACATATCCTACAAAATCAAAATGGATATTTAATACCGTTATCTAATCTATTTCAAAACTGGTATAACATATACACATGCTATATTGATGGATTGGTTCCCTTCAGAAATCAATTGATTTGGAATAATCATAATCTAAGAATTAACAATAAGTCTTCAATCAAGAATATAACAATTAACGATAACATTTTATTTGTTGAGGATATCACACACATCAATCTTTCCAAATATGATAATGATCTTATCAAGTTAATGGAGATCAATCAAATTTTGGTTAACATAAAAAAGGTAAAGGAAACAATATCGGAAACGGAATACAGTTGGAATACTAAAATTTTTGACAATAGATTAAACGCAAATTGGATAATTTTTTAGAAAAATTATACAACAAAAATATATCAAATATAACCTCAAAAGATATTTATAAAAAACTTGTACAAAAGAACTACACAAAACCGCCAGCTATTGCCAGATGGGAAGAAAATTATAGTATTGCCCTAGAAGAAGACCAAGTTAAACAAATTTTTACACAGATACGAAGAATAACTAGAGATTCAAAAATGGTGACATTTCATTTTAGATATATACACCATGTAATTTACCTTAACGATCGATTATATAAAATGAAATTATCTAACTCATTACTGTGTGATTTTTGTAATTCTACAATTGAAAATATCGATCATCTTTTCATCCAATGCGAATATGCTAAAATAGTATGGCAGAAACTACATGAAATATTAATCTATAATAATATATATATATTAATCTCACTAGTATAATTAAACACTTAGGTATAATTATACATGAGAATTCAAAAAATGAAAAAGAATTAAATACTGTTAATTTACTTATATTGTTATCAAAATACTATATCTACTCATGTAAGGTCAAAGAAAGTGTTCCAAATGCCAGAAGTTATACTTCATACATTGAAATACAACACAGAAGACGGATACAACATCCTGAAGATTAAACAGAATCATTAAAAATATTTATTCATATATATAATGTACATTTCGTTATGTTCTCTATATAGGTAATATTTATTCAATCCTAGATTTTAGATTATCTACAGATTTATATTTATACTTATATTCATGGTTTATATATGCATGTATAATATATATGGATATGTATGTTGTTGGTGAATAAACTGGTTAAAAAAACAAAAATCTAGTGACTGATGATAAAATGAAAGGAGATTTTGGTTTTTATCCTACTTTCTGCATCAAACGGTTTAATGATGGCGGGACTACGCAAAGCACTATGCTATGATCCTTTGCCTTCCAGGGTCCTTACTTGTGGAACAGCTTACCCCTGAGTGTACGTAATTCGCCGTCCTTGTCTACTTTTAAAACACCTCAAAACACATCTATTTAATGAAGCATTTCAATAGTTTTTATTGTATTTACACCAAAAGATGTCCAATATATATAACTGTGATAATTAGATTTTATTTTTTTTTGTCTTTCTTGTGTTTTACTAATTATCGTACTTTTACTATATCAATTTTATTATTCTATACAGTTGTCTATATGGTTATGTTTTAAGTATTTTAAATGTACGTGTCTTTCCTATTGTATGCCGTACCTTTATTACATAATGACTTATGTCATAGAGGCGTCCTGCCATATTAAAATACGTGTTAGTGATTGTAACATAAACCTGTCGCTATCAATACCCGGCTGGAGATCTTGGTAGTATTCCTTATGTCATTGCGTAACTATAACTTGTTGTTGGCATGTCTTATCTAACTTTCTTTGTCTGATAAACTATATTGAATGTTAAACCTTCATATGATGCTTGATACATTAGACAGGTGTCTAATGAGCTCCTTTGTCTCGAATACGTTTATAAACTCAGAACAGAAACGAATCTATAGTGAGGTCCAAGAGGCCATGCTAGGCGGGCCATGGGTGCCTTGGCCATGGGTGCCTTGGCACGAGACGAGACGAGACGAGACGAGAGCTTCTGGAGTTAGCACACTCGTGCTAAGCCAGGCTAATTAAGTCATGACTCCCTCCATATAGATAGTTCTACGGTCGTTTACATTACGATGTTTGTACCTAATATGTAAGAAGAAGAATAAAACTATTATTAGATGTATATACCAGTGTTGTCATCCAAGAACCTGATTAAAGAACTAATGTAATACTGTCACACCTTACCTGTATATCCTTTTTATATTTATGTTTTCTATTTATTTTATTTCTATACTTGCTTTTATATCTACATTGTAAAGCGCACTGGAGCACAGTACTGTGGAAGTGGCGCTATATAAATCCTTAATAATAATAATAATAATGAAGTTATTATTACAGATGTTTGTCGATACCCGGGTCAACTCCATGTATTATAAATATTTCACAACAAATGAAATAAAAAACATTAAGCAGCAGGGCAGCTTGTAAGTATCTTCACCGATGGAACACAGAGGTCCCGATAGTTACCCCTGGCATTAAACGTTTATTATCGGAGGACGTATAATATTACTATCTCCCTGACTATGTCTACTACATAGTTAACACAGTTCATCACGTGATAGCCAATCACACTATTTTACCGACATTTTGCCTAATAGTTTGGATGCAGCTATGGCGGCTGTGGCGCCAGGCATTGTAAGCTTACTCTTCCGGACACCTGTTACCACTGTTTGTCGTGTATTTTGTACACGGGGAGCATTCCATTTCTGATTACACTATTTTGCCTATAACGTTTTTGTAGGACTTTGAATTCTGTCTAATGGTTTGGATTGTTCGTACTTGGTTTTATTTTATTGTTGGTGCATTATCTGTACAATCAATTTCCGGCGTGGTTTCTTCTTGTCAGTTATGCAGAACGGAGGGCCTGACAAGGACAGCTGCCTAGTCGTTCGCGTGGGACGAAAAACTGAGTCCGTGTACACATTGGCGTGCACGTAAAAATCCCTTGGCAGTTGGAATTCGATATCAGAGTAGGCCGTAGCGCTGCTGCCCGGGCAAAATATCCCTCATAGCACACTGTATGGCGTATGCCCGTCTTCCATTAGCTCAGGATAGATGCTGAAGATTAGGACGTTAAACCCCATTTCATTTCTGTACGTTCAGATTTCCATTTCCTTTATTGGGCATTATCTGTACGATCAAATTTCCATTTCGAATTATTAAGTTGATGTTCCTTGGCTACAGATGAAGTATGTAAGAGCTAAATCAGCCTATTGGTTTCAAATGTTATATAAACCATAACTTAGCCATTTAAGCACAGGGCACGGCCATAATCAACCCTCTTGATGGCATACTTAAATAGACATGAGCGCCCGTGAGGTACTTAAGTTTAACAATAAATTTGATAATTAAGACTTAGTTTCCCTTTCTTTTGATATGATAATAATGTACGCTGCATCTTCCACATAAGCTCGAAATAAATTAATTTGAATTAAATTTACAATAATATATCTATTTGTGAACGTCCAGCTCTTTATCTAAATCTTACCTAATAGATCATAACTCATTTGTTTAGTGTATAACAAGGGTTGGGTCGCTTTTTTGGGACGACCCAACAAATCAAAATTAAAACAAAGAAAATCAAGATATTATTTAAGTAACAGTATTAGTATAATACATAAAGAACCTAATTGACACTGACTACAAAAAAGTCACGTGAAGTTACTCCCCTTCGATGATGGCGTCCGTAATGACACAGCCTGCAAAATGCGAAAGTCATGAAGGTCATTAATCTTTTACAATATATACTTCGGGAAAATTTTACGATCATATTACAGGTTATGTGTTCTAGATTCTCAAATATGACTTTTTTTGTGATTACTTTTAGTGAGCTGAATAAAGTCCGTCATGTTTTTTTGGATGCTGCCCATTAAAGGACACCTTTTTCACATTTGCCATTTTATACATTCTGAGTTCCAAATAGTGACATTTAACAGCACAGTGTTTTCTATAATTTTACATAAATTTTTAAAAAGTGACTTTGTTTAAATTTTATAGGTTACTGGGTGTAAATGAAGCCTTGGATCGGATATTGGAGGACGAGGACGACTTATGGTGCCGATAGGTTTATTCAACCCCCAAAAGAAAATGAATTAACTGATTCTGACTTGGCTGATGAAGATGGAATATGAGCTACTACATGTATTAGTAATTTATCTGGTCGTCAATTGTCAACTGGCTGTTCTGTGACTTTTAGATCCCGTCATGGAAGACAATCTTTGGATGATGATATAGATCAAGTTTCCATCACTGATTACTCTTCATCTGATTCTGGTTTACTTGCCAAGAAGAGGATATAATCTGTTACACTATAGAGGCTATATACTGTAGAGGTTACCATAGTTTGTAAAATATCTTCCGGTTTATGTATTGAAATTGTTAGTGACAACAAGAACTAGGCTAACAAGAATATGTATGGAAGTTTAAAGTGGGGCAATGACATCATAAGTCTGATAATCCACAAAGGGTAATCCCATGAGTTAAACACGTGGTTAGTCGCTCTCCTAGGTGCCCATATAAGTACACTGTCTTGAAATCCAGGGTAGCATCTGTGCAGTTGACCAATCCGATAAAGGAAGCACCTGGTCAATTGCCCGGGGCTCAATTCTGACTCATGCACGTAACCTCTTTATAAGAACATTCGAAGTTTAAGTTTCTTTAGATATCATTCGAGAGATTCAAGGGGAAGTTCCTACCATGAGCTACCCTAGCTCACAAGCCAGATTCAGATATCATGATGGGGCGGTAGGAAATACATTTTAGATACCATTGGAAGGTTGGGAGAACACCACAGCCTTCCCGGCTGAGAGGCGAGGAAATGCCGCCTCAGAACACAAGGTAAGGATATTGAATTTATATTCAATAATATTGTAGTTACCTGTATTATGGATGTTAGATAGATAGAAAAACATATTTAACGTAAAAAGTGTTCCAGTGTCAGTTAATTGAAGATCGGAATAATTGATCATATTTTAAACAACGTGAAGTCCGAAGAAAACCCTAGACGATCATAGTGTCACATATCTACAACAAGAATTTGGCACAATGGTGAATTCACAGAAGATATAAATAACCATTTTTGATTTGACACTGACTGGGTAGGAGAGCTTTACAGTTCTCCCGCGAAGCTGTTTAAAGGTTCCTTGATGACGAAACAGTTAATTGTATTGTTATGTGCTCAATAAAAAGGAAAGGAGAACTTTGACATGACCCCTTCTGATTTTAAGTTGTGTATTGGTGTAATATTACTATCACGTTATAATCCAGTACCTCGCAAAAAGATGTATTGGGAGAATTCTGACGATGTCCGTAATGATAATGTTGCTTCTGCCTTCTTTCCATATAAGTGGTTTGAGGGGCTCATCAAGCACCAAACTAGATCACTCTGATAAAATGACTAAGCTCAGACCAATCATTGATAGGCTCAATGTCATGTTTTTTTTATATTATGACCAGCTTCACAGAATGTTAATGCAGATGAATCAATGGAACCTTATTATGGTCGTCATTCCTCGACCATGTTCAATGAAAAAAAAACCAATACTCTATGGCTACAAAGTTTAGGATCTGAATAATCCATCCGGTTACCTTATCCAATACAACCCATATCGGGGTGCTGGTACTGATATCCGACAAAAATTTGGCATGGGTGGATCTGTTGTTGTCGATCTACTTTGTAAATTACCAGCAAGATGTGATAATGTCTACTTTGACAATTTACAAGCATGTCCGTTAACACCAACAACAGTGGTAAAGAAGAAAGATATGGGGGTTTTTCTTAATCTGTTATTGATACGTCCTCTTGTCTTTTAATATGCCGTTGGAATGACAACAGTGTAGTAACTCTGTCTTTGTTTGGTGTCATACCTAAGTGTACAGCAAGGTGATGGTCCAGAAAGCTTAACAAAGAGATCCAAGTTCCAGTACTTCTTTTAGTCACCAAGTACAACCAAAACATGGGTGGGACTGATAGAATGGATGAAAACATTTCCTATTACCAACCTTCTATTAGAATTAATAAATGGCGGTGATCAATTTTTATTGCACATATACAATATTATTTTCACAATGTCTGGTAAATCTATCGACTGAGTGCTGCACATAAGCAAGACCCATTGGATAACTTTGCATTAACACGGCGAATAGCCAGAACTCTTTTTATCAACAACCGACAACAGAGAATAATCACAGGACCATGTCGACTTCAACCAATAAAATCAAGAATTCCCGAAGACGTCCGATTTCATGTAAGAAATCGCTGAAGATGAGTACATTGTGGGAAGAAAACAGTGAAACTCTGCACAAAATGCCCCGAATGCCCTTTGCACCAATCCTGTTCAGTAGTTTTCCACAAAAAAAACTAATGTAGTGTCTATATGTACCAAGTTGAAATAAAACACATTGCACATACAACAACGCATAAAAGATCAATATTACCATGAATGGTTCGCCACACTGGAAGACTCAAGTAAACTTAGAATTTATAAATTATTCAAGACTATTCGTGAACCTGAAAGCTACCTTCAATCGAATATTCAAATGAAATGCAAAACTATTATCTGTCATTTTCGTTGTGGTATTCTCCAACTAAATATTTAAACCGGGTGCTATAACAAAATCGAAAGAAACAACAGATTATGTAAATGTTCCAATATTAGAGCGGTTGAAGATGAATTCCACTTTCTGTTATGCTGTCCCGCTTATATTTCTCTCCGAAGAAAATATTTTTCGCGTTATTTTGGTCTTTTCCATCACTCCAAAAGTTTAGAAACCTGATGATTTAAGGTAACAACAATGTAAAGTCACTGGCTAATCTTGGAAAGTATTTATATTATTCAATGAAAATTAGAAATCAACTGTTAGAATCGTAATACTTTTAATTATAAATACACCATGAATAAATATCCTTAGTCTATCATACTATGCTTGAGTGCGCTGTGACGGGGTGGGTATAATTCGTTTTTATACGCCCACATTTTTATGTGGACGTATTATGTCGTCGCCACTGTCCGTCCGGACGTCCGTCCGTCCGCTCTCCAATGGAAATTTTTGTTTTGGCCCGAAGAAAAATATCGCTAAATTTGTTTTTTTGTCAAAAGTGAAAATATTCCCTTTTTTAATCTATATAGTGGCAAGTAAATATTTTTGTTCACGTGAAAATATTACTTATTGTTATTGTATATTATGGCAAACTAGGTAGCACACTAATAAAAGGTGTACATTTTTATTTTACAGGGTGTAAAGTATGGGCAAAACTACCTGGTGTAAAGACATCTGGTCAGTAATGGTGGTTGAAGTTCATAATGCTGGTAATTTAACAGTATGTGATGTTAACTGTCAATCTGATGATTCAGAGTAAGTATTTTACATAGTGATCAGTGTGAGCCTCATCCATCTTGAGGGGTAGTATATATGACATTCAGGGATTCATGTATTAATTTCAAGGCCGTCGGATGACTAGAAGGGTCAAGGCAGTGGGTTTCAGCTATGCATGGGTTGGCCGTGCTTTTTCGGGCTATATCGCTCAATTGAGCATGTATCCACCCATATATTTTTATAAATATTGGAGCTATGAAGCTGAAATTTTCAGAGCAGCTTTGTACAGTCTGCAGCAAGGTTGTGTTAAAAGACTGATTGGTCTAAAGGAGGCCAAGTTCGGCTTATTTCGTGTCGTAGGCTTCATGCAGCATGTCTAGGCATATGTATCAGCCCTTATATTTTTGGAAATATTGGAGCTATGAATTCCCGATTGGTGAAAAATTAAGAGATTCCCAGAAAATTCAGTTCCGTGTATTTTGAGCGCGTTACGCC
The DNA here is from genome assembly GCA_948474765.1 of Patella depressa. Classification (NCBI taxonomy): domain Eukaryota; kingdom Metazoa; phylum Mollusca; class Gastropoda; family Patellidae; genus Patella; species Patella depressa. The sequence continues at coordinate 12,030,470 of OX419720.1, forward strand.
TCTTATTTTTGAACTATTTGGACTGATTAACAGCCTTCCCGTAGGAATATTGACTTGAAATTTTTACAGAATTTTCGCACTGCACAGACCTCGTTCCCGTAGTCGGATCGGGTTCAAAAGAGAATGTAGCCTTTGATTCTAGCTATCACATAACCAAAGGAGAAGTGTGTTCGACCCCGGGAACATGGTTAATAAATTCGAATCCCACCCCCAACCATCAAAGATTTTTTTAATAAAAAAAATTGCCGTATTTCATCGAATTTTTATTGTTCTTAATATCGGATATTTTTCTCCTTTTATTATGTGATAAATAGCACTGCTGCGCAACCAACCACTCGAAAGGATGCCTCAGCAGTCAAAATCGGAAAAAATGACCGATTTTGGTTTTTGATCCCGCAAACATGGTTCCCGTGAATTTAAAAATTTTATTTTGAAGGAAAATGTGCACGATACCATTGCCTATCACATACGGAAGAGGCAATAAGGTCCTTTTGCATTAACAATTTTACAAAAAATTAAAACCGCATTAAATTTGTGAAGAAATGTTTTTTTGCTATTTTTTTTTTCATCGGATCAAAATGGGCGTAAGGTCCAGAGTCCGGAGTGTAAATGGGCATATCGTGTCCAAATTTCAGGTTCCTCGGACAATTTTCAGGGCACCTAGGTACCTACGTGAGAAGTTGCTAGCTGGAATTTGGTAGGCATCGTGCCTTTGGTTCCAGCGCTACGCTTGCGCGAAGCTAAAATCCAGCTAAAAACGTCATTAAGAAGGATTTTTTTTAAAAAAAAAAAAAATGGTTGAATCTCTTTGAAACTTCGGCTACCCCCATTTTCATCCTCTGGGCATCCAAAAATGGTATCAAAATTAAAATCGAACTCCTCTTTTTGATGTTTTACTTTATGTACCCCCAGGAAAATGGCCCCCGCTCGGCCCCCAGGGGTCGGAACCCGAATTTTTTTTTTCAAAGTGTGACCGGGACCACCCAGTGAGTGTCAAGTGTGTGTGCATGAAAGTAAGGGTGTGGTACGCATGCGCTCGCATTTTAATTTTTACCCAATTTTCCTTCGGGGTGGACAGGAGTGTTGGGTACCTGCCCATAAAATTTGGTGACGATTGGGCGTCAGGGAGGGTCAAGGCGGGTGTTAGTACAGGGGTGCCCAGTAGCCGAATTCCGACAGTCGCCATTTTCAATTGAATATCCTGAATAATTCTTTTAAAAATGAATAAATCTGTTCGAAATTTCGGCTACCCCCCCCCCCCATTTTGAACCCTTGCAAACCAAATCTCTCAAAATTAAAATCAGTGCATCCTACGATTTTTTTTTCATATTTGTACCCCCGGGAAAATGGCCCTCCCTCGACTTTCGGAAGTCAAAACCGGAAGTCCTTGGTATGGACCGATGCCCAATGTCCCAGACTAGGTACCCAGTGAATTTCACGTCGTTACCTACGAAGGTACAGATGTGGTGAGCAACCGCGCACGCGACTTTCGTTTTTTGGCCGGCAGAGTTCAGATCCGACACTTGCTTACCTATAATTCGACTTTTACGAGAGAACTTAAATAAAATCGGAGTTCAGATCCGACACTTGCTTACCTATAATTCGATTTTTACGGGATAACTTAAATAAAATCGGACCCCCCTGGCCAATCCGGCCCGCTCTCTAAATTTCACGGGCATATTGCCCATAGGGGATGAGTTATGGGCTTTTTCTAGGTGCACCGAATTGCAAAAATCAATTTTTTTCCGTTTTCGCCGATTTTTCAGTAGGATTATCGCTACGCCCGACCCTTCCAAAGAACGGATCGACACCAAATTTTCAGTACAGGTACATCACCACATTGGTCATCTCTGGGGACTGAGTACGTGCCCCTTTTCGGAGCAAAATTCTATTAATTTGGGCTAAAAATCCGAATACACTTGTCCGTTTGCTCACAACATCCGTACCTTCGGGGGTTTCAACGTGACATTCACTGGGTACCTACCCTAGGACATTGCACAGCGTCCCATATCACCTCTTCCGGTTTCGGCATTCGTAAGTCGAGGGGTAGCCATTTTTCCGAGGTTACTTCGATTTTAATTTTGAGACCAGATGCGGATGGCCTAGGAGCTAGGCCTAACCCACCTAAACCGGGAAAAAGAAAACACATTTGTGTTAACATCCCTAGAGTGGATTAGGTCGAGTAGGGTTCTGATCCGACACTTGCCTTACCTATAATTCGACTTTTACGGGTGAACTTGAATAAAATCGGAAACCCCTCCAAATTTCAAGGACATGGTCAAATGACTATAATGGACCATTTTGATCCACTTCCACAGAAAATTTGCGAGGGCACAACGTGGCGCGCAAGGTCGATTTAGTGGGGGTAGCCGCGAGGACAAGTTGCGTGGAAGACCTGGAAAAGTTACAACAATAATTAATGAAATAAGACGTTTTGGGGCACCGGAGCCCCAAGTGACCGCGGTCGGGGCTTTAGAGCATGGGACCAGGTGCGTGGGACTCTTCGGCGTAACAGTCCAAAAATTCAAACGTCTGGGACTTCCGGTTCGGGTATGGGGCCCAAAAAGCAGCTTTTTTCAATCGTCTTTGGCGTCGATATCGCCCACTTCCGGTATCCGCAAGGCCATTTTTATGTGACCGGGGGACTTTTCGGGGTTAATAAACTTACAAATACCCAATCTGGGACCCTGCCCAAGAGCCGTTTAGAATGTGACGTTATACCTAAAATGCCGCCGGGGAGAGGTTCTGCCAACTAAGGTCATGACCTTGACCCGTAAGACAGCCCCGTCACCGGCCTTGTTTGCCGTGACCTTTGAATCGACCTTGATACTTATGGCGCAATTCTGGACGGTACATGAAGTTTTGGGACTTTTTTAATCCTAAGGTCAAAGTTCAGGTCAAAGGTCAAGACCAAATTCAAATGGTCAGTGAGGTGTCCATCCAAGGTCATGACCCTTGACTTGCCACGTAGAACTGGGGCCCCGCGAGAGCCAGAGGAAGACACGAGTGGGTAGAACTTATGGTGACCATGACCCTTTCAGATGACCTTGACCTACTTAGATCACGTGAGCCATGATAAAATGTCGGGAGGTCAAGGTCTTGAATTTATTAGTTTTGCCTAGAGTGGGAGAAAACCGATAAACTTCCGGGGCCCCTAGTGGGTCAAGGTCGCGACTTTTTGTCGACAAAATTTAAAAATGAAGAACAAATATGGGGTCGCTCTATCCGGTCACCAAACCCCGGGCCGATGGGAAGACATTTTTGGGCAAAATTGTCTGAGAAAGTCAAATAACTTGCTTTTTACTGCTGTGGTCAAAGGGGAGATAACTGGCATCTCCCGAATCGCACCCGACGACCGTGGGGTCGCGGCCTCTTGAACTAAATCAACCCCTGGGAGTCGTGTGGTGATCTTGATTTGACCCTTCAACTTCATGGTCAAATGGCTATCATGGACCATTTTGTCCCACTTCCGGTCGCCGCAGAAAATTTTCGAGGGCACCGCGCGACGCCCACTGGTCGAATTAGTAGGGGTAGCCGCTTGGACAAGTTCCGCGGAAGATTTGGAAAAATTAGAAAAAATAATTATGAACTGCAAAATATATTCCCCACAAAAAACGACCAGAATTCCTCATAATTTTGTCACTTTTACCCCTCAATTGCCGTCCGAAGCTTATCGCGCAAGTAGCGTTCGTACCCCCATGAAGCCCGCAAAATATTCCCCACAAAAACCGCCAGAATTCCCCATAATTTTGTCACTTTTACCCCTCAATTGCCGTCCGAAGCATATCGCGCAAGTAGCGTTCGTACCCTCATAAAGCCCGCAAAATATTCCCCACAAAAAAACCGCCAGAATTCCTCATAACTTTGTCATTTTTACCCCTCAATTGCCGTCCGAAAACGTATCGCGCAAGTAGCGTTCGTACCCCCATGAAGCCCGCAAGTCAGAAATTGCACAACTGTAGCTACGGGAGTACGTCCGTCCACAATTTGTTTGTGGACTCTCTACAGGTCACAATTCTTATCCGATTTTGACGAAACTTGAAATATAGGTTTATCCCCATAAGATCTCGGTTCCTTTCGATATTGGCATGTATCGGATCGGAACATCATGGATTATGGCCCCTGATTGTACGAAATATCATGTTTTTAGCTTGTGGACACTATAGAGGTCACAATTTTGAACCGATTGTGATGAAACTTGACATGCATGTCTATAACCCCAAAATCTTGGTTCCGTCCGTCCACAATTTGTTTGTGGACTCTCTACAGGTCACAATTCTTATCCGATTTTGACGAAACTTGAAATATAGGTTTATCCCCATAAGATCTCGGTTCCGTTCGATATTGGCATGTATCGGATCGGAACATCATGGATTATGGCCCCTGATTGTACGAAATATCATGTTTTTAGCTTGTGGACACTATAGAGGTCACAATTTTGAACCGATTGTGATGAAACTTGACATGCATGTCTATAACCCCAAAATCTTGGTTCCTTTCGATATTTGCGTCCATCGGATCGTAACTTCCTGAATTATGGCCCCTGATTGTCCGAAAAATTGCCCTTTTTAGCTTGTGGTTCCTCTGGAGGTCAAAATTATTATCCGATTTAAAAAACCGTTTGATTATATCACCGTTACATGGTAATGAAGATTGAGTTCAAATTTCGTGAAAATCGGACCAAAATTGACAAACAAAATGGCCGCCATTTGTACGCGAATAGTGTGAAAATATGTTATATCAAGGTTGTGGACCCTATAGAGGTCACAATTTTGAACCGATTTTGATGAAACTTGATATGTATGTTTATAACCCAAAGATACAAATATGATTAGAAATGAAATAAATTACCTGATCTAAATAAAAACTAGTTGTTTCTTTGTTGAACCGTCATTATAATTTCCTCTTCTGTTGTTTATATTTTTATTACAACATGTAGGTCAGGTACAAAACTTGGAAATCTCGGAAAATATTTTCCAACTTTTCTCCTCTCCGAGTTTTATGAATTGACTCGATTGAAAACACAAAACTCGGAAAAAATTGACCGATTTTTTGTTTCAAACTGAAAAGTCGGAAAATATTTTCCGAGTTTTCTATTCAAACAAAAATGTCGGACAACTTTTTCCGACCTTTCCGAGTTTTGTGTTTTCAATCGAGTCAAATCGTAAAACTCGGAAAAAGAAAAAGTTGGAATATTATCAAAAATATAATATTTTTTAAATTGGCGAAAGTAGTTGTAGTAATACGTCTATTTAATAAGGTGGACATAATCTGTAACTTTTCAGTTATATTTTAACCAAAATAATGCAATATGGTAGTTATAATTGAATATCCGAGTTTTCCTAGTTTTGTATTTTGGCCTATACGAAAACACAAAACTCGGAAAGTGGTCTAAAGGTATCAAAGTAAAACATTTTTCATTTGATATGGTGTGTAAGGGTTGTAATATGTACAAAGGAACTCAACTCACCTTTACGGGGATAACTTGGGTGAGATCGAAAACTTATTAAATAGAAGTGTTACTGTCATAATCACAATTATGCAATGAAAAATAGTTTATTTTGATATCTTTTTGCCACTTTACGAGTTTTATATTTTCGTATAGGCCAAAATACAAAACTCGGATATTAATAACTGCCATATTGCATTACTTTGGTTAATATCTAACTGAAAAGGTTATAGATCATGTCCAACTTATCAAATAGATGTGTTACTGTCATAATCATAATTATCCAATGAAAAATAGTTTATTTTGATATCTTTTTGCCACTTTTCGAGTTTTCCGAGTTTTGTATTTTCGTATAGGCCAAAATACAAAACTCGGAAAACTCGGATATTTAATTATAACTGCCAGTTTGCATTATTTTGGTTAAAATCTAACTGAAAAGGTTATAGATCATGTCCAACTTATTAAATAGATGTGTTACTGTCATAATCATAATTATCCAATGAAAAATAGTTTATTTTGATATCTTTTTGCCACTTTCCGAGTTTCGTATAGGCCAAAATACAAAACTCGGATATTTAATTATAACTGCCATATTGCATTATATTTGTTAAAATCTAACTGAAAAGGTTATAGATCATGTCCAAATTATTAAATAGATGTGTTACTGTCATAATCATAATTATCCAATGACAAATAGTGTATTTTGATATCTTTTTGCCACTTTCTGAGTTTTGTATTTTCGTATAGGCCAAAATACAAAACTCGGGTATTTAATTATAACTGCAATATTGCATTACTTTGGTTAAAATCTAACTGAAAAGGTTATAGATCATGTCCAACTTATTAAATAGATTGTTACTGTCACAATCATAATAATCCAATGAAAAATAGTTATTTTGATATCTTTTTGCCATTTTCCGAGTTTTGTATTTTCGTATGGGCCAAAATACAAAACTCGGAAATTTAATTATAACTGCCATATTGCATTACTTTGGTTAAAATCTAACTGAAAAGGTTATAGATCATGTCCAACTTATTAAATAGATGTGTTATGGTCATAATCATAATTATCCAATGAAAAATAGTGTATTTTGATATCTTTTTGCCACTTTCCGAGTTTTGTATTTTCGTATAGGCCAAAATCCAAAACTCGGAAATTTAATTGTAACTGCCATATTGCATTATTTTGGTTAAAATCTAACTGAAAAGGTTTTAGATCATGTCTAACTTATTAAATAGTTGTATTACTGCCATATTGCATTATTTTGGTTAAAATCTAACTGAAAAAGTTATAGAGCATGTCCAACTTATTAAATAGATGTGTTACTGTCACTGCTTTCGCCAATTTTATTTCTAAAAGTTAGGTAGGCCTATTTTCGACACGACGTATATAGTATGGTAGAACGGGGCAGGTTAGGCCTCGAGGCCATGTGTCAAATTGAAATTATATACACACCTCGTTTTAATCATTTCATCTTTTGGATGTCCGAGTTTTTTTTTATCTCACCCAAGTTATTCCCGTAAAGGCGATTGAGTTCCTTTGTACATATTACAACCCTTACACACCATTTCCAATGAAAAATATTTTATTTTGATACCTTTTGACCACTTAACCTAGTTTTGTGTTTTCGTATAGGCCAAAATACAAAACTCGGATATTCAATTATAACTGCCATATTGCATTATTTTGGTTAAAATATAACTGAAAAGTTACAGATTATGTCCAACTTATTAAATAGATGTATTACTACAACTACTTTCGCCAATTTAAAAAAAAATAATATTTTTCCAACTTTTTCTTTTTTCGAGTTTTATGATTTGACTCGATTGAAAACACAAAACTCGGAAAGGTCGGAAAAATCTTTTTGTTTGAATAGAAAACTCGGAAAATATTTTCCGACTTTTCAGTTTGAAACAAAAAGTCGGACAATAAAGTCGGACAATTTTTTCCGAGTTTTGTGTTTATAATCGAGTCAATTCATACAACTCGGAGAGGAGAAAAGTCGGAAAATATTTTCAGAGTTTTGTACCTGTCCCAACATGTACTCTCTTATGGGCAGCCTCGCACTTATGGGGCGGCCTTTGAAATGACCAAAATTAACAGATTTTTAAAATTTAACCAATTTTAAACTACCAATTCTTGACATTTTAGACATCATATTAAAAAAATCAAACAAATTTGATAACTCGCCCATGATTCGGGTTGTCTTTTGATATGATAATAATCTACGCCGTATCTTCCACCTTAGCTCCAATTAAATTAATTTGAATGATATATACAATATATCTATTTTTGAACGTCCAGCTCTTTATCTAAATCTTACCTAATGGATCTTAATTCATGTTTTTAGTGTTTGATTTTCAAACTATGGCGTAATAAACACAAACTTGGTTTTATTTCAAAGTTTCTCAACATGTGGCTGAAAAATGTAAATGTAGGCAGATACCCCAATTTAATTATATCGATAATATTACCAATACCTATAAGGTCTAATTGTTTCCTGTATTAAAGTAACTTACCTTTTCTTTTCTAAGGTTTGTATAGTGGTTAATATAGCTACCCGTGTGTTCGCCACTCTTCAACTTGTTCAACTATTGTGAATAAACGATGTGGTAATCTCCTATTTATATATAAATCACTGACAAAAAAAAACAAAAACCCCAAAAAAACCGAATTCGACGAATTCGCCTGCAGATTCTAACTAAATAAACACTTGTAGTTCGAGATTATTGCTACCCGAATTGAAAGGTCGGCTTAAATAAGAATTTATCATTATTAGGCCTGTTATTCTGAATTAATTTTTTTTATCAAAAAAATACAATTTATTATGAAATAAAACTCTTGTCCGAGACTATGAAATTGTACCCAATTTGCTGGATCTAATCTATATACACAAGTTTGTATTGTTTTTCATTGCATTAACAGAAATTTGTGTAGATTTATAAAATCTTATGTTTTTCCATATCATTAACTAAAGTAATTTGTACAGCTAACAATTTCTAAAAAATAAAATACACCAACTCCTTACAAAGTCTGAATTCTAGAATTAAGAAAAATAATTACAGGATTGAGCAATAAATAATCAAGCACTTCGTTAAAATTAAATGCACCTAACCTGGGCTAATGGAAGACGGTCATACTCCATACAATGTGCTATGAGGGGAAATTATGCCCGGGCATTGGCTTTACGGCCTACTCTTATATCGTATTAAAACTGAAGTCACAAACATGAAAATTCGTAGTCATTTAAAACATGTAAATTAGTAAAGTTAGGTACCCTGGTGTTTTTAAAATTGACTCAGTGTGTACCAGAGGCAAATAAGTAAAACTCATTGATGTAATCGAATTGGTTAACCGTAAATTAACCAATCAAATTTAATTCATATTCTAGATGTCTCTCATAATCGATTTATTGTTCGGCCAAATTAGCTATACTTTGTTCTGTTCGGCAAATTCTTTCTTTATATCTGAACGTAGTACGCTACATTTAGCCCAGTAGTGAAGTTAGCAGTGATAGTTTTGATAAATATCATGGTCACAGAGAATACAAGACTGCGGGTTTGCAAATTTTTACAATACAATAATATCATGCATTTAAATTAGCATCGATTTTGCTTCTGTGTATATTACAAATTCGGTTCGTTTGAAACAAACAAATAGATTCAGAATAATAGTAGGTTCAATCTCCATATGCCAAATTAAATGGTTTATTTAAAAATTGTGACATTTGGAATGTAAACAGTAATTCCAATACTGATAAAATTGTGTTATATAGTGATATTTTCCTTTTGGTAGTTGTTCTGTGTATGCTAATTATTTCCTTTTGAAACTTTGCACACATATTCCTTATACCATAAGGCTGGCCCCTATTGTGTGTGGTGATTGCCCGACCCCCAGGGATAGAGCCAATTTTTGTGTTTACAGTCGCAATTCTGACAGGGTCGGCTTGGTACTTGGTATATGTATTCCTTATAGCCTATAGCCGACAAAGCCACGCCATAAGCGCCCGAAGGCCACCATTCTGAATGGATTATCTTGGGACTTGATATACATATCACTTATAGTAAGCAGCAAAAGAAACGCCAGGTTGGTATGTTATTCTTAATAGATGCATTGCATATAACTTGCCAAATATTTTTATTGTATATTTGTGACCACATCTTCACTTTTACCTGAGCAATAAGGCCCCGTCGCAAACAGAGAGTTTAACCCAGTAAATTATCTCAAAAACGCAACCCGACTTCTTAGGTGCTTTTCGCCGGGACCAGCCATGTAAAATGGACGCCCATACCTGGTTGAATTATTCACACTACAACGTCAGTAGCATATGTAACAAAGTGATCTTTACCTTTCATAAACCGAACATTCATTTAGGTGCAAAGAACTGTATGACCTCTGTTTGTTTTGATATATATTATAGTGGACGTTTGTTAACTCTCTAAACTTATTTTAAGGCTCGATCTTATTAACTATATAATTTATTAAATATGTTATTTACTAGCTACATATGATCTGTGCATATGACCCCTCCTGTCCATCTCCCCTAAGTGTTCGAGGCTTTATATACAGTAGTTTACTCACAGTTAGCAGACGACGAGACTGCAGAGACCGGCGTATGGACTCGTCCGAGTTCAGCCACTGCCTTGGCAGAGGGGCGGAATGGTAGATTCAATATGGTTAGATGTGATCCAATATATATAGACTAGTTCATGTAGTGTAGATGTAGGCCAATTTGTGTATATGTTGATATTATGTTCCCGTTGTAAATAAAACCATATATTTACGAAATTGATTTCTGTAATAACCCACAATACTGTTACACATACCACGACTCACAACAGCTTATAGGAACCAGGTGCTTGAGAGACAAGACTTCGCCGCACTGCCCAAGCCGTTGCCAATCACTTCCAGGCCTTCGGGCCACCAACACCACGGATGATCGCACCCGAACTGTTAGACCAAGTAGGCGACAAGACCGCCATGCTGCGACAGCTGGGCAACAGAGACCCATCAGAACCCATACAGCGTGTCGACGTCTGACCAGAGAGAACATCATTTGTCGTAGACCTTACCGTGGACCGATCCTACCCCTCGCCATTGACGTCTACAGTTTGCCCAACAACACCAGAACTGTCGACACAGACAATGGGGAACTGTTCTGTTCACAGATGAGAGTCGGTATTGCGTATCAGCTGAAGATGACAGGACCAGAATATGGCGTCGACGTGGCCAGCGTTATTCTGACCAATGTGTCAAGGAACGAGATGCCGGTGGAGGTTCAATCATAATGGTTTGACGTGCAATCGGTATGACTGGGGCCTGTGGTGTTCCAAAATCTTGGTCCAGGAAGAGGAGACGGCATCACAGAAGTACGCTACATTGATCAGACCCCACGTCATCCCACATTTCGCACGTCATCGAAACAACTTCTTCTAGCATTACAACGCCCGTGCCCACAACCCATAGTTACTCCGCACTTTCTACAGCAGAACGGTGTCAACGTTATGAACTGTCCATCCTATAGTCCGGTCTAAATCCCGATTGAAAATCTTTTGGGGGAAATTCAGAAGAGACTTATAAACGTCGCACCGAAACCAAGCACTGTAGCAATATTGCTAGAATCTTTGCTCTTATAATTAATGGTAGCATTATATTTCATTAATTAAAGGCTGTGGTCAATTGTACTAAATATGCACTAAAAATATAAATAGTCATAGAACCAAAACATAGATGCGTGGTTTCCCCTTGTCAGTGATGCAGATCGGAGTGCCTGACAAAGACAACTGTCTAGTCGTTCGGATGGGACGAAAAACCGAGGTCCCGTGTACGAAGTGCGTTAAAGATCCCTTAGCAGTTGGAATTCGATATAAGAGTAGGTCGTAGCTCCGCTGCCCGGACAAAATTTCCCTTATAGCACACTGTATGGCGTATGCCCGTCTCCCATTATCCCAGGTTAGGTGAAGAATAGTAGGACGTTAAACCCCATTTCATTTCATTTCTACTTAAAATTTTAATTGTATATATTTGATAAGATTTTGTTGATGGTCATAAATACATATTTATGGAACCACACACGTGTCAGAAATTTCAACACATGTTTCCGAAATGTCAACTCCAGTTTCAGAAATATCAACACTAGTTTCAAAACATTTAACACAAGTGATGTGTTGGTTTTCACACAAGTTTCGACACAAGTAGGTGTTGTTTGATAAATTTTAACACAAGTGTTGTGTTGTTTCAACATTTAACACGAGATTGTTTTGTTTCAACACAAGTTTCTTTTTCATTATAGCGAAACACGGTTGGTAGGAATGTGGAATAGGTGTACGCCATACAATGTCAATGTGTTATGAGGCTTATTAACCGCCTAATCTTTTCATAGAATTATTTACGTCTATACGCGAACGAGTATACGTTTCACTCTTACCGTTCAAAACACTAGAGAGTCACATCCCTCGCGTCCCGCAACCCCGAAGAGCTGGCTCGGTCAATGGCGGTATCAAATGCGAAAATGACGCAGCTAAAATAGTTTCTGTTTTGTGTAAGACGTACTTGTGTGTGAAGATGTACATCTTAATTATATTTAATCAAGGCGTCAATATTTACTTTTAAAGCTTCGTAAAATTGATTATGTGGGTGTCAATTCTCGATTGACAATTGTACTAAAATATTCTATAACTTCAAGGATACGATTTGTAAAAAAAAAAATGAAATGAAGTTTAACGTCTTATTTTCCTGCACTGATAGGTCTGATGTCCAATAAAAGGCCAGGATTGATGTGGTTAAGGCCTATAAACTATTTAATTGTAGATCTATAGAAATGGTATATTCTAGTCATGCATACCATCAAATTTGCAAGTCAATAAAAATGATATGGTCTATAGATAATTAAAGATTAAATTCGTAGGCCTATGAAATGATATGGACCAGTCATTTACTAGTCATTTAAACCACAAATACGTTTGTTTATAGAAATATGATCCAGTCATGTAAACGATTAATTTCGCAGATATATAGAAATGATAATGTAACGTCATTAAAGTAGCTAAGTCTCTAATTCAATATCATCCAAATTCTTGAACATTGAAAACACGAATTATTTGTCAATTTAAATCAACATTGATGTTGTGATCTTACCGGAAAAAGATGGGCTACTGATATCCAATATTTAAGACAAAATCAACATTTTCCCATTGGTACACGAATCGTGTACCATAATGCGTTTCTCTTCCAGTTCAAGCAAGCAAGAGACCAAAGGAACCAATCTAGAAACATTGCACCACATCAAATGGGATTTGTAGACTGCAATAACCAGACGCTAGAAATTGGAATTCACCGAACATAACTGATTTGAAATTAGAGTAAAAACGGAAACCATTGAATGTAAATCAGTTAAGATACACCCTTATTACAGTATTTTATCCGTTGCGACCCACATGTGTCAATTTCTAGGTCTTGAATGTTAGCGATTTAGCTGTTTTAAATTCGAAGGCATCTCTCAAAATTCTTTAAGTCCGGTTCTCCTTTGCCGCGGGTAGTGTCTGTTTGGGCTATCTAAGAAAGTATACATACTTGTTCGGTGGAATGGGTCGAAAACCGAGGTCAAATCGTGTAGGCTCTGGTGTGCACGTTAAAGAATCCCTAGAAATGAGAATTCGGAGAATTGTAGGTGGATACGCAGCTATCCTAGAAGCCTCCAAAGAGGGGGCGGGGGTTGTTTCTTGAACAAATGATGTATATGCACTGCTGTTGTCTGTTGTAATACCAGTGCGGGTCTGCGCTTCTTTTAGGAACCGTACAGATGCGGAAATTGTAGACAATATATATTCTGTGATGAGATGGATAACAGAATATTTCGTATCAATGTATTTTAAAGATTTTATCTTTCATTACCTTAAAGTTCACAAATACTGTAATTTATTAATCACAAGTTTTTTTATTTAATCGGGAAGCCATATGCATGATTCATATGGGTGTAGTTAGACTCGCCATGCTTGGCGTGTATCGACTACTTCCTAGTTGATAAATAAATAAAACTAAAATTATTATCAATGGCAACCACTTAACACAGACATATATTTGTATATACCATTCAGAAACATGTAATGTCAAGTTGAACAACCCTATAAATAACCGTTTTTAAGAAAACATATTTGAAGTAGATTTAAGTTGAATCAGACGTTTTCCCAGAAAAGATTCAAGTTAATTAAAGTTTTTAAAGCGAGAGAGAGAGAGAGAGAGAGCTTATCATCCACTCGATACAAACTAGGTGTTAAGTTCCGAACTGACATGGTCCAAGTATATTTCAATAATTCGCTTTCGTGTAGGGGTCTTTAGCGGTGGGAGGAAACCAGAGGACCCAGAGTACATCCACGCGACAGGCGATCACACTCCTTGTCACGTACATACGGGGATTCAAAACCACGTCACTTGACTCAATGACAGACTTTAAGATACAACGCGCATGCGTTAATGATTCGGTCACCCCCCCCCCCCAGTTTTTATGTAGCGTGGCAACAAATTCCAGAGTTTGGGCCCTTTAAAGCATTTACTGCTTATAACTATATTAATACATGTATTTGGCTTGAAAGTGATAAGTTTATTGTTAAGATGAATATAGGGCGTTAGCTAATAAGGTGTCAAATTAGTAATCTGATCACCGTTTAACAGAATTTTATAAATAAATGTACATGGATTAGAGATATGTTGATTTACTATTATAGTAAGAATGTTTTATTTATGACTGTTTCCCATAAATATTGTATCCTGTTAATACACAAACAGTGCGCACGTGCAAACCACTCGCCCCCCCCCCCCCCCCATCCATTCAGAAACAAACAATCTCCTTGAGGGACAATAATAAATAAAATATAGAAAATAATGAATAAAAGTGGACAATATGATGCCACATAAAATTCAAAAGGGGCAACGTTCGGATGGGACGAAACCCCGAGGTCTCGAGTAAACAAGTGCATGCACATAAAATAACTATTTGCAATCTGATTAAAACCAGTTCCTACTTCGTATCGTTTTTATAGTTCAAAAATTTCGTTTTACATGTCTTTACTAAAATAGGATCTGGAGGAGTTGCTATATTACCAGAGTGTTATTACACAATGACATATGTCATAGAAGCGTCCTGCCATATTAAAATACGTGTTAGTGATTGTAACATATACCTGTTGCTATCAACACCCGGTTGAAGATCTTGGTAGCATTCCTTATGTCATTGTTAACTTTAACTTGTTGTTGGCATGTCTTATCTAACTTTCTTTGTCTGATAAAAACTATACTGAATGTTAAACCTGATATGATGCATGATACATTAGACAGGTGTCTAATGAGCTCCTAGAATACTTTTATAAACTCAGAACAGAAACGAATCGTCAGTTAGGTCCAGTCAGGTCTAGGAGTCGGAGGCTAGGCGGGCGCGTAGAAGCGACCTCGACGAGATGAGAAATGATTCCCTGCATATCAGTTTGTTCTCCGGTCGTTTACATTACGATGTTTGTACATATTGTAAGAAGCAGAATAAAAGTATTATTAGAAGTCATACCAGTGATGTCATCAACGAACCTGATTAAAGAACCAATACTGTCACAGTGTTGGTTGCAGTGAGGGATTACCTAATCAAACGATTTGTTGCAGCGAGCTTTAGACGCGTTTTGCACGGAGCTGTTGGTAATCCATTAGAAACATCAATGCCGATAGGTTAATCAAATGACTGACGCCCTAGGGCCAAAAAGTCGCTCTAGGCGGGTAAAGATAAAAAGCACCTAGAACAAACAGCAACAGAAATCATTTCTTTGGGAACTGTTCCGGTATGGACTCTAGTACTCCAATAACAAAACCGGCCATTATCGGTCTTGGGGAAATTTGCATAATTACCATAAATCCAAGATGGCCACCAGAAGACCAGAAAATCGCCGAAATCTCCGAATCGGTTGACTTTCGCACAAATAAATGTATTACCGACCTATAGGAAATCGATACTCGCGAGTTCAAAAATGCCGACATTTTTTTCCCCAACCTTATTGTAACGTCGTAACGTCATTTTGACGGCATTACGTTGTTCTCGTGACGCCATTATCAAATTTTATTGTAACTGTACTCCGAAAACTGCTGGAACCCACGAACCGCTGTATTATTTGTATAAAAAAACACGTCTTCCCCAAAACTGAAATAAAATATCATCGTTCATCTGTAGCGGGGGGCACGGTGGCTCAACGAGTAAGACGTTAGCTTGCTTATCTGGGATTTAGTGTTTGATCCCTGCGTTGGCCGAGAAAGTTCATCGGGACTTTCCGGCGTGGTTCTCCCCTGTCAGTGGTGCAGGACAGAGGGTCTGACAAGGGACAACGTATAGTCCTTCGGATGGTTACGGAAAGCCGAGATCCCGTGTTCACATTGGTGTGCAATTTACGGTTCCCTTGGCAGTTGGAATTCAGTATAAGAGTAGGCCGTAATCCCTTATAGCACATGTATTATTATCCCAGTTGGAGCAGAACAGTAGGACGTTAAAACCCATTTCATCTATTACCATCTATTAAAAGCCGATAAGAATAATCCACCTACTTAGAATATGAAAACCAAAATATATAAAATCGGCATCTTAATATTTATAAATATCATTGAAATAGAACACATCTGATGTTTCCAGGGCCAACTTATGAGACCCAAAAATAGAAAATATCGCCCACATCTTCAGAGGCTTAAATTATCACTGTTTCGGAGTTTGCACAAGATATATCCATATATTTTCCACTACCAGCAGTGCAAGCCAGACCATGCTTACGGCCTACATCGCTTGGAATTAATTACATCCCCCTTTGCAGTTACAACGTATGATTTTCAGCTGTGATTCGGGCTCATGGGGGCTGTCCATCGTCTTCGAAACGTATTTTTCGTTAGAAAGTTGTCAACCCAAATGTTCTAGATTTAGTTCTGTGACAACGTTAGTCCAGGTTTGAACCTGCTGGTACACTAGGTAGCTGTGACATTGTAACCCACTCGATATATGGAAATTTCCCCTCAATCTCCCAAATATTGCTACAAAAAGTTTCTCAATTGATTCTGGTAAGGTTTAATGTACTTCATAACATACAATGTACTAAAAGTTTACCAAAGTAGGATGTCTATGCCCAGGTTTGGGGTGGGGGGGGGTGGGACAAGAAACACATTAAGAAAACTTTGGTTATCACTTAGCTGTCGAATCATTGTGAAATTGAATTTATGACCTCCAGCTGTCCACTATCACTCAATACACAAACATCTTTGTCCATAGAATAAGTTTCAGAGCGTTCAGTTTTAAGTGTTATCCTCCTCTGTATGGACCTCATGAGTGTTGTTTGGCTTGTCACAGTTTTCAGCTTGACAAGGGCCACATACAGTAGTAGAGGAGTGTCCATTGCATCTGCTGCTGCATCGAAAGGCTTTGCATCCCACCGAACAGTTGCAATGGATTATTTTCAAAGCCAACATCATTTTATTTATAATTTTGATGTGTTCTCTGCTCCCAAATACATAGGGATAGACACCAAGATCATCAAATTTGGGTTGATAGTTACAGAGTTATGATCATTAGGTTTCGGTGTCCGCTTGGGCGTAATCTTGAAAAAAGACCTTTCCGGAGGGGTCCTACTTGGGTAAGTTTTTAGTATGTTAAAAACTACAATGAAGCCTACCAAAATCAGTTGAGAACCCTTTTGTAGTGCCGTCAAAATGACGTTATAACGTTACAATAAGGAAAAATTTGTGACTGCAGTTTTGGGTCATCGATCTTAACTATTATTGTATCATCAATATTTCGGTAATTGAAATTTCTTTAAATTGTCCAATGGATAAAACATTTAAAATCAGTGTAATTTAAATTTTTAAAAAAGTGTTTATCGCCACGCTGCCCTAAGCGCGACGTGGGTTTCGGAAATATTTGTTTCATCAGTGAAAATTTCTGGTGACATGTGAATGCAACGACAACAGCCTGATTGATTTGTTGATTGGAGTTCCGATGTCTTCGTTAACATGGACCACCTACAGATTGCTGTATTCGTGCCTGAAATTCGTAGCAAGACAATGCGTTTTCCGGCTTGTAATTTTCATGAATTTTGTGGGAGAGACAGGCCCAAACAAATCCCCCGACGGCGTGTTTCATGACTTCTGCACTCGACGGTGACCTTTATTTCAAAGACATCGACATCCATTTATAAGACATAGTAAAAGTCACATCTTTTCGAAAAATAGGTTGCCAGGCAACAAAACATACGCCCACGGCAGCTAAATTGTCCGGGCAGTCAACAAGAGTCGCATATTAGGTAATTATCAGAAAATCATTAGAATTTATTTGGTTTTTATAAAGTTCTGCCCCATGCTAACTTTTAGTATACGAAACATTTAATATTATGGATTTTGCTGTTCAATTATCGATTTTCAAGAAATTCAAACTCAACCACCATTAATGTTTAACGGGGATATAGTCAAACGGTTTTTTAATTCGGAATAAAATTGTGACCTCCATAGGGTCCACAAGGTAAAAAAACATGATTTTTCGTACAATCAGTGGCCATTATTCAGGAAGTTATGGTCCAATGTTTCCGAATATCGAAAGGAACCGCGATCTTTGGGTTATAAACCTACCTTTCCAATTTCATCAAAATCGGATTAAAATTGTGACCTCTACAGGGTCCACAACCTTGATATATCATATTTTTACACTCTTCGCGGCAGCCACTTTGTCCGGCAGTTTCATCAAAATCGGTTCAAAATTGTGACCTCTACACTGTTCAAAAGCAAAAAAAATGATTTTTCGTACAATCAGGGGCAATAACCCATGAAGTTACAGTCCGATATATGCCAATATCGAAAGGAACCGAGATCTTCGGGTGATAAACCTACATTTCAAGTTTCATTGAAATCGGATAAAAATTGTGACCTGTAGACTGTTCACAAACAAGTGTGGACGGACGTCCGGACGAACAAACAGGGGCGACGACAATATACGTCCACATGAAAATTTGGGCGTATGAAAATGACATTTTAGTACTACATTCATCTGAATAGGCAAGTGGAACAATAGAACACGGTCACCTTGATGTAATACGTAAGACGATATGACCATAACAGATTCAACTGAAAGGAGCTATAAATGCAACATAGGTGAGTTATATCTTAATTCAAGTCAAAACAACTGTATCTATTCAGTTTAAATCTTACGTCGAACTGAATAAACTATGTAGCCATTGAAGCGACAATGGCTGGTGTTAAGATAGTGTGTAATTCAAGACTGTAATTGGATCTTTGTAGAAATAATCATATTTAAACATTTAAGGCGTCATACGGTTGCATATACCTCCAAGGTCGATTCAAAGACATATAAACATAAGATATCATTACATTCGTTAATTACAATTCTCAATAGTGGGAGGGTATACTATATTGTGTAGCATTGTGATTGGAATTTCTGGTACCATGGATTCATTTTTGAGATCAGTATTGAACCCGGCGACATCGCGAACCGTGTAAATGACATGTTACAAGTAATATCCAACAGGGAAAAATGAAATGACGATTAAATTAACATCTGCTGATTTGTGTTGCTGCCATTTTGGGTTTTAGAAATTTATCTTTAAATTCGGATATCGAAAACCATACAAAAGACATTGCAAAAGTCAAATCTTACGAGATTATCGCTGCCCTTTAATTGCCCGGCACCATATGAAAAATACATTTTTTAAATTGATATTTGTCAAATTCGATTTGTAGGCACATTTCGCTTGCATTATCGCTCTGTGTTTGAGGAATTTATCCTTCCACCACCGAAACACACTGATTGCGAGATATCTCTTTCCAGAAATTCCTGAAGACCGCCATTTTGAATTATGTTAATCGCGTCATTTTGCCTTGGCCGAATTCAGCCGATTTTAAGTATGATTTTGTCTGACATATTTATCATTGAACCAAACTGCATTGGTGCAGTTTGTTTAAGGTAGAACGTTAACTCTCCCACCTACATAATACTGCATGAAGTAAATAAAACGTTATGTAAAGTTAAGTAAAGCTGTAGGCCTATGACGCCATTGTTTTTGTGCGTCATAGTTGGGAGCCAAAATGGCGCCTGGAAACAAGTTGTCGTAACTTTCCCTATATAGGACTTTGGTTACGATAAGGTCGTAGGAAAATAATGTCGGCATTTTTGAACTCGTGAGTATATATTTAGCTGAACTAAAGCCAACCGTTTCAGAGACTTAGTCGATTTTCTGGTCCACTGACGGCCATCTTAGAATGATGTTGATTATGCAAATTTCTCCAAGACCGATAATGGCCGCTTTAGTTACGGGAGTACTAGAGACCACACCCGAACAGTTCCCAAAGAAATGATTTCTGTGCAGTTTGTTCTAGGTCACCCCTCTCATATTGTTATCTCTACCCACCTACTCGTTTAACGTCCACTCGACACAAACCGGGTCATTTGGGGACTAACATATTTCAATAAATCGCTTGCGCGTAGAGGTCTTTAGCAGTGGGAGGAAACTGGAGTACCGGGAGAAAACCTACGAGGTTGGACAGGCGACCCTAATCCTTGACACGTACAGCCGGTGATGTGAAACCACGCCAGTCGACTCAATAGCAGGCCGTATGATACAGCGCGCACGCGAACCATTCGGCCATCAACTCCCCTAGGATTCGATTTAAAAATAGACCGTAGCGCACTGTATAACGTATGTCCGTCTTTATTATCCCAATCGGAACAGAACAGTAGAACGTTAAGCCCCATTTTATTTTATTTCTAATTAATTCGTTTACAGCTGATGCTGGAATACTAAGATTGCAGCGCGCCTTCCTACTAGGTCAAAGTATTGGATTCCAGGGTCCGTATTCAAAGGTTTTCTGGAGCAACATGCGACAAACTCTTGCCCAAAAGCATGTTTGAGGTTCACCATGAAAAACTTGAGATACACAAGCTGGAAGTTGAGACAATTAAACATGCAATTCCCCGCCCTACATTTCAACGTAACCAATCTCACAACCCTTGTACCCTTCCCTCTCAATATCAAATTCTTTTTTCGATTCTATACCAAAAAGTCAACAAAAATCCCCATACAATAGGGGAAAAGGGAAAGAGAGAGAAAAACTAAAAATAACCTTGGCCCTTCTTTGGTGATCTGTGTCCAATTTATTTCCACAGTTCATTAACAATAGACACAGTTTTGTTTTACAGAGTCGTCCATACGGTTTAATCTCACTGTGCCACTTAATCAACTGGTGTTATAGGGTAGTGGTGTGAAAATTTAAGTAAACAAAGGATTATAGACGGTATCCTTATTAGTACTGTTCACCTAGTTAAGATTTAATTATTTTAATTCTCAAGGAGGTCAAAATTTAGTTAATTTGGCACAGTAAAATGAAGAAGATCGGAAAAAGCCACCCAAATATATTTAAATTTATTAACATTGCGTTGAAAGAGCAGACTTGTACTGAAAATACCATAGTTCAATTGTATAACGGTGGACGATTGCCCCCTAAAAGGTGAAAAATGATCCAAAATCAAACTGTTAAATGGAGTAAAAATGTCCAATTGAATATACTGACGTCATATCACATTTAGCAGGGTTATGATTTATGTTTGATACATGTATTTGTTGTTACTTTAATGTAATTTATTGTAAATAAAGTTGTTAATCAGTCTAAAGCTAGTAGTTTTAAAAAACGGACTATACTTTTAACACCATTGTATTCGATAATCCCTTTGCTTTATTAATCCCCCCATCAGAACAATAGCGGGTGGCACAGTGAGATGTCCCCGTCCATACCTTAGACATTAATTCTACTCTCAGCCGAGCGCGCGAAGGATGAGAGAAATTATATGAATATATAGGCCGAGGGCTTGAGGATTAATATTGTATATTCCCGGTTATCCTGCCAGAATATGCTTGAACACTCATGTTTAAAGAAAAACCAAAAAACTCATGAACCCTGACCTGTATCACGTGGCCGTAGTTGATGTCAGTCCGTGCAAACTCTGGTAAGTGTCTTTTTAAAGTCAAGCATGTTGTCAACCAAAAAATTATATGAACATATAACCTGGGAGGGACTTAGAGAGGGAAGATTAATCCTCAAGCCTTCGGGCTATATATTCATATAATTTCTCTCATCCTTCGCGCCCTTGGCTGAGAGTAGAATTATATTCCATCTATGCCCTCTGGGCATTTCGGATTAATATTGCATAATTTAAAGAGGTTGACAACAACAACAAATGGAAAACGTGTTTACATTTTATTTAACACAATATCTGAAAAAGAAGGCAAAATGCTGTCTTCAATATTTCTGAAATAGAGAGTCCTGCTAAATTAGCGGCAAATGATGAAGCACCTCTTACAGAGTGTGGTTTAAATATATCTGTATTAATACCCGATGAAATCAAAGCTTCTTTAATCCATCCGGCTATAGTAGCAGCACAAACTGCTTTTTAGTGGAAAAAAGAAATAAATAAATTCTGTGATTTACGCTTACTCTGGGTAGCTGAAATATATGTGCGTAGTGTATAACAAGGGCAAATAGATAATTTCTTATAATTATTAATGTTGACAGTATATAGCGGTTGCGATGGGCGTGATGTCTTCAAGACACCCGATGCCGACAGACACATAGCTGTTCCAGAATCTTTCACAGAATCTAAAGAGAAAGATGCTAGCGTTTGACATCGTTGAGCAGTTGACAAAGACAATAGAGAAACTGCTTTAATCGTAAGCATACGTAAAGATAATGTATCCAACGGATACAATGAACTTAGATAATGCAACAAGATGGATACATCCCATGTTGCCAAATAACGAGGTTTAGGTGGTTTATGGACAAAAACACCTTTCATGAAGCGAGTAAGTAAAGGGTGGTCCCTCAAGTGAGAATTCCCAAAAGTAAGCAATGTCTGGACAATGCTAGAGCGAGTTGCATTTATGACACTATATGAAAAATTTGATTTGTGCAAAAACCCAAGAAAATTCAACAAATTTTCTATAGATGGAAATAAGGGATTGACTTTCCCTTGCACACACCAAAGATTCCAGCTATTCCAAGCCAATTGATATTGCTTGTTTGTTTTTGGTCGCCATGAATTAAGGATGAGTTCTGCAGACTCTTTTGAAATGCCTCGACTCTGAATGTTTGCCCTGATACAAGACAAACGGTCAACGTGAGGGAATTGCCTTTCAAGGGGTACAACGCACCGCTGTGGACCAACCTCAACAGATCTCTCCGTTTGGGCAAAAGAAGTGGGTAATGCACTAAAAGACTTAACAGCAAAGGATACCATACCTGGGTTGACGATGCTGGAACAACCATTATAGCCATTGCTACCTTGTCCAAAACTAGCTTGTTGAGTATTCGAGGTATAAGACTGAAAGGAGCAAAAATATATGGATAATAATTATTCCAAGAAATAGTGAAAGCATCACAAGCTAAACAATATGGATCTGGGTACCAAGAAACATAAGATTCAATCTGATAATTTAATGAGGATGCAAAAAAATATATATCTGGTGTACCAAAATAATTACAAATCTTATTGAATGTATTCTCATGGAGCATCCACTCTGTGGAGTTTGAAAAATTTCTTGATAAGAAGTCAGCCTCTAAATTAAATTTACCCTGAATGTGCTTAGCAGATAAGTATATACTCTTCTTATAACACCATAACCAAATAGATTTAGACAATTCATGTAATGAATCAATTGCACCTCCCATATTGTTGATATAAGCAATAGCAACAGAATTGTCAGATTGAATACATATATGGATATCACGAAATTTTGAACAAAGATTTTTTAAAGCTTTGAAAACTGCTAATAGCTCTAAAAAATTTATATGATTTGCTTGTTCGCATGGGAGCCATACGGAATTTGTTTGGAAATTCCTTAAATGAGCTCCCCATCCCATTTCAGACGCATCAGTGGTTAAAATCTTATCCACTGGAGGGGGTTGAATATGATTACCATTGAACGAATAGGCTTCATGAATCCACCAATGAAGCTCATTAAGCTCTTAAAATCTAGAACTGCAATAGCATCATAGTTAAGACCAGGCCCCGAGTTCACAAAACATTCTCAGACTTCAGTTGAGAATTTACTCAAAATTGTTTGCCTTATTTTGACTAAAATATAGACCTTTATAAAACTTTTGTTGTTTCAATGTATCAAATATCCTAATAAGAAACTATATGCAAAGTTTAGTGTTTCTGGATCAAAGATATTTCTTATAAATAGTGATTGAAATTTGAGTAAATTCTCAACTTAAGTCTGAGAATGCTTTGTGAACTTGGGGCCTGATTGTGAAAGCAGTCTTGTTTTACCTTTATCTATATAATGGATATAAAGTGGAGCAGACTGGATTGCAGTTCTACTAAATGAGCAAAGGCCTATGAATGAAGCTAAATCTCGTATAGTAAAAACAGAAGCTAATAAATTCCTAGCTAATAATACAATCTTATCTAATTTATCAGGAGTCATAAAAACATTATAATATTCTGTGTTGATAATAAAACCAAGAAAAACCAATTCTTTCGAAGGTTTTAAGTGTGATTTCTCCAGATAAACTACAAAACCAAGATTATGAAACAAATCAATAGCTTTATATGTGTTAGAATTTGACTCTTCAATGGTTGTAGATGAAAAAAGTGAATCATCTATAAAATAAAAACATATAATTAACTGCTTCCTTAAAAATGAGAAAATAGGCTTAAGGACTTTGTGAACACCCGAGACGCTGACGAAATTCCAAACGGTAAGCATGTGAAATGATAAATGACATCATGCCAAACAAAGCATAAATATTTCCTATCACTAGGATTAATTCCAATAGAAAAATAAGCATCACAAAGGTCTATCGAGGTTAAAAAACTATTCTTTGTAATAGACTTCAGAGCAACAGCCAAAGTTTCCTGCTTAAAGTGTTCATAAGATACAAAATTGTTTAACTTTTTTAGATTGATTACGGGCCTTAATGACCCATTCTTTTTAGGTACTAAAAATAAATTAGAAATAAATTGATCCGGAAAAGGATTGGTTGGTTCAATTGCACCTTTGTCAAGAAGTTTTGCAACCTCCTGATCAATAATATCAACCTCCGTCACTGAAAGACAAGGCGAATTGGGCCAAGACCACTGGACAGGTAATGAATTAAACTCAATTGTATATCCATTACTAATTGTATCGATAATCCAACTATCAGTTGTGCGATACTGCCAATTATGAGAAAATTTAGATAATTGTCCCGCTATAAACTTCTTGTTGCCCAAATTTTTACTTACACAATCTGTTGGTTCTTTGTATAACGGCCTCTGGCTCTGCCTCGTGTGCTGTAATACCTGCCCCTGTACTGTAAATTCTGATAACCTCCCCTCCGATCTGGAGGTGGATACCTCCTCTGGCCTCCACCTAAAAAAGGCTTTTTATACCATGACCTGCCACATGAATAATTATTAGATCTTTTATTATTATAGTTCGAGTTCATTGGAGTATATAATTTGGCAGATTGGTCTATTTCTTTGATCCTGGTGGCAATGTCTGGATCAAATAGAGTACCCGAGATAGGTCGAGAAGAAGAACAAAGAGGATGGTATCTCTTACTGAGAAAAGGTTTCATAAGATGTCTACGTCTCAACGAAATCTCATTCAAAGAGTTTCCCAAAATCACGACTGAGTCGATCACTGCAATTTTACTATTTTGATCGATAGTTCGATCTTTGGACGCCAAGATTGTAAGAAGGGGGGCTATACCAATACTAATTAATTTTTGAACATCTTGAAGCGATAAATCCTGAGATTGAGCCGTCTTCGGCAAAATGTTCCAAATGTCTCCATCAACTAGTGGTGGAACCAAACATTTACAGTTCTCAGGAATTGAATATTTGGATGTCATTTTTCCAATCTCCACCTTCTTAGTGGTGGCAACAGAAACCAATTTAACAAGACTATCTGATACTGGATTACCAAAAGTATCATCCCCTTGAAATATCTTGGGGATATCAAAATCATCCTCAAGAACATCAGGTGTTTCCTCTTGAAACTCATCATACATTTCTTGAGGATCAACCAGATCGATTACCGGTTCATTGTAAAAAATTTCATATTCATGATTTTTATTGTTAGAATAAATATCGTTAGAACTAACATTTTGTTCTATATTTCTATAATCATTGACGTGATGGCCTAGATCAGCATTAGTAGGCTTGTGTAACTGTTTATCAACTATAGATGTCAATAAAGCTATTTGATTCTTTAAATCAACAAGTTCGTTTCTGTTTATTTGATCGTTCGATAATTTCACGTGACCACCGCTCGTGGTATCCTCGAAAGTGGCCCTATTACTATTAGTATTCGTTACAGCGGCCGAATGAGCAAAATCATCGGCAAATTCAGAACCATGGTTCAGTGCTGCAGAAGTGACCGTGCAAGTAAGTTTTGCACCCGTTCGAGCAAAGTTTAATTGTTTCTTACATGGAGCAGTAATTTTCTCCGAACTTTTCCTTTTTCGGCCATGTTTGTTTACCTGAGAAGTTTTAACTTCCGGTTTCGAATTTTTTGCTTTGTCGCAATAAAGATCAACGAATTTGGTTGTATCACCTTGATTGTTATTAATCAAAATATTTTCAGCAATACTTAAATCTTGGGCTGTAAAGCCAGTAAAATCCTGATCGGGAGATTCACTCATATTATTATTTCGTTGAACCAACGAAACGACAGTTTGTATTTTGTTTGTTGCTAAAAATAGCAATAAACCATGAGAGTCGAATCAGCGATACGACTCGGAATATAAATAGATAATATGAGCTACAATAAAATAGTAGATATGAATTATAAAACTTATAGTACTAACTGAGGATCACCTCAAGAAGTGGAAGAGAGTATTCAAGCTCTATCCTAGTCTAGATCATAACAGTAAAGACACTTACCAGAGTTTGCACGGACTGACATCAACTACGGCCACGTGATACAGGTCAGGGTTCATGAGTTTTTTTGGTTTTTCTTTAAACATGAGTGTTCAAGCATATTCTGGCTGGATAACCGGGAATATGCAATATTAATCCGAAATGCCCAGAGGGCATAGATGGAATATAATTATATTCACTTCATATCTATTCAGATCACAGACTCAACATGTTAGATAGCTAGTTTGTTGGCCGACAAACTTGATGACTGTACTGGATACCCCGACTGTTTTTGATTTTATAACCCAGCTTAGCTTTATAATTAATATAAGATAATATTTGATTCGGTTCTCTTCGTTTTGTATAGAATATGTAGTAGGTATACATGTACATCAATTAGATCCTAAGGTTCAATCGAATACAATAAAATCACAGTACCAGGGACGGATCCAGGAATTTTTGCAGGAGGGGTGTTGCCAGGTTACGGAAATATGCCATCATCGTCTCTAAATTACATAGGCATACATACAAATTGAGCTTTTTAGACAGAGAAATCATTTTTATTCTGATGTAGGATCACTTTGTGATGGGGGTGGGGTGGCCTAGTGGTCTAGAGTGCCGCGCTTCGACCTCTAGCGGACCGGTCACCTCTGCGGCTGTGGTTTTTCGAGCCCTGGTGTGTGCGTATGTGGCATGGAGATAGGGGCGCCTTCTCAACCTCGTGGGTTTCCTCCGGGCACTCCGGTTTCCTCCCACTGTTGAAGACCCCTACGCGCAAGCGAATTATTGAAATAAAATGAAACCATATGTTAGTCCCAAAATGACCTAGTGTCGAGTGGACGTTAAACCCCATTTTTTTCTCTCTCTCTCTTAATTAGCAGTCTGAGCCCAGCGCTCAAGGGGAGATTAATCAAGTGGGATTTTTTTATGTTTTTGTTGTTTTGGTTTATGATTGTGATATGAGTGTAACTATTCCTGGTTTGAATACACGCTGAATAATATTTGTGTTGTCATTAGCTCCAATAACACAACAATATGATGGAGGTTATAAACTAAAGATTTGTTTCAAACAATGGCAGTTGTTCTCTAGGTTTGTCAGTGGTGCAGGACGGGGGTCTAACAAGCACGGTTTGTCTACTCGTTCAGCTGGTACGACAAACCGAAGTCTCATGTAACATATCCCTTGACATTGGGAATTCGATGTAAGAGTAGGCCATATTGCCGCTACCCGGGCAACATTTTTGGCATGTCTGTTAGGGATAAGCCACCGCACAAACTGTCTGGCAGTGGTCATTCTGTGGTGCTACTGAACAACTTCAACAGATTTAGGTGGTACAGATTTCAGCTAATATAGCCTAGCTGTGGTCTGGAAAGTAGATAACTCTAGTCAGGGATACTCCAATTACATAGCTATGTCAGGGGTACCCCAGCACTATAAATATCTGTCAGAGTGTTTTTGTAATACCTGAAGATGTACGGCACACTGCTGTCCGATTTTCACTTTGGTACAATTTTGAGTTAATCTAGCCTAGTTGGTACACTTTTCAGTTCGGTTGACCCCCCCCCCCCCGGACTCCCGCTCTATATATAGTAGTCTATGGCCGTGTAATATAAAGAGTGGTCTCCCATTTATGCAATCTGAAATAGTGAACTGCATTGGGGTTTAACGACATACTTCTCATCGAATTATGGAAGACCACACAGCTCTTTATTCAGTGTTTATAGGTCACAGTTCTTAATTCATGGTACTTAATTCTTATTTCTTCATTGTTGTCGTATTTTGACATTTGTACACTTAAATTAACATTTTTATCTTAAAATCAAAACTTATTTTACAAATCAGATATTTGCCATATCCGATTTGTAAAAATAATGTATTTTTGTTTAATTTACTTCCATTTAAAAGTAATTTAAATTTGTTTCAAAAATCAAGAAATTAGCCTGTTTGGTCTCCCATACCGAATGAGCTAATGAAGACTGATACACGCCTTACAAGGCACATCGACTAAAGTGATATAAAGTAAGGTTTAACTCCAACTTTTCTGATCCAAATGAGATAATGAAATCGGGCAAATCGGAATATTTGGGACGGACAGCGGCAGTACCACCTACTCTTATATCAAATTCTACCACGTTGTCTTTTACGTGCACGCCGTTATATACACTGGACCTATATTGTTTGTCCTATACGAACAACTAGACATTGTCCTGAAAGCGGCTTCCCTAATGCAACCCTAACTCTACTGTGGTTCGGGATCATATCCTGCTTGTAAACAGTGCAATATTACGCAAATAAAAAATAAGCTAAGACAAAATCAGAGTGCAATTGTTATTCATTTATATAACCAATATAGCATAGCATTACAATCGAATAGTTTTTCGCTATATTTATTTTGTTATTGTAAATGTAGAAGGTATTAAAATGTAGACAAAATGGTGACAAGTTGATTTGCATAGAGCAGTATAAGTTCATCCACAAAACGATATCTTGATAACAGAGCGAATGTCACAATATTTGCTTAATATAAACGCATGGAGTATTCAATTGAAGAAATTATTTTATAAACAAAGTGGATTTGTGTAAAATAGTATAAATTTAAAAGACATGAAATTGATCTAGACAACAATAATTTGATTGTATTTTATTGAAACAATACAGCAAGGTAGTAAATTTCATCGTACAATTATTAAATTATAGATATGTGGGTATATTAAAATGTAGAAATGGTTTTTAAAAACAAAATTGAACCAAGATGGTTTGCATAAAACAATACATAAAGTCTATCTAGAAAACAATGCAGAAGAGTTCACGCATGATAGATTAAGCAATTAAAATATGGCTCGTTTGATGCACAAATTCGAAAACAAAAGTTTTATCATATGGAAAATACATATTTCACGATTCATTTCAATATTTGGTACTGTGATCTTATTGTATTCGATCGCAGTTAAGGATCTAATTGGTGTACATGTACTACATATTATACAAAACGAATCAAATATAACTGATATTAATTATGAAGCTAAGCCGGGTTATAAAATCAAAAACAGTCGGTGTATCCAGAATAATCATCAAGTTTGTCGGCCGACAAGCTATCTAACATGTTGATACAGTGAACTGAAATAATATGAATAAATATAATTAATGTCTAAGGTAGACCACTATTAAATCAAGACTGGTTCTATTGTTGATGAACTGTGGAAATAAAAGAATGTGATGTGAACATAATTAACCTATCGTCATCGTCAAACTTATTACAAAACATAATTTGATTCCTAATTTTAAAAATACTGTAATGGTATTAGTTTATGAATTTGAAGGTTCATTCAATACTAGAGACGGGGGTGAAAGCTCTTTCAAATCTTCGTTCTGCGATAATAACTACCTTGTGATTTTAATGTCTGTTTCATTTCGGGTTGATGGATGTTACGGGAATATTTCTCATTATAAAAAATCTAGCATTTAACTAGCACGAACTTTCAAGTATTAAGAAATGAAATAAAATGGAATTAACGCCATGCTCTTTCTGCTCTATCCGGACTATCAAAGACGGATACACCACTTACGCCTTACAATTTTCATTTCAGACTATGTGTAATGATTTAATGCAATTAGGTCGCCCTACGTTTCTGTATCGACTGTGCTGATAAAGACGGGTATACGCCATGCTATGAGGGATCTTTTGCCCCGGCAGTGATGCTACGGCTTTCTATCTTTTCGAATGTCAACTGCCAGGGGTTCTTCATGTTCCGTAAGCAACGTTCGCGAGTTATAAAACATCTCTCCGTTGCTTGAATACTCAGCAATTCCCCGAACTTTGCGCTAGTTGTTTTTACAAGTGACTAATTAGCATTGTCCAATCAGAGTTCTTGGCACCAAACACACTATAAACAAACAGGGTTTTTAAAATTGAGAACTCGTGGGAAAACAGCAACCGTAACATTGATCGATCTTTGAACTTTGCAACTCGATTGTCACATGTAGGCATTTTAGCTATAAAGCACGAGACTTGGTATTCACGACGACCGATGAATTTGATAGGTTTCCAATTAAATTAACAAAGCAGAGAATTAAAGACACCTCCAAGTATACAAACAAAGGGACTTACGTAATCTATCCAACCTTTAAAATTCTGGAATCCAGTACCTTGACCTAGTAGGAAGGCACACTGTGATCTTAGTATTCCGGCATCAGCTGTAAAAGATTTAGAAATGAAATGAAATGGGGTTTAACGTCCTACTGTTCTGCTCCGACTGGGATAATAAAAGACGAATATACGCCATACAGCGCGCTACGGTCTATTTTTACACCGAATCCCAACTGTTTACTCGAGACCTCGGATTTTCGTTCCTTCAGAACGTTGTCCCTTGAGAGTTGTATGTGGCACCAGGGGTTAATGTCAGACGCAAAACACTTATGTGGCACCAGGGGTTAATGTCCACTTTTATTATTATTTTCTATATTTCATTTATTATTTTCTTTCAAGGACATTGTGTGTTTCTGAATTGAGGGATGGTTTGCACTGGCGTGATTTCGATTCCACGGTCGTACGTTGTACCCTTGTCCAGCCGCATGGGTTTTCTCCGGGATCCCCGGTTTTCTTTCTCTGCTAAGCGAATTACTGAAATAAAATTGAACCATGTGTTAGTTCCGAAATGAGTTGCCTGTCTGTTTTTCTGATCTATATCACTTTAACAGAAGTAGACGTTAAATAATCAAGGTAGGTACCTCTACTGGTACAAACTATTCTGCCAATTCCCACGCTTTAGTTAATAGGAAAACCAATCTTACCTGGAATGAATTTATTCGTCTCCAAAAAGTTAACTTTAGCTTTAAACTGTCCATCTTTCAAACTGTATTCAGCTTTTCGCCATTGACCCTGATTGCAAAACCACATTGAGAATGTTATTAGAAATATTGAAAATGTTTACACTTTTAACCCAATTTGGTTATTTCGAGTGCATAATATCAAAACAAGCTAAACAGCTTTGATCTGTGTTGAAATATATATGGAAGACCAAGAAGCTTTTTATTCATTGTCCTTAATTACAATTTCTTAATTCATAGTCCTTAATTTTTATTTCTTAATTATTTGCTGCCGTATTTGGAATTGGTATAGTACAATTAACATTTGTATCTGAAAATTAATACTCGTCTAACAAATTAAACATTTTTCACATCAGTCCTTAATTTTTTTCTTAATTATTTGCTGTCGTATTTCGAATTGGTATAGTGATATTAACATTTGTGTCTGAAAAATAATACTCGTTTTA
This sequence comes from Patella depressa, assembly GCA_948474765.1. Taxonomy (NCBI): domain Eukaryota; kingdom Metazoa; phylum Mollusca; class Gastropoda; family Patellidae; genus Patella; species Patella depressa. Next base: position 12,062,111 of record OX419720.1, read on the forward strand.
CAAATCAGACATTTGTCATATCAGATTTGTAAATTGTATCTTTGTTTAATTTCATTTTATTATTCATATCGAAACACAAATCTCAAAAGGTATCAATGTCTCATTTGTCTGCACTGACCGGCATAATGAAGTCGGGAATAGGTCATGCAGTGTGTTATTGACGACATTATTCCCAGGCAGCGGCATGTCCACCCACTTGTCACGGAATTTCAACTGCCAATGTTTCTGTTACGTCATACGTGCACAAAAACGTCTACATGAGATTTCGGGTTTTCGCACCACTCGAATGACTAGGTAATGTTCATAGTCACGCCTTTCGTGAAACATTCTTGAATAACATTGAAATTACATCCGGAACCTCTACTAGCCACAACCAGCCCATGAAATACGAAATTAATTTGTAATAACCATAAACATACATTGTTCAAGAGCTAAATCTGCCTATTGCGGGTATTTTTTAGGTCTGTAATTTTTTCTAAATTATTAATTAGACATTAACATATTCAGACCATAATCAACTCTCGATGGCATCGATAGCCTGCGACATTTACTGGATTATGATCCCATGTTTTGCTCGACCTCGATACATAATTTAATCATGAAATGGATGATCAAGACTATGTCTTTTTATCGTACAGACTTCAGTAATGATGATCGGGGGCAGACCGAAATTTCAATCGCTGAATTCCTGTGCTTCAATTTGACTGAAACTTTCAGCAAACTGCCTTCATATTATCATCTAGTTTATAACTATTAAAGTGAGAACTGCCCAGTTGTATCTAATCCGCCATAGTGTATCTTTATGATTTATACTTACAAAAGCATTTAAACCAAGAGAGTGGGTAGTTGTGCTTGTATCCTTGAGGTTGAATTGGACATTGTTCTGTTTGCTGACTATGCTTATGGACGGTTCTTTACCACAATCACCATTGGTAAACACGGCTTGCCCTTGAGAACTATAAAACTCGTTGTGATACCTGACCGTTATTTTAACTTTAGATCGGAAGTCAACATTAGCCAACGTCAGAATTCTAATGGTGGCGTTGCCATTGAAATAAGCCTGACCATTTTGGATTATAGCCCCATAGTTGTCATACTCTCCAGAGTCGTTTGAATCGAATTGAATGTCCACAATAGGCTTGCAGGGAGCTGAAATCGAATCATACCAAAATGGTGGTCAAACCAAATACAAAATTGAAAAATATACATGGATGAATGACGGACATACGCCACACAATGTGCTATGAGTAAATTTTGCAAGGACAGCGCTGCTACAGCTTAGTCGAATTCCATTTGTCAGGGATTCTTTGACGTGTACACCAGATCTCGATATTTCTTCCTATCCGAGTGACTATACGGACCTTCTTTACAGTAGCACTGACAAGGGGTAACCATGCCAGAAATTGCAAATAAACTTTCGTGGCCCATACCAGATTGAACAAGCGACATCCAGCTTATATTAGCGAGCCAACGTCTTACTCACTGAGTCACCTTGGATCCTTACAATCAAACTACTTTAGCTGTCTGCAGTAAAACGAGCAACAGGGAAAAGCATTTCCAAATTACATGCAGATGCGAAAAAGTGCCCCGGGGGTAAAAAATAATTCAAATGTAGAAGTATATTCAGATAATACTGAAAAGCGAGTTGATGGTGGTTTAAGTTATAATATAATAAAATATACAAGCATATTCAGCTTTTAAATGTTTTACTTACGATTACAAGAAGCTCCAAATTCTGTGTCACATCCACAGGTGGCTTGGTTAAAAGTCGTACCGCTTGGACAAGTCATGCGCCACGATTGAGATCCAACAACCCAATTATAATGGCATCTATCGTTAGTTATTTCTCTAAAGTGACAGGCATCTGCAAAAAATATATTATTGAAGGTTCTTTATTTTGGGTTCTTGTGTTGAGTGGACGTTAAACCCTAATTCTCCCTCTCTCTCTCTCTCTCTCTCTCTCTACTTGGGGTTCAATAAATGTTATATAAACTATCATTTATTCATTAAATTGGATTGGGGAACAGGCTATGCCTATGTGTCATTTAAACATCACATGATCAAGCTATACTAAACTCTCTAGAACATCGGATGAGCGTGATTCTCATGAATTAGAACACCTTGAGATTTAAAAATCTAAAGATAAAACGGATCAAATCGATACTTGTTAATTACCATTGCTACGATACTACACAACCAAAGCTATATATTCAAACAGTCATGCCTTCGCTCAGCGTAAAAGTAATATGATTTAGATTTTCAATATATTTGTTTTTCATTGTTTTGGGTTTTTTTATGAACTATAGTAAGAACGGAAAACTGAATAGATAAATCTTGCAAAATGCATCTTTAACCATGTGTTTGGTGCAGCAAACTCCACTTGAATGGAGGATGCTATAATTTCATTTCAAGCGTAATTGTAACCTATGGTTCCAGCAAAGTACTTGTGCGAAGGGGTCTTTAGATGAGGATATAATCCGGAGGATCGGATAGAAACACAATCATGAAGTTGGAGAAAAGCTGGTCCACGCTATACACCCGGGGAATCGAAACCACGGCACATTAGCTACTAACTTTTTGACCGAAACTACCCCCCCCCCCCACAACACACTTCCGACAGAAAGGATATTCTATTTGAAAATATAAGTATTACTACATACCAGGAATGTGTACAGGGCTTTTGCATGACGTATCTGCAACACAGTAGCCATAAAATGAATATGACTGTAAAGGTGGACACGTTCTGACTTGGGTTTTACCATATAGACATCGGTAATACTGAGAGCAGTTTCCATTTGTCTTGTATGGAAAGCCATCACCTCTCGTAAGGCATTGATCTGTGAATAGAAATGTAATCATACACACGTATATTATATTATGCGTGAAATAGGAATACCATCGCTGTTCTGCTCCTAAACTGGGCTAATGAAGACGGGCATATACCATGCAGTGTACTATATAAAGGGAAATTTTGCCTGGGCAGTGGTGCTGCGGCCTACTCTTCATTAGCCCAGTTCAGGAGCAGAACAGTCGGATGTTAGAACGGCTAATCAGACCGGGCCTTCGAAAACGAAAATAAATTGAAAATAGTCTATTTTTAGAAATTAGACTTTGTCTGATAGCGACATATTTCATTGTGCAAAGAGAGGGAGAAATGGAGTTTAACAACTAGGTCATTTGGGGACTAACACATGGTTCAATTTTATTTCAATAAATAGCTTGCGCGTAGGGGTCTTTAGCAGTGGGAGAAAACCGGGGGGCCCCGGAGAAAACCCACGAGATTGGAAAGGCGACCCAACTCCTTGTCACACAGGCGTCCCTACTCCTAGACACGTACATCGAAACCACGCCAGTTGACTCAGTGACAGACCTTATGGTACAGCGCGTACGTGCTATTCATTAGACCATCCACCCCCACGAAACGAAAGAGTGTTTTACCTCTTCTAAATCGTGTTTTCATGAATGTGTCTGGGAATAAATTCATACAGATGAGGGGAGGTGGCGGGGATTTAAATCTTAAAAAACGATCTCAATAAGAAATTCTAGATATTTGTTCATATGCTACTGGAAAGTGTGTTTTTATGCTTGCTATAAAATTTAAATCTACATTTACATAACTTGCAAAAAGAAAAACAATTGACTGGCACTAACAAATGAGTGATGGGGAGGGTATTTAACGTCAAAATACCGGCCATAACACGAAATACAAGATATCGGGTTGCACACCATTAAGACGGTCCAAATACATTTTAACAATTGTAAAATATTTTCTCACATATGTACATATTTCTGACATATACATAATTTAGAAGAGATAAAGTCCTCTTTCATTGATCCAACGACATATGTCTACTTTCAATTTATTTTATTTAATACTAGATCATATTAACCAATATATTTATATATAGAAACATAACACGCACGTGATTTCATGGTCATCGTACGAATTTACTTGTTGTCTGCTTGCTCGATTCTTCTTTATTGCATGGTGACTTATTATATGCTAGGTTGATTTCTAATGTTCCGGTTAGATGAATTTCGAAAATGTTTTTAGAGAAATATATTTGGAGAAATGTTTTTGAATTAACTAGCGGAGAATCGAACTTTAACCATTTGACTTAAAGACGAACGTGTTACGCCATTCGGCCATCCATCCGCCGCCTTATACTTACTCCATATAACTTACTTGCGGGGAATCGAACATACCATTTGTTTCAAAGAAATACCTTATGATATAAATAAAATAAAACCAGGTACAAACAATCCAAACCATTAGACAAAACTCGCGAAGTGCTAAACAAACGTCGAGCCCTGGTGTGAGCGTATGTGGCATGGAGATAAGGGCGCCTTCTCAAAGCGAATTATTGAAATAAAATTAAACCATATATGAGTCCCGAAATGACCTAGTTTGTGTTGAGTGGACGTTAAACCCCATTTCTCGCTCTCTCTCTCTCGCTAAACAAAGGGTTTAGGCAAAATTGTGTAATGGAGTTTTTATTCACCGTGTACAAAATACACAATTAACAGTGGTAACAGGTGTCCAGAAGAGTAAGCAAGGTGGCATGCACGTGTTGGATCATTAAGACACCTACAACCCCGCTTTACGTATGAAAGCAAATATGAATCTTACCATTATCACAGGCGACACTGCCAATATGATCACAGGTCAGTTTATCTTGGTTCCAGTAAGTTCAATATCCACATTATTTTTGGTGGTATCGGAGTAAGGTGAGATCTGCTTTAAATTCACATTGGATGAACTTATCACAATCTCTATGTGGGTTGTAGCCAATACCGTTAAGCATTTTACAGCCGTCACATGGATTAGTACTTTGAGTGGCTGAAAATATTCAGTACAGTGATATTTAAACAATGTGGCAGGTAATTTAAATAATTCTTCATTCAATGTCAACAGTGAAAAAATTCTTGGTCTGGTATGTATCAGTATATCATCGCCTCGAATCACCGTGGCGTATACGTTTTTATTAACAAATCATTCCTACCATTGGCTCCGCTAACCAGCAGCTCCGAGTTCTATCCCGGTATTGACCGAAATACCATTGGCGCCTCTTTCTCTCATAACAGACTGCATGGCCTATGCTCGTCTTCATTAAATCGGATATAGCAGAAAAGTAGGACCTTTAAGTCCATTTTATTTGATTTTCTATCAATTCACATGGGAATTACCAATCATAGATGACAATAAATTGGTATTGAGGTTATCATATCATATCATGACGTGTTGATGGTTAGCCAACTTAATTAGACCTTAAAGCCCCAATAACACTCTTGTTGTAACTGAAAAATATGTCCCAATCTTCATTCTGGTCAACAAATCGTATTATTTTAGAATATTCCAATTAAATGATGATATAAATTTCATCTTAACAGACCTAATTTAAAAAATTGGAAAAGTTCAACCAATTGATTTGAAAAGTCTAACGTAAACCTTTTCAAATGTGACTTGGATTTTAAAATATTTTCGAACCCTCTGGACAAATAAAATATGTTGTAATGGATAATTTACACAACAGGTAGGACATTTAAACATCTAGTACTTAGAATAAGGATATTATTTATTTTCTGGAGCTACCAAGCCAGCAAGAATGTTATTGTCCCTTTAAAGTTATTGTTTACACCAACCACCAATTGCATGTGAAAGTGTTCCAGATAGTCTCAGAGTGCCAAATATCAATTCTACATAAGCAAGATCGCATAGTTTAGGTGGTATAGAAATTCCTGAGCAAACTTTCCCTCATAGCACACTGTACGGCGCATGCCCGTCTTCCATTAGCCCAGGTTAGCTGTAAAAGAGTAGTACGTTAAACCCCATTTCATTTCACTTAATTTCATTTTCATTAGACCCATATCGATGTAATACATACTGGTAATGGGTAGCAGGGATATCAACTACGATTTTTTGATTCACACGATTTATCGTGACAAATTATTGAAGACTTTATTGCATTACCATAAACTGTGTTCAAAATTCGAAATCGGTATGAAATATCCTTGGTCTGTGATTTGCATCATAAAAGTAGAACATGTGAATAGCATCCGGTGTCCCATTTTACGTGAGAACTATGCTAGGGTATAATGGCCATTACGGTATGCGTACTTAAATATCTACTCAGAGGAGCGATCTGTCGTTATAAAAGACGTAGTTTCACCGACAAAACACTGAATGAAATGTGTTTAAAGGGACAATCCCGATAAGAACAGAGTCTCAAAAATTAAAGTCCGAGTATTTATGGTGTATTTATTGGTGTATTTACCTTGTCTCAAAATTTCAGCTCAAAATATTGAGTCGTTTGGACGTGAACGTCAACACTGCTTATCCGGACACGTAACCCTTTTAAGATTTCGGGTCAATTTTTTCATTTGGTGACCTGATAATCGATTAATGTTTCTTGAGAGGTCTATACAGTGAATGATCCATGCCCTGTACTTGATAACAAAAGGTAAATTTCACCTACATATTATTTTTATAGAAAAAAGTCTGGTTTTATCCAGATACTGTATAATACAACGGTCTCCATTTCCAGATGAAGACTGTCAGGTTTAAGTTATTTACAAGCGTATCACAAATATCGGGTTAGTAGATGGGCCTTAGGTTATGGATTTTAAAGGATTTTAACACAAAATTAAGCAGTTTTATTCCCCAAAAAGTTATCGGGATTGGCACTTTAAAACTCATAAAATATAATGCATATAGCACGCAAGAAATATGATAGAGTATAACCGCTATTACGATATGCGTATTTTAATAGCTTCTCGGAGGAGCGACCAGTCGTAGTAAAAGGCGTAATTTCGCCGACAATGTACTGAAGGAAATCTATTCAGGACTTCGAAAATATGTATAGGATATTAACCTACCCGAGGTTGATATGATAGAGAACACGCGGGCGCAGCCCAAGTGTTCTCTATCATATCAATCCGAGGGAGAGTAGGTTTATATCTGACATATACAACGTTCACCCTTAAATTTAATGGACTCTTCTAAAAAAAAGGCAACAGTGATTGGTTAATTGCTCGACAGCACGTGACGTGTTTGTTTATGCGCCGCCATTTTGTAGTAATTGAACTGAAGAAAGCTAAAACAAAATGGATAGTAAAACGAAGTCAGACGAATAATCAATCCTTTTTAGTCATCATATTGACGATAGAATAGATGTGAATGCAACTATGATGAGGATCTATACAAAGCCTGAAGAAAATTTGGATCAAAAGGCAATCTTTTCCGATAATTCTGACAATGAACCGTGACTGAAGGTTACTTTTCGGTATGTTCAGAGAAAGATTTGACCGACTGTTGTGAGTGGATTGTAGCCGTAGCCAAAAATACTCTACAAAGGAACTCTTGGGTGATAAATACTTTCACGTCTTGGGATGTGTGGAGAAATGATTTGGGCAGAAAGAAAATTCTGAAAGATATCTTAGACATGGACTGTGGTGTGGATAATCGATTTAAATAAGCCGATAAGTACGCCGTCTATTTAGGTCCTGAATGCTACAAACTGTGTTCTTTGTATTATTTCAATCATCTACGTCAAGAGCGGTTGATATGAGCCGAATATATCGACCTGTAATGACGTCATCAGCGGTTGATATGAAATATCAACCTTTCAGGACGTCATCAGCGGTTGATATGAACCGAATATATCAACCTCTGATGACGTCACGAGAGGTTGTTATAAGATATAACTGCTATGGACATCAAAGAAAAAAACTACTACCAGTTGTATATAATACATATAGCACATCTTAGTGAGGTCGTGGTGAGTGTTGGACGAGAAAATACACTATTATTATATTATGGTCCATGGCGGAGTGCCAGAAAAGAGATAACGTATAGATTTGCCTAGGACGACGAAAAACCAAGGTACTGTGTACAAATTGTCGTGTACGTTAAAGAATCACTGACAATTAGAATTGATGGTATGGAAACAAATTCCCTCATAGCACATTGCCCGTTTTCATTAACCAAGTTGATTCAGAAAAATAGGACGTCAAACTCCATTTCATTTCATTCTGCACATCTGTGTAACTTATACCAGTACCGACGTTGATATATACAGGCGCATTGTCCAATGGAATACTGGAATACTGGATTCCGTGATGATCTAAGAGCAGTACTCCAATGCTAACGATTGATTCGTGTGCAATCACGACCAGTACTTGGGGGTATAAAGACCATAAAGTTCCATCTTTACACCCAACACCATATCAAGGAATAATAGCATGCATAGTAACTAAACGTCTCCCAAATCTCCTCGACATCCAACCAAATTTGCCACTCAAAGGTGCCCTTGACTGTCGGTACCCGTTATCGGCAAGTTTCTACATTTAAACATAAAGTAAATTGCCTATTACCATCTTTGGGGTAAAGCCGATTATGGCTTTTATGTGGCCAGTCCGTCAGATGTGTTGGTATATATTTATTATGTTCAGTAGGAGACTGCATTGGTAGAAATCGATGGTGGCGCTTTCAAGAGATTAGTCGAAATTTTGGGACCTCTACTTCCATATATATTAGATCAAATATTTAAATCTCTTCAGGTTATGAGCAATTTGTGCAGATTAAGTAATGTCCGTCAGTTGCACCTTCAGAAATCCTTCGGGGTAGGATGTTTGTTCAGAGTTCGATGAAGACTATATTTTCTGTATTGCCTGTCTGTTTATCACACTTCTTGAACTCAATAGTGGCAATCCTATGGAAGACCAAGCAGCTCTTTATTCAATGTTCTTAATTCTTAGTTTCTAATTCATAGCCTATTTTTATTTCTTCATTTGTTGTCGTATTTCAGTATTTGTATTCTAAAATTAATATTTGTATCTTATAATCAATATTCGTTTACAATGAAATACAACCAAGTACGAACAATCCAAACCATTAGACATTTCGTTTTTCTGCTCTGAACTGGGCTAATGAAGACTGGCATACGCCATACAGTGTGCAATGGGGAAATTTTGCACGGACAGCGATGCTACGACGCATTCTAATATCGAATTCGAACTACCAATGCGTACACATGTCCTCAGTTTTTTGTCCAATAAGAAGGACTAGACAGCTGTCCTTACCAGGCCCTCCGTCCTGCATCACTGACAAGGGGATGGAACACCTAACCTCCAGGCTAGCGAGCCAGCGTCTTACCCAATTACCTTTATCACTAATACCACAAAATGTACCTTTCCAACAAGATTCACCTGAAGCACTTGAAATATTGGTGATATATGCTACTTCAATGTGTAACAACTTGAACAAAACTATACACAACTATATTCTTCTTTAAGCATCGGTGAGAGAATTTTCGGTATCCCCGGTGGTACTCTACTCCACAAAACTCTGGATCCATATACGGAATTTATAACGAATTCAAATTATCTGGCCTTGATCGTAACCACTCAAGAGACCGTTTACATACCAATCTTAGCATAATTATAATAATGTGACAATTTATTTAGGTAGCTACATTCATATAACCAGTTCATGTTGAAATGTTGGAATTATATGATCATATGAATGATGATATACACTGATTATTTATTTTTCAATATTCATGTTTAAAGGCTGTAAAATGCATTGAAGTAGCATATATCACTATAATATTTCAAGTGCTTCAGGTGAATCTTGTTGGAAAGGTACATTTTGTGGTATTAGTGATAAAGGTACTAAATGTGTAACAGACACGTGTAGGAGTAAGTATAACATAGATATATATGTATGTTAATAATAAAGCATTTTTTCATTATTAATAGGGCTCTACTTGATCAATTAAATGCACTTAGAAGGATATACTTAATAACATAACAATAGGGACACCGGGTGACAGTTTTTTGTCGCCTGTCCAACTTCGTGGGTTTCTCCGGGTCCTCCGCTGTCCCCCACTGCTAAAGACCCCTACGCGCAAGCGAATTATTGAAACCATATGTTAGTCCCGAAATGACCTAGTTTGTTTGGCATGAATTGTTGAATATGTCTGGTCATGTTGTTCGAGACCCTTGTTACAAATGGCACTGTAACGCGTTATGAAAATGTTTATTTTGTCTTAAATATTATATATCAGAAGCCCATCTTTTCGAGATACAATAACAGCATCAATGTTGATTTCAATTGACAAATATTTTGTGTTTTCAATGTTGTGGACTTTACATGATATGATATTGAGTTATAGTTTGATACAACATCAATGTTGATTTAAATTGACAAATAATTTGTGTTTTCAGTGTTGTGGAGTTTGATGCACCGGGTGTATCAAACTGAAATTGAGCTTTATTAAAATGTTAATTACCCCCCCCCCCCCGCACATTCACCTCTCGTATTCTGTGTTACAGATGCTATTGTGGCAAAGACCGGAGTGAACACGCATCGAGTTGATTTAGAGAATGTAGCAAAGTCAAAAAGTTTTAATGGAGAGAGGTCAGGGAAATTTTGATGGAGAGAAATCGGAAAGGTATTTGATAGAGAGAAATCAGAAACTGTGAATTCTGTGAGCCATGATAACCGCACAAGACGCTTTAATTATGATGATAGGGGGTGGGGGTGAGGGTCAAGCATAATGATTTCCCGTGGAATCGGCCTGAACCATAGAGTGGGTATTGTGGTGTTCCAAAATCGTGGTTCAAGGACAGGAGGCGGCATCAGAGCAGTGCGCTAGATCGATCAAGCTCTCAGACCCCATGTCATACCACATTCCGCACGTAATCGAAACGTTTTCCAGGATGACAACGCCCGTGCTCTCACCGCCAGAGTTACTCGGGACTTTCTACAGCAGAACGACTTAAACCCGATTGAACATCTTTGGGATGAATTCAGAGGAGACTTAATAACTTCGTACCGAGATCAAACACAGTCGACGGATTGTGCCAGGCTTTTCCGAGAGTGTGCTCCAGGTGCCAATGGCGTTCATCAATCGTCTGGTCCAATCCATGTACAGACGCTGCGTTGCTGTTATTGACACGCGACGTGGACACACAAAACACTGATGTACAGACTCTAAACCTTCTCGTAATGTCTTGGAATTGTGAAGAATTTATCACTATAATGTATCAACGTACTGTTCACAAAAAATTGCTCCGATCCATTTAGTATTTGTTTTTTAATAATGATTTGATTAAAGTGTCTCTCTGATTTTGAAGTCGTACTGAGGTTTTTGTTTTTTTGATGTTTAGTATATCATTGGTTTTCCATCTCCTCCTACTGCTAATGGTAGAAATATGGCTTAACTTCTACTCCATACAAACCAGGCCATTTTGGGACTAACATGTGATACAATTTAACTGCAGTAATTCGCGTCCACTAACCCTATGCTCAAGGAAAATGATATGGTCATCCATTTCAGCAGCTACAGTTGAAATCAAGTTTATAATACATTTTAAATGTGGAAAACAGAAATACTTACCCGAACAACTTGAAAAAAATTGAGCCACCAGAAGATACACCAGGATTGAAGCAGTATACATATTACAACTTTAAGTTAAACGCTAATGGTGTTTGTCCTTTATTTACTTAAGCTGGTGGTTTAACGTCTTCTTCCACATAAGTAATATCGCAGACTAAAGTTCTGTTCTTCTGTTTACCTGTCCTTAAATACAAGCGAGTTGTAACAGTCTACCATTGCAAAGAGAAATATACGCGGCCATCACGGTCGATACGCACCACCCCCCCCCCCCTCCTGGGAAGAGCCAAGTATTACTATTGGTTGAGAGGCATATCTTATATTGATGACTGGGAGGAGCCAAGCATTACTATTGGTTGAGTGGAATATCTTATATTGATGACGTTTGCGTACGACACAGGGAGGACTCAAATCTTATTATTATGAATCGTCATGGCTATTACGGGTGGATGTATTCATACTGAGCGTAAAAACGGACAATAAAAACTAAAAGAGCCCCATTTTCCGTGGGTTTGGGTTTTTGATTAAGTATTTGTTGGTGAATGAGGACCCTTTTCACGTAATGAATATGCTCATTATGTTTTCTATGGCCATTTGGTGCCTTTAAGGGGGTGGGGAATTCTAAAATGCTCATTTTAAAGCAAGCACTGTAATTTTTGTTGATAAGATATGACATTTGTTTTCGTTAATCGAGGGGTGATAAACTACATATAAAATCGCCCCCAAAATACCAATTTTATTTACATTCTATGTTCCACACCTGGCCCAAAAGCATGATAACAAAGGGTATTAATGACAACAAAAGTTGAAGTTTCTTAGTTATTCCTGCATATATTTTCATCACATTTGGCTTAAACAATGGTAAAAAATCCACAAGTCAATTTTCGGTTATAGACTGTGGTTTGTCTGGTACTGTGTAATATACTGTTTATAGTGTAGCTATGTCTATATGAATTTGATTTTAAAAACATCTTATCATTCAGTGTGGTTTATCTGGTATCCATGGAAATCCATTTCTTGGAAATTCTATTAGTACAGCTTAAAGGATTTCTTGATGATCACACCAGTAGATCGAAAGTAGAGGTCATAGGCAACATTTCGCCACCAGAAACGTTATAAAATATCATCTCAAAGTATTTTAAAAGCTGTGTTTATTATTTTCCTTCAAACAAGGTTTTGTGATTTTCGGTAAGTCCACAACAAGTCCTCAATTACACTGTCGATCTAAAAATCATTTTATTCATTCCAAAATGGTAGTCTCGGACCATAAAACAATGAAATTCAGTCAGGTTCAAGTCGCGATAGATGACAAACCTGGATATTCGCGGGAATTCCTTCTGGCATCATAATCACATAGAAGCCAACCATCCAGTATACAACGGCTGCTAGATATGACAATGCTTGTTTACAACGATGGTGTGAACAGTGTGTACCAAGTCAAAATTTATTCAAGAACTGATCTAGGTCGGAGAAATATTTTTTTCTTTCCCCCTGTACAGGCGCGGATCCAGAGGGGGTGCACCCGGCGCACGCCCCCTGTATTTTTTGCGGTGGCGAACAATTTTTTGATCCATATATTCTCGCGGGAAAGGAGAACAAAATAGTTTAGGTTGGAATTCGTAATTTACAGTACTAGTATGAAATTAGTCCTGGTGGGCATTTTTGTCCACTCAAAAATCACGGGCAGGGCTTCGCACACCCACCCTTTCTGAAAATCCTGGATCCGCCCTTGTGTATCTTAGGACTACTCAACGCCAATAAGAAGATTCTGTCAACATCAGATCAATTATAATATCTGGAATCTTAATTCAATATGTTTCTATTTTTGTTTTATGTTGCAGTTCTACCAAAGAAGGCAGTTTATTGATAAGGAATTGTCAAATTTAGTATCAGTTGATATCATTTGTGTACACGCTGGTTCATAAGGTGTCATTGAGTGGTGTCAAGTAAGGACGCCTGTTTAACCTCGTGGGTTTATCTGGGTCCTGTAGTTTCCACCCACAGCTAAGGCACCTACGCACACTTGAATTATTGAAATAAGATTGAACCATATGGTAATTCCGAAATGACATACTTTATATCACTAGACAGAATAAGTATCATTTGATATCATCTGGATGACAGAATGGTGAAATGCTTGAGCGCTAGTTAATAAGGTCTGTCATTGTGTGGTGTCAATTCGCCGTTTGTACATGACAAGTTGTATGGATGCATGTTTAACCTTGTGGATTTTCTCTGAGTGCCCCGTTTCCTCAAACAGCTAAAGAATCTACACGCAATCGGCATAAACTAGTCTGTGTTTCTAGTGGACGTTAATCTCTCTCACTCTCTCTCTCTCTGAGTGGCATTTAGCCATCATTATTTAAATATTTTATTTAGGATAATCGTAACGTTATTAAGGGAATGATAAAACATATAACCTACAGAAGTGGGATCTATGGTTGCCCAGTAAATAGCACGTTGGATCGCTAAACTGAAGTAATGTTTCAGTGTATGTTTTTGTTTTTAATCTTCAGAAACATACTTCGACGAATGGCAAATGATTTCAAAGAGAGAGAGAGAGGGAGAGAAAATGTCATTTCGAGACTAACATATGGTTTAATTTTATTTCAGTCATTCGATTGCGCGGAGGAAACCCACGAGGTTGGACAGGCGACCCAACTCCTTGTCACGTACAACCGGGGATTCGAAACCACGCCAGTTGACTCAATGACAGGCTTCATGATACAGACGCACGTGCTAACCATTCGGCCATCCAACCCCCTTTCTGATTTTAAGATCAAATGTTACAATAATGATATGATATTTGTTGGCAAGAATTCATTTCCTCTTGTAATGACAAACAAGATCTACGGGATCAATAATATGTTGACGTAGAGAATACTGCTGTAACAACTTATTAAAAAGGTGCCCAGGAACGTTTAGGGTCGTCAACCTAGGGCCAGATGAGGATCTAAAAAAGATGGAAATTGTTTCTGGTTCGTTATTGGATATTGGATAATGATTCAGATTTTTTTTAGCTTGTGTGGTAAATGTATTCAATATATGATATAGGGCAATAATATGTGTTCGGGTGGTAAATGTATTCCATATATTCGAACGACGAGAAATTAACATTTAATGACGATTTAAGTTAAAAGGCACCGTCTACTGCACACAAGAATATTGAAGAAACTGATATAGAGGCACCACTTAGTAAAAGGGCAAATTATTTTAAGGAATCACCGCCCGAACTCAGCCAAGTCCCATTTATAGCACATTATATCGAAATTATTTTACTGTAAGTCATCATTTATAAAGGTAGTTTTTTTCACCGCCAAGTCCCACTTATCGCACATTATACCGAAATCATTTTCATGTATATTTGCATCTATAAGGGTAGTTAATCCTGAAATTACCTAATTTGTGTCGAGTGGACGTTAAAGCCATTTCTCTCTCTATATATATAAGGGTAGTTTTATTACACACCAAGTGGGCGTTGATAAGACATACTTGTAGACTTGTTTTTGGTCGGATGATCTGCGTGTGTTGTTTTTGGTCGGATGACCCGAGTGTGTTGTATTTGGTCGGATGACCCGAATGTGTTGTTTTTGGTCGAATGATCTGGGTATGTTGCATTTGGTCCGATGACCCGACTAAAACACTACATATAACAGACGATCAGCATAGTTGATAGAACATGGAATATACATAGATCGGAAGGAGTTCTATTCAAGTCTTCTGAAACTAACAGTAAACTCTCTGACTTATAAAGCATACAATCAAACAGATACACGAGCGATGAACATATTTGGTATTGTTTATTTTTGATATTATAGCATCTTTAACTGCACTGCCTATCACGAATTTCTGTCGAGTGTTAAATACATAGATCATGTGTAGCTTATAAAGAACATATTATTGTATAAATAAGATGTTAAATGAGATCGTGGCTTTTGTCAAATCGAGCACAGGTCATTCGTGTGTAGCCCGTAAATAACATATTGAACACATTAGATGCTTTGATAAGTCATTGCCTGCAGAAGTTGTATATAGTTGAAAACGTCAAATATATAATATAATATCAAATCTAACACAGTTCTATGAATAGATCACTTTGTCACACCGAGTATGTTGTATTTGGTCGGATGACCGAGTGTGTTGTTTTCGGTACTTCTGCTGAATGATTAAAATTATTTTTGTTTTACTAATGAGTGAGATATCAATTCGGACATTGCTACTTTAACTAAAATCAAATAATAATAATAATAATAAAAAACCTCTACAAAGATATACAACAACATGTAGACAAGCTTTTGACTATAACAGTCAATAAATTTATTTGATGTTTTACGCAGTTTAATTTAGAATAGTGTAGCAACAAGGAAGCAAGGTGTCACCATTATATGAAATAACATTAAAATACATGAATATCACTGAATAAATTTTATATGCGAATTCGAATATCGTTAAAATAAGGAAGCAATGTGTGATCAAAATGTTCACAGTACATTAAAATACAATAAATCCATGGGACAGATTTTATATACGATTTAGAAGATCGTTAAAATATGGGAGGATGGTGCCATCAAAATGTTAAAAGAACATTAAAATACATTAAAACAGATATGGTGCCACCCTTTGATGTTTTAAACCACGATTCTTTAACAACCGTCTATTATTTATAAAACTTACCATTATAGTTTTCTAAATATCAGATAACCATAATATCTTGATTTCACGTGTTTGTTAATGTATATAATTTACTGTTTCCATATTGTATATTTTGTTGTCGGCGAATTTTGTATTTTTCCCACATAAAGAATTCAACTTAAATCAGCCTGTTTTATGTCACTGATATTGACGTCGCCTATGTCCACCCGTTCATATTGTGTTTGTGGGCACTCTACAGGTTATTACTTGAAATATAGGTTATAATATCCCAATGATCTTGGTTCCTTTCGATAATGGCTTGTATGAGACCGTAACTGTATGAATCATGTCCTTGCGATATTGGTACATATCGAACCATAACTTTTGGATTACGGCTTGTGATTGAACAAAAAAAACCAACGCTTTTTAGCTCGTGGAAAATATACAGGTCACAATTTTACCCGATTTTAAAAACCGTTCATACATGTGACAATATTCTCATCATTAATATTCGACTGTGTTATAAACATGTCGTCTTTACTTGAAGACGTAATATATGACTGGAGTGTTAAGTCACGTGTGCATGTTGTTTTACGAATCTATCCATTATGGTTTTTTTCGCTCGTTCTTTTAGAAAACTATCCATTATTTGTATCTTTATGGTGCTAAATATTAAAACAGGAAATATGGAACATATAGCCAGCTACAGCGTTATCCAAATATATGTAAAAGGTTGGTACGAGATGTGGCGTTCTCGAAGTATGCACATATAATTTGATCATATTTGCGATATTGAGGTAGCTTCTTTAAATGCGAGTTGTTTGAGAGGTATAAATAAAAGACTACATACATTTCAAGGCACGTATTCGACACAAGAAATGGAAAATATTTGGAGGACGGAGTGGGAGAACAACATTTAATTTTTCACACCAATCTTCGAATAACGCAGGTGTTTACATCTTAATGAAGAATGTCGTAGGATAGAATAATTTTGGATATCATTAGAGTTGTTGTTCTTCCTTGCGTTTAACGTCCGCTTACACCGAAGGTGATATCGCAGACAAGTATATAATATCATTAGTGAATATAGGGTTGTTTATATAATTTTAAAAGTAGTTCTAGATACTGATCCTTTAATACTGTGTATTGTATACGGTCCAAATAAAGATGAACCACGATTCCTTAAAACCATATTTGACAGTATTTTAGAGTATATGCATACACCTTTTATAATGGGAGGTGCCTTTACCTTTGTAGCTGATATTGAAAACGATCACAAAAACCTAAAGGGGCAGGCCTATGATGCGTGCAAAAGCCAGGGGAATAAGTGAAGGCGAACAAAACAGTAAATGATTTCAAAATTTAAAAAAAAACAAAAAAAACCCCAAAAAACAATTCAGTTAAAAAGGTAATTTCCATCCTATACAGTGAAAATGTGGGAAACATAATAAACTCACAAAATATTTTAAATGAAATACATAAATGAAATACATAAACATAATAACCCCACATAATATTTTAAATGAAATACATAAATTTTGTCAAAATATGCATATTCCAGAAGTATAGGTCACAATTCTATGGAACACAATTAAAGCTTATTACTGAGTGACGTTTCAACTAGGCTTCTCTAGTCATCATCAAGCAATGATATACTCTAGTTCAATTACTATATGCCATTGAAACTTCAGAATTAATTTTAAAAATTACGTTGCCAGGCAACGAAACATACTCCCACGGCAGCTAAATCGTCCGGGCAGTCAACAAGAGTTAAGTAATTATCAGAAAATCATTAGAATTTGTTTGGTTTTTATTACGGCCTGGCTCTTGCTATGTTTAGTATACGAAACATTTAATATTATGGATTTATCTGTTCAATTATCAAAATTCATTGAAAAATCAATATACTTGTTTGTCTCAAGACCTTAAACTCTGTCCACAAGATTTTTGCAAAGTCATCAAGGGCCATAACTCTGGCAGTAATTATTGGAAAACACTGAAAATCCATAGGCGTCTTCATCTCATGACCTTTAACACTGAGTATAAATTTAAAGTCAATCTGATATACTATTCAAAAAAAGTAGGGGATATTTGATTTTTAAGTGTTATTAAAGTCACCTAATGAAACTGACGAAGAAACAAATGACAAAATGAAATGAAGTTCACATTCATCGATTTATTCCAAATGATCGTTAGACTAAGTAAGGCACAGACTGACCATTATAAGGGTAAAATGATACCCGGGGTCAAACAGCAAAGTTACCACAGCATCACAACAAAGTCAGTAACGGGTAAATCCTCCTCTGTTTGCCAAACAAGCATTGATCCGACGTGGCATACTCCTAATGAGACGTCTAAGGTCATTTTGGTCCAGATTGTCCCATTCTTGTTGCAACACAGCAACAAGTTCTTGGACATTGGCAGGACGTTGTTGACGTTGACGTAACCTCTGTCCAAGCATGTCCCAGACATGCTCGATGGGGGAGAGGTCGGGACTCAGTGCTGGCCAAGGTAATGTGGTGATGTTCTGTTGTTGGAGGTAACCTGTAACGATCCTGGCCCTGTGACATCTTGCGTTGTCATCCTGGAAGATGAAACGGCGGCCATGACGTCGTGCGAACGGCACAATATGGACTGCCAAGATGTTGTCCCGGTAGTACTGGCCTGTAACACGCCCTGCAACAACATGTAAAGCCGTTCTTCCAGCAACAGTGATGCCTCCCCACACCATAACAGAACCACCCCCAAATCGATCATGTCTGATGACGTTAACGTCTTGGAAGCGCTCGTTTCGACGACGCCACACCCTCCTACGTCTGTCCAAAAAATCAACAGTGAACCTTGACTCATCTGCAAACATCACATTGCTCCAGCGTCGATTATCCCAGTGTTGACGATCCCTACACCAACGACGTCTTGCCTGAATGTGATGATCTCTCAAACAAGGGATCACGCGAGGACGTCGGGCGCGAAGGTGACCCCTATGCAGTCGATTCCGAATCGTCTGGCCACTCACTCTCACACCAGTGTCTGTTTGAAGACGAGCGCTGATCTGATTGGCTGTGATGACACGATTTCTCAAGGCCAAGGTACGGATAAATCGATCCTGGGCTTGAGTTGTCGCCCTTGGTCGACCTGAGCGTGGTCTGTCCTGTACAGATTGTGTATTACGGTATCTGGACCATAGCCTGCTTATGACAGACTGAGAAACATTCATCGTCCGCGCCACAACCGCCTGTGTTGTGCCGATCTGTAGCATGCCAAGGGCACGTAACCTTTCATTTTGGTAAGCCGACGCATATCAAAAAAAATTTTATGGTCACTAAAACAATTAAACTGATGTGTCCACCCTGGAATTCAATGCCACAATGACTTAACATTCAAAGTCAGAGTCGTGCAAATCTTGGGTTGGACCCCCATGATGATCCCAAGCATCACCTGCATTCCATGCGGTAGCTATTGGTGCGTTTGGGCGTCACATGTAACTGGAAATGTTTCTTCTGTTAGGTTCTATAGTGACTTTTTTCGTAGTCATTTGCATATTTTAGTATTATGCCCCCAAAATCAAATATCCCCTACTTTTTTTGAATAGTATATTAACTTTGGCCTATAAAACATCCATAAAATATTTGAAGTGGTCAAGGGCCATAACTCTGGAAGTAATTATTGGAAATAGAAGCGGCGGCCATTTTGTTCTGCAATTTTGGTCCAATTTGCATGAAATTTGAAATGAATCTTCATTACAGTGTAACAGTGATATAATTAGGCGATTTCTTAATTCGGGTAATAATGGTGACCTCCATAGGGTCCACAAACTAATAAGTTGATTTTTCGAACAATCAGGGGGCATTATTCTGGAAGTTACCATCCGAAATATCAAAAGGAACCAAGATCTTTGGGTTGTAAACTTACATTTCATATTTCACCAAAATCGGATTAAAATTGTGACCTCTACATGGTCCACAACCTCGATATAACATATTTTTACACTGATCACGTACAAGCGGCAGCCATTTTGGTCCGCTTTGTACGAAATTTGACATCAACTTTCATTACAGTGTAAAAGTGATATAATCATACGTTTTTT
This sequence comes from Patella depressa, assembly GCA_948474765.1. Classification (NCBI taxonomy): domain Eukaryota; kingdom Metazoa; phylum Mollusca; class Gastropoda; family Patellidae; genus Patella; species Patella depressa. Next base: position 12,082,229 of record OX419720.1, read on the forward strand.
TAAAATCAGATAATAATTGTGACCTCTTGATTTTTCGTACAACCAGGGGCTATAATTCAGGAAGTTACAATCCGATATGCGCAAATATCAACAGGAACCATGATCTTTGGATTATAAACATGCATTTCAAGTTTCATCAAAATCGGTTCAAAATTGTGACTCTATATGGTCCACAAGCTAAAAATGAGATTTTTTGGACAATCAGGGGTCATAATCCGTGAAGTTTCGATCCGATACATGCCAATATTGAAAGCAGCCGAGATCTGTTGGAGATAAACCTATGTTTCAAGTTTCGTCAAAATCGGATCAGAATTGTGACCCGTAGAGTGTCCACAAACAATTGTGGACGGACGGACGGACGTCAAGACGTACAGGGGCGACGACAATATACCTCCACATGAAAATGTGGGCGTATAAAAACAATGAGTACCTAAATAATGTAGACAATCTCTTTTATGCCAAATGACATGCATATTTTAGAAAAAAAAATGAACAGGTCATTTGTGATTGGCTTATAGCTGATGATGAATAAAGAAACGTTTTAAAAACATTCAAAAATTGCAAAACTCCCTGTAGCGATGGCATCCCAATCGCGCTGTATAAAATAATGTGGAGCGATATTGACCAATGAATGAATGAATGAAATGTTGTTTAATGGCACGTCAGCTCCAACCGGGCCATATTGCGCCAAACATGATGAAATTAACGAGACAAACTAGAAAAATATAATCACAATATTATATATATATATACATAAATAAAAACAAATATCACAGTAAGTATCAAATAAAAGTAAATATAAACTTTATGTATATATATTTAAAACATGAACGTGAAAATCAGATATATACAATTAAAATTTGTGATAAAAATTTGTCTCCTTTAAAAAGTCTAACGCTTTACAATAAAGACCCGGTTGGGCAAACAACTGATGAAATGATTGGCAACGGTAATGCCGTAATCTTATTTCTTTTAGATGCTTGCACTCAATCAAAATGTGCTTAACTGTCAAGGGAACATGATAGTGTTCACATTCTGGTTGAGGCTCTCGCTTTAAAATGAAAATATGTGTTAAAAAAGAATGACCTGTGCGAGAGCGACACAAGACGACTTCATCTCTCCTGCTCGTACGATAGGAGCTTGGCCAGTCTCCTAAGAGAGGCTTGATGTGATGAAGTTTATTTGTGACTGCAAGATCCCAAGACCGTTGCCAGCGGTCACAAATAAATGAATTAATACTTGATTTAAAATCCTTAAAAGGAATGTAAAATTCGGATATGGGAAGATCTAAAGCAGACTTGGCAGCCGAGTCAGCTTGATCATTCCCTTTAATATCCATGTGACTGGGGAGCCAGCAAAGGACAATGTCCTTGCTGCTCAACTCGTATGAAAGTAGCAGATGATAAATGTCTGCTACTAATGGGTGATCAAGCTGTTTGTTATTAATTGCTTGAAGACAGGACAAAGAATCAGAAAAGATGATGTGTTTTAAATTTGATGAGGACTGAATGAACTCCAAAGCTTGGCTATAAAAATAGAAGCAGCAGGTGGTAAGCGAACAGAAATGGTCTCGGATGGCGTCACGGTAGCCGAAGCTACTCGATCACCATCTTTCGAACCATCTGTATAAATAGGAGCATAATCACCATACTTAGGATATTGACCATCTCGTATTTAACTTAATTAACGCCTCTATTTTGGGTAATGAAATAAGCATTTCTTACATATTACATTTTGTCCGAATCAGTAGAGGACACCACAGAACGGAAAATTGAAACAATCTGACTCACTGGCTTAATATGTGTGTGTTTTGTAGCTGACGGGCATTTGCATGCTGATTGGCCACATTGCAACAATATTATGGGATGTAACGATATTATGGCCTTGACCGACCATAACAGCTTTACCCAATCCGATATTATTCTTGAGACCGAGATGAGATTTGTGATCAACAATTGCCTCATATTTTGAAGAATAAAACTTCAAAGAAGTGGAACTGTAGTCTGTAGTGTTGGTCACGTGGTTGCTCAGTTGGTAAGGCGATGACTCTGCATCAGTTGTGCTGGATGGAATGTTGGCAAGAACAATGCCTAGTCGTTCCGATATACTTATAATCCGAGGTCCTATCTCATTCAAATTTTATAGGATGTTAATATTGGGGGAAAGGTGGTGTTGGATTTATTTAAATACAAAATAGCCTGCTGTACGACACAGAAGTAATAGGAGCTATTTTATTTACTTGGAAGGTATCCTTCCTGTAAGTCATTTTATTTAGCTAGTGGACAACAAAGATATGAACTTTTAAGAAACAATAATAATTGTGTTTCTATGCTGAATAACGGAGCACCTTCTGCCTCTTTACGTTACTCAAGTTCGAAAATCAAAAAGGATTGTGTACATAAGTAAACAAGAGTTTTTTTAATGTTGAAGCATCCTTCTTACAAGTCAGTTAAATAAAGAAAATAATGAAATGAAATTTCTAAAAAAAAAAAATAATCCCAAGTACCGAAACATGCCCTGTCTCGTTATTCGTTGTTCAAGCTCGAAGCGCAATATGTGTGGACTGGGGCCTGCAACCGGAAATGAAAATACTTCCTATTGTTTTTTACTTCTAGTTACATGTTACATATCATAACCAAATTTTATACATACGATAGATTAAGTCCCAGGAAACAGAATGGGACAATCAAATTTCACGGCAAAAAGCACATAGAGTTAGTCCATCTCCTATATTACCTTCCCAATTCCCAAACGTACTGGTTAATTGCGCATCGATGGACTTCTGATGTTTACAAGATGTCGCAATTCGAACGTGACATCAACTTGGACAACATTCACAGGGAAGACTTTATTTACCGACACGACAACGCCTATCACGGAGAGCATTGCTTGCATCTCTGAACCTAGGTCGGACAGGTGGCGGGCCCTGGGGCCCGGCTGACAGTGAAACTTAATTTACGAACAATATCTAAGAGCTGGATACCAAAAATACAATTGAAAGACAAAGAAGACTGCTATATAATATTTCTCTTCTACCCTGAAATCATTTCATTTCTTTACTAATTAGTAAACAACACACACGCAGTGATACCTTTAAAGATCAGGCGCTCTCAGAATTATTCAGTCTGTCTGCATGTGCTTGCGGTTTTTTTTTTAGCGTGTAGTGCATTTTATATGTGCATCTGAATTGACCATTTGCCGGGAAGCAGCCGACCAATTTATGACGTAATTTGCATACCATATCTTTGTATGACGTTAAAAGGCATCGTAGTCTCAGTTTACCAGTCACAATGTACTTACTTAAGATAAAGTGAAGCATATCTTTGTGCTTACTTTAAAATTTTTCGAGGAACGGGTCACAGGCAGTTGTTATCAACGGTTCCCCATCCGACCCAATGGATGTAAAGTATGGCGTGCCACAAGGTTCCATTCTTGTTCCTTTATTACTTACTACATACAACATATTTTTAGGAAATGTCATTCGTAAACACGGTCTTAACTATCATCTGCACGCCGACATGAAATTGATCTAGAAAACAATATGTTAATTACAATTTATTGAAACAATACATCAACGTGGTAAATTTCACTATAGTTGTATGGACATTAAAATGTAGAAACGTTTTTTTTTTTTAAAAAACAAAATAGAAACAAAATGGTTTGCACAAAACAGTACAAGTTCAAACGACATGAAGTATATATCTAGAAAACAAGGCAGACGATTTCACGCATTATAGATTAAACAATTAAAATATGGATCGTTTGACTAAAAAAGGCACAATTCGAAAACAATTGTTTTATCATTTGGAAATTACATATTCCGAAATTTATTTCAATATTTGGTACTGTGATTTTATTCTATTCGATTGAACTAAAGGATATAATTCTATACAAAACGAAGAAAACCGAATCAAATATAACTTATATTAATTATGAAGCTAGGCCGCGTTATAAAATCAAAAACAGTCGGTGTATCCAATACAGTCATCAAGTTTGTCGGCCAGCAAGCTATCTAACATGTTGATACAGTGATCTGAAATGATATGAAATGAATATAATTAATGTCTAAAGTAGATAACTCTTCAATCAAGACTGGTTCTATTGTTGATGAACTGTGGAAATAAATTAATGTGAGGTGTGAACACAATTAATCCACCCTTATCGTCAAACTGATTACAAAACATAATTTGATTCCTAATTTAAAAAAATATTGTAATGGTATTGGTTTATGAATTTGTATGTTCATTCACTGCTAGCAACCAGGATGAAAGATCTTTCATATCTTCGTTGTGCGATAAAAAGTAATTCTACTCTATCCGGACTATCAAAGAGGGATACGCCGTTTACGCCTTTCACTTCATCCTATGTGTAATGATTTAATGAAATAAGGTTTAACGTCCTACTTTTCTGCATCGACTGCGCTGATGAAAACAGGGTATACGCCATGCTATGAGGGGGAACGTTTGCCCCAGCTGCAAAATGTCAACTGTTACGGGTTCGTTTGCATGTTTACCAACGTCTACACGTTTATTCATTGCACAAGTGGAAACCATATCGATCAACGCCGGAATCGAAGCTGGTACGTATGAAATAGCGAACCAGAGAATTAAAAACACTCTAACTTTACAAACAAAGGGACTTACGTAATCTATCCAACCTTTAAAATTTTGGAATCCAGTGCCTTGACCTAGTAGGAAGGCACACTGTGATCTTAGTATCCCAGCATCAGCTGTAAAAGAATTAGAAATGAAATGGTATGGGGTTTAACGTCCTACTGTTTTATTCCGACTGAGATAATAAAGACGAACATAAGCCGTACCGTGCGCCATGGTCTATTTTTATATCGAATCCCAACTGCAAATAGTTCCAATCTAATTAAAATACAGATCTATATTTCGTTTCGTTTTTTATACTTTCGATGGCCTACACTACATAAAGATTTGCAGGTTGTAGCGATAGGTCACACCCAGGGGTCATACGAGTTGCCTTTGACCCTATGACGTCAGAAATTTGATTAACCAATGAGCATTGATAATTCTAGTAGATTACCAACAATTCCGTGTAAAACAGACGTTTCATTAGATAATACCTCACTGCAACCAAAACACACTGGCAATATAACAACTCTTCCAGATACTTGTGTAGTAAAGCCAAATAAAACGAAATTTTGAACTATAAAAAATGAAACGAAAAAGGATCGGTGTTTTAATCAGATTACATGCAACTGTTTACTCGAGACCTTGGGTTTTCATCCCATCCCAACACCTTGAGAATTATATGTGGCATCATGGGTTAGCTTCAGAAGCAAAACACCCATGTTGCATATATTTTCTCTCAAGGTGTGTTTCTGAATGGGGTGAGGGAATGGTTTGCACATGTGCGCGCTGTATGATAAGGTCTATCATTGAGTCATCTTGCGTGATCTCGATTCCATGGTTTTACGTTGTAGGCCCTACACCTGCCCAGCCTCGTGGATTTTCTCCGGATTCCCCGGTTTCTGCTCACTGCCAAAGACCCCTTCGCGCAAGCGAATTAGTTTGTTTCGAGTGAACATTACCCCCTCCCCCTTCTCTTTCTCGTTTTTTCTTCTCTATAAAATGCAAGAAAATGAGTACAGATTATGTTACTGCGATATCACTTTAACAGAAGCAGACGATAAATAATCAAGGTATGTACTACTATTAATAGATTATTCTGCCAATTCCCGCGAGTTAGTGAATCAGAAAACCAATCTTACCTGGAATAGATCTCATGGTACTCAATGAGTTAACTTTAGCTGTAAATTGTCCATCTTTCAAACTATATTCAACGTCCCGCCATTGGTCCTAATAGTAAAACAACATTTGAAATGCTATTATAATAGTTTATAATTTTTGAAATATCACCCAATTTGGCTATACATGGCGACAATCATGTCCATAATATCAAATTAAGCTAAACAGCTTTGATCTGGTTTAAAATATGTATGGAAGACAAAAAAGCTCTTTATTCATAATCATCGAATTTCAACTGTCAATGTTGCCATTACCTCATACGTACACAAGAGGTTTCGGGTTTTCGTACCATGCAAACGACTAGATACTGCTCATGATTAAAGGGCCGGCGCCTAGCTCAACGAGCCACATCCAGCCGATGACATACGATATGAGCCACATATCGACCAGTCGATGACTATAATATTAATTTTTAATTGCCTTAGTTTTGGTTCATTAAGATTTATACTTACATTAGTATTAAGATGAAGAGAGTGGGTTGTTGGTGTAGTATCCTCAAGGTTGAATTGGACAGTGTACTGTTTGCTGACTATGCTTATGGACGGCTGTTTACCACAATCACCATTGGTAACCACGGCTTGTCCTTGAGAACTATAATACTGGTTGCGATATCTGACCTTCATGTTAATTTTAGATCGGAAATCAACATTAGCCAATGTCAGAATCCTAATGGTGGAGTTGCCATCGAAATAAGCCTGACCATTTTGGATTATAGCCCCATAATTATCATACTCTCCAGAGTCGTTTGAATCGAATTGAATGTCCACAATAGGCTTGCAGGAAGCTGAAATCGAATTATACCAAAATGTGGTCAAAACGGATATTTTAGAAAGATTAAACAAAGCAGAAAATAATCTACACGAATCTATATTAAGCTTTTACGTGTATTTACTTACGATAACATGAAGTTCCCAATTTTGTATCACATCTACAATCGGCTTGGTTAAAAGTCGTGCCCGGTGGACAAGGCAACTTGTAAAACGTGCCGGATGCTGTAACCCAATCATAATTGCATCTATCATTAGTTCTTCCTCTATATTCACATGTCTCTGTAATAAATATTTTATTAAAATCTCCACGGAGAGTAAAAGAGTTAAGGATAAAATAAATAAATTTGATACTTGTCAATTACCGTTGTTACGACAATAAACAACCCAGGCTTTATCTTCAATCAGTCATACCTTTGGTCAGCGTAAAGTTGTTCGAATTAATTTTCAATATCATTTTTCATTATCAATTCATAAACTATTATAGTACGAACGGCAAACTGTATATATAAATCTTGCATAATGCATCTTTAATCTTCAGAAATGAAATATGTAATACCGTATGTTGGGTGCAATATAGCCCAGTTGTAGCTGAATGGTATAAATTCATTTCGAGAGTAACATATGGTTCCAATAAATCGCTTGTGCAAAGGGGTCTTTAGATTTGGAAGGAATCTGGAGGATCGAGTAGAAACCCACGAGGTTGGAGACAAGCTCCCCTACTCAAGAATCGCAACTACGCCACTAGACTTAGTTACAGACCTTATGGTCTAACGAGAAACTATTCGAAACCCCAACCGCACACCCGACAGAAAGGATGCTATATTTGAATATATAAGTGTTACAACATACCAGGAATAGGTACTGGGCTTTTGCATGTCGTATTTACAACACAGTAGCCTAAAATTGAATCATAGGAATATCCAGGTTGACATTGTCTGACTTGGGTTTTACCATCTACACATCGGTAATACTGAGAGCAGTTTCCATTTGTCTTGTATGAATAGCCATCAACATTTGCATTGCATGGATCTGTGAATAAAAATGTAACCACACAAACGTAAATAGTATGCGTGAAATGGGAACACCCTCTGGTAAAGAAAATCTTCATTGAATAATAATGTTTTTAATTCTTTTTTTAAAATCATTATTGAGCGTGCAAATCGTCTAATGTTTTGGGGGTAGCGAATTCCAAAGGAACGGTGCCGAATACCAGAATGATCTTTTTGACATTTCAATATTGGTTGCAGGTTGACAGAGCTTTGTGTTCTCTGGTGCCATACGGGTTCTGGTTGGTTTATATGGAGTTATTACGTCTCAAAGATATTCAGGTGGAGTTCCGCGGAGGGCTTTATAGGTTGTCAGTAGGATTTTGAATTTGATTCCATGGATTACTGCAAGTCAATGTAATTCAAATAAATTCGGAGAGATGTGTTCTGGTTTTTCGTTCATGTAAGATGGCGCGCCGAGGAATTTTGAACTCTGTAATTTCTCGATTTGATATTTAGGAAGGTTATATATAGAGGTTAGTTTTGATAATCTAGTTTATTTGTAATGAAGGTGTGGACGAGTAGTTCTGCTGTGTCTAGAGCTAGGTATTTCTTGATTCTGCTTATTTTGGTGAGATGATAGAAAGATGATGAGCAGAAAGATTTGACATGGGCATTAAAAGATAAGTTGGTGTCAATTACAGATCCGATGTTTTTGGCAGATGAAGTTTTGAGTACAGGTGTGTCATATTCCAAGAGTTTGTACTGTGTTCCTATCACAAGAAATTCTGTTTTGTCATGGTTCAAAGTGGGAAAACATCCATCTTTGAATTTCTTCAATGCATTGCTCAACGTTGCCAACAGCTTGTTGGTCACCGGAAAGCATAAGTAGCGAAGCTGATTTGGTTGCACTTATGATGATCGTCTGCTGACGTTTTGTTAAGTAGCTGTAGAATCATTTCAGAATATCCCCGCGTAATCCAATTTCTGTGGCATCGAGTGTATAAAACGCTACCGAGATATCTAGCAGAACCGGTAACACACATTTTTTTTTATCATTTATAAATATCGCTGGCGATCTTTAGCAATGACGTTTCGGTGCTACGAAACTTCTTGTATGCCGACTGGAGAACATTGTCTAGGCTATATCTATGCATATGCGCCGTACGTTGATCATGCATACATTTTTCTATCAGCTTTGGAATAAAACGAAGATAACTGGTTTGTAATTCTTTAAGATATCCAAATTTGTTTTCTTCAGGAGGGGTTTCACCAGAGCTTCCTTGGGGGAATGTGTTGGAAGGATATCTGCATAAAATATGGACGCATAAAATAGAACACTGAAGGTGTAAAATGAGTTTTTAAGGGCATAAATCCTACCGGGATCAGTTTGTGTTACTGCGTCCGCACTCGGCAAACCTTAGCACATTCCAGTACTGTAAATCTAGCCGCGGCTGTATGACGAAGTCCGCCCTTGGAAGTATCCGGATTACCAACGGCGTTGCCCGTACCGACGCATTTGAAGAACGTTTTGTCATACAAAGGTTTCAAAGTCTCTGGACAGTCGACTCGACTCCTTGCAACTTACCAGCTGCAAAATCGAAACCACGTTACTTGGCCCAATAACATACCGTACGAACTAAACTGAACCAAAAATAAAGCTATTGCAAATCTCTATTTGGCTTCGACTGGGGCTGGACATCGACTCTACTCCTTTTCACTTATTAACGTGGGAATCAAAACATAGCCACTTGAATCAACACGCGTAACACCATTCGGTCACCCAACACCCTGCTTTACTTATTCACTTACTTGCAAGGAATCGAAACCTACCCATTTGACTCAAAGACATACCTTATGGTGTAAAACGCACGCGTTAGACCTTTTGGCCAGCAATCCCCCAACTTGACGTACGATATCAAATAGACAACTTACCATTATCACAGGGAACACTGCCAATATGACCACAGGTCAGTTCATCTTGGTTCCAGAATGTTCCATACCCACATTGTTTTTCGTGGTATCGGAGTAAGGTGAGATCTGCTGTAAATTCACATTGGATGAACTTATCACAATCTGTATGTGGGTTGTATCCAATACCGTTAAGCATTTTGCAGTCGTCACATGGATTAGTAGTTGTTGTGTCTGAAATATTCAGGAGAGTGATATTTAAAGTTCCAATAGCATTTTTTTAAGTTATATTTTTAAAATTTATTAAAATAAAGCCCCAAAATAGATTGAACCTATAAACAGTCCTACCTTGTTAAAGAATAATCCTATAATTCACTATTGCCAGTTGAGAAATTGGCAAAAATATCATTTTCAACTTCAAATTCAAACGTTTGAAGATGGCCGTCCATGGAGAAGAATGGGAAAACAAGGAAGGTAATTGAGTAACTATTTCCTCAATCAACCAGTGTCACCCTTTCTAACCCCCCAAAATTTTGTCCATGATCGTATAATAGTGAGTTGACAACCTTTTGAGCAAAAAACATAGAAATAATTATATTTTGACTTTCTTAGAAAAAGTGAAATTGGAACTTTAAAAAAATGGAAGGTAATAATTCGCCATTCATTATCAACAATGAAAGGTGTTATGGGCTGTTATTTCCCACAGCCCAGTCATCACCTCCTTTCTGCCCGTGACTTATACGTCCCCATAGAGTACCAAACTATTCCTAGAGAAGCACACTACCAATGGAAGCCGTGTAAAGAACTTGCCAATTGGAATTCGATATAAGAGCATATGCCGTAGCTCCGCTATTTGCGCAAAATTTCCCTCATAGCAGACCAAACCACGGAAGCTCAAATATGAACTTTTTTTTGTTATTTTCATTTCCTATTTTTAATTTTGAACAAATAATTTCTATATTTAATTTTTGGTTTCGTAGAGTAATTTTAATTTTGTAATTTCTTATCTCATTTGATTTTAAATTTGAGACGTAAAAAACCCGAAATAGGATCTGTGTTTTAATGAAATTGTTCTACTTACTTGGACAAATTTCGACCACTAGACTGGTTATCTGTTGGGCAAGTAATGTGTAATTGGTGACAAGTAATACTTTGTCAGTTGATGAGGCTATACCATCCAGTTCCTTGGAATAAATATTGGTTCCGACTCCGATGGCAAACATATCGATGTTCTGTTTTTTGGCATTTTCTGCTTGAGTCAGAGTTGCAGCTGTATTGCTTGATTTCCCATCTGATATATTTAATTATATGAAAAATGGCGTTACAGCTGATTAATATTTTCTGATTTCAGCAGATATTCCGCTAAACTCGAAAACAAATTTATACAGAAGAAAAAGCAACAGATAAACCAAACAAACTGAGAATTGGAATTTCATCGCTTTAAACTTGGCTAGAAGTATAATTGTCTATAGTTCTGGGTTGCATTAAAGGAAACGTACATGCAATTAATACACTGGGTGATATTTTGGCTATAGGTTTCTATACAATGGTTAGAAGGCACGACTATGATCTTCTTCCAATTATGGTTCATCCCAAACTAAGGCTGCCTGTCTACAGCTAGCTCTGCCTGAGAACAGACCCTAACTTAATTAACCGACATCTTAATTCCTACATCGACAGGGGGGGGGGGGGGTGAGATGGCCTAGTGGTCTAGAGTGCCGCGCTTCGACCTCTAGCTGGCCGGTCACCTCTGACTTGCGGCAGAGGTTTCGATCCCTGGTGTTAGCGTATGTGGCATGGAGATAGGGGCGCCTTCTCAACCTCATGGGTTTCCTCCGGGCACTCCGGTTTTCCCCCACTGCTAAAGACCCCTACGCGCAAGCGAATTATTGAAATAAAATTGAAACCATATGTTAGTCCTAAAATGACCTAGTTTGTATCGAGTGGACGTTAAATCCCATTTCTCTCTCTCTCTCCTACATCGACAATTTAAGTCGAAAACACCGAGTATGCTTTCAGAAACTTTAAGAAGTATTTATTTTTCGTCTATTTTCATATCTAAGGAAATATGTTTATTAAGGCGTTGTGTATATGAAAGATGTCACACTGATCATAGCGGAATAATGAAACAGTCCACTAATTATTCAATGTGGCGGTGCCCACAGAAGCAGTTTTGTTTGCGAAGACAAATTTGGGAATATCTAATCTTGTTTTGAAAGATAAACAGATTGAAACATAGTAAAGGCAATCTACAATGGTAAAGACTGTTATGAAATATGTCCCAATGGCACATATTATATCGCTTTTACCGGTGTGGCAGAAGTCGGCATTTTGCCACTTGACATTTTTTTACAAAAACCATGTGCGTCGAGTGTACTAAGCAGTAAGCCAGTTGATAATTCCCGTCCCAAAATGATCATGTGAGCGTTTTAAATGGCGGGCATCTAGGGCAGTGATGTAATCCCGAAGTATGACGTAGATGCATCGCCGCGTGCAGTATGTATATGGTTGTGAACCGAACATGTCGAAAATTTGAAACTCTCTATTAATATAAAGTTTCTTACCGGTGATAACAATGCCAACTTTGGGGCTTGAAGAACCACTGAACATCTCAATCATTTTGGCTATACCCAAGTCGGTGCGTGTGAGTCCTCTTGGCTGTGCAAGATTATCTATTTTATTAGTTAGATCACTGGCATCGTCTGATAATGGAATGACATCTCCTACTCTAGTACTGTAGACGACCACGCCGAACCGAACTGATGAACTCACGCCCAGATCTGTAACAAAATCTTTTAAAGCTGCTTTAACTTTCCCAAAGTCTGTTGCTGCGATACTACCAGAGCCATCGACAACTGCTATGACGTCAATAAATTGTTGACACCCATCAGGATCTGTTGACAGAAAGATGAACAACAAGCTAATAAATATATTTTTTTTATGGTAGCTTAAGAGTGCTGGCAAAAAAATCAGAACTTCATTGTTTTGTTCTTAGTGTTTAACGTCCACTTTCCCTAGGATGAGCTCACAGGAAAGTTGTCTTATTTTTAATTGAATTATCTATTATATTAGTGTTTAACGTCTGCTTCCACTGAGGATGATATCACAGGCAAGTTGTTTTATTTTAATTGAATTATGCGGAAAGGAACCGGAGTACCCGGAGTAAACGCACGAGGTTGGGAAGGCACCAACAAAATCTTCACACCAGGTTTTGAAACTACGTCTGCTTTTATCGATGGCGATATCACAGACACGGGTCAAGCTACCATTTAAATTTCAAATGAAATCATGAATTCTATGGCTACGTTATGTTTTTCTAAAACAACGATCTGATTAAATTACAGATGTATATTTCGTTTCGTTGTTTGATACTTTTGATGGCCTACACTAAATGAAGATCTGACAAGTTGTAGCGAAAGGTCGAGTCAGTAAACATCCATGCTGATTGGTTTATCAAATGCACACCTAGAGCTCACCGTAACAAAGACTGTTTCATTGGCTAATCACTCACATTATCTAGAAGACGTCAATGATAACAACTCATCCCGATCCGAGTGTAGTAAAAGTAAGTAAAGCAAATTTTGAACTGTAACCAACGAAACAAAATAGGATCTGTGCTTTAATCAGATTGGTAAAATAAGCATCAACCAATCAAATTGCTTATCTCTGCTTAACCTAAGCGGAAAATGCTCATCTTCGAACTCCATCAAGGCATTGACCTAATAAGCATATACACCAAGTTTGAACATTTTAACTCAATTAGAAAGAGAGTTATTGTGTTCCAAAGTCTCAACCAATCAAATTGCGTATCGCTCTGCTTACCCTGAGCAGAAAATGCTCACTATCGAACTTAGTCAAGGTATTACTGTAATGATACTATACACAGTCAAGGTATTACTGTAATGATACTATACACAAAGTATCATAACTCTCACTTAATTAGAACTAAAGTTACCGTGTCCCAAAGCATCAACCAATCAAATTACTTATCTCTGCTTACCCTAAGCGGAGGAAAATGCTCATCTTCGAAGAACTCCATCAAGGCATTGACCTAATAAGCATATACACCAAGTTTGAACATTTTACCTCAATTAGAAGGAGAGTTATTGTGTTCCAAAGTCTCGACCAATCAAATTGCGTATCGCTCTGCTTACCCTGAGCAGAAAATGCTCATTATCGAACTTAGTCAAGGTACTACTGTAATGAAACTATACACAAAGTATCATAACTCGCACTTAATTAGAACTAAAGTTATCGTGTCCCAAAGCATCAACCAATCAAATTGCTTATATCTGCTTACCCTAAGCAAAAAATGCTCATCTTCGAACTCCATCAAGGCATTGACCTAATAAACACATACACCAAGTTTGAACATTCTAGCTCAATTAGGAAGAGAGTTATTGTGTCCCAAAAAGTGTGACGACAGACAGACAGGCGGACGAACCCATTTTAATAGTCCCCCAACTTTCTTCGATAATGTTTTTTTTATACTTTATCGTAGAGTGTTGATATTTTTGGATCGAAAAAAAAAGATGAGTAGGGGATGTTATTTATCACCCAAACCTTTGCTACGTGTGCAGATAAGTAAATATAATTATTTGGTATAGATTTTAATGAACCCGATAACATAACGGCGTAGTGATTAAATCATTTTGTGACAGTAAGTCATCGGTTGCAAAGTCCTGTATATTGACCTCGTGTTACCTTTAAGGTTCTGGGGAGTATTGTAATTGTTTATGGTAACCGAGAACTTTTCTCCAACAATATTACTGGATCAAAAAAGTAGTTCCGTTTTCATTGACCAATCAAATTCAGTATCGCTCAGTAGATTATGAAAGTTATCACACAAGCCATATCTACCGTAGAATATGTTATTGGGTGATAATTGAATATCCTATATCTTCTTTGATTGGCCTTTAGTAATTAAACATATTGATACAAGGTACAATTTTATGGATATACAATTACTGAGTTCATTATCAAACTAACTTATTGTGTATCCATAAATTTGTACCTTGTGTGATTATCCTATAGTTTTAGAATCAAATAAGTTTGTTTTATTTTAAAAACACTGATTAAACTATGAAAGTATTTGCAGTGAATCTTAATAATCAACAAAAAAAAAAAAAAAAAAAATCTTTGTTAGCCACAATTCAATTAAAGCTAAAATATGTTTTTAGATATATTAACAGAATCGAAAATTAAAACTGACATTCTATTTTCAGAGAATCAAAATAATGCAGAATATTAATAACCTTTTTAGGAATAATAAATAATAAATAATAAAGCTAAAGCACGGTTTCGGATATTCACAGTATCGAAAAATATAAGAATGTTTACCTGAAGAAGCTGTATGTAACACCACCAAGGCAAAGATTCCCACCAATACCGATTGTTTCATTGCGGTCGTAACTAAAAAAAAATCTGGAATATTTCAAATATATATATGTAGTGGTGTCAACATTCGAGTATGAATTAAAGACTGGTATATCTAAAACGGGTGACTCATACTTTGCATGCCCGTCTAAGTTACGACAGGTTGGTTTCTACTTTATCTTGAAAGTAACCCTCAAAGTCATTGGCGAGCCGTGAATCTGATACACCCTCTGGAAGTGGATTCGATTTTTAGTACGTGAAACTGGGAATTGTTGCCACCTGGAGGCTTCAAACAAAAAAAAAGTCCGCAAAAATCAGAATACAAATGACAGCTGAATATCAATTTGAAGATTTTTTGTAAAATCCTAATAGTTGAAAACCTTGTGCAACAAGTTCTCTCTGAAAATGAAAGATAATATCTGGGGCTAACGACACAATACGGCAAACCTCGGTAGATTCCAGTACCCTACATCTAGCCTCGGCTGTATGACGAATACAGGATTACCAACGGCGTTTCCCATGACGACGACTTTGAGGAATATTTATCTTACAAAGTTTTCAAAGTTGGAAGCTGTTTTTCTTTCAAGCTTATCCAATTTTCTTTAAACAAGGACAAGTTTGCACTGAAAATTCTACCCACCCTTCGAACGATGCAGTTTTGAAAACTTCTGTCCTAAAGCGGCATGTTTTCCTAATAAGTAATCCGTCGCCGCACCGCAACTGTATAGGCGTAGGTACATATTATTTACTGTCATACATCCGAGGCTAGATGTAGGTTCCGGAATCTACCGAGGTTTGCCGAATGACATTACTCCCATAAGGTAAAAGATCACTTGAAATCTTTACAGCGACCATGCAAACATCTACATGATTATATCAATGTAGCATCAATCTCGCCATCGATGTTATTACATTACCTCTCCTGTTTTAGGAATTGTGAGTAATAATCAGGTAGGAGAACCTTCACATTTTAGCTTTATAAATTATAAAGTGGGTTTCTTAATATATACGTCTTTAATCAGTATTGACATTTCAAATAGGAATACCTTTTTGCATAAAACGACAATATTTAATAGGGAAATAAAATATCTTTTATTTTGTTTTATTAATAAGAAAAATAAATTAACTATTAATTTGAATTTGACGTACATGTATATCTAGAAATAAATCTAAAATCTAGTGACTGCAAATTTGAACTGATGATGAAATGAAATGGTATGTTGGTTTATATCCTACTTTTTGCACCAAACGGGTGGAATGATGACGGGACTACGCAAAGCACTGCGCTATAAAGTAATTATTACGGGAGATGCTAATTATTACGGGAGGTTCGTATGTTTCCGGAGGCCAAAATGGCCGCTTTCTATAAATGAGAATTTGGTAATGAACTTGGATCCAATGTATCTTTTACGCCGCTTAAAAGGGTTAGGGTTTGTATTCCCCAAAATAGCCATTTATATAAAGCGGCCATTTTGTACCCGGATACACACAAACCTCCCCAACAGGCCTACAATTAGCATCTCCCAATTATTACAGAGGTTTGTCGTTACCCGGGGCCAACTCCTTGTATTTTAAATTTCAGAACAAATGAAATAAATAAGTTAAGCAGTAGGGCAGCTTGTAAGTATCTTCACCGGAATGGAACACGGGAGCCTTGATTGACAACCACTGGCATTAAGCTTTAAACTCATGTGGGTGTATCGTTTATTAAACATACATTATACACAACGCCGGATTAACCATGGGGCACAGGCCCACCACATTAGGGGGCCCCCCACAAAAATCTCAGTTGCGCGCCTCGAGCATTGTCGAACCGAGGATTCCAACGGCGGGTGACCTAGTGACGGGGCCCCTCCGATGCTTCGAGAGCCCTCCATCGGAAGTCCCTTGGGCCCCCTCAATCTATGTTGTGTTGCGATCGACATCCGAGAATTCGGTGTAATCCGGTGATGGGTGTAACACAATCATGTTTTTTTATTGTCGTGAGATCTTCTATCGGACCGACCATCGTCTAACGCAAATTATCGTATAGTAGCGCGAATTTTGCCTCAGATTGACGTACGATTGTATATAAGCTGTTGTTGTTGTTGATTTGTTGTGGGTATAAGCTGAATTTGATGAGATGCACACCATGATCACACGAAATATTCATATTTCTTGATTAAATCTCGTATTACCATTTTGTTTGTCAAACATCGAGTCCGGCTTGGTCGTAACGTTACGGCCTCCATTCATCAAATCATCGTGGGGGTATAATACGATTCCAAATCAAGTAACCCCGTTATTTATCACTGAGCGACTTCAAAATTAGGTTTAATGTCGCTCTGCCCACTTACAGTCTCCTCCTCTAGAAATGTCATCATTTCATAGCACTCGCATGGATTGGTCCACTGAAATAACGCCAGAATGCGCTAATTTGGTGGCAGAATTTTACTTTTTTCTGGGGAGGTACTTCTAAATGGCTCCAACACAAGTGCCTGGAATGCCAGGAAATCACGTTTCTGGCCTCCAGACCCCCTATGCGAGGCTTCGCGCCTTCGGCGCTCGCGGTCAGTGATCAGGGCCCCCACCATGGTTAATCCGGCATTGATTATACAAGATCTAAATCTGCCTAAAGTATTAATTAGACATTAATTAACTGATCCAGGCCTTAATCCTCTCTCGATTGCATCAGATTTCTCCGATATTAAACAGATTGGAATGGTTCAGCGATACTTTAATTTAATCAAATATGGAGGACCTTCAAAGGCTCATATCGTGGCTTGCAATAAAATAATTTGAATGAAATTTTCAAAGTTTTTACTTTACACTATCTACTTTCGAACCATTATAGCAAGAATGGCTAGTTCTTTATCTAAATCTTACACAATGTATCTTTAATTGAGGACGTTTATTGTTGGTGCATTATCTGTACGATCAATTTTCCATTTCCTTTAATGTGGATCATTTGTACGATCAAATTTCCATTTCGAGTTTTAAGTAGATGTTCCTTGGCTAAAGATACATTATGTATGAGCTAAATCAGCCTATTGGTTTCCAATGTTATATAGACCATAACTTAGATATTTATGCACAGGGCAAGTCCATAATCAACGCTCTTGGCCGTCGGATGGCATATTTAAATAGAGCAGAGCGCCCGTGAGAAATTAAAATTTAACGAAAAATTGGATAATCAAGATTTAATCTCGTTCTCCCGTGCTGTTGCTACGATAATAATATACACCGCATCTTCCACCTCAATCTGTTTCACAGAGAATTACTTACGAATTATCTCTGTAACGGATGCCTGTCCAAAACACGTGCGTTGACTCACGCCTCCTAGTCATTGGCTCAACGGCTCGTGCAATGTTTACTTAACACCTAACTGCTTCGGGCAAAATGATGCATTTTACTCATTTTAATACCCATTTACACTAAATAGGAAATATTTTTTAACTACAAATACTTCAAACGTCTTTATTTATTTTTCTTTTACCTCAAAAAAATGTTTGAGAATTTAATTTGTCGGAGTAAAAAAGTTAATATGCCGTACTCATTAAGCCTCGTCGATGTCATGCTTATCAGTGATTGTAGCGGCCAAGCGAATATTCACTGCGGGATCAGTTTGCTTCCACCTTAGCTCGAAATAAATTAATTTGAATGAAATTTACAATATATCTATTTTTGAACGTCCAGCTCGTTATCTAAATCTTACCTAATGGATCTTAACTTATTTCTTTAGTGTTTGATTTTTAAACTATGGAGTATTAAACACAAACTTGGTTTTATTTCAAAGTTTCTCAATTTAAATGTAGACAGATACCCCAAATCGCAACATCCAATTTAATTAAATCGACAAAATTACCAATACTAATGAGGTCTAGTTGTTTCCTATATTAAAGTAACTTACCTTTATAGTTAAATATAAATCTTCTTTTCTAAGGTTTGTATTGTGGTTAATACAACTACCCGTGTATGCTGTTCGTTCAACTTGTTAATAAACGATGTGGTAATCTACTATTTATATATAAATCACTTCCTCAATCTACATCTCGTTATTCCATGTCAATTATTCGACAATAAATAACAAAAAATACATGCGCGACGTACTCACCTGCAGATTCTAAGTAAATAAACACTTGTAGTTCGAGATTTTTGCTACCCGGGTTGAAAGGTCGGCTTAAAGGCCTGTTATTTTTCTGAGTTCATTTTTTTAAAAATCAAAATACAATTAATTATGAAATAAAACTCTTGTCCGAGATAATAAAATTGTATCCACTGAAAAAAAATATCTTGTGTTGGGTCTAATCTTCACAAGTTTTATTGTTTTGCATTGCGTTGACAGAAACTTGTATAAATTTATAAAATCTTATGTTTTTCCATTTCATTAACCATGTACAGCCAACAATTTAAAAAGAGAGAGAGAGAGAAATGTGGTTTAACGTCCACTCGACGTAGGGGTCTTTAGCAGTGGGAGGAAACCGGAGTGCCCGGAGGAAATCCACGAGGTTGAGAAGGCACCCCTATCTCCATGCCACATACGCTCGCATCAGCGATCGAAACCACAGCCGCAAGCCAAAGGTGACCGGCCAGCTAGAGGTCGAAGCGCGGCACTAGACCATCCCAACCCCCCAATTTTAAAAAATAAATAAACTCCATACAAAATCTGAATTCGAAAGTCTACATGTTTAAGAAAAGTAATTACAGGAATGGTGTGAGTACTAATTAATCAACCACTTCGTTAAAATGAAATGTAATGGGGTTTAACGTCCTACTCTTCGGCACCAACTCTGGGCTTATGGAAGACATGCATACGCCATACAGTGTGCAATGAGGGAAATGTTGCCCGGACAGTGGCGCTACGGCCTACTCTTATATCGAATTCCAACTGAAGTCACAAACATGAAAATTCGTATTCATTTAAAACATGTCCATTATTAGTAAATGCCTTGAAACCACATCCATGTCCTATGAATCACGTTAGACCAAACATTGGCCCGATAAACTTGTTGATCAAAGGAATATATACTGTAGTGTACATGTGAATTTAGGCATCCTGGTTTTCAAAATTGACTCTATGTGCACTAGAGAAAAATGAGTAAAACTCATTGATGTAATCGAATTGGTTAACTGCAAATTAACCAATCAAATTTAATTCATATTCTAAAAGTCTCTCATAATCGAGTTATTGTTCGGATAACTAATAATGCTTCGCCAAGTTAGCTATACTTTTGTTCTGTTCGGCAAATGTTTCAATTGATATTATATCTGAACGTTGTAGGCGACATTAAGCCCAGTGGTGAAGTTAGCAGTGACAGTTTTGAAAAATATCATGGTCATAGAGAATACAAGACTGCGGGTTTGCACATTTTTACAATACAATAATATCATGCATTTGAAGTAGCATCGATTTTGCTTCTGTGTATATTACAAATTCGGTTCCTTTATAACAAACAAATTGATTCAGAATAATAATAAATTCAATATCGATGTGCCCAATTAAATGGTTTATTTAAAAATTGTTAACAGAAAAAGTTAATTCCAATACTGATCAAATTGTGCTATATAGTGATATTTTTTCTTTTGTTAGTTGTTCTGTGTTGTATTACTTATTTCCCTTTGAAACTTTGCACACCCGTTCCTTATACCATAAGGATGGCTCCTATTGTTTGTGGTGTTGGCCGGACCCCCAGGGACGGAGCCACGCCCAATTTTTGTGTTTATCGTTTACAGCCGCAATTTTGACTGGGTCAGCTTGGTACTTGGTATATGTATTCTTATAGCTTATGGCCGACAGAGTCACGCCTTTAGCGTCCGAAGGCCACCATTCTGAATGGAGTATCTTGTAACTTAATATACTTATTACTTATAGTAAGCAGCAAAAGAAACGACAGGTTCGTATGTTACTCTTGCATAAATCTTGCCAAATATTTTTATTGTATATTTGTGACCACATCTCCACCTTTACCTGAGCAATAAGGCCCATTCCCAAATACAGAGTTTAACGCAGTAAATGATCTCAAAAAACGCAACCTGACTTCTGAGATGGTAATGTTTTCATGTAACTCATGCTGTACGTGGTTTTCACCGGGTCCAGCCATGTAAAATGGACCACCATACATGGTTGAGTCATTCACACGATAACCCCAGCAGCATGCCACGACTCACAACAACTCAGAGGAACCAGGTGCTTGGGAGACTCGACGTCGCCACACTGCCCAGGCCGTTGCCAATCACTTCCAGGCCTTCGGGCCACAAATATCACGGATGATCGCGCCCGAACTGGTAGACCAAGTAGGCGACAAGACCGCCATGTTGTGCGAAAGCAGGTGTAGAATCCCTCTACACAGGCACCTGGGGCAGCATGTCAGACAGTGGGAACACACAGAGACCAATCAGTACCGATACAGTGTGTCGACGTCTCACCAGAGAAAACATTCTTTGCCGTAGACCTTGCCGTGGACCGATCCTCACCCCTCTACAGTTTGCCCAACAAAACCAGAACTCGCGACACAGTTCTGTTCACAGATGAGAGTCGGTATTGCGTATGAGCTGCAGTTGACAGGACCAGAATATGGCGTCGACATGGCCAGCGTTATTCTGACCTATGTGTCATGGAACGGTGTCAACATTATGCCCTGTCCATCCCTTGTTTTTTTTTATTTTTGGGGGGGGGGTGGAATTCAGAGGAGACTTAATAACGTCGCACCGAGACCAAGCACTGTAGAATTTGACTAGAATTTTGCTCCTATAATTAATGGTGGCATTATATTTCATTAATTAATGGCTTTGGCCAATTGTAAAAACAATGCACTAAAAATATAAGTGACAGGTTGACACAAATTGAATCAAATCATAGCTGGTTCTATGTGTCAACAAAATTACAAGTGTTTGGAAAATTACCTATTGCATCATTGGGTTTAAGGGACCAATCATATCAGTAATTGCACAGGTTCGGGTCATGAATACACTCGTTTGTGCGTGATGTCCCTGTGTCCTATACAAGAAATCATGGCAAACTCTTTAAGCGAGATTACATAAGATTTTGGAGTGGTTTCAGGTGGCAATGGCTTTCATCAATCGTCTGGTCCACTCCATGTACAGACGCTGCGCTGCTGATATGGGCACTCAATTATTAACTATACTACAGCACTACTATCGTATGGAGTTATCAGCAAATACATCGTCTTTTGCTGACACCCCAGTCATGTTGATATGAAGTCAAATAGTCACATATATTTAGCTGCTACAGATGCTTTGGATCTTCCCCTATCCAAATTTTTAAAACCACAGAAGGATTTATAAAATTGTATCAAGAATTTCATGTATGGTCGCTGGCAACGGTCTCTTTGGAGACTGGCCAAGCTCCTATAGAACTAATAGAAAAGATAAGGTTGTTTTGTGTCGCTCTCACAGAGGTCATACTTTTAAACTCATGTTTACATCTTAACACCGGAGTCACAACCAGAATGTGTTAAGCGCATTTTAATTGCGTGCAAGCATCTGAAAGATATTAGATTAAATCAATTCTTTTGTAACTCCTTACATCAATTATTTGTCCAACCGAGTCTTTATTCTGAATTTCTTGACTTTTATTTAAATTGTAATGGTATATATTTTATCATGTATTATTTATTAAACTGTTTATACATGTGTATATGTAAAGGTTGTCATATTTGTTTTTAATTATATTTTCTGTGATATTGATGGTCATACAAACATTATTAAGGAACCACACACGTGTCAGATATTTCAACGCAAGTTTAATAATCAATTTCAACACCGGGTGAAGAAATTTCAACACATGTTTCCGAAATGTCAACTCCAGTTTCAGAAATATCAACACTAGTTTCAGAAATGTCAACACAAGTGATGTGTAGATTTTCACCAAAGTTTCGACACAAGTAGGTGTTGCTTGATAAATTTTAACACAAGTGTTGTGTTGTTTCATCATTTAACACAATATTGTTTTGTTTCAACACACGTTGTTGTTGTTGTTAAATAGAGATACCTAACTTGTGTGAAACAATAACACAAACAACACAAGTTTTTTTTCAGTGTAGCGAACCACGGTCGGTAGGAATGTGGAATAGGTGTACGCCATACAATGTCAATGTGTTATGAGTCTTATTAAACGCCTAAACTCTTCATCGAATTATTTACGTCTATGCGCCAACGAGTATACGTTTCACTCTTACCGTCCAAAACACTAGACAGTCACACCCCCTCGCGTCCTGCAACTCCGAAGAGCTGGCTCGGTCATCGGCGGTATCAAATATGAAAATGAATCAGCTAAAAATTGTTGCTTTTTTCTGTAAGACGTACTTGTGTGTGAAGATGTACATCTTAATTATACTTAATCAAGGCGTCAATATTTACCTTAAAGCTTCGTAAGAAGGATCACGTGGGTGTCAATTCTCGATTGAGGATTGCTCAAGGCTATATTCTATAACTTCAAGGATACGATTTGTAAAAAATGAAATGAAATGAAGTTTAACGTCTTATTTCCCTGCACTGATCGGTCTGATGTCCAATAAAAGGCCAGGATTGATGTGGTTAAGGCCTATAAACTATTTACTTTGTAGATCTATAATGCAAACCATTAACTTCGCAAGTCAATAAAAATGATATGGTCTATAGATAATTAAAGATTAAATTCGTAGGCCTATGAAATGATAAGGACTAGTCATTTAAACCACGAATATGTTTGTTTATAGAAATATGGTCCAGTCATGTAAACGATTAATTTCGTAGATCTATAGAAATGATACTGTAACGTCATTAAAGTAGCTAAGTCTCTAACTCAATATCATCAAAAATATTCAACATTGAAAACACGAATTATTTGTCAATTTAATCAACATTGATGCTGTGATCTTACCGTGAAAAGATGGGCTTCTGATATCCAATATTTAAGACAAAATAAACATGTTACCATTGGTACACGAATCGTGTACCATAATGCGTTTCTGCAAGAGACGCAAGATCTAGCAAGAGACGCAAGGAACGAGGCTTGAAACATTACACCAAATCAAATGGCATTTGTAGACTGTTCAATACCAAGACGCTAGAAATTTGCTTTCGATTGAGATTGCTGGCTTATTTCGCCGAATATAACTGATTTGAAATTAGAATAAAAACGGAAACCATTGAATGTAAATCAGATACATTCATATTATAGTATTTTATGCGTTGCGACCCACTTGTGTCATTTTCTAGGTCCTAAATGTTATCGATTTTGCTTCTTTAAATTCGCCTGCATCTCTCAGAATTCTTTAAGCCTGGTTCTCCTTTGCAACGGGTAGTGTCTGTTTGGGCTATCTAGGAAAGTATGCATGCTTGTTCAGTGGAATGGATCGAAAACCGAGGTCAAATCGCGTAGGCTTTTGTGTGCACGTTAAAGAATCCATAGAAATTAGAATTTGAAGAGGTGTATGTGGATATGCCGCTATCCTAGAAGCTGTTAAAGGGGAGGGGGGGGCTTGTTTCTTGAACAAATGAGCTATATTCACTGCTGTTGTCTGTTGTAATACCAGTGCGGTTCTGTGCTTCTTTTAGGAACCGTACAGATGCGGCAATTGTAGACAACGTATATGCTTTGATGAGATGGATAACAGAATAGTTCGTATCAATGTATTTTAAACATTTTATCTGTCATCAACTTGAAGTTCACAAATACTGTAATTTATTAATCACAAGTTTTTATTTAAGCGGGAAGACATATGCGTGATTCATATAGGTGTAGTTGTCATGATTTGGCGTGTGTCGACTACTTCCTAGTTGATAAATAAATAAAACTATAAATTATTATCAATGGCAACCACTTAACACAGACAATATATTATTTGTATATACCATTCAAAACATGTAATGCCAAGTTGAACAACCCTACAAATAACCGTTTTTAAGATAACATATTTGAAGTAGATTTAAGTTGAATCAGACGTTTTGCCTGAAAAGATTCAAGTTAATTAAAGTTTTTAAAGAGAGAGAGCTTAGCATCCACTCGATACAATTTAGGTGGTAAGTTCCGAACTGACATGGTTCATGTATATTTCAATAATTCGCTTTCGTGTAGGGGTCTTTAGCAGTGGGAGGAAACCAGAGGACCCAGAGTAAATCCACGCGACAGGCGATCACACTCCTTGTCACGCGCATACGGGGATTCAAAACCACGTCACTTGACTCAATGACAGACTTTAAGATACAACGCGCATGCGTTAATCATTCGGTCACCCAGCCCCCCCCCCCCCGTTTTTATGTAGCGTGGCAATAAATTCCAGAGTTTGGGCCCTTTAAAGTAGGGGGGTGTTGTTTAACAAATATTGTGGAAGGCAAGCCGTACGGTGCTGCTTAAAATATGTGGAGGAGTATCAAAATACATAATACGGAAAAAAATTTGACCTCCGACCTCCCTGTACATAACCCCTGAAAATGGGGAACCTTAAATTAGCCAAAATATCAGTTTTTCTGTCATTTCGCCACTAAAAAGTTTGTTTGGAATGCCCTTTGACAGATTCATATGAAGGTTTGTTCTGTGAGTCTCAATGTGACATTGAAAATGACCCGCAACAATCCAATATGGCGTCAATCCAATATGGCGACCAAAATTGCTCCACAAATATGTATTTTGTGCTTTTCGACGAAACATAGTGTTGTAATATGTCGACTACTATGTTTTTGAGGTTGTAGAATTCGAATTTGTGGTTATTTCAAACACAGAAGGAACCCCTTGCAACATATTTATAATGTGGTGAAATATTCATCAATTCGACTACAGTTACAAAGTATCATTATTTTGGCAAAGTGAAGCTATCTCGGACTGAATTCAAATCTCTTGTCATCACATCTGCTTTACAGCTGAGACTGCTTAGGTAAACCTTCAAATTGGCCCCATAAACAGATGCTGGCAACTTTTTATAGCCCTTAAATACACAGAAAATGTTACTTTGTTTAGGTACTAACAAGGTAGTGTCTCGAGCATATCTTACTTCGATATCATCAGTTAATTTTTCCCCCTTTTGTCAAGGAATAAGATTGCTATTTCCTTGCTATAAAAGCTCCTGTTTCTCGTCGCGGGCTTTCATTACAGCAGGAATTTCATACTTAGCGATAATACTATATCCTCAGAATGCACCGACGATTGTGATTCAATCACGTCCTATGATTTGGCTTCCACCTGTTGCTGCAAAAGCTTTTGTTTCTCTTTCTCGTTTTCATTACAGCAGGAATTTCATACGTAGCAATATATAACTACATCATCGGAAGGTACCAGAAGATTGAGATTTGATGAAGTCCTGGGAATTGGCTTTCACTTGCACAGTGGATGCTCATTTCAAATGTTTGCGCCTCTTTGCTTGAGCTCATAGTTTATGAAACCCACTTTCTATTCCGAATCTAGATGGTGTATTGGAGCACTTTCTAGTATTTCCTAATCCATTCCTGACAGTAATATCGGATTCAAAGAGCTTGCATTTAGCTTTATTTCTCAATAATGTTTCGATCATGATATACAGGAGTCAATTGGCAAAGCAATTGAAGGGACTCCTCGCTATGCTACTACCTAAACTAACTGTCGGTTTTCAACGCAAGAAGGACGAAATATTTGGGTTTGTAAGGAGTGAGTAAGATATTGCAACGAGGCGCTAAATATTTAAAATGTGCATCCACTGTGCATGTGAAAGCCAGGACTTGATCGATTAACAATCTTCTGGTACATTCCGGGGATATAGTATTGATATTATCGCTAAGTATGAAATTCCTGCTATAATGAATGCCTGGGTCGTGAAACAGAAGCGTTTGTGGTAGGGGAATAGCAATCGTATACCTTTACAAAATGCTAAATAAGCCTTATCCGTACCTGAACAAACTGAAATTTTCTGTTTATTAAAGGACCATAAAAAGTTGCCAGCATCTGTTTATAGGGCCAATTTGAAGGTCTACCTAAGCATTCAGTTTGCGATAGCTTCCCTTTGCCAAAAAAATGTACTATATAACCGTATTCGAATTGATGAATATTTCACCACATGTAGAATATGTTGTAAGGGGTTCTTTCTGAGTTTGAAATAACCACAAATTCGGATTCTACAATCCAAAAACAGTAGTCGACATATTACAACACTATGTTTCGTCGAAAAGAACAAAATACATATTTGTGGCGCCATTTTGGATTGCCGCCTTATTGGATTGCCGCGGGTCATTTTCAATAATATGAACATTTATATAGCGTCAATCCCACACTTAAAAGTATGCTCCATGCGCTTTTACACACAATTCTAAATTAAATATAACGTTGAAACAGGTATGTTTTAAGTCTGGATTTAAAACACTCGATAAAAGGCGAACTATTGATGAAAACTAAAAGCTCTTGCCCCAAATGTTTTCATTTTCCACCTTGGGGTTACCAACTTGAAATCAATCCTTTCCTGTATTCGCAGCCATTGTAAAGAGTTAAATATTGGTGATACATGAGATGTTTGTGGGGCACGAGATACTATCCGAACGGCAGTATTTTGTATCTTTTGTAACCTCTTGATGGACTCCTTTGACACCACCTAGAAGGCTATTGCAATAGTCTAAACGGGATAAAATTAAGGAGCGGACAAGTGTACTTGTTGCTTCAGGTGTCAGATAATCTCTAATCCGACTGATATTTTTAAGGTGAAAGTTACATTTCCTGGTAAGATCATTGATGTGACTGTTCATACTTACGTTGGAATCTGTAAGGACACCTACATTTCTGACTGACGGAGAGAGAGTAATTTCGGATTCTTCGACAACGATATGGTTAAAATTAAGTTTGTTCACACGAGTCGGTGGCCCAATGACTATCGCTTCAGTCTGTCTGTCACTGTTTAGTTTCAGGATGTTTTGTGTCATCCATGCTTTGATGTCGTGGATACAACATTCCATATTAGAAATATCACGCTGCTGAGCTAACAGGTCTAACTTTACCACCAGTTTTGTGTCATCGGCATAGATGTGGTAGTTTACATTACTGTGTGTGTTGATACGAATCCCTAACTCTGACGTGTACAATGTGAAGAGAATTGGACCAAGTACGCTTCCCTGGGGAACACCACATGGTAACAGTATCTCCGTTGAGAAATAATTGCGAACAGAAATAAACTGTCTGCGACCTGTAAGGTACGAGACGAACCACGATAACACACAACCATCCAATCCAAAAGATGTCTGGAGGCGGTCTAGGAGAATTTGGTGGTCGATAGTGTCAAACGCGGCTGAAAGGTCCAAAAGAACCAACAATCCAAGATTGCCTTCATCGGCCATAAGATTTATATCGTTTAAAACTCGATTTAACGCAGTTTCTGTTCCATGTGATTGGCGATAAGCGGATTGGAATTTATGTAGCAGATTGTTTTCAAGCAGATGTTCCAACAGTCTCTTTTTAACTGCTTTTTCAAGTACCTTCGAAAGGAATGGCAAATTTGAAACTGGTCGATAGTTTTTGAAAATGTTTTTATCAAGTGAAGGCTTCTTTATCAAGGGTTTTATGACAGCAACTTTAAAGGGGTCAGGAACAATACCAGATTGAAGGCTAGAATTGGTTATTTTAGTTATCACGGGAACAAGGGTATCATCACATTGCAGTAAAATCTTTGTAGGAAAGGGATCCAGCAAGCACCAGGTTGGTTTAGATTCCTTCAACAGAATTAGCATCTCGGCCTCTGAGAACGGTTTGAAATGACCCAGTTATCTACCCGAGAAATATATATCCTGCCCAGTTCCTTTTGAAGTTGTGATGGTACTGATGTCATTTCTAATTTTGAAAATCTTATTTGAAAAGAATTCACTGAATTCATTAGCTAGACCAACATCGTCAATATCCTTTATTTGTGGAAGAACGACATCTGGCGATTTTCCCAATAAAGTTGTGTACAAAGCTTTTGGATTTTTAGATTTCGATAATATCTCGTTGTTGTATTATATTTTTTTTCCCTGGTGTTTCGAAGATTATTCACATTATTACGCTCACTAACATAAATTTGTCGATAAACTTCTAAATGTCCCGACTTTCTCCACTTACGTTCTGTTGATCGCCTGCGGGCCTTTGCATCACGAAGTTTGTCGCAATACCAAGGTGAATTAGGCTTCTTTCTAAGGAGTTTGACACTTTGTGTTGCATGTTTATCCAACAAATCTTCGAGCGTTGCATTAAATAGATGAACCAATTCTTCAACATCTTCGGGTGGATTTGAACAGAGTTTTGATGATTTAAGGTTATCTTGTAAGTCAGATAATATAATTTTCTTAAATTGGCGACATTTCACCTTTGATTTAGATGGTAATGGTTTCTTGGAATCTAATTTAAAGTTGACATAGAAATGATCAGAAACTTGTTTGTCTTCTACTGAGATGTCATAAACCGCATTTTCAGTGGTTCTTGTTATAACACAGTCTAAAGTGTGGCCCGACTTTTGAGTTGGTTCAGATACATCCTGCCTAAAACCATGAGGTTGTAGAAGGCTAGAAACTTTCTGCACAAAAGGCTTTGTGATATCGTCAAACTGTAATTAAGGTCACCAAGAAGGACCAGTTGTCCAATTTTTAGATTAATCGATAAGCAAAATGCTGCAAATTCCTCTAAAAATAGTGATTCTGACAGTCCGTTTGTTCTGGAAGGGGGTGGTCTATAACAGCACACACACCGCACAGATTTTGATTCCTTTGTGATTAGAAGTTCTAGGTGCTCGAAGGATTGATATGCTGTACTTGGGTTAAATAATTGAAGATGTAGATCTTTGCTATAAATGACTGCAATACCTCCGCCGATTTTACCGGTTTGACGTTGGACCTGTTTGATCGTGTATCCAGGAAGGGTCATCTCCGAGATGACAGCTTCGTCCCCTTTTTCCCTCAGCCATGTTTCTGTGATATATAATATATCTATGTTATCATCAATAAGGGTGTCTGCAATTTCAAGGGATTTATTTCTTGCTGACCTCCCATTCCACAATCTAGCAGACAAATCATTTGAGTTTGTATTTAAGTTGGTGTCAAACTGTGTAAATTTAGGTTTAAGGTATATTTGAATGAGATTTGATTTCTCAACACCTCTCTGTTTTACTTTATTAATTGGATATCTAACTAAGGTATTACTAATCACTTGAATTGGCTTTTTGTTTTCTTCTCCCACTGCGTTTACCCCTTTTTGTTGAAGTGTGAACACTAATTTGTAAATCGTTTATTTTCTTAAACACTGTTGGATTGAGTTTGAGTTTAAAATGTGAATTGTAATCAAAAAGTTGTTCTCTTGAGTATGTCAAACACATAATCCCACTGATTGATAGTAAGCTGAAAGCTGGCTCACTTAAACATCCTGATAACAACAGTTCACCAAAAAGACACAAAAGAAGTAAAATAAACCATTGCATATGCATAATCTATCCATCTAATTCAACAATTTTGAGTTCAAATGAATCCTCAACACATTATGTTATGTATCACAAATTTTATAGTGATTAATCCAAGGATAATCCAGAAAATTAGGTTCTAGTGAAAAGTAGATTTATTGCTGCCTGTCGGGTGCACTGTATCTATATTCAATGTCATATTGAGGCTCACAGACCATGAAAACCTTCATATGAATCTGTCGAAGGCAATCTAAACAAACTTTTTAGTGGTGAAGTGACAGAAAAACTGATATTTTGGCACATTAAGGTGCACCCATATTCAGGGGGTATGTACATGGGGGTTAGGGTTGTCGAGGGTCGAAATTGTTTGTATATTATTAATTTCTATACCTCTCCACATGTTTTTAACACCGTACCAAAGGAATCGACTATTATCACCCCCACCCCCTATTTAAAGCATTTACTGCTTTTAACTGCTTTTGCTTGAAAGTGATAAGTTTATTGTTAAGATGAATATAGGGCGTTTGCTAATAAGGTAAGGTGTCAAATTAGTAATCTGGTCACCGTTTAACAGAATTTTATAAATAAATGTACATGGATTAGAGATATGTTGATTTATTAATGTAAGAATGTTGTATTTGTCTAGTCGAGGGTACTCTTATCGAAATGTCAGGCTCATAATAAAGTAATGACTGTTTCCCATAAATATTGTATCCTGTTAATACACAAACAGTGCGCACGTGCAAACCACTCACTCGCCCCCCCCCCCATCTATTCAAAAACACACAATCTCCTTGAGGGACAATAATAAATAAAATATAGAAAATAATAAAAGTGGACAATATGATGCCACATAAAATTCTCAAGGGACAACGTTCGGATGGGACGAAAACCTGAGGTCTCGAGTAAACAAGTGCATGCACATAAAATAACTATTTGCAATCTGATTAAAACACAGTTCCTACTTCGTTTCGTTTTTATAATTTCGTTTTACTTGTCTTTACTACAATAGAATCTGGAGGAGTTGCTATATTACCAGAGTGTTATTACACAATGACATATGTCATAGAAGCGTCCTGCCATATTAAAATACGTGTTAGTGATTGTAACATATACCTGTTGCTATCAACACCCGGTTGAAGATCTTGGTAGCATTCCTTATGTCATTGTGTAACTTTAACTTGTTGTTGGCGTGTCTTATCTAACTTTCTTTGTCTGATAAACTATACTGAATGTTAAACCTGATATGATGCATGATACATTAGACAGGTGTTTAATGAGCTCCTGGAATACCTTTATCAACTCAGAACAGAAACGAATCGTCAGTTAGGTCAAGGAGTGCTAGGCGGGCGCCTAGAAGGCACCTCAAGGAGATGAGACGAGACGAGACGAGAGCTTCTGGAGTTAGCACACTAGTGCTAAGCCAAGCTAAGAAATGATTCCCTGCATATAAGTGTGTTCTCCGGTCGTTTACATTACGATTTTTGTACCTATTGTAAGAAGCAGAAATAAAAGAATTATTAGAAGTCATACCAGTGTTGTCATCAAAGAACCTGATTAAAGAACCAATACTGTCACAGTGTTGGTTGCAGTGAGGGATTACCTAATCAAACGATTTGTTGCAGCGAGCTTTGGGCGTGTTTTGCACGGAGCTGTGGGTAATCCATTAGAAACATCAATGCCGATAGGTTAATCAAATGACTGATGTCATAGGGCCAAAAAGACACTCGTTTAATGTCCACTCGACACAAACCGGGTCATTTCGGGACTAACATATTTTAATAACTCGCTTGCGCTTAAGGGTCTTTAGCAGTGGGAGGAAACCGGAGTACCGGGAGAAAACGTACGAGGTTGGACAGGCGACCCTAATCCTTGACACGTCCCACAGTCAGGAGGTAATTGGTAATTGAAATGTTGCTAGCCGGGTGTGGACAGCGTGGCAGACAAGAGGCACACTGGATGTGGGCGTGGCCTGCCACTGTTTTCGTACGCCGCACAGTCGCCATACTTCTTCTACAAAATGAAAACAAGTATGGCGATTATGTACTGCGGTATTTTTTTATTTAGTTATTTCTGTAGTTTTGTAATCGGAGTTCAGCTTTAAAGTACAAGGCTGCATGAAGACTGCAAACATTGTGTCGACCTAGTTTCAGAATTAACTTACGTAAACTACATGAAACTATGTAATAATATATAGTTCTCTTTTTTTCTACAGATCAATCATTCAGTCGGAGGTGAAATTGTTACCCAAATCAACATCAAATTACCATAGTAAAAATCCAAACGTTCAACTCCCTAAAAAATCAAAGAAAAATGTTTGTGTCAGAAGTCCAGCCCATAAACCTTCTTTGACGCCTTAGTAACTCAGCTTCACAGACGACTCAACACCGTGTGAGTGCGATGGCAGCTCTATCAGTTCTACTTTGTTGTCATGTAAAAGTGTCCGTAGCTGTCATAAATCTATTAACAATACCTAGTAGTTTGGTTATAGTGCTCAAATCATAGAAGTACTTGTCCATTCCATTGCTGGATAGCAAATCATCGGTGGACGCCATCTTACAGGGCTCAATCTCAGATGTATAGAAATATATCCGTCGATAAAAAAAAACACTAAATAAAATCTCAAAATGTTGTAATGAGTTTATCTTGCCACGCTCACGAGTGTACCGAAGTTGCCAATATCGCGAAATTAAAAATTAAATAAACCACGAAAGTCGAAGGGCGCAATAAATGTATTTTATTATTCGACTTTATGTTCCTGAAAAACTATTCGTGAAGTATATTTGCTGCGACCTCGAATTCAATGTGAGTGGGAGTTAGCTTTGTCACTTCAGAAAATCTACTCGATGATGACAAAAAAAAGAGAACCATATATCATAACTTATAGTGTACGTGGCGTTTCGGTAAATCGGCCAGTAAGTTAATTCTGAAATTAGGTCGACCAAATCTGCATTATATGGCGCAGAGTTATCCCGAAGTGCTACACCCATGCCGTCATAGACCATGTAAATAACCATTCACATAATGTTTGCAGTCTTTACACAATCTTTTATTTTAATGCCAATTCTTGTTTTTATTTTTAATTGGCAGGGGGGTGGCCTAGTGGTCTAGAGTGCCGCACTTCGGCCTCTAGCTGACCGGTCACCTCTGCGGCTGTGGTTTTTCGAGCCCTGGTGTGTGCGTATGTGGCATGGAGATAGGGGCGCCTTCTCAACCTCGTGGGTTTCCTCCGGGCACTCCGGTTTCCTCCCACTGTTGAAGACCCCTACGCGCAAGCGAATTATTGAAATAAAATGAAACCATATGTTAGTCCCAAAATGACCTAATGTCGAGTGGACGTTAAACCCCATTTTTTTCCCTCTCTCTCTTAATTAGCAGTCAGAGCCCAGCGCTCAAGGGGAGATTAATCAAGTGGGATTTTTTTATGTTTTTGTTGTTTTGGTTTATGATTGTGATATGAGTGTAACTATTCCTGGTTTGAATACACGCTGAACTAAAGATTTGTTTCAAACAGTGGCAGTTGTTGTCTAGGTTTGTCAGTGGTGCAGGACGGGGGTCTAACAAGCACGGTTTGTCTACTCGTTCAGCTGGTACGACAAACCGAGGCCTCATGTAACATATCCCTTGACAGTTGGAATTCGATGTAAGAGTAGGCCATATTGCCGCTACCCGGGCAACATTTTTGGCATGTCTGTTAGGGGTAACCCACCGCACAAACTGTCTGGCAGTGATCATTCTGTGGTGCTACTGAACAACTTCAACAGATTTAGGTGGTACAGATTTCAGCTAATATAGCCTAGCTGTGGTCTGGAAAGTAGATAACTCTTGTCAGGGATACTCCAATTACATAGCTATGTCAGGGGTACCCCAGCACTATAAATATCTGTCAGAGTGTTTTTGTAATACCTGAAGATGTACGGCACACTGCTGTACGATTTTCACTTTGGTACACTTTTGAGTTAATCTAGCCTAGTTGGTACACTTTTCAGTTCGGTTGACACCCCCCCCCCCCCCGGACTCCCGCTCTATATATAGTAGTCTATGGCCGTGTAATATAAAGAGTGGTCTCCCATTTATGCAATCTGAAATAGTGAAATGCATTGGGGTTTAACGGCATACTTCTCACCGAATTATGGAAGACCACACAGCTGTTTATAGGTCACAGTTCTTAATTCATGGTACTTAATTCTTATTTCTTCATTGTTGTCGTATTTTGACATTTGTACACTTAAATTAACATTTTTATCTTAAAGTCAAAACTTATTTTACAAATCAGATATTTGTCATATCAGATTTGTAAAAATAATGTATTTTTGTTTAATTTACTTCTATTTAAAAGTAATTTAAATTTGTTTCAAAAATCAAGAAATTAGCCTGTTTGGTCTCCCATACCGAATGAGCTAATTAAGACTGATACACGCCTTACATGGCACTTCGACTAAAGTGATATAAAGTAAGGTTTAACTCCGACTTTTCTGATCCAAATGAGATAATGAAATCGGGCAAATCGGGATATTTGGGACGGACAGCGGCAGTACCACCTACTCTTATATCAAATTCTACCACGTTGTCTTTTACGTGCACGCCGTTATATACACTGGACCTATATTGTTTGTCCTATACGAACAACTAGCGGCTTCCCTAATGCAACCCTAAATCTACTGTGGTTCGGGATCATATCCTGCTTGTAAACAGTGCAATATTACGCAAATAAAAAATAAGCTATGACAAAATCAGAGTGCAATTGTTATTCATTTATATAACCAATATAGCATAGCATTACAATCGAATAGTTTTTCGCTCTATTTATTTTGTTATTGTAAATGTAGAAGGTATTAAAATGTAGACAAAATGGTGACAAGTTGATTTGCGTAGAGCAGTATAAGTTCATCCACAAAACGATATCTTGATAACAGAGCGAATGTCACAATATTTGCTTAATATAAACGCATGGAGTATTCAATTGAAGAAATTATTTTATAAACAAAGTGGATTTGTGTAAAATAGTATAAATTCAAACGACATGAAATTGATCTAGAAAACAATAATTTGATTATATTTTATTGAAACAATACAGCAAGGTAGTAAATTTCATCATACAATTATTAAATTATAGATATGTGGGTATATTAAAATGTAGAAATGGTTTTTAAAAACAAAATTGAACCAAGATGGTTTGCATAAAACAATACATACAGTCTATCTGGAAAACAATGCAGAAGAGTTCACGCATGATAGATTAAGCAATTAAAATATGGCTCGTTTGATGCACAAATTCGAAAACAAAAGTTTTATCATTTGGAAAATACATATTTCACGATTCATTTCAATATTTGGTACTGTGATCTTATTGTATTCGATCGCAGTTAAGGATCTAATTGGTGTACATGTACTACATATTATACAAAACGAATCAAATATAACTTATATTAATTAAGAAGCTAAGCCGGGTTATAAAATCAAAAACAGTCAGTGTATCCAGAATAATCATCATGTTTGTCGGCCGGCAAGATATCTAACATGTTGATACAATGATCTGAAATAATATGAATAAATATAATTAATGTCTAAGGTAGACCACTATTAAATCAAGACTGGTTCTATAGTTGATGAACTGTGGAAATAAATGAATGTGAGGTGTGAACATAATTAACCTATCGTTATCGTCAAACTTATTACAAAACATAATTTGATTCCTAATTTTAAAAATTCTGTAATGTTATTAGTTTATGAATTTGAAGGTTCATTCAATACTAGAGACGGGGGTGAAAGCTCTTTCAAATCTTCGTTCTGCGATATTAACTACCTTGTGATTTTAATGTCTATTTCATTTCGGGTTGATGGATGTTACGGGAATATTTCTCATTATAAAAAATCTAGCATTTAACTAGCACGAACTTTCAAGTATTAAGAAATGAAATAAAATGGAATTAACGCCATGCTCTTTCTGCTCTATTCGGACTATCAAAGACGGATACACCACTTACGCCTTACAATTTTCATTTCAGACTATCTGTAATGATTTAATGAAATTAGATCGCCCTACGTTTCTGCATCGACTGTGCTGATAAAGACGGGTATACGCCATGCTATGAGGGAACTTTTGCCCCGGCAGTGATGCTACGGCTGTCTATCTTTTCGAATGTCAACTGCCACGGGTTCTTCATGTTCTTTAAGCAACGTTCGCGAGTTATAAAACATCTCTCCGTTGCTTGAATACTCAGCAATTCCCCGAACTTTGCGCTAGTTGTTTTTACAAGTGACTAATTAGCATTGTCCAATCAGAGTTCGTGGCACCAAACACACTATAAACAAACAGGGTTTATAAAATTGAGAAACTCGTGGGAAAACAGCAACCGTAACATTGATCGATTTTTGAACTTTGCAACTCGATTGTCACATGTAGGCATTTTAGCTGTAAAGCACGAGACTTGGTATTCACGACGACCGATGAATTTGATAGGTTTCCAAGCTGGGCTTGTGACAATCGAACTTAGTGGCGAAATATACAGGGTATTACGTGAAGGGCTTGATAAGATGTATGTAGTTAAGGCGAGATCAAGCCTTCTATTGAAGATGCGGGTTCTTTTGCATGTATGCCAACTTCTACACGGGTTTTGCAATGCACAAGGAGAAGCCATACCGATCAACGCCGGAATCGAAGCTGGTACGTATGAATTAACAAAGCAGAGAATTAAAGACACCTCCAAGTATACAAACAAAGGGACTTACGTAATCTATCCAACCTTTAAAATTCTGGAATCCAGTACCTTGACCTAGTAGGAAGGCACACTGTGATCTTAGTATTCCAACATCAGCTGTAAAAGAATTAGAAATGACATGAAATGGGGTTTAACGTCCTACTGTTCTGCTCCGACTGGGATAATAAAAAAACGAATATACGCCACACGGTCTATTTTTACACCGAATCCCAACTGTTTACGTTGTCCCTTGAGAATTGTATGTGGCACCAGGGGTTAATGTCAGACGCAAAACACTTATGTGGCACATAATGTCCACTTTTATTCATTATTTTCTATATTTCATTTATTATTTTCTTTCAAGGACATTGTGTGTTTCTCAATTGAGGGATGATTTGCACTGGCGTGATTTCGATTCCACCCCTGTTGTACCCCTGTCCAGCCGCATGTGTTTTCTCTGGGACCCCCGGTTTTCTTTCTCTGCTAAGCGAATTATTGAAATAAAATTGAACCATGTGTTAGTTCCGAAATGAGCTGTCTGTCTGTTTTTCTGATCTATATCACTTTAACAGAAGTAGACGTTAAATAATCAAGGTAGGTACCACCACTGGTACAAACTATTCTGCCAATTCCCACGCTTTAGTTAATCGGAAAACCAATCTTACCTGGAATGGATTTATTCGTCTCCAAAAAGTTAACTTTAGCTTTAAACTGTCCATTTTTCAAACTGTATTCAGCTTTTCGCCATTGACCCTGATTGCAAAACCACATTGAGAATGTTATTAGAAATATTGAAAATGTTTACACTTTTAACCCAATTTGGTTATTTCGAGTGCATAATATCAAAACAAGCTAAACAGCTTTGATCTGTGTTGAAATATATATGGAAGACCAAGAAGCTTTTTATTCATTGTCCTTAATTACAATTTCTTAATTCATAGTCCTTAATTTTTATTTCTTAATTATTTGCTGCCGTATTTGGAATTGGTATAGTACAATTAACATTTGTATCTGAAAATTAATACTGGTGTAACAAATTAAACATTTTTCACATTAGTCCTTAATTTTTTTCTTAATTATTTGCTGTCGTATTTCGAATTGGTATAGTGATATTAACATTTGTGTCTGAAAAATAATACTCGTTTTACAAATCAGACATTTGTCATATCAGATTTGTAAATTGTATCTTTGTTTAATTTCATTTTATTATTCATATTTAAACACAAATCTCAAAAGGTATCAATGTCTCATTTGTCTGCACTGACCGGCATAATGAAGTCGGGAATAGGTCATGCAGTGTGTTATTGACGACATTATTGCCAGGCAGCGACATGTCCACCCACTTGTCACGGAATTTCAACTGCCAATGTTTCTGTTACGTCATACGTGCACAAAAACGTCTACATGAGATTTCGGGTTTTCGTACCACTCGAATGACTAGGTAATGTTCATAGTCACGCCTTTCGTGAAACATTCTTGAATAATATTGAAATTACATCCGGAACCTCGTGATTAAATAGCCGGCGCTTAACTCTACTAGCCACAACCAGCCCATGAAATACGAAATTAATTTGTAATAACCATAAACATACATTGTTCAAGAGCTAAATCTGCCTATTGCGGGTATTTTTTAGGTCTGTAATTTTTTCTAAATTATTAATTAGACATTAACATATTCAGACCATAATCAACTCTCGATGGCATCGATAGCCTGCGACATTTACTGGATTATGATCCCATTTTTTGCTCGACCTCGATACATAATTTAATCATGAAATGGATGATCAAGACTAT
The DNA here is from genome assembly GCA_948474765.1 of Patella depressa. Classification (NCBI taxonomy): domain Eukaryota; kingdom Metazoa; phylum Mollusca; class Gastropoda; family Patellidae; genus Patella; species Patella depressa. Next base: position 12,120,894 of record OX419720.1, read on the forward strand.
GTCTTTTTATCGTACAGACTTCAGTAATGATGATCGGGGGTAGACCGAAATTTCAATCGCTTTATTCCTGTGCTACAATTTGACTGAAACTTTCAGCAAACTGCCTTCATATTATCATCTAGTTTATAACTATTAAAGTGAGAACTGCCCAGTTGTATCTAATCCGCCATAGTGTATCTTTATGATTTATACTTACAAAAGCATTTAAACCAAGAGAGTGGGTAGTTGTTCTTGTATCCTTGAGGTTGAATTGGGCATTGTTCTGTTTGCTGACTATGCTTATGGACGGTTCTTTACCACAATCACCATTGGTAACCACGGCTTGTCCTTGAGAACTATAAAACTCGTTGCGATACCTGACCGTTATTTTAACTTTAGATCGGAAGTCAACATTAGCCAACGTCAGAATTCTAATGGTGGCGTTGCCATTGAAATAAGCCTGACCATTTTGGATTATAGCCCCATAGTTGTCATACTCTCCAGCGTCGTTTGAATCGAATTGAATGTCCACAATAGGCTTGCAGGGAGCTGAAATCGAATCATACCAAAATGGTGGTCAAACCAAATACAAAATTGAAAAATATACATGGATGAATGACGGACATACGCCACACAATGTGCTACGGGTAAATTTTGCCAGGACAGCGCTGCTACAGCTTAGTCGAATTCCATTTGTCAGGGATTCTTTGACGTGTACACCAGATCTCGATATTTCTTCCTATCCGAGTGACTATACGGACCTTCTTTACAGTAGCATTGACAAGGGGTAACCATGCCAGAAATTGCAAATAAACTTTCGTGGCCAATACCAGATTGAACAAGCGACATCCAGCTTATATTAGCGAGCCAACGTCTTACTCACTGAGTCACCGTGGATCCTTACAATCAAACTACTTTAGCTGTCTGCAGTAAAACGAGCAACAGGGAAAAGCATTTCCAAATTACATGCAGATGCGAAAAAGTGCCCCGGGGGTAAAAAATAATTCAAATGTAGAAGTATATTCAGATAATACTGAAAAGCGAGTTGATGGTGGTTTAAGGTATAATATAATAAAATATACAAGCATATTCAGCTTTTACATGTTTTACTTACGATTACAAGAAGCTCCAAATTCTGTATCACATACACAGGTGGCTTGGTTAAAAGTCGTACCGCTTGGACAAGTCATGCGCCACGATTGAGATCCAACAACCCAATTATAATGGCATCTATCGTTAGTTATTTCTCTAAATAGACATTGATCTGCAAAAAATATATTATTGAAGGTTCTTTATTTTGGGTTCTTGTGTTGAGTGGACGTTAAACCCTAATTCTCTCTCTCTCTCTCTCTTTCTCTCTCTCTTTACTTGGGGTTCAATAAATGTTATATAAACTATCATTTATTCATTAAATTGGATCGGGGAACAGGCTATGCCTATGTGTCATTTAAACATCACCCGATCAAGCTATACTAAACTCTCTAGAACATCGGATGAGCGTGATTCTCATGAATTAGAACACCTTGAGATTTAAAAATCTAAAGATATAACGGATCAAATCGATACTTGTTAATTACCATTGCTACGATACTAAACAACCAAAGCTATATATTCAAACAGTCATGCCTTGGCTCAGCGTAAAGTAATATGATTTAGATTTTCAATATATTCGTTTTTCATTGTTTTTTTATGAACTATAGCAAGAACGGAAAACTGAATAGATAAATCGTGCAAAATGCATCTTTAACCATGTGTTTGGTGCAGCAAACTCCACTTGAATGGAGGATGCTATAATTTCATTTCGAGCGTAATTGTAACCTATGGTTCCAGCAAAGTACTTGTGCGAAGGGGTCTTTAGATGAGGAAGGAATCCGGAGGATCAAATAGAAACACAATCATGAAGTTGGAGAAAAGCTGGTCCACGCCTTACACCCGTGGAATCGAAACCACGGCACATTAGCTACAAACATTTTGACCGAAACTATTCCCCCCCCACCACACACTTCCGACAAAAAGGATATTCTATTTGAAAATATTAGTATTACTACATACCAGGAATGTGTACAGGGCTTTTGCATGACGTATCTGCAACACAGAAGCCACGAGATGAATCATAGGACTTTAAAGGTGGACACGTTCTGACTTGGGTTCTACCATATTGACATCGGTAATACTGAGAGCAGTTTCCATTTGTCTTGTATGGAAAGCCATCACCTCTCGTACGGCATGGATCTGTGAATAGAAATGTAATCATACACACGTATATTATATTACGCGTGAAATAGGAATACCATCGCTGTTCTGATCCCAAACTGGGCTAATGAAGGCGGGCATATACCATGCAGTGTACTATAAGGGAAATTTTGCCTGGGCAGTGGCGCTACGGCCTACTCTTATATCGAATTCCAACTGCTAAGGGTCATTTACGTGCACGCCAATGTGTACACGAGACCTCGGGTTTTCGTCTCATCCGAAAGACTAAACAGCTGTCATTGTCAGGCCCTCCGACCTGTATCACTGACAAGGATGAACCACGCCGGGAAATCTGGATGAAGTTTCTCGGCCAATGCAGGGATCGAACACGCGACCTCTTGGAAGGATATCTGCATAAAATATGGGTACGTAAAATAGAATATTGAAGATGTAAAATGAGTTAAAAATGGCATCAGTTCTGCTCGTGAATTTAAGGACGGTTATCTTCAATAGACCTAAAAGACGACCTTGCAATGCCACTGTGTGACAGATTGAAAAACTATTTGTATTTAATTGCTATTTACAGTGTTAGATGTACTATAAATAGTAACCGACGTCATACAACGATACACGAACTCTTCGTAACAGTCTCGGAACCACGGTGGCTCGATCCCGGTATTGCATGACAAGGAGAGCTGTCTACTCGTTCGGATGGAACGGAAAACCGGTGTACATGCACGTAATAGACCCTTTGGTAGTTGGAATTCCCTGTAAGAGTAGCGCCGCTATTCCGGCAGAATTTGCCACATGCACACTGTATGACATTTCTCCGTCTTCATTGGCACAGCCGGAGCAGAACAGTAGGCCGTTAACCCCCATTCCATTTCATACCATTCTTTTCATTCCAGTCTCGTTAGTTAAAATGCCAAACTTCAAAATACAAAACTTTCGTTTTCGAGAAACTATCCCCATGAATTTTTCAAACTTGACACATAATCCAACATAGAAATGATGACAGGAAAAATGTTTCATATTTGAAAAAAAAAACAAACCCTACTCAACTACAAACAACGTTTTGACATTTATGCAGAATTAGCAGACCTTGTTTCATTTTGCTTTACTTACGAACGCAATAGAAGGATATGGGGTTTAACTACACTCGGCAAATGCTTGCTCATTTTGGGAGTAACATAATTCAATTTTATTTCAAGGAAACCAGTGAACCTTGATTGGACACAGGCGACCCCCCCCCCTCCTTGTCAGGAATCACCAGTGGAATCGAAACCACGTTACTGAACCAAATAACACACCTGACAATCTGACAATCTAAACTCAACCAAAAATAAGTCTACTCTTAATCTATATTGTATGGAAGAACAAACAGCTCTTTATTCAGTGTTCTTAGTTCTTAGTTCTAAATTCATAGTCCTAAATTCTTACTTCTTCATTTGTTGTCGTACTTCGACATTTGTACACTAAAATTAACATTTGCATCTTAAAATCAATATTTGTTTCACAAATCAGATATTTGTCATATCAGATTTGTAAAATGTATTTTAATATAAGATATTTATTTTTTTTTTTAGAAAAATAAAAAAATTAGTCTATATTTACATTTCATCAGAAAAAAAACAACAAAAAACAAATTACGAACAACAAATTTCAAAATATAAATCTCCAAATACAAATCTTGCAACACATTTCTCTAAAAATATTTCTCTAAAAATATTTCTTATTGTATGCTAGGTTGATTCTAATGTTCCGGTTAGATGAATTTCGAGAAATGTTTTTGGAGAAATGTATTTGGAGAAATGTTTTTGAAGAAATGTTTTTGGAAAAATGTTTTTAGGGAAATGTTTTGCAAGTTTTGTATTTGGAGATTTGTAATTTGGAATTTGTTGTTCGATATTTGTTTTTCGTTGTATTTTTCCGATGAAATGTAAATATATACTATTTTTTTGATTTTCTAAAAGAATTAAATATCTTATATCAAGATGCATTTTACAAATCTGATATGACAAATGTCTGATTTGTGAATCAAATATTGATTTTAAGATAAAAATGTTAATTTTAGTGTACAAATCGAGCCCTAGCCACTTGAATCAACGCGCGTTACACCATTCGGCCACTAAACCGCCTACTTTATCTACTCCTTGTCACTTAACTAGCGGAGAATCGAACTTTAACCATTTGACTTAAAGACGAACGTGTTACGCCATTCGGCCATCCAGCCGCCGCCTTATACTTCCTCCTTATAACTTACTTGCGGGGAATCGAGCATACCATTTGTTTCAAAGAAATACCTTATGATATAAATAAAATAAAACCAGGTACAAACAATCCAAACCATTAGAAATCGCGATGTGCTAAACAAACGTCGAGCCCTGGTGTGAGCGTATGTGGCATGGAGATAGGGGCGCCTTCTCAAAGCGAATTATTGAAATAAAATTAAACCATATATTAGTCCCGAAATGACCTAGTTTGTGTTGAGTGGACGTTAAACCCCATTTCTCGATCTCTCTCTCTCGCTAAACAAATGGTATAAGCAAAATTGTGTAATGGAGTTTTTATTCACCGTGTACAAAATACACAATTAACAGTGGTAACAGGTGTCCAGAAGAGTAAGCAAGGTGGCATGCACGTGTTGGATCATTAAGACATCCACAACCCCGCTTTGCGTATGAAAGCAAATAGGAATCTTACCATTATCACAGGCGACACTGCCAATATGATCACAGGTCAGTTTATCTTGGTTCCAGTAAGTTCCATATCCACATTGTTTTTCGTGGTATCGGAGTAAGGTGAGATCTGCTTTAAATTCACATTGGATGAACTTATCACAATCTGTATGTGGGTTGTAGCCAATACCGTTAAGCATTTTACAGCCGTCACATGGATTAGTACTTTGAGTGGCTGAAAATATTCAGTACAGTGATATTTAATCAATGTGACAGGTAATTTAAATAATTCTTCATTCAATGTCAACAGTGAAAAGATTCTTGGTCTGGTATATATCAGTATATCATCGCCTCGAATCACCGTGGCGTATACGTTTTTATTAACAAATCATTCCTACCATTGGCTCGTTAACCAGCAGCTCTGGGTTCTATCCCGGTATTGACCGAAATACTTCTTCTGAACTTTCTGAATGGCGCCTCTTTCTCTCATAACAGACTGCATGGCCTATGCTCGTCTTCATTAAATCGAAAATAGCAGAAAAGTAGGACCTTTAAGCCCATTTTATTTTATTTTATATCAATTCCCATGGGAATTACCAATCATAGATGACAATAAACTGGTATTGAGGTTATTATATCATAGCATGACGTGTTGATGGTTAGCCAACTTAATTAGACCTTGAAGTTATTGTTTACACCAACCACCAATTGCTTGTGAAAGAGTTCCAGATAGTCTCAGAGTGCCAAATATTAATTCTACATAAGCAAGGTCGCATAGTTTAGGTGGTATAGAAATTCCTGAGCAGGGGGCAACTGCAGATTTGATTCGAAAATTAATTTTAACAAGAAGTAGTGTACTATGGACCAGATACTGGGAATGAGGTCACCGCAGTCATCATGAATATGTGATGTCATATAACAAATAGGAAGTCCGTCAATGAATGCGCAATGGTCCAATGGGCAAGCATGACAAAATGTATGTTGATCGTGCATGAATTGATGGAGCCGTCGGTGGGGGGGGGGGCAAAGAGCGTCGCCCCAAAGAGCATAGACAGCAACAAAATACTGAACTATAAAACACGAAATAAAATCGGATCTGTACTTGGACAATTCAAACTGTTCTACTTACTAATTACTTGGACAGATCAAATTGTTATACTTACTTATTGGACAAATTTCCAACACTAGACTGGTTATCTGGTTGACAAGAGTCGAGTAATTCGTGGCCGACAGTACTTGATTAGTTGACGAGGCTATACCATTCAGTTCCACTCTATTAATATTGTTCCCGACTCCGATGGCAAACATATTAATGTTTCGGTTTTTGGCATTTGTTGCTTGAGTCAGTGTTGCACTCGGAGTTAATGATTCCCCATCTGATTATTTGAAACAAAAATGGCGTTACAACACAGGATTAACATTTTTTGATTTCTGCAGATATTTTAATAATAAAAGAAAATGGGAACTGGTATGATTACCTAACCTGGTTACAGTGAAGTTTTGGCCTTGTGCTTCTAAAATAAATAAAATTTAGCAGGCAAAAGTACGTTCTCCTTCCATACGTTGTTGTTAGTCGAAAATACTGTAAAGTTTCTTACCGGTGATAACAATGCCAACTTTGGGGCTGGAAGAACCATTGAACATCTGAATCATTTGGGCTATACCCAAGTCGGTGGCTGTTCCTGCACGTTTATGGTTAAGCGCACTAATATTAGTATTTAGATTACTTTGATCGCCTGATAACTGAATGACCTCATCTACGGCAGTACTGTAGACGACCACGCCGAATCGAACTGATGAACTCACCCCTAGAGCTGTAACAAAGGCGCTCAAAGATTCCCTAACTTTTTGGAAATCTTCTGGCATGACACTGTCAGAGCCATCGACAACGGCTATGACGTCAATAAATTGTTGGCACCCTGTAGGAGCTGTTGAAAAAAAGATAAGAATTATATGATTTTAGGGTAGTTTATGAGGACGACTAGCAACAGGGTGGTGGTGGTGGTGGTGGGGTAGCAGATAGTTAGCACATGTGTGTTGTATCATATAGCCCGTCATTGAGTCAACTTGCATGGTTTCGAATCCCTGATTAATTGTACGTGACAAGGAGTAGAGTCGCCTGTTTAACCTCGTGGGTTTTCTCCGGGTCCTCCGGTTTACTCCGACTGCTAAAGACCCCTACGTGCAAGCGAATTATTGAAATAAAATTAAACAATATGTTAATCCCGAAATGACCTAATTTGTGCCGAGTGGACGTTAAACCTCGTCTCTCTCTCACTCTCTCTCTCTCTCCCTCTCTCTCTCGACTAGCAACAAAATCTGAACAGTATGTTGTTAAGCGAACAAGTATGGTGTGCGCGTAGTTCAATCGTCCGCCTATCGAGCCCGATGTCGCAGACAAGGGGCAAGCGCTGAAAGCTCCCATTTAACTATTAAATGAAATCATGAATTCAATGGTCAGCAAACTGACCAGCAGTTAATATTGAAAGGGATGAAATGGAGTCTAGATAACTAACTCTCAGTATTAAATTCTTAAAGCAATTCATTAATGTGTTGGAAGGATATCTGCATTAAATATGGGTAAATAACATAGACCACTGATGGCATAAAATGAGTTGAAAAGGACATCAATTGCACCGGGATCAGTTTGTGTTACTACGTCCGATGCTATCGAGGCGGTATGGTGTGACTTCACACGTAGACCTATGCTGCTCGTGTACTTAAAGGACGGTCATCTTTTATAGAGCTATTTGTATTTAATATCTATTTATAATAAACGATGTCATACAACGGAGAGATAGAGAGAGTGTGTGAGAGAGAGTTGGGGTGGGGGGGGGGGTAACGTCCACTGGACACAAACTAGGTGATTTCGGGAGTAACATATGGTTGAATTTCATTTCAATAATTCGCTTGCCCGTTTGACTTAATGGTAAGCCTTATGATACAGCTTGCACGTGCTAACCACTCGGCCATCATACACAGTTTTCGATCCACAGTGGCTAAGTGTGTAAGACGCAGGCTCGGTAGGTTTGATCCCGGTATTGGCAGACATTTTCCGTTGTGGTTTCACATTATCAGCCCCTCCCCCTAATTTCCGACAGTGCCCTTTTTTACTGCTGAAAGTGCCTTTTCTCAGACCCAAATATATATGTCCGTTCCGAACGTTTACTTAGATAAAAATATCAACCAATTAGCACTTGGAGTGGCTACAGATGCAAGGAAATGACGGCTAATTTTCTTGCCCCCCGCGGTCAGTGCCCTCATTTTGCGGCGCCCCCCCCCCCCCCTTCACAATTCCTAGATCCGCCCCTTGTCTATGTCTTGTCTGCGATATCACTTCTGTGGAAGCGGACGTTAAAACACCAGGTAGTAGTAGTATTACACTGCCATTACTCACTTGAGAACGACAAGAGGAACTTGTTGAAACGTAGTGTGGAGAACGACAAGAGGAACTTGTTGAAACGTAGTGTGAAATAAACTCAGTGATTGTTTTCCATATAAATTTGTGTTATTTATCATATGTTCAGTTACTAAATGCCGTATAAGGAATTACGTTCCTTGTTTTTCTATTCTCCCAATGCAATAGCTATCTTCAAACGTTTGAATTTGAAGTTGAAAACGATTTTTTTGCCAATAGGTAAGACTTTTTATAGTTTCCATCTATTTTAATACATTTTAAAAATATAACTTAAAAAAATGAAATTGCAATTTTAAGATTCATTTGCAATACCATTAACAGAGTTTGCTGTTTGGAGGAAGGCGCTAGCTCACACAACTAAATGCCCCCCTCCCCCGTTCGATTCCGATGTTTAACACACATATATTTCAAAAAAGCAAAAAATTAAATTATCTTGATATAATCATAATAATCAAGAAAAAATAAAGCCTAAATATGGTCTAGGATATATTCACAGAATCGGAAAATAAAAACTGAAATTTAAATTATTTCCATATAGTCATAATAATCGGATAATAAAAACTTAGCAAAATAAAAAAAAATTCTTACATGAAAAAGTTGTATGTAAAGCCACCAAGGCAACAACTCCCAACAGTACCAGATTTTTCATTGCGACCGTAAATGATAAAATCTGAAATATTTCAAATAATGATATGTAATGACCAAAAGGCCAATACAGGACTGCTGTAATGAAAATATAAATTTAGGATAATCTCTGTCTATATCATGTCATGTAACTCTGAATTGCTAAATGCCCAAGTGCGATGCATTAAAAATAAATTTTATGTTAAATATAGGTATACTTTAAATGTAAGTTTATATACTTACCCTTTAGAGAACTTTTCTTTGGTCTGCACCACCAGAATGATTTAGGTGTTGCAGAGTGGTGTCTTTTATATGAAATCTGAATTGTAAAGGCTTATTCTGAATCACTGACACGAAACATGTGCACTCCCCTTTTATTTTTTTATTTTTTTGGAAAAACAAAATAATTTAGGGTCTTTTTCCCAAAAAACCCCCGGTTCACTTTCAACCTCCTGATATCACCTTCAAAGGTGAGTTCGACTTTGCATAGATGTGTGTGAAATAGCTTTTTTTAACGACCGCTTCTACCGGCGAATACTTTGAGAATACTTTGCAGGATGTTTGGGAGGTGGGGTGGGGTAACAAAAAAAATCCACCACAGACGGTTCACTTTCAACCTCCTGATATCACCTTCAAAGGTGAGTTCGACTTTGCATAGATGTGTGTGAAATAGCTTTTTTTAACGACCGCTTCTACCGGCGAATACTAAATTAAAGTTGGCCGTCTGCCAATCGCACTGTGGGGGATACAATAGATGAATACCGTAATATACCCAACTATATTCTGTTAGATCAAAAGGTTTACACCACAGACGGTTCACTTTCAACCTCCTGATATCACCTTCAAAGGTGAGTTCGACTTTGCATAGATGTGTGTGAAATAGCTTTTTTTAACGACCGCTTCTACCGGCGAATACTAAATTAAAGTTGGCCGTCTGCCAATCGCACTGTGGGGGATACAATAGATGAATACCGTAATATACCCAACTATATTCTGTTAGATCAAAAGGTTTATAGCACATATTTAGGGGTGGAATAAAAAGGTCAAAGATACATTATGGGCAATAAGATAACGCGTTGGCAGTTCTCACTATAATAGTTAAAACTACACAATGTAAAGGCAATTTGCGGAAAATTTCAGACAAATTGACCCACTATGAACCGAGAACTAAGCGGATGATGATCATTACTGAAGTTGGTAAGACAAAATTAATAGTCTCGATTATCCAGATAATCGTTAATCACAAATGAAAGTTTTGCAGCAAATCGGACTATAATCCAACAAATATCGAAGGCTAGCCTTGACACCGAGAGCTGATTCTGGTCTGGATAAGTTGATTAATGTCTAATTAATTGTTTTTATAACATTTCAGGCCTATAGAAAGACCTACAATAGGCAGATCTCGCTCTTGCATAATGTCTGTTTACAGGGGAATTAGGTGAGATGGGTTAAAGAGCTGACCGTTCTACCCCTATAATATTTTTTTTAAAAAAATAGATAATGAAAACAGTAAATCAATTCTTTAACTGATATCTAAACGCTGAAAATTTCAACTAAATAGTTTCACTCTGAACTAAAATATTAACGATTCAATTCTATAATGAAGAAAGTCGCGATTTTACGTTATGAAATCCACTTAAGATCAAAATTTGTGATCCGACTCAGGAATAAACGACTCTACAGATGAGTATCGTCAGCTTAAAGATGGCGGCTAACTGCATTTTGTCTTGGGTTGACAATCACAAATTGATGGCTAGAAGATAGGTTCGATTTTAACAATTCCAAAGCATTGCCATTAATACCAAAGTCTTTATGAAGCCACGAAAGCAGTGGTCTGTTGGGTTAAAATCTGTGGAAAGATCTAACAATACTAGCAGTGAAACACGCCCCTGATCGACACAGGGTCATTTACAATTTTGTTCAAGGCTGTTTCAGTTCTGCACATTTGAAGAATATTTGGATCGAGGGATGGTTTCTTGAGTAAAGATGTTACCACAGCTGATTTGAATATGCCGGAACAGCACCAGTCATAGTCTTTTATTGATAATGGCGGCGACAATAAAATAATCGAATTGTGGTGATCTTATTATGGAAATGGATATTATATTGATCCAAGTATTCGGGAAGATTTTGTAGCTGTTCGGATGTTTACTTAGTTTTAAACGTTCGCTTCCATCGAGGGTCATATCACAGAAACGTTGTCTTATTTTATTTATCTTAGCGAGGAAACCGGCGTACCCGGGGTAAACGAACGAGGTTAAAAAGGCATACGCTCACTCCAGGGATGAAACTACAAGCAAGAGGTGACCGGTCATCCAGTGCTCGAGACGCGACAATCTTAAGCCATTCAACACAAACTAGATAATTTTAATTTGATTTCAATAATTCGCTTGCGCGTAGTGGTCTTTAGCAGTGGGAGGAAACCAGAGAACCTAGAAAAAACCCACGAGGTTGGACAGGCGACCCTACTCCTTGTCACGTACAACCAGAGATTCGAAACCAATGATTCGGCCATCCACCCACCCCTCCATTCAAAGATCTTTACTAAAGCCTAACACAGATATACATACAGGTTACAAGGTGATAATTTGGTGTGGTTCCACTGGCCTTTTATAATCAAGTGATAAAGGTATCAATCAAGACATGATTGTCTATTGTAACACAGGATCAAAGATCTATCAATAACGATGACTGTGGATTTGACTTCTTTATTTTAACAGTACATGAACACATTAAAAATGATTCCGTCTATAATTCTACAAACAAATATAGGACACAGGAACATAACATATTCATATTGTAGTCAATCTATACACCATCGTCTTAAATCACGTCTACCTTCATAATGATATATACCCTCGTTCTGCCCTGGGGCACGGGTCCTCGATTTTTCGCACCATCCGCACGACTAGACAGATGTCAAGTGTGACGTTACATGTAGAAGCATATTTAGAAAGACATTACTACCTTACGCGTAGAAGCATATAAGAAAACTAATTACTAGCTTAAGAATTGTGAATATATCTGGAATTCCACTCCATACAACATTTTATTTTAAATAATATAATAATTGTGAATGTGAGCAGAATACTAGAAAATAGCAAAGAATATATGAAGAATGTTATAAAGTTGAAAGTCTTACGTTTAAAGTCAATTTGTTCAGAAAAATAAACTATAAACAAACTTATGAAAAAACAGCTACTGATTTATTTAGACGACATTTCGAAGAGTATTCTCTCAACGTTTTCAAGAGAATACTCTTCGAAATGTCGCCTAAATAAATCAGTAGCTGTTTTTCCTTAAGTATGTCTAAAGTTTATTTTTCTACCCAGTTAGTAAATGCCACCTTAAAAGATATTGTTCAGAAAAGATGTTTGTGTTTCTAATAGAAATCAAAGTCAATAAATTCTATTTTGCAAGTGCTTGAACTTAAAATCGCAGGGGCGAAGGTTACCAAGTTCTGCGCTATTCATGTGAAAAGAACGATATAATGAAAAACATGTTTCCTATACAAACCATAATTCATACATCAAAAAAAATGTAATATTTCGATTTGAATATGGTATTCTGTGTTCAATAGAAACAGCAGTCAATGAAGTTATATTGTCCAAATACTTTGACCTACAAGTGCAGGCGCGAACGTCATTCGGGTGAATTTAACGATAGAATGATGAACAGGTTACCGATATAAAACACGAATCATACTTCAACGAATATTATATTTCGATTTGAATACATGTATACGATGCGAGGTACAACGACCAAGTTAAAACACAATAAAAGAGATAGTGGATGTATCGGCGGCGGTTGGGTGTGTGTAGGGTGGGGGGTGGAGCAGAAAAAAACAACTACATAAGTGGAGAATACTTTGCAGGATGTTTGGGAGGTGGGGTGGGGTAACAAAAAAAATCCACCACAGACGGTTCACTTTCAACCTCCTGATATCACCTTCAAAGGTGAGTTCGACTTTGCATAGATGTGTGTGAAATAGCTTTTTTTAACGACCGCTTCTACCGAGGTGATATCGCAGACAATTTGCATAGATGACAGTCCCTGTAATTTATAGTTAATAGGTCAGTTACATGAATATTGTATACTATGAAATTAAAAATATAACCGTTTTTCGAGAAATGAAATGAAATGGGGTTTAACGTCCTACTTTTCTGCTCCCAACTGGGCTAATGAAGATGGTTGTTCGATAAAGCTATACGTCCCTTTAAGCGGCGCATATAATAAAGTGTCCAGGCTCAGCTTCTCAGAAATATACAACACCAATATCGATAACACCAACTACTACAATGGTGGTATCGAGAGAGAGGGAGGGGTTTTAACGTCCACTTGACACAAACTAGGTCATTTCGGGACTAACATATGATTTAACTTTATTTCAATAATTTGCTTGTGCGTAGGGGTCTTTAGGGGAGAAACCGGAGTACCCGGAGAAAACCCGCAAGGACGGAAAGGATGTTCGGCAGATGTACTTTAATATTCGGGTGATTAAACCAGTTTAAATAGAGTCCCCGGCTGTGTGTGACAAGGAGTAGAGAGCGCTTGTCCAACCTTGCGGGTTTTCTCCTGGTCCTCCGGTTTCCCCCCACTGCTAAAGCCCCCTACCCGCAAGCGAATCATTGAAAATTGAACCACATGTTTGTCCCAAAATGACTAGTTTATATCGAGTGGAAGTTAAACCCCATTTCTCTCTCTCCGCTTTAAATTTTTCCAGTTTATAATGTAGGCGCACTTTCTAAGAAATATGTAATAAAAATGATATCCCGGATTAAGAAGATAAACAATATTTCTTTTGCTATTGCATATAATGCACATAATAACTGTTTTTGTGTGTCTATATCTTTTTAAACTAAAGTCTAATGTCAAATCTCGTGTTCAAAGTCAATGTGCATGATTTAACCCGACGATATAAATAGTCTGTACGTGACTAATAGTTATATTTAGGGAGTTAATTTATTAGTCGCGAACGTTCGATAAGATCCTGTTGCTGAACTTCAAGTTGAATTGGGCATTAATAACATCAGAAAATCCTGCAATGAATAAATTGCGCATCATAATTTTTGTATAGTCTAAAGGAAAAACATCCGTTTATCACCGTTAATTTTTTAATCTGTATATGATCTGCAGGAAACGCATCCTTTTATCGTATATGCAAGCCTTCATTGCTGTTATAATCTAAAGGAAAAGCCCCACTTTGTCATAAATAAAAGCCATCATTGCTATCAAAATCTTTTTATAGTCAGAAATGAAATGAAATAGGGTTTAAGGTTCCCACTGTCCTGTCCCTATAAACTGGGCTAATGAAGACGTGCATACGCCATACAGTGTGCTATGAGGGAAATTTGGTCCGAGCAGCGGCGCTACGGCCTACGTTTATATCGAATTCCAACTACCAGGGGATCTTTTACGTGCACGCCAATGTGTACACGAGATCTCGAACACTCAACCCCAGGCCAGCGAGTTAGCGCCTTACCCACTTAGCCACCGTGCACCCCCGTATGAGCAGAAGGAACAGCGCCCCCTTATCATACAAACTATTATTGCTGTCATCATCGTAGACTGGTCTGATGGAAAAATATCCCTTTGTCCCGTAACATCATAGCTGTCATCTGTGTATGGTCTGAAGGGAAATCCCCCTCTTGTAGAAGACACTTCGTCTGTAAAGCTAGATATACAAGACTCAGTTCTAAGACATTCATGTGTACTGTTCATTTAGAACGATGTTAGACTGTTCTTATCGTTGTCTTTATCAAATGCTATTTTTAAACCAATACAATTACATTCCCGTGTTTGCTGTCCACCCTTGGCTTAGTCCTGATAGTCAAATGGATCGATTATTTTGCCGAGTGGGCGGTTTTTCGGGAAAATAGGCCGGTTTGCCGGAGTCCCCTAAGCAAACCATAATGAGACCTTTTCTCCTGTTTTTTGGTATTGGCAAATATCTACAGAATGTCTCCAAAACACATGTGAATCCACTGCTCAGGCATCCTTGTTTATGATATCTTTAGTTCGTTTTACAAAATTTGATTTAATCAAATATGTTATGGAGACATCCTGGAGATATACATCCAAACAAATCTGCTTTTCTGAGATTAAAGTTTGATGTCAATTAACCGATGTGACCAATATGTTTCAGTACAATTTGCTGTCAAAATAAAATACCAAATGACATTTCAGTTAATATACAGCTCACATTTTGTAAATTGAATAGTTGTATATTAACATTGACGTTGCTGTAATACATGTGGTCCAAGGGGGAATAACCACTGTGTCACGGTCAATTTCCAATTTGCTGTAAAGATAAAATTTCAAATGGCATTCTTTAAAACTGACATAGTTAAGTTTGATGTAATCTTACATGAGCCGGTGTTCGTGTGTGTTACATCGTTTAAATATATATTAGCAAACCATGTTATCTGACAAATCCGACATTGTAATTTTTCTATACTTATAACTATAAATATATAACAGTGTAGGTGCGACAATCCCCCTTATTTCACACGGATATGAAAATGAATTGGAGATGTAAAAAAACGCGCAAAACATTTTTTCGCGATCGGTTTATCGCTTTAACCCTCATATATTTGAAGGACATATTTTCTCCCTTTTTTGTCCTTAACGCATAAACATTTTCGTTCAATAAAAACGTCCGGATTCTAATTTTAATCCCTCTTTTAAATGAATACCTTCTATTTTTGTGTCAACGTGTTTTATCTTTATTATCTATCCTAAATGCATAATTGAATATTGATATGTAGATTATGATATGTTGCACGATTTCATTATATCGTGCCTTATGTCGAAATATCCAAAAGAAAGGAAACCGTTCGTGCAGATCAGTCGTGGGCTAAAAGTAATATTTCTTCATTTTTTTTTCCCGAAATGCCGCACGTTAAAGAAACCGTTCGCGCAGATCCGTTGTTGGCTATAAAGGAATTTTTCTTCATTTTGTTTTCTGAAATGCCGAACGTATAAAGTGGGGGTGATTTTGTGATATAATTTAACTAAAAACATATGCTAACTAATTATAAATCCATCAATAAAATGCGACTCAATACCTCCCAAAAGATGTTATTTGTTTTGTTTAAACAATATTTTATTCAAACTAGTGAATAGGATTGGGGAACAGGACAGAACCTATATAACCCATCCCCGATACAAAGAAAAGTATACACATTAAGAATTATGAGAAATAATAGTTAAACTATAACATATATACAATCAAATACATTTCATATAAAATAAAAAATTTTGGCATTATATTAACATTTTTTTTAAGAAAAAAAAATTAAGATGAAAAAGTATAGTTACTCAATGACTGAAACGCTTCGATTTTTCAATAGAGTCATGAACAGCTGAAACAATTTTAGTATTTTCTTTTGGTGAAATATCGGAATTTCCATATAAAAGGATATTAATATTTCGATATAATGGTGGTAGACATAATATGGTATTATTTCTGACATCTGAATGTAAGGAACAAACAAGAAGGAAGTGATAGACCTCTTCAACTTGATGACCACAAATGCAAGCTTGGGGAATTAGAGAGATGACGAAAAAAAGATGAGAATTTAAGTCGCTACAAGAAAGTCTGAATTTGGAATGAATTATTTGATTTTTACATTTGCCAAAATTAAAATAAATAGGAACATTGATATCAGATTTAGTAAAATGTAATTTAAATTTTGCTAGTGATTCTGAGGACTAGGCAGAGTCAAGGGAATTCCATAATCTAGTAGCAGATGGAAAGAACGAATTGTAAAATAAGGTAGTGCGGCAAAAGAATTCACGTATATTATTATGTCTAAAAGAATAATATTGGGGTTTGGTAATGCATAAGTTAGATAGGTATTCAGGTGTTAGGTTTTTAACAATTTTATAAAATAAAAACAACTTATGTCTTTTCCGTCCCATATAACATCTGCATAATCGAAATGAGGTAAAATGAAAGAAGTGTATATTGTATAAAGGGATTTTCTGTTTAGTCGACATTTCATAGATCTTAAACAGTTTACTAACTTTTTTACAAATATTATTAATGTGGACATCAAATTTCGAATTATTTTGGAAAAAAAAGCCTAAATGTTTATGTTCTAAAACTTCTTTAATTTTTTAAATTCATAAATAGAGGCGGTGATTGAGAAGGCATTCGTGTAGAAGTGGTGAGTGTTTCAGTTTTTGAGGGGTTGAAAGTAACTAGTCATTTGTCTGCCAAAACATTTATTCTCTCGATATCTAGATTTAAGACTTCTGCACTTTTAATTGGATCTTCAATAAGTAAATATAATGTGGTATCGTCTGCAAATAATTTAACGTTTGAATCAAGTTCATCAACTATATCATTTATGTAAACAAGGAATAAAAGAGGGCCGAGAACGGAGCCCTGTGGAACACCAACAGGAACAATGGAGGCATCAGAAGAAGCATATAATTTTTTTAAACCAGTTTAGTAGCCCCCTCTGATGCCTACAGAGTCCAGCTTATGACAAAGTCCGGCATGCCAGACTCTGTCAAAAGCTTTACTGATGTCACAGAACACCGTCCTCGTATAACTTCCCATATCAATGGCCTTAACAAAGAAATGATTTAGATCAATAAGTTGGTAGATAGTTGAATCTCCCTTCATAAAACCACTCTGAGATTTTGTTAGTATGTTATTATCCAAGAAGAAGTTAAAGACATGTTTATAAACACATTTTTCGAAAAATTTTGAAATTAAACACAGCAAGGAAACGGGTCTGTAATTTGAACAATCCTTTTTACTATTTTTCTTATGTAATGCCAAAACATGAGCAAATTTCCAAGGAGGGGGAATAATTCTGAATGCAGTGATCGATTAAATAGTTGACAAAGAGGTAAACATCAATTGATAAAAGCATATCTTTAAACTTCTGTTTTTGTAAGTGTGATGTTACTAATTGATGCTTTAATGCGTTTTGTTGTAGGAAGATCGTGTTGTGCTTCGTTTAGTTGTGACTGCTTAATAAAGAAATCGTAAAGCGCATTCGCCATCTCTTTTTGTGTAAAAACAGTGTCGTTATCTACTATTAGAGGTGGTATTTCGTCTTTAGATGAGCCATTCTCTTTAACAAATGAGTTTAGTAGTTTCTACCAGGACTTTTTGCCAAAATTGTTTGGGTCATTAATTTTATTGTCTAATTTGGAATAATATTGTAATTTGCTATTTTCTACAAGGTTCTTGTACTGGTTTTCTGATTTTCCGAAATTCTGCCCAGTGATTTGCCAAATCTGACTTTTTAGCTTTTTTATGAATTTTGTTTTTGCTTTTACTCAACCGTCTAATTTCATTATTCATCCAGGGTTTGTCTCTTGGCCTAATTGTAACTAGTTTGTTCGGAATGTGTTTTTTGGTAATTTTAATAAGCTCATTTGTAAATGTACTGCATGATTCATCTATAGATTTGAGGTTTAGTATTGTGTCCCAATTAGTTGATAATACTGCGTGTTTCAGAGAGATGTGATCAGTTTCATCGAAGTTCCAAATAAGTCGTTTGTAAGACTGTTTGTGATGGCTATGAAATAAAAGTTGGCAATATATCGGACAGTGGTCACTGCAAAAGTTATCAAGACAGCCAAAATCTTTGGTAAATTGGGGAACATTGGTTAAAATGAGATCTAATGTAGTATTTTTGCCAAAATTGCTAATTCTGGTTGGTTCGGTTATAAGTTGTGTCAAATCAAACATATTTATAGCATCGTGTATAAAGGAATTAGTTTTAGAATTAAAGTCAATATTAAAGTCTCCAAGTATAAAACATTTGTTGATATCGTCGGTTAAAACCAATTGAAATGATTCAAGGATATTTAAGTTTTTAGAAGCCGAATAATTTGGTGGTCTATAAAAAGTACCAAGTAGAAATTTAATATTATTGGAGTGGATCTTCAGCCAAATACAATCAATATCACCAACTTCTAAGTCTGTGCGTCTTTTATAAAGTAAAGTGTTGGGTACATAAACAGTAACCACGCCACCATTTGTGTCTGTTATTCTATCTTTTCTAATAGGTGCATGATAAAATGGAAGGGAGATGGAACTTTCTAGTATATCCCTATTCAGCCATGTTTCAGATATTGAGAGAATATCATACCTATCTAACTCAGCCGATATCAAATCAATCTTGTTACGTAAACTCCTTACATTCAGATGTGTTATTGATAAATTATTAGAGTGTGGACCTGGATTAGGTTTGATATATCCAGAGAGTAACAATAATAAATATACCAGAGAATTAGCTATATTATACAAATAAAAATATATCTTAGACAGATATGTAACTATATATAAATAATTGAATTTATAACACGATAAAAGAACTAACGAATCAAGAAAGTATGTAATATATATACAATATAAGTTACAGCGAAGTGATGCTATCTCCACTGTTAGGTCAAATAACCAACTACTGCATCAGATGAGAGCTTTTCTCATAAAAAAAAATAATAATAATAATAAAAAATAAATAAAAATGATAGTTTGCATAACCTAAGAAAGCCTCCCCACACCGCCTTCCTTCTTCCCCACAAAAAGGACACAAAAGAAAAAAATATATTTATATAGATATATATATATTTAAAAAGAATAATAAAAAAAACCCCAGAAAATAACAAAACCAAATAACAAACCTATCAAAAGTTACTATATATTATTATATAAAAATTATTATATACTGTAAATAAGCTTAGTTACAATGTAGACTCCCGTTGTATGTTATTCGTGAGGAAATCCCCAAAGCTATAAAGTTATATTATGTTTGTATCGGTCAAGTTTATCAACATATACATCAAGCGCGCCGAAACGCAAATAGGTCGAACAATGTATGCGTGCAACTTTTGACGTCGCTGGAGTTGACAGTCCTAAAATATTGGTCTGTCAATTAGCGACACCCTTTAATTTTTGTCCTGTGCGCGCTTCGTGATGTTTTTCAGGGAATCCAGAGTGGCTATCTATGCAAGTGACGACGTATAGTTCGCCCGTAATCTGGTAAAACCTAGTAAGTCATATTTTGGTGAAAATTGACTTAGACCAATATACACATGTATATTATAATAGTTTTTTTTTTTCTCCTTCACTGAAAAGGCTTCTAATTATCTTCATCTAAGAAGACTTATATTCAGTAGCTTAATTCTGAAACAAAAGGTTTTCCTTTGTTTTTCTCAAATCTACATGCAACAGTGTTACTAGGTTTTCCAGATTATGGGAGAGTTGTTGGGACCAAGGTCCTGTGTATCCATTTATGTACACGTTTGAATTCGAATTAAGGGTAGACGGGGTAAGATGTCCCTCATTGCGTATGTAAGTGTACATTATCCCAGTAGGAGCTGGACAGATAGGACGTTAAACCCTCATTTCATTTCTTTTTTTAGCCTAGTCGTATTAGGTTTTTTTCTGTAGGAGTGGGGATATACATCATGTACAGAACAGCATCCCTTCTAGATTCTAAATGGGTTACAAGAGTATCGGTCCCGGGTTCGATCACAGTGTTAGCCCAGAAAGCTCGGTATTTTCCGGTCTGGCGTTGTTCCCCATCTCAGTGGTGCAGTACTGGCAAGAAAATACCATCCTGGCGGTATAAAGGTTAAATGACACCAAAGCAGACTGCGTGGTGTATGTTCGTGATCATTAGCCATGTTGAGCGGTGAAATTAGACATTTCATTTTCCAAATTTCGTGCCCCTGCCCCCCACTCTCTCTCTCTATCTCTCTTCCTCGCTCTCTCTCTCTCTCACACACACACACCCACACACTGGCACGGGCCTTGTGCGTAAGTGAATTATTGAAATAAGGGTGTACCATAAAATATTAGTTCGAAAAGCACCTCTTTGTGTCGAGTGGACGTTCCGTATCTGTTGATCTCAAGCCGCCATTTTATATGTCGGTCTTGAATGAAGTATAATAAGGATACTGCCAATTTTCTATTTTACTTGCTTGGGTTAGAACAAACTGATCCCGCAGTGAATATTCGCTTGGCCGCTACAATCACTGATAAGCATGACATCGACGAGGCTTAATGAGTACGGCATATTAACTTTTTTACTCCGACAAATTAAATTCTCAAACATTCTTTTGAGGTAAAAGAAAAATAAATAATGACGTTTGAAGTATTTGTAGTTAAAAAATATTTCCTATTTAGTGTAAATGGGTATTAACATGAGTAAAGTGCATCATTTTGCCCTGAGCAGTTAGGTGTTAAGTAAACATTGCACGAGCCGTTGAGCCAATGACTACGAGGCGTGGAGTCAACGCACGTGTTTTGGACAGGCATCAGTTACAGAGATAATTCGTAAGTAATTCTCTGTGAAACAGATTGGGGTTAGAAGTGTCACTGCCAAATAGCGGCTGTTTTTGCAATTATCAGAAATCATCAGTGAGTTGATTTTCTTCCTTCGCAACATCGTACTTAGCAACCATCCAGACTGTAGAGTACCAGCAGTAGCGTCGGGTATAGCTTTGAGGAAATTAGCCCTATACTATGGTGGCTGATTGGTATCATGTCGTGGTTTCGTCCTTCAATTTTAAAAACTGAATCCGAATGAAGACAATGTTCCCTTTGGAATTATTTAATACTTGTTTGTTTGGGAAAACGGAAGAGTCGTGCTGAAATCTATTAATTTAAAATTTGATTTGGAGCGCAGTCGACGATGCTGCTACAGGTCTATGTCATGAAGTTATATGTTTCACCTTGTGGATGCTGCTGTGTTCTGCAGGGATTTAATAACTAAACCCGTTCATTTCACGATGTTGCCAATACTGGAATATTAGTACACTGCTCTCCAACACTAGCATAATACTTCGTTTGGTTACAAAGCCCCCTAGCCCCCCCCCTCCCCCGATCAAAGTGTATTCCACCCACGTTTCATATATTTATACCAAAATGTTTATACCAAACATTTTAAACTTGTGAATTTGCTTAACAACGAACCGAGATAAGTGTCGGTCCGGTAACTGTGATTCTCCTTAAACGGCGAATGGCGAACGCCCAAAAGAAAGAGAGAGATAGAAATGGGGTTTAACGTCCACTCAACACAAACTAGGTCATTTCGGGACTAACATATGGGTTTTTTAAAAAATTTATTTCATTAATTCGCATGCGCGTATGGGTCTTTAGTAGTGGGAGGAAACCGGAGTGCCCGGAGGAAACCCACGAGGTTGAGAAGGCGCCCCTATCTCCAGTCCACATACGCTCACACCAGGGATCGAAACCACAGCCGCAAGCCAGGGGTGACCGGCCAGCTAGATGTCGAAGCGCGGCAGTCTAGACCACTAGGCCATCCCAACCCCCGAACGCCCAAAAAGAAAATATATATAATGCGGCGGCTTGATAATGGGGATTCATTTATTTCGGGCGTATTTTGTATTCTGCTGTAAAAATTAGAACTAAGTAAAATTCACAACGAAACGAAACCCCGCACATCCTCTTTCTTTAATAATGGCTAATGTTTATTTTTTAATATTTATTTATTGGGGGGGGAGATTTATTGGTGCTGGTTTATAAGATAAAGTTCAGCTTGGTTCTGATTTTGCTGTGAAAAAAAGGTCATCAACATATTGATTAAGTTGCACATAACGGCAGTAATTAGGATTGGGGCAAAGGAAACTTGTTATTAAAAAACTGCGTAAAGTAAACTGGCACAACGAATACCTGGTACACGCAATGCGCTAGGGCAAGTATACTGCTCCCCAACACTATCATAATACTTTGTTTGGTAACATCAGTGCGCTAGGGTAAGGATTAAAGTTAGTCATCGTGCTTCAAAATTGTTTACGAAGCAACTGTAAATTATAAATAGTGTATTTACCAGGTAAACTTTATTTGTAAACTATCTCTTAATTAATTTATTAAAAGGTTTGTTTTTTTTATCATGTTAATGATGTTGCAAATGCCTGACATATGACACCAAGGATATTTATATACCCGGTAATTTTTATTCAGCCTACGTAATATTTCGTTTGCTCTTATACTGCACCTATTTCACATTATAATCCATTTGTATGAAATTCAAATATAACAAGCTTGGTATTATGCAATAGACCAGAACGCCAACGTGTTGAAAGGCGTCTGCTCATTGAAATGGGAATTTCTCACGGGATCGCATTAAGTTCAAGAACCGGGAAGTTATAGCATTAATTCATTTCAGGCCACGGTGGCTAAGACGCTGGCTCCCTATCCTGGAGGTCGAGTGTTCGATCCCTGCATTAGCCGGGAATGTTCATCCTGATTGTCCAGCGTGGTTGCCCCTTATCATTGATGCCGGACGGAGGGCCCGACAAGACAGCTGTCTAGTCGTCCTGGTGGGACAAAAATCGAGGTTCCGTGTACACACTGGCGGGCACGTAAAAGATCCCTAGATAGCTGGAATTCAATACAAGAGTAGCCCGTGGTGCCGCCGTCCGGGCACAATTTCCCTCATCGCACACTGTATGGCGTAAGCCCGTCTTCATTAACCCAGTTCAGGGCATAACAGTAGGACGTTTCATAAATTATTGGGGATTCGAAATATCAGTTGACCATATCAACTCCCAGAGTAAACATTTAGTAGATTTATTGTTTATAAAAATCATTAACGGGCGATAATATTTATTTTTGTTGATAATTATACTAAAAAGATAACTTTTGTTCGCCTTTGTAGGTAATGCTAGCTCACTAGTTCACGGGTTCATTAGTCAATTAGGGTTAGGGTTGGGTTAGGTTAAGGGTCCATAAGTCCACCGTTATCTATTATTACGGGTAGAGTTGGGTTAGGTTAATTGACTCGTCTGCTATACAAAGGTTGTATCACTCGTGGGATGACATAATGTTTTGAAATAAACTAAAAGTTGACATTTGCATACCAATGTATATAAACCATCTTGTGTAAATAGATAGGGAGGGGCAGAAATGGGTTTAACGTCCACTCGACACAAACTAGGCCATCTCGGGACTAAAACATGGTTTGATTTTATTTCAATAATTCGCTTGCGCGTAGAGGTCGTTAAAAGTGGGAGGATACCTGAGGACACAGGGAAAACCCACGAGGTTGGACAGGCGATCCTACTCCTTGTTACGTGCAACCGGAGGTTCGAAACCACGCCAGTTGACTCAATGACAGGCTTTATGTGTAAATAAAACTATAATACAGAGTTATGAAAATCATACAGACAGTTTAAAGATGCCTTATATTAGAGTTAAATCTGACTACTTTGTCTTATTTCTTGCTTATTTAAGAGAGAGAGAGAGGATCGAAACCACAGCCGCAAGTCAGAGGTGACCGGCCAGCTAGAGGTCGAAGCGCGGCTCTGTAGACCACTAGCCCCCCCCCCCCCCCCAATTTGTTATTTAACCATTTATCAACAGGACATACCTGGACAAACCTATAATCGAATGGCCCCGATTTTAAATAGATTAGAACACCAGACCCATTTAAGAGTTTAACGATAACCTACATAGTATCTATTGTCAAGTACATCTAAACAATCTACGCTACATTTTGTCGAAACTCCATAAATTCGCACATGGTAGTGTAATTTGATTGCAGTTATATTCATTTTCATTATCCCGTTTTTACTACTATAGTAAGACCCGTCAGCGCTTTATTTAATTCTTATGATATGATACATCTTTAAAGGGAACAGTGGGGTATACGGTATAATCTACGAGATACATAAGGTGACAATCCTTTAAAAACTTATTAAGCATGGGAGAACAATACGATATAAGATAATATCTACGAGGTATACATTATGACAACCCTGCAAAAACGACCAGGAAGTATGGAGTCTGGTTATAGTGTTTGTCCACATGGGAAGAAATCATCGATGCATGCAATTAAAATAAATAGCAGTATGTAATTAAATAGTATGGTGTCGGCCACCGGAAAGCATGGGAGAACAATACGATATAGGATATTATTTACGAGGTATACATGATGACAACCCTATGGTGGCTGTTAGCGGCCATTCTACATCGTCGACTTGTCGGGTTGTGAAGGCGACAAGTCTCGGCACGACAAAGCGAAATAATTGCATTTCGTCGACTTGTCGCTTTGTCGCTTTGTCGGGTTGTGAAGGCGACAAAGCGACAAGTCGACAAAATCAACCCGACAACGCGACAAACTAACCCGACAATCGTCGCCCTCATTTTGTCGACTTGTCGGGTCAATTTTGTTGACTTGTCGCTTTGTCGCCTTCGACTTATTCACAATCCGACAAAGCGACAAGTCGACAAGTCGCCGAAATGCATATATTTCGCTTTGTCGACTTGTCGACGTGTCGCCTTGGAAGTCAATCAAGCATTCGTCGGTTAAGTATGGAAGCCCAATCTCGACGAGGCGAGGGTGCGTTTATTCAACACTTGGTTTAGTTTTGCTACACCTGACCATTACACAAATAGGATTGAAAAATTCATGTGGTTAAATTTGCATTTAACGATTGCATTTTACGACCCATAAAATTATATGTTGATATGTATTTTATGCTTTCAAAATACCTATGGTAATTGAGAATAGAATATGCTAGCTTTGCTACATTAAAAAATATTTAAAATTTAAATCCTTTCTTCTTAGGATGTTTATAGGCAAGTTTCCTTTACAGAATGCACTAAAGCTTTTTCTTGGCCACATTCCAATTTCAAATCTCCTTGACAGTAACTGTATGACTGGCTCACTAACCAGAAGGTCTGCGTCCAGCATGGCTTCCCCAATGTCTAATGTACGGTTAATGTGGTTAAATTTGCATTTAACGATTGCATTTTACGACCCATAAAATTATATGTTGATATGTATTTTATGCTTTCAAAATACCTATGGTAATTGAGAATAGAATATGCTAGCTTTGCTACATTAAAAAATATTTAAAATTTAAATCCTTTCTTCTTAGGATGTTTATAGGCAAGTTTCCTTTACAGAATGCACTAAAGCTTTTTCTTGGCCACATTCCAATTTCAAATCTCCTTGACAGTAACTGTATGACTGGCTCACTAACCAGAAGGTCTGCGTCCAGCATGGCTTCCCCAATGTCTAATGTACGGTGACGTGCAGGTAATGGAACCTTTGTCCGTTGGAATTGTTTCAAATAAGCGTAGACCGTGGAGTTGGTGTCTGGGCAAACTTTCCTTAATAGCACACTGCATTGGTGTCGAAAAATAGTTTAAAATAATATGTTGGCAGAAAAAAGTACCCCGGCCGTATATCGCCGCTGTCTTGACAGAATTTACCCCGTAATAGGCCTACACGGCACAACATATGCCTGTCTTCATTGATGCAGAAAAGTACATTGGTTGATAAACTAAGTCATAGTTTAAATAAACGTGGTCTGTCCCCAAAATGTTTGTTTTTGTTTATTAAAAGTATATAAGTTTTAACTATAAACAATATGGTTTGTAATTAACAAAATAGTATATTAAGTAGGTAAGTAATTCTTTATTGCTGAAAGTTACTTATAGCAAATACAATGAATAAATTTGTAAATATGTAAAGGTGTTAATGATACAAATAGTACAAAATAAGTTAGAAAAGAATGAAAGTTCTGGGGAAGAATAGCGTCAAGAAAAGAATGACGTTTAATAAATTATAAATGTATATATTTTGCTAACGAGTTTAAAATAACTGGTGATGTGGAAGACATAATGTCTATAAATTTTTGGATTGAAGGGTGAATTCTATAATAAAAAGGAATAAGCTGTTCTCTTAAATCTTTATATAATGGACAGCAAAGTAAAAAATGATATTCGTCTTCAACGTTATTTAAATTGCATAATTTACAAATCATTTCTGTTAATTGTATCGTATGTGATAAGCTATGTGATACACATCTAAATTTGGATGGAGATACACAGTAATTATGATTTGAGATATTTGATAAATATTCTTTTTGTGATAAGGCAATGTTGAAAAGGTTATAATAATTTAGTTTTGAATATTTCAACCGATCTTCATTCCATTTCTGTGAATACTGATCGCTTATTCTATGTTTAAGTTCATCATATACATGTACAGGTAAAACAACATATTGATCATCAAAAGCGTACACGGGACGTCGGTTTTCGTCCCATCCGAACGACTAAAAACTGGCCTTATCAGGTCCACCTTCGTGCACCTTTAGGTCAATTGGTTGATCCGGATCGCATGTCTTGGATACTCACCATAAACAATATATTCACTTGAAATGAAATGGGGTTAAACGTCCTACTCTTCTGCACCTAACCTGGGCTAATGGAAGACGGGCATTATGTCATACAGTGTGCTATGAGCGAATTTTTGTCTGGAAAGGGCGCTACGACCTACTTTAATATCGAATTTCAACTGCCAAAAGATCTTTTATGTGCACGCAAATGTGTACACGGGACGTCGGTTTTCGTCCCATCACTGACAAGGGGAAAACCATTCTCCACGCAAGTCTCGCTCTATCAAGCATTCGACTCTGCCGTCGGCTCGCGTACTATAAAGGTTTGACCCGGAGGTCATCGATCACGTGATTTACT
Organism: Patella depressa; assembly: GCA_948474765.1. Classification (NCBI taxonomy): domain Eukaryota; kingdom Metazoa; phylum Mollusca; class Gastropoda; family Patellidae; genus Patella; species Patella depressa. The sequence continues at coordinate 12,148,270 of OX419720.1, forward strand.
ATGATCAAAAATGGCGTCTGTAAGAGAAATGTACTTGGCGTTACAAACACTTCATGATATTATGAATTTTAGTCAATTTTAGGCGCTATAAACACTTGATGATTTTTCGATCATATTTTAAACATATACCGAGAATTCTTTAATTTGAATTAACCACAGACATTTCTACATTTTAAATTGAGTGTTAGGCCTATCGATCGCGTTGTACAAACAAACAGACGCACGTGTATTCATTCTAAAATTAGCACGGCGACATGCGCAGTTCTTATTTCCGACCGATTAACCTGTGATCTTACGCGAAAGAGTTCTGTGTAATAGTTGTAAATATATTGTTACTTTGCAATTGTGACCACATTTCTATTTTAATATGGTGATAGTATGAAATATATTATCATTTATTTGTTTTAAATCGTATCATTAAGGATTGTCCATCAACACCAAGAATCTTGGTGGCGTAGTCAATTGAGCCGTTAGCAGAGGTTAGTGTGGACTGCAAGGGAAGACAACTCTGTTTGGGAGATTGGGGGAAAACACGACGAAAAACATATATGATTTGAGTTGGGATATTAGTAGATTGATTATTATTATGTATTTGGGTAAACTGTGATGTTTTTTTTGTTTTTTTTGATGTTGATGGTAATCAGTGAAGATGCGAAGGAATTCTAAATTACGATAGATATTTTGAAAGCATACATTAACATACATATCAACATATAAAACTGACTCTCCTCTGAAATATAGATTCTTAATTTTATGGGTCGTTAAATGCAAATCTAACCAAATGAATTTTTCAATCCTATCTATGTAATGGTCAGGTGTATAAGCAAAACAAAACCAAATGCTGAAAAAGCACCCTCGCCACGTCGAGATTAGGCTTCCATACTTAACCGAAGACTGCTCGATCATGCGCAGTGATTGACTTCCGAGGCGACAAGTCGACAAGTCGACAAAGCGAAATAATTGCATTTCGGCGGCTTGTCGACTTGTCGGGTTGTGAAGGCGACAAAGCGACAAGTCGACAAAGCGAAATAATTGCATTTCGGCGACTTGTCGACTTGTCGCTTTGTCGGGTTGTGAATAAGTCGAAGACAACAAAGCGACAAGTCGACAAAATTGACCCGACAAGTCGACAAAATTGACCCGACAAGTCGACAAAATGAGGGCGACGATTGTCGGGTTAGTTTGTCGCGTTGTCGGGTTGATTTTGTCGACTTGTCGCTTTGTCGCCTTCACAACCCGACAAAGCGACAAAGCGACAAGTCGACGAAATGCAATTTTTTCGCTTTGTCGTGCCGCGAATTGTCGCCTTCACAACCCGACAAGTCGACGATGTAGAATGGCCGCTAACAGCCACCATACAACCCTGCAAAAACTACTTGTTAACGGTCGACGACCAGGAAGTATGGAATCTTCGATGTACGCAGTTACATGTAAAATAAATAGCCGTATGTAATTAAAAAGTATGTTGTTTAATTGTGCTTGATAACGATAAGAGGATACTTGTCGAAACGTCGTGCTTTTAGAATAAAACTAGTGATTGTAACCCATAAAAACTGTGTTCTGTTAATACTTACTAGGAAGTACAATTCGATGATTTTCCAGCTGGTTGCAGGACTATGCCATTGCAGTTCGACAACAGCCACCTTATAAGTCATCGCCAGCGATTAATCAAACTAAGGATTCGGGTTATGAAACATGCATATATGTAAATATTGAATTAATTTAGTTAGTGGATCATTTGCATAATGCGGGGCAAATGTTTCTCCCATGATTGATCCTGGCGGTCTGGAGAGCGGTTTATGAAGGAAATGTTGCCCGGGCAGCGGCACTATGGTCTACTCTTATATCGAATTCCAACTGTCAAGAGATCTTTTTTACGTGCACGCCAATGTGTACACGGGACCTCGGCTTTTCGTCCCATGCGAACGACTAGACAGCTGTCCTTGTCAGGCCCTACGTCCTGCATCACTGACAAGATGATGCCATGCCAGAAAATCTGGATTAACATTCTCGGCAAATGCAGGGATCGAACACCCGACCTCCAGGCTACCGATGCCAGCGTCTTACCCACTTAGCCACGTGATCCCCTGAGGGAGCGACCGACGCCGGTGTATACATCACGTTTACAAGACGTCTTATAAACGATAGTATTAGTCGATACTCCCGGATATAGCTCTACATTAATTTACCAATTTAATAAACCATAACATATATTTATGGAATAACTATTACTTAATTTATTTTGGTAAAATAGCTGTTCATTATATCAAATTAAAGACACCTTATGGGAGAGTAGATACCGAGTTGGCAGTTCTCACTCTAACCGCTAATATCTAGATAATGTAAAGGCAATTTGCTGAAAATTTCAGTCAAATTGATCCACTATGAACCGAGGTAATGAATGTCCCGCCTAGCTCCGATTATCATTACTAAAGTCGGTAAGACAACAATCATTATCCATTTAATCATTAAATATTGAAGGAAAGTTATGCAGCAAAACGGATCATAATCCAACAGCTATCACAGTTGATTATGGTATGGATAAGTTAATTAATGTCTAATTAATAGTTTATATAACATTTCAGGCCTAAAGAAAGACCTAGAATAGGCAGATTTTGCTCTTGCATAATGCATGTTTAATAAACTAGAACACATATTCATATTTGGGCGAAATTTCGAATAGTATTCTATCAACTTTTTCAAGCAGGTGCACCGACTACAAATATTAAATATCACTAAATAATAACCAATATACCAGTATTTGAATCAATTATAAATGATTTTTTTTTCTTTAGATAGACCAACTCAAATTTCGTATTAATCAGTGAGAGAATATTGCATGGGATTGGTTACTGAAGGATTTTCTTTTATGAAGACTATTTAAAGAAATGTGTAATCCCACATACGTTCTCAGAAAATACGAAATAAGATACGTCCTTATTGTACTGATATATATAGCATGCTATATAAATGCTATATAAATCAAAAACAAAAGGTTAGTTCCTGGTGTATACAAGTGTCAAATTTCCTTTTTGATGACGTCACACGCTGGGTGGAAATTCATCAGAATCGAAATTATATTACAAATGACTTGGGTGAAAATTAAAATTGACTTGGGTTAAAATTAAAATTGACTTGGGTGGAAATTAAAATTGACTTGGGTGAAAATTATAAAAAAACAAATTAAATTAAAATTGACTTGGGTGAAAATTATAAAAAACAAATTATATTAAAATTGACTTGGGTGAAAATTATAAAAAACAAATTATATTAAAATTGACTTGGGTGGAAATTAAAATTGACTTGGGTGAAAATTATAAAAAAACAAATTATATTAAAATTGACTTGGGTGAATATTAAAAAAATAAAATTATATTATTTTTCATGTCCCTTATCAGCCACCGTACTATACATCTATCAGATCGTCTTTCTTGAGATTCAAGTCTTGAATATCAAAAAACAAGTAGAAAGTGCAGTTTTTTTGTGAATTCACTGCTCAGACATCCTCATTTATGATGAGTGCTTGAGACAATAAGTGAATCCACTGCTCAGGCATCTTCATACATGAATTGGTTATTTATTGTTTTAGATTTGTTGTTTGAAATTTGTTATTTTATTTAATAAAATGAGTTTCTTAGTTTTACTTATGTATACCTGGGTGGGGCGATTTTAAAATCGGAATATCTAAAAACTAATAGTTTGTATTTAGGTTATTTGCCAATATCGAAAAACAAATAGAATATTTACCAATAAAAAACGGAAATCGAGGTAACGTCACACTGTGTTGTGTCATTGCTGTTCCCAATGATAGCAGATATATATTTTCGTTAAAAGTAAAACGGTTTTGTTTCGATAAATTTCTACAAATTCTGCAAAATCGGAGTTGGGTCTATGTCAATTGATATCAAAAACGCCAATGAAAGATAACTCTAAAATATGCTATCGTAGCAACTTGTATTTAGATGGGTTTTTTTCCGAACCACGACTTAAACGATCCCGATTAGTGTGCAGAGTAAATTAATTGATAAGAAGTTGGTACGTAAAGCGACCACAACAAAAGTATAGACCTACGTCCACGTGGGCGTTTAGAACACGCCTTATGGTATTAGTTTATTCTCCCGGACACAAATGTTCAATATTTACCAATTTAAAGATACATTATGGGAGATAAGATAAAGAGTTGGCAGTTCTCACTATAATAGTTAAAAACTAGATAATATAAAGATAATTTGTCAAATTGATCCTCTATGAATCGAGGGCTACGCGTAGCCTCGATCATCTTTACTAAATTCAGTAAAATAAATAGCATCTTCTCGATTATCCATTTTTTTTGGTTTAATAAGCAGCATATAGGATTCTAATCCAGGCAACATCAAAGAATAACGTAGACATCGAGAGTTTATTATGCTTTTGATAAGTTAATTAATGTCTAATAAATAATTTAGATACCATTTCAGGCCTAAATAAAGACCTGCAATAGGCAGATTTAGCTCTTGTATAATGCTTGTTTAATAAACGATAACACATGGAACAACATTTACTTTGGCGACGTAAATGTTCATTATAACTATAACACATATTTATGGAGGAACAGTGTCTAGTCTTTCGGATGGTAAGAAACATCGAGGTGCAGTGTATATATTGGTGTTCACGTAAAAATCCTGATAATTGGAATTCTAAATAAGAGTAGACCGTACTGTCACCGACACACTGTATTGGCCATATTGATACAGAAAAGGGGACCTTAAACTCCATTTAGTTTCATTTCATTGTGTTTTGTTAGTAGTTGAATTCAGTCCGCCCTTGTCAGTGATGCAGGACTGAGGGCCTGACAAGGACAGCAGTCTAGTCATTCGGATGTGACGAAAAACCGAGGTCCCGCGTACACATCGGCGTGCACGTGAAAGATCCCTTAGCAGTTAGAATTCGATAGAACAGTAAACCGTAGCACCACTGCCCGGCAAAATTTCCCTCATAGCACACTGTATGGCGTATGTCCGTCTACATTAGACCTGGTAAGGAGCAAAACAGTAGGACGTTAAACACCATTTCATATCATTTCGGATTCTGTTCGTTTTTGCATTTCAAGATTGACACGGGACTCTACGCAGTTAAACCACATTTCGTTAATAAATGATAATAAAATATAACAAATACAGCATTTGCTCTAATAGAATTTATAAGACTTTATATTACAGTATTTCTAATAAAATCATCATGGTACATATCACCCGTGAATTATACATGTATATATAGAAAATATGAAAAACATACTGCTGATTTAAAAATTAAAACTAATAGTGAAATAAATATATAAATAACAATAACATCATCTTTAGCAAAAAATGGCTGTATTTTTATAATTTATATAAAGTTTTTAATTGTTCAAGTCGGTACAGAACTCAGTTCATTTTATTTACTAATTTTTATAATTTTCAAATCTTCAAAAATTGTTCCGTTATATATAGTATATATAGAGAATTTGTATTTTATCGGATGGATGTTTTATACAATTGATATTTTTAAAAAATCAAGTCACTACAAAGGGACACAGTGGTCTGACAGTACACGGGTCACATATACAGCTTATTATTGAGAGGCATTTCCAATTCCACTACGGTTATTGGATAAATAGAGAATCTCCTTGCGAGTCTTTTTTGATATCAAAAAATATCAACACATGTCGATAATGTAAAATAAAAGAGGCTTTGTCGAGTTTTGTTTTTACTTTATCGACGAGTGTTGGTAGTTTTTGATATCAAAAAAGACGAGTTGGAGATTTTATTTATCACCCAATCCTTTCTGACATGCACAAATAAATAAATATAATTTTTTGCTATAGATTTCAATTTTACTGAATCTGTTTACATTAAAGTTCCAATTTCATATTTTCTAAGAAAGTCAAAACATAATTATTTCTATGTCTTTTGCGCAAAAGGTTGTCAACTCACTATTATACGATCATGGGCAACATTTTTTGGGCATTTAGAAAGGCTGACACAGGCTGATTGAGGAAATAGTTACTCAATTACCTCCCTTGTTTTCCCATTCCTGTCAATGGACGGCCATCTTCAAACGTTTGAATTTGAAGTTGAAAATGATATTTTTGCCAATTTCTCAACTGGCAATAGTGAATTGTAGGATTAATAGGATTATTCTTTAACAAGGTAGGACTGTTTATAGGTTCAATCTATTTAGGGCTTTATTTTAATACATTTTAAAAATATAACTTAAAAAAATGCTATTGGAACTTTAAGGTGTAGTGATATATTATTTTTTGAGAGCAATTCAACAATTACAAAGTCCTTTGTATTGACCCAGTGTTACCACCAAGGTCAATTAAAAAATAGTTTGTTTTAAATAAAAAAAAGGAGGTACTTTTACTACAAAAATGAACTGTTCTTAGAAAATAAAAAGGTAGTTCATTTTCAACTGAACAATCGATTCATGTAAAGCGATAAAAAAAGTAGTTCCTTTTCAATTAAAGGTGACCAATCGAATTCAAGTAAAGTGATATCTCTTAAGGAGATATCGCAGTGGATTATGAATTTTATCATACAAGCGATATCTACTGTAGAATTTATTATTGAGTGATAATAATGACCAGAAGGGTCTTGCTCAGCGATTAGAATTAAAAGTATTCCACAAAATAGTGACCTGTGTATTTCCAGTTTAATAAGTAAGGGACATTGAAACACTTTGGTGCAATAGTAGGCTACGAGAATGATAATGGGGTTTTCTCAATATCGTAAGCAGTCGCTGTTCATCACTACTGTAGTATCAATAAATATCCAAACATTAGTGTTAGTGAAATTGGTAGAGTGACTACAAATTAATTTCCACTAGAATCGTTCACTTCCTGAGTAAAGCAAAAAACATTGCACAGGAATATGATGATACCTAAAGATCATGAAAAATGAACCCCCAAAAAATGACGCGTCCTGGTGGTCGCCATCTTAAATTCCAAAATTGTCACCAAAATAACCTCTGCTTGTTCAATTCTACTGCATTTTGGACAAGAAGTGACTAAACCTATGGTTTTAGTATTAACGAACATTATGGAAGTATTTTGGCGATTCGTTTGTATCTCATAAACTATAAATGTCAGAAACATAATTCATTCTAACGCTTACTGAGTATATCAACAGTCGCCATATTGGATTTCAAGATGACCACCAGGCTTTATACGCCCATTTTCATCTGAAAAACTATAAATAACAATATTTAATAACCACTGGTACACTGTTAAAATTCTAGTCTCCGTCATCCAGAACCTCCTAGTCTTCAACGTACGGACGGTCAGGGTCGGTTGTCAACATTTGGCGAAATTTACTGGATAATCAAACGCATAAAAACCAAACCCGACGGTTATGCGTGGGCAAGTAACTTTTTAGCTATAGCCATGATGACAACAAATTATGATTAATATTATATACGACTCTTCAAGAGATAAATTTTACAACATAAACAATTAAAAGTGAAGGATATTGAACTGGCAATGCAGATAAATTTTTCTGAAATAGCTTTTAATTTTCTTAAGATTTTGCTCATGAAAATGTTAAAGACCAGTTAATCTAGCCAATAACCTAGTTATTCTCAAATGTTGATAATCCATCCAGACTAATATTCGTAGAATATTTGTCTGGATGATAGAGACTAGTAAAATTGGCATACACTAGCCGCCATGTTGGAATCAAGGTGATCGCCGACTCCTGTCACTAAACTGGGGGTATTTCTGTTGATTTCGGATTTTTACATTACAATTATTTTTCAAATTTGCTCTATAGGTGTCCATAAATAAGTGGAAAAACATAGTTATGTGCTATTACTTTTTTGAAAAATGAATAATATTAAAAATAGTATTTTACATAGGTATAAATTTGGGGTTTAAGAATTAAAATAACTTATGTACGTAGTAAAGGCAATCTGAAATTTAAAAGTGAAAAAGATGGACAATAACCAAACATTAAATAAAACTTACTACTTACACCCGACTGGGTGGAGGCCGAAAAACAGAAACAAAACAAAATATTAAAATGATCTTTTTTTCTACTTAAAACTATAACCACACTCTTTTCATAAGGGAATTTCAAATAATTTCAATTAATAAAACAACCCGTCTTTGTACATAATTTACATATCTATTTATATAACATTGCAGGATTTGCATAACACCTTTAAATATCGGACATAATATTTTAATGAGTCCAATATGTCTGCATGATAACCGACACGCCATAGGCACCGTCGGATTTTTTTTAAAATTTAGTTATATCTACGCGTGGGATTTGATTACTCACGGATAAAAGCCCTATATTAAGTATATCATCACATAGCGTTACGTTTAATAAGATCTTTTTCTTCGCTGTACTGGTACAGTAAAATTTTCAATCTGTCAGTCAAACTGAAACCACGCCTCAAATTGTAGCCAAAGCTACGCTTGATGTATGAATTATAAATAAGCAAAATGTTAACTTGTAGCGGTATTACGTGATAACAAGCGCGTTTTCTTTCAGAAAAGTATGGGCTCCGTGAGGACAGTTTACAATAACACATTTGGTTTAAATGTAGAGAACATATATTATATTCGGTTACTATGCGAATAGTGCTTAATTAATCCAATTAGGCCACCTACCCATCCTATTTTTGACCAACCTCGTCGACCCTAAACATACTTTTTGCTTATTTCCAAGGCCCTATAACTCGGTCTTGGCGTGATTTTCTCTAGACAAATTTCAACGCTGATGTTCGTAATTAATTTCCAGAAGCTTACTAAGTAATTAAGGTAGAATTGCTAGAAAATAAATAACACAAGCCCCACGAAAAACAAATAAAATGGTTTTCCGACTGACCCTATTTTTGCAATAAACAATACTAACAAAACGGTTAAACTTCAAATTATTTAAAACCTATTGTTGGTGGTGTATGATAGCTGCGGCTACAATTTTCCGTATTTTTCTTTGCATTCTATTCTAACAGCCTTTAGCATTTATGACAATAAAAATTATATTTCTAGCTTTAAGTTAAAGATGCTAAACCACAGACAGAATAACATGGGCATGTATTGCTTTTGCAATAAAAGGAATTCAGCAATACATCTGCGCACATTAAACGATGGTTTATCAGATCCATTATGGTGTTTCGTCACAGTATCCTGTAGTTCGTTGGACGCCGATTTATCATCGATAAACTACGCAATTATCACACGTGCTTGAAATGAATAACCAAATCATAAAATAAGATGTGGGGTTTACAGATGTCACATGCTACACCACATGGTATTCGGATTTAACCCAGAGCCTTTGTAATTCAACCACATCCGATGATTCCAAATTGCCCTCAGCACATATTATTTTATTGTGAACTTAATTGCTTTGGAGAAGTAAAGTTTGTGGTCAGTGTTTGCCATTGCTAAGATTAAATTGCTTTTTTGTTTTCTGTGCGGTTTCAGGGGCGAAAGTAACATAGGCGGGTACATATAAATAACAACCGTCAATCTGGGCGAGATCTTCTTGCTTTCTCAGATATTCTGGTGATTTCATTTTGCCCAGAGTCATAATAATAGCCATCACATAATCACCAAGCCCACGAAGCAATAAAAGCTACTGCTTAGAGACATCTGGTTAACCAAGATCCTTATTGCTATCCATCACATAATCACTAGGTCCACGAAGCAATAAACGCTACTGCTTAGAAACCAGCGAAGAGATTCTGGGTAAGGTCTTTCAAGCATTGTCGTCCGGTGTAGAGCCTTCTGGGAGCATTCTGATAACATCCGGTATATTAAATCCTTACTGCTATCCATCACATAATCACTGGGCCCACGAAGCAAACAACGCTACTGCTTAGAGACCAGCTAAGAGATTCTGGGCAAGGTCTTTCAAACATTGACACTAGATCCACCGAAGCAATAAACGCTACTGCTTTTAAACCAAAGAAGGGATCTTTTTGCATTAAAAATATCAATAAATACAAAAAAGCGATTTAAATTGAATTAAGCATGCGCGTGAGTTTCGCGTGTTTCATATGTTCATTTAAGTCACACCCATGCACCATTTGGCACATGAATTCACACGTATTTAAAACATTGTCCATGTCAGTCGTTAAGAAGAGTATTATCACATTTTAATCAAAAAGGAATTAAAAAATCTATTTAAAAATTACCCTTTTTAAAACACAGATTAGAGTTACTGCCCCTTATAATCCGCCATCGCTCATTTGCTACTAAACGATGAAGTTGACGACCTTCCTGGGCTCAATTTATTATTGTCCATCACTGCTTTATGATGATGATTTTTAAGATCATTCGGTTCGTCTTCCTCAATGCACGGTCCTAAACTATGTCGATTTTTAACGTCTAATATATTGTGGAGAGAGGGGCGCGGCGAAAAACGAGGAATATCGTTTTTATCGTTTATCAACATAATTGACGTATCATCTATCTTTATCTTATATTTGCACTTGCCACTTTTATCTGCAAAAAACAAACAAAATGGTTTTTAACACAAGCGATCAACAAAATTTGCTAATTATGACAAATTATACCACAGTTCACATGGGTCCCTACCCACAACAGAACTCTCCGGAATAAAAATCAGTGTTGAACATATAAACATAGATTAGCATGGGGCCTTTATGCTCGTGGGGACCTGAACAAAAGTCCAGCGTGTTAAGGGCAAAGTGCATGTATTTAACGTTAAGTCTGTGAGGAGCGAATTTCCTGTCTGACACCACTGAAGTTATCTCCCTTTTGCTATCACCGGCTAAGCTTTGCTCCTTTGTCCGACCCCTTTTCAAACGATATCAATGCTGTTTTTGTCAACTGTGCTAAAATGCGACTAGTGCATGTGCTGGACAACCCAAGACCAACCACGGGATCTTGTTCCCAAAGTAAACCCAACTGTAGCCGCGCCAAAGGTTTCACATCTCCGTCGTCGAATTATAATAATGGAGAGTTATATACTTACTGACTGTGTATTCATCAATTCTCATCAACTGGTCAACTTTCCATTCATCAATACCTTCTGATATGCATAGTTTACGTAGGGCATTGCATTGGCACTGTGAATAGAGAATTACACATGCTCAATATTGCATCCACAATATGCATGGAAAATATTCATTTTTCTTCTTTAGAATTACTATTTTTCTTTTCAATAAAACAGGATATAAGTATATAATTTGAATACTAATTTGGGGGGGGGGGGGGGGGTCAGTGAGGAGCGGTTGGCTCACTTCCAAATAGGTTCCGCGCTCGCTTCCGACGTTGGTAGATAAATTTCGATGGGGGGGGGGGGGGATCAGTGTGGTTTCCTCTTGGCAATGTTGCAGAACTGTTGACAGACGGAATTTGGTACAAGATTAGGCTGTAGTACCACATTCGGCGCAAAATGCATTAACCCAGCCGATCCCTATCTGATTAAACCGCAGATTCTTGTTCGTTTCGTTTGTTATGGTTCAAAATTTCATTTTACTGATCTTTACTACACTAGGATCCGGAAGAGTTGTTACATAACCCGCGTTCTATTTGATGTGAGGGAATAAACAATGAAACGGTCTGTTGTAGCGTGTTATAGGCGTGCGATGCACGGAGCTGTAGGTAGCATACTAGAAACACGAACACTGAATGGTTAATCAGATGCCTGACGGCATAGGATCAAAAGCCGCTGGTCAGATCTTCATGTAGTGTAGGCCATCGAAAGTACAAAACGAAACGAAATATCTGCATTTTAATCAGATTGAGTCGATCCAGAAAGGTAAGCATTTTTTTCCGTCCACCGGAGCCTGGTTTATGACGTCATATGAGGATTGTGGGTTAGGATAAGGGTTAGGATAAGGGCTGTGGCCTGCAGATTTCGTCACAGTCTCGAGATGTAGACAGGGCTAGCCCTAACCCTACCCCTGGGCCAAGCCTAACCCTTATCCTAACCCACAATCCACATATGACGTCATAAGACCAGGCTCCGGTGGACGGTAAAAAACGTTTACCATCCAGAAACGCCTCACATATCGCTGTAGATTCATAATGTACTAAAAGTATCTGCAGTGTACATACATGCTCCTCACTATCATTATCATATTCAATGAATAAATGAAATGAAATGAAATGGGGTTTAACGTCCTACTCTTTTGCACCTAACCTGGGCTAATTAAAGACGCGCATATGCCACACAGTGTGCAATGAGGGAAATTTTGCCCAGGCAGCGACGCTACGGCCTACTCTTATATCGAATTCCAACTGCCAAGGGATCTTTTACGTGCACTCCAATGTGTACACGGGACATCGGTTTTTCGTACCATCCGAACGACTAGGAAGCTGTCCTTGTCAGGCCCTCCTTCTGCATCACTGATCACTGACAAGGGGAAATCACGCCGGAAAATCGAGATGAACTTTCTAAGCCAATGCAGGGATCGAACACCCGACCTCCAGGCTAGCGAACCAGCGCCTTATCCACTTATCGACCGTGATAATTATGCACAAAATCCTTTTTTCATATTTTGTGTATTCTGGTAGGGTTAGTAGGTCAACACAATCTAGATTAGAAGGCGCAGAGTTATCCCCCAGAGAGAAACCGCCATGATGATTTATTGGCGCGTTTTCATCTAGATAATCAGAAATATTTTTAATTCAAATAATAAAGTTTTTTAAAGGACAAATTTATCTTCAAAAAAGCCATCACTTAACAGCACTATTGATTGAGATGAACCAACAATAAATAAGATGAATGGCTCCAGTCAGATTCGAGTGATGAAATCCATTTTTTTTTCATTGGCCATATATTTTTTGAACTTATCTTTGCGTGCTTGACTTACTCGCATTGATTTCAACATTATAAATTCATTTTTTGGCTCCAGTGGCGAGGATTCCAAAACTTGATCAATGAAATGATATCATCATTTGGAAATAGATTGGTTTCCCAAGTTTGAAAGTACCAAATTCTATATATATTAGATTGGTTTATGTAAGACTCACGGTCGGGTCCAACAGGTGTGTGTATGAGGGGGGGGGGGGGAGCAGGTACACCCCACCGATGTCCATGAAGTTCCGGGACACATAAATATCTAAGTATTTTTTTTCGTCGACATGATTGGTATACGACCCACAAAGACCCCTATCCGCTTCCTGATGCCTTACTCTGGCTCTGCAGGGGTATAAACCCACTTTTTGCGTGTGGTGGTAAGGGGGGGGGGGGTGAATTTGGCCTATTCCGGTACAGAAATTTTCTCTCGAAAATAATTTCGACAATTATTTTCTTGTCCTATCAATTAAATCTTGCACTTGTATTTTCCATTAAAAAGGTTTTTTTTTGGTTTTTTTAATTCAAATGTGAATTATTACCAAAATTTTAGTTAAACAATTCATAGTTATTGGTGTTTGGTTGTAGCGCATGTTTGAATTCGGACAACCGAATAAATACTATTTTAAAATATAAAACTCACCCTAAATACTTGAAGTTTTATTTCTGATTCTTTCAAGCTGTTTTGAATCTTCTTTTTCCGACTGTAAACAAGTTTTAATCGGAAATGTTCATGATCCTTCACTGCAACAACCAAACCTGAAATTGTCAATTCAAATCTTGCAAGTGTCCTACATAATCCGATATTCGTCTTATACGTTGTATAACGGCACGAAATTAAAGACTATCTGAATGTTTTTATTCTGGAATGCGTATATATGAAATATTTTGCGGGATGTTGTCAATTTAGAACTTATTTATCAGCTCAGGAACCATCCTCGGTATCCCCAGTGGCCTCATTCCGTTCTACTCCAGTATATCCTGGGTTCATGCATGGGGCATTCACGTATTCAAATTATCTGCCCTTGATCGTAGGTTTACTCTACGAACCAATCAAAAAATAGTTTATATTGATAACAGTATGGCGGCTTGTTCGCTCGATTATGAGAAAGTTTGAAATAAATTTAATATAAAAGAAATGACATGCACACAAATAGATGTTCTAAAATATATTTTTGATGGGAAAGATGTTTTTGTGTCATTAAAAAAAGGAGTTTGAAGTCAAGTGTATATTGGTCGATAAAAAAATCATAAGGGTAGAGTTAATGGAGTGGAACGGAATAAGACCACTGGGATAACACACAGATAGAGTTAGCGGTGTGAAATCTTAAAAAAGAGACGGTATCAGGTTTTAAGAAAATACCCTCTGTCAATAAAATGGTGCATGTTACAGATCTAAAATGGATTTTAGAGGCCAACGTCAATCAAATTCCACTAGGCCAATGATACATATACAGTGGTGTATTATACAAAAATCACTACGCCGGACGCGAGACGTTTTGTTCACTGATCCGCCGCGGCTCATGTTGGAATTAGATTCCAATCATCAGCTTGTGTTGCTGTATATATGGTTTAAGTTTCACATAAAAATTGCGGGAATTCTGTGGGAACCTGTTAAATCAATACTTTGCAATCCGATATAATCAACAGTTCTGAGGATTACTGATAACCTTGGACTAAATATTAATAAAATAATGAGAAACTCAGACACTGATTTACGATGTGTTTTGCAAATATTTCCGATTTTAATTTTATGTCGACTGCTTTCGGTCTAGGTTATTTTCAGAGTGACTTTTACTCGGTCCAGGTTATTTTCACGGCTATTTTCACAGGAAATATTGCCATGCTTATTTTCACAGGAAATATTACCACGGTTACTTTCACTTTAAATATTACCATGGTTATTTTCACAGGGAATATTACTACGGTTATTTTCACTGGAAATATTGCCACGGTTATTTACACTGGAAATATTACCACGGTTATTTTCACTGGAAATATTGCCACGGTTATTTACACTGGAAATATTACCACGATTATTTGCAAAGGGAATATTATCACATGCCTCTGTACATTTACAGTTTATGTAAATTATCAGCGGATGTTGGTTTACCGAGTTGTCGACAACGTTGTGGTTCCATCCATATTTCTGAGGCAAGGACTGTGAGTATTACAATATCTAGCCGTTTCCAGAGTAGTCTGAATTTCCCAAACTTTTAGGTACATTATCCCCCTTTACCACAGACACGTGATACAAAAATGTACAGCAATAGCTACGTTTTTACCGCGTCGAAAGCCTAGTCGAAAGTGGAGAAGTTCCAACAACCTTGACATTAATCGAACCCTGAACTTTGCAACTCAACATTTAAGTTGGAAAACGCGAGACTTGGTACTCGCGATGAAATTTTCTACCAAGGAATATGAGAGATCACGGGTTGGTTCAGTAAAACCTAATCGAAATTAGTGACGAAAGATGCAGAGTATTACATAAGGTCTTGATACGATGTACAAAGTGAAAGTGAGACCAAGTGTTCTATTGAAGATAACTCCATCTTGGGTTTGTGCATGATAATATCCCTGTCAGACCTGAGCGGCGTCCTTACTGCGCTGCTACGGCGACAGAAAATGGTGTCAAAGTACGTCAAAATCGTCAATAGCGCGGTAAAAACGTGGTGGAAACACCAGATATCGTGATGTGGTCTTCGTGGTCGCCATTGATCGCCGAGTCGAGGAGTTTTTTGGAAAGCTGTTAGAAGGCTACTTTTTTCTAGTATGTCATTTTTGGGGATATTTTCGCGCGTTGTGTACACGCTTGCCGGCGATCTAGTGCATTTTCTGGTCACCCCACGGTCGCAGCAGTGCAGTAGGGACCTCACTCCGGTCTGACGGGGACTTAAGGAGATGGTTTGCAGGCCTAAGTATGTGGACTCTCTGCGACTGCCGCGGCATCGTCTTACATCTACAAAACATCTATGTGAAGTATATTTTTATGAAATAAAGATATCTTATAACCGGGTTGCTCTTTGTCATTGGAAACGACCAAGAAAGTATAATTTTTAAGGTTTCTTTAAATTCATTGATCTCGATTCACAGTTTCGCCATGATCACAGTTTGTTTCGTAACCCCAATAATTGAAAACGCCTTTTTTTTGGTGAGAAGTTATTGATTGTAGAGACACTTGAAAGCTTAATCATTGCTTCAACACAATCATCTATACTGGGTAAAACAATATTGATTTATTTCTTAAAATGATATTTTCTTTTGTGATACTCCAAATTAACTTATTGATGTTTTCAATCAATGAAGTGGATTATTTATTTTTTTGGCGGGACTAAACACGAGATTTAGAACATATCGAGACAGCTTCAATTTCCGGTTCGAACAGTTAGAGTGCATGGAGTGTGTGGAATATTGCATGCATTCCGTGGTGCTTAGCGGCTTATCTGTGCTAGTCCAATATAAGAGCTAGTTAAAGTTGCTTGTGAATTTATACTACACGAGTGTGTCGTTCTGATGGACTTCGCCAATCTTAAAGACTCATTGCGCCAATTTGAATCCCTAGGCATAATCACAAATAAGAATTTTTTAGTCCAAAATGGTTCGATTCCGTTCAGTATTTACTACGTTATGTTGAAGTGTGATATTTCACCGATTTATGCAAATCTAGCGCTAAAATCTGAATGAATCAAAGCTGACTGCTCGTGTGTATGGGGGGGGGGGGGGTAGCCTTGATATGTAAATGATGTCTGAGTGTGGAATAAACCGGGAGAAATTTGATATTATTATTTTAGCTAAAAATGCAGATGACGCATCGTTACTTTAACTATTCCGAACAAACAATGTGACCAATCTCATGAGAGTCACAAATACAGGGCTTCAACAAATTTAACTTTTTTTTATCAAAAGTGATTAAAATCTGGTAATACCACTGATCTTGGTTGCTTGGGCATATTCCGATCCTTACGACCATGTCTTTGGTAATATCTAATGCATTTAAGGCTTTTTAATAACATTTACGGGTCTATTGAATCTTTTATTCATTATTATATACCCCTGAAACAAAGAATGTTGGGCTTTGTAGATACCATATGACAAATGATATAAACCAGAATGCTGCCTAACACGATTCTGCATTATGGGGTTCAAATCCTTCGTGAACCGCATCAAAAACGATATGAGTGTATAGATGGAATGAGAGATAACAAGAGGGATTTATCCGCTTAATTTTGTATAAAATTTATTGTCCGTTTTACGCAGGCAGTATGTGTATAGTCAACATTTCCATGATAATAAAGAAACGGAACTTTCAACATTGGCACATTGTAAAATGTAAAAAGATTTACTTTTTTTCAAAAGTGTTTTGATCATTCCGATTAAATACAACAAAACAATTATTTTGCAACCGGCGGTCACGTCAGTTAAATCGGCAATCTGTACTCTCTGCCATACCATAAATGCATTACGTTTGGTTAATGCAGCATTATACAAATGGGCATGGCAGTTAAAGGGACAATCCGTGATCTCTGTAATATGCATTATTTGTGGTAAATGCAGCATTACAACATGTACTCTCCTTAAATCAGAAGTGGTATAAAGGGTTCTGGAACGAGTAAGTTTAACGTGCCTATTGTAAAATACGAAATGAAAGGGGGGGTGTAAACGTCCTACTTTTCTGTGCCAAGGGGATCAATGGAGACGAAATACTATGAGTTGTGAGGGCAGTTTTGCCAGGACAGCGGCTCGATCAACGACCTATCCTTATTTCGAACTTCAAGGGATCTTTTACGTACACACCAATGTATGCATAAGACTTCGGGTTTTCATACCATCAGAACGACTGGATACTGTTTTTGTCAGGCCCTCCATCCTGCGCCAACGGAATGTGAAACCGTGCGGGAAAACCCGGAGAACTTTCTCGGCCAACACAGGAAGTGATAACGCGTAGTTAAAGGACAATATTGGTGTCAATCATTATTGTTATGCGATAGAACTAGTTAAACACGTTCCACATATAATTTTAGTACAGAGATAACTGAGAAGCGCCACAAAGCGTTCAAGAAAGGGGATCGACGAACTGAACGGGAAAAAAACGAGTTATCCGTTCTATATTTGACTGAAGTGATAATAGATACACTGATTGTGCGTGGCAAGGAGTAGAGTTGCCTGTCCAACCTCGTGGGTTTTCTCCAGGTCCTCCGATTTCCCCCATTGCTAAAGACCCCTAAACGAATTATTGAAATACAATTAAACCATATATTATTCCCTAAATGAACTAGTTTGTGTCGAGTGGACGTTAAACCCCATCTCTCCCTCTCCCTCTCTCTCTCTCTCCCTCTCTCTGTAGGGGGTGAGGGGGCACAGCAGATTTTCGTTACCAATTTCACTCATTAAAAGCATTTTTTTAGTTTTTAAGATATATCCTAAGTTATCTCTCTCTCTCTATCTCTCACTCTCTCTCTCTCTCTCGCTCTCTCTCTCTCTCTCTGTTGGGATGGGCACAAACTCGCACTTGTTTTGAGGGTTGAGGGTATATTTCGTTACCAATGTCAAGGTTTTATTTCAATCATTAAATTTATTTTTTAAGTTTATAAGATCTGATAAATCTTACGTTATCACAGCGACTCGCAAAATCTAAATTAAATGTTAGGTAAAATATTTCAAGTCTACTTACTATTTACAACCCTCATTACTCTCCAGGGCAATAAAAAGGCGAGAATAAAAACAAAGTCCTGGATTTCATAATTAGGCAGTCGATTGAGAAATACCAGATCGACTAGAAACGATATCAACACTATCACAGCATCAAAAACCTGAAAAATTCAACCAAAGCCATTAACGTAATGTAATAATTGGTATAAGAGTTTTTGTTGAGTGAAAAACTTAATGTAAAAATAATGGATGTTGAAGAACGAGATCCGCATTCAGCAATAACAAAACCTTGATCGATTCATTCACCACAGTTTTAAAACGAAATTTGTGTCAATCTCTCGTGCTGAGTCTTAGGTGAATTTGGGGAATGGACCGAAAAGGGGTTTAATGTCTTACATTTCTGGAGGACCGACTGGGCTTATGATGGTGGGCATACACCATAGTGTCCTATGTGGTTAATTTAGAATTCCAATAGTCAGGGGCTCTTGTGCTTACAGGTCGGTGTGTACAAAGGAATTGGTCTTTCACCCCACCCGAACGCCTGGACAATGTTCCCTGTCAGGAACTTCCGCCCTGCCCAGCTGACTGCTGACAAATGGAAACCACGAAAGCAAAATCCCAAGGAACATTCTCTTCCAGCACCTGGACCTCCTGGTTAGCAAGTGTCGACTGTCGCTAATATTTGTTGGTTATTGCCAGGACAAAAATACGGTCATTCTGTTTGTGGAAACCCAACTACCCTGTTCAAACCCCACTTTGATCGTATCTTAGAGAATAGCCGTGTCTTATTTGTTTTGTTAAGTGCAACAAAGTTGTTATATTGCCCGATACGTCTTAAAACGATTAATGAGAAAATAATGAATACTGGTACAAAGCAGGGTACACGAGAGATCCATCAAAATCGACTACCATATGCGCATATTTGGCATTTTTTGATTGTATCATTTTAGTAAAGAATTGTTATTTCAAATATTTGCTAAACGAAACATTTCTTAAATGAAATGAAATGTAGTTTTATTATTTTATAATAAAAATTTGTCGCCTTTAAAAATATTAGCAATTCATCATAAAGCGTAACATGTATAAAAATAGTGGTTATTTCCAAATGGGAAATTGTTTACATACCCTCTGGCTGATGCAGAATTGTACTTAAGAACTAAGGTGTGGTTTCCTAATTTATGTAACTATTTCCGCCGATACGATTAGGCTAGGCTATATATACTTTATGAGGGCCGCGGTGATTCATTGAGACTGACTCTGGCTCGCTAAAATGGCGAAGAACAGGAGGACTTTAAAGCTGCAATTTCATATTTTTAAGTTATATTTTTAAAATATATTGAAATAAAGCCTTAAATAGATGGTATCTATAAACAGTCCTACCTTGTTAAAGAATAATCCTATAAATCCTATAATTCACTATTGCCAGTTGAGAAATTGGCAAAAATATCATTTTCAACTTTAAATTCAAACGTTTGAAGATAGCTATTGCATGGGGTAATGGGAAAACAAGGGAGGTAATTGTGTTATTATTTCCGATGTGAAAGATGTTTAAGCGTGGAAAATAATGCCTATATATGATTGTATAATTGTTAGTTGACAACCTATTGAGCAAAAAACATAGAAATAAATATGTAGAAAATATGAAATACCCACTTTAAACCTATTTCATTTCATTTATATATTATACATCTATATAGAATTACCATTGCGACCTCTGTCTTATAACGAGTACATAACCATCAGTTATAACCACTTGACCTTATCCATATTCTAACTGGTACCAAACTTATCCAACACAGCTGTCTATCAATGTTATCTGACAATTAGTCCTAACATTATTTGACTTCCGGTCATAAACCTGTTGCTACAATTAGATGACCCTCTAACCGAATCTGGGAACAGACATTAGGTGGGGTTTTATGTCTACCATGTAATTTTGAGACAAAGATGTGGTTCAATTTTATTTCAGTAATTCACGTGTGCAGTGGGGTGAGCGACCCTCCCCCTAGTTACGTATAAGCTGGGAAACGACCCCTCGCCTAGCACGGAAAGTAAGCCAGTTCCCGAAGAGAATAACGAATTTTACCTTTACATATTCCTTCATTGTGGCATGAAATGGCAATATCACCCAGAAGTATACTTCAAAGAAAGCAGCATATAATGAACAGACCTGGGAATCTCAGGATTCGTGGAATGACATAATCATATCCGCCATTAGTGAAATGACATGAAATGGGGTTTAACGTTCGACTGTTCTACACCCAGTGGGATAATGAAGACGGGCACACGCTATGCAGTGTGCTATGGAGGACATTTTGACCGGGTGTCGGCGTTCGGCCTACTTTTATTTCTAACTGTCAAGGGTTGTTTTACGTGCAAACTAATGAGTACACGGAACATCGGTTTTCCGTCCCACCCGAACGACTATACGTTGTTCATTGCCAGGCCCTCCGTCCTACATCACTGACAAGGTAAAACCACGCCGATGAACTTTTTCGGTCAACGCAGGGATCGAACACAGGACCTCCAGGTTAGCTAGCCAACTTCCTACCCACAAAACCATTGTGCCCCACACCATTAAGACTATCAGGGTTCCTAAGTGGGCAAGGCCCTGGCCTGGAGGTCGGGTGTTCGATACCGGCATTGGCCGATAAAGTTCATCTCGATTTTCCGGCGTGATTTTGCCTTGTCAGTGATGCAGAACGGAGGGCCTGACAAGGAAAGCTGTCTAGTCGTTCGGATGGGCCGAAAAACCGTGGTCCCGCGTTCACGTAAAAGATCCCTTGGCAGTTGGAATTCGATATAAGAGTATGCCGTAGCGCCGCTACCTGGGAAAAATTTCCCTCATAGGACACTGTATGGCGTATGCCCGTTTTCCATTAGCCCAGGTTAGGTGCAGAAGAGTGGGACGTTAAACCCCATTTCATTTCATTTATATTAGGGTTCGTATCATTATTCACAGACGATTGACAATAATCATAAAAGAGAAAGTATAATCATTTTTTATTGTATATAAAAAGGTATAATTTATATCCTTATTTAGCCATGTTATATTCAGTTATCATGAGTTACACGAGTTAGCATGTCATAAGCTATAAACATGAAGATGATGTAGTGCCTTGTTACACGTTTATTTTCTATTCCAAGATGAAAATTATACCCCAACACTCGTGAAGGTACTTCCTTGTTAAAATCGCATTGAGAACGCTCTCATTATAAATGACAAATTCATTGCGATTTTTGCCTTTTATTGGCATGACTTGTACTCTATTTTATAGGAACAATGTCTACTTTTCTTCGTACCGATTGTAGTTTGTATGTGAACCGGCTGTACTTTCGTATTGGTACACACGTGCTACGTTTGTATTGGCACTAGTTGTATTTTTGTATGGGTTTCAATTGTACCTTTGTATTAGTACCAGATTTTTGTATTGGTACCAGTTGTATTTTTGTATTGGTACCTGTTGTACTTTTGTATTGGTATCAGTATATATTTGTATATATAACTTTGCATTAGTGCGAGTTATATATTTGTATTGGTAACAGTTGTACTATTGTACTTATTATTATACCAAGATGTACGTATGTATGGTACCGGTTGTATTTTGTACTGGTATCAGTAGTATATTTGTATTGATATGAAAAATATACTTTTGAATTTGTATCAGATGTACTTTTGTATTGGAACTGGTATTACTTTTGTGTTGTTACCTTCTTTCCACCGAAATATAAATATATAGCTGTCACCATATAGGGGTTGATCCGTGATTTGGATGGTTTCGTATCTGATTAAACATTATGGACGATGGTTATTTTATGCTCCCATGTGTGTTCAGCCTACTAATGTGTGTGTGGGGGATGCTTCAATTTCCATCATTGACATATAATTTCATGTGATGAATTAGTCTAAGTCCCTCAGAACCTCTCAGTCTTCAAAAGTCGATATTTTGGGACTATTTATCTCCCCTATTACACTCATTGCAATGATTTCGTATATCGTACCAAGACCAGGTTATCTAGCCAATGACCTATATAGGCTCAAATGTTGATAATGCATTCAAACCAGCTTTTGTAGAATGATTATCTGGGTAAAACAAACTAGTGTTAACCAAAATCCGTCGGGCGCTCTATTGTATAACCACGACGTGATATAAGCCACAAGACACCTAGATCTGGACCAATTGATCGCTTGTCCGTTCTGTTTAGTTTTCTCTTTACTTAAAGTGCAGATAGTAATGATACTGATTATCATTGAATCAGACATAGATTGGTTGAAAAGCTTATGATTACCCGACAAGACAGAACGGAAATATAAGTGGTATTACTGAAAACTAAAACACTATAAGGACATACATTACACGGCAGATGATGAGGGGTATAGCCGAATGGTTTAATGATTACACTTCAGATCGTAGGGCCTGAAAATTGAGTCAGACGCCTGTATGTGGCAAGGAGTTTGGTCGCAAGTCCAATCTGGTGTGCTTTCTCCCGCTACTCGGTTTCTTAAAGACTGATTGATTAATCAAATGTCATAGGTCATAGGTTCAAATGCTGCTCGAATGACCTCCGACGCGACCTCCCACTGCAACTAGTCAAATAAATTATTAGAATAATATGCTTTTTATCATAAACAATTCTACGCATCTTTACTTTTCAGTAAGACAACACCCCTGTTCAGTGGTTAAATTACACTCTCTGACAAAATAATAAGACGGAAACTCGTGTAGAATGGACTAAGCAGGTGCAAACGAGTGCCAATGCATATTTCACCGAACACGAATGATTGGGAATCCTAATTAAAGAATTAAAAAATGAATGTAAATCACTTTATATACACTAATAGTGCAATAATTTGTGTTTTTAAGCTCATTGTCGTCTATTTCAGGGTCGGGAAGAATAGTAGGATGTTAGACCTCATTTATTTTTTATTTATGGTTCCAAAGAATAGGGCTATACACCCTTTAAAAATTCTTTAATGCTTTGTTATATAACAGCTAAACTTTTTACTATTTGGAAGCGGAACACGGATTTCGTGATTGACGGATGAAATATAATTATTCTTCAGAAAAACCATCGCATTTGTCTATAATGTAGACAGTATATTTTTAGAGGTGTCATATTTGGTTCAAAGCTACATTTCTTTCTGTGACATTTATACTTCTCGATCAATACCTCCAAGGTTAATTATATTCTCCAAAGACTAAGCTAGTTTTAACGGCATAGCTATTAGGCTGAATCGTATATCAAGACTCTTTTTTTAACACAATTTTTATTTTAGTTTTAGAACAAAGTGGTTTCTTGCTACATACCACTTGTGATTAAATTACTCGAATAATCGTCTCATATGCAATGGTGGCAGGCGATAATGCAAACCCAGCCTATTTCAAGCATGAATGAAAAGTATTGGAGCACTTGTTAAACCAAATGGGTTATTTTATCAATAGAAATAGATGTTACCATATTCTAAATTTTATTCAATCACATAACCCACCAAAAGGTATTAAAAATTATTTTTTTACGACAAAACACAATGTTATTAAAATGATAGTGGCACGAGTCTACATCACTCTTTTTGTATTTATGTTTTTTCTGATATTTCATTTTTACTTACACTACGAAATACATTACATTATTGCGCTCCTCGCTTTTCAGTCAGGTGGATACAGTTCAGACTTCACAAATAAATATTGATCAAGGTTTTTAGCGATTTGTTGATAACTGAAGTTTAATGTAAATATGCGTTCTATATATTGTATTACTAATGTCGTTTAGAGTGTTTGTTAAAAATGTGTTAAATTCTACTGGGAATATTCAATACATTTTCTATCACCTCCGATGAACAACAAAAAAAAAGCCGTTTAAAGAAACATTAGCTGCAGCAACGGGTGGTGTATTTTAATCATGGTTTACGGTTTACTCTTATATCGAATTCCATCTATCAATGGATCTTGTACGTGCACGTTTGTCCCATCCGGAGTACCATACGTTGTCTCTTGCCAGACCCTCGGCAAGGGATCTTTGTCTGTGGCTAACAACCAGAAATTATAACACGGCACAGTTCTGTGAATAACACTCTCTATATTCTGTGCACTCGACGCTTCAACACGATTTCATTGGTCGTTATCAAGCATACAGATGTATAAGATTTTTACTATCTAAAACTAATCCGTAAGGTTGATTTTTAAATACCCCTGACCCATTGGTTGGGTACATGTAAATATTGACTATCCCAGTTCCTTAAAGAAATGAATGAAAAGGGGTATCCCTTGTCTGTGATATCACTTCTGTGGAGGTGGACGTAAAATAAAGCTATTTCACATTTTGAATAGACTGAAACAGCCTGAAACTGCCTTTTCTTACACCGCCAGAAATAATGTGAATAGCTTTCTGTATTATAGGACCATTTATTAGTTATCGTGGGCGCTACTATTGTGCGCGTGACCCTGTATGGAAATGTCCCATTAAAATTGATTTGTGTCCTTTTCAAATTTTACTGGCATTAATGGATAACTCGTCTAATGGGATATTGAAATAAAAAGGTGGCGTTTAAAATCCAATTGCTATGCTCCGACTAAGATGCTGAAGACAGGCAAACGTGAGCTAGGAGGGATATTTTGCCCGTGCAGCGTCACTATGGCCTACACTTATTTCGAAGTGCAACTTGCAAGTGTTTATGTTTAATTGGATAAAGCTGAACAGTAAGACGTTAAACCCCATTTCATTTCATTAATTGAATAATAGCTAGAACTAAATTGTCAGGAATTCTTTTAAATCTCGAGCGCTATTAAGACGTATGAAAACCAAACCGGGAATCTATTATAATGGACTAATTGCTTTGTCCTTTATCAATGATTAATTCAATTATGGTACGTGTTTCATGGTTATGTTATCTTATTTTTATTTATTTTTTCAAAAATAAGCTAAATGCATATCGCGCCTATAATCACTTGAATACGTTGAAATCAGGCACAATTCAACCTTTCATGACTTGTCGGGAAGGGTGCTCCCAATACCAATATGGAAGTCTTTAATAAGTTTTTTTTTGAGGGGGGGATGTCAACTGGGGTGGTTTCGAATCCCCGGTAGTTCGTGACAAGGTGTAGGTTCGCCTATCCAACCTCGTGGGTTTTTCGCTGGGTCCTCCGGTTTCCTCCCACTGCAAAAGACCCCTACACGCAAGCCATGTTGAGTAGAAGGTAAACCCGATTTCTCTCGCTTTCTGTCCACCCCCCCCCCCTCTCTCTCTCTCTCTCTGTTGGTGTGAGGGGGCAGAGAAGATATTTCGTTACCAATGTTAAGGTTTTATTTCACTCATTAAATGCATTTTTTAAGTTTTCAAGATAAATCCTAAGTTATCTTTTGAAATAAAAATATACATACTTAAATAACAAAATCAGCTTATTTCAAAATATATGTAAATAAACTAATAACAGTATATTTAGTGCGATTTCCATATGTTTTATACACAATAATAAGAAAACTACATCTGTTATGATAGTATATCGTTCATGTAGTTCCTGTTACTTATTTATGTTCATTCCGTTACCTCCGTAAATCATAATATGACTAATCAAACAGAGGTCTGTTATCTTATTTATTTGTAACGCTAAGGTGGGGTTGAACTCTAAATGAACTAATATTTACTTGGATAAAAGGTTATCTATGATGTTATCTTAAAGTAACTATGATAGTTCAACTTAGATAGCAGCTTCTCTTACGAGATATACCTTAATGTCGGTTTCATAACACAACGATCTTATATAACCGTTAAAACCACAGACATATTCAATTAACGTCAGGTTGTATGTTGGGTATAAATAGTCGATTTCTAGAAATGAAACGCTATTTAAATTCTATTTATAACATTCCTAAATAATGCCAATCACTAGATATTCAAACGTTTATTGGGTCCATGATAATACTTCCATATCAAATAGAATTGTATGTGCTACGAGGTAAGAAATTTTGCGTGAACAGGGGTGGTACAGCCTATTCTTGTATAGAATTCCAACTGTCAAGGATTCTTGTTCGTCCCATCTAAAAATATGTAAACATAAACAGTTCACTGTAACGGCTCCTCCTTGCTTCACTGACATGGAGAATCCAGGCTAGAAAATTCCTAAGGATCGAACCCTGGATCACACGGTTAGTGCGGTGCGCCGTGCTGCTTATAGTAAGAACGTGTTATTGATATAAATGTATTAGTTAGTCTACCTACTTCAAGCTTACGATGAAAAAATGGTTTTCCTGCACAGATCGTCTTTAATATAGTCTGAAAAAAAAATATTTTAAAACATTAGACAAATCTACTGGTTACATAAACTACAATTGTTCCGGTAGGGAGTTCAAAATTATAACTTTTTATTCGTAAGCACTATCAAGCACTTATTTGTCATCAAAGTGTCATCAATGTAAAACGTATGAAGGGAATTTTTAAAAAGATTGAAATCTAGTGTAATTGAGTTAAATAGGACTAATGTTATCTATATATAAATTGAAGATCTCTTGATTAATCTACATGTATCAGCGGCATTTAAAACAAATGCATGAGTTTGTAAATTAGACCCTCTAGACGAGAATTACAATATCGAGTGAGATAAAGTATTTCTCACATATCAGCAAATGATTCAATTTACCGGTGTTGTTTGGTCCCGATGTTAATCTGAAATTCGGCATTTAAAAATTCTACTACAAATCATCTACACAGCTAACAAGTCGCGACGGACGTTGAAAACGTCGGTATATCACTTCCCGTCTGAGTAGTTCCCATAAGTAACATACTTTGTTGTAGTTTTGTATGTAATTATTTACACTAGTGCGTTCATTGTTATCCAATGGGGTATTATTAGAATATAGTATATAAAACTATGCTTCTAAAATAGCATAGATGCCATATTAAGACCAAAAGACATCAAAAGCGTTAAACGACAATACAGACATGGAATTAAAAGAGTTAGTTGCGAGAGCTCAAATTTAATTTGTTGGGGTCTGTTTTCGTTGTTTTATGATTATTTACATTTATGAGATATAAATTGTGTTACTTTGCTGTGCTGTTTATATAGCCAACTCGTTCCATATCAAACTTCACAGAGAATTATTGATCAAGGTGTTTAGCTTCTCGTAGATAAATGCAGTTTAATGTAAACATGCGTTCTGTATATTGTATTAATAATGTCATTTACAGAGTTGGTTAAAATTCGGTTACAATCTAAGGGGAATTTCAACAACTGAAAGAGTTAAAGAGAGAAAAATGAAAGAAATTAGTGGCGTCTTTTCAAACATGGTTTATTTTATATACATTTAAAACAAATACATAGTTGTCAAACGTTTTTCTGTTAAAAATACATTATGGGAGATTAGTTGGCAGTTCTCACTATAATCTATAATAGAAGAAAACTAGATAATGTAAAGGCAATTTGCTGAATATTTCATTTACATTGGTCCAGTATTAAGCGAATGAATGTTCCGCCTAGCCCCGATCATCATTACTAAAGTCAGTACGACAACAAAATCATAGTCTCGATTATCCATTTAATCATTAACTCGTGAAGGAAAGTTATGTTGCAAATCGAATCATAATCCGAAAATATGGCTAGCGTTGAGAGTTGATTATACATGGCATGGATATGTTAATTAATGCCTACTTAGTAGTTTATATAACATTTCAGGCTTAAAGAAAGACCTACGATAGACATATTTAGCTCTTGCATAATGTATGTTTAACCACGTTTTAGTATGTTGGATATATATACGATCGGGTTAGTGGCGGGAGCAATGGGGTTCAAAATTCAAATAGCGACAATCCAAACCATTTTAATGCATGGGCTTCCGAAATGTAAATATCTCAAAATAATGCATTATAGTTTTAAAGGGGAAAAGATGGAGAAATGGGGTTTAACATGACCAAAACCTAGGTCTTACGCATGATTCCATTTTATTTTAATAGTTCGCTTGCGTGTAGGGGAATTTAGGCGTGGGGGGGAAACCGGAGGACCTAGAGAAACCCCACGTGGTTGGACAGTTGACCCCACCTGTTTTGACATGATTTATAAGTGAAATACAATTATTGTAAATTTAGAAGGAAAGAGGTCTGTATTTACAATCAATTTATATCAGTCGCATACAATAATACATCGACAGATAGATTCTTGCGGTATTCCAGGTTTAAAAATACATTATGGGAGATTAGATAACGCGTTGGCAGTTCTCATTATAATAGCTAAACACTAGATAAGATAAAGGCAATTTCCTGAAAATTTCAGTCAAATTAATCCACTATGAACGGAGGATTAAACCATTGAAATTTCGCTAAGCCTTAATCATCATTACTAAAGTTAGTACGACACAAATCATATTCTAGATTATCCAGTAAATCATTAAATTGTGCTGGACATTTACACAGTAAATCGGATCATAATCCAATACAGATCTCAGGCGACTATGACCTGGATAAGTTAATTAAAGTCTAATCAATAATTTAGATAACATTTCAGGACTAAATAAAGACCTGCAATAGGCAGATTTTGCTCTTGCAAAATGTATTTTTAAGTCTGGCACTTTTAACTCGTCTGTCAGTGTCATTCAAGTGGAACTGTGAGTTTTCTATAGGACCAACTATTCATAAATACATTTGATGGTATAATTATATTTACGCTACTGTACTGTGATTTATTAGCTGTCCGTGTAGGAAAACACGTTTCTAGACATATCCATGTAAACCAGCGACATTTAGTTATCTCACGTTAGGGGTATTCTCCAAGACCACAATTTAAGAGAAATAAAACAACCATAAAATCTGTTTTTAAAAGACAATTGGTACTAGGTGGTATTTTGAAATAGGGTTTAATATCCGAATGACTGAAACTGGAGTTAAATATCATCATTTTAGATTTCGCGAGATTTTGTTTCGTTTTTACGCTTTTGATGGCCTCTACTACATAAATATCTGACCAGTTGCAGTGGGAGGTCGCGTCGGGGGTCATTCGAGCAGCATTTGAACCTATGACCTATGACATTTGATTAACCAATCAGCGTTGGTATTTCTAGAAGCAACAAACCGTTTCACTGGCTAAATCCTCACATCGACCAGAACGCGGGTTATATATATTAACTGTTTTAGATGCTAGTGTAGCAAAGACAAGTAAAACAAAATTTTAAACAATAAAACGAAACGAAATAGGATCAGTGTTTTAATCCGAATGTTATTGTTTTTAGTTGTATCAATAATAATATTTGTTTCCTAAACTGTGACTACCGTTTTCTCGTTTCATGGACATTGGACTTAAACCGCAATAAATTTATCGACCATTCATACGTGTCGGGATTACAATAATGCTTTTTTTTGCGATTTTACTTTGCGTTAATGGGTGATTATATTTGCTTAACAGAGGCTGTTTTGGTTGGATTGTAGGAGCAAATTGCATATCAAACGAGTCACTAAATGAATGCTCTAGCTGTTTAAAACATAATTCTGCAATTTATACTCCCTAAGATCACAAGCTAGTAACCACAAGACGCGATATTTATCATACAATATGCCTTAAACAGAAATAAATCCCCGGATAGCATTAAGTCCTCACTATTTTACCATGTTGCGGAGAGTGTAATTCTTTATACTGTCAGTAAAATCTGTGGTTTTATAGCCTAAACTTTATACAATAAACACAAAGCTGGAGAACCTGTAAAACATATTTACATCATGACAGAACCCAGAAACTGTCTGATTAAGATGGATATATTATGGTATTCAGATTTTGGGTCTTCAAATTCAATTAAATTCCTTTCAGATTATAATTTTTTGCTTCTTATATCTAATTTGTTAAATGCAATGTGGATATAAGGCAGAGGGGGGGGGGGTAATGTTCACGCGACAAAAATAGGTCATTTTGGGACTGAAATATTGTTCAACTCTATTTCAATAATTCGCTTGCGCGTAGGGTCGTTTAGCAGTGGGAGGAAACCGGGTGACCAAGAGAAAATCCACGAAAGTTGGACAGTCGACCCAACGCCTTGTCACGTACACGTGGGGAATCGAAGCCACGCCACTGGGCTCAATTACAGACCGCCTGATCCGCACTAGTTGAAAGGGGCAAGTAGTCAATCTCGGATTGTCCCGCTTATTTATTGTTTTACTTAATTGATGATTGCTAACTCATTAGACATATCGCGCCGGTATTCGTGTCAGAGTACCCACCAATCGGGTACCTGATCCCAATGCCCTAAATTGTAAGGTGGGTGGGATGGGGCATAGTATGTCTTCCCTCCCGGCACATCTGTTCATCTGATTTTCCCAGCGTGGTTCCCCCTTGTCGGTGGTGGAGGACAGCTGTCTAGTTGTTCGGATAGGACGAGAACCCGAGGACCATCGTACACATTGGCGTGCACTGCAAAAATCCCTGGGCAATTGGAATTTAATATAAAAGTGGTGTATGCAGAACATTAGGGCCTTAAACGCTAATTACGCCTAATAAAAATGACACGGTTTAGTATTTGTATCGTAATTAAATATCTTATATAAGGCATTCATAAAATAAAAATTGGAATATTCTTATCTTCGAATTGACGAAAAGCTCCTTATTGAAGTTTCATAAATAAAATAGGATTCTTTAAAATCACCCAGGGGGATGGATGGCCGAATGGTTAGCGCGCCCTGTATCAAACGGCCTGCCATTGAATCAACTGTCGTGGTTTCGAATACCCGGTTGTACGTGGCAAGGAGTAGAATCGCCTATCCAGCCTCGTGGGTTTTCTCCGGGTACTCCAGTTTCCTCCCACTGCTAAAGACCCCTACGCGCAAGCGAATCATTGAAACAAAATTAAACCATATGTTAGTCAAGAAATAACCTAGTATATGTCGAGTGAACTTTAAACCCGATTTCTCTCTCTCTCTTCCTTTAAAAATCACCCGGAAATATCTGGTTTAGGTTAATAATAGCCTTACCGTTACACACGCAGTACCCTTGTGACTATACACACCAATGAAATTAATCACTGAGAGCATTTACAACACGGACATGCTTTTAACAAAATTTGATTATACAAGAAAACAAAAACATAAAATACCCTCAAAGGTCTGATCGTGTGGATATAAACTCTGCAATATTTCTATATTTATTAGATGATGGTCGTACAGGGACAGCTGTTGATGTATAGTGAGGGTTGAGTTATGGTGACAACGGGGTTATAATATTATTATAAACTTATGGGACTACTTATTAAACGTTCACGATCCAGATAACTATTGCTCCAGAAGGGGGGAGGGGGTCTGCACACGCAAAGCATATTTTTGTTTCTTCTTCTGTTTTGTGTTGAGTGGACGTTAACCACCCCCTCTCTCTCTCTCTCTCTCGCCCTCTCTCTCTCTCTCCCGCTCTCTCTAATCCTAAAGACCCCACATGGAATTTGAAGTTGTTGCCATGTTGGACTCACTGATGATTTCAGTTTTTATTGTTATTACCTAATTCCATACTGCTCATATGTGAACTGTTTTTGTTACATAAATAATAGAAACGCAAAATGATGTCACATTGACGTCACACACACGTTTCCAGATTGGAAAAGTCCGCAATGCATTTTCTATTTGGCATATTGTCAGATTCCATTAAAATCTAACCTACATGCATACCGCATTCAGTAGTCCCAGAGGCGACCCAAGTTGCAAGAGGAGGCGATATTTTATATCACTTTTTTGTATTTGTTATGTCCGGCTGGTTTAAAGCCCGCTATTAGATCAAGGTCTTCCATAGAGTCAGTCAGTGGCGTGTTTTCGATTCCCCGCTTGCACCTGACAGGGAGAAGATATTGTATCTTTTATTAATTATTAGATTAACACTTTGTAGAATCATATCTCACGGACTAAAATGAAATTGAATGATGACTTTATATATAAAAACAGTGATCTTTTGGTAAAACACATGTTTTGTCCTTTCCATTGACAGTATCCATCAACTACTATCTTGTTTATTAGGTAATGTTCTTGTCGTTTGGGTATGAGGATGTTACTCCATATTTGGGAAGTAAATTACCGCCAAGGACAGTCTATGGGGTAAAGAAATCAGGGGGATGTAAAAGAAGGTGTTGGGCTAAAATCAACAGAGCTCACACCAGGACCAGGAACAGCCACTAATAGCTTATACACTTTATTGAGAGTCAGGAACATTGATGCCAAACGGTTTTAATTACATGTATAGATAAAGTTGCATAAACAACCTAACCTGATCACGAAGAAAAAAAACAACAAAGAAGTCCGACATTACTACGAAAAGTCTCTGTCCAACCTCGTGGGTTTTCTTTAGGTCCTCCGTTTTTTTCCCAAAACTACCTAATATGTATCGAGAAGGCGTTACACCCCCTACTACGAAGCGCCGTCTGTCTAACCTCTAACCTCGTGGGTTTTCTTTAGGTTTTCCGTTTTTTTTTTCCATTGCTAAAGAGCACTATATGTTAGTCCCCAAAAATTCTAATACGTGTCGAGAGGGCGTTACACCCCCTTAATACGAAGCGCCGTCTGCCTAACATCGTGGGTTTTCTTTATGTCATCCTTTTTATATTGCTAAAGAACCCTATATATTAGTCCCGAAACGACAAAACATGTGTCCGGGACATTACCCCCCCCTCTCTCTCTCTCTACTCACTCTCTCTCCCCCTCTGTCCCCGGCTTATGACGTAAACATGTCAAATATAACACACATTTTCAAATTTTAGTGTAAAGGAAAAAAATATTGATAGAGTGCCAGAACGTATCCAAATCTAATAATTGCTT
Source organism: Patella depressa (assembly GCA_948474765.1). Classification (NCBI taxonomy): domain Eukaryota; kingdom Metazoa; phylum Mollusca; class Gastropoda; family Patellidae; genus Patella; species Patella depressa. The sequence continues at coordinate 12,181,477 of OX419720.1, forward strand.
TTGACGTCTAAATGTACATTTGACGTTGCACAATATAATTGTTTGCGGTATATGCAGACACAAAAGTTTGGTCCAGATGGACGTATTAATCATGTTGTCTATTTTAGATGTTTTAAACTATATAGCGGATTGGTGCAACGTCTCCTGAAAAGCTTTTTACGTGGTGATGCATGCTATCCTACGGGGTCAAAACCACGCGCTCGTGCTTTTCACTTCTCTCTATATGGGACGTTCATTTGACAGTCTGTGAACGGAGCTGCATATCCCGGGGATGAAATGTTGATTTCGGGGATGGGAAATTAATTGGGGTTTGACATCCTAATTTGTAAGCACCGACTGGGCTAGTGAAGACCGGTCCTACAGTTGTCTATGAGGGCAATTTTGCTCGGACAACACTTCAACGTGTACATGGAATCTCTATTTTTCGTCCAATCTGAACGACTAGACACTATCCCTGCCAGCGCCCCCATCCGCCCCGTCCGCCCTGCGCCACTGACAAGGGAAAAGCCCAAAATATATTATACGTTGTCTGGATAAGAATTACGTGTAGGTGAAATTTATTTTGCGTTATCAACTTTATCTCGTGGATCATGCATGCATTGATAGACCCGAAATCTTAAAATGGTTAAGTGTTCGGATAAGCGGGTTTTAGGTTTTGAGACAAAGTAAATACACCATCACCCTATATGTTGGGTCTTAAATGCCATACGTTCACAGACTTTTATATCTGAGACTCTGTTGATATCGGGATGACCCCTTTAACAAGTAGGGAGTTGTGGAAATTACTAGGAAAGAGTAGTAAATAAAGGTGTTGAAGTAACTGTACTGGTAACATCTGGAACATCGTTTAGTGTATCATCCCAGGGGGTAGGGGTAATATCAATTATCAACTGATAATACAATTACACAGAGATAACATATTAGTATAATTAATTCCATTGGCTTCGTGTTAATTTTGTGAGGTGGTTCTTGAGTAAGACGATGGCTCGATAACCTGGACGTTTCGGGTTCGATTCCGGTGTTGGCAGAGTTCATGCTGCATCACCAACAAGAGGGAACCACGTCGGAAAATCTGGATGAACTTTCTTGACCATTAATTTATGTACAAACTCACTAGATGTACAGCGCAGTTGGAGGAAATCGGAGTACCCGGAGAAAACCCACGAGGTTAGACAGGCAGCACTTGAAGACCAGTATCTGGTACAATAAATATCATTATTCTTGTAAATAGATATATGCAATAAAACAGTATATTTAAAGCTGAATAAAACTTTTATTTCGGTCATCTTCGTCAAGTGAAATATTTGAATATTGCCTGAAATGGCGGGCATTTTGACAAAATGGCGGCAATTTTTTATTTCTGCACTTCACCCCACCCTACAAAATTAAAAATATTGAGTCTATACTTACCTCAATCACCAATATAGCTAATATTGTAATACTGGCCAAGTGGAATGCATGGGCTATGTCATCTTCAACACTATGTTTGTGCGCTCCCATAACAGCACTGTGCTTTACACCAACAGAAGGATTATGAGTTTGTATTTTACTATAATTTCCACTTCCTGTACTGACGTCATATCCGTTATTATAGGACACTGACTCACGGCGCCTGCGTGACGATGACATCTGACCCGCATGTTCTGAAGTATCGTTGTTTAAATTTGTTGCATTATGAGAATAGTAATTCCAATGTATTTTAGAATCAAGTATTTTCATGAATATCACACGTATTTCAACCTCCACATCCACTATATCTTGGGGATACTGCCTATGTAGTCCTGATATAAATACCTCCATTTCATTTTTACTTGACTGTAACGTATCTGAAATACCAAAGAGCTAATTTATATTTTAAAACAAAATAAAGAGATAATATTGGGCTCAAAGAAACCAAGCAAGTAGTGCAGGCAATGCATTCATACGCTTGACCCATTCCGGTTGATAAATCCTCGACTGTTTTATTTTGTGTTGGTGTAGTTTGAATCCCATTGTCCATTAGGATAGGTGGTACTATATTTCATTCTGTAAATACGTGTCATGTTTTGGTGTAAGTTTAAGTAAAATGAAATGAAATGAAATGAAATGGGGTTTAACGTCCTACTCTTTTGCACCTAACCTGGGCTAATGAAAGACGGGCATACGCCATACAGTGTGCTATGAGGGAAATTTTGTCCTTGCAGCGGCGCTACGGCCTACTCTTATATCGAATTTCAACTGCCAAGGGATCTTTTACGTGCAATCCAATGTGTACACGGGACCTCGGTTTTTCGTCCCATCAAAACGACTAGGCAGCTGTCCTTGTCGGGCCCTCCTTCTGCATCACTGACAAGGGGAAATCACGCCGGAAAATCGAGATGAACTTTCTCGGCCAATGCAGGGATCGAACACCCGACCTCCAGGCTAGCGAACCAGCGCCTTATCCACTTAGCCACCGTGACCGCCGATGATACTATATTTCATTCTGTAGAAGTACGTGACACTTTTACGCCGATGGTACTATATTGTAGACTGCAAAAGTAGGTGACACGTTTAAGCCAATGATACTATATTTTATTCTGCAGATGTACGTGACACGTTTAGGATAATGGTACTATATTTTTTCTGAGTGAACATTAGGAAGGATGACACTATATTTTATTCTGTAAGTACATGATATTCAAGTATGTACAAAAGTAATTGCCATGTTTTGGTGTACATTTAGGTTTATTCTATAAGTACCTAGGGGGGGGGGGGGGTGGCCGATTGGTTAGCTGTATCATTGAGTCAACTGGTGTTTCGAATCCCCGGTTGTACGTGACAAGGAGTAGGGTCGCATGTCCAACCTCGTTGGTTTTCTTTGGGTCCTCCGAATTATTGAAATAAAATTAAACCATATGTTAGTCCCGAAATGTCCTAGTTTTTGTCGAGTGGGCGTTAAACCCAATTTCTCTCTATATATGACGTCTGTTTTATCCTTTTCCTACTCCTGTTGCACGTATCGTTAATAAATAAAGCCAGATTTGTTGTTAAAGTTAATAAATAGAGCCAGGTTTGTTGTTAAAGTTTATATGGAAGTCGATATTAAACGCCAGAAACGAACGAACGAAAGTCAGTTATTTTCTAATCACATGCCATTAATAATAATGGGCCGTAAGCGAAAACTTGAACAGCCTTCGTCAACGTCCGATAGCAAAATTTCAAACTTTTTTTTATTTTTTTTTTTTTTTTTGGTATTTCCCCACCAAAATACTCCCGAACTGACTATATAATAGTTAAAAAATAGATAACGTAAATGGAATATATGTGAAAATTTGAGTCAATTTGCTTCCTTTGAACCGAGATTATTAGCGTTTGATCCCAGCCTCGATCATCATCACTAAAGAAAGATTCAGCTCTTAGTCCTTACATAATGTATGTTTGTGCATTTGAAAAATGTGGATCTCTTAAAGATGAATGAGTTTTCAAATCCTTGATATATCAGTAAGTGCTTAGTCACAATTTCTGTTATAAAGAAAAATATTCATTAAAAACAAATACACTGTGTGGTTACCCCAGATGTTGAAAAAGCTCTAAAAATGGGCTTCTGCAAAGCAGTGAAGAATTTTGTAAATTGTAATATCATATGTATATTATATGTAAATAAAAATTACTGAAAAAATATAATAGAATAGATATTCGTTCTTTTTTTTTGGCGGAAAAAATATATGGCTAATAAATTAAAATGAAAAATTGGCGGAAGAAAAATTGAACCCAGAGTGAGCACTGTATATATATATAAGTACGTGATATGTATATTGTACTTTTAGAGTCGATGGTACCAAGTCTGTAAATACGTGACATGGTTTGTTATATAATTAGGATATTCTGTAGCGTACTTTGTTGTACCCTTAGGATAAATAATACCACATTTCGGTCTGTAAGTCTTAAAGTACGTAACGTGATTTTTTGCATCATTATACCATATTTTATTCTAACTTAGATAAACTTCCACGCTAAATATTTTGTTAGTAGTCTTTTAATAACGCCAAAGTAGTTATCTATATCTGAAATCGGCATTGGTTTTAATCCATTACCTCAGGTTATCCAGTTCTGTCATTCAACTTCAGTTGAATGAACTTTTAATGGTAAGTGCAGAGGAACAGCACCACCCATAAACACTTACATATATTTATACACAGTATTTATAACATTTTTTATGTCAGCATTTCGCATGAACACCTTGGTTTAAAACATGGCTATGTTTCCTTCAAAGATATATTATAGTGGATCAGATAAAGAGTTGAAGTTCTCGCGATAATAGTTAATAAACACATAATGTTAAGGGGAATAGGCTGAAAATTCCAAATTACTTCACCCGGAGCTGAGAAAACCTCATTTAAAAAAAGAATGTTGCCTCGATTTTCATTGTTAAAACTGTAATGATAATAAAGAAAGTCTCGATTATCCATTTTTGTGGTTAATTATCAATAAGCGTTCGATAGCAGATCGGATCCCAATCTAATAAAAATCGGACACATAAGGTGGCATCGAGGGTTGATTATGGTCTCGTCATGTTAATAAATGTCTAACTAATAGTTTATAAAAAAAAATTGAGGTGGACAGAAAGGTATGCAATAGATAGATTTAGCTCGAATATAATGCATGCTTAATAAATATAAATAAAATACAATATACATATATCGTGCTATTATTAAAATTAATAATATAATATTGAGATGACGTGTATCGGGCTGTAGCTAAAGAACATGTCTTGCGGGCGAGGAAATTACTAAGAAAAGTTCCGTTAACAGCTTTAAAAATTCTCGTTTATTCATAAGTTTTTTAATGTTTTTTTTTTCTTTGTGTATATGATTGATAGAAATACATTTCGTAATATTTGATCACAAATAGCAACCATATAATAAATTCCCCCGCGTGGCTAGTGGGCAAAACCCACTTACAAAGCAACCTATTTTTTATACAGAAATACAAAATTAGTTCTAATTGAAGGGACCATTGAGACTTTGTAAGGAGTTGTTGTAAGAAGAAGGACTATGTTAGCTCAAAGTATTAAAGCGTGATTGATTGGTTCTTTCTACAGCGACAAACCGATAAATACACCGATCGATACGTTTAACAAATAATTTCTAAAAACTTTATTCAAACATTTAATTGATCTGAAATTAGCTATTTGTGCCAAGGTAAATTTATTTTACGTTAAGTATGATCTGTTCGGCGTTGCAATATAAAAGGCAACACGTATGTTGAGTACAAACCCATTAATTTCAGTAGCTCTTAGCCTGTCAGACGCTATTCAGTTACTGTGATAGCAACCTGACAGGATACATTTTACTAGTTCTCTAGACATTGTTAGTTAACTTCAATCACTGAATTAGAAAAAAGTAGGTTTCAGACTTTAAGTGGAAACACTGATGAAATGTGTATGAATCGTTTATGTATTCTAATACTCATGAATAATGCGATAATTTTTAATGTACAATTGATTATTTAACAGTTGTTCTTCAGAATGGATTCATAATAAAGTAGAAATATTGCTATTAATTAATTTATGAAAGTCGGCCACTTACAGTCTTTCCTATATACCATGGTATAACATCTTAAAATGAAATGGAATGGGTCTTAACTTTCTACTGGGTCATCCACAAACCCTTTGAATCTTGCAAACAACCACATTTCTCATTCTCAAATACAACTTTTGAAAACTCTAATTATTGAATTGATTGGCTATCATAAACAACTTTTGTTTTCAATAGGTATTATTCCAGATACATTAATAAAAGAGTTGTCCATTCTTATTATAAAAATTCAAAAATAGATTATATTGAAAATTTCAGTTAAATTACTTTATTCTGAGCGGAGTGGTCACTGTAGGAATTTTAGACTAGAAATAGGCATCAGCTGTGTTCGCACCATCTATGAGAATTGCGGATCGTTTGATTGACGATCGAACAACTAGACACCATACTTGTCAGACTCTCCGTCCTGCACCCACTGAAGAAAAGAATCCACGGTGGAAAAAATTACTGGGGACGTTGTCTGCCATCGCCATTATCAAACGCCGGAATAGTCACTGTAACACCGTGGCGCATCCACTTTAAAAGAAACATTAAGCCTCCAAGAACTAATAATTAAATCTGGGTGTATTTGTTTCCAAAAAATAAAATTTGTTTAATCTTAACCATCTGATAATTTGCAGTAATATGAAACGTGTCTAGATTGTGTTTATTTTAATTCTTAAATGTTTCGAGTAACACTATCAAAAAAACAGATTTAAAACATCGAACACGCGTCATAACAAATCTGTGTTCTTCAAATGTTGTAACACTAATTGGTTCAAGTAATTATATATATTTGTTAATGTTATATCTTTTAATTAAAACAGGAGCTACGATGAATCGGTGTGTGAAGGGCACTTTCACTAACCAGAAGGCGTCGGGCTCGAATCCTTGTGTTGTCTGGATAGGTTGCTCGGGATTTTCCTGCCGGCATTCCCTTACGGTCACTCAGTGGGCTTGACGCTGCCTAGTTAACCTGGAGTTTATCGGGGTTTTTTCCGACGTTGTTCCTATTTGTCAGAGGTGCATAACCGAGGACCTGACAAAGGACAAGTATAATTCTTCAGATGGTACGGAAAAAAGTTTACGTTTTTCCGGTGTGGTTTCCTCTTGTCATTGGTGCATAACCGAGGATCTGATAAAGGACAACTTATAGTCCGTCAGATCGCACAAACACGAGTTTCCGTGTAAATAATGCAGGGATCAAACAGGGGACCTCCATGTAAGCGAGCAGGCGTTTTAGCCACCGTGACTACCCAATATGTAAAAAAAACACGTTCAAGTATTGTAATGAGGTGCACAAGAACCTTTTGTTTTTTTTAATAAAATTAAATTGAAGTTGACGCCTCATAAAACCCCATTACTTTGAATTTTATGTAAAAAGATATGCACACTATCTCATGAACATAGGTAAAGACTGTTAAATATATGGTTTATTTAGACGCGTATGGCAATTAAATGTCCACTTTTTTTGTCTTTCTTTTATGTCTGTGTGTGTTGTTTTGTTTTCGCTTACTTATCTTTTACATTTCATTAGATAAAAGAGATATTTTTAAATCGTTTTTATTCTCATCCATTTTCTTTTAAGGAGATAATTAGAAGATAGGGAAGAATCAAATTCTGAGATAAGAGACATGCAGTCGATTTATTATAAAACTCTTCAAAACATCTAGTTTGCTTGTTTCGCAATATTTTTTTTTCGTTATCAATTGAAATGGGTTCCTGGAAACTTTGATCGTTTTATCACCACCGCTCTTTAATCATCCACATTACAGGTATTAACAAACAGAACTGATAAAAATAAGTGGGTCAATTCTAAAGTAATTTTATATATTTTGTTTTTAACATCGACTGGTTTTACGGGTATGGTATGCTAGTATTCAACCAAATACGCTAGTTTTATAATTTATATTTATTTCTTATTTATTTATTTATTTGATTTATTGATTCATTTTTTATTTATAGATTCATTTGATTATTGATTGATTTTTTTTATTTATTGATTGATTTTATTTAATTTTTTATTGATTCTTTGATTCATTTATTGATTCATTTTATTTATGGATTTATTTTATGCATTGATTTATTTTATTCATTGATATTTGTTTTATTCTTTTATTGTATTATAGTTACAGGTCGGTTATTAAGTCAACTGGCGTGGTTTCGATTCCCCGGTTGTACGTAACTTGGAGTAGGTTGGCCTGTCGAACCACGTGGGTTTTCTTCGGGTCCTCTAGTTTCCTCCCACTGCTGAAAACCCCTACCCACAAGCGCATTATTGAAATAAAAAGGAACCATGCCACGGATGATACAGTGAGCACGCGCTAACCATTGGGTCATCCCCCCCCCCGAACTTGGGTAATTTTATATCTTTATTCAATTGTTTACAATCCGTTCGCTTAACGAGTATGTTATGCTAGTATTCAATACAAGACAGAAGTATATAATGTACGAAATGTGGTGGGCCTGGTATTCCGTACAATAAAATTTATGTTTGGCTGCAACATCGATCCATATAACTAAATTTAAAGTGATCTGGTCTGTAAATGTTTTTTGAAATTGTGCCACACAACAATTTACGACTGCAGAGAAACCAAAATGTCAAAGTGAGCGACACAACTCTTCAAGATGACATAAACAAGTTGAAGAAGTATCAGAGTAAGTCGAATATCAAGATGAACAAAGCGATCATTGGTAAGTGGTATTAGGAATGAACTGAGCGGAGGTGGGTGAGGTGGGGTAATAAATTTCATCAACATTATCATTTTCTGACATGGTAATTTTCGGTGGGTGGGGTGTCGGGAATGCGTTTCCATCTACTTCCAGCAGCCAAGAATTTGTCACGATATGGATCGGCAAGAGACGTCGACATTTCAATTGAATTGATAATACGTCCATTTGTTTTATTTATTTTGGTCAATGGAACTAAATAATAGATTGTGATAATTGATTTTACGTGATTTAGGAGTTAAACAGGTATATACTTATCTTCTTAAATAAATGATAAGGAAATTAGATAGATTTTAGATAATCATTACCGTTATTACAATACTTTCTATATCATCTTCCGAGCGATTCTGCTCACAGAGATCTTTATAGCAGTGGGAGAAAACCAGAGGACCCGGAGAAAACCAACGAGGTTGGAAAGGCGACCCTACTCCTTGTCACGTGATTCAATGATAGACTTCATCATACAGCGGCCACGTCCTAACCATTTGGTCATTCACCCAAGCCACCCTCTGTTTTCATTTACGAGGTTGGTGCAGAAACGGAGGACATTTATGTTGATAAAATTCTTAACTACATGTTGGGCACATTAAATATTTATCATTTCCAGATCAAGAAGGCCAGCCGAAAAATTTGACACTTCAGATTGTGCCAATGTTTTTTTGTAGCATCTTTGTTTTGATAAGTCGAGACGGAGCAAAAATGGTGAAATCAAACGAAAGAACGAATATTCTACGTGATAGCTTTTACACTAACTTTAAATCAATTATCTACGAGCATGACGCAAAATTCCCAGACTGTTAAGTGGTTATTTTCTATGGAATGAAGTTTTAAGATGGCCAACGTAATTAGATCAAATTGAAAAAAAAGAATGTAACGTGGACGGACTGGGGTTAGTGGCAGGTATAACTTTAGCAGAAGCGACATCGATTACATTAAGAATGTTCATAGGTATCAGGTGCTTGGTATTGCGTGTCGGAATATATCAACATTACCGGATTTAGACCATCAAATCGCATTATAAATCCACCTTTTGTTTGAAAAGTATTGGTTTCGAAAATATTGTGGAATTTAAAGGTAGAAAGATCAGGATATAAAATAAGCTAAAGACGTTTAAAAATCGGTCACGGTGGCTAAATGTGTTAGACGCTGCATTGGCCGAGAAAGTTTATCCCGATATTCCGGCGTGGTTTCCACTTGTCAGTGATGCAAGGCAGAGGACCATAAGGACAGTTGTCTAGTAGTTTGGTTGGAACAAAAAAACGAGATGCTGTTTACATATTGGCGTACAAGTAAATTACGCCTGAGCCCGGTCAACATTTCCCTCAATTTACACTATATGGCGCATGCCCGTCTTCATTAGCCCAATTCGGATCAGAAAAGAAGGACCTGAAACCCAATTTCATTTCATAATAATAGGTTTCATAACCAATCAGTTATGACACATCATTCAATGTTACATCAAGATTAAGTACCGACGGATGAGGCCTGGATTCTGTCCAGATAAACTACCGGACTTATAATGACAACTGACTAGTTTTGTAAACTTGCAACTGAACCACGATCAATCAGACAGACGATAATAATAGACAAAATTACGTTTATCTCTAACTTTCTCGGTCGCCATTTCTATGTTCAGTCCAGGCACGATATATCACAATCACCACAAGGTGATCTACAGACCGATATTCACTAACTTCCTGTCCCTTCCACATCCAATATTACACACTGTAGTAAAAACAGAAACGATCTACGTCGACGAGACGAAATGAAATGGGATTTAACGTCCTACTGTTCTGTTAGAACACGGATAATGCAGTGAGTTATTAGGAAAATTTTGCCATGGACAGCGGCACCACGGCCTACTCTTATATCAAATTCCAACTGTCAAGGGATCTTTTACGTGCACGTCAATGTGTGCACGACTACACAGCTGCCCTTGTCAAGACTTCCTCTCTGCAACACTGAAAAGGGGAACCACGTCGGAAAATCTGCATGAATTTCTCGGTCAATGCCGAGATCGAACACCTGATCTCTAGGCTAGCGAGCCAGCGTGTTACCAACTTAGCCACCGGGACACCCACGTCGACTACACAAACTGATATGCAGTATCTTCCTTCCTGAGAAATGTTATCCCCCACCATCCACTTCCCCCTGCCACATCAAATATTGCTCACCGTAGATAACAAAACCGATCTACGTCGGCTAGACATTAAGTCATTAGACAACATACGATTCTTTGTAAATTCTGTCCGGAAGTAACCCTGGAAAGCAAACTTCCATCGAGCACCTTCGATGATTCAGTACAAATCTAAAAGTTATCGGACAATATCTAATTAGTCACGGCTAAATCCATCCTAAATTGTACTCAAATTTATTAAATTTGCTATTTGGTATCTATCAATGGTATAGCTAATGTAAGACTTTGGTCCATAAGACCAATTGTATCTTCGACTTATTGCTGGTTCACATTTTCTATAGAGTAAAATCCCACGGATGGCATGTTGATATATAAAAAAAACAGTGATATTTTTTTCATCAGCACAATAGCAGTATTTTTTGTGAAAGATATGTTTTTATTGGGATCCCGGGTTTAATTTTTGTTTTATCTATTTCTCTGTGTCTGTGATCGATCGGATGTTAAAATCGATAACAGAATTAAATTGAAATTGATTAAAGCTGAAGACAAAATCTATGTAAATTTAATTCAAAATCGATCTGTGTAATTTAACATCCGACACTGTGTAGTTTTCAGACAAAATGATCAATGACATTCAATCAATACCAATAATATATAGATATGTATATTTATATTTCAATTAAATAATCCATTTATTTATCTGTTTATCATTCATATCGATATGAATAATATTTTTTTTTAACTCAAATATGTTTTTTTACTTACTTCTGACTTTATAAAGATCAAGTATAAGTTCTCCTAAGACTAACGCACAATCCACCACACATAGCAGGACCACAGCTAATAACATATATTTACTCCGTAATATTTTTTCTCCTTCACGACGCCACCTACAAAAAACAAAAAAAACGTCATAATTTACGCGGTCATCTGAAATACAAAACCATAAATTCCAGAAATCGTAAACTTGGTCTACACAGGTACATCATACGTCACCAAAATTAGTAGAATGAATCAATCTTAAACTAAAACCAGAGATTTCGTTTTATAATAATACAATTATATTTCTGTGATATGCGGTCTCATTCACTGATGTTTGCACCCGAAAAACTGAAATAAATTTCCCGCCAAATGGACGGTTCAATGAACATGGGTGGGGTGGGGTGCACCCGATGCCTGTGGATGATCTTATAAGATATTCATTAGCTTAAACGTGGATACGGTTTCTCTTTATAACAATAAATAGATGCATCGTCTGTATTGTGTAGAACATCCGTTACGACAAACCGCTAAATGGCGGTATACAGCCTTGGTACGAAGTCAACCAATATTAAAACAGGAAATAGCCTTCTATTTATATATTAAGTACCTTGTATGATGTTTTACAATGCATCAAACAAAACGGATGGCTATATTTCTGTTATAAATTGTTTACAATAACCCATATATCAAACTTGTATCTAGCATTGTGTAGGGGAACTTAACTGTGGACTTTGGTATTTTTTAAACGTATTCAGTATTACGTATGAGTATACAGCTTAACTTCCTGGTATCAAACTGTATTGGGGGGGGGGGTGTGTTTTTAGAAAGGGAAGAGATGTCGTGGACTTACGTATGTGAAGGCTAAAGAAATTGACTTCTTGGTACCAAACCGTGTTTGGGGGGATACGTGTAATGTTAAAACTGCTAGACCTAGCTTATGGATTCTAACCTGGTATCGAATAAGCAGTACGCATGTGCGATATAATTCTTTAAAAGTTCGTACGTATTTAATATGTCTTTGTTAACTGTGTTTATTTCGCCCTTACCAATTACTTTGTAGACAGGCCGCTATTATTGCCGTTAATTAAAAACTGTTCTTTTTGCCATCTGGCGGGATCATGGCAGCATTCAATTATCCAAACATTCAAAATTAAATGTTTTCGAGACTTACCTAGCCACGGTTTGCTTAGGTGGCGCCTTATTATCCCGTCTAATTTCCTCCTCCAGTTCATTTTCTATTTTTTCTACGTAACCATGTGTTTTGGCTAGCACTAAGGTTTCAGCCACTAGAGTCTGAAATAAAAGAATAATAATTTCATGAACGAATATCGCAATATTGACGCGAGCCATTGGTCATTTTAATTATTCCTTTGTAAATCATGCCGTAGGAGAACATAGCGTAGAGTAATCGTGTTTCGTTTGCAAAAGCCCACCCTACACGGGGAAGATATAGCTAGACTAACAAACCCCCGACGAAGCCTTTGGCGGTGTGTAGGTTGTCCCGTCACGAAGTCGAAATCAGGCCGTGTTTGGATGTCACAGGCGTGTGTCACTTAATGACAATATAATGAAGTATATGACGTACTGGCTCCTATCGCAAGTTTCTAGGATACCCCCCCCCCCATGTGATATCACCCTAGATGGAAGCGGACGTTAAACACGAGTCTGGTCATAAATCGACCCGTGTGTTTTTGACCTTGGATATTGAGTTTGCTAGCCTAATCCTCGCCGCCAGCGGCTTGATTAATGCAAATATCAGTACGAGCAAGTGCTTTATAAATGAATTTGTGTGTGGCATTAGTCCTGAACTTGGACTCTACATTGCTCTGAACGTATACAAGTAAGCATGTGTACCTTTAACCATTTTAGGATGCATTACTTAGAAAAGAAAATCATGTTTTACTAGCTGCCGAGACTAATACAATCAACCTGTAAAACCAGGGAGGTCTACAGTTCGTTTTTATTTCTAAACTTGTATCGAGGACAATGAAATAGAGTAAATTATTCATAAAGTTTCCATGTAATAATATAATACATTATTAACCTCAATTACAGACGATACAATAGACGTGAAAGCATAATATCGAATTATATTCAACAAGAAAAAAATTGAATAAAAATTATTATTGACGAGTATTACGTCAATGATCCCGTAGAAGATACCGTACATTTACACGAAAAATATCGTGATATATACATATGACGTCATAGAATCCATTGAACCAATCCGTGTTTCACTGAGGCAACCATGTTACTTTTTTTTAAATTCAGGAACTGATAACTTAAAATGGAAATTTGTTTAATGGAACGAGCAAATAAACAACAATGACGTCAGAGCATACATTGAGTTTTGTTATCATCGTTCGGTCATGCTGGTTGTGCGGCTTGTTTGAACTGGTAACAACATTAATATACATTTTGTCTATTCAAGCGATCAAATGACATGCGGGTCAAACCATTTAATCGACCCCTTCCTATGCTGTAAATAATACAAAGGTCAGAAGTAACCGTAACTAACAACAAAAAACAAAAAACACTCAAAGGTCAGTTATTGAGGTGTGGTGGCACGATAATTGGACATCGTTAAAGGGACAGGGCCTTAGTAATCGAGACCACAGGCAATTTACAATGTAAGAGAAACCTCTAAACGTAAGTGAAATTTAATGGACTAGGGTTTTATGTCCTACTATTCTGCATCGAGTCGGATGATGATGGCGGGAAAATGACGCGCATTGAGAGTCTTGTCATTGCAGGACACAGTAAGTGGACACATAAACCGGGGGGGGGGGGGGTACTAATCAAGACCACAGACAAAATACAAATAAGATGAAACCGTTCACACGCTGGAAAGACTTTTTATGGCTTTAGTTTGCATTTATTCTTTACGAATACACTAACCTCGCAGTAATGTCTTCTACGACAGCTTATCCGAAAGAAAAACTTGGATATTGACCGAATTTGATACTTCAGCAATGATGTTTCACGCCAAATTTTAAACGATCACACTACGTATTATAGCATCTATTGTATTCGCAAGTTTTTCGGCAAAGAGCAGGGTGGGGTTGGGCTGGGAATAACTCCAGAACGGAATATCAAAGAATGCTGAACACCAAAACGAATCCGTTAAAAACAATTGTGTCTATAAGTTCATAAGTTTAACCGTCTCATTTTCTTGAAAGAGAACAAACAAACAAAACACGTCCTCCTTTATAACTTCTTTATTCCAACTAATTCTTTCAATAGAGTGCGCGAAAGTCCATGAACCTTTTATCGATATATTTATGATAACGATCGCGGTAAATACTTTTATTTGATTTTCACATCATGGACCTTTTAATGAAGGTCAAATTTACCCAATTGACAACCCTAAATTGTACATAATCTATAGTAAAAGATAGAAATGGTAACGAATGGATTTGTAGATCGAATGTTAGAGATTCCCAGTTATGACGACGGCCATACTCTTAAAGACAATGATTGGCTTTAGTGAAGCCTATTGATCTGACCTGTCAATACCAATTGGACCAACTCTTAATTCATTTACTTTCTTCTCCTTAACAAGAAGTTATAATGGCCGCCATGTTTTAAACAAACTCCAGGGGTTAATCGAGATCTTCGATCACTGACAGACGCCAATGCAGAATGAGAGGAGCATGGTCATCAAGATGAGAAAACTGTAGACGTAGTATAAAATTAAACAGGATGTGACGTCCCACTTTTCTGTACCGTCTGGACTAATAATGGCGGGAATCGACACTGAAGCCGAAAAATCAATGCAATTCAAGACGAGCGCAGTAGAATTGCATGAAATTAAACAGCATCCGGAGAGAGAGAGAGAGAGAGAGAGGGAGAGAAGTTATGAGGTTTAACGTCCACTCGACACAAAATAGGTTTAATATGATTTCAATAATTCGGTTGCGCGTAGGGGTCTTTAGCAAAAGGAGGACCCGGAGAAAAACTTATAAGGAGGTCGGACAGGCGAATCTATACTCATTGTCACGTACAACCAGGGAATCGACACCATGCCAGATGATACAACGCACACGCGCTAACCTTTCGCCCAACACCCTCAGCAGGGGACAAAATTTAATTTCGACTAGAACACATTCAACAGCAAAAAGAAGACATGCATATTATAATTTATATGTCAATATAGGATGAAATGAAATGAAGTTTAACGTCTTGCTCATCAGCACAAATCTATTCAATTGAATCCAGGGATACGCCATGTAGTGTCCTATGGAGGCAATTTTATCCAGAGACCGGTGCCGTGAAACTCCTTGTTTCGATTTCCAACTGTCAAACTATCTTTAATTTACCTCGGTGTATCATCGCGCGGCAACCAGACGCTTTTCCATTTACTACAGACAGCTTTATGGATAACAGTCACTACATTTATTAATTGCAACGTTTCAATGAGTATTCTCTCGCCGTTATCAAGCGCTATAATTACTGGAATACCGTATCTCTTAAAAATTGATGGAACTACAAATGTATGTCAATATCCGTGCCGTTTTCAACACAACTGTATTAACATCTATCGCATTAATCCCTTGTTTTATACATGTTTTTGGGGGGTGGAGGGGTCCTTCCACTGCTAAAAGCCCATACGTGCAAGTGAATTATTGTAATAAAACTAAACCATGTGTTAGTCCCGAAATAACCCAGAGTGGACGGTGAACCCCATTTCCCTCTCCGCCTTTACTCAACATACAGTTTGTAACGCAGTCTTCACGCTTTTTGATCCAATAGCAGGACGTAAAACCCCATTTCATTTGTCTTTTGGAGTTTATTTTGACCATTTTGCCACAAGGTTCAGTATATGTAGTACGATACAGGTTGGCGCTATGTCGCATGTCATGCAAATGCAGTGTTATCTACGCAATAAAAATGACATTGCTTCAGATAAGTAGAAATGTTAATTCACGATTTCCTAATTAATTCGATAACATTATGACAATTTGTGTCGATAGTAGAAAGAACAGTCAATCATAGGAAAATCTGTTTCATCACACGCCAACACAGACAAAAACGTGACAAGAAGTACAAAACACGCGTCTATTTATTAAATTCTATCTATTGTTATATATTGAATCCCACCGCACTCGTGTAATAAAAGCCTACATTAAACAATGTAATATGACCATCAGGATTTCGTAATAGCTGTTATTATGGGGACTAGACATACATAAAGTCATACATATTATATGAAAATGGAATTGGGTTTAACGTCCTACTGTTCTGCTCCGAACTGGGATAATCAAAACGGACATATACGCCATACAGTGTGTTATGAGGGCAATTTGGCCCACACATAGGCACTACGGCCTACTCTTATATCGAATTCCATTGGACAAGGTGTCTTTTACGTGCACGCCAATGTGTCGTCCGATTCAAACGACTAATCAGCTGTCCTTGGCAAGCCCTCCGTTCTGCGTCACTGAGAATGAGGAATCACGCCGGAAAATCTGGATGAACTTTCTCGGCCAGAGAAGGGATCGAACACCCGACCTCTATGCTAGCGAGCCAGCGTCTTACCCAATTAGCCACCGTGACCGACTCATATTATTATGCTGAAGTATTTCATTCATAAAAGATTAAAGGCTTTAACATGTCATAATGATTGTGAACAGGTTCGATTTCGCTCTTTATCTTTAAGTATCAAGTGAGTGTCCATGGGTGGATGGTCCCGGGCCTTGTGCAGAGCATTGTAGTTTCTCTTACATACATCGAAATAACAACGAACAAACAAACTTGTGAATCATGGCCACCGTTTGGGCCTCACTCCTGTTTACTCGCGTTTGCATCTAAATGGGCAAAGATATTGTCTCAGAGCGCCTGATTTATAAAAGTTTCCACCTTGGACCGCGAATATGCCCCTTTGTATGTCTGAAAACGAGCCCTCTCCACCTTGGACCGCGAATACACCCCTGTACATGTCTCAAAACGAGCCCTCTTTTTGTTAAAATTCATATTGAATTTTTAAGCATTATATATTGTTAAAAATGGTAATGCCTTTGTATAGAATGCATTATATAGCGTAAGATCTGATATGTTACTATAGTATAAAGTGACCGGAATTTTACAATTTTAAAGTAATTTAATGTCCATTTTGTCGAAAATACCGACATTAAATTTTCTGGTATTTATTTTAATATCCAAGTCAAGATCAAGTGCAGCTGTTGTGTCAGAATGTTAATCCTTGCATTAACAAGACGTCGATAGTTCATCTGAAATGGAGGTTATTTCCCCATCCGCTGATAGAAGACTAATGTTGCCGTTTCAATGTTAATATCAAATTTATTCTTTAACATGTCCATCAAATGTCATCAGCGGTTTACGTTTATCAGTGTCAGGGTTAAATAATTTATAATCTACACCATTCAATTTATCAAATCCTACTTCAACACCGGTGATGTCAATCATCGGTTTTATAACAAAAGTTTGGCATCTTGCCATAACAAATGTTTGATAAGATATAGTTCTGGAGGAGCTGTTGAGGACTTTCGCTTCTATACAAGTCAATTCCATTGGATGGTCATCAACCAGAATTAGGCTCCTTGTCCAAAGTTTCCATTACAGTTTAATCAATTTTATCCAAATCCTTGTGTCAACTTAAAATCCTCGTCAGCATATGTGGCGAACACATGGGTCAATAAATGGAAGGCCCGGAGCAATAATCTATCTCCATTATAGAAGCTTTATCAGCAAAACCGTGCTAGCCGAATCGCTACAGGTTAGTTTTTCCATGGCTTTGTTTAAGTGTTAAAGAGATAAAGAAAAGAGATCCTATCTACCAAAAACAGCTGAATTGTTGATTCGTTTCATAATATTTATTTCCAATTCTTTTCGAAGACTTATCACTTAATTCATTCACCGAAGCCTTGGGACAACCCACTGTACAGTAAGAACCAAACCATCAGTTTTTCTCTAGGAAATACAATGATGCATTAAACCATGCTCCAATGAAAACATCGGTCATGTTTAAAATTCACGGTCACCGTATTTAATCTTTTACTGAAATTGAAATACATTCAACAGCTGGCCACCATTTAATCTGAGATTTGTCCTAAAAATTCAAAGAAAATCGTTAAGTTGAGTGAATTATATCTTAACCGAGGGGTTTACAAAATGAGAAAGGATTTCAAAAGAGAATGTAACAGTTCTATATTATACGTGTTCACTTAGGCATCCGACAACAAGATTTCCTACTTAAGCAAAGCAATATCCTCCTCGATGTCAGCCGGGATAAAACTGTATTCAAATAACGCCAACGTGAGCGAGGAGGACAAACAGGCCATAACTCTTATATAGATTCCAATGATTTCTCCCAAATCAGAATTTTAACAATATAGTATAATGAATGGAGGCTAAAATACGGTTAATGTGCTATTTTTTCTGTGCCACCGTGGCTGATGATGATGTGTATTTGTGCTATTTCCTCCAGATAGGGGTTCTTTTACATGCTGCTAACGTGTGCACCTGACCAGAAGTGGGGTCCGCCTGTCCGACCTCGTAGGTTTTCACCCGGTGTCCCGGCGTCCCGCCACTGCTAAATACCGTCTACGCGCAAACGAACCCTTTAAATACAATTGAATCCTATGTTAATTTCCAAATGATAAAGCTGTATTGGATAGACGTTAAACCCTCTCTCTCACACACTCTCACCCCACCTCTCTCTCTCTCTCTCTGCATGCCTCATTAGAAACATCAATACCAATAAGTGCCACTTATTTCCACGGAGAATTCCATTCAACAACAGATTATTTGTTTTGCACTTGAATGAAGGAACCAGGTTCCATTAAAAGACACAATATGGATTTAAACTCTTTTTTTTGTATTTTAGTGTGACTTGTCTATCATCGAAGCTGTTCTGGAGTGACATTAATAACTCGAAAACAGCGAGTGCTACAAGATCATTCATCTTGGTGATCTAAAACTATGATTGAATCGAAATTGTTTATGGTACAATGCTGAATCGTTCAAGGAGATTTGAGATGAACTCTTAATACTAGCAATAAATGTAGCTACAACACTGCATTATTAGTCTTAACCTAATCCTGGCATAACCAGGTTTGTGTCCAGTACCGAATAGGATAAATTAATTTAGGCAATGAAATGTGAAATATCTTGAAATGATTGTGGTCGCATGGATAATCCGATCACGAGCAACGTGACCCCTCCTGACCCCTGTTCACTTTATTGATACATAATAGTAGTAATCAAAGTATATACACGGCGGATATTGTACGTTAATGCGGTTTACCACTTTACGTATCGCTTCATAAATCTTTTAAAGCACATTTTGACCTCAAAAGCCACCAATATCGTCGGAGTTGTAGAAGTTATTTAATAACCTAAAAGCAATGTGTGATTACGGGGATTTATGTATCGGGTTATTGAAACAGGTGTGTATTCAGGAATGCATGCAGGGGAGGGTCTGGGGTGGCGACCAAGTCAAGTTTGACATGGGGTCGAGAGGATTAGCGATATCAGAATCTTTCATACAATATTTCTGCTGATATAAGTTCATACATGTATTGGATTAGCGGGATCACGATGGCTGAGTGGGTACGACGCTGGCTTGCTAGTCTGGAGGTGGGGTGTTTGATTCCTCCGTTGGACGAGAAAGTTCATCCTGATTGTCTCTAGTCGTTCGGATGACACGAAAAACCGTGCGCGTAAAAGATCCTTTGATAATTCGAATTCGATGTAAGAGTAGACCGTAGTGTCGCTGTCCGGGTAAAATTTCCCTCATAGCAGAAAAGTTGGACGTTAAACCTCGTTTCATTTCATTTTTCTATTGGATTAGAGTGAATCCAAAAAGTGACAAGGTTTCTCAAATTTATGACACTTTTATTTTCTGCTGATCTTTAATAATCCCCACGAATCCAGCGACAACAAAATTGTTTTTGAACAATTTAAAAAAAAGAAACCTGTCTTTTTTCTCCGTTCGTGCCCTATGGGTGTAGAATTACACGTGTAATTGTACCTACGACTCTATCTGATTCTATTTCCATCAATGCTAAGTACGTGTTAAAATATCGTGATATATCATAAACCTTCGAGCTACATTTAAAAACTAAAAACGACCAAATTGATTGTAGCGTTCAACCTTTCTCTCTCAGCCAGTATTACGAAAATTATATATTGGTAAGAGAAATTAAAACCCCGGTTCTTTCGTATGTATGTAGTTTATAAAAGCTTCGATAAGCCCGCAAGAACTGTAAAGCTCATTTTCTTTTACGCAAAGCTCACTAGAAAATCTGACACTGCTGACATAAATTCCTTTAGCTAAACTAATTCAAACATCGATCTTAAGAGATTTCCTGCTATTAAATTGGACTCTGTTCTCTTGTAATGATGTCAATGTTCTTTACTGATGATTAGTTTATTCTTATTAAGATTCCTGTTTGATTTCATTCGTATACATTCTGTGTTATACGCGAGTGTATGTATGGAGCAAAGTGTGGATCACTGGTACATATTATATTATGAACTATTGCAAAGGCTCTCTCAAAGACGGACTTCCGTTCTTTTGAGCGTGAGCGCGAAAGTGTCTCAGAAATTTTGCTCTTCGTTTATAGGATGTAGCAGACAAGATTTACATTGCTATTGCATTACATCGAATGAGAGGAAATTAAATTCGGGAAGAATTATTGCCAATTTCTGACTTGTATAACATCATTGATACATTCTATAAGAGCGGATTTATTTTCATTCTTGGGTTTATTGATTAAGCTTGGATGACTGATGTACTCCTCCTAATGGTTGTATGTCCCAATTCCAATATCTATCTCCCTTTAACATATATCAACATTAACTTGGTATCAATGTCAAAATATATTAATTGCAATGTCGGTTCTTGTTATCTGGGGTTAAAGGTATAAATATATATTCAGTTACTTGCAAGAATAATAATTGGACCGTTTCATTCATTTTTTTGCAATTTACTGTTGATTATTAGAAGATCCTAGTCTACAAAAATACGCCATGTGTGAAACGTGGATCTAAATCAGGTGTAATATTTAATAATAAACCCGCATTGACAATTGCGCTATGCAATTCTTTTAAAACCGCACGAATGTTAAAACATTCGTATTGATAGGCCAAACTCAGCGGGGATTTAATATAAGTAAATTCGTTAGTAAGAACAGTCAATGATAAAGATTTGTAATTCCAAAAACGATATTGTTTTTTGTATTTGGCAACTAAAATTATTTCATGTTTCTAAGACGAAGTCGTTAATGAAGAGTAGTAGAAGGTTAACGTCCCCGAAGAAATGTATGAGTTTAAAGTCAATGAAGGATAGTAGGCTGATATTGACAATGACGGATAGTTGGCTGTTAATGACAATGACAGATAGTAGGAGGTTAACATCAATGACGGATACTCGGTGATTAACGCTAAAGTCGTTACCGGATAGTAGCAGGTTAACGTCCCTGTAGGAATGTATGAGATTAACGCCAATAACGGATAGTAGGCTGTTAATGACAATGACAGATAGTAGGAGGTTAACATCATTGACGGATACTCGGAGATTAACGCTAAAGTCGTTACCGGATAGTAGCAGGTTAACGTCCCAGTAGGAATGTATGAGATTAACGCCAATGACGGATAGTAGGCTGCTATTGACAATGACACAACTAAAATTATGTAATGTTTTTAAGAAAAAGTCGTTAACGAGGGATAGTAAGAGGTTAACGTCCCAGGAGGAATGTATGAGATTAACGCCAATGACGGATATTATGAGGTTAAAGTCAATGATGGATAGGATGAGGTTAACATCAATGACGAATATTCGAAGATTAACGTCAATGGTAGGGGTTTAACATCAATGACGAATATTCGAAGATTAACGTCAATGATGGATAATAGGGGTTAAACATCAATGACGAATATTCGAAGATTAACGTCAATGATGGATAGTAGGGGGTTTAACGTCAATGATGGATAATAGGGGTTAAACATCAATGACGAATATTCGAAGATTAACGTCAATGATGGATAGCAGGGGTTTAACATCAATGACGAATACTTGGGGATTAACACAAATGACGGATAGTAAGAGGTTTACGTCAATAATGGATTCTCTAAGGTTAACGTCCATGACAGATTCTAGGGGTTTAACGAATAGTAGGAGGTTAACGTAAATGGCGGATAGAAAGAGGTAGCGTCAATGACAGATTCTAGGGCTTTAACATCAATGACGAAAAGTAGGAGGTTAACGCCTATGACGGATAGTAGGAGGCTACGGTCAATGACGGATAGAAGGACGTTAGTGTCAATGACAGATAGTGGGAGATTACGTCAATGCCGGATACTAGGAGGTAAAAGTTATTTATGGCCGATGTATAAATATATCTTCTGATATCTTTTAGAAATATTATGGAATTAGAAATCCTTATCTTCGCCAACGACTTATATCTTGTTCGTGTTTTTCTAGTTCCCCGAATGTAAAAGATCCGCTGCAATTTGTCGGATGAAAACATCGTAGACCAGACAAAGTTGAAGTTACCATGTGTTTGCCTCACATTTGTGGCGTTGCATTTGGTTCCAATGTTTATTACATGTATTTCTCGCCTTACACAGTTGGTCGGTGAAGTTATCAGAAATCACAGGAGTATAATAAACACGTAGTTGATCTGAAGTCTGAGATGATTGTCTGAACAAGTAAAAGTAAATTGGACGTCTGAGATTTAGACAAGTAACAACATGTTTGTCTCGATTTGTTTACCATTTATAGACATAGACATACCGCTTGTTCTCTACCCTGTAATCCACAAAAGGTTGAATTCGACATTAATACACATGAAATTATCTCCATTATCTTTATTTAAAGTCGCACAGCGTCATTTTAGTACAATATCAATACCTTTTAAACTCAATATTGTTAAAGATGATTCAATAATATCAATAGTGAGGCCATGGTGGCTAAGTGGGTGAGACGCATTGCCGAGGGAGTTCGTCCAGATTTTCCGGCGTGTTTCCCCTTGTCAGTGATGGAAGACGGAGGGCATGACAAGATCAACTGTCTAGTCGTTCGGATGATACGAAAACCAAGATCCCGTGTACACATTGCGCGTTCATGTAACTGATCCTTTGGCAGATGGAATTGGATATAAGAGTAGGCCACAGTGACGCTGCATGGGCAAAATCGCCCTCATAGCACAGTGTATTGCGTATTCCCGCCTTCATTAGTCCAGTTCGGAGTATAACAGTAGGTCGCAAAACCTAATTTCATTTCATTTCTAATAGCAATAGGAATATCAGTCCAAAAAGGCATCCGTTCCGTTCATTATTTACCGAAATATGCTAAATTAAAATGTCACCAATCTATGATGCTCGCTATGTAATAATCCAGTCGACATTTTGCTGTGCGCGAACAGAATTGATAGACCTATTTTAAATCTGGTTGCATCCCAGTCGGGACGTTATTTATTAAAATAATTAATCCGGGTATATATTATCGTGGAGTAAGCTGTACGAGATTTGATATTGTAGTGAAACATGCAAATGAGGCATTGTTATACGTTATCACAGACATTAGTGCGGGCCCGAGACTACACATAAAAACTATTCTGTTTCAATAGTGCATTTAGTAATTGAACTAGAGTATACAGGTCACAATTCTATGGAAACTAATTACTTCTTATTACTGAGCGACGTGTCGACTAGGCTTCTCTAGTCATTAACAAAGGGGCCACGATGGCTAAGTAGATAAGGCGCTGGTTCGCTAGCCTGGAGGTCGGGTGTTCGATCCCTGCATTGGCCGAGAAAGTTCATCTCGATTTTCCGGCGTGATTTCCCCTTGTCAGTGATGCAGAAGGAGGGCCAGACAAGGACAGATGCCTAGTCGTTCGGATGGGACGAAAAACCGAGGTCCCGTCTACACATTGGAGTGCACGTAAAAGATCCCTTGGCAGTTGGGATTCGATATAAGAATAGGCCGTACCGCCGCTGCCTGGGCAAAATTTCCCTCATAGCACACTGTATGGCATATGCCCGTCTTCTATTAGCCCAGGTTAGGTGCAAAAGAGTAGGACGTTAAACCCCATTTTATTATATCTTTGGCATGTTCTGGGATGCCGGTAACAATTCATCAGTTTATTACCGACGCCTAACTACGTCCACATGGAGTGACGAACTTAGATGAAAGATTCCAGATGAACGACCACGTAAATTCGGTTAATGACCTCTGCACACTGAAACCGCAATAACCCAATAAGAACGACGTATCTGTTAATAATTCCACTTAACAAAACCATAAATCCACTGCTTTATCAGTTCAATGTACGTCTAGTCTCCCAATAGTGTTTCCAAATGGATATACAAATGTGTCGTCCTATTCAAATCAGGGCTAAATCTTTATTGGAATCGATGTCAGAATTCGGTTAGTTGATAGGCTAAATACATTTATTGCGATATTGTCACATTAAACACGACTCTCTTGCTTATTGTTAATGTCATTGATGAGCAAGATTGAGAACATAACTTGGTGTAACTTGAGAAATGTATTCACTGATTAATAATCGTAATGTATAACCGAGGCGTAGTAAATCCTTTCATTAGACAATGCTGACGAACTAACTATGAGATTCCGGTGGTGGTGGCAAAGTTCCTTAGGATTTTTCAGAGTGGTGTTCCCTTGTCTTGGGTATATGATCCAGGCCCTGGAACGGAATCGTGTCCAGGCGGGTCAATAAATTGGTGTACCTAGTATACATTGGCGTGTATATAAAAACAAAGTATCCTTGACAGTTGCAAAACGATGTCCGGCAATAATCCCATCACAGCATACAGCATATCTTAGACATGTCTGCAGTAGCTATGTAGGATGTTTTGAATTTAAATGTAACCGGATTGATCGTGGAAAATTAGTATGTGTAAGGGGGTGAATCTCGTTGGATTGCAATACAGTAAAAGGCATGTCCGTTGCGAACAAAGTTTGGTCTCCTCTATACGTTTATCGACATAATATCCACAAAAGAAAAACGGGCGGGGCATTGGAGCCGTTTTTTGGTTTCGCTATACTCAAATTCTGTAGATATAAATATATGCATCTATTCATTGTCTCACAGCCTTTGATTTTATATTAAACCCTCTCTCTCTCTCTCTCTCTCTCTCTCTCTCTCCCTTGTTTACAAATGCTATCCGGGGTATTAGTCTTTCCCACTGGTTTTCAAAACATGTTTCAAAAGAAATATGCAAAAAATCTTGCTTTAATAACACGTATCCACGTGCTATTATGGAACCGAATTCAATGAAACATGCAATCTCAATTCCTCCATGATCAGTAAGCCATGTTTATTAGAGTGCATTTAATCACTAGTATAAACGAGATGGGATCCACGGGGAGACGTTATTAACTTCCGATATAACACATTTACAAAGTTAACAGGCGAGACACGGACTGTGACCATGTTTGATTGTATTAACCAAATCTCTGGAGTAAAAGGCCTTCTATTCTTCCACTCCTGGTTGAAGTATTCGTTCATTAAATGAAATGAAATGAGGTTTAACATCCTACATGTGTGGACCGACTTTACGAGGTTGCGGCCGACTAGCTTATTTTAAATTCCCACTGCCAGGATTTTTCGTCCCGTCCGAACGATTAGACAATGCGTCGTCTGGGCCTGTCGTCCTGTATCCCACTGACAAACCGTTAAATGTAGGGAGCGGATCTCAGACCTCCTGATTTCCGAATGGTTAAGGTCTTTAATTGAGTCAGGTGGCGTGGTTTCGAATCCCCGCGGGTACGTGACAAGGAATAGCGTTGTCTATCTAGCCTCGTTGATTTTCTCCAGGTTCTCCAATTTCCCCCCAATGGTAAAAACCCCTACGCGCAACCAAATCAATGATATAAGATTGTACCATATATCAGTCCCGAAAAGACCTAGTTTGTGTCGAGTGGATGTAACAAAAACCCTTGACAATTGGAAATTTCTCTCATAGCAGAATTCTTAAACCAATTCGTTGCAAAATACGGGACATAAAATCAAATTTTATTTAATCTCTAGTGATATTATTTTACTGGTGGATGTTCTATATTCAATAACTTGACAGTCAGACACTGGAAGTAAATATCCACGCCACTGACAAGCCAAGAAATTAAATTCATATTTACGATATAAAAGCATGAAAGTATTGATCGATATTTCAAAAAATTAAGATTCATTCTATTACAAATGTAGTTTGATTGGAACTCTAGACCGATCATATGTCAAGCTTTCCAAATATAAGTTGTGCTTGTAGTGAACACTGGTGACACTTCCGGTGAAATTTAACTGGATCATATTACTCTAAAACGTTGATAGACGACTCCTATTGACCAATATTTTAAATACAGCAAAATTAAAGAAGTTGAAAATCTGTTCTCGTTTTCAGAAGGGGGGTAATCTTATTTTTTTTTTTTTTGTTTTTTTTGTTTCCAACCGAGATTTTCAAAAACCAAAAAGTCACACTTAGTTTTTTATTTTAGGCTTAGATAAGGTCATACGTATAGGTCGTAATAGTCACAATGCCTTAAGTTAAAACTTGTGAATTAAAAACAGCTACCAACCCGTGAAAACCACATTCACACATTCAAATTGATTGAAAAATAAAAAGTTTTGTTTGGTGTAAAGTATTGGTCCAGTTTCGCCTATGACCCCACTTCCTGATAACATTTTTAAAGTTTTAGTTTTGCAATAAGCAGCTACAATAGAGTTCAATTGAATACATTATGTGCTTTTGTCCTAAAATAATGAAAATAACAAACTTTAAAATAACATCTTAATCTTTATCCACTCATCTTATTGTGATTCTTAGATACGAAATGAATAAGGTTTAACGTCCTACTATTTTGCTTCGTCTGGGCTAAAAGACAAGCATACGCCATATAGTTTGCGCGTAATTTGAATTTAAAGAAAGATGTTTCTGTTACGCACGTTTCAAAAATGCATTCTTCAACTGTATAAAGATATTGAATAAACCAAAATTCACTCTAAAAACAAAGGTGGTTGTGTCTGTCATACATCGTTAATTCTAAAGACGGTGTTTTCCCGGAAACAAAATTACATTGAGAGCGAATAAAAAATATTCTCCAATAAAATGTAATCTCTAAACTTAATCAACAGCGTCCAAGTCAATCATAACTTTTATTTTTATACCGATTTCAATCTTTCGGGATAAGAGAAACTTGATTTTCCCATACGATCATCCGGTAGTCTCTCGAGGCGCTTTTAAAGATAGCATATCGGTATTATGTCAAGTAAAATAACGCCGGTTTATTAAAATGTGTCAAAATTTCACTGGAATGTGACAAGAAGTTCGGCTTATATTTTACCGAAGGATTAGAAGGGTTTCTGTGACAAAGTTTCAGTCCCAAGAAAACTTAATTAATTCACTTTCGTTATAATGCAGTGTAGTCTTGGTGACCTAAGGCACCCGTTAAGTGACAGAAAATTTGACAAGAAGTTCAACTTTTCTTCTATTGAAGGATTAGAAGGGTTTCTGTGTCTACCTTACTTGTAGTCAACTGTCCCATGAAAACTTGATTTGAGCTATAATGGCGCGCAGTCTTTGGTTGTCTACGCAATCTTTGAAGCGATACAATATTTAAACAGCAATGTATCCGAGTGCAACAGAACACAAACTAAGTCAACACGGAAGGAATCGGAAATGTCTGATTCACAAACGACAAAAAAAAAGATAGGTTGCGAGGCAACGAAACATACGCCTACAACAGCTAAGTCGTCCGGGCAGTTAAAAAGGATTGTCGCATATTGTTTCTTTTGTCAGTAAGGAGAACATTTACAACACATGATAATCTTATTACGAGTTATAGCCCATTAGGTAATTATCAGAAATGATTAGAATAGTTTTGATTGTTTGTCTCAAGGCCTTCGTCCACAAGATATTTCAAAGTGATCAAGTGCCATTACTCTGGCAGAAATTATTCAGATATCACTGAAAATCAAATAGGATTCTTCGTGTCATGACCCTAAACACTGTGTACAAATTTAAAGTCAATCGGATATTAACTTTAGCCTTTAGAGCGTTCACAGGGTTTTTCAAAGTGATCAAGGATCATAACTCTGGCAGTAATTATCGGATATCGCTGAAAATAAATAGGCTTTTTTGTATCATGACCGTAAACAGTGTGTATAAATTTAAAGTCAATCGGATATTAACTTTAGATTTTTCAAAGTGATCAAGGGTCATAACTCTGGCAGTAATTATCGGATATTGCTGAAAATCAATAGGATTCTTCGTATCATGACCTTAAACACCGTGTATAAATTTAAAGTCAATCGAATATTAACTTTAGCCTCCAGAGCGTTCACAAGATTTTTCAAAGTGATCAAGGGTCATAAATCTGGTAGTAATTATCTTATATCGCTGAAAATCAAGAGGCTTCTTCGTCTCATGACCTTAAACACCGTGTATAAATTTAAAGTCAATCGGATATTAACTTTAGCCTCTAGAGCGTTCACAAGAAATTGTGGACGACGGACCGACGGACCGACGGACCGACAGACCGACGGACAGACAGACGGACGGAAAGGGCGACGACAATATACGACCACATTTCCATGTGGGCGTATAAAAATATTAAGAAAAAAGAACGACTGTCATAAGTTGCGGAGTTTGCAAGTATTTTACGGAACCTTACAATAATCTCTGTTGAAAGCAAATGGTACATCATTATATAATAATATGTACAATCATATTATATATTTATATGTGCTTTAGACCCATTTTTATATATGTTAAGGTTGCAAAGCATGGCGCTATACATCCTGTAAAGGGACAATCCCGATAACTTTCTGAGGAATAAAACTGCTTAATTTTGTCTTAAAATCCTTTAAAACCCATTACGTAATGCCCACCAACTAACACGATATTAATTGTGATACGCTTGTAAATAACTTAAACCTGACAGTCTTCATCTGGAAATGGAGACCGTTGTATTATACAGTATCTGAATAAAACCAGACTATTTTCTATAAAAATAATATGTAGGTGAAATTTACCTTTTGTTATCAAGTACAGTACATGGGTCATTCACTGTATAGACCTCTCAAGGAACGGGAATCGATTATCAGGTCACCCAATGAAAAAATTGACCCGAAATCTTAAAAGGGTTACGTGTCCGGATAAGCAGTGTTGACGTTCACGTCCAAACGACTCAATATTTTGAGCTGAAATTTTGAGACAAGGTAAATACACCATGCCTCTATAAACTCTCGGACTTTAATTTTTGAGACTCTGTTCTTATCGGGATTGTCCCTCAAAAAGTAACTGCCATAAAAGGAATAACCAACCTAATCTTTTAGTGGCATTTAGCGATTGAGAAACACATTAACAGAACAAAATTTTAATACTTATGGGAAACACTGGTTTTATTCTAAAAGAACAACGTTTCGACAACTATCCTCTTATCGTTATCAAGAACAATAAAACCAGAAAGTTAGAATAAAGCCCGTGATTGTTTCCCATAAAAATTGTGTTCTGTTAATAATGAACCTATTTCTAATATAAATCAACTGTGCACTTTTATTACAAAAAACAAAAGTGTAATTATAAGTTCTCTTGTTATAAAAGTGCAATTATAATTTCTCTGGCTATAAGAGTGCACAGTTGATTTATATTAGAAAAAGTTTCATTATTCCGTGTGTCAGTTAATTTAAAAATAAAATGGTCTGAGATTTGTGATGGTAGACAGGTTCAGATGTTTTCGTACAATTAGTTTCCAAGGTTCGATTAAGCTCCTGTCATTCTTCTTGCTGTAATGAAGTTTGAGCTCTATGGTCAAACAAACAACTTAACGAGAAGCTCTTTCACTACTGGTCTTTGATCTTTCACTCAAATACTAATCACCTTGTTAAACACACCATCAGAAGATATGCGTGGTTACTAAAATCACGGCTGTTGGGTTACAAAGGACTTTTTCACCTGCAGTCTCAACAACCAGGCCCGGCAATCGAAAATTGGCGTTTACAAATTGGTAATGGTCTTCATCTTTCAGGTAACCATTAAACCCCATGTGTAGTGTTTGTGTTTTTTTGTGAATTAAATACTGTGCCTATTTTTGAAACATAAACTCAAAAAGTGCAGACATCATTAGGGACAGAGGTTATTAAGTAAGAGGTAGTATTTTGAATGTAACTCTAAAGAAAAAATGTAACCAATGTAGATTATATAACTTGGGAGTAACATGAGATCATGGTACGATCCATGCTCTTATTAACCAGGCAGCAGAAACTTACTCTTTAAGCAAAGAGAGAGAGAGAGAGAGAGAGAGAGAAAGAGAGAGAGATGGCTTATAACAATGATGAGCGATGGCTTAAAACAATGATGAAATGTAATATATATCTTAATTTCAAATGTTGATAAAGGTCATCATAAAGTCTGCCATTGAGTCAACTGACGTGGTTTCAATTCCCCGGTTGTACGTGACAAGAAGTAAGTTCGCCTGTCCAACCTCGTGGATGTTCTCCGGGTCCGCCGTTTTTCTCCCACTGCTAATGACCCCTAGTGCAAGAGTATTATTGATATAAAATCGAACCGAGTGAAGACTTTATATTCAGGTGGGAATAGGATAGACTAAAGAACCAGAGTGAAGAAATGGACTGGAGTTTTACGAACTGCGTCTTTGCACTTAGTCGGTTAATCTAAACTAGAAAGCAGAAACCTAGTATGGTTTCTTCGCGTAAATAAATCACTTAGGTACCAAAGTTACATTCGTTATTTTTCCTTGTTTTTGTTTTAATTTCATTAGTAAAATGTCTGTTCAATTTGTTTTTCATCTGTCACCCAAACACCTTTCTTGAGTAGTTTCTGGTGATCGATGTTCATTGTAAAGTTAGTAAATACAGCGCTGAAAGTATACATCTGTCACCCAAACACCTTTCTTGAGTAGTCCCTGGTGATCGACTAAAGTTCATAGTAAAGTTAGTAAATACAGCGCTAAAAGTGTACATTTTGGTTTCCAAATCTTGTTCAATGGGAGAGAGAGAGAAATGGGGTTTAAAGTCCACTCAACATAAACTAGGTCATTTCGGGACTAACATATGGTTTTGTAATTGTTTTTCAATAATTCGCGTAGGTGTCTTTAGCAGTGGGAGGAAACCGGAGTGCCCGAAGGAAACCCACGAGGTTGAGAAGGCGCCCCTATCTCCATGCCACATACGCTCACACCAGGGCTCGAAACCACAGTCGGAAGCCAGAGGTGACCGGCCAGCTAGAGGTCGAAGCGCGGCACTCTAGACCACTAGGCCATCCCAACTCCCCCTTGGTCAATGGGGTTCAAATCATGACATGATGACCGCTATTTATTTGATCCATGAATAAAATATAAACCAACTGCAAAGTCCATGGACCTCCTTTAATGCGTGATCACGCTAAATAGCACAGTCAAGTTGACATGTTATCTTGACACGATACATGATGGACGCAGATATTGACTTGACATGGCTTCCTCCTGCTTCATTTAAAAAATATGCGGTTCGAATATCCGTCTTAACTCAGCACTTATACACTAAACATTTACGACGGGAATATACTGTTACATTATCCAATAAACTTGTTTCCACGACAAGATGCTACATTCTTTAATATGAACTATTACTAATAGTGTGGGGTTTTTTTAGGGCCATTGTGATCAACTTGAAATAAATGTGTTTCCCTCATCCGACCTGAAATGTTAACCCTAGGACACAGTGGCCATAAGTCCAGTTTCACAACTGCTGTAACTTCCTTATCGATTGGGGGGTCATGTTAAGTTGGTCAGACGCGGGGTCGCTAGCCTGGAGGTCGAGTGTTCAATCCCTGCATTGGCCGAGAAAGTTCATCCAGCGTGGTTACCCCTTGTCAGTGATGCAGGACGTAGAGTCTGTCAAGGACATTGTGGTGCACATAAAAGATCCCTTGGCAGTTGGAATTCGATATAAGAGTAGGCAACATCCCCCACCCATAGCACACTGTATAGCGTATGCCCGTCTTCATTAGCCCAGTTCGGAGCAAACCAGTAGGACGTTAAACCCCATTTCATTTCCTTACCGATAGCATTTTTAATCATTTCTCAAGAAGACGTTTGTTGTTATAAAGTCAGTGGTATTCAATATCACAACCATTGTCAGAATTGGATGCCATAGAGGTTATTCTATACAGACAACTCTATAATAATGAACCTTGAAAATGTCTCGATAATTTGTTTAATAATTTTATTTAATTACTCAACACTCACAACTCTTCTTGTTATTCTTCTTAGAACCGAACTGATATGAAATGGAGTTTAACGACCTGTTGCTCTGCTCTGACTGGGCTAATCAAGAAACATGCAATGGATTCTATATCGAATCTTTTTACGTCCTCCTTTGCTCGCTTCTCTGTTTTCCACCACTGGCAAGAGGGGACCGCGCAGGAAAATCTCGATGAACTTTCTCGGCCAATCCGCAGGAGTCTCTCCACTGGCTCCCATTCTTCTTAGAGTTTAGAGGTTCCGCCAATAAACGTACGGTCGACATAATATTGTGCATCGATTGACGTCATGCTGAGTTCTTAGCCCATAATAGTACTATCGTGCGTATTTAAATGTGATTCCATTCAATTAAACATGTTTCAGATTACCAGGTTATTCGGTAAGAATTAAATAGGTCTGTGAATATGATTGGTTTAAAAAGGGGATTTGTTGGCCGATTGGTTTAAAAAGGGAATTGGTTGGTCGATTGGTTTAAAGCGTGTGCGTTGCATTATAAGCTCTCTCATCGAATCAAGTGGCGTGGTTTCGATTACCCACTCGTTCTCGACAACAAGTAGGATAACCTCGTGGGTTTTCTCCCACTGCGAATTATTGATATAAAATTGAACCATATGTCAATCCCGAAATCACCCAGTTTGTGTCGAGTGGGACGTTACCCCCTCTCTCTCTCCCTCTCCCTCTCTCTCTCTCTCTCTCTCAATACCTCGTTTTAACAGATTCGATTTCATACTTCATATGTCATTTACCGTCAGTCATCAAGTTGACCTGAATATCACTGCTTCTATAGAGTCTGGCTGGTGAAAAGTCTTTTAAGTAAATGTTAAAGGTTGTATATATCCACTGATGTTATTGAATGAATTACGAGGACGGAACACAGATCATTCATGACTTCTTTTTCTGATATAAAGTCCTTACTTCAATTTGATTTCTGTGTCGGCCTTCATTCAAGAATTTGTGGATTTGCATATGGCAAGATGATAGAAGTGATGCAAAATACTGTCATTTTTATTATAAAAGGAATGCAATCAAGTGTTCTAGAAAGACATGAAATGGGGTTTAACGTCCTACTCTTCTGTACCTATCCTGGGGTAATGGAAGACGGGCATATGCCATACAGTGTGCTATGAGGGGAAATTTTGCTCGGGCAGTGGCTCTTTGGCCTACTCTTATATCGAATTCCAACTGCCAAGGAATCTTTCACGTGCACGCCAATGTGTACAAGGGACCTCGGTTTTTCGTCCCATCCGAACGACTAGACGGCTGTTCGTTCTGCATCACTGACAAGGGAAAACCACGCCGAACGCAAAATCTTGTTCTAGAAAGAACATATAGTTCTTTATTTACAACGAGGCCACAGACCGATTATACATACCACAATAATTTGGTACATAATATAACAGAATGGACAGGAAAGCCAAACCTTCTTTGATTAGCATTTAGTAATTGAACATATTAATACAGGGTACAATTTTATGGACACACAATCGCCGAGTTTAACACTAATACGATGGCACTCTCGTTTTTAAAGCTAAACCTTCTTAGACAATCGGGTGGGGGGTGTTGCTTAACGTTTTCCTTTGTGTACAATATAATCTTTTTTTACACTTAAGCAATTGTTCTCCCAAAGAAATGAATTTTGAAAGATATGAAAGTAAAATTCGTAAATAAATTACAATGGTAATGAATTTTGAATTCAATTCTCTGTGCTCGGATTTTGATAGTAATTAGATATTCATTAATGCCTTAGATGTAAATGGTGGAGACATTCTAGGCAAAAATGATACCCACATTCAATGATGCTTACAATACAAATTGTGCTTAAATTTTCAATCATCGTTCATGGTCATATTATTATACCCAGGGGCGTACATATCGATTTCGTTTGGGGGGTGGGGTGTTTAGCCAAAATGCGACCGACTGATGCACATACCCCCGCCCCACACACCAGTGGTACTACAAACTGGGCAGTTCACTATAATCGTGAATATGATAGTGCTGAGACAGTATAAGACAACTGACGAGTAGAATAATGATTTTAAAATGGAATCGAGCGCCGCAGGCGTGAAAAAATTTCAGATATGTAACCGAGTAGAAGAATGATGTTATAATGGAATCGCGCCGAAGGCGCGAAAAAAAATTTCAGATATGTAACAGAGCTTTTAAATATTTGGGACTGGGGTTGATAAGAAATGGGACAGAATCTTGAAGCTTATCTGTCAATTTCGCTTGTTTTATGATTGTATGTTTATTTCATTAATTCATTTAGTCGGAGACCGACTGCGGTGAGTACTTTTTTTTGAGACCGACTATTTTTTGCCGTGGTAGAAAACATTTTATAGAACAACATACTCACAACAGAATAAGAGTGACAAGCAGATATATGGTTATTATATACTATAGTTTTGAGTGACGTATGCAATTTAGGCACACGGATTCCCGCAAATACATAGCATTTGGGATCTATTCTGGCATTGTTTTTGAGACCGACTGCAGTGACTGCACTTATTTTGTGACCGACTATTTTTCTCCCTTGGTGAAATTTTGTCGTTAGACCAATTTAACATACTTACAACAGAATAAGAGTGACGTATGCAATTTAGGCTAACGGATTCACGCAAATAATATACAGTATTTGGGATCTTTTCTGGCATTGTGTTTGAGACCGACTGCAGTGACTGCACTTATTTTGAGACCGACTATTTTTCTCCCTGGGTTACATTTTGTTGTAAGACTAACATTATACTCACAACAGAATGAGAGTGAAACACAACATCTTTTCAAAAATGATAAGTTGACAAGGTTATTTTATACTAAGACTGCTCCTTTTTTGCGACCGAATGCACTGATTTTGCAACCGACTATTTTTATACTAAAGTAGCGTGACGTATACTGCAGTGAGTACTTATTTTGATACCAACTACCTCTACTTTGCGACCGACTGCACTGATTTTGCGACCGACTATTTTTTTTTGCTGTACCCCCCCACACCCCCACATTTACGCCCCTGATTATACCAGTCTTAATGAAATCAAACTGGTTAATATTGTGTGCTACCGGTCTTAAAGTCGTGCGATATATTTGAAGCAATACAAACGATGGGTTTTAATGGATTGAAAATACTTGAAAACACTTTCGAAACTGACAGCTTCAGTAGTGTCTGGTTGACAATGTCTATTAGCTTTCAGTAGTTCACTCATTAACAGCAACGGCAGTTTCTTGATCGGAGATGTATTACAATGCTTGCTATTTTGCCGATTATTTTCAAACAGTTCAATAACCAAGTTAAAATTCCCGACAAGGTTAATGGAATGCGGTTTCCCTGCAATAAAACACACTTCTATGAATATATACCTTTTGGAATATGTGACGGTCCTGCTAAATCTTGGGGGGGGGGGGGGCTAGTGGTCTAGAGTGCCGCGCTTCGACCTCTAGCTGGCCGGTCACCTCTGGCTTGCGGCTGTGGTTTCGATCCTTGGTGTGAGCGTATGTGGCATGGAGATAGTGGCGCCTTCTCAACCTCGTGGGTCTCCTCTGGGCACTCCGGTTTCCTCCCACTTCTAAAGACCCCTACGCGCAAGCGAATTATTGAAATTAAATTGAAACCATATGTTAGTCCCAAAATGACCTAGTTTGTGTCGAGTGGACGTTAAAACCCATTTCTCTCTCTCTCTCTCTCCCTCTCTCTCTCTCTCTCTCTCTCTTTCTCTCTCTAATGTTATTCTTTTATTCAAGAAATGACACTTTTTTTGAGTGGACGACACCCCCTCCCCCACCACCCCTCCCTCTCTCTCTCTCTCTCTCGCTCTCTCTCTCCATGTTCCTGATTGGGCTAATCGCTATGTGATTAACGTGTTTGTTCATACAGAAAGATTAAAAAATATCTCAAACCGTCTGGGTCTAACTTTACGTATTGGTTCTCTAATTGGGTTCCACATTAAGCTTTATTTATCAATGTCTAAAACATCTTGCTATTTAATAATATATGTTCAGTTCCTGTTCCAAAGAGAAATTAATGTTACAGCGTCGAGCAGAAATAGAATTTTATATAAACGACAAAGAGAATAAAAAAGGTGCATAAATAAAAAATTGAAAACGCAAATCTCCAGATGTTATTGTTTATTTGAAATAGTAAAAGTGGAGTAGTAGGAACATCAAAGATTGACATTAAATTATTGGGTTTTTTTTGCCACGGCCAGGGATTATTATAATGAACATACGGGTATACACGAAACCTCGGTTTTACGTTTAATCCCGACAAACACATCTTGCCCGTGAGATTAAGATGAAACCGGACAAGAAAATCTGGAGGACCTTTTTAAGCTAACACCAGGATCGAACCCAAGACGCCGTGGTAAGTGAGTCATACTCACCGAGTCACCATGTCTCCTATATCAAAACTACATGTAGAGAAGGAACCCGTGTTATAATACTAGTACGAGCGTATTATAGCCCGAGTATGACGCCTTCGCCGCTATCTCAGAATTATGGCGTCATGTCGAAGTCCGTTCATCGATGCAAACTTGTACAAGGAACAATCAAATTTCTTGTCGATTGTACAACGGGCATTTTTCGGGCGCCTTCCTCAAAAACATCAAGAACAAGATGAGTAGCGAGTGGTTCATTCCAGTA
This sequence comes from Patella depressa, assembly GCA_948474765.1. Classification (NCBI taxonomy): domain Eukaryota; kingdom Metazoa; phylum Mollusca; class Gastropoda; family Patellidae; genus Patella; species Patella depressa. The sequence continues at coordinate 12,218,519 of OX419720.1, forward strand.
AAAATTCAAGTCGGTCAGTTCTAAATCAATCTGATTAAATACAGATCTATATTTCGTTTCGTTTTTTTTTTATACTTTCAATGGCCTACACTACATGAATATCTGACAGGTTATAGTGGGAGTTCCATCAGGGTCAAACGAGCGGGTTTTGACCCAATGACGCCTGGCATTGATTAATCAATCAGCGTTGACGTTTCTAGTGGTTTACCCACAGTTCCGTACATCAAAATGCCAAGAACTCGCCGTAACAGACCGTTTCATTGGTTAACCCCTCACATCATCCAGAACACGTCATCGAGAATAACTCTTACAGATCCCAGTGTAGTAATGGGAGAACGCTAGATCGGAGACGGTCCTACGCATTTTAGCACATATGACGTCATATATAGATTGTGAGTTAGGGTTAGGGTAAGGGCTAGGACCTGTAGATTTGGTCAAAGTCCCGAGATGTAAACAGGGCTAGCCCTAACCCTAACCCATGATCAAACCTAACCCTTACCCTAACCCACAATTCACATATGACGTCACAATTTGCGTAGGACCGTCTCCGATCTAGCGTTCTCCGTAGTAATGACAATTGAAACGAAATTTTGAAATATAAAAACGAAACGAAATAGTGTCGGTGTTTTAATCAGATTGGTCTAGACGCAACAAAGTTTGAGCCTCAGAATTTGGAAATCCTTTCCCATCTTTAACATGCGAAAACGTTATGAAATGGGATTAATGTGTAACAGGTCATTTTAAGACTAACACATCGTAATATTTATTTCTATAGTTACGAGTGCACTGTGAAATAGGACTATCGTGTAAATTGCACTTGTGTTATTGCACTTGTAGTTCCCGTTGTATTATTCAGCGCAAACTTATATCCGTATTTTCAACTATTTATTCGGCGGGAGCCCTTCAGAGGTCTCTTCTGAATCAGTACTGTACTGTAGGTTTGAAGTCGTTCGGATGGGACGGAAAACAAATTTCGGAAAAAAGTATGACCAGTCGCAATTAGTGACATTACCTTTAAAACAAGCTACGGAATTTCTTTTATCCTTACATAATGACATTAAAACCAAGTAAAATTTATCGAAACAACGACCTTGTTCAAATAAAAAAATGATGAAAAATGGGCTGTGCGTTTCTTTTTTGATGAGTCAAGCAAGCGATGCCAGAGGCTTGAGTTGCTTGACTGAAAGTAATTTGTATCATTGTATAAAATAGACGGATAACATCGAGACTGGTAAATCTCAAAATGCCGATTTAATTTCAAAATTGATGTATGGCTCGAATTTCTTAGACAATTCACTCTGATAACCCACATAAGACGGTGAAATCAGTTCTGTATTCACTGGTTTGTCTGGGAAATACAATAAATATCTCACCCTTCAGTTTTTACAACCCGTCACGCGTATCTCATCCTACTGTAATAATCTACTTCACGCATTATCTCTCATTAACCAACGAGACTAATGGCGGACGGGCTCAATTTGTCAGAGCGACCTCTTAAGTTAAGTAATCACCCGCAATAACAGCATTATATTACATAATATCCTGATTTATTAGTGGGTGGAATTTTTTTTTCTCATGTTGGGCTGACAACTATCACAATCTTTTCTATATATATTTTAGTAGGTTATTTCAGAATTCAACGTTGATCAGATTAATGTCACGAAGAAACGAAATCGTTTGAGGTTATTCAGGGCAAGTTAAAGATATGTCCAATTCTCCTGGACAACAATAGCACCATTTTCCTATATTTTAGTAGGTTATTTCAGAATTCCACGTTGATCACATTAATGACATCAATAAATGAAATAGTTTCAGCACAAGAACACTTGAATGTTTGAGGTTGGTGTTATTTGAGGCTAACTAAAAATACGTTCATTGCTCCGGGACATCAATGGCAATAAAATGCAAAATATGCATTTGAATAAAATCGAAATATGAATCAATAATACTTTGAATATTTACATTGTCGATAAATACTCTTTTTGTGTTATAAAGCCTCAAACGGGGGGGATGAATTGGATTAAAAATAGACTCGGGTGGGGGGTGAATTGGAATTAGTTAAACCATGCTGTAAAATCTCTAAGAACGTTCCCGGCCAACGCCGGGCACCTGGTATATTCGTGTAAGTGATCCAGAACGTCAGTTTGATGCTTAGATGTGGTGTTGCACAATACTTTGCTACATTTCAGCAAAACTAAATCCTCCTCGAAATCCTAATAGTAAGCGCAGGAGAACCGCACTACACGCAAAACAAAAATCTACAAGATAAACCTGCGGACAAGACAGAAAATAGACATTGAAAAATATAAACAAATATCAAATCAAGTGGATGGCAGGCAACGAAAAATACGCCCATGGCAGCGCAGGCCACAAAGGTCGTCGGATATTTATTCGATATTTTGTGGCAATCTGAAATAATTCTAAAAATTTGACTGGACTCTTCTTTGGTGTCAACAATTCTTGCATGGACATTTCTCCGTGTATTAATTTCAAATTGATCAGATTAAAGTTTTAGAAGCTTACTTGAGTCTTTTGCACGACGGAGAGACGAACAGAGAGGGAGAGAGAGAGAGAGAGAGAGAGAGAGAGAGAGAGAGAGAGAAACCCGCTTTACGCATGACCCGTTTGCGCAAAAAATTCTGCCTGATATCCATTGAAGTCCATGTAGAGAGAGAGAGAGAAATGGGGTTTAACGTCCACTCGACACAAACTAGGTCATTTTGGGAATAACATATATGGTTTCATTTTATTTTAATAATTCGCTTGCGCGTAGGGGTCTTTAGAAGTGGGAGGAAACCGGAGTGCCCAGAGGAAATCAACGAGGTTGAGAAGGCGCCCCTATCTCCATGTCACATACGCTCACACCAGGGCTCGAAACCACAGCCGCAAGCCAGAGGTGACCGGCCAGCTAGAGGTCGAAGCGCGGCACTCTAGACTACTAGGCCATACCAACCCCCGAGAGACGAACCGGGTTGACAGCAATATGCCATCCAATCAAAGTGGGCGTATACAAATATAATATTACACCGTATCTTTCAAACTGATAAAAACACAGATCCCATTTCGTTTCGTTTTTTATAGTTCAAAATTTTGTTTTACTTGCCTTTACTACACCAGGATAGGAAAGAGTTGATATATAATAGACATCCTTATTGATGCGAGGAATTAGCCAATGAACGGGTCTGTTACGGCGACTTCTTGACGATTTTTGTGCGTAATTGTGGGTAAACCCCAGAAACGTCATAGTGTCAAAAGCCTCTCGTTTGACGCATGAGCTGAACTCCCACTATTGTCAGATTTTCATGTAGTGTAGGCCATTAAAAGTATAAAGAAACGAAACGAAATATAGATCTGTATTTTAATCAGATTACGTATCTTTAAAATGCTAATTATGTAGTTTTATAACACGTGGGTAGCAGAATCGTGATAAGAAACAATTTCAACGTAAATAGTGTTTAATTACTTATTGGACATAGCAAAAACCGCGTCATCTATTCGACGAGAAACGGTAATTAACTCATAAATAAATGAAGGTCAGAAGAAGCATGGGCGTCACGTCCAGCCCCAACAGTAAACAAAGATATTTTTCATCTTTAAGATTGACGAAATAATGCCATATTTTCGTGGGAGGACATTGCAACAGCCAAATGGGTGTATAATCAATATCTATTAATAATTATTCTAGACGTGATAAGAGTCCATCGCGCAAACAAATGTCTTTATTTTATTTGCCAAATTCAATAAAGTAAACTAAATTGGCTGTGTAAATCCTGTGGGTCCATTTTTAATAACTCCATCCCCTCTGCTTCAATGCAAAGAAAGTCAGACGATCATACTTATCACATGTCCGGCGCCTTTATCGAGAAAAATCCAATTCTATTTCTAGTATTGAATAGGGGAGGGGGCCGTCGAAAGTGTAAATGGTTTCCATAAAGATCTTGAATGTGTATTTACAGAAATGGGTGTTTATCTCCATAAAACCGCAATTTGGTGGGTGGAAATGTTTGAATTGATACTTTAATGTATAATCCGATGAATTTGTGGATTTTAAATGTGTTTTTATAACTATATTTTACTCGAGTTTTTGTAAACAGTGATATAATTTGGGCGAAAAGTACCTCTCTAAATATCATAAATGACATAAAAAATTAACGATACAGAACACTAATTTGATAAAATGTTCTGAAAAATTAAATTATACGTGTTATATAAAGAATTCTTAAAATAGTTAGCTGTTTTTTTAAGTAGTGGTCAACTGATATCCTTCGTGGCAGACGTCGTTTATAAAGAGTTAAATTAAAACAATACAAATTATTTATATTTGATATAACTCTCATGACGTAAGAATGAAGAGTATATTTAAAATATTTTGTTTCTTTTTTATTACTTCGATTATTGGGCAGATATAATTTTTGGGTTTTTCTTGTGTTTTTTTGAGGGGTTTTGTGTTGATTTATTTTGTGTTGTTTAATGTGTATGTGGATTTGTTTTTTGTTTTGTTTTGTTTTTTTGTTTTGTTTTGTTGTTGTTTTTTTTGTTTTTTTTGGGGGGGGGCTGAGTTTTCTTCATTCATTTATAGAATGATTTATTTGTTTTGTTTTGTCGTTATTTGTTGGGGAGGAGGGATTTTTACTATTAGGTAAAACTTATCAAGTGTGAGGTTGAATATGAGGGGAGAGGGGCGTATTTAGTTTGTGGGTTGTTTTGTTGGGGTTTTCGTTTTTATTGTTAGATTTTGTTCTCTTTTCTATTTTTTTTTAAGGGGGGGGGGTACAATTGTTCTGTTCCCTATTATCTAAAACTTAACACAGACATATCTCCAGGTTCAAGACATTTTATTTCTTTTAAGGATGTGTTGGCGTTAAATCAGCTAAACGACTGATATTAATACGTATTCCCTTGATTTATTGAGATATGAAAATTCATATAATTAAAATTCTTAAATTGTAGAATCTTGCCATACTCGAGGTTCCTACTTAAAGAATCAATACAAACCAAATGTTGACTTTCATGAAGCTTATCTTTCTTATTATGGATTTTTCTATATTTTTTTCTATGGTGCGTTATAAAAATTCAGAACATCGAGACGCGTTTGATGCTCTTCTCTTGAGAAAGTTTGACATAATAAACGCAATTTTCAATAGCTTTCACAGAATAGTCTGTTAAGAGAGCGTGGCTGAAGTAGTCAGTGAGGATTGGACATCAGTGGTATATCTTTACCGTGTTTACCATAAGGAGGAAGGAAGGGGGAGAGGGAGAGAGAGAGAGAGAGAGAGAAAAAAAAGAGAGAGAGAACGCCCACTCGGGAATAACATTTGGTTCATTTCTGTTTCAATAATTCAATTGCGCGTAGGGGTATTTAGCAATGCGAAGGAACCGAAAAGGCCCGATAAAACCCATAAGGCTGAACAGGCGGCCCTATAAATGGTCAAGTGCAAGCAGAGATCGCAACAACGCCACCTGGCTCAATGGCAGCCCTTATGATGGGCCATCCGACCCCGTCCCAACCAAATGACTTAATTGCATACGTATCAGCTACAGGAACCTCTCAAATCAATACAGATCCTATTCGTTTCGTTTTTTATAGGAACATCAGATAGGATGTAAAACCCGAAGTTAAGTTTACATAAGAGAACCCTTAACAGTTGGATATAAGAGTAGGCTGTAGCCACGCTATCAGGGCAAATCTTCTCCCATAACATCCCATAACACACTGCATCGTCAGCCCAATATGTTCTTAATACTGGATTGTTAAAGACTTTGGTTCGCTAGCGTGTTCGATCCCGGCATCGGCAGAGGAAGTTCATCGGGGTTTTCCAAATAGTTTTTGCCTTATCGCCTTGGCAGTTGAAATTCGATATAAGAGTAGGCCATAGTGCCGCTGCCGGGGAGCAAATTTCCCCAACAGCACATCGTATGGCGTAGCCCGTCTTCACATTCGGGGCAGAACCCCATTTCATTCTTTGTGTTGGTGGGTGGGGGTGGCTGAGTGGTTAGCGTATGCGCGCTGTATCATAAAGTCTGTCATTGAGTCAACTGGCGTGGTTTCTAATCTTCGAATCCCCGGTTGTACGTGACAAGGAGTAGGGTCACCTGTCCACCGCTAAAGACTGCTACGCATAAGCGAATTATTGAAATAAAATTAAACAATATGTTAGTCCCGAAATGACTTAGTTTGCGTCGAGTGAACGTTAAACCCCATTTCTCCCTCTCTCTTTCATTGTATTAACGAGATGTTAAACTCCATTCCTATACTATCTATCTATCGTAAATATAACATGATAGAAATCGAACAACACCAATCACCATCACAGACATAACACTGCGCTTATATCCATCACACCCTGGCATCTAATACACATCCGCTACAGTGGAGAGAGAGAGAGAGAGAGAGAGAGAGAGAGAGAGATGGGTACAACGTCCACTGAACACAAACTAGGTCATTTCGGGACATATGGTTTAATTTTTATTTCAATAATTCGCTTGCGCATACAGGTCTTTAGCTGTGGGAGGAAACCGGAGGACCCAGAGAAAACCCACGTGGTTGGACAGGCGACCCCATTCCTTGTCACGCACAACCTGGGATTCGAAACCACGCCACTTGACTCAATGACAGGTGGTACAGCACGCACATGCTAACCATTCAGCCATCCAACCCGGTGCCACAATATATCATATATATATACTCTTGCATCCAACAATGCGCCTGTGCCTCTACTACAATGGGGATTGGAATATCTACCCTAGCAAGTCAGTGACCTGCCATCTTATGAGAATTATTGTATTTATGAACCCGGATGCAAATGTATTTTACACAAAACCCATGTGTTAATATCCGAGTAATGCGGTTTACGAGATAAAGACGTTCTTATTTGATTATCAAAACCAATAAGACAGACTGGAACACCCCATAATGAACGTGATTAGGCCTGGTTTTAATCATACTTCAAGTAAGAGAAAAAATTGTTTGGGGAATGTTGAAAACCATTACCATTTGTAATAATTGAATTAAATAATCCCAGAGAAGAAAAGATAAGCCGGCGAACAAGCAAACAATATTTAATATCCTCAAAAGATGTAACACACAAGCCTAGTCATAAAGTAGAGGAAATTAAGGGACTTCTAAAGAGGTATTTGGTTACAAAGATGCCGATTAAAAGCAGAAACTGCATGTGCATGTAAATAAATTAGAATTTCTTTAAGCGAAATTTTACCCGGCCACCAGAGACGAAAATGTCTGTCTATAATTGGTGGAAGTAATCTATACTGTAGGTAGTAAATATAGTATAAATAATTCATACTTATTGACTAGGGACTAACAATTACTGTCCTTTCACCAGCAAAATGTCATATATTAACCTTTTCCTGTTAGTGTGTCAATACAAGATAGACAAATACTGGAAACATTGAGAGAGAGAGAGAGAGAGAGAGAGAGAGGGGAGGGAGAGAGGAGGTAACGTCCACTCGATCCGACTAACGTATTGTTCAATTCATTAATTTGCTTACGGATTGGGGGTCTTTAGCAGTCGGGAGAAATCCACGTGGTTGAACAGGCGACCCTACTCCTTGTCACGTACAAGCAGGAAATCGAAACCACGCCACTTGATTCAATGAAATACTGTTGGCCTAAAGAAGTACCACAAAGTTTGTTAGCTATGTCGTCAACATCTAAAATAAATGCAACTGACATCAGGAGTTCCGTGTAATGAAGGCAAGACACACCCCCACCAGTTGCACTTAAACGAAAAAAGTTCAGACTTGCGTTTTTCAAGACAAATCTACATGATGGAAGGTATCAAAAATATGCTGGTTTTCTAATATTGAACTTAAAATGAGCATAACTGGATTTAAAACATAAAATAAAGTCGATTAATTACTACTTACTAAACATGATCCGGGCCGGTAGATAAGTGAAGTCATACTAAACTCAGTCTGTCTGTTTACCGTTTGTTCCACTTGATAACAGACACTAAGCTATTTGGCCGACATTTTAAGTCCCGAATCGACGATTTTAATCGAAAAAACAAAGTATACTTTGAATATTTATTCTGCTTGCATTTAATAGAATTGATTAAGTCTATTTCGTATGTGTGTGTATTCTAGATGTGAAACGGCAAACTGATCCCGCAGTGAATATTCGCTTGGCCGCTACAATCACTGATAAGCATGACATCGACGAGGCTTAATAAGTACGGCATATTAACTTTTTTACTCCGACAAATTAAATTCTCAAACATTGGGTGAAAGAAAAATAATTAAAGACGTTTGAAGTATTTGGAGTTAAAAAATATTTCCTATTTAGTGTAAATGGGTATTAAAATGAGTAAAATGCATCATTTTGCCCGAAGCAGTTAGGTGTTAAGTAAACATTGCACGAGCCGTTGAGCCAATGACTGGCGCCGTCTGCAGTCAACGCACGTGCGATGGACACTCATCTGTTACAGAGTTAATTCGTAAGTAATTGTCTGTGAAACAGATTGGTGAAACGGCAGTAGAACCGCAGTATAAAACAATATACTATTTTTGGATACGGCGGCCATTCAGGACAGGGATTTGAAGGGGGTGGATCTCTGCGTGCAGAATGAAGTGAAGCGAGTCAAGTATTTGCATGAACTGAATTCACGTGCACTCCATTCCCAGTTGCTGGTTATTATTTTTTTTTAATTTCCATTTCAAAGTCTTCTGCCTGTATATCTAAATGCGTTTTGGATGTCTTCCCCGGTGTGTCCTCACTGTGCCCACTTTTGATTAATCCAATTAAGGTCTAATTAGGATTAGTGTATTAAGCGGATTAGGATTAGGTGTTATAGGTAATTAGATGGGAAAAAAACCCAAATATTTTATGTAATTTTTTTGTATTTTTCGATGTTTTATATATATTTAATAAAAATATAACATACATGGATATATCATACATCACATTAGCACTTTATAATTTAATGAAAATATAACAATTTCGATGTTTTATAAAATATGTAATAAAAATATAACATACATGGATATATCATACATCACATTAGCACTTTATAATTTAATGAAAATATAACAATTTCGATGTTTTATATATAAAATATGTAATAAAAATATAACATACATGGATATATCATACATCACATTAGCACTTTATAATTTAATGAAAATATAACAATTTTCGATGTTTTATATATAAAATATGTAATAAAAGTATAACATACATGGATATATCATACATCACACAAAAACAAGATAAACAATGAAAATTTACAATGTAGTTAAACGGGCTACGCCATCGGCATACTCGAATACAGTCTTTATACCGTTCTGAAGATCTGTTTTCAGAGTTTGGAGTCGGGTTTCTAGTTGCCTGTACTTTCTTCTCTTAGGCCGTAATTTTCCGTTGGCACCTAACTGGAGAATGGTTACTTCGGAGTAAGCGTGTTCATTCTTTAAAAAAGCCACCAACTTAAAAATATTTGGGTGAAGGGTGGCAATAATGGATGTTATCTTGGAATGCCATCCTTCAACATGGTTCGTTGTGCGTGGACCTTCAGTGTGGAAATATGACAGACTGACTTCTGTGTGTCCTTATAAAGACCGTGTAATGTGTAGGCTTACTGAACATTATTCATATTGTATTCAAGTGTCATTTTTTGAATAAAATTCATCACTTTAACGATTACAGTGAGTTCATCTCACCAATTATAAGACTGAATATTTAGTCACTTTCAATATTTGTTTTTTTCCATCTAATTACCTATAACACCTAATCCTAATCCGCTTAATACACTAATCCTAATTTGACCTTAAATGGATTAATCAAAAGTGGGCACAGTGAGATGTAACCGTCTTCCCCAGGGATTGTAAATTACCAGCGCAGCAACAATTTGAGAATGTGATGTGGCTCTATGTTAATTAGATCAAGGAGTTAAGCATTTGTAATTGGGACTTAATTTTCAAACTTTTAGAAAAGGGATCCCTTGATCCAATAAACATATCTTTATAAATACTTCCATAGACATCATCTGTAAGACATCATCTATAAAGATATATCCTCAATTTACTTTCTTGATCGTAATCTATAAAATATCTATAAATTACCATGTCTTTATATTCATTTTCATAGTCATTATCTATAAATTAACATGTCCTCATATTATTATTCATTTTCATAGAAATTATCGATACATTAATATGTCTTCAATTCACTTTCATAGACATTATCTATAAATAAACGTGTCTTCATATGTACTGTTATAATCAGTATCTATAATGTCCTTATATTTACTTTCATACACAATATCTAACATGTCTCTATAACCTATTTCAGAGACACCATCTATTAATTAACATAATATATTATATTTTATAGATATCATCTATAAACTGAGAGAGCATATAAATGACCATATAAATTGTATGTATTTTTAAATATAAAGCCAGTTTTTAAGACCCAAGTACCAATATTGTTTTAAAGATAGTTCATTGGCCAATCACTCTATTTTGACATTTCGTCTAATAGTTTGGATGCAGCTTAGGCGGGTGTGGCGCAGCGCAGGGTAGCTTACTCTTCCGGACACCTGTTACCACTGTTTGTCGTGTATTTTGTTCACGATGAACAGTCCACATGCTGACTACACTATTTTGCCTAAACCGTTTTTTTAGGACTTTGAATTTTGTCTAATGGTTTGGATTGTTCGTACTTGGTTTTATTTTTTTTTTAAATAAAAATATTATTTTAAAGTAAAAATATTATTTTAAAGTAAAAATATTATTTTAAAATAAAATTATTATTTTAAAGTAAAAATATTATTTAAAGTAAAAATATTATTTTAAAATAAAATTATTATTTTAAAGTAAAAATATTATTTTAAAGTAAAAATATTATTTTAAAGTAAAAATAAAGTATCATTTTAAAATAGAAATATTATTTCAAATTTAAAAACAAATATTTCAAATTTTAAAAAAAAAATATTTCAAATTTTAAAAAAAAATGTTTTTTGAATTCAAAAATATATATACATTGAATTTAAAAAAAAGTTTTTAAAAAGATATTTCAAATTTAAAAATAAATATTTTAAATCTAAAAATAAATATTTTAAATTTAAAAATAAATATTTTAAATTTAAAAATAAATATTTTGAATTTAAAAATAAATATTTTGAATTTAAAAATAAATATTTTGAATTTAAAAATAAATATTTTGAATTTAAAAATAAATATTTTGAATTTAAAAATAAATATTTTGAATTTGAATTTTAAAAAAAATATTCTAAATTTTAAAAAAAAAATATTTTGAACTTAAAAAAAAAATATTTAAAATAAAAAATAAAAATATTTTGAACTTAAAAAAAAATAATATTTTATATAAAAAATAAAAATATTTTAAATTTGAAAAAAAATTAAATAATAAATAAACACTGGTTGTAAGTACATAGCACTTGTATTTGGTGATTTTTTGTCCAATTGGCGAGCATTCGTTTCTCTGCAAAAACTCTGAATTGTAGGGCTATAATTAAACATTGATTCAATAAATGACTGGTAGATTGTTAGTTTGCCAATTTTTGCGAGGTTGTTACACCTCCCTCTCAATGGGTTTATAAACCGATTTACAACTTGTATCAATCCATCAAACATTACAAGTGATCAAAGCCTCATTAATCAGATTTGATATGATAATGTCCTATAGCAGGTTAAGAACGTGTTGATTTATCACCGATGTTCATGTAATTTTACGTCAAGGGTGTTAAATTACTTTAGTGTGTCTCAAAGATTCTGATCTATATTCCCTTCTAATCAATATCCCAAAATAGACCTGGATCAGTGGGTGGAGCGCCTATTCAGTAACCAGAGGTAACCGGGTTCGATCCTTTGGATTTCCAGCGTGGTTTACCTTTGTCTTTGATGCAGGATGATTGAACCGACAATGTCAAGTACACTGTTCGAATTCCAACTGTTAAGAGATCTTTTACGTGTACGCCAAACGTGATTCTTAATTGAACGTGTAATGACAAGATTCTAGTTACTTTACTATAGCTTCCACAGTTCTGCCTCAACATTACACAGAAAGGAAGAATAGAAACTGCGAGCAGCAGTCATAGCACTTGTGCTGTCAGTACACCACAAACCCACAAGGGGAATTACATCGCCATTACATATGTACATGCCAAGGCGTCTTTCACCTATCGATCCGCTTGGCGGTGGAATCTGCAGCCACGTTGATGAGATCAGTAAGAAAACAAATATGAGGCAACTCATCCCAACAAATACATGTATGTGCCAATTATTTTTGTTTTAACACAATTCCTTTCTTTGAAGACCACTTTTAGACCATTCTGATTTTGTTATAGAAATGTGTCATCTTGATAAAAATGATATTGTTGTTTTAATAAAATTGATAGTGTTGATATAAATTTTAAGTTTTTGGCGCTCCGTATACTTATCATAGCCTACATGTTTCAATTCCATCTCTGAACCATACATGCGACTGCAAATGTTGGTCCCAGTCGTCCTGATAGTTTTCATATCGTTGTCAGAATATGGCTTTATATACATATCTTTATGTATGAGTTTCACTTTAGCTAATATCTTGGGGATGATTTGTCTTACATTGGGATGAGTCGTCTTGGGATGAGATGTCTTTGGGTGAGTTGTCAGGTATCCATTGCTACTCCTGTATATTTATGTAAGCTGACAAAGTTCATCGATTAGAGTAGATTCGGCCATTAACCTTGACTATAACCTCAAAGCCAATTTTAGCAATAATATCAAAGCTCCCATAACTAACTAGTCTATATCATTTAGTTTCTCCTTCTGCTCAACTTGCTTAACACTAAATAGATTTGGTAGAAAAATCGACAGGGTGAATCTATTTAAGATTGCTTGATGAATATCATAAGTCTGGGGTCGAAATTTTGGATCCTTTCGATCCAAGACAACTGAACGGACATCAATAATAAATAGGGCGAAATATAGTGTTTCATTATTTACTAGGTAACATCGGTCCGGTAGAGAACGTTTTCGGAAATCTCTTGCCTGAAAATCGATAGGGGTATTTCTATATAGGATTACTCGATGAACAAAATTGGGTAAAATTCGGATCCTTTCACATCTTACTGATCGGATATCAGAAACAAATAGCGCTAAATATGTTATATTATTACTGCGTAACATCGGTTCGGTCGAGATCTATTTTATAAATGTCTGCCTGTAATCGACAGTGTAACCTTACATGTATATATAGGATTACTCGATGAATTAGTCTGGAGTTGAAATTCCGGACCCTTTCGATCCACAAGAACTGATCTGAACTCGATAATAAATAGCGCTAAAAAAGTGATATGTACTACGTAACACCAGGTTCCAACGAGAAGTTTTTTCATGAAAAATTGTCTTGTCTTAAAATAGACAGAGAAACCTTTTTGCTGTTGGGAGGTGATTTGGTGCTATGTAACATTGTAACGATGGCTATTTACTGCTGAACTATGTGTTACGCAATAGGATTCTTGGTTTCATAAACCCATTTATACCGGTAATAGACCGCTTCCTTCCTCATTCTCGTCTCGTAATATTCTGTTATTGACTGGATAATTAATGAAATCTATTATATACAGTATTATCAATGTTTTCAGAGAGAGAGAGAGAGAGAGAGAGGGAGAGAGTTTAACGTCCAATCGACACAAATTATGTCATTTCGGGACAAACACATCGTTCAATTTTATTTCAACAATTCGCCTGTGCATAGGGATCTTTAGCTGGATGAGAAAACCTTCGAGATTTGGCAAACAGCCCTAATCCTTGTCACGTACAACCTCGGAATTGAAACCACGCCAGTTGACTCAATTGCAGACCTGACGATACAACGTGCACGTGCTAACCATTCGCCCCCCCCCCCCGTTTTTTTTAAAGGGCTATATAAAATGATAAGGCTTTTAATACCATACTTTTCTTCGGCGACTGGGCTAATGAAGACGGACATTCGTCATACAGTGTACTATGGTGGACATTTTGCCAGGACAGCGGCACTATGGCCATCTCTTATTTTAATTTCAAACTGTCAAGGGGTCTTGTACGTACACGCCAATGTGCCATTGTGATTTCGGTTTTTCGTGATCTATTTTCGGTCATATGTATATTAAATGAAATGCACCTAAGGTGGGCTTTACCCAATCTTGAACACAGTACTCATGTCGGGGCATTTTGAGATTGACGTCAGGCTGGGTTTGTCCTCTCTGTATATTAACTTAATTTCAAAATAATGGGTTTTTGGTTCCGATTCCATATAAATAAGCCTACATCAAATTAAGCAATGAAATGTAAAACAGTCTGGTAGGGGTTTACACCCCTCTTAGATACGGGGGTGGAGGGCACCAACAGATGGCCTTAGTATGTGTTTCCATATTGTTTCCTTCATTTTTAACACGTGCTGATAGCGTAAGGTGAAATTTGAATATTCGTAGACAATCATAGATCAGATCTAGCATATTTATATCAAACGCTTTATTTCTCGTGTCCACACCAATCAGGAACAAAGAAAGATACCATTGTAGATCTTTGATCTTAATAATTCGACAATTATCCAGGGAATGGCTTCAGCGTCTTAACATTAACGACATAGGGAGTCTTTGATCTTAACAATTCGAAACTTATCCAGGGAATTTATCCAATGCATCAACATCAACGATATTGAAAGATTTCATACGCCTCAGAACTACTTCGTTTGTTTTGTTCCCGCTGCGGCCCTTGTTTGACCCTTTTAGCATTCTCAAGTACAGTTGTATGTCACCAATTATTAACATCTCAAGTATCACATCGGTGTTAGAAATTATGAAGACCAATATTGTCGTATTAACACGGTCATATTTCCACAGCAGGATTGGTGACTTAAAGCCGGAACTCAAGCGTTGATATGCTCATTGTTTATTCATCGATTGTTACATTAATACCCCATCTCCATCAACTCAATCATCTCAATCAAATCAACAAGATGTAGCTTGTCACCGACAGATTTACGTGCTCATTGCAATAATAGGATTATTCTTAAAGGGAACAGTCCATATAAGAGCAATTGACAATAGAACGAGCGTACTATGAACTAGTAATCAGCCATTTTGGAATTGTGACGTCATATCAAAAAATGGAAGTCCCTCCAGCAATGCTAAATTGGTCCAAGAACAGATGTCTCAGTTTTCAGGAATCGTTCATGAATTGGGCCAAGAAAAGACGTGTGAAATATAACGACAATCGTAAATGATTTCGCAGGGCTTATGTTTTCAGGAGCGTTGATGATCAGTGTATGGAATCCGTCCCTGTTGTCAATTCAGTGGTTTGTTGGTCTTTTTATATATTAGTCGAAGCAGGCTCTACAGCCGTTATCGTCACCATTTTGAACATGCACACTTGATAGAAGTATGTTAATTGTGTGTCAGAGGATAATAAATCTGGTTGGAGAGGGCTACTGTACAAATTCTTCGATGCCCAGATTGCACTGTTCCACTGTGTATCCATTACTCACTCAATAGACGAGCTTTAAATCTGTGTCCAAGGATTGCAGGTTTAATTGCCTGTCAAACATACAAATATTACCAAATGCCTTAAAGCCTTTTTAACATGAAATTGATGTGTCTAGGAATTCTCACAAAATAAATCATATCTAAACAATTTCACGCTTGGTCCAATTCTAAATTTACACACAACTAAAACATTTTAGAGAAACGTAATACCTATTTGATATTTTCTGTGCCGTAATGTGTTTAAGGCATGGCAACAAGAATATATAGTTTAAAATGACATGGGTTTTAACGTCCTACTGTTCAGCGCCCATTAAGCTAATGGAAACTGGCTAAGCAATTGCAAGAGTGGGATATTCATGCATAACTATGTGAATAATAATGAAATTCCAAACAGGATTGTATTAATAATTCTGCAGTCACTTTAATCATGTATGGCATATTGTGAATGCAATAAGCTTGTCATTCAATATTATGATCGAGTATATCACACAGCTGATCCCGAAGAAGCGTTTTTTCGATCTCCATGTAGGGTTCTTTAGAGATATCCTTTACAGCGCTGGCGATATCGATGTTAATAAGATAATGAAATTATAGAGATGAGATATAAGAAGACCGAATGACATATACATCACATTTGACAGATGTCCTGGAAACATGCAATAAACACATCTATTGTCATTGTTCTCATTCCCTGTTCAAGTAAACAGAGTCGTGTTATATGAATACGATTTACTCCCATGCTGAGCCAAACACGTGTCTATATGACAGTCTTTATATCAAATTACTTATTTATACCCACTTCCTGGATCAGATAATGACAAGTTACCATTCCACGATAAATGGCAAATATAGACTTTCGGGCCACCACACACAATAAAATAAACATAAACAGCCTTGTGAAGGTCTCATAAGGGTACGTGATCAATCCAAGCCTCACAGTCCATATAACTTTCCGAACGACTAGATGTTGCTTCTCGTCCTTTGTCTTGCATTGTACACCTCTGAAATGCTCAGCATTACTATGTCCTGACGCTTACACAAATATTAATGATTAAAATATAATACATTGATCGTTCATGGTTAAACTGATTATCAAACCAGGTTTATCACCCTACATGTACTATGGGCCAGAACCTAGGTATGACGTCATCGCAGACATCTTGGAATCGTCATATCAAGGACATAAGTTCGCCAATTGTCCAAGGAACAGTTGTCGATCGTACATGAATTGGCTGAGAGAAATATTGGGTTTAACATCCACTCAACACCAACTAGGTCATTTCGGGACTAACATAAAAATATAGTTAAATTTTAATTTTATTTCAAAAATTCACTAGCGTACTGTGTCTTTAGCAGTGGGGAAGGGGTACGAAGGACCCGGAGAAAACCCACGGTATGGGACATGCGACCTCGCCCTTTGTCACGTACAGGTGTGGATTCGAAACCACGACACTTGACTCAATGACAGACCTTATGATTTCACGCGAACGTGTTAAATCAACTTGACCACCAAATCCCATTGCTGCTCTTTAAAAAAAAGCATACGTCATGAACTTCGGAGATAAAGGAGTCCGTCGTAAGTGATGAATATCTCTTCCCCGAGTGACCCTAAAGAACAACGACAAGAACTAGTTGAGTGATGGTTAGGGCCCAGTTCCTGGTACAAAACTACACAACCGGACAAGAATTAAACTACAATCTGGTTTGACTGTTGCCACAAAAAACAAGTCGAACGTCTTGAATTCCCAGATTACAAAAATATTAGCTAATGTATCCATTAGAACGATATACACACCTGTAAAAACACTATTGCAGTCTCATGCGGCACGGGCAAGAACAACATGGTTGGAACTGAAGCCAAAACCATTAAACTAAGAATGGTGGTGAACGATCAGTTGATGTACTAAAGTGTGCAATCTTTTTGGGATCGTGAGTTGATGATATTGTCAATTATAGATTTTTAATTCGCAGTTGGTGTTTTCTCATGAAACTATTAGGGGAAGATGATATAAAGGTAGGTTGTCGAAATGAAATACCTGGACCTATCCTAATCTGTAATCTGCAACTTTTATGTAAAAAGCACCTAAGTCTTGAAGAATATACCCCGGAACTGCTAACGATAGGATTGTCTCTATTGCGTCCACGATCTTGTACGTACAGATATATTCGGATACGTTTGGATATACGATGAACACGATTGTTACGACTGGGATTAGCACGATTACTTTACGATTAGAACCGCTATTTCAATCGTAGCGTGAATAGTGATAGTAGGAACCGGACATTAATAATGAATGAATGAAATGGGGTTTAACGTGCTGCTTTTCTGATCAAACCGAGGCAATGAAAACGGAGTCTGCCAATGAACTGCTTATTAAAGGTAAAAGTTGTCTCGGAATTGTGGGCAATTCGGCATATTCGTAACTCATTCGTAGAACCCTACATTGACATTCTGCATATTTTTCAACGGATTATCCACGAATTATCGTAACACTTTCGCAAACTATGTGTAACTCCTTCGTAGCTATTTCAGAATCTACTGTTCCGTGCGATTCGTAACTCACGTGATAAGGTATTTGCCTCCAATCGTGATCTGTCTACTATCCTGTAAGTAAATCTGTAATTTTCCTTGTATGATGAGCAATTCGTATCGTTCTTAATTATTTAATTTGAAGAAATATAGGCCTATAGTTAATTATGCCACCATCTTAAATTATGGCTAACCATCACATTGTATTTATTAGGTTATATCCATTTCACAGTTGGCTAAAAGGAATACACCGCCACCGGATCATTACACGACCCACGTGATCTTGTTTCCGTGCAAAATGGATTACGTGCCCTTGAAAGTAGTCGCACTAAACCAGTTTATATTAAAATGACCGTTCACTGGGGAAGGTCGAGTGTTTAATAAAATAAAACCAAGTACGAACATTCCAAACCATTAGTCAAAATTCGAAGTCCTAAAAAAACGGTCGAGGCAAAATAGTGTAATCAGCAAATGGACTGTTCATCGTGTACAAAATACACGATAAACAGTGGTAACATCAACTATTTTAGATATTTTAAAATAAAAATAGAATAATTTAGGTTGATAAACAAAACAACACACGGTCGCCTGTTCAACCTCGTGGGTTTTTTCTGGGTCCTCCGGTTTCCTCCCACTGCTAAAGACGCCTACGCATAAGCGAATTATTGAAATAAAATTTAACCGAAATGACCTAGTTTGTGTCGAGTGGACGTTAAAACCCATTTACCTTTCTCTCTCTCTCTCCCTCTCTCTCTCTCTCTCTGTGTATTAACAAAACAACAGTACGTCTCTCGAAGTCTAACCCTACAAATTGCTTTACACCGAACATGGATAATTAAAAGCTTTACGATATTCAACCCAACTGAACATAGATAATTAAAGTATCTGTAACAGACCATCAACAGGTGTAATGACTTTTAAAAAGACTCCACCGCTGTTTTAGTATCCACCCACATTCTACAATCATAAACAAAAACCTATTAAACAAAATATCATCTATTTTTTGTTTGACGTTTAGTAGGATGTTATATATGGAACAAAATGGTCGAGATTTTCATTATACATTATTAGATTATCATATTCCTGGAACTTCTGACCTTCTGACCTACGTAGTAGAGTACATCTAGCCTATACAGGTAAAATTGAAATTATTATATAGAGTACGCTTATAATCTGATATGATAAAATTCCCACTGAGACGATATGTTGAACATTTTAATGGAATTTAGTACCACTAACAGCTTCGTTAACAGATTACAGCAACAGTCATGGTGGTTTTTATTACAGCATGTGTTAGTTGTGTGTTGCGAATTGTGGTACAACCCATCCCTTTGAACACCAAACAGCACATAAAGAAAAACTATCCCTCACTTGCGACGGACTCTTTTCATTTATCTACGAAATTCATCTATTTATCTTTTTCCTACAGTTTTTATTACAGCGTGGATCGGTTCCCCGCTTGTACGTGACAAGAAGTAGGGTCGCGTGTCCAACCTCCTAGGTTTTCTCCGAGTCCTCAGGTTCCTTCCATTGGTAAAGTCCCCATAGTTAGTCCTGAAGTGAACTCCTCTCTCTCTCTCTCTCTCTCTCTCTCTCTCTCTCTCTCTTAAACATATGACTTATACAATCGCTTTAAATCAAGAAGACTGTATTACAGAGATTTACCGATTTCTGATTTGCGTGTCATTTCTATAATTTAATATCAAACATGCCTATAACCTAATTATATAGAATTATGCAATTAATAAACGGCCTATACTGAAGTGAATGAAGGGTACTTTGGCCGATTACGATACTAAGTGGAAGAGTTTGACGTGCTTCCATGCAAGTGGCAGCAAGTTGTTATAACATTTAAAAAAATTATTCAATCTACAAAACACGCGAATGCTAGCACCAAAATTCCACCGCATTTTTCTATTTACGGCACACACAAATTGCAAGCAACAAATTCCTGTACAATCTTCTGGTTTATGGAGACATTGAATACGATCGTTGTACCAAAACAGTTGATCAATATGTAGTTCCCGATGTAAAGAATCTGGAATATGTTTAATATATATTTAGATTGGGGTTATTGAAATTATTTGAAGTAGATAATTTGATATATCTATGGCACCCATAACTGTGAGACAGTGTTTTGTTGTAATTTTTTATGGTAGTCATTTGAAGAATTTGCAATCTCTTGGAAATGAAAGTTTTGAGAGATTGGGTTTAACGCCCACTCAACGCAAACTAGGTAATTTTGAGACTTATCCATGGTGTAATGTTATTTCAATAATTCACTTATTTAAGAAATCTTTATAGCTGTAGGGGAAATGCGGAAAAAATGGGGAAAACCCACGTGGTTGGACAGGCAACGCGTTGATTCGAAATACGCCACTTGACCCAATGAAAGATCTTGCGATTGCATGCGCACGCGTAAAACTACTAGACAACTCAACCATTCAACGTTTCAAAAAGTCTACAATATATTTAATAACTATTATATTTTCCATGTGTATTAAAATATGCATTAAGTAAGAACTACTTTTGTTCTAGCTGTAAATTTAATTTAAATCAATACTTAAACATTCAATAACACGACACACCTATAATCAACTCTCTAGATTATCGGATGGCCAAGATTTAAATGGATTAGAACGCCAGCAAGATTTAAACATTTAGCGAGAAAATAGATAATCGAGACTAAGTCGCGATTCTCAAGTACTGTTGCTACAATGATAAATCCTAGGCTACATCTTCAAGCACTAGCAAGGACGCCCAGCTCTTATCTAAATCTTACATACTGTATCTTTAATATTATTTCTTTTACTTTTTAACTTATCCGTCGCCGTAACTACTTTACGTTGAAATATTACTTTCCCCTCCTTATTACCCAGCCACCCAACTGTTTAATTAATCCGCCGTGGCGTCTTTACGTATGAAATATTACTTTCCCCTCATTATTACCCTCAATGAACTGGAAGTTACGGATTTGTAATCAGATCTATTGCGAAGGGTCAGTCCGTTTCAGTTTACATGATTATCGCATTAAACCTGGTACCCTTCAATGAATTCTACCAAAGAGGACCATTCACGATTACTGCTTCATTAACGGCAAAGCATTGGCACCGCCTTAATTCATCTAAGGCTCGGTATAATAGTATAACCGATGACAGGCATATCGTTGTACCGTAACATTAATCTTCAAGTGCTGAATGGTTTGTCTATAGACCAACAGAAACTCTTTGAAGTCTCCGTATCGTAGATAACACATTCTTCAATCGCCTTCGCGTATTATCAAATATACATAAACATTGATAGCATGTTCGTGGGGTGAGTGTAAACAGCATTAGACATCTGTAGGCGGATTAATTCGTTATAATACGACCCAAGGAATTACATTTCCGGAATAATGTTTAGATGGTACATATTCTGGGGCACGTTTTAACTATTCGGGTCAAGTCAGTCGATCAATCTGATTAAAACACAGATCCTATTTCGTTTCGTTTTAATAGATCATAATTTCGTTTTATTTGTATTTACTACACTAGGATATGGAAGAGTTGTTATCATTAACGTGTTCTGGGTGATGTAGGCCACCGAATTACAAAAATAAAATGAAACTAAATATAGATATGTCATCCGACCAGTTTTTTTTACATTCATTGTATAATGATTATTTCTCTGTTTTTCTGTTGACATTCAAATGCATAGTTACTTTGTTCCCATAATGTTTGAATAAATAATAATTTAACAAAAAATATTAGTGTTACCTCATTTATCAAACTTTACAAGTTAAACAGAATAAAAGGAGGGGTGCTGCATGGGAAAGGTTAATGCTATACTGGATACAAATTGGGTGAAAATACAACACAAGTTTCTGTTGATGGTTATACACAAATTTCAACACGTGTTTCAGAAATTTCGACACAAGTTTCGGAAATTTCAACATTAGTTTCAAAAATTTCAACACAAGTTTCAAAATTCTTACACAGGTTTGTGTTTTTTGATAGATTTTAACACAAGTTTTGTGTTGTTTCAACATTATAACACAAGGTTTTGTTGTTTCAACACAAAGTTTTGTTGTTAAATAGTAACACCTAACTTGTTGTTTCAACACAAGTTGTTTTTTCCGTGCGGCGTTGTGAGTATTAGACCAATCTTGAAAGGCATGGTCTGTTCTAGATGTTCTAGAATGTTTCTATAATAACACAATAGCTATTGGCAAACGTTCACCTGTTTGGTTCCTATTGCGAACACACCCGCAAGCAAAATGTAATGAAAAGAACTGGAGTTTAACGTCCTACTGTTCTGCTCCTTACAAGCCAACAAACATTTACTTTCATATACCACCATTATTTATATCAATCAATCTGTTTTATTGGCTGTTATAGCAAAAGCTATGATGAGAAATCCAAATTATAAATAACAGTGACCAATATACTGTATTCTTAATGTATATGGAGAGTCGCGGTGGCTCAGCGAGTAAGACGTTGGATCGCTACTCAAGAGGTCTTGGGGGTTCTCTTCCTGTGCTGACTGAGAAAGTTATCAGCGTAGTTCACTTTATCAGTGGTGCAAGCACAGTGTCTAGTCGTTCGGATGGGGTGTTAACATTGGTGCACACGTAAAAGAACCGTTGCCACTTGGAATTCGAAATACGAACTGGGCCCTGTTTCACGAAATTTTAACTTAAGATAAATCCAATTTTAGTAGATACTTCAATTTTGATTGGCTAAGCACTAAAATCAATCTAATATTATCCAATCAAATTACTAAAATTGGGATCTTATCTTAGTTAAAATTTCGTGAAATAGGCCCCAGGTTGATTACACCTGGGATAATTTACTCTCACAACACACTGCGTGGAGTATACCGTTCTTGATTAGCCAAATTATCCTTTTTTAGCGAAATACATGACGTATGCCCGTCCTCAATAGCCCTTTTGGTATATAACTTTGTAACTTTGTAAGGGCGAATCTTGCGTTTTGATTGGTCAATTAGACGCTTTTGTCTTAGTAATATCTGTTAAAATCCTAAAATAGCATGTTAATTCCTGGTGATCTTAGGATGTATATATATTGGACAATAACAACTTGCATTGTAGATCCCGGAACTCTTGTTCACAAGATAACTGATCAACAAGACCCTTCATTCAGCCAACTATAACGAGCAGCGGAGCAATGGCGTATCTCTCATTACCACGTAACAAACAATTGCTGACAGTCCATAATGTTTTTGTTAGAAGATAGGCTCGTTTTCCATTAATACGTTCTTAGTTTCAAGATCATTAATCTTTTTTTCACAACCATTTTGGATCAGAGTAAAAACTCCAATATGTCACCAGAACATACTAATCATCTTTCAACAATGGTTTGAAGATCAATAATCATTATTTAACATATTTTTTTTTTCGAAAACTATTTTGGTTCAGAGTAAAACGTCCAATATGTTACCAGAACATACTCATCTTCAAATAATACGTTGTTTTTATCGAAAACCTACGGACAGACCGAAATGGGATTTAACGTCCACTCGACACAAAATAGGTAATTTCGGGACGAACATATGGTTTTACTTTTATTTCAATAATTCGCTTGCGCGTAGAGGTCATTAGCAGTGGGAGGAAACCGGAGTGTCCCCAGGAAACCCACGAGGTTGAGAAGGCGCCCCTATCTCCATGCCACATACGCTCATATCAGGGATCGAAACCACAGCCGCAAGCCAGAGGTGATAGGTCAGCTAGAGGTCAAAGCGCGGCACTCTAAACCACTAGGCCATCCCAACCCCCTTTTCGAAAAACATTTTGTATCAGAGTAAAACGTCACGAGAATATACTCATCTTCCAATATTACGTTTTTGGATGGAAGATCATTAATCTTTCTTTTTATTATTTTTTTTTTCTTCGTAACCCATTTTTGATCAGTAAAAACTCGAATATGTCACCACCACAGCCAGTCGATCTGTAATGAATCATAAACGGCGGCTTAATTCCAATAAATGCCAGAAAAATGTCAATTCACGGATTGGAGTCTTGGTGTATATAAGATGGCGCTGATATTTTAATTGACAGAAATGATTGATGGGCACCATAAACCATAATCAGAAAGTAAATCAAAGAACCTGGATCTTTGTGTTATAAAAAACAGAGAAATGCATTCATCATGTCTAGAACTGTTTGTTGTTTTTCACAAGTAGATATTTGGCCACCAACTTCCCCTACTCCCTAACGGACATATCTTAAGACGACTCATTCGTCACGTTCAAGAAAACTTCCATTAGATAAAGTATGATGATATAACACAAGATTGTATTTGTTTTAACACCTGTCGATATCCGTGATATTTCGTTCGGTTAGTACAAAATTGTGTTCATTTTCGACTTCATCTTGCAAGTGGCGTATTGAGGATGTGCAATCAATATAAGAAAATTGACTTAATTAAGGAAACTGCACCTCTTCAACCCCATTATGCAGCTCGCTCTGTATAGAAAACACATTTACATTTCACATTAAGTAAAATGCATCCACTTACGTGCTTGCCGTTCATTTGACACGATGGGTCTAGACACACATTTACATGGGTTTAAGAAGACAATGCAATTAGCAAAATTCCCAATGATACTACCCACTAATTATGTTTTATCATCATGTGAAGCTATTTTTATATAACTCTGAGATAATATCAATATTAAAGGGACAATCCCGATAAGAACAGAGTCTCAAAAATTAAAGTCCGAGCATTTACGAAATTTATGGACCAAAATATAGAGACATGGTGTATTTACCATGGCTCAAAGTTTCAGCTCAAAATATTGAGTCGTTTTGACGCTAACGTCAACACTGCTTATCCGGACACGTAACCCTTTTAAGATTTCAGGTCAATTTTTTGATTGGGTGACCTAATAATCAATTCCGGTTTCTTGAGAGGTCTATACAGTGAATGACCCATGTACTTTACTTGATAACAAAAGGTAAATTTCACCTACATATTATTTTTATAGAAAAAAGTCTGGTTTTATCCAGATACTGTATAATACAATGGTCTCCGTTTCCAGATGAAGACTGTCAGGTTTAAGTTATTTACAAGTATATCACAAATATCGGGTTAGTTGGTCGGCCTTAGGTAATGGGTTATAAGGGATTTTGACACAAAATTAAGCAGTTTTATTCCCCAAAAAGTTATCGGGATTGGCCCTTTAACTCCGGTCAGTTGTAATAGTAAGTGTAGGACGAGAACAACACACCTAAACAATTACACGAGACAATCCCACGGACATTTACATTTACACAAAGAAACCAACAGATGAAGTAAATGGATCCAAAGACTATAACCTCGACCGTCCACTGCGCTGTACAGTATCGGGTCTGTGGAGATGCAAGCTTCACCCAAAATTAAAACAAACGAACTACAAGAGAACATTCCAAGTAAAAGCGGTAATATTTACTGGTTATAATTCCAGACTTGCAGCGATTCGACAATGATACTCTTGTCTTTACATGTATTAATGCCGAGTACCGACGGACAAACGAAGGCTGTGTGTGAATAAACCAGTAATTGTTATTCCATATAAACGTTTTGAATCATTTAAAGTCTACTGCTCAATTCGACCATTTAATGATTTGTTTGCAGGGGCCAACGATGACCCACTTCTACGACCAAACACAAAATTATGCCAAACTATTTCACATTGTTTTGGACAGACCGGTCGCTTTATCATGAATAACAAACGCTTATGACTCATTCCTAATTTTAAATACAAAATTCAATATTTGTTTCTATTCGTCGCTTTGCTGGCGAACTGGCGAATCTGAAATATTTAAGTATTGAGAATTTTGCGTTTGAAATTTGCGCTCTGTTGTTATCTCTATAACCATCAAATATTAAAATTTATTTATGATTTAATATTTCAGACATATATATCAGGAAACATGACGCCATTTACATATAACGTTATTATTGAATGGACATAGAGATAACGACAGAGCGCAAATTTCAAACGCATAATTCTCAATACTTAAATATTTCAGATTCGTCGGTTCGCCAGACAAGCAACGTATTATTCTATTAAACAAATATGTAATTCATGCTTCATTTAAACGATTCCGTAATATAGAACATTATCTTCTACATATGTGGTTATATATATGGTTTTGGATTTTTTTTTATCTGTTTGCCAAGGTCAGTTCAAATGGATCAATTTGTCTGAAATTTTCAACAAATCCCCTTTATATTATCTATTTTTTAACTATTATAGCGAGGAATGTCAAAATTCAACATCTTATCTCCAATTTTAAGTGCGAGAATTTCGATAATCGTCCACGTGAAATCATTGGGTCTATCAATGAGTCGACGGGCGTGGTTTCGATTAACTGCTTGAACGTGACAAGGGGCGGGTTCGCCTGTTCAGTCTCGTTGGTTTTGTCCGGATATTCCGATTTCCTCCACTGCTAAAGACCTCTACGCACATGGGAATTATTGAAATGGAAATGAATCATGTTGAACGTATTCATGTTAATTTAACGTGTTCGTTAATGTTTTTAAACAATCGTCTTTGGTCATCAGGAACCAATACGAGTTAGGGGAGTTTGGGTGGCCTAGAGGTCTAGAGTGCCGCGCTTCGACCTCTAGCTGGCCGGTGACCTCTGGCTTACGGCTTTTGTTTCGATCCCTGGTGTGAGCGTATGTTGCATGGAGATAGGGGCGCCTTCTCAACTTCGTGGGTTTCCTCCGGGAACTCCGGTTTCCTCCAACTGCTAAAGACCCCAACGCGAAAGCGAATTATTGAAATAAAATTAAACAATATGTTAGTCCCGAAATGACCTAGTTTGTGTCGAGTGGGCGTTAAACCCCATTTTTCTCTCTTTCTCTCGAGTTTTGTTAAACATGTGCTTTTAATTATCGACAAAAAGACAACTGCCCAGGATGAGTTGTTTGGGGGTTTTGTGTGTGGGCCCAGGCCCAGATATTTTCACATTGATAAAAGAACAAACACAACAACAACAAGTTTTATTGTGAAGAAAAATCGGGTATTGGGTAAATGAGGCGGTGTGAGTATTGGGTAACGTTTGTGGGTGAAGTAAGTGGTGGTGAAGGGGAGCGGCGGGGGTTATTGCAGCTACGGTGTCGGTAGTTTGAAGTACCTATATACGATAATTACGCTGGGTTAGGGGGTTCGATGTGCTGTATGGGCGATAATTTCGCGGGGCGCACTTCATTATCAAAAATCAAGTCACGCCATTCAAATTAATAAACCATATCATCCCACAGGTAAGTTAGGACATTAGCCAAACCCACTCAATCCCATGATGCAACAGGGGGGGGGATAAATCAACTTCTGGACGCCATACACTATGTTTTGACATTTTTTCTGAAAAAAGGTATCTTGCTGAACAACTTGTGTTGTCTTAATGTAATATGTTTTCTGTAGGTTTTTCGATAGCTACTATCCACACCTACATTGGTGACACTTGCTTGAGGTACAGGGGGGTCACGATGGCTAAGTGGGTAAGACGCTCCATTGGCTGAGAAAGTTTATCCAGATTTTCCGGCGTAGTTCCTCCTTGTCATTGATGCAGGACAGAGAGCCTGGCAAGGACAACTGTATAGTCGTTCGGAAGGGACGAAAATTCGAGGCCGCGTGTTAACATTGACGGGCACGTTGAAGATCCCTCAAAATACATTCGAACATCCAAGCAGTGACCCGCTTTGCGCAACGAATTCTGCTTGATATCCATTGAAGTCCATGTAGACTAGATATTAATATTTTATGTAATGTTTGAATAAAAAATTTTATTACATTAAATTGTTATTAAATTTGTTCATTTCTACATTTAATTTGATTAGTTTCTCTTATTCAATTTCAATTTAAATTTAAAATCTCCCTAAATGTCTTATATACAAATCACTTAGATGCACTTAAGTTCTAATCGGATGAATATTCAGAGCAAACCCATTTTTTGAAATAGATGTTATTTGGTTTATTCAGAAGCAGGAGTGTGGTTGATACCTTTAAAATCGATCCATAGTTTACCATACTCTGTTAACACAAGGGTCCTGGCTTTGGTAATTATAACCGACTGATCGGCTTGCAGTTTAAAGTTTTCACACACCATATTGTTATCGTCGGTGGTGTACACACTTATCACTGGGTCATCAGAATTAAAACACATGTAATCTCGGGTTGATATTGTAAATGCACCCTCGTTTTTAGTCCTCACCAAAATCACACTGTTCGTCGCATTTGCTACATGTGTAGTAGTCCCACGTATATGGGACGCTGTACCAAACATGTCGAACATTTTGTTTTTGCTACCAACAACAATTTGCTCTGCGGTGTTTGCGACCGTTTTTTCTATGACTTTTAACGTTTCAGACTTTGCGACTACTTCCGCAACCTTATCTGCGACTATTACGTTTGCCATTGTGGTCAAATTGATAAAATCTGAAATATTTCAAATATATAATATTATTGACCAAAAGGCCAATAGCAGATAACCTCTGCTAATAGTGTATGCTTCTCTTAGCAATAATATTAATGAACGCCCATGTTTTAAATAATATTTACAGGAATGTGCCACTGATCTGATACATATACACTCCCCTTTTTTCTTCGAAACAAATACTTAATATTTTAGGGACTTTTTCGATAAAGATGTGAAATACTGAAATAAACTTGGCCGTCTGCCAATGACACACCGGGGACAATACCGTATCAATTTCGATTACGTTCTGCTTTGGTTAAAGGGTGCATACCACAGGTGATTGACAATCATTTATAATGTTTGTTTATTGTAATTCCAACTCAGATGACAGTACCATTTTCTTCTTGCTTATTCAACTTGATTTGTAAAGGTCACACCACTATCCAATAGATTGTATACCATCCAGGTTTTAATTTGTATTGTCCGATATTTTCGTCTGATCGAGGAATGAACGAATCTAACAGTTGCGTGTCGTCAGCATAAAGATCACCGTGATTTAGAACATCCCCAGGCTACTTTGTTTAAATGGTAAATGAAACAGGTCCTAAAACAGAACCCTGATGAACATCACACATTAGAGAAACATGTTCTGATTAATGACGAGCAGAAAGTTACGGAAAGTTCCAACAAGACCGGCAGTGAAAAACGACTTTAATTGAGACACATCTAAGGGTCATTGACAACTTTGCCCGGGCTGTTTCGAAGCTGGTCAGAGTTGTAAAGACAAATCAGTAAATTGATCCAAGACTTCTGGAGGATTTTTTTTTTTTTTTTGCAGTCCTGATTATGTCAATCCTTTACTAAAGTCTACAAGTGGCAATTTAGGGTGCGTCTGGTCCTCTTTTCAAATCAAGTCCACCATTGTTTATCGTAAGCATAAGATTTAACTATTTAATATGTTTGGAGAGAACTTTCAAAATAGCCTTATTCCACTAGTCCGCATGTTTTGTACGTATGGTAGGTGCGTTCATGTCGCTTGCGACTAGGGACAACTAGTTGACTCAAGTCGTAGGAGTAGAACATATGCGACTCCGAGAACTTGGAGGCGACTGGTTGCCGTCCGACTTACACCAGTCGTTAGAGCGCTCTAGTCGCCTAAAGCCCGGCTCAGATCGACCTTGCGCCGCGACTCAACTGTCGGCGACTATTATAAATTGCACTCAGATCGAATTCAGCAATGATCGCCGACCAGTTGCTATCGGTCGTACGATTGAACGCAAGCGCGCTCACATCGACACCGATACACCGACTTGTGGCGTCCTCACGAATAGATCATGTGACTCGTTCAAAATGGCGCCACACATGAGGTCGCCATGTTGATTTTTCATTCGCCGCTCTGATTGGCTAAAATTTATAGCGCACTCGGCAACCGATCGTAGAAACGTACACATCGACGGTGACGAGTCGGCGACTGGTTCCGTCGCGTCGTAGAAGTAGAAAATGTTCAACTCCTGCAACCCAGTCGCCGATCGCGAAAAACTGTCGCACGACGGTCGTAGCTAGACTCAGAATCGGCGACGGAAATCGTGCGACGATCGGCCGCAGTCGCCGGAAAACCAGTCGGCGACCAGTTGAGTCGCGTCGTTAGGTCGATCTGAGCCCCCCTTAAGTAGTCACAATTTGATCGTAAACCAGTCGCCAATTTCGAATTGCCATCAGTTTGTCTTGCCGTAGGACGAAATGAGCTAGGCTGAAGAGTCGGGATTATGGCGTGAATTCTACTCCATATAACAGTGGGGGAGGGGTGTGTTGTTTTAAATAATATAAAATACTGTATGTGAGAAATATCCCAGAGAAATCCCCCATATGTTTGTGTTTCGAACCTACATGTTCTACAGCTACCAAGATGGGGTCGACTTTGCATAGATGACAGTCCCTGTTATTTATAGTAAAAGCATAAACCCACCATTCCTGTAATGTAAATGTGGTATAATATGATATTAAACATATAACCAGTTATTATGTCATTTTAACCGACGCATATAACAAAGTTTCCTGTTTAAGGCGCAGTTTCTGAGAGATATATACAGTATATACACCAGCCATATGCATTAAACCCAGGACTACAAACGTGGTATCGACTTTGCACAGAAGACAATACCTTAGACCACTTTTCCTTTGCTAATAATATGTTTATTGTTATAATATAATATTAAAATATGAATAACTGTTTCGAAAAGCAATAATGCCACTTTAAAGAACATAAATACGTTGATTATAATCAGTTTATTATTAATATGATATAATATACAATTAAAGTATAGTAAGTTACTTCTCTTTAAAGGAGATATACCGGGTGACCCACAAAAACAATTTAGAATTAAATAATCCAAAGGGTAATGTTAACACTCAATATGTTGCATAATAAGGATATTTGATAACATCCCGGTATTCATTACACCTATAACCTTGGCTGTCGATATAAATCTTGCAAACAAAATGCCCGTTATCTGTATACATATTTTTTCACACTGGAGAATCCGGTTTAACATACGTGTTGATTTATAAAAAAAAGCATTAGTCAGATTTAGGTGGAATTTATTAGTCACCAACTTCCAAGAAAATCCTAGGAGATCACGTAGCCAAGTGGGTAAGGGTTAGGATGTTCGCTTGCGACTAGGGACAACTAGTTGACTCAAGTCGTAGGAGTATAACTTCGAGAAATTGGAGGCGACTGGTTGCCGTCCGACTTACACCAGTCATTAGAGCGATCAGGTCGCCTAGGTAGTCACGATTTGATCGTAAACCTGTCGCCAATTTCGAATTGCCATCAGTTTTGTCTTGCCGTAAGACGACATGAGCTAGGCTGAAGAGTCAGGATTGGCCGAGAAAGTCCATCTCGTTGTACCCCTTGTCAGTTCGGATAATACAAAAAAACCGAGGTCCCGTGTACACATTGGCGTGCACGTAAAAGATCCCTTGGCAGTTGGAATTAGATATAAGAGCAGCCGTAGCGCCACTGCCCGGGACAAAATTTCCCTCATAGCACACTGTGTGGCGTCTTCCATTAACTAAGGTTAGGTGCAGAAGACTAAGATGTTAAACCCCATTTCATTTCCCAAGAAAATTCTGTTGATGAATTTAAAGATGGCTGGTATTAACATCGGAAAGTCCAGTAATGAATAAATTACTTACAAAAATATTTGGAAAATCAATCGTTTATAAGATACCAATGCTGTCGTAATCTTTGTATGGTCTGAAGGGAAATCGTCCCTTTGTTTTGTAAAAAATACTTCTCCTGCAACAGCGATATTTGGATTGTGGGGGTCCTTCCCCAAAACACCACACAAGCAAAGGGACGGATAAAAAGATCACAATTATATCTAATACAATTACTGTTTATTAGTAGGGTTCGTCAGATCAATCTATGATGATGCAACTGCTCGACGTTTCCACGAGGCTTATCTAATGTCAATGGAACAATTTTTCAAAGTAACTAATCATTCGATGAAATATTTTTTTCATTTCGTTGGTGTTTTATGTTTTAGATTATAAAGATGCAAATCAAACCAATACCATTAAAATTTGCCACCCCGTGTACATTTCCGTGTTAGATTATAGTCGGAAGCTGCATTTTTTGTCTGTGCAGATATGAAATGAAAGGGGGTTTAACGTCCTACTGTTCTGCTCCTGTTGGGCTAGTGACGACGGGCATACGCCATGCAGTAGGTATTGGATTTAGAGAATTGTTTTGGTGCCGATCCATTCACAAAAGATGACACAGTTGTGGCTATATATTCCGAGAGATCTTATTTGGTATATCAACCGCGTGTCATGAACAGATGCGTGGGGTGTTTAGCAATAGGAGGAAACCGAAGGACCCGTGGAAAGCCCACGAGGTTTGACAGGCGACCCTTTCCTTGTCACTAATCGAAATCCCGCCAGCTGACTCAATGATAGACCTTATGATACACATGCTACCCCCCCCCCCCACACACACACACACACACACACACATAGTGTACAAATTTAATTCAGTTGACCGACGTTTCGAAGAGTATTCTAACAACAGCACTAAATGTCACCCAGTAACAACTCGTACACCAATACTTTAAAGTGCCAATCCCGATAACTTTTTGGGGAATAAAACTGCTTAATTTTGTGTTAAAATCCTTTAAAATCCATAACCTAAGGTCCACCTACTAACCCGATATTTGTGATACGCTTGTAAATAACTTAAACCTGACAGTCTTCATCTGGAAATGGAGAACGTTTTATTATACAGTATCTGGATAAAACCAGATTTTTTCTATAAAAATAATACGTAGGTGAAATTTACCTTTTGTTATCAAGTACAGGGCGTAGGTCATTCACTGTATAGACCTCTCAATAAACATTAATCGATTTTCAGGTCACCCAATGAAAAAATTGACCCGAAATCTTAAAGGGGTTACGTGTCCGGATAAGCAGTGTTGACGTTCACGTCCAAACGACTCAATATTTTGAGCTGAAATTTTGAGACAAGGTAAATACACCTTGCCACTATATTTTGGTCCATAAATTTCATAAATACTCGGACTTTGATTTTTGAGACTCTGTTCTTATCGGGATTGTCCCTTTAATTATATAATCTATTTTTTATATGTTCGCTATGAGCAGAAAGCTAAGCTCAAGTTTCGTTCCTCAAAGTTTTCCTTTCATCAAAAATATATTTTTAAACAAAACGGCTGGATGCTCGTCATATTTCGTATAATAAGTAATTGCATACGTGTATCCGCTTGTAACGAAATACCTTATAATATGAATGCCTATAAAACAAAACCCATAAAGGTTATTTCCTGGTCTGCATAAATAACTAGTCGTCGAATTATTTAGGCTTTACTGCCTATTCGACACAAACTAAGTCATTTCGGGACTAAAATATGGTTCAATTTTATCTCAATAGTTCGCTTGCGCCTAGGGGCGTTTATCAGTGGGAGGAAACCGGAAGACCAGGAGAAAACGCACGGGGTTGGACAGGCAACCCTAGTCGTTGTCGCGTACAAGCGAGGAATCGAAACTATGCAAATTAAATCAATGACAGACCTTATGATCCAACGCGCACACGTTCACCATTCTTTTGTAACTACCGGTAAAAACATCAGTATGTTGTCTCGGAACATTTGTCAATGTTCTTGTCTTAAGTCGCGAATGATCCATTTACAGGAAAGACATATCCGTTGATTAGAGGCTATTGACACTGAGAATCGCACTAGAATGATGATGGCCCCAAGGTGACTCCAAAAGAGTCTTGAATTTTATATCGTCACCAGCGACATTGCGCTCAACGTTTACTGGCAATATAACAGATCCATAATTATCCCATGTTATTAGATCTCACATTACTATTTATATTGTTTAAACATTGAAATATTTTCTTTTCTTTCAGGCATTGCATTCATAGAAACATTCCTGAACTTTGTTTTTTAAAGTTTACATAATTGTTGTGTTATATTTCTGTTTCTGCTGTGATATAATAGAAGAGGTTTAACGTCCACTCGACACAAACTACGTCATTTCGGGACTAACAAACGGTTCCATTTTATTTCAACATTTCGCTTACCTGGTGACTCGATTCCTTGTCACCTACATGCGTAGTCTCGACACAAGGCTATATACTTGATTCAATTGTTTTAATGTAATCAATATTTTATTCTCAGAAAAGGATTGTGGAACAGCTATGTTACCTCTCGACAAAGAGATCTTGTCATCTAAAGCATGTGTTTTAAACTGTAGGGAGGGGCTGTACTTCTCGAAGACCTGCATGGTTCTAATCATCCGAGTTGAATATTTTTGGGGGTTTTGTCGACAAGTCGACTGACTTGCGTGGTTTCGATTACCCGGTTGTACGCGACAAAAGATAGGATAGCCTGTCCAACTTTGTGGATTTTCTGCGCGTCGTCCGATTTCCTACCACTGCTAAAGACCCCTACGGAAATTGAACCATGTGTTGGTCTCGAAATTGCATAGTTTGTGTCGGGTGGGCATTAAACCTCTCTCTCTCTCTCTCTCTCTCTCTCTC
The DNA here is from genome assembly GCA_948474765.1 of Patella depressa. NCBI lineage: Eukaryota > Metazoa > Mollusca > Gastropoda > Patellidae > Patella > Patella depressa. Next base: position 12,253,003 of record OX419720.1, read on the forward strand.
TCTCTCTCTCTCTCGCTCTCTTTCTCTTTTGCAGACAAGCGAATAACAAGAACAAGGATGTAGATTCCTTTTACTTACATTTCGGTCTAACCTTAATCTTGTTTACAATCAAGAAATTAATGGTGATAATGCGTGATATAATGTACTTGATAGAAATGGATTTCACATCATATAAATCATTTCTCTTGCTAATCTGATTACTGGAAACCATAAGTTGCATGACAACCATAAATAATTGTCGTTGCTAGGTGTAACGCTTATGTCATTAAAGACTATAGTGCTATACTTGTGTACAACTTCCCGGGGATTTTTTTCACAATCGAACATTCAATACCGTAACAATAACCTTAACTGCATAATTCGTGTTCAAAATCAAAAATCAATAAAATTAAGAGAAAGCACTTTAATAGAAAGGAGTTAGACAATAAGAAAAACATTTCAATCCTCTACTTGTCTTTCAATCATACAGGGAAATCGCACACAAAGGGCCTGGCACTTAAAGAGAACAATTCACACAATGCCAACATTTAATCCAAATGTCAATGTGATTTCAAACGTGTTTACTATGTGAACGGTACCAAAGGGATATGTCCACATACTCGTGTATTGTGTGTGTGTGTGTGTGTGTGTGTGTGTGTGTGTGTGTGTGTGTGTGTGTGTATTTAACGTCCGCTTTCGCCGAAGTGATATCGCCGTCCAAAAGGTTTTGGCTATACTACAACTACGTTACCTATGCCAACGGGCTATATTCACTTACTCGTAAACATTATGTCTTGGCCGTGCGTGGGTGCGTGTGTGTGCATGTGTGTGCGATAGTTTGTTTTAAAGCCCGCCAAAAGGATCTAGACATACCGCACCCCTTTCCCCGTTCGTCACGTTTTGCAAGACCACCTTTGTGCAAATTTCAAATGCACCTACTGTCTTACAATTTTTGACTTTTGGATATGATGTGTGTGTGTGTGCGATAGTTTGTTTTAACGCCTGCCAAAACGATCTTGGACATACCACACCCATACCCCTTTCCCCGTTGACCACGTTTCGCAAGACCACCTTTGCCCAAATTACAATTGCACCAATTGTGTTACATTGTTTTCTTTTATAAAATCACTTAACTTTTGGATATGATGTATAGGATATGCATATCTGTGACATCTATAACATATCTTTTTTTTATTTTTTGCATTACTGTGGACGCTATTGACATAAAAACTCTCTTGTCGGTCCTGGACGGTGATTAGTAGGACCCCTGTTTCAGGATGCTTTCCTGAACATCATTAAACAGGCATTATGCAAGAGCTAAATCTGCCTGTTGCATGTCTTCCCTTTGGTCTTATATGTTACATAAATTATTAATTGGCCATTTACTATTAACGCGGCAAGACCATAAGCAACACCCAATGCCATCGGATGGGTCCGATTTGAAGCAGATTAGAATAACTCGGCCATTTAAAGTGATTACAATCTGTTTACTCATCTTGTCACACCTTCAAAGGCTTGTCAAACCTTCAAGGGCTTGTCAAACCTTCAGAATAAAGTTATTTGAATGAAATTTTCAATATATTCATTTTGACTTATCTTTTTTTCAATTATGATTGCAAGAAGGACAAGCTCTTTATCTAAATCTTGCATAATACTTCTTTAATTGTTGCATGTATGTTGTCAATCGATATCTGTTGAAATATTAATTGAATCTTAGAGAGCAAAAACATGTAAGGATTATGAAAGACAGACAGACATGTAATAATTTCTACCTTTTTTTTCTTTTGATGTTTTCAGCTTTATCTAATGCGACTTTGTAAAGTTTTTGTTCGAAGCGTGATAGGCATCTTACATGCTGATAGGAATAGATGAAAAACTTCTTTCACTTATTCGTACTGGTTTTACCTCTTGTTTTCAATGATCAGAGGGCAGTATAACAAGATGGAGAGAGAGAGAGAGAGAGAGAGAGAGAGAGAGTGAGAGAGAGGTGTTAACGTCCACTCGACACAAACTAGGTCTTATGGTTCAATTTTATTTCAATAAATCGCTTGCGCCTAGGAGCCTTTATCAGTGAGAGGAACCTGGAAACCGGGAGACCAGGAAAAATCCACTGAGGTTGGACAGGCGACCCTACTCCGTGTTACGTACAACCGGGGAATCGAAACCACGCCAGTTGACTCAATGACATAATTTATGATACAGCGCCCACGTGCTAACCATACGGCCATCCAACCCCCGACATCAGGTTTATTGGACACTTTTATTTCTTGGCATAAAGATAATAATAACATGACAAGTATGTGTTTATCAAAGCCGGTTTCATACCCTGCCGTTTCCTACGGAGAGAGAGAGAGAGAGAGAGATGGGGTTTAACGTCCACTCGACACAAACTAGGTCATTATGGGACTAACATATATGGTTTATTTTTTTATATTTCAATCATTCGCTTGCACGTAATGGTCTTTTGCAGTGGGATTAAACCAAGGGACTCTGAGAAAACACACGAGTTGGACAGGCGATTTACTTATTATTCCTTGACGGTGATAGATTTTACGCCTTAATCCCCACAGACCCCCCCCCCCCCCCGTTCCTTCCATTCACTACGATATGACGTAGGCCACAGGCTCTTGAAGGGATTAAAATAAAACTTAATCGTTTCAGGTGCCTGTTCAGGGGCGGATCCAGAGGGTGGGGGTGGGGGGGGTCCAGCTACATAAAAAAAAATTATGCTCTGCATCAATGAAATTACATCACAAAGTGATCCTACATCAGTATAAAAACGATTTCTCTGTTTAAAAAGCTCAATTTGTATGTATGCCTATGTAATTTAGAGACGATGATGGCAGATTTCCGTAACCAAAACTTGGCAAACCCCCTCCTGCAAAAATTCCTGGATCCACCCCTGCTGTTAGGTAGGCTTATGATTTGAACTGGTGGGCAACCGACACACGCATGATTACAGGTGTTCATTAACTCACATATTTTAAGCTTGCAAGACATTTCTAATTTCTTGATGTTGTTTGGTTGCCACGCAGCAGAAGCGGAAACGTTTTAAACATCAAACGTTCATTCATATCTCCCGGGCGGAAGAAAATGTTAAATTATTTCCCTTTTTTCAACGATTACATATACCACACGCAGTGATAGCTTCGGGTGTGAGTGGGAATGTTTTATCAGTTTGAAAACCTTATAATATAAAACAGCAAAGTCGGAGATGCACATGTAGATTTAGGAGGGGGGGGGGGGCACTACGGGACAACCATTTCTTGTCGTGAACATAATAGGATTACACCGGTTTCATAAACAATAAAGGCTTCGTCCGTCTTCACAAAACTCACCAATTAAGAGCTTATACATTCAGTCATTTGTGTAAAACATGTTGAAACCGATATTGTCCTTGTAGGTATCATTTATTAAGCAGTTTGGATCAGTTTATTATTAATTCATTGTGTTCGTGATGGGTAAAGATTTGTGTTTCTAGATCAAAGACATTTCTCAAAAACAGTGATTGGAAGTTGAGTAAATTCTCAACTTAAGCCAGGGGCGGATCCAGGAATTTTTGCAGGAGGGGGTTTGCGAGGTTCCTGTTAAGGAAAACTGTCATCATTGTCTGTAAATTACATAGACATACATGTATATACAAATTGAGCTTTTAAAGAGGAAAATCATTTTATAATGATGTATGATCATATTTCATTGATGCAAGGCATTCAATTTTTTATATTTGGCTAAGCAGGGTGAGGTTTGAACAAAAATGAAATACTAAAATAATGAATTATAGTGAAGGAAAAAATCGTGATTTCTGAATGACAGCCAGGAAAATGTTGGGCAGAAAATATTCAAATACTGAATTAACTGAATTACAGACGAAAAGGTGATTTCTGAAAGGAAAATATTGAGCGGAAAATACTGAACTAATGGTACAAAAATAATGATTATATACAATGAAGTAATGGTGAATTCTGACAATCAGTTAATCTTTGATTCCAAGAGGAATCTTTCATTAATTCTATTTCCCCGGTTGTAGATAATAATGTTGTCTTTCAATCGTATAATTAAAAACAAACAGGATGAACATTAAAATGTCTTACCCTAATGGCACTATCCTTCCTCGAACCACACCTGATATTGGGAGGCATCATCATCTTATAAAAGGAACCCGGACGGCAAGACTCTTTTCCATTCATAAACACAAACCACAAAAGACCTTCAAGTAGAATCCAAGAGTATAATATATTCCCTTATTATTTCCACAAACTTTATTGCCTTTCAATATTATATGTCTTATTATCACAAATGCCTGATTCCAAATCTGCTATGTATATTCACTAACAGAATTAAACGGGAAGTTCTACAAAAGGAATACGAGGCCGCCATTTAGAAAGTGCACTGTTTCTGTCGTATGGTCTATTGTTTCCAGAAGATGTAGTTGATTTATGCGTGGTCATTCCTCTCGTATTACACTGTCTGGTCAATATTGCATAATATCCAATATTCAACAACTGAAAAAATAGAATAAGGTTCAAGTGAATGTTGGGCGTTTACAACAGAAATGGTTTACAAAACTAAAACAATAAATTGATCATCGGGAAAGGCTATTTTCAAGTTCCAACCCGATTAAAACACGGACCCTTTTTCGTTTCGTTTTTTATAGTTCAAAATTTCGTTTTACTTATCTTTGCTACACTGGGATCTGGAAGAGTTGTTTTCTAACCTGTGTTCTGGTTGAAGTGATGGATTAGCCATTGAAACGGTCTGATAAGTCAATCATGATTGTTTAATCAAATGTCTGACGTCATAGGTCAAAAGCCGCTTCTACGACCCCTGACGCAACATTCCAGTACATCCGGTCAGATCTTCATGTAGTGTACCCCATCGAAAGTATAAAAACGAAACTCAATATAGATCTGTATTTTAATCAGATTGTTTAATTTACCACGTGCAGTTCACAAATTTTTGTTTTTGTAGACACCTGGTTTTAGATTTTACCCTTATGTAGACTTAAATATGTATCATATGTTAGATCAGTACCTTTGAAATATTGATTTATTGTTGGACCAGTATCTTTAAAATATTGTTTTTTTGTTAGACTAGTACTTTTAAAATATTGGTTTTTTGTTGGACCAGTATCTTTAAAATATTGTTTTTTTGTTGGACCAGTACCTTTAAAATACTGGATTTTTGTTGAACCAGTATCTTTAAAAAAATTGTTTTTTTGTTGGACCAGTACCTTTAAAATATTTTTTTTGTTGGATCAGTACCTTTAAAATATTGGATTATTGTTGGACCAGTATCTTTAAAATATTGATTTATTGATCGTAAACTTTGATATTTCAGGCTTCATTCAAAAATCATTTAAACTTCTAACTAAAATCTAATCTCCACCCCGTAAATTTTCCAGTCTACAAGTGGAATCAGATCTATATTTTAGTTTCATATCAATCTTTTCAATTCTTTAAACGCATCCTGCACGCAATTTGGAACATTTTAATTCAAGTTTGATAAGTGATTTTTCCGATTAGAACATAATTCTGGGCTTTGTTTTGATATAAATAACCCTATATTGAGTAAACACGGAAATTAAGAAAAAAAATCAAATCGATTTTTTTTTCGTTTTTCTTTTTTTGTTTTTTTTTTTTTGTTTTTTTTTTGTTTTTTTGTTGGGTTTTTTTTTGTTTTGCTGTTTATGTTTTTTTTTTAAACATGCATTATGTAAGAGCAAAATCTGCCTATTGTAGGCCTGAAATGTTATAAAAGTTATTATACAGACCCCATAATCAACTCCCGACGTCAAGGCTAGCGTGCGATATTTGTTGGATTGTAGTTCGATTTGTTGCAAAATTTTCCTTTGTGATTAATGATTAACTGGAATATTATTTTTGTATTACCGGCTTTAGTAATGATGATCAAGACTAAGCGGAACTTTAATCCGTTTAGTTCTCGGTTCATATTGGACCAATGTGACTGAAATTTTCAGCAAATTGCCTTTACATTATCTAGTTTGTAACCTTATAACGTCTACACGAAACAAACTAAATCGTTTTGGGACTAACATGTGGTTCATATTTATTTCAATTCATCTGCGTGTAGGTGTCTTTAGTAGTTAGAGGAAACCGGGGGACCATTGGCCCACCCTATCCAGCAATAAATTAAAAATGCGCAATCAATTAATATATCTTATGACTACAATAGTTTAAAATTCTGCTTGAATTATTTAAAAGTTGGGATTAAGTGTCTTAGAGGAAGCCTGTGGAATAACTAAAAACACTTCTTCCGGGTTCGAGCTACTAGTATCATTTGGCATTTGGAAAACGAAATAAGAGAAGGTCATAGCACTGCTGTCGAGAGCCAGATGTTCGTCATGAAATATTGTATGATGTGCACCCATCTTCATAAGCCTAGTCGGTGCATTCACGAAGCAAGTTATGCTTACTCAGTTACCTCGCTAGTATTATTTTTCTTCTATTACGGGGGTATCACGTGGCTAAGTGGGTAAGAAGCTGGCTTGCTAGCCTGGATGCCGGGTGTTCGATCCCTGCATTGGCCGAGAAAGTTCATCTCGATTTTCCGGCGTGGTTTCCTCTTGTCAGTAATGCAGAACGGAGGGCCTGACAAGGAGAGCCGTCTAGTCGCTCGGATGGGACGAAAAAACGAGGTCGCGTGTACACATTGGCGTGCACGTAAAAGAGCCCTTGGAAGTTGAAATTCGATATGCGAGTAGGCCGTAGCGCCGCTGCTCGGACAAAATTCCCTCATAGCACATGCCCGTGTATGGAGTATGCCCGTCTTCCATTAGCCCAGGTTAGGTGCAGAAGAGTAGGACGTTAAACCCCATTTCATTTCATTTCTTCTATACACGCTGCATGCCGTACATGTTATATTACTATACATTCTTGACATATACTTCAAGTACTTAGGTAGGTAATTTAATAGTAATTCAATCATTAATACGTATAAAGTATTTAGTGGTTAGTGTAACTGATACGCCATATATTTATAGAAAATCAAAGCAGATGTATAATAGACATGACAACATTCCTTATACTTTACTATATGATTTAATGGTCTTTGGTATTTAAAGAGAGGGGGTGTGTGTATGTGTGTTAGAGAGAGAAAGACGGGGGTAACGTCCACTCGACACAAACTAGGTCATTTCATAAGGTTCAGTTTCATTTCAATAATTCGCTTGCGCGTAGGGGTCTTTATCAGTGGGAGGAAGCCTGGGGACCCAGACAAAACCTACAATATTAGACAGCGATCCCTCTCCTTGTCACGTACAACCGGGGAATCGACCCCTCTCCTTGTCACGTACAACCGGGGAATCGACCCCTCTCCTTGTCACGTACAACCGAGGAATCGACACCACGGCGGTTTAAGCAATGACAGACCTTATGATACAGTGCGCAGACACGCAGACACACGCAGACCCACACAGACGGGGACACAGACAGAGACATAGACAGAAAGGCGGGCAGACAGACAGACAAGCAGACCGATAAACAGACAGAAAGAGACAGAGATGGTTTAACGTTCATTCCACGCACCCACCAAGTTATTTCTGGACTAAAAAATTCAATTTAAGTTCAATACCAGACAACGCGTAGAAACTCCAGGAGGTTGGTCAGGCTCAGGTAACCGTATTCCTTGTCACTTACAGGAGTGGGATCGAAATCATGCCAATTGCCTGAATGCTCAATAACAGACCCTACGAACTAAACCACAATCCGTTAAGCAACTCGACCACCCAACTCCCTTTACTCAATGTGATGACTAATGAATAATTTGGATGCTATTTGCCAATCGTTATATTGAGAGCTTTACGGTTTCTTTTATGATAACAGATGCTATTTTTGTACATTTCCTTTTTTTCTCTATCTTTTTAAATCTTTATATTCAAATAAATGTAATCAGAACGTCCCGATATTCTATATGGCTTCCCCATTAACATTCTTAAGGTGAACAGAGCAGAGCACTTCGTAACATCAAAAATGGATATCGATATGTATAAAGTAATCTTAACTTTACGAACCGTAACAAAAAATGATCATTTCAATATTTTATCAGCCGTGCACTAAAGAAATAAACTCATTTCTGCTTCCTAATGAGGTATTTTTTCCAAACGTTGATAAAGTTTCCAAAAATCAATTCATCAATTTTTAGAAATTATCAGAATTTCTGCCTTCCTGCACAAAATGAAAGGCATAATTTGAAATTGTCCATGTAAATTATTCATAAAGATGTAAATTAAAAAATACAGTTCCAAGTAATTACCGATATCGATGACTTATTACTAGTTTCTTAATTAAATGACATAAATTGCTACAATTAATCGTTTCCAGTATGTTAAATATATAGCACTATCAAACCTACGTTAGTATTGGTGTTAAATATAGCAGAAAATTGGAGTCAAGAAAAAAATCAATCCTTATTTTAGAAATGAAATGAAATGGAGTTCAGCGTGTTTCTTTTCTGCATCAACTGCGCTAATGCAGACGGGTGTAGGAGTACGCCATGCATTGTACTATGGGGGGGGGGGGGATTTGGCCAGGCAGCTATAGTCTATTCTTATTACGAACGCCATGTCTCAAGGAAGTATTTTACAGGTATGGTGGGAGAGAGGGGGCGATATGAGCACCTGTAGAGATTCTACGATGTTGAACGTGTCACTCTACTCCTTTTCACGTACAAGCATGGAAACGAAACCACGCCGCATCACCTGGTATTAGAATTAAAACCATTTGTCAACCTAACCCCTTATTGATTTCAAATGATCAGTTTTATTAAAGATACATTATGGGAGATTAGATAAAGAGCTGGCAGTTCTTATTGTAATAGTTAAAAAACAAATAATGAAAAGGGATTTTGTTGAAAATTGACCCACTCTGACCCGAGATTTTAGCAATTGAATTTCCGACGTAGCCTCGATTATCATTACTTAAGTCGGTACGATAACCCAAAAACATAGCCTCGATTATCCATTTCATGATTAAATCATGAATGAAAGTTGAGTAGCAAATTTACTCCAGTAAATATCATAGGCTAGCGTTGACATCGAGTGATGATTATGGTCTGGATAACTTAAATAATGTCTAATTAAGAATTTAGATAACATTTCAGGTCTAAAGAAAGACCTCCAAGAGACAAATTTGCCTCTTCCATAATGTATGTTCAGAATAGGCGATGGCCTATTCAATAAATTTTAAAACTTCAAAGTTGTGCGTTTTCAGTTTAAAAATACACCGGCATCATAAATTACATGGGACCATGATATATCAGTCAAAGTTTTGAATGAATCTTAAACGACATATATGTTTGCTCAATTTGTAAACTCTAAAAGCTATTTTGATTATTTAAAGTCATCGGAGCGCCATATGGATTTTCATTTGATGGTTGAGACGAATAAATAGTAACTATAAACCCCTTACATCGAATCTTATATAATCATCAGGAAATAAATCCAGCCATTTTCAATGATAAGTAACGAATCGAGTCGCTTTATGGCGTATTTTTCTTATTCATTATCGGCGGTAGTCCAGACGGAATAGATCGTTTCTCAACACTTTCAATAAAATGACAATTTACTATCATTATTTTCAAATCTAGTTATCTATTGATGTGAAGAGAGACATGGTATTTTCGTAATGGTTTAGGTTCCTTAACGAATATTATTTTGATGAATTTTAAGGTATTTACTATAATCATTTTCAAATCTAGTTATCTATTAAAGAGAGACAAAATATTTTCGGAATGGTTTAGGTTCCTTAACGAATATCATTTTAATGCATTTTAATGAATTTTAAGGTATTTTAAGGACACATTATGTAAGAGCTAAAGCCACCCATTGCCGATCTTCTGTTTGCCCCCATATGTTATATAAATCATTAATTAAACATTTTATTATTCACTTGTCAAGTCCATAATCAACTCTCTAGACCATCGGATGGTTTTGATTTTCAACGGATTTAAGCACGGTTGCCAGTTATAATTTAGTTAAAAAATGGATAATCGAGACTTTGTTTATTATTGTAATAGTGACAATCGAGTCTCCATTGTTCTTCACACGGCCATAACTTCTCTCATAATGAAGTAGTTTGACTGAAAATTTCAATATATTCCCTTTTCATCGTTTATGCTGTGGTTTCTAAATCTACATAATAGTGGGGAGTCAAATTAACATCTGTAATCCACCTTGAATAACAAACGATAAACAATAATAACAAAACAGTATGTATAACAATATTAAAACACATTGATGTTAAAATGAAAACGAGAGAACGAGAGGGGGTGAGGGGGGAGAGAGAGAAAGTGTGGAGGAGAGGACCCGGACAAAACCCACGAAGTTGGACAGGCGGCTTTACTCCTTGCCAGTACAACTTGCCAGTTGACACAAAACAAAAGAATATGGCATGTTGGGGAAGACAAATCTATCACCAATATTTACATTATAATGTCAGAAACATAACAACGAGAGTAGAGACAAATACGTTGAGATCAAAGCGGAACAGCGCGCCATGTTTGACATGGCAATACATTTACTCGACATCCCGTCATAACAAAACTGAGTAGGGCAAGTAATTAATACTTTTATGGGGATGAATTGAAAATAAAAGCAGTCGGTTTCAAATGTTGTAGATTATTGTGATTGAGATAACAGCAAAATGACAGCACTCAGACGATACATATGATTGCATCGTAAAACATGTCATATTTGTAACAGAGCCACGGTGGCTCCCTAACCAGGAGGTCCAGGGTCCGATCCCCATCACCGTGTTGGCCGAGAACGTCCTCCGGAAATTTTCAATGCGGTTTCCTCATGTCATTGATTTGGGACTGAGGGGTGGTGGGCTTTGAATGGATCCAAAAATATCCCTTGACAGTTGGAACTCGAAATAAGAGTAGGCCGTAGCAAAATGTCCATCATAGCACGCTGCATGAGATATGCCTGTCTTCATTGGCCGAATGAGCACAGACAAACCCAATTTCATTTCATATAACGTCTTTGTCATCCCGGTCGGTTCCGAAAGGTAGGACGTTAAAACCCATTTCATTTCAAACAAAAAAACTTAAGAGGGTTGGAAAAAGTGACATATTTGTAAACTGCATTTGCTAAATTGTGTATATTCAATTTCAAAAATGTTATAAAGATAAATAAAATTCAATAATTTGATTGACGTATTTATTTCTATCTAGCAACAGTAATTGCTATATGAAAATCCTATATTGAATCATTCTACTGGTGTTCGCAATGGATGGAACAACACAGTAACCTGGCCTAATCTTTATCATTCTTATCGCGTCAAAAATGAGAAAGTACAGTTTCCATTGATGGATCGCTTCAAATTAAAGACGCCTTGTTAGGTTACACCCAGAATTGATTTAGCTCTCGTATATGACATTTTATAAGTAGACTAACTTGCGGTTTGAAAGTCGGGGCGGCTTTGGAATTGTTTTGGTTATTCTTCTAAAAGTTGTTGTTTAAACAAGTATAGGGTTATTGTTGTAAGGTAGTTTTCTTCTCATAAGAAAACACGATAATATAAGGGGGTTTTTTTCTTACGGGAATTCTGGGATATTTTACGTGCATGTAAACATAGACGGTTTATAAGCAAGATAAAGTCCTCGGTTAGGCGGAGAAGAAAGTCTACAGAAAAAAAACTCGGTTTATTTTCTTTCACCATAGTTTTATTCTATTTCTACACAAGGATTAGTGCTACAATAGATGCACGGAATCTTTCTATTTTTGTCGTTTTCTCTTATCTACACGGGACCTCGGCTTTTCAATACCAAATCATTTATGCTCCCACAAGTATGGTCTACTCTTATATCGAATTCCAACTGTCATGGGATCCTTTACGCGCACGCCTTGAGGGCGTTGTACCTGGAAATGCGTCGTTGTTTTCTGGACTACAACCCAGTTTTACTTTACGTTAAAACGTATCCGGGCTGGCTTCTTTAAATGGTACCACTTTCCCCGCAGTGACCACCCATGTTTATAAAATAACACCCTTTCCATGTTTTCTATAGTTTACTCACGTTCGGCACCATTAAACTCACGTTCATAAAACTAGTAAATCAAAGTGCTGGGTGACAGCGAAACTAAATACAGGCATTATTCACGGACTGCACGGGGTAAATTATGACTATAAGGCTATATCTGTAAACTCCATCACTGAGTTCGCTATTAGATCGATATGTTTACATTTATTTACCTTGATAGTAACCTGTCGGGTGCGAGGTGTGGCCTTGCTTTCTCATAATGTCACTGATTAAATTTATGGCTTTTACTCGTGTAGCAAATCAGAATAAAACGCCATTTCCAGCTCGTTAAATTGACGTCTATAAAATCTCGAAAGAAACATCAACTGTTGTGTTTACAGTCTCATTATGTTTTAAAGCTTCTATGCGTGCTTTTAGCGCTACATAATTCTTTGCAAACAACAATATTGTCAGATTTGAATCTCTAATAGGAACACCCGTCTTCATAAGCACAGTTCGGAGCAGACTAGTAGAATGTTAAACTCCCTTTAATTTCATTTTTAATAGGAGTACCCGTTCAAAACTGACCCAATTCCGTCCAGCATAGAGAGATAAGACGAATTGAAAATTCCATCGACGTATGCTGCTCAATGTTTAACAAATTCACGCGCATGTGGTTTTATTTCGTTCTACTCCACTAACCCCTGGATTTTCTGGGGGGGCGGGGTACGTTTTCAAATTATCCCCCCTTGATGATTACGAGGATCACGGTGGCTAAGTGGATAAGGCGCTGGTTCGCTAGCCTGGAGGTCGGGTGTTCGATCCCTGCATTGGCCGAGAAAGTTCATCTCGATTTTCCGGCGTGATTTCCACTTGTCAGTGATGCAGAAGGAGGGCCTGACAAGGACAGCTGCCTAGTCGTTCGGATGGGACGAACAACCGAGGTCCAGTGTACACATTGGGGTGCACGTAAAAGATCCCTTGGCAGTTGGAATTCGCTATAAGAGTAGGCCGTAGCGCCGCTGCCCGGGCAAAATTTCCCTCATAGCACACTGTATGGTGTATGCCCGCCTTCCATTAGCCGAGGTTAGGTAGGACGTTAAACCCCATTTCATTTCATTTGATGATTACGCTATTTTTATCGACCAATCCCGTACACCGTTAATTGCAAAGGCAGTTGGCAAAGGGAAATGGGGTTTAACGTGCACTGAACACAAACTAGGTCATTTCGGGACTAACCCATGTTTTTTTATTTCAATAATATGCTTCCGTTGACGCAAAACGTTCAACTCCATTTCATTTGATTTCAAGTCCACAGTATCGCTTTAAAGGGACAATAACATTCTTGCTGGGTTGGTAGCTCCAGAAAATAAATAATACCCTTATTCTAAGTACTAGATGTTTAAGTGTCCTACCTGTTGTGTAAATTATCCATTACAACCTATTTTACTTGTCTAGAGGGTTCGAAAATATTTTAAAATCCAAGTCACATTTGAAAAGGTTTACGTTAGACTTTTCAAATCAATTGGTTGAATATTTCCAATTTTTTAAAATAGGTGTGTTAAGATGAAATTTATATCATCATTTAATTGGAATATTCTAAAATAGTACGATTTGTTGACCAGAATGAAGATTGGGACATATTATTCAGTTACAACAAGAGTGTTATTGGGGCTTTAAACGCTTTAAACGTTTCCAAGAGCCTACATATGAAACCAATAACACCAAGTTGCGCAACATTTATATATATATATAGATAAGTTGAATGGAATCTTGATGATATTTTGATTTGTAGCAAAGAGTTATGAAAGGATAAAAGGAGAGTTGTGTGTTTTATGTTTTCTACCATATTACTGTCACTTCCATTCAATCATTCCGACATCTCTTTGTCTCCAGTTGTAATTGTTAAGATAAGAATTTCTCAATGTGAACAATCTAATTTCTGTATAAAATGAAAAGAGAATGGAGTTTAACGTCCTATTTTTGCTGAGCGATCACTGGGATAATGACGGGAAATTTTTTCCAAGCAGCAGCGCTACTGTTATATCGAATTCCAACGCTAATCACCACCAGTGGATTGATGTCCTTATTAGGTCCTACTGCACCATCATGACAGGGTGAACACGTGTCGGTAAATCCCGTTGAACTTTCTAAGTCAAGGCACAGTTCGAACACGTGACCTCTGGGTTCACGAGCCAACGTCTTACTCACTTCACAACGCCGTGGCCCCCTAATAAAGACGGACATACGCCATACATTGTGCTATCAGGGAAATGTTGCTGCTGCGCCACGGTCTACTCTCATACCGAATTGCACCTGCCAAGGGTTCTTGAACGTGTACACAGAACCTCAGTTTCCCGTCCGAACGAATAGACTACGCCTTGCCAGGCACTCCTTCCTGCTTGAATTTGAAAACAAAATAAAGCAGGCGATATTATATATTCAGCTCGACACAAATCCGGCGTTGAGTGAAGGAGGAATGGGATTTAACGTCCACTCGACACAAACTATGACATTTCGGAACAATCATATGGTTCAATTTTATTTCAATAATTCACTTACTCGTAAGGGTCTTTATCAGTGAGAGGAAACCAAACGACCCACGAAGATGAACAGGACACCCTACTCCTTGTCACGTACAACCTGGGAATCGAAACCATGCCAGTTGACTCAATGTCAGGCCATATTCCAACGATGAGAAACAGGTTAAACCAATGATAATGTTGATATGTATTTATGTCAGAAGATGTTTAATGTATAACAAATTAAACCAGCACAGTGTAATGAGCAACAGTAGATCATTAAACTGCGTCGTCTTTGATGTGGCATATATCAAAGACTACATAACTACAGTAGGTATAATTATCCAGCCTTCAGACCACTGGATGCCGCAATATATTGTTCATTTAGTGACCTTTGAAAAATGCTGTGTATTTGTTAAGTCAGATACAAATCGGTCGGTACAAAACGTAGAGAGATAGAGAAAGTGAGAGAGAGAGAGAGAGAGAGATGGGGTTTAACGTCCACTCGACACAAACTAGGTAGGTCATTACGGGACTAACACATGGTTTAATTCTATTTCAATAATTCGCTTGCAGTGGGAGGAAATCCACGCGGCTGGACAAGCGACCCTACTCCTTGCCAGGTTCAACCGGGGATTCGAAACAACGCCAGTTGACTCATTAGCAGGCCGTATGATACAGCGCGCGCTCGCTAACCATTCGGCCATCCATCCCCCGTTACAAGACAGAGAGAGTTGTAAAGCGAGCGAGAGAGAAGTCTGAAAGGGCGTTTTTTTTTTGGGGGGGGGGGGCGTCCTTTTGACACAAATTAGATCATATAGGGAATATAATAAGGTTCAATTTTATTTAAATATTTCGCTTGAGTGCTTTATAGTATTTGGAGAAAAGCGGAGGAATCGTATAAATACCGTGAGGTTGGATAGGAGATCCCACTCACTGTCATGTACATGCTCGGAATCGAAACCACGTCAGTCGATTCAAAGACAGAATTTATGATTTAAAGTGGACACCTAGACCATTCGACCCCTTCACATCCAAACACACACACAAACTACACCTGGACCATTCGCCCTACCCCCTCCAAACACACATACATAAACACGCACACTACACGTTGAAGATCCTTGTTAACAAATAGGATTCCCCTATATTTATTTTCGGATTAAGGAAATGCTGCATGGGTTTGAAATTGGATTACTTGGTGATCGAAATCAATTTTAAAACCAAATTAAACGCTGGTTTTGAAAATATTTGCTGTGTCAGCAGTCCTTGGTAGAATCAGCCACAAACGCAGTCACACAATGTTAGTCAACGGCACTCGTCATCGACCCATTCAGAAAAAGGATATTTATCTTTTCTTGTGGCGAAACTGATCACCAGATTGTGTATTCTGTCTATCTTAAAACAGACACATATTCGAGTGTTCAATTGTTAGGTCGTGTGTCCATTGTATTAGACCTGTCGACATCTCTCTCTCTCTCTCTCTCTCTCTCTCCGACCTATACTCATATCGAATTCCAACTGTCAATGGATCTTTTACGTACACGGGACCTCGGTTTTTCGTAGCACCCGAACGACTAGACAGATGATGCCCCTGTCAGCCTCTCCGTCCACTATTAGTGACAAGGGGAGGGCACCACATCGGGAAAACTGGATGAACTTTCTTGGGTAATCCTGGGATAGAACACTCAACCTTCATTCTAGAGAGCCAGCGACCTGGCCAACGTGACCGCTCTGGTTCAAACGAGAGTCTGTGGAAATTACCACAATTAGGGCCCATTTCTCCCGAAGTAATCATTTTATTTTATATGTTTTATAATCATTTTATTTTATATGCTTTATTGTTTATAATCATTTTATTATATTTTATATGTTTAAGTGTTTATAATATTCATTATATCATCTTTTATGTGTTTTAGTGTTTACAATTATTACATATATTAGTGTTAATAATCATTTTACTGTGTATGTCTTAAGCTTTATAATCATTTTATATGTATATGTTTTGGTGTCTATAATCATTTTATTTTATACGAATTGGTGTTTATGATCATTACATACTGTACGTATGAGTGCATACTAAACTCTGGAGTTAGCTGCACTTAAGAACAGACACTAAATCGACTATTTTAGTCGAAAACACTAAGGTTACTTCGACAATTTTGTTGCTTCCATTTAATAAAAAAGTTAAGAGTAAAAACGCATAACAAAATAGTATTCTAATTTTTGAGGGCAGAGATCTATTCTTTAAAGGGACAATAACATTCTTGCTGGCTTGGTAGATCCAGAAAATAAATAATACCCTTATTCTAAGTGCTAGATGTTTAAGTGTCCTACCTGTTGTGTAAATTATCCATTACAACCTATTTTACTTGTCCAGAGGGTTCGAAAATATTTTAAAATCCAAGTCACACTTGAAAAGGTTTACGTTAGACTTTTCAAATCAATTGGTTGAATTTTTCCAATTTTTCAAAATAGGTGTGTTAAGATGAAATTTATATCATCATTTAACTGGAATAGTCTAAAATAATACAATTTGTTGACCAGAATGAAGATTGGGACATATTATTCAGTTTTAACAAGAGTGTTATTGGGGCTTTAAAATTGAAGTGGGTGGACCTCTGTGTGCAGAATCGTTCATAATCATTTTATTTTATACATTTGATTTCAAACACGGATAAAAGTTGTGTAGAATTGAAAGCCGCTTCATCACTTTAAATTCCACCCTGTACGATTTCGCTTGATTTGTTTTATATGTTTTACAAGTTAGAAATGTAAGACGTGACCTTTATTTTTAGAGCAGCAGAAAAGAAATGAAAAACAGTTGATTAGATAATATCGGGCTAATTATCGCAAATGTAATCAATCAGTTGTTTTAGGTTATTGATTCACTAATTACATGCTAACATTTCTGTACGGATATTCAAGTTGCATTACAGGAGGGTGGATGGCCGAATGGTTAGCATGTGCGCGCTATATCATAAAGCCTGTCATTAAGTCAACTGGCGTGGTTTCAAAACCCCGTTTGTACGTGACAAGGAGTCTGTCCACCCTCGTGGGTTTTCTCCGGGTCCTCCGGTTTCCCTCCACTACTAAAATCCCCAACGCGCAAGAGCGAATTATTGAAATAAAATTAAACCACATGTTAGTCCCGAAATGACCTTGTTTGCGTCTAGTGGACGTTAAAACCATTTCTCTCTCCCCCTCTACCCCTCCCCCCCCCCCTTTTCTCTCTCAAGTTGCCTTGCATAATTGCAGCCACTGAGCAATGTTGCTGTTTGAAATTCCATCAATGTAATTAAAATGCAATTCAATAGGTTTTCGCCCAACTTTTCTGCATTAACGGACGTGTGCAATGAGGACTATGCCCTGCCCGTTGCCACATACCACCAAGGACTAAATTCCGAACAATATCACACCACACATCGCTAGGGAGAATATTAACTACACGAAAGAACCCAAAAATATATAATCAAATCAAACTGTAACTAAATTTCGAACCATATTGTACCACACATCCACAAAGAAAAATAATAACTACTAGAAAGAAACCAAAAATATATAATCAAACGTGTAACTACATTTCGAACCATATCGTACCACCCACCACAAGGGAGAATATGTATACACAAAAGAATCCAAAAAATATTTAATCAAAGCTGTAACTAAATTTCGAGCCATATCGTACCACACACCACCAGGGAAGCATAAACTACATAAAAGAAACGAGAAAGATTAACTCAAGAAACTTAGGGATCCGTGGCATTTTATTCTGATTTGTTATTTCGTGTTGCAAAATCATGTTTACATAACTTATTTATAAAAGCAATCAGACAAACGTACAAGACACAGCAACCGTTTGGGATTCAAGCCAGTTTTCGACAACTTCTTTTTCGTGAAATCAGAATTTCTAACGATTTTCATCCAGAAAAAAAATCATCCTTGACGTAATCCCACTCCAGAATAGCTTGATGATAAAGTATATTTTCTTATCAGTGTATAAATCAATAGGAATGGCTATGTGATGTCTTAAGTTTTTTAAAAACAATATTACGCCATAGCTAGTCATTTGGAATAAATTTATTATTACGCTATGCCGTGACAGATCAAATATTAGTCATCCAGCCATATTGTGCGTGTTTCCAGTCCCTGATGATATTGTATGTATATACAATTTTTAAGATTAATAAAACAATAGGTTCACCAACATTGGGCGAAACAATGAATGAATGAAATACGGGCCAACGTTCTCTTTTTCTGTTAAAACCGGGAAAATGATGATGGGTATATTCGACAAACAGAGTGCTGTGAGGAAAATTATGTCCGGACAGAATTTAATTCCAACTGTCCAGGGGTCTTTTACGTGCACGTTAATGTGTACACGAGACCTCGTTTTACATTTGGGGGAGGGGTGGCCTAGTGGTCTAGAGTGCCGCGCTTCGACCTCTAGCTGTCCGGTCACCTCTGGCTTGCGACTGTGGTTTCGAGCCCTGGTGTGAGCGTATGTGGCATGGAGATAGGGGCGCCTTCGCAACCTCGTGGGTTTCCCCCCACTGCTAAAGACCCCTACACGCAAGCGAATTATTATTGAAATTAAATTAAACCGTTTGTTAGTCCCGAAATGACCTAGTTTGTGTTGAGTGGACGTTAAACCCCATTTCTCTCTCTCTCTCCCTCTCTCTCTCTCTCGTTTTCATTTAACCCGAACGAATAGACACTATTCCTTCCTAAACTAAGAAACCTAATCTTAAATTGAAACACTACGCAATCGGGAAGCACACTTCTTGATTTCGATTAAAACTGTTTGCTATTAAGTTATTTGATTTTTCAAATATATTTCATTTTTGAAAATATTGAATTTTGAATTTAGATAAAAACACGAAAGTACTTACCTTTTGAAAGAAAAGTCCCAGAGTTCTTAAATGAATTTTGAAAGTTCCTCCAAAGAAACAAAATCCTATAATTAATTAAGAATAAACAAAACACTATCTTCCGAAACTACAATTACAGAAGTCCAAATATCCAAAAGTTTTTACACGTGTTAGTATAGCGCCAACAGAATATTCTTCTAATATAGAGAGAGTAAGTATATACAGAACTCTCCAGTATATGGAGTACTGACTGGTAGCATTTAATTCCACGGTACTGATAGGAAAATAAAGCAGCACGCGAGCTGATTGAAATAATTATTGGTGTTATAGTTCTATAAAATAGCGACTTTAACCAAAGATCTGGTGCCATCAACTCCAATAATACACTGGCTGTCTGATTCTATACTCTCTGGTCTTTCCATACATGCCGAGCTGAAAACAACTTTCCGATTCCTATCGATCGTAAAAGACTAGCTCGCTAAAGCTTCAATTCGTAACCTGCATCCTGCCAATGATTATCAAAAGATAACAAAAGACATCATACATGTTTATTTTGACAATTGGACTATTTCTATATCTCATATTAATCCACAGGGACGTGTCCGAATATTTGAGTAGAGAGGGTCCGGGGATAGGTCTGCTGGAGGTCTGCTGGATTATCGGTGAATATTATAAAATGAGAAACTTTGAGACAAAATTACTACTCATTTAGGTTAAAGACGGTGAGAGAGAGAAGGAGAGAGAGAGGAGGGTAACGTCCACACGACACTAATTTGGTCATTTAGGGACTAACATATGGTTCAATGTTATTTTAATAATTCGATTGCGCGTAGGGATCTTTAACAGTGGAAATAAACCAGATGAACCGCAGAAAACTCACGAGGTTGGACAGGTGACCCTACTCCTTGTCGTATAGGATTAGATTGGAGTGAAGCCCAGACGACGACAATGCCTCACAGCACACTGCATGACAAGTGCCCGTCTATATTATTCCTCCAGTCGGGCCAGAAAACTAGGACATATTAAACACAATTTCAACATGATGTGTTTACTTTCAGTTTTTATGGCAATCTGAACAATGGTGGCGCCCAGCTCTGTTCAATGTGTGAGGGGATGTTAACCACGAGACGTTATATCATTAAATAATGATTGTACGTTATCGTTAAACCGCGCCAGAAACGCTTAGTGTTGACATAGGTTTGAGATGATTCCAATAACTGTCTTCAGAAGTGTGCACTTCATCAAAATTATGCAGATCATGTTCAAACAGGAGAGAGAAGGGGGGGGGGAAGAAGGGGCGGGTTAACGCTTATTCGACACAAATTAGGTAATTTCGGGACCAAAACATTGCCAGTGAAGTATCCAAAACAGTATTATAGGTGATGCAACTGTGGGCCGTTCCTGGACGAAATTTGAAAATGCCAGTCATTTTATTTTAGAACTAAGTAATATGGTATCTCTTTAGGAAGTTTGTGTTTAATGACTAAAACCCATTCGTCATATCAAAATGTTATTTTAGGATTGGTGAACAAGATTTTATCACTTCGTTATACTACGCATTGAATACTTTTACAAATGCTGTTAAAACAGTGGTACTATCAACGTAAAAACTGGTGCAATCGGTTCATACGAGAAAATTACCCTTGCAATAGATGGTTACTTTGTATTTTCGTAGAGTGTTGGAGGCAGGGCCGTATCTAGCGGGGTGCAGGGGGTAGATTGCACCCCCAGAGAAATAAGGCGCCCTCCTTAGAAATGGCGCCCCCCCACCATCCCCCCAAAATAATAATTTGACAAACCTTTAATTATAGAATAATACACTTGATTATGATCACACAGTGATACTCTTAAGGTACTGATCAGTCGGTCGGTTTTGGGGGCGCCCTGATTAAAACTTTATAATATAACTTACGTGGAGGTTATCGCGCCCAACCTCTCTGCTGCACCCCCACTTTTAAAATCCTACATACGGCCCTGGTTGGAGGATGTGATAGATTTTTCATTTGGAGCAGAATTTATGCTACTCATAAGTCATCAACGGGTTTACAAAAATGTTGAAAAACCACAAATTGATATAGTCTGTTCTGGAGAGAGAAATAGGGTTAACGTTCACTCGACACATAACTGGATCATATCGGGACTAACATATTATTATGATTCCATTTTATTTCAATAATTCGCTTGTGGGTAGGGTCTTTAGCGGTGGGGGAAAACCAGGAGACTCGTAGGAAACCCACGGGGTATGACATGCGACACTTCTCCTTGTCACGTACAAGCGGGGAATCAAAACCGCGTCAGTTGACTCAATGATAGACCTTATGATAAAACATGCACGTGCTAACCATTCGGTCATATAACCCCTAAACTTTAAAACATCAGCCCCTTAAAATGTTAATACATTTAATTATAACATCATCCCGCCCAATCCCTTCTATTCTGACAGCGGAAGCATTTCATTTTAATTTTCTACATCGACTAGGCTAATAAAGACGGCCTTTCTGCACTGGAAGGAAATTTTCTTTTTGATAAGTTCGATCCTTTTAAACATAACATATTTAACTTGATCAATAAACACACACATACGTCACAAACACACAGGTGTAATGTCTACCTATGAAAATAATTCTAAAGATTCTAGATTAACTGATTCTCAACATAAAAAACTCAATAAAGTGTTTGATCTTCAGTCAACTGGTAGAGGGCGTTAACATCCAAGCACGCAATATGGTTCTCGTTACAAAACCTCCTATAATACAATGCCAAGAGAATTCATTTTGATGATTTGATTTGGGTCGATTTGTTTCCGTTTTTTTATATTAATCGAGTGTTGGGGTTTTGCCCCCCTCTACGCAGAAACTGGGTTTATTCCACTCAAAGAAAGACGAAACAGACATAAATTAAAACTACTATACAAAATCATCAATAAACTAACCCCTGCTTATCTTAAGAATCTCATAAATCTAGAACCCTCAAACAAATATTTCCTTCGTAATGAAGACAATTTAAAAGAAATTCGATGTCGTACTGAAATCTTTGCTAAATCGTTCATCCCATCAAGTATAAGAGAGTGGAATAAACTCAGTACCGATGCAAGGAATTTAGATCTCTGAAAATTTTCTCCGACCATCTATCCAAATCTGATATCAAAGTTCTTTCGTTTTATTATAATGGCCATCGGAAATCTCAAATAATTCACTGTAAATTACGACTTCGATGCTCTGACCAGCAGGGTCATAAATTTCTTCGACACATTGCCGACAGTCCCGCATGCCTCTGCGGTCACATGCACAACATGTTTGAAGATCCCGATCATTACCTTCTGCGATGTTCCTTACATTCAAATGCACGAACAGAAACCATTGACAAATTACAATATGATTTTAAAAATATAAACTGTCTTTTATTCGGCTCCAAAACCTACAGTCTAGAAATTAATACTAATATTTTTAACCAGGTCCATAAGTTTATTAATATGTCAAACAGATTCTAAACTCAATTCGATCAAGTAATATATTAATGTATAATCTTGGCTAGTCTATCTAATTTTGTTTATTATCAAATAATCCTCACTTTGCTTGCATATGTATAATTATTAATTACTATATATACTGTACATTTTCACCCATTTTATTATGTTTATATAATATGTATGTGTTTGCCATTTTAACTATGTATATACACCCATTTTTCATTAATTATATGTATACAAATTACATGTACTTAGGGAGAGGGGTTTTACATAGGCTAAGCCTGTTCCCCAATCCCATTCAGACAACCTGAATAAAATATTGTTTAAAAAAAAAAAAAACGTTTTAGGAAGCCACGGTGGCTCAGTGAGTAAGGGACTGACTGGCTATAGGAGGTCCCGCGTTGGAGTAGAGTGTTCACCAAGGAGGTTCCATGGTACCGGCAAATGTTTTCTGACAACTTTTTGACGTATTCCCATCTTCGGCGAAGAAAGGTAAAGCGTTAAATCTCATTACAACAGGAGAGAAGGGGCGGGAGTTTAACGCCCACTCGTCACAAACCCCGTTTCAGATAGGATGGCTTAGATACTAAACAGGTTGACGTCATGGTGTTCCGGCGTGGCTTACCCTAGTCAGTTCCACAGGGCGGGTGGTCTGACGAGGATAGTTCCCAGTTGTTCGTGGGGCACGAAAACGTGAGGTCCCGTGTACAGATGTCGTTGAGATATGTTATATTTGAAGTTAGCGTAACCTTAACGAGTAAATATATTACTACCCATAGACGCTGTTATTGGTCATCTCAACTATTAGCTAATCTAATTTCTGCCCTCAGCCTTTACACCTCGAATTAACATCGATTTGACGGTTCAGTGCCGGTATCCCCAGGGGAGATCACTCTAATTTGATTCTGACAATGTTTTGGCTACTGATACCAATAATCATAGTAAAAGAGACGGGCGTGATCTATTGGTTTCTAATCTAGACCATCACGTTTAAAGATTTTTATTAAATTTGGTTGCTGGCTGATCAACTTTGCCTGTAAAAGACCCTGAAGGCCGTCTGAACTAAACAGTTAGATATTACAGATTTACTACGGGGCAGTGGGTTAAATAAATGAGATATAAACGTCGTCTCTTGGCAGGCTCTTTGTCCTCCACAACTGACAAAGGGGGGGGGGCTATCTCTGCCAGCCCAGGGATCGAACACTGTACCTCCAGATTAGCGAGCCAAGGTGGTACCATCAAGGACTTTTTCGAAGTCAAGGCAGCAGAGATAGTATAATAATTAAAATTTTGATCTCAAATCGCAGAATTATCGCACCACGCGTCTTCCGGTCTTTTTTCCTTGAAAGATGTCGTGGCTCAGTGAGTATGGTGCTAGAGTAGATCACTAACTAACTGATCTGGCCCCAAGTTCACAAAGCATTCTCAGACTTAAGTTGAGAATTTGCTCAACTTTCAATCATGGTTTATGAGAAATATATTTGATACAGAAACACAAAACATTGCACGTAGTTTCTTATTGATGTATTTGATACATTAAAACAACAAAATTAATATAAAGGGCTATATTTTAGTTAAAATAAGGCGAACAATTTTGAGTAAATTCTCAACTTAAGTCTGAGAATGCTTTGTGAACTCGGGGCCCGGTGTGCCTTTAAGCTTGAAGCTTTTTAACTATAAATGTGTATACTCTAGGAACTGCTAGACTATAATAACACTACTGTGATAACGAAACCACAGTCAATGAATTGGATACTAAATGAAATGAAATGGAGTTTAACGTCCTACTATTCTGTTCCCACTGGGCTAAAAATGGAAATT
Organism: Patella depressa; assembly: GCA_948474765.1. Lineage (NCBI taxonomy): Eukaryota > Metazoa > Mollusca > Gastropoda > Patellidae > Patella > Patella depressa. Next base: position 12,277,641 of record OX419720.1, read on the forward strand.
TTGCCAGAACTGCGGCTCTACGACTTACTCTTATATCGAATACTAACTACCAAGGGATCTTTAAAGTGTACACGGGAGCTCGGCATATCGCATACTCCTCGCAGTGTTCCGTTTGATTAGAGATAACCCCACTACGCACTGCTGTAATGAGTGGGTATTGTTGTTTTAAATTTTGATTGGTCAGTTGTCCGACTAACAACCAATGACTACCTGCTTTACAAAAGCTTTACATTTAAAACGAGTGCCAATATTGGACCAAATATGTTTATATAACATTACGTCATGGCTCACGATTTAATTATGCCAAATTAACCCGTGCATAGCTGAATACTGTAGTTAAATTGCGTGACAAATTGCGTGACAAACGAGGCTATCAAGTCGAATGAAATGTAAACAATACTGTTTGGAAACGAACATACTTTCACCGTTTTTAATGCCTTAAATCACTGTCTAAAGTTTTAGGGGAAGACCCAGATTAAACGAAGGACTGTCATGTTGATTGAACAGGGAGAATAGATACACTCCCTCAAAAGTTCAAGAATCAGAAGTCAATCCAGCAATGGGCAGAGATGGGTTTCTCTGGCCATTGCTTCAGGAATATGGGCACATCGATACAAGAGCTATTTGAGATACCACAATAAATGACATTAAACTTTCACTGTAAGACCATGTCTCGCCAAGCTGTTGGAATTAGCATATACAGGTCGCAGGTCCGCGGTCCGATAATTACCCCCCCCCCCCCTCGCCCATAGCACACTGTATGGCATGCACCCGTCTTCGTTGGCCCAGAATAGGACGTTAAACCCTATTTCATTTCACTTCACTTCTAAAACTATATAAACGAAAGCATGTAACACCGTAGCTCGAGGTCCTCTAAAACATTTCCTTTGTGTCTAATAGATTTTTCGTCGTGAAACATTCATTTATTGTCCAAAACAAAGCGTGTAGTGACGTCACCATTGATATGGCGAAGACGTCGCTACTAGCAACATGGGGAAATTCGACATTTATGCTTTTGCTTTCAGGCGATTTACATCTCAAAATAGCGTCGTTAAGAAAATAGCCATGTTTGTTTGTATCTTTATTCGCCTGCAGAAATGTGCAACGGGTCAATCATTGGCTATTAAGTCGTTCAGCGAAAGGGCACGCACGAGCACACGCAAACCTGTTCATTGAACTTTCACAAACCCCCAATGTTAGTTGTGTAGTAATGAGACTGTGCAGGAAATAGAGAAATAGTCATGTATGAATTGAACAACCATATCGCAGGCCTTTGTCGGAGAGAAAGAGAGAAATGGGGTTTAACGTCCACTCGACACAAACTAGGTCATTTCGGGACTAAAATATGGTTTTATTTTATTTCAATAAATCGCTTGCGCATAGGGGTCTTTATTAGTGGGAGGAAACCGGGGGACCCGGAGAAAACCAACGAGGTTGGACAGGCCACCCTACTCCTTGTCACGTACAACCATGGATTCGAAACCACTCAATGACAGGCTTAATGATACAGCACGCACGTGCTAACCATTCCCTCCCCCCCAGTCTTTGTCGGGGGCTTCAAAGATTGCATAAATTAGTATTTAAATATTTATTCACGTGACAAATCTAGAACATAGGTTGGCGTAGATATTGGTTGTATTAGACAATGTCTGCAATATCTAAGTTAAATGTCAATATGGTGGCACGCACGTGACGGCCAAATGCGTTCCGCCAAATGTAGGACTGGAAATCCAGAATATGAAATTTCAGTCGGTAATCGTCAGGTTCAATTTAGGTTTTTTTCTTGTCCAGACTTCAAACATTCATAACTTCGCTCAGAATACAATAATTTGTCAGAAAGTGTATAATATGTATTCAATTCCTAAGTTCATTATCTAATTATTACCACATACAGATGGAGACAGATCCCGTGTCTGGTCCCGTGTTCATAAAGCATTCTCAGTCAAGAATTTACTTAAAATTGTTCGCCTTATCGTAACTAAAATATAGCATTTTATAAAACTGTTTGCTATTTTACTGTATCGAATACCCTAATAAGGAACTATGTACAAACTTTTGTGTTCCTGGATCAAAGATATTTTCTCATAAACAGCTTTTATAAGTTGAGTAAATTCTTAACTTAAGTCTGAGAATACTTTGAGAACTCAAGGCCAGGAAGCATCAAAATATTTATAAACTATGTTTATTCACCAGGCGCAAACCCGAGACCGCCAGACAATAGCGAGCCAGTACCATACTCACTGAGCCTCTGCAACTCTCTTTTAGATAGCAATGAAATGAAGTAAGGTTTAGCGTCTCCCTTTTTTGCACCGACTGGGCAAACGAACCGCAGTGCTGAGATGGAAATTTTGCACGGAAAGCGGCGTCGCGGTATACTCTTAATTATCGCAATCCAGTTGTCAAATGTTGTTTTACGTGCACGCCAACGTCTACACGGGGAATCGGATTTCTCAATCTGTTTCACAGAGAATTACTTACGAATTATCTCTGTCACACATGAGTGTCTACAACATGTGCATTGACTTCACGTGCCGTCAGTCATTGGCTAAACGGCTCGTGCATTGTTTACATAACACCTAACTGCTTCGGGCAAAATGGTGCGTTTTACTCATTTTAATACCCATTTACACTAAATAGGAAATATTTTTTAATTACAAATGCTTCAAACCTCTTTATTTATTTTTCTTATACATCAAAAAAAAGTTTGAGAATTTAATTTGTCGGGGTAAAAAAGTTAATATGCCGTACTCATTAAGCCTCGTCGATGTCATGCTTATCAGTGATTGTAGCGGCCAAGCGAATATTCACTGCGGGATTAGTTTGCGGATTTCTATCTACAAAAAGAAAATCCCATCCATCCATCTAGTTCAATGTTGGTGGCTACTCTAGTGCTGACACGAGACTGAAATTTGGTGTATAATGGTAGCATGGACCGGGGACTAACATAGGCCTGGTACCGATGGACTAACACTTCCGGTTCGGAGTTATGCTCCTTCCAGTTCATGACTACCCCGGGTCAACCGCGAGTGTGTTTATATATAAAACTGAATACCTCTCAAAACTACTAATTAGATAAAATCAATAAGAAGAGATTGTTTGTTTGATTCTCTCTTTACACGTGTTTATTGGTTGATCAATAGTAATTAATAACAAGACAATATTATATATATATATATATATATATATATATATATATATATATATATATATATATATATATATATATATATATATATATATAATATTGTCTTGTATGTATATATATATACATACATTTCTTATATTGGTAGTCATAGCACAATCACAATAGAAACTCAGAAATAACAATACTACAAACCAAAATGGATGAAATGCAGTGGCAGTTTAACATCTTAATTTTCAGCACCAATGAAGAAGTTGGAGAATTGGTAAAATTTTACCTAGCATGGGTGCATGGGTGAACCTAGGTATTTCGTCACGCGTATTTATCTCGCCGGGGCTTCCGTCCTGAATCGCGCACAAGGGAAAAACCACCATACTGGCAAATCGTGGAGAATTTGCTCGGTTCTGAGTGGATCGAACCCGAAACTCCCTGGTTAGCGAACCAGTCCCATACCCACTGAGTCACACTAAAAACCTGATCACGGTAAAGAGATCATTAATATTATTTCCCAAAATGATGAGATCCCTGTTTTAAAAACAGAAAAATATGTGGATTTTGCTATAGGAACACCCCTGTCAGCCAGAAAGTATAAGAACCGTTGACTCGACTCACTCTATTAAGGAATTATACTTTTTGACATTGGATATTTCTTATGCTCGTCCAGACTGGCTGTTTATATTATCAAGCTGCAATTCCTTCGATCTATGTGGAAGTGTGCATTCAATCAAACCATCTTAATATTACATGAAACGGTTACCGAGCAATGTCGTATTAACGTGTTTGGGTCATCTGATACACATGTATTTTTCCGGATTCAACCTAACAATAATTCAGCTGCCAAACAACTCGAATTAATCGCAGTGGGATTTCGAAATTAACACTTCTTTTGTAATTTAATTCGACATTTTCTTTTCTTACATAAATCAAAAAGTTTCTGTGTCGTTAGATAACAAAGTGACTTTCTTGAATTGAACACCAAACGTTATTTTCAGTCTAGACAAACACCAATAATTCTGGCAGATTTGCTGTAACGTGAAGCTGTTTGAAGCCGAAAGCCAAGGCAAGTCTGGCTATGTACAGTTTAAAACAATGTTTATCAGTAATCTATGATATAAACAAGAGAGGGTGTAGGGGCGAGAAAACCTGATAAAACATAGAAATATTGATATACAAATATATCACACCCCCATGGAAACGTGAGCAAATACTCATAGGGGTTCCCAGATTCTGATAAAAATATGTGGAATATAGGTTATAACAGGGTGAAGAGCTAATTCAAAGTTTAGTATTATTTAAAATGTGGAGAGAATTACGGAGTGTGCCACTGGTGCCATATTATTATACTCAGGTCCAGACAGGAACATTCTGGTTCAATTTCCGCATGATTCGTTTGTGCGTACACTGTAACAAAAATATCCGTAAAAAAAACCAGAAAAAATTCCGGAAACAAAAATTACCAGGAAAATTTTATCCGTATTTGTTTTTCCTGTAATTTACAGAAATTCTCCCAATTAACATAAATTCCATTTTCAAATACAGAAAAACATCGTGGTAATTTTAGTTTCCTAGAGTCGAAAATGATCAAAATTTCATTGAATTAAACATTGACTTTATAAGCGTGTGTGAAATATCTTTATTTAACGTCCGTTTCCGCCGAAGTGCTATCGCTGACGATATTTTTACATAACCTCTTTCCGCTAATATAAGAATAACCCTCATGGAGAAAAGGGTGTCTAACAACTATTAATGGTCAGTGTTAGGACCGGTTAGAGGCTTTCAGATATAAGTTACGGTAATATCAATTTGCAGACATGTTAACTCTGCCATAGAGACAATCCGGCTTATACTGGCCAATCGGTTATATTATCAAGATTTAAGCGTGCTTGGTTACCTAACAATACAACATTCACCCGCTGGGCGTTGCAAATTTTTTTTTACTTAATTATGAAAATACTTACAATCTGATTACCGTATGATGAATGAGAATACACTTTATAGATCTTATAAATAATGGAAATTAGATATACATGACTATTAATATACCAAACTTTACACAATATGATCCTTCATATTATGGTTAATAAATTGAAAGAATACTATAACAGGATAAGTATTAGGAATGATTATATATGTATTCGATTTCTTATCGTTGCATTTGAAAACAGAAATAGTCCGTTATATAATGGAATAAAACATGTTATCCCTAAATTTCACGTAACTTTCCTGTCATTCCACGGTTTATTCCATAAAATAACAGAACTGAGTCCGTTATAGAAGGGAATAAAATACTTTATCCGGAAATTTCACGGAAATTTCTTGTTTAATACTGAATATTTCACAGAATTACATAAAACACGTAATTTGAAGAAATAATTCACTCTTTTAACACAATTTCTCAAAAAAATCCTTCGATTAACAGAAAAAAGTTGTTAAACTACGGAATTCGGCGACATAAAAAATGGATTTTTTTTTACAGTGTAGATGTCTTTTTGCAGTGGGAAGGAGACCGGCGGACCCGGAGAAAACCCACGATGCTGGAGACGCAACCCTACTCCTTGTCACAAGTATAAGCGGGGAGTCGGCAACACACCACTTGAATTAATGGCAGAGCTAATGATCTAAAGCACAGGTGTTTAATCGCCTGATACCCCCTCCCCCAAGAGTCAAAGAGGGAACTGTACAAACTTTTAGTTTTCTTTTCTTTTTTTGATAGAAATTTGACATTTGATAAAAGATTGGCCTATTTTGTTCCCAGTATCAGTGGATTATACTACCAGATAGTTCTGGGCATCATTTGGGGGTCACGTGTCTAAGTGGGTAAGACGCTGGTTCGATAGCTTGGAGGTCGGGTGTTCGATCCCTCCTGCATTAACCGAGAAAGTTCATCCAGATTTTTCGGTGTGTTTTCCCCTTGCTAGCGATGCAGGACTGCGGGCAGGACAGGGACAGCTGTCTAGTTGTTCGGATGGTACGAACCGAGGTCCCGTTTACACATTGGCGTGCACGTAAAAGATCCCTTGGTGGATGGAATTCGATATGAAAGTAGGACGTAGGGCAGCTGCCCGGGCAAAATTTCCCTCATAGTTCACTGTATGGCGTATGCCCGTCTTCATTAGCCAAGGTTAGGAGCAGAACAGTAGAACGTTAAACCCCATTTCATTTCATTTCATTTCATTTCATTTCATTTCCGGGCATCATTGCCTACTATATCTTAAAGGCGCAAATATGTGTGTATATAAAGTAACATATTCAATTTTTAAAACTTCTATTGTAATTTCTAATCAATTATCTTCAGTGAAATAACGTACTTGATTTTTTTAAAATTTCTTCATTTGTCGCACCCACTTCAGCATTGCAGCCGTTTTGTGAAGATTTATATAACCACGTCCCCGCTCCCTCTTCTTCTATCCGTTAATTAATTTAATATGTAGACTCAACCTTCACTTTGCGTCTCTCCCACAAATCAATCAAATTACCAATAAAACAGAGACTCTTGTTTAATGTATTATTAATATTAAATAAGTTCAGAACTCTTCAAATATTTCTTTACGATTAATTCAAAGACATCTTGGGTTTCTAATTACAAGAAGAAAAAAAACATTTCTCGATTTGTTTAATGAATATTTCATGTCTAATGAGTTCAATAATTAACCTTTGAATATACATCTCTCTCTCTCTCTCTCTCTCTCTCTCTCTCTCTCTCTCTCTCTAACACCAACTTGATCATCTCACCTGTAGTTTGTATCATAAACAACTGCCATCGTTCTATGATTGACGTGACAAATTGTAATTATGGCTGAATTCCTAAATATTTACAGTGGAACATAAAACAGATATTTGTGTAGGTGGCAAGTAGATTTATCAATAGAAGTAGTAGGGGGGCTTGTATGGCAACGCACGTGCGCGCATGCGCGTGCGTGCATGTGCGTGCACGTGACCTTGCACTGGATGACCTTTAGCACGTGCGTGACCGTGACCTTGCACGTGCGTGACCCCTTGCGTGACCTTGCACGTGCGTGACCTTGCACGTACGGAGAGAGGGGCGCGCGCGCGGGAAAAGAGAGAGAGAGAGAGAGAGAGAGGGGGAGAGAGAGAGAGACAAAGAAGACGAAGAAGAAAGGGGAAGAGAGGGAGGGAAGGGGAAACAACTCTTTTCCATTGATTAAGTTGGCCCTGAAAAGGGCCGTTTGTCCACACAATGTGTGGGTTAGCAGGAGCACTTCGGCTGCTCCCACCGATTCGGCTTCTTGGTGCATTTCACCGAATGCTTTGACCGCCTATGACAGGTGTTCCCAATTTCGGTCCCGCACCAAAAACAGACTAGATAATCGGCATCGGGCCGATTCCCCCTAAACATGGGGTAATACCCCCGACAAGTCGTACAAAACCTTTTATCGTTTCGATCCATTTCGAATGTGACTTCTTTGGGCTTCGACACTCCTATTTATAGTTCGAGACGGGACGAGTCTAAGGTGTTGGGACGATACCATTTTCCACCAATCAGAAAAGCATGACGTCACATGACGTCACAAACAACAGACACGTGATATGTTGTCGACATTTTATTGAACATATTTACAAAGCATTTTATTCAACACAAAATTGAACACAAAGGCATAGAACACAAGTTTAATTGAACTTGAACATATTTACAGAGCAAAAAAGCATCGACATCGTTGTCCCTTCTTCTGGTCTTTTTGCAAGTCGGGAAAATGATCCCTAGCCCATTGTTCGACGAGTATATCGTTCACACGATACACGTGCCCGAACACCGAAAGGGCGTGCGGGGAGGGAACGTGAAACCGATGACACAAATAATACAAACAATAATGGCCGCAGACGACACTCTCGAGTCCCTGAATCCATCGGGGTTGGTAGTGGAGTTGTAGATCTTGGACGAAACGTCGAAAGGCTTCTCCGTAAACATCAGGGGGACACCCGTAGGAATCGAAGAAGGTAATGTGATCTGGTCCTTCGCACACAAACACGGTCCAGTGTCTACCGGGCTGATCTTCGTCGTCCGTGTTGATGACGTAGGCTTTGGGGTACGAGGTCGGGCGCAGTATATCCAAATGATTACGAGCCCACACACCCCCGAACACGTTAGAGGGGAGGTGTTTTTCTAAAGCCCGTGTCAGTTGTCGATTGGAGAGAGCCTCACCAATCTGTGATGACTTGTCGGTTGGCGTCGATTTCCAAGACATTGTCGTATTCGGCAAACAGAACAAGACTGAGGTGATTGGTCGGGGCCGCACCGAACTTGAGTTCCAAAGACAGGTTACCCGCTGCTTTGGGATGAAAGTAGTTACCGTCGGCTCCGTGGTCGTTGGTCAAATCGAAACAATACAAAGTGTACCCATTGATATAGTCGTTGAAAGGGAGGTCCAGGTCTTCTCGGGTGTTTAAGACGGCCACTCTTTTCATCAAATCCAGGTATGGTGCGATGGCTTGTCGCTGGGGAAAATCGACGTCGTATTCGTCCACAATTTCCCCGTTCTTGGTCAATTTGATGTTCTGCAATTGATTGTGTTCGAATTGGAAGGGATTTCTGTTTTTTCTTCCGTCGTAGGCCGTGTTACGTACCATACCCACGATTAATCTCTTGGGAAGGCTTTCGTTGACAAACAGATTGTCTAGGACGTGACTGGTACGATTGTCGGGAATGACCATGTCGCGGACCACCACGCGTTTCAGGGGATACTTGGCGTTGGACGATTGAAGTTGCGCGGCCACCCGTGTGTAGGTACTGGGAGCTAGAGTGACGAACGGGATATCCAGGTAGGCTTTGGTGAACTCGACTTTGTAGTCTTCGGCATCGTTGCCTTCGCCGTACATCAGAAAAAATTTCGGGGATTGCTTTTCCAATTTCAACCGCAAGTCCACACCGTCCAGCAGATACCGATCTTGTAAACACATGTCCAAGTGTAGACGCGACTGCAATTCAAAGGTGCGACTGGCAGCGATGGTTTTCTGGCGTTGTTCCAATCCTTTGTTATTCGGAGCCTGTCGTCCACCGTCTCCGGCGGTGGCGACGGATTTCGTGGAATTGAACTGCCCGGCGGTATCTTTTTCCCACAGGACTTGTTTCGACAGATGGTCGTTCTTGGCTCCCTTACCGAAACTCAGCAAATTCTCCAAGTAAGCCCGGTAGGGATAGGTGGGCAGAGAGGTGGTGACCAAAGTTTCGGCATCCTTTCCCAGGCGTAATTTGACGTCTTTAAACAACGAATGAAACAAGTTGTTAATGGGTGCGACTTGACTATCCGCATCCAGGTCATCCCCGTTGTTCTTGGTCACCTTCAGGGCCACGTGCAGTGTCATGTTGGCCAGATCGATGAAATCGGTGGTGGCATTGGAAATATAAAATTCGATGGGTCCGTCGTGGTTCAAGTCGGGCGTCAGTGGATACTTTCTGATTTTCGTCACCTTGTTTATGGCCGTCTGCGTGTCGGGTACACTGAACAAATCCTGCAATTCGTCTCGCGCGCAGGGACAGGAATCATTGCGCATTACCTGCGTAGCCATGGTCGAAGATATCTAGTTTACGTCGCTTGTGAGAGGTGACCTGTGTCTTCTTCCTCTTCGGACGATGTGAAGTGGACGGGGTTCGTGAGGGGTCTTTTATAGGTTCCAGGTGGGCGACCACGTTCTTGAGTGTGTCGGACATCGTGTTTGACACCGCGGGGCGAAGCGTGTCCTGGGCGACTTTCTTCCAGTTCCATTTTTCACGACCACTGACGGCGTCGAGCACGCTTTGCCCCACTTTGGGTAACACTTGGGCCACACTCTTTTTCACGGCAGCTTTACCGGCCGACCACAAGGTCTTCCCGACCGATTTGACGGCATTCAATAACCCCGACCATCGACCGGCACCCTGTTGTCTCAGAATTCCTCCCCTGTACACCACCAGACCATTGCCAGCCCCCCGCTGTCTGAGCACTCCACCTTTGTACACTCGAATCATCATCGGCGGCGAAAATGAAGTTGGGTCACCACCTTACCGTCGAGAAATGGCACGGCTTTCCCCATTCCGTTCCTTATATAGAGACCAATGGAGCTTAGTCGACTGTACTTCAGAGGTAAGTAGTGAATCCTGGCGGGGCGGTGATACAATCGTCGACTGGGAATCACGTCCAACAAGGTAGCCTTCACGTCGCCCACGGTCTGGGGTTCGATAATGTCCGTGTAGATGTAAAACAGATCGTACTGGATTTGAAGATTTGGGGTGTGGTGGGCGTAGAAATACCGTAGACTTTGGCCATCGGCGCCGGTCATATCGATTGACTGCAGGGAAACCAACAGTTCGTTTCCAGGCCATCCCAACATGGATACGATGGGTCCACACAGACGAAGTTCGATTTTCGGCAACACGTCAAACCAGAAAAGCGACTGCACGTGATTGATCTTCAGATACACTTTGTCGTTGGTGTTGTCTCTCTTGAAAGACACGAAGGGACCTCTTGATACGGCCCCTTGGCGCATCACCTCTCGAGTTTCGTACTCGGTCTGCTCTTGCTTCTCGTGGTCGGCCATTTCCTTGTTATTGGGATCCAAACGAACGGGTTTATGGGCCAAATGATTGTAGATGGGAGGCAGGTTCCACAAATCATTCAGTCTGGTGTTCAGGACATTCAGGATATGCCTCAGCGAGTCGTAGTCGTCACTCTTGATGTGCGTTTCCATTTCGATGGATCCCTTGATCTCATCACCCTTTACACCTTTGAAACAATTCGACGGGTCGATTCTGTGGCGGTCTCGGCATATCTTTACTTCGGGTTCGTCGCTCGGGGGCGACCATCGATGAATGCGTAAGCCGATCGTGTTGTCTCGTTGATCGATGTTTTGCCATTGGTCAGGTAACGTGATCATGGACAGACCCACTTCCCATTCCCGGTGATCGACGAGAAGTGGCGGGTCCAGATGTGTATGATACGTGGAGACTTTGTTGTCGGGATACCACGACATGGAACTGTCACTAGGGAGCGTGAGGTAAAAGGGCCGGTCGTTGTTCATTATGTTTGGTTTTCAAGGTTGGAGAAGGTAACAGGTAACCCAAGGTACTGGAGAGCAAGGCCGTCCACAACGTGGTCTGCGAACCGTCGGGTTTGAAAGCCAGTTGGGACAAAGAAACTCCCGCCACGACGTACACTAAAATCACTTGACAGAAAAAGACGATTTCCGCTTGTGGCACACGTTTTCCCAAGAGTGACCAATTGTGGGCACTCGCGGACGTAGACGTGGTTTCGTCTTGCATGTTGACTGATGTCGGCGTCTGTCGCTCCTATTTATACGTTTTGGAGACTGGTCCTGTCGATCCACGAATTAAAACTCGCCGGATAGCCCAACCATTTCACCAATACTTTGTCTTTTTTTCTTTCGAGTACTCTTTCGATGGGAAAGATCTCATCGTCGTTGACTTGGACCGCTTGCAATTCTTCGGGATAGAAGGTGCCCTGTATGGGTTCGCCCCTTTCGTCCAACAGTTTGTAACCGGGACCGACGTTGGGTGCGACGTTGAACGTTTCCAGAGTCCAGTTGGGCCAGTAACCTTTGTCGAAGGCACCATGTTTCGGCAAAGCCAAACGTACGGTCGTACCAATGTCCATTGATTTTTTCTTTTTCGGGGGACGTGGAGGAGGCGTTGTCAACATCCACTCGTGTTCGGGGCGAACGTCTTTGGGCGCCATTCCGATGGTCCGATGTCGTCTAGCATTGTAAGCTCGAACCAGGTCGTCTAGTACGTCAATGTACCGTTGTGTTTGTCGATGAGTAAAGTATCGCCACATGCGTTCTTTCAGGGTCCGTTGAAATCGTTCGACCACACTGGCTTTGGTTTCGACGTTGTGTGTCACGAAAAAATGAATTTTTTTCTTCTTCAGGTACGCTTGCATTTTTCGATTGAGGAATTCGGTACCTTTGTCCGTTTGAAGTCGCAGGGGTTGTCGACTTTGAAAGATTTGACGAAAGGCATCCACCAAACTGTCCCCCGTCTTGTTTTTGAGGGGCAACACCCAAGCATACTTGGAAAACACGTCGATGACGCACAGCAAATACCGGTATCCCTCATTCTGTTTGGCCAAGGCCGACATGTCGCTCAAATCGGCTTGCCACTGATGATCTATGCCGGCCACCACCGTGGGAGACCGCGAGAATTTCTTTTTCAATGGTTTGTGCAAGGTGTACGCCCTTTGTTGTTTCAACCATGCCTTGACTTTGTCCAAGGACACACCGGTAGCTTTGTGAAGACCCAGAGCGCCACCGAAAGCGGCCGGGTGGTTCGGGTCGTAATACACTTTCTTCAGCTTTCGTTCCATGTTTCAGCAGGTGTCCCTATGAACAGGCTATTTATAGTTTTTGCAAGGAGAGCCATCTTCTGGTAGGTATACTAGGGGTATCCGTACTGGAGATTTTCTTCTTTCTCGGGCGTCGCGGCGGAGTCCGTGTCGGTGGCGTGGACAATACGTTCCATCGATCTTGATTCCCGATGGCTTCGCGCGGTACGTTCGTGGCCTTCAAACTTTGCATCACGCCAAACCATCCCACGGGAGCCTGGGTATTCTTTCGCCGACGAACCAAATCGTTCACAATGTCAATGGCATTGGTGTTGGGTACGGGTACCCCATTCCGAACCAATTCCAAGTTCTCGTTCCACGACCAAGGTGTCTTTTCTTTCATGTGTTTCAACAAAAGGCGGGCTCGATGTTGATAAGGTTGATATCGCGCTGTCTAAGGAAGGGATGTTTACCACCCTGTTGTCCACCCAATAGTTTAGATACCAAGGGGGCCAAAGCTGGGAGGGCCATGGCCAGCAATGCACCGATGGCACCGCCCTGTTGATCGACAAGTCGCCGTTTGACGTCGGGTGGAACATTACTCAGTTTGCGAAGCAACGCTCGATGTTTGTTCAATTCTTCGGTACTCAGTCCCCTTCCGCGCTGTGCGGTCCGTCGAACGAATTGATTTCGTTTCTTGTTTCTTTCCTCTTGCAGCCTTTCCTTCCATCGCAGCAAGATACGAATCAACACACCCCCAAAAAATCCACGTCCCCCAGGTTTCATGATCAGGGAGAGTTTTTCGGTCGTCGGCATGTTTCTCTCCGTCAGTTGGGTCAACACTTGTCGATTTCGTTCCACCCATTTCTTGTGTTGAGCGTGCAGTGGCTGAATGTTACCCTTCAGCAAATGGTTGGCCGCCAACTTGAACCACTGCAACAATCCAATACGTGCCCGGCCCGTATTCTTGACCAACTGCCCATAAGCCATATCGGGAGTCAGATGTTGTAACTTGCGAATGAAGGACTTGAGTCCTTTCATAGAACTCTTCTTTTCTCTTCGTGGTCTGCGAAAGATCGGGGAGAGAGACCGGGCAGGGGAAGGTGGTGACGTGGGACGTGGAGGTGTGACCGGTAAGGTGAGACGTGGTGGTGTGGCCGGTAAAGGAGACATGGGACTCGTGGGTGGGGTCAACGACGGGGGTGACCACTGTGTTCTGGGGGCCCTCATTCTCGGGCGAGTCTGACTTCGTACCGTGGGATCACGAAGGTCCGGTGCCAACGTCGGGAACGTCGCCCTGGGAAGGGTGGGAGGTGGGTGTTTCCTCTGCGTATTCTTCGTACGAGCCATCGTGACAAACAAGAGTCAATTCGAGGTACAGGTCCCCCTTTTATACTTTTTGGACGTAGACGATGGGTGGTTCCTCTTGGGGTAAAATGTTGGATCTCAGTCGCAAAGCTTCGGGTGTGTCGGGCTTCAAATCAACGAGTAAGTAACTGCGAGGGGTACTCGTCGCATCTTCATAAGCTTCTTGCATATACTTGGAACGGGAAGGGTACATCTGACGGGCCAACACACCAATTTGCGAGGCGTCACGGGGATTTTTGAACAAGACCAGGTAATGGGCATTCAGACTGATGGTACGCTGTTGCTTGTCAAACAAGTTTTGCACAATGTAAATGACACTCGTGTCGTGATGATGACTCTTTTTCGTGAACCACTTTTGCAATATCTCCGTGTCTTCTCCCATCAAATCGTCCACGACTAAGACTTGTGGACCTTTGACTTGACCCATCACGTCGTCAATATCCGTCAAACCTTTGACATAAGTGTAGGGAAAGCGATCGTAACTCTCTTGCCATTCGCCATAAGCCCACACGATACGTTGAGGAGGGACGTCGAACAGGGACGCTTGAAGAAACTTCTGCACAAAGACCGTTTTCCCAACACCCGTTGGACCACTGACTAACATGGTAAAGGGATGTTTGAACGTCACATCCATCTTGCACTGTTTTCCCCCATTCCCTTTTCCCCTGCCTTTTATACCTTCGCGCCAGAACAACAGACATGGAGTGAAATTAGAACACAATTTATTTTACTAAAAATACAAAAAGAACTTTCAATGCAACAAACATATCATACAAAGGAAAAGAACATTCAATAGAACATATCATACAAAGGAAAAGAAAAAACTGTTAGTTATCGCGTTCTCTCTTCAGGATCTCTTGTCTCACCCAGGGTACATTTCTCAGGACGCGAGGAATCCAATACACATGTCCCAAAAGCTTCTGCATCGTGTCGTGTGGGTGCCAGTCTTCCACTTCAGCAAACGTGACGACGACGGGTATCCATTCACTCATATCGAAACAAGGGGGATACGACAAGACTTCGGTCATATCTCTCGGACCCGCATATTGGATGAGTGCTCGGGAAAAACTTTCTGCTTCCTTCTCTGCCAACAAGAGGACAGCCGTCTTCGGGATTTCACCGTTCGAAGTTTCACCGTTTTCACTGGTAGTCGGGAGAATAGTGGGTGGAATAGAAAGTTTCGTCGGCTGTTTTCTTTTTTTCTTTGTATCGTCTGTAGAGCTCGAACGCTTCTCCGCACCAGTACCAGTATCGCTGACTGCGGGTGTTGTCTCTGGGCATGTCGATGTTGTTGTCGAACATGCGACTGGCAACGGCTTCAAAGTTGTTTTCTGTTTGGATTTCTTCTTGGCACTCGAGCAGGCCGTGTCCGAGCTGTCCACAGTTGAGGCACTTGTGATTTTCGTCGGTGGGTCTCTTGATTCCGTAACACTTTCTTTTGGCAGTTTCTTTTCTTTCTTCATCACTCTTCGCTTTTTGGGCTTCGGCTCGTTTTCCACACTGGGGTGCCCAGTGTCCTGGTTCTCCGCAGAGGTAACAACTTCCATAGGAACCATAGGCTGGTCTGTCTTGTCTTGGTTTTCGTTGCTGCTGTTGGGAACGAGTAGGGCAGTCTCTATACCAGTGTCCGACATTGTTACAGGAGAAACAAGCTTGACTAGCCATCGAGAGCAGAATGAAATTTCAGTCTGACACTTCGCTTCTTATAGTCTTGGTCGTGACGTCACTCGCTTTTGATTGGTTCTTTCTTTTCCTTCGTTTTGATTGGTTCGTTGTTTAGTCTATGATTTCCAGGCTTTCCACGTACTTTTTCACTTCGTCCCAATCGATCAAGGCTTCACTCACGTGACAGGCTTCCAACAACGTCATCAGGTCGGCTCGATTACCGTGTTTTTGTCGCCAATGGTTGAACACGGTGAAGATTTGCATGCGCGCGTTGTTGGGATGACTCATCTTGGCTTGACTGATTCGCGCTTCTCTGATCCCCAGATGTCTGCCAATACATTCCCAGCCTTCTCCCATGTTGCCGGACATGACATTGATATCCATTTGATCCAGAGACCATCGTTTCTTTTTCTTCGGCAAACCGTCCATCCACTGGCGTATGGGGTCTTCTTTCTGTTCGACAAACTCGTCTTTGCGTTTGATCAACGCGGTCTTAAAGCCCGGTACCACCGTCCAGAACTTTTTCAAGGCTTTCTCGACGTCTTCTCGCCATCGTTGTTCGTCCTCCCACGTCTTGACTTGATCTCGTGGATCGTCCATCATACTGCCTAGCACGTTATCGATGTCTTGCAGTTTCGGCTCGTCCACCCAAAGGTAGTGATTGTAATCGTCCACGGGATGCGAGGGTTGACCCGTTATGGAAGAAACGCCTAGTCCCAGACAAGAGTGGTATCTCTGACTGGGATGTTCGTACTTGCAGCCGATACACTCTTCGTGTTGCCTTTCTTCT
Organism: Patella depressa; assembly: GCA_948474765.1. Lineage (NCBI taxonomy): Eukaryota > Metazoa > Mollusca > Gastropoda > Patellidae > Patella > Patella depressa. The sequence goes on from OX419720.1 coordinate 12,293,878, forward strand.
ATAATGGGCAGGAAACATTTCAACACTCGAAAGTTGAGCCATCGTTGTCTAAGTTTCTCGATCAAATTTTCTGCCGGTTCGTCATCTTCTTTCTTTGTTCGCCATCGTCCTGAGACCCGCAAGTCAGTATCCATAGGGGTAAGTGTTGCTCGGTTGGCCATCGTCATTGAATTGAACAAACCGCTTGTCATACACGATTTTATATCGTTTGTTCTCGGGGCGTGTCCAAAGACGGCGGTCACGTGATCTGGTAATCTTGAACGGATTGGCTATGACCAGAGGTTCGTTTTGATTGACATGCCGTACATTCTCCTTCATGATGGCGTAATTCAGCTGCTGGGAGGCACGGTAATTCAAGGTGAATCCCCGGACTTTACAAACAGTTTTACCATCGCTCTGGCGGTACGCGTAATTCTTTGGCCCTCCGCTAACAAATTCTCGAATGGTGACATCTTCGGGCAACTCGTTCTTCCACTGACCCAAACTCGAACCTTCCGGGGGATTCCATGACGTGGCGTGGTATTGGTAGATGACGCTATCGGTGTCAAAATAACATACGCGTTCTCCCAACTTTTCCAAGACGGAATAGAGTTTCAAACGAGCCTGAGCCGTGACAAAGGCGGCGATAACCACGTTGGTGATGGGACAGGGTGCCACGTGTTCTTCTTTTTTCAGCGTTTCCATCAAGACCATGTTATCGTTCACTAACTGCACATCTCGTACGGTCTGGGTCACGTCCAACATTTTTTCAAAATAGACGCTGGGCTCCGTGATGTATTCTGTTTTGGGAAAGTTGTCTCTCTGTCCGAATTTACCCCATGCTGTGTTCAATTGTAACTTGCTAAACGCCCGCATCCCTTTGTTGGGTTTTATCGACGCGGGATCCAGACGAATACCTTCGGTGTCGTACACATCGTTGACGAAGTGGGTCTTGTCTTCTTCGGTGTGGCAGGTGTCGGGATAACCGCTGCTTTCCATCTTCTTCTTGAGGTAGTGATTAATGTACCCAGTAAACAGACCGCCCGTTTTGGCCTCGGGATCGTAAGTGCTGAATTCTTTCCAGTGCCAGACTTCGTAGACTTTTAGTACTTTGTATCCTAGGGTCACCGCTTTCTTGAGTTCCAGGGTGACAAACGTACCCACCCAGGCTCGCTGTTCGTCGGTGTGCTCACACGGTTGGTATTCGGCAATCTCCCCTTGTTGCATGTGTTCGTCGACGCAGCTTCGACACAGGGCAAACACCAATTTCTGTTTGCGCCGAAACGGGAGCACCGGGTGGAACAGGCCACGGGGTGGCAAGACGGAACACTGGATCAATCCTTCGTACTGCTGCCACTGGTCTTGATCGGGCTGTGTGACGATCGTGGGTTCCTTGATGGGAAAGGTACCGTACTTGCAGATGTACGGGTACAAGGACACCACGTCGATGTAGCGCATGTCTTCCACCGACTCGTTCACCAACAGTTGAATGGCATTGGTTCTTCCGCCGAAGAAAGCGTTGCGGGGCATCAGAGGTTCGGGAGCGGGCCATTGCTGATCTTCCAAGCCTTGTAAAAATTCGTTCATCTCGGGATCGTGGCGTCGTTCTTCCTCCATCTCACACTCCCACATGACGCGGATGGTCTTCATACCGTACTGCTCCTGGAGTCGACGGTGACGTTCTTGTGTCTTCTGGTACAAGTCCCTCATACTGCGAGATGGATCGTAGGGATGTTTATGCTGAAGGTCTTGGACGGGATCCGGGTAACATTTGGGACAACCGTGAAAGGCACACCCGTGAAACTCGTACACCGTACCCGTAGTCGTGTCCATGCCATCTAAACTATAAGGGCCAACTCGGCATTCACTACCGTTGCGGGCGTGTCGAATGTTGGGTAGTGGGGTCTGGTTTCGGAATGCAGCCATGGTCTGTCGATGTTGTTCCCATTCCAACCATCGAAGGGCTTTGTTGGACTGTTGTCGAGGCTGGAAGCGGTGCCAGTCCTTACCAGGTTTCGGCTCTTGCATCAGGGCTCGAGGAATGACGACGAGGGTGTCTTTCTTGAGGTAGTGCGTGCGTAACACGCGACTGCAGGCAGAGGCTAGGGTCAAGCTTTTTTCGAAGGGATCGATTCCCGTGTCCATGAGAAATATCTCACGAAACACGCCACAGCATCGGCGGAGGACATCGACGTCACTTTTACAGTAGGCGAGAATTTCCTGGCGAAAATCAAAGACGTGGTGACTGTGTTGTTGGTACCACACGTGAAACTTTTCTCGTTCCGATACACTCATGCCATCCGGATCGTAATCGGTGTCGGGAGGATAGGCGCCCACGTAATCTTCATTCTCCGGTTTGTTGAAGTGGTGAGGGAAATAACCTTTCTTGAGTTCTTGCAGGCCAAAGGTCTTGGGCATGTCCCGTAAAGCCATCGGTAGAAAGTTGAGGGAATCGATGAATTTTACCGTACCGACAGTGATCGTCATCGCTTTACCACCATTCATAATCACTTCGGGTTGCGCCACGGAATGTTTGTGCAGCGTCTGTAAAATCAGCAATCCGTCGTAACCTTTAAAGTTGTGAGCCACGGCGATCACGGGACTCGATTCGTGACTGTCATGTTTCCGACCATCTACCACCGTACCGTGAGCAGCGAGTTGTAGAAACCATTTTCCCACATCGTCCAGCGTGTCTGGGCCTTTAAACACAATTTCCCGTTGGTGATTCCAGTACGTGTCACAGTGCTCGCAGGGATCTTGATTGTCGATACAAAAGTGACAGCAGGTTTGCAGGACACATAGATTGGGAATGTGCTCACCGGTATCTTGCTGGCATTCAAAGTCAAAGAAGACGAAACGGGTCAACGTTGATTTCTGTAGTTTGTCGATTTGGGTCTTTCGGTCTTTGTTCATGTCGATGGGTGATTTCAGTGGTTGAATGTAGCAAAACTGTTTCTCGGCCGTGTGCCACTCTCGGCAGATGGAACATTCGTATTCTCCGCATCGGTGTTCTTCCAAATTACGCTTAGCCTTGATGACGTCCCACTCTTTTTGACATTTCTCACATTTCTTCCATCGATGACATACACTGCCCTTGGCTCTGGAACGGGTGGCGAGATGGTTGTCGAAACACTGGCGGCTCACAAACACACGATGACATCGGTAACACGTCTTTGTATTGGGATCAGGTGGACAGGGTGGACCCATTGTCTTACATCCTTGACACATCACGTGACACGAATGTTTCTCTGCAGCATTGTATCCTACTTGACAGGTCTCACAAAAATACGAGTTCTCCACAAAAGCGGGCATGGAGGTAATGACGTCGTAATGCCTGTCGTGTAAATACAGGTTGAGATGTTTTGGTGTGCCTGTGACGTGTTTTGTTCCCCGATAGATCGCCTTCCCAAAGATGGCCCGAGAGAAAACGTTGAGCTGATAACCTTGCTCTCCTAAATACTTGGCGTACAATTCCCAGGTTTCCATCCCCGTGCAGGCTTGTCTGGCTCCACCGACGGCATTGATAAGGGCTTCCGTTTTCTTCGTCTGCCACGAGTGGGGTCCTGTGTTGTTGGTCAATCTCTTCTTCTCCCTTATCCATTCAGGTGTGTCTTGTTTGTTGGCAAAGTGACGAGAGACGACAATGGCTCGCTGAAAACACAGTTCGTCGGCATTCTTTATGGTGACGAGGCATCTCTTTTTCTTCAAATATTCTTCGAAATTAGCACTGTGTCTTTTCTTCATGTTTGTTCCACCGCTACCTCGACCATCGGGAGGGGACACGTGACATATACTCATGGACATGCGTTGATCTAATCTGAATTCTTCGTTACTCTGTAACACGGCAGCCACTTTCTGTAACACGTCTTCGGCCTTTAACAAACGATGTTCACGGAAGGGTAACCAAATAGGTGTTTTGAGTCCCGGGTGACTGATGGCGATTCTAACATAGTCACTTTCTCTGGCGTCCAAGGTTCGACGAATTTCCTCGATGATGGCCTCAAAGGCGTCGTGTAGTTGTTGTGGTACATCATTGGCTGGAACGTGGGACCAATCTTCCAAAAAGTCTATCTCCACACACAGTGATTCGGTTCGAAATAATCGGCTGTAGCGTCTATCCACGGGTCGTAATGTAAAACTCATCTTGCTTTGCTCGCTGATCGCTTATCAATGACTGAAGCTGTCGCCTCCCTTCCTTTTATTCCTGTCACCATGAATGGACTCGTCCATGACGTCATACCCTTCAAATGGATTCGTCCGTGACGTCACCCATGAATGGACTCGTCCGTGACGTCATATCAAAGGGAATCGTCCTTACGTTCATAAAACGGTACAACACCAGTCTTTCTATCAGTATCAGAATGGATGCTCCGGTGTTACGCATCGAAGACAACCACAGCACGGATACTCTCATGTATCTCAGGGGTCACACGCTTGCCGTGATTACCCCTGACGATATCTTTGTCTTACCTGACGAGGTATTAAAAACACCTCCCAGGAAAAGACCTCCTCCTGAATTAGTGGAGGCCATTAGACGCAACCGACATAAAGTGCGTCGTACCCTCACATTCTAGTGCTCGCATTCGAGTGAGGACAACGGCCCTTTTCAGGGCCAACTTAATCAATGTAAAAGAGTTGTTTCCCCTTTCCTCCCTCTCTTCCCCCTTCCCTGCTTCTCCTCTTCCCCTTCTTCTCTCTCTCTCTCTCTCTCTCTCTCTCTCTCTCTCTCTCTCTCTCTTTTCCCGCGCGCGCGCCCCTCTCTCCGTACGTGCAAGGTCACGCACGTGCAAGGTCACGCAAGGGGTCACGCACGTGCCAGGGGGTCACGCACGTGCAAGGTCACGGTCACGCACGTGCTAAAGGTCATCCAGTGCAAGGTCACGTGCACGCACATGCACGCACGCGCATGCGCGCACGTGCGTTGCCATACAAGCCCCCCTACTACTATAGATATACTCTGATTTCAAATATAATTCTAACATTGGTGGGTTATCTGTTAGACAGCGCCATATGTATTCTATGGAGAGACTTCAGTGGAACTAAATAATGTATTTTATAACTATTATTGAGATCTAAATTCAAAGAACATTTGTCGAATGTAAACGATGATTTGATTGATTGATATATTTGATTCCTGATCGGTTTAACCTATAAAAGCCACGCTCTCATAAATCTATCCAACTTTTATCGTCCTTGTTTTACGCATCATGTTTTAATTTCCTCCAGTCTGTGACATTCTGCTATATAATAATGGCCGACGTGATTCTATGTCGTGTTTGAAATGGGTTAATAAGGATGGGGTAATGGTGGATTGAAAATCAAAGACATGATCTGAATAAATTACTGATAATTATACACGTTTATTGTTTGTTTTTATTGTTAGTTTGGTTTTTGTTTACATCGGCACGTAACTCACCAAATAATCTGTCTGGCATTTTAATTCTTTCAATTCAGACGTAAAATTCATTTGTTCCAGAAAGGAAATTAATAATATGATTGACGGCTTTTCTTTGCAATATTTCTCTTAATATCGAGGTGATAGCATACAGGTAAGGAAGAAATGAAATGAAATGGGGTTTAACGTCCTACTGTTCTGATCCGAACTGGGCTAATGAAGACGGACATACGCCATACAGTGTGCTATGAAGTAAATTTTGTCCGGTCAGCGGTACTACGGTCTACTCTTATATCGACTAGACAGGCCCTCCGTCCTGCATCACAGACAAATGGGAACCGCGCCAGGTAAGGAATGGGCTGTCTTTTTGTGGCTGTTTCTTCTCGTCAGTAGTACAGGACGGAGGAAAGCGTCTAGTCGTTTGGAGGGGATTAAACACCGAGAACCAATGTACACATCAGCATGCATGTAAAAGATCCCTTGGCAGTTGGAATTCAATCATAACACACAGCAGATGCCTATTTAACGTCTGTTCTGCATGGCCATTGGTGTTTTATTAAAATATTATGTTCATTTGGATATCAAACAAATGATCTAACTAAGTTATTAATACTCCTAGAATTATATTGTTTGTTAGCAGTTTGTTTTGATTCAATTGTTATCGTTCCAGTTTTACGCAGCATGTTTTAATTTCGTTAAATCCTTCTTCAGATATTCTGATATATTATGGTATGTAAATGATAACCATCGAGATTTGAATTATGGTTAGAATGCCTTGGGTTTTTTTGTTACAGTTTTTGATCTTCCGATTGAAACGCCATGCGTATATAGTTTACAAATAGCACATTGTCTCCCCTTGGGCTCCAGGTGCCGTATCAATTAATATGACCTATTCGATGAAAGTTTCTTTGAAATTAAGCTTATGAAATGAAATGGGGTTTAACGTCCTACTGTTCTGCACAGACTGGTATACGCCATACAATGTCATATATGTGGTACAATTTGCCCAGACAGTAGCGTTATACCCTACCGTTATATCGAATTCCGACTACCGTGGAATCGTTAACGTGCACGCCAATTTGTACACGGGACCCCGAGGTTAGCGAATTAACGTCTTACCTACCGAACCACCATGGTTCCTACCTGAATAAAGCTTTTGATATATACCGAAAGTCTATGACTGACTATTGGCATCCAGCTTCTACCAAAAAAAGGAAGAGTTGTGAAAAGCCAGTGTATGTCAAAATTTTTTCTACCGGACCGGATTGACGAATTACCTTTTTACAACCGTCTGGAAAAAACACCTTAAATGTCATGATCGTTAACCCCCACGTACGAACGAATGAACGGACAGCTCGTTTTATGAGATTTATATTTCGATCATATATGTCTATGGATGCCATTTCGTAGAAACACTTTCCATCACCCTAATACTGGATAGTCGTTTTCTTCACGTTATCCATGAAAAAAGAAATTGCACGTGGATTACGCTTGGTCCTTCGCGACAATTGGTCCTTTTCTAGACCAACTATTTAAACCAACATATGCAGTAAATTGCAGGAACAAATTAACGACCATATTGTATGTAAATCTTGATACTTATTATAAAATTAATATCAGTAACCATCATCTATAGACTTATTACAAGTGCGAAATGATGTTTAACGTCCACTCAACAAAAACAAGGTCATTTCGGGACAAAGAAATGGTTGAATTTTATTTATATAATTCGCTTGTACACATGGGTCTTAAGCAATAGGAGGGAACCGGAGGACTCGGAGAAAACCCACGGGGTTGGACAAGCTACCCTACTCCTTGTCACTCACAACCGGGGAATCCACACCACGTCAGTTGACTCAATTACAGACCTTATGATACAGCGCGCATGTGCTAACCTTTTCCGCCATCCATCCCAACCGAAACAGACAGAAACTACAGTCTATGATAATTCTACGTTCTGGGTTTTCGTTAACAATTTATAATGACTTGTTGAAACATTTATCGAACATATGCTTTTGGTTTTCTGCAAACAAATCAATTAAACTAAGTCTATACGGAAGTATTTTTTTAGATTGCAAATCAGTAAACTTTATGGCATCTTCGTAGTTAAAACCAACATGTTCTTAGCCTTCACTTGTCAGAGGTAATAAAATCTTTTCAACAAGTGAGGTGCGGGGGCGAGGCATGTAGCATCTTGAATACAGGTAATGTTACAACTCTGTGTTTATAAAACTAATGTTTGTAAACTTTTTGTCGTGTATCTGAAGTGTCAGCCGCAGAAACTTGCATATTATTTTAAACAGGCTAAGTATTTTAGTAATCTTTTAGAGGCATTTAACGATCGGGACACACATTAACAAAAAAACACAGTTTTCATGGGATACAATCGCCAGTTTTATTCTATATTGACCTCAAGTTTACTAAATGTCATTGTGATTGATAACGATAAGAGGATACTTGTCGAAACGTCGTACTTTTAGAATAAAACTAGTGATTGTAGCACTAGCCCATAAAAAAAACTGTGTTTAGTGTTATGCTCGGCGTAAATGATATCTCAAGGTTCATGTATAAGATATTCAAGTTACAAATATTTACAAAATTTATGTTTAAAATGAAAGTTTCAGTTCCTTTTAATTCTTTTTGTTGTTTGGTTTGAAGGGACTTTCCCCATTTGAAATGAGGGAAGTTAAACACCCTTTTATTTATTCTGAATTGGCGTACGTTAGGTGTCTCGACATATAGAAGATGAATCTCAAAGATCAACAATCAAATGTCCAAATAAAATAAATTTACATAAACTGATTGTTTCTAATTTTTGTACGAACAAAGCTTTGTCCCTCATCGGATAAATTTACTTGTAAACTTAAGGTAAAATCTCCAAGTGAACTCAAGCTTACAGGAAGGTGACTATTTAGGACTCATTCTTGTTGGGTGAAATTACAGCGCTACCAACATACTAAATAGCTTAGTGTGCTACTGGAACTTAGTCCGTCAGTGTGAACACAAATTCTGACCCCTTACGTAATTGCTTCCGGTAAGTGGATTGTGAACGCAACCGGGATGGAATTCGAAAATTCCTAATTTGACCATACATCTGTAAAATTTAATGATGTAATAGCAAGTGGTATTGGATTTCTATTTCTATCACCTGCTGAAGGTCACAGAGGTTCAAATCTGAGGAATGGAGCTTTAACCGAGATTAGTAATTTAAGTATACCGGTTGGAATGTTTTTGTCAGGTGCAGGTATCTGCTATTTCAATTACCGTCAGTTTATTGATGTAATAATGGATGAACATATGGTTTAATCAAGGCGGTTGTCTCGATGGGTCTATGAGAATCAAGGCGAGAGAATATACTGTTAAAACCTGCCATAGACCTAGAATAGAGACAGAAAGAGCGAGAGAGTGAGATAGAGAGCGAGAGAGAGAGGGGGGAGGGGAGAGGGAGAGAGAGACGGAGTGAGAGAGGGTGAGAGAGAGAGAGAAAGAGAGGGAGAGAGAGAGAGAGTTGACTCATTTACAGTTCCTATGATACAGCGCACACGTGCTAACCATACGGTCATTCAACCCCGCATGTCAAGGAGCGTCCCTTCGAAGATTAAAAACCGTCGATTTAGGAACATTTTTTTTAAAAATGTCGATCAACTAGCTTAGTGTCTGTTCTCAAGCGGGGCAAACTGTAGGCAGGCAGCCTAAGTTTAGTATGATCCCATAGCGTGTTCTAGCGGTAAATTTTGCCAGGAATTGAAGTGAAATGGGTTTCACATCCTACTGACTAGACTAATGAAGATGGGCATTAGCGCTATAGTCCACTCTTATATCGATGTGTACACTGGACCTCGGTTTGTCGTCCCATCTGAACGACTAGACAACTGTCCTTGTCAGGCCCACCGCCCTGCACCACAGAAAAGGAGAAACAGCAATTTTTCCCGGAAAGTCCGGCTACGGCTACGACTGACACTTATTTCGAACTGGCAAATGTGCATGCAAATGTGTACGCGGGACCTCAGTTTTGTCATCCTACCCGAACGACTAAATACATTTCCTTGTCAGGCCCTTCGTCCTGTACCACGGACAATGCGAATCTGCGCGGGTTAGCGAACCAGCGTCTTACTCACTGAGCCACCGCACCTATAATAATAATTACCCACCTGTATGTTATCGATATTAAGAGAAATATTGCAAAGAAAAGCCGTCAATCATATTATTAATTTCCTTTCTGGAACAAATGTATTTTACGTCTGAATTGAAAGAGTTAAATGCCAGACAGATTATTTGGTGAGTTACGTGCCGATGTAAACAAAAACCAAACTAACAATAAAAACAAACAATAAACGTGTATAATTATCAGTAATTTATTCAGATCATGTCTTTGATTTTCAATCCACCATTACCCCATCCTTATTAACCCATTTCAAACACGACATAGAATCACGTCGGCCATTATTATATAGCAGAATGTCACAGACTGGAGGAAATTAAAACATGATGCGTAGAGCAAGGACGATAAAAGTTGGATAGATTTATGAGAGCGTGGCTTTTATAGGATAAACCGATCAGGAATCAAATATATCAATCAATCAAATCATCATTTACATTCGACAAATGTTCTTTAAATTTATATCTCAATAATAGTTAATAATAGTTATAAAATACATTATTTAGTTCCACTGAAGTCTCTCCATAGAATACATATGGCGCTGTCTGACAGAAAACCCACCTATGTTAGAATTATTATATATCTATATCTATTGATAAATCTAATCGCCACCCACACAAATATCTGTTTTATGTTCCACTGTAAATATTTAGGAATTCAGCCATAATTACAATTTGTCACGTCAATCATAGAACGATGGCAGTTGTTTATGATACAAACCACAGGTGAGATGATCAAGTTGGTGTTATAGAGAGAGGGAGAGAGAGAGAGAGAGAGAGAGAGAGAGAGAGAGATCCAAGGTTAATTATTGAACTTATTAGACATGATTATTCATTAAACAAATCGAGCATTTTTTTTTTCTTCTTGTAATTAGAAACCCAAGATGTCTTTGAATTAATCGTAAAGAAATATTTGAAGAGTTCTGAACTTATTTAATATTAATAATTCATTAAACAAGAGTCTCTGTTTTATTGGTAATTTGATTGATCTGTGGGAGAGACGCAAAGTGAAGGTTGAGTCTACATTTTAAATTAATTAACGGACATGGTTTCGAGAGATAGGAGAAAGGGGGATAGTTGAAATTGCGTATGAAATGCTAAAGGGTAATACAATGGACTGCTGTGCTGTATACATATACTCCCGAACCATTAATGAATAATGGACAGACCCCGTAGTTGAATAGCTGACCCAAGCTGGTTTCAAGTTAGTCAGCTATTGAGCTGATGCTACACAATTTAACACGATCATTCACCTGTATTGAATATTTACTTAAACATACATTATGCAAAAACTTAATCTGCCTATCGCGAGAGAGAAAGAAATGAGGTTTAACGTCCACTCGACACAAACTAGGTCATTTATTTTGATAATTCGCTTGCGCGTAGGGGTCTTTAGCAAGCATTGGGAGGAAACGCCCTTGCTCCTTTCCACGTACAACCGGGGATTTGAAACCACGCCAGTTGACTCAATGTCAGGCCGTACGATACAGCGCGCACACGCTAAACATTCGGTTTATCTTTTTGGGGAATAAAACTGCTTAATTTTGTGTTAAAATCCTTTAAAATCCATAACCTAAGGCCCACCTACTAACCCGATATTTGTGATACGTTTGTAAATAACTTAAACCTGACAGTCTTCATCTGGAAATGGAGACCGTTGTATTATACAGTATCTGGATAAAACCAGACTTTTTTCTATAAAAATAATATGTAGGTGAAATTTACCTTTTGTTATCAAGTACAGTGCATGGGTCATTCACTGTATCGACCTCTCAAGAAACGTTAATCGATTATCAGGTCACCCAATGGAAAAATTGACCCGAAATCTTAAAAGGGTTACGTGTCCGGATAAGCAGTGTTGACGTACACGCCCAAACGACTGAATATTTTGAGCTGAAATTTTGAGACAAGGTAAATGCACCATGCCACTATATTTTGGTCCATATATTTCATAAATACTCGGACTTTAATTTTTGAGACTCTGTTCTTATCGGGATTGTCCCTTTAACCTCCTACTGTTCTGCTCCGATTGGGCTAATAAAGACGAGTGCACAGTGTGCTATGATGTGTATTTTGCCCGGACAGTGGCTCTCAGGCCTACGCATATTACAATTGCCCAGGGATCTATTCTGGCCCGTAGCCAGCTCATAAAATTGGGGGGGGGGCGCTATTGAATTTTTGGAAGGGGCTGAGGATGTGGCCGGCCAAGAACACTCCTAAGAAATCATTATTTTAAGCGAAATATTTGGAGGGGCTAATTCGATTTTGGGAGGGGGGGGGGGGCTTCCCCGTGGCTACGGGCCCGGATCTATTACCTGCAATGTGTACGCGGGTCCTGCATAACTGACAAAGGGAAACAACGTCGGACAATGTCGATGAATTTTCTCGGCTAACACCGGCAGCGAACCCACTTATTTCAATAATTCGCCTGTGCATATGGGTCTTGAGCAGTGGGAGGAAACCAGACGACTATGAGTAAACCCATGGGATTGGGCCAGCGACGCTACTCCTTGTCACGTACAACCAGGTAAAATGTGATAATAAAGACGGGGCAACGCTACATAATGAAGATCAGTTTGCCTGGACATCCGTGTTTCCACCTACGCTGCATCGAATTACCACTAACAACAGAAACCAGGCTTAAAGTTCTTGGCCAACACCCCCGAATCCCGTCTTTAAATAAGATCACGTCTTATCTGATAATACACCCATTGCTGTTTTCTAATACATTCCACGAAAACCAGCTTACCACCTATTTGGCAATATATTACAGTAGACCAGGAGAACATATAACATGTAGTATATGTACTAACACCAAAACCATCGGGTTCTTCACACTAATAAAATATAAATCGTGCGTTAAAGGGTGTTTTATATCTAAAAGAAAAAATCTAGTTAAAATTTTATCAGCTTTTTGTGTTGCGCTATAAAGATCGTCTGGATGTTTGATGGCGTTATCGCAGAGTTCAACCATAGCTGTTATATATGAATGTAATGGTGGTGTGTGTTTTATCAATTTCTACCACGACATATTTCCTTTATTGTTTATATTGTTTATATACTAGAACTAATATTTACTGCGATAAGTTCTGTTTAAAGTTCATGAAATAAAGGTAGAATAGATAAGCCTTGTTTTACTCCGATGATTCCTGTTACTATGTAAGTTGACCGATAACTACATAGCTATTCTAGACAGCGATAAGCCTTCTTAGGTGTGGCTGGCTGGCTGGCGTACAATTTATTACTTCTCTACAATTAAAGATACATTGTGCGAGATTTGATAAAGAGCTGGCAGTTCTCGCTATACTAGTTAAAAACTAAATATTGTACACGGAATTTGCCATTAAAATTTCGGCCTAGCCTCGGTCATCATTACTAAAGTTGGTACGATAAAACATATTCTCGATTATCCAATTCATGATTAAATCCTGAATGAAAATTGCGCAGCAAATGGAATCCTAGGCAATCGTTGACATCGAGAGTTGGTTATGGTCTGGATAAGTTAATTAAGCTCTAATTAATATTTAGATAGAATTTCAGGCACATTTAGCTCTTGCATAACGCATGTTTAACATTTAATTCTAAAAAAAAAATTAAAATAGAAACGCTTAATAACCTCACTGCTTGAATTCAAGCTGATTTGAAATAATCCCATAAATTTGGCTGACATACATTATTACTTCTACTAAATAAATCAAAATACAAACAAAACGCTAAATAGTCTCATCGCTTGAATTCAAACGGATTTAAAATAATCCCACCAATTTGGCCGCCAAACATTATTACTTCTCCACTATTTTCGTTTTTCGGACGAAAAATATTAAATTTCTCACGGCTTATTCCACACTAATATATACTCAGATTGATTTATATAAAACAACCAAAATCAAAATACATAATCTACTGACTTGGATTCAATCGGAATTTTTTTTTGGGGGAAAAAAAAGGCCAATCGATTTGGTTCACAGCAAGTAAAGATGGCGCCGTCTTGTTACATAGCTAACAATTCAATTCGTCATATCTTTATGAATTCATGAGAGAATTTAACATCTTTTGGAGTTATAATACTATCATTGATTCAACATTCACAATGCTGCAGGTAGTATGCCGGGGGAGGGGTGATCACGTGGCTAAGTGGGTAAGAAGCTGGCTCACTTGTCTGGAGGTCGGGTCTTCGATCCCTGCATTGGCCGAGAAAGTTCATCTCGATTTTCTGGTCTGGTGTGGTTTCCCCTTGTCAGGGATGCAGACAGATGTCTAGTCGTTCGGAAGGGACGAAAACACCGAGGTCCCGTGTACACATTGGCGTGCACGTAAAAGTTCTATTGCCAGTTTTAATTCGATATAAGAGTTGGCCGTATCGCCGCTGCCCGGGCAAAAATTTCCCTCATAGCAAACTGTGTGGCATATGCCGTCTTCCATTAGCCCAGGTTAGGTGCAGAATAATAGGACGTTAAACCCCATTTCATTCCATTTAGTCTAGCCAATAGCTGGGAGAATTCCGTTTCAAGTTGAAAATGTTACGGTACTCTTTATCATAGTCTGTCTATAAGTGTGGGTAGCTACAAAAATAGACACAAATGCTGAAAATAGATTGATATAAAAGTTTAAAATATTCCTATCGCCGGATTCTTAAAAACAGCAATATTGTGATTAACTTATAAACCAAGCATGACGTCTAGACTTGAATAGAGTTAAACATACGATATATTAGCCAGCTACAGACTCTACTAGTCTGCTCCGGCTGGGCTAATGGTCAGCTAAAAACTCTACTGTTCTGTTCCGAATGGGCTTATGAAGACGGGCATACACCATGCAATGTGCTATGAGGGACATTTTGCCCGAACAACGGCGCTACGGACTCCTTTTACTAATTCCAACTGTTCACGGTTCTTTTACTTGCATGCCAGTGTGTAAACGGGACCTCGATTTTTCATCCTAACCGAACTACTATATGTTTTCCTCCCCAGGCCCCCATACTACTAGTCCCGAAATGACCTAGTTTCTCTCTCTCTCTCTATTCCCCCATCCTACACCACTGACCAATGTAAACCACACCGGAAAATCCAGATGAGCGTTCTCCTTCAAATGACGATGGATGGCTTTAACAGACTATGGGCTCTGTTAGATAATGATATTTCGGTATTACCTTGCAGCGCGGACGCGTTTCATCATAAGGTCTGTCACTGACTCAACTGATCATGTGGTTTCGATTAGTCGGTTGGTGACAAGGACTAAGGCCGCCTTCCAACCTCGTGGGCTTTCTCCAGGTCCTCCGGTTTCCTCCTACTGCTCAAGGTCCCTACGAAGAAGACAATTATTGAAATAAAATTGAACCATATGTTAGTCCCGAAATGACCTAGTTTATGTCATTATGAAATATAAAAAAATGAACGTCTCGAAATATACTAAAATCGCCGATGTAGAAATTAAAATGTCGGTTAAGTAGCTTCGTGTTGCTTTTCATTCAAACGGGGCTGATTGTAGAAAGTTCATCGTATGCAACCTTAGTTGATTTGATCCAACAATAGTACCGTGGTAGTTAAAAGTAATTCTATAGTCGTGTTGCTGTTGATGATATTAATGTTATGACAACCAATGTAAAAAGATGTCTTACACAGTTACCCTCATAATTAATTTCTATTGAAGAACCCAGAAATACACCAAAAGGGAATAAATCGAACTCTAGTAAAGACATGCGATCTCGGTTATCAAGACAATTCCGATTGATTTTACATCTAATCAATGTTTTTATTGAAGGCAATCAATTTTATTTATCAAGACGGACCGGATAATCATCAACGATTTTTTCTTCTATAGATAGAATATGGACAGTTAATTATAGAATATATGTCACGATTAATTAGTCTCTTGCTATAATATAAAAAAAATTCTTCTTTACATGTATTTATTTATTGGTTCTGACCTGTCACGGGGATCTTCGTCACGATTAATTAGTCTCTTGTTATTATCATAACAATTCTTCTTTATCTGTATTGATTTAGTTGTTTTGACCTGTCACGGGACCATTGTCACAATATCTGTTGATGTACTTACCTCTTATATTAATAATTGCATGTCAAGGCGGAGATGTGGTGGTTCAGTGAATAAGACGTTGGCTCGTATGAACGAAAACTCGAGGTCGCAGGTACACATTGGCGTGCTCGTAAACGAAACCTTGACAGTTGACATTCGATATAAGAGTATGACGTAGCACCACTGTCCGGTCAAAATTGTCGCCCATAACACACTGTGTGGCGAATACCCGTTCTCAGTAGCCCAATCGGAGTAGAACAATAGGACGTTAAACCCCATTTCATTTCATTTCTGTTGTATGCCAAGGAAGTTCAAGTCACTGCGTGTAACTTTGTCCTTTTTTCCTGCCTTTATATCATCCATAAACTAGTTCTAACCATTTTTGACATATCTACAATGTAAATAAAATAATTAATTGGTTATATAAAAATAAAAAATGCCTGCTGTTATTTTTATTATCTCTGATTTGCTTGTCACGTGAAATTCTGTTACGAATGTCTTCTGTTGGATGACCGAATGCTTAGTGCGCTAGCGTGGTTTCGAATCCTCGGTTGTAGGTGACAAGGTCTAGGGTCGCCTGTACACCCTCGTGGGTTTTTACATCTCTCTCTCTCTCTCTCTCTCTCTCTCCGAGTAAGCGAGTAAGTACGTATGAAATTAAAACGCCAAGATATCGAAGACTGGTGTATTTACCTTGGCTCAAAATTTCAATTCAAAATATTGAGTCGTTTGGACGTCAAAACTGCTTATCCGGACACGTAACCCTTTTAAGAATTCGGGTCTATTTTTTCGCTGATGACCTGATAATCGACTCCCGTTTATTGAGATGTCTATACAGTGAATGACCCATGTACTGTACTTGATATCGAAAGGTCACCTCCAGATTATTTCTTTTATAAAAGAAGCCTGGTTTTACGTACATGTAGACACTACACAATACAACCTCGGACAATTGATTCCTTTCCAGATGACGGGTTTAAATTATTTGAAAACATATCACAAATACTGAGTTAGTTTCTCCGCCCTTAGGTATAGGATTTTAAGCGATTTTAACACAAAATTAAGCAGTTATATTCTCCAAAAAGTTATCGGGATTAGCCCTGTATAGTCACAACACACTTATACCTACGTAACCATCACATGGGGGTTGGGATGGCCTAGTGGTCTAGAGTGCCGCGCTTCGACCTCTAGCTGGCCGGTCACCTCTAGCTTGCGGCTGTGGTTTCTCCCTCTCCCTACGTAACCATCACAGCTTTATAATAAACATCATTTTGTGTTCATTCTAAGCCTGTAAGAAATGAAATGAAATGTGTTTAAAGTCCCACTGCCTGTTCGTACTGGGTTAAAGAAGACGGACATAACAATATGCTATGACGATATTCTGCAGGGGAAATTTTGCTCGGACAGCGGCGTTTCCACTTTCCATTGACTTCCAATTAACTATTTAACTATTAACTATTCATGGAGAGGGGGTCTATAGGCTTCTGCCTGTTCTCCAATCCAGCTTCTGTGAATAAATATTGTTTAAAAAAAAAAATTAACTATCAAGAGTTATTCTGCGTGCACGCCAAAGATTACACGGTTGGATCCGATTTTCGCCCCACCAGCCGGACTAAATGCTTTACTTTACCAGGCTCTCTTACAATGACTTACAAATGCTGGTTACCTAGACAAGCAACCGTGCCTCTTCTGTTTAATTGAAGTTGACCGAAGAGCAATTGACCCAATACAAAATACGTTCTCGACACCTTCAAACAATTAGCCATTGTCATGTTATTAAATTATTGAGAAACTTCATTATTCATACTGGTGAACCATTCTGACCGTTTGAAAAGTGACAACATGGCCTTGATCTACTTTATTTGTCTGGGAAAAGCATCGTAATAACAAACTGACCACATAAAATTGTCGTGTCAAACGTTAAAGATACATTATGGGAGACTAGATAACGAGTTGGCAGTTCTCACTATAATAGTTCAAAAAATACATAACGTAAAGGCAATTTGCTGAAAATTTCAGTCAAATCCATCAACCATGAACGGGCTGTACTATATACCGGAAAACACCGGAAACACCAAAATACCGGAAAACACCGGAAAAACACTAAATACCGGAAAACACCCTAAATAGGCAACTCGGAGCCTAGTCCTCCGGAAAACACACAAAAAAATAAACCTAACCCTAACCCACAACGGAAAAATCTCACCCTAACCCTAACCCACGCACACAGAGGATCAGGCTCCGGGCTACCTTTTTAGGGTGTTTCGCGGTATTAAGTGAATTTTCCGGTATTTAGTCTTCTTCCGGTGTGACAGTCGAACTGCAAAGGTTTAGTGATTTCAGGAATATAGATCATATTCACGAACATCGATACCATGATGGTATCCAATAATGTGGTTTTTGTTTCAAAATATTATTGGTCATCTTCCCCAGTAGTTCTTAAGGGTCCCTGGTGAGACCAAACAACTTACGTTATGGTTACAAATACTGAACAGATTGGTTTGGGTTCTTTTTTCAGTTTGTATTCGACAATGGCTTTACAGTCACTCAAGTCATTGTGGTTGCAACGTATTTTTTTATTACGATTAAAATAGACATAACAAAGAAAAATTCTAATACATCGTATTACTCTTGAACAGCATATGTAGAAAGAGGCAATTTTAATCTATCATAACTTTATAAATATTGACGAGAATTGAACCATGTTTGGACTGATTTTGCCACTAGAGATTAATGCTTCACAATGACGCATCGAGCCTTTAATATTGTATTTTGTGGGGGAATTCCTATAGAGCTCCGTGACGCATCGAGCCTTTAATATTGTAGTTTGTGGGGGATTCCTATAGAGCTCCGTGACGCATCGAGCCTTTAATATTGTAGTTTGTGGGGGGATTCGTATAGAGCTCCGTGACGCATTAAGCCTTTAATATTGTAGTTTGTGGCGGATTCCTATAGAGCTCCATGACGCAACAACCCTTTAATACTGTAGTTTGCAAGGAAGGGATTCCTTTAGAGCCCAATGACGCATCAAGGCTTTAATATTGTTACTTTTTGTTACTGTATAAAGAGCTATAAAAGTGAAAGACAAATATTAGTTGTGTTAGTTTTCATCTGAATTATTTCAAGTACCGGCTTATAATAATATCAAATCGATGGATGAAGAATATTGTACTTGTCACCTCAGTTTATTAAAACAAAATAGCTTAAATAATGCATCGAATGGTCACTTCAGTTCAAATTCAAAACTAACCGGTTAAAGGATGTATCGAAAGAATAATATTGAACTAGTCACTTCAGTCTATGATCAAAATTAAATGGTTAAACATTAACAATAAACAATAAAATGTCATTTCAGTACATAATCAAAATTAAACACACTTATATGGATATGGTACTTCTGAATTTATTAAGTACGGAAACCCTTAGGTACAATGGTTAAACTTTCATTACAGGTATTTCTTTATGCCTGAAATGTTATCTTAATTATTACTTAACTTATCCTAGTCATAATCAACTCTCAATGACATCGCCAGACTGCGACATTTACTCACTTAGCCACAGTGGCTCCCGTTGGAATACGATGAAATAGAGCAGGATGCGTGGCATATCTCGGTTGGTGTAGCACAGTATGACTTCAAACCCCAGTTTATTTTGTAACCATGCGAGTGTTTAATGAACTGACAACACTGGTAGCCATTGCTCTAGAAATATGTTAAATATTTATGTTCAGCGCCTGGTCAACGTGAGACAGACATTAAACTAATAGCCAATGCATGACAACTGCACAAGTGGACAAATAGTACAGAGAGGGAGAGAGAGAGGGGAGAGAGAGAGAGAGAGACTAGTTCATTTTGGGACTAACATATGGTTCAATTTTATTTCATTAATTCGCCTGCGCTGGAGGAAACCGCAGAACCAGGAGAAAACCCCCGAGTTGGACAGGCGACCCTACTCCTTGTCACGTACAACCGGGAAATCGACACCTCACTAGTTGACCCAATGACAGACCATACGATACAGCGCACGTGCTAAGCATTTGCACCCAGCCCCAGTACAATAAAGAGAGAGAGAGAATGAGAGAGAGAGAGAGAGAGAGAGAGACTAGTTCATTTTGGGACTAACATATGGTTCAATTTTATTTCATTAATTCGCCTGCGCTGGAGGAAACCGCAGAACCAGGAGAAAACCCCCGAGTTGGACAGGCGACCCTACTCCTTGTCACGTACAACCGGGAAATCGACACCTCACTAGTTGACCCAATGACAGACCATACGATACAGCGCACGTGCTAAGCATTCGCACCCAGCTCCAGTACAATAAAGACAACACAACTAACCCTTGTGCGCACACGTCGCACGAAAAACGTTGTCGGCAACAAGGGGTTACCTAATTTAAATAGTTTTTGTTGATGTATAATTTTATTCAAATACGATCAAACTACAACTTCATTTAAAGACTGAATAATAACCAATCAAGAGTAAAAAAAATATTTGAGGTAATATCAATAACGATATGAATTATTTTAGTATTTTTGAAAACATTAAAAATCTACAAATAACGTAATTGTCAGGTTCCATGTAAAATCGAGATGGAGTTGGTAGGGAATCTAGATTTGCTCATAGATCTAGATTCCTAGAATCATCAAAACAGTATCATAAATAAGAAATATTCCAAATACAAGGCCAGCACATTAATTAGCACATGGGTTAAGAGACATAATCTCATAGAAGATAAAACAATACGTTGTTTGAAACACATCTGTAAAAGTAATACATCAAAATTTCTTTAATTTTTCAGATCTTCTGGATTAATACCTCGTATCTTCTTCAATTTCTCTGATCATAAGGAGGAGTTCGCTCAACTTCACGCTTTTGTTGGGATTTAGCCACGAATTAAATCCCCAGGGTCGAACACAATTTGGCATGTAACAGCAGAAGTTCATTAAAATAACAGAAACAAGATCGCTTTTATTCAATTGCAACGAAAACAATTTGCAGATAATATTAAGAGGTGGAGAATATTCATCTTTTAACAAAATAATTGCTTATTGATTTTGAATACGCGAAAGTTTTGAATATCTCACGATGACGTAAGGTCAAACTAATCACCAACAAGAGCAGCAGATGTGTGTCAATATCGCCCATAGAATTCCAAAAGGTCGCGGTCAAGGGAGTGTGGGTGGGGTCGGGGTGGGGTGGATGAATAGCTGAACGGTTAGCGTGTGCGACTTGCATCACACGGTCAGTCATTGAGTCAACTGACGTGATCACGATTGCCCGGTTTCACATGTACGTCTGCTGGTCCTCCGGTTTCCTCCCACTGCCAAAGACGACTACGCGCAAGCAAATTATTGAAACAAAGTTGAAACACGTGTTAATCACCGAAATGGTGTTAAACTACCACATTTCTCTCTCTGTCAAGAGAGGGAGGGGGGGTAAGAAAGAAAGAGGATTGATTTAACGTTCACTCCTCACAAACTAGATCATTTTGTTCAGTTGTATTTCAATTAATAGCTTGTGCGTTGGGTCGTTCTTGAAGGTCCAAACCCTTTTACTGTCCATACCAAAACATTAATCTTACCCACAATACAACCAGCATTAAAAATTTAGTGAAGTACTTCTACATCGTAGTATATACTATACCTAAGTGACATTGATCGCGAGAGCTCAACGGGTTTCCCCTTGGCACTGGTGCGGAGGAGAGAGTCTGACAAGGAAAGCTGCCTAGTCATTGGCGTGAACATAAAAGAACCCCTGGTAATTGAAATCTGATATAAGAGTGGACCAAAGTGTCGCTGTCAGGGCAAAATTTCCCCTCATAGCACAAGGTTTGGCGTATCCCCGTCTTCATTAGCAAAATCGGAGCAGAGCAGTAGTTAAACCCCATTTCATTTCATTTCATTGGTTTCTTGTTATGCAGTATTCAGTATAGTGGCGTAGACATGGGATATGCTACCTTAAATGCAGACACGAAAAAAATGGCACAATGCGATACATAATAACACAGAAATAATGTTTTCGTGTGTATTCTTTTACTACCGCGATAGAAAAACAAGCGGTAGACCAAAACTGACAACCTCTCTCCCGGTTATATTATCGATTGAATAGCGATAATGAAATGAAATGGTGTTGAACGTCCTTCGTTTTTGCACTGACTGGACAAATAAAGAGGGAATACGCCATACAATGCCCTTGATGAATCTTTTGCCCGGACAACAGTACAGGTGAAACCATGACGGAAAGTTCCGATGAACGTTTTCGGCCTACACCGGGAGGAAGCATGCGACCTCTTGATTCCCGCGCTAGTGTCTTACTCATTGATTTAAACGGAATGCCTGTGATTACCGCAGCTTCTGATAATCAAATGGCTGTAGTATCACGTGGTCAGACGACATTCAGTGTGTTTTATAGAGCAAAATGTCCAGTCACTTGCAGATTCAATAAAATTTCCTACTCATGATGGTCTAGATTAGACAATGCCCGTCTCTTTTACTGTGATTATCGATATCAGTAAACACAACATTGTCAGACTCAAATTAGAGTGATCTCCCCTGGGCATACTGGCACTGGACCAAGGAATAGACGTTAATCCAAAATATACGTGCTAGGAGTAGAAATTTGATTAACTGACAGTAGAGCGTGATCTAGAGATCAAGGAATAGATATTAAAATGTTGAACTTCAGAAAGTTCAGTTGACCTTGGGATCAGAAATGTCACAATTCGCTATTAAGATCAACACGATTGGTAGGCTTATATGACGGATGTAATGAAGAAGAAACTTTCTGTGTCTTGTCTCTTCTGGAATTTAACGAACAGATCATATTATCTGGAATTTTGGGGAGACATCTGACCGATAATTGAAACTCTATAACTCCCCTGTGCAATAAGTAGGTCCAAGTAGAACCAATTAAGGAGGCGCGGTGGCGCAAACAGTAAAATAAAATGAAAAGGCGGTCCAAATCTGTAGGGCGTTGGCTTGCTCAGGTGGGGGACCGTGTTTAATCCCAGTGTTTGCGTAGGATGAAGGGAAGGGTGTGGCAAGGGAACAACATATAGTCGTTCGCACGGGACGAAAACCGAGGTCCGGCGTGCACATTAAAATAAACCCTTGACAGTTGGCATTAAGCCGTTGTGATGCTGTTCGGGCAAAAATTATTCCATAAATCAGTGTCTTGAGTATGCTTATCTTAATTTTCCTAGTCTGTGCACAATATTAGTACATTCAACCCCATTTGAATCAATTACAATGAACCCGCGGTAACGTTAAAGGCGCATTTGAATGCAAAACATGTATTCCAAAAGAGTATTCTCTTTCCAATTATCTCTCTTTCCCTATCATAAGATCTGTCATTGAGTAATCTAGCGTGGTTTCAATACGCCGGTTGTACGTGACCTGGAGTAGGGTCGCCCGTCCGACCTCATTGTTTTTTCCGGACCCTCCTTTTCCCGCCCACAGCTAAAGACCCTACAAGCAAACAAATTATTGAAATACAATTGAACGATATGTTTGTCCCGAAATGACCCAGTTTGAGTCGAGTGAACGTTAATCACCCCCTCTTTTTTGTTGATTACGGAAACATTTTGCAAAGAGAATGATTTTTATTGCTCAGAAAACAAAATGATGGAGAAATGCAAAAATATAAATCGTGAGTTATTCTATTATATAAAATCGATACAACGTCCGACGAGGATTGCTAAATAAAATGAATATCATATATTAATTGAATTTGAACTTTTCAGAACCATCTGAATAAAATATCTATGCCATCGAGTGTCTTCTGTTAACTCCGGATGGAATGATGTACAGAGTTGATTCCCTTGTTTTGCTGCAACGATTACAGAAGAATTGTCTCCCCTTTGTAAGGTTGCTAGTACTTTAACATCGTCACTGGTTGTTTTTAAGATAGCAGGTGCACGGATGAAAACTCCATGGAACAGATCAGATATACATCCTGGTTTCGAAATTAAATCTGAATCTGTTATTATCAGATCTGCTTCAAAACTGTTTATCTGTCTGCCGAAATAATTTCTAGAAACGATGGTATCCATGCACATCAACTGAAATAGATCAAAGAAAAATAAATAATTAATTGTTTAAGCGGCATATAGTAACTGGATGTGAATAAAACGTGACTCAATTATATGGAATACAAACAATCTGTGATTAAAATACAGATCTATATTTTGTTTCGTTTTTTTTTATATTTTCGATGGCCTACACTACATGAAGATCTGACAAGTTATAGTGGGAGTCCACGTCAAGGGTTAAACGAGCGGCTTTAGACACTATGACGTCAGACATTGATTATTCAATCAACGTTGACGTTTCTAGTGGTTTACCCACAGTTCAGTGCATTAAACCGACAAGAACTCGCCGTAACAGATCGTTTCATTGGCTAATTCCTCACATCATCCAGAACAAGACAATGATAAAAATTCTTCCAGATCCTAGTGTAGTAAAGACAAGTAAAGCGTTTCACTTGTCTTTACAACACTAGGATCTGGAAGAGTTGTCATATAAGTCACATTCTGGTTAATGTGAGGCGATTTCTTGGCGTGCGGTGCACGGAAGTGTGGGTAAACCACTAGAAACGACGTTAATCAATGTTTGACGTCAGAGGGTCAAAAGCCACTCGTATGGCCCCTGACGTGACGTTCCATTTACAACGGTCAGTGTAGTATAGTATAATGTAGTGTAGTATAAAAAAAACGAAATGGAATATAAATCTGTATTTTAATCGGGTTGGATTCCAGGAGTACCAATAAGCATGAACAGAAATATTTAGAATGTATATCTATAACATATATATACCCATTATATATATACCCATTATCGGTCACTCTTTGCTATTCTTTGGGCGCTATAACGCTCTCTTGTTGGTGATTATTAAAGTCGGGGTTTTCAGTCTTGTTAGCTACTCGAGAGCTAAATTTGTTGTTTCACGCGCATCATATGGGGTATCATTAAAGTGGTTTCGTAACAGTAATAATAATTAATGAGTTTTTATTGGGTTTATCTTTATAGTATTTGCATATACCCGCAGTTAATTCCAATTTCTTTTATTTTGTACGTGTACTTGAAGTGTTAAAGGTACAAGGGAGGTAACTGGCTTTCAGCTCAACAATCTGCTTGACTCGCAATTTGCCCATTGACGTCAATGTTAATAGACCGTAACATCACATGCTGTAGCTTTTTGCTCAACATTTCGTTAGATCAAATATTTATAGGCACAAAGAGGACCGCATTTGGCAATCTCCTCCTCATAATTTTGTAAGGGGTTGACCGTTTCGATTTATTGATAGGTGGATTTGATGCAGACCTGGTTCAAAATTTCACTTCCGAAGGAAACCACTTATCTCTCTGCTATAGTATCATCAGTATTACCCCAAATTGCTAAGACATTGCATATTTGATCTCTTTTCTTAAAATCTAGACCAGAATGTTACTCAAAAATTGTAGGAAAATATGAGAAAAACATTATGGGAAAAATTGTCTATGTATTAACAGACTTGGAGATTGCCATTTCGATTCCGAACATAACAGATAAGAAATTACAGTAAAAATAAAAACGACTGAATTTAAATCAGTTTATACAAATTCATATTACAAAATATTATACGGGGGCGGGGGAATGGTTAGCATGTGCGCGCTGTATCATAAAGCCTGTCATTGAGTCAACTGGTGTGGTTTTGAATCCCCGGTTGTACGTTTCAAGGTGTAGGATCGCCTGCCCAACCTTCTGGGTTTTCTCCGGGTCCACTGGTTTCCTCCCACTAAAGACCCATACGCGCAAGCGAATCATTGAAATAAAATTAAAAACCATATGTTAGTCCCGAAATGACCTAGTTTGTGTCGAATCGACATTAAACCCAATTTCTCTTTCTACATTATTATTCGCGTTGCGACCCATTTGTGTCAATTTCTAGGTTCCAAATATTAGTGACTTAGCTCCTTTAAATCCAATGTAATTTATTTACTCTGATTTTGAAATAAAATGTAAAAAGTTTTTATTAAAAAAACTTACTGATACTTGTCCGCCTTGTTTCTGATGTTCTGTTTCTTTAGCCAATAAAATCATTCCAGCACATGTTCCCCACGTCACATGACCATTTCCTTTTACCCACGACCTTAATGGTTCCTCCATTTCATTTCTCTTAAGAAACAAACTAATCGCTGTACTTTCTCCTCCAGGTATTATGATGCCATGAAGGTCATCGTTGATATGACTGGGGTTCCGTATTTCAGTGACGTTGACGATGACGTCATTTAGTTCTCGAGCTGCTCTGACCAATGATATCTTGTGTTCTAAGAAGGCACCTTGTACCTCCAGCACACCAATGTTAATCATCTGCGTTCCAGGCATCTTTTAGGCCTACTCTGAAAAAGAGTCCAAAGTAAAGCTAGTAACTCCTTAACCGTTAAGAAGTGTTATTACTACATTTTGAAATTGCGCCCAGAGGGAATAGAATAAAATGTACCATACTTTTCACATAATTCTCGTCTCATGTTAGCGTCACATCCGGAACTTGCGTGTAGAAATTGTATTGGTCAACCACAGCAAAGATCATTATCTATATCTAAATTTATATTTTGAATCTGCTTAACTTATTGTATCACCATCAAACAAACTGTCAAAATTTAGTTCACCATATCCCAGTGCTTAAATCTTTGTCTAAATTTTAGAATACTTGACCCAGCTAATTTTTAAAAAAAAACTTGCCGATAAAGGGCATAAATACAACTAGGCCTACTACTAGAAAACCACGCCAAGTTAAATATGTTGATATTTTATCGTCTAATTACATCTTAAAGACATTTGTCCTCATTGACTGTGCCTTTTCACAATCCACACCACTCCAGCAGTTGTCAGATTAAAGGGACAGTCCCGATAAGAACAGAGTATCAAAAATTAAAGTCCTGAGTATTTATGAAATTTATGGACCAAAATATAGAGGCATGGTGTATTTACCTTGTCTCAAAATTTCAGCTCAAAATATTGAGTCGTTTGGACGTGAACGTCAGCACTGCTTATCCGGACACGTAACCCTTTTAAGATTTCGGGTCAATTTTTTCATTGGGTGACCTGATAATCGATTCCCGTTCCCTGAGAGGTCTATACAGTGAATGACACATGTACTGTACTTGATAACAAAAGGTAAATTTCACCTACATATTATTTTTATAGTAAAAAAGTCTGTTTTTATCCAGATACTGAATAATACCACGGTCTCCACTCCCAGATGAAGATTGTCAAGTTTAAGTTATTTTCACCTACATATTATTTTTATAGTAAAAAAGTCTGTTTTTATCCAGATACTGAATAATACCACGGTCTCCACTCCCAGATGAAGATTGTCAAGTTTAACTTATTTACAAGCGTATCACAAATATCGTGTTAGTTGGTCGGCCTTAGGTAATGGGTTTTAAGGGATTTTAACACAAAATTAAGCAGTTGTATTCCTCATAAAGTTATCAGGATTAGCCCTTTAATGAAGGTCAAGATAGTGTTAAGGTTTTATCTAATCTTGTACAGTTTTATCTAATCTTGTACAGTCCCGGGCCTGTAGTGTCACAGTCTTCACTTAAAATAAGAAAGGAAATGTTTAACGTCCTACTCTTCTGTACCTAACCTTGTCTAATGGAAGACGGGCATACGCCATACAGTGTGCTATGAGGGGAATTTTGCCCAGGCAGCGGCGCAACGGCACACTCATATATCGAATTCAAAATGCCAAGGGATATTTTACGTGCACGCCAATGTGTACACGGGACCTCGGATTTCCATCCCATCCGAACGACTAGACAGCTGTCTTTGTCAAGCCCTCCGTTCTGCATCACTGACAAGCGGAAACCACGCCGGAAAATCGAGATGAACTTTCTCGGCCAATGCAAGGGTCGACTTAAAATTAGTACAAACTATACTAAATTAACAATCCAAGAAAAGGACGGATATTTCTACACCGTTGTGTGAAAAATGAATAGATATAGTCCTTTATGTTTAACATTAAAACCCTGCTTTATAAACGTACATAAACTTTCATCACCAATAAAAAAAATGTAAGTAGAGACTACTTAGTCCGGATGGCACAAAAGCCTGGGTCCCGTGTAAACATCGGCTTAAACGTAAAAGATCCCTTGACTTTTGGAGAAGCCGGAATGTCGCGGCTGTCCTAGCAAAATTTCCCCCATAGCATGCTATATGGAATATGCCCGTCTTCATTAGGCCAGAACCGTAGGACGTTAAACCCCATTTCATTTCAGATAACAGTTCAGATGTTATAAAATGTTCTGTACAATTAAACCCAATGTCGTGAACATATCAATATCATTTTGTATGGAAAAAACAATACCTAGTGTACTGTCTTCAACATTAAAGATGCATAATGTAACAATTAAACCGGCCCATAGCAGGTCTTTTTCTGGTTTCAGATGTTATATAAATCAATATTTAGACATTTATTTACAAATTAAGACAATAATCAACTATCTAGGTCATTTAATAGCTGCGATATTAATTAGATCACATGCGTCATTTAATAGCAATGACAATCAATGGTGACTAAGCTATTCTCTCAGAAAAAAAAGTAATTTGGCTGAAATTTTCAAATATATTATTTTTTTAATCTAAATCTTACATAATGCATCTTTAAATACCAGTGTACGTGACAAGGAGAAGGGTCGCCTTCCAACCTCGAGGGATTTCTCCATGTCCTCCGGTTTTCTCCCACTGCTAAAGACCCCTGCGCGCAAGCTAATTATTGAAATAAAAATCAAACCATATTATGTTAGTCCCGAAATTGCCCCGTTTGTGTCGAGTGGAAGTTAAACGCCATTTCTCTCTTTCTCCCTTTATTGAATAACTGTCTATTCAGACAGGGATGTATATCATTATATCGTCACATATTTTAGTGCACAAAACATATAATGGGTGACCAAGAAAAACAATAGTACACAATTTAAAGTGGAATAATTAAAATGTATCATACCTATATCTTTAATATTTAACATGAACAATATGATTATTTGACAACTTCACTCTAAATTGCAGGTCCATTGCTTGAATAGTATTAACATAGTACGACTTTTAAAAAAGAATGTCAAACAAAATTTTGCTGGATAGAGACGTCAGGGTTTTTTTTCTGGGCTACACGATATATGTATAACATATATCTACCTTTAGACTGGCTAATTATAAATAAAAGATTTAAAAGGTGGGTATTATAACAATATATTTGTATCATTGGCTTGACTTGATAAAGATGGGGATTAATATGTTCAATTGATAAACGGTTATCAAAGAAGAAATTTATATTTACCTTGATAGTGTGACTAAACTGAAGATTTAAATACATTGGTTTTATAACAATATTATATATGAATTGCTTGATTAAGATGTGAGGTTCCTCAATGAAACGTCGCATTCAGTCAATATTTGTTTATATTAGATATTATTCCGTGTGATAAAATAGATATCTAACTTTAAAACACCGGTTTTATAACAATATACTAGCTTTATATAAGAACAATATCAGCAAATATTTTATACCTTTTGATTTATTGATATCTACACCTTTAAAGATTTAAAACACCGGTTTTATAACAATATACTAAGCTTTATATAAGAACAATATAAGCATTATATAATATTAATTAGTGTAGTATGGATAAGTTGATGTTTATATATACTATACATACCTATGTCCTATATTTATCAAACCATGTAGATAACTACCGACACAGCATTATGCCATAATAGATAAATAGATTTCATCAGTCTGGTTTTAACTGGAACGTTCAGTGAAGGTCAGTTATTTTCCGTGTTTAATCCAACTTGGAAGAAACTATTCATTTTATTTTAAACCATAATCGAGGTAAGATGTCTCTTTGATATGAAATATTAATAATGATGATATTACTTATAGATACTCCATAATATTTCTTTATTTCTTTTACATTTCTAAATCAATGTGTCCTGGATTCTTGATTTGAAAAATTTCCACTACAGTTGGGAAGTAAATTGCATTCATTTGAATGAAATGAGAAGAAAAGAAATGGTGTTTAACGTCCTACTGTTCTGCTCCGACTGGGCTAATGAAGACGGACATACGCCATACAGACTGTTATGAGGGAAATTTTCCCATGTCAGCGGCACTATGGCCATATCGAATTCCAACGACCAGGGGATCTTTTACGTGCGTGCCAACATACAAGTCCTTAAAATGATTCTGTGTATTTGTTTTCCTTTTGTAAACAGACTCCTTTTGCTTTGGCATTTCATTTTTACCTTCTTTTTTCTTTCTTTGCCTGTTGTTGATGTTCATTAATGAATTATCTTTAATAATATTTTCATTATTTGTTTACTGGTAAATATAAAACAAAGTGTGTTAATATCGTTATTTGATCGGAGACGCGGTAATTGTATGATCATTCTCTTAGAGAATGTCCGAAACTGTTCTGTCCTGTATTGAAGATGGTTGTTTATGAATGTTAATTACTGCAGTATCATTTTGTTTTTGTTTTTGTTTCATACCAGGCAATTACCGAATTCCAAAATGTCGCAAACTGTGAATGGCTCCACGGAAAATGGTAAG
Organism: Patella depressa; assembly: GCA_948474765.1. Lineage (NCBI taxonomy): Eukaryota > Metazoa > Mollusca > Gastropoda > Patellidae > Patella > Patella depressa. Next base: position 12,324,038 of record OX419720.1, read on the forward strand.
TCTTTAAAGCCTCAATACCACTCTTGTTGAAACTGAATAATATGTCCCAATCTTCATTCTGGTCAACAAGTCGTATTATTTTAGAATATTCCAATTAAATGATGATATAAATTTCATCTTAACACACCTATTTTGAAAAATTTGAAAAATTCAACCAATTGATTTGAAAAGTCTAACGTAAACCTTTTCAAATGTGACTTGGATTTTAAAATATTTTCGAACCCTCTGGACAAGTAAAATAGGTTGTAATGGATAATTTACACAACAGGTAGGACACTTAAACATCTAGTACTTAGAATAAGACTACTATTTATTTTCTCGAGCTGCCAAGCCACCAAGAGTGTTATTGTCCCTTTACAGCAATCGGGTTTTAATAAAAAAAAAAAAATGAGGAACTGGAGATTTTTCTGACCCAGGCCATCTATTTTATAATAAAGTCTGGTCAGTTTGCACGCTACAAATTCAAAGTTTTTTCGGGTACCATTCTAAGTGTCAATGTTACTAATTTGACGAACTAGTATCTTGTTTATTCCATTCTAGGCATCAATGTCACCAACTTGGTTACCTCCCCTGAAACAGTTGTTAAGACTGGTAGGTATTGGTTGTATTCTTTAATAACATTCTGTACACAGAGGTCGTTCTACTTTATATACTTTAATTTCTCAACGGGAGACTGGGTTTAGTATATGCTTAAATAATAGTAAGTACACGATGACAGCGCTTTCCTCAAACAAACCGATAAGACAAACCTGCGGACTACATTGACATTGCCAGAAATAAATTGTGACTGGATCTTGAGAGTGGGGAGTACGAGTTTTATTTGTGTTTGAAATAATATACAATGCATTCTAACATTAATATTTGAATATTAGTCAAATCCCTATAGCTTTAAAGTAGCTAACTCTGGTGGGTATTACATTTAGATTGCGAGTTATTCAATGCGTGTATGATAAAGTCACCTTCTGTTCCGTTTTATATGTTTATGAGAAGATATAGATTAGCATTACTAGCTGGTTAATTTTATCCATCATTGGCCAATAACCATATCAATATAGCGTTGTTAGCTGAACAGCAAGATGACAACTACACCCTAACATAAATTATGAAATATGAATATTTCTCGCAAATTGCGGCATTCGTTTCTATTGATTTCGCCCTTTTTAAAGTTACATTATGGGAAATAAGATGAGGAGTTGTCAGTTCTCACTATAATAGTTAAAAACTAGATAATGTAAAGGTAATTTGCTGAAAATTTCAGTCAAATTGGTCCACTATTAGCCGAGAAAAAAGCGTTTGAAATATTCACATAGCCTCGGTCATCATTACTCAAATCATTAATATAAACAGCATAGTCTCGATTATCCACTTGATTGATTTAATTATCAACCGCCATTAAGCGGCATATACGATTTTAATCTGCCAACATCGAAGACTAGCCTTGACATAAAGAGTTTATTACGGTCTGGATATGTTAATTAATGTCTAATTGATTATTTAGATAACATCTCAGGCCTAAAGAAAGACCTGTAATAAGCAGATTTTGCTCTTGCATGATGCTATTTTAAATATTTTCAATATATAATGTTGTATTTTGGCATTTATAACATCCATGAACACTTTAAAATGCGGTGAAAGGTAGAAGCTCAACGAGTGTGCTTAGAATGTAATGAAATTTTGATTATCCTTTCAAGTGTATCTATCATTGGAGATTATCACGTTTGGTGTGTGTGACAAAAATAAGATTTCTTCGGCGATATTTGTCTCATTTAGGAATATTGTTGTTTAACAAAGTGTTTTTGATATAACAGGAACGTTCAAAGTAAAAGCTGGTTTAGCTCAGATGGCAAAAGGTGGTATTATAATGGACGTCACCACACCGGAAGAAGCTGTCATAGCAGAAGAAGCTGGGGTACTTATTTTATATTTAGCTATAACAAATCTCGGAATTTATAATAAATATTTTAATAATAATATGAACATTTTTTATAGCGCTAATCCCCTTTAAGTATGCGATGTACGCTTTCTACACACAATTTTGAATTAAATAAATATGTTTTTTTAAGTCTAGATTTGAAACACTCGATAGAAAGAGCACTTTGATGAACGCTTAAAGTTCGGCCCATTTTGATAGAGCAAGAAAACTAAATGCTCTTACCCAAAATGATTTCATACCCCACCTTGTGATTACTAACAATATTTGATTTATACCACTTAACATTCAAATTGTTTTCTGCCCAGCATCTCACTATCGTCATGTTCAAATTTCATATAGGGTAGTGTGCAATCGATAACAACTTGTCTGAAAGTGATATAAATGTTTTAAAGCCCGGTCACCATTTTGGATCACTTTGGAGACTGCAAATTAAAGTAATGCGCTATTTGATGAATTTTGAATCGTTCCTTAATTACAAAGATGTGAGGAATTGACATCCTATGTAAACGACAGAACGGGCACTAAGTACAAATATTGATTAAAATCTTTTGACGTACGTGGAGGGGGGTATGGTTAGAAGGTCTGTCATTAAGTCAAATGGCATGGTTTCGATTACCCGATTGTACGTGACGAGGACTAGGATCACCTGTTCAACCCCATGGGTTTTCTCCCACCGCTAAAAGATCCATACGCACAAGCGAATTATTGAATTAAAAGTGAACCATATGTTTGTCCCGAAATGACCTAGTTTGTGTCGAGTGGACGTTAAAACATCTCTCTGGTGACTTTCCTGAATCAATCTGTCGTTTGATATAATTAATTATTGGTTTGTTTTGTTGTTTTAATTTCTAGGCATGTGCAGTAATGGCGTTAGAGCGTGTACCTGCTGATATCAGACGAGATGGTGGTGTAGCAAGAATGACAGATCCAAAGGTAAGGACCGTCTTCATTAGTAGTACGTTTAATCCCATTGTTTAGCACGACTCATTGCGATATACTGTCAATGCAACGGTTATCAGTTAGATTATTTTGTAGAAGGGAGCCCTGAGGTCTCAGTGAGTAAGACGATGGCTCGATGGGGACGAGAAAGAACCCCTGACAGTTTGAATTCGATATGAGAGTAGACTACACTCCCTGAGCACATTCATAGAGCACGTCTTCATTACCCCAGTAGGTGCCAAAAAGTATGACGTTGAATCCATTTCATTTCCGTTAGATTTTTGGTAGAAGCCGAGAAATACCGGTGAAACCAGGGCGGTTTTTTCACTTTGTTGTCGTAAAAACTTGTCAAACCGATTGAAATGTTCACATCTGATCCCATGTTGACACACGTTTTACGGCATTTCACTAACGCCTACATACTTTTAGTTAAAGATACATTATGAGAGATTACATAAAGAGTTGGCAGTTCTCACTATAATAGTTCAAACCTAGATAATGTAAAGGTAATTTGCTGAGAATTTCAGTCCAATTGATCCATTATGAGCCGAGATTTAAGCGGTTGAAATTTCCACCTATGCGATAAACGCATAGTCTCGATTATCCAGTTTAAGCGGTTGAAATTTCCACCTATGCGATAAACGCATAGTCTCGATTATCCAGTTTTTTTATTTAGTTATCAATGATCGTTAAGCAGCATAATCTAATCCAGTCAATAACGATTGCTGGCGTTGACATCGAGGGTTTATTGTGGTCTGGATAAGTCAATTAATGTTTAATTAATAATTTAGATACACTATCAGGCTTAAAGAAAGATCTGAAATGGGCAGTTTTAGCTCTTGCATACTGCTTGTTTAAGGATAACACCCTTGCATCTGTTGAATGTAACCTGGGTTCAAGAACGATACCATACTAACGCATGATCAGTAGTAAACTAAAGAAATGTACAAAACATACTATGTCTTATCTTTCAGAAAATTCGTGGTATTATAAAAGCTGTAACAATACCCGTGATGGCTAAATCTAGAATCGGCCATTTTGCCGAAGCACAGATATTAGAGTCATTAGGCGTGGATATGATTGACGAATCGGAAGGTATGTTTCCTTTTCTGAGGTTTTACTATTTATGGAATTTTGTTTTAAAGACTGACAAAGAGGGAATCTAAGCAAAATGTTTTACGTAAATTCGACAGAAGCTAGGTCATTTCCGGACTAACATATGATAGAATTTTATATATTATATAATTCGATGGCGCGTTTGGGTCTTTAGAAGTGGAAGAACCCCGAGAAAACCCATCAAGTTGGACAAGCGACCCAATTCGTTGACACAGACAAGGGATCAAACCCACGCCACTTACTCAATGATATCCCTTATTATTATCAAACTCGCACGCGTTAGACTACTCAACCACCCAAACTGTGCCAAGTCGTCCGGGTGGTACAAAAACACAGAGTTCCACACATTGATATTGCATTTCCGTAGAGAGTTTGTTAGCATAACCATGGTAACTTTAAGTTCTTGAATCTTGAAGCACTGGGAAAAGATTATAAAATTGAAATGGCCACAAAGCTAACGCATTTTTGTTTGACGTTTTTATTTATTAGAATCGTTAAAATACAAATCAATTCTATACAGCTTTTTATTTCTGTTACAGTTCTTACACCGGCTGATGAAGTAAATCATATTGATAAACATCCATTCAAAGTCCCGTTTGTCTGTGGTGCTAGAGATCTTGGTGAAGCTTTGAGAAGAATAGCTGAAGGTGCTGCTATGATTAGAACTAAAGGTGAAGCTGGAACAGGTACGTTTACGTCCAGTGCTCTTCGGTTTAATTGATGGGCCAGACATTGTAGAGAAACTAAAATCTCTGATCAGTATTTGAGGGATTGTTAATCCCGTGTCATCTATAATATTGTGAACTTCGAAGCTCTAAAAGGGTAATATCAGTCTGAAAATGATTCAGTTCCATTCATTATTTACAAGGAGAAAATCTATTAGGCACCCTCTTGATATAGTCTATAATCTTTTTAAACTGGCCGAGACGATATTAAAGTTTTACCGCACTTTTACTACAGATGGTATTTCTATTTTGTTTTCTTAATTTTAATGTTAAATAATCAATTGTAATACATTATAGCTTGGATTGTGTCTCGAAAAATTTGCTATTTCCTAAAAATGAAAATGACGATCAGGGGAAAGGGCACTTTTTTATTCTATTTCTATGAAACATGTACCTTGGAGCTTTTTGGTTGGTTGGAGGGATGTATCTGAGGAAATTGGATGTTATATTCATGTCCAAATATCTGACGCAAATCACCATTGATACCCAGATTTTTCACAATTCTACGGACCCCCTCTAACCAAATTAAAATCTTAAACACGAAGAGATTGTAATCTGGTGTATGCAATGTTACAGGCGATGTATCAGAAGCTGTTAAACATGCACGTACCATCAATAAACAGATCCAAATAGCTAAATCACTAGATGCTATAGAGATATATAACTATGCTAAGGAACTTAGAGTACCAGTTGACCTCCTGAAGAAGACAGCAGAACTTGAACGACTTCCCGTGGTTAATTTTGCTGCTGGTGGACTTGGTAAGTGAAATTTATACCTTGTATTTATTAGCTTTGCGATAATTACTGCCAGAGTTATAGACCTTGTTGGGGGTCACGGTGGCTAAGTGGGTAAGACGCTGGCATTGGTCGAGAAAGTTCATCCAGTTTTTCCGGCGTGGTCCCACTTGTGTGTGATGCAGGACGGAGGGTCTGACAAGGACAGCTGTCTAGTCGTTCGAGGTCCCGTGTACACATTGGCGCGCACGTAAAAGATCCCTTGGTAGTTGGAATTCGATATAAGAGTTGGCCGTAATGCCACTGTCCGGGCAAAATGTCCCTCATATCACACAGTAAGGCGTATGCCCGTCTTAATTAGCTCAGTGTAGGAGCCGAACAGTAGGCCGTTAAACCCCATTTCATTTTATTTCATTTATTGTCATGTGACAAAGAAGCTTTCCGATAACTGCTATCAGAGTTGTAGTCCTTGTAATCTACTCCAATTAATTTGTAATTATGCTTCTGAAAATTTTGGCGTAGGTAGTGCAACGAAATTCTTTCAATTGTAAGACGTTACATAACACTCTGGGTTTTAGACAACCTATCCATTTTGTCTTAAATCAAACCGAATTGTTTCTCAAAATACCATTTTCGTTTCTGTTTCAGCAACACCAGCGGACGTTTCTCTTTTAATGCAGTTGGGAGTGGATGGAGTCTTTGTCGGTTCTGGAATCTTCAAGAGTTCTAATCCACCTAAACGAGCTCGGGCCATGGCCCAGGCGGTTACTCATTACAAGGAACCAGCTATATTGGCAGATCTCAGCGAAGATCTTGGTGATGCTATGTTTGGTGTTCCGGTAAAAAAGCAAAGCTCTGTACCTAGTGGAGCACCCGATCAACAAAAGATATGGAACGCAACTCTAGGCGACCCCTCACAATGGGTTAAAAATAATGCTTAACTACTTGCGAAGAATGATTGGAAACAATTATGGATAATTTCTAATACTGAAGACTCGCGAGTAATGAGTGCCTTTGGGCCCTGTGGACATTAAAAATGGTGATGTCATTTTTAGATTAGATGCAGTGTTTAACCTGTAATTTATACTCTTTCATGCAATTGAAGAAATAAATGAAATATTGAATAGCCGTGATGCCATTTTGATCTTTGTGGGGGTAATATTCCATGCTTACTCTCCAAGTCACACATAACTACTGTTGGTCTTCGAAAGGATTAACCCAGGGTATAGTGGAGTAGAACGGGTTGAGTACACTGGGTAACCGAGGATGCACTTTAGTCAGTTATTTAGAGGGATAACTCAAGTTTGTTTTCCTTTTACGTTCGTCATCTCCTTTTGTTGAAACCTCCATTACGTATCTATCGTGGCTATGATTTGTGTTAAAATTATATTTGGAACGGGTTTAACCAGTTCTATCACATATGTGATAATGGCTGACACCAATATTGCCCTTTAAAGTTGAGCTCGGTGTTGACTGCACTACCTTTTTAATTGGCGTGACTCTTATCGATAATATCCACACTAACTCAAAAGTATTAACGTTGGTCTCAATGCAGACCAAACAACCCTGTGTGTGCCTGAAGTTCTACTACTCTTCACCCTAGCCATTAACGTTCATGATCTAGCTGTCTGTAGAGTGTCGGTGCTATTTAGCCGTTTGAATCTTTGTCCCAAGGGTTTTTTTTAGTCCTGCGACCAAACCTGTTAGTGGTACAGGACGGTGGGCCTGGCAATAATAGTGTCTAGTCGTTCAGATGGGACGAAAATCCCAGGTCATGTGTAGACATTGGCATGCACCTAAAAGAACCGCTAATAAATAGTATGGATTCGTAAAGGGATAGGGTACAGGGATTTGCCTCATAGCACACTGTACGGCGTAAGCCCCCTCAATTGCCCAGAAAAGTAATACGTTAAACTCCATTTCATTTGATGTCTTTAGTTCAGCCACCAAACTGTAAAGGGTGTTTTATGAACACAAAACAAATAGTTATACCATTAAATTCAGTTTAATACATCAGTATATATACATACAACAAAAGATACATTTACTTTGACTAGCTAAAGATTGTGGTCAACATGATACTAAGTACTGTGATATCAATTTACGAGCAGTCCGAAATATCTGACCTCTCTCTCAATCGAGCCTGTGATAGCCCTTTGGGACATGTCGGCTAGGAAAGGGTTTGGTGTTCTTAATAGTGGTAAATCTATCTATCCATGAATCCTGTGATAGCGATATGCGACATGTTGGCCTGGAAAGAATCTAACTTTGTCAATAATAGCATATCTCTTTATGAATCCGCTAGAGTTACCACCTCTTAAAAACATTTCAGAGTAGTAACCACTTCTTACAATCATTCAAGATTAGTAACCACCTTAAAATCATTCCAGAGTAAACACCACCTTTTAGAATCATTCCAGAGAAGTAACCACCTCTTGGAATCATTCCAGAGTAGTTACCATCTCTTAAAATCATTCCAGTGTGGCAACCACCTCTTAGAATCATTCTAGAGCAGTAACCACCCCTTAGAATCATTCCAGCGAAGTAACCAACTCTTAGAATCATCCCAGAGTAGACACCACCTCTTAGAATCATTCCAGAGTAGTAACCAACTCTTAGAATCATTCTAGAGAAGTAACCACCTCTTAGAGCAGTAAGCGCCTCTTAGAATCATTCCAGCGTAGTAACCACCTCATAGAGTCACCCCAGGGTGTCTTAGGCCCTTTATCATCAACATGAATTGACAAAAATTCCTGTACCCTGACAGTGCGTACATTCACCCTGCCCTTAATTATCTGACCCTCCCATAACCGACAGCTGTCAGAAATATGTATCACGGGGAACGCGAGAGAGAGAGAGCTAAACATTTCTTTGATTTTGTTCAGAATTATTTGATAAAGATACCTGTAAGAGTGTGAAACAGAACAAGGAGGGGTAATTCCGTAAATGGTGTTATTATGAAAGTAAGGATATAAACTATGAATTTCATTTTAAATACCAAATTAAATGGGTTGGATATTCACAGGATGATCCAAGTTGACTTCGGCCTTGTGTCTCGAAATCTTAACTAAAGATAAAATCCAAATTTTAGCAGATATTTCATTTTTGATTGGCTGAGCACTACAATCAATCTGATATTGTCCAATCAAATTACTAAAATTTGGATTTTACCCTAGTTAAAATTTCGTGAAACAGGCCCCTGATGCTTTGATGTAGAGGTCTTACGGTTTATATTATGCGTTAAAACGCGCCTGAAGTTTTTGAGCATGTTAAATAATTTTGACAATTTATTGCTTAATTCTACCTGCCTGATTATATCAAAATAAAAATAGTGAGGCAGCCGGGGATAATACAACTTTGATGGAAATATGCAGGCAAGGAAAATAGCGCACACGGAGTGACAATGCCAAAAGGTAAGCAATGGTGGGTGTTCATCTTTAACACGAGGTTAACATAAGTCATCCCTATCCAGTTTATCAACATCTTACAAGTTAACTCTGTAGAAATATAACTAATAACACAGCCTGACAATGTCAAAGGGTAAGCAGTGGTGTGTGCTATCTTTAACACAAGCTGAACATTAGTTAATGCCAAAGGTAAGCAACTGTGGATGCCATGCTAAAACCCCATTTAGTTGATCAACATCTTACAAATACCTTTGTAAACGTCCATAATAAGCAGATCAAGAGCACGAATTTAAAATGAGAGTATCTTCTAATAACCCCTCAATGACATCTTTCCTCAACTTAAATACAGAACTTTGATTAGTAGTAAATAAAAAATGAACTGTTGGAAAATGAAATAACATTTATCTGAGCAGACGATTATGATAAGGGTGTCTAATTGCAGCAGTTCCCAATTCCGATTTGTTCTGAATAACATTTGCTTATCTCCATATTTCTCCCTTCTGCCTGGCTAAATATGAAATCTTTTTTCCAAGCAAGAGATTTGGTTTCTGCATTTTAAACACGCCTCAAATACAGAATTAGGAACCTCAAATACAGAATTTGGAACCGTTCCAATGAAACACATTGAAGGGCTTGGTGAAATCAAGGGAGATAACTGGCTATATAAACATAAACCACAGTAAATATATCACAGCTAATTACACAATATAAAATAATATAACAATCATAATCAGTATATACAATACAACAACAATAATTCATTAAAATTTGATCTTTTACTATATTATATAGGTATATTAGAGACAGGTTATCAATATCCTGATTACAAGGGTGGGGGGATGCTCCATTGTTAATCCGGAACGTCCTGTGGGGCAGAACTACAATCAAGTGACACAGAATTTAGTCTAGTCACAGTTCTGTGAGTTCTGTGAGTAGAATGGTGTTGTAATTAAACACAACGAATATGGTTGGTTGCACTTCGAAATCCACCTTTTCACTGAATGTCACTAATTGGAGGAGGTTCAGTAGAGTAGATGAGGAGCCATTTCGTGTGACTTTCAGTTTACCACAACTTATTCCATAAATGAGTGAAAAATAGCAGGTCCATGGACCCTAGGAGCCTTGGGCCCAGTAGCCATTTCTTATGAGTTACGGTCTGCTTCTACACAGGCAATATCCCATGCTCAATAATTCCCAATATCTTTAGACCCTATATAGTTCAAAGAATATATAATTTTCTATTGGAACGTTATAACCATAATAATATTCAAAATATCCTTCTTGAATGGTAGGCCTGTGGCGCCAATTGTTCACATATGCTATTTTAGTCTAGCTTAATACAATATGAATACATATGATTATACATTTCATAAGCTATTTGATTTGAAGCCATAACTCATAGAATTTTATATTTAATTAATTTTCTTTGGCAAGATTATACACAAGACATGATAAAATCTAGAAGAACATCATTATTTAACTATATATCCAACATCTTAATTCACTCAATTGATTTTAGGCCATACCAAAATAATTTTCAGTTATTCAGAGTCCAGATAAATAAATAGCCAGTTGAATCACATTAAATTTAATATTTCAAAATTTTCACCTTATATAAGAGTTTTTGAATTATACAACCAGGTCCTTTTGGCTTATAAATGAGTCATTTTCCTGAAGAATTAAGAAAAACATTTTAAACAGAGAGAAAATCAAACAGTTGTGGCCTTACTGTGCACAGGCCATAACCTTCTGGTGATTAAAATCCATTGACAAATATATCCAGAAAATGAAACTGCACAGACCATAATAGCATGCCTGGACATAAGGCATCAGTACATATACATTGTCTAATAATTTTTGTCTGACAAAGTCTTGGACAAGGCGCTGTATGTCCAGACTTATATATTATATATATATATGTTGTATGATAATTTGTATTTAACCAGTGCCTTATATCCAGACTAGCGTAATAGACAGCATTTGTCATTCGGATCAAATTGATTGATTTGGTTATGCATTGACAACGATAATACAGTGAGTCACTGTTGGCAAAAGATCAAACTTACATATTCACAATACACAGAATTACAGCGAAAGATTTCAGAGCCAACTCCAAATATGGTCAAATTTAATTTGATCAAAATATTTACTAAATCTACGAAATGTTTGCTAAATGACTGGAGCTTGTGAACACAAGTATGAAGCCCCCTGTATCCTAAATAAAATACAATATACAATATCTAATGAAGATGCCAGCACCAAAAAGTGACAACCGTGAGTATTGACAAGCTAGAGATAATTACCGTATACAATTTGTTTTAAAACAAATATAGCGCCTTATCCTCCCCTAAATGATTAACAATACAAATATTTTTACTTCCACCATGTGTCACAGAGATCGGAAATATTCAGACGAATAAGTGAACAGGTGACGGCCGAACGTCATTCCATGTCAAATAACCTAAAAATATTGAACCATACCCCCTTTGATTTTCCTGTTATTTGGTTTTTATGCTCATGTTGGCTGACAAATTTGATCAGAGGAACGGTTATTAACTCAATACTAGTTTAAAGCGAGCTAACCAGCTTTGATTTGACACAGAATAACTCAATAATAGCTTAAAGTAAACTAAACCGCTTTGATTAGATACAGAATGACACAATACTATTTTAAAATGAGCTAAACCACTTTGATTTGACATGGAATAACCTATTATTAGTTTAAAGTGAGCTAAACCGCTTTGATATGCCACAGGGCTGTATAGCAGTGGGAGGAGCTGGATAAAACCTACGAGGCTGGACAAGCGACATCATTCCTTGTCATATACAACCAGGGAATCGAAGCCACGTCAGTTGACTCAATGACAACATAGACCCACCATGTGGCCCTGTATATCATTTGGAAGTTGTTACTCTTTATATATCTAGTCCTAATTTACTGAGACCTAACATGTCCAACATTCAATTAAGTATTACCATATTAATTAGGATTATAATAAATGTTTAATTATCGAGATACACTATATATAAAGAGATTCAAAAGCACACTATTTTCATACTATATCAGATAAGGGCTATATCTTTATCAACTAAATCCATATACCATAGCAACCAGTATATGCTGTTGACGTTTCTAGATTTTCTTTTTGGACTGTTTACTGCTATTAGTATGAAAAAGATTATAGGAGCCATATTATAAGTTTGAAAGGTTTTGAAAGACTGAACCTCTCAACTGTGGAGCTTGATACATGAATGAACCATACATAATAATGTATACACTATATACCAGGGCAACCTGTATAATATATATACCATAGCAACCAGTATATTGTATATACCATAGCAACCAGTATAATGCATATACTATATACCATAGCAACCTGTATAAAGTATATACATGTACCATAGCAACCTGTATAATGTATATACTATATACCATAGCAACCTGTTTAATGTATATACTATATATCATAGCAAACTGTATCGTTATAGTATAATATATAACACACTTAATTATAAACTGTATATTGTTATTGTGAGAAGTTATTTAAATCTATAATAAATAACACACTTAATTATACATTGTATATTGTGAGAGGTTATCTTATATATAACAATAAATAATATAAAATACTGTATTATATCATGGCAATTTGTAACACAAGAATAGCTGTATATTCATCTTTGGGACCATTGCAAAATATCAACATTTGCCTCTAAAGAAAATGCCTGTGTGTGGAACAACACTGCGGACAAAAATGACAAATTAAATGTTCGTTTTTTTTATCTTAAACTCACATTAAAATCCATATTTGTCAACATTTTCTTACTCCATCAGTGCTGTTGGGTGATGGTAGATCTATATCGAGCGTTATTCATTTGGAGACAAATGTGGAAATTTTGTGACGGTCCTTAACATCCTTTTCCTACCAACCAATTTAAATATTCATTTCTCTTAGTGGGAGAGAGAGAGGGTTAATGGCCATTTGACACAAATTGGGTCACATCGGGACTAACATAGAGTTCAATCGCATTTCAATAATTCACTTGCGCATTGGAGTCTTTAGCAGTGGGAGGAAACTGGAAAAAACTCATGTGGTTGGACAGACGACCCTTCTCCTTGTCACATACAAGTGGGGAATCAAAACGGGCCATCCAACCCCCCACTTAGTGGCAGAAAACTCGGAAATCCTTTATACTTTCAAAAAATAAGTGCATGTATCAAATATCTAATTATTACAAATCAAAAAGTATTAGTTTATTTGGTATCAGGAGCAGAGTGGGTATCCTTGGGACCCCATTGCGGTTAAGAATATGGGACATGACAAGAAAATGAAACTAGCTTAATTCACCTGTCCCTCACCCTACTCATAGAAATTTTCCTCCTCAGATCGGAACATAAATTCTATTTATTTGATGAAAAAACTTTTAAATTGAGGGCTGACAGCAGGTATCTTACCCTTCCGGTCCCAAGTACCGCATCTGACGATCCAAGGCCCACTACTCCCTTGGTTGGTAGTAACAGAAGGAGATGACGTCAAGTTGAGTTGGTCTGACATACGAACAGCTAAAGACAACAGATTAAATGAATCTCATATAGCTCAGTTAAAAATAGCAGAAAGTGTATGTATGTGTTAATAGAATATATATATGTATAAATTAATCAGCATCGTTCTTCTGTGACTCATTATTGGCTGCTGCACCTTGGTTTTCTGTTAGTTCCAGTACGTGAGATATAGGAACCGGTCTACCGTCTGGTCCTATACGACTTGGTTGAATTATGCCTTGTCTACAAAACGAATGAAAATAATAATAAAGTTAAAGTTGTAAAATCCATATTGAAATAAATGAAATGAAAGGGAGAGAGAAAAATGGGGTTGAACGTCCAACCGACATGGTTCAATTTTATTTCAATAATTTGCTTGCGCGTAGGGGTCTTTCGCAGTGGGAGGAAACTGGAGGACCCAGACAAAACCCATGAAGTTGGACAGGTGACTCCAATTAAATATCTTTTTTTTCTTATTACCAAGACAGAGAAATAGCTTTTATTTCTTCTGAGAAGAATGAGTCAAGGGAAACAACTCCAATATTATAATTCCTTTGTTACTCATTGGTCTATAAAGAGTTAATATCCGTAATTTAACTTTTAAACAATTTAATCCAGAGTAAAAACAATTGTTAAATTCATAAATACTCTTGTTTTAGTAAGAATCAAAATATATTTTCTGTGTGTTAAAATGAATTTGATAATATATAGTAATATATTAGTGGTCTGTCATAGCAAAATGAGTCAGAAGTTGCAAGTCTTTTACAATATGTACAATAAATGAAATGAAATGAAGTTAAACGTCCTATTGTTCTGCTGTGATGTGAGTAAAATTTTGCCCAGACAGCGACACTACGGCCTACTCTTGGATTCCAACTGTCCAAGGATTTTTTACATACGCGCCAATTTGTACACGGGACCTTAATTATTCGTCCCATCCGAACAACTAGACAACTGTCCTGATCAGAACACACTCGTGACTTCTGACTCTTTTTGTTGTTATTGGTCACATATTGTTGTTACTTACAATTGTAATTTATCCATTGCATCCAATAACCTCATTGCTTCATATTCTTTCTGTTCATCAGACATGCCAGCCATTGGATCAGCTCGTGGTTCTTCATAACATCCGGTTACAGGATTTACTCTGTAAAACAAATTAATAAATGAAATGAAATGGAATTTAACATCCTACTTTTTTGTACTGATTAGGCTAATTAAGAAGAAGTGTTTGCTAGGAGGGGGAGAGAGAGAGAGAGAGAAATGGGGTTTATCGTCCACTCGACACAAACTAGGTCATTCCGAGACTAGCATATGGTTTAATTTTATTTCAATAATTCGCTTGCGCGTAAGGGTTTTTAGCAGTGGGAGGAAACTGGAGTGCCCGGAGGAAACCCACAGGGTTGAAAAGGTGCCCCTATCTCCATGCCACATACGCTCACACCTGGGATCGAAACCACAGACGCAAGCCAGATGTGACCAGCCAGCTATATGTCGAAGCGCAGCAATCTAGACCCTTGCTAGGAAGGGCATTTTACCCAGATAACAGCGTTATAGACAACTCTTATTTTAAATTTCAACCATCAAGTTTCTCATCCTATCCAAATGACTAGACACTGTTCTTTGTCAGGCCCTCTGTTCCGCATCACTGACAAAGGGAAACCTTGACGGAAAATCCTGAAGAGCTTTCTTGGCCGACAACAAATCAATAAACATTTTGAAAAAATAGGTTGCCAGGCAACGAAACATACGCCCACACAGCAGCCAAATCGTCCGGGCAGTCAACAAGAATTGTCGCATATTAAGGAATTATCAGAAAATCATTAGAATTTGTTTGGTTTTTATAATCAAACTTTTTTTTTTAAATCATATAATAATTGTGACCTCCAGAGGCACCACAAGCTAAAAAGGGTGATTTTTCGTACAATCAGGGGACATAATTCAGGAAGTAATGACCCGATGGGCGCAAATATTGAAAGGAACCAAGATCTTTGGGTTTAAAACATACCTGTCAAGTTTCATCAAAATCGATTCAAAATTGTGACCTCTATAGGGTCCACAACCTTGATATAACATATTTTCACACTATTCGTGTACAAACGGCGGCCATTTTGTCCGTCAATTCTAGTCTGGTTTTCACGTAATTCAAACTCTCTCTTCATTACCATGTAACGGTGATATAGTCAAACGTTTTTTTAAATCGGATAATAAATTTGACCTCCAGAGGGACCAAAAGCGAACAAAAGCGATTTTTCGGACAATCCGGGGACATAATTCAGGAAGTTATGATCCAATGGGCGCAAATATCGAAAGGAACCAAGATCTTTGGGTTATAAACATACATGTCAAGTTTCATCAAAATCGGTTCAAAATTGTGACCTCTATAAGGTCCACAACCTTTATATAACATATTTTCACAATATTCGTGTACAAATGGCGGCCATTTTATCCGTCAATTTTGGTCCGATTTTCACAAAATTCATACTCAACCTTCATAACCATGGAACGGTGATATAATCAAACATTTTTTTAAATCGGATAACAATTTTGACCTCCAGAGGGACCACAAGCTAAAAAGGGCAATTTTTCGGACAATCAGGGGCCATAATTCAGGAAGTTACGATCCGATTGGCGCAAATATCGAAAGGAATCAAGATCTTTGGGTTATAAACATGCATTTCAAGTTTCATCCAAATCGGTTCAAAATTGTGTCCTCTACACTGTTCACAACCTTGATATAACATATTTTCACACTATTCGCGTACAAATGGCGGCCATTTTGTCCGTCAATTTTGGTCCGATTTTCACAAAATTCATACTCAACCTTCATAACCATGGAACGGTGATATAATCAAACATTTTTTTAAATCGGATAACAATTTTGACCTCCAGAGGGACCACAAGCTAAAAAGGGCAATTTTTCGGACAATCAGGGGCCATAATTCAGGAAGTTACGATCCGATTGGCGCAAATATCGAAAGGAATCAAGATCTTTGGGTTATAAACATGCATTTCAAGTTTCATCCAAATCGGTTCAAAATTGTGTCCTCTACACTGTTCACAACCTTGATATAACATATTTTCACACTATTCGCGTACAAATGGCGGCCATTTTGTCCGTCAATTTTGGTCCGATTTTCACGAAATTCGAATTCGACCTTCATAACCATGGAACAATGATATAATCAAACGTTTTTTTAAATCGGATAACAATTTTGACCTCCATAGGGACCACAAGCTAAAAAGGGCAATTTTTCGGACAATCAGGGGCCATAATTCAGGAAGTTACGATCCGATTGGCACAAATATCGAAAGGAACCAAGATCTTTGGGTTATAAACATGCATTTCAAGTTTCATCCAAATCGGTTCAAAATTGTGTCCTCTACACTGTTCACAACCTTGATTTAACATATTTTCACACTATTCGTGTACAAATGGCGGCCATTTTGTCCGTCAATTTTGGTCCGATTTTCACGAAATTCGAACTCGACCTTCATAACCAAGGAACGGTGATATAATCAAACGTTTTTTTAAATCGGATAACAATTTTGACCTCCAGAGGGACCACAAGCTAAAAAGGGAAATTTTTCGGACAATCAGGGGCCATAATTCAGGAAGTTACAATCCGATTGGCGCAAATATCGAAAGGAACCAAGATCTTTGGGTTATAAACATGCATTTCAAGTTTCATCCAAATCGGTTCAAAATTGTGTCCTCTACACTGTTCACAACCTTGATTTAACATATTTTCACACTATTCGCGTACAAATGGCGGCCATTTTGTCCGTCAATTTTGGTCCGATTTTCACGAAATTCGAACTCGACCTTCATAACCATGGAACGGTGATATAATCAAACGTTTTTTTAAATCGGATAACAATTTTGACCTCCAGAGGGACCACAAGCTAAAAAGGGCGATTTTTCGGACAATCAGGGGCCATAATTCAGGAAGTTACGATCCGATTGGCGCAAATATCGAAAGGAACCAAGATCTTTGGGTTATAAACATACATTTCAAGTTTCATCCAAATCGGTTCAAAATTGTGACCTCTAAACTGTTCACAAGCTAAAAAACGTGATTTTTCGTACAATCAGGGGCCATAACCCATGAAGTTACAGTCCGATACATGCCAATATCGAAAGGAACCGAGATCTTAGGGTGATAAACCTATGTTTTAAGTTTCATTGAAATCGGATAAAAATTGTGACCTGTAGACTGTTCACAAACAATTGTGGACGGACGGACGGACGGACGGACGAACAGGGGCGACGACAATATACGTCCACATGAAAATGTGGGCGTATAAAAACAGTCATAATTCCGTTTCATGCAATTTCCAGAGATTATCTAACATTTTATGGCTAATATTCTTTCAAATTGACCATTAACATATAAGTAAGAAGAGAAAACAAGAAAGGGGGTTTAATGTCCATTCGACACACATTAGGTCATTTCGGCACAAACATATGGTTCTATTTTAGTTCAATAATTCACTTGCACATAGGGTCTTTAGCAGTGGGAGGAATCTGGATGACCCAGAGAAGACCCACATGGTTGGAAGGGTTATCATACTCCTTGTCCATACAACCAGGGAATCAAATCTAAGCCATCCACCCCCACCCCCACACCCCATATAAGTAGAGAGAGAGAGAGAAATGGGGTTTAACGTCCACTCAACACAAACTAGGTCATTTCGGGACTAACATGTGGTTTAATTTTATTTCAATAATTCGATTGCGCGTAGGGGTCTTTAGCAGTGGGAGGAAACCGGAGTGCCCGGAGGAAACCCACGAGGTTGAGAAGGCGCCCCTATCTCCATGCCACATACGCTCACACCAGGGCTCGAAACCACAGCCGCAAGCCAAAGGTGACCGGCCAGCTAGAGGTCGAAGCGCGGCACTCTAGTCCACTAGGCCATCCCAACCCCCCCATATAAGTAAGCAAACAACCCCCCAAATCACAATGGCATATAATCTACCAGATGGGATTTCAGTCAGATTAAAAAGAGGCCAATCAATGAATTATCACGCTCTCTAGCGTATACATACGGGAACCTCAATTTTCATGCTAACTGAACAACTTAGACAATATTTTCCAGAAATGTTAGTCTGGAAATGATCTAGTAATCTCTCGATTACCACAGACCTGGCTTATATAAAGAAATTTCTTCCTTACTTGTCTTTAAGCTGTGTATATTCTTCAGTCTCAGAATCTTCCGAATCACTGGAGTAGTCTCCCATGATTTTGGCTGGGTCTGTTTTTAACAGGCCAAATTGAGACAATAGTCCAGCACAATTACCGTAACCTGTATACTTTACCATTCTTGTTACTGTGAAATATACAATACTGACATGTAACATCTATCAAATAGAATATACAACATTAACATATCAGTTTACTTTAATTGAAGTTATTAATTAAACTATTTTTTATTTTTTGACATAGGCCAGATAGATAAAGAGTATACAACATTAAACTTACCGTTCTCCTTACATAGAACAAAGAGAAAATGTGCCGCCAAATCTTTCACTTCTGTCACAGGTGATGTTAGTAATTTACATAATCTAAAAATAATTTCAGAAATAATCTTAAAACAATGCCAGCCTCTTAATTAAGAAACGTTTATTTGAAATCCGATAAAAATATTTATTCTTCTTGAAGATAGAATACGTCTTTTAGGACTAACATATGGCTTAATTTTATATCAATAACTTGCTTGTGCATTGTGACATATAGCTGTTAGCAGATTCAGAGAAAACATCTGAGATTGGACAGGCGATTCTAATTCTTCTCAAGTACAAGCAGGAGAATCAAATCCTTTTATGTAACATGCATGTATTTACCATTCAACCACCCAGTCCCCAAGGAGATAAAATGAATTGATTAAATACCTATTTCTAAATGATGTTCCTTCTTCTGGTAACCTTCTTACATCTTCTCTTAACGGGGGCAGCACCTTTGATCTACAGAACTTTCGGATGGGTCTGATGTGTCTACAAGCTTCACATAAACAATGCAGAATTGGCGTTAAATTCTCTTTCATATTCTTGGCAGGCTGTAATAAAAACAAATGCTAATTCTATAGATATTTATTCATTTATTTATTTTTGTACTGATTTTATATATATTTATTTATTTTTGTACTGATTTTATAGATTTTATTTATCAATTTTACTACTGATTTTATAGATTTTATTTGTATTGATTTTATAGATATTTATTTATTTTTGTACTTATTTAATAAATTTTATTTATTCATTTTTGTACTGATTAAATAGATATTTATGATGTATGAACAAAAATGTTGAAATAGGTTAAAACTATTAAACATTATTTTGCTCTACTTGTTAATTCAAACTTTTTACTTTCCATGTTATATCATTAAAAAAATAATGTTAGCTCATATATGTAAAAAAAACTTCCAATTCATCATGTTCTCACAATTAGTAACCTACCCGATCAAGTCATCTATCACAGTTAATAACAAGTAAAACCTACCCGATCAAGTCGTCTATCAAGAAAGTGAATTAAGACGATAATAGCCTCCATGTTTTTACCATCGTATTCCACTTCTTTATTTTCAATACCTCGTACTTCACATTCATTTAATGGTGTGAGTAATTCTTCATAAAAATCAACTGGTATATTGATCAACAGATTTATTGTATGACTGAAACAAATCAACATCATCATAGGTGATCAAACAGGAATAAAATTAAATGCAAACGGGTTTCAGGGCGGATCCAGAAATTTTTGCAGGAGGATGTTTGCCAGGTTCCTGTAAAGGAGATTTTACACTTGACAATGCATGATGCCATCATTGTCTCCAAAGTATGTAGGCATCGCTTCAGTAAGTAACCCATCACTCTTAAACATACATTATCTAAGAGCAAAAACTGACTTTTGTTGGTCTTCCTTTGAGCCTCAGATGTCATAGAAATTATAAATTAGATCTTTATTTAAACAACAAGCCCAAAATGAACTCTGTAGACCCACGGATGGCTTGGATTGGGCTTGGATTAAAACAGGATTTCGTCGACTGATTTAATCACTATGGCGTCGTGGATGGGGTTTCTCCGTGACGTTGACGTCTACATACTTCCGGAAATTATTCATAAAAGACAGTGATGACCGAGGCTATACACAAGCTTCACTAGATACCGTTTAAACATTACTTGATGATCGAGACTATGTAGGTGGAGTTAACGCCTGTCAATCAACAATCGGCCATAGTGGAAAAAGGGTGTCGATGAAGTTTCTAGTAAAAAATTATAGTGGTAACAACTTTGTTCAGGATAAAGTAATTTGACTGAAATTTTCAATATATTCTTGTTTCAACATCTATTTTTGAACTTTTATAGCAAGAATGGCTAACTCCTTGTCAAAATCTCCCATAATGTATCTTTAAGTATTCATGTCACACATTTTGGTCCTTATTTTGATCTACATCTCAATTGTGATATAGAAATGTTTTTATTTCTTCAACACAGGCAGGACTAAAAGCATCAATTATTCATTTAACCTGTGGTTTTCTTGGTAAATATCGACCCGGTTACGAATCCTTGTGAACACAGAGAGTGAACCAGGGACCACCAGGTTAGCGTGCCAGCTCAGCTCTAACAAATTAAGAGAAAATTTAAAAGCCATATTAAACCAGGGACCACCAGGTCAGCGTGCCAGCACAGCTCCCACAAATTAAGAGAAAATTTAAAAGCCATATTAAATGATATTTACCTGTGAAGTTCTTCCTGTTTATCTTTAGATAAAGTTTTACACATGAGTAAATCACGAAGTATACTCACTAATCTCATAAAATGAGCTTCCTCTTCCTAAAAATAAATGTGTAATTAACATTATTGTTATATTATTTTCAAGTTGTGACTCATTTCATGTACATGTACAAAGCAGCATACTCCGCGCAGTGTTGCGTTTGATTAGAGGTAATCCTACTACACACTGCTATTATTAGTGGATATTGTTGTTTTAAATTTGTATTGGTCAGTAGTCCGTCTACCAACCAATCACTAGCTGCCCTACAAAAGCTTTACATTTAAAACGAGTGCCAATATTGGACCAAATATGTTTACATAACGTTACGTCATGACTCAAGATTTTATTATGCCTTATTAACCCGTGCATAGCAGAATACTGCAGTAAAACTAATTGTGTGACAAACGAGCCTATCAAAGCGAATGAAATGTAAAAATACTGTTTGGAAACGAACATACTTTCACCGTTTTTAATACCTTAAATCACTTCCAAAGTTTTAGGGAAGACCCAGATTAAACGAAGGACTGTCATGTTGCTGTACTTAAGTGATACCTTTCATTGAACGGAAAGAATAGACACACTCCCGCATAAGTTCAAGAAACAGACGCTATTCTAGCAATGGCCAGAGAGGGAATTCTCGGGCCATTGCTTCAGGAATATGACAAAGCAGGGGTTTTGAGTTTTGTCACCCCCTTGAGTTTTTGTGCCTCCTCATACAAATGGCAAAAAATTATGCTGTTTCAATGCGGTTTTCAACATTATAATCATAATCACAATGTTTTACCGTGTCAACCATATACCTTGGGTCGGATATATTACAAATCGGCTCTAGGATGTTCCACACAACCCATGACCCAGCGGCACTAACAACATTCCCAACATTAAATTCGAATGTCTGCTACTAATTCAGTAGTGTTTGACATTTCGTCTAAAAAAAAGAAGCCATTTCACTTAAAATAACTCAATGCCAATCTCCCACCTCCTTTTGTAATTTAACGTAAGTTCTCACCTCATCAGCGGATTTTTTCTCTATTGTTAAATTAAACAAAATCTTCAATATTTCTGAGCAAAGTTCAACATCTTGGTCACCAAGTCCTGCTTTCCTTTCTTCAGCAGCACGCAGAGTTAAATCCAGAACCTCCATTAAGTATGTAAAACCATGTAGTTCATATCGTATCTTAGGTCTGAAATATAATTACAATTCTAAATTACAACTCCTAATTACAATCCTTAATTACAACTCTTAATTACAATCCTTAATTACAACTCTTAATTACAATCCTTAATTACAACTCTTAATTACAATCCTTAATTACAACTCTTAATTACAATCCTTAATTAAAACTCTTAATTACAATCCTTAATTAAAACTCTTAATTGCAATCTTTTTACAACTCTTAATTACAATCCTTAATAACAATAAAGAAAGAGACAGAGAAATGGAGTTTTAGGACTAAGAGATGGTTTAAATTTATTTCAACGATTTGCTTGCGCATAAGAGTCTTTAGCAGGGGGAGGAAATCAGAGGACCCGGTGAAAACACACTAGGTTGGGCAAGTGACCATACTCCTTGTAAAGTGCAACCTGGGATTCGAAACCGCTCCATACAAAACAGGCCCACATTTCAATGAGATGAACAGAGAACGAGCTAAAAAAATGTGATATGTGATTTTAGTACAATCTGGAGCCATAATCCAAGAAGTTATGGTCTGATATGCATGAATATCGAAAGAAATCATCTTCGAACAG
The DNA here is from genome assembly GCA_948474765.1 of Patella depressa. Classification (NCBI taxonomy): domain Eukaryota; kingdom Metazoa; phylum Mollusca; class Gastropoda; family Patellidae; genus Patella; species Patella depressa. Next base: position 12,346,960 of record OX419720.1, read on the forward strand.
ATTAACAGATGGACAGGGGCAACAACAAATGCGGCCATATAAGAAATAGTGGACTACTGTACATTATAACTTGACATGGAGAATAACTCTTGGTGAAATAAATGGCTATCTTACCTCGTCTCTATACAGTTTGGTAATGCAGTCAACAAAAATAACATCCTCATGTCAAAAAACTGAAATAAAAGCATAACATTAACTACCCTTAATATGGTCATTAATTTTATAAATGGTGAGTTGTACGGGGACTACCCTTGGTATAGTCTCAGTCATCCTAGGGTCTGGGTTAGTCGTCAATATTTTGAAAATTTACTGGATAATCAACCACATAAAAAAATCTGGTCATGCATGGACAATGAAACCTTTTAGATAAAATCATGGTGACAGAGAATTAGGATTAATTAAAAACATACATAATGTTCTTTTACAATAAAACAAGCAGTTGCCATGTAAGGTTTGCCCACAATTTGCAAGAGATGGACAGAGGACAAGCTAAAAAAAAGCGATATTTCGTGGAATCAGGAGCCATAATCAAGGAAGTTACAGTTTGATCTGCGTAAATATTAATAGGAACAAAGATCTTTTGGATATAAATATATATTTTAAGTTTTATCTAAATCAGATCAAAATTCTGACCTCTAGGGGTCCACAACCTTTTATTTATATACTTTTATACTATGTGCATACAAGAAGCAGCCATTTCCGAAATTTCAGAACTTGTGTAGCTAAAGCCAGGCACTTGCACGACTTTTGGCCACGATTTGGTCGTGCCAATCAGTGTCCACATTGACACGAACTGGCACGACGAGTTCACGCATAGTTGCGCATTGTTTACGCACTTCCCGCATTGGCACGACGAGTTTGCGCAAATCGGACGGTGTCGTGCCGACTCGAGTCGTGCCAATGCGTGCCACGGAATCGTGCAAGTGTCAGCCTAGCTTTAATAGCGTGAAGATTCATGCTTAAAATTTAATGCTATATATCAATGCACATATGAATTATCATCACGCTGAGCATTACTGTCGAAATGTCACCCAAATATATTAATTTAGTACTCTTGTTATTAAAAAATACACTAAAAGATTATAGTATTTGTTACAGTTTATTAGTCTATAGTTACTAAACATTACTAAACGATTATAGTATGTGCTGTAGTTTATTGCTCTATCCAGTTACTAAATGTAACTAAAATATTATAGGATGGGTTGTAGTTCATTACTCTCTCCAGTTACTAAATACTACTAAAATATTATAGCATGGGTTGTAGTTTATTACTCCATCCAGTTACTAAATGTAACTTAAAGATTATCATTACGTGTTATAGTTTATTGCTCCATCTAGTTACTAAACGTTACTAAAAGATTATAGCACCTGTTATAGTTTATTGCTCCATCTAGTTACTAAATGTTATAGTTTATTACTCCATCTAGTTACTAAACGTTACTAAAAGATTATCATTACGAGTTATAGTTCATTACTCTATCTATTTACTAAATGTTACTAAAAGATTATCATTACGAGTTATAGTTCATTACTCTCTCCCGTTACTAAAAACCTGTGAAAGATTATATAAATTGTGATTACCTTTACATCAAATCTCAACTCTGGATCCCCATATGTCTTTAATCTTTGTACTAAAGCCTCTACACAACCACATTGGCTGGAAAATAAATATTGACTTCATCTTAGAACACATCTAAATCGTTTGTTGATAGGACGAGAATGACTTTATTAAATTATAAATATACAGCCCCTTGTTTCCAATCTTCTCTTACATGTACTCGAGTAATCTTGAAAAAGTGTACATGCATTTACAAGGGCAGAAATGAAATGAAATAAAATGGAGTTTAACTTTTTGCCACGAAGACAGGCATACCCCATACAGTGTGCTATGAGGGAAATTTTGCCCTGTCAGCGGCAGTATGGCCTTCTCTTATACCCAGCACTAGTGGTTTGTGCTTTCTTATTTTCTGTGGTGAGGCTGCTATTTGGTAAATCAAAGCTAGTATAATCGGTGATTACAGTATGTCTTTAAGATTGTGTGGAGTAGATCATGGCGTGAATTGAAACCAATACATGACAGAACTTACGATCTAAAGGATGTGCCTCAGACAATCCGGTCACCCAATCTTTTAAAATATAATAAACTCACCAACAATTTCTCTGTACGGCTGTACTATTAAATATCAGGTTACACAAACATTTCTGGGCTTCAACAATCACTGTAAAATATGATTTATTAAGTTCATTATTTTCATATCGGTGTCAATTTTTTACTAAATCCAATACACAGTCAAAAAACACACTTTTATGGAATAACAATTATCGGTACTATGTTTTATTTCGCTGCGACGTTTCAACAAGATTTCACATGTAATTGTTATTCCATAAAAGTGTGTTTTTTGATTACATGTATGTTCCAATTACTAAATGCCATTCAAAGAATACTCCAATACACAGGTTGGCTTGGTTGCTTTCCCACACCCAAAAGTCATTTACATGTTGTCAAACAATATTGTTCCTTAACATTTTACTAATCCCATGCTTTGTTAATGTAAAAATGAAAATATTTTTAAAAATTACCTTGCTTTATTTGTCAAATCTTAATTTTTACCTTTTATGTTATATCATTAAAAATACATCTTTCGCTTATTTTGACATTTTTGTTCAGATCGTAAAAGACTTTTGACTCATTTTGGTTATATATGTTACTATTGTTCAAAAACAAACATTACCAATTACTAGTTATTACACATTAATGTGTATAATATACAACATTACATACATTTACAGACTAAATATAGATCTCAAGTATGTCTAGTCAAGTGGTGGCATAATTATTTTAAGCAGTTTTGTCATAATAACCTACACTCCATTAAAAAGGAGTAACGGCAACAAAACATACAGAGAAATGGGGTTTAACGTCCACTGGACAAACTAGGTCATTTCGGGACTAACACATGATTGAATTTTATTTCAATAATTCGCTTACTTGGGGGGGTCTTTAGCAGTGGGAGGAAACCAGCAAGGTTGAACAAGCAACCCTACTCCTTGTCACGTACAACTAGGAAATCAAATGACAGACCTCATAAAATTGCACGCACATGCTAACCTTTCTGTCATTCAACATCCCAACAAATTATGGCAAATGTACATGTATCCTGTTGTTGGACATTGTCGGTGGCAATACATGTATACAGTCAGTGTTGGCTTATAAATATGACTACAACAATCTAAACTTGAGTAGTTTCTAATCTATCTACCAAAGTAGCCCATTTCAAGTAGAGAGTGTTGCTCCTTTTCATGGTTTAATTTAAACATATATAACATCTAAAACCACTTAAAATTTAAACATTGATAGTTTCTATATCTATTTACATCTTTTATAATATCCTTCGCAGAAAATTCTACTAAACCCATCAAATCAAGTATACAATTAGAAATTCTAGGTGAAGTACCATGCATGTAATCTAAATTGTGTAATAAGTCTTAAGTAACTAAATAAAGAAAGAGAAATGGGGTGTATCTTTCACTGGACACAAACTAGATTATTTCAGGACTAACACATGATTCAATTTTATTTCAATAATTTGCTTGCGCACAGGGGTCTTTAACAGTGGCAGGAAGCCGGTGAACCCAGAGAAAACCAACAAGATTGGACATCCTTATATAACAACTTTTGTTTATCAAAGGAATTATCAGTGATCAGAAATTTGCGTGTGTGACTGTTCTTGCTCGTTACCTCAGTCTATTATACACAAGGATAACTCATGTTTTCCTTTTGCTTTCGTCACTTCCATTCTTGACATCATTGTTATGCATTTATCGTAGCAATAATCTCTATATTAAAATTATATTTGGAATAGGTTTAACCATTTCTATCACATATGTGATAATGACTGACACCAATATTGTCCTTTAAACGAAATGAAATAGTGTTTTACGTTCTACTGGGCTAATGAAGACGGGCATACATCATACAGTGTATTATTAGCGAAATTTTGCAAGCACTATGACCTACTCTTACATCAAATTCCAACTGCCAAAGGATCTTTTACGAGCATGCCAATGTGTACACAGGACCTAAGGTTTTCATCCCATTCGAAAAACTATACATTGTCCCTTGCTTCACCCTCCATCCTGCACCAATGAAAAGGAGGAACCATGCCAGAAAATAATGCTTTTAAACATTTCCATAAAAAAACAGAATTATCATATTCTCACCATCTTGATCTCGGTACTGTATCGTACACATTTCTTCTTCTTCCGTAAATTTCTTCAAACCTGCTAACGTCATCATCAATCTAATACTCTCATCTGACGTCAACGTCTCCATTCTCTCTTTCTCTCGACTGAAGATTCGAAGTGTTTGTAGACAGAGGATAATGCATCTTGATGCAAGATTTCCTCGCAATCTCTCCAAGATAGCTTCAATACATTTCTGTGAATTGAAAGCAACACAACAATAATGTTTATCCAAAATAAAACACATATAATATATAGTTAAATCTACAATTCAGATTCATTACATATCTAATCTTTCATAGATTTCATTACAGAAGAGCGAAAATAAATTCTCTACCAGAGATAAAATAGCAAACGGGTTATATTAACTCGGTGTATATGTTATTCATGATGCTATCAAGGTGATATACATGTAGTAATAATGTAAGAATTCAAATAAAAGGAAATGAAATGGGTTTAACGTCCTACTGTTCTGCTCCTAAACTGGAGAGAGAGAGAGAGAGAGAGAGAGAGAGAGAGAGAGAAGAGAGATATGGGGTTTAACATCCACTCCCACAAACTAGGTCATTTCGAGACTAACATATGGTTTAATTTTATTACAATAATTCGCTTGTGCGTAGGAGTCTTTAGCAGTGGGAAGAAACTAGGTCATTTCGGGACAAACATATGGTTCACTTTTAATTCAATAATTCGCTTGTGCGTATGGATCTTTTAGCAGTGGGAGGACACCTGAGTACCTGGAGATAACACACAAGGTTGGGCAGGGGACCCTACTCCTTGCCACGTACAACCGGGATTCGAAACCACGCCAGTTGACTCAATGATAGGCCTAAGGAAACAGCATGCGCACGCTAAACCATTCAACGCCCTCCTAAACTGGGATAATGTGTACACATGACCTCAGCTGTTTATCCCATTCAAGCTGTCCTTGTCAGGCCCTCCTGCATCACTGACAAGGAGAAAACACGCCGGAAAATCATGATGAACTTACTCAGCCAATGCAGGGATTGAACACCCAACCTCCAGGCTAGCAAGCCAGCGTCCTACCCACTTAGCCAGTAAGATTTCAAAAGTACATGTACATGTAGTAGGGACGAATGGTGAGAGAGAGAAATGGGGTTTAACGTCCACTCAACACAAACTAGGTTATTTCGGGACTAACATATGGTTTTTAATTTTTATTTCAATAATTCGCTTGCGCGTAGGGGTCTTTAGCAGTGGGAGGAAACCGGAGTGCCCGGAGGAAACCCACGAGGTTGAGAAGGCGCCCCTATCTCCATGCCACGTACGCTCACACCAGGGCTCGAAACCACAGCCGCAAGCCAGAGGTGACCGGCCAGCTAGATGTCGAAGCGCGGCACTCTAGACCACCAGGCCATCCCAACCCCCCGGGACGAATGGTACCTTACAGAAATATAAATCTTATTTCAGTCCTATGAACAAGACAGATCAATAGCGAGTTGAGCTGAATTTTCCAGGTGGCACAAATTTTTATACATGCTGCTTTAACTCCCTTGAATTTGCTGAAAATACTGGACTAGACTATATAATCTACGTGTATTTGGTAAGCTGGGTTACAGAGGCTATAATGACATCACCTACATGTATGGTTAACATACCTTTTTAACTTCGGTGGTTAGATCCGGAAATGTAAACACTTGTGCATTCTGAAAACAAAAAAAATATGCATGTATTAGACAATTTTAATGAAAGAAAAAAACAACAACTTTGATATTACATTCATATCCATTCCATTTTCAAATTTGTCACTAAAATGGTTATCTTGCTTATCATCTTACGTTTTAATGGTTGGGATAAACATTTACGTCAACTTTCACAGTAGGTGCAGGAAAACCGTACTACACGCAAAACAAAAATCTACAAGATAACCATGCCGACAAGACAGAAAATAGACATTGCAAAAAATAAACAATTATCAAATGAAGTGAATGGATCCTGGGGCCATCTGTAAGCGTCATTTGCGCTGTACAGTCCCGGGCCTCTTATGGTACAGGCTTCATTAAAAATAAAAAAAATGTTTTACAAAAGAAACCTAACAGAAAAAATGAGACAAGCACCCATAGGGTTAAGACTAACTGAAGAAATAGTGAATTCAAGGTTGTTGTTCTTAGGGTATAACATCTGCTTCCACTGAGGGTGATATCACAGACAAGTTGTCGTATGTTATTATATTCAGCGCATGCATAGGGGTCTCTCATGTGGGAGTAAATCCACGAGGTTGAGAAATATCCTTTTTAACTAAACCCACATCCGATTACACATGGATCAAAACCACAACCGCAAACTAAGGGTAACCGGTCAGCTAGATCTTGAAGCACCACACTAGGTCATTCCCCCTCCCACCACCAATAAACAACAAATTAAGCATCCAGCTTCACCCTTAAAATTCCAATTTCATATTTTCTAAGAAAGTCAAAACATAATTATTTCTATGTCTTTTGCTCAAAAGGTTGTCAACTCACTATTATACAATCATGGGCAAAATTTCACAGGCGTTAAAATGGCTGACACAGGCGGATTGAGGAAATGGTAACTCAATTACCTCCCTTGTTTTCCCATTCCTCTCCATGGACGGCCATCTTCAAACGTTTGAATTTGAAGTTGAAAATGATATTTTTGCCAATTTCTCAACTGGCAATAGTGAATTATAGGATTAATAGGATTATTCTTTAACAAGGTAGGACTGTTTATAGGTACAATCTATTTTAGGGCTTTATTTTAATACATTTTAAAAATATAACTTAAAAATATGCTATTAGAACTTTAAATCCCCAAGTCAACCTCCACGATTTGTGTATTGGGTTAATCAATCATGTGATCAAATATATAACTAATCTGATTGGTCTGATTTATCATTGGTCAACCAATTATAATTGACTAATGAACTATCATGTTATACTATGACTAATACTAATGTGCACACTGTATATCATATTACATGTACAAAGAACCATTCATCAAGTCCAAACTCATTCTATAGGAATCTAGAAATAACGATTTGCAATTTCAAATACATTTTATCTATATAGATCTCTACCTTGCAAATAATGATCTGAAACAATTTTTTCAATTATTAAGAAAAATAAAAATGGTGTTGGAAGTATATCTGGATAAAAAATATTTCTTAAATGGGTAGCCTACATAAAATAGTAAATGAGTAAAAGGCACCAATTCTGCTCGGACCATGCAGTTTGTGTTAATAAATCCGATGTAAACAACCCATGATCTATCGACCCTGTATGATGTGACATCGAACTAAGACCAGTACTGCTATGACCTTAAAGGTCAGTTATCTTGTACAGAAATAAAAGAAGGCATTGGCATAACCTTTATAAAACAGATTTAGAAACACCTTGTCCCTTCAACCAAATTACCATGTTCATACATGTAGAGTATGTGTGTTAAAGGGAAAGGGAGAAATGGGGTTTAAAGTCCACTCAACACGAACTACATGTAGGTCAATATGGGACTACAACATAGTTGAATTTTATTTCCACAATTCGCTTGCACATAGGTTTTTTTGGCAGTGGAAGGAAACCAGAGGACTTAGAATAAACCCACGAGATTGAACAGTCCGCCCTATTCCTTGTCACATATAACCGAGGAATGAAAACCAAGCCAGACCTTATGATACAGCGCACACACGTTAACTATTCGGCCATCCACCCCCAACCCCCCACCCATGTATTCATTAATTATTTGTTTCTTCCAATCAACAACATTTTGATAAATTAATTGACAAATTGGATAACCACCTTTTTTAAATACTGACTTACCGGTAGTCCAATTTCCAATTATCATAATTTTTTTTCCAATTCATGTACATGTATGCATTAACTACATAAACATGTATTCATTTTTACTCATTACCCTTTGACATTTGTAGTTTACAGCGAGATCTCATTAAATATTACTGGCTTCCATATTATCTCTATGTTTCATCGTTATTCAATTATCAGATTATGTATGTTTCAGGAGGCTGACATTATATTTTAACATCATTCTAATATTTTATTTATATACAATATTCTATATGTTAATTAAATAAAACAGCGTCCTTGACCTATGACACTTAAACACACATTATGCAATGGCTAAATCTTAATATCATTCTTACAATATCCAATATACTAATTAAATAAAACAATGCCCTTGGCCTCTGACACTTCAACAATCAACTGGCTTCTTTTTTTAAAACAGTAATCTAAAAAAAAAAACTCAGCGCCAGATTTACTAATCTTGCCAAAGTTCATAGCATTTTTGGATAATATCATAAGTCTTTCTTTCACCCACTGTACATGTAGAAGGGATTGTAGGGGACTTGATGCTATATCATAAGATCGGTCATTGAGACAACTGGTGTGGTTTCAATATCCTGGTTGTACTGTACGTGACAAGGAGTAGGGTCGCCTGTCCAAACTTTGTAAATTTACCCCAAGTCCCCAGGTTTCCTTCTGCTGCTAACAGACCCTTAGGACAAGCGAATTATAGAAATAAAAGTGAACTATGTGTTAGTCTCGAAATGACCTAGTTTGTGCCGAGTGGATGTTAAACCCCATTTCTCTCTCTCTATCTCTCTCACTTAAGCCATATAATGAATGCAATCCAAGTATGGTATAATTGACTACATGTATGTATTTTACTGTACACTAGATTTGCCAATTGCAGCTTTGTATTTTTTGCCAAAATCTGAAATAGGTTTGGCCATCCAATCCCCCATATGGCTAAAGCAAGTGTAATAAAATTGTGCAATTACATATTGAAATTACTGTTTGATATTGATTACTGCTATAGTTTTATAACCAGATCATCTTTTTTTTTTATTCAATGCTTTTAGTGAAAAAGAAACATAGTAATGATAATAATCCTAGATAGAGTAACATTTCTTAAATTAAATTAATAATTGTTTTCCCATAATTTTGTGTTACAGCTTAAAATATTGTTATCTAGACTGTACATGTCTGGCTTGTTTTCGAGACAGAATCAATGTTTTGCACTATTACATGTATAGGGTAGTATTATAAAATAACAACAATATGTCTATTAAAATAATATTAATATGTCTATGCTTTTTATCATTACACTGTACTATTAAATTAATATTATGTATGTTTTACACTATTAGCCTATATCACTGTACTATTAAAATAATAGTACATATATATGTTCTATTTTAAATTATTGATCATCATATATACATGATATTCATTATTCTATGTTTTATTAGTCATGATAAGGAAAATTATTGGTTGTTCCCTTTAAGAAAGAATGCATATTGTGAATAGCCTTTGTGTATGTTGTTATATGTCATATTTATACAAATTACCAATCCATCTTTGATCTTAATTAATAATACCAATGGAATGGCCTTGATATTTACTGAATGCCATCATATCCGATCTGTAATCAGATAATGAAAATGAAAGCATGAGTATTATTGTTTTACAATGCATGGTTACGGCGACATATTGACGACCTTCTATATGACGTAAATTGCAATACTCCAATAGTCGTTGTCAAGATATCCGACTTGTCACACTGACACCGCCAAATACAGGTGCAACAAAATAACAGCAGAAGAGCAATATCTGTTTTTTGCGCAGTTTTATAAAACCACAGACCCATTACAAAACGCAGTTCAGTGGAACAGATAGCTGGGAATCTCGGATGAAATGTGGTTCTCGAAAAAAATAACGGTAAATAAGAACAGATCTGCACGTTATTAGCGTCATAGATGGACCGTTTCTATCATGCGCGACTGAAAACTCACCTCGGAAATTATTTTTTCCAAGAAAATGCACAAATCTTCTTCGTTTGTTTCCTGTAACAATCTTGCATCGCCTTCCTTCATCATATTTGCGCCTTTAAAAATCTAAAGCACCGTACTTTATGCCATGAAAATATCGTTATGTTGTTAAAGCGAAGCATCCATTTCTATTCGATCAAGATAACTATTGTGTTTCGCCAATATTATTGGTCCATAATCATCATATTCTGCATCTTTTGACTTGATTTACCAGTCTTTTATTACATGCACTGTAACAGTAAAAATACAGCTTGTCAATCGAGAGCAAAATAAATCAATAACGTTGGTAGTACATTGCTACAAACGAAATATCTATCCGACTGACATTTTGATACATGGGAGGGGAGACAACTCTATCAAGTATAACTATTTTAGGCTGTTGAATTGGATGTTTTCTGGAATTTTATTTCTTTCCATTAATCGGGGGTATATTTGTTGGCGAAAAACAACAAACGAACATCTGGGAGCAGAAAATACCTATTTTTTTTATTAATTCGATCTATTCAGATCTATGACAGATTGTTCAATAACCCACGGTGAATGCACATATAAACCACACTTTATAATGCACAGTGTTTAAAAGTTATAATGATAACGACCAGTAAACCCCAATAAACTGTGTCACTTACCGCGATTCCACATTATAATCTCTGCTTTATAATACACGTATTTATATGAAATAAAACGCGGTCTGACGCATCAGCCGGGATAATAATGACGGACATGCGCCATGTAGTGAGCTCTGAGGGAAATTTTGTCCGGGCAACGGCGCTACAGCATACCTTTATTTATTTATTTTTTTTAATTTTATTGTTGTAATATCCTCGTGCACAAATCAATGTTACATTGCCATGTCTTATTAGTATATCAGTTAGTATAATTATATAAAATAAAACCAACCTAAAATGAAACCATTAGACAAAAGTCAACGTTCTAAAAAAAAAAACGGGGGAGGGGGTGTGGCCGAATGGCTAGCACGGGCGCACTGTGTCATAAGGTCTCTCATTGAGTGGTTTCTGGTGTGTTTTGCCAGGTTCTCCGGTTTACTCCTCTGCTAAATATCCCTACGTGCAAACGAATTATATAATAAAATTTAACCATGTGATAGTCCATACTCCGCGCAGTGTTTCGTTTGATTAAAGGTCCATTGCTTCAGGAATATGGTGTTAGTATCGAAATGACCTATCTTGGTGCCGAGCGAATGTTAAACCCTATTTCTCTCTCTCTCCCTAAAAAAATCCAAAAGGCAAATAGTGGTAACAAGTGTCAGGACGAGTAAGCTTGCTGTTTCGATAATATAAAAAGTGAGTATATATGCGGAAAATAAAGTCAATCAACTAATATAAACAGCTATTTATGTAAGACAGAACTGATTTACATAAATCGTTTCTTTTTTACTCTAATTTTAAAACAGTTCGGCGAAATACGCCAGAAATCCCAACCAAATGGTAATCTGTAGCGCCTACACCACTACACCGATAGTATTTATTGCGCATGCTTTCTAGATAAGAATATGTGGTTACCGTTTGATAGAACTTGTGGAATATATCTAGCCTCGTTCTTCGCGTGTTACAAATGGCACTGAAATGCATTATGATACACGATTCGTTTACCAATATTTAAAATGTTTATTTTTTATTAAATATTGGATATCGGAAGCCCACCTTTTCCCAGTATAAGATCACAACATCAATGTTGATTTAAATTGACTAATAATTCGTGTTTTTCAATGTTGAAAATATTGGATGGTATTGAGTTAGAGACTTAGCTACTATAAAGTCTCTAGGACTGAAGGATTTATTGTTCCTATCAATTTTGGTTCTGAAAGTTGTTCTGTATACTACTTCTATGATTTTTGTGTTGCAGTTATTGCCCTATAATAGTCCAAAATGTACCTCTAATTTTCTTGATTTGAATTCCAACTGTCAAGGTATTTTTTTACTTGCACGCCAATGTGTACCCATAGAACCTCGGGCTTTCGTACCATCCGAAAGACTAGACGCTATTCATTGGCAGGCCTTCCGTTCTCCAACCACTAGGCCATCCCAACCCCCCCGTTCGCCAACTGTGACGGGGGATTGGGGTGGCCTAGTGGTCTAGAGTGCCGCGTTTCGACCTCTGGCTGGCCGGTCACTCTGGCTTGCGGCTGTGGTTTCCAGCACTGGTGTGAGCGTATGTGGATGGAGATAGGGGCGCCTTCCACATTCCGGTTTCCTCTCACTGCTAAAGACCCCTACGCGCAAGCGAATTATTGAAATAAAATGAAACCATATGTTAGTCCCAATATGACCTAATTTGTGTCGAGTGGGCGTTAAACCCCACTTCTCTCTCTCTCCAACTGTGACTAGTGGCAGCCACGTAGTGGTCGAACCATACTAAACTAAGGGTGTCCGTTTACAATTAGCTCGGCTTGAGAACAGACACTAAGCGGGTGACCAACATTTTAAGTAGTAGATCGACGATTTTAGTCGAAAACACAAGGTGAGAATTTGCAGAAGTATTTTTTCCACTTAAAATTATTATTAACAAAATAATTGAAATAGCTTTTTTAGTCTTTATGCGTATGGCAGATGTGAAACGGCGTAGGGTCGCATTATGACATAGTATTACTTATTGTTGGATATGGCGGCTACTCAGAACAGAGATCTATTCTCGACGTAGATATTCTCCGTGTGCAAAATGTGGTCGAACACGGAATATCTTGGTTAACGATCGAGAGCCTCGATATTAAACTGAACTTTAATATATAGGACAAAATAAAAAAAAATCCCGTGTTTACAGCGACTCGGTCAGAGAAATAGGGTCGGTCGCAAAATCTTCTCTTTTTTTTCATGTGGTGCGTGGGTTAAGATTGAATAGAACTAATAAAATGTTGTTTTTGAAAAAAGCATAAATGACATTTCTTAAGCAAATCATACTCAAAACCTAAAATGTGACAAACAGATAAGGCTATAATAAAATTGTTCAAGAATAATTCCAAGAAAGAATTTTTGTTGTTAGTAATAAGATTCTAGTGACGTGCTTAAATATAGTTGTCTCCCCTTAATTGTCTTTTTCGTGAAAGACCAATTAAATAATTGCGCCTCGTGTACTAATTATGTTTGCTTAGTTGTCAGCAATTGTTACTGCCCGTACAATAATATTGGCCATTTTTTATTTTGATTTTTTAGCAAGTAACTAACCCATTCATTTGAACCCCATCATCATCAATATTTTGTTGCTGAAAATTACTGTTTCAATATCTGTTTCAGTCTGCGATTCGTCAAAATAGTCCATTCCAACCAATCACACCCGTTTTATTTTGCACGACAGCAGAAGACTGAAATACACACGATCAACACTCAGTTCAAATAAAATAAAAGTAAAAGTAATTCTGTTCATGATATTATTGAAATATAATACTAATAATTGTTTATTAGTAATTATTCGGGTTAATTTCCTTTCCTTGTACAAATTAAATTCAATAATACAAAATGATGTATAGAAATATAAATCAATGTGTTCGAATATACCTGAATAAAAATATTTCCTATATTGTGTAAATGGGTATCTGAAATGAGTAGTTGACATGTTGACGTTATGTTTACAATGCACGCGCCCTCTAGCCAATGATTGACGCTGCATCTGAACTTAAAAAGGTCAATCATCTTATACACAGGTATAAGAAGCTGCTTTCACAATACCTCTGGTGAAAGCGGACATAAAATAGAACTATTACACACATATACCTGTGAAACATTTTGTAGAAAAAAGAAGAACGCAAGAAGTTAAACGATTTACTTCTGATAATAAGCTATATTTTGGAATACTAGAAGAAATTAATACAATTACGACAGTAGGCCTTCCAGTAGGTTTGTTTCAAACATCTTTTGTTTGAGTTATTTTTTTTTCGATGGGGGGGGGGGGTAAATACCCACAACCAAAATTGCACTTTAACATTTTCTTGTAGGCCCTAAATAGGTTATTCAACTTTTGATATATATTCAGTAGTCCTTCGGGAAGGATGAAAAACCGAAGTCAAACTCTTTCATAGCGGCCAAGCGAATGTTTACTGCGGATCAGTTTGGTTACATTTACCGAAGGGTCCCGAATTGAAAATATACGACTTGGCCGTGTGAACTATTGTAAGGGAAAATGGCCGACTAATCTGAGTAATTATTGTTTCTCTTCCTATTCTGTATTTGTTTCATGTTTTCTTTCGTCTGATCGCAGTGAATTTCCGGTACCTACCACACACATTATTATAGTCTGATACACAAAGACTCGTATTTATCATTAGGTCTCTCTCAGTTTGCAATATAATAATAAACAACTTTCGTCGTTTTGGTAAAATGAAATAAATGGCAGGTTAGGCTAACGTCTAGTTCAGCTCTGAACGTCGGTCTCATTACACTCACCCTGACCGTTCAGGGACTGGCCTATTCAATCAATGTCGAAAATAATTTGAACCCCAGTCAATTTTACTGGGCAACTTTTCACTGCGAAACATCGGAGTGTCAATCCGTTTTGACGTCTGTACAATGTAAAGGAACATCTTAGTGACAAAATAACACCTTGCTTACCTCGATAGACTCGGTATGAGCGAAACAACACGCTGTTTAAAATACGTCCCCTCCTATCAATCTATCCTTTCGCCACCATGACACAGCGTGTTGTGATGCTCATACTGACTCTAGCGAAATGAGCAAGTTCTTATTTTCTCACAGAGATGTTCCTTTACACTGTACACGCGGCCACACGGAGTGACACCCATCGTTTAGCAGTGAAAAGTGGCCCAGTAAAATTGGGGGTCAAATTATTTTCGACATTGATTGAATGGGCCAGTCCCTGAACGTTCAGGGTGAGTGTAATGAGACCGACGTTCAGAGCTGAACTAGCTAACGTCCTGACTCTGTGACTGGGGCTGTATAGTGTATTGGATATTGCACTTTTGCACCTCCACCAGTTCCCGTGGTCGTAGAGACTACCGCCGGCCGCGCCGACTAAAGACTAGAATTCAGTGAGTAAACCGTTGGCTTAGCCTGGAATTCTCGTGTTAGCTCATACTATTGACGAAGAAACTTCCTCAGGATTTTCATGCGTGATTTTCTCTTGTCGGTGTTGCAGGGCGTAGGGCTTATAAAAGACAGCTGTCTAGTTGTTTGAATGGGACAAAAAAATGATGTCCTATATGTGTACCATACACATTTGAATAATGCATGCACAATTGGAATTTGAGTAGGCTGTAGCACACTGGGATTGGTATAAGTGCGTTATCATTAGCCCAGCCGGTGCAGAACAGTAGAATGTTTAACCCCATGCATCGTTTCTCCCTGTCAGTGGTGCAGGGCCAAGGACCTGTAAAAGACAGCTGTCTAGTTGTTTGAATGGAACAAAAAAAAAACAAGATCATGTCTGTGTACCAATACCATACACATTTGCATGCTTAATTGGAATTTGATATAAAAGAGAAGGCTGTAGCATACTATTGGTATAACGGCGCAGAACAGTAGAATGTTAAACCCCATTTCATTTCTACATTTTATTTACTAGCTGCTAGCTGTACAACTTAGACATTCTGATAAATATGTGTGTTACGTATGTTAACAGGTGCTATGATGAGAAGACAATGAACTGAAACGTAATTACTTTATGATGAATACTATAAGAGGAGGACGACGACAAATGTTACAGCTTGATGATAATAATGAAACAAAGTCTTTAGGTAAATATTTTATTGTATTAGATAGAAAAGAGAGAAATAGGGTTAAATGTCCACTCAAACATATACTAGGTCATTTTGGTTCAATAATTTGCTTGCACGTAGGGGTCTTTACTCTTTAGCAGTAGTAGGAAACCAGACTAACTGAAACCACACCAGTTGACTCAATGATTAACCTTACCCCCCATTAATAATGATTAGAGAGAGAGAAATGGTGTGCAATGTCCACACATCACAAACTAGATCATTTCGGGATTAACATGTGTGAGGAAACCAGAGGACCTGAAGAAAACCCACGAGGTTGGAAAGGCAAACCTACTTCTTGTCATCTACATGTGGAGTATCGAAACAACGCTACTTGACTCAATGATACAACCTGTTTTCTAAAGCGCATATGTTAGACCATTTGGTCACCCCCCCCCCCCCTTACATTGAGTGGGAGGATTTAGCAACTAGAAGCTTGATATTATGTCTTTTTTTATCAATTGCAAAATGGAGCAACACTGACTACAGTTGGCTGCTTTCCAGGCCATATGTCCCATATGGCATAATAATATGCTCTTCTTCTTTTAGCACGACTTGTGCTGAAAACGGGGCTTTTAAACTCCATTGCATTTCTTTTCTGTGAAATGTCAGACATTAACAAACTACATGTGTCTTGTTTTGAGTAATAATTGATATGTTCCAGTAAAGAGAGAAAGAGAGAAATGGGTTTTAACATCCACTCGACTCAAACTATTAATTTTATCTAGAACAGAGAGAGAAACTAGGTCATTTCGGGACTTACATATCGTTTAATTTTATTTCAATAATTCGCTTGCACGTAGGGGTTTTTAATTAGCAGTGGGAGGAAACCGGAGTACCCAGAGAAAACCCATGAGAATTGACAGACGACCCTATTCCTTAACACATACAACCAGGGATTTGAAACCATGCCAGTTGACTCAATGGCAGGCCACCCAACCCCCCGTTCCAGTAAAGATAGAACTCAAATAATACTGTATTCTGTTTTGGTTATGTCAACATTTTAATCCCAACATTTGATTCATCATTTTCAGCCCGTAAAGATAATAAAATGAGTGTTAACAGTCCAAAAAGATCTAAACCTGGTTAGTATGTGTGGTTTACTGGTTGAGCATGAGACATTAAAGTTAGATTATGGGAGATAAGATAAAGAGATGGCAGTTCTCACTATAATAGTTGAAAACTAGATAGTGTAAAGATAATTTGCTGAAAATTTCAGTCAAATTGATTCACTATTAGCCGAGAAAAAAGCGTTTGAAATATTCACATAGCCTCGGTCATCATTACTCAAATCATTAATATAAACAGCATAGTCTCGATTATCCACTTGATTGATTTAATTATCAACGGCCATTAAGCGGCATATAAGAATTTAATCCGCCAACATCTAAGGCTAGCCTTGACATAAAGAGTTTATTATGGTCTGGATATGTTAATTAATGTCTAATTGATTATTTAGATAACATCTCAGGCTTAAAGAAAGACCTGTAATAAGCAGATTTTGCTCTTGCATAATGCTATTTTAAGTAATATATTGAAACAACACAAGCGGGCCTGGAAATAACAGTTTTAGATGTACCTGACAAAATGTCAGGCACTATTTAAATAGTACCTGACATTTTTAACTTATTGCCAGACATGTATTAATAATAACATTAAAAAAGACAAATCAGTGCCTGACAAAATGACAGGCACCAGAGGTTTTGTGCCTATTAAAGCTTAATTCTGTGCCTGACATTGTCAGTGACAGTTGCCTTATTTCCGGGCTTGAACACAAGGGACGTTAGTCCCCAAGTGTTGTTTCAATATATTACGCAATGTCTTAAGCTCAAGACCATTAAACAGCTTAAAATACAGAAACTCGCACATGCTTTGCAATGAAATAAGTCACACAGGTCCAAAACTTTAACTTGTATAAATAATGTATTTGGCACATTGTCAGTACCATTATTTGAAATAATGGTATGCCAACATCAAAGGATGACGTCACATCTGTATTTTAAACAAGATGAAAGCTTTCAACAATTTCCTTTTTTATGGATGCTTTGAAATATTAAAGTAAAATAGTGTTTCAGTTTTTCTGTTGTTGGAAATGAACTATAAAACAAAATTATAAAGCATATTTTCTCAAGACTATATATCAAATCAAGATTTTAATTAGATTAAAATTGATGAATTTAAAAGGTTTTTTTTTATCAATTTATTTTTATTTGTATAGCTGGGTTGTCTGCCCTTGGAGAATATTCTGATTCTGATTCCAATAACTCTGATGTGGAAGACTCTAATACTAATGGAAATAATGGTGAGGAAATCGATTTGTTTTTATCCGTCTACATGGAAGTGTGTTGTGTATTGTTGTCACCCTGTCCCGCTCGTCCACAATATTTAGTGAACACTCTACAGATTACATTTATTATCCGATCTATTTAGAATTTATATGGGGATATTCGATGGAGTTGCCGGGATTAAATTCTGTCAATTCTAAAAACAGTTTCCATCGAGTGAAAAGTAGAATTTCGAAGTACAACACATGTGCCAACTGTATGAAATTTAAACACAGTATTCAAAATAGTCACACACAAATTCTTATTGAATTTCAACAATTTACATTTGTTACTTTTAGAGTTATTTTCCTTGTTTAATTTTGTATAGATATATGTGAAGTGAAAACTCTAATAACAAAAGTTTAATTATTGAATATGTTTGGTTGATAGCAATGCTTCTGTGAGAATCTACTGGAGACGAAAAGTAATATATTCATCTATTTTATTACAAAAATTTATGTTTAACAGAACACAATTTTTATGGGAAACAATCACTGTTTTTTTTTTAAAGGGCTTCATCTTGAACTCTTATATATTAGACCCAAGTTTACTAAATGTCATTGTGCTGGATAACGATAAGACTAGAGGTTAATTGTAGAAATGTTGTGATTTTAGAATAAAATCAATGATTGTTTCCCCTAAAAATTGTGTTCAGTTAATGTGTTTCCCAATTGCTAAATACCACTTAAAGATTTTGTTTTATGTTGTTTGTATTTGTTACAGGTGTTGATCATACAGTAGGCACAACAAGTTCTACTACACCACTATCAGCTACAAATTCTACATCACTAGGAGCAACAAGTTCTACTACATCGCTAGGGGCAACAAGTTCTACGACATCACTAGATGTTACTACGAGTGGAACCAGTGTAGATTCTGAAGTCTCTAACTTCTTATCTGTAAGTATTCATTACTTTATTGTGGAGGTTAGCTTGTGCGCTTTGTATCAGAAGGTCTTTCATTGAATAAACTCAACAGATGATTTTTACAATAAAATGAATAAGATCATAATTTACTACTGTTTTTTTTTCAGGAAGTAAATTCTTTATCTGCTTCTAATAGTCCATCTAGAGAAAGTAGTGCCACACCCCCAGTTACTCATGTACAAGCCAAATCGGACAAGAAGAAATCGTCTAATTTTTACAAGTCAATGTTTGTTAAAGGAGCCACAGAATGGAATAAAAAGAAAGAAAATACAGAGGAAGCTACCTCAACTGAAATATATGAATTACCGGATGGTAAGTCGTCTTAACTTTCGCTTGTCCAACCTTGTAGGTTTTCTCTGAGTACTCCAGGTTTTTCAAGCTGCTAAAGACCCTAGTACCTACACGCAAGTTACCATATGTTAGTTTCAGAATGATATTGTCTGTGTCAAGTGGATGTTAAACCCAGTTTCTTCCTCTCTGAAAATCAACTTGTCTCTTATCACTACATTTGTATTAAAAACCCTGTGTGAAGTATTTTCTTGAGGTGAGACAGAGTTCCTGGCATGGAGAATTTTCTACAGGTACTGGATGCATGGTACAAAAAAACATGTATACCATTTGCAGAATATCATTAATTCCCTGATAGTTGGAAATCAAAATGATAGTAGGCTGCAGTATTGCTGTCTGGACAAAATAACCCTCATAGTACATTGCAAGGGAGAGAGAGAAATGGGGTTTAACGTCAACTCGACACAAACTAGGTCATTTCAGAACTAACATATCATATGGTTAATTTTATTTCAATAACTCGCTTGCGCGTAGGGGTCTTTAGTAGTGGGAGGAAACCGGAGTTTGAGAAGGCGCCCCTATCTACATGCCACATACACTCACACCAGGGATCAAAACTACAGCCGCAAGCCAGAGGTGACCGGACAGCTAGAGGTCAAAGCGAGGCACTCTAGACCACTAGGCCATCCCAACCTCAAGTACATTGCAAGTCAGGGGTTTTGGGTGGCTGAATGGATCAAAAGGTCTGTCATAAACAGTCATTGTTTTTTGAGGCGCGCGATCGCTCGCGAGCGCCTGCCACGCACCAGAATGTCGGCCGAGGGGAGGTTTTTCTCTCTCGCCTTAAATTTGAAAATCGCTATCCATATTTGTAAATCATGGACATGTATTCGATCTCCGCCATACTCTCATTGTGAAATTAAATTATTTGGTGTATTCGATTAGTATGTGATCGCACATGGTAATAAAATTCTGATGAATATGTTACTAAAAATAGATGGTGCCAATGTGCCATTGGTTAATTTAACTGAAATGAAAAGTAGAACTCTCGCGAGACGTGAGAAATTACGAGAGATGGCACGTAAAAATTTCCAATGCGAATAATTTCGGAAGAAATAGATTATATTTTGATGGAATTTTCAAGCGTTTATGATTATATTTTGAATGAGGGTTATGTTTTCTAAAAATAATTATACAAGCTAAATATATTTAGAAATTTCGACAAGTATTTCTATTGGAATACCGTAAGTAGTTATAGACGATAGCAGCAGAAGTTTTACTTGATCGTACGACTACGAACGAATGATATTATTTAGCAGACGATGTATATTATCAATTATGTAAACAGGAATGACCCTTGCACCAAGTTATTATTGATCTTAAGAACCATTTTCCATATACAGAAAACTAATCACTCTTCTTAATATCAGATCACTCTCCTTAACTTCTAAATCACTCTTCTTATCAAAACTGGGAGAGCTTTTTTAGTAGAGCGATTTTTTCAATTTCTTCATTTAAGGGGAGCTTTTTTCGACTCTCCTCTAAAATACAAAAAACAAGGAATGCATAAAGTCAAGTGGCATGGCTTCGCTAGTTCAACCTGATGGCTTTTCTCTGGTTTCCTCCCACTAATAAAGAATCCTATGCACATGTGAATTATTGAAATACAAATGAAACATGTTTTAGTCAGGAAATGACGTAGTTTGAGTGGACATTAAACACTCTCTCGCTCTCGCTCTCTCTCGCTCTCTTCAGTGGTTTGAAGTGTACAAATAATCAAATTGATTTATACCTTACTTATTTTCTCTGTAGAGCCAACCACTCTATGGCAGATATGTGTAGACGAGAATACCCAGTATCAGTATTATTGGAACACTATAACGAATGAAGTGACCTGGACGATCCCACCAGACTATACGCAGTATTTATTACAGTATAAGCTGTATGAAGAACAACTCAATAAGATACCAGAAGAGAGACGAGAATATCTCAAGAAAAAGAAACTAGGGTAGGAACTTATTAAAGCCACTCATAGTCATTGGGAAAATGTTCAATTCATCATTTGATTGTGGATACTTAACAAAATTTGACTATTCTTGGGCTGATATTCCTATTAGATTCAAAATTCACACTTCAAAATATATTTTTGAAACAAATTATTTTTTGTCAGACTTTCTTTGATCATACCAAAAAATTGACCAACCAGTAAAATTTTGAAGAGAAGGCCGTTATTTCAAATCAATTTGAATGCTATTTTTCTATCAGTGTGCATCCTAGTATTGTTAGGCTAATGACGCATCTCTCTGTATTGTTATGCTATCAATGTGTACCTTTGTATTTTTCAAGATTGATTACTAGTCCAAAGACCACCAATCCAAAAATCCAGCCAAAGCCACCTACACAATCCTACAGTGAAATTGAAACTGCTACAGTAAATGCGGTCCCCCAGGCTAACGTTACTCCACCAGCTGAAGCCAATGGCAGTAACCCAGATCCGAATAAAGGGAAGGAGCAGCAACAGCTAACTGATCCAGAGAAACAATTCTATTCAGAAATAGAAGAACTGGAAAAAATGGAAATTGAAGTCCCTCCACCTGAAAATGTCAATGGAACTCCTGTAGAAGACATTCCAGTTCCAGAAGAAAATATAGAAACCAATTCTAAAGATTTAACTACAAGTGAAAAACCCAGTGGAGAATCTGAAACAACACTTGATTTGGAGGATATTGATAATGCACTGGAGAAAGCTTTAGAAAAGAAGAAGGTATAAAGAGACCAATATTTATTGCTTTAATACTATTACACAAAACACTTTGATTGAGCACAAGTATCTCAATGATATAAGATCAAAATACTATTGTTGCCAGTCCCATTAAGCACCGTTTCATATATTAATGCTTTAATAGTTTCTATTTGTTATTTTGAGGGTTGGATGGTGTGGTTAAACCACTTGTGTCAATGGCAGACTTTGTGGTTTTTATGCGCATGCATTTATCCCACCATCCAACCCCCCAAAAAACAATTAGAAAACCACAAAGTCTGCCATTGAGCCAAGTGGCAGGGTTTTGAGTCGCCTGTCCAACCTCGTGGGTTTCTCCCACTGCTAAAGACCCCTACAGGTGAATTATTGAAATAAATGACCTAGTTTGTGTTGAGTGGACGTCAAGCCCTATTTAAGTTCTGTCGTTAAATCAAGTGGTGGAGTTTCGATTCCCTTTTTGTACTTGACGAGGAATAGGTCCTATGAGTTTCTTCCCACTGCTAAAGACCCCCACATGCATGTGAATTATTGAAATAAAATTGAACTATATGTCAATCCTGAAATAATCTATTTAGTTCGTTAAACAGTACATTGGAACGGCAATAATTTTTAGGCCTAAATTTTATCCAGTTGACTATGTATTAATATTTTTATAATTGACTTCCCAGGAAGAATTGAAGAAATTAGAAGCTGAGGAATCCAGTACAACTTCAGATGTGAAACATAGTCAAAAGCATACACATAAACATAGTCATAAGCGCCATTCATCGCCTGATTCTTCTATACAGACATCAAGTGTATCCAAAAAATCTAAATCTTCTCATAGTAATGAGCGGATAACTCCCGAACCGGTTGCCAAGAAACTATGTAAACAGTCAGTAGAAACTGTTAGAAAAGCTTTAGTGAATTATGAACATGGTAAGATAATTTAAAACATGAATTTAATTTGAGAACGAAAAGTTCTGTGAACATAATGAACGACCAGCTGGAATCAATGCAGTCAACCATTTGTTTTAAAATAATCCTGGAGGTTAGGTGTTTGATCCCTGCATTCCATGAGAAAGTTCACCCAAATGCAGGACGAAGGGCCTGACAAGGACAGTTGTCTAGTCGTTTGGATGGGACAAAAAACGGAGGTCTCAGGTCACATTAACGTGTACGTTAAAGATCCCTTGGCAGTTGGAATTCGATATAAGAGTAGGCCTTTGCTTTGCTGCTCGGGCAAAATTTCCCTCATAGCACAGGTGGTTGGATTGACGAATGGTTAGCTTGTATCATTTGGCCTGTCAGAGTCAAATGCCGTGGTTTCGAGTCCCCGGTTGTACGTGACAAGGAGTAGGGTCGCCTGTCCAGCCTGGTGGGTTTTCTCCGAGTACTCCGGTTTCGTCCCACTGCTAAAGACCCCTACAGGCAAGCGAATTATTGAAATAAAATTAAACCATATGTTAGTCCCAAAATGACCTAGTTTGTGTCAAGTGGATGTTAATCCCCATTTTTCTCTCTCTCCCCCTCATAGCACACTGTATGGCGTAAGCCCATCTTCATTAGCCCAATTTGGAGCAGAACAGTTAAAACTTAAACTCCATTTTATTCCGTTTTAAAATAATCACTTTCTGCTGTAAGACAATTTGGCAGGGTTAGAATAATGATTAACCCTTTTTGTTAAATTAACAGTCAGTAGCTTCATGTTGCTATTTCTATTACAGGGGGTTGGGTGGCAGCCTAGGCCTTGTCACGTACAAGCAGACCTTATGACAGACCTTATAATGGAACATACACATGTTAACCATTCGGGCACCCTACCCCACCCCTTATAATAGAAATAGCTACAGGAAGCACTGACTAGTAACCAAAAGGGTTAATTATTATATTCCAACAACCAATCTTAAATTGTAATATTATTATTTGTATCTTGATCAAGAGCAGTTGTCTTTGTTTGATGTTCAAATTAGATGAGCCTGTTTGATATTTGATCAATTTTATATTTAGATGAAGCTGAGAGTGAAGTGAATGGAGGAATGTTAAGTAATAAATCAACTGTATTAGATACAGATGATATGGTAGGTTATTATAAATCAACTATATTCGATAAAGATGGTATGGTAGGTTAATGTATATCAACTATGTTAGATATAGATAATATGGTAGGTTATTGTATATCAACAGTATTAGATATAGATGGTATGGTAGATTTTTGTATATCAACTATATTAGATATAGATGATATGATAGGTTATTATATATCAACTATATTAAATATAGATGATATGGTAGGTTATTGTATATCAGCTGTATTAGATATAGATGGTATGGTAGATTATTATATATCAACTATATTAGATATAGATGATATGATAGGTTATTATATATCAACTATATTAGATATAGATGATATGATAGGTTATTGTATATCAACTATATTAGATATAGATAATTTTGTAGGCTGCTGGCGTTAGCCGAGAACTTCATCAGAATTTTTCGGCGTGGTTTCCCCTTTCCAGTGGTGCAGAGCGGAGATCTTGAAATGGACAGCTGTCTAGTTGTTTGGATGGGATATAAAACTATGGTCCTGCTGTGGATTTCAACATAAGAGTAGACTGTAGTGCTGATGTCCAGGCACAATTTCTCTCAGAACACTGTATGTCATATGCCTGTCTTCCTTCAACCCAGTTGGAGCAGAAGAGTAGAAAACCTCATTTTATTTACAAATTGAAAGCAGTATTTTATTTTTGTCAGGTGGATGTAGACGATATAACTGAAGTATTAGAGAGTAAATTAGAATTTTTAAGCGTGTCAAAGAAGGGGTTAACAAGACTTCAAATAATGCTCATAGAATTACAGGTAACTGATAGATATTTATTCTATTTACAAGTACATAGACACAGTATAATTATTGTTAGATATCAGGTAACCATAGAACTATTCTTACAAGTAATTGGTTGTCCTTTAGACTAATTTAATCAACATTATATTCTAACTTTTGTGCTCGTTTTAAATTGTGGACTAACAAGATGTATAATGACAACATATACTAGCTTTTATACCGGTTTTAAAACATCTGATTCCATGCTTCCATGCTCCAACTTTTTTATATTATTAAAACACTTTAGTTATGGATAAGATATTCACATTATTTAGATGGTAGTTGGATGGCCAAATGGTTAGTGTCATTGAGTCGTTGGTTTGGATTCGCCGGTTGTACGTGACAAGGAGTAGTGTTGCCTGTCCAACCTCGTGGGTTTCCTCCAGGGCTTCCGGTTTCACGGGGGTTGGGATGGCCTAGTGGTCTAGAGTGCCGCGCTTCGACCTCTAGCTGGCCGGTCACCTCTGGCTTGCGGCTGTGGTTTCGAGCCCTGGTGTGAGCGTATGTGGCATGGAGATAGGGGCGCCTTCTCAACCTCGTGGGTTTCCTCCGGGCACTCCGGTTTCCTCCCACTGCTAAAGACCCTACGCGCAAGCGAATTATTGAAATAAAATTAAAACCATATGTTAGTCCCGAAATGACCTAGTTTGTGTTGAGTGGACGTTAAACCCCATTTCTCTCTCTCTCTCTTTCCGGTTTCACACCACTGCTAATGACCCCTACGTGACATGTTAGTCACTAAATGACCTAGTTTGTGTCGAGTGGACATTAAACCCCATTTCTATCTCCCTTGTCAGTAATGCAGGACGGAGGTCCCATGTACACATTGGCATCAATGGAAAAGATACCTTGGCAGTTGCAATTCGATATAGCACACTGTATGGCATATACTTGTTTTCATAAGCCCAGTTGGAGCAGAACAGTCGGCTGTTAAACTCCATTTCATTTCATTCCATTTCTTTTAGTGTCTAGCAATTAACCTATCTTAATGTTTACACTAAAACACTTTATTTATAGACCAGATATTCTGATTATTTAAATGGTGGCTTAAAGAAGGACTTTTTCCTCCGAAAATTATCAAAGTTAGAAAAACAGTTAAAAGAATACGAGAAAAGTGCCATGCCAGACGATTGGAACTGCCAGTGGGACAGGTATGTCCACATTTTTTTGTCATCAATATCACAGTGCTGTGAACAGTATGTATGGACCATGAAAAACCTCTTATATAACAAGTTCAGACAGAAAAAAAACAGCATATATATGAACTTTTTGAAATATTTTGGACTCAAAATTAACACGATTGGCATAAAGCAAATGGTCCATACTGCTACAAGAATGTGTAAGAGTTTATAGCAGGGGAGATTATGTTGCTATTTTTAAAAAGGAAATTTCATCAGTGGCAGCTGAATAATTTGAGGTGTGGAATTGGCGGACGTTTTTGGTTGGACGATGACTATTTAATTTGCTGTGGTGAGTTAAAACACAATAATAATTTTATATTTTAATTTTGTTTAACTTGTTCACTTCCAAATGTAAGTAAGAAATCTCATGATGTCATTGCTACTAATTATGAGCACTTAGTTATTTTAGTCTTTAAAGTGGCCTTTTAACAAAAGGAGGAGTTGGATGGTGCTATATCGCAAGGTTTGTCATTGAGTCATCTGGCGTAGTATCAATTCCCAGGCTGTACATGACAAGGAGTGGGGTTGCCTATCTAACCTCGTGAGTTTTCTCTGGGTCTTCTGGTTTCCACCCACTGCTAAACACCCCAGTGCGTAAGCAAATTATTGAAATAAAATTGAACCATATCTTAGTCTCGAAATTACATAGTCTGTGTCGAGTGGATGTTAAACCCCATTTCTCTCTCTCTCTTTTTAACAAAAGAAGCAAAAACAGTGGATATAAGTATCATTTATACATACGTTTTGAGTATTGTTTTCAAATTTTTACTTATTTTAATGTAGAAAACAAATCTTCATGTAGTTTCAGCAACACCAAAAATTCATAGTTTCAAGCCAACATTAGAAAACATAGTTTCAAGCCAACATTTGAAAACATAGTCTCAACAAGCATTAGAAAATTTAGTATCAAGTCTACATTAGAAAAGCCAAAATTAAAAAATGTAGTTTCAAACAAGCATTAGAAAACATAGTTTAAAGCCAACATTGGAAAACATAGTTTAAAGCAATCCTTAGCCAACATTAGAAAACCAATCTTTAACTTCACCTGTAACGCCATAATCATTTTTTAGAACTTTTGATTTGAATTTATAAGACGGAAGTGAACAGTTATTTATGTTATTGATATTATGTGATTTTAATGCATTATTAAAGAATTTATGTTTCAGTGACTTTAAAAATTATTTGGTGGTAAAAACCATAAACTATTTACAAGAAGTATGGACCCAGTACATTCATTTATAATATGCAATTTCTATCACGATTCATATTTATGGTCATGTTATCATACAGGCTTTATGTATGAACACTATTGTCGATTGAATCAAATGGGCATTTTAAAGCACGGCAAACATCAACACAGCAATTGGAAGAAATGCAGCAGATTGATTGCAGTCGATCTACACGTACATGCTCGGTATAGATTGACACTTCAACAAATGGAAGTAACTCACAGTTGGTTGCTCAACTCAACACACGTACATTGACATTTGTGAATCAGAAAAAAAGGGTTTCAGTTTGTTGCTTGTAACATTTTCAAAATGGCTGCCCAAGTTATCAGCTTTCAGAAATTATCAGTTTTGTCTGTGTGCGATACAGCCATAAAGTATTTTTACTATAAACCGTCTAATTTTCCGTATTTCAATCCAATTTAAGGAACTTACTTTATTTTCTGCACGAAGTGAATACAAATTTTCATAGTTTTTCTTTCAGTTAATCCACTTGAGACTGTTTTTATCTGACAATTTTGTTCTTTCTTTTTGCCATAATTAAGTGTGGCTGAATGGTTTATATGTGCACGTTGCATCATGAAGTCATCAAGTGGCTAGGTTTCAATTTCCCACATGTGCTTACAAGGAATACTAGGTTCGTCTGTCTAGCCCTGTGGCTTTTCTCCGGGACTCCAGGTTTCCTTCTACTGCTAAAAGACCCCTGTGCGCAAGCAAATTGATGACATAGAATTGAAGCATATATTAGCCCTGAAATAACCTAGTTTGTGTCAAGTGGATGTTAAACCCCATTTCTCTTCTTAAAATAACCTCAAGTCCAAAGCTTTATATGTTAGCCTGATTGCTAAGGTTCAAATTTGAGTTGTAAAGCCAATCTCCTACCGAGCCCAGATAGATATAAGTACAAGTTCTCATTGCCTGTCAGACCATGCATTAAATTATATTTTATTTTTAATAAAATAATTTAAAGATTCTGTTGTTGTCTTTTCTTTTAAAACTAAATTATAATCAGAATTTCAGAAGAGGAATGAAGTACATGTAATTTTAAACTTTTTTCTAAAAATTTATGATGAAAAGATGCATCAGTAATAATTTTCACAAAAAGAACCTTATGTTGAAAACTAAGAATGAATTTGGGTTAAATATTTAAAGAGAAATTATCACTCTAAATTATTACTGGTATGTCATGTCACATTCAAATGGACTTGTAATTATCAAACTTTATTATCAAACTTTATTATCAAAATTTAAGCACCAACTTAAAAATGTTTAATGTGTGTGCTTAAGAACGTAAGGTCTGTCATTAAGTCAAGTTGCATGGTTGGATGACGAGTAGGGACGCCTGTCTAACTTCATGGGTTTCCTCAACCTGTTTATCTTCAGGGCTAAAGACTCTATGTGCATGCAAACTATTGAAATAAAATTGAAACATATGTTAGTCCAGAAATGACCTAACTTGTGCCACATGGAGATTAAAGTCTTTTTCTATCTCTTAAAATAAAAAAGCACCTTTTTGACAAACGTCAAGGTGATAGTGTCTCTTTTAAGTGCATTTGAAACCTGTAAATTGATTTTTGTTAAGTGTTCTATAGAGTAGCTACGCTCTTTATCATGAGTGTTTTACTTAAATGAAAATATACAAATCTGTCCTTAGAAAAATCAATGAATATTCCATTACATGAATGGGGAAAAAGTTAATGTCAGACAGGTCTAAAAGATTGGATTTGTATCTGATATCTGTATTTATCATGTATTGTATTTATTGATCTTAATTGAATATTCACCATTTACAGTTTTATTACAGGTTTAAAAATGCTTTTAAAGTCAGAAATTCATCTCTGCATTTTTTTTTTACTGCATGGCTTTGTCATGTAGGAATTTCAGGCAGTACTTTTATGTCAATGATGTCACTGGTGATACCCAGTGGGAACACCCAGATTCCAGCGTCCAAGTGATAGGTGAATCCCATCACCGCCGCCATTCCTCTGGTCAGTCGAAATCCAGGAGCTCCAAATCCCACTCCAGCAAAAGATCAAAGGACAAAAGAAGAGAGGACAAAAGATCTAAGTCCAAGTCTAGTCGACGTGAACGAGATAGATCGAGGTCTGAATCTCCGGAAGTTAGTCACAAATCCAGTAAGAGTCATCGAAAAGAGAAAATTGATCTAGAGAGCATTGTAGAGGTTAGTACATAGACGACTTACTTAATATTTTAAAGAACACAGACTTAAGATTTAATGCTTACAGTCATGTGGCAACTTTGTATTTAGAATGTGTTTTAATCATTGCATTTTATTTTTAAAATTCATCTTCATCATATATGCAATTCTATTTATGTATCTTAACTTTTTCAGACTATATCTTTGGGTGGATTACTGTCGAAAAATCGTGAGGTAAAATCAGAAACAATAAACATCATAGATGATCCTGAAGTAGAAGAACCCACAAGTCCACCCCCTCTGCCTCCACCTCCAGATGAACCAGAGGAGCTACCTGCCCCTCCCCCAGCTTGCCCAGTGTCAGTATCTGATGCAGAAGATGCACTAGTCGAAACTAGAGATAATGTAGCACCAGAAGCATCAGAAGTTGAACAAGCATTACCCAAATCAACAGTTGTGATAAGTAAACCAGTTCAGTATAATTCAGAAGTAACAACGTCATCATCATCGAATGATCCTCTCCCAGGCTCTAGCTATTCTCTACCTTCCACAAGTTCCATGGTGTCCAGCTCCACTATACAAGGTAATGGTGCAGCAGCAATGACAGATGTTGTTGAGTTGGATGGAGAACCAATGGTGTCTTCAAGTGAAATCAAAGCAGAAGTAACCAAAGAAGTTAAAAAGAAGAAAAAGGTAACATTGATGGTACCAGAGTGCTATCTTTTTTAATTATTGCTTGTTCAGAAGGTTTTTATTATCATGTTTATTATTTTCTGAGGCATCTGAAATCCAGATAACATTTGTCCACTTACTGCCAAGTTAGGTTTATTGTTTCTGTTGATGGACCTACCAGTGGAACATTAATTAGGCATTTGACTATTCATTGTTGTACCTGTTTTTATGATAGATCACAACAGACAATCAGTCTTATCACAACTCATTGGCATTAACTGAATAATGCTTGAATCCTCATCATTGAAACAACTGTGACAATATCATCACAACTCATTGGCATTAACATAAGGATGAGTCTTCATTGTTGGATGAGCTATACCGGGGTCATTACTGGATACAGCATGAATCTTCATTACTGGAATAGAGCATAAATCTCCATTACTGGGATCAGCCATAGCAATGTCATTAATAATTAACATTGTGATAATTATTGATCGTTGTTTTACTATTTCTACTTTCGTCTTGTTATTGAAGGAAGTACTTCAGGTGGCGCTATAGGCGTCCTTGACCTTCCGCCGTCTTTCAATTATGATTTTGCCATGCTTCCTTCAAGTTGATTAAAGCTTATAAAAGCCATCATCATTCGTCTTATTAATCATTCACGTTCATGACAATTTAATCAACTTGAAGTATTCTATTAGAAATGGACCGACATCTTAGACCGGACCGTATCGATACGGACCCAAACTCTCCCGACGCAGCGAAGTCATGGCGTCATTGGAAACGGACTTTCGAGAACTTTTTGGATACGTTAGAAGCCGAAGATCGACAACCAAATAGGCTGTCAACCTTAATAAATTTTGTAGCACCGAACGTATTCGAAATAATTGCCGACATAAATAGCTTTGATACTGCAATGGAAACACTTGAGGCAGCCTATGACAAACCCAAAAACGAGATTTTTGCAAGACATCTACTCGCAACTAGCAAGCAAGAAATGGGTCAAACATTAGATCAGTTTCTTCAAAAATTAAAAGTATTAGCTAAAGACTGCAATTACAAGAATGCGACAAAAGAACAATATAAGCAAGAATCTATCAGAGACGCATTTATCAGTGGTATTCAGTCTAATACAATTCGACAAAGATTATTGGAAAAGAGTGAACTCGATCTGCAGACAGCCTTTGATAATGCCCGATCCCTAGAGTTGGCAGAAAAACACAGTCAAAGTTATCAGCCAACACAAGCCATTACGGCTGCAGCTCAGTCTGATATCAAGCGAAATACAGAAGGGTCATCAAATTCAACAGGTGAAACAGACTCGGCTATTGCTGCTATGCAAACTGCATCGAAGTGTTATTTCTGTGGGTACAAAAGGCACGCCCGGTCAAGATGTCCGGCTCGAGATGCAATATGCAGATCATGTGGTAAAAAGGGTCATTTTCAAAGTATCTGTCAGTCCCCAGCAGAATCCCAATCAAAACAGACGTCAGCGATGACTCCCCAGCTATCATCAATTACAGCATCGACTGGAATGAGTGGATTGAAAGATTCAATGATCAAGATTCTAATTAATAATGTGCCAATCATGGCACTAGTCGATTCTGGCAGTACAGAGAGTTATATAAGGGCTGATATTCCTTGTATAAATAACTGGTCAATACTGCCATCATCGAGTACCATTAGTATGGCTACAACAAATCTCACCAACCATACAAAGGGTCATTGTTTGGTCAATCTTGTTTATGATAAGAAGGAATACCGGGATGTTCAACTATCACTACTGCCTAATGCCTGCGCTGAGGCAATTTTGGGACATGACTTTATCAGCAAGCATTCTGAATTAAGAATCATATTCAAAGGGAAACAACCTCCATTAGTGGTATGTGGGGTAGCTGCTGCCAAAGTTGAACCACCAACTCTATTCAAGAACCTAGATATGAAGTGTACTCCTATTGCTACAAAATCACGTCGACATTCTCCTCCAGATCAGCAGTTTATAAACATGGAGGTACAAAAGCTACTTAAGGATGGAATCATCGAACCATCAAATTCGCCATGGAGAGCACAAGTCTTAATAACATCAAATGAAAACCACAAGAAACGCATGGTGGTTGATTATAGCCAGACTATCAACCAGTTCACGTATTTAGATGCCTACCCCCAGAAAAAGCTGGATCAAATGATAGAGGAAGTATCGAAATATGAATATTTCAGTGCACTAGATCTTAAAAGTGCTTATCATCAAGTACCTCTTCGTGAAGAAGAAAAAGCCTATACAGCCTTCGAAGCTGGAGGAAACCTCTATCAGTTCACCCGAATTCCATTTGGAGTCACCAATGGTGTTTCTGCATTCCAAAGAGTCATAGACAACATTATCTCTTCTAAGAAGTTAAAATGTACCTTCGCCTACATTGATAATGTAACAGTCTGTGGTGAATCCAAAGATGCTCATGATAGAAATCTACAAGAATTCCTTAATGCAGCTGAATCATGTGGCATAACTTTTAATCACTCAAAGAGCGTCATAGGCGTAAAGGAAATTGATATGCTTGGGTATCGAGTATCCAAGGGTTTGATAAAACCTGACCCTGAGAGACTTGAACCTTTAACTAAAATGAATCCACCAACGTCAGCTAAAAGTCAGCAACGCTTAGTTGGTATGTTCGCCTATTATTCCCAATGGATTTCTCATTTTTCTGATAAAATTCGACCATTGAATCAGAATGAGGTTTTTCCACTTCCACCAGAAGCACAGGCAGCATTTGAAGCATTGAAAGATGAGCTAATTCAAGCAGTTCTGGTGACCGTTGACCCTCATTATCCATTAATTGTGGAGACAGATGCTTCAGATGTGGCAATTTCTGCTGCACTAAACCAAAAGGGACGTCCTGTTGCCTTCTTCTCCAGAACCTTGTCTCCGAGTGAAAGAAATCACTCTTCAGTAGAAAAAGAAGCCTATGCTATAGTTGAATCAATACGAAAATGGAGGCATTATCTAATAAATACTCCCTTTCAACTGATTACTGATCAGAAATCCGTATCATTCATTTACGATAAATCTTATAAAGGGAAGATTAAAAATGATAAGATTCAGAGGTGGAGAATCGAGCTATCTCCTTATACTTACCAGATGGTATACCGTCCAGGGGTTGAGAATCTACCTGCTGATACCCTTTCCAGATGTGCAGCAATTGGTACAGGGTCTATCGATGAGTTAAAGAAACTACATGCAAACTTATGCCATCCGGGAATCACCAGAATGCTTCATTTTGTACGTTCTAAGCATTTGCCATATTCTACAGAGGAAGTTAAGACTATGATTTCAAAATGTAGTATCTGCTCTGAGCTCAAACCTCAGTTCTATAAATCAAAGCAAGGTACTCTGATTAAGGCTACTCAACCAATGGAACGATTAAGTATGGATTTCAAAGGACCATTACCCTCATCGACTAGCAACAAGTATCTCTTAACAGTCATAGACGAGTTCTCACGTTTTCCATTTGCCTTCCCATGTGCAGATATGAGTACAACTTCAGTTATCAAGTGCCTAACTCAAATATTTGCTATTTTTGGTATACCCCAATTCATTCATAGTGATAGAGGAGCATCTTTTATGTCAGCTGAGTTGAAGTCTTTCCTGAATACTAAGGGTGTGGCTACTAGCCGAACAACACCCTATAACCCACAATGCAACGGACAAGTGGAACGCCTGAATGGAACACTGTGGAAAGCCATTAATCTTGCTCAGAAATCGAGAGATCTCAATGTTAATCAGTGGGAACAGGTACTGTTAGATGCCCTGCACTCTATTCGATCATTACTCTGCACCGAGACCGGTTGTACCCCCCATGAACGCATGTTTATATATCAGAGACGTTCTACTAATGGGTCATCATTACCAACATGGCTTCTATCGCCTGGTCCAGTCTACTTGAAGAGAAATGTCAGACGATCTAAATATGAACCGCTTGTGGATGAAGTAGAACTTCTAGACGCTAATCCAATGTATGCTCATATTCGCCATGCAGATGGACGGGAATCTACAGTCTCTTTGCGTCAATTAGCTCCTGTTGGTGAAGTTCAATCAAATGATTCAACTGAAGATTCTCTAGAAAACAATACTACAGATGGAATATTACCAGAAGCTGAAACCAATGAACATCACCCACCAGCTACAACTTCCACTCCTGAAACTGAAATATCTACTCCCGATCAGACACCAACAACTCAAGACCAATCTGATAATCATTCCAACCCTAGAGGTTTTATTAGGACCTCACCTTATAATCTCAGAAGTGGGCTAAAGTGAATAATCAGGACTGTTAAATTGGGACTGTATATGATTTAATTTTAGAGAGGGAAAATGTGATAATTATTGATCGTTGTTTTACTATTTCTACTTTCGTCTTGTTATTGAAGGAAGTACTTCAGGTGGCGCTATAGGCGTCCTTGACCTTCCGCCGTCTTTCAATTATGATTTTGCCATGCTTCCTTCAAGTTGATTAAAGCTTATAAAAGCCATCATCATTCGTCTTATTAATCATTCACGTTCATGACAAACATAAAGGATGAGGTTTCATTATTGGATCAGCCATAGCAATTACATCATGACTCTTGACGTTGACATTAAATGGCTAACGAGTTGCAGTGAAGGTGATTCAATCAGGCTCAAGCACAATTCTTAATTGCTGAAGAAATAAGTGCTCCTTGTTGAACAAGCATCCTATCTGGCCATGGTGTAAATAACGCAACAGCAAGCGACAGTTTTTTTTATATTTTTCAGACAAATCGGCACACACTTCAGTGTTGTCATTCGTCTGTGAACTATCCCAATCATGTTCTTATCACATGGTAAAACCGGTCACGATTACTGGTTGAACTAAATGTTATTCACCAGCAGATAGTTCAACTATAGTATGAAAATCTGTGAGACTGAAGGTTGCCCTGTCTGTACCATTTGAGTGTAATGATACCATCTTGCTATGTGGAAGAGTTAAACAAAGCCCTCCATGTTGTTGAAACTGTTGATGTTATCCTTCTATCCAGTGCTTCATTTTGAAATAGGGGTTGGATACCCAAATGGTTAGCATTTATCATTAGGTTTGTCAATGAGTCAATTGGCGTGGTTTTGATTCCCCTGTTGTCTGTCACAAGGAGTAGTGTTGTTTGTCCATCCTGGTGGTTTTCCTCTAGATCTTCCAGTTTCCTCCCACTGCTAAAGACCCCTACGCGCAAGCGTAAAACCGGTCACGATTACTGGTTGAACTAAATGTTATTCACCAGCAGATAGTTCAACTATAGTATGAAAATCTGTGAGACTGAAGTTTGCCCTGTCTGTACCATTTGAGTGTAATGATACCATCTTGCTATGTGGAAGAGTTAAACAAAGCCCTCCATGTTGTTGAAACTGTTGATGTTATCCTTCTATCCAGTGCTTCATTTTGAAATAGGGGTTGGATACCCAAATGGTTAGCATTTATCATTAGGTTTGTCAATGAGTCAATTGGCGTGGTTCTGATTCCCCTGTTGTCTGTCACAAGGAGTAGTGTTGTTTGTCCATCCTGGTGGTTTTCCTCTAGATCTTCCAGTTTCCTCCAACGGCTAAAGACCCCTACGCGCAAGCGAATTAATTGAATAAAACTGAACCATATTTTAGTCCCGAAATGACCTAGTTTGTGTCGATTGAACTTTCATCCTGTTGGGCAAAATCCTGAGAAACCTTCAGATGTAGACTATGGTTGCTACTACATCTGAACCAGCACCTGAATGCAAGCTAGGACATTTCGAAATGACCTATTTTAACCATGGACGTTAAACACCCATTTCTCTCTCTCTCTCTCTCCTCACATACTGTACTATTGTATTTTACAGAATATGGCTAATACCAATTTTGCCCTAAAGAAGAAGAAGGTATCATCTTTAGTGAACAAATGGAAAAAAGTGAAAATAGAAGTAGAAAAAGAAGAAAAGATTGACGAAGAAAGACAACTTGCCATCAGACAAAAACTAGAAGAATGGAAAAAAGAACAACATTGAGTTTTCTTTCATAAAGATCATTTTTTGTATCCATTCCGAGACACCCATGCTCATAATACTGTGTTTGTATAATGATTTAATTAATCTCAACGTGATCTATACCACCATGTTACACACTCGATTACACAGAAAACAAAAAACTAATTGGGATTTGGTATCGGTTAGTTTTGATATTGCACTAGTATGTACTACAATAGCTACATCTATGTAATTGTTTAGAGGCAATTTACTAACTGAACAGTAAGAAATGAAAACTCATACTTGTTGAAAACAGATCTAATATATTTGGGTATGGTTTCAAAGAGTATTCTCTCAATATTATCTCAATCCCTGTTTTATTATACAAAAATAGGACAACAATCACTGGTTTATTATACAAAAGCATGTTGTTTCGATAAGTATTGTAGTGCTTTTGTTGTCCAATATAACTTTGTTTATATTTCATAAGTTGCTAAATTCATTGAATCATAATGCAATATCTTGTCTATCTGTAGAATAAGGAATCATGAACTAAGAATGAAATATGATTGATAACTTTAATGATAACTCAGAGTTTTGAGTATACTTTCAATGGATTCTTTTTATTTAAAAGCTGCAAAATATTTTATATATCTTTGTTAAAGATACATAAATTAAGAGTTTTATAAAGAGTTGGCCATATTCTTGCTATACTAATTCCAAAGTTGATGATAAAAAACGAAAATGTTGAAAATTTCAGTCAAATTGCTTTTTTTTAAAACAGAATTATTACTGTTTAAATGGACGAGGCTGTTTAAATCCAAACTGTATATAACCCATCCGTGGGTCTACCGAGTTGATTTAGCTCTTGCATAATGTATGTTTAAAAAAAAAAGATTTTCTTTTATGAAAAATATTTTCTGAAGATTTCTTATTTTCTAAATCTTTGTTAAGTACCCTTTTTTGTTTTTTAATGGAAGATTAGAGTGTATTTATTAAGGTCTCACCAATTTCATTTTCTGTTCAGAAACAACTGTAAAAATATTTTCTTCTTAGTTCTTCAGGACATAGTTCAAAAGCATTTAGTTTCAAATTTTAAGTTTTTTAAATTTTAAACAAAATGCCTTTCACATAATGTATTTGGCTATTTTTTATCAAGACCCTGAAGCATACTAAACTTAGACTGACTGTCAACTGTTAGTTCCACCTGAGAACAAACAGACACTAAGCTAGTTCACTGATATTTTATGTCCAAAAATTGACGATTTTAATCGAAAACACTAAGTGTACTTTGAGAATTTTGGTAAGTATTGATTCCAATTCCATTAAATGAAATTTAGAAGGTTTATTTGGTCTTTGTGTGTTTGACAGAAAAAGAAGGCAATAGTATTCCAATTTTTGGATATGGTGGCTATTCAGGGCAGATATCTATATTTGAAGTTTGAAGTACATGTAGATGTATCTCTGTATTCAGAACAGAAAAAAAAATTGGTGTGACGTAATAAAAAAGATATCTAGGATATTGGTTTAATCTCATAGGATTAAATGTACATTATGTAAATATTAAAAAAAATAATAGAAGCTTCTATTCCCTTCATTATACACCCTATTGAGATATGATGTGAAATTTGATGATAGTTAAAAAAAAAAAAGGGTATGGTAATCGAAAGAGATGTTGTATGTGTCTGTAGTATTTATATGTGTGTACTACAGTTTAGCAGTTTATTTATTTATTTCATTTCTAATTACATGTATATCAGTAAAAATTCAGTGCTCAAATATTTGACAAATCCATAAGAATATCTAATATATTAAACAAAAAGTTAAACCATAATATTTGATAACACACAATTCATTGTTTTAAAACTCTGATACAAGCTGCAATTTCTTTAAGTTTTGTAGATTCTTGTTGTTGTTTTATTTTTTTTTGGGGGGGGGGGGGCTGTTTTGTTTTTTTGGGAGGGGTTGTGTTTTTTAAAAAAGCATAATCTTGATAGTAGTAGAAAATTAAACATATCATTTGGTAATATGCAAAATTTGTTAAAGAAACATTTGTTGTTGTAAGATCGTGTTTGATTGAGTCCTTTTTTAGATAGGTATTTCTTTGATTCAGCATTCAAAAATAGAATAAGTTTTCCCTTTTCTGTAAGCCCTCTTGCTTCTGAGGCACCTCTGCTGCAGCATTGATTGGGCTCGAGCTCTTAATGCCTATGGTGGAATTCTCTTTCAGGGCAGAATTCTTTTTCAGGGCATTACAGGATATAGATCTCAAAATGACCTAAGTATTATATTGAAGGAACGCTGAGTTCCATTCCTCTCCTGTCTGTACTGTGTATAGATTTGGCTAAGGATCAGCAGAATATTACACACATTGGAGATTGAAATATGTATTCTAGTTTAATGATAATGTATATATTTATATTAGTTGAATACTTAAAATATGAGGACTTCACAATGTTAGAAGTTTACAAAGTGAGGACTTCACAATTTAGGACTTTACACAGTGTGAGGACTTCGCACATTGTGAAGACTTGGCGCATTGTGAAGACTTGAATATCTTCTATTGGGAAATAACCCAGATATAAATAGGTACACAGAGGAAATACTAACCTGTTATCTATATTGAAATAGAAGCATCACTATTTTGCAAAAAAGAGCAGATTTTGCCAGTAAATTTAACTTTATGTACATGATACCCACTGTTAGTTTGAAATGTGTGTTATTTCCCGTGTTTATATACTAGTAGGTAATATATGATGGATTCTGCACATACATTGAAAATATCATGTTATTGTTGACAGTGTAAAGTATAGTTATGACAATAAAAACATTAAAATCAAGATGTATTATATTACTACCAGAGAATATAGTGTGTAAAACCTACACATCACTCAGTCCATGTTGACAATCAAAAGTTCTCTGTAAAATTGTGGAGGGGGGGGGGGGGGGTCACGGTGGCTAAGTGGGTGAGGCGCCATCTCGCTAGTCTGGCGGTAGGATGTCTGGTCCCTACATTGGTCAAGAAAGTTCATCAAGATTTTCCGGCGTGGTTCCCCCTTGTCAGTGATGCATAACACAGGGCCTGACAAGGACAGCTGTCTAGTCATTCAGATGGGATGAAAAACCGAGGGCCTGTGTATACATTGAAGTGCACGTAAAAGATCCCTTATCAGTTGGAATTCGATATAAGAGTAGGCTGTAGTGCGGCTGTCCGGCCAAAATTTCCCTCGTAGCACACTGAATGGTATGTGCCTGTCTTTATTAGCCCAGTTCGGAGCAGAACAGTAAGGCCTTGAACTCGCATTTCATTTCATTTCTGGTAAAGTTGGAAAGGGCTGGCATCTTCAAGAGGAGACTTGATCTCGCTTTAACTCAGTACATCTTATCAAACCCTTCACGTAATAACCTGCATATCTCGGGCGCTAATTTCGATTGGCTGCTGACCCTGATGGGGAGCCTATCAGATTCACACTTTCCAAAGCATTCTCAGATTTAAGTTAAGAATTTACTCAAAATTGTTCGTCTTATTTTGACTAAAATATAGCCCTTTATAAAGCTTTTGTTGTTTTAAGGTATCAAATACATAAAAAAGAAACACTGAAACTTTTGTTTATTATTATCTAGTGGGGCATGGTAACACCCCTACTCAATGAGCTTATTCAATGTACACTGTGTACACTGTGTGGTTGACGCAAGATTAAACATTAAACGGTCGATTCTTTATGGTACAACGTCAGTATGACATTTAGATTCGAATTGTTACCACGTCCATATTCTTAAAATAGCATTATGCAAAAGCAAAATCTGCTTATTACAGGTCTTTCTTTAGGCCTGAGATGTTATCTAAATATTCAATTAGACATTAATTAACATATCCAGACCATAATAAACTCTTGATGTCAAGGCTGGCCTTCGATGTTCGCGGATTAAATTCTTATATGCCGCTTAATGGCCGTTGATAATTAAATCAATCAAGTGGTTAATCGAGACTATGCTGTTTATATTAATGATTTGAGTAATGATGACCGAGGCTCTGTGAATATTTCAAACGCTTTTTTCTCGGCTAATAGTGGATCAATTTGACTGAAATTTTCAGCAAATTATTTTTACACTATCTAGTTTCATAGTGAGAACTGCCATCTCTTTATCTTATCTCCCATAATGTAACTTTAATGGTACAATGTCAATATGATATTTAGATTCAGAATGGTGCAACAT
Organism: Patella depressa; assembly: GCA_948474765.1. Taxonomy (NCBI): domain Eukaryota; kingdom Metazoa; phylum Mollusca; class Gastropoda; family Patellidae; genus Patella; species Patella depressa. The sequence goes on from OX419720.1 coordinate 12,387,371, forward strand.
CAATTCTAGATGGTACTGCATCATTATGACATTTAGATTCTGAAAGGTACAACGTCAATTTTTTTTATGACATTTAGATGGTACTGCATCATTATGACATTTAGATTATAAATGGTAAAACGCGGTAATACAACATTTAGATTACAGATAGTACTGCGGCATTATAACATTTAGATTTTAGATGGTAAAAACGCTAATATAACATTTAGATTCTAGACTGCACAGAGCAGCAATATAACATTAGATTCTAGATGGTACGAAACACCAATAAAACATTTCGATGCTATATGGTGAATAACTGCACAGCATTTGGGTTTTTAGATGAAGCATGTCAATATAATGCTTAGATTCTAGGTGGCACAATGTTTAGATCCTTAATCATACAGCGTCTGTTTAAACCAATATATCGGTCGCAGTTTATTATCTAGATGGTAAAGGACAAACATATGTTATATTTAGATCTCTTATGACGCCTAGATGATAATTGTCAATAGCATGTGAAGATATGATAACAAAAGTGCAATTGTTCTTATGTCAACAAGGATATTAAAAGCAGAAACCCGAGTATTTTAATGACACACTTTAATATGTTAAAATTAAGATACATTCGTTGAATTTGAGAAAATCCGGAGTACATTTTGATTTATTATATATGAGACAGAACATGAATAATGTCCCATGTTTCCTGGACAGAAGAGCAAACAAATATTACTCATACAAGTATACCATTATTCATACGTTTTATAATATGGAGCGCAATTATTAATTTAATTAAAGGGACACTTCGTTGGGGGTTCTCTCAACGTTATCAATATGAAGATTAATGAAAGATAATGAAAATTGAATATGCTGAAAATTTCAATCAAATTGTTTCACTCGAGATATGGTTGGTGTATGTGCGTTGTATCACGAAGTCTGTCATTGAGTCAACTAGCGAGGTTTCGATTCCCCGGTTGTACGTAATATAACAAGGAGGGGGGTCTCTCTCTCTCTCTCGCTCTCTCTCTCTCTCCCTCTCTCTTATAATAAGTGCAGGGGGACTGCACCACACACAATTCTACACAAAAACAAATATACAGATAAGACATCATACTAAGAGACCACAAACAAAAACAAATCAAAAAGAGTGAATGGATCCGGGGGCTAGCCGTAAGCGTCCACTGCGCTGTACAGTCTCGGGCCTGTGGTGACATAGTCTCGGTCACCCAGACCCCCCTAGTCTTCAACGCACGGAGGGTCTGGGTCGGTTCTCAATTATTGACGAAAATTACTGGATAATCTACCACATAAAAAACCAAACTCCCGGTTACGCATGGGCAATGGAACCCTTTGGCTAAAGTCTCGGTAAGTGATAGATATTATGAAGCCGTGCCGATTTTGATAGATTCTATAAGGCGAGGATAAAATATATCCCACAATTCACTTGGCACATCTATTATTAGAAACAAAATAGAGACGATACAACAGCATGAATCGTGATTAAGGAGATTGTGAGAAGCCATACGTTTGATTCATGACGAGAGAAAATTACCATTTCAATTAAAAACTTTAAAACAAAATTTTAGAGAGTGTCATTGTTGACAAGCGAGATGTTTTGATAGATTCAGCACGTGGTAACTTAAAAGACTGGATAATCCAGACAGTGACCGACTTTCTGTCAAATTTTGAGGACCCATCCAGACTAATATTCGTAGAATATTTGTTTGGATGATAAGAGACTAGTGGTGACACAGACTTCACTCATATTTGAAAACAAGTTGGGAGTAAAACCCAAGGAAACAGTTATATAATGTCAGCATGAGTCATGATCTGTTATATGTTGCAAGAATTACGAATGCAAGCATATTGTTGTATAAATTCCGATATACAAGTTACCACACCGTTAAATGTATCAAAGAAGTAGGCCTAGTTCTAAAAAACTAGATGCATTAAATCAATAAAGAAGAGGATTGAAGTATATTGAATGCATTAGGACACACATTACAACCGTCACAGAAACAAAACTGAATACGTAGAAGCAAAGGAATGTAAGACCGTCTAGGGAGACCGTCGTCTGCTAACTGAATGGCGTGATTGTAGTATAGTGATGGTAAACGATTCAGCACAGGTTATCTTTCTTTTTATCTACCGTCCATTATTAATAGAGCCCAGTTATCAGTTCATAGTGGACTTTCAGCCACTTATCTCCCCGTGTTAATTTTTCGTTTATTTCTATCGCAAGCCAATGAATCTTATTTTTCTACGACCTAAAATGATGAACATTTTTAGTTATATTCTACTGTTCGGTAAGCTTCTGTTTTATTTTCCTAAGTATAATTCATAAGGTCCCCCGTGGAGAGGTTTAGACCAGATTCTGATATATAGTGGTTCCTTTTTCCCAAAATAATGTTTTACTCAAAACCTGAAAGGGAATGCGTGCTTGGCCTACATGACCTTTCCCCTCTCTAAGTAAATTAATGTATAATGTCGGCACTATTTAGAAGGCTTCCAAATGTTACGATTTTTTATTTTCTCTGGAAACTTACCTCAGAGCCGCGAATAGCTGCTTTCACCCTTGAATTATTATGTTGAGTTTTTCAAGTTTTCTTTTATGATTTTAAAAACAAAATGCTTAGCCATTATTTATCTTTATACCTTCAGTTTAGCAGATCCTATGCTAGGCCAACCTTCTATTAATATGAGTGAGGGGGTGGATGGTCGAATGGTTAGCGTGTACGCGCTGTATCATAACGCCTGTCATGGATTCAACTGGCGTGGTTTCGATACCCTGGTTGTACGTGACAAGAAGTTGCGTCGCCTGTCCAACCTCGTGGTTTTTCTCCGGTTTCCTCCCACTGCTAAAGACCCCTACACACAAGCGAATTATAAAAATAAAATTGAACTATATGTTAGTCCCGAAATGACCTACTTTGTGTCGAATGGACGTTAAACCCCATTTATATCTCTCTCTCTATTAATATGCCTTTCAGCTGCGACAGTTGGTGTGGGATATTGTGGAAACTGTCTAGCAGTTGTGAACACTTGTTCAGAAACATGGAAGACAAGTATGACCGTCGCCAACCAGAACATACAAATGGAATGCAGGTCAGTTAGCTGCTTGTCAAATTTATGTTCATATGCTGTAAACTAGACGTATTACTTGGTTCATATTCCTTGGATAAATAAAATGTTAAAATAGGTTTTCATAGCTACCGTTGTTACGATAAGTCTCGATTATCCATTATCCATACGTAGGATGCTTTTCTTGTCCTGGTAATGTATGATGTTTGTCTTGTCCTGGTAATGTGTATGATGTTTGTCTTGTCCTGTCCTGGTAATGTGTATGATGTTTGTCTTGTCCTGGTAATGTGTATGGTGTTTGTCTTGTCCTGTCCTGGTAATGTGTATGATGTTTGTCTTGTCCTGGTAATGTGTATGATGTTTGTCTTGTCCTGGAAACGTGTATGATTCTTGTCTTGTTCTGCTAATGTGTATGATACTTGTTTTGTCCTGGTAACGTGTATGATGCTTGTCTCGCCATGGTAATGTGTATGATGCTTGTATTTCAGCTCTGTCAAAGTGTATGATACTTGCCTTAATAATGCTGAACCCTTATGTTCGCCTGATGAGAAAGCTACGATACAGAATCTATTGAGCAGTGAGGTCATACCAGTTTTAACTAACCAATGTGGACAAACTGGTACGGTCTGATTTAGTCTATCTTTATGTTCAGATATGAAAGCTACCCAGATCAGGCTATACAGCCGCCCGTAGTGGGGTTGCGATATTTTCTAGAGGATTCACAGTGTCATCTGGTTAAATCTATTTGTAAAGGCCAGCTCAATTTTTGTCAAGGTCGCTGACCGGAACGAATACTTTTTAGAAGCACACATTATTAAAATGTTATGTGTTGATGAGCCATGTTGTTGTGTCATACGTTTGACTTTCAAGTTTGTAGTAACTGATAATTTGCCAATATACTAGGTTCATAATATGTGGAAGTGGGTGTTGGTCTTGTAAAACAAGTTATTTACTAACTAGGTCCTGTCATTAGATAAAGAGAAGGATTTTGGCCAAGCAAAAGTGAAAAATGCTTGACATAATATTATTTACCTAGCCGGGCTTTACCTATCATGCATACTAAAAACTATCAAATCTCAAATTTATAATTATCTCCAAAATGTGACGTCCTAGTTTTAGCAGACTTGACCTGTCCAACATCAGCTGTGTTTTTATACCATGTAGAGGAGAAACTGTTAAGTCTCAAATTCATAATTACCTCCAATATGTAACGTCCTAGGTTTAGCAGACTTGGTCTGAAACGGCTTTATTTTGAAAAATCCATTCAGGATCTTATTTTGGTCTTTTCAGTTGCCGCGACAAGTTGCCTACCTTTAGTACAAAATTGTACAACCGCGTGGAAGGCAGCCATGACAATAGCCAACCAAGATTTAGACAAGCAATGTGCGTAAGTAGTGATTCATTTCACTTATCGCCACGAAATAAGAGAACTACGGAATACCATTAGGGTCGATAAAATGAAAAATAAACTATACATGTATTTTAATAACAAGATATTCTGGAGCCACGGTGGCTAAGAAGGTAAGACGCAGGCTCGCTATCCTGCATTGGCCGAGAAAGTTCATCGGGATTTTCCGACATGGTTTCACCTTGTCAATGGTGCAGGACGAAGGGCCTGACAAGGACAGATGGGACGGAAACCTTGGTCTCGTGTATACATTAGCGAGCTAGTAAAAGATCCTTGGCATAAGAGTATGCCATTGAGCCCCTTCCTGGGAAACATTTCCCTTATAGCACACTATATGGCGTATACCCGCCTTCATTAGCCCAGTAGGACGTTAGACCACATTCCATTTCATTTGCAAGATGATCAGAATATTTTATTTTTCCTTTAATAAATGTCCCTTATGGTCTTCCGCAGAGAACTGAAATCAAACATTGTGGCTGACATTCACCATTTTAAATTTCTATGGATGTCTACTACATCAAGCCAAGCTGCATCTGATGAAGCGCACACATCTTGGCTGGGGTAAAATCTCAAGATGATAAACATTTAGGTTCAAAAGATATTAAATACAGTCAAACTTCATTTCAGTGCGGTATTGGTGTATGGGTCCTGTCTGAAGAATGCTGAACCATCTTGTTCCGCTGATGATAAAGCTTCGATAGAGGCGTTACTTAATAAAGACGTTTTACCAATATTGAGTAACCAATGCCAAGGTATCATAAAGAACACAATAAACACCTCGTCCATAAAATCAGTGCCGTTTTATTAGCAAAATTGCCCCCCAGGGAGAGCATCACACACGTGGCACTACCTGCGTGCATTAATACCTGCAGACTCATTGAGAAACTTTTCGTTTTCGAAAGAATTGTTAGTGAGCAGAAATTCCCCAGTGTATCTGTTATCACTCGTTACTTCAGATAGTTATACATGTATAGAAGCATAATTCGTGTTTTCCTTATACGTTCGTCACTTCCGTTTGTTGAAACCTTATTTACGCATCGATCGTAGCAATTATCTATGTGTTAAAATTATATTTGGATTTTGTGCAGTGAGTACTATCACATATCTGATACTGACTGACACCAATATTGTCCTTTAAATAAGGCGATTTATAAACGCCTCTTCTTGATTTTATTATTATAACTACAATTTCTTATTAATAAAAGAAAAACACACTGTAATACGCAATTTGATGATATTAATATAGTAGGCTACAGATGAACATGTTCTCGAACATCAAAGTTTGGAATCGGATAATATATGTTTGGAATCTGAAAATTATTATCGTTTAGCTTTTCTGGTTTCGATGTTTATAACAGCAGATTTCATCAAAGTCATATCAATTTCTTTTACAGCTCAAGCTTGTGATGTGGAGTTTGCAGAATGTACACAAGCCTGGAAAACAGCAACAGGGCAATCTACCAGCAAACCAGAAACTTGCAAGTAAAGGCATTTTTAATTTAAAATTGAATATTACCTCATTCGTTGACTTGTGAATGAAGCGTCAATGTATAATATATTACTAATTTTACCCATTCCTGGGTCACCTGCTACACATATACATATACATGTACATGGAACTCTTGATCAGGTGTTGGGAGAGGTGGGAGGCCATGACCGAATGGTTAGCAGGTGCGCGCTGTATCATAAAGTTTGTCATTGAGTCAGCTAGCGTGACAAGGAGTGTGGTCGCCTGTCCAACATCGTGGGTTTCCTCCGCGCACGGGAACTACTGAAATAAAGTTGAACCGTAAGTTAGTTTGATCGAGTGGACGTTAAACCCCATCTGCAAAAGACCCCTACTCGCATGTGAATATTATTACTGAAATGAAATTAAAACATATGTTAGTTTGTGTCGAGTGGACGTTACCCCCCTCTCTCTCTCTCTCTCTCTCTCTCTCTCTCTCTCTCTCTCTCTCTCTCTCTCACCCTCTCTCTCTCGGTATTGGTAAATTTACTGTAAGAATATGGGTACTGTTGCATCGATTAGGCCTCTGGCCAAGTTTAACATAAATAAGCTGAACCCCTTTGATTAAAAACAAAGTGTTGAATTGGCTTTATCTGATGATTAGTAATCAAAACAATTACATTGAAATTTTCAAATATGAAGTGGGAAACAGTTTGTTTAATCATTTTAGTGGCGTTTTTCACTTTAAATGTCGACAGCGGTACACAAAGTCAGTCATGTCTCATTGGTGTCTCTATTCCCGAACCTTAAATATAAATAGAGATTCACTGCCCTAAGCATACGAAAATAAGACAACTTGTCCGCGATATCACCCTTGGTGGAAGCGGAAGTCAAAAATTTATTAGAAGAATAAGCCCATGACAATCGGCTCTACTGCACGCAGTGATCCATCTTCGTTATATTTCGAATATACCTGTTCTCAGGCGGAACTAGCTGTCGTCAGGCAGCCTTAGTTTGGGATGAATTAGTTCACTAGACTTAATTATTCCGACACTTTGTGGTCTATTTATTTTACGCATTTTTTTTATATATATTTGTATATTTTATTAAAACTTTAGATTATCAGAAGAATATATGTCGTGTTTATTGAGTATTGAAAGCACATGTACACCTAAACAAGTGACTGATATTAGATCTATTTTAAATCAACTTGGTCCACAGGTTAATCAGAATTGTAGAGGTGAGAATAACAAATATAGTATACATAGCACTCGTTTTTGTATCTCTTTGGTGTGGTGTTCTATTGCTGTCAGTTCGAAACGTTCCGAATTGACGTAATTGAGTCCCATCATATTCTTCTGGTCCCGAAAACAGTGGTGTGGTGAGCAAAATCATTGACTGATGCGATTGGTTAAGATAATAATATGGCCGAAGGTATTTTGCCAGGACAGTGGTACAAAGGTCTATTCTTCTTTCGAATTCCAACTGTCACTGATTCATTTACGTACACGCCAGTGTGTACACGGGAAGTCGGATTTTCGCACCATGTCAAAACCGGGGGCGATCCTGACAGATTCTTGTTACTGAGCCAGCGTGTTAGTCACTAGGCTCCACATAATATAGTAACCACTTCAGAATTAGATTTTCGATTGTCAGTCTGCAATTGTTCGTCTACGTTTTTAATTTTATTTTCATTCTGAACTATTCGTATATATATAGTAATTTTACTGCCACAGTGACGGGGTTTATCACGATTTAAGTTTTTCGTATCTTGTTATGATACAGGCCAAGATTGTACTGTACAGACCAACATGTGTATTGCTGTATGGAATGTTTCACTAGCGGAAACGGAGGGAACACTACCCCTTATCTGCAAGTATGTATACAATAATATACTTAAAGTTACATTCCCAGGAAAGTATTTATCATGTGGTTATTTCCAATAAACGTATGGCAAATTTGGTATATATGGAAAGTATAGACACCCAATCTTACTGGAAAAATACTGGATTACTCGGAAAAACACCCACGGGGCAAGCACTGGGCAAAATTGTCAGGGTATCACTAACTGACAACCCGACGGCTTACTGTCTGCCAGCTTGATTTAGGGGGCGTTTGTTATTTCTTGATCAAAGGGGTCAGCAGATTCGTTAATATTGAGGGGTGTCAATGTACAAAAGACTCTGCAATTAAACGTGGGAAAAATAAGTTGACGAAAATAATTAACAATTTACTTAGGCCTCAATATGTACGGTAAATGTCCGGTAAGTAATGATAAATACATTCTGAAAAATGGACTAATATTGCACCAACAACAGTTTATTTATAGCTATGGGTATCCCCGGCGAATACAGATTTTTGAGGGGGAACTGAAGCCAAATTTTGATAGATTGGTTTCTATGAATATGTTTTCCATCCAAATATAACATCAAATCATAAAATTTGTACCTGGGAATGTAACTTTAAATGGCAGAAATAGCAGACGCGTGTACATGATTTCGTGCAGCGTGGGGCGCTACGTCAGGGGAAACTACCCGAGAATTTGATAAAATCAAAAGCTTTAGGTGATTTAAGCCCCACGTACTCTCAATCGATTTTAAATAAAACATGATATATTATTTCCTATCGACCAGAAAATGTTCGAACCGTTTAAACATGTCTATCCACAAATTTATTACCCTATTTTCTCTTCAACTTCTGGTTTATCGTCAGGACCGATGAACCATATCGATGACTATCAGAAAGCTATACAAGTAGTATGTGCCTCTTTCTTTTTCTCGTTTTAAAACACATCTTGTTTGTTTATTCTTAGTGCCAATGAACTGTTCGATGTTTGTTTGAGAGCTATAGAAGTAGATTGTTCAGCAGCTGAGAAATCAGTCATTACCCAATTAGTTGATAAAATAACACCAACACTTTATTCTAAATGTAAAGGTATGTTGTTTTGTGTTCACACGTGTCCGAGGGGTATTTTCGGTCCACCCGAACGACTAGACACGAGTTTTGTCAAACAAGCTCCAATTCCTTTTTTTAAAATAATTGTTCAAAGATAATAAGGACAACGTACTGCTGCTGGATGATAACATACTCCCCGCAGCGTTTGTTTGATTAGAGGTAATCCCACTACACACTGCTATTATGAGTGGATATTGTTGTTTTAAATTTTGATTGGTCAGTAGTCCAACTACCAACCAATCACTAGCTGCCCTACAAAAGCTTTAGATTTAAAACGAGTGCCAATATTGGACCAAATATGTTTACATAACGTTACGTCATGGCTCAGTAAAACTAATTGCGTGACAAACGAGGCTATCAAGTCGAATGAAATGTAAATAATACTGTTTAGAAGTGAAATACTTTCGCCGTTTTTAATACCTTAAATCACTGTCTAAAGTTTTAGGGAAGAGGGGGGTTGGGATGGCCAAGTGGACTAGAGTGCCGCGCTTCCACCTCTAGCTGGCCAGTCACCTCTGGCTTGCGGCTGTGGTTTCGAGCCCTAGTGTGAGCGTATGTGGCATGGAGATAGGGGCGCCTTCTCAACCTCGTGGGTTTCCTCCGGGCACTCCGGTTTCCTCCCACTGCTAAAGACCCCTACGCGCAAGCGAATTATTGAAATAAAATTAAACCATATGTTAGTCCCGAAATGACCTAGTTTGTGTTGAGTGGACGTTAAACCCCATTCTCTCTCTCTCTTTAGGGAAGACCCAGATTAAACGAAGGACTGTCATGTTGGTGTATTTAAGTGATAGCTTTCATTGAACGGAAAGAATAGACAAACTCCCGCATAAGTTCAAGAAACAGACGCTATTCCAGCAATGGCCAGAGAGTGATTTCTCGGGCCATTGCTTAAGAATATGGATGATAAGGGAGTCAAGCACAAGCCCACCAGTGTGTTTTCTTAGCGTATCAGTATTATTGGATTGTGGTAAGTTTTTTTGATCCTGAGTATATACTTTTCTTTTTATAATTTGTAGGTTATGGTTGTACACCTATGTTATATGAATGTACAAACAATGTGAATACATCGTTAAAAATGGCTACAACTACACAAGATAAATGCAGGTAAATTGTGTTAAACAATCTGATTAAAATACACATCTATATTTCGTTTCGTTTTTTTTTATATATACTTTCAATGACCTACTCTACATTGAGATCCCACCGGTTGTTGCGATAGGTCGCGTCAGAGGTCATGGGCGGATTTTGACCTTATGGCGTCAGGCATTTGAGTAACCAATTAGCATTGATGTTGCTGGTGGAATACCAACAGTTCCGTGCTAAGCACGTCTAAAACTCACCATAACAGACCGTTTCATCGGCTAATACCCCACACCATTCAGAACACGTCAATGATAACAGCTTTTCCAGATCCTAGAGTAGTAAAGACAAGTAAAACCAAATTTCGGACTATAAAAACGAAACGAAGTAGATTGCGTGTATATAGCACGTTATCTATTTATGTACCAGAAGGCATATTTAAAATCGTGGTTTATATGTTACATTAATATTGTGGAATTAGGGATAAAAATCAGGTGTTGGTCGCGAATTTTATGTAAGCCCTAAAATAATCCGAATTTTCCTAAAATATCGATTGTTTTTATGTAATCCCTAACACATTCAGAGTATTTATATAATCCAGAGTTTTAATATCATCCTTAATATCCAGAGTTTTATATAATCTCTGAAACATTCGGAGTTTTTATGTAATCCCTTAAATATTCAGAGATTTTATGTAATCCCGAAAATATTTAGAGTTTTTATGTAAGCCCTAAAATATTCTGAGTTTCTATGTAAGCCCTAAAATATTCTATGTAATCCCTAAAATATTAAAGTAGTTTATTTATATGAAGTCCCCACACAGGAACATAAATTGCTGTTACTGAGATAATCTAGTTTCAACAGTGATGGGGTAAAAATCAGTGGAGTCCATTGTACCCAAATTCCTTAGTTTCACAATCTTGTTATAACATCCATATTATGCATATATATATCTGTTCGTATGACGTTTAACCAGCATTATTTTCGAACATACAATCAGGGGACATAATCCAGACACGGTCCGATATTTAATGATTACCAAAATCCTAACGTAATTGTTTCTATGTCGTTTCAGTACTTATCAGGTTTATGAACAATGTTTAACAAATGCTGAAGTTTTGTGTAACGGAGATGAGAAAAGTACTGTGGACAATGATCTGAAGATTATTCATCCACTAATTCAGACATTGTGCAATCAAGGTAGGCCAAATACCCCAGGTTTAATGTACTTTTTTTCTGCACCAACCGCCATTCAGTCTGGTATGAGAGAAATTTGTAGACTTCCAACTGATAGAGGTTAACGGTACCTCGAATTTTTGCCACATCCTGCACTAATTACACTGGGTAATTTCGGGAAATTTGCTCAGCCAAAACTTGGCGTATGTGGCTCGCTATTCCATTAATGACTATATTTTGATTACAATAACGATTACTAGTAACTGGACTTGAGATATCCTGAGCTATACAACTACAACATGCTAGGTGTATTAACTTCCTAAATGAATGTGTGTTATCAGATGTTCTAGATGTAAATGTTTCCCTACCATTCTTGAACAATTAATGTAACAGTTTGATCACCGAGGCTCTGAAAATTTCTCTGTCTTACTCGGTTCATATTATGGCTGCTGCTTAGACGTTTGGGCGTCTGCTCGCTATGTGATACTGTAACGCTGCTTTCTTGGTTTATCTTCAATAGTTTATCTTGTGGCATCGTTTGATGTCTGGACGTCAACCGGTTGGGGCATAACATGCTTGGACGTTTGGAAGGAAACACGCGAAGAGAGCATGGGCACTACAACTAGTAAACGTTGTTTTCTTGATTTATCTCTAATTATTTACACCGTGCCGCGGCTAGTTGTCACGACGTCCGTCGTTTTGGCACTACGATGCGATGACCGGAAATCCGACCGCTCGGGTTCATATATTTAATACATATAGAATATAATATTTGGTGATTGCAGCAACTTGCTGGATTACAATGCCTTTGACTTCGTCTTGGAACAAATTCTTGAGTATTCACAAACGATTTATTATTTTTTCAGATAGTGGTGTTACACCTTTAAAAGCTTGGCTATTATCAACAATTTTATTGTCCCTGGTCTCCACAATACTCTAAGAGATTATTTCTATCTGTTGCTATCTAATATGATGTTCATTTATTGTCTATATTGCATGTTTTTGTAAATAATATATAAATTATTCTAACTGCGATAAATACTGTTTGGTGTTATGAACTTGTCATTTCTACTCGAGGTTCAGAAAATCCACAGATTTTTCGCGGAACACGGTCAAGATACGGAACCAACTCTATAATTGAATTTTTTCTTTTAATGATACAATTTGGAGAAAATAAGATCTACAGAAAACAGGGGGGGTGGTCAACAGATTTGCCGAAATTCATGTCAATTCCCCCCCCCTGCTGCGTTCTAAAGCTTTTGGAATCCTTATTTTTCTCCATGATTCTTTTTTTTCGCTAAAAGACCTCATTTCTTCGCACAACTAGTACATATTTAAAATTTGTATAAGTTCAACTCTATTTTCAAGTAGAATTTAACGATTATAAAACATACGTTTGAACTGATCCGTCATTACGTGAGTGGAACATGCGCAGACCGCATGTTCTCACTACATTACTACTACTGGCCAAATGGACACGGACAAACGTCATACTGTATGATTATTCCATTCTACAACGGTTGTATTCTACTGTGGGGTTTGCTTAGCCCCGTTCATAGAAAGCATTCTAGCTGGCACGCGAAAAGCATTCTGGCACGCGATTCGTGAGTCAATATTTAAATTTTCATTTTGTCGTAAATACTGGATACAAGAAGATAACATCATCAATATTGATTTTATTTGAGTCCAGGGGCGGATCCAGAGGGGTGTGTGTGCTCAACTACATAAAAAAATAATGCCTTGCATCAATGAAATTACATCACAAAGTGATCCTACATCAGTATAAAAATGATTTCTCGGTTTAAAAATCTCAATTTGTATGTATGCCTATGTAATTTAGAGACGATCATGGAAGATTTCCGTAACAGAAACCTGGCAAACCCCCTCCTGCAAATATTCCGGGATCCGCCCCTGGAGTCGTGTTTATTATGTCTTGGCCATGTCCAAGACTGTGGATGATATTGTGTTACAGACTTACCCCCTTTAAGGTGATGCATACGGTCGCACTACAACTACTCTGTTTCCTGGAAAAGGCAAAATGTTTCGGTTTTCTACGCTACCAACGCATACATACACTCAAAGTCATTAAAACGCAATGCCGAATTCAAAGTTTATTTACTACAACAACTTTCAAAACATGTACTTAACAATTGACAGAATTGAGATAACAATCAGATATGAATAATTTCTCACTATACGCTGTAGGATTGTTTGCCAATGATTTATGAGTGCCTGTGCCAACTCTGCAACAGTTCGTGGTGGCACGGCTTGAGTTCGAAGCCGTATTCGAAGTTCATTCCAAAGGTGTTATATCCGGTTCATGTCCGGAGACGGACATGGTGATGGTTCACAAAGTCTCTTGGCAATGTGAGGTCGAGTGTTGTCACGGCTTGAGTTCGAAGCCGTCCTCGAAGTTCATTCCAAAGGTGTTACATCGGGTTCATGTCCGGAGACAGACATGGTGATTGTTCAGAAAGTCTTTTGGCAGTGTGAGGTCGATTGTTGTCATGATGGAAAACCATCTGTCGACGGACATCATGTTGATCTAGCGAAGGAAGCAACACCGGACGAAGAATGAGTTCAACATGCCGTTGAGCGTGGAGATTGCCTTGGACCACCACCAACTGGGACCGGAAGTTGACGTTGATAGCGGCCTAAACCATGACCCCGCAACCCCAAACGATCTCTTTCTAGCACTCAGTTACGAGCAACGCGTTCATGTCGACGTCGGTAGATAATGTGAGTGGCGTCCATCGAGAAAACTGAGGTTAAATCGGGATTCATCAGAGAAGATGACATTTCGACAAGGTGTGTTGTGCAGATACCCCTGATTTGCAGCCCATCGCTGTCACACTATAAACCTCAGAATGTCTCGTTTGGCATTTCTGTCCAGATACCCCTGATTTGCAGCTCATCGCTGTCACACTATAAGCCTCCGAATGTCTCGTTCGGCATTTCTGTCCAAACGAGGTAAAAAAAAATGCCTCGTTGTCTGCAGTTCCAAAACGAGTTTTTGTTTAAATTGCCAGTCCAAACTATGAAATTATAATCAGAGAAATAAACAAGACAAGAATAACCTTGTGCTTATAGGGGTCTTTATAGTAGTAGTAGTAGTAGTATTAGCAGTAGTGGTTGTAGCAGTAGTTTAATTTATCACCAACTATAGACGCAAATTTATGAATGAATACAATATATTCTAGCTCTTAGTTTGTTGTCTTAATCAATAAAAAGAATATTTTGTTTCGTTTTAAGCAGATTTTATTTTATAACACTTTGGAAAACCAGACTATTGATACTGGAATGGGCGCGAACATCTTGTGGCGGCGCCAAGATTTTCCGATGGGAAAACATCTTATGGTGGCTCCTCAAAACGATAAGCAACGATGAAATATACGATTTGCATTAATTCCTGTGAATAACGTACACGATCAACATGAACGGTTCCTTAAAATTGGCCAGAAAGGGTAGCTGTCTTTTGTGTATGGCTAGTTTGTGGTATTTTGAATTTTCGATTAGATGAAGGCGAGGGGTGGGGATGGATACTCCCACAAAACACAGGCGAACGCTAGATCGGAGACGGTCCTACGCAAATTGTGACGTCATATGTGAATTGTGGGTTAGGGTAAGGGTTAGACTTGATCATGGGTTAGGGTTAGGGCTTGCCCTGTTTATATCTCGGGACTTTGACCAAATCTACAGGTCCTAGCCCTTACCCTAACCCTAACCCACAATCTATATATGACGTCATATGTGCTAAAATGCGTAGGACCGTCGCCGATCTAGCGTTCTCCCAAAACACACTGTGGCACAACCCTTCTAGATACAGATCATTTAAGTCGAATACCTTAGTGAGTTGTTTGCGAAATAAGTACATGTGCATTCCCCAAAATTTTATCATAGTTTTTTCAAGGCTTACGTAACAAAATGTGAGTCATTAGAATAAGTAGGTTTAGATACACTATATACATGATGATACTCAAGGATGCACCCATCAAATTAGATATGACGCATGACGACCAATTTGTACTATGAACCTCAGATAAAATTGATAAGTTGGTAACATTTTCCTCGTTTTGTCCATCGAACGACACACATGATTAGTTGGTAACATTTTTGTCCATCGAACGACACACATGAAAATGAAGATAATTATTTGTACAGGTTTATTAGCAGGTAGAATTTTAAAATAATTTGGGTTGTATTTTAATGGACAGTATGGCAGGACTTTAATTAATATCTTTTTAAAACAAAGGAAATGAAATGACGTTTAACGTTCTACTGTTCTGCTCTGACTGGTTAATAGAGACGGGCATACGCCATACAGTTTGCTGGGAGTGAAAGTTTGGTCGGAGAACGACTCTATGGCCTACTCTTATATCCAATTCCTTCTTCCACTGGACCTTTTACACGCACGCCTTTGTATACACGGGACCTCGGTTTTTTTTTTGTTCCATCCGAACGACTAGACAGTTGTCCTCATCAGGTCCTCCGTCTCCTACCACTTACAAGGGGAAACCACGTCGGAAAATCCCGATCACCTTTCTCGGCCAATGCAGGGATCGAACACCTAATCTCCAGGCTGGTGAGTCAGTGTCCTGCCCACTTAGCAACCATGCTAGGTTGTTGAACATCACGACATGTTTTCAATGCTTTAAATGGGGGTGGTGGGGTGGGGTGTTATTTTACAAATGTTGATGTGCAGATTCGGGGCCCCCTTCAAAAGTTGTAGTTCCTTACTCATTTATGAAGTATCTTTTTTGTTACTTTCTGAACCCCTTAACACCCCTGTACACACCCCTGAAGTTAGCTGGGGTTCAGATTTCGCCGAATATTTTCATTATCTCTTTTGGTATAAACCTCATCGAGACTCTATATAACGGGTTTAGGGGAAGTTGAGTTCATTGGTGATGTTAAATTGAAGACTTGAAAATCTAAAATGGCGAAAAATCCAAGATGGTTGTAATATTTCGACAAATTTCACACACGTTGATATGTTCTAAATGTTTAACGACCTGTCCGCCATTTACTGTTATATTTTCTTGTCTATAAAACATTTTATGTATACTTAACTGCATACTCACCTATATGTGTCTATAAACTCGCCTATGTTTGTCTATATTCTCACATATTTTGATTGTTATCGTATGGCATTTTTACTATTTTATCATCCATTTAATTTAATTTTATTTTATTTTTCTATGTGTGATATCCACAAAATGTTAACTGCGCCATTGAGCATTGGTAATAGGCGCATTATAAGTAAATTATTATTACTATATTATTATTATTTATTATTATTATTATGTTATTTGTGCTTACTGTGTGTGATTGCAAACTAAAGTAAAACCGTATCGACCTCGCCAAAACTCACCATGTGGCGCGAATACTGTTAGGGGGGAAATTGTATATAGAAACTGTTGGATTTGCCAGTGGACTCTTGCCTTTAATAAAAAATATCGTAAGTAATATGAGGTATCTAATGAGACCAACTAGGGCTGGTCAAAGTGAGCGTTCTAACAGTAATGCAGCTCTAGTTGCCTTTAATAAAAAATATCGTAACTAATATGAGGTATCTAATGAGACCAACTAGGGCTGGTCAAAATGAGCGTTCTAACAATAATGCAGCTCTAGTTTTAGCATATGCGCTTGCAGAACACTGGATATTTTGGAGGGTATATACCATCACTACCAAACATATCAAAAAGAATATACTAGCTCTCTGCAGAAGATTCTAAAATCTCACCCGAAACGCGCCAGAGAAGAAAAAATGAAAACTGTAAATAGAATGTTAAAATATTTAAGACTGAATCTTCTGAACTGTGTGATATGTATTGTTTTGATACAGGGGTTAGACAGCACCTAGAACAATTTCATGGTGTGAAAATGGCCTCAGTCGAATTTGATTATGTGGAAGATAAGCGAGTTGAGAGGAAAATTTAATGTGAAAACTCCATTCGGTGATAGTTTACCGTCTATTTATATTGTTCATTTTTTCTTGTCTGGCGCGTTTTGGATGAGATTTTCGAATCATGTGTAGAGAGTTAGTATATTCTGTTTGATATATACTATTCAAAAAAAGTAGGGGATATTTGATTTTGGGGGCATAATACTAAAATATGCAAATGACTACGAAAAAAGTCACTATAGAACCTAACAGAAGAAACATTTCCAGTTACATGTGACGCCCAAACGCACCAATTGCTACCGCATGGAATGCAGGTGATGCTTGGGATCATCATGGGGGTCCAACCCAAGATTTGCACGACTCTGACTTTGAATGTCACAGTCATTGTGGCATTGAATTCCAGGGTGGAAACATCAGTTTAATTGTTTTAGTGACCAGAAAACAAATTTTGATATGCGTCGGCTTACCCAAAATGAAAGGTTACGTGCCCTTGGCATGCTACAGATCGGCACAACACAGGCGGTTGTGGCGCGGACGATGAATGTTTCTCAGTCTGTCATAAGCAGGCTATGGTCCAGATACCGTGATACACAATCTGTACAGGACAAACCACGCTCAGGTCGACCAAGGGCGACAACTCAAGCCCAGGATCGATTTATCCGTACCTTGGCCTTGAGAAATCGTGTCATCACAGCAAATCAGATCAGCGCTCGACAGACACTGGTGTGAGAGTGAGTGGCCAGACGATTCGCGTGATCCCTTGTTTGAGAGATCATCACATTCAGGCAAGACGTCGTTGGTGTAGGGATCGTCAACACTGGGATAATCGACGCTGGAGCAATGTGCTGTTTTCAGATGAGTCAAGGTTCACTGTTGATTTTTTTGACAGACGTAGGAGGGTGTGGCATCGTCGAAACGAGCGCTTCCATCCAAGACGTTAACGTCATCAGACATGGTCGATTTGGGGGTGGTTCTGTTATGGTGTGGGGACGCATCACTGTTGCTGGAAGAACGGCTTTACATGTTGTTGCAGGGCGTGTTACAGGCCAGTACTACCGGGACAACATCTTGGCAGTCCATGTTGTGCCGTTCGCACGACGTCATGGCCGCCGTTTCATCTTCCAGGATGACAACGCAAGATGTCACGGGGCCAGGATCGTTACAGGTTACCTCCAACAACAGAACATCACCACATTACCTTGGCCAGCACTGAATCCCGATCTCTCCCCCATCGAGCATGTCTGGGACATGCTTGGACAGAGGTTACGTCAACGTCAACAACGTCCTGCCAATGTCCAAGAACTTGCTGCTGCGTTGCAACAGGAATGGGACAATCTGGACCAAAATGACCTTAGACGTCTAATTGGGAGTATGCCACGTCGGATCAATGCTTGTTTGGCAAACAGAGGAGGATTTACCCGTTACTGACTTTGTTGTGATGCTGTGGTAACTTTGCTGTTTGACCCCGGGTATCATTTTACCCATATAATGGTCAGTCTGTGCCTTACTTAGTCTAACGATCATTTGGAATAAATCGATGAATGTGAGCTTCATTTCATTTTGTCATTTGTTTCTTCGTCAGTTTCATTAGGTGACTTTAATAACACTTAAAGATCAAATATCCCCTACTTTTTTTGAATAGTATATTTGGTAGTGATAGTATATACCTTCCAAAATATCCAGTGTTCTGTAATCCATTATGGCAAAACTAGTTTGTCTCATCACATACATCATATCATATTAATTATATCTTTTTGAAAAGTAAGGGTCCACTGGCAAATCCTGCTGTTCAGATATACAATTTCTCCCCTAACTGTTTTCGCACCGAAGAGCCAGTTTCTTTAGGTTTTGACGAGGTCATTACGGTTTATAAAGACAAAATAAGTATATGTAAATAAGTACACATACAGAAAATGTAACAGTAAATGTGACAGGTCGTTAAACACTAAAACAATTTCAACACGAATGAAATTTGTGGAAATATTGCCGCCATCTTGGATTTACGCCCTTTTGGATTTTTAAATATCAAATTTAACATCACCAATAAATTCAGTGACCCTGTAAACCCTAGTTCATAAATCATGGTTCAAATTAATTCATGGTTCAAATTAATTCATGGTTCAAATATGTAGTTCAGAATTAAGAATTTAAATTTGTTCAGAATTAAGAATTTAAATTAGTTCAGAATTCAGAATTCAAATTAGTTCAGAATTCAAATTAGTTCAGAATTCAAATTAGTTCAGAATTCAGGATTCAAATTAGTTCAGAATTCAGGATTTTCAAATTAGTTCGGAACTTGGGATTCAAATTAATTCAGAATTCAGGATTCAAATTAGTTCAGAATTCATATTAGTTCAGAATTCAAATTAGTTCAGAATTCAAGATTTAAATTAGTTCAGAATTCAGGTTTCAAATCAGTTCAGAACGTGGGATTCAAATTATTTCAGAATTCAGGATTCAAATTCATTCAGAATTGGAATCAAATATGAAATGCGATATAGTGAGTCTCGTATCTAAAAATCTATAAAATGTTATCGTGTCAGTATAGTTTGTTTGTCTTATTTTCAGTTTTGGGTATTGTCACGGTATATTCGTCAAAATGTACAGATGATACTATGGAATGCCAGGCCGCCTGGAACAAAACTCTTTCATTAATTGGCACAAACAAAACAGCTAAATGCGAGTAAGAATCATTATTCAGAATCTAACAATTAATCAAAATGTATGGTTGCTAAAGTGATAAAACGCCCTAGAGAAATTAATATAAAAATAAATACAGATTTTTTTTTCGGACAATTCGTAAGCACGGTTTAAAAAAAGTGTATTTATTTTTTTTTATTATTTTTTCATTCTTTAATGTGCATATACATGTATTTTGTTATTGCCCACAAACAATATTAACTTTTCAAGACTTTATATTATAAGGTGTTAATGGCGTGGTTTCCTCTTGACACTGGTGAAGGATGGAACTATTGGAGTACATAGAAACAAACCATTGACTGTTGGAATTATAAACAAGGGTGAGCGGTAGTGCCGCTGCCCGGGCAAAATTTCCCTTACAACACTTCGCGAACAGAAATAAACTCCATTTGGTTTCCTTTCCGCTTTTCACAAGATAGACATGGCAAAAGGATGAATAATAAAAGTTAATTCGTTTCGTTAAAATATTTTTCAGTGCTCTCGTGCTGGAATATGAATGTTTGAGATTAACTGAGAAGGCATGTATAGCCACAGATGCAGCTAGTATTCAATATATCCTAAATAATGAAGTGATTCCAATAATGATACTAGATTGTCCAGGTAAAAAAAATGATATTAGATTATCCAAGTAAAATAAAATGATGAGTCCAGTTAATGACGCCAACTGGTAGCAAATTGTATAAGCTTTTTGTGTAACAATAAATTTCAGGTAAAAACGATCTAAGTCGCATCGAACCAAGGCCCTTCTGAAATGCCCCCCCCCCCCCCAGACAAATACAATTTGCTGTCTGTTATGAAATAAAACGCCCACAAATATGACAGAAATCGTTATTTTGTTTAGATTATTTAATTAGGTCAACAATCTATAAACTAACAATAGGTACATCGATAACCTGACTTCATAAACTCAAGATAAATTATACAATAGAATCTACATTATATTATCTGATATATTTAATCAATTGTCTCCATATCTATATCCTAGATAATATAAAATACATATATAGGGTAAATCAGTAATTTTTCCTTGATTCGGATTGGTAGAAAGGTGTGTTCAATGATCTTCCTCAACAATAAATCGGGGGGGGGGGGTGAACGGCCGAATGGGTAGCACGCGTGAGCTGTATCACTGAGCAAATGGCGTGGTTTCGAATGCCCGGTTGTACGTGACAAGGAGTAGGGTCGCCTGGATTTTAATAAAATACTAGGTTATCAATACACATACAGATATCGTTATATTGTAAAATAACACAGTTTGCCAGACAACGAAACATACGTTCATCAACCTCCGGATTGAGCATATCTATTTACTAGTTAATCTAAAATGCACAGTAAAAACAAAGATAAAGTAAAGGGAATTTGCTGACAATTTCAGTCAGATTGATCCACTCAGAAGCGAGATTTTAGCAAGTGAATTGATCCACCCTGAACCTACATTTTTGCCATTGCATTTTCGGCTTAGCCTCGATAATCATTACTAAAGGCGGTACGATAAAAAAAAAAACCATAGTATCAATTAACCATTTTTTTTTATTTAATCAGCAGCAGCAGATCAGGTTTTAATCCAGTAAATATCGCCGGTTAGCGATAACATCGAGAGTTGATTATTATGGAAGGGTATCGCTGCCAATATTAAATGCTCTGCTAAAATGTCTTTTCCATTGATTATATGTAAAAAGTACAATGTACAAAGTCACAATACCGGTAATGATAAAGTCAAAATACCTCTAAGGACAAAGTTAAATGTAAAACGACAAATGTAATGTGTCAAATGACAAATGTTTTAATGCAGAATGCTGTTCTTTGACATATCTACATTTTACATTTCTCTCATTACAAATCACATTTGCGCTCTGCAACATCTCATTTGTCATTCACGCTTTCTTTTCATCAACTTGCGCATAGCATCTTCTTAAATATCCAAATATAGTATGCCACGTGACTTATTAACATATATACGGAAACATCCGATCTTTCTTGAAATAAGAATATGAATTATTTCTCCCAGTTAACGTGCTGCCATTCTTCAGTTGACTTCATGCCATTCATGGGTTCTTTAGCTAACAATTAAGTTGACCTCAGTTGTTTGTCCCGTACTAGGAGAAACCTTCTCGGCCAATACAGGTCGAGCCGTAATCCCAAGTGGTTTCATGCGCGTAGAATCTCTTATCATTATTCCACTTTCTAATTTTTTTGTTTTCGTAAGATTATATAAAATGAAGGAGGTCAAAGACAAAATATAGTACTGCGGCTGTGCCACTATGGACATACAGATCATATATATTCATACATTTATAATGGGGGGTTGGAATGGCCTAGTGGTCTAGAGTGCCGCGCTTCGACCTCTAGCTTGCCGGTCGCCTCTGGTTTGCGGCTGTGGTTTCGATCCCTGTTGTGAGCGTATGTGACATGGAGATAGGGGCGCCTTCTCAACCTCGTGGGTCTCCTCCGGGCAATCCGGTTTCCTTCCACTGCTAAAGACCCCTACGCGCATGCGAATTGTTGAAATAAAAATAAACCATGTTAGTCCCGAAATGACCTAGTTTGTGTCGAGTGGACGTTAAACCACATTTCTCTCTCTCTCTCTCTCTCTCACACATTTATAATATAATTATTGATACCGTATTATACATGACACAGGTAAGTGAAAAATTAATACATGTATAGGCCTAATAAGTAAATATTGTCGAGGTCTATATTATGACAATCACAACGGATGAAAAAATTCCCTGGCTTCTCCGTCCTTTCATTATCTTGTTCCTGTTAAGTGTCATTAATTATTTTTCAAAATTGCGATTAGTTTAAAGGAGCTAAATCGCTAGCATTTGATTTGGGACCTAGAAATTGACATAAGAGAGTCGCAACGCATATAATAATGTAACATGAATGTATATAAACTGATTTAAATTCAGTGGTTTCCGTTTTTACTCTTATTTCAAAGTTATGTTCAGCGAAATAAGTCAGTAGTCTCAATCGAATGCAAATTTCTAGCGTCTGGTTATTCCAGTCTACACACGCCGTTTGATTTGTTTCTAGCCTCTTTCCTCGAACTTGGTTTGAAACGCTTTATTGTACACGATTCGTGTACCAATGGTAAAATTTGTATTGTGTCTTAAATATTGGATATCAGAAGTCCATCTTTTTCCGGTAAGATCACAGCATAAATTGTTGATTTAAATTGACAAATAATTCGTGTTTTCAATGTTGAAGATTTTGGATGACATTGAGTTAGAGACTTAGCTACTTTAAACCTTTCACAAACATCAATAAATGTTTACTAATTCGGGGAGGAAATTGGTCAGGATGCTCATATTTTTAGATTCAACAAAAAGTTATATTTTCCTTTTACCAGCACAAACATATATAAATAATTTAAAAAGAAAAACAACTAATGGCGCGTTAACTGAGTTATCTTTCCTTTGGAACAATTATTCATATTTTTATTTAAAGAAAGATCGGTCTTTTCCGTATTTATGTTAATAAGTCACGTGGCATACCATATTTGGATATTTAAGAAGATGCTATGCGCAAGTTGATAAAAAGAAAGCGTGAATGACAAATGAGATGTGGCAGCGCGCAAATGTGATTTGTAATGAGAGAAATGTAAAATGTAGAAATGTCTAACAACAGCATTTTGCATTAAAACATTTGTCATTTGACACATTACATTTGTCGTTTCACATTTAACTTTGGCTTTAGAGGTATTTTGACTTTATCATTACCGGTATAGTGACTTTGTACATTGTACTTTTTACATATAATCAACGGAAAAGACATTTTAGCATAGCATTTAATATTGGCAGCGATACCCTTCCATAGATTATAGTCTGGATATGTTAATTAATGTCTAATAAATAATTTAGACAACATTTCAGGCCTGAAAAAATACCTACAATAGGCAGATTTACCTCTTACATAATGTATGTGGATGTATAAAAATAAATTATTAATAGATAACTCTTAATAATGAAAATATATTATTTTTACAATACTGGTACATTATTCTGTTTCAAAATATTTACGGACAAAAAAGTTGCATTAGATAAATTGTTTTACACACTTTATTTACGTCAAAATTTTACAAGCACTTATTAAGTACATTTATAATATATCTTAACAAATAATATACATTGTTCTATATAAACTGTAAAATGAAGGATTCCTAATGTACAGATCTAAATACATAAATCCATCCATGGGGAATAGTTCTGGAGGCAGTCTGTTAATTCTTAAAAAGATATTTCAGTTTATTTATGTATAATTCCGTAGATATCTCAATCTCCATTTTAGCATGTTCTACTGAGAAACTTTCATACTAATTAATATTGAGTGTTTCGTTTCGTTGTTTAGCACGATATATATAGAACTTAGTTAAAATAATTATATGATTAATGAAGATCCATTCAGTATTATTTATATAATTTGGTAATACTGAATGGATCTTCATTAATCATGTAATTATTTTAAGTAAGATAAATTGTTAGTAATTAGCTATATATAGGCAAATGAAAATGTAAGTACAATTTCATTAACTATTTTTAGAACAGTTATGTAAGGCGGAAATACTAGGCTGTGTTAACCAGTGGAAAAGTAATGCTACATCTGCTGGTGATAATCTTCCCGCGAAATGCAGGTAATAACCATAGTTACACTTTTTGTATTGGGTGTATTTTGTTTGCGAATTAATAGAATTTTTTTTGTTTTTGAATATAGTTGAAATCATAGGAGATTATGTCCAACCGTCTGATAAAAGTACGATTGTATATTATGGGTAATGCTATGCTTGCTACTCTACAGAATCGCCTAGAAATTTCAACACGTACATCCTCTGTGAACATAAATGGTCCATGGAGGATTTTTATTTTCTAAGTTTAAAGGGACAATCCCGATAAGAACAGAGTCTCAAAAATTAAAGTCCGAGTATTTATGAAATTTATGGACCAAAATATAGTGGCATGGTGTATTTACCTTGTCTCAAAATTTCAGCACAAAATATTGAGTCGTTTGGACGTGAACGTCAACACTGCTTATCCGGACACGTAACCCTTTTAAGATTTCGGGTCAATTTTTTCATTGGGTGACCTGATAATCGATTAATGTTTCTTGAGAGGTCTATACAGTGAATGACCATGCCCTGTGCTTGATAACAAAAGGTAAATTTCACCTACAAATTATTTTTATAGAAAAAAGTCTGGTTTTATCCAGATACTGTATAATAAAACGTTCTCCATTTCCAGATGAAGACTGTCAGGTTTAAGTTATTTACAAGCGTATCACAAATATCGGGTTAGTAGGTGGGCCTTAGGTTATGGATTTTAAAGGATTTTAACACAAAATTAAGCAGTTTTATTCCCCAAAAAGTTATCGGGATTGGCACTTTAAGCGAATGAAATGTGGACTAATGGACACGGATACACGTGATCGAATGTTTCCGAATTCCAGCGGTTGTTATTACAAACACGCCAATAGGTGGGCCTTCATGGTTGAAATGACTGACCGCTTTAGCTTAGTTTTATCGCCTTTACCAGTGATTGGTCCAAAGCAGCAAGTCCTTCAGACGAAGTCTAACAAACCATTGACCGTCATCGACGTTAAGCGATACAAACGTTACGTCACATTATTACTAATTGTAACATATGCTTCAGGGTAAACGCGTCTCGGGTCATAATGATCTCAGGACATGTCTATCGGACAATAACACCCCTCTAAATGCGAAACAGGAAGTGTTTATCTCCTAAGGGTAACATGCTGGATCCCGTTTATTGACCTGTGTTAAAAACAGTCGATGTATGACTACGGGCTGTGTCCATCAATTAAACTGAAAGTTAAAGACCATTTCATTTCTTTTTCAATTCAGTATTCCGAAGTGTATACAACTAGTTCATTTACGTGTTGAATTGTCTAGGCGACACTATACAGTAGCAAGCATAGCCTAACCGTTAAGTCGAATTGGGAACTCGGTCCAAGGAAAGATCCGTAATAGGAAACATCCAATTGCAATAGCAAGTGCAGCAACGGTCAATGAACTTGTAATTTTTGTTTTGGTCTAATAAAAATATATGATTTCGCCCATTATCACTCTTTTATTGCTAGAGATGCTGCAGTGTACGAGGCGTGTTTAAATGGTATTCAAGATACCTGTACAGATCAACAAAGGGCTCAAATATTATCAACACTAAACAACCTGAGACCACAGATAAATAAAGCTTGTAAAAGTACGTATATGGGTTATAGACTAGGCCCGTATCTGGAAGAGGGCTCTAATAAAAGATAATGAGGCATTTTTTAGTAGGATTTGGTATCCATTCTTTTTTACCTTTTTCAAAGATGCTGATTACGAAAAATTAGGATACCAAGCTGAAAAAAGTGTTTTTGACCCTCAAAATTGAAAAACAAAATGGCCGCCAAAATTGCATCAAATTGTGATGGGCGTGCACGGTATTTGTGTCAATAATTGTATTAATCCTTTTTAATTTTTTGAAATATTTACTTTTCAAGACATTCAAAGAATGCTGATCATAAATAGATAGGATTACAACCTAAAAAAAAAAAATTTGGGCCCCCAAAATTTGAAAAACAAAATGGCCGCCATAGTGATGTTATTTATGCATGGTACATCATCTTCTTGTTCCTTATCTTTTTAAATGTGATTTTGTCAGACATTTTATAGATGCTTACAACAGTGAAATTGTTTACCAAGCTAAAATAAAGTTTTGGACCATCACAAATAAAACAAAATGTTTAAAGAAATTATTTTCGTTATGAAAATACTGATTTATTTTGTTTTCATATTATCACAATGTAAATTTATACCATTACACTCTACAACTAAAATGATACTTTTGTTTTCCCCACAAGGTAGAAAACTGCCTTTCATTGGAAATACTTCTATTTTATTTATATTTTAAAAAAATATTTTTTTTTTTTCAAAATGATTATTTTTTTACGATAATAATGCTTACAAAGTTATTTTTAGTTGTGTAATGGTTTATATTACCATGTAAAGCAATATGTAAGATGACTGAGAACAGTTGCGATTGTTTTGAATGTTAATTTTACAAAAGTTGTACTGAATGGATTGACTTGAGTGGAAGATTCTCATCTCTAGTCATTGATGGACAGGCACAAGTTCTCTCAATTGGAAAGCCAGCGAATGTAACATCGTTTGGTGATCTGGCAGATGCATTCACGAGCTCAATGTTCCGATCAGGCACAGCATACGATCGCATTTATGGTGTGATTGACAGATACAGGGATGAATCGATTAAATCTCAAACCAGACAGCGAAGGTCCCAAAGGCCAATACGACGTGTTGTGGAAGGTAGAGATGCGCCTCACTCATGGACCAACTTCATAGCTCTTCCTGATAACAAAGCTGACCTTGCTCGTTTCTTATCAGAAGAGCTACTGGGAAATGCTCCACATGATAAAGAGGTAGTAGTAGCTGGTGGCTTTGCCGACGAGAAAGAAGTCAAGTCTTCAAAGTCCACTGTAAACCTGGATAAATTAAGGTCAATCCAGGAGGAAGCTGACACACGACTTATCCTTCATGCCATAAACATCACCTCAGGCACGGTTGTAGTTGCTGCCAGAGATACAGATGTCCTCCTGCTTCTTTTGGCACACTTTTCATCTTTCAAAGCTGACCACGTCTGGATGTTGACAGGAACTGCCCAGAAAAGAAAGTTCATTCCAATTGGCAAAGTTTACAAAACCCTACCAGCACATTCGGTTGCATAACTGTTGTCATTTCATGCACTGACAGGCTGTGATTCTACATCCTACTTTTGTGGCAACACTAAGAGATCAGCGTGGAAGATCTTTGGCAGCGTTCATCATCTCCTGAAGGATTTGGGCACTGAATACCTGACTCACGACAAGATCAATTCCACTGAAGAATGTGTGTGTAACCTTACATGTTCAAAAGTGAACACAGTGCGAAAGATTTTGTTTTAGTTGATGCTACCACATCAAAGGGTACATTACCAAACCTTGATCTGGAACAAAGCCTGTGAAGCTATTCCACAACTTCCAGATGTCAAAGAGATGGGACAAGAACAAACAAAGGTTTACAACCCATATTGATGTCTTTGGATCCCATTCCTAAAGCTTGCCTTGCACTTATTACATGTTCATATCGTACTAACTGTCAAACAATGCGTTGCAAATGCAGGAGATCAAAACTTCCTTGCACAGCTGCGTGTGGCTGCAGAACGCCTGGTGATGAAGAAAGTTGTTTCAATGAGAATTCGAATGTGTAGTAGTTGAACTGAAACGCAAGTCAGAAAGATGCCTACTTTATGAATTCAAAATATAATTAAATGTAGGATTTATTGAAGCTAGATATGGTGATTGTTAGATTTGCAAAATTCCCGGGAATTTTCAAACAGGGTAAATTTCCGAGGAATTTTAGGAATTTTCCAGGAATTTGGGGGAATTTTCAATACTAAAATCTAATAACTAATAATGTTAAATTGTTCATACACAGGTTACAGTTACACACTGTAATTAATGCTCAAAGTTAGGTAACTCTGCCATTTCATCATCTTCAAAATCATTATCTTCATCAATGAATCCTCATGAATATCTGAAATTTCTGTGCTGAAAGGATCGTTGTCAGCTTCGAAGAATTTCGAATTAGATCTTATATTATTTTGTATACCTTTGAGAGCAGAATTTACATAAATTTATCTCTTTAGTTTTACCATTTGGAACACAACTAACATGGTTAAATAAGGTTTAATAGTTTATAGAGATTAAAGTATAAGAGAAAAAGAAAATTCAAGTAAATAATTGTAATTTTAGTATTTTTCAGTTCTAAAAATAGATTTGAAAATTCCCGAAAATTCCCAACACTGAAAATTCCCGGAAAGTTTTTCCCTGGAATCTATCCAAAATTCCCGGAAAGTTTCCCACCCTTTGATTATGCGTTACCAAGTTGCAAAACATGACTTCAGAAGTTTCACATGACTTTTATAAATGATATTTTTCTGTTTCATTTGATAATTTGTGTTGATTGTTGATTGTTTAACAAAAATTTCCATGATATTTTCTTCTAAAGGATTAAAAGTATTTATGAAGATATGCACTTGTGTATTTGTATATCAATACCTTTTAGGGTACAATGACATCAGTTAATCAGAAAGAACAGGTTTAACGACAGTGACAGATTCACAGATGATGATACACTGTGCACAAATACCACTAGTAGAGACGAATATGACGGGCATTTTGTTCTTTATATTTTGTGGTTCAAAATATACATCATGATCACCTTGATGTCCAATATTATGAACAGCAGTGTTTTAATGTCTTGAAAAAGTCACATTTAGAAAGAATATCAACAAGGATACAATCTCAGTTGGTGATGTACCGTGCACAAATAACATCATTTTAGGCGACTATGGCGGCCATTTTGTTTTTCAAATTTGGGGGTCCCAAAATATTTTTTAGGTTGTAAT
Source organism: Patella depressa (assembly GCA_948474765.1). Taxonomy (NCBI): domain Eukaryota; kingdom Metazoa; phylum Mollusca; class Gastropoda; family Patellidae; genus Patella; species Patella depressa. The sequence goes on from OX419720.1 coordinate 12,416,566, forward strand.
CCTATTTATTCATGATCAGCATTCTTTGGATGTCTTGAAAAATCAATATTTCAAAAATTAAAAAGGATTAATAATACAATTATAGACACAAATACTGTGCACGCCCGCCACAATTTGATGCAATTTTGGCGGCCATTTTGTTTTTCAATTTTGAGGGTCAAAAACACTTTTTTCGGCTTGGTATCCTATTTTTTCGTAATCAGCACCCTTGAAATAGGTCAAATAGCCTGGATACCAAATCCTACTAAAAAATGCCTCTTGCTTTACTTTTATCCAGAATCGGGCCTAGTCTATTAGAGCTAAAAGGCATTTTGTTGCCTTGCAATTCCATGGGGTGGGGGGGAGCATTGTCCATAAAGTTTTTTTGGTTCATCCTACTCTTGATGTATCCCTCATGGGTTTCTTTTGTCAAAAGTTGTTCTCAAATAATCGACGTACGTATAATACAAACCAATAGAAATGGAAGATTGGCATAACGGGACACTATCCCGTGTCGCAGTACCAAACAAAAGGTCAATGAGACTATCGAATCAGGAACTACCCGAAAACGGCCCGTGGTTCTAGGGTGACACTGTCGTCTAGGACTATTTTTTACTTCACGTCGTGGGACCAATTATTTCAATCATCAATTAAATGACTCCGAAACACCGTTTATGTTGTTACTAGGTTTATATGGCAATATAACAAATATACCAAACTACAAAGGTTAAATGCAGGAAACTACACGGGTTTAAAGGGACCCTCCCGATAAGAACAGAGTCTCAAAAATTAAAGTCCGAGTATTTATGAAATTTATGGCCCAAAATATAGAGGCCCGGTGTATTTACCTTTTCGCAAAATTTCAGCTCAAAATATTGAGTCGTTTGGACGTGAACGTCAACACTGCTTATCCGGACACGTAACCCTTTTAAGATTTCGGGTCAATTTTTTCATTGGGTGACCTGATAATCGATTCCCGTTTCTTGATAGGTCTATACAGTGAATGACCCATGTACTGTACTTGATAACAAAGGGTAAATTCCACCTACATATTATTTTTATAGAAAAAAAGTCTGGTTTTATCCAGATACTGTATAATACAACGGTCTCCATTTCCAGATGAAGACTGTCAGGTTTAAGTTATTTACAAGCGTATCACAAATATCATGCTAGTTGGTCGGCCTTAGGTAATGGGTTTTAAGGGATTTTAACACAAAATTAAGCAGTTTTATTCCCCAAAAATTTATCGGGATTGGCCCTTTAATATCCTTTATAACATAGACCTAACTTCTTAAATTCTACATATTGTATCTATCCCCGCTTCTCAACCAAGGCGGCTGTGGGTGTAATGTCCCCCTAGAAACTCCCGGATGATGTCTTCTCTGCAGTCTGAACACAATGTCTGAGAGTAAAAATGCGTCAGCTAGTAGGGCAGGGCAGTTATCATATTTGGGTTAATGTTTCGTAGTACACTAATCTGAGCACCAAATAAACCGACATAAAGGTATTGGTATGAGGCAAGATCCGACAAATACGTCGAAGAAGGAGGAGGACATTTGGGGTATGCTATTGACACCCCTTTTTCAATTAACAGAGCTATAATTTATCTTGTTCTATCTTGAAATTGTTCTGTTCAGGGATGTTTCGGCTTTGTTTCCCCTTACCAGTGGTGTAGGACGCAGGGCCTAATAAGGACAGTTGTCTAGTCGTTAGGATAGTACAAACAACCAAGGTCCCGTTTACACATTGGCGTGCACTTAAAAGATCAATTCGCAGTTGGAATTTGATAGATGAGTAGGCCGTAGCGCCGCTGTCTGGGCAACACTTTCCTCATAGCACACTGTATGGTGTATGCCCCTGTGGATTAAACTAGTCCGAGCAGTAGGGCGATAAATCCCGTTTCATTTCAGTTTCTTGAAACTGTTTGATTATATATCCAAAATTATTAGTACAATCGCAAATATATATGATTTCAGATGAAGATTGTTCAGTACAAATCAAAACATGTGACACTGCATGGAAGGCGGCATTAGCATATACACAGAACGATTTATCGCGTACTTGCATGTAAGTTAAATCTGCCGTTATTCATCTTTTGAATTGTCTTTAGTACTCATACATTAACTGTTCGTGGCAAGATGTGGGGTCGCCAGTCCAACTTCGTGGGTTTCTCTGGGTCCTACGGTTTCCCCCACTACTAAAGACCCCTACACACAAGCGAATTATCGAAAACAAATTAAACCATGTTAGTCCCAAAATGAACTATTGTGTCGAGTGGACGTTAAAAGCCCATCCCTATCTCTCTCTCTCTCTCTCTCTCCTCTCTCTCTCATACATTTACAATATGTTTACTTGAAATTACTTCGATCTATACTGTTGGCTATGTAAAAATTTCACCGCAATTTTATTGTACGCGAGCAATTATTGATAGACCTATTGCACACCCGACTGAATCCAAGCATTGAGATTATCTAGCGTTTGTGTTTCCTTTTCTTAATTAAATATTAAATATTCAATCCGAATAGGTACGGGAGGGGCTTATGTGAAAATTTTATGTTTTAGCGAGATTTTCTAGGTTGGTATTTTGATTTCGTCTTTCTTAATGCAAAAATATTAAAGTAAATGAAGCCGTGGGAAAATTTTAAAGTTTAACGAAAAGTACAAATGACGTATCGTGTTAGCATGAAAGAGAGCGATAGAGAAATGGGGTTTTTCGCCCACTCGACGCAAACTGGGCCATTTCGTATGGTTCAATTATTTTCAATAATGCGCATGCGCGTAGGAATCTTTACAAAACCCACAGGATTTGACAGGTGACACTATTCATTGTCACGTACAACCGGAGAATCGAAACCACGGCGCTTTTGACTCAATGACAGGCCTTATGATACAACACGCACGAGCTAGCCATTCGGCCATATAGTGTTTAAGACATATATTAATTTATTTTTAGTTACTCCTTACTATTTTCTGCTTATGAAATGATGTGGAGTTCAATATCCCATTGTTCTGCTTCGTATTTGGCTAATGAAGATGGACTTACCCCCATACAGTGTGGTATGAGGGAAATTGTGCCCAGACAGCGGCACTACGGCCTACTCTTACATCGAATTCCAACTGTCAAGGGATCATTTATGTGCATACCAATATGTACACGGGACCTCGGTTTTTCGTACTATCATAACGACCAGTCAACTGGCCTTGTCAGCCCCACCGTCCTGCATCACGCACAAGAGGAAATCACGCCGGAAAATCGAGTTGAACTTTGTCGGCCAATGCTTGTGTGTTGATGACACAGTCGGTAAATTTTCATAAAGCTGTGTAGAATCGATCAATTGATCAAAATATATTTTGGGTTACATTTCAATAGTTTCAGAAAAACTGTCTCCATATTAGGATATTAATTATGTGTGAATAAATTCTCGTAAACTGATTTATGCTTCCGTTATGATAATTAAAATGTTCTAACTCACAATACAACTTTGAATAGTATATCTTATTCCAAACGATTCCAGTGCCAATGAAGGACTTGAGGTATGTTTAGAGCGTATAGAAGTAGAGTGCAATCCTGCTGAAAAAATTCAGTTACAACAACTCTTAGATAAGACCATACCAACAATTAATTCAAAATGTCAAGGTGAGTAACTCTAAAATAATTCCAAGGTGGGTAACTCTTAAACAATGTTAAATGAAAAAGTTGTGTTTTTTAAAAAAAAACAAACAAAAAAAACCTGAAGGTACCGTACCCAATTCAAAGGCGTTTTATAGCTGAGGCACTGGAGGCGCCAGCCTCCTCGCGAAAAAAAATCAAAGAAATTGGAAAAGTAAAACCGGAGAAAAATGCTAAAACCGATGAGAAAATGAAAATGTACTCTAGTTAGGGGGCCCTAAAGGCAGACAAAAGGGCCCCTCTTGCCAAGGGAAAGGGCCCCGAGTCCGAGTCAATCGTTTTCTATACAATGTTACTGTCTAATCCATTACAGAATGAGAATGCAGTCATTGAATGGGCATAAAAATCATCAATCAAGATGATTGATGAAAGAGGGCCCTCAAAATAGTGTAGCCTCCGCCATGATAACCTTAAAACGGATCTGTCCCAATTGTACGTACACGACACGGTACAAAGATACTTTGTGGGGATTGGAGGAAAGAAGGAGTACCGACAAGCTATCTCTGAATTCACCAGATATGAAGATATGTCAAGAAATTTCAAAGCTGGGGAAGTAGAGAGCCCCCCCCCCCCAACAAAAATCCAATATACTTTGTCTCTAAGGTACCGGGCAACGCCGCTCCTGCAAAGATTCCTTAAACTGTCCCCGAGGTCGCAGTAGCTGCTGCTTTAATGGATGGGTCAATATAGGCAAGCTTTAATTGTGCCGATGATACTTATATTATTGTTATTGTTCCCTCCTGGTGTAAGTAAAGTTCATATTTACAATGCTGTTCATCGGTTATGAACGGAGAGGGTTATAAATTAAAGAATTTCTATCATAAAAACTTAAAGGTCAAGGATGTGCCCCAAAGCTTTCCCAATGTACAGATAACTGGAATATGACTATAATGGGTGCTACTGATTTAACTCAAAAATGCAGGTAAATTCTTCATAACATATAATTTTTTTTTTGTGCTGGCCCCAAGTTCACAAAGCATTCTCAGACTTAAGTTGAGATTTTACTCAACTTTCAATTACTGTTTATAAGAAATATCTTTCATCCAGAAACACACAACTTTGTACGTAATTTCTTATTAATGTACTTGATATCTTATTATATTTTTGATAAAATAAGGCGAAAAATTTTGAGTAAATAATTAACTTAAGTCTGAGAATGCTTTGTGAACTCGGGGCCTGTGATGTAATTCGACAAACTGAACCCTTGCATTCACAAGTTAATGTAGGCGATCATGTAGTCTTGGTGAAAATGTTTGCATCATCACCCACACAACCAACCACTACGTCCAAACTTGTTGTCGGTATCAAAACAAGTAAAAGCCAGCCGATCAGAAACGTGCCCCTTTGATGCTAGAAGTATTGTCATCAATTACACCACAGAAACGTTCTCGAAGCAAAGTTCGCTGATACTGAAGCAAATATATGTATTTCATAAATCCGTAACTAAGATTGAGTTATGTGGCTGACACTTAATATAAATGAAGGATCCTACATGGAGATTTTTGAAATTTAAAAAGAAAAACAGCTGGATCTTGTAAATAGAACAATGTGACGTCAACGATTACTTAAAGGCCCTAATTTTAACATACATTATGCAGGAGCTAAATTTGCCTATTAATTAGACATTTATTAACATGACTAGACCATTATCAACTCTCGATACCATCTGAGAAGTCATATTTCCTACATATTGAATCCGATTGAAACGGCTGTTGATCATTAATCAACAAATGGATAATCGAGACGTTGTTTATTATCGTAACAACGGTAACAATGACAATCGAGGCTAAAATGAAGATTTAAAATGAGGATTTCTCGGCTCAGAGTGGAGTAATTAGACTGAAATTTTCAGGATATTTCTTTTAATAGTGTGAACTGCCAGTTCTTTGTCGAAACTTCCATAACGCTGCTTTAAAAAACAAAATTTCAAAAAAATACATAAGTTATGATTACTAAAATGAATGATTTACCTCTTCCGTTCTTTTGAAGTGCCGACAACAAGTACGAAACCTGTTTAAAGGCAGCTAAGGGTTTGTGTAACACCGACGAAAAGGCTGCAATGGACAAAGCTCTGAGCGAAGTTGGGCCATATGTAACACAGCATTGTGGTGGAGGTAAGTATCGGTATATAAATATATAAGAAAGCACCCATTGGATGTGAAATGAAATGAAGTTTAACATCCTACTCTTTTGCATCATCTATTGAAGATGGGGTCTCTTTGCTCGGGTAGTGGCGCTACGATCTACTGTTATCTCGAATTCAAACTGTAATAGTAAGTGCAGTAGGACCACACTACACGCAAAACAAAAGATAAACCTGAGGACAAGACAGAAAATAGACATTGCAAAACAAATATCAAATCAAGTGAATGGATCCCGGGAGCAGCCTTAAGCGTCCACTGCGCTGTACAGTCCCGGGCCTGTTATGGTACAGGCTTCACTAAAGATGATTTGCAACAAAAGACGTAACAGAAATAATGCGACCAATCTTGACAGAGGTAGTCTCTTCAATGGCGATAGTCTGCCAGTTGACGTCAGATGTTACAACGTCAAACAATTTTAACAATAAGGGCGATAATCCTGATAGAATCTCGGAAAACGCTAAATAGTTTCTTTCGTTTTCCCTTTAAACGTAGAGTGTGGACCAGTTTGTTCACCCTAACCTTAAATTTGAAACGCAGCTTGTTGACAGGATTTTGTGCTTGGAATCTAAAGGGTGGCCGCTTTCTTTCTTTTCTTCAAACACTGAATGTTGAAATTTTTTAATCGTAACCTATATATAAATAATTTAAATATTTTCCACTGTAGGTATGGATGCTAAACCCTGGACAATAACTGTGTTTGTAATAGCTGGTGTCGTGTTGATGAAACGGTACATATAAATATCCCTAAACCACACCTTTATGTTGATAATCCTTACACTGTCTTTCTTGTGTTAAATGCGATTGTTCAGAAACAAAATGACTGATGTCTCTTACTACTGAGATACTATAGTTTCTGCACACCATGGATGACAAATCACAATTTCCCTTGAACAGAATCACTAATACCCAAACGATATATATTTCTCGCGAACATTAATTATTTCTATGTTCTTATTCACAATAACTTAAACTTAACTATAATTTAAAAATACCGCTATTTCATTGGTTGAAAGCTTAAATATTTACGAGGAATTTAACCCTCAACCAATGAAAACACTGCATTCTTAAAATAAGCAAAATTTCGATTTGCAATCCATGGTGATAGGATTCCGATAATAGTTATGAGTGTTAATGAAAATGAAACCAAATTGTACATTTTGTATATGACGTTATAATACTTATATTGACCGACTGCAGGTGTACATAGAATGAATATACATAGAATTAAAATAAATATCTGAAATAAAGGCTGTGTTGTTCTTTATCATCTGAATTGATTGTCGTAAAATAAGTACACATTGCAAACAAATAAACAACTACTGTCAGAATCTTTCTATTTTATAAGCGGATTTCTTCGATTATGAACAAACTACTTAACTTTGGTTTTTATAAACGTACCTGTGTGTTTGAAATTACCTCCGGTTAAATAAAATCCATTGTACAGCTAAATATCCCAGCGAACAAAAAAGTTCTCTCATGTAAAGCTGAACTCTTCACAAACTTTGACATCGAGAAATACCAATATGGAAGCTTATCACGTCACTTATCAGGGTTGATCATTTCGTACCAGGGGGTCGCAGGAAGACTTATCGTAACGGTGTTTGGCTCGATTACTGTATGAAACCAAAGTGTTAGACTGTAGTATAAGCGATCATAGTCCTATTGTTATTTTTATGAATATCGGTAAACTCAAAATTCATTGTTATACCAGAACAATCTGGAAATACGACCAAGTAGATACTGAAGGTTTAAACAACTACATTTCAAACTTTGATTGGAATACCTTTTTTAATATAAATCTTTATCCTCAATTATGCGCAAACGAACTATCTAATATTATCGTGAAAGGCATAGAGAAGTTTGTACCAAATAAGACTGTTACAATTAGACCAATTGACCCAAAATGGTTAAATAATCATATAAGAAGAATGTTAAGAAAGAAAAATCGAATCCACAAAAAAGCTAAAAAGACTAACAATCCTAATCATTGGCAAGATTTTCGGTCCTTCCGAAATACTGTAACAGATGAAATCCGCAAGTGCAAAAAAATCATATTTTGATAAAATTGATAATGCAGTAAATACTAACAAATTTAACGAATCACATTGGTGGTCATTAATTAAGGATATCTCTCTTAAACGAGGAAGACCATCTAATACCATCCCACCTTTAATTCATAAAGATACTATCTACTGTGAAAACCACGAAAAGGCTGACGCATTAAACGATTTTTTCATTTCTCAATGTTCAGTTTCCGATTAATGTGAGAAACTACCAGATATTCCTTGTGATGACATTTCAATCTCGAATCTCTCCACAAGCGAAATACAAATAGAAAATTTGTTATCGTCCCTTAAGTCAAAAAAAAGTCAAGCGGTCCGGACAATGTCAATAACTTTATGTCAATTATTCTTAAAATTATATCGCGACCACTTAGCCAACCACTCAAACGACTTTTCGACATACTCATAGCTCAAAACGTTTTTCCAAATTACTGGAAAACTGCTAATGCTGTCCCAGTTTATAAAAAGGGTGACCCTCACTTATGTTCAAACTACCGTCCTATCTCTCTCTTGTCCTCATTAGGCAAAGTTTTTGAAAGGCTCGTATACAACTCAAAAGCATATAACTCCGTATCAGGCTGGTTTCCAGAGGGGTAACGGCGCTACTTACCAACTTATTGAAATGTACGACTATATCTGCAAGAGTCTTGATAGTGGAAACGAGATAAAGGCTATATTTTTTGATATAAGCAAGGCATTTGTCAAGGTCTGGCACGATGGTCTAAAAATCAAATTAAACGCGGCTGGAATTCGTGGAAACGTTCTTGAACTTTTAGAGAATTATCTGACTGATCGACAACAGAGAGTCATTGTTGGTGGTAGATCTTTCACTGAAAAAAATGTTATTTCTGGCGTTCCACAGGGTTCAATTTTAGGACCCCTTTTGTTTTTAATTTTTATTAACGATATAATCACTGACCTAGAAAGTAACGTTCGATTATTTGCGGATGATACCTCCCTCTTTATGATTATTGACACTCCTACAACTACACAAAATACCTTAAATAATGACTTAGCTAGGATTTTTAATTGGTCATCAAAATGGAAGGTACTTTTTATTCCGGCAAAGACAATCAGCTTAACATTTTCCAGGAAAAAAATCCGACATGTTTTAACCTTGTTTTTAATAGCACAACGATTTTAGATTCTGAAACACATAAACACCTTGGTGTCATTTTTAATCCAAGAGGAACTTGGGATGCACACATAGATTATGTCATCTCCAAAACTAGTAAGATGATATGAACAAAAACCTGCTGAAGCGATTAGGCTTGGGTGCCTCTCTCTAAAATGCTGGCGGAAGCTGCTAGAGGGCCAAATTCAAAATGGTGGTCAGATGTGGCGGGAAAATATAAAATTATATAATATAGGCTTCTGATTTGTCTATTCATATGTTTTAAGGGTCTCTGAATCGAAATATTGGAATCCAAAATCAATCCAGCTACTAGTTTTGCCAATAGTTTCGGGGTTGATGTCTTCAATTTGGATGAATGTGTCGATAGATGGCAACCAACAATAATACTCACCGATATTTATCATCTGATAGTCAACTGATTTCAATTTTAATTTAATCAACGCTTAATAATTGACCCATGTAAGGCCCTGTATCCATAGGCTGTTCACTTGTGGCGTGTTCCCTTGTTACGCGCCACAAGGACAATGAACCTTTGTTTTTTAATGTTCCTGTTCCCATAGGTTGTACCCAGGGAACATGTGGCCTCGCGCACGGAACATGTGGTCTTGTGACCGGGAACACAGACAATGAACATGTCAATTCTTTTGCAGCTACACAAGAGGGAACACGCAATTACCAGTACGATATTGTATGGAGATGCATCTACCGGTCTGTTTCAAGGCCAGGTCATTGCGAGTTCTAAAATTGGCCGGACCCAGCAGCGAGGGCGTTGTCTGAAGACATGTTTGTCACAGGATGGGCGAGGCGTGACCGTTTTGTGGAATAAAGAAAACTAAGATAAAAAAGAAATCAGTTTATATAGTACAACATACATATACAACATAACAATTCTTTCACGAGTGCACGCACTAAATGAATTATGACGTTACAAAATGTCGACGATACCATTTATCGGCTACTATTATTAGACGATACCATTCCAAGAAGAAACTGTCCACCCATCGGCAAGACCATACTACGACGATACCACTTATCTTCTACAATTCAACGACGATACCATGTATCGGCTACTATTCAACCACCGTACCATGTATCGGTTACTATTCAACGACGATACCATGTATCGGCTACTATTCAACGACGATACCATGTATCGGCTACTATTCAACGGACGATACCATGTATCGGCTGCTATTCAACGACGATACCATGTATCGGCTACTATTCAACGACGATACCATGTATCAACTACTATTTAACGACGATACCATGTATCGGCTACTATTCAACGACGATACCATGTATCGGCGACTATTCAACGACGATACTATGTATCGGCGACTATTCTACGGCGATACCACGTATAGGCGACTATTCAACGGCGATACCGTGTATCGGCGACTATTCTTAGACGATACCATTTATCGGCGACTATTCTTAGATGATACCATTCCAATCAGTAGGTATCAGTAGGTATCCAAAGGGGACCTGTAAAATTAGTCAACATTTGTACCTAAATTTACTCATACTGATTAAATATTACATGGCTCCATTATTAAGCCTTGATTAAATTAAAATCAAAACCAGTGGACTACAGAGTATATCAGATGATAAATATCGGTGAGTATTATTGCTGGTTGCCATCTATCGACACAAATTCATCAAAATTGAAGACATCAACCCCGAAACTATTTACCAGGCCAAAAATGGTGGCCATCTTGGATTTTTCGGCCATATTGGCAAAACTAGTGGCTGGATGGATTTTTGATTGCCATATTTCGATTCAGAGACCCTTAAAACATACGAATAGACACATCAGAAGCCTATATTACATAATTTTATATTTTCCGGCCACATCTGGCCACCATTTTAGAGAGAGACACCCAAGCTTAATCGCTTCAGCAGGTTTTTTTCATATAGAATCCACCTTCAAAACAATTTCCCCGCAAATTGGTCACGGATTTTAGGTATCGTGCCCAACTAAAACCTGGTAGACAGTATTTACATAGTCAAGATCTCTATTTTTTAATTAACTGGTGATATCTCAATTGTTAATCTTGGTTTCATACATATTAATAACGTGGTGTTTGCATATCTCTACCTTGCAAATGTATATAATTTGTATATAATATCTAAACATGTTCACATTTGTTATATATTAAGGAAATCGTTTAATTTATCAAATAATGAACTTATCCTTGATAAGAGTATAGCTGTAAAACATACGCTTAATTCATAATGTTACATTTTAACAAGAAAGTATCAAATTTGGAATGCATTCATAATATGTATATTTTTAAAGAAAATTATCTTATTTTTAAGTCGTAAAAGGTGTTTTCTGTATCAGTGCTGTTTAACTAAACTTTTTATTAATCAGTGTGTTTATAGGTGTAGTTTACGTGTAAAGCAATCCTTAAAGCTCCAATAGCATTTTTTTAAGTTATATGTTTAAAATGTATTAAAATAAAGCCCAAAAATAGATTGTACCTATAAACAGTCCTACCTTGTTAAAGAATAATCCTATTAATCCTGTAATTCACTATTGCCAGTTGAGAAATTGGCAAAAATATCATTTTCAACTTCAAATTCAAACGTTTGAAGATGGCCGTCCATGGAGAGGAAGGGAAAACAAGGGAGGTAATTGGTTAACTATTTCCTTAATCAATCGGTGTCTGCCCAAAAAATTTTGCCCATGATCGTATAATAGTGAGTTGACAACCTTTTGAGCAAAAAACATAGAAATAATTATGTTTTGACTTTCTTAGAAAATATGAAATTGGAACTTTAATATTACTGTTAGTTGTTTGTGGTATTCGCCCAAATCCAGGTCCAAATTGCGATTTAAGTAATTTGTCAATACTTCACCTAAACTCACGTTCAATCAGACAAAAACTTGAATACATTTCAGACAGTTTAACTGACTTCCAAATTTTGTGCTTTACTGAAACTCACCTTGATTCACGTGTTGATAGTACCCAATTAGAACTCTCTGAGTATGACTCACCTTACAGAAAAGATAGAAACTGTCAGGGTGGGGGTGTTTTGATACACGTTCGAAGCGCTATGACATGTACCCGACTGACGGAACTCGAATTTGATGATGATGTTATTTGGATAAAAATAAATTTACAAATTTTACTCTGTTGTACATATAGATCTGAAAAATCACCGACTAATTACTGGTCTTTATTAGATCAGTCAATCGAAAAAGCACTTGATATTTCAAATAAAGTTATTTTATTAGGTGATCTGAATGCCGATCTGTTAAATGAAAATAATTTGCTCCAACCTATTTTATATGCGCACGATCTAAAAAATGTAATAACCAAACCAACACGAATAACTCCAACCTCCAGTAGTCTTATTGACCCAATTATAATATCAAACACAATTGAATTACTAAAAGCTGATACCTTAGAAGTTCCCAATCATGTGTCTGATCACTATGTTACATTTATGTTTTTTAAAACATCCAACCAGCATAACAATGCTTTTAAACGCAAAATATTTATTTATAAACGCGCAAACTTTACAAATATTAATAATGAAATTAACAATACAAATTGGGATGAACTGTTAAGCGAAAAATTTTCCATAGACCAACTCATTGAAAACTTTGATACGAAAATGGATGAAATAATATGTCAGCACCTACCCTCGAAAATAATAACAATTCGTCCAAAAGACAAGCCATGGTTTAGTCAAGTCATGAAATTCGAATTCAAATACGACTCCGCGACAGATTAAGAAAGAAAGCACTCAGATCCAAAAATGACTTATCTCTTAAGTTATACAAGCAAGCCGGGAATAAAGTTAACAATATGAAGAAATATGCCAAGGAGCATTATTATAATACAATAAATGATAAAATCAATCAGTTAAAATCAAATTCTCAAAAGGACTACTGGACCATTATGAAAAGTTTTGTGTCTTCGGGAATCTCCCGAAATATTCCTCCAGTTTACTGTTAAGAGCACAAGTCTTTAATTTACGACCAGAAATCAAACGCTAATTTATTAAACGAATATTTTGCATCTATATCCACTATAACAGACATGAATACTTTACCCGAATTTTCACAAAGATATGAAACTGACTGTAAACCTATTGATATATCTTTGAATACTATAAAGCAAAAATTAAAAGAAATTAATACGTCAAAATCTAGTGGACCAGGTAATTTAAATAATAAAATACTAGTTTCTATTTATTCAACTATATGTTATCCCTTATATTTAATATTCAATAGGATTTTAAGCCACGGAATATTTCCAAGCAAATGGAAGTTAGCTCATGTTATCCCACTACATAAAAAAGATGAACGATGTTATACTCAAAACTATCGATCAATATCCTTACTAAATCTAGTGGACCAGGTAATTTAAATAATAAAATACTAGTTTCTATTTATTCAACTATATGTTATCCCTTATATACTATTCAAAAAAAAGTAGGGGATATTTGATTTTGGGGGCATAATACTAAAATATGCAAATGACTACGAAAAAAGTCACTATAGAACCTAACAGAAGAAACATTTCCAGTTACATGTGACGCCCAAACGCACCAATAGCTACCGCATGGAATGCAGGTGATGCTTGGGATCATCATGGGGTCCAACCCAAGATTTGCACGACTCTGACTTTGAATGTTACAGTCATTGTGGCATTGAATTCCAGGGTGGAAACATCAATTTAATTGTTTTAGTGACCAGAAAACAAATTTTGATATGCGTCGGCTTACCCAAAATGAAAGGTTACGTGCCCTTGGCATGCTACATATCGGCACAACACAGGCGGTTGTGGCGCGGACGATGAATGTTTCTCAGTCTGTCATAAGCAGGCTATGGTCCAGATACCATGATACACCATCTGTACAGGACAGACCACGCTCAGGTCGACCAAGGGCGATAACTCAAGCCCAGGATCGATTTATCCGTACCTTGGCCTTGAGAAATCGTGTCATCACAGCAAATCAGATCAGCGCTCGTCTTCAAACAGACACTGGTGTGAGAGTGAGTGGCCAGACGATTCGGAATCGACTGCATAGGGGTCACCTTCGCGATCCCTTGTTTGAGAGATCATCACATTCAGGCAAGACGTCGTTGGTGTAGGGATCGTCAACACTGGGATAATCGACGCTGGAGCAATGTGATGTTTTCAGATGAGTCAAGGTTCACTGTTGATTTTTTGGACAGGCGTAGGAGGGTGTGGCGTCGTCGAAACGAGCGCTTCCAAGACGTTAACGTCATCAGACATGATCGATTTGGGGGTGGTTCTCTTATGGTGTGGGGAGGCATCACTGTTGCTGGAAGAACGGCTTTACATGTTGTTGCAGGGCGTGTTACAGGCCAGTACTACCGGGACAACATCTTGGCAGTCCATGTTGTGCCGTTCGCACGACGTCATGGCCGCCGTTTCATCTTCCAGGATGACAACGCAAGATGTCACAGGGCCAGGATCGTTACACGTTACCTCCAACAACAGAACATCACCACATTACCTTGGCCAGCACTGAGTCCCGACCTCTCCCCCATCGAGCATGCATGGGACATGCTTGGACAGAGGTTACGTCAACGTCAACAACGTCCTGCCAATGTCCAAGAACTTGCTGCTGCGTTGCAACAGGAATGGGACAATCTGGACCAAAATGACCTTAGACGTCTCATTAGGAGTATGCCACGTCGGATCAATGCTTGTTTTGGCAATCAGAGGAGGATTTACCCGTTACTGACTTTGTTGTGATGCTGTGGTAACTTTGCTGTTTGACCCCGGGTATCATTTTACCCTTTTAATGGTCAGTCTGTACCTTACTTAGTCTAACGATCATTTGGAATAAATCGATGAATGTGAACTTCATTTCATTTTGTCATTTGTTTCTTCGTCAGTTTCATTAGGTGACTTTAATAACACTTAAAAATCAAATATCCCCTACTTTTTTTGAATAGTATATTTAATATTCGATAGGATTTTAAGCCACGGAATATTTCCAAGCAAATGAGAGTTAGCTCATGTTATCCCACTACATAAAAAAGATGAACGATGTTATACTCAAAACTATCGAACAATATCCTTACTAAATAGTGTTTCTAAATTATTTGAACGTATAGTTTATCAACACTTATTGACCTACTTTTTAAATAACAATTTGATTAATAAATATCAATCTGGATTTCTCCCAGGAGTTTCAACCGTGCACCAACTGCTTGAAATGTACGATCATATATAGCTTTCATATTTGGTGATATATCGAAAGCTTTTGACAAAGTGTCTCACAGGGGCCTGTTACATAAATTATCTAATTACGGTATCACTGGTAAATTACATGATCTCATTTCATCTTATCTTGCAAATCGTGATCAGATGGTACTGATAGACAGCATATCATCTGATATTGGGCATACAAATTCTGGGGTCCCACAAGGATCAGTTCTCGGACCCTTATTATTTCTTATTTACATCAACGATATTTCTGATGGTTTATTAGGAATCACACGTTTATTTGCTAATGACACGTCTTTGTCGTCTTCTTCAAAATGTTTTGAAAAGATTGAATCTGAATTAAACTTTAATTTATCCAAATTATTACAATGGCCTAAAAAAAATGGTTACTGACTTTTAATCCAGAAAAGACAAAACTAATGATTAATTATCCGCTTAATATTAAATATGATAACACATATATATTAGATACATCGGTCCATAAACACCTAGGGTATTTCTTCAGAATAATGGGAAATGGAATTATCATGTTGACTTTATACTTAAAGTAGCTTCATTCAAACTTAATCAACTTCGCAAATTAAAATTTGTAATTTCTCAAGATTCACTTAATAAACTCTATAAATGTTTTATTTTGCCTATAATTGAATACTGTTGTGAAGTTTGGGATATTGTAACATAACACATACTCTTTTTATTAAACAGATGTTTTATTAATGCATAACATAATAATTTACATATTTTATGGTGGTTGGTCAGGAGATATCTAACTAAAGATGTTCTCCCTAGGTCACAGAAAACCCAACTCGTCCCGGGGGTCTGAGGGCAGACCCCATAGTCCAGGACGGACCGACTTCTCCCTGGGTCTCCCCAAGACCTGACTCTGGTCCCTGGTGTCCTCCCGTCTCGTCCCTCGCCAAACTCTAAACGAGGCATTATATACTATCCAACGATGCCTGTCAAACAGCTGAGGCACGCCATAGTTAATAGCATTAAAATGAGAACAATGAAAACGATTAATTAAGATAAACACATCTTAACTCTAAAACAACAAGTGTTAAGCTTACAACTTATATCAAATAGACACTTCGATGATACAAGTTTGTACGACCAATACATCTTACATAATACTATGTCAGATAAGCTCGCACCTGGAACGGATTAAAGCTTGTCACTTAATGTGTCCAAATGAGTTACAATTGAAATTACAATATAAAATATGAATTAAGAATATGAATTAAAAATACAATATTACATTTTAGATCCCAAATGATATTGTATTACATTTCCTCCATTACCACAAGTTTAAAATAGTGGAATATATAGAATTATATATGAAACGATTTTAAAACAATAAAAGATTAAAGCATAATACACTAATTGAAGCATTAAAATACATATAAAAGAAGCACAACATCAAAACTAAAAATATTCACAAAAGTTACTGGTCATAGTACACGTTTGTTCCTCGATCAGTATATTATATTAATAAAAGCACACACTACGTGGGAACTCAGTACGCAGAAGAAATCGTCACACAAAAGAATTTCATATAAATGATAAAGGAAACACATAAACATAATCACAATCACACGCGATCCAAATTTGGGAGTTCAAAAGTGAGGAAACTGGAAATATTCGCCACTAGTTATCGATGGATGGGTATCTTATCCACCAATTATGCATAGTATCCACCAATTATGCATACATATATTTTCAACCATGTATGCATATATTCTTCATCATGACAGCATATATTCTTCATCATGTCAGCATACATTTTCCATCATGTCAGCATAATTATATTTTCCACCATGTATGCATCATGTCGGCATACATTTTCCACCATTTATGCATATCATCTTCGTCATGTCAGCAGATATTGCCACCATGCATGCATCAACATGTATGCACATATTCGTCGTCGAGGTGAATGGGAATTTCTCCATTTTCAAGCTAACTGCTGCTTGTGGCTTTAGCCGTCACCATCTTTATTCCGGCCGTTATTTTTCTTATCGGTTAGTCTATTCCTTTCCATACATGGTCAACGATTTTTTTAATGATATATCGTGTCACGAAGTATATTTTAACTGCCCTTCGTGCCCAAGTTTGTCATATGCTAAGTATTTCATGGAGTGAACTCAATTAACTTTTAATCAAATTAGTAAGTGCACATGGAACTTTAGATAACGATCTATTTTAAAATAATAGTTACATTAGAATTGACAAATACTATTGCTTTGATCTGAACACATTTCACCAATATTAAATAAGATATTTTGGAAAGAACCTATCAAAATTAACAGTGGTTTTATCTCTATAATTTTTTAAACAAAGCACAAAACAACACAACACATTCGCTCTTAATTCCGAGCATAAAACTTTTCCCGTAGCATATCGGGCATTGTCATAAATCCCTGGGTTAAATCAATCCCACCTTACAGGAATTTCACATAAAACTGTTCCCATATATCGGGCATCCCAACCTCATTATTGGGGTTAACACAAATAAAATCTCTCCCGTAAACCCGGGGCAAAATATATATCGACAAAACATAAATTATAAGAGATAAAACCGTTTATACCAATTTTAAGCCAAAATATGTGTTCAAAAAAACAATTATAATTTACATATTTTAAAATTACTGTTCCACTACTAGCAATATATTTAATTTTTGAATATTTCGTAAAATATTCAAGGGATTTCTAGAAAATGGTTGAGCTAATTGAGTTACTACATAATGCTTAAGCTGGAAGACAAACCGCTTATTCCGCCAGTTAAATTATTAACATAACATTAATCATTAACCGTAGCCATGATTTGGATCAGAAACAGACTTACCTCTTCGTTGATCTTCTAGTGGTTAGGACTTCGTAATCGTTGCTTATCTACAGATAACCACAGGTTCGTCGGACACGGCATCACTTAAGAGTATGTAATAGAATACATAACTCTTTTTATTAAACAGACGTTTTATTACTGCATAATATATATATATATATACAAATATGGTGGTTGGATCAGGAGATATCTAACTAAAGATGTTCTCCCTAGGTCACAGAAAACCCAACTCGTTCTGGGGGTCTGAGGGCAGACCCCATAGTCCAGGACGGACCGACTTCTCCCTGGGTCTCCCCAAGACCTGACTCTGGTCCCTGGTGTCCTCCCGTCTCGTCTTTTGCCTCACTCTAAACGATGCATTATATACTATCCAACGATGCCTGTCAAACAGCTGAGGCACGCCATAGTTAATAGCATTAAAATGAGAACAATGAAAACGATTAATTAAGATAAACACATCTTAACTCTAAAACAACAAGTGTTAAGCTTACAACTTATATCAAATAGACACTTCGATGATACAAGTTTGTACGACCAATACATCTTACATAATACTATGTCAGATAAGCTCGCACCTGGAACGGATTAAAGCTTGTCACTTAATGTGTCCAAATAAGTTACAATTGAAATTACAATATAAAATATGAATTAAGAATATGAATTAAAAAATACAATATTACATTTTAGATCCCAAATGATATTGTATTACAATATCTGTAGTAGTTATAATTCAGATAAATTAGAAATTTTTCAGATGAAAGCAGCTCGGGTTGTTACAGAAAATACAATTTACGCCTCCAGACAATCTTTATATTTTGAAACTGCATGGTCAAAATTGAGTGAAAGAAGAAAGCTTAGACGTTTGTATCAGTTACACAAAAGTATCCATGGAATCTGTCCCGTGTATTTTACTAATATTATACATTTTGTAAACGAATCCAAAGCACCTTACAATTTACGAAACTCCAATATTCGGGAACCCCGTTGTCGTGTTAGTATCAGACGAAAATCATTCTTTCCGAAAACTATTCATGAATACAATAATTTATCAAAAGATTTAAAAGACATTACAAACGTTAAAGAATTTTAAAAATCTATAAAACCTAAAACAAAGCCACCAAAATTCAGAAGTATTGGTTCTAGGCCATTATGTATATACCACAATCGTATTCGACATGGATGTAGTAGCTTAAATTTCGATCTATTTCGTTCACATTCAATTGAAAATCGATACTGTAGTTGTAACGCCATATCTGTCGAAAATTCGTATCATTATTTGTTTGATTGCCCAAAGTATAGTACTCAACGCTTTTCCCTTTTCAGTAAACTGACATGGCTTGGAAATATTCCTTTCACTGAATTACTTGAAATTTTTCTATACGGTTCATCGTTGCTATCAATTAAAATTAAATAGAATTAAATAGAATGTTAGTTTTACTTATTCATCGGTATATCAAAGACTCAAAACGTTTTATATATAACTAAAAACAATTACTATAATAATGTACCAATAAGTTAATGTATTTGTATGCATTATTATATTTTACAAGGAAGTTTGTAAATAGATGTATATATGTTTATGTTAGTTAAATTAAAAATCAATTCGCCATACTATTTTATATAAAAGTTTGACTGATATTTTGGGAGAAGATTCATAATTTGTTTTAAATTGTTCTTATCCCTTTGTAAAGAATATTTTTACAATAAAATATGTTTTAGTAGTAGTAAAACCCTAGAAATTATTTATAAATCTTTTATCCTTTCAATATTTGACTACGCTGACATTATTTGGGATAATTGCACATCAGAACAAGCTAATAAACTTGAATATCTGCAACTTGACGCCTTGCGAACTTATTTCGTGAACATCGGACCAAAATGTGCCAGACAAAATGGCCGCCACGTGTACGCAAATAGTGTAAAAATAAGCTATATCAAGGTTGTAGACCCTGTAAAGGTCACAATTTGAATCCGATTTTGATGAAACTTGACATGCATGTTTATAACCAAAACACCTTGGTTCCTTTCGATATATGCACATATCGAATTGTAACTTCATGAATTATGGCGCTTGGTAGTAGGAAAAATCACTTTCGTTTAAGCTTGTTTTTATCCATCTGTCGAAAATGTGGGCGTTTCCTGCCTGGCAGCCGCTGTTTCGTTATTACCCATACATGTAAATATTATTATTGGCTTTGTGGTTATTTATTTGTGGTTTTAGGTAAAAGGCAATGTATTAATGTTTTCGTTTTTTTTTTGTTTCCATTTAGCAATCAAATATTTGGAGCACTTGACAACCGTTGCCTTGATTTGAATACTTTGGTAGTTAGGGGGCAAACACTGGCTTAATATCGGACAGGTCTTATGGTCGGCTTTTGATATTTCAAAAGAACAACAGAATCTGCGTGTTGATTGCTTGATTTCCCAT
Organism: Patella depressa; assembly: GCA_948474765.1. Lineage (NCBI taxonomy): Eukaryota > Metazoa > Mollusca > Gastropoda > Patellidae > Patella > Patella depressa. Next base: position 12,437,048 of record OX419720.1, read on the forward strand.
TTGTTGATATTCAAATGTTACAATCCGGTTATAGATTTGAACAGAAAAAAATCCACGCGCGTTTCATTCAACTTGGTGAGCAGCCTGAAGTTGCATTTTACTGACAATAGTCATGTAATGGATTTAGATCATTCCGATGATTACTCAGATAATGAGTCAGATGTGCATCTTAAAAGCGAATCAGATGATGTAAGTGCAGCATACCATAGGGAAACAGAAAATCAACGGAACATTGATGATGAATCAAATTCGCCATCTGGATGTAATTTAGGTGGTGATTCAGAACCAGACAATTGTGCCAATGATCATGAATCTTTAGAAAAACATATTCCTAAATCATTCTGGGGTTTTTCATATCACCAGCCGAATGATCTATTCTTGAAATGAACAAGTGAGCGAGGCGACATAAGATTTGGAGGGGAATGGATTGAATCTTTTGCCTCCAAGATAAATGAAATAAACGAAACCTGTCCACTAACATTTACATTAAACAGAATAAAAAAAGAAAACTCACGAATAAAAATAATATAAATATTTCATAGGAAAATCTCACTGCAGGTTTCCTAAATGTGTCCAATACGCAATTACAATTAAAAAAAACTCCTAAATTTAAAGCAAACAAACATACAAAAGTAAAAGTGAAGGTTGCTAATAACATAGCTTCCATTTCCCCCCCCCCCCCCCAAAGGATTCTTTTGAAGGTCGCCCATTAAAAGGGAAGCATAGAGAAACTGTAGCATCGGAAGTCAAAACTTCCGGGGCATCTGCTACATACTACACTCTACTCGGTAGTGTTTCTTCTGGAGCTATTGCGGCCGGTAACAAATCCCAATTCGGGATGAAAGATGTAATGCGAAAAATTGCATCTGAAGTGAACATATCCGAGCGACGACATAGAGATGTAGTTCTGGAGATTGCTATTCAGAAGGAAGTCCTTGACCAGCTGGAAAAATCAAGCAAAATAAAAGGTCGGATACAGAAACTATCTCTTTATCCATTCATAACTCACATATACCCAGAAAACAACTAGAAATATTGCACAGGCTTTGCACTAGTGGTACAGGAATATTATATTTCGACGCCACAGGACAGTTCATAAGCAAAATACCTGACCAATATAAGAAAGTGTTTTATTATCCATTACTGACTAAACCAAATCAGGGCGACCCTCCTTTTCTTGTTGTAGAAATGCTTTCGAACAGCCACACGACTGCTGACGTGACGATTTTTTTTACGAGTATAAAAAGAGACCTTAATTATTTACACCCTGATAGCCTAAATCCCAAGAGAATTGAAATTGATTTTAGTTGGGCTTTCATACATGCTATTACATTTGCATTTAATCGGGAGTCTTTAGCCCAGTACCTGAATCGTTCCTGGAATCATATGGTAAATGGTGCCAATTGGGGTGACAAGACAAAAATTCACATTTGTTCAGCTCACTTGTTACACAAAATTTAGGGAAAAATATTTTGTATGTAATGAGCAAAATGGTGGATTCCAATGGTCTTGGTGATATAGATAAACTATTTGAGAGCCTTTCAATTGTCCTTTTGTCTAAGTCCGAGAACGACCACGACAATTTTAAGATAGCAAAGTCTGTTTAGATCAGTACAATCTAGACCTGAAAACACCAGAAGGCGATGAAATGTCCACAAGAGATGGACCATATTTAGACGATAATACTGAGTCATAAAGCGAAAAGCCATCGCGATGCGTATTTGCCACTCATTTCAATTCTATCTTTTTCGATATAAATAGTAATTTGCGCTCGTCACCACAAATGGTTGATAATGCCTGCATATCTAACCCGTACTATTCCCCTGAATCATTGAAATATATCCTAAAGTTTATCTTGGCAGTAAACCAGTCATTGAAAGGTCGCTTAAGGGAGATAACTCTTCCGACTAAAACCAAAAAAACCCTCAAATTGAAAGAGACAATATCTGAGAATAAAACCATTTTTTGCGGATGAGGAAATGTGGGGAGGTAAATCAAAACAAAAGGGGGGGGGGTATATTACTTTAGGTCTCCAGAACACGTACCTGAACCAAAGTTAAGAGATCAAAACCGCGTTCCACATCCGGCGAGGATGGATTGCATTGGTGTGGACAAGTAAACTTAGACAACAAAGTAGTCCACTTGTCACATACCTGTACGGTTGATAATTTACTTACACTGATATACGAGGTATTTTCTAACTGCCCACATAATCGGGAATGGGTTGAGAACCATACAGATAGCAATGTATGTTCGACATTATTAGATATAAATAATTTCTTTTTAGCAAAACAATGGTCAGCGGGAAGAGCACTGTGGCTTCTGAAATTTCTAAAAAGACCTTCACTGATCTCATGACCTAGTTCATCGTGACCTGGTCATGACCTTGCACTGAGAGGCCCCTATGACCTAGTTTCGTGACCGAGAAAGAGGGGCGCGGGCGCACTGGAAGAAAGAGAGAGAGAGAGAAGAAGAAGAAGGGGGAAGAGGAGGAAGGGGGAACAACTCTTTTGCATTGATTAAGTTGGCCCTGAAAAGGACCGTTGGTTGGTCCTGAAAAAGGGCAGTTCTTCTAACAGGAGCATTCGGCTGCTCCCACCGTTTGGGTTGCTTCGTGCATTTGAGCAAGTGTTTGTTCCGTCTATGGGTACTGTTTCCAATTTCGGTCCCACACCAGAAACAGACCAAGTAATCTGCATCGGGCCGATTCCCCTTAAACATTGGGCACAATATCTGAAATTTTTTCGATCCATTTCGATTTTGGATTCGACACTCCTATTTATGGCTCGAGTCGGGACGACACTAATGTGCTGGGACGATACCATTTTCCACCAATCAGAATAGCATGACGTCACAAAAAAACAGACACATGATATATTGCTGACAAAGCATTTTATTGAACACAAATTTTATTGAACACATTTACAAATTTTATTAAACATAAAATTGAACACAAATCAAAAAGTATTGAACTTGACTTGAACACAGAGCAAAAATAAACATATTTACAAAGCAAAAAAAGCATCGACATCGTTGTCCCTTCTTCTAGTCTTTTCGCAAGCCGGGAATATGATATCTAGCCCACTGTTCGACGAGTATATCGTTCATACGATATACGTGCCCGAAAACCGAAAGGGCGTATGGGGAGGGAACATGAAATCGATGGCAGAGATAATACAAACAATAATGTCCGCAGACGACAGTCTCGAGTCCCTGAATCCACCGGGGTTGGTAGTGGAGCTGTAGATCTTGCACGAAACGTCGAAAAGCTTATCTGTAGACATCAGGGGGACACCCGTAAGAATCGAAGAAGGTAGTGTGATCTGGTCCTTCGCACACAAACACGGTCCAGTGTCTACCGGTTTGTCTTCGTCGTCCGTGTTGATGACGTAGGCTTTGGGGTACGTGGTCGGGAGCAGTATATCCAGATGATTACGAGCCCACGCGCCCCCGAACACGTTAGAGGGAGATGTTTTTCTAAAGCCCGTGTCAGTTGTCGGTTGGAGAGAGCCTCACCAATCTGTGATGACTTGTGGGTTCAAACACAAACACGGTCCAGTGTCTACCGGGTTGGTCTTCGTCGTCCGTGCTGATGAGGTAGGCTTTGAGGTACGAGGTCGGGCGTAGTATATCCAGATGATTACGAGCCCACACGCCCCCGAACACGTTAGAGGGAGACGTTTTTTTCTAAAGTCCGTGTCAGTTATCGGTTGGAGAGAGAACAAGACTGAGGTGATTGGTCGGGGCCGCACCGAACTTGAGTTCCAAAGACAGGTTATCCACCGCTTTGGGATGAAAGTAGTTACCATCGGCTCCGTGGTCGTTCGTCAAATCGAAACAATACAAAGTGTACCCATTGATATAGTCGTTGCAAGGGAGGTCCAGGTCTTCTCGGATGTTTAAGACGGCCACCCTTTTCATCAAATCCGGGTAAGGTGCGATTGCTTGTCGCTCGGGAAAGTCGACATCGTATTCGTCCACAATTTCTCCGTTCTTTGTCAATTTGATGTTTTGCAATTGATTGTGTTCGAATTGGAAGGGATCAAGGGATTTCTGTTTTTTCTTCCGTCGTAGGCTTTCGTTGACAAACAGATTGTCTAGGACGTGACTGGCACGATTGTCGGGTATGACCATGTCGCGGACCACTACGCGCTTCAGGGGATACTTGGCGTTGGGCGATTGAAGTTGCGCGGCCACCCGTGTGTAGGTACTGAGAGCCAGGGCGACGAACGGGATATCCAGGTAGGCTTTGGTGAACTCGACTTTGTAGTCTTCTGTATCGTTGCCTTCACCGTACATCAGAAAAAATTTCGGAGATCGGTTTTTCAATTTCAACCGCAGGTCCACGCCGTCCATTGTAAACACAATGTATGTCCAAGTGTAGACGCGACTGCAATTCAAACGTGCGACTGGCGTTGTTCCAATCCTTTGTTTTTCCAAGTCTGTAGTCCACCGTCCCTAGTGGTGGTGACAGATTTCGTGGAATTGAACTGCCCGGCGGTATCTTTTTCCCACAGGACTTGTTTCGACAGGTGATCGTTGTTGGCCCCCTTACCGAAACTCAACAAATTCTCCAAGGAAGCCCTGTAGGGATAGGTGGGCAGAGTGGTGGTGACCAAGGTTTCGGTATCTTTTCCCAGACGTAATTTGAACAACGAATGAAACAGGTTATTAATGGGTGCGACTTGACTATCCGCATCTAAGTCATCCCCGTTGTTCTTGGTCACCTTCGGAGCCACGTGCAGTGTCATGTTGGCCAGATCGATGAAATCGGTGGTGGCATTGGAAATATAAAATTCGATGGGTCCGTCATGGTTCAAGTCGGGCGAAAATGAAGTTGGACCGTCGGGAAATGGCACGGCTTTCGTTCCTTATATAGAGACAAATGGAGTTTAGTGGACTGTACTTCAAAGGTAAGTATTGAATCCTGGCCGCATGGTGATACAATCGTCGACTGGGAATCACGTCCAACAAAATAGCCTTCATGTCGCCCACGATCTGGGGTTCGATAATATCCGTGTAGATGTAAAACAGATCGTACTGGATTTGAAAATTTGGGGTGTGGTGAGCGTAAAAATACCGTAGACTTTGGTCATCGTCGCCGGTCGTAGCTATTGACTGCAGGGCAACCAACAGTTCGTTTCCAGTCAATCCCAACATGGACACGATGGGTCCACACAGACGAAGTTCGATTTTCGGCAACACGTCAAAAAAGAAAAGCGTCTGCACGTGATTGATCTTCAGATACACTCTATCGTTAGTGTGGTCTTTCTTGAAAGACACGAAGGGACCTCTCTGTACGGCCCCTGTCTTGTTTTTAAGGAGCAACAGCCAAGCTTACTTGGAAAACACGTCGATGATGCACAGCAAATACCTGTATCCCTCATTCTGTTTGGCCAGGGCCGACATATCGCTCAAGTCGGCTTGCCACTGATGATCTATGCCAGCCACCACCGTGGGAGACCACGAGAATTTTTATTTCAATGGTTTGTGCAAGGTGTTGTTTCAACCATGCCTTGACTTTGTCCAAGGACACACCGGTAGCTTTGTGTAGACCCAGAGCGCCACCTAATATACTTTCTCCAGCTTTCGTTCCATGTTTCAGAGGTGACCCTATGAACAGGCTATTTATAGTTTTTGCAAAGAGAGCCATCTGGCGCTTCTGGTAGATGTACTAGGGGTATCCCCACTGCAGATTAGTTTTTGCAAGGCGTGCCATCAGGCACTTCTGGTAGGTGTACTAGGGGTATCCGCGCTGGAGTTTCTCTTCTTTCTCGGGCGTCGCGGCGAAGTGGATATCCGTGAGGGTGGTGTGGACAACACATTCCATCGTTCTTGATTCCCGATGGCTTTGCGCGCTACGTTCGTGGCCTTCAAACTTTGCATCACGCGAAACCATCCCACGGGAGCATGGGTATTCTTTCGCCGACAAACCATATCGTTCACGATGTCAATGGCATTGGTGTCGGGTACCCTATTCTGAACCAATTCCAGGCTCTCGTTCCATGACCAAGGTGTCTTCTTCTTTTTGTGTTTTAACAAAAGGCGAGCTGGACGTTGATAGAGTCGAGGGACCGACTCAAAGATGGGTGCCTTCGAGACGTCTTCTTCTTTTTGTTCGGGTATGTTTTCGTCCAACAAGGGAACAACCTGCTTTCGTGTCGACGGGTTTGACGTCGGGAAGTCAGTCGAAGGGTACCAGTTTCATTTTCTTGACGAATTTCATCTTCTTTGTCGGTCACAGGAACGTTGCCGTGAATCAGGTTTCCAATACACTCGCACACGCCGTCGACGATGGGTTGGGTCTCGAGTAAAAGGGGACGGTCTTTCGGTGCAGTGTTCAATAGATACCACAGTGTCTCCATGAGTGAGCTCGGGGTCGTTCTCTGGTCCCCTTTTTATACCTTTCCGTCCCCTGGGTTGTCCACCAAATAGTTTAGATAGCTCGGCAGCCATAGCGTTCGCTTTATCGCGCCTTCTAAAGAAGGGATGTTTACCACCCTGTTGTCCTCCCAATAGTTTAGATACCAAGGGGGCCAAAGCTGGGAGAGCGATGGCACCACCCTGTTGATCGACAAGTCGCCGTTTGACGTTGCCTGATGTTCGTGGATTAGTCAGTTTGCGAAGCAACGCTCGATATTTGTTCAACTCCTCGGTACCAAGTCCCCTTCCGCGCTCTGCGCTGCGTCGAACAAATTGATTTCGTTTTTTGTTTCTTTTCTCTTGCAGTCTTTCCGTCCATCGCAGCAAGATACGAATCAACACACCCCAAAAAATCCACGTCCCCGGGTTTCATGATCAGGGAGAGTTTTTCTGTCGTCGGCATGTGTCTCTCCGTCAGTTGGGTCAACACTTGTCGATTTTGTTACACCCATTTCTTGTGCTGGGCGTGCAGTGGCTGAATGTTACCCTTCAGCAAATGGTTGGCCGCCAATTTGAACCACTGCAACAATCCCATAAGTGCCCGGCCCGTATTCTTGACCAAGCTTCCATAAGCCATATGGGGAGTCAGATGTTGAAACTTGCGAATGGAGGTCTTGGGTCCTTTCATAGAGCTCTTCTTTTCTCTTCGTGGTCTGCGAATGATCGGAGAGAGGCACCGAGCAGGGGAAGGTGGTGACATGGGGCGAGAACAACAGACATGGAGTGAAATTCGAACACAATTTATTTTACAAAAAATACAAAAAGAGCATTCAATACAAAAAACATATCATACAAAGGAAAAGAAAAAACTGGCGCTCTCTCTTCTGGATCTCTTGTCTCAACCAGGGTACATTTCCCAGGACGCGAGGAATTCAATACACATGTCCCTAAAGCTTCTGCATTGTGTCGTGTGGGTACCAGTCTTCCACTTCAGCAAACGTGACGACGACGGTCCAATCTCTTGGAGCCGCATATTGGGTGAGTGTGTAGCACTCTTAAGTAGTCTCTTATGACCTGAAGTGTGAATCAAAACAGAGAAAGTTTATGAGACATTTATTCTTTCAAAGAGCATGGCGAAACTCGCGTTTCCTCTTTAAACATGTAAAATACAACATGTAAAACATAACACAATACAAATACTTAGTTATAGTCTTGGCTATTGTTACGCAATGGATATTATACAGAAGACATCTAACTCCTATGTTCTATAGTGAAAACCATAATAAATCATTCTACAAAGTTGTGTTGTCTGATTCCTTCTTAAATAAACCGAAGGCAGAGTTAAGTCCCTTTTGTTTATAATAGCAACTCAAACCGTACAGCTACAGTACTGAACAAAATAATGACGAACTATTAGCTGACTTAAGTTAAGTACAATATACAGTTCATGACAATCTTACAAACGTTACAACTAATAGGTTCATAAAGGATCATTAGGTTGAAATGGAAAATGAACACTTACATTGGAATATCAACAAAGTGCGTGGGGGTCTAACACACTATAAACCGCAGATTGCCTCGTTTAGCATTTCTGTCCAAACGAGGTAAAACAAATGCCTCGTTGTCTGGAGTTTCAAAACGAGGTTTTTTAAATTACCGTTTTGGAACGAGGTATTTTGTTCAGAACGAGGCTTGGTAAAAATACCTCGTTTACTAAACGTGTTTTTTTCAAGATAGTTATTAGCAGTATTTCCTATCAGCGAATTTGTAAAAATTAAAATTTATGTTATTTAATACGAAAATAAAACCAGTCCAAACTATGATATGCTTTTTTGATTAATAAGAATGGATTATTTGTTGTATTTAGACCAGATAAACACTAATTTGTTGTCTGCGATATCAGTTAGGTGTAAAACTATTGCAGACACATAGCTACCTTGTTTAATTTATTGGCCCCAATAAATTGTCACAACACCACAGTTGTTTCTTAACACCTATAACTGATTGGGCCAATAAAACAATCAAGGTAGCTGATGTTGCTTTACACCTACATCTATGGCGTGTATTCTTGTCTTGTCTATTTCTCTGATTATAATATCATAGTTTGGACTGGTTTTATTTTCGTATTAAATAACATAACTTTTAATTTTTACAAATTCGCTGATAGGAAATACTGCTAAGACTATCTTTTGAAAGTTTCTTTTCTTTCTTAATCACTCTTCGCTTTTTGGGCTTCGGCTCGTTTTCCAAACTGGGGTGCCCAGTGTCCTTGTTCTCCACAGAGGTAACAACTTCCATAGGAACCATAGGCTGGTCTGTCTTGTCTTGGTTTCCGTTGCTGTTGTTGGGAACGAGCAGGGCAGTCTGTATACCAGTGTCCGATATTGTTACAGGAGAAACAAGCTTGACTAGCCATCGAGAGCAGAATGAAATTTCAGTTGTTGTTCTTGGCGTTTAACGTCCGCTTCCACCGAAGGTGATATCACAGTCAAGTCTTATTTTTCATTTTCATTATCTTAGCGCACGCGTGTTTGCTGTGGGAGGAAACCGGGGTGCCCGGAGGAAACCCACGATGTTGAGAAGGGGCCCCTATCTCCATGCCACATACGCTCACACCAGGGATCGAAACCACAGCCGCAAGACAAAGGTGACCGGCCAGCTAGAGGTAGAAGCGCGGCACTCTAGACCACTAAGCCATCCCAACCCACCTGAAATTCCAGTCTGACTCTTCACTTCTTATAGTCTTGGTCGTGACGTCACTCGCCTTTGATTGGTTCTTTCTTTTCCTTCGCTTTGATTGGTTTGTTGTTTAGTCTATGATTTCCAGACTTTCCATGTACTTTTTCCCTTTGTCCTAATCGACCAAGGCTTCATTCACGTGACAGGCTTCCAACAACGTCATCAGGTCGGCTCTAAATTGTCGCCAATGGATGAACACGGTGAAAATTTGCATGTGCGCGTTATTAGGATGACTCGTCTTGGCTTAACTGATTCGTGCTTCTCCGATCCCCAGATGTCTGCCAATACATTCCCAGCCTTCTCCCAGGTTACCGGACGTGACGTTGATATCCATTTGATCCAGAGACCATCGTTTCTATTTTTCGGCAATTCGTCCATCCACTGGCGTATTTGCGTTTGATCAACGCCGTCTTAAAGCACGTTACCAGGGTCCGTATTCAAAGGTTTTCTAAAAGTTAAGTAAAAATACTTAATTTTTCCACTTAACCAAGTGTCTTACCTTAAATCGGTATTCAAAGGTTGTATTTTACACATACTTGGCTATGTGAAAACTTAACTGCACACTTAAATTATGGAATACTCACATTCGCCCAAAAGCATGATTTTTTTTTATTTATGGAATACCCCCCACTGCCAAAAATCACGAATTGACCATGCCGGCTAGTTATGCCCCCTTAAGAGCATCACTGTAATTCTATTAAATTCTTAGTTTACATCACCAGGAGAATGTTTGTCGAAATATTATATTGTAACCCATGCAAATAGTATGATTAAACTTTAGGATAAATTATGATAGCTGTTTTCATAGACCTTTTTTAAAAAAAAAAAATCCATTCAAATAGATTACAATAAATCGTGGGAGTATAATGATGGATATTGTAAGCTTTTATTCTTTAACAATATAACGCGGATAGAAAACAACATATTATTAGTAGCAATATACAATAACCTTGCCTTCTAAGTTAGACTGGACAAATTATACAATGCTGTTTATAAATCTATCATTTGAGAAATTCATAGATATTGTGTATCTTTTGACAGGCCTGGCATTGACGGTACATTGTACGAAATATTCATGCTTCATTATATTTTACCTAAAAAAATACTACCGATTATGTATATATGGGAATGAGTTGTAAAAAATAGATTATGCCTTGCTTCTAGAGGTAGTATAACTAATTTCCTAAAGCTATAAAGCCATGTCCCCACAAATGAATTTAACTTTATTATATTACAGCCATGGAAACATACAAACATAACTTGATAAATGATCGGGGGGAAATATCCTTAACTACATCGGTGGTAATAATCTTATACTCTATTATGGCACTACAACATCAAAGTTGACGACGAAAAAATAAATTTGAGGTCAGCTACGGTCGGCGACGTTGTCTTTGTTTTAATCTGAATTCTCTATCTTTTAAAATCGCCATTACGAGACTGCTTCTACAGCATTAAAAGAATTCATTATAATCTCACTTAACTTTAAGGTACCTCCCATAGGTCACTTAAAGTTAAATGGGTATTTCTCACTTAAACTGGCCTTTGAATACCACTTTAAGGACTAACACTTAAAAGTTAAGGCAGCTTAACTTTAAGGGAAAATTTGATACTTAACAGTGCCTTTGAATACCACTTGCCCTTAACTTACAGGAAGTTGCGTAGATTTAAGTCAAAGCTAGTAGTTAAATGACTATCTTAGACCCAGAACTTTTTCACGGCTTTGTCGACGTCTTCTCGCCATCGTTGTTCATCCACCAACGTCTTGACTTGATCCCGTGGATTGTCCACCATACTGCCTAGCACGCTATCGATGTCTTGCAGTTTCGGCTCGTCCACCCAGAGGTGGTGACTGTAATCGTCCACGGGATGTAATGGTTTACCCGTTATGGAAGACACGCCTAGTCCCAGACACGAGTGGTATCTCTGACCGGGATGTTCGTACTTGCAGCCGATACACTCTTCGTGTTGCCTTTCTTCTATGATGGGCAGGAAACACTTTAACACTCGAAAATTGAGCCATCGTCGTCTAAGTTTCTCGATCATACCGTTTCGTCATCTTCTCTGTTTGTTTGCCATCGTCCTGAGACCCGAAAGTCAGAATCCATAGCGGTAAGTGTTGTTTGGTTAACCATCGTCATTGAATTGAACAAACCGCTTGTCATACACGCTTTTATATCTTTTGTTCTCGGGAAGTGTCCGAAGACGGCAGTCATGTGATCTAGAAATCTTGAACGGATTGGCGATGACAAGAGGCTCGTTTTCATTGACTTGCCTTACATTCTCCTTCATGGTGACGTCTTTCAGCTGCTGGGAGGCACGATAATTCAAGGTGAATCCCTGGACTTTACACACGGTTTTACCATCGCTCTGTCGGTACGCGTAATTCTTAGGTCCTCCGCTAACAAATTCTCGAATGGTGACATCTTCGGGCAACTCGTTCCTCACTGACTCGTTCCTCACTGGCCCAAAGTAGAACCTTCCGGGGGATTCCATGACTTGGAGTGGCATTGCTAGATGGCGCTATCGGAGTCAAAATAGCATACGCGTTCTCCCAACTTTCACAAGACCGAATAGAGTTTTAAACGGGCCTGGGCAGTGACAAAGGCGGCGATAACCACGTTGGTGATGGGGCAGGGTGCGGCGTGTTCCTCTTTCTTCAACGTTTCCATCAAGACCATCGTACGGTTTGGGTCACGTCCAACATTTTTTTCAAAATAGACGCTGGGCTCCGTGATATACTCTCTCTTGAGAAAGTTGTCTCTCTCTCCGAATTTCCCCCATGCCGTGTTAAGTAGTAGTTTACTAAACGCCCGCATCCCTTTGTTGGGTTTTATCGACGCGGGATCCAGACGAATACCCTCGGTGTCGTACACATCGTTGACGAAGCAACGGTGTCCATGAGAAATAGCTCGCGAAACACACCACAACATCGGCGGAGGACATCTACGTCACTCTTACAGTAGGTAAGAATTTTCTGGTGAAAATCTCCGGTTTGTTAAAGTAGTGAGGGAAATAAACTTCTTGAGTTCTTGAAGGCCAAAGGTCTTGGGCATGTCCCGTAAAGCCATTTGTAAAAAGTTGAAGGAATCGATGAATTTTACCATGCCGACAGCGATCGTCATTGCTTTACCACCATTCATAATGACTTCGGGTTGCGCAACGGAATGTTTGTGCAGCGTCTGTAAAATCAGCTATCCACGATCCCGGGACTCGATTCGCGACTGCCATTTTTTCGACTGTCACCGTACCGTGAGCAGCGAGTTGCAAAAATCATTTTCCCACATCGTCCAGCGTCTATTGACCTTTAAACACAATTTCCCATTGGTGATTCCAGTACATGTCGCAGTGCTCGCATGACAGCACGTTTGCAAGACTCATAGATTGGGAATGTGTTTACCGGTATCTTGCTGACATTCAAAGTTAAAGAAGACGAAGCGGGTCAACGTTGATTTCTGTAGTTTGTCGATTTGGGTCTTTAGGACTCCGTTCATGTCGATGGGTGATTTCAGCGGTTGAATGTAGCAAAATTGTTTTTCGGCCGTGTGTCACTCGTTTGGCCTTGATAGCGTCCCACCCCTTCTGGCACTTCTCGCATTTCTTCCACCGATGACACATATTGCACTGGAATTTGTGGCAAGGTGATTGTCGAAGCACTGGCGGCTCATAAACACGCGATGACAACGGTAACACGTGTTTGTGTTGGGATCAGGTGGACAGGGTGGACCCATTGTCTTGCATCCTTGGCACATCACGTGACACGAATGTTCTTCGGCATGATCGTATCCTACTTGACAGGTCTCGCAAAAGTACGACCTTTCCACAAAGGCGGGCATGGAGGTAATGACGTCGTAATGGCTGTCGTGTAAATACAGATTCAGCTGTTTTGGGGTGCCGGTGACGTGTTTTGTTACTCGATAGATCGCCTTCCCAAGATGGCCCGAGACAAAACGTTGAGTTGGTATCAGGTTTCCACACCCGACGCTGTATAACGTTGCACATGCGTTGTATAACGTTACATCGCGTCTATATTTAGCCTTCAGCGTACACCCTACGATGTATAACGTTCCATCACGTCTATCTTTAGCTCCCAGCGTTCAACCTACGCTGCATAACGTTATGCTCAGTACTGTGACGTCACTCAATGAATGAACTCGTCTGTGACGTCATACCCATCCAATGGATTCTTCCTTACGGTTATAAAACGACACAACACCCGCCTCTCAGTATCGGAATGGATCCTCCGGTCTTACGCATCGAAGACAATCGCAACACGGATACTCTCGTGTATCTCAGGGTCATACTCTTGTCGTGATTACCCCTGACGATATCTTTGTCTTACCTGACGAGGTATTAAAAACATCTCCCAGGAAAAGACCTCCTTCCGAATTAGTGGAGGCCATCAGACGCAACCGACATAAAGTTCAGTGCGTCGTACCCTCACATTCTAGTGAGTACAACCGCTCTTTTCAGGGCCAACTTAATCAATGCATAAGAGTTGTTCCCCCTTCGTCCTCCTCTTTCCCCTTCGTCTATTTCTTCTTCTTCTCCTCCTTCCTCTTCCCCGCTATCTCCCTCTCTCTCTCTTCATGTGCGCGCGCCACTCTTTCGCAGTCACGCAAGGTCACGACGAACTAGGTCATAGGGGTCACTCAGTGCAAAATTGCCATACGAGCGGTACAACTACCCTCTCTCTCCCCCTTCTCTCTCTCTTTCTCTCACTGCGTTTGCAGAGAAAGTTCATCCGGATTTTAGGGCATGGTCCCCCTCCCCCTTGCTATGCAGAACAAAAGGACAGCATATTATAGTCGTCCGACTGAGACGAAATACCGAGGTCCCGTGTACACATTGGCGTAAACGTAAAAGATGCCCTTTGCGGTTGGAATTCGATAGCATACTGTTGGCGTTTGCCCTTCTTCATAAGCCCAGTCACTTTAAACTCCATTTCACTTCATTTGTGTTTGCTTGACTCACCGTCGGTCTATCAAACGTTGTATTTCCGACGATGATGATGTATATGTATGTCCCTTGTCACTGCTGAAGCACCCCTCCTTTTTGACGGTTAATTACTTTTTTTCTTTTTTTTTTTTTTTCTTTTTTATTATAAACAGTATTACACACTATTGTACAACAGAATACACACATTACTACAGTATAAACCATCTTAACCAATAAAATAACACAGCATGCACAATAGTTGCCATGCCCCACTAACACCCCCTCTCCCCCACCCCACCCACACCCCTCTCCCACACACCCAAACCCTACCAACTACAAAAAGAAAAAAAACTCGTCGAACCCACAGGAAGGATAAAGCCATGATGTTTTTTGTATTGTCGATTTCTTCGGGTTATAGTTCTTTTATTCCAGCACGCTTATCAAAATATCTGTTTTCCTTATTATTATTTTGTTGTCCTATATACGAAAGGGGCGAAATTATAGAGACAATACTCAAAACGTGCGGTTTAACCATTTATGAGTTACAAGTTGTTGTTAACTATAGCTATAAAGCTATGGTGCGAAGAACAGCCCATTTCGATGTGTGTACAGATAGTGTATTATTATTCAAAGCTATTATATGTTCAATAGATTCTCGGTGTCTTAATTTTTGTTTTATAGAGATATCTTGGCATTTACAGCACATAATAAAATACTTGGTAAATAGCATTAAAAAATCAATGGCGTTCGTATGTACTTTAATATTGCTATCCTGTAATATTACGTTTTTAAAATCTAGCTTAAAGTCGACACTAATTGTTTTTATTTTATTTGATATCTCTTCCCATATAGAGTTAACTTTTCTACACTTATATAGATAGTGTTCAGTAGTATCTAATTCATTGCAGTGTACACAATCGGGTGACTTAGAGAGTCCAATTTTGTATAAGCACGAGTTTGTTGGTAGTAATTTATGTAGTAACTTAAATTGGAAGTTTCGAATTTTTGGGTCTATACATATTTTACGTAAATGTATAAAAGGGTTGAAATTATCTTTTATTTTGAATTCTCTCCATTTTGTCCTTGAGATATCAATGTTTTTACATTCTCTCAGCTGATTATATGCATATTTATTAACTTTATTTATTGACATTATTTTGTCGATTAAAGTTGTTGTTTTACCCGAAGTACAATATCGTTTTTTGATACTACATATTACACCATGATATGTAAGAACATTGACGTTAATATTAAACCGTTTTCGAAATAAATCGAACTTTAAAAAATTTTCATCTTCATCTAATAGATCTGATACTCTGTGTATTCCTACTGCATACCATTTGTTATAGAAGATAGTTTTGTTATTTATCTTTATGTTAGAGTTATACCATATAACGGTTAATTACTTACTCATTCATTATCTCATTGCAGATTTAAACTAAATCGTTTTGTTTCCTTGGTAAAATGGCGAATAATGATTATGGTATAAAATGCGTAAACACATTTCAAAGCAATAGAAATATATCATGATTCTATGAGCAATATTGTTATAAGTATGTACTTGACTTATCCCCCCCCCCCCTGGTATCACTTTTGTTATTGGATTAGAACACTTGTTTTAATAACACTTCATCCCAAAGTACACTGAACTATACGTTTCATGATGTATCCTATTTTTTCTTTTTATTCAATTTTTTATTTCACTTTTTAGGACCTGTAGGTCGGCCCTGGAATTGGTCACGTCATCAAACATTTTGTTGTTTTACAAATGGATCACCGCCCATATTAATAATATCTGTAACATTTCTTAGTCAAGAACATGGTATGCGCCACGTGGACTTACAGGAAGAAATAGACATTCTTGGAGAAAGGTTTGTACAAAATGCACCCTGAAACTGCAAATTGCTGAAAATGCCAAGTAAAAGGTTTTCTCTCAAGCAGTGAATCATCTTTCTTTTATATGCTGAGGGTCTGGTAAAGAATAGCACATTGTCGTTCAAACCGAGCTCCCTTATACACTTTTGGCATCACGTTTAAAATCCCATGACAGTTGGAAATTGAAATAATTGTACTTTTCTGCGTCAGCCAGGCATATATAAGAGCATACTGCAAGCCGTGTACCTGTTTGGTGCATAAAAGTACTTCAATGGATATATGGAACACGTAATTGTTGTCATCAAAGACGTTCATATCTAAGTTCGTCGCTATTGTGTTTGAGAGATTCAGAGTTCTTATCATTTCGGTGTTAGTTTTAGTGAGTAGTTCTCACGATGTTACTTTCTTTTTTTGCCATCGCCTTAAATGATGACAGATCGTTATGCACTGTTTTTAACAAAGCAAAATCGACATGTTTTGATAAAGAAATGGAGAAAAAACCTGCTGTATTTTCCAAAAAAATGGAAAACATTGTTACATATAGTTATTGTTCGTTAATATCTGTGATATATTATGTTTAATTGCAAGAACAATTAGTTGAATATGTATATAGTAGTGTTAATGTTACATAAAAATAGTTTACATGCCGCAGTGGTTCGGTGAGTGTTTGATCCTGGTGATTGCCGAGAAGGTTCATCGGGATTTTCCGGAGTTGTTCCATTGTCAGTGGTGCACAAGACGGGGTTGTCCCTCGTTATTTGCGAATAAAGAGGCAGACGACCTCGTTATTCGTTATTCACCACTCGAATAACAATCGATGTTATTTACCGACTATACTTCATTTAATGAGTTTTCTACTTTGCAATCCATTATTCACTGGTGTCTAGTGACCGTTTTGAATTAAATCCTGTAAAAGATACACGACATCTTCATACGTGAATCCAGAATAAAAGGTGAAAAGGGAATAACAAACAATTCGTTATTTACCGCTTGAAAAACAATCTGGTTTATTTACCGAATATACGTCATTTATTTGTTTTCTACTGCTAGGGGTGCCTTCTCAACCTCGTGGGTTTCCTCCGGGCACTCCGGTATCCTCCTACTGCTAAAGACCCCTACGCGCAAGCGAATTATTGAAATAAAATTAAACCATATTAATTATGTTAGTTCCGAAATGACCTAGTTTGTGTCGAGTGGACGTTAAACCCCATTTCTCTCTCTCTCTCTCTCTCTCTTCTGCTAGGGGATAGTTTGCAATCCATTATTCTATGGATGTCTAATGATCGTTTAGAATTAACTCCTGAAATATCTTCATTAAAGATACATGAACACCTTCATATGTGAATCCCCAACCTCGTGGGTTTTCTCCGGGTACTCCGATTTCGTTCCACCGCTAAAGACCCCTACGCGCAATCAACTTATTGAAATAAGATGAAACCATATGTTAGTCCCGAAATGACCTAGTTTGGATCGAGTGGACGTTAAACCCCATTTCTCTCTTTCTCATATATGAATAACGAGGTCATAAACGAATAACAAACAGTTCGTCTTTCGTTATTCACCGCTTGAATAACAATCTGGTTTATTTACCGACTATACGTCATTATTATTTTTTCTACTGCTAGGGTATACTAAGCAATCCATTATTCTATTGTTGTCTAATGTTCGTTTAGAATTTAATCCTGAAATATCTTCATTAAAGATAGCTTATATGTGAATGAATCACGAATAACGAGGTGAAAAACGAATAACAAACAGTTCGTTATTCGTTATTCGCGACTTGAATAGCAATCTGGTTTATTTACCGACTATACGTCATTTAATATGTTTTCTACTTCTAGGGAATACTTTGCAAACCATTATTCTATTGTTGTCTAATGATCGTTTAGATTTCAATCCGGAAATATCTTCATTAAAGATATCTTATATGTGAATCCCGAATAACGAGGTGAATAACGAATAACAAACAGTTCGTTATTCAAGGCTTGAATAACAATCTGGTTTATTTACCGACTATACGTCATTTAATTTGTGTTCTACTGCTAGGGGGATACTTTGCAATCAATTATTCTATTGTTGTCTAATGATCGTTTAGAAATAAATCCTGAAATATCTTCATTTAAGATACTTTATATGTGAATCCCGGATAACGAGATGAAAAACGAATAACAAACAGTTCGCTATTCGTTATCCCGAATAACAAGTTGAATAACGAATAACAAACAGTTCGTTATAAGTTATTCACGGTTCGGATAACAATCTGGTTTATTTACCGACTATAAGTCATTTAATATGCTTTCTACTGCTAAGGGAGACTTTGCAACTGATTATTCTATTGTTGTGTAATGTAATGATCGTTAAGAATGAAATCCTGAAATATCTTCATTAAAGATACATTATTTGTGAATCCCGAATAACGAAGTGAAAAACGAATAACAAACAGCCCGTTATTCGCTGCTTGAATAACAATGTATGCTGTTTTTGGTGTAAATGTCGTTTTGCTGGGGGATACTTGGCATCCACCATTCTAGTCATGTCTAGCTGCATACTGGAATCCCGAATTCAAAGTTGAATAAAGGATAACGAGGTGACTTGCCTCGGTGAATAACGAATAACGAAAAACGATTCAACTTCACAATGCCGATTGATAATGCCCCGTTTAATGGACTTGGTTTAATATAGCCTTCTTCCTTAAAGCAGTGGACACATTAGCCGAATCAATCGGCGCCGAATTTTATTCGGCCGAATGGGTGGACACACCAGCCGAATGCTTTGCCCGATTCACCAGTCGATTACGTCACCTTTCACGTCACATGATCAAAACATGGCGGCGTCAATGTTTTCAAACAATCATGTGACTTCTCGATATGAGTGACGATTGGCTAATGAATTCTACATTCGGCCGAATGCTTCGGCGAAGCGGACACACCAGGCGAATATCATTCGGCCGATTAAATATTCGGCCGAATATATCAAACCTGTTTGATTCGGGCGAATCATTCGGCCGAATAGAAATTCGGCTGAATAACAGTGGACACACTAGGCGAATTTTAACGCCGATTATGTTTATTTTATTCATTTTCATTTTATCTTTGATTTCATATTACTAAAATCCTTTATCTGTAATTAAATACTGTCATAAGTATAATCATACAACTAATGATGAAACCATTTGGTGAAACAACACTGGAACTACTACCTATTAAAAATATAAACCATAAATATACTATTCAAAAAAAGTAGGGGATATTTGATTTTGGGGGCATAATACTAAAATATGCAAATGACTACGAAAAAAGTCACTATAGAACCTAACAGAAGAAACATTTCCAGTTACATGTGACGCTCAAACGCACCAATAGCTACCGCATGGAATGCAGGTGATGCTTGGGATCATCATGGGGGTCCAACCCAAGATTTGCACGACTCTGACTTTGAATGTTACAGTCATTGTGACATTGAATTCCAGGGTGGAAACATCAGTTTAATTGTTTTAGTGACCAGAAAACAAATTTTGATATGCGTCGGCTTACCCAAAATGAAAGGTTACGTGCCCTTGGCATGCTACAGATCGGCACAACACATGCGGTTGTGGCGCGGACGATGAATGTTTCTCAGTCTGTCATAAGCAGGCTATGGTACAGATACCGTGATCACAATCTGTACAGGACAGACCACGCTCAGGTCGACCAAGGGCGACAACTCAAGCCCAGGATCGATTTATCCGTACCTTGGCCTTGAGAAATCATGTCATCACAGCAAATCAGATCAGCGCTCGTCTTCAAACAGACACTGGTGTGAGAGTGAGTGGCCAGACGATTCGGAATCGACTGCATAGGGGTCACCTTCGCGCCCGACGTCCTCGCGTGATCCCTTGTTTGAGAGATCATCACATTCAGGCAAGACGTCGTTGGTGTAGGGATCGTCAACACTGGGATAATCGACGCTGGAGCAATGTAATGTTTTCAGATGAGTCAAGGTTCACTGTTGATTTTTTGGACAGACGTAGGAGGGTGTGGCGTCGTCGAAACGAGCTCTTCCACGACGTTAACGTCATCAGACATGATCGATTTGGGGGTGGTTCTGTTATGGTGTGGGGAGGCATCACTGTTGCTGGAAGAACGCCTTTACATGTTGTTGCAGGGCGTGATACAGGCCAGTACTACCGGGACAACATCTTGGCAGTCCATGTTGTGCCGTTCGCACGACGTCATGGCCGCCGTTTCATCTTCCAGGATAACAACGCAAGATGTCACAGGGCCAGGATCACCACATTACATTGGCCAGCACTGAGTTCCGACTTCTCCCCCATCGAGCATGTCTGGGACATGCTTGGACAGAGGTTACGTCAACGTCAACAACGTCCTGCCAATGTCCAAGAACTTGCTGCTGCGTTGCAACAGGAATGGGACAATCTGGACCAAAATGACCTTAGACGTCTCATTAGGAGTATGCCACGTCGGATCAATGCTTGTTTGGCAAACAGAGGAGGATTTACCCGTTACTGACTTTGTTGTGATGCTGTGGTAACTTTGCTGTTTGGCCCCGGGTATCATTTTACCCTTATAATGGTCAGTCTGTGCCTTACTTAGTCTAACGATCATTTGAAATAAATCGATGTGAACTTCATTTCATTTTGTCATTTGTTTCTTCGTCAGTTTCATTAGGTGACTTTAATAACACTTAAAAATCAAGTATCCCCTACTTTTTTTGAATAGTATATATCAAAACTTAAGAAAATCAACTCTACAAGCCTGCTTAGTTTCATGCACCCCCCCCCCCCCGCACCCCAAAAAAAATAAATAGATTACCAAGTGTATAGAACCAGTTCCTGATTGAAAAACAAAATATGCACGGTACGTACATCCTTAACTAGGTGCCCCTGTTACGCCCTTTATTGATCCTAATCACCTGCAAAAGAAACTTACTTGTGGTTGTCGTTGCTGGTGTGACGTTTCCTGAACCTGTGGAATAATATGTGTTATTATTCTTAAAATAATATAAGGATAGTGTCATTATTCTTAAAATAATATAAGGATAGTGTCATTATTCTTAAAATAATATAAGGATAGTGTCATTATTCTTAAAATCAGTGGCTGTCAGGCAGGATACACCAACATTTTGTAAGAGATGGGTAGTGAACAACCTAAAATCTAACGCTATTTTTGGTACAATTAGGGGCAATAATCCAGAGGGTCCACAACCTCCATATTATACACGTCTACACATGTAGCAGCCATTTTCCCGAAATTCGAATTCAACCTTCATTATGGCGGAAAAGTGATGTATTTAAATGGTTTTTAAATCCGCCAGCTACTAAAAATGCGATTTTTCGAACAATCATGGGCCATAAGTCGGGAAATAAAATTGGGGTATCCTCAATTATCAAAAGGAACCAAGATCTTAATGTGTAATGGTAAAATATCCACATCTATAGTTTATTGTTCAATCAAGGGCCATAAATCCGGAAGTTACGATCCGATAGGCTCGAATATCGAAAGGAACGAAGATCTCTGGGTTATAAACATGTAATTCAAGTTTCATCCGATCAATATCGGATCAAAATTGTGACTTTTAGAGGTCCCACAACCTCGATTTACCAGACGTCTATACGATTTGCCTGGCGGGGGGGTGGGGGCATTTGTAACACTACCGATAACAGACGATCAGCATAGTTGGTAGATCTTTATTGAGAACATAGAATAGACATAGATCGGAAGGAGCTCTATTCAAGTCTGACTTACTGTCAGTTAATTCTGGCTTTATAAAGCATACAGTCATTAAGAATAATGATACATGACAGATTAACTTATTTGGAATTGAGATTATAGTTTCTATAACTGCACCGCATCTTTCCTTTAAAGTCGCGAAGTTCTGCTGAGTGTTAAACACATAGAACATGTGTAGATTATAAATAACATATGAATAAAAAAGATATTTAATGAGATCGTGCGTTTTGTCAAAACGAGCAGAGGTCATTCGTGTGTTGCCCGTAAATAACATATTGAACACATTAGCAGGAGTTGTATATAGTTGAAAACGTCCAATATAATATAATGTCAAATCTAGCAAAGTTCTATGTATAAATTACTTTGTCACATTCCTTCATCACCAATGAGTTATGTACCAAAAGGACATAACAAACACAATTCTCACATGTGACACAGTGTCTTCATCTGTATATATTGATGTTTCACACAATAAAATTACATTACACACGAATTAGGAAGAGTACACGCGATATAATACAGCAAACATGATATAATAACAGTACACATGCAATAATAACAGTACATATGATATATTTAAAACACACGCGATTATATATATATATATATATATATATATATATATATATATATATATATATATATATATATATATATATATTACAAGTCCGGAACAACTATGGTCCTAGAAGTTTTTGTAGGACGATACCATTCTAAGTGTACACTTCCTGTTACCATTAAATTCTGGTACTGACATCATACTATTAAATTTTTTACTGACATCCTTCTTGACAAACTAATGACAAAGATAAGGTCACTGGATTATGTCGTAGTGCTGGTGTGGTATCATCTGTTCCATGGAACGTATTTCCGTCTTCGGTCTCTGCCGACACCATCTCCTTTTGAGCAGCATACGTTGCTCTGACTCTGTCATTTTCGATTTTCTTGGCTAATTTTCCCTGACGAATTTGAAAGTATCGTACCAAAAGATAAGTAACGACACTAATAGTTAAAGGGAGCCCAATAATACTTAATACAGAATTTGTGTGAGGCCATGGCTTGTCTACAACTTTAACAGGTGTGAGTTCTTTGATAAATTTCTTAATAGGTATTTCTTTCACATCTTTTAGGGTAGGGGGAAGTTCAGGAATTTCAAGATTTGGAAATGCTACAGATAAAGGTTTCCACAAAGCAAGACTTGAAATATTAAAATGAGTATTAATGTTTTGAAAGGTATTTTGGATATGAAAGTGCTTTCTCTATTATAAATTGGTAATAGAGAAATATATGCGTTTGATGCCGAACAAGACATATTTAACTTTAGGATATCAATAGGTGGCTTTGCAGTAATGGATAACGTTGTGGTTGAATATTTTTTTTGATTACAAACAAGTGAAAAACGTAATAAATTTTGAGTGGACACGGCCCAATAACCATCGGTTGGATATTCATCTAAAGGCAAAATTATTGTAGGTTGAACATTCACGGTACACGCGTCTTTACTCAATTTTGTGTTTTGCATAAACAAAGCGATTACACATAATATACTTAAATTAATGGGATACAGTGGACTTTTGATAGAACAGGTTTTTACAAGCCGATTGGTACAGACTTCAACTTCGGATTCGGTGAGAAGTACATATTGTGTTCTTTCCGAATTAACTGCAAACATTTGACTTTCTAGTTGATATTTCGCTACTAATCCGGAAGTATGGGGTGATTTGGCATGAACGTATTTGGTTTGCATAGGTGCAGGTAAATTATGAGCATAAAATATTTCAAGTTTTTTAGTTGAATCCAAAAGTGGAATGGTTAAAATCACATAAATTTTGTCTACATCTAATTTAGTAGTACACGTTAAAAATTTATAATAATGCCAAAGTTTCAATGAGGGATCCGCCGAAAGGTGTACTGTACTTGGCAGTTGAGATCGAATTTCAAGGAGTAACGATTTAAGATCAGCCGGTTAAGTACACTTGGAGAGATGTGACCTAACGATAACATATTGAGTTGATCATTGAAATACTCTACATATCTTAAACATTGTAAAGTTAAATGTTTTAATTCATCTAAAATGAACATAAGTTTGTAGTCAAGCGAAAGAAATTTTTTTATTAATATAACTTCTTTTGTTAAATTGGCCACTAAACCTTGGAATTGTAATTCAAATTGTTTTAAATTTAAAATTAGCGAGTTAATAGATGCCCGATTTTTTGAAATTTCAATACGAGAAACATTTAATATTGATAAGCTTTGATCTACCACAAGGATAATACTTTCCTGATTTTTATATAATTTTTTAACGTTATTTTTGATAGTATTAAATTCTGATTGGGAAACAGTGCCAAATAAATAACTCAAAGCTTTACCTACTATTGGTAAAATTGTGCGACGAGGCCTTGTACTTGCTATCAGTTTATATTCACCTGCTTTTGTTCTAAGTTCTGTATATAAAGTTTGTATATCCTGAATATCTTGCAAACGATTAGCAAATAAACTAGCATAGTCCATATTGGTTTGTTGCTTAATATATTTTGAAATTATCTGATGGGCAGTAGCAATTCCCTTCTTTTTATCTCGACTTAACGAGGAAACTAATGCATTACAAGGCTTTAAATCAATACCAAAAGAGACAAGCCAACGAGATCTCGATGTACTAAATTCACTTATTTGTCGAAAGACAACATTTTCACGATTAAGGAAAGAATTAATACCGCCAAGAAAAATGAAAATGAGTGAGAGTTTCATCTTCAAATAAAAAAATACCACAAAAAAAAAAATATAAAAAAATTTCTAACATATATACAATGAAAACATTTGAAGCTTACTTAATCATGCCAATTATACTCGTAAGTAATTGTTTTAAATTAGCATAAGGATCTTTATGGGTATTCGAATTAGTTATCGCAATATCAACAGCATCAACGTCCATGCTTTCTTGAACATAATTATCAACACATGTCTCGAGCTTATCATCACGGCACGTTTCTAATTGATCATCAATGTATGTTTCAGATTTCTCATCAGACGCGTGAGGCGCTTTAGATGCAACCCGATCTTTGTTTCGAAGGCGTTTGGCTAATTCCATGAGCGGAATATCGTCTTCGTCAGATGAATCATCACGTTCACGTCTATATTGGTCAGTGATATCAAAGGGTGTAGGGTCAAGATCGTTTACATGATTCATATCATCATCTGAAGAATTGTCAGGTGGAACAACATAATTAGCTTGCCTTAAAGGACAATATTGGTGCCAGTCATTATCACATATGTGATATAACTGATTAAACACTTTCCAAATATAATATTAACACATAGATCATTGCTACAATAGAGGAGTAATAAAGGATTCATGAATCGGAAGTGACGAACGCCAAAGGAAAACACGAGTTATCTCTCTATGTGAATGACTGAAGTGACGAGTGATGACAGATAAACGGCCGAATTTCTGCTCACTAGTAATTCCTTCGAAGACAAAAAGTTGTTATATGGGACCGCAAGAGGTTATCTGACGATACAATAAAGTAATTAAGTGTCATAAGATAAGAGAACACGGGAAAAATAGAAATACTCCGTACAGCCCCTTGTTTTTATTCATTCTATAGGGGCACATTGAACCACTTTGTTCACATACATGTTTGTCCTCATTTCATATCAAATGTTTTTATTAGAAGATCTCTTTATTTCATGAACAAAATTTAAAAAAACAAATCAGTATGCCCTCTTATATGGATCAAACCCCGGTTTATCTGGATTGTATAGATTAGACATATATACTATTCAAAAAAAGTAGGGGATATTTGATTTTGGGGACATAATACTAAAATATGCAAATGACTACGAAAAAAGTCACTATAGAACCTAACAGAAGAAACATTTCCAGTTACATGTGACGCCCAAACGCACCAATAGCTACCGCATGGAATGCAAGTGATGCTTGGGATCATCATGGGGGTCCAACCCAAGATTTGCACGACTCTGACTTTGAATGTTACAGTCATTGTGGCATTGAATTCCAAGGTGGAAACATCAGTTTAATTGTTTCACTGACCAGAAAACAAATTTTGATATGCGTCGGCTTACCCAAAATGAAAGGTTACGTGCCCTTGGCATGCTACAGATCGGCACAACACAGGCGGTTGTGGCGCGGACGATGAATGTTTCTCAGTCTGTCATAAGCAGGCTATGGTCCAGATACCGTGATACACAATCTGTACAGGACAGACCACGCCCAGGTCGACTAAGGGCGACAACTCAAGCCCAGGATCGATTTATCCGTACCTTGGCCTTGAGAAATCGTGTCATCACAGCAACTCAGATCAGCGCTCGTCTTCAAACAGACACTGGCGTGAGAGTGAGTGGCCAGACGATTCGGAATCGACTGCATAGGGGTCACCTTCGCGCCCGACGTTTGAGAGATCATCACATTCAGGCAAGACGTCGTTGGTGTAGGGATCGTCAACACTGGGATAATCGACGCTGGAGCAATGTGATGTTTTCAGATGAGTCAAGGTTCACTGTTGTTTTTTTGGACAGACGTAGGAGGGTGTGGCGTCGTCGAAACGAGCGCTTCCAAGACGTTAACGTCATCAGACATGATCGATTTGGGGGTGGTTCTGTTATGGTGTGGGGAGGCATCACTGTTGCTGGAAGAACGGCTTTACATGTTGTTGCAGGGCGTGTTACAGGCCAGTACTACCGGGACAACATCTTGACAGTCCATGTTGTGCCGTTCGCACGACGTCATGGCTGCCGTTTCATCTTACAGGATGACAACGCAAGATGTCACAGGGCCAGGATCGTTACAAGTTACCTCCAACAACAGAACATCACCACATTACCTTGGCCAGCACTGAGTCCCGACCTCTCCCCATCGAGCATGTCTGGGACATGCTTGGACAGAGGTTACGTCAACGTCAACAACGTCCTGCCAATGTCCAAGAACTTGCTGCTGCGTTGCAACAGGAATGGGACAATCTGGACCAAAATGACCTCAGACGTCTCATTAGGAGTATGCCACGTCGGATCAATGCTTGTTTGGCAAACAGAGGAGGATTTACCCGTTACTGACTTTGTTGTGATGCTGTGGTAACTTTGCTGTTTGACCCCGGGTATCATTTTACTCTTTTAATGGTCAGTCTGTGCCTTACTTAGTCTAACTATCATTTGGAATAAATCGATGAATGTGAACTTCATTTCATTTTGTCATTTGTTTCTTCGTCAGTTTCATTAGGTGACTTTAATAACACGTAAAAATCAAATATCCCCTACTTTTTTTGAATAGTATATGAACTTAAGTACAAGAATTTCCTAGGCTAAGAAGTTAACATGTATGGAAAAATTTTCTCTTTTAAGCGCTTTTTTTAAAAAATTCACTGCCTAAGAAAATAATTGACAGCATGTGGCTTTTTGATGGAGAAATGGGTCTAAGACGTTATCTCACTTCTGTATAGTGTTGGGTTATATAGTATTATTTATAAAGGATATATCCATGGTGGTTCAATGTGCCCCGGTCTCCCCTACCTTATAAAAACATGGTAATGCAGGGACTTTTAATCTGTTTTCCTTATCTGTGGCAGTCAATTCTTTTTATGAATTGTATGATATTCTCTCACAGTGCCACACAGCAACTTTAGGTCTTCGAGGGAATTATTAGTGAGCAGATATTCGCCCATGTATCTGTTACCACTAGTCACTTCAGTTAGTTATATAAAGGAATAACTCGTGTTTTCCTTTGGCGTTCGTCACTTCCGATTCATGAATCCTTTATTACTCCTCTATTGTAGCAATGATCTCTGTGTTAATATTATATTTGGAACGTGTTTAATCAGTTCTATCACATATGTGATAATGACTGGCACCAATATTGTCCTTTAACTTTGGAATATTATCAGTTGGGATGTCCCAGTTATCTAAATTGGCTAGACTCAAATGTTCAGCATGTGATTTTGTTGTTGAGCCATCTAATTGATTTTTAACAATGAAAGACAGAGGACCTGTTTTTGTGATAATTCTATAAAAAGGTTTCCATTTGGATTGAAGTTTACTTTTACGTAAATGATTTTTGATATAAACGGGGTCTCCAACCTCAAAAGCAATGGCTTTACTATTTTTATCCGCATAGTGAGTCTGGCGACGTTTAGCTTTTTTAAGGTTTTTATGGACTAACAAAAATGCTTTATGCTGATTTTCAAGAGCAATTTGATGGAATTCTTCACCTAAATATTTCCGTATATGTCTTGTATATAATAAATAAAATGGTGAAAATTTTGAAGATTCACTAATATTAAACGTAATAGCTGCCAATGTTTGGTTTAAATATAAATCCCGTGTATTTAAATTATCTTCTAACTTTTTTGAAAGAACGCTAACCATCGTTTGATGGAATCTTTCAACACGGCTGTTCGATTGGGGCCGGTAATATGATGTTGTTATATGGTGAATATTTAAAGCAGTTTATG
The DNA here is from genome assembly GCA_948474765.1 of Patella depressa. NCBI lineage: Eukaryota > Metazoa > Mollusca > Gastropoda > Patellidae > Patella > Patella depressa. The sequence continues at coordinate 12,465,153 of OX419720.1, forward strand.
TTTGATGCATAGTGCGATTTTCATTTTCGCTCTTATTATCCGTACCTAATTGTAACGGTGTGCCATATCTAGGAAAGATTTCGTCAATTAATAAATGAGCTACGTTATCAGCACGTTTATCCTTGACCGCATATGCCTCAGGCCATCCACTATACCAGTCAACAAATGATATGATGTATTTATTACCCGAGAGTGATAAGGGGTATGGTCCAGACAAATCAAGTGAAACTTTAGCAAAGGGGTATGGTGGGATATCGGTTTCTTGTAATGGAGTTTTAATTTTCTTTGATGAACGCTTTTGACATGTTACGCATCTGGACACATACTGATAAATGTGTTTATATAAATTAGGCCAATAATACTTTTCTTTGATAAAACTATAAGTTTTATCTATACCTAAATGAAACATGTCATGATATTCCTTAATTACATCAGATCATAAATGATCTGGTAAAATAACCTCGGAGTCGGTTCATCATTGGGATCAGAAATATAATGTAAGACATCTTGCATTAATAAGTATTTATTATTACTTGCACATGGTTTATTACTTCTTAACTGTGCAATGATATTGACAATATCCTTATCTTTAACCTGTTCTTCAATCATGTTATAACCCTCTAAAGTAGGTGGTTCAACGGGATTATCGTTATTATCTAAATCGACCGTGCACTTTGCAAATTCCCGTGATTTGAATTTATGGCGTTGATTTCTAGTGTATTATCGTTTACTTCTGAATTAAGCAGTTTTTCCTCCTGGAATTGAGTCGGCATTCGACTAAGAAAATCAGCGATAACATTTAAAGGTTTGTGATCAGTGCGTATAATAAATTCTGCGTCATGTAAATAGAAATCTAACTTTTGTAATGCCTATTGGATAGCATAACATTCTTTTTCAATAGTTGACCAACGACTTCGCGTATTACTAAGTGTATGAGACAGTATATAAACTGGCAATTCTTCTTCTATGCCTTTAGTTTGACAAAGTTTAGTTTGACAAAGATAAGCCCCCACGGAGAAATTACTCGCGTCCGTATATAGAATATACGGTTTGTTTGGATTATGCTACGATAACATTGGTATTTGACATAATGTTTGTTTTAAGGCATGAAATGAATTTTCACATTGAAGAGTCCATTCGAATTTTGTATTCTTGCGGGTTAAAGCAATCATTGGTTCAGCAAGTTTGGAAAAATTAGAAAAATAACGACGATAATAAGAACACATGCCAATGATAGATCGAACTTGTTTCACAGTTTGGGGCTGACTTATATTTTTGATCATACTGACTTTCTGAGGGTCGGGTTTAATGCCATTGGGCGCGATAACAAAACCTAGATAAGTTGTCTCAGTTTAGAGAAAACTACATTTCTTTAATTTCAATTTAAGCTTATGAACACGAATCCTGTCAAAAACTAAATTAATATGTTTCAAATGTTCCTCTAAGGATGAAGAGAATATTAAAATATCATCTAAATATGCAATAGCAAATGTTTGCATATCACGAAGAACAATAGCCATTAATCATTGAAAAAGTCCTGGGGCGTTGGCGATCCCAAAAGGCATAGTATTGAATTCGTAAAGCCCGCGATGACATGCAAATGCTGTTTTTTCTCTATCAGCTTCGTCCATTAACACTTGCCAATAACCTGATTTCATATCCAATTTTGAAAAATACTGTTTGTTATGCAATTGAGCTAAAATATGGTCAACCAATGGGAGGGGGTATGATGAGAATTTAGTGATTTTATTTAATTTCCGGAAATCGACACAGAAACGTTTCGAACCATCTTTCTTGGAAACGATTACTATGGGAAATGACCAAGGGGAACACGAAGACCGAATAATATTTGCCTTAAGCATATCATCAATTGCTTGATCAACTACGGGTCGCTTATTAAGAGGTGTCCTATACGGTGGAAGTTTAATTGGGGGTGTGAACCAGTATTAATCGTCATTTTAACTGTGTCAGTTTGACTAAGATCTAAATCTGTGGCTGCAAATAGGTCATTATTACTGGAGATAAGATTATGTAATCGGTCTTTAAATTGTGCGGGTACATCAACATCATTGAGATTAACCGCCGGCGGCGTTTGAGCCGTATTTGTTTGAGAAATTTCAGTGAAAGCTATTAGTTTGCCCGAGGCAATATTTTCAATCCTACCAATAATACACCCCCTTTTAAGTTTAAACGTACGATTAGTGCTGTTTGTTATCATAAGGGTAAATCTACGTCGCTTAGTCGCATTACTGACACCATTACTAATTAAAAACCCGGGTTGATTGCTAATGAAGCCAAAATCCACAGGCGAAATGATAACAGAATCGTCATGCATCAAATTAGCAACTGGTTTGGCGTTGACGAAACATACATGAGAAGTTTGAGGTTTAATAATTACCTGGTTAGCTATTCGCACTAAATAAGATATATGTAAATCTTCAACCAAAGGTATATATTCATCCTTAACTTTTAAGCACCCTAAATCATAATATAATCTAACGCCATTATTAATTAAGCAATCGCGCCCTAATATAAAATTCCGATTGATATTTGATACCACATAAAATGTATGTGTCATCTTAGTTTTGCCTATTGTAAAGGATAATTCGATATAGCCATGAATAATTAGCGATTCTCCATTGACCGATTGTAAATTAACCTTATCGGGGATTAAATTAGGTTTATATTGTAATTTTTGGTATATGCGATTATTAATTATGCTTACTTCAGCTCCGCTGTCAATTAACGATCGGAAGTTTTGAGATCCTAATGCTAGTAAACAAGAACTTGGAAAAATGCTTTGTAAGCAACATATCACGTGTCTGGTTTTTTGTGACGCCATATGACGTCATGTGACGTCATGCTTTTCTGATTGGTGGAAAAAGGTATCGTCCCAACACCTTAGACTCGTCCCGTCTTGAGCTATAAATAGGAGTGTCAAAGCCCAAAGAAGTCACAAACACCATGGATCGAAACGATAAAAGATTTTGCGCTACTTGTCGGGGGTATTACCCCATGTTTAGGGGGAATCGGCCCGATGCCGATTACTTGGTCTGTTTCTGGTGCGGGACCGAAATTGGCAACACCTGTCATAGGCGGTCAAAGCATTCGGTGAAATGCACCAAGAAGCCGAATCGGTGGGAGCAGCCGAAGTGCTCCTGCTAACCCACACATTGTGTGGACCAACGGCCCTTTTCAGGGCCAACTTAATCAATGTAAAAGAGTTGTTTCCCCTTCCCTCCTCCTCCTCTCTTCCCCTTTCTTCTTCTTATTCTTCTTCTCTCTCTCTCACTCTCTTTTCCCGCGCGCGCCCTCTTTCTCTCCCTACGTGCAATCACACGTACAAGGTCATCCACGTGCAGGGGGTCACGCACGTGCAAGGTCACGCAAGGGGTCACGCACGTGCTAAAGGTCATCCAGTGCAAGGTCACGTGCACGCGCATGCACGCACATACATGCACGCGCATGCGCGCACGTGCATGGCTGTACAAGCGTCCCTACTACTGATATATTTAAAAGAATTTTAAATCAGAAAAATATTGTGACATCCAGAGAATCAGAGAGCTAAAAATCAGGGGCCATAATCCAGGAAGTTAAGTTCGAGTAGCTGCGATTATCAAAAAGGAACCAAGATCTTATGTGTAACGGTGATATTATCCACACGTTTTTAAAAATTGGATATAAATTTTGACATCTACAATCTAAAAACGTGATTTCTTGTTCAATCAATGGCCATAATTCAGGATAGGCGCGAACATCGAACGGAACAGTGGTCTTTGGGTTAAAAACATGTATTTCAAGTTTCATTCGATCAATATCGGATCAAAATTGTGACCTCGGGAGGGCCCACAACGTTCATTTACCAGACGTTTACACTATTTACGTATGAGGGGAGGCCATTTTGTACGGGAGTTTTGGCTAGATTTTCATGAAATTCGAACTCAACAAACATTACGGTGTAACGGTGATATGTTGGAACGTTTTATTTTTTTTGTTTTCAATCGGATAATAATTGTGACCTCCCGAGAGACCACAAGCTAAAATCGCGATTTTTCGTACAGAGGCCATAATTCAGGAAGTTATATCCGATATGTGTGATAATTGTTATGAACCGCGATCGTTGGATTAGAAACTTGCATTTCAAGTTTCATCGCAATCGGATCAAAATTACGCCCTTTGGAGGGTACATCACTTTGATATACCCGATATATACTGGCGCCAATACACTGACATGACTGGCGCCAATGACGATCGAGATATACGATAGCATACTGGTGTATAAACATAAATAAACAGATGCGTTATTGGTGATTGGTTGTATGATATTATGTATGTTTTGATTCCAAATCAAGAAAGAGTTACATACCTATTGGTCCTGAGCATTTGTAAAGAAAAAATAATATTAATTCAGTTATGATACTTATCTACGTTTAGTAATATACCGTTACAATATTTATCTGCTCATCATTTACCGACAGTTTCATTTCTAACATTTAGCGCTTACATAATGCATCATTGAGTAATTATTCACACAATTAATGGCTACATAAATTAGACATTTGATTATTTTTCAATCTCGAGTTACCTGGTGTGGTACTTGCTACGGTGCCTAAAAAATAAAAATATAATTGAAGTTGAGATAGAATGAATAAATAAATAAACCTAAAATACAGTAAATTCTAAGACCATAATAGGACCGATATTTTGTGATGTATGTTTATTTTATCATTTACTCTTCGTTACAATATTCATGCTTGTTCACCATTACAATATTTAATTGCACGTTTCTCATTAACTCATTTAATTACATTCAACATCATCATTTACTAACCATTACATTAATTATCAACAAAAGCTAAATCATGATGATAGACTATCGAAAGCACCATTTAGAGTCCGCTTTTCGTTTTAAAAAAAAAACCCAAAACCTTAACTAGGTGCCCCTGTTCTGGCCTTTATTGATCCTAATCACCCGAAAAAACTTACTTTGGGTTGTTGTTGTTGTTTGCGTGGTTCCTTCGCCTGTGGAGTAATATAAAGATAGTGTTATTATTCTTAAAATAACATAAGAATAGTGTCAATATCCTTAAAACCAGTGGCTGCCAGGTAGGATGCGCCCACATTTTGCAAGAAATGGATAGAGAACAAGCTAAAAACAAATGCGATTTTTTTGTACAATCAGGGGCAATAACCAGAAATGTTCAAATATCAAAAGAGACTGAGATCTCTGGGATATAAAGATATGCTTTTTGTTTCATCAAAATCGGAAAAAGAGTGACCTCAAGAGGCACCATATGCTTCGTATTATACACTTCTACACAATTTGCGTATAAACGGCGCCCATTTTCCCGAATTCAACCTTCATTATGTTGGAATAGTGATATATTTAAAAGAATTTTAAATCAGAAAAATATTGTGACCTCCAGAGAATCCGCAAGCTAAAAATCAGGGGCCATAATCCAGGAAGTTAAGTTCGAGTAGCCGCGATTATCAAAAAGGAACCAAGATCTTATGTGTAACGGTGATATTATCCACACGTTTTTAAAAATTGGATATAAAGTTTGACATCTACAAGCTAAAAACGTGATTTCTTGTTCAATCAATGGCCATAATTCAGGATAGGCGCGAACATCGAACGGAACAATGGTCTTTGGGTTATAAACATGTATTTCAAGTTTGATTCGATCAATATCGGATCAAAATTGTGACCTCGAGAGGGCCCACAACGTTCATTTACCAGACGTTTACACTATTTACGTATGAGGGGAGGTCATTTTGTACTGGAGTTTTGGCTAGATTTTCACGAAATTCGAACTCAACAAACATTACGGTGTAACGGTGATATGTTGGAACGTTTTATATATTTTTGTTTTCAATCGGATAATAATTGTGACCTCCCGAGAGACCACAAGCTAAAAACGCGATTTTTCGTAAAGAGGCCATAATTCAGGAAGTTATATCCGATATTTGTGATAATTGTTATGAACTGCGATCGATGGATTAGAAACTTGCATTTCAAGTTTCATCGCAATCGGATCAAAATTATGCCCTTTGGATGGTACATCACTTTGATATACCCGATATATACTGGCGCCAATACACTGACATGACTGGCGCCAATGACGATCGAGATATACGATAACATACTGGAGTATAAACATAAATAAACAGATGCGTTATTGGTGATTGGTTGTATGATATTATGTATGTTTTGATCCCAAATCAAGAAAGAGTTACATACCTATTGTAGTTGGTTCTGCAGCATTTGTAAAGAAAAAATAATATTAATTCAGTTACGATACTCATCTACGTTTAGTAATATACCGTTACAATATTTATCTGTTCATCATTTACCGACAGTTTCATTTCTAACATTTAACGCATACATAATGCATCTTTGAGTAATTATTCACACAATTAATGGCTACATTTGATTATTTTTCAATCTCGAGTTACCTGGTGTGGTGCTTGTTAAGGTGCCTTAAAAATAAAAATATAATTGAAGTTGAAATAAATAAACGTATAATACAGTGCTTTAAGACTATATTAGGTTCGATGGTTTGTGACATATGTAAATTTATTACAATATTTGTGAATCATTTGCTTTTTTTAAACAAACCCCCAAAAACCTCAACTGGGTGCCCCTGTTCCGCCCTTTATTGATCCTAATCACATGAAAAAAACTTACTTGTGGTCGCTGTTGTTGTTGCTGACGTGCTTCCCCCACCTGTGGAATGATATAAAGATAGTGTCATTATTCTTAAAATAACATAAGGATAGTATCACTATTCTTAAAACCAGCGGCTGCCAGGTAGGATACGCCCACATTTTGCAAGAGATGGATAGACAACAAAGGCGAATTTTTGTACAATCAGAAATGTTGAATTATCAAAAGAGACCGAGAATCCGCAAGTTTAAAATACGATCTGGTGCCATAATCCAGGAAGTTCAGTTCTGGTAACCGCGATTATCAAAAAGGAACCAAGATCTTATGTGTAACGGTGATAAAATCCACACGTTTTTAAAAATTGGATATAAAGTGTGACATCTACAAGCTAAAAAGTGATTTTTTGTTCAATCAATGGCCATAATTCAGGAATTTACGACCCGATTGGCACGAATATCGAACTGAACAAAGACCTATTGGTTATAAACATGTATTTCAAGTTTCATTAAATCAATATCAGGTCAAAATTGTGACCTCGAGAGGGCCCACAACCTTGATTTACCAGACGTTTACACTATTTGCGTATGAGGGGAGGTCATATTTTCGGCAGTTTGGGTTCGATTTTCACGAAATGCGAACTCAACAAACATTACGGAGTATTGTAGACAGTCATGCTTGACCTAGTTATTTGGAATAATCCACATCGTACAGGGGTTTGGATTTGGCTTGGGGACGTTTCGTCCTACTTGCAAGTTTAAATAGTTGTTCCGACCCAAACTGATCCCGCAGTGAATATTCGCTTGGCCGCTATAATCATTGATAAGCATGACATCGACGAGACTTAATGAGTTCGGCATATTAACTTTTTTACTCCGACAAATTAAAATCTCAAACATTTTTTTTTTTTTTTTTTTTTTGAGGTAAAGAAAAATAAATAAAGACGTTTGAAGTATTTGTAGTGTAAAAATATTTCCTATTTAGTGTAAATGGGTATTACAATGCGTAAAATGCATCATTTTGCCCGAAGCAGTTAGGTGTTATGTAAACATTGCACGAGCCGTTGAGCCAATGACTACCGCAACGTGCAGTCAACGCACGTGTTGTGGATAGTCACCTGTTACGGAGATAATTCGCAAGTAATTTTCTGTGAAACAGATTGATTCCGACTCAGTACAATATAACTTGTTAGAAAGAGCTATTTACGGGAGGTAATGTTAATTTGCTAGTTGGCATCAGACCACCATAATTGGCAATATATTGATAGAGTTTTATTGTACTTTTTTTCTTTTTAAAAAACTTTTAATCTAATTGAAAAGGGGGCGCTGTTACAACCCCTATTGTAATAACAACCCCTATTGTAATAAATGTAATAATTGTAATAAAATTTCAATTAACCCCTATTGTAATATCAACCCCTAATTGAAAAGGGGGCGCTCCTACAATATTTTTATAGATAGCTTAGTCTATTTCTAGTTCGATTTACTTTTTATATTTTGTGAAATTCCGCTGAATCAGAGATAGTAGGACAGAAAACGGAACGGGGTTGTAGCCACACAAGTTCAGCTACTGATAGATTAACGGCACGTAATTGAGATTTTGTCTTTAGACCACGAGTTTTTTTGTTTTGTTTTGTTTTGTTGTTTTGGGTTGTTTTTTTTTGGCATATTAACTTTTTTACTCCGACAAATTAAAATCTCAAATATTTTTTTTTTTTTTTTTTTGAGGTAAAGAAAAATAAATAAAGACGTTTGAAGTATTTGTAGTGTAAAAATATTTCCTATTTAGTGTAAATGGGTATTACAATGCGTAAAATGCATCATTTTGCCCGAAGCAGTTAGGTGTTATGTAAACATTGTACGCGCCGTTGAGCCAATGACTACCGCCACGTGCAGTCAACGCACGTGTTGTGGACAGTCATCTGTTACAGAGATAATTCGCAAGTAATTCTCTGTGAAACAGATTGGTTCCGACTCAGTAGAATATAACTTGTTAGAAAGAGCTATTTACGGGAGGTAATGTTAATTTGCTAGTTGGCATCAGACCACCATAATTGGCAATATATTGATAGAGGTTTATTGTATTTTTTTCGTTTTAAAAAACTTTTAATCTAATTGAAAAGGGGGCGCTGTTACAACCCCTATTGTAATAACAACCCCTATTTTAATAAATGTAATAATTGTAATAAAATTTCAATTAACCCCTATTGTAATATCAACCCCTATTGTAATAAATTTGTCTTAGTGTAAATAAGGATTTTAAAAAAGCTAACTGGAGGATTATTTTATCTGATACGCACATGGAAAAGATGTTCAAAATCCTCAGAGGACAAGTTTTTCAGAGAACACCCTTTAACTGTATTTAAATATCATTGATCGCAATACGGTTTGACATTCCAGACGGTTTCAAAACATGTTTTCGGTGGTGTTGTTACATATACTGTATCAAGACATACTATTATGTTATATATTGATACGGAAATAGTGATCAAAATCCATACACATTTTAAGTTATTATGATTGTATTTTTTAATATTCTCCTTTACAGTTAGGAACATTTATTACAATAGGTGTTGATATTACAATAGGGGTTACACGATACAACCCCTATTGTAATAAAATTTCTGTCAACCCCTATTGTAATAAATGTATTTTGCCATGCCTATAAAATCGACACCTAACTTAAAACGTGTATGGATTATTTTATCTGATTTGCATACGGAACAGGTATTCAAAATCCCCAGGCTACCAATCTTTCCGGGAACACACTTGGCATTTCATTATATATCATTGGTTACAATACAGGTTGATATTCCATTTGAATAATTCCCCAAACGGCCTTGAGACATGTTTTTGGTGGCTTTGTATCATAATATTCTCTTAGTATAAGCGCAATATTGATATGGACATGGCGATCAAAATCCATACACTTTTAAAGTTATACCATGTAACCCCTATTGTAATAAATGAGTATAACTGTAGAGGTGAATTTAAAAAATGCCATCATGGGGATTATTTTATCTGATATGCACATGGAAAAGATATTCAAAATCCTAAGACGACAGATATTTCAGAGAACATACTTTAAGTTTATTCAAATACCATTGTTAACAAAAAGGGTTGACATTCCGTTTTAATAGTTTTTCCAAACGGCTTTAAAACATGTTTTTGATGGTGTTGTCGATTTTATTGGTATGGCAAAACACATTTATTACAATTATTACAATAGGGGTTGATAGGAAGTTTATTACAATAGGGGTTATACCGTCTAAATGTAGAGAAAGACTTTAAAATTGCTATCAGGAGGATAAGATGTTAAATTTGTCAGAAGACAGACTTTTCACAGGACAAACTTTACGTTATTTAAAATCTCACTGATTACAATATTAGTTGACAATCCATTTCAATAATTTCTCGAAACTCGGTAACGGCTGTCATCTGATTATTTTTTCTGATATGCAGACGGAGAGGGTGTTCAAAGTCCCAAGAAGACAGAGTTTTCAGGGAACATACTTGGTTACAACAGAGGTTGCTATTTCATTTTAATAATTCTCCAAACAGACCCGAGATATGTTTTGGGTGGTTTTGTTTCATAATATTCTATACAGTATAAGGGCATACCTGTACTCTTATTTCGGGACTTACATATTATTTAATTTTATTTCAATAATTCGCTTGCGCATAGGGGTCTTTAGCAGTGGGAGGAAACCGGGGACCCAGAGAAAACCCACGAGGTTGGACGGGCGACTGCACTCCTTGTCAAGTACAACCGGGGATTCGAAACCACGCTAGTTGACTCAATTACAGGCTCTATGATACAGCGCGCACATGCTAAGCATTCGCCCCCTCCCCCTATCCATACGGAAATGTTGATCAAAATCCATAGACTGTTAAAGTTAGGTGACGATATTATTGGCATGGCAAAACACAGTTATGACAATTACAATAGGGTTTGACAGAAATTTTATTACAATAGGGGTTATAACGCGTAACCCCTATTGTAATATCAACCCCTATTGTAATAAATGAGTCTATCTGTAGAGGAGAAATTTAAAAATGCGATCAGGAGGATTATTTTATTTTATCAATAGGGGTTGACATTCTATTTAAAGGGACAATCCCGATAAGAACAGAGTCTCAAAAATTAAAGTCCGAGCATTTACGAAATTTATGGACCAAAATATAGAGACATGGTGTATTTACCGTGGCTCAAAGTTTCGGCTCAAAATATTGAGTCGTTTTGACGTTAACGTCAACACTGCTTATCCGGACACGTAACCCTTTTAAGATTTCGGGTCAATTTTTTGATTGGGTGACCTAATAATTGATTCCCGTTTCTTGAGAGGTATATATAGTGAATGACCCATGTACTGTACTTGATAACAAAAGGTAAATTTCACCTACATATCATTTTTATAGAAAAAAGTCTGGTTTTATCCAGATACTGTATAATACAACGGTCTCCGTTTCCAGATGAAGACTGTTAGGTTTAAGTTATTTACAAGCGTATCACAAATATCGGGTTAGTTGGTCGGCCTTAGGTAATGGGATATAAGGAATATTAACACAAAATTAATCAGTTTTATTCCCCAAAAAGTTACCAGGATTGGCCCTTTAACTAATTCTCCAAACGGCTTTCTAAAACATGTTTTTGGTTGTGTTGTCGATTTTATTGGTATGGAAAAACACATTTATTACTATAGGGGTTGATATTACTACCCCTATTGTAATAAAATTTCTGTCAACCCCTATTGTAATAATTGTAATAAATGTATTTTGCCGTGCCTATAAAATCGACACCTAACTTAAAATGTGTATGGATTTTGATCACTATTTCCTTATCAATATATAACATAATAGTATGTCTTGATACAGTATAATGTAAGAACACCACCGAAAACATGTTTTGAAACCGTCTGGAATGTCAAACCCTATTGCAATCAATGAAATTTAAATAAACGTAAAGTATGTCCCAAGGCTATTTGGAGAATTATTAAAATGGAATATCAACCTTAACGCCAAGTATGTTCCCTGAAAATTCTGCCTTCTTGGGATTTTGAACTCCGTCTGCTTATCAGATAAAATAATGAGACGACAGATATCTTAGAGAACAAACCTTACGGAAATGGTGATCCAAATCCATACACTTTTAACGTTAGGTGTCGATTTTATTGGAATGGCAAAACAAATTTATTACAATTATTAAAATAGAGGTTGACTGAAATTTTATTACAATAGGGGTTATACCATGTAACCCCTGTTGTAATATCAACCCGTATTGTAACAATAGTGGTTGATATCCCTTTTTAATAATTTCTCCAAACTCGTTAACGGCTTTTAATGATGTTTTCGGTTGTGTTGTTTTGAAATATATACCATATGCAGTATTAACGTATACGATTACTCCTATACTTGAGATGTCGAATTTTTTTGTATGGTAAAATACATTAATTACATTTATTACAATAGGAGTTGATATTACAATAGTGGTTGATTGAAATTTTGTTACAATTATTACATTTATTACAATAGGGGTTGATATTACAATAGGGGTTAATTGAACTTTTATTACAATTATTACATTTATTACAATAGGGGTTGATATTACAATAGGGGTTGTAACAGGGCGCTCCTACAATATTTTTTTATAGATAGCTTAGTCTATTTCTAGTTCATTTTTCTTTTTTATATATTGTGAAATTCCGCTGCATCAGAGATAGTATGACAGAAAACGGAACGGGGTTGTAGCCACACAAGTTCAGCTACTGATAGATTAACGGCACGTAATTGAGATTTTGTCTTTAGATCACAAGTTTTTTTGTTTTGTTTTGTTGTTTTTGGGGGGTGGGGGGGTACATTTAATCTATTCGTATTGATTCATCTTGAACTTTCATACCGTCGTATTGATTCATCTTGAACTTTCATACCGTCGTTAATTCATTATACTCTGTTAATAATCAGTTACCTAGTTCCACCTTCTTTAATCTATTCGTATTGATTCATCTTCAACTTTCATACCGTCTATAATTCATTTTACTTTGTTAATAATGAGTTACCTAGTTCCACCTTCTTATTATATAGACACACCATCGTGCACTTATAAATGCATGTGATAAAAGGATAATCCATTATTCAAGGGGTTATATTTTCTACGATTCGTTTTTTTTTTATTTATTCTACGGCAATATCTGAAACAAATCTTGTACGCCCTTCTAAATAAAATTAGATACCGGTATTCGATACTATTTAAGTCTATAAAAGTAAAATATATCGTACAATATTTACACTTTATCAGTAACGTTGGCTACCATGCCATCTAATGCAGAAAATAAGTGTTAAAATAACACTAACCAATTAAACTTACACGCGCACGCATGCACAAACAGACATGTACGAACAATAGACACGCACACACACTGCCGCAAACCAAACGGGCGAATCCTCCCGCACAAAGCATTATTAACCGAATGCACCGGATTTGTGGAATACCCTGATACCCCTGCATGATATGCGAGTGATCCAACGCAGACGCACTGGTAATGTTTATGTTCAGAGAAAATGACTAGTGTCGAAAAATGTGAAATTTACAAAAGAATAAAAGATTTTTTTCGACTGGTGTATCCAAAAAAATGAACATGTCGAAATCAAAAATATAACAATAAAATACTTTAAATTTGGGGGGGGGGGGGCTAATTTATGTCCGGACAGTTAATAATGGTCTCCAAATATTTCTCAAGAACTTAAGAAAAATCTTTGACTTCTTGAAAATATTGGTGTTAGTCATTATCACATATGTGATAGAACTGGTTAAACACTTTCCAAATTTAATTTTAACACAGAGATCCTTGCTGCGATAGATGAGTAATAAAGGTTTCAACAATGGGAAGTGACGAACGCAAAAGGTAAACCTGGGTTATCCCTCTATATAAATGAATGAAATAACAGATACATGGCGAATTTATGCTCACTAAATGGTTAGCGGGTGCGTGCTGTGTCATAAAGCCTGTCATTGAGTCAACTGGCGTGGTTTCGAATCCTTGCTTGTACGTGACAAAAATAGGTTGCCAGGCAACGAAACATACGCCAACCAGCAGCTAAATCGTCCGGGCAGTCAACAAGAGTTGTCGCATATTAAGTAATTATCAAAAATCATTAGAATTTGTTTGGTTTTTTATAAAGTTCTGGCCCATGTTAATGTCTAGTATACGAAACATTTAATATTATGGATTTAGCTGTACAATTATCAAAAATTCATTGAAAATCAATATATTTGTTGGTCTCAAGACCTTAACCTCTGTTTCAAGTTTCATCAAAATAAAATTAAAATTGTGACCTCTACAGGTCCACTTGATATACAATATTGTTACACTATTCGCGTACAAGCAGCGGTGTAACAGTGATATAATCAAATGGTTTTTTTTTAAATTGGATAATAATTGCGACCTCCAGGGGGACCACAAGCAATAAAAGGCGAGTTTTCGGACAATCAGGGGCCATAATTCAGGAAGTTACAATCCGATATGCGCAAATATGTAACCAAGACCTTTAGGTTATAAACATGTATTTTAACAATCAGGGGCCATAATTCAGGAAGTTACAATCCGATATGCGCAAATATGTAACCAAGACCTTTAGGTTATAAACATGTATTTTAAGTTTTATCAAAATCGAATTAAAATTGTGACCTCTATAGGGTCCATAACCTTGATATAACATATCTTTACGAACGACGGCCGTTTTGTCTGTCAATTTTAGTCTGATTTTCAAGAAATTCGAACTCAACCTTCATTACCAAGCAACGGTGATATCATCAAACTTTTTTTTAAATCGGATAATAATTTTGACCTTCAGAAGGACCACAATCTTAAAAGGGTGATTTTTCGGACAAACAGGGGCCATAATTCAGGAAGTTAAGATCCGATGGGCGCAAATATCAAAAGAACTAAGATCTTTGAGCTATAAACATACATGTCAAGTTTCATCAAAATCGGTTCAAAGTTGTGACCTCTATAATATCCACAAGCTAAAAGCGTGATTTTTCGTACAATCAGGGGCCATAATTCAGGATGTTACGATCCGATATGCGCAAATATCGACAGGAACCAATTTCTTTGAGTTATAGACATGCATTTTAAGTTTCATCAAATTCGGTTCAAAATTGTGACCCCTACAGTGTTCACAACCTTGACATACCATATTTTTACACTTTTCGCGTACAAACGGCGGCCATTTTGTCCGTCAATTTTGGTCCGATTTTCACGAAATCCGAACACAACCTTCTTTACGGTGCAACGGTGATATAATCAGACGGTTTTTCAAATCGGATAATAATTTTGGCCTCAAGAAGTACCACAAGCTAAAAAGGCGATTTTTCGTACAATCAGGGGCCATAATTCAGGAAGTTATGATCCGAAATTCAAAGACAACCTTCTTAACGGTGTAACGGTGATATAATCAGACAGTTTTTCAAATCGGATAATAATTTTGGCCTCAAGAAGGACCACAAGCTAAAAAAGGCGATTTTTCGTACAATCAGGGGCCATAATTCAGTTATGATCCGATATTAGAAAAATTGTACAATGGTTTCACACAATACGCTACCCATTAGACTCTCGACTGAGAAAGTTTGAAAAAAAATCATTGGCGGCGTTTCCGAGAAACAGGCGTTTGAACTTGATCGAAATCGTAAATAACCCTACTTTTGAAAGTCCCATAACATTTTTAAAAGAAACTTGTCGCTATAGTACCATCTTGTGGATAATTCACGTGGCTATCAAACGACATCGTACTTTAACTACTCGTTAAACAACCAATTGATACATCACATTTTTCGCATCGCCACCCATTTTTCAGAATTTTGTCAAACTTTGGATACCTTTCTTGATCACTTCCGGTGATTAGACGATTTTCATTTATAGTTCATGGACTGGTTTGGACCTTCGACTTCACATTCCGTAAGTTTCAGAAAAATCGGAGGCGCCGTTTTAAAAAAAAAAGAACTCTAGGATTTGACCGATATGCGAAAAACGTGAAAAATTAAAATTAATATTTCAGAATAACACTTATATTGTTGGAATCGGATTGATGTCAGCTATCCAAAAATATAAGTCATAATTCAAAATTCAAAAAAAAAAAAATTTTCCAATTTTCACCAAAACAATGATAGCGACAAAGTTTTGAACTGCTATCTGCTTTAAAATGTCTCAAGGTATCCAAAAATATACATATCTGAAAAATCCATTGACATTTAATAGAATTATGGCCAATATTTAATTTTCGTGCACGTTAAAGATTTCACGCATTTCTGCTATGCGCACAAATTTCGAAATATCTTTAAGCACTAACAACCACCCATTTTCCCGACAGAAAATCAAAATTCAGACCTTCTTATAGCTGCTGAGATCTAGCTTCCCCTAATGAAAAATATATAATAATATTAATCTTAGTAATAACAATAGTCTTTCACCATAATGGTGAAATCCTAACTAGACCTGCATGCAGGAATGCCGGGTTTCACTGGTGCCACGTTACCTTTGAACTTGTGTCACTTTAGGTGCCACGTTACCATTGAACATATGTCACTTCCGGTACCAAGAAAACCATCAAACAGGTTTCCACATGAATATTGCACCCATCAAATAAAATGGGCGCAGAATCATCCAAATCCAGCAATATCAATTCATTTTATACATTTGTTACTTGTAAGTTATCCTGACAAAATTGCATTCAATTAGTTTTATGAAATAAGAAATGGCATAATATGTCATATTGTGAAAATGTTATGTAAATCGAATAATAATTGCCACTTGTATAGACCAAAAAACTTGAAAAGTGACTTGTAGAAAATCATCTATTTCTCGGCAACGGTAGAAGTTAGAAACCATTGTGGTATCTGTATGATCGTATGGTTTCAATCTATGTGTTGATTGCTATCAAATATCATAATTTTAAAAACATTACAAATCAGACTCATTTGAATAAAATATCTGTTTTGAAGGCTAAAAATACAGTTTTTGAAAAATGACGTTACTTCCGGCGATAATAAAAATCTTAAATTACTTGTGTGAAATCGTAAATGACAACAGGTATCACGTAGTGAAAATTTTGTGGAAATCGAATAATAATTGACACTTTTATGGACCAAATACCTTGAAAAGTGACCCGTCGAAAATCGCCTATTTTCCAGCAACTGAACAAGTTAGAAACTATTTTGTGATATCTATAATCGTATGAGTTCATTCTATTATTTGATTAGAATCAAATATTAAATTTTTAAACGAATAACAAATACGACTCATTTGAATAAATTATTTGTTTCGAATGGTATAAATACAGTTTTTGCCCAAATTACGCCATTTCCGGTGACACTGAACATGTTAAATTGATTTGACCTATTCATAATTGACATTACACATCAAATGGTGTCACTTTTATGAAAATCCAATAATAATTGACCCGTTTACAGGCAAAATAGCATAAGACAAACTAATTTTCATATGGATTATAGCTACACGTTTATAAAAGTATCGAAGAAATATATTAATATATGAATACGCTGGGTGGGTTGTAAATAGCCTACTTTGACACCTTTTTTCACCTTTTAATCTAAATGGCCCGAAAACTGAGCATACTATTTTGTGCGCCTTTACATGGCGCGTCCTTTCAGTAATATTATATTTGAAAAAAGTAATTTTTACTTTCAAAAAGTGGTACCTAACTGTCAAAATTGTAGTTTTTGGTAGTTTTTTTTTGTAAATTTACGCCACTTCCGTTGCCTACAGCTAACATTATTGGTAACAAAAAAAATGACAGCCGAGACAACGGAGCATATGAACTTTGTTTTATAAAAATCGAACTATAAATAATTAATCTAGGGCTGAAAAACTGAATTAGCTAATAGTGACCAAGGAAAATTACTGAGACAAAAAGTATCACATTTTTGCTCAAGTCAGATGACTTTTATTCTGTGTAAAACACGACTAAAG
Organism: Patella depressa; assembly: GCA_948474765.1. Classification (NCBI taxonomy): domain Eukaryota; kingdom Metazoa; phylum Mollusca; class Gastropoda; family Patellidae; genus Patella; species Patella depressa. Next base: position 12,482,801 of record OX419720.1, read on the forward strand.
ATATTCATAAATAAAAAAGTTTTTTGTAAAAATTTAATTTTCAAAATTTGGCGCCTAATATCTTCGAAGATTTGTCGAAAATCAAAAATCAAAAGTAGCGTAGCTATGTCCCCTGTCTCCGGCTATGCTAAAATGTATCGAAAGTTAAAATCCAGTGATTATTGTTAAAATTCCTGCCATATTTGTAAAAACGATAGCTTCGGTGATTTCGGGCATTTTGCATTGTCGCAGAACGTTCAAATTAGCTTCATCCTCTAAGTCAGACCCAATTTCCCAGTAAAACGGAAGAAATCGTAACGACGCGACAAGCAGTTGCTGAGATTTACTCAAATTGAAATTGGAATAATAATAATAATAATAACTAGATCTGCTACTGTCTCATGCAGATATGAAAGCTTTCATATTCATCGTCACGTGTCATTGATTGTATCAAGTATCCTAAATAAAAGGATAAGAAGAAAAAATGATCAAAATTGGTCAAAAACTCGCGAAGTTACAAGTCTAAATATAGTATGAAACATTGCACCCAGGCATAACAATAATCTGAAAACTAAAGGGAAATAACTGAAACTTGTATTACTGTAATGAGACGGATGAGAAAATAAAATGAAAATGGCGGGAAAAAAATTAAAAATGGCAGGTTGGAAAGGCGACCTTACTCCTTGTCACGTACAACCGGGCAATTGAAAACACGCTAGTTAACTCAATGACAGGCGCGCGTGCTAACCATTCAGCCACCCAACCCCCCTTTGAAATCAGACACGTGCAATATGTCATATAGGAAGAATAACAAGTCGCTCACAACAAAATCGTAAATTAATGAGTTTAGGTCAAAAGGTTGAGCTACTGTTTTAGAGTATTTAATTGTTTTAAAGACACACGTTAAGGTTGTTCATAGTTAAATGAAAGTTTAATTTTAAATAAGACCAATAAAATTAGGATTTAATAATGCGAGACTAATATTAAAATAAAGTTTTAAATTAAGAATAATTAATTATTGGTCTAATGCAATGAAATGATTTGATTTGACGGATGAAATGTACGATGGGTGTCCACACTATGTGGCTAAGGCGTTGGCCTGCTAGCCAGGAGGTCGGGTGTTCGATCCCTGCATTGGCCGAGAAAGTTCATCTCGATTTTCTGGCGTGTCCCCCCACCCGCCGTGTACACATTGGAGTGCACGTAAAAGATTCCTTAGCAGTTGGAATTCGATACTGTTGAATAAGCTCTATACGATGACTAAATGTGCAGATTGTAGCCACCCACACTGCATGTTTTGCTTAAAGACCACATAAGATAATAATTTTTAATTGCATATATTGATAGCTAAGGGTTACTACATTCATTTTACGTCAAGTTCACTCCAATCTGATTAAAATTAATTGAGATATTAACGTTTAACCATCAGACAGCCAAAAACGGTTTTCAAATTTTTAATTACAACCTTTATCCGGTTGATTGGCTGGTGACGTCACAGGCACTACACATAATCTATACACATTATCTATACAATATATCACTATCTGTACGATATATCACTGTATACACACCGCCAGTTAAAGCAGTGGACACATTAGCCGAATCATTCGGCCGAATGGTTCGGTCGAATCAATCGGCGCCGAATTTTATTCGGCCGAATGGGTGGACACACCAGCCGAATGCTTCGCCCGATTCACCAGTCGATTACGTCACATGATCAAAACATGGCGATGTCAATGTTTTCAAACAATCACGTGACTTCTCGATATGAGTGACGATTGGCTAATGAATTCTACATTCGGCCGAATGCTTCGGCGAAGCGGACACACCAGGCGAATATCATTCGGCCGATTAAATATTCGGCCGAATATATCAAACCTGTTTGATTCGGGCGAATCATTCGGCCGAATAGAAATTCGGCCGAATAACAGTGGACACACTAGGCGAATTTTAACGCCGATTGATTCGGCCGAATTTCTCAAATCAATAGTGAATTATAGGATTAAAAAGGCAGGGCTGTTATATATACCATCTATTTAGGGCTTTATTGTAATACATTTTAAAAATATAACTTAAAAATATGAAATTGCAGCTTTAATGTTTACAAGATTTCAATTTGATTCTGGCTAATGTAAGCATTAACAACATGGCTGGAGTAATTACATGTAGAGGATAAAACCCGAATAAAATGAAATATGTTTTGAAACAGCAATTTAAAAAAATCCTCGATACTTACACCAACAGTAAGGGGTAGCAACTCTTAAAATAAGTGATGGATTCAGACCAGTAACTCTCACATCTATTGTGGAATGAAAAATAATATTATAAGTCATTTGTAATTGAATTTGTTTTTCATAATTATCACCCAAGTCAATTTTAATAACCACGCAATTTATTTGCAATTTAATTTGTTTTTTTTTAATAATTTTCACCCAAGTCAATTTTAATTCTAATTCTGTTTTCCCTATGTATCTACCCTTACAACCTGTACATATCATCATATATATATCATCATGTTTATATATATATATATATATATATATATATATATATCCAAAATTATTAGTAGAACCGCAAAGCTGTACTACTTTGTTTCACGGTAAACGAAGAAGAGATAAAAGGTATGCCGGCACAAACTGATTTCAACACAGGTTTAATAACATTTTAACATTTTAACGTACTTTTCGTCCGTCTTGGGACTATTCATAAATAATGTTATTGTATAAAGATGGACAGTATAGTATATTTATACATATTTACATTGTAACACTGTGGTTTCAATTGGCTATATTATAGTTATCATTGTCTATGGTTACACAGTTTATCTAACTATTACAAAACATGTACACACGTGTGTTAATCTGTAGTACATGGGTTCAATTTCGGAACAATGAGTGGAAGATAATCACGGGATTGATTTAAGAAAATTAATGAAACTAATCGCCAATTGTTACTTATTAGCCTTTAAGTCGAGGAACGTATTTTTTAATAAAATGATTTTCCATTAATTTCTTTTTCGTGGTGTATGTCATGAGAGAATTTCAAAAAACGTTATCCTCAAAGCCATACGTATCATCCTGACTAACAACATTTTACATTTGGCGATGCAAATTACAAACAGATTCTTGGTATAGCGATGGGTACCAAGGCGGCACCACAATTAAGAAATTTAACAATGGGATGTCTTTAGGAAAAATTTTACTCAATTGTGGAAATTGACAACCGAGACTATTGTCAATTTTATATTTTAAATTATTATCGCATTTTTGTTAAATCTTGGCCATCCGATATTCAAGCTAGTTGATTATAGGCTTGTCATGTGAATGAATGTCTAATTAATAATTTAGCGCTTACATAATGCATCTTTAAATAATTTTTTACACAATTAATGGCTATATAAATAAAAAAGATTATTTTTCAATTACGACTTACCTGATGTGCTACTTGCTACGATACCTAAAAAATTAAAAAAAAATATAATTGAAGTTGAGATAGAATAAATAAACGTAATATAATAATAACAATAATTATAATAATGATAATAATAACTAGATCTGCCAGGCAGATATGAAAGCATTCATATTCAAGGTCACCTCCTGTCACATGTCATGGGTAATTATATAAAGTATCTCAACCAGAATTTTTTTTTTATATTAAAATCGCTCAAAAACTCGCAAAAATGAAAAGTTACATAACGAATAATATTACATCTGGTCTGAAAAATAAAAGGAAATGACTGAGACTTGTATTGCAGTAATCCGACTGACTTTCAGTTCTAGAAGTTTCTGAAAAATTGATCAAGTCATTTCAAAACGAAACTTACCAGAAAAGAAAAATTTTTAAATATTCAAATACGAAAAAGTCGAAGACGAGCCAGGCTATCCAGAAATGTATTCAGTTTAGGAAAAGGAGACGAATTCAACAAACCACGGTCTATTGTGTTTATTTAGATTTAATGTAGATTTTTACGTTTAGAAGTTTCGAACTTAGCACATCCAATATTTTCCACCCATTATCAAACATCGAATCCACTAATGACTCTTTTACATCTGGTACTGCATTTAGTCCGCTGCATGCTTGCAGCCCAACTGAGAGACCGATTTGATCGAAGCAATTGCGATCAGCATCGTCAACCAAGTCCCAGACCAACACCACATCACCTTTTTGTGTATCTGTGAAGAAAAACCTCAGGATCATGAACAGCGCAGAATTGCATGCAGCTTTAAACTAAATAAAGCCTGACACCGTGTGTGGCACCGAATCCTGGTTGAAAGCTGTGAGACCTACCCCGGTAAATCCCCTTCCACGGATGCCATCAAATCCAGTGAAGTGTTCCCAGGCCACTACAAGGCCTACAGAAATGATCGAGGTACTCTCGGAGGAGGCGTATTCATTCTAGTACAACAGGATCTGGTTGCAGAAGACAAGGCGGACCTTGGGAAAGAAGACTTTATTGGTAGCAGTATTCTATATGCCACATAGGAACCTCTCAGATACAACCGCACTACGATCCTCACTTGAACTTGCAACTTCCAGCAGCAAACGCCACACCAGTGTAGCTGGTGACTTCAACTGCCCAGGCATAGAAAGGCACTCACTCTCAGTACGGAAAGAAGCGCAAGAAAGAGAAGTTCAACAGGCTCTACTTGACCTCTCCATTGATCTCAATTTATCCCAAGTCCATGATAAACCAACAAGGGGAAACAACCTACTTGATCTTGTCTTTACATCAATTCGTCATTAATCAAATCATCTACCAATGCCCCGGGTATCTCTGATCCTGACATCGTAGTTGTCTATTCAGATATCAAGCCATTCTTCGCCAAGCAGAGACCTCGAAAATGCTTTCTATTCTCAAAAATGCTTTCTATTCTCTATTCTCAAAGTTGAAATATCCGCTATCTTCAAGGAAATAAGCAAACTTTAAGTTAACGAGCCATCGGTCCACACCTTATTGGATACCTTCAAGGAAAACCTACAATCAGCCATTAACAAGAACATTCCATCTAAAATGAAAACATCAACTAACTCTGTACCATGGTTAACAAGGGAGGTAAAACGCGTCCTTAGACGCAAGGCCAGGATGTATAAAAGAGCTAAAAAAACAATGACTGGACTCAGTACAGGAAATTCCAAACAGAAAGTAAACGCGAGCTCATGGAGGCAGAATGGTCACACATCAACTCCGTCATAAACCAGGGTCTACAAAACAACAAAGTCCAAAAACGAAGACAATGATCGGGTAGTACCACTACGTAGTAAACACGGCACACTTATCAGCGACTGTAAATGACAAGGCACATACTTGTAAATCAATTCCAGTCAGTCATCTACCCAAAGTACAAAGAAGAGTTGTTGAAGATATACCACCCATCAAGATAGGAGAGGTGGGTGCTCCCAACAGGTGTTCCGGAAGGCACGGTATGCGGACCTCTGACGTATTAATGACCTCTCAGATAGAGTGAAATCCCATATTCCTCTCTTTGCCTAAGACTGTCTGCTATATCTTGCCATCAACTCAATGACAGACCATATTATACAACTCCAAAAAGAATCTAGATAACCTCCACGAACGGGCCGATGAATGGGGCATGGCATTTAACGCTAAGAAATGCTATATTCTCAGCACCAAAAGCAAATGCAATTTCTTCTACAACATCAACAGCAACATACTCCAACAAGTCCAGAACAACCCTTACCTTGGAATTACCTTGTCCAATGACCTTAAATGGAAAACTCACATCAACAACATTTGCTAAAAAGCCAACTCAACATTAGGATTCCTCCGCAGGAACCTAAGACGCTGCCCTAAGCCATGCAGGAAGAACGCCTATATTGTACTAGTCAGATCCAAACAGGAGTACGGAAGCGTCGTTTGGGACAGCTACTTGGAAGGAGACATCGACCGCTTGGAGACGATCCAAAGGGCGTTTTTAAATCCAGGCAGGAAGGGTCCGTCACTAATATGCTCAGGGAAATGGAACTGCAACCACTTGAGGAGAGACGTCGTCACCAGCGATTGACATTCCTATTTAAGGTGGTTGAAAGGCACGTACCAGCCATTAACATTGATCACCACCTCAAGGCTAAGCGAGCTAAGAGAGCTATTAGGGCTAAACAATTGTAGAAACTAACATCGTAGAAAACTCAGTGTGTAACAACAGGTGCTTCCAGCCAATTAGTACTGAAAGTGACGATAGAATGATAGAATAGATAGAGCCTGAAGAAAATTTGGATCAAAAGGCAATCTTTTCCGATATTTCTGACAGTGAACCGTGATTAAAGGTTTTCGGTATGTTCAGTACAAGATTTGACCGACTGCTTTAAGTGGACGTACCCAAAAATACATTACAAAGGAACTGTTGGGCGAAAAATAATTTCAAGTCATGAAGTATGTGGAGAATCGAAATGTGAACGGAAAGAAAATTCTGAAAGATATCTTAGACATGGAGTGTGGATAACCGATTGAAACATTAAGGTCCTGAATGCAACAAACTGTCAAAGGAATATGACATAATTGTCAAAGGAATATGACATAGTGACAGGTTGCAATGAGATATAACTGCTTTGGACATCAAAAAAAAAGCTACCACCAGTCATTTTTAAAAATATAATTCCTAGAAAATTCTGAAAGATATCTTACACATAGAGCGTGGATAACCGATTTAAATATGCCGATAAGTGCGCCGTCTATTTCGGTCCCGAGTGCAACAAACTGTACCATAACAATTTTTATTTGTGAAAAGAATATGACGTCATGACAGGTTGTCCGTAGAGATTTTTCACGTTTCAAGAAGGTAGCACTTTGGGCTCTATCAATAGACTTTATGTTTTGTGTAATTTCTTCGCTAGTACAGAGAAAAATTTCAAGGTAATTTGACCTCCTTTTTGTCGATTTGATCCTTAATTTCTCTAAGGGGGGATAAGTTACTAATGACATCTTGCAAGTCGCATCATTCCAAATTTCATGAAAATTGTCCAAATATTAAAGAATTGTTGTCAAGTTGGTCTGAACTTCCGGGACGAAATCACAGCGACAAATTTTCGAAATTCGAAAATTTGCAACTGCAGGTGAAAAAGATTTTTGTCAAAGCACTAAAAGAAAAAAAATAGTAAAATAGGCCGAAATATCCACAAAATTACAACTATGCATCGTCAATTCGACTTCGTAAAACGTTTTGAAAATATATTAATTGCAAAAAGCCACCACACATTTGTGGGGAGTGTAGATTCAAAGTTTCAGGATGTTTCCATGGTTAGATAGTCCCGAAATGACCTATTTTGTGTCGAGTGGACTTTAAACCCCATTTCTCTCTCTCTCTCTCTCTCTCTCTCTCTCTCTCTCCATGGTTAGATTCTGAGAATTTCGATTTGTGGAAAAAAACTCACAAAATAAAAAAATAATAATAACTCGATCTGCCAGGCAGATATGAAAGCTTTCATATTCACGGTCATATTTCATATTTTTCTTTGAGTACATTAAAACTTTACTTAAATCTGCTATTTCCGATTTTCGAAAATTAGTTCAATGATATTCCGCCCTGAAAGTAAAACCAAATTGACGACGACATTAATATTAGTACGATTTTCATAAAATTTGGGATGTGAGTTCTCATTAATCCAACTTCCGTGATATCATTAGAAATTAGTTATCTCGCCTTAGAAAAATTAAGTTCTCATTAATTCAACTTCAGTGATATCATTAGAAATTTCCTTAGTTTTCTCGCCTTAGAAAATTTAAGGTGCTGGCTAAGAAATAGCTAATATTAAAGAAAAAGGGTCGGGTGACAAAAGGAAATGAAAATGGCGGGAAAGAACAAAAAAAGGAAAGAGAATATCGATAAATCAAACGAGATAACTTTGAATGGAACTAATATTTTTGGAATCCGATTGACCCCAACTGTTGGAATATTTAGGTTAAATTTGAAAATTCTGAAAATTAAGGACATAAATTACCTTGTAAACAACAATGTCGGCACGTAAAAGGTGAAAGGCGAAATTCGACTCTGATCCCAACTATCCGGTGTTGATTTCTGAATTTGGCCAACCACGACCATGTGTGTTTATTTTCACGTCCGTTAAATATCATTTTCACTGTTTTTCATATTCAATTCATAATTGTGACCTTCATTTGATCGAAATCAAAACTCTGCTCTGAACGCTTTTTTAGCATTACTTCGATTCAGATAATCTAACTTCCATGTCTGAAAGTAAAATATCGCCAAAGTCGTAGGTTTTTTCACATTTCAAGATGGTGGTAATTCCGGTTTGATCGGCACACTCCATACTAAGAGTACGCATCAGTAATGTGATAGCTTGGAGGCAATCTGACCTAATGACATCGTTGAAGTTGAATCAACCAGATCTACTTACATTCCTAATTTCATAAAAATCGTTCTACTTCTGGAATGAGACGTGTGAGAGAGAGAGCGAGAAATGGGGTTTAACGTCCACTCGACACAAACTAGGTCATTTCGGGACTAACATATGGTTTAATTTTATTTCAATATTTCGCTTGCGCGTAGGGGTCTTTAGCAGTGAGGGGAGACCGGAGTGTCCGGAAGAAACCCACGAGGTTGAGAAGGCGCCCCTATCTCCATGCCACATACGCTCACACCAGGGCTCGAAACCACAGCCGCAAGCCAGAGTTGACCGGCCAGCTAGAGGTCGAAGCGCGGCACTCTAGACCACTAGGCCATCCCATTATCGAGTTATCGAGTCTTGACGTCACAAGTGAGTTAGTAAGAGTTTTAGTTGCGTCTCTTGATAAATAGTTTCGTATTTTACCAATATTTCGAATATTAAAGAAACAAACTTTAGATATATGATTAACTTGTGCTTCCATATTCATAAAATTATCAAACATTTATCATTAAATTTTGTTAACCTAAAATTAATACAACAATAAGATAGCCATAACAAAAATTAACACCTTGTATTGAGCAATGGTTTGAATTTGTCGCTAAAAACATGGATAGGTGTTGTGGCTGATTGATATCATGTCATGGTGTCGCCCTTCATAATGCAACAACCCGACATTTTAAGCCGAAACCACGACAACCCGACATCACAACGTTTTTAACTCGACAATATGACATTTTCAGCTATGGAAGCGTATAGGGGTCAATAGCGCGATAGATACCGCAATATTAAGTTGATAATAAGTCAACATATTGTGATTTTTCTGACGATTTTGTCTCTGAAAAGGCAATTTTTGCCGAGTTAATTGAATAACTCCCTAATTTGCATGTCGTCATATTGTTTTAGATAGACACGTCGACATAGCACATGGCAATATTTTGCGAATATGTCGACATATACTACGGCGAAATGGAATATGTCGCCAAAGCTTCCGAATAGCAATATTTTACCGCAAACGTGTACATTTAAGACGAAATGGGGACTTAAAACATAGCGTGTTGACTCAATTACCTCGGTAAAAATTGACTTTTCAGAGATAAAATCATCAGAATAATCACAATATGTTGACATAATACCAACGCTTCCATATTTAGCCCACATCACGTCATTATAAATGTCGTTGTAATGTCGCGTAAAAATGTCATGTTGTGATGTCGTAATGTCGGATTGTCATGGTGTCGAAGATGAACATTTTCTGCTTAGTGTAAGCAGAGATAAGCAATTTGATTGGTTGATGCTTCGTGAACCGATAACTTTAGTTCTATTTAAGTGAAGGTGATGAAACTTGGTGTATAGTTTCATTACATCAATACCTTGACTGAGTTTGATAATGAATATTTTTTGCGCAGGGTAAGCAGATCGATAAGCAATTTGATTGGCCGAGACTTTGGAACACAATGACTCTTCTTCTAACTGAGCTAGAATGATGAACATTTCTGCTTACAGTAAGCATAAATAAGCAATCTGATTGGTTGATGCTTTGGGGGCACGATAACTTGGGTTATAATGAAGTGAGAGTGATGAAACTCAGAATATAGATTCCTTATATCATTGCCTTGACTAAATTCGATAGTAATAATTTTCTGCTTAGGCTAAGAAGCGATAATCAATTTGATTGGTCAAGACTTTGGAACATAACATCTCTTCTTTTATTTGAGGTAGAATGTTTAAACTTGATGTAGATGCTCATTAGGCGAATGTTTTGACTGAGTTCAATGATTAACATTTCGAGTTGAAGCTAATCAGAGCTAATCAGTTTCATTGGTCGATGCTTTGGGACAAGATAATCTTGATTTTATCTGATAGAGAGTGTTGAAACTTGGTGTATAGTTTGATTGCTCCATACTTTTGAAAGAAGGGGCGCTATATAAATTTTGTAATAATAATAATGACACATGCATTATACGTAGTTCATTGTTGTAACCATTGGTAAAGGTTGTCGGAAGAGCTTTTATTTTTTACGCATATAGGAGGACTGGCTTTATTCTGCTGCAGCGCAGTGAGTTTTACTATACAGTGAAAACATAATTAATGGGTTACTTATTTCTGTGTTCTTTGTATTAATCAATCATCTACGTCATCGACGGTTGATATGAGCCGAATATATCGACGTAAGATGCCTTCGTTAGCGGCTGATGTGACGTCATCAACGGTTTGATATGAACCGAATATATCAACCTATGACGTCGCCGTGACATGTTGTTGAGATATAATTGCTATGGACATCAAAGAAAAAAACTCCCGTATATGTATAGGATATTAACCTATCCGATGTTGATATAATAAGAGAACACGCGGGCGAAGCCCAAGGGTTCTCTATCATATCAATCCGAGGGAGAGTAGGTTTATATCTGAAATATACAACGTCCACCCTTAAATTTAATGGACTCTTCTAAAAAAGTCAACAGTGATTGGATAATTGCTCGACAGTTTCCGCCAAAAAGCGATATTACCGAAGCTGTCACGTGCAGATGTCTATTTATACGTCGCCATTTTGGAGAAAGCAAAAACAAAAGGGATAGTAAAACAAAGCCAGACGAATAATCAATCCATTTTAGTCACCATAATGACGATAGAATAGATGTGAATGAAAATATGATGAGGATCTATCCAAAGCTTGAAGAAAACTTGGAGTGTGTGGAGAAATAATGAAGGCGGAAAGAAAATTCTGAAAGATATCTTAGATGGAGTATGGATAGCCGATTTAAATATGCCGATAAGTACGCCGTCTATTTCGTTACTGAATGCTACAAACTGTACTATAACAATGTTTTTTTATTGTCAAAAGAATAAAATTTTATTTCTGTGTTCTTTGTATTATTTCGATCATCTACGTCATCAGCGGTTGATATGAGCCGAATATATCGACCTGGCATGACGTCATCAGCGGTTGATATGATATATCAACCTGTCATGACGTCATCAGCGGTTGATATGAACCGAATATCAACCTATGATAACGTCATGCGAGGTTGTTATGAGATATAACTGCTATGGACATCAAAGAAAAAAACTACACCCAGTTGTATATGAAAATATAACTCCGCAAAAACCATATGGATTTTTCACCTTTCAAGATGGTGGCACTTCCGGTTCTATCAATCGACTTCATGTTTCTTAGCTAGCACAGAAAATTATTTCAAGGCAATCTGGCCTACTTTTTGTCGATTTTTTTTAAACAATTGATTATTACTTTCTCCCAGGGGAGATGAGTTGGGAAAATTCTAATGATATCTTGCAAGTCGCATTAGTAAGATCTACTCACGTTAGTTCTGCGCTTTTTTTAAAGAAAAACTAGATTTAATGACATCACTTTAAAAAACAAACTTGCCAACAACTGCCTTGGTTATAACAAAGCATCACTTCACGTCAGATGTTCGCGACGTTGTCAAGAATGTTAAGAAGAAAAAGAAATTATTAAAATCAGCCAAAAAGTCGCTGAGTTGTAATGAGAAACATTCCAACCGAGAAAAACCTTCCGCTTAATATTTCATAGAACCTTGGGTTACCAACCTATTTTGATAAATCTTTTATAATTTGCACCTAATGCCCAACTTAATCGTTTGCGAACAACATTGGACCCGACATCATCAAACTGCTTCAGTTTTTTACAAAATGGGGAGATAAGTTAGAAAATTTCTAATGACATCGTTGAAGTCAGATCAACAAGGTGTCTACTTACATTCCTAATTTTATAAAGAAAAAAGAAATTGTACTAATATTCAAAACGTTGTCAGGTTGGTTTTACTTCCGAGATGAGATTTAAAGTAAATGCTTTAAGGTGCTCAAACAAAATAAAGATTAGTAAATTAGATCAAAAAGTTCGAAAATTACAGCAATGTAGGTCATTTTTCGTCCGTAATATTAGGGGTGTCACAATGAGAACAAATTTTGGGGTCGGGTTGTTTCTGAGGCAAAATTTGTCACTGAATACGATTCTGAGATTATTTCACTTGTGACGTCATTTTCTGTTGGGGTTTGCCTGATTTCCAAAACAAAAAAGTTTTCCCAAATCCAAGATGGCGGAAATGCAAAATGGCGGCCAAAATTTACTCAAATGGCCGATTTATCAGATAAAAGCCATTTCACTGCTTGATATAATTTATAATATGTAATATTAAAGGATTTTCACTGAACTTAAAATTAATACAAATATAAAGAATTTCCAAAACCCAAGATGGCGATAATTGAAAATTGCGTCCGAAATTGACCTAAATTGGTCAATTTTTTTTTGATAATTGTCATTTTTAAGTTTGATATGGCTTGTGATATGCGATTTAAAGGGTTTTCTGTGTCAATGAACTTAAATACAACCTTAAAAGAAAAGTTTCCAAAATCCAAGATGGTTGAAAATCCAAAATGGTGACCAGAATTTCCCTAAAATGAACAATTTTTCAGATAATCGTAATTTTTTCGGTTTTGTATGGCTTGTAACAATGTCCTTTGTTAATCTTTCAAAGTCAATGAACTTTAAAATAACCTCAAAAATGAATTTTGAAAATGAATATTACCTCAAAAATGAATTTTGAAAATGAATATTACATCAAAAATGAATTTTGAAAATGAATATTACATGGTTTAAAAAAAAAATGTCGACCAGAATGTCATTTTTTCGGTTTTGTATGGCTTGTAAAAATGTCCTTTATAAGTCAATGAACTTTAAAATAACATCAAAAATAAATTTTGAAAATGAATATTGCATCAAAAATGAATTTTGATGATGGTAGATGATAGCTTTATTATAAAACGGGACAATCTTGAATTGTCGTCTTGGATTGACTTGTAATGGCAAAGAGTAGCAGTTATTTTGATGGTAACTAGAATTGTTATCCTGGATCTCACATAAACAAGATTTAATATTCCAGAAAACCAGTGAAGCATATATATCAAGTTGTTAAGAACTTATCAATAGTTTATTCAGAAATGGTTCGAAAAAGTGGTTTAGTGACTTAGTGAGTAAGATTCGCTAAGAACGAGGTCCTTGGTTCGAGCACTATATTTGCTGAGAAAGTACCTCAGGATTTTCCAGTGTGGTTTCTCGTAATCCGGATGCAGCATGGGGGTTTCTCAAGAAACCAGGTTTATATGTACACGTTGACGTGAGCATAAAAGATACCAAGACAGTTGGAATTCGAAATAAGAGTAAACAATAGCACCACTGTCTTTTCCAATTTTCTTTATAGGACAATGCTTGGCGATTAGCAATATTCATTTAATAATGCTTTATTTCGTACTCATAGTACACAATACAATACAGAATTTACATAATTATATACATATATGTAATATAACTAAACTTTTCTCTATGATGTACATAAATAGTTGATAATTTCTTCAAGGTTTCTAGCATCATCACAGTTTACATCTCTATATTTAATAAATTCTCTTATACTATTTCCGAGTTGGATGTCTTTATCAGTAATTGGACATGAAATGGCTGTGGCGATTTTAGGTAATTTAAAATTACACAGGTCATATTTACATATATTATATTTAAAACAAATAAAATTGATACTATTAGAAACTGCAGACTGGCTTCCATACAGAGCATGTTTACTACATATGCTTAAACATGTGTTACTGCTATTATATGAACTAAGATTAAATCTTAAAAATCTATTGTGTAATTGACAATCTATAGGAACATCATTACAAATAATATGTAAAAGATTACTGTGTGTACGTTGAGAAATACAAAATAACCGTCTTATAGTTTTACGCCATGCTGTATAAAATAAATGAATGCTTTTATGAGAATAATCCCAAAGGTGACACCCATATAATGGCATACAATATGTTTTAAACAATTCGTATTTGGTGACAGATGATACAAGTTTAAAATTCTTTAGGGTTACATTTACTCTAACTAAGAAGTTGTTAACACAGTTTAATAAGTGTTCAGATTTGGATGCTGAGTTCAGTGTGTTACCCAAGTGATTATCTGATGACACGACCTTAATGACCTTGCCATCCAAATATATATCTTTAACAGGGTTGATACAGTTTTGATTAAAGGGGAATAGTAGAAGTTTTGTTTTATCTGGATTGAACTTCAGATCAAATTCTTCAGAAAATTGACTTGCTATGTCTAGCAGTTTAGTAAGAGCTTGTCTGGTAGGTGTGACAAAAGTAATATCATCAGCGTATACTAAAGCGCCGACATAAACATGACCTATTCCATTATTTTTACACCGAGACAATAACTCGTCTAAATAAATTGTAAACAATATCGGAGACAAAACCCCACCCTGTTTGACACCATTACCCACATTAAATGTCCTACTAGTTGTGTCGCCCCATTTGACTCTAATTTTCTGATTTAAATACATATTTAATTTGTTAGAACAGAGTAGTTGGACATTAAACCCCATTGAATCATTTCTGGTTCAGAAGACTTATGTCTGCAAACCGTTTGTGGTATCATCTATGGATTCATATTTGTCAGTTATTTATTTCAAAAAAGGAAATGTGCAAAAAGAATCATCGAAATCTCTGTGTCCGGCAACTTTTGTGGTATAGTCTAAATATGGTATCCACAGATCATTTTTGTCTGTAATGTTCTAAGCTTAAAAATAATCATCACGATTTCCTCTTTTCTAATGTGTTATTCTTACATGTATAACTTGTTATGAAATACGTCACTGACGAAAATGGCATGTGTATACCACATCTCATCTTCAATAGAAGGCTTGATCTCGCCTTAACAACGTACATCTTGTAAAACTCGCAGACGTTGCTTAAGAAACATGACCACATCTAGACAATGCCACAAAAGTTACTGGACACAGACGGTCGGATTAACCAGGTATTTCCTCCAAAGCCAGGTATTTCCTCCAAAGAATGTGTCAACTCTGTGACAAAGTCTTCTCTACATCAAATCGAAATATACAGATAGAACTTTCTGACCTCTCTGATCATTAATGATATTGACGTGTTCAACCACACACAACTTCTTCTAAGGCACGGACTTATTAAAACAACTAATGTATTCAATATGTCTTTACGGACTACACACGAATGGCCTCTTCTCGTTTTGATAAAAGGCACGATCTCATTAAACATATTATTTATTCAAAGGAGTATGCAGTGCAGTTACAGATACTATAATCTCATAAATGAACAATGCCAAATATGTACATCGCATGTGTATCACTTTTCTTAATTGATTGTATGCTTTATAAGTCAGAGTTTACTGTTAGTTTCAGAAGACCTGGCGCTCCTCCCGGAGTATGCCTATTTCATGCTCTCAATAAAGGTCTATTAACTATCCTGATATTCTGTTATCTGTATGTAGTGTTACAACTCTTAACATTATCATTAGCATATTAACTATCCTGATATTCTGTTATCTGTATGTAGTGTTACAACTCTTAACATTATCATTAGCATCATATTTTTTTATGCATAAAAACAATTAAACTACATTTACTGTGTCTTAAGTGACTCTGAAAACTTAATAGATGACATATTGCAAGCCATATCAAACAGAAAATTGACGATATCTTAAAAATTTATCATTTAACGAAATTCTGGTCGCCATTTTGAATTTTCGCCATCTTGGATTTTGGAAACTCTTTTTTTTTTAGATTGATTATAAGTTCAATGACATTAAAAAACCTCAAAAAAACATATTACAAACCATATCAAACAGTGAAATTACTTTTAGCTGACAAATAGGCCATTTTAGATAAATTTTGGTCGCCATTTTGAATTTCTGCCATCTTGGATTTTGGAAACTCTTTTTTTCTTTAGATTAATTTTAAGTTCATTGATACTGAATACCCTTCAAATTACATATTACAAACGAAATCAAACAGTGAAATGACCCTAATCTGACAAATGGGCCATTTTAGGTAAATTTTGGCCGCCATTTTGAATTTTCGCCATCTTGGATTTTGGAAAACTAGTTTTAGAGATTACTTTTCAGTTCAATTACAAAAAACCCCAAATATTTGATATATTACAAGCCATACCTTGCGTGATAATCACCCATCCTATCTGGAAATTAATTTTTCGTTAAATTTTGGCGGCCATTTTGGAAATGAGACTAACCCCAACCGAAAATGACGTCATAGATATTTTTTTCTTTTCAAAATTCGTGTTCAGCTAGCAATTTCGCCTCTGGAAATTGCTGGTCTGAAATGATTTGTAAAAAAATGTCTTATTGTGACACCCTTAGTAATATACGAGGGTTTGGGATTCGGGGATTCCTAATACATTATTAAATATATTGATTCAAAAGCCACCACCCATTCGTTGAAGGAGGCTAGCCAGAAATTATTAATTTCGGAAATAGGAGACGAATTCACGAAACGGCGGTCGATTTCGATTTTTTTTAAGCAGTCGGCACGAAAAACGTCAAAGGCGAAATTTTAAATTTTGAAATATTCAAATACCAAAAAATTCGACCATGATCCCTGCTATCCAGAAAAGTATTAATTTCAAAAATAGGAGACAATTCAACAATTTGCGGCCTATTGTGTTTATTTACCAGCCCCTTAATGTAGATTTTTCACCAATTATCATATTCAATTCAAAATGGTGACCATCAGTTGACCACAATCAAAATTCTGCTCTGAACTTTTATTGGCATTTGATCCTTCCAGGATTCAGAAAATGTAACTCCCATGTCTGTAAGTAAAATATCGCAAAAGCGTTATAGGGATTTTTCACGCTTCAAGATGGCGGCACGTCCGGTTCGATCGACAAACTCCATATTTTGTGAGTAATTTCTTAGCTAGTATCTTAAAATTTTCTCTAAGGTGAGATAATTTTAATGATATCGATGAAGTTGGATTAATGAGAACTCACATTCCAAGTCAATTGGGTTTTAGTTCCGGGACGGAATAGGTTAATAAAAAAGGACTGAAGGACTTTATATGATATGAATTCGATGTTTAGGGAATAAATTATGGTAAGCCGGAAAATCTAGTATTTTCCGTTTTGATGTCTTTTGAGGCGATTTTTCTCGAAAACGACACTTATGTTTTTTCTTAAACTTTTCTTACTCATAGTAAAATCGGTGGTCAAAGGTGTGAATCCAAAAATAAAAGCATTGAAATAATATAAGTGGTCCAAAACGGGCCTCAATCTTTGAAAAAATAGTTAAATTACTGAAAATGCTCTTGTTTCGAATTTCCTCCCCGTTTTCCAACCCTTATTTTTTTTTATAAAATGATATTTCTTACAGCCCTGGAACATAAAGCTATTTTACCAGACCATTGGATAAAGCAATTTCAACAACGATCCGTGAACCGGAAGTAGTCGATATAATGTCCGATATATGTGGAAAACGCGATTTCTCCGCCAAGTATCAACGGATTAAACAAATTAAGATATCGTTGGGTGGCACGAGGATTCGGCTTGGGCTGTCGTATGATACCGAATTCATATGCATACTATGACCAGACAACAGCATACGGCACACTGAAAATCAAGTATTTGCTGATTTGGATCGTTTTTGGACGCATTTAACTCAACCTAAAAATTTTTATTTAACTTTCCCCATCGAGAGTCTTTCGATAGTCTTGTGCGTGATGCCATCAAATAAGATTAATTACGATTCTAACCATGTGTTATAAATGTTGAGTTATTAAAATTATTAATTTTCGATGTTTTGATATTTTTGTATTTTTTGCCCTTTTGAACAGATGATTTCTCAGGGGAATTTTTCTGGTCAGATAATGTTGGGTAACTTTTTATTAAATCAACTTATATGTAAAGATTTTATGTTTATTTTCCGTTAAACCCTGCATTTGATATAAAATTAACTATAATATCTTGAAAAATCATAATTCGACTCTCTACCTGATGAAATATTAACTGGTTTACACAGGTTTAGGGGAAGCGAAGGTCGGACACCCCACGTTCACTTTTCCCGGAGCCGGAGGTGGCGGGGAAATGGTCTGATGAAAACGAATTCGGATAACGTACTGGCTCGTTAGATGCCACTGGCGAATGCCGAATAACGTGTGCTTACAGCAGGCCCCCGGATCCATTCACTTGATTTGATATTTTCCGCAGGTTAATCTTATATGTTTTTGTTTTTCGTGTAGTGCGGTCCTCCTGCACTTACTATTAAATTCAAGGTGCTCTTGTAGGCATGCATAAATGAAAAGACTGAAAAACATCAGTCGCAAACTGCCAATCTGGACTCTTACGATCGGCGGCGTAGCGCACCAATACACTTCGAGGTATGTCGAAAATAGACATCCATATGGCATTCCCGGCAATTTATTCTGTTGACCTGAAAGCAAAAGGACCTTTCCCGCTCGAAATATTGTGGTATTTTTCACTTTTTTTCTACTCGAAGCAGGCCAGCCTACCTTGTAGTGGGGTTAACAGATATGACTTCACCAAAATGACGTCATGACCCCCCACCCACGACACTAAAGCTTCTTGCAATTACCCTACAAAATGCGTGTTTAATACTTCACGGGCCGAAAAATCCATTTTGTTTTTAATTTATCGGGTTTTTTTTCAAGTTAACCTTATAAGTAACCCATTATTTTGTTTTCACTGTATATTATTACTTTCGCACCCCCTGAAGTTAGGTGGGTTTAAAACGGGGGTTAAAATTCAGATTTCGCTATAAAGTTCATCAAAATAAACCCAACAACGCGACAAACTAACCCGATAATCGTCGCTCTCATTTTGTCGACTTGGGAGCGAAAACTGTTAAAGGAGAAATTGTATATAGAAACAGCTGGATTTGCCAGTGGACTCTTACCTTTCAAAAAGGATAATTATCATAACTAATATGATGTATCTATTGAGACCAACTAGGCCACCTTTTTATTGATCAGTTTTCTTTGTCTAGCGCGTTTTGGGTGAGATTTTCGAATCTTGTATATAGAGAGTTAGTATATTCTTTTTGACATGTTTGGTAGTTATGGTTGGCGCTCAGTATATATACCTTCCAAAATATCCAGTGTTCTGCAATCACGTATGCCAAAACTAGAACGCCCACTTTGACAAGCCCTAGTTGGTCTCATTAGATATATTACATTAATTATATTTTTTGAAGTGATAATTTAACATTCTTTTTGATATGTTTGGTAGTGATAGTATATACCTTCAAAAATATCCAGTGTTCTACAATCACATACTAGTATACCAAAACTAAAACGTCCACTATAACCAGCTCTAGTTGGTCTCATTTGATACATCATATTTATTATATTTTTTGAAAGGTAAGAGTCCACTGGCAAATCCAGCTGTTCCTATATACAATTTCTCCACAAAGTGTATGTAAATAAGTATACATAAATTAATATGCTTTACAGACAAGAAAATGTAACAGTAAATGTTAGACAGCTTGTTAAACACTAACAAAAAATCAGCAAGAATGAAATTTGTGGAAATATTGCCGCAATCATGGATTTACGCCATTTTAGATTTTGAAATCCCAAATTAACATCAATGAATTCATCGACTCTGAAAACCCTAATAAAGAGTCGATTTGAGGCTTATATAGGGTAAAATAATGAAGGTTTTTAATGAAATCTAAATTATCATCCCAAATTTAACATCAATGAATTCATCGACTCTGGAAACCCTAATATAGATTCGATTTGAGGCTTATAGAGGGTAAAATAATGAAGGTTTTTAATGAAATCTAAATTATCAAAATCAATTTAACCCCGCTAACTTGAAGGGGGTGCACAGGGGGGTTAGGGTGCTCAGAAAAAAAGTAACGGTAAATGACGGACAGGCCGTTAAACACTGAGAAAATATCAATTTGTGGAAATATTGCCACCATCTTGGATTTTCGGCATTTTGGATTATCGTCACCAATGAACTCATGGACGAGGTTTATACCAGGAAAGATGATGAAAAGATTCAGCGATATCTAAATTTTAACCCATATTTTAACCCCAAATAATTATGTGTACAGGGGTGGGGGGTCAGAGAGTACTAAAAAAAATACACGTTCATACATGTGTAGGGTAACGACAACTTTTGGAGGGGGCCCCGAACAAATTCATTTTCAACACCAACCTCTACCCATATGCGTAAAATTTAAAGCTCTTCAGACAAATTTTACCAATTCAATAGCGTCATGGTAACAACAATTAACTACGCATCATGGGTATAATAATATGCACAATAAAATAATATGCAACACATTTTAAACAGGAAGTTGCACTCAACTTAACACTAAACAATACAAAATCATAACTTGAATTCTTACAGAACAATATGTCTTTCAAATGGACATGGATCTAACATAATTAACTGTAGCAAATATTAAAATAACTAGATGATTAAATCTGGTAGCTATACGACATAGATGTCAGTAGTGCGTGTGTCCCCCACTTGCTCTTACGCACGCTGTGTAGCGACGTAGCATGGAATTAACCATCTGAGTCGTACTTTTAGTTTTGACACCTCTGACTTTAGTAATAAAGTTTAATAATATTGAAATTACCTATAAATATGAACAAAGTCTTCAGAATCTCCATATTCATGTTGTCTGTCACACGTACCTGTGATTAATATCTGATCAGCTATTTTTATATTTATATACTTTAACCCATCGATAAAAATCGATATGCAATAACAAGGTGTGTGGTGAATTGCGCGTGTCAGGGGATGATACTGTATACATTTCTATGCACGTAAAAGAACCCTTGACAGTTGCTACACCATACAGTGTGCTATAAAGGAAATTTTGCCCGGACAGAGAGGCACATTTACTTACCCGTATATCGCATAAAAATTAGAAATAGTCAGCACATTCACCTCTTAATATAAACATGGTACTACACGGACTTTTTATATATATTTCTCGTTTTGTTTTCTCTTATCTAGTGACGGTCGATTATTTTTTTGAATTGTCAGATATCCTTCCACGGCCTCATTATATCATATAACAACTTCTGGTCTTCGAAGTAATTATTAGTGAGCAGAAATTCGCTTGTGTATCTGTTATAGCTCGTCACTTGAGTTCGTTATATAGAAGGAATACATCTGCACAGTTCCGAGACGACACATTAAGAATACAGGCAACATAGCCATACAAAAAAGAAATGAGTGTGGGCCTGCCCCTGGGGGTCGGGTATTCACCAAAACCAATAGAGATCATCCGTTGGGTATAAGGAATAGGTATGCAAAAATTCAAATAATCTTGCAAAGTTTCAAGATGATCCGTTCAGAAATGCGGTTAGTAGACGACAAACAAATACAAAACATGAACATGGCGCTACCTCTTGGGGTCAGACATGCACGTAAAACAATAGGAATCATCCTATTAACAATCAGTTAAGAACTGCGGCCTGTAGGTCCCCCCCCCCCCCCACACACACACACACACACATACCTGCATCTACGTTTTTGTCGGGTCCTTGATAGGAATACACTTGAAGGGGCTGTACTTCGTTCCTGTTTTTTCTTCTTTTTTTCATAAATTGTACTACTGGTTGGTCTACAGTATCAACCAGTAATGACAAATATGACATAGGCCTACTATATCTTTGATATTAAACAGTAGCATTTGAGATTGTTGGGACACTTTGTTGGGACCTCGTGTGGCCATTGATAAATCTTGTCTGTTGACTCTTGTTACAATTATTATATATACGTTATACATCCAGGATTTAATGAACTACTGGGACGTCCTGATAAAGACGTATATTCGATTCACACACCACATAATTAATAAACTGTTGGTACTGAAGGTGTCCTTATAACTAATTCACACCCACTGATGGAACTGAGCACGTTAGGACTAAAGGATGTAAATAACTAATTCACACCAACTGTCGGAACTGAGCACGTTGGGGCTAAATTAGGTTTGAAGTGTGATAAGGCTACAATAAGCCTACACTACAGGTCCCTAATTCTTTAGTGGCATTTAGCGATTGGAGACATAGCAGAACTAACACAGTTATATGGGAAAACAATCACTGATTTATTATAAACAAGCACGACGTTTCGATAAGTATCCTCCTATCGTTATCAAGCACAATGACATTTAGTAAACTAGATGGTCTATATATATATATATATATACAAATGTACAATATGAAGCCATGCTTAATTAATTGTTAATGATTATTAAGGGTTCAAATAAATATAGTATATTCCGACAAAGAACTAAAGATCACTATATGTACATCAAATGGGTAATCATGAAGCCATTTTGCATTATAATTAACAGATGTTAAGTCCAGACAACTATGTAAACATCACTAGGTTGACAAGGATATAAGTTGAAGAAACCACAGGTCCCCACTTACACCACGAACCAATATAAATTGGTCTTGACTAAAATTCTGGACACACCCTCAGTCAGTGTATCACTACTAGGACCAATCCGACGAAAATGTGAAGTTACAGAAACCAGTTAATACAGATTCACTTATAAGTATTCTATAATCACTGGTGACTACTTATCTATTATTGATAAAACATAAATTTCTAGGACTGCCCATGTCTAAATAAATGTTTTTGATACCCCTGAACAACTGTTTGGCGCGGTGGGGTGGATGCTTGCAAACTTGCCGACTATGTTGGGTGGGAGGTCTTTCGTAGTGGTCTTTTGCTACATGCCTGGAATGAAGATTTACAATGTGAAATGGTATCTAAAGCATATCTAAAGGATATATGCGAACTGATGGTCCGCCACCAAGAAGATATATATCTCTCTCATATTATGACCCCTTATTAAAAAAAACAAGCCAACAGTGAGGCTGATGTCCCCCGCCGAAATCCCATAATAAATAGAAGACACATATTAATTAATCGCACATTTATTTTTTTCAATGTATCGAGCAATCAAACTGTACACGAAGTGTCATCCAAAAGTGTTTAATAAAGAAAAATGCTAAAACCGACGAGAAAAATGAAAATGAGAATGCAGTCATTGTATTGGCATAAAAATCATCAATCAAGATTAACCTAAGTTATCTTGTCCCAAAGTATCAACCAATCAAATTGCTTATCTCTGCTTACCCTAAGCGGAAAATGCTCATCTTCGAACTCCATCAAGGCATTGACCTAATAAGCATATACACCAAGTTTGAACATTTTAACTCAATTAGAAGGAGAGTTATTGTGTTCCAAAATATCGACTACTCTCGACCAATCAAATTGCGTATCGCTCTGCCTACCCTGAGCAGAAAATGCTCATTATCGAACTTAGTTAAGGTATTACTGTAAAGAAACTATACACCAAGTTTCATCACTCTCACTTAATTAGAACTAAAGTTATCGGGTCCCAAAGCATCAACCAATCAAATTGCTTATCTCTGCTTACCCTAAGCGGAAAATGCTCATCTTCGAACTCCATCAAGGCATTGACCTAATAAGCATATACACCAAGTTTGAACATTTTAGCTCAATTAGGAGAGAGTTATTGTGTCCCAAAAAGTGTGACGGACAGACAGACAGACAGACAGACGGGGGACAAAAAATAAAATTTCATCTACAATACGGTTGTTATTCGTGTTTATCGTCGTAACTTAAAAAAAAATAAAATTGTGTATGGAAAATTCAACCAGTATGATTCAACGTGGACGTCACTATAAAATCAAACTACATGGGTTGGTAACATGTTGTTGTGTAAATACATGTAAAACCTTCTGTTGGTAACAACATGTTGTTGTGTAAATTCATGTAAAACTTTCTCTAATTCAGCATGAAATATTCAAATAATTAATGACAATATTGATTGCATTTGGTTTAGGTGTCTAGTACGGGTTCGAATTCTCCTTTTAGATACCATATAGCTGGAACTAACCTTCGTTTCTGGTGTCGATGAGGAGTTATATTCCAGTTTGTCTCTCAGGGTAGCATGCTAAGAGAGAGGAGGTCTGACATCCATATAGTACTTCAAGGGCCAATACCGATAACTTTTTGGGGAATAAAACTGCTTAATTTTGTGTTAAAATCCTTTAAAATCCATAACCCAAGGCCCACCTACTAACCCGATATTTGTGATACGCTTGTAAATAACTTAAACCTGACGATCTTCATCTGGAAATGGAGACCGTTGTATTTTACAGTATCTGGATAAAACCAGCCTTTTTTCTATAAAAATAATATGTAGGTGAAATTTACCTTTTGTTATCAAGTATAGTGCATGGGTAACTCACTGTATAGACCTCTCAAGAAACGTTAATCGATTATCAGGTCACCCAATGAAAAAACTGACCTGAAATCTTAAAAGGGTTACGTGTCCGGATAAGCAGTGTTGACGTTCACGTTCAAACAACTCAATATTTTGAGCTGAAATTTTGAGACAAGGTAAATACACCATGCCACTATATTTTGGTCCATAAATTTCATAAATACTCGGACTTTAATTTTTGAGCGTCTGTTCTTATCGGGATTGTCCCTTTAACAGACAACGAGGAAAGATTTCGGGACTAATATATCGCGCAATACTACTTAAAGCATTCGCAGAAGGGTTTGTAGCCTTTGGGGAAAATCTGGGATAGAGAGCTAGAGTCTAATATCAACTCCTCAAGACTTAAAAAGGGGACCGGTGAAAAGGAAAGAGAGAGGGAGAGAGAAAGAGAGGAGATTATTTTTGATTTGTGGCAAATATCGAAAGGAACCAAGATCTTTGGGTTATAAACATGCATTTCAAGTTTCATCAAAATCGGATAAACATTGTGACCTCTTCGGGGTCTACAAGCTTTATATACCACATCATTACGGTGTAACGGTGATATAATCAAACGTTTTTTAAATCCGTTAATAATTGTGACCTCCGGAGGGACCACAAGCTAAAGAAGGCGATTTTTTGTACAATCAGGAGCCATAATTCAGGACGTTACGATCAGATATGTGTAAATATCAAAAGGAACCAAGATCTTCAGGTTCTAAACATGCATTTCAAGTATCATCGAAATCGAATTAAAATTGTGACCTCTAAATGACCCACAACCTTTATATACCATACTTTTACCATATTCGCGTAAAAGCGGCGGCCATTTTGTCCGTCAATTTTAGTCCGATTTTCACGAAATTCGAACTCAACCTTCATTACGGTGTAACGGTGATATAGTCAAACGTTTTTTTTTTCAAATCGGATAACAACTGTGATCTCCAGAGGGACCACAAGCTCAAAGGGGCGATTTTTCGGACAATCATGGGCGATGGGCGCAAATATCAAAAGGAACCAAGATCTTTGGGTTATAAACATGCAAGCTAAAACAAGTCCACAAGCTAAAAACATGACTTTCCGGACAACCAGGGGCCATAATCCATAAAGTTTCGATCCGATACATGCAATATCGAAAGTAGTCCAGATCGAATGTGTATAATCCTATATATTTCAAGTATCGTCAAAATCGGATAAGAATTGTGACTTGTAGAGAGTCCACAAACAGTTGTGGACGGACAGGGGCGACGGCATAATACGTCCATATGAAAATGTCGGCGTATAAAAATTGAAATTGTGTATGGAAAAAATCCACCAGTATGATACAACGTGTACGTCACAATAGAATCAAACTATATGGGTTGGTAACATATTTTTGTGTAAATTCATGTAAAACCTTCTGTATGTTTAATTCAGCATGAAATTTTCAAAAAATCAATGAGTTTATTGGACAATATTGAATGCATTTGGTTAGGGTGTCTAGTCCAGGTTCGAATTCTCCTTTTAGGTAGGCCTATACCATATGGATGGAACTAACCCTCCTTTCTGGTGTCGACGAAAAGTTCTATTCCAGTCTATCTCACAGAGTAGCATGCTATGAGAAAGAGTCTTACATCTATTCAGCACTTAACAGCAATACTGCTGAGGGGTTTGTAGCCCTGGAAGAAAATCCGGGATAGAGATATATTATCATTACAGCATATTTATAGGGTCGCCTTCATGGGTTTTTCTCCGGGCCCTCCGCTAAATACCCCTACACGAATTATTGAAATAAAATAGAACCATGTATAGGGTCCACAAGCTAAAAACATGATTTTTGGAACAACCAGGGGCCATAATCTATAAAGTTTCGATCCGATACATGCCAATATCGAAAGCAGTCCAGATCGAATGTGTATAATCCTATATATTTCAAGTATCGTCAAAATCGGATAAGAATTGTGACTTGTAGAGAGTCCACAAACAGTTGTAGACGGACAGGGGCGACGGCATAATACGTCCATATGAAAATGTCGGCGTATAAAAATTAAAATTGTGTATGGAAAATTCCACCAGTGTGATACAACGTGTACGTCACAATAGAATCAAACTATATGGGTCTACAAGCTTTATATACCACATCATTACGGTGTAACGGTGATATAATCAAACGTTTTTTAAATCCGTTAATAATTGTGACCTCCGGAGGGACCACAAGCTAAAGAAGGCGATTTTTTGTACAATCAGGAGCCATAATTCAGGACGTTACGATCAGATATGTGTAAATATCAAAAGGAACCAAGATCTTCAGGTTCTAAACATGCATTTCAAGTATCATCGAAATCGAATTAAAATTGTGACCTCTAAATGACCCACAACCTTTATATACCATACTTTTACCATATTCGCGTAAAAGCGGCGGCCATTTTGTCCGTCAATTTTAGTCCGATTTTCACGAAATTCGAACTCAACCTTCATTACGGTGTAACGGTGATATAGTCAAACGTTTTTTTTTCAAATCGGATAACAACTGTGATCTCCAGAGGGACCACAAGCTCAAAGGGGCGATTTTTCGGACAATCATGGGCGATGGGCGCAAATATCAAAAGGAACCAAGATCTTTGGGTTATAAACATGCAAGCTAAAACAAGTCCACAAGCTAAAAACATGACTTTCCGGACAACCAGGGGCCATAATCCATAAAGTTTCGATCCGATACATGCAATATCGAAAGTAGTCCAGATCGAATGTGTATAATCCTATATATTTCAAGTATCGTCAAAATCGGATAAGAATTGTGACTTGTAGAGAGTCCACAAACAGTTGTGGACGGACAGGGGCGACGGCATAATACGTCCATATGAAAATGTCGGCGTATAAAAATTGAAATTGTGTATGGAAAAAATCCACCAGTATGATACAACGTGTACGTCACAATAGAATCAAACTATATGGGTTGGTAACATATTTTTGTGTAAATTCATGTAAAACCTTCTGTATGTTTAATTCAGCATGAAATTTTCAAAAAATCAATGAGTTTATTGGACAATATTGAATGCATTTGGTTAGGGTGTCTAGTCCAGGTTCGAATTCTCCTTTTAGGTAGGCCTATACCATATGGATGGAACTAACCCTCCTTTCTGGTGTCGACGAAAAGTTCTATTCCAGTCTATCTCACAGAGTAGCATGCTATGAGAAAGAGTCTTACATCTATTCAGCACTTAACAGCAATACTGCTGAGGGGTTTGTAGCCCTGGAAGAAAATCCGGGATAGAGATATATTATCATTACAGCATATTTATAGGGTCGCCTTCATGGGTTTTTCTCCGGGCCCTCCGCTAAATACCCCTACACGAATTATTGAAATAAAATAGAACCATGTTAATCTCGCAATGACCTAGTTTGTGTCGAGTGGACGTTAAACCCTATTTCTCCCCACATGATGTCACCATATTCCTGAAGCAATGGTCCGAGAAATCCCTCTGCTATAATCAAACGACACACTGCTAGGAGTATGGATGACACCTGTTATCATATTTGTGGCCCGTGGCATGTTATTAGCTGATATTATTTCATTCATCTTGAAGCTTAATTCAGTCAATTTTCCCACTTTTTAGATTGTTGTTTAAGGGGCTTTGAGTTTTGACAGGCATGTGCTGTATTCAAATATTCTTTAAAAATAACAAACTAAAGATTGGTCTTCATATAAGTTAATTACCAACCGGTTTCTCACGACATGGTGATCATCAGGGTAACTTATACATTGTGTTGCTAATGGTATAGCGTTGACATTGGCAAAAATATATATATACTACTCAAAAGAAGTTAAGGGTCAAACCTTTTTTTCTACCAGGTAATTGTCTATGCACATATCAGATTTATATATATATATATATATATATAATTACTGGCGGAAATCGTGTCAAAATTGGTTCACGATATCCTGACGACAAAACCTGTGTACAAGGCATATGAAATTTTCAAACAAAACGATTTTGACAGTCTCCCTAGAAACCATAAACTGAAGCTCAAAACAAGGCTCCACAAAACTGTTTGCATCGCTAAAACGCAGTAGGATACGACTTGATTATATCCTTGCATGTGTACTATGCATGTTCCATTAACAGTTTTGGCATAAAAAAAACCTTCCATGACCGTGCTGCTCTCGGTTGAAATTTCAACACGGCCAGACATCAGCTGAATGAACTTGACAGAGGAAGAGTCATTGCGTGGCTTCAACGGGGTTTTACACAGAGGAATGTGGCACAGAGAATCGGTTGTTGCCAGAATGTGACTGGGGAACTATGACAGCGTTTCCAGGCAACCAATTCAATTCAGAATCGCCCACGGTTTGGTAGGCCAAGATCAACGTTGCAACTGCAAGACCGGCATGTCATTCAAATGGCCTTACGTCAGCGCGTTGTTACAGCGAGATGTCTGAGAGATGAACTGTGAAATGCAAGTGCTGTTCAGGTATCGGACCAGACCATAAGAAATCGTCTGCGAGCCCACAACATTCGTTCTCGACGACAAGCGGTTCGACCACCTCTTCTTCAACGTCATAGGACAGCACGTCGTGACTGGTGCATACGTCACAAAGTCTGGAGACGGCGATAATAGGGCGGTTAATCTTCACTGATGAGTCCCGATTTGCATTACAGTTCAATGATGGTAGGCTTCGCGTCTATAGACGGCAAGGAGAAAGATTTGCTGATGTTAACGTCAGACAACGCCATCGCTTTGGAGGTGGTACGGTAATGGTGTGGGCTGGAATTTCGGGACATCACAGATCACATGACTCCTCTTTTCGTCGTCCAAGGAAATTTGACGGGTATCAGGTACAGAGGCGAAATTTTACAGCCTTTTGTCATCAAAAGTCTTCGTCAAATTGGAGCAAGTTCTGTTCTTCACGATGACAATGCTAGACCGCATAGAGCACGAGCGGCAGGCCATTCCCTAGATGTTTTTTCGACGTCTGATCGACAGCTTGCCTCGTCGTTGTGTCGACTGCTTACGAGCACGTGGTGGTTTAACAAAGTTATCGAATTTAAGACAGTTTTGTTGGACCTCATTATGCTCAAAATGGCGATGGATATCAAAAGTGTAGCCGATCAGGTCAACAGTTTAACAGAAGAGGTAAGAAGATTGAACAACGAAATACGAACTTTAAGAAAATCTAACGTTGAATTTAAAAGAATAAACCAGGAACAAGCGGAGCAGATTGTTGATTTACAACAGAAATTTGATGATTTTGAGAATGGGGCCAAAAGAAACAATGTGATAATTCGCGGATTAAAAGTTAATGCCATCGGTAATGTTGAAGAACAGGGAAAAGAATGTGTGACGGTTGTTGCAAAACTGTTCACAGAGACATTAAAAATTGGGAGATCTATCGATGTTGAGAAATGTTATTTATTGAAAGATAAAGGGGTTTTAGTAAAGTTAAAAAGTGGTAGCGATAAAAATGGCGTGTTCTCCGGTGTCAAAGAACTGGACTCTGATATAATGTCTGACAAACCCGGAAAAAACTTATCGCTCACATGTTGGCTGCTAGACAGGAGGTAGGAGTTCTAATCTAAAATTTTACAAACTTGTTATTGATGGTAAAATATTCTCACTTCGAGATTTCGAGCAAGACTGAAATGTAGGTCAGACCCGTCAGGTCAACACACGTGCAAGTGATACAAATAGTAACAACAATCCCGTGAAGTGTGTATCGTGGAATGTAAATGGTTTGAAGAGACACCTAGACCAGGGGCGTACATAACAATTTCGTTTGGGGGGTGGGGGGTAGATAAAAAAAATGTAACTGACTGTTGCACATACCCCACACGCCCGCCCAGAGGCGGATTCAATCGAGGGGGCGCCCCCCCCTCCCTAATTTTCGACAGTGCCCTTTTTAACTGCTGATAGTGCCTTTCTCAGACCCAAATATGTCCGTTCCGAACGTTTACTTAGACGAAAATATCAGCCACATAGCTCTTGGAATGGCTACAGATGCAAGGAAATGACGGATAATTTTCAGGGCGGGGAGGTGCGCCCCCCCCCCTCTCAGCGACTTGCCCCGTCTCCGTGGTCAGTGCCCTCATTTTGCGCGCCCCCCCCCCTTTAAAATTCGTAGATCCGTCCCTGGAGCCGAGCACCACGTGGGAGTTTTCTAGAGTTGACATAACATCTGTACAATCTGACGCCCCACGCCCCACACACCAGTGGTACTACAAACTGGGCAGTTCACTATAATCGTGAATATGATAGTGCTGAGACAGTATAAGACAATTGAGGAGTAGAAGAATGATTTTAAAATGGAATCGAGCGCCGCAGGTGCGAAAAAAATTCAGATATGTAACAGAGTAGAAGAATGATGTTATAATGGAATATGATGGAAAAAAATTCAGATATGTAACAGAGCTTTTTAATTATTGGGACTGGGCTTGAAAATTTGAATCAATATCATGGCAAATGGAACCAAAGCCCCGTGAACGAGAGGATAAAAAATGGGACAGAATCTTGAGGCCTATCTGCCTTTTTTGAGATTGTTTGTTTATCCCAGTAATTCATTTAGTCGGAGACCAGCTGCGGTGAGTACTAGTATGTCTTTTGAGACCGACTATTTTTTGTCATGGTAGAAAACATTTCAGAACAACATACTCAAAACAGAATAAGAGTGACAAGCAGATGTATGCAAATTAGGCACACTGATACACGCAACTACATAGTATTTGGGATATATTCTGGCATTGTTTTTGAGATCGACTGCAGTGACTGCACTTATTTTGTAACCGACTATTTTTCTTTGGTAGAGATTTTGTTGCTAGACCAACATACTCACAACAGTATGCGAGTGAAACACACAACATCTTTTCAAACATGATAAGTTGAAAAGGTTATTTCATACTAAAGTTTTGCGTTAGTAGCGTGACGTATACAGTGAGCACTTATTTTGATACCGACTGCTCCTATTTTGCGACCGACTGCACTGATTTTGCGACCGACTATTTTATACTAAAGTTTTGCGTGAGTAGCGTGGCGTATGCAGAGAGTACGTATTTTGATCCCGACTACTCTATTTTGCGACCGACTGCACTGATTTTGCGACCCGACCGAAGGAACTGATTTTGCGACCGGCTATTTTTTTGGCTGGGGGGGATGTGTACACCCCAACAAACCCCACCCCAACCACACACCCCACATTTACGCCCCTGACCTTGACGATGTGGAATTTATTTCTTATTTATCAAACTATGATATTATCAGTCTTATTGAAACATGGCGTGGTGATGAGGTAGTTAATTTTGCGGATGTCTTCCCAAATCACAAATTTTGACCTCTATAGGGTCCACAAGCTAAAAACATGATTTTTGGAACAACCAGGGGCCATAATCTATAAAGTTTCGATCCGATACATGCCAATATCGAAAGCAGTCCAGATCGAATGTGTATAATCCTATATATTTCAAGTATCGTCAAAATCGGATAAGAATTGTGACTTGTAGAGAGTCCACAAACAGTTGTAGACGGACAGGGGCGACGGCATAATACGTCCATATGAAAATGTCGGCGTATAAAAATTAAAATTGTGTATGGAAAATTCCACCAGTGTGATTCAACGTGTACGTCACAATAGAATCAAACTACATGGGTTGGTAACATATTTTTGTGTAAATAAAACTTTTTGTATGTTTAATTCAGCATGGAATTTTCAAAAAATCAATGAGTGTATTGGATAATATTGATTGTATTTTGTTTAGGTTTGTGATCCAGGTTCGAATTAGGTGGGCCTATACCACGATGGATGGAACTAAGCTTCCTTTCTGGTGTCGACGGGAAGTTCTATTTCAGTCTATCTCACAGAGTAGCATGCTAAGAGAAAGAGTCTGACATCCATTCAGCACATAACAACGAGAGACAGGGAGGAGAGATTTCGGGAGTAACATACCGTGCAATACTGCTTTAAGTATTCGCAGAGGGGTTTGTAGACTTGGAAGAAAATCCAGGATAGACAAATATTATTATTATTACACCATATTTATAGGGTCGCCTTCATGGGTTTTCTCCGGGCCCTCCGCTACATACCCCTACACGAATTATTGAAATAAAATAGAACCATGTTAATCTTGCAATGACCTAATTTGTGTCGAGTGGACGTTAAACCCTATTTCTCTCCACCTGATGCCACCATATTCCTGAAGCAATGGTCCGAGAAAGCCCTCTGCTATAATCAAACGACACACTGCTAGGAGTATGGATGACATATATATATGTACATATATGTACATGTACATCCGTATGGATAACATTCACTGTAGCCTTTCAACGAAGGTGCTCATATCGCCTAATGGACTAGGGTCAATAAAGTATTCATTATAGTGTTCTCTTTATTTCAGACTTTGTGTTTTCTCTCGACATATTACTTTATTTTTGCCTCCATAATTTAAGGGTGATTTTGGCCCCATGGCCACAGATGTAAATGAATGGGTGTATGAAGCAAGCAGTGTTTGTTTGCCACTCATTTATTTAACATTAAGGAGATGATGTGCTGCTGTGGGTTTAGCTTCTGAGTAGACATGCTTCACTGTGCCTAGCTATTATCGGATAATTCGATGAAATATTCCAAACAAATACACGTAAATGTTTATTTAATTTATTTTATTTTTTAAGATACTACTTCTAATGCTTTATCTGTAGTTGAATACTGTCATCAGTGTAATCATACAACTAAAGATGAAGCCATTTGGTGAAACAACACTGGAACTACTATCTTTTAAAAATATAAACCATAAATATAACATCTCATATTTACCGGGAATTCCCGTATTTAAGCCCCTGGGCTTAATTTCGAATTTAACCATGTCAGTGATAAAAACATTTCTTCTGAAATTAAGCCCAGTGCTAAAATTCGAAAAGAGGAAAAAACGACAAACATTTGGGTTATTTTTATAATTGTCACATTTAGTGTCTAGGATGTGTCCAATTAGTTTTAAAGATGTGAAACCCTCTCATGGCACCAATAGTATAAATCGACGAGACTCCATCAATGTCAACAGATGTGGATAGAAAACTTAATAGGGAGACCATTCTAAAATAAATTTTAAATTTAAGCCCAGTGGCTTATATTCAAAATCTAAACTCGTTATTAAACCCATGGTCTTAATAACGAAATGGCTTAAATACGGCGCACTCTTCAAATTGTAACGTCATATCAAAAATTAGATATGCGCAATTGTCAAAGTTACATGTTTGATAAGTTTTGAACTCTTACAGCGTCTCCCCAAGACGGAGTAGAAGATTAACTGATAATATTTTTACGTTTGTTTGTACGTCGCATCTTACGACAGTTGAAAACGAAGACTATCTACGGTGTAACTGATACTGGATTTGGTAACGATTGAGAGCGAGAAAAGGTGCAAAACGGATATGCAACAAAGGTAAAGTGTACCCTTGCAGACACAGCGATTATCATTAACTGTAAAGATCCCGATAAAGGATCCGGAAAACGGTCATTTTGGTAAGGATTAAAAGAGAGCTGTCGAGAAGAACTGTACAGTGTATCCGAACTGAAACAGAGTTTGACATTAGCTGCGAAAGAACCCAATCAGAGCCACAAACAATCAAAAAGTTGAAAAGCGCAAACCGTTACGCAAGATATCAGGCGCGGATCCAGGATTTTTTACAGGGGGGGGGGGGTCTAGGTTTGATAAAAGGCACTAAACCAACTAACTGGGGGGGGGGGGGGCTCCCCCAGAAAAATTTGGTAAATTAGATTCAATTTGGTGCATTCTGACGTATTTCCGGAAGGTAAATTCCAAAATTACAGGTCTAAAAGTCGCCAATAAAATCAATGGGGTTAGACACGAGTCGGTGTCAATGTAATAATCTGTATGTCCTGTAAAAGAACTAAACTGCATAAGTTACCTGGACAATAATTCAATATGTCTCTTTTAGCCATGTCTAGATAATTACTAACATCCATTTTGCCAGATTGTGAACACATCAGATTATTTATCTTCTCTACACAATTCTTAAATTGGTTACTTGCACTGTTAAATATAGGATAGAATTTTACCAATCTCATTAAAACATAGATCCAATTTCGTTTCGCTTTTTATAGTTCAAAATTTCGTTTTGCTTGTATTTACTACACTAGAGTCCGGACTCGGGAAGAGTTGCTATATAACCTATGCTTTGGTTGATCTGATGGATTACCCAATGAAACGGTCTTTTTCTGCACGCTCTTGGCGCGCGATGCACGGAACCGAGGGTATCCTACTTGAAACATCAACGCTGATTGGTTAATCAATAGTCTGAAGTCATAACGTCAAAAGGTGCTCGCAAGACCCTTGCCGCAATCTCCCACTACAACTGGTTAGGTCCTCATGAAGGTGAAGTCATATATAAAGATTAAAAAGAACCGAAATGAAATATGGGACTGTATTTTAATCAGATTGGCATTTTACAAGAGCACCTGACCACACCTGTCGTATATTTGGAAAGTTCACATGGCTAACTATTCCGTACTAGGGTGAAAGGGGTACTTCGGGCTACAAAGCATATGAATAAGAAAATATCTCAACTACAATCGAGCATTCTCTAAAGGTTGATAATAGGAGGTAAACGTCCACTCGACACAAAAAAGGTCATTTCGGGACTAACATATTGTTCAATTAATTTTATTTCAGTACATCAATTGCGCTTAAGGGTCTATATCAGTGGGAAGAATCCAGAGAACCCAGAGAAGTCCCACGAGTACAAGCGGGGAATATTGGCTTAATGACAGACCTTATGATCAAACGCGCACGCGTTTACCATTCGCCCCCCCCCCCCCCACGCCCCATGAAACAAAAGATTTATTTTTGTATTCTGATATATTACCTGCAGCGTGACATTCCTGTTTGCTCGGACCGACCTTCTCCCATATAACAATTCTCAGCTTTGAGTGTACAAACGTCATCTGTAAGATTTGAATTCTAAACATTTAAAGATGAATTATGTAAGAGCTAAATTTTAACTAGCAAGAACGCTTAGTTCTTTATCTAAACCTTACATAGATACCAAAATACAATCGAAATTATTCCAGGGATGAGAATGGGCTTGCGAGCATAGTTGGCACAGGGACCCATAAAGAAGTTAATTTTCTCACTTTTATAGATTTTGGGACGTTTTCAGTCGTGAATTTTGGTCGCTTTTAATTAATTTGTAAGATTGGCACGCGCTAAATCAGGCGCGGATCCAGAAGGGGGGTCCAGGGGGTACGGACCCCCTCCAGCTCAGACTTGAAAATTTTTAAGCGATTTCATTGGCGATTTTTAAACCTGTAATATTGGAATTTACCTTCCGGAAATACGTCAGAATGCACCAAATTGAATCTAATTTACTAAATTAATCGGTTGGGCGCAATTAGTTAAGCAATTATCAAACCTAGACCCGCCCCCCCCCCCTGCAAAAAATCCTGGATCCGCGCCTGCTAAATTTGGGCAAAAGCTAGAAACACCCGGATATACAAGGCGCCCGCTATACTGCCCTGATTGGTCCAAATCAGCTCAAAAGGAAAACTTACTTTTGGTTGTAGTTGTTGTTGGTGTGGTTCCTCCACCTGTGGAATAATATAAAGATAGTGTCCTTATTTTAAAAATAAAATAGACACAGTTTTGTTATTTTTAAACCAAAAAAGTAAGCAGTTAACGTCTCACTGCCGCACAAAATTCTGAATCAATTTACCTCAACACATTCACGACAGAAAAAAAATATGGTCCAATTTAAAACCACAACAACAAAACTCAAACAAATTTCAAAATACAATTAAATTCTCTGCTCCTACTGAATTAATGAAGTCGGACACACGCCATGCAGTAGACTATGAGGGACAGCAGTGCTTATTCCCAGGGATCTTTTACGTGCACGCCAATGTGTACGTGGGACCTCCCTTTTACGTCCCAATCGAACGACTATATGTTGTCCCTTGTCAGACATTCCGTCCTACATCACCCACAAGGGAGAGGAGCACCGGAAAATCCCGATGAACTTTCTCGCCCAAGACTAGACGTATGTAAGACTGCCCTGAATAGACGTGTATACTGCTCGAAGGAAAAAAATATAAACATAGTGTAACATGAATCCTATATAAGTGCAGGAGGACCGCACTACACGCAAAGCATATTTATACACAGTAAATCTGAGGACCAACCAAACAGAATATATACATTGCAAAAAAACAAATAAATATCAAATCAAGTAGATGGATGCGGGGACCACCTGTAAGAATCCACTGCGCTGTACAGTCCCAAGACTGTTATGGTACAGGCATCACTAACATGATTTACAAAAAAAAAGACGTAACAGAAATAATACCAGTGGTCGTCTCTTCAATGGCGGTAGTCGGCCAGTTGAAATTTGGAGAAAAAAACATTTTTTTTCATTATATTTGTAACGTTTCTATGAATAATAATAATTATAAGCCTAACTTTTATGGGGTAAAAAAAATTAACAATAGTTGCTGACTACTGTCATGTTAAGAATGTGTTACCATAGCAATACTGTTGGACTTCTTTTCTAGCCGAGTCCAAAAATTCCATCCACATTTCTTGATCATATTGACTGCACTCTTTAGCCGGAATGGCCAGCAAACATTTCTTGAAAAATCGACTCGCCCTTTAATTAAAAACAAGTCTAAAATTTTGAAAACTAGAAAATAAACCAAGGGCCAAACATGTGTATCCTATTGTTTTAAATCAGTAATAAACATATTATCACACCCAGTTTCGTCCACAATTTGGAGATTCTAGGACAATTCATCCCCGAAAAATTCATTACAAGACAATTCGTTCCCTGACAACTCTTCGCCTAGGACAATTCATCCCCGATCAAGTCGTCTCAGGACTATTAATCCGATAGGATTATAATCTTAATGGTTTCCCACTATGGATTCATTTGATCTGTTTGAAAGGATTGAGGTACGTATGTTCCAGAGTCCGAATTGTCCGTAAACAAGTTGTCCAGGGTTTTCTAACGTAGGTTCTACCTGTCTGTTCTACAGGATAGGGAAACTGTCAAGACGATGGTGTATAGTCGTTCGGGAGGTACAAAAACCCTACTTTTATGCAATAACTGGGCTGATGGGATTATGTCATGTCGTATGCATTGAGGGACCTTTTTCTTGGACAGTCCTTTTTCCGTCTACTCTTCCAATTCTCGAATTCCAACAGAAAACGGTCTTTTTCGTGGCATGCGAATGACTAAGCGCAGTTCCATGTCAGACCCTTGGTCATACACTGGGAGGAACGAGCATTGGACCGAACACCGTGTTCAAACCCGGAACCTGCTGGCCAGTGAGTCAGCGCATCGCTCATATGGTTACCGTAGAGCCCGTGAACGAATATACAAACTACATGGACATACTTTCTGATATATATACATGGACAGACTTACTAATATACTACATACATTTATATATTTACTGATATACTGCGTACATGGATATACTTACAAATATACTAACTGTATGGATGTACTGATATACTACATAATATATGTATATACTTACTGATATACTACATATTACTAATATAATAACTGTATGGGTATACTTACTAATATACTAACTGTATGGCTATACTTACTATGATACTAAAGCATGGATATACTTACTGATATACTACATATATGGATATAATTACTGATATACTAACCGCATGGATATGCTTACTATGATACTAACAGTACGGATATACTTACGTATGTATATACTTACTATGATAGTAAGAAAATGGATATACTTACGCGCAATGACTTGATGTCTTATTAAATATATTCATGGTTTTGTCACCACATACTTGAGACTGTGCGTAACAAGTTTGAGCTGTCAAACAAAAATGTTTAGTTAGTACATATTTCCGGTTTGACAAAACTGGGTATTCCGACCCTCTGCGTGATCCGACATAATATTATAACGATCTCGTACGATGTCGAATTTGACAGAGTCCACTGTATATCTATACAACACTCTTCTCAACGCCAGATTTACAGTAGTAAACAATAATTTCTAAATTTGTCCATGACTTGACATGACACCATAAATAAATGTGTGTAAGGGGGTCGGGTGGCCGAAATTTGTAACGCGTGCGCGTTAGATCGTAAGATCTGTCATTGAGTCTAGTGACGTGACGTATGTTTCGATTCCCCGCTTCTACGTGGCAAGCCGTAGGATCGCCTGTCCAATCTCTTGGGTTTACTCTGGGTCTTCCGGTTTCTTAAAACAGCTCAAGATACGCGAAAAGCGTAATAATAAAATAAAATTGAATCGTTTATAAGTCTCTCTCTCTCTCTCTCTCTCTCTCTCTCTCTCTCCCTCTCTTCCTCCCTCTCGATATACTCCATTAACCCTAATTAAAACTTTTCAATGATAAAATTGAACTATATAAAAATGATCGCTAGATACACTCACAACTAAATGGTGTGTTTTGATGAATTTTATTTAAAGTAAATGGGATAATAGACAATTGATAGGGGTTGGGAGGGTTGTGGGCCAGGTCGCGAGAACATGAAAGAATCAAAATTAAATAGTGTGTTTTGAATAATATTATTTAAAGTAAATGGGTTCATAACAATTAATGTGAGATAATGGAGAATTGAGTGGAATAAATCCGATAATCTGAAATGTGGATATTTTCTATTTGGATAGGGTGGAGAGAATGTTAATTTAGCGTGAGGTCTGTGGGATCTTGATCAAGTCAGATGCTCTGATAAAATATTTTGCTCATTTAGGTGTATACATGTATAGTATTAGAGTGGAGTGCGGTCCAAACGGCGGCAATATGGTTGACAATTTATTTTTATTATTTCTTTTTTTTTTGCAGTGAAGTGTGTGTATCTAAAGAAAATGAACATGTAAAAATCAAATAAAATATCAATAAAATAATTTAAATTGGGGGAAGGGCGAATTTATGCCAAAATATAGGCTGTCAGGCAACGAAACTATACGCCCACCTGCAGCTAAAGCAACCAGACAGTGTTAATAATGGTGTCAAAATATTTCAATTTGATTCTGGCTAATATAAGTATTAAAAACATCACAGGAACAGTAACTTGCAGTAACAGTAACAACCCGAATTAAAAACACTCTATGTTTCAATAAAGTTTTAAAACAGGAATTTGAAAAAAAAAACATATTATAACGCCGATACTTACGGAGAACGCTAGATCGGAGACGGTCCTACGCAAATTGTGACGTCATATGTGAATTGTGGGTTAGGGTAAGGGTTAGGCTTGATCATGGGTTAGGGTTAGGGCTCGCCCTGTTTACATCTCGGGACTTTGACCAAATCTACAGGTCCTAGTCCTTACCCTAACCCTAACCCACAATCTATATATGACGTCATATGTGCTAAAATGCGTAGGACCGTCTCCGATCTAGCGTTCTCCGATACTTACACGTACTGTAAGGGGGACAACTCTTAAAATAACTGATGGAGTCAGACCAGTAATTTTCACACCACTGACATCAAAGTTCAATCAGTGTTATTTTATTAGATTAATAAGGGATAACCACAATGATGTGATAATCAATATTGACTATCCCAATTTTGTTAAATGGAATCTATTGGCTGTGACGTTATTTTCGTATTATATATTCGTAGGTGATTTCCCTAATTCATGCCTGTTCGACCAGTGATATTTCAGCCTCTAAATCACAAATATTCACGAAAACGTGGCAGAAAATGCAAATTCAAACGCCTTTCTTCGACTCTAGATCAAAAAGTCATCGAAAAGTGGAATCTGGAACTTTTTGGGAAAAGCTCTTGCCTTTATGACGGTTACATAGTTCCAAACATGACCAAACAACTCTGTGAATCGTTGATGCCGGATGCTGACCAGCTGAAGCAGCTCAATCATTGTTTTTGTTTATCAACTTCATAATCTCTCAGTGGAGCAGTAATTACAAGAAGGACAAAGCGATTACACTATTTTCGATCTCGTGGCGCAGTAATTAGAAGAAGGGGACGTGATTACGCTATTTTTCGATCTCGGGGACAATTAAATCTGTTACTAATTGATGCGAGCGTTTAAATAAAATAAAACCAAGTACGAACAATCCAAACCATTAGTCAAGATTCGAAGTCCTAAAAAACGGTTGAGGCAAAATAGTGTAATCAGCAAATGGACTGTTCACCGTGCACAAAATACACGACAAACAGTGGTAGCAGGTGTCCGGAAGAGTAAGCTTACCCTGCCTGGCGCCACACCCGCCATAGCTGCATCCA
Organism: Patella depressa; assembly: GCA_948474765.1. Taxonomy (NCBI): domain Eukaryota; kingdom Metazoa; phylum Mollusca; class Gastropoda; family Patellidae; genus Patella; species Patella depressa. The sequence continues at coordinate 12,523,544 of OX419720.1, forward strand.
AACTATTAGACGAAATCTCAATAAAATAGCGTGTTTGACCAATGGACTATACTTTGTGACAAGCCAAGCAATGCAGCTATTTTGGGAATAAGACGTCCAAGAATCTTTGACGACCAGGTCTACAGTAAGTTTTAAAACAACCTCAAAAATTAAAGTATCTGGGCAAACCGAATGGCGTGCGCCAGTGCTGATCTCGATATAAGACAAAAAGCAGCCGTATAGACATAAGTAGACAAATGCGTAGATGGTGTTATGACTGGTGTTTTGTTGTATGTTATGATGTATGTTTTGAACTCAAATCAAGAAAGAATTACCTACCTGTTGTGGTTGTTTCTGGAGCATCTTTAAAGAAAAAAAATAATATGAACTCAGTTAGATACGCATCTACGTTTATTAATTATAGATAGTTACAGTATTCATCTTCTCATCATTTACCTACGGTTACAATATTCATCTGCTCATTATTTACCCACCGTTACAATAGTTATATATATATATATATATATATTATCCACTCGACGTTACTAAAGTTATATATCTGTGGCCGGTTACTAAAAACTATGTTATTTCAACGATCAGTTAAACTCTAACGGATAGTTATCTTGCTAATGTGGCGTTTGTTAAGCGTTCGTTAAATATCTCTTGCTGGAAAGTAAATTTCATTATCCGTTAGTTAACGGATTCATTAAAGCTAATCCAAGAGAAGACTGTTTGTTCATTGGCTGAATTTTAAATTTAAATGTATATAACTTCATAGAAGTTACTATTAACAAGAAACTGAAGACAGCTAACTGTGCAGTCTGTTCACAAAACTTGATTAAAGACAAAAAGATAATTAATTATTGGCTACAGAAAAAACTATACAATACTTTATTTTTTCCTTTAGAAAGTTTAGCATAATCTGCATGATAAATTATGGGATTTGCACTATAGAATCTGGTAATTCATGTATAACTTATGCTACAGTCCACTCATGCCACCGTTAAACAGATAACGGAGCCCAACACCTCCGTTAATTATTACTGCAGGTTAATGACACGTTAAAGTTTACTGCACTTCAAGCAGCAACCATTCTCTCCGTTTAAGTTAACGTTCCGTTAACTCCGTGTTAACGGATCGTTAAAAGTTAACAGAGCTTTGAGCAACCGGCCCTCGGTCATAATTTACTTACCATTACAATTTTTATCTACGTGTTTTTGAGCGTCCTGCATAATCTGTGCTATAAACGATTTGTCTTGGAGAGAACAATCATTAAAGTTTATAGATGTAACACACTTTAGTAGATCACGATAAACACTGAAATATATGAATCATATTTAACGTATCACGACAAACACTGAAATATAGATATTACGATAAACACTGAAAAATACATATTAACATAGCAGACCAGGAAGCTTTAAATATACGTGTTAAAGCAATACTTACGTACATACATCTTTACCAGATTTCATCTCTGCACCAGCAGTGCTAGCACATTCTCGAGCTCTGGTAACACAACCCACGACTTATGAAAATAACAAGATTATGTCAGTTTAAGAGTATATCTGTTCAAGATTATATATGTAAGATTATATATATATATTTCAAAATTATATTTATATATACAAGTATATATCTAGTTAAGATTATATATATTTAAGATTATGTAAGATTGTATCTATTTCAAAATTATAAAATTGTTAAGTATTATTCACTCAATTGGTGGTTATATATTTACACACATGTTTGTAAATTTATTGCTGAATCTTGAGTTACCTGGTGTAGTTGTTGCTATGGTAGCTGAAAAAAAAATATAATTGCAGATCATAATCATAAACAGTAGATCCAGGGTTAGATTTGAATGAGGAAAAGTCCTCTTAAACACAAAATAATCAAAGCTGGGGATCATGTCCCCGCCGAAATCCTAAAATAAATAGATGGCACATTTTAATTTATCGCACACTTATTTTTTTCAACAGTTCCAAGCAATGAAACTGATTATCAACTATACACTTATTTACATTGCTCTCGATCAGAGAGAATCAAAGTGATATTGTACTAACGCATTGACCAATGAAATTGCTTAGCTTTAGCTCGAAATGTTAATCATTAAACTCAGTCAGACATTCACCTAATGAACATCTACTTCACGTTTAAAGATTCTACCTCAACTGTTATGTTCCAAAGCCTTGGCCAATCAAATTACTTATCTCTCCTTAGCTGGGACAGAAAATTGTCATCATCGAACGTAGACAAGGTAATGATACAATGAATCTATACTCGGGGTTTCATTACTCTCACTTAATTATAACCAAAGTTATCGTGTCCAAAAGCACCAACCAATCAGATTGTTTATCTCTGTTTACCTAAGCAGACAATGTTTACCACCGAACTAGATCAAGGCATTCACCTAATAAACGCCTACACCAAGTTTAAACATTCTACCTCAATTAGAAGAGTTATAATGTTCTAAAGTCTCGACAAATCAAATTGCTTATCGCTCTGCTTATCCTGAGCAGAAAGTGCTCATTATCAAACGTAGTCAAGTTATTGATGTGATAAAACAATGCACCAACTGTCCTCATGCTCACTTAATTAGAACTAAAGTTATCGTGTCCCAAAGCATCAACCAATCAATTTGCTTATCCCTGCTTACTCTAAGCAGAAAATGCTCACCTTCGAACTCCATCAAGGAATTGACCTAATAAACACCTACACCAAATTTGAACATTTTAGCTCAATTAGAAGGTGAGTTATTGTGTCACAGACAGACAGACACCTTGATAGGAGGTTCACTAGATCTTGAGGCCCTGGGCTTCAGTCTGCAAAGGTAAATCCAGCAATGCGCACGTCAAATGTGAGATAGGTAAAATATTTAATATTTATCCTTACTTACCATTACAGTATTTAATATTTATCCTTACTTACAATATTTGATATTTATCCTTACTTACAATATTTGATATTTATCCCTACTTACCATTACAATATTTGATATTTATCCTTAGTATTAACAAGAAACTGAAGACAGCTAACTGTGCAGTCTGTTCACAAAACTTGATTAAAGACAAAAGGATAATTGGCTACAGAAAAAACTATACAATACTTTATTTTTTTCCTTTAGAAAGTTTAGCATAATCTGCATGATAAATTATGGGATTTGCACTACAGAATCTGGTAATTCATGTATGACTTATGCTACAGCCCACTAATGCCACCGTTAAACAGATAACGGAGCCCAAAACCTCCGTTAATTATAACTGCAAGTTAATGACACGTTAAAGTTAACTGCGCTTCAAGCAGCAACCCTTCTCTCCGTTAAAGTTAACGTTCCGTTAACTCCGTGTTAACGGATCGTTAAAAGTTAACAGAGCTTTGAGCAACCGAAACTCGGTCATTATTTACTTACCATTACAATTTTTATCTACGTGTTGTTGAGCGTCCTGCATAATCTGTGCTATAAACGATTTGTCTTGGAGAGAACAATCATTAAAGTTTATAGATGTAACACACTTTAGTAGATCACGATAAACACTGAAATATATGAATCATATTTAACATATCACGACAAACACTGAAATATAGATATTACGATAAACACTGAAAAATATATATTAACATAGCAGACCAAGAAGCTTTAAATAAACGTGTTAAAGCCAATTAAACAATACTTACGTACATACATCTTTACCAGATTTCATCTCTGCACCAGCAGTGCTAGCACATTCTCGAGCTCTGGTAACACAACCCACGACTTATGAAAATAACAAGATTATGTCAGTTTAAGAGTATATCTGTTCAAGATTATATATGTAAGATTATATATATATTGTAAAATTATATTTATATATACAAGTATATATCTAGTTAAGATTATATATATTTAAGATTATGTAAGATTGTATCTATTTCAAAATTATAAAATTGTTAAGTATTATTCACTCAATTGGTGGTTATATATTTACACACATGTTTGTAAATTTATTGCTGAATCTTGAGTTACCTGGTGTAGTTGTTGCTATGGTAGCTGAAAAAAATAAAAAAATATAATTGCAGATCATAATCATAAACAGTAGATCCAGGGTTAGATTTGAATGAAGAAAAGCCCTCTTAAACACAAAATAATCAAAGCTGGGGATCATGTCCCCGCCGAAATCCCAAAATAAATAGATGGCACATTTTAATTTATCGCACACTTATTTTTTTCAACAGTTCCAAGCAATGAAACTGATTATCAACTATACACTTATTTACATTGCTCTCTATCAGAGAGAATCAAAGTGATTTTGTACTAACGCATTGACCAATGAAATTGCTTAGCTTTAGCTCGAAATGTTAATCATTAAACTCAGTCAGACATTCGCCTAATGAACATCTACATCACGTTTAAAGATTCTACCTAAACTGTTATGTTCCAAAGCCTTGGCCAATCAAATTACTTATCTCTCCTTAGCCGGGGCAGAAAATTGTCATCATCGAACGTAGACAAGGTAATGATATAATGAAACTATACTCGGGGTTTCATCACTCTCACTTAATTATAACCAAAGTTATCGTGTCCCAAAGCACCAACCGATCAGATTGTTTATCTCTGCTTACCTAAGCAGACAATGTTTATCACCGAACTAGCTCAAGGCATTCACCTAATAAACGCCTACACCAAGTTTAAACATTCTACCTCAATTAGAAGAGTTATAATGTTCTACAGTCTCGACAAATCAAATTGCTTATCGCTCTGCTTATCCTGAGCAGAAAGTGCTCATTATCAAACGTAGTCAAGTTATTGATGTGATAAAACAATGCACCAACTGTCCTCATGCTCACTTAATTAGAACTAAAGTTATCGTGTCCCAAAGCATCAACCAATCAATTTGCTTATCCCTGCTTACTCTAAGCAGAAAATGCTCACCTTCGAACTCCATCAAGGAATTGACCTAATAAACACCTACACCAAATTTGAACATTTTAGCTCAATTAGAAGGTGAGTTATTGTGTCACAGACAGACAGACAGACACCTTGATAGGAGGTTCACTAGATCTTGAGGCCCTGGGCTTCAGTCTGCAAAGGTAAATCCAGCAATGCGCACGTCAAATGTGAGATAGGTAAAATATTTAATGTTTATCCTTACTTACCATTACAGTATTTAATATTTATCCTTACTTACAATATTTGATATTTATCCTTACTTACAATATTTGATATTTATCCCTACTTACCATTACAATATTTGATATTTATCCTTAGTATTAACAAGAAACTGAAGACAGCTAACTGTGCAGTCTGTTCACAAAACTTGATTAAAGACAAAAGGATAATTGGCTACAGAAAAAACTATACAATACTTTATTTTTTTCCTTTAGAAAGTTAAGCATAATCTGCATGATAAATTATGGGATTTGCACTACAGAATCTGGTAATTCATGTATGACTTATGCTACAGCCCACTAATGCCACCGTTAAACAGATAACGGGGCCCAAAACCTCCGTTAATTATAACTGCAAGTTAATGACACGTTAAAGTTAACTGCGCTTCAAGCAGCAACCTTTCTCTCCGTTAAAGTTAACGTTCCGTTAACTCCGTGTTAACGGATCGTTAAAAGTTAACAGAGCTTTGAGCAACCGGCCCTCGGTCATTATTTACTTACCATTACAATTTTTATCTACGTGATGTTGAGCGTCCTGCATAATCTGTGCTATAAACGATTTGTCTTGGAGAGAACAATCATTAAAGTTTATAGATGTAACACACTTTATTAGATCACGATAAACACTGAAATATATCAATCATATTTAACATATCACGACAAACACTGAAATATAGATATTACGATAAACACTGAAAAACATATATTAACATAGCAGACCAAGAAGCTTTAAATAAACGTGTTAAAGCCAATTAAACAATACTTACGTACATACATCTTTACCAGATTTCATCTCTGCACCAGCAGTGCTAGCACATTCTCGAGCTCTGGTAACACAACCCACGACTTATGAAAATAACAAGATTATGTCAGTTTAAGAGTATATCTGTTCAAGATTATATATGTAAGATTATATATATATTGTAAAATTATATTTATATATACAAGTATATATCTAGTTAGGATTATATATATCTAAGATTATGTAAGATTGTATCTATTTCGAAATTATAAAATTGTTAAGTATTATTCACTCAATTGGTGGTTATATATTTACACACATGTTTGTAAATGTATTGCTGAATCTTGAATTACCTGGTGTAGTTGTTGCTATGGTAGCTGAAAAAAATAAAAAAATATAATTGCAGATTATAATCATAAACAGTAGATCCAGGGTTAGATTTGAATGAAGAAAAGCCCTCTTAAACACAAAATGATCAAAGCTGGGGATCATGTCCCCGCCGAAATCCCAAAATAAATAGATGGCACATTTTAATTTATCGCACACTTATTTTTTCAACAGTTCCAAGCAATGAAACTGATTATCAACTATACACTTAATTACATTGCTCTCTATCAGAGAGAATCAAAGATATTTTGTACTAAAGCATTGACCAATGAAATTACTTAGCTTTAGCTCGAAATGTTAATCATTAAACTCAGTCAGACATTCACCTAATGAACATCTACATCACGTTTAAAGATTCTACCTCAACTGTTATGTTCCAAAGCCTTGGCCAATCAAATTACTTATCTCTCCTTAGCCGGGGCAGAAAATTACCATCATCGAACGTAGTTAAGGTAATGATATAATGGATCTATACCCGGGGTTTCATCACTCTCACTTAATTATAACCAAAGGTATCGTGTCCAAAAGCACCAACCAATCAGATTGTTTATCTCTGCTTACTTAAGCAGACGATGTTTATCATCGAACTAGATCAAGGCATTCACCTAATAAACGCCTAAACCAAGTTTGAACATTCTACTTCCATTAGAAGAGCTATAATGTTCTAAAGTCTCGACAAACCAAATAGCTTATCGCTATAACGTAGTCAAGTTATTGATGTGATAAAACTATACACCAAGTGTCCTCATTCTCACCTAATTAGAACTAAAGTTATCGTGTCCCAAAACATCAACCAATCAATTTGTTTATCTCTGCTTACTCTAAGCAGAAAATGCTCATCTTCGAACTCCATCAAGGAATTGACCTAATAAACAACTACGCTAAGTTTGAACATTTTAGCTCAATTAGAAGGTGAGTTATTGTGTCACAGACAGGCAGACAGACAGACACATTGATAGGAGGTTCACTAGATCTTGAGGCCCTGGGCTCCAGTCTGCAAAGCCTATATGTAAATCCAGCAATGCCCACGTTATATATGCGAGATAGGTAAATTCAGAGGCCGTTGACATAGCTGTGTCAGGGAATCGGAATTATATGTGTATTTTCTAAGGGGTACAATATGTATGAAGGTCACCAGTACACTGTTTATCTATATAAGTTTATCCTCGTTTAACATTACAATATTTAATATTTCTCCTTACTTACCATTACAATATTTGATATCTATCCTTACTTACCATTACAGTATTTGATATTTATCCTTACTTATCATTTATTCAATATCTATCCTTACTTATCATTTATTCAATATCTATCCTTACTTACCATTACAATATTTGATATTTATCCTTACTTAACATTACAATATTTTATATGTATCCTTACTTACCATTCATTACATGATATTTATCCTTACTTGCCATTACAATATTTAATATTTATCCTTACTTACCATTACAATATTTTATGAATTACCCTTACTTACCATTACAATATTCATCTACGTTTTGTTGAGCGTCCTGCATAATCTGTGCTATATATGACTTGTCTTGAAGGGAACAATCATTAATGTTTATAGATGAAACACATTTTAACAGATCACGATAAACACTGAAATATACATATATCACAATGTTATATATATATATATATATATATATATATATATATATATATATATATATATATCGTATTAAATACTGATATATACACAGCTCGTTATCCGAACTTTGAAAACATTATCTACATTAAACATCATGAAAGATCTCCATTAACTAAAAGGTAAGAATACCATTTCTATCATTTGAACGCGCCATTAAGATATATTTTATATCATTTGAACTACAGATGAAAGTAATGAGAATATAATATTAATATTAGAATAAAGTTTATCAGTTAAGAATAATTAGAATATATTGATATCCTTTAACTGAAGATATACAAAACTCTGATGCTCTGACTTGAAAACAATACTTACGTACATACATCTTTACCAGAATTCTCCTCAGCATCAGCAGTGTTAGCACAAACTTGAGCTCTGGTAACGCAGCCTACAACTGTTTAATGAAACTTTAAAAACACAAATATATCCACTGAAACCACAATGAAGACACTATTTAAAGAAATATTTCAAGAGAGAGAGAAATGGGGTTTAACGTCCACTCAACACAAACTAGGTCATTTCGGGACTAACATATGGTTTAATTTTATTTTAATAATTCGCTTGTGCGTAGGGGTCTTTAGCAGTGGGAGGAAACCGGAGTGCCCGGAGGAAACCCACGAGGTTGAGAAGGCGCCCCTATCTCCATGCCACATACGCTCACACCAGGGCTCGAAACCACAGCCGCAAGCCAGAGGTGACCGGCCCGCTAGAGTTCGAAGCGCGGCACTCTAGACCACTAGGCCATCCCAACTCCCCGAAATATTTCAAAACAGACATTGTTAAAGATTCATTATATAAGATTTAGATAAAGAGCTGGCCGTTCTTGATACGAAAATAGTAAACAGATAAATTAAAATGAATATATTGAAAACTGAATTCAAATCACTTTATTCTGGGCAACGTTATGACTGTAGATGTAGTGTGGATCGTTTATTATCGTAGCAACGGTACTTGGAAACCGAGATTAAATCTCTATTGTCCATTTTATCATTAAAAGTTTTAAATCTCGCGGGTGATCAAATCCGTTTAAATCTCAGTCACCTGTTGTCATGGCGGGTTAATTATAGGCTTTCCGTGTTAATAAATGCTTAAATAATAATTTGTCTCCTACATAATGCACTATTCATACAATTAATGGCGACATGAATTAGACATATTTTGAATATTTTTCAGTCGAGTTACCTGATGTGGTACTTGCGATGGTACCTAAAAGATAAATAAATATATAAGTAATGACGCGATAGAATACATAAACATACACAATAGACTACAATAGATCATATTTGTGATGTGTGTAAATTTATCATTTACAGACATGGATTTGTTTGAAGTTGCAATATGTATCAAGGTTATCATTTATTCAAAGCTACAATATGTATCAAGATAATCATTTGCTTAAAGGGACAATAACATTCTTGCTGGCTTGGTAGCTCCAGAAAATAAATAATACCCTTATTCTAAGTGCTAGATGTTTAAGTGTCCTACCTGTTGTGTAAATTATCCATTACAACCTATTTTACTTGTCCAGAGGGTTCGAAAATATTTTAAAATCCAAGTCACACTTGAAAAGGTTTACGTTAGACTTTTCAAATCAATTGGTTGAATTTTTCCAATTTTTCAAAATAGGTGTGTTAAGATGAAATTTATATCATCATTTAATTGGAATATTCTAAAATAATACAATTTGTTGACCAGAATGAAGATTGGGACATATTTTTCAGTTACAACAAGAGTGTTATTGGGGCTTTAAATCTACATGGACCTATATTTATCCTTACTTACCGTTACAATATTTATCTACATTTTGTTGGGCGTCCTGGTCAATCTGTACTACAAACGACTTGTCCTGGGGGGAACAACCCTTTAAGTTTATAGATGATATACATTTTAACATATCACGATAGACACTGAAATATATCAAATAAACTTTAATTATATCACAATGAACACCGAAATATCTATATATTATTTCCTAAGTAATACGGTTTTCAGCTGGGGTGTCGAAGGTACACAAATTCTATTGGGTTTATTTTTTCGAGAGCGAAGACCGAGAAAACATTATACATAATCTGTAAGCGACGTTTACAGAACAGAATCTGTATGGGGAACAATCATTAGTTTGTTCTAGATGTACGGCATTTCTTAGATTTTATTTAAAACTGGATGCCGGAAATATATTTTATAAATAAACAATACTTACGTACATACATCTTTACCAGAACTTTTCTCGTCATCAGCAGCTTTGGCACATTCTTGAGCTGTGGTAACACAACCCACGGCTGATGAAAAATACAAATATATATCCACTTAGGACACAAAAAGGGTATTGGGGGTATAACCAAATTGCTGGTTAAAAATAGAAATGGAATCAATGGGATTTAGCGGCACTATGGTCCACGTCTATGGCAATTTGCTTTCTCGGCATCTCCGAAGAACTATGTGTTGTCCCTTGCCTAGTCCACTCTCCTGCACCACTGACAACAGGGAAAGATCCCGATGAATTGCTCAGCCAAACCGGGATCGAACACGGGACCACCAGGCTATCGATCAAACGTCTTACAAAGAGACATCGCGGCCCCCGGTAGATAAATATGTGTACTCTCTCGTCAGTTCTAATTATCTATTTGAAAATTTTGAGATAAGATACGGTTATTCCGTAAACCCAAATAAACAACCCCAGGGTTTTAAATATTATTTTTTTCATGTGTCGCGTTAGAAATAATCTAAGTTTTGAGTAATTATATGATTCATCCTTACGACCAAGTGAAAAAAATGACGAAAAGAACTATTCACTGGTACACATATACTGCCCCACGCACAAGACTCGGGAATTGGAGAATATAATAGCATCTCTTTAATAGCAAGATGTAAGAAATTTACTAATGATTTTGATTCCAGTATGCTTGATAGTCCGGTGTATCTATTTTAACCTAAGATTGATTGGTTAAACGATAGGAAGTAGTCAGGTTGTTTAAAATTGCAACTCACATAGATTAAATTAAACTATTTAAATTTCAAGTTCAAGTTCAAGTTCAAGTTCAAGTTCAAGTTCAAGTTCAAGTTCAAGTTCAAGTTCAGTTCAGTTCAGTTCAGTTCAGTTCAGTTCAGTTCAGTTCAGTTCAGTTCAGTTCAGTTCAGTTCAAGTTCCAGTTCAGTTCAGTTCAATTAAGTTTTTCGTCCTAACCCAAACGACAAGACATTGTCCTTGACAGGCCCTTCGCTCTGTACCACTGGCAAGGACTTTCGCGACCAACACGAACCTCGGCTTTTCCAGGATAGTGAACCAAAGCCTGATGTACGAGCTAAATCTGTTTATTGCACATCTTACGTTGGGTCTCAAAACTACAACCATCAATATATTCATTTTGCATTACCTATTTTTGAAATATTATATCGAGAACGGTCAGTTCCCTATCTAAATCTTATATGATGACCCTTTGATACGTATATCATACTTACCAGCAGCTGCTGTTTTTACAGTACCTATAACTTGAAAAACAAAAATTAATATAATTTCAATAGCATGAACACGCATATAATTTATAATTGGTCGGAAAATTTTGAAAAAAGAATTTATTAAAAACAACATAGATATGAAACATCTAGAGAGAATTTTTTACAATAAGAAAATTTAAGTGTGTTGGATATTAAACTGGGAATGCCAATGGATTTTCTGAGATGTAAATTCTTTCATGGATGTCGACATTTGGATTCAGGCGTGTAATTATTTTCCCTATATCGTGTAGTGCGACTTATAATTAGATATTTTTCCCTTATTTTTTTTAGTTGACTTTCATAGCAGGTTTGATCTCGCCTTAACTACATACATCTTATCAAGCCCTTCCCGCATATTTCGCCACTAAGTTTGATTGGGTAACAAGCCTATCGGATTCCTTCGTTAAAAATATCGGAGAATCATCGGAACACATTCATTATCATAGCAAGGAGACTTGCCACTGCCGGTTTTCGTGCAAATAAACACATCTTTAGTTTCAAAAACTGTTTCAATTGCTTTTCCTTGAGTTCCTCAATTGAGTTCCTCAATTGAAAAAAAAACTTTCAACGGCTGTAAACTTGTCTGTTTCTTTTTCTATGGAAGCCGCCACGTTTGTTTACAGTGTGTTATGTGCCACGACCTCTGATTGAACAATGCTAATTAGTCACGTGTAAACACAACGGGCGTAAAAATTCGGGAATTGCTGAATATTGAAGCATCCTGTTAGATGTTTGTAAAACTCGCGGGCGTTGCTTAAGGAACATGTCATTGTGTCGGAAGTGAGATTTTCACCCCAGTCAGCTTCAAATCCACGTAGCAAACAAAATAAACGGTCAACCCCCTACAAAAATTATGATGAGGTGATCGCCAAATGTGGTCCGCATTGCGCCTATAAAGACTGGAACCAACGGATTGTTGAGCAAAGCTCTACGCTACTGCCTATGATTTGATATTGAAGTCAATGGACAAATAATTGCTAGTCTGAATCCATCTTGTTTTGGGACTGGTTACCTCCCTTAGACCGGATAATCTAGCTAATGACCTCGTCATGGTCACACCCCTTTTATACTAATATAATATTTGTAAAATATTTTTCAGGATAGAAGAGAATAAAAACCATCACGTTATCAAATTATACTAGACAAATTGGTATGATTTAACATTTTACTAAGCGACGGCGTTTTAAAAAGACATCGGCATTTTTCCTGTACATATATAACATCATTTTTTGTAACAAAGTTTAATAATATTGAAATTACCTAGAAATATAAACAGCGGCTTCAGGTACTCCATATTCATACTATCGCTCACGTGTATCTGTATCTAATATCTGATATGATAAGCTACTTTTATATACTTTATATACTTTAAACTATTGATAACAATCGATGTACAATAACAAGGTGCGTGGTGGGTTGGGCATGTCAGGTGATAATTGATGTATATCTTGGTGTGCACGTAAAAGAACCCTTAACATTCGGAGAAACGAAGACGGACATACAACATACAGTGTGCTATGGGGAAAATTCTACTTGGTGATAATTACTGTATACCATGGTGTGCACGTAAAAGAACCATTGACAGTTGGAGTAATGAAGACGGGCATACACCATATAAGCCTATTTACTTAAGTGATTTAATAATATAACGGATATAAATTAGCATAATTTGATTACGTTTGTATCCTGAACTTAAAGTTGCTTTCCCGGGTACAAACTGGGTGATTTGATGATATATTAGGACTAAGAACATATTCAAACTAATTAATTTATCATAATTCTGATTCAAATCCTTCTAAACACACTGTGATTGCCAAGTATACTCCGCTATGAAAATCGATCAAAAGAGGCCATGTTTGCGTCAGGGGACTTCCCCTCTCCGTCCCTATGGCAACCACGGGCGGAGACGTGTGAGAATTCATTGCATACACAAGACGATGTTGTCTATAATCGCTGACTATTTATTACAAATATCGAATCCTAATTAAATTCTCGGATTATCCACTGCCTCCGTCTTTTTCCGTGATTTTTATCTCAGAAAGTGTTGTAGGTCTAACTCTTTATAGAGTTTATCAACATGTACACAAAGCGCTCAATGTACTCGTGAAGCCTTCGACGTCGCGTGTGGGGATAGCCCTAATCGTCGGGCTGTTTATTAGGGAAACCCTTACATTTTTGTCCTGTATACGTTCAATGAGTGTTTTTCGGGTAATCCAGTATTTTTCTAGTAAGATTGGATATCTCTACTTTCAATATATACCAAAATTCCCTTACCTTTATTGGCAATAACCACCCGATAAATACTTTGCTGTGAACCCATCTTTAAATCTTTTAATTATAAGTTGAGGGAGATATGTCGTACACACGAGTTAATGATAAAAATGAAAAATAAGACTTCGTTTGAATATGTGGACTATGTTCCTTGTTACAAATGGCGATGAAACGCATTATGGTACACGATTCGCGTACCAATGGTAACATGTTTATTTTGTCTTAAATATTCGATATCGGAAGCCCATCAATATTAATTTAAATCGGTGGTTCTCAACCTTTTTTGCCGACGGCACACCATGGAACACATGAAAAAATAGCGGCACACCTGGCTAAATATATGTATATGAAAAATATTTGAATTGAGCAAAATAGAAACATGGCAAGTCATAGACGACATAATACAACCGTAGACACATACAGTCATAGACACATAGAATTACTTAAACTAGATAAAGAAAAGCACAGCTATGAACTTATCAGTAGGAAAAGGTGAATACTCAGTTGGGATCGTGTAGTTTTTAGTGTGATTTTCGAAATTTCGTGGCACACTTAGGAAGATCTAACGGCACACTGGTTGAGAATCATTGATTTAAATTGACAAATAATTCGTGTTTTCAATGTGGAAAGAGAAAAAGAATGTGACAAAGTCATCTATACCTTTCATAAACCGAACAGTCATTTAGGTGCAAAGAACTGTATGACCTCCGTTAGTTTTGATATATATTATAGTGCAAAGAAATATGACCTCTGTTAGTTTTGATATATATTATAGTGGACGTTTCTTAACTCTCTAAACTTATTTCAGGGCACGAACTTATTAACTATCTAATTTATTCAATATGTTATCTACAAGCTACATATGATGTGTGTATAACACGCGGCCGAACTTCCATATGATGATCACTCCTGTCCATCTTCCCTCCCTAACCGTTGGAGGCTTTATAAGCAGGAGTTTACAGACATGGAGTAGAGAAGACGACGAGACGATAGAGACCGGTGTATGGACTCGGCCGAGTGCAGCCGCTGCATTGGCTGCGGGGCGGGATGGTGGATTTGATATATTATGTAGATGTGTTCGCGATGTAGTCTAGTCCTCGACGTAGTAATAATTCCAGTATAGTTTAGTTAGTTTCTGTAATGTTGTATATGCCTATTTATGTATCTGTTTGATATTTTGTCCCCGTTGTAAATAAACCATATGTTTTTACGAAACTGATTCTGTTATCACCTACATTAGTGTTACAAAAATAACATTTGAATATATAGTGATATTCGTCATCAACTTCATTATTTGTAATTTTATGGTCTTGTGCACGACATTAAGTAATATACAATGTCTTGCACGAGACCATTAAACAAACAAATACAGGCACTAAGCAACACGTGAAGGTTAACGAAATACGTCACCCGGATCCAATATTTCAACATCTGTATTTTAAAATGGAAGACCTAATGGCAACGTATTTCTTGAGATCTTTAGTTAATCACTAATCACGTATTATAAAAAAAACAGTTTCTCAGTGATGACGTTCGCTCATATCTTCGTTTGACCACCATATCACTGCGTATTGGTTTTCCCTTTACCTGAATATTGAGTTATTAATAGAGGTTAGCTCAGTTACGGATTCTGGTTCAATTCAAGTTCAGATGAAAGTGTAAATCTCCTTGTAGTTATCTCCCTTCCATAGGGTCGACGCTAAAAGATCGGCGCAATACACTTTGGCCCTTAGACTCGTTTTATAGCGAGAGAGAGGGTGGTGTGGATTAAACGTTCACTCGACGGATCCCTGCTCAGCTACATAAAAGAAATAATGCCTTGCATCAATGAAATTACATCACAAATTGATCCTACATCAGTATAAAAACGATTTCTCTGTTTAAAAAGCTCAATTTGTATGTAATTTAGAGACGATGATGGAAGATTTCCCTAACCGAAAACTGGCAAACCCCCTCCTGCAAAAATTCCTGGATCCGCACCTGGAATGGGAGTGGGTAGGTGGGTGAAATGAAATGGGATTTAACGTATCACTTTTCTGCACCAACCGGGATGATGAAGACAGGCATACGTCATACAGTGTATAATGAGGGAAATTTGTCTTCGCCAACCAGGACATTGAAGACAGACAAAAGAAATAGATACAATGAAATAAAAGAAAATGAAGTTTAACGTCCTAATTTTCTGTGCCGACCGCGCGAATGAAAACGGATTTACGCCACACAGTGTGCTACATGTATGAAGGCAATTATTTTGCGCAAAGGCCTACTCATATTTCGAATTGCAACCGATAGTGATTCTTTTACGTGCATGACAACGTGTACACGGGGCCTCGGTTTTTCGTCCCATCTGAACTTCTAGACACTGCGGAAACAGGTCAAAGGTAACATACGAATTGAGATGGGGACTGAAATTTGGGTCTCAATTCGTCCTTGTACTTTTTTTTTTGATTTGTGATCGAAACCTATCCGGCTATTATCTAACAGTAGACGATATACAGTTTCCATCTTTGACAGCCATTTTAACTCTCAATTTATCCCAGTTGGAGCAGAATTGTAGGATGCCAAATCCCATTTCATGTAACTTTTAAGTACAAACATGTGGATTTGACAAAGTCGCGTGCACTTAAAGCTCCATAATGTCCGTCTGACTGAACAGGTTTCGGCACATTAAATCATAGAAAAATCAGCCACCTTTTTTTCATTGGCATTCGACACGTGAGTCTATTATTAATACCAGGTTAATCAACTGTATATAATCAGCTTATTTTTGTTACTACTCTTTTGATCAAAGTTTCGCCGATTAATTGGCACACGATCTGAGCTCCGTGGCATTTAGTACCCAGCTATTTTATGTAAAAAATTGGTGTTCAAGCTAGCGTACAAAGATCTGTTTATAAATAGTGTAATAAAAGTACCACCAATTGTTGCTTTTTTTGTTTGTTACTATCAAGTGGTACTTTCCACGCTAAATTACATCTGTTTAAAGGAGTCACGTGTGTGTCACATGACCACCACGAGGTGCTCCTCGCAGACGTCGGACTTTTTCTTCTAATAAATGATATTTTCTGGGTCAGTTGGAGAAAACATCAAATGTTTTTTTCATTAGTAAATAAAAGATATTGAACTGCACGTGCTGGTTGTTATTGTCTGCACGTGACATTATCGACTGACATTACAAAAAATACAAGCTGAGGTACGGCGATAACAAAACTAAAAAACAGTCCGACCGATCGCCCGAACGTAGATATTTGTTGCGCCAATATTTAAGGCGTTCATTCATATACATATAAATTGGTTTATCTAGGGCCTGCTTGATTTGTTCACTGATAGGGGATCCGTTTTCTACATGCCCTACGCCGGTCAGGTTACCGTATCAGAGCAAATAAAATGACCCCGTTGGTAAAAATAAATTGGGCGTCGGATAATATTATAATATTAAACTGGTTTAATGGCAAGTTTTGATAAAAACAGTATTTATGAAAATATGACTATCAGTAGGTGACCGCAAAATAAGCAGAACATTACTATTAGAAATATTTCCGAAAAAAAACAATACATGTATTATATATATATATATACATATGGACATCTGGTTTTACGAAGCTCCAATTCAACTTCAAAACATTTGGTTATTTTTTTTAAAATTAAAACGCTTTAATATTCGTGTTAGATGGCATTCTCAACTAATGTGAATTTTATCTCGTTGACCTGTTCATCATCTTGCGCCGGTGATCGTCGCTGTCGACAAAGCGGCGTATTCGGCGTACGCCACAGCCGAACTTTTGCCGACTTCCGGTTAAATCGATTCACCGCGCCTGGGAAACTGCCGAACTGTGGTCAGCCGGTAAGCGCCTGTATGGACAAATCAAGCAGGGCATATGACATATGCAAATAGGTTAAAGGGCCAATCCCGATAACTTTCTGAGGAACAAAACTGCTTAATTTTGTGTTTAAATCCCTTAAAACCCATTACCTAAGGCCGACCAACTAACACGATATTTGTGATACACTTGTAAATAACTTTAATCTGACAGTCTTCATGTGGAAATGGAGACCGTTGTATTATACAGTATTTGGATAAAACCAGACTTTTTTCTATAAGAATAATATGTAGGTGAAATTTACCTTTTGTTATCAAGTACAGTACATGGGTCATTCACTGTATAGACCTCTCAAGAAATGTGAATCGATTATCAGGTCACCCAATGAAAAAAATGACCCAAAATCTTAAAAGGGTTACGTGTCCGGATAAGCAGTGTGGACGTTCACGTCCAAACGACTCAATATTTTGAGCTGAAATTTTGAGACAAGATAAATACACCATGCCTCTATACTTTGGTCCATAAATTTCATAAACTCTCGGACTTTAATTTTTGAGACTGTTCTTATCGGGATTGTCCCTTTAATAGGGATTTCTAAAGTCTATTGTCTAGCTCCCGACCCACAGTAAGGATTTTGACACGCACGAGTCGTTGTGTTTGGTAGCTCGTAGACCATCCGCAAGAAACCGCCAGTCTGCGATCTTCTACGGTCCCGAACACGCACGATTCTAACACAGAGGATTACTAAAAAGTTCCCCTTAAAGGGACAATAACATTCTTGCTGGCTTGGTAGCTCCAGAAAATAAATAATACCCTTATTCTAAATACTAGATGTTTAAGTGTCCTACCTATTGTGTAAATTATCCATTACAACCTATTTTACTTGTCCAGAGGGTTCGAAAATATTTTAAAATCCAAGTCACATTTGAAAAGGTTTACGTTAGACTTTTCAAATCAATTGGTTGAATTTTTCTAATTTTTCAAAATAGGTGTGTTAAGATGAAATTTATATCATCATTTAATTGGAATATTCTAAAATAATACGATTTGTTGACCAGAATGAAGATTGGGACATATTATTCAGTTACAACAAGAGTGTTATTGGCGCTTTAAGACTGCCGATAGAAGCACGCACGGTGGGTTGTGAGCAAGAGAGAGAGAGAGAGAGAGAGAGAGAGAGAGAGAGAGAGAGAGAGATGGGATTAACGTCCACCCGACAAAAACCAAGTCATTATTTTCGTCCCCCCCCCCTCACAACCAATGCAGGGATTAATTAAAACCGGGGCATGTATCGTACTTACGCATCCAATGTGACTACGGTAAGGTGGGGAATATAGGGCAAAGTCCCTCACAGATTTTACAAAAATCATCGTTTGCCATCTAGACTGTTTCGTGACTTCATTTAGGGTTGCATTTGAGCTTTTGACCTAACCATGTAACTCTCATATAGCTGGTGATAGTTCAGACTCATCTTAAAACAAAGGGAATAGAGAGAGCGAGAGAGAGGGAAAGAGAGATGGGGTTTAACGTTCACTCGACACAAACTAGGTCATTTTGCGACTAACATATGGTTTTCAATTTCATTTCAATAATACGCTTGGGCGTAGGGGTCTTTAGCAGTGGGAGGAAACCGGAGTGCTGGTAGGAAACCCAAGAGGTTGAGAAGGTGCCCCTATCTCCATGCTACATACGCTCACACCAGGGACCGAAACCACAGCCGCAAGCCAGAGGTGACCGGCTCTACTCCATTTCACGCACCCCCTCCCGCCTCTTCAAATAACGATTGAAGACAGGTAAATTTTTGAATATATTTTATATAAAAAAATGTAAACAACATTATAATAATATTACAAAACATGAAACAAATAAAAACAAATGGAACAATTTTGGTATATAGCAATACAGGAATGTCATTTTTTCAAGGGAAAATTTCAATTTTAAACTTTTGAACATTTGACGGAATGTGTTTCTAAAATGGTCTTGTCCACGGTCTTTCTATTCACTGGAATCTTGAAGTATCATAGTATAGCATATTCACTTAACACATTCTGAAAAAGACAAAAGCAAAGGTATTAGTTTATGTATAGTTCAATACTTGAAATGTAAGTCATATCTAATAAGAGAGCTGTTCTCTATTTAAAACCATCTTTATGAGCTCAGTCGGCGATATCACTTAGGTGTAAGCAGACGTTATACAAAGCTTTTTCACACAAAGCCCAGTCGGTGTTGAATAAGGGGACGTTAAACCCCATTTGATTTCTATTTCAAGATGTGAATGATATGCAATCAAGAATATAGAGTTTCTTTTAAATATAATATAACAATTTCAAAACTTGAGGTATGCTTACCTGATACTGAATAGAAAACCTCGGTTCTTGCTCCTTTCCAATTATTGTCCATTTTCTAACTATATACCAATAAATAGCACCGTAATCATTATCACAGACAGGCTTCTTTATAAATAAATCTATAAAAAAAATAACAAAAAATCATTAGTGATCATTCAGAGAGGGAGAAATGAGGTTTAACGTCCACTCTACACAAACTTGGTCATTTCAGGACTAACATATGGTCTAATTTTATTTCAATAATTCGCTTGCGCGAAAGGGTCTTTAGCAGTGGATGGAAACCGGAGGACCCGGAGAAAACCCATGAGGTTGGACAGGCAACCCTACTCCTTGTCATGTACATGTACAACCGGGGATTCGAAACAACGCCAGTTGACTCAATAACAAGCTTTATGGTGATCAAACAAGTATTTTAACGTGTAGGGCCCTCAGAACCTAGGGGTGGTCCGATTATTATTTACCTATCAGTTTCAATATTTTCCCTATTTTGGATCCCGCCCTGACCCCGCCCCTCTACAATCTACAATACGAATTGTTTCGATTGGATTGCTGGGATTTATGCTTTGAAATTAACATGTGGGAAAACGTTCATATCATTTCTTAATATTTTAACTTCAATACACACCTTTGTAAGTTTAACAATCTTTGGGTCTTCTCAGGCTTAAATAACTCGCTCTTTTTTGTTGTTTTTCGTAGTTTTTCCTGGGTTGAGCTGGTTGATTAAAGGCTAATGGCATCATCTGACAGACAAATGACCTCATGGCATCTTCAGTTATTCCAGAATTGTTACCTGAAATTACATAAACAATAAATTAAGCTTTATTTTGTTGGGTTTTTTTTTTGGGGGGGGGGTGTTGTTTTGCTTTGGACTTACACAAATGATAAAACGGTTATTTAGAAAAAAAACTGTTCACAATTGCATTGTATTCCAACCACAAGAGACACGACACATACGAGCTTTTAACAATTGTTAACAAATATGTTCTTTTATTTGTGTACGAAGAAACAAGTTGCTACGTGCGTGTTTTTAAGTTAACATTTCAACCACCCCGATACACGACCCTGTATTAAGGGTACCCTCTTATTTGCAGCTGTCGTTAAGCCGCTTCTATTGTATATAAAATATAGGCTATATGTATAGTGTTAGTTATTTCAACAGGTATCAACAGAAGGTAAACTGAGCTCATGTCAAAACACCGTAACATATAAGTAATGTGGGAATAAAACAGGTGCGCGCTCTCTGATTAGCTGCTTTTATGTGAAACATTCGGGAGCTTTTCATCACTACGGGTCACAGTTATGGTATGACAAGTGTGTAGTGTTTTTATCTCTATAAATATTTGAAATATTATCACGCATTGTATTTACAGTATATCATATCATGTTCCATAACATATTTGAAAGCTAATTCCTTTGTATAGCCTTTGTAGCTGTTGGCGAGAATAGAAACTAGGTCTTTTAGGGACTTACATAACCCTCTGCCGGCATCAATGGGAGAGTTACGGGGGATACTTTGAAAAGAATATAATCAATTTCAAAAGAATGCAATGAATCAATCAGAAAATGGAGTAATTGTTTGGGATTTATCAGTCGAGAAAAATTATAAAATTGAGTAAAAGATGTCAAATGTTAAAGCTTCGTACAGTTACAACTGTTGGACAAAACCCTGAAACAATTATTGAGTTCAACAATTATTGGGTTCAACAATTATTGCTCACTTAATAATCTTAGATTCTCGAGTTGGCATGTCTGCTTCAATAAACGCAGTATCTTTTAATTCTGACGTCTGAATGCAAACTGGTTCAGCTCTTCAAAAGCTGATTGGGTGATCATGATGTCATTATTGTATCCTGATGTTATGATTGTGACACGTATATCCTACATTAATTCTGCTTTTCAACTCAGACCTAATTAGGTAGGATAAACTACGTAACATGTGGTTATTGAATTGGACGAAAGATTGGATTGATAAACTCATTCAATTAAATCTCATTTTACCCAAGGCAACATCGCTAGTTAATGACTTCGCTTAAACTTACCAGTTTTCTTCTTGAATCTATCTAAAAGAGCTTGATGGAGTTCTTCAATGTATCGAACAGCTTCTTCAACAACTTCCACTTTCGTAACTTTCTTTTTACTGGCCACTGAGGGAACAAGAGCCCGGAGTTTTGAGTATTCTCTTTCCCGGATTCTTCTGAGATGAAGCTTGAGGTGCTTCTTGGCGATGATCTGAGACGCAGATTGGTTAAGACGTGCTGTCACTGCTCTTACCATCTGAAAGTCGAATAAATACAATAAATACAAATATAAAGGTTGGCGGTATACCTTGTCCCATATACAGACACGTGTTAGAGTTCAATCAGGTCCAAAATAATTTCAACGACTTACATAATATCAATAATCTCATCACAGAATTGCCAAGCTCGATGACGTTCATATACATAACAACAATTGGCCAAGTTTCATCAAAGAGTCGTCGTTTAAATTGAATCATACCTTTTAATATGCATTCGATAATTGAACAGGGTCATTAATTTCTATTAAAAACAGTAGGGTTACCAAGAAGATTAAAGGGCTAGAGGAACACTTAATCCTTCAAATAAGAGAACTGACAAACAGCTGCAAGTTATTGCTACCCCTCTTCCAAATAAAATATAATTAATGGATTCTTTAACATCAATTATTAGAGATGTTATCTCGAGTTTTACTTAACGCACTGCTTATAAAAGCCATTTTAAGAAGAGGTCATGCTGTAAGTTTGTTTAAGGGTTTTTACGGTTGACCACGGAACAACAATCCCTAAAGATAATAGAACAATGGCCAATCATTTATCATTGCTAACATAATTATACAATCTTTTTTCTTTTTTTGTTATGACTTGTTTTGTTGTGGCTGTGTTACCTTTAATTTGATTAGACAAACACAATACATCAAAAGAACCGAACCTTGTTGGAGAGATCCAAGGATTTGTTTAGGTACAAAGTTAAGATTTATCACCTGTCGGAACCACCGAGAAAGATGTCCAAAAAGATATTTCAGTATTGTCATTTTTGTTACATTTTGGATATTTACACCTCAGATGCTGTACTAAACAAGACCAAACTGAAGAATGAACTACAAAACATACTTATTTGGAGAACTTTTCAGAGATTGGTCTCTCAGCGTTCTCAAGTAAGTTCTTGAAACCACTCTCCGAAACGTTGTCCAAATTGTTCTGCCATATAGTATGTATTATAGTTTATTGCTCTATCCGGTTACTAAATGTTATTAAAGAATTATATAAACTGAAACTTATAATTTAGCAAATTAATGACAAATTTATAAAACAAAAATCATTAATAGTTCAAACCCTTTTTTTATATAGCGAATCCGTGTTATAGACATCTAAAAGATCTGAAGAAATCTGACAATTTGACTTTCAATAAGTCTGGTGGTATCACCTGTCCCTATAGCAAAGTGAGGTGACCACTGAGATACGATCTATTTCTCTCTCCTTTAATTCAATTTTGATATTAAATCATGAATATTTCAGTAGGTGTCGTTAGAGAACAGTCGATAGTTAAACCCGAAACAGTTTTTTTTTCGCAGTTAACAATACCGAGAAGAGACCAGATGTCCTCAAAGACTTCAGGCGGATTGGGCTTCCAAATTACTAGTTCTCGTGCCTTAAGTATTGATCCATAACTAATAATAAAGCCCAGAATTCCAGTAAAAATACTAAAAAAAAACCTACACTATTAATTAATAACCACTCCCAAATTAACACTTTGTTTATTGTCATTAACATCTAGCCAACTCCAGTTTCGTGATTTACGATAATATTTAAAATATTTTGTAGGTCAAAAGTTTTGAAAAGTCGTCAACATGTTAAATATTACTACTCCACTATGTATGCATAGTTTTACGATATGCATGCGTCCACCTAAAGACTTGTGTGGCTGTCATACTTACAGTGATATGTGTTGTGACAATACTCCGATAGAAAACTCTCGACGAATAATATCCAAAGTGATGATACACAGTTGAACCTCAAAGCTAAGACAAGTTCAGCAATGACAAATTTCATTGAATCGTCGCTATTTATTCTGTTAACCTAATCACAGCCCTGGATAGTAACGCTACTCGAATAAAAGTAGTTCTGATATTCCAATTTGCATAATCAATGAAGCGTGAGTGTAACAATGTCCCAACGGTTGGATTATTTGTAAACAAAGCCCTGGCGCTATTACACCGATAGACTCTTCATATCGATTACATAATAAAAAGAGAGCGTAGTAATCTCGTGTGTTGCAAACCCAGTGAATCGTCTTGAAAATGGATTTGTATGAGCGTGGGAAACTTACGGGGTGCAAGTCGGGCGAAACGGAGTAATAATCGACAGGCATTGTATCCAAGGAACGGCTGGTCATTTACTCATATATTAAACAACTGTCGTCTTTTACGTGCACTTGTGATTATCCCAGCGTTCGCATTTCTTAAATACTATGATTTATTTCTTTGCCGTTTGATAGACCAAAGATGCCTTTCTGTCGAACATAAAAAAAATGAATGGTTTTCAGAAAAATGAACAGATTGTTTAATTTGTTCACGATTTATAATGTACCGTTTTCTTTGAGTTTATATTTATTTACCTAAGAGGGACCATTGTTTATAATTGTTCATCACTGTTATCAATTGTTCTTCATTGTTTTAAATTGTTCATCATGATATAGGATAACCTATTCTCATTTACCACGACAAGTTTACGTTAATGACGTTATTCAAACGAAATTTAAAACACGTGTTGTTATTCAAATTACTTTTTTTTTTAAATTTACATCCCATGAAGAAAACTATAGATGACAATAACATGACTGTTAATGATAGCGTTAGCATCTATTCCATTGCAGTAATTCATTGAAAATAGCGCACGCCGATCGACGAGTTAATGAAACGCGGGTGATTTTAATAAGTATAATATTACCGAAACATTGGCCATTTGTACAGTCCTTTTGTTCTTTCCAGTCAATGTATATCACCCGGAAATTGGATTGCTAATTAGAAAAGTAGATTTGTCCTACATGTACATTCTAGTTAATATATATCTCTTAGTAATCGATTTTTTAATTAAAGATGTAGATTTTTTTCCATATGTTAATTATAGTTAAAGTTCCAATAGCATATTTTTAAGTTATATTTTTAAAATGTATTAAAATAAAGCCCTAAAATAGATTGTACCTATAAACAGTCCTACCTTGTTAAAGAATAATCCTATAATTCACTATTGCCAGTTGAGAAATTGGCAAAAATATCATTTTCAATTTCAAATTCAAACGTTTGAAGATGGACGTCCATGGAGAGGAATGGGAAAACAAGGGAGGTAATTGTGTTACTATTTCCTCAATCAGCCTGTGACAGCCATTTTAATGCCTGTGAAATTTTGCCCAAGTTCGTATAATTGTGAGTTGGCAACCTTTTGAGCAAAAGACATAGAAATAATTATTTTTTGACTTTCTTAGAAAATATGAAATTGGAACTTTAATACATGTAAGTTTCTAATTAGAAATATAGATTCTGCATTTTATCGGTTTCTTTAAACCACGGACCAAGAAATTATATTTTTTAAATCGCTACCATCGCGATGTTTAACTTAGAATTATGTTTTTTAAATAATCCATTTTGGTGGAACTACTATTTTGAAATGATGGCTACCATTATTTATTTTTTCCAACACATGATAAATTTGCCTTTCCTCTTTAAGTCGATGTTCTACTGCAATTATTGTTATATTACGCATTACAAAGGTGGGAAAATTCAGAACTATAACGGATCAAGTAATAGCCCATAGAATTGTAATACGAAATTTCCAATGAAATATATAGTTCTCGGGAATGCTGTGGGAAGCCAGAGAAGATAATTTAAAAACGGAAAGGAAATTTAAATATATTTTGAACTAACATCAATTTTGATTGGCATCAGTCGATTTATCGAACCTGTTTTTCTCAAATTTATTTTTGGACAGAATTGTGGGTAAGAACCTATCCTCTATTTCACACGAAACTATTTAAATATTATTGGTAATGGAATCATAAACAACAATTAACACGTTTTTTAAGGCAACACAGGTTGAAAACTCCGATGAGAAAAATTATCAAAATGATTGAGGCACACTCATAAACTATCGATTCAAGTTTTTTTTATTAGGTACCTTTATGTATGTAGCATATCGCACGCCCGTTCCTGTAAAGGTAAAATGTATCGATTCCATGTCGACACCGACCGTAAACAATTCTGATAGAACTACTTTCGTGGGAAAATGTCCGATGCCTTTTTTCTCAGCACAACATCTAATAGTATTTTGTCAAAGCTACTCAAACTTGAAAAGGATGTCGCCAGCTTTTTTTGTTTTCTTTTCAGATGGATTATAGGTCTCGGACAATGCCAAGCAGAAGTAGACATCTAAGAAAGAGAGATTTTATTGGATTCAAGATAGCAAACGATGGGCCGCGGTATTGTGTGAATGTCGTCTGCTTCCGAAACTCGCGTGGCAGTTCTCGCACTCTCGGCGCGTGAGCTTCGGCGTCAGGTGTTGCAGGATTCACAGTAAATTAGCGGTAGGACTATCCCCGGACTTTTTTTTTGATATATTTACGAAATAGACCAGGCCGGCAGATTTGTATCTGGCATGGGAGATTTCATCTTGAGTGAATACATATGAAACATGTTACCACCCCAGTGAACGCACAGTTGCCACCAGCCTGTCAAGCACTGCTTTTGTCATCGTCAGTCCTTCAAGCACACGTAACATATGCCAATCCCCTGAGAAAACTCTGAAATTTACAAAACAAGATTTGTTTTGAATTGTGTCCCTTATGGTAACTAAAATCCTTTTTTTCCTGTGCTTTTCTACACAAAGAAACACCTACGCAGATTCGGGAAAGTTTATGGCGTAATGTATCATATTGGTTCTCAATAAGAGAAAATGGCAACAGTCGGTTTTCAAAATTTGGGTATTATGACTCTAAGCTCTTTAAGTATCACACATATTTTTTTTATATAAATCTATTAACTATCTTGTGCTCTTATCGAATACATTTCATAAAAAAGGCGGGGGGGGGCATATTAAACGGTTATCGATGATAGCAAATAATATATATACTTACTCATTTCATTTTATTTATTTATTTGTAATATTATCACATCACATTGTGCAATTTTTAGGGAAATAGTTTGTTCGGAGTACAGTTAATATGTATATTAACTCGGCAACAAGTCACTGCAAGCCAGAAAGTCGCCCTTTGTATAGTAATTGATGAATTTGCATAAATTTTAACGGTTTAAGCCCAACTTGAAATAGTCTCCAGCAGCATCCATTGCTTATTTCTTGGTAACGTGATATATCTTCGCATATTCATTTATAAATTCTAACGGGTTAAAACTCCAACTTGCGATATTTTCGGGCAATATGAAATGAAATAGGGTTTAACGTTCTACCGTTCTGCTCCGACTGGGCAAATGACGGCGGGCAATTTCGACTAACATCCATTGTTTATCCTTGATAACGTCTCTTACCTTTATGTAAGCGTTAGTTTCGTTGCCAACTAATTTAAGAATTAGAATTTCCAAGCGTTATATTTGAGAAAGGTTTACATGATTCCATGATCTGGTTTGGTTTAACTCAATGTACATTTGATGGGTGCTTGGTGTTTTGGGCTTTTTATGGATTAATAATCATATTGCTACTTTATTAGCTCAGCAGGAACAGAAAAGTAGGGCGTTAAACCCCATTTCCTTTCATTTACTGCTAGGCCTACTTTAAAGAGGAAGTGGCTAAAGTTTAATGACCGTTTCCACCAGTGTTATCACTTGATATACATTCTAAATTATAAACTCGAGACAGGTCGTTAATCGTAAAACAAGTTGAGAACAGCGATCAGTATCAGTCAGTCTAAGTTATAAAGAATTGTCCACATATGACATGATATAAAATGACGGAAAGTAGTCCGGTTTGACCCGAGGTACACCGGTGTATATACCTGAAACTGTGTATTCAATACATGGGGTGTAACGGGATCGACAATTACTCTAGATGTCACAACAGTAACTGACGCTGTGACATGTCAGTTTAGCTTCACCACGCCACGGTACGGCTCGAAATACACGTATGACACTAGCCCTACCAGTTGGTGTCACAAACAACATCTGTCGAAATTGAGCGCACTTAGTCGTCGTGCTTGTACAATCATGTAATCTATCGTGAGTAAGATTTATAACTAATTACTCTATACGTATAGTTCATTGTATTGAAATGAAATGAAATGGGTTTAACGTCCTACTGTTCTGCTCCTAAACTAGGTTAATGAAGACGGCCATTGCATTGAAATGAAATGAAATGAAATGGGGTTTAACATTCTACTGTTCATTGTATTGAAAGAATCACGGACGCTTTTATTGAAATTTTAGATGAGAGTAATTTGAATAATGTTTCTATGATATATAATTAACCGGTTTCAAATACTGGTATGTTTTTATAGTTTCGAACCCGCCACCTAGTTCATTGTATTGGAAGAATCACGACGGTTCTATTAAAATTAAGAATGAGAGTAATTTGAATAATATTCCTACGATATATTATCAAACACAGTTTTTGTTTCAAAAAATGGTGTTTGTATTTTTTTATAGTCTGGAACTCGTCAACTAGTTCTCGGTATTGGAAGAAACACGACAAATAATTAAAATTTACAATGACATTATGCCTTAATTTAATGGACACAAAAGGGGCAATCCTATTGTAAAGCATCACACGACAGTGGGAACCTAGCTAGCATAATTTAGATAATGTACCTACGATACATAATTAACCGCATTTTTAGTTTTAAATAACGGTATGTTTTCTGTACTATGCCACAAATGATTTTAACTGTGAATATTCTTCTTTTTGGTTTGTTTCATAACTATATATATATTGTGTGTGATTTCTTTCAAGTTTTAGTTAAAGCCGCATTGATGTATGCGGCTTATTAATAATATATGAGACGATTGATACACCTTGATGCAAGAATGAAAATACAGATTGATTCGGATTTTCACTTGATCTTTTTTACATTCTTTGTATTTTTAAACAAACACTATTTTAATATAAACTATAACATGCACCAAATAAATTTACAATATAGGATTGTTGCAGGGTTCGCCTCTTTAACCGCGTGTCTTTATAATATCTATTAAAGAACATTTTGATTTGGCCCGGCCAACGCCTGTTGTTTCATTCTTTTATCTCCATTTGTGTTCGCGATTGTTCATCAAAATATATCGATCGCTGTTTACGACCCTGCTGACGATCATTTTTATGACACACGGAAAATATGGCAGAAAGACGCCACGCTAACAGGTGCCTGTATGTAACCAGTGCTAAATTTATTGTATACTTTTACCGTATGAATCTGCACACAGATTTTTATGAATGAAAACGTCGCATCTATAAACCATATGCTATCGAATTTGTGAATGAAGAAAGTCTTTACGAAAAAGACAAACCTATCCATAGGCAAATGTCTGTACCCTCATTTCCTTTGAAAAATAATCATACTCGCTTTGCCGTCATTATTAATCTAAATTGTATACATAAATTTTTTCGTAGAATGTTAATTATTGACCTATATTTGACGAATTCAAAATACAGAACAAAAAGTTATGGCTTAATTTGAGCCCATTTCAATAAAATGTGAATGAGTATAAATATTGATAAATGTAATTCAAGAAATGTTAATAGACGAATTCAAAATCTATATATCAAAGTTATCGGTTAATTTGAGCCCATTTATAAAAGAATTTGAATGAATATAAATATTGATCAATTTGATTCGGTAAATGGATATGTGGACTCGGGGGTGTTATTGTTTATTAAAGTAGGTATATATTTATCTGAATGATTTAATGTCTTAGACACCAACCAACCAAGACCAATTATCGGGGAATGTTAAACGACGGGTCTTCTACATCAAATACGGTTATGTGTGCTTGGGTATAGATATATTATAGCATGTTGATATACAGATTGAAATCCATTGCCGTTCTTTCATAATTCACATAACATGACATCAGCAATTAAAATAAGGTAGGCGCGGCGACTCAGTGAGTAAGACTTTGACTTGCTAAACAGGGGGTCTCAAGTTTGCTCCCTTTAGTTAGTTAATAGAGTTTTACGTCCACTTCAACGAGGGGTGATATCATAGATAAGTTCCCTCCCAGATTTGGATTTCCCATTATCTGTGGTGCAGAGGGTGGCCTGGCAAGGACAATGTATGGTCGTTCGGATGGGGCGAAAATCTTGAAAGCTTGAAAGATGGAATTCGAATTAAGGGCAAAAATATCCTCATAACATACTGTCTGGCGTAAAAGTACATACCATTTCATTTCTCTCACAATTCACAGATGACACCCGCTTCGCGAAATTGAAAAAAAAATAAACGAGTTTTAGAAAAGAAAAGAACCGATAGTTAAGCGGTACAATAAGACACCCTTCTAAAAATGTAGAAAACATAAAAAAAGTGATTTTTTAAAACTTAAACACGGGGGTTTAAAGCGTAATTTTTATATATGTATCTAAAGAGATGCATTATGCAAGAGCTAAGTCTGTCTATTGCAGTTTTTCTTTTATTTTGGCTCCAAATGATATATATATATATAGATTATTAGTTAGACAAGCCTAATAATCAAATCTCTACACCATCGAATGGCGAATATTTAAACAGATCGAAATACGATCGTCATTTCATGATTTAATTTAAAAATGGAGTCTCGATTAACAAGTAACGTTGCTACGATAATAAACAATCTGCGTTTCCATGCACAGAATAAAAGTAATATGAATGAAATTTTTAATAGATTCATTCTTCATTATCTATTTTTGAACGATTATAGCAAGAACGATCAGCTCTTTATTAAAAGCCCCAATAACACTCTTGTTGTGACTGAAAAATATGTCCCAATCTTCATTCTGGTCAACAAATCGTATTATTTTAGAATATTCCAATTAAATGATGATATAAATTTCATCTTAACACACCTAAATTAAAAAATTGGAAAAATTCAACCAATTGATTTGAAAAGTCTAACGTAAACCTTTTCAAATGTGACTTGGATTTTAAAATATTTTTGAACCCTCTGGACAAATAAAATAGGTTGTAATGGATAATTTACACAACAGGTAGGACATTTAAACATCTAGTACTTAGAATAAGGGTATTATTTATTTTCTGGAGCTACCAAGCCAGCAAGAATGTTATTGTCCCTTTAAATCTTACATAATGCATCTTTAATTCAAATGTGATGTGTTTTTAATTATACCTCATTTCATATCAAAAAATTAAGATGCTGCTGCAATTACCCAAATCTGCAAAGTGTTCAAAAAATTAAAATTATATTACATATCTAATATTTTTTTTATGATCTCGTTTTTAAAAATGTTCAACAAAAATCTGCTGGCTGTTTATTGAATGCGTAAGAGAAGATTTGATGATAACCTGTTGTATGTTTGAGAATAAATCTCACACTTCGTGGTGACACAACAGCTGGCAAGCCTGTAGGAGAAAATATATATGGTTAGAGGTTAATACGACGACCAAATTAAAACTGATATCATCGCTGAATCTATTGAAATACGACACCTTTTTATTGAAACAGTTTACGTGCCTTTACACGCACTGGTTTGCTTTAAAACAAATTGTATAAGTTTTTAAAATTTGAATCATAACCGTCGAGATTTTTGGTTCATTTAGAACACTTTTCTGCGAGATTTTGGGTTAATTTAGAGAATATTTTTCTACGAGATTTAAAACAATTCCACCTGTGGAAGGGATTTAACTTTTCTGCATGACCTCGGTGATTTTGAGACTAACATGCTGCTTTATATAGAAAAAGAGTGGACGTTAAACCCAATTTTACGTCATTTCATACATAGGGAGAGAGAGGGAAGTGGGGTTTAACGTCCACTTTTTTCATATATATATATATAAAGAGACCTGTTAGTCTCAAAATCACGTAGGCAATATAGAGAAATAGGGTTTAACGTTCTCTTATTCAGCACCGACTGGGATAATAAAGACATAAAAGGGTTAAATATTTTATTCCCAAATTCATTAAACCACCCTTTCTTATTAAACTCGGACTAAATGATGAGATAAGCAAGAAATAAAAAAAGAAAAAAAAGATTTTATTTCAAATGTACATACGCGCTGTTAAATTATTTTTAACCATTTCATAATGTTGTATATTAATGTATATATATATGAAATCGTTCTAATTCATATATATGATAGCGTATTTAAAATTTGTGAATAATCAACTTACAAGATAAAAAAAAATGAAGACGGTCATACGCCATGCAGTGTGCTATGAAAGTACGGCTTATTCTTATTTCTATTGTCAAGAGTTCATTTACGTGCACGCCAAAGTGTATACCAGACCTCGATTTTTCGCCCAGCCGGACGACTAGACATTGTTACTTCCCAGGTCCCAGGCCCTGCGCCTTGCACCGCCGACAAGGAGAAAATACACCTGAAAATCCCTACGAACTTTCTCGGCTAGTTAGTCGTTCGGATGGTACGAAGAGCCGAGTCCCGTGTACACTTTGGCGTGCACGTTAAAGATACCTCGGCTATTGCAATCCGTTAAAAGATTAGGCAATAGCGTCACTATTAGGGCAAAATTTCCCTCACAGAACACTGTACGGTATATGCCCGTCTTTAGCCCTGTCGGAACAGAACAGTAGGACGTTAAACCCCTATTTCACTGCATTTCTTTCAGCATCTCTCAAATAACATTCAGCGACATTAAATTACGGCCAATGACTTTAAGCAGGGGCGTGGTGAGAATGAGTTCATGAGTAGCCATACTCATGCGCCAAAAAGTTTTTGCGCCAAAATCACAATCAAATTACTCAAAAAATGAAAAACATTTGTAAGTGGAAAAATTGTTTCATCTGACCCAATTAAAAAAATTTTGAAAGAGTCAAGTTGGAAAATTCAATCATATTTTATTACCGTATTTCTTGTCTCGGATTGCTGGAGATTGCGTTTCTGGGCTTCTAATTTTCGAAATTTTCCCGGGGGAGGGCCCCCCGGACCCCCCGCC
This sequence comes from Patella depressa, assembly GCA_948474765.1. NCBI lineage: Eukaryota > Metazoa > Mollusca > Gastropoda > Patellidae > Patella > Patella depressa. The sequence goes on from OX419720.1 coordinate 12,556,511, forward strand.
GCGGGCTCGCGCCATCGGCGCTCGCGGTGGCCGGCTTCGCCGGCCACAGCTCCGCGGTCAGTAAAAGGGTTTTTGTGCCAAAATCTTTTTTGTTACTCATAATTTCTTCTCAATAATTGCCCTCACCACGCCCCTGACTTTAAGTGAACGTAGGAACCCTTTTCACCATGTTTTTCATAGAACATGTAGTCATTTTAATTTGTTGATCGGAAAATAGTGTTGATGTCATCCTTCTTTCTCGATTTGATAGTTGTTCAGTTTGAAATCGGTGGTTAAATTTTGAAATGCTGTGAAATAGAATAACGGATATTTAAAGACAGATGTGAGATGTATGTAGAGAGCTATATGAATCTGTCAATTATAATACCCACAAACAACTTGTTATCAAATACCACTTGTCAAGTTTAATGTTGCGCTTTGTGGGTAACCGCTGACAACCCCATGGCGAATGACGATTATAAAATATCGTGAGAATATCATAATAATTACAAACCCCCTTTTTAATGTTTCATTGATAAAATGTGCGATCATTGACAAGTTTCTGGTGGAGTTCATGAATGTAGCTTGCACCTTTTCCCTCCATCAACCAGCTGACGCTGTTTCCGGAGTGTCTTTAAACCTTAAAGATAAAGGCTGTTACAGCTCTTGGCGTAACAATACACCACCCCTTCAAATCACTACTAGGTCAAGATAAGACCCTCGCTTATACATAACTCAAGTCGAAATAATCTCACCCTTCAAACATTTCTATAGGAGTAACATAAATGTAACGAGAACGTCACCTTGTCAGGTGTTCTACGCGTCCCCTTCTACTACAAGCGTCAAAATTATCATCGCTCCCATCCCCCCATTCATTCATATTTTTCTTGTGAATGAAAATGTAGTAAAATCTTGTTTTGTTTTGAGAGGGTAGTCTGTTACGCGATGTAGGCGCTTTCAGCTCGTGTCAAAGATACGATTTCATTCACACATTCACCAAATGTTAACAACATGAAACGATCATATTAATCTCTTTTTCGATTAATGTTACAGGTTATGAAAGCAAAACTTCATTCAAGATTATGGAAAAAAAAAGAACGAAGTTTTTCTGCGCTGGTATTAATACAAACATACATTCACCAACTGTTCAGAAAACTGTTGTTTCATCTTGATCCTCCTTTCTTATGTTCATGATTGGGTGGCCGAATGGTTAACACGTGCACGTTGGGTCATAAGGTATGCCATTCAGTCAGCTTGCATGGTTTGGAAGGTTTCTCGGCTAAACTTGTTTCCTCCAACAGCTAAAGACCCCATACGCGGAAGCGAATTATTGAACATTAGTCCCGAAATGACCTAGTTTGTGTGGAGTTGACGTTAATCCCATCTCTCTCTCTCTCTCTCTCTCTCTCTCTCTCTCTCATCCACGATTTCAGTTTATGGACACATTCCGTCGTGGCAGAACAGTAGGACGTTAAACTCCATTTCCTTTCATTTGTGACACATGAACTGAAATTGTGTACATGAGATTTGTGTTTTTCGTCTCATCCGAACGACAAGACGTTGCCCCTTGCCAGACCCCCGTCATGAACCACGCCGGAAAAATCACATACATGTATATATATAAAATGTTTGGGGTCCCGTGTTTTCAAGTCGTGATGTGGTTTTTTTTTTATCTGTTATTGGTGTTTTAATACCTTCTATTGGAAATGAAATAATAACACACTTTTTAGACGCAGGGAAATTTACTTTTACCGCCAAAAACAGGACAGAATTTAACCAGACGCTGCCTTCACACTGCAAGTACTCCCCGTTTTCTGGCTTCATCCAAGACCTGTTTCCCTGTCGGGCTATTTTGGGTAGTAAATGCAGGAGGATCGCGCTGCACGCACAACTAAACAGACAAGACAAACTTGCGTGTCGGACAAAGTACACATATATTGGAAGAAAAAAATATCAAATCAAGTGAATAGATCCGGCTTCCAACCGCATCGTAAGCATCTATTACATTGTAACAGAAAAGGGTTTAGGAGAGTAAGAATAAGCAATGGGGTTAAACGTCCACTCGACTAGGTTATTTCAAGACAAACATATGATTAAATTTTATTTCAAAAAATCGGTTGCGCGTAGGGGTCATTAGCAGTTGGAGGAAACCAGAGAAAACCCACGAGGTGACAAGAGACCCAACTCCTTGTCACGTACAACCGGAAAATTGAAACCACGCCAGCTGACACAGCGACCTTATGGTGCAGCGCACACACACTAACTATACGTCTATCCACACCCCCACCCCCAAAAAGGGTTTAGGCCCAGTTCGCGACTACCGTTACCTTCTTTACAAAAGAAAAATCGATAACGTGCTCTTACTTCAACTGAGAATGACAAAACATTTTATTAGTTCAGGTTTTCATACGGGAAAACAATTTAAAAATTAGGAATATTAGTTTTCTAATGTGTATATTATTCATAACAAAATAATCGTGTTCTAATTTGTAATCAGCGACTTGTGAAGGATGGATATAGAGAGATTAAGCGGTTATCGACTGTAAAGTCAATGCGGGTATATTGTTGTGGATCTCTTTGAAATATTTAATAACCAACCATATTTTCAGAAGCCAGAACAGCTGTGGATACATATGTTTTGTCGCAGTACCATTTACTTTTATTAACATTATATGAGCCTGCACTTAAGCCTTAACAAACGATTACTTAACCTGCATCCCTGTGACAATGGACAAATTAATGAACGTTAAGTAATGTCGAGTCAGGGTTTAATGTGTGGCTTATCCTCGTTATACTGGAGAAGGTGCCCAAAACCATATCGTGTGTGTGGGTGTGTGTGTGTGTGTGAGAGAGAGAGAGAGAGAGAGAGAGAGAGAGAGAGAGAGAGAGATGGGGTTTAACGTCCATTCGACACAAACTAGGTCATTTCGGAAATAATATATGGTTTAATTTTATTTCAATAATTCGCTTGCGCGTTGGGGTCTTTAGCAGTGGGAGGAAACCGGAGGACCCGGAGAAAACCCACGAGGATGGACAAGCGACTCCACACCTTGTCACATACAACCGGTGATTCGAAACCACGTCAGTTGACTCAATAACAGGCTTTATGATACAACACACACGTGCTAACCACTCGGCCATCCACTCCACACACCCATATCGTATGTTTCTTGCCAATATAATATTCAAAGGGTATTATGCAGGATTAAGATAAAGAGCTGGTATGTTATTTCAAAATTAGATAATTCAAAATGAATATATTGAAAATTTCATTTAAATCATTTTATTCTGAGCCAAGTTATCGATGTTTGCAGTTTTGAATCAAATCATTAAATGACCGAACCGTTCTTATCTACCTGCACTCGTGGCCATCCTATGGTATCGAATGCTGATTATGGTCTTATGTTATTTAATGTCTAATTAATAATTTATGCAACATTTAAGGCCTACATAAAAAAGCTTCAATCGGTATATTTATATATTTAAGAATGCCTGTTTAATTATACAAAATAAATATGAAACAGCGAGAATACAAAAAGAATGAAATGGGATATAACATCCTAATTAACTGCATCGACTGGGCTAATGGAGAAGGACATACGCCATGTAATATGCTATTTCGAATTCCAACTATCAGCGATTCATTTACGTGTACGCCGATGAACATACGTGACCTCGGATTTTCGTCTCTTTCGGGCGACCATGGGCAATGGCGCTGGGAAATTCCGGAGAACTCTCTCATTCAAAGCTCGGATCGAGCCCAGGACCTCTTGGCTACCAAGTCAGCGCCCCATTTACGGATCAACCACAGCCCCCGAACAGCGAGATTTTGTTTAGCTATGCACCTATCTGTCGCACTGTTATATAATGGTTCAAAAAAATAATTTACTCTCTACAGTTAGCACTCCATATATTTGTGTTCAAGAAACATTAAGAACATTCCAAAAATTACAAAAATCTCATGGGCGTGGGAATGGTAACGTGGGTTTGAGAAAACAGATTAAATCTCTCCCCTCGACCCATCCTCGAATCCAAGTTAGTATGGGAGTCTTGAAGAATTATTAATTGATAATGTGCAATGCATCAGCTTTGAATCTTATTCTTGTTTAACTAATACACGTTAACCGGGGTGTATTGTGTAGCATCAAAAGTAAGGACACGCCAATTTGATTTTCTGTTCTGCGGGCGCACCTGTTGAAATTTTCTTATTTCTTTAGGAAAAAGTCTACTTAGATACTTGGTTACACTGTTAAGATGCCTTAAGTTCCCAATTTCTAACTTTTTGAATTTTGAAGTCATGCGATTCAAGTGACTGTTTATTTATCCAGGCTCTTAAGAACTGAAAAATAATTTATTTTGGCCTAATGAATGCACGCTCTATTGACGTCCATTAAATAATCAAATCACCTGTGTGAAAGGATGAAAAAGAATAACAGAGTACGCGCCATCGATTTTCTTAAATAAAATCCGAGTAGTTTTATATTTCATATTATACCATTTTTTGTGTAATAATTAAACAATTTAGATTTAAAGATATCCATTAACATTTCAAATTAAACACTCACATGACAAATTACACATCTATTCGCCTAAAAAACGGCGAACCTTTGAATAAGGCTGATTACATAATTACTTCACCTTTTAAACGATAAAATATCATTTAAGTAGAGGAGGTTAATGACATCATGAATAAATAAACAGATATGCTTAATGTTACATGATTTCATCTCTAAAAAAGACCGTCGGTCTTTCTTTTTCCATATATTTGCCGTGAACTATTAAATGTTCAAATTTGAATGAATGCGTTTCCCTAAATAATGAGAGGGTGCCAGGTACTATTAAACATGCTTCCCTATAAAATGCACAAAGGATTTTTGAAATTATAAATATTAAATACAATTTACTATATTACAATATCTTATATTAAATCTGTTTGGAGGGGTCATGCAAGGTTCTGTGCTAGGTCCGTTATGCTTCATTGAGTTTATGAACGATATTGTAAAAAAAACTCTGTTCGATTTCCCATTGTCAGTTGTGTAGAACAGATTGGAAGTAAAAATTGGGTGTACGAAGAAAAACCCTTTGCGGTTTTCAGAAGTCCTGTTGATGTAGAAAACTATGACTTTTAGCCCCCATTTTATTTTATTTAATTTCAACATTCAAATTCATGCCATGAACTATTGCAGTATCCGAATTTGAATTATATATGCTACCCTAATCTAATATATAAAATGGACCAATATTCTAATTCGTGCTTTTAATTTCAAATATTATGGTTCATATTGATTTACAGGTTTGGCTCCCTTTAAAGTAGAAATTTAAGAATTAAGAAACAGTCGGTTGGGTATTGTTGAAATATAATAAGCTTGATATTAACCCGACATTTTTAAAAGAAAACTCATTTATTAAATATGTCTGGAAGGATGACTTAAAACACAAATGATGAAGATTGAAAGCCAAATCAATGAACTAAAAAACGTATTTGTATTTGTCCGATAATATCCATGGGGTCTATATGGTTTTTACATTAAAGATTTCAAATTGTAAGATTCAATTCTTTAGAAAAGCCCTGAAAAGCAAGGGTTTGGAAGGTGATGGGTTTAATTGTTTGGTCCATACCTTTGAACCTGTGTTGAATTACCTGTTAAAATTGAAGAAAGATTAAACCATTTCAAGTCATCCGATGAAAAACATAGTTCACATTCTTATTGCCGATAGCGGCTAATATACCAGGATTGAGGTGTCACCATAACTTTTCATTGGATAATCTGCCCCTTTTTGACCCCTCGATTGATAATGGGGCGTATTTACTTGACTTGACCTCGGACACGACTGGACACAATAACCCATGTATAGAAACACGGCCATGAAAAGGTGGTCGGTTGTCCTTAACAGCAATAATCAATGATATAAGGAACAAAAGCAAGGGCTTAGACTGAAAGTTTGGCATTGGGTAACGCCAGGCACGCACAATATGCCAAGCTTTGACATGCAAACGAAATCAGTTGAATGGATGACTGCGACAAAACGTGTTCAATGAACAGGTCATCCTCGATGATGGTTTCTAGAGCTCCATGGCGGTGGGCGAGACAAAAGCTTGTTTCACAAGTTGACAAACTAATAGACATTACCGGAGAACCGAGCGAATGCTGTGGGAGAAAAACTACAATTGCATCTGAGAGGAGACCGAGATTTCACTTCAAGATAGACCGTAATAGGGAATCGGACGAATGCCAATTTAAAGACTACAATAGCGTTTTAGTTTGATTTCTGCCACACAGAGCTCAACGGGGATTTTAAGCAGCATCCCGAAAACAAAAATACAATAGCATTTAAGATAATTCCAGATTACCCATTTAGATAATTTTTACTTTGTTCAATATTTTGGTGGGTTGGTTTTTTTTTTCTTTTTTTCCCCTTTTTTCAGAAAGATGCAAATTTTGATTAGCGTTTTGGACGAACAGCCATTAGTTGATCAGAGTAATAAAACATAACACACACTTATGGAAAACCATGGGCCTAATAATATATTTAGTAAGTAGATGGCGCAATGAACTATAACGCGTAATGATAATCTTATAGTAACATTTAGTAACTAGATAGACTAATAAACTATAACACGTACTATAACCTTTTAATTAACATTTAGTAACTAGATGGAGTAATAAACTCTAACACATATTAGAGCAATAAACCTTTAAGTAACATTTAGTAACTAGATGGAGTAATAAACTCTAACACATATTAGAGCAATAAACTATAACACGTAATGATAATCTTTTAGTAATATTTAGTAACTAGATAAACTAATAAACTATAACACGTAATGATAATCTTTAAGTAACATTTAGTAACTGGATGGAGTAATAAACTATAACACATGTTATGATCTTTTAGTAACGTTTAATAACAAGATAGAGTAATAAACTATAACACATGTTATACTCTTTTGGTAACGTTTATAGTAACTAGACGGAGTAATAAACTATAAAACATTCTATAATTTTTTAGTAACGCTTAGTAACTAGTAAGAGTAATAAACTATAACACATGATAAAACTGATGGTGTATCTTTTAGTAATATTTAGTAACTAGGTAGAGCAACAAAATAACACGTAATAATGATAATCTTTTAGCGTATCTCTTAATAACATGTAGTAACTAGATGGCGTAATGCACTATATAACACATGCTATAATCATTTAGTAATATTTAGTAACTGAATAGACTAATAAACTATAACACAAGCGCTATAATCCGTTAGTTACATTTAGTAATTGAGTAATAAACTATAACACGTAATGATACTCTTTCAGTAACATTTAGTAAGTGGATAGAGCAATAAAAAATAACACGTAATGGTAATCTTTTAGTGTATCTTTATAGTAATATTTAGTAACGAGATAGAATAATAAACTACTTCCAATAGCGTTTAGTAACTGGGTAGAATAGTAAACTATAACATATACTTATGGAAAACAGCTATATTTTTAGAACCTTGGTAGAGTATTTCCTTCTCAATTTATTGCGGTAATGAGAAAGAATTTGATCTCAAGGGGCAATTGTGGGATCTGATACCAAAGATGTATATAAAAGGCTATTATGTTGCTCAGGAGTAAAGATAATATAAGTTGAGTAGTGTGTGTGGATGGGCGTATTTCGTACGAAGGAGATGGTACCAACGACGTAAGCAACGAGCATTATGTTGCTCATAAGCCAAGTAGTGTGGGGTGGTGGAGGGGGGGGGCATATATGTTCTGAAATCATTTTTTAGTAATTTGATCCCAGAAAGCAATTGTCGGAACTGATGCCAAAGACGCCGTAAGTCTGGAAATAGTACAAAACTGGCATCATTATTATTACTTGATTGTGCTAATATTCTCTAGTTAATATGACTGTATTGACAAAGACCCAGGTGCGGATCCAGGAATTTTTGCAGGAGGGGGTTTGCCAGGTTTCTGTTACGGAAATCTGCCATCATCGTCTCTAAATTACATAGGCATACAAACAAATTGAGCTTTTTAAACAGAGAAATCATTTTTATACTGATGTAGGATCACTTTGTGATGTAATTTCATTGATGCAAGGCATTATTTTTTTTTATGTAGCTGAGCAGGGGGGGGAGGACTCCCCCCCCCCAAACTCCCCTCTGGATCCGCGCCTGAGATCAGCAAACATTACGTTCAGACAATTTATTATAAGAAAAGATCTAAATGAACAGTAATAAAACTAATTTGTACATTTAACTACTTCTTTAAATGGGTGTATTAAGATTCCTTTAATGACGTTTACCTTATACCCTTTAAAAGAGTAATGAACCTTGGCCATGCAATTATCGTAAATCGATCATGTAACTCGTTAAAGCCATTTGAACTGGACATACTTTTATTGTGCCTGATTTCGATTAAATCTCGTCCTTAAAATAATCAAATCAAAGACGTTGCTTTACCATCAAAGCCCTAAATTACCATACTTCAGGGTATAAAAGAGGGGTAAAAAGAAACCGAGAGTTTTTGATAAGATTGTCCCCACCCACCAAAGTTGTACAAAATCCCACTAGATGTTCATTTTCCTTGTTATCGGCTTTTTTAATACCCACCTAATCTTCGTCTAATTGTTATATAGAAGTCCCTGTTTATCTCATCTATAAAGGGCAGACCGTAGGACAATAACTTGGCTATTTGAGGGGCGCTACTTTTGATGAGGACACTTGAAAGGTAATCACCGCGGGGGTTTACAGTCACCTGGGAAAGAATTTGTGGTCGGCCAGGTAAAGAGTTGTAAAGATTAGCCGTGCCCAAAGGAGATAAAATTACCAGATAAAAAGACCATTAAGAATTTATAATGAGAAAATTTCTCCCAAATTATATGATCTGTACATGTATGATTTAACGATCACCATGTGCAACCAAAATGAAGAAAATGAAACATTATTCTCTTGTGCATTTGAAGCACGCGTGGCTTTGAACGAAATTGATTTACAAATTTAATGTTCTTGTAAAATAAATGTGAACTTCATCACGGTATGGTTATAATTTTATCGTCAATATTTATCTGTAGTTGTATGTGTTTTTTCAGAATATTTTGCCATTAGTAGACAAACTTTAACGTCCGCCAATTCCAAAAGAGAGGGGAGGGGGCGATAAAGTCCACTCAACACAAACTAGATCATTTCGAGATGAAGACATGTTCCAATTTTGTTTCAATAATTCACTTGCGCGTAGGGGGCCTTTCGCAGCGGGGGATTTGGAGGAAACTCGCGAGGCTAGACAGGCAATCTAACCGAGTTCCCGTGTACACCAACAGTTGTCTGCGATATCACTTTGGTGGAAGCGGACGTTTAATAAAGCTATTTCACACACAGTTGGAATTCGAAATAAGATCGAGTCGTAGCACCGCTGTCCTGGCACAATTTCCCTCATTAGACACTGCATGGCCTGGTTCCCTTTCAATAGTCCAGTGGATGGGGAAAAGTAGGACGTTAAATCCAATTTTTGCCCTGTACTACTCCATTCGTATATACTAAATTAAAGAAATACATTGGGGTGGTGATGAGTTATGAATATTTTAACATTTTTTCTATCACAAATTGGCTTTTATTATCTTAATGATAGGCGGAAATATCGCCGTAAATACGATAAAATCATTGAATTCATTAGATCTTTTATCTTTCAAAAGTCATAGATTTGTGACAGGTAGCGAAACCTCTTAAAGGGCCATCGTATACCAATTGTGTCTAATTTGCCTTTAAACCATCAAAATGTGTGTGGCAGTCGTTATGCTAATTTGCTCGCATTGAAATGATATTATATTAATGTGTCACACCTTTCATATCGAGTTTATATTATTGTAAGACTCAGAGGCGATCGTGGAAGGCTCGAAAAGGGGAATATTATTCAAACTTGTATGGATAAGCGAGAGAAAGACATTCCAATCTCCTTGCTTGATCAGTAGGGGCTCGTATTGTTCGTGAGTGGAGCGCTAGCAAAAGTTACTCCGGTGAATAGCTGCACACCAGTAACAGATGGTCCTGTCTATTAATCTAGAGTTTCATGTCTCTCTTCTCGCACTTTCCCACGACCAGGTAAAAAGAAAGATATAAATGAATATCACAACACACCTGGGTATCTACACCGTGCAAAAATCTTCTTCTTCTGTGGGAAAAACTTACTCGCCATCTGCCGTTTATGAATTTAATATCCCCTTTTCCTGTACACTTTTTCATGTTATGTTAATTTCAATCATGATCTGTTGATATACATTTACAGTTTTTTGTTCAGGACAACAATAAATATAAAAGATTTAGAATAAAGTTATTGTACAAGAAGTGTTAATACATCAATAATTTGGGTGGAATGTTTTATAGAGAGAAAAAAGTACTAATTCAATTGATTTTATTGTCTATCGGTATGAATCTTTGAGAAAGAATGAATGCGAGGAAATGACTTTACGGGGAATTTGTCATCCTCCAAAACATGATTTATTCTATCCGGGGAGCCGTGGTGGCTTACTGAGTAAGATACTGACTCGCTAGCCAGGGGAGCTCGGGTTCGCTAACGGTTTATCCCGAGATAGGAAATGAAATGAAATGGGGTTTATCGTCTCACTCTTCTGCCCCAAGATACGCGATACAGTGAGCAACTAGGGACATTTTGCTCGGACAGCGCACTATGGCCAACTCTTATATCGAATTCCAACTTTCAAGGGATCTTTTACATGCACGCCAATGTATACACGGGAATTTGTTTTTTTTCTCCCCATCCGAATGTCTAGACCGATGCCCTTGCCAGGCCCTCCGTCCTGCACCACTGACAAGGCCAAATCACGGCGTTGGCCGAGAAATAAGAAAGTTCCTCGAATTGTAACGGCGCGTTTCAAATTGCCAGTCATTCGAGTGGGTGACAGAGTCTTGTCACTCGGATGGACAAAAAAATCGAGGTACCTTGTACACATTGGCATGCACGTAAAAGAGCCCTCGAGAGTTAGAATTTCGTAATAAGATTTGGGTAGGCCTAATCCGATGCATGTGTACACCCCACAAACAAATAATGTATATAATAATCACCGCTTGATGAATAACCATAAAGGAGAATAAGTAATTAATAATTGAACACCTTTCTCACCGGTGTACTATTAAGGTGATGTCAGTCGATATCTTACCACTTGTAGTTGTTTAAACTGTTAAAACTTTTGTTGAACTTGTACAAAGGTGAAACGGAAACTACTTCAGAAATGGGGAAGACCCCGTTTTTCCCTCTTTTTCCCGCTTTTCCCACACCTAGAAAGCGTTGCTAAATGAGACGTTTTTGGCAACCGGAATTCTAACTTCCAAGTGTTCTATCAAAATTAGCAAGCGGTATTTGCAACACCATTAGGTGATATCTTTGATTGCATAAACTTTTTACACTTATAGTGAAGACCTGCGTACAGTTTGCTGTGAGTTAAATTTTATCCGAAAAGCTGAGTTACGACATATTTCGAACTGTCAGTGATTCTTTTTAGTACAGACCGAGGTGCACATGCCACCTCAGGTTTTCATCCCATCGAAAAAACTAGACGCGGTTTCTTGCCAGGCTATTCGTACTTCAATAGCCTTTTAACAAGGGCTAACCACACAGAAAAACCCCATGGCTCTACCCTGGGACCTCATGGCTAGCAAGCAGGAATCTTACTCACTGAGTGACCGCGACCCCAGTAGTTATTGAACTCAGTCAATGTAAACTTACAAATTGTTTTTTCTTTCAATTTCGTCAAACACTGAAAAGCTTGTTTTAATACGTTTGAGATCATGTTGATAGTTGCCAAACTTTCGAGACATTATATTTGATTGTTATCAGATTTTCCCCAAATTCAATAACAATTTCTCTTTTGAAATAATTTTCTGTTGAAACTATAACTGTATTACCGCGCATGTAAACACAGGTGCATAGAAAGCTTATTATCTCCCAGTAATCTATAATTATAAAATCCTATTTTGTCGGACTATTTTTTTCAAACTTCTAGTAACGCCTTATAGTATACATAGATATATAAAGAATCTACACAAAGTGACCAGTAAAGCATAAAGAAATATATAGGATGTCTATAGAAAACGGTTTATTGTGTGGTGTAATAATCGGTATAAATGTAACCGTGTGTATATTCGCCATCTGCCGATTATAAAGACATATATTATTATATTCAATATATACTGTTAGTTATCTATATGTTTATATATACAGTGTCAACAGTTGGTTAGCAGACGATGTTGTTTTCTCAGAAAATCAAATTTTGAAACCTGTTTTTTGTTTTCTTTTTATATAAATATATATAAATATAAAAAAAAAACAGATTCAAAATTTTGAATTTTTGAAAAACAGTTGGGAAATGTACGGTTAGGTTTATGATGACATCTATTCTATAAAAAATATAAACTGATACCTTCAGTTTGAAAAATAAACAGTTGGGATATGTGTCCGTTCGAAGTAATATTTATACGTATATGTTTGTATATATTCGAAATTTTTGAATTGACAAAAGGCGAATTGGGCTACTGTTATTTATAAATGCACTAAAAGCTTTTCTGTTTTTAAAAATAATGTGCAATTTATAAATGCATTGAAAGCATTTCTGTTTTGAAAAATAATTTCGTACACTGGCGCAAAACTTGAATACATTATTGGATTTAGCATGCCGGTTTTCATCACAGTAATTAAATCTCCAGTGCGCCATTTTAAACAATATTTCAAAGATTTGGAATTGAAATTCCATCGACCTCTGTTGCTTGCTATGCAGTAAGTCCACGGACATTTTGTTGTCCACGAAGATTTAATAGGCCGGTTTTAAACACTATTGAATCCAAGCCGGGATTTTACCGAGAAAGTTTCCTAAGTTTTGCAAACGTGGTGCTCCCTGCAGTTGTGCGTGGGGGGGGGCGAATGGGACGAAAACCCGAGGCTTCCATACACATTGACAGTTGGAATCCGATGAAGAGAAAGCAGAAACGCAGTTGTTCGGGTAAAATTGCCCTAACTGCACCGTCTTCATTATCCTGGTTGGTGCATGAGAGTAGACGTTAAACCCCATTTCATAAATTTTTAAAACGCAGCTATTAAAATCGAATATAGCAATAATCTCCCATTGATAGCAACAGAGATAATATTGTACCGAAGTAGCGAATGGTGTTAATAATATTTTGATTAATCATCACTTACACAATAAAATCATAAAAAATGGCGAATACTAGATCGTTGTTTATATATCTCAAAGATCTAGATCCAGACAGAAGATAGACATATAGCCTAGGTAAAGCTGGTTCTGTTTTTTTTTTACAATATCGAGTTGTGTTAATATTTTTTTACGTCAAAAAAGACTCGTAGAAGATTGTCTATTCATCATCACTTGTTTGCATATCTTAGAGATCTAGATCCATTAAAATGATAAAAAAAAATAAATAATTTTATATTACATATAGCAGTTGTTCCTGTTAACACAATACTGCTATTGTACTTTCTACTTTTTTTACTGATGAATTCGTATAACGGCCATTGCCACTTTTAATATTTGTAATAATGAAGGTTTATTCATATTTCTTTTAAAACTACAATTACGATTTAAATCATCAATACCGATAAAATTTAACCAACATATGAAATATGGCAGAAGTTCCTATAAGCACAATACTATCTATTTATAAAAAAATCCACTGCGGACACCCTTCTGGTATTGATGCGATATTTTCTCGCCGTTTTTTTTTCACTTTAAATATGGTGAATACGTTTTAAATGATCTATATATTTTTAATGACGCTGTTGCTCATTGGTGCCAAATTCAAATTATTGTTCAGTTTACTTTTTCCATTTATACTATATTTTTTTTCAACTTTTTAAACAATAATTTATGGAAGTCATGACTCTTTATAGTGGAATTATTTTCGATAATTTTCATTAATGTAGCACCTGGTCCTGTCTGCCAAAACTTTTTAAATACAATTTTCGCCTGTAAAACATTTTTCAACCGAGTTTTTGCAAATTGGCTGGCTGTACTTTTTTGTCTCGGGTGGGAAGGGGTACAGAAAGGGCCTTCGGGACTTTCCCTTGCCGTCATACGCTTATGCATATGCTATGGCAGTGTGTTGTGGGGAAAATGTTACCTAGACAGCGACACTGTGCCTAATCTCAAATATTTATTTACTTGCATGCAAATGTGTACCAGGGACTTCGGTTTTTCGCCCCATACTTATGAATAGATGTCTTTCCAACACCCTCCGTCCGGCAGAGCAGACAAGGGGAAAACGCACTGGCAAATTCCGAGAAATTTTTTCGAACAACACATTGATGTGCACGTAAAAGAACCCTTTATAATTTCTTACTCACTGAACCATCGCAGCTGATTTTGTGTATATCTAATATGTAATAATATATTGTGTCAACAATTACTGACATGAAACAGCTGTAATTAGACTGACAATAGAGCAATGATGATACATAAAATACATATCATCTTCAGGTGTGATAATCACATTCTCAAGGTGTCAAAAACCACTTAACCTACCATAGCAATAATCTATCGTTTAACATACAATTATCATTTCAAAATAAAAACTTGCCAACCACATGATTAGCACTAAGAACAAAACACATGCCAAGTTTTCAAGTTTTTCTCACCTAGTAATTACAATAAAACGGTAATTTGTGATAAACGAGGAAGCACAATACGAAATTTACACTTGGACAAAAATAAAAACACGTTTATGGTTTTATAATTGAACTGCTAACAGCTTAATGATTATATACAACAAAACGATAATCATTCCCTTGGCTGGGTTATCACAGTTTTTGACCACTTCGCTCCAGTGGTCAACATTGGTGTCAGAAACGAGATGACCATTTCTAGCGAGTATAACCCTCCTCACGCCACTTAACCCGTCGTCCATTCAGATGTCAAAAAAACAGATAAACGTTTTGATGGTATAAGTTGGATTTGTTTGACCATAACGGTGAATATGATAACGTTTGGACAAAACGTGTCATAAACATTGTTATTGGACCTTTGTAACATCTGCAACAATATCTGAGAGATAAACGAACGTTTAACGGCTGTTGCATTGGTTACCTTCAACATGCAGCTCTTAAGGACTACCCCACCATTGCCAATACCCAAATACAGAATTTATTACCACAGAGTCATACATGAGTTACAGCTTAGCGAGAGCCTGTTCCCGTACCACTTCCGGATATTCCGAATAAAAACGAACGATTAACGGTTGTTGCATTGGTTACCTACAATAAGAAAAAAAAGAAGGTCATAAGGACTACCCCACCACCACAACCACCAGTTACAACTTAGGCTAAGCCTGTTCCTGTACCACATTCAGATATCCCACCGAATAATAACATTATGTATAAAATATTGTGACTGTTAAATATTGGTTTACCTACAATAAGAAAAACATACCGCTTACAACAACTACCCTCACCCCCATCCCTGACCAACCGAATACAGAATTTATTACATCTGAATCATAAATGAGTTACACCTTAGCGATGGGGAAGGGGTCTTTACGTTGGCTAAGCCTGTTACCGTTCTACATCCAGATATCCCGAATATAAATATTGTTTATAAAACCAAGACATAATTAATTAATCTATCGAATGCCTAAGACTTAATTATATACCGAATAATCCACCAGATCCTTTCTTAGACAATAGATCATTAATCGATAATCATTCCCCGTCAGATTCAATATATCCATTTAACATTTTGCCAAAAAGAATAAACACAAAACCCTCTGATTTCCTCCTACTGCTAATGTAGACCTATGCGCATGCGACTTATTGAAATCCACCTGCATTGAATCCCAAACATTTAAATAACATAGACAGTCCTGGATCTGACTAAAACTGAATGAAATTTTCAAAAAAAAATGCTTCTCATTTAAGTAGCTTCATTCTGGCATTTTAATCATAGAAATTGACAGAAAACTAGAGCGTGTACGTTAATATGGATAAAACGTCGGTGGCCACCTTTGATGACGTTATAACAGGAAAATCCTGACTGGTTGTAAGTGTCCGCAATTAATTGGAAATTATTTACGAATGGACCTTCTAAACATTTATAAAAAAAACATACACCCTCTTCAAACTTTCTACAGAACGCTAGTTAGATTCTGGGTTATATGGGAATATGACCATTGCCCTGTGGCGTTAAGAACAATTAATGATATGCGAGCAGATGAATTAACACTGCCCTTTAGACCGTTAATTAAATATATTGTTCTATATGGGGTAAAGGGTATGCTTTTGTTTCTTTTCAAATATCGACTGAAAGGCATTTGGGTGCTCTTCTCCAGAACACAGACTAATGCATCATAAATCTCTAAATTTATTCACAAAACTTTAATTATTAGCGAGCGAACTTTCAATTTGAAGTGAACTCAAGAACGAGTAAACACTCGAGATGTTGCAATTTCAGAAATAGCATAGACGAATGACCATTTGTGTAGGACCGGGCACGCGGCCATTTTGAAGAAGCCGTCGCGCCATCCACGCGCATGTCATTAAATAATTTCAATGAACAGACAGCAAGAGAATTAAAATAAACAAGCGCCTATCGTCACATTAATAAGATTATTGTGAAAAACGTGGGGAAACTTTCCTTGGGGCAAGAAATTGATTCTTTGACGAGATTTTGATGAACTATTGTTGGATACATTGTAAGATGTTGTACGACCTGCAATTCTTTCATAGATATCTCATTTATTCTAAATAATTTAGTAATTAAGACGACGGTTAAAGCTCGTATGTAAACATGGCGACGTTGCGTCTGCGTTAAATCATGAGTCTCTCAAGATAGGTGTGGATACAATTACCGATTACTACAAATATCGACTGCTTTATTTTCAAATATCCACGAATTAATTAAATGAAAATCTGAAATATGGCTCTAAGGCTAATGTTTAAAGGTTTATTGATACCTGAGAGCTTCCATTTTGAATCATATTAAAACACACTTTGCTGATATTGATTTTTGATTGTGAAAATATTTTGTTATTTATGGTTTGCCGAAGAATAAACACAAAATTTATGAAAAGAAATATGGTTTTGGGTATCAGGTTTAAAATTAACTCACTTTATCGTTTAAAATGAAATTGGGTGGGTTGAATTTATCTTAAGACATTAAAACGAAATGAAATGAAATGGGGTTTAACGTCCAAAATGAACAGGGACATACGCAATATAGTGTGCTATGATATCAGGGGACTTGTGCCCGGGCAGGGGCGCCATATCCTGCAATCTGTTTTCGTCAGGCCCTGCTGCATCTACTGACAAGCGGAATGTGTTTTGCGGCTGATGAGCACCCCTCACTCAAACTATATATAACATTTGTTCCCCCTCCCCCTAAAAATACGCCTAGTAATACGCAAAGCGATCTGTACTTCACGCAATCCATTGGAAACAAACCATATTATTTCACATTATATACACATCTACAAGAAAAACGTGGAAAAGAAACACAACACAATCTATATGAAAAACAGTCACTCGTTTACACACATAAAGCATGATGTTTCGAGTTATCAATTACAAACGATAAGAGACTACTTGTCGAAACGTCGTGCTATATGTGTTTAAACCAGTGATTTTTTTCCATATAAACTGTGTTGTGTTTTTAGTGTGCTCAATCACTAAATGCCACTCAAGATGTAATGAAAACCCTGGTTAATTCATCACTCGACCCAGTTTTAACTGTACCTTACGCCAAAGCTTTAGTATGACTTACCAAAATTTCTGACATTAAAAGAAACCCCTTTATTATCAGTGATTGATTAATTTATAATTTGAAACTTTAGAGCGCTACTTTAAGATAAAAAGACAAGTAATTTACAAAGTACGAAGCGCTTCTTAATTGTTTTGCCTGTCTCCGTGTTCAATAGGCTTTTATATTATAGGGATCCGTAGCCCTTTTTTTGTCTGATGACCCCATCAATGGTTGGCGATATAGTCAACTAAAGAGACTTTTACATAATGTTGATCCCCTATACATGCCTTGTTTGTTGGGCCAACAAAAGACGAACAAGCTGCTCTCAATGCTAATGGCTTAAAGATATTCTCTACACCCATGTCATAGGGCAGGTGTACACATGATTTAAAGGGACACTCAGGCGACCATAAATATGAAATAATGAAATAAATCACGAACTTCGCCGCCTCCATAGACAGTACAGTCACAAAACCATTAATAATACGAGCAAAAAAAATCCAACAGGTAGTAAAAAATCAAAATCCAATGTACGAAGTCTAGAAAAGTTATTCGAAATGGAAAAATAATCCACTGAAAAAATGGTTTTCCCACCATATCTCGTGTACAAAACCTACCATTACTGTTCAGATTGAAATTTTAATATTTTTTTTTAGCTTAAATCAAAATATGACTGAGCTGGTCTTATCTATTTTAATATCGGAGAAATCCGATGTCATCGCGAGTTGATTATGTCTAATTAGTAATTTAGAAAACATTTCAGGTCTAAAGAACGACATGCAGATTTAGCTCTTGCATATTGTATGTTTAACATTACCCTTGACTAAACCAGGTGGATATATGGCCTAAGACACAGGTGGATATATGGCCTAAGGCACAGGGGGCTAGCTCGAAATCAAGCTACTTAGCTCAATTTCATGCTTAAGATGTTGTAAAATAGAAGAAGTTCAATTTAAATGCTATGCAAAAATATCAACGAGTCTCCACAAAAAAAACGTCGAGTATTTCCCTTTAATCTTAACAATTCTACAAAGCCGTTATCAGATTTGTCGAAATGTTAAATCTTCCCGGAAGCGAAGATTGTTCAGGGATTTATACCACCAATAGTAATAATTCAATTATTTCCGTAACTTTTATGAAACATCCCATTTCAGGCTGATGCGTACTTTGAATGTGTAAGAGCATCGTGTGGTAGACCCACTGTAACATTCAAAGAAATCTTTCTCCTACTCTGCCGTCCAGTCATGTCAGGAGAACAATAGTCCTTGTTTAATGGACGGTGTTGATCAATCGACGTAACGAGCCTTCTTAGCATCCTGACATCTTAATAACAATTACACAATAACTACAAACAAGACAATCACGAAGACAGTCCGAATGACCACTCTATTCTTCCCCATCTCCGATTTTCTCACGCACTTGTGTGAACAATAGAGCGTTATTGCTTTTAGATTCATCAAATAATATTGCTCGTTCATTTACAAGTTAACGCATCTGCATTCTAACATGGATGCCTTCTAATTGTATATATTTGGCTGACCGGATGTTTGATCAGCTTGTTATTAGGTCATAAGGATTAATGTTATCCATCACATATCAATTTTTAATGAGCAAAAAAACAAAATAGGAAGATTTGATTGCTCTTGGTGCCAGGAAGCCGATAATTTTAGTACCCTTTTCATTACCAAATTATACATAATACAAATAATTATGGTCAATGTGCAGGTCAAATGGATGAGCAAAAAACCGAGATCCCTTGTATATCATTAGTAGTACGCTAAAGACCCCTTGACAGAAAACAAAAAGGAGTAGGCCGCAGCGTACCGGCAAACTTTGGCTCATAACAGCCCGGACGGTGTATTCCCATTTATATATATATGCATGTAATACGTACATACTTTGATCATTGAAATAATGGGTAATTATTGTCTTATCCCCTCACATGCATATGTTTACATGCACATTTCTGGTAACATATAGCAGACCATGACTCATACTGGCATTACACGATGATTTCTCTGCATTCTATTGCTGACTGTTTTCAAATTTTGGTGAAATTTGTACAGGCCCGGAATTGTACATCATAATGGACGCTTACGACTTTTAAAATTCACAATGTTCGTTTGTTTGTGATTTCTGCGTATTGTGTCTGTCCATAGATTTGTTTTGGGGTAAATTATGTGTGATGCCACCCCCCCCCCTCCTCCATTTACTATTCGTGACCTGGTTTAACACACCTTAACAGTAAGTGCTGCTTTCATTAGTTGAAACCGACGGAACATAAATAGACATTGGACAAGTAGGTGACAATTGCTCAAAACCTAAATGATAGTTCGCATGTAGATTCCATTGAAGAGAGAGGGTGGGGGAAGAGAGGGGTTTAACGTCCACTCTGACCGAATTGGTCCATTTCGGGACTAACATATAGTTGTTATTTCGATAATTCGCTGTAACAGTGGAAGGACAGGAGGACCGAGTGAAAACCCACGATAAACCACGCGTCCACACAAGCCCCAAAATTATATTGGACAAAGCCACAAATGATACACAATTATGACTTTAACACTTCGTTTGATGTGTACGTATGATATCTTTAATCGTTTTGTACAACTTAAATATTTTATATGATAATTTAACGGTACTCGCTGCATTAATCATCTCCAATCCAACAAGAATGGGATAAAAGAGAAAATTAACGAAAGCCAAGATTAAACAGAATGGAATATGTCCTGGAACAAAAGGAACAGTGAGGATAGAAGGTTACAAATACTTCACGATCCTTAATGACCGCAGTCTATTCAAGGGCCATCGTTGAAAGCTAGATAATATTTATCCAGTGGTCAGCCTTTAATAGGAGTGACCAGTGTCCACCTTGTAACCGGTCGGTAATTGTCGAGTTTATTAGAGAACAAATTGCACGCCATATGTTCTATTGTCCGAGACTAGGAGCGTGGTGGGTAGGATGCAATAAGGCAGATGCAATGAGCTGATGATTATTATACACCACTGGAGGTCCGAGATCAACGATGTATTCGTACATCCAGTTATGAAAAATCTTAAAGAGTCATTCAGCTACAAACAAATAGATGGATTTTTTTTTGGGGGGAGGGGGGTAGGTTTCACATATTTTGGCATGCCATCATTCGAATTCAGTTCACTATTCATTGATATAGTTTTAACATATCTTAAGTCTGGATAATCGGGATGAAAATACAGGTGGGAACACATGATACGGTTAATTAGTCCCGATTACTGGACGTTTGCCCATCAATTACAATCCAATTACTGGATACGGTGTTCATAATATTTTATTCCTTTTGATTAACTTATATATAAAGGCCGGTCTCAAAAGTCGATAAACTGCAGCTGGACAAGCTGTTAATATTTTACTGTCTCTTAATACGTTGTCTATCTCACATATTCGTATAAACAAATCCGATTATACAAAATTTGAGAAACTTTTAGGCTTTCTAACAGTTTTACTAAATATCTTTTTTTTGTACATTATTCGTTAGAATGGAACCAAGCCGCATTGGAAGTCTGTGTCCACATGTGGGCCTTTAGGCGCGGGAGGACTTGGAGAAAACCCAAGAAGTTGGACAGGCGATCCTTCTACTTGTCACGTACAGGCAGGAATCGAAACCACACCGCTTGACTTAATAACAGACCCTATGATCTAAAACACGTTACAGCAAGCCAAAATCCTAATCTAAACAGTAATGATTAAATAACTAATTCGTAATAAAATGACGCCGATTTCACATTGGTTGTAAAAAAGACGTAATACCATTTTAAATTCAAGTTTCTGTTTCTACTGGATCGATAGAAAAAAGGGGACCTGCGCTGCTTACGTCAGACATTTAAGCAAGGAACTACTACGGCTACGTCCGCGACAAAGATACATTAAAGATACATTATGGGAGATTAGATAAAGAGCTTGCAGTTCTTACTTTAATAGTTCATAACTAGATAATGTAGAGGAAATTTTCTGCAAATTTCAGTCAAATTTTTACACCCTAAACCGCGAATAATTTAGCGATTGAAATTTCGGTTAGCCTTGGTCAACATTATCAAAGTAGGTATTAAATAAAAATCATTGTCTAGATTATCCATTTCTTGATTCAGTCATGAATAAGCGTTTAGCAGCAGCTCGGATCCTAATCCAGTAAATACCGTAGTCTATCGATGACATCAAAAGTTGACTATGGTCTGGATAAGATGATTAATGTCTCATTAACAATTTAAATAACATTTCAGGCCTAAAAAATCTTAGCAAATATGTACTACCCTTTACCCTCGGTTTGTCGCTATGTCCGAGTTATCTCCCTTTTTTATACTCAGAAAATCAAAATCAGTTTCAGATGTAAACCCAGACGTCAATCAAGCCATAATATCACCGTCCAACGTCAAATTGAGTGTGTGTGTGTGGGGGGGGGGGTGTTTTATGGATAAATCTAATATCAATTCTAATTTCTGAAGATTCCGCTTTTTTGTGATTAAATCGAAAATCCAAATTTTCCTTTCCAAAACATCTCAATAGAACAGCAAATCTGTGAATAACAATAAACACGTAATGTTCAGTTTTCTTTGAATTCATTCAATGCATAGCCAATTTATAAATAAAACTGTTCTTAAAATGCTGTATTTCTAATAAATGGTGGAGCTGGCAGATCATTATCTCGTCCATATACACAACATTTCTTAAATTCACAAGGACTTTCTCTCCACGAGTATCTCAATCCTACCCAGTGTTTGTCGTGACAACCTGCGACATTTAAGATAACAGTGGCACCATGATGTGTTAAAATGGGTGCAGCAACTCATGTTTCATTTGTCCCACATGTAGTTTGACTGCTAGCAGAACAACAAATCTAGAAATATAAATTCGTGTATATATATTTAATCACTATTCGAAATTTGGTATTGGTCTGAGAATTAGAGGTCCAAATATGAAGGACAAATCCCTACTGTTGTGAGATTTAAATCACCAATGACATACATTCCCATGAGCAAACGTGATGTGATCATCAGAAATAAAATGTTCTGAGATGCTTACCCCATAAAACGTGGAATAATGGAACGCCGTAGATGCCATTTCCGACCATTTCTGGCCTCTCAATTGAGCATAACCCCCTGGACCCCCACACCTTTTGAATCACGCCTGAATACATGTATTTATATACATCGGCTAACAATCTCTTATTTGACAGAAACAGATTGTTTTCGGGTGCTTTCGTGATATAGTACCACAGCTTATGTTATTCCAAGAAGGTCGTATTAGTTAAGATTGTACGGAACAACCATGTGGGTAGTTGTGTGTTTACATATGATTGTTGACAAATGCAAATATTGATGCTGACATTCTTTAACAACCACCATTAACTTTCCATGGGATTCGGTAGCTCGCAGACATACGGCAAGGCACCGAATGAAAATTTTGTATGTGCAGGACCAAAAGTCTCTATGACCAGTCTGCAATCTTCTACAGTGCCGAATAACACACCCAAGTGAAGCGAAAGTCTCACGGACGGATAGACTGCCCATAGGAACACGCACGTCGGGTTGCAAGACAGGCTTTAGACTTGGCCAACTGTTTATGGAAAAACTGCTGTGTAAACAATTTTAACTTTCTTGAAAATCTTCGGATAAAATTCTGTCAGAAATCACGATATGATAACCTATCTTCTTGAAAGTTAAATGTTTTTTGAATAGTTAAAAGATCACAAGAGGAGAACGGTGAGAAAAATAACAACTGCCATTAAGTAATCAATGCCGCAAATATGAGGCCCATGCACAGACTTAAGGTTGCTTATTAGGTCTGGAACATTAAGACAGTTACGGATTCTTATCAATAAAATCCAAGATTAAGCACGTACAAATTTCAACTTTCCTTAAATATTGTTTCACACAGCTATGTAAATTAGTTGATCAGTATTCCGTGATATGGAGTTTATGATTTTAATTTTACTAGTATTCGCTGTCTCAGGTATATACATGTAGTTTTCTAAGATGCAAGGGAGATTATTCACTTGGACATTCAAGACTTTCACATTAGAACCCCCGTCTTGGCTTGGTTATATATACTTATATAGTTTAAACATATACGTATTTCGATTTCGCTTTCCTCCTTGGTGTTTGGTGATTGTGTCGTTGTTGTCCGTGCATACAGAGAGAGAGAGAGGGTTGGGGTTTGCGCGTATGGGTTTTGGCAGTAGGAGAAAACCGGAGGTCCCGGAGGAATTCCACGGGGTGGACAGGCGACCTTATTCCTTGCCACGTACAACTTGGTTTTCGAAACCACGACAGTTAACTCACTGACATGTTTTATGATACAGCACGCAAGTGTTAACCATTCGCCCCCCCCCCCCCCACGTGCATACATGGATGGGAATTATGGAAACCGTTTTGATTAAGAAGTACACTGAAACGTGGGCATAACAATGTTTTATTTCAGGTAGTGATGCAGCACTGCGATTTTCAGCTTCTTATGGAGACCACATGGTGCTACAGAGAGGTCCCCACAAAGCTGTTGTCTGGGGTTATGCGGACAAAAACCATGAAAAGGTCACAATTCAAATCGTAGGCCACGGGTCCCCAGTTCAAACAACAACCGCTAATGGAATGTGGAAAGCTAAATTACCTGCTATGACAAATCCAGGTCCTTTCGTTATCACAGCTTCATCTTCAGAAGGCAACGTTAGTCTCCACGATGTTCTGTTTGGTGATGTATGGGTTTGTTCTGGACAAAGTAATATGGCATTCGCCATGAACTCGGTAATTTATTGGTAACATTTTCTGCTTTTTTTTTATAAATATCCCATTATTCATCATTGAAATTGTTTCTAGTCACATTTCGTCCCAAACTTCACAGATTATATACGGTAATAGATGCTGTCGTGCCTGTATTACAGTTTTGGCACCGACAGCTGTAATTATTACAATTAAAGTAGGTTTAATTGTTCCATTACTTTTTTTTACAAATTAAACCCTAGAAATCAGATAAAACCTGGTGATTTGATTTTCAAAGTTACAAGGTTCCATATGTTACACTTGACTTAGTAACCTCATGAGGTTTAATGGAAACACAAAAAGGTTATTAGGACACCGTCAAGTACTCAGAACGACTGGACACCCCAGTCATTAATTTGAAATATTCAATAATAAGGATGCACACAATATTAGCAGTGGAACGTGATCAGCGATTTTCTCATAATGTTAGTTAGGGCCCTGCAATCTCAATTCGACGTTATAAAGAAAGCATGATTAAAAAATACAAACTATCGAACACGCGCTAAGATTGTCAAATGGAACTGCAACATCAAAACTTTAGATGAAAAACATTCCCCGAAGTTTTACACCTATCTTTCACTTTATTTTAAATTAAAACGGTCCACATTATCCAAATCATTGTAGGTTAATAATAGTGCCTATGAATTAAAGAAAGCCTTAACTTTTGATAAAATCAGATTATTTCACGTCAGAGATGTAGAATCGCCGACACCACTGGCAGACATAAAGACGGTTCAAACTATATGGACTGCTCCATCAGCAAGTAAGGATAGGATCTTTTATATCTGTAAGGGAATCGGTTATGCCTGCTTGAATTATTTTATATGATATAATTCTTGACTAGTCAATATAACGGCTTTGGAAATGAAATGACATAAAATGAAATAGGGTTTAACGTCCTACTGTTCTGCTCCGACTAGGCTAATGAAGACGGGCATACGCTATACAGTGTGCTATGCGGGAAATTTTGCTCGAACAGCGGCGCTACGGCTTACTCAACTGCCAAGGGATCTTTTATGTGCACGCCAATGTGTACATGTGACCTCGGTTTTCTTCCCATCCGACCTACTAGACAGCCGTCCCTGCCAGGACCTCTATCTTGCACCACTGATAAGGGTAAAGGCTTTGGCGTACAAAGGAAGAAAAAATGATTTTCCTTCTCAAGTACATCCATTGTTTTAACTGCTCACGGCTGCGTTGGTTACGGGCCGAAGGTCCACAGCTGCTCAACAAATAAAAGCACTCTCACAGAGTTGTTGGAATTACCTGTTGATAGTATGTAAATGAATAGCAAATATTTTTATTTGTTCAATTTCGCATTATGTTAATTCCTACAATCGTGTAAAATGGTCTAATTCTTGTATATCTTTGGTGTTAAAATTTTATTTCAGAATCAGTTCCGACTTTCTCGGCGTTGTGTCTACTATATGGGGAATACCTATACAACCATCGGAAATATCCGATAGGTCTTATTGAATCAGCATGGGGAGGTACTCCTATAGAAGCGTGGTCTGGACCAGATGCTATTAAAGATTGTAGTGGACATGCTAGGAAACGGTGAGCTTTACTTTAATACGATTAATTAAGGAACAATATTATCAGTGATATTGGTCGGCTTTGTGTTATCGAAGTGGCAGCATTAAAACAAGGTGACTGAAGCAGCCTGGGGAGGTACTTCTATAAAAGCGTGGTCTGGATCGACTGCTATTACTGCTTGTACTGGACATGCTAGGAAACGGTGAGCATTGCTTAAATACGAACAAATAAGGAACGACTTTGTGAAACTCAACCGGCATCATCAAAGCATGCCTTGTAACAAAATTCTTTGAGACAGTTGGGGTGTCCGTTCAACTAAGGACCAATACCATTAACACAAGGTACAATTTTATGAATACACAATTACTGAGTATAATACTAAACAGCGTTTCGACGAGATTTCGACGAGGATACTCTCGTCTTTATCAAGCAAATGATACTGATAGGTGAATAGTAGGCAAATGTATACAGAATGTGCAACAAGGATAAGAATCAAGTACAGCTAAGGGAGTGGGGGTTGCAACTAAAACCACACAACGGAACAAACTGTATCTCCATAATATTGTACCTTGTTTTAGTTAATATGTTCAATTACTAAATGCCAATCAAAGAAAACCAATATCATGTTTAAGAATTAATATATTTATTTCAGCAATCCTCACAGCCCATCTGTATTATGGAATGCTATGATTAACCCTCTGTTGTCTACCACCATATATGGTGCTATATGGTTTCAAGGTAAGCTATATTTAAGATTAAAAGACTAGATAATGGAATGTATCCAGATTAGACAACACAAGCCGGCCCTAAATAGAGAGTAGGAGTATACCTTCCCAATGCATAATCCCATCATTTATATCATAGTTGTTGTTATTTAGATTCTCCCCATATTGATAGTCCTTTTTAATATTATGTAAATTGGTAAACACCCATATATCTAAAAAAAATTAATTCTTTATTCGTATAATTTTATTATTGTAGACCTTTTTTCTATTATCTGACTCTTACATATTATGTTTTCACCATGATTTGTTAAGTCTTGGATACTAATTACGGGTTCCATAGCATATTCCCTTGGTGGCTGTTAAAACACCTATTTGTATAATGCTGCTGATTACTGCTTAGTGCTTAGCTGTATCGTAAGGTCTGGCGTGATTTCGATTCCCCGCTGTTGTGGTTTCGATTTTTTAAAAATCCACGCATTGTAGATACCATTACAGCCCTTCAGACCTATCTTGGTGTTCTATTATATTTATTTATATACTTTTGGTATACCATTTCAGGTGAGGCAAATTCACGTCATTCTGCAAAATATGCATGTCAGCAACCTGCAATGGTTAAAGAATGGAGAAACAAATTTCATCATGCCTCATTGGGTGAGACAAGCCTAAATTTTCCATTCGGATTTGTACAGGTAATTAAAACCAATAACCAAGCTTCATCAAACTAAGTATAGGATAGGGTCCTCACAATGCCCAGTGATCCTCTCACATAATCGACAGACATGTGAATGTTACCACTGTTCAAATAGTCTTTTAGCTCTATTGCTTAATTTCATTATCTATACTCATCGCAAATGTTTAAGCTTTATGTGTCATTTGCATAGATCAATTTTATCTTTATAATTCGCTAGCACGTAGAGGTCGTGGTGGCAGGGGGAGTTGGAGATAACCTGTGAGCTTGGACAAACGACCCCACTTCTTTTCTTGCCACGAGATCTAGTTTGTATAAGCGTAATAATTTGAATTTGTCTTATTTGTAGCTGGCTGCTAACAGTGCAGATCACAGCAAAATCGGTGGTTTTCCAGGATTGAGATGGGCACAGACAGCTAACATGGGCCATGTTCCCAACACCAAGATGCCTCATTCTTTCATGGCTGTGGCGATGGATCTTCCTGATTTCCATTCACCCCGTGGATCGTCAGTCCTATTTATTTACATTCAAATTTAGTTTGTGTATGAACTTGTTTGCTTCACATATCAGAAACAACAAACTCTTTGCTGAGAAATGAAATGAATGTAATGAATTTTCTTTTGCTTTGCCACTGAATACTAAACACTAAACGGCATCTGTTTATTGAATACGATATAAGACAGATCTAATTCAAGAACATAAAAGATATCTAATATCTATTTCAGCATCCATTCCCGGTTTAAACAGGATGTAGCAGAAAGATTGGGTCTGGCAGGTCTAGGTGTAGCTTATGGTGAAAAGGGTCTGAGTTATCAAGGACCATATCCTACATCCTTTAATACTAAAACTAAAGGTCATCTGGTTATTGAGTATGATCATGGACATACTGTTGTAGACGTTAGAGCCAAGGCTGGTTTTGAGGTATGTTTTAGCATTATTTGTTTTACAATTCATGCTTTCTTTACTAGAAAATAAATGTGCAGAATTATGACTATGCATTCCTTCTTATTCTCAATACCTTATGTTCACGTGACTATTAATTTATTCAGTAAGTAAGCCAATGGTTCGTTAACCAAGAGGTCTTGGATTCTCTCCCTGTTTTGGTCGCGATAATACCTTGAGATTCTCCTTGTCTGCCAGTGGTGCGAGACATAGAACAATGAGTAGTCGTTAGGATGGGATGGAAACCGAAGTCCAGAGATAGAGAGAGGGAGAAATGGAGTTTAACGTCTACTCAACTCAAACTAGGTCATTTCGGGACAAACATCTGGTTTTAATTTTATTTCAATAATTCGCTTGCGCTTAGGGGTCTTTAGCAGTATGGAAACCGAAGTCCAGAGATAGAGAGAGGGAGAAATGGAGTTTAACGTCTACACAACACAAAGTAGGTCATTTCGGGACAAACATCTGGTTTTAATTTTATTTCAATAATTCGCTTGTGCGTAGGGGTCTTTAGCAGTAGAAGGAAACCGGAGGACAAGGACCCTAAACCGAGGCCCAGTCTACACATTATAGTTATCGTCGTTTCAAATACCAGCTATATGAATTTATATTTCAGATCTGTTGTTCTGCTACGAGTCAAACTACGTGTGGGACAAATGATACATGGGTTGCTGCACCCGTTTTAACACATCATGGTGCCACTGTTACCTTAAATGTCGCAGGTTGTCACGACAAACACTGGGTAGGATTGAGATACTCGTGGAGAGAAAGTCCTTGTGAATTTAAGAAATGTTGTGTATATGGAAGAGATAATGATCTGCCAGCTCCACCATTTATTAAAAATACAGCATTTTAAGAGGAGTTCTGTTTAGCTCTATATTGCAAAGTTGAATAAAAACCGTGAACGTTATGTGTTTATTATATTTTATGCATTCTCAGACTTGTTATTTCATTAAGAGATGTACCCTAGGTTCGATAGGATATTTCAATATTGCTTAAATTTACGACTTTAACTTAAAATTCATATGAGACTTATCTTCTGATGAATAAATATTATACAAAAACTTTGAACATTTTGTTTGTATATTATTTTATGGATTCCCCCGTTTTAATCCCGTAGAAATTGTGGTTGATATTATTGTTATTTGTGAAATATGCTGCTTAAATTCGAATATAAAGTTTTTTAAATCGTCATTGGGCCTGTTGTCATGGTTCATCGCATCAAAACACCAAACACATATACATTGAAGATAATTTAACTTAATTAACCAAAACCTTTAATAAATGTTATTTATTTTAATCACGCACCAAATTAATTAGGTACCTTAAATCACCGAAATAAACCATATCAAAATTGAAAATAACAATTAAACATACCAATTGTGACGGGGAATTTGGTTTCAGAACACACTTGCAATCAGGTAATAATAATCGAGTAGAGCTTCTTTTGCAATTATAGTGATCGGTTATCTCTGGTTTATATGGAAGCCTTTGCATAGAAATAACGAATATAAAGCCCCCATAATATATTTCCCACTATTAAACTGCAAACAACATTATGAGGAAATATAAGCTGTTATTATACAATGTTGTTGTACTTAGTGTTTAACGTCCGCTTCCACCAAAGGTGATATCGCAGATGGTAAACGTTTATAAGTCAATGAAGGGGGAATGGGGTTTGATATCCACTCGACACATATTAAGTTATGTCGGGCCTTTAGCAGTACCACGTACAAACTAGGAATCGAAACCACGCCACGTGACTAGGAATCGAAACCACGCCACGTGACTCATTGGCCGAATTTGCGACCTAAACCGCAATCGTTAAACTAATGTGTAGTTCATTCAATTGTTTCTGAAATAAGGGACCTGGTCGTAGTGCACAACTATGATCAAGATTAATCTTTCTGGAACATAGCCTACTTAGTACAAAAATCTATTTTCACGCAGGAACATGACTCATAATTAAGAAAATGAAATGAAATGAAATGGGGTTTAACGTCCTACTGTTCTGTACCGACCGGGCTAAAAAAAAGATGGGCATACGCCACACAGTGCGCTATGATGGAAATTTAGCATTTGACCTTTCGATTTAATGGAGTCTAGTCGCTAACTCAATATCATCCAAAGTCTTCGACATTGAAAACACGAATTATTTGTCAATTCGAATCAACAGTGCTGTTGTTATCTTATTTGAAAGTGCAGGCTTCTGATATCCAATATTTAAGACAAGATAAATATTTTAATATTAATACGAATCGTGTTCCATAGTGCGTTTCACGGTCATTTGTAACAAGTGACCAGAAGGAACAAATCTAGACATGCCAAACAGCGACGCCATAACTTATCTGGAGATCATGCGCAATAGACTGGAATAACTAAATACTAGAAATTTCTATTCGGTTGAGACTAATGCCGTATTTCGCTGGGCACAATTGAGTCAAAATGGAAACGAATGAATGTAAATCATTTCATAGACAATCAGGTGACAGGCATTATTATAAGCGTTTCTACCCATTTGGGTGAATTTCTAGGTCCCAAATATTAACGATTTAGCTCCTTTAAGTCTGGACTTATTATCTGTATTAAACGGACGGATTGTATAATACCCCAACCTTGGCCTGACACTATCTATAGATAACGGACTATTGGTTTTTTAGAGTACAGCTAGAATGCCACCATTAACCTTGGCCTGGCACTATCTATAGATAACGGACTATTGGTCTTTTGGAGTACAGCTGGAATGCCACCATTAATTTCTCTGCTCCTGTTAGCTTCCGTCATCTCAGGTAAAATGCTTTATTACTTTTCTTGAAATCATCTATCACGTATGATTAAGAGCATGGGTGGAGAATCTTGTACTTACCATGCACCCATTTCTTCACACATGAATTCAGATGTATCGACGACGCGTATTGAATAGTTTGATTCCTTAAGCATATTTTAGCCGAAAACAGATTAATGTGAAAGAAGATAATATTCGCCAAAAATAAAACATCATGCGCCAAGCGCCAATCATCCACGGGTCTCCGGTTGAATTCATCAAATTAGTGAAAGCACAAGTTTATATCATTTGTCGATCCAATTTTCTGCTTTGGTTGTCATCTGATTCAAATATTTTAAAGAGATCATTTATCAATTTTATTATAGGTGGTGATAGTGCGCTACGGTTCGCTGCATCATATGGGGACCACATGGTGCTGCAAGCCTCTCCTTACCGTGCTGTCATCTGGGGGCATGTTGATAACGACAATGTTTCAGTGTCGGTTTTTGTGAAAGGACACGAGACAGCGCCAGTCTATTCTATATCATCTAATGGAATATGGAAAGTGCAGCTTCCTGCTTGGTCTAGTAGCTCTCCTGAAGCACCTTATACAATCACTGCTACTTCATCAGAAGGAAATGCTAGTATCCACGACGTGCTGTTTGGAGATGTATGGGTTTGTTCAGGACAAAGTAACATGGGTGTTCCCATGAGTTGGGTAAGCTGTCGCATTAACAACTTTATGGGGTTTTCCGCCAACTGGAAGTTCAATTGACATCGCATATATGATTACTCATAAAGCTAGTATCTACAACTTGCTGTTCGGAGATGGATGCTTTTGATAAGAGTTGTATAAGCTACAGTATTACTTAGTTTACAGGGTTTTCTGCCCACTGGAAGTACAACAGAATTCGTTTATATAACTACTCGCCTTTGTATAATGCTTAGGAACTATTTGCACATGTTCGGGATTTAATTTTACTATTTTTGATTTAGATTAATAACACGGCATATGAAATAAATAAAGCATTAGCGTTTGATAAAATCAGGATATTTCAAGTCCACGCATTCGAATCTTCTGTTCCTTTGACGGACTTACATTCGATTCAAACCAAATGGACAGCTCCTACTAAAGGTTAGTACTGTCGATATTTCTTGATGTATAAAATTCGTTAAATTAAAGATGCATAGTTGAAAACAGTATGGTAGTAATACAGGGTTCATGTAGTGTAGGCCATCGAAAGTATAAAAACGGAACGAAATATTGATCTTTATTTTATGATCAGTAGTGGAATACCGCGTTTTATCAGTGAAATAAAAGTTTTATTCCACTGGCTAGCAGTGAAATAAAACTTGTTTTACCTAAAATGATTGTAAAATCATAAAAAAAAATAGAACATTTGTCGTTTTGTCGTGAATAAAATATTTTATTTCATCTCTAAGCAAGAAAACATTTATATTTTCACTCATGCTACGCATTCGTTAAAATATAAGTTTTCGTGCTTCTCGATGAAATAAAATATGTTATTCACTCTAAAACGACAAATATCCTCTATGTATTTTAATTCACAGAGAGTTAACATAGAACAGGTATGTGTTATATGGAGAATTAATGTGTAATCATCATGTTAAAATGACAAAAATGTAACTTTTTACTTATAGAAACTGTTCCTGGGTTTTCGGCACTATGTCTTTTGTATGCGGAGTATATTTATACACATAAAAAACAACCTATAGGTCTCATTGAAACTGAATGGGGTGGAACTTCCGTAGAGGCATGGTCTGGTCCCGATGCTTTGAAAGCGTGTGAAGAACACAAAGCAAAACGGTAAATAGTTGTTAATAGTAGGTTTTACCTTTCGGATATGGTATAGTACACAGAGGCGGATTCAATGGGGACCGCCCTCCCGCCCCGCCGCACCCCCCTCTCAGCGGCGTGCCCCGTCTCCGTGTCCAGTGCCCTCATTTTTGCGGCGCCCCCCCCCCTTTAAAATTCCTAGATCCGCCCCTGGAACATGTACTTCGATCTCCTTAAATACACATTCCCTAATAGCATTATTGGGTCAGTTGTTCGTCCCTTTAATCTCGAGAAACAATTTTAATTGATCAGTCTCCTACATAAAATCGAACATAATGCCATCTACATATCAATTGTATGTCTTCGTAAAAATTGTTTATTTCGAATCCCAGCAACAGTGTCATCTGCATGTATGTCTCAAAATTAAGAAAAAAAACGATATTGGGTGGATGAACTCAAATAGATCATCTTGCTGTCTTCAGGGGTCCGCGAGCCGCTTCAGTTCTTTGGAACTCAATGGTTATACCTCTACTTCCACAAACTATTTACGGCGCCATCTGGTATCAAGGTGAGTGTATTTACGTTCTGAGTTTCGCTGAGCTTTAAAGCATGATGTTTTACAACTTAACATATAATTCCGACGCAAATATAGCTACTTCAGTAATATTTGATCCTCGTCGTTGTTGGTGAGCCACGGTGGCTTAGTGGGTGAGACGGCTCGCTAGTCTGAAGGTCTCTTGTTCGATTCCACCATTCCAAATTCCTCTCGTAGCACACTCTTTAGAGTAAGCCTGTCTACATTATCCCGGTTGGAGAAGAACAGTAGGACGTTAAACCCCATTTCATTTCATTGTTCTCGCCGTTGTTGCTTTTATATTATTGATTATTCATGGAAAATCGGAGTTTCTAAAACTTTTTCTATAAGTTGTTAAACATGTGAACGAAGGTGATTTCTATAGTGGTTTCTCTTTATGGAATTTCAGGCGAATCTAATACCCATAATTCTGATCAGTACGCATGCCTCTTTCCGTCAATGATTAAGGATTGGAGACTTAAATTTCACCAGGCGTCCATGGGTGCAACAAATCAGAATTTCCCTTTTGGATTTGTACAGGTATTGTAACTATTGAAATATCATGATACATTTACATGGTGGACGTGACCGCTAACAGGACTGTCGGACGTATAGGTCGGGGTCCATATCTAAATTTCTACGATTTTTCTATCCTATTTCTGGCAATCTCTCAGCTCAGTCGGATTAAAACATTTATATGCGAGATTCCATTGTTTATATTGTCTGCCGAGAATGTTGCAAACATTTCCATTCATCATGTCTTTGTAAATGAAATGAATTATTATTGCATCGATTTTCCTATTAGAATTTCAGCTTTCACAATCCCTCAAATGACGACCAACGACTTTGAAGGATGTGATTATTTAATTGATTGGTGTCTAGGAAACTAACCGAATGTCTCAATTATCAAATATTTTTGTCATTTCTTTCTTAGCGCGCTGGTAACCAAAATGACTCAAATAGGATGTGATTATTGAAACTATCTGAATGTCTAAAATCAAATATTTTGTAATTTTCTATCTTAGCTCGCTGGTAACCAAAACGACTCCAGTAGAATAGCTGGATTTCCTGCAATAAGATGGTCGCAAACCGCCAAGTATGGTTACGCCCCAAATCCTAAGATGCCGTACACATTTATGGCTGTAGCAATGGACCTTCCTGATTTTAAATCACCCCATGGATTGTAGGAGAAGTTTATTTTTTTTTATCATTATATATAAAATAAGTATATTTTAGCATTTATTCCAATAGACAACAAATGGGATTTTAATTCTATGGTTGCGGATATTTACCCCACCCGTTTCTTGCCAACCCCGCAGAGTCCCTTCCCCCATTCCCTAACAGGAGATAGCTGAGCCTGACCATCAGGGGCGTACATAACGATTTTGTTTGTTTGGGGGGGGGGGGGGAGGTAGCCAAAATACGACCGACTGATGCACATACACCCCCCCCCCCAGTACGAGTGACGCAATCGGGAGCCGAGCACCACAGGTGAGAGTTTTCAAGGGAATTGTGGGGTGGGGCATAGTTTATGTCAAATATGATGATTGTGCCTATAACACTGAGTAATTTGAGGATATTTTGAAAAATTACTAGGAGGACACGTGGACCAGAGATGTCAGTCAATGGGACAAGGTTATTTTATACTAAAGTTTTGTGTGAGTAGCGTGACGTATGCAGTGAGCACTTATTTTGATGCCGACTGCTTCTGTTTTTGCGACCGACTGCAGAGATTATGCGACCGACTATTTTTGTTCCTAGTTCCTCGAGCCTCTTGTTTTCCAGATGACGAAATATTGTTGCATCCATTCACAATATGACCTTTCACCAATGAAATGAAATGGAGTTTAACGCCCTACTGTTCTGCTCCTACACTGGGCTAATGACGAAGGGCATACGCCATACAGTGTCCTACTGTTCTGTTCCTAAACTGGTCATAAGCCATACAGTGTGCTTTGAGGGAATTTTTGCCCGGTCAGGGGCGTTTCGGC
Source organism: Patella depressa (assembly GCA_948474765.1). Classification (NCBI taxonomy): domain Eukaryota; kingdom Metazoa; phylum Mollusca; class Gastropoda; family Patellidae; genus Patella; species Patella depressa. Next base: position 12,592,037 of record OX419720.1, read on the forward strand.
CTACGTTTATATCGAATTTCAACTGCCAAAGGATGTTTTACGTGCTCGCCAATTTTTTCACAGAACCTATACGGGTGATAAGGGGAAACCACGCCGGAAAATCTGGATGAACTTTCTCTGCCAATGCAGGGATCGAACACCCGACCTCCAGGCTAGCGAGCCATCGTCTTACCCGCTTAGCCACAATGCCCCCCCTTTCTAATTTCCAATAGGATACTAACAGTAGACAATTGCATACCATGTCAATTAATTGGTATTTATTTCAGCGTCCATCCTCGATATAAACAGGATGTAGCAGAAAGATTGGGTCTAGCTGGTCTAGCTGTAGCTTATGGTGAAAAGGGTCTGAGTTATCAAGGACCATATCCTACATCCTTTAATACTAAAACTAAAGATCATCTGGTTATTGAGTATAATCATGGACATACTGTTTTAGATGTAAGATCTAATAACGGATTTGAGGTAATTATTTAGACTATGGACATGTAGCTAATGTAAGCAGCTGTCAGTCCAATGCTTATCCTTTGATGTTAGGCACAATCTAGAAGCTTTGGGTTTGGGGAATTCCATTGTCAACTTCTTTACATCCCATACAGATTATAATTTGACTTGGTGTATATTTTTTCTCATTTTTTCGCGACATCTGAATTCAAGTGGCCGTTAATCATCTCGGCATATATTCCTTGTCATTCCAGTTTACGAATTTATGTTTCTAGTCTTGTATTTAAATTAAACGGAATACATCGTTAATTATTGGTACTTAGGGAAAGGAAAGGTTTCATGATAAATGAAGAAGTGTTGCATTAAATTTCTTATTCCTAGATATGCTGTTCCCCATCTACCCATCCTACCACTTGTGCAGTCCATGATCACTGGGCACCAGCTCCCATTTCAGCTCATCATGGAACGACTGTCACCTTAAACACCACCGGATGCCACCTGAAATATATCACTGGATTGAGATATGCCTGGAGAGAAAGTCCATGTGAATTCAAGAAATGTGCTGTATATGGGAAGGAGAACGATTTACCGGCTCCACCATTTATTAAATATATCCCATTCTAATTTATGCGTTTGGTTTATCTTTGATATATGAGGTGGGGTAGTTCCGTGGATCTTCCTCCGAGAAAAGTTTGTTTGAAGAAACTGAGTGTCAATGCACCAGCATATAACGTAATTTCATCAGCTACTCACCCCAATAAACAAAAATCTTAAATTTACAAAAATTTTGTACTGTTATGTAGGAGGGTGTGGGGCATCTGACAATTTAAGAATAGTCAATGATACGGGGCTGACCTTAGGACAGTCTAGTTTCCGTGCAGAGTATACAGGGCGGGTCCCACATGCCAGAAGTCAAACTGTTTTCCAATGTAATGCTAGCTGATTTCCGGATACTTGATTTCAAAGATCCAATTCAAAAAAAAGTGAAATGAATAACCGAAAATGAAGAAAATGCGTCAATGGTAAATTGTGTGGCCTGTGTAACCGTGCGGATTGCCGACCCCTAAGTCGTTTTGCAAGCTAAATCATGTGATCTCTGCTATGATTCTTCGTTGTTTTTTCTTGTTTCTAATATGGGCAATGTCTTCAGATGATTGTTTATGCCGATGCAACGTCTAAAATACGCATAAAAGTGGATTTGTGCATCAAATTACTTTATTTTTGGATAAGATAGTCGATTCAAGAATCGCGGTCAAGTACACGGATTTGGGAAGTTGAAATCGGTGATCGTTAAGGCTTATATCTGTGAGACTTGGGATCTGTTTACGATTCGGGTGACATGTTATATCTGCCGTACCGTATTCAGGGGAAGGGATGCCCTAGGTTATTACACTTATAAGTCCCCTCCCAATCCCTCATCCTTAGGACAAGAGGAAATAAAAGTGTGTTTCAAACACAATAGAGCAAAGTCAAGGGGGGTGACGGGTGTTCAGGGGCTTATGGCAGTGTTGAAAATATTATACACCCTGGTTGGAGGTCCCATAGATCTTGTGATGTTAGTTCCGAAATGTTAGTTCCGAAATGACGAAGTTTTGTGGAGAGGACGTTAAACTCGGCGAGCTCGGTAAAATAGTAAATGCCACGACAATTTAGTATTTTAACTAAAATGTCCTCACATATGATTTCTTGAATTCAAGACGACGTAATTTTATAGATTGACAAATTTAACAATCTTGTTTACACGGCGAATTCAATAGATAAAACAGTTTATAATGTGTATTCTTTGTTCTTGGGGTTCTTGGGTTGGTTATTAAAAACTCTTCAAATGATCGTTATAAACAAAAATTCAAAGACGTTAAAAACGAACGAACTCTTTGTTCTTGAGGTCTCCGATCAGTTTATTAAAATCTCTTCTTGTTCTTTATATGAGAAAAAATCCCTCCAATTTTCAGAAACCCAAACCATACGTTTAAAATCCTTTGTTTTCGTTTGCTGTAGTCGTCTTTAGTTTTCAATAAAAATTGAAGACTACAAAATCAGAGAGACATATAATTAAGTGTATTAAACAAAGGATTCTAGCCTCCATTGTTTCGCCTTTGCCGTTTGAATGTTATGATCGATTTAATTCTGATGAGTGAAACGTGTAAATCGTCATCAAAAACGCCACTAATGGCGTTTGATTAAGAAGTCCGGAAGCTCTGTCGAATTATCGGTCCCAGTTATCAATTTTGCTTTTTATTCATTCGTTTTGAGTTACTCGGGAACCGGAAGTAAGCAGGTCGGTTTTGATCGTTGCTATGGCAACTATGCAAATGCTTTTCTGTGTAATTATGTGCCTCTCTGAATATTGAATATTTGCACGTGCGTTTCCCGGCAGCTCGATGGTTCGTTTAAACACACTGTGTTACGTTAGCGATGCACGTGTGCCTTAGAGCCTGGAGATTTCCTGTCTCGTGAGCCATAGGGGATGAGCCTTTATTACAGATCAAATTTATGTGGTGGCTCGAACACCATGATTATCTAATAATTAACATTAAACATGATCACTTTAATAGCTGAGAAAAGAAATCAGCTGTCATGTAATCCGAAAATACCTTATAAAATATTCAACCACTTTTTTATTATAAATCAAGAAGCGTTATAATCTGTTATTACATATCATGGGGATATAAATAAAATTGTACCGCAAATCGCCAAATAACAATAACCAAAGTTTGAAAAATGAAGCATAGCTTAAACAAAACATGATTTTTTGCGAAAGTACAAATTACTGGTTTAAAATTGAAGCATAGCTTTAAAAAGAGAGAGAGAGAAATGGGGTTTAACGTCCACTCAACACAAACTAGGTCATTTCGGGACTAACATATGGTTTAATTTTATTTCAATAATTCGCTTGCGCGTAGGGATCTTTAGCAGTGGGAGGACACCGGAGTGCCCAGAGGAATCCCACGAGGTCGAAGCGCGGCACTCGGCACTCTGTTTACACTCGGCACTCTTGACCACTTGGCCATCCCAACCCCCCCAGCTTTAAAAGAACAAATATTTTTTGCAGTTTTTCGCCCATTGATGGATTTATTCACTTGATTTGTTTGATATTTATTATCTATTTCTTCCAGTGGCTGTGTAGTTTTGTTGGTAGGGGATGTATGGTTAGCGCATGCCCGTTATATCATTAGTTCAGTCATTGAGTCAACTGGCGTGGTTTCGATTCCCCGGTTGTACATGACAAGGAATAGGGTCGCCTGTCCAACCTCTTGGATTTTCTCCAGATTCTCCAGTTCCTCTGGGTCCTCCAGTTTCCTCCCACTGCTAAAGACCCCTACGCAAATTATTGAAATAAAATGGAACCATATATTAGTCCCGAAGTGACCTAGTTTGTATCGAGTGGACGTTAAACCTATTTCTCTCTCTCTTCCGCCTTTCTCTAATGTACATGTAGTATGCTCTGTGTAGTTTGTGTCTTTTCCACAGTTCTGTCTTATCCATTTTGGGGGATCAGGGGATAGCCTGGAGGTCGTGTGTTCGATCCCTGCATTGGCCGAGAAAGTTCATCTCGATTTTCCGGCGATTGTCAGTGATGTAGAATGGAGGGCCTGGCAAGGACAGCTGTCTAGTCGTTCGGATGGTACGAAAAACCGAGGTCCGATGTACACATTGCCCGGGCAAAATTTCCCTCATAGCACACTGCATGGCGTATGTCCGCCTTCCATTAGTCCAGGTTAGGTGCAGAAGAGTAGGACGTTAAACCCCATTTCATTTCATTTTGGTGGATCGCATCATATGAACTGTCATTTAGTGAAGCGGCGTGGTTTCAATCCCCTGCTTGGAGGTAAAAAGGAGTGGGGTTGCCCGTGTAACCTCGTGGGTTCCTTAGTGTCCTCCGGGTTCCTCTCGTCGTCTATTACCCGGGATCGGAGGAATACTCTCTCTCTCTCTCTCTTTCTCTCTCTCTTTAAAAGTTCGGGAAGGCTGTATAGTGTAAATTATATATGCGCGATATGTAACACTACAGATAACAGACCATCAGCATAGGTTGTAGATCTTTTATTGAGAACATGGAATAGACATAGATCGGAAGGAGCTCTATTCAAGTCTGACTTACTGTCAGTTAATTCTGGCTTTATAAAGCATACAGCCATTAAGAATAATGATACATGACAGATTAACTTATTTGGAATTGAGAGTATAGTTTCTATAACTGCACTGCATCTTCCCTTTAATGTCGCGAAGTTCTGCCGAGTGTTAAACACATAGATCATGTGTAGGTTATAAATAACATATAAATAAATAAGATATTTAATGAGATCGTGCCTTTTGTCAAAACGAGCAGAGGTCATTCGTGTGTTGCCCGTAAATAACATATTGAACAGATTAGCAGAAGTTGTATATAGTTGAAAACGTCAAATATAATATAATGTCAAATCTAGCAAAGTTCTATGTAAAAATAACTTTGTCACATTCCTTCATCACCCATGAGTTATGTACCAAAAGGACATAACAAACACAATTGAAAACGTCCAATATAATATAATGTCAAATCTAGCAAAGTTCCATATCACTTTGTCACAGATATCATCCTTAAAGAACCTCAAGTTATGTTAAATACAATTTTTTGATATTAATATTGTTTGTACAGCATACGAAGAAAGTAAAGGGTAAGCGGTAACCTTGCACTACACCATCCTCTCATGTCATTGTGCGCCGTAAATTCTTTGTCTTCGGAGTATTGCGCGTTGTATCATAAGGTCTGTCATCGAATCAACTGGAGTGGTTTCGATTCCCCGGTTGTACGTGACAAGGAGTAGGGTCGTCTGTTCAGCCTCGTGAGTTTTCTTCGGGTTCTCCGATATCTTGCCACCTCTAAAGACCCCTACGCGCAAGCGAATTATTGGAATAAAAAAATGAACTAGGTGTAAGTAAGGAAATGACCTAATTTGTGTCGAGTGGACGTTAAACCCCATTTTTCTCTCTTCTTTGTCTGCAATGTTTAAAACTACTCCAAGTCAGCGGTGTTTAATATTGTCTGAAATCTCCTTCGTCGTGGGGTTGTTTTACTTTGTTTTTAAACTGTATATTTTTATGCAATGTGTCTAATATGAAAGAGCGTTGGTCGATCTATATTGAACTAGTAAAAAACGTGTTGAATTTAGCATGTGCCATATTGTTTGATATTAATGTCGGTCAAAAATTAAACATTCAAACATTTAATTGCCAGAAGTCGAGCCCGTATTTTCCTCAAGCAGATTTACAACCAAAGCGATTCTTTCTGAAGTGATACTACAATTTTCAATATGGAAAAGCCCTGAAGGACAATAGGCGAGTTGTACAGTAATATACCCAACGCGTTTCATTTTTGACTGAACCCTCCACGTTGTAAAAACTGAATGTGTGTCGTTGAACGTGGCCGAGTCAATATTCTTGCTATCCAGTCTATAAAATGAATGGTTTCGTTAGCAGGGACATCGTCATCTATACAAATAACCTTGTAGCTCTGCTCTTGTCTTTCGTATATTCACAATTAAAATTGCCCCCATGCTGATAAAAACACGTGGCTAATTTTTATTCGCTATGTATCGACACGTGTCCGCGCGTGTTGACACGTGATATGTGACGTTCAAAAATCTCCTTTACGTGACCGAGAAGTGGGCAGACTGTTAATTGCTAACGGGTAGAACCTAAATGCCAGCTGTTTTCGGTTCAATATGGCGGACAAGTGGTATTGGGGATAGGCAAGAGTTCTATGGAGGGTACGGGTCACGTGCTTACGGTAGGTATGGAAGTCAAATAAAAACCCGGTGGTTTTCACGTCATACAATGTATGGCCGTCCCAACAAAGAGAGTTGATTTCGTTTGATTTTAGGGTGGGGGAATTGGGCGTTTAACCAAAAGTTGGATGGCACAGATTAGAGCCACCAGCTGCATTTAAAGGGTTTTAGCAGCAGGAACAGAGAAAACGCTAAAATTGTCATCTACGCAACATAATTCTCGCACTACTGTTGAAGATTTATAATTTTCTGTTAAAGCGACGTTATGCATGACGTCGGTGTCTCTGCCAATTCTATCATCAGTGTGATAATGAATTTCATCCATTTCCGTAAAAACAAATAAATCAGACATGAGCCCAGTTGGTATTTGAATTGAACAAACTACTAATTTAAATTGTAAAATGACATTAATGTGGGTTTAGACAAATGTGTTCTGTCATCGTATAAATGGGAAATTTTAAGAACATCGCTAAGAATAAAGAAGTTTGGTTTCATAATTCAGGGGAAAACATTGCTAATGCAAAAAGAGCAGTTCCTTTGAAACGTGCTATTTCGACATAAGGTAACTAAATAATTAAATACATCTGTAAAATGAACACATGTTTCTTCCCAATATTGTTTAAACATGTGAATAAAATTATCATTATTCTAAAATTGTACATGTCGAGTTTTTTTTTTAAACTGGTTATATACCGATATACATGTAGTTGTTTCTGATAATATTATGAATAAAGTAGTAGCTCAGTGCGCATAAGGGTATCCATTTTCAGTTATTAAAAATATATATTCTACTTTAGTTACATAGGAGTGGTTTCCCATTGTCAGTGATGCAGGACAGAGGACTTGACAACAAACAGTGTATAGTCGATCGGTTGGGATGACAAACCGAGGTACCGTGTACATTTGGCGCGCGTGCAAGTAATCATAAAATGAAATCAAACGGGGTTTAACGTCCTACTGTTCTGCTCCGAAACTTGGCTAATGGAGACGGGCGTACGTCATACAGTGTGCTATGAGGGTAATTTGTCCAGGGTAGCGGCACTACCGCCCTACTTTTATATCGAATTCCAACTGCCATGGGATCTTTTACAGGTACGCCAATGGCTAGCGAGCCATCGTCTCAACAACTCAGCCACCGTGATCCCGTGAAAGTATAAAGATCCATTGGCAGATGGACTTCGAAATCAGAGTAGAATGTAGTGCAAAATGCCCATCATATGTACACGGTATATGTCCGTCTTCATTAGCCCAGTCGCTGCAGAACAGTGGGCCGTTAAACCCCATTCCATTTCATTTGTTACATGTATACACAGAATTGTGAATACATCTGTCAAATTAATCAATAGAAAAGGACAAAGGGCTGCCCCCTTGCGATCACCAATAAAATATAATTAAATACCACAAAAAGAAAACAGCAGTAAGACATTTCCTTCTAGTGATATTATTCAATAAATGAGAGAAAACTTGGTTTAAACGGTATTTATTTATTTAACATATAATTAACAAAATGGACGTATGTTCGTTTTAGTTTTGCTTTTGGATCTTCAGTAGTAGGAGGAAGTCGGGTGAACCGGAGATAACCCACGAGGGAGTACAAGTGACCCTTCCTTGCCACGTACAAGCGGGGAATCGAAATCACGCCACTTGACTCAATGACCGACCTTATAATCTCATACGCATACGTTAAATCATTCGGACATCCCCATCCCTAAGCCTGAACAGACAGCTATAAGTTCACAAAACCTAAGGCCATGTCGCATTCCTTTTTTTCTATCTAATTTAGTAATCCGGATTATCTGATTTAAGTTTGACAGAATGCCATACTGGGTTTCTTATTTAAAGATGCATTATGTAAGATCTAAGTCTGCCAATTGCGGGTCTTTATTTTAGCTTCAAATTTTAAATAGCTATTATTCAGACATTTATTCACATTTAAAGCCTCTAGATCAAAACACGGTCGCCATTTAACGAGTTAATCTAAATATGTCGAACTGAGCTAAGTCTCGAATAACAAGTACCGTTGTTACGATAATAAACTACCTATGTCACATATTGGCAAAACTTCAAATGTTAATAACTTCGCTCCGAATAAAGTAATTTGAATGAAATTTTCAATATATTTATTTTGCATTGTATCTATTATGACAAGAACGGCTAGCGAAGTTATCAAGAACGGCCAGTCGTTTATCTAAATCTTACATAATGTATCTTTAATAATTCGGGCCTTCTGATCTAAGATTGAACAAACAACTATAAGTTCCTGGAGCCTATGGGGCACAATGTCGTATTGCTATCGTGTCGTAAAACGTGTAATTATAGAGACGTAATGCGTTTTATATTCTTGAGACCTGTTAATAGAGAAGAAAACAGTTGTGTCATTACAGATAGCCTAAAGTCATAGTAACTACATTCAAAACACGTGCTTGTTTCGGTCATTTGACATCGTAACACGTGAGTTCTAGTACAATTGAAACGAGTTTATATCAATTCATTTATCTGATAAAAACCACTATACACACTGTCGTGGAGCAGGTGGAAAGATGGGCCTCGTGTTCAATAGTAAAGCCGTGTTATTACCGTGGTCTCTTCATGACAGCGTCTCTATAAATTAACCCACCAAATTCTTTCAAGTAATCAAGTCACATCGAAAGCAATATTTTTAAAAGTCAATCAAGCGTGGTGTAATTTTTAATTAACCCCCTCGAATCCGATAAAAATTATATTGAACTTTAATGTGTTTGAACTGACACGCTTTTCCAAACCGGCTGTTTTAGTTTGAACATCCCCCAACCAACTGATTGGTGAAGCTGAAACGGTTTGTTTTTTCATTATTTATTTGTTCTTGGACTTTTAGAAACGTGTTGGAAACGTACTGAACGATGTTCGTGAAAAGGATATACTTGACTGTACAAAATAAAATAAATGTAAATGACAGATGGTCCTACTGCTTAAAAAATTCAGGTTATTGAACTATTTTGTCAAAATAAAAATATTCGGTGCGATTTTACGGATCAATCTGTTTTCTGTCTAAAACTTTATTCAAAAGGTGATTTTCCCAACGGGTGATAAGATTAAAGAATTCGATTTATTGGACTATATTGACAAAATAAAAATACTCGGTGCAAGTTTACGGATCATTCTGTTTTCTGTGTAATAAACAAGTAAACATTTCCTAAACAAATTTTATTTAAAAGACGATTTTCAAGAAGGGTGGCGTGAAAAATGTTTATTTTATTTTTTATAAGATTAAAAAATTCGGTTTATTGGACTATCTTGTGAAATTTAAAATATTCCGTGTAATATTAAGAATCATTCTGTTTTCTGATGATAAACATTAAAAATGTATTCAAATTAGCAAGTACATATGCAATAAAACGTAACCTTGCCAAAAGTAAATCTCATTAAAATACAGATCTATATTTCGTTTCGGCTTTTAATACTTTCGATGGCCTACAATAAATATCGACCTTACCGGTTGTACTAGAAGGTCGCTATTTTAAAAACCATCTTTTTATTTTTATAAAAATATTTTATTTTAAAAAACATAATATCTTAAAAACAAAAAAACAACATTTTATCTTAAAAAAAACATTTTATCTTAAAAAAAAAATTATTTTACAAAAAAAAACATTTATTTTTAAAAAAACAACAAAAAAAAACGTTCTATACAGTTATACATGTATTTTAACAACCATTTTATTTTCAAAACTGGTTTATTTTCAAAACTGGTTTATTTTCAAAACTGGTTTATTTTCAAAACTGGTTTATTTTCAAAACTGGTTTATTTTCAAAACTGGGCCCTGTTTCACGAAATTTTAACTTAAGATAAAATCCAATTTTAGTAGATACTTCAATTTTGATTGGCTAAGCACTAAAATCAATCTAATATTATCCAATCAAATTACTAAAATTGGAATCTTATCTTAGTTAAAATTTCGTGAAATAGGCCCCTGGTTTATTTTCAAAACTGTTTTATTCTCAAAACTGTTTTACTTTCAAAACTATTTTAATTTCAAAACTGTTTTATTTTCAAAACTATTTTATTTTCAAAACTATTTTATTTTCAAAACTATTTCTATTCAGAAAATATTTCAAAAACTAGTTCACTGCAAAATTCGTTTAAAATATGTTTGTTAGTTGGCCTTAAAATACCTGGATGATAAGTTCCAGATATCCTACTAGCCTTACAATACCCGGATGATTACTTCTCGTAATGGAGAAATCAGTTCCAAATATGATAAACTATAGAGAATGAGAATCTGAGGAGTGAAACAGCTGTTAAATCTGAATATAGCATCTCTAAGTATTCACTTAACAGTTCATCAATACAAATATGACATGAATGCAGCGCTTAAAACTCCTTTGTCAGTAGCATTGGACAAGCCTTAGTGACATGTTGCATGTCCAGCCCCAACGCCAACGCACGTGTCATGGCAGTGGCCAATAATATATCTATAAGCCAAGCCACGTGTCACGCGGTGCCCCCATCATTATGATTGACTAAAGAGCGTGGACAAAGCCCATTACGCACATGTAATGATTTTAGAATATGAACCATAACGGTAATTTTAATAATGCCATTATTTTCATTATTTCAGATTTCTATTGTGAAAGCAGAAACTGCCTAAACACCGGAATATTTTAATAACTGGCAGTGGGGCTTGCACATTTAATTATTTTACCTGAGACGAACATAGGCTCGACTATTTGACCTCAAAGCACCAAATATCATAATATACCCCTTTATTCCTTAATGACGTATAAATACCACGTGCAAATTCGAACTATGTCATTATTTATTTCAAAAACGCATGCAAAGGAGTGTAATATTTTTATACGCACATGTTTTTGTTTCTTTCTGTGGTTGTTAATTCAGAGACAAAACTGAATAATGAGGACTCTGATTCTCAATTTAATTTTAATTCATTTCATTCTACCATGAAAAATTGAACCACGTGTTTGTCCAAAAATGTCGATATGACCCGGTGACATTAATGTCCGTTGGATATGGCGACAAATCGACTGAACTAGAGAATGGAAATACACGTATTAGATGATGCACGGGAGAATAACCAAGACTGCCATTCGACTTGGACGCTTCGCGTATTTTACGAAGCATAACTGATTAGAAATTAGAGTAAGAACAGAAATTATTGAATGTAAATCAGTTTATATATATATGCATACATATTATATTATTTGTGCCCATGGTGCTGGTTCGCTAGCCTGGAGGTCGGGTGTTCCGATCCCTGCATTGGCCGAGAAAGTTCATCTCTATTTTCCGGCGTGATTTCCTCTTGTCAGTGATGCAGAAAGAGGGCCTGGCAAGGACAACTGCCTAGTCGTTCGGATGGGACGAAAAACTGAGGTCTCGTGTACACATTGAAGTGCACGTAAAAGATCCCTTGGCAGTTGGAATTCGATATAAGCGTAGGTCGTAGCGCTGCTGCCCGGGCAAAATTCCCTCATAGCACATTGTATGGCGTATGCCCGTCTTCCATTAGCCCAGGTTAGGTGCAAAAGAGTAGGACGTTAAACTCCATTTCATTTCATTTGTGTCCATTTCTAGTTGCCATAGCGATTTAGCTCCTTCAAATCTCATTGCACATTATTTCTTACTCCAACTGAATGGATTGATATTTTGAAAATCGTAGCCATATATATTCATAGCTAAATTATTGTTTATCTATAAATAATATGAATTTCTTTCATTGACTTAATACCATATTTCTATTTTCAGAATTTTTGAGACACGTGAAAGGTGAAGCACAACAAACAATTATATTAAGGTTTCGAGAGAGAATTCGTGGACAGGTTGCAACGTAATATAAGCTGTCAGTTAAATTCGTCTTATGGGCAAGTTATGGCTACCGAAATAACCCCAACAATTTTTGGGGGGAAAATCGAAAGATCCGGCTTCATGGCAAGAGGAATAACTATGCGACATAAAGAATGGAGGTCAACACGTGGAATTCGAAGTGTAGGCAGAATTCTTACACCGCGAATTGTATACGTAACTATAGCACTAACAATTACGACGTTTGTCTCCTAGATAGCGAAGAATTCTATTGACAAGACATAAAACCCCACACCGATCAGCAGTCAATATTCGCTAGGCCGCTACAATATAACATAACTTTCGTTACCATCTGTAAAACAGATTGATTAAAATCCATTCCAGTATGGCTGTGTTTCCGATGAGAGGAGATTTTTGCCCAGAGTTTTCTACAATTCCAGATTATGTTAAGGTAATTTCTTTAACTCGCATGGCGGGCTGGTTTCAGTTTTCCGTCCCACCCAAACAACTAGTCGCGCTGTATTTGTCCTGGATAATCAAGAGTGAGATTGATAGGAATTATGTGTGTAAAATCGGTTTATTAACGTCCGCTTCCACCAAAGTGTCGGGGTTCTTTCTTAAACTCGCATTTCAGGTCGACCTCAGTTGTTTTTTCCACCCATGTCAGAACTTCCACTTATGGGGCAGGGGCGTGGTGGTCCAAGATTTTGCATGAGTAACAAGGGGGTGGTCCCTCCCAGTGCCGCCGAGCGGTTCTAGCCCATCGTATATATTTGACACAGGTTAAGCATTATGATTATGATGTTGAAAACTGCATTGAAACCGCGTGATTTTTACCATTTATGAAGAGGCACAAAAAGCCAAGTGCGTCCCTTTTACTTACCCCCTGTTATGGAACCCCTTCCAATCCCACACTCTCGCAACTATAAGAGTAATATTCAAATGTTTGAAGACAATAACTTCGCAAAGTCGAGGACTACGGTATTTGTCAGGCCCAACGGCTTTAACCTTGGGGACCGAGTTCTTAAATAACATAATTTTATTATTGGAAAGGGGGTTTTATAATTGTGCGGGAATAAAGGATACCAAAATATGGTCTACCAGACAATAAAATAAAATGGAACAATTATATATATATTCACAGAGAAGTAATACAACTTGAGTAATAATCTCAAATGCATCAGAGCTCAGCTTTATTGAACTTACGTGGACGTTACATGTGATTCAGCTGCGCTTCGTATAAAAAGCCGTCGAATAGTATATTATTAACAAGTGGCTAAAGGGACATAACTCCTGTTTTCGCGCCATCCGAAAGACGATACGTTGTCAATTGCCTGGCTATCCTTCCTGCATCACTAACAAGGTGGGTAATGCCTATGAACTTGTCAGTCAAGAACGGGATCGAAAACAAGACCTCCAAGTTATGTAGGCAAGCCCCCCTCTTAATACAAGGTGTGGGATTTGTTGATTACTAGAATTTTGCAGGTTATTGTTGCATATTAATTACCCCTTTAGCAACCATCACAAACGGAATTGAAGGGTTGCGTTTATCAAATCATGGACCTTACTGTATCATGAGGTCCATGATCAAACCACCCAATGGAAAATTTGAAAACACAGATATATTGACGCAACCCATAGGAACTGTTCTGGGATCATTTCAAAGTTTTACCTAACAAATGACGACCCACAATAAAATTGTCCGGGTTATTGGTCTCCTAATTAAAGGGAGATAACAACGTTATTCCTACATCAGGTTTCAGACTACTATTGACTTCAATTCCAATGTTAAATACATATCATTCCTTGCCGCTTGGCTTACAACATATTTTTGAATGCAAAAATCACAAGTCTTCATCCATTTATATTTTAAAACATTTCTAATTTACTCTAATCAAGAGAATTCAATGTAAAATCCTTTACTTTACATGCATAATTCTTTTATCTTTTATGGCACTAGTCCATCAACATTTTATCCGGATACATGACCACACCTTTGTAACTCAGAAAGCTCAATTTGAAGTTTGAAGGAAGACAACAGAATACACCAAAAAGCATGTACATACGTTAAAACAACTCATTTTATTCTTTGAGAGGCATTTAGTAACTGGAACATGTGTGTTTATATGCTTGATAATGCCTTGTAAACTCTTGTTGAAACATCATAGTGTAATATGTGTTCATATGCTTGATAACCACTTGTGAAATGTTTTTGAAACATCACAGTGTAATAAGCTTTAGTAATGGTTATAAGTTAAGTCATAACAATACCGTTTTATTTAATCTACTTAATTGTTTTTATGAAGATATTGTTTTAGTAGATGAATGTTTTGGAATTGTAACAGCAAGTTTTTGGGGGTACATGCATATGCAAATCCATAAATATTATAAGCCGGCTCCAGTGGATGTATGGCTTTAATGGATATAAACGTCTGTAGCAGATTGTTGAACCACTATTACTATATTTTCGCTGCATCATCGCTTGACTGTTTTGGAACATTATCAAAACCCCATCTAATATGATATCAATGTCAGCTCATTGTCCCTTGACAAAATGAATCATTTATTTCACAGACATTGTTCAAATTTACATCCGTCACCTGAATAAAACCTTTTTTGATTTTGTTGAAGTTATTAAGTCTCTAGATTTTAATTTTCTAACAGATTCACGAAGGTGCTTAGGCTGAAGGGGACCTGTTTCATTCCAGTGTTCCATCACATCCAAGGCTGAAAACAAACATATCAAAATCAAATTTTAAAAAGGTCAGATTTAATCGGTGTATGTAGGCCCATTGAAAATGAAAAGGGGTTTAATGACACATCCTACTGCTCAGCTCTGACTGGACTAATAACAGGCACAACAGGCACAAGCCATACAGTGTGCTATGAGGGATATTTTGCCCCAGCAGTGGCACTATGGCCTACTGTATACCGAATTCCAACTGCTAAAGGATCTTTCACGTGCATGCCAATGTATACACAGGACCTCATTTTTTTAACCCATCCAAAAAACTAAGTAGCTCTCCTTGTCAGGCCCTTCTTCCTGCACCACTGACAAGAGGGAATCACGCCAGAAAATCTGGATGAACTTTCTTGGCCAATGCAGGGATGGAACACCTGACATCCAGACAAGCGAGCCACCATCTTACCCACTTAGCCACCTTGACCCTCTTCCTGGAGAAATAAGTACACAACATTTTAACCAAAAATCATATTGCTGTGAACTTATGAAAGGAAACAAAAAGCATGTAATTGGCCCAAGGTATTTCACAGTACATTTATTTCAATTTTGGCAATGAGGTTGAATAGAGCATTTTGCATTTAAAGGACAATATTGGTGTCAGTCATTATCACAGAAATTCACCCGTGTATCTATTATAACTCTTCCATTTCAGTCAGTTGTATAGAGAAGGATAACTTGTGTTTTCCATTTGCGTTCGTCACTTCCTTTTGTTAAAACGCATCTACCATAGCCATGATCTCTGTATTAAAATTATATTTGGAACATGTTTAAAGAGTTCTATCACATATGTGAAAACGACTGACACCAATATTGTCCTTTAAGCTCTTCTTGTTTAACAGTATAATAGGTTCTACCTTCTTCTACCACTTCTCCAACAAACACCTTGGCTATACCAGACATGGCAATCACTACATTCTGGGGTACAGTACAACCAGTGATAGACTGCATCAACTTGAAAAAAAAACAACATTTAATAACTGAATAGCATAGAAATAACAGTTCTATCCAGGATTATAGTGAGGAGAAATTAGTGCTGGTTGTTTGTCGGACACCGGAGGGTGGGGATGCAGAGTTGGCAGGCAAGCATGGAGCGTGACACGCAGGCCTGGAAATTTTCAACTTAGTGCCAGAATAGTGTCTGACAAAGCCTTATTTCCAGGCTTGCTGACACGGAAGAATGTTGGAGTACATTGTGGAATTTGTAAGTTTCTTAGACAGCTTCTACTCCTGTAATCTGACATATAAATCCAGAATTTTGGACAAGTTTAAAAGTTAACATAAATATGTGCCATGAAAGCTTTGTGTTGGCATCCCACAAATGGAACAATAATAGTCAGTAACTGTGGATTATCCTAAGCAGCTACATGTACAACAGTTTTAATGTTTATCGCCTTACATATATATATGTTTGTTTGTAGAGCATTTATAGCTAAATGTGTTATACTATAATCTTTACGTCATAATAAACATCCTAACCAAGTTCTAACAAATTCCATTGTATTAAACAATTTGTGTAACTTTTTTTACGGAGACACAGAGAGAGAGAGAGACAGACAGAGAGAGAGAGAGAGCGGCTAACATATATGTGTATGGTTCAATTTTCTTTCAATAATTTGTTTACCCATAGGTGTCTTTTTGCAGTGAAGGTTGTAAATTGACCCTACTCCTTTTCACGTACAACTGGGGAATCGAAACCACGCCAGTTGATTCAATGACAGGCTTTATGATACAGCATGCACGTGCTAACGTTTAAAAACTAAGACACATATTGGTATGAAAATGACAAATTTTACCAGGGACGTATAACATGTAATTTTATATTCCGGAGTAGGTCTACATCATTTCTTAAGAATATAACTGATTGATCTCAATCCATCTTGAATTCCAACTGTGCTGAATAGATGCTTACCCTTCGAACAGCTGCTTTAGGAAAAGCAGCTCTCCTGTACATCTCATATCTGTTCAACTGTTCTTCAGAGAAATTAGAAACCAACACTCTGGAATTACAAAATAAAAGAAAATCATGATACAAATATATTCCAAATCATGTGATCCTATGCCTCTCGCTTAATCCAAGTTGAATATTTATCTAGAATATAATCCTTGAGTGGCATTTAGTGATTGGGCACATTAAAAAACACAACACAAATTATATGCAAAACAATCACTGGTTTATACACATAGAGCACGACATTTCGACAAGTATTCTCTTATTGTTATCAAGTGAAAATGATAAATCACTAAACAAATAGATAACATGTAAACTATAACAGAAGCCATAAACCTATGTTGATCATATGTTAATCTGTATTAATTACCCTATTAATTGTTTATGTGTTAAAAGTTATGTTTCCAACTGAACTAATCACTTTGTATTGTAAAAACATAGGTCTTATGGCTTTCTTTTATAGGACTATGAATATTATCTTTTAGTTTACTAATTTATGACCCCTGCACATGCTTGTCGAATCGCCACGTTAAATGTGTATAAATGAGTTATTGTTTTCCATATAAATTGTGCTATGTTTTTTATTTATGATATATGGACACTAGCCTACTGTAACATTTTGTGTGTGTGAATTGCCCCCGCTGTGAGTTTGCTTTCTAAATGAATCCCACCTACATCTGGTTATATCTAAGAACAACATACATGTACATGTATCATACATGCTCTACATTGGTATGTTGCGCCCAGAATAGTTGATACCGATACCTTATATCATAGTAATATGGTACAGTATTTTGCAATGTGGTAGAACGGCTTTAAGAAAATATTGGTGACATCAGTAAAACAGCCTTGGACAATCATGTCAAATGGGTGGAGACTAAAGTAGGCCTTTTAAAAATTATTGGCAAAGGATCGAACTAGACATTTAAATAAGTAAGACAAAGCTACATGGACTTAAAAACATACTGCATTTTCAATCTTTCTTCTTCTTGTTTTTCTTTCTTTTGTTTGTTGTGGGCATGGTCTTCCTCATTTTCTGTTTTTCTTTTCTTTTCTGGCGGAGATCCTGAAGGTGTGCGTTTCCTGTCTGGCGTGTCTTGTTTAGCTGAAGGCTTTTCTGAGTCAGAATCAGAACTGGGTGTGTGGACTTTCCTTTTGGATCCTGACGGGGACGGGGAATCCTTAGATTTTTCTGGAGTGGTTTTGGGGGGAGTTTTCATGATATCCATTTCAAGCTGAATATGGTAGAATATTGTTCACAATTATAAAAATTCGTATGTGTTACTTTAGCGAAGAAATTGTTGTTTCTGTGCCAAAAATTCCATTTTAATCTGTACTTTTTCCTGAAATAAATCTAACCGGAAGTTTATTTGTTATGATTTCGTGGAGTGGCTCACGGGATAGGCTAAAATTTATTTTGCCAGGTAAAGTGTACTTTACTAACAATGGATAAAGGGGTCTCTTTTAAAATATAAATTAGCTCATTAATGTCATTAAATCACATCTACAATATCTTGAAGACTTCACACATGCACAGCTCAAATTACAGGTCACTGTGCTGTATAAGGTCACCACTCGTTGAACAACGAGGTTACCTTTCCTTTCGGCTTTTCATCGCATAATAAAGCGCACTAATACAAACACAACATTTTTCCAATAATACAAACAGTCAATCGAAAACATTTGTTTGGGTCAGCCAACAACGAGTATTTACCCCAAACTACGAATAGTTCAGTTGCCAAC
This sequence comes from Patella depressa, assembly GCA_948474765.1. Taxonomy (NCBI): domain Eukaryota; kingdom Metazoa; phylum Mollusca; class Gastropoda; family Patellidae; genus Patella; species Patella depressa. The sequence goes on from OX419720.1 coordinate 12,610,474, forward strand.
ATTCTTGGGGCTTCAGTAACAAGGGAATCCATGAACTATTTGTCTAATCGAGCGAATTCATTGGCTTCCGGTTGGAGGTAAACAGTTTTGCTCAGTTTCCATTTGCTGTGTGACAAAATATCGGATGATTTTTTAGTGCGGCGAAATAAATTAATGTGGAAATTACCGACCAACCGCTGAAATTTGGAGGATTAAGAATAAACTCCTGAAGGGCCGGGTAAGATTACTCTATTGCAGATATTAACTTCATATTTCAGACGTCACTGTTTGTAGGCCGTCAAAACTAGACGTTTTGTCGACTGATAGTGATAGTGATAATGATACTTTTTCCAGAAAACCGTTTCTATTCCTATCGGTTTTCAGCTGATTTTTAGAACTTCTAGTTTATGTCTATAAGGTTTGTCATTGTAGCAAACAATAGAAATTTTTTATGAATCAAAGGAAAAGAAATGACATCTTTATATGGATTAGGGGCAATTGCATGAATGAAGGCTACACCAAGTGCATGATAAGCTAGTGTAAAAATCGAAATTTACTGTCAGCACAGACATTAGTCAGATCTAAATTAAGTGCTTTCTATACATGAGATACGATTTAAGAAAAATAACATTAGTATGGCATTAGGAAAGAACAAGTGAACGAGGACGGTTTTACTAGAGATTTCTTTGTAAGAAGTATATTAAAGATTAAAGCCAGCTGAATTCTTACTAGAGTCAGAGACGTATTATATATTAGCCTACGTTTAGACTCATATGAACCTGTATGAACCACCACTACAATAGGGAACTACATGAACTGAAGGGATTTATGCCTGCTTCTATCTGGAACCCTTGTTGCAGATAAACCAATACATCTTTATGTGTGTGTGTATTAAGGTTGCAGCGATACCCCGGGGATGCCGCATTATCGCGATTATTTTTTTTCAAGTGATATCGTATCGGCCAAAGTTGAATAATCGCAATCCCCGGTATTTTAGGATTTTTTTGGGCGGAGGTCGGTGCAATAAATCCAAAGTTCATTTTCACCGGTGCGGGGGCCGGATCGAATTCGAAATAATAGTTTAATTACTACTTGTAAAATTATACAATAAAAATCGGTGAGAGAAAGTTCCCGAAAAACATTTTGTAATCAAAGCCGCACGCGACATCGGTGTACCGTAGCAACGGTGCGGCGAATCCCCGGTTAACAAGACTGAAAATATTATGTTTATTTCAATGTTAAGTTAGTACTGTACGTCTGGTTGTTTAACCCGCCAAAACAAAGCAACCAAGTAACTCGACTTAGTCATCCAGCCGCTTTTTTCAAGTTATGAATCCGCACTCAGGTTCATCGATATCTATCTACTATCTAGTTTTGTTTATTTTATCTTTGTCTCCGCTATTACTGTTTTAACAGTTTACTTTTTTTGGATATTTTAAATAGATAATGTATTACATTATTATTAAAATAAATTGAAAAGTGAATCGACTTTTGTTTTTTATCGGATGGCTTGGTAGTGGACTGATTGATTAACATAAATAGTGTCTTATTAAGTGACAACAGAACCCACCTGCAAACTGAGGAGAAATTACAGATGGCTATTACCCCCTATTTTTCACTAGAAATCCTATCCTCTAACCAATCCTTTATTATGGTGCATGATAATTACAATTATCACGATTATAAATAACTATCGTGATAAAGAGAAATATCATGATAAAGAGAATTATCGTGATAAAATTGATAATCGTAGACTTTTATTTATCGCGATAATTCCAAAAGCAGTTATCATGATTAATGGCGATATCAGAATTTGATATCGTTGCAACCTTAGTGTGTATATAGTCTATATACATGCAATAGTTTATAATAACAAATCAAGGCACAGTGACTAAAATGTATCAGATCCGGTATTACCACCAGTCCAGAAATTGTCAGATTTTTTTATCTCCTGCTCCTGGCAAGGTGATATCTGAAGCAGTCAAAAAACACTTATACTAGTACTACTACAACCTGGTGCTTTAACGTCGTCTTCCGCAGAAATGATGTTGCAGACAAAAGTCTTATTATGCATTGATAAATCTTTTTAATATCACAGTATTATTGGATACACCACCAGTCAATTGGCAATATACACCAGTCAATCATCAATATATCACAGTAATTACTGGATAGATCACTAATCAATATTTAAATATACACCATCTCATCTTTAATATACATTATTATTGAATACACAAATATGTTTCTACTGATCAATACTGTCATGAAATATACAAAGTAAATTGAGGTCATTATGAAGAACAAATTTGAGATCCAATAAAATATAGAATATTGAGTATGATATACATTAAGAAATTTAAAGGTGATCAAGGCAGTTCCTGATAATTACTTAAATGGCTCAATGTCTGTATGTTATCTTAATCAGGGACAAAGTTAATTTCTGACAAATTGGCTATAGGACACTAAGGCCATTTTCGCTCGTGTTGAAATATCTTTCTCCAAATTTTTCATCTGCCTTTTATCCATTATTTGGTTCATTTTCACACTATATTATTGGAAGGACAATGTACATGACATGTATGTAAATTTTGAAAAAAAATTGCAATTATTTTCAGCACCACTGTACATCTATACTATCTGTAATCAACAATGTCTTGTGAAAATTTTAGATACTTTACATGCACTTGCCATTTTTTGGCAATTACTATGCACAAATCTTTACATAATAAAACCATTAAAACCAGACACTTGAACATTTTATCGAAAGTCCATGTAGTGCTTATTTCTTAGGGTTTATGAGATTATTATTAATTCCTATCCAACTGTGATAGAGCCAGTACTGGCTAGGTTATTGGGAACATTAGCTCTTTTTAGATTGTACAAATAGATATCCTACTGAGGTTGTTCATCATATTAAATATAAATAATAACAGTAAACAAACTAATGTTTATGTACGCTATATACATGTTTCTGTAGAATTCGGCCTACAATCATTTATTTATTTTGAGTTCACTCCTTCATTACAGACCAAATTGAATACAATTCATATAATATGCTTCTTCAATGACTCGTGTTTATTTATGTAGGCTATATAGATGTTTCTGTAGAATTAGGCCTACAATCTTTTATATATTTTGAGTTCATGCCTTCATACATGTAACAGACCAAGTTGAATACAATTCATATCTTCAATGACTTTATAATTGTAATTTGCAAGCTTACACCATCAGGACCTCATTCTACAAGAAACCAGGTTATTACATGTATTTGCTTCAAGTTATGGGATGGAAAGAACCAAATGTGTCAAAATATGTGTACACTGTTCACATAAAATGTTACACAGATTGGGAAATCATAAGAATTACTAGTTTCTTGCATGTATTCTATACAGTCAGAATTTTGACAGTTTGAACAAATCAGAAGGAATACGTACATGTAATGTAGGTTCCTGAGCACTGAGTGATGGTCAAATGTGGTAATTGTCAGATAAAAATCCTACTGAAGTGATAACAGTTAATTTAAAATCAATTATCTTATCATTGTGACCTTAAAGTTGATAATTTAAATGTGACTGTTGTGATATTGACAAATTAAAGTTCACTTTTCATCTAGAGCCCAACTTGCGTCAAAGTAAAATCATTTACTTCTAATAAGCTTAGCAAATTGTTATTATTGATAGACAAAGTGTTGGATATTGGGAATTGTCTTTAGTTTACATAAAAACTTGAAAGACTAAGGAGGCATAGTTTGGGCAAATGAAGGCATCCATAGTTGTTTCGACATCAGGGTATATCTTCAGTATTTATTGATATAATGCAGGGATTTTGCCATAATAAATCTGTTGCATGATTGAAATTAACTGAAAGAAGAGGAAAGGTGGTAACAATAACTTATAATGCTTATCCCAGGAGCCAAGAAAAGTGAAAGGCAAGCAGGGCATGCCAATATTAATAGTGGTCATTCACATGAAGTAGATCAGGTAATTCATTGTTAGTTTTATGGATTTAAAATGCCCCCCCCCCCCTTCTCCCAATTAAAATTTATGTGGGTACTAAATTAAATGGATAGAATGTCTAATCCTGCATCATCTTAAAATGTATGGATGAATTAAACAAATACAATATACATGTACATGTAGAAAGAGAAATTAACAAAAGGAACTTGAAGAAGAAAATACATGTACCACTTGAATTGCAGGCCTCCAAAATAAGGCAGCAGTCACAGAAAATGTCAAGACACAAATTCAGTTTTTGTCAGGCACAATTCATCTGGTGCCTGTCATTTTGTCAGGCACTGATTTGTATTTTTTCAGCCATTCAGATATTTTTAATACATGTCAAGGTTCAAAATGTTGTGTACGGTACCAGTTCATTAGTCCTGACAATTTGTCTGGAATTAATTAATCTAAAATCAATATTTTGAGTCATGATCATTCTTCAATTTCAAACATTAAATTTGTTTCGATGAATTAACATAAAGATTGACATTTAGGACATATTATGTGTTTGCAAATGAAATTAACTTATACATGTTATTTATGTTTTTTAAGATAATTTGTTATGTCTTTCTATTGGTGGTTTTGAATCTTAGGTTTTCTCTGGATTCCCCAGTTTCCTTCTACTGCTAATGACCCCTACACACAAAGCAAAATATTAAGATAAAACTGAACCATGTGTTAGTCCTGAAAAATTATGGCCTCTCTCTCTCTCTCCTCTGTAATGATATTGGCCACAAATGTATAATTGTTCAAAGATGGGACATGTTTTTTTGGTACACTACTGTATATATTTAGTTCATTATTTGCTATTGATAGTTTGTATAAACTTTTGTGAACTTGTTGATGTCAGTAGATTTGAATACACATGCATAATGTGCATACATGTACTAACATGATTAACCACATTAAATTTTAATCCTATTTTATATCCTTGGTATATTTATATTAAAGCTTTTGTTAATACTTTTATACACCCAATGTATGGTATTCATTACATTTGCTAATGTGCAGCAATTTAAATTGAATACATGTGTGTTTGTACTTCTGTAAAGATGAATTAGAGTGAAAAAAGTTAAAAACTATTAATTAGATACTACACACAGGCTGCTTACTAATTTATTAACTTGTAGCTTCTACAGGAAGGAGTGGATTTGATGACTGAATGGTACATGAATAATCAAGTGGCAAGAGGTTGTGTTGCCTGTCAAACCTCGTGGGTTTTCTCTGGGTCCTCCAGAAATATTTAACAATAGTCTAGTCCTGAAGTTAAACTCTCTCTCTCTCTCTCTCTCTCTGGGAGCCATGGTGGCTGGTGCTGAGTGGGTAAGACAATGTCTCACTAGCATGGAGGTCGCATGTTCGATCCCTGCATTGGTCTTAAAGGTCATCATGGTTTCTCAAAGTGGTGCAGGGTGGAAGTCCTGTGTACACATTGTCATCAGGCCTGGAAATAATGGTTTTACTGTACCTGACAAAATGTCACACACTAATGAAATAGTACCCGACATTTCAAGTTAGTGCCAGACATGTATTAATAATATCAATATATAATATACAGGTTTTGTACCTGACAAAGCCCAAATCTCTGCCTGACATCGTCATTGACAGGTGCCTTATTTCCAGGCTTGATTTTCATGCACGTAAAAGACTCCTTGCAGTTGGAATTCGATGTAAGAAGATTAGTCCATAATACCCCTGTCCAGGCAAAATTTCGTTCATTGTATTTTGTATGGCGCATTCTGTCTTCGCAGAAAAGTAGGATGTAAAAAAAACCTTTCATTTCATTTCTCTTTTAACAACTATCTTTCTCTACAGGAAGGCGTATATCACACAGCCTCTGACCTCTACTGTAGTTCTGTTAAAGCCCAGGTGTGGGATTAACTGGACTTCTCTTTCATCTCTTTAACACCTTCCATCCTTTAGATACATGTACTTAGAAAATACTACTGACAAGTTTACATGTGTACAGATGTATAGGTCGTGATGGACGGTATTAGTAGGGTATTTCTTGCAGATTGTTTATAGGAGTTATAAAACTGTAGGGTTGCCTAGCATATCAAACACCACCAAAGGTGGAAGCGGATATTAAATAAACCCATTTCACGCACATAAATAAAATAAAACATTCGGTTTCTTGTGAGGTCAGGTTTTGTTTTTTTATTCCCTAATCATATCTGTCTTCATTGGTCCTTTTTCAATTCCCTGGTTGTACTTGACAAGGAGTAGGGTTGCCTGTCCAACTTCGTGGGTTTTTGTCGGGTGCTCCTTGTTTCCTTCCACCGCTAAAAACACCTATGCACAATTAAATTATTGAAATAAGATTGAACCATATGTTAGTCCCAAAATGACCTAGTTTGTGTTAAGTGGACGTTAAACACCATTTCTATCTCTTCATTAGGCCAGTCGGAGCAAAACAGTAGGGTAGAACGTTAAACCCCATTTCATTTCATTAAAGATACATTATGGAAGATTTTGACAAGGAGTTAGCCATTCTTGCTATAAACATTCAAAAATAGATGTTGAAACAAGAATATATTGAAAATTTCAGACAAATAACTTTATCCTGAACAAAGTTGTAATCACTATAATTTTTTACTAGAAATGGTAGTTAAAATTCATCGACACCCTTTTCCCACTATGGCCGATTGTTGATTGACAGGCGTTAACTCCACCTACATAGTCTCGATCATCAAGTAATGTTTAAACGGTATCTAATGAAGCTTGTGTATAGCCTCCGCCATCACTGTCTTTTATGAATAATTTCCAGAAGTATGATGACGTCAACGTCACGGAGAAACCCCACCCACGACGCCATAGTGATTAAATCAGTTGACGAAATCCTGTTTTAATCCGAGCCCAATCCAAGCCATCCGTGGGTCTACAGAGTTCATTTTGGGATTGTTGTTTAAATAAAGATCTAATTTATAATTTCTATGACATCTGAGGCTCAAAGGAAGACCGACAAAAGTCAGTTTTTGCTCTTCCATAATGTATGTTTAAGTCTTTTTTGAAGTTGAATAGCCTTCTCTTCTGTTACTTCCCTAATTGACAAAGCTAAATTTGTATGCTGCACAAAAAAAAATTGTTGTCGATACATGCACTTGTGGTAAGATTAGTATTCAGTTGGTTTTTTTTAATGGATTATATTTTTATAGTCCTGATGTTTACCAGAAAGGGTATTAAGGAGATATGGTTTCGCTTACTCACACTTAATGTTGTTAATAAAGATTATAATGGTACATATTTATTTTAAAATCTAAAACATTCATACATCTTCATAAACGGTATTTAGTAACTGTGTACAGTAAAAACAAAAACAATCTTCAGGAAAACAGCCGCTAGTTTAATTTAGGCGATGTTTCGAAGAATATTCTCAACATTATCAAGTTAATACAGATATTATGCAAATACAAACAAATTATACCAATATATCAGAAACCATACTTAATCACAAGAAGATCATTTTTGCGTAATATCTGTATCAGCTTGATAATTTTGAGAATATTCTTTGAAACATTGCCTAAATTACACTATTACATCTTTTCCAGAAGGTTTTTAAATTGTTTTTATAAATCCTCTTGTTATAGGTACTTACAATCAATGACTTAAACAGTTTGTTTTACAAGCCATCACTATGGTCCCAGGTCTAATTTGTATGCTTTTCCTTATTACTCTCTCTCTCTTTCTTTCTCTCACATGCAAACTTTTTAATTGTGATTACTGGCATCTCTTTCTCTTGGAGTTATAGTGTAAGTTACAGAGATTGGGACAAAAGTGATTTGAAGTTATAAGTCATGATCAATAATTACTTATCTAATGATTAGATATAGAATAGATGAAAACCTAATATAAAACAATTTGCATGAATTTAATAATAATTTCAAGGATGGACTTTTTACGATGATTAATTTTGGTAGAAGGATGTCCTGTCCTATGATTTTTTTGGTCCTGGTTTTATTTCGTCATATGACATAGTTTTTATACGCCCACATTGAAATGTGGTCGTATATTGTCGTCGCCCCCGTCCGTCCGTCCGTCGGTCCGTCTACAGGCTAAAGTTAATATCCGATTTACTTTAAATTTATACACAGTGTTTAAGGTCATGAGACGAAGAAGCCTATTGTTTTTCAGCGATTTCCGATAATAACTACCAGAGTTATGGCCCTTGATCACTTCAAAAAATCTTGTGGACGCTCTAGAGGCCAAAGTTAATATCCGATCGACTTTAAATTTATACACAGCGTTTAAGGTCATAAGACAAAGACGCCTATTGATTTTCAGCGATTTCCGATAATTAGTGCCAGAGTTATGACCCTTGATCTCTTTAAAAAATCTTGTGGACGCTCTAAAGGTCAAAGTTAATATCCGATTGACTTTAAATTAATACACAGTGTTTAAGGTCATAAGACGAAGAAGCCTATTGATTTTCAGCGATTTCCCATAATTAGTGCCAGAGTTATGGCCCTTGATAACTTCAAAAAATCTTGTGGACGCTCTAGAGGCCAAAGTTAATATCCGATTGACTTTAAATTTATACACAGTGTTTAACGTCATAAGACGAAGACGCCTATTGATTTTCAGCGATTTCCGATAATTAGTGCCAGAGTTATGGCCCTTGATCACCTCAAAAAATCTTGTGGACGCTCTAGAGGCCAAAGTTAATATCCGATTGACTTTAGATTTATACACAGTGTTTAAGGTCATGAGACGAAGAAACCTATTGATTTTCGGCGATTTCCGATAATTAGTGTCAGAGTTATGGCCCTTGATTTCTTTAAAAAATCATGTGGACGCTCTAAAGGTCAAAGTTAATATCCGATTGACTTTAAATTTATACACAGTGTTTAAGGTCATAAGACGAAGAAGCCTATTGATTTTCAGCGATTTCCGATAATTAGTGCCAGAGTTATGGCCCTTGATCACTTCAAAAAATCTTGTGGACGCTCTAGAGGCCAAAGTTAATATCCGATTGACTTCAAATTTATACACAGTGTTTAAGGTCATAAGACAAAGACGCCTATTGATTTTCAGCGATTTCCGATAATTAATGCCAGAGTTATGGCCCTTGATCACCTCAAAAAATCTTGTGGACGCTCTGGAGGCCAAAGTTAATATCTGTTTGACTTTAGATTTATACACAGTGTTTAAGGTCATGAGACGAAGAAGCCTATTGATTTTCAGCGATTTCAAATAATTACTGCCAGAGTTATCTCCCTTGATAATTTCAAAAATTCTTGTGACGCTATAGAGGCCAAAGTTACCATCCGATTGACTTCAGATTGATACATAGAGTTTAAGGTGTTGAAACGAACAAGTATTTTGATTTTCAATGAATTTAGATAACTGAACAGCTAAATCCATGATATTAAATGTTTCATGTATATACTAATTGTTAGCGTGGGGTAAAACTTTATAAAAAGCAATCAAATTCTAATGATTTTCTGATAATTACATAATGAGTTGTTACTCTTAATCAGTTTTTAGTGTATTACAAATGTTTCATTACCGAAAAAAAGTAAAAATATGCGACAACCCTTGTTGACTGCCCGGACGATTTAGCTGCTGTGGGCGTATGTTCGTTGCCTGGCAACCTATCTTTATTGTATTACCAAAATACAAAGTAAACCAAGATTTGTGAACTTGCATGAGAAGTGGTGTCAGGTGTTCTAGAAACAGTAAGCATCATCAGTTTTCATTTTAATTTAAATGTTGCATCTTTCTTTTACAAATTACGCCATTTTGGGAGAAACGTGGTTCAACTTTATTTGAATAATTCACCTGCGCCTTATAGCAGGGGGACCGGTATAAAATCCACAAGGTTGGACAGACGATTCTCTTCCTAGTCACCTACACGCGGGAATTGAAACTAGGCCACTTGACTGGATTACAGAGCTTGTGATAAAAATGTTTCATCATTTATAAACGTTTTGTTGGCCAACATGTTATTGGTGTTGAGTAAATCTAGTGTGAGCTCTTGATTAAATCTTGAGTTTATCCTACCACTTAAATTCTGAGGTGTGGGTATCATTGTATTTTACAAGAACATATCATAAGACTTTAAATGTCATCAAAATATTGCTCAGAAATAAGTTTACGTGATGCAACATGACAGATTTTAATAAATTTATTGCTTGAAAAGTCTGTTTCCGTTTGTTTCAAACACTTTTAAATTTCAAATACGAATATTTATATGGTTCACTGATCACAGCAGTTCTCAACAATATAAATGAAATATTATATACATGTACGTATATGTGTATTTCTCAGTTTATGATCTTTCTTTGCTTGGATTGTTATCCAATAAACTGTGATACAGCTAGGAATTAAATGTACCCACCTTGTGGAGGATTGGATGACCGAATGGTAAATGCGTGAGCGCTGTATCATAAGGTCTGTCATAGATTCAACTCCAGTGGTTTTGATTTCCAAGTTGTACGTGACAAGTGTTAGTCCCGAAATAACCTAATTTGTGTCAAGTGGATGTTAAACCCCATGTTCCTCCTCCCACATTTTAGAACCCTTTAAACATAATATACTCTATTGACACACAAGTTTGAAATATATCTTCTTAAAACTGATTTCTGACTTTTATAGTTTTCGGGGAAGGGTGGTTAAATTTAGCTTCACTATATGATAATACTGATTCTGTTATTCAACAGTTAATCAACTTAACCAGAATGTCCTGGCATGCACTGTGATGTTTTGGATTTGTTACGATCAGTTCTCACTTGTCGGGGGTAGGACCACAGTGGCTCAGTGAGTAAGATGTTGGCTTCCTAAACTGGAGGTTCCCATGGTGTGAGCGTATGTGGCATGGAGATAGGGGCGCCTTCTCAACCTCGTGGGTTTCCTCCGGGCACTCCGGTTTCCTCCCATTGCTAAAGACCCCTACGCGCAAGCGAACTATTGAAATAAATTTAAACCATATGTTAGTCCCAAAATGACCTAGTTGGTGTTGAGTGGACGTTAAGCCCCATTTCTCTCTCTCTCTAAACTGGAGGTTCAATCCCTGTCATGACACAAACATGACTTTTTTTAATAGATTTTTCATTGTAGGGGTATTCCCTCCCCAAAACAGTGTTTTGAGAAGGATTTGGATTAAAATTTTGATAGATTGATTACATGTAGTTTGAAGTTTGAATATGTTTTAGTCCAAAAACATCATTCAATCACCCAGTTCGTACGTGGGAACGTATCTTTAAATACTCCATTCTTTTTCTTTCTGTTGATCAAATGTTAAAAGTTGTGTATTGTCCCGTTAAACACAATTTGTTAGCATTGTTAAGGTCACACCCCTCTTGTGTAAAGGCTTCAATTTACCCTGACTGACTTTTCTTCTCAAGCAGTAACTGATATTTATTTGGCACTGATTTAACCGATTCCAGTAGCCACTTCTTGTAGAATTGGAGAATACAACTGAAATAAGAATAGAGCACATCACATTAACTAATTACAGTTTTACAAGAACATCACAGTTCACACACACCCATTGTGAAGCCTTTCTTTAGACAAAACCTATTACATACAATAGAATTGTTGAGTCATGATTTTCTTGTTAAAAATAAACCACATATTCATTGATAATTCTTCTACTTAGACTTTTCTCTAGTATGAGAGAGAGTTACATGTAGATGTACATACTGTATTATATTTACATTTGTAGTAATATAATGTACTTTTTTATATGTCAAATATTCTGCAGGTATATAATATACATGCACTTAAAGTACAGGTGTGACGTCACCCTTTTGATGTTGACGTACCATTATTTCAAATAATCGTACGGGGAACTTGACAAATGTACTTTATTAATACTTGTGAAATATTTGATTAGGGTGACGTATTTCACTGTAAAAGCACGTGCAAGTGTCTGTATTTTAAGTTGCTTAATGTTCTCAAGCTTAAGACATTGCGGAACTCTTGTTGTTACAATATTACTTAATGTCTCGCTCTCAACCATTAAACAATACATAGGATTACAAAGCATGATATAATCACCTGTTAAGGTTAAAATTCAGAATACTTGTAAGAGAGAGAGAGTGAGAGAGAGTATAGCATCCACTTGACCTAAGCAAGGTCAATTTGTCACTAAGATATGGTTTAATTTTATTTCAATAATTAAGTCACTTGGAGTCTTTACTAGTGGTAATTGAAATACTTGACTCAATGACAGACCTTATGTTCTAAAGTGACACATTAGATCATGAATGTATTTCTACGTTAGATCATTCAGCCACTCCAACCCCTCTTATGTAATAATATGAATGTATATCATGAATGTAGGGAGTGGGGGGGGGGGCTGAGAAGGACAGAGGTCTAGTTATTTGGATGGGATGGAAAATCTAGGTCCTGTGTACAGATTGGCATGTACGTAAAAGATCCCTTGACCGTAGTGCTGCTGTCCAGGCAACATCACTGTATCACATATGCCCGTGGCGTCTTCATTAGACCAGTTCTGAGCAGAACATCAGGATGTTAAACCTCATTTCGTTTATGAATGTATTTCTAGAGTATTTCACCTACCATATACATTGTTGGCTACATGTATATTTTGGGAACAGATTATAGGTACATGTATTGTTTTCCAACTAGAGAAACCTGAATAGTGTAACAATATATTTTGGCTGGTAATATGTATCTGCATTATTGACATGAACCAGTAAGCTAATGTTAAATAAAGTTTTCATGTGCCGAGATAAAGCATGTGTATGAAAGCCATGTTATTCCACCACAACTGTTTATAGACCACTGAACTACCTGTATTAGATGTAAAATCATCAAGTTGTGTAAGATAATATATAGGCTATGCCTGTTCCCCAATCCCTATTCAGATAGAAATCTGAATAAAAATATTGCTTATAAAAAAAAAAAGATAATATAAGGTTTTATTGCATCATTGCATTCACCAATGATCTGGGTATAACATACCTTTCCACTCAGTGCCCTATTGGTTAACACATGCGCATTGGATCATAAGGTTTGTCATTGAACTAAATGGTTTGGTTTTGATTTCCGCGCGTGTACAGATCACGTATCCAACCTCTCGTTTCCCCCTCCCCCACTGCTATAGACGCCTATGCACAAGCCAATTATTGAAATAGAATTGAACCATATTGTTAGTCCTCAAATTACCTAGTTTGTGTCGAGTTGACACAATTTACCTAGTTTGTGTCGAGTTGACGTTAAACACAACTTCTTTCTTGTATCTTAATTTGCAACAGACGAAAAAGACTTCAAATGGCAATCAGCAACTTTAAAGCGAGAATTTCATATTTTCTAAGAAAGTCAGAACATAATTATTTCTTTGTCTTTTGCTCAATAGGTTGTCAACACACTATTATACCATCATAGGAATTATTTCCCACTCTTATTAATTAATAACACTGGAAATAATAACTCCCTTGTTTGTCTATTACCCCCCCCCCCACACATGCAATAGCTACATGTATCTTCTATTGTTTGAATTTGAAGTTGGAAATTTCTCAACTGGCAATAGTGAATTATAGGATTAATAGGATTATTGTTGGTATGACTGTTTATAGATACCATCTATTTTAAGGCTTTAATTTAATACATTTTAAAAATATAACTTAAAAATATGAAATTACCACTTTAAAATTGATCAATTATTCAACAATGTTTGTACATGTATGGTCTAAATATAGAGATGATTAGTGGGAATATTGTTTGTCTATATATGTTGTACTTATTACTAAATCTGACAATCACCACGGTGATAGAGTGATTTAAACTTGTAATTACATGAAATGTAAGTTATTTTAGGTTCTTTTGTCATAAGGAAAACTTGAGTAATTTTATGATGGATATAAAGCTAAGAAGTATAAACGAGTGTAATCAAGTGGAAAACTGCCATAAAAACTTTTAGCATTAAGAAGATATAAATAAATCTATGGTATATTTGGCTTTCATCACTTGTTTTCAGCTGTGATAAACCTATCATCTTTATTTATTCTTGGTTCAAGGTAATCTTCTTTAGTCCTTGTACATGTACATGTACCATACTCTTAATGCTCTCTTTTCCCTCTCTGTACTAAAATATATATTTTATTATAGGTATTTTAAAAGGGTATTTATACAGTATTGTAAAATATTTTTGAGTATGTATTGTATAACATACATGTACATGTATATATCTATTTTCATTAGCCCAGTACGGAGCATAGTAGTAACCATCCATTGGGAAGGGGGGGGGCACAAACATCAAGGAATGGGGAACATTAAGTTGTTTCAGTTAATGATTGATCCATTCTAAATATTCCGGCAACAAAGAAAATTTTCAGACAATTATAGCTACATGTACAGCGGCCCCCAATGCCTATACGGTATGTACATTCTGACGTCCCCTCTCTGTACTTAAATAAGTTTATGTTTGTAAAGTATTGAATGTAAAGAGAGCTGGATTAAGGATAGGGGGATTAAGCCAATGGGCCCCAATAGTAAAGCCATTATCCCAAAATTAATTCTAATTAGAATATTTTTGTACAATGTAGTATAATCAAATGTCATATGTAATCCATCTGATGCTCTAGAGAGTTGATTATTGGCTTTTCATGTGAATTGATATCAAAATAATAGTTTATTATAAAACAATTGAAGTCAAAATAAAGATCTGCAATAGGCAGATTAAGCTCTTAATAGTCTTAAATAATGCATTTAAGATCTATTTCAATGTTAACAAAACAAATCTTTAATTATTTATACATGTAAGTTAATTTTCTCATGGACTCGATCAATATCTAATCATTTCCTCTACAAGATTAAATATCAGAACTGATATATACATATGTACATGTATCTGACCATTTCGTTCTTTAGAACATCACAGTAGTATAAACATGCAGATTGAAATGGTTTTATAATGGTTTCCAGGGAGATCAAAATATAAACATCCAAGCTCCCTTAATTGAAATAATGATCAAATTAAAAGAAATGTGCATCGTTTGATTCATGGCAGTCTGATTAAAATGCAGATCCTATTGCATTTTCTTTTTTTCATAGTTCAAAATTTCGTTTTATTTGTCTTCACAACACTAGGAATAGGATCTGGAGGAGTTGCTGTATAAGCCAATGAAATGGTCTGTTACGGTGAGCTCTTGGCGTGCAATGCACAGAACTGTGGGTAAACCACTAGAAAAGTCAATTTATCAATGTCTGACATCATAGTGTCAAAAACTGCTCGTATGACCTCTCACTAGAATCGGTCAGATCTTTATGTAGAGCAGGCCATCGAAAATATAAAAGAAACGAAATTATGTAGATCTGTATTTCAGTCGGATTGCATCCATGAAAGTTGACTGATTTCCCAGTATTGTGATAAAAATAGGTTGACTGGTATTTCCAAGTATTATCAGATGTCATTTGTGTCTTTATTTTGCCTAAATGAATTGAGTCATTAATTTATGGCTTATCTCATCTTTTAAAATAAAATACAAACAACTTTAGTTAGGTTTAATCAAAGACCATTTTTAAAAGATTGTAATTTAATTGCTCCCTAGGATTTACCGACCCAGTTTCCCTTTGTCAGTGGTGCAAGGATAGTGTCTAGTCGTTCGAATGGGACAAAAATATGAGGTCCAATATGCACATTGGGATTTAAGCAAAAGAACCTTTGACAGATGGAATCGAAATAGTGTCGCTCTCCAAGCAAAATTGTCCTAAAAGCACACTGTATGACGTATGTCGGTCCTCATTAGCCCAGTCAGTGCAAAGAAGTAGGATGTTAAACCCTATTTCATTTCATTTATTTCTCTGTGAAATTAACAAGAATATAAACAGTGTATTTGTGCAAAATAGAAAATGGAGAAAATCAATAATTTGGAATATTGCTGTGTCACTGAGAATAAAGACAAAACTTTTTTTTTGCGATGACTTCATCAACAGGCAGAATAAATCTTTTCTGATTATCCTACTAAATATGATTCATGTATAGGTTTGAATTTAAGATTTTATTGTCTTTAAAACGTGTATGGTTCTATTATTTGGAACCTTAGAATAGACAACAATGGTTCTAAAAATCACGTCAATGTAATATGAATGTATATAAATTGATATATTTATTCAATTTTAAAAAAAAGATTGATGTCTAATTTTAAATGTTCGATGAAATATATAACCCCTCCAAATTAAACAACAGTTATTTACACCTGCTCAGGCCATTCTACACATTTTGGTATTTGCAGTTTGTGAATCAGCCATATGTAATTACTTCTGCATTATCTTGTAGGATATGTTTTTCTTTGTTCATTACAATATTGGATATTGGGTTCCTACACTTTCGGGGGATTGGATGGTCGAATGGTTAGCGTACGTGTGCTGTATCATACGGCCTGCCATTGAGTCGACTGGCGTGGTTTCGAATCCCCGGTTGTACTTGGCAAGTAGTAGGGTCGCTTGTCCAAACCTGTGGATTTTCTCCAGGTACTCCAGTTTCCCCCCACTGCTAAAGACCCCTATGCACAAGCAAATTATTGCAATAAAAGTAAACCATATGTTGGTCCCAAAATGAACTAGTTTGTGTCGAGTGGATGTTAAACTCCATTTCTCTCTCCATTCTACACGTTTTTGTAATTATAGTTTGTGAATCAGCCATTATTAATTACTTCCGCATTATGTTGTAGGATATCTTTTTCTTTGTTCATTACAATATTGGATTCCCAAACTTTCACATCAATATCATCTTTGACAGCCATTTAGTAATTAAACACATTAACAATTTTATAGGTATACACAATTACCAATATTGAATTTTAAATCATGTTTTTGATTTTGAATATTATGGGAAACATTGAGTTAATGGGTTTAGTTCCATTAAGCTTGTGTGTGACCGCCATCATCATTATCATTATTGGAAAAAATGGAGGTTACCATGAATGGTTTTCACGATCGACAGATTGTGATGTTATAATAATTAATCATCACAATTATTATATAAAGAGTAACAGTGGCTTGGTGTGTATAAATAGCACTGACTCACTAACCAGGAAGTCTAGACTTGAAACGAAAAGCATTTAGTTTTCCGGATAGGATGAAAATTCTTGTGTACAAGAGTAGACTGTACTGCTGTATGAGAAAAATTTCCGTCATATAGCACACTGCTGCATGGTACATGTACTGAGTACTGTACAGTATGTAGCCATTTTCATCAGGCCAGTTTCCCCTTGTCAATGATGCAGGACAGAGGGCCTAGTCGTTAAAGGACAAAAAAAATTGAGGTCCTATTAAAAATCCTTGGCAGTTGGAATTTGATATAAAAAGGAGACCTGGTGACGCTGTCCAGGCAAAATTTCCCTCATAGCAAACTGTATGACGTGTATGTCCATCTTCATTAGCCCAGTCGTAGCAGAACAGTAGGACATTAAACCCCATTAACAATTCATTAATATAATATTTGCCAAATCTACCCCTTTTTCTCAAATTTTTATGTTATTGGTTTGTTTTTTTCAGGGTCGCCGCTCCAAGATGGCCACAGTAGGAGAAACTGCACCGATCAGTAATCATACAATTGACCGTTCCACCAAGGCCAAGGTTACATTAGAAAATTATTTTTCAAATCTTGAAGCACATCATGCAGAAAGAGAAAATAGGTAAGTAGTTGATTTGAAAGTTAAATAATTTTTTGAGGTTTGAATCAATTGAATGAGCACATTATAAGTTCCCTTAGTATGCTGGGCCAGAATATATATACAGGAATTTTGTCCCTACAATGATTCTAAATAATCCACAGCCAATAATGATTCCAATAGATTTTGGGGGATCATATGGTTAAGTGGGTAGGACGTTGGCTTGCTTACCTGGAGGTCGGCTGTTCGATCCCTGCATTGGCTAAGAAAGTTCATGCAGATTTTCCGGTGTGGTTCCCCCTTGTCAGGGATGCAGGACAAGGGTCTGACAAGGACAGCTGTTTAGTCATTCAGATGGGATGAAAAACCGATTGGCAGTTGAAATTCGATATAAGAGTAGGCTGTAGCGCTGCTGCCCATGCAAAATCTCTCATAGCACACTGTATGGTGTATGCCCGTCGTCATTATCCCAGTTTAGGAGCAGAACAGTAGGACGTTAAACCTCATTTCATTAAGTTATATTTCTAGTATTAGATTGATTCATATGAGGTTGATATGAAGGGGAAAATCTTTTCTTCTGTCTTAATAATGGTGTATGCCCGTCGTCATTATCCCAGTTTATGAGCAGAACAGTAGGACGTTAAACCTCATTTCATTAAGTTATATTTCTAGTATTAGATTGATTCATATGAGGTTGATATGAAGGGGAAAATCTTTTCTTCTGTCTTAATAATAAACAATCAAGTAAAACACTGACCAAATGTTTAAACTGACCCAGAATTCACTGTTTTGTTGACAGACAAACAATTCGTATATTCCCACAAATTCTCCGCTACTACTACATGTACAAAGATTGTTTATAGCCTTGTTGCCATTTAGTATGGGGTCATTTTTTAGTTTGTGTACCACATCTCGATCACATACCATAGTTTTAACTTTAGTTTAGTGTGGTTACAATCAATATATTACAAATCACATGTTACAAACCATTCTACTTCATAATTCATTAAATAATCTGATGGTCGGATTTAAATTTTAAAAAAATAACCAAAGAAATGAAATGGAGTTTAACGTCCCACTCTTCTGCTCCGACTGGGCTAATGAAGATGAGGGGGGTTTGGGATGGCCTAGTGGTCTAGAGTGCCGCGCTTCGACCTCTAGCCAGCCGGTCACCTCTGGCTTGCGGCTGTGGTTTCGAGCCCGGGTGTGAGCGTATGTGGCATGGAGATAGGGGTGCCTTCTCAACCTCTTGGGTTTCCTCCGGGCACTCCGGTTTCCTCCCACTGCTAAAGACCCCTACGCACAAGCGAGTTATTGAAAAACCATATGTTAGTCCCGAAATGACCTAGTTTGTGTTGAGTGGACGTTAAACCCAATTTCTCTCTCTCTTTAATGAAGATGGTCATTTAAAAACAGCTAAATACATGCAGATATCTATAAAAACCAAACAGAACTTTTGGCTTATTAAGTTATACTTTATTAGTTATTAATAAGTGCAGGGGAACTGCACCACACATGTATACTTTGTAAATTATGCCAGTATTTTAATTGACCTTGTAATTGTATTTATTTATGGAACATTTTGGTTGGATATATACACATGTATGTTTATGGTGTAATTGACCTTGAAATTGAATTTATTTATAGAGTATTTTAATTGAACTTGTATGGAGCATTTTAATTGACCTTATAATATGAGTTTGTTTGTGTAGAAATTTTGAATGGTTAGCATGTACACGCTGTATCATTCATACGGTCTGTCATCAGGTGAACTGACATTGTTTCGATTCTCTAGTTGTACATGTACGTGGCAAGGAGTGGGGTCGCCTGTCCAACCTCGTGGGTTTTCTCTGGGTTCTCCGGTTTTCTCCCACTGCTTAAGACCCCTATGCACATGTAAGCAAATTATGGAAATAAAATTGAGCCATTTGTTAGTCCTGAAATGACATAGTCTGTGTTGAGTGGACATAAAACCCCATTTCTCTCTCTCTCTGTCTCTAACTTTATTTTGGCTAGAATTTCGTAAAATAGAATAAGGCAAGATTCTTTATTTAATTAAAATCATTTTATCACTTGATAGGGTGTGTTCAACCAATCTATTTTTGGGAATGTGTGATATCCTATTGGTGTTTCTGAAGAAGTTTTATTTTATAAGGAGACATGTGCTGGACATCTTTCTTTTTACCTAGTAAGATAACACCCAACTGTTTATCTGCCAGGTAAACATGAGAGTTCTCCGTCCGGGTAGCGTCTCCCTGTTACACTTCCATTCAACCCTATAAAACCTATAAATTAATACAAAATGTCTTCTCCTTCATGTTTAAACATAGTATGGCTCTGGAATATTAAAATAGATGAAAATGGGTCTAAATGCACATATTAATTTTATATGAATGTGTATAAAATGATTTATTGTCAAAAAATTGTTGTAATTTCTAAGGTGAAATTGTTTGACTTTCATTTACGTCGGATCCATCCATTCAACATGTTTTGATTAGTTTGTTTGTGAATTAGCCATTACTAATACTTCCACATTGTCTTGCTGGATTCATTAAAATCGAAATCATAAATACATGACTCTTGCTTTGATTTTAAAATGTTTACTGTGTCTTGAAATATTGGATATGAGGATCCTATATTTTCACAGCAAGATAACATACAATGTAACTGTAAGTTGTAACAACATCAGTATTGATTTTAATGGACCAACATTGAATTTTAACTCAAGTTTATAATTTAGAATATGATGGAAAATATTGATTTAGAAGTTTAGCTCATTTAACGTCAGCTTTCACGGTAGGGATATCGCAGATAAATCCTAACTGTATCTTCTTTGAAATCCTTATAATATGTTATCAAAAACTTAGCAGAATTCTCTCACAAGTGATATTGACTGTTCTTAGACCTGGATAATGAAAGATAAGTCTCTGAGTGATGAAACATTACTTTGTGCCAAATATTTTTACCAAGTATGCTACATGTAGGAAGTGTATACGTACATGTACATATATATTCAAAGCCAGCCAAAAATAATAACTTAATAGAATTTACTGGAATATATATTTTTTTTTTTTTGATTATTAACAAGATTCTTATTCAGATTTGCATCTGAATAGGGATTGGGGAACAGTCTCTCACCACATAGCCTAATTGTAATATATATTCAATCCCTCTCCCTCAGTATGAAGCTAGCGAAAACAATTACTTTAATAAAATTTACTTGAATGTATTTATTCACAATTCAAATAATACTAGATCAGTTTGACCAGATGTGTCTTTGATATGTTAATAAATGATCAGGAAAATCATTTACACCAAGTTTTATTAACATAATATTTTATTATTATAGTTTATTCACTAATAAAATGTGTACCTGTCTATAGTTATAGTTATTTGCAAGCCTGAAAATAAGGCACCTGTCCAGGGCTGGATTAACCATTAGGATCCGACCGTGCAAATGAAGAAGGCATATGTCATTCAATCGGTTATGATTATGAGGGAAATTTTGCTAAGACAAAAGCACTACTGCCAAGGGATCTTTTATGTGCACAAGAATGTGTACATGGGACTTTGTTTTTTTCATCCCATCTGAAAGACTAGACAATTGTCCTGCACCACTGACAATCTGAATCACGATGAATTTTCTTGGCCAGCACGGGAATCAAACATGTGACCCCCAGGCTATCGAGCCAGCATCTTACCCACTTAGCCACTATGGCATGGCTCGACATTCTATATCATGAAAACAACTAGATTTAAAGATCCTTGAGATCGGTTTGATATGTTTGCACCAGAAATGAACAATTCTGAATGCACAGGAGAATTGATACATATTAATTCATATCTCTAGTAGCCCCACTTGTCTAAGAAAAAAATGCGCCTGATTTGAAGAAAGAATCCTGTTCGCACCAGAACTGGTGTGAGTCTTATAATAACTTGATTGTGTATTATTATTATCGGATGTATTTATAGTTGTTAATGTTTACTTCATAAACACAGGTCAAACTGACTTGAAACATGAATTGACGTCAAACTTACAATATATTGAACATCAGGTTGTAATGACAATACTATTACGGTAGTGTATTCATGTTTTGAATAGGTTTGTGTATCGAGACTCGGGTAGATTTATTATATATGCACATTCTAAAATCTGATATCCATATATAACTTAATAGGTCTGTGTATCACTGCTCGAGGTAGATTTATTATATTCATGCATATTTTGAAATTTGACACTTGTATAAACCTTATGAACAGGTTGCAATGTCAAATTCTGAATCAATTTTTTCAAAATTGAAGCATTGTTAACTAGTTACAATGTGCCTGAGGGACTTGGAATGAATTTTAAATACTCCCAAGCATGATCATAAAGGTTTTAACTGAAGTACACAATTTGGTTGGAAATATGAAATGTTAATTTGACACATTTTAGTGGCTCAGCGGATATTACGTTGGTCGAGAAAGTTCTTCAGGCTTTTTTTGGCACGGTTCACCCTTGTCAGTGGTGCAGGACAGAGGGTCTGGCAAGGGACAATGTACACATTAACATGCACATAATAGATCCCTTGGCAGTTGTAATTCTTTGGCCATGGCACCGCTGTCTGGGCAATATTCCCCAAATAGAATTCTATATGGTGTATGTCCGACTTCATTAGCCCAGCTGGTGCAGAACAGTAGAATGTTAAACTCCATTTCCTTTCATTTTCAGGGGGGGTTGGGATGGCCTAGTGGTTTAGAGTGCCGCGCTTCGACCTCTAGCTGGCCGGTCACCTCTGGCTTGCGGCTGTGGTTTCGAGCCCTGGTGTGAGCGTATGTGGCATGGAGATAGGGGCGCCTTCTCAACCTCGTGGGTTTCCTCCGGGCACTCAGGTTTCCTCCCACTGCTAAAGACCCCTACGCGCAAGCGAAGTATTGAAATAAAATTGAAACCATATGTTAGTCCCGAAATGACCTAGTTTGTGTTGAGTGGACGTTAAACCCTATTTCTCTCTCTCTTTCATTTTCACTCTGTATCCCTGTCTTCTTTATCCCAGTCAGTGTAGAAAATTTGAACATTAAACCTCATATCATTTCATTCGATTATGACATCTAGGATGAGTATATTGTGTTTGAGAACAACCCTTATTTTTAATTACCTATATATTAATCAAGATAAAGAGTGGATGACTTGATTGACTTCAGATAGTGAACTTTGTACAAGGTTAGAGAAAGTTGAGAGTAAACAGCTGATACCATGTAAAAAGGTTAATAACATAATAATAATAGTACAGTAGATAATTGCCAAGTAGTCATTCGTAAAATTACTCTCATCTCCTCTGGTTTTGATCTTGGATCTAAATATAACCATAAATTTTCACTTCAATCATCATTTGGGGGAATTTTTATCCTGGGTGTTGTGAAGGTTGAATCTTTAAAGTGAATATAACTCATTTTAGATTCATTACGGTATTTACAAAGTTATGATAAATTGAAACTTTGTCATTATTCGTCATCTTTTGCAGACGATACAAACACGATTATGACAATTGAAATGAAATAGAATGGGATGAGGTTTAAAGTCGGGTAAATGAAGACCAGTATACGCCATGTGCTATGATGAGGGAAATTTTGCTCGGACCTACTCTTATATCGAATTACAACTGCCAAGGGCTTTTTTACTCGCACGCCAATGTGTACATGGCACCTCGGTTTTTTGTCCCAACCAGATGTTTATATGTTGTCCCTTGCCAGGCCCCCAATCCTGCCCCACTGAATAGGAGAAACCACGACGTAAAATCACAATGAACTTTCTCGGCCAACTCAGGGATCGTACATGGGATCTCCAACGTCTTACTCAATGAGCCACTGAATGAAAGCCGAGAGAATATCTGGATATTTTTGGTTTGTTTTCTTAATTAAATGTTAATCAATTTGAGCAAACTTTAGCGTGGATTTATCCGCAAAAAATTATGTAACCAAATTTTCCCCCAAAATGCAAATATGATAATGGACAGGTTTAAATATATATTTTTAAAAAGATCTATTAAACAAGACTGCATTTTTTAAAATCAGGCCCAAAGTTCATAAAGAATTCGCAGACTTAAGTCAAGAATTTACTAAATTTTCACTCACTGTTTATGAGAAATATCTTTGATCCAGAAACACAAAACTTTGCATATAGTTTCTTATTAGGGTATTTGATACATTAAAACAACAAAAGTTTTATAAGGGGCCTTATTTTGAGTAAATTCTTTAACTTAATCTGAGAAGGCTTTGTGAACTCAGGGCCTGATAAACAAGAACTTCAGTACAAATTGATCTTCAATCATAAGTATAATGTACTAAGATGCTTTTACCAGAGAAATCTTGTAGTAATTTGATAAACCACAGGGGTTCTGGTTTAAAGTACGAGCCGATCAAAAACTACATAATTGGGGTAATATCTTTATTTTTTTTCCAATTTTTGCTAGTAGGAAAATCAATTATCACCATTTCCTGAGTAATTTCCTCAAACATGGCGATTGCTGGTAGTTTAGACATTATAATAGCATGTGTGTGTTATATGGGTATCTCTATAGGATGTAATGTATAGAGACTAGATCTATAGACCTTCATACTGTTATAACTGAAGCTGAGGGGTTGAATGACCAAATGGTTAGCGTGTGCGCGCTGTATCATACGGCCTGCCATTGAATCAACTGGCGTGGTCTCAAATCCCCAGTTATACGTGGCAAGGAGTAGGGTCGCCTGTCCAACCTCGTGGGTTTTCATCCGTCATCGGGTACTCTGGTTTCCTCCCTGTGCTCAAGCGAACTATTGAAATAAAATTAAACCATATGTTAGTCCCGAAATGACCTAGTTTGTGTCGAGTGGAGGTTATACCCCATTTTGCTTTCTCTCACAACTGAAGCCGGTTACCTGCATTTATAAGTTTTGGGTGTTACATGAAATAAAAGGATTTTTCAGTTTTTACCTTTTTACACTAAATGTGGGGGGGAGGGGGTGTCTAGTGTTTTAACATGTGCATGAAATCACAAGGTTGGTCATTGAGTTAGGGTACGTTATTACAAATTCACACTTGTACATGTATGTGAAAGGAATAGGTTTGCCTGTTTAACCTTGTGGGTTTTCTCCATGTCTCCTGTTTCCTCCCACTGTTAACCCCTTTTGGACGGATGACGTGTTGACACGCAAGCATTTTCCGTGCCCAGAGACGGTTGACGTGTTAACACGTCACACGTGACACCCTGAATCAGTCCTCATTTAAATATGCTAAATTTAGCACGGGGAATCCCCCTTTGCCTTGCGATCATAAACTAGTTATCTCCCGTTGTTATAGATGGCATCACTTGTATTTTATCGTGTAATTTTCTCGAATTTTCCAATTTTCTGCATAGTTACGACATGTAAACAATGGCGGTTGCCAGGAAGCGCCAGCTGTCTTTCGACGAAGTAAAATAGACAATAAGGCAAGGAAAATTCATTTTGTGAACTCAAAACATCATAAAATTACAACAGGAATTCTTTTTTAAGAATTTAAGCCAAGCAGATTGAAGATAAATTCACATTTTAAAAAAAATGATTTTTTCCCCTAAATAATCCCGTTCAGGGTTACGAAATTTCGTCGAAAATCCCGTCCACAAGGGGTTAAAGACCCCAACGCTCAAGCGAATTGTTAAAATAAACTTAAGTGAAATGACTGCATCTGAGAATCAGGATATCTTGTAATATGTACTGTATACAGTCTAATGTAATTTTATTTTTGTTACAGGTATAGACTATTAGAACAGTCTATGGAAGAAGAAGGTCTTTCAGCTGAACAAGTAAGTGAAATAAAACAATCTCCAACGCTCGACTTTCCATACATTATCTTGTCAGTCAGTCAATTTGGGACGTATTTTCGTTATCTCAGATTAGAAAGAGAGATTGATCGATCATTCGATCCACCCAGCAGAACACTGTCATTTTGGGACGAATATATGGTTCAGTTTTATTTCAATAATTGGCTTGTAGCAGTGGGAGGAAACCGGAGGACCCAGAAAAAATCCACAAGGTTGGACAAGTGACCCGTCTATGTATCACGTACAAGCAGAGGATCGAAACCTCGCCACTTGACTCAATGACAGATCTTATGATTTCATGCGCATTCCAACTATAAAATGAATTGTATTCATCAAGGTGCGTGACAAGCAAATCTCTCGCCAGTTGATTCCACTACTTGTCAGACAAAATTGGAGAATATGACCGATGCGGACGCCTTCCTTTAAGGGCTTATTGGAAATGGAAAATAGAAATACCTGTCAAACACATCTGTGGATTATATTTATTATATAAAGATGTCAATACAGTTATTTATCAAATTAAATTCATGTGGTTATAGATTTTAAAGATACCTCCCCAGAAAAGTATTTATCGGGTGGTAACATGTATATCCAATGAAAGTATTCCTTGAAAAATACACAGCTCAAAAATTGGAGAGTGTCACTTGTATATCCAATGAAAGTATGGCAATTTTAGGATATGTAAAGTAGAGACATACAATCATACTAGAAAAATACTGAATTCCTTGAAAAATACACAGCTCAAAAATTGGAGAGTGTCACTTTAACGGCAGCCCGATTGAATACAAGTCGTGAAATTATCTAGCATTGGTATTTTGATTATGTTTTCTTTTCATGTAATTAAATTTTGAATAATTAATCTTGGTGCATGGATTAAGGTGAGAGAAATTTGATAATTTCTTTAGCGAAAAATGCAAGTGATGGATTGGGCCTTTAAATTGTGTCTAGTAGTAGACAGTTGTTATGTAATTATATAGGGTCAGAGTTCAAGGTTAATTATTTCTTATGGTTAGATTTGTTATTAATTATAGATGCAAGGTGAAGAAGTCAGTATACTCCACCTGTTTATTGAATACTAATTAATACATTAATGACATCAACAGATTAATTAAATAATGTAAACATGTAGATGTAGTCATGCAGACATATTGCTTCTGGTTATATCATATTCAATGATTAATGTACAGACGGCATGTGTATAGATCAATTTTACCCCAGGTCTACATGTATTGAAATACATTTACCTAAAGAATGCATAACCTAATAAATCATTATTGTGCTTAAAATTGTTTGATGATAGCAGTAATGTGTCACATCCAGTATGTTTGAAGGCATATCAAATGGTGTCAATTTTACATTTCTGCGTGTTGTTTTATGTACCCATTTACACGGAATAAGAAATCTCTTTTATCCAGATATGTCCAACCTCGTGAATTCCTCTAGTTTCCTCCCACTTCTAAATACCCCAACGCTCAAGCAAATTATTGAAATAAAATTAAACCATGTGTTAGTCCCGAAATGATCTTGTTTGAGTCGAGGGGGTGTTAAATCCCACCTCTCTCCTTCTTTTATTCAGATATACTTCCAACCCCTTTAATTTTTTTCTTAGTAATTTTAAAAATTGTTTTAGAATTTACTTTGCTGAAGTAAAAAGAAGTCGATATCAAGGGCTAATTGACCCGTCTGATGTCATCCATATCAGTAATATTGACGGCCAAACAAATAATTAATGCTGCTTAGTTTGTATTGTGCAATCTGAACCTGATTAGAATACAGATCTCTATTCAGTTTCATTTCTTTTTATACTTTCAATGTTTTATACTACATGAAGATATGACCAGTTGATGTGGTAGGGCACGTCAGGGGTCATACGAGTGGCTTTTGACCCTGTGGTATGAGGCATTTGATTAAACAATCAACGTTGATGATCCGTGTATTGCAAGCCATGAACACGCTACAACCGACCGTTTCGTCGTTTAATCCATCAGTTCAACCAGAATGCAGGTTATATTTAAGTTGTAACAACTCTTCCAGATCCTACTCCTAGTGTAGTAAAGACAAGTAAAACAAAATTTTGAACTATAAAAATAAAATGAAAACGGATGAATCAGATTGAGTGTTACAAATTTTTAACTATATAAAAGGAAAAGAAACAGGATTTGTGTTTTAATCAGATTGGTGCAATCTCTAATACAGTGTTTCTGATTTGTGTAATACGGCCTTCCTGATCTGTGTAATATAGTAATAGTTAGAAATATTTCAACACACAATTAACAAACATGATAAACAAACACTCCATGCTAGATCAAATATATCATATTGTTGTTATTTGTACATTCGTGTATGATCACATGACAACATCACATGACAATAAAGAAGATAAACATGATGTTGACACACAAATATTTAGTTCGTGTACACGTCACTTATGGCTTAAAACAATATCAATATACAATCATGACATGTAAAAATCAATCACCATCTGAAATTAAAGGGGCATTAGCTAAGATTAGATAAAGATCTGACACTTCTCACTATAATAGTTACATGTAAATAATAGATAATGAGAACAAAATATGGTGAATATTTCAGTCAAATTGCTTCAGTCTGAACTGAGAAATTAACGATTCAATGAAAGAATTTAAGGCTAGTTTCGGTTGTCATTGCTTATGTCAGTTTGATAATAAACAAAGTCTTGACTATCCATCACAAAATCTATTCAAATCAAGTAAATATAGGCTAACATTGTCATTGAGAGTTGATTATGGTCTGGATAAGTTAATTAATATATTAGATAACATTTCAGGCCCAAAGAAAGATCTGCAATAGGCCGATTTAGCTCTTACATAATGTTTAATTGTATACTTCAGATACCGTACACCAGTAAATCTTATGTGGCTTGGTTTTGTATCAGTCTCTAATCATCTTTTGAAGGATTACTAATATTTTGCAAACTAAAATTTTTTGAAAGTTGAATCTCTAATAGGAATATCAATCCAAAAACCATTCAATTCAGGAACTACATTGATCTGGAGGTCGCGGGTTCACGCCCAGAGTTGGCCTAGAAAGTTTGTTGGGATTCTCTGGCATGGTTTTCCATTGTCAGTGGTGCAGAACACGGGGGGCCTGACAAGGACAGTTATCTAGTTATTCAGATGGGACCAAAAACAAAAGCTTCGTGTACACATTATCGTGCATGTAAATGATACGTTGGTGGTTGTAATGCCGATGTCCAGTCAAAATTTTCCTCTAGCTCCCTGTTTGGCGTATGCCCGTCTTCAATAGCCCAGTCGGAGTACAACATTAAACCCCATTTCATTTCATTTTATTCTGGACAAATGGTTAGCACATGTATGCTGTATCATAAGGTCTGTCATTCAGTCAACTGGCATGATTTTGATTCCCCAGTTGTACGTGACAAGGAGTAGGATTGTCTGTCCAACCTCGTGGCTTTTCTCTGGTTTCTGCAGTTTCCTCTCACTACTAAACACCTGTATGTGCAAGCGAATTATTAAAATAAAATTAAACCATATGTTAATCCCAAAAGGACCTAGTTTGTGTCGAGTGGATGTTAAACCCCATTTCTCTCCCTCTCTCTTCAGGGTCTTGATAAATCAATAGCCACTTGAATCACATAAAAGATGTTTGGTTTAAAATTCAAAAACATAAGAAATTTACAACTAAAAGCTTTTCAACAGCACAAACAAGTACTTTTGTTTTATAAATGAGTCTTTTTCGTGTAGAAATTCTTACATGTGTTACCGAAAATCAGAAAAACAAATCCTTGTGGACTAAGGTAAGCATCTATGGTAGTAATAATGTCAACACCTCCTCAAGTGTATGATTTACTTGAGTTTGACATCTAATAAAAGTCAATAATGGATCATATGTTCATGGTAGATTTTATTTCCATAGTCCCTAATCAAACATTTACTCATTATAGTCAATGTTTATGGACGTGCGTAAATCTGTATTATTCTTGGTCACCGCCCTGTCTTTCTACTTCTTTGATCTGGGTCTGTGCCCAGTTCATGTTACTTGAAGGGAAATTCTGCATTTTATAATAAAATTTTAGTTATCGTAGTTTGAATATTAATAATATAGTTAGAAATATGCCTGCAACTGTTTGATTTTTAATGCAGTATACATTTATGATAAATTAGATCGAGCAATTTCCATGTCCTGTTCAAGATTGCTACCATTTTTTACAATTTTATTTGGGGGGGGCTAAATGGTTAACGTGTTGGATGAGGTCTGTTTAGATTTTCCGCTTGTATGGTACAAGGAGCAAGGTCAGTTGTCCAACCTCTTGGGTTTTCTCTTGGTCTTTCGGTTTCCTCCTACTGCTAAAGACCCCTATACGTAAGTGAATTATTGAAATAGGATTGAACCATGTTAGTCCCGAAATGACTTAGTTTGGTTTAAGGGGACTTTGAACTCCATTCCTCTGTTTGTTTGGTTTATCTTGTGCCATGTTTTACGTAAATCACAAGTGTTACATAAACAAGATAACTTAAAATCTTTTTTAAAAATGTGTTTTTAATTAAAATTGTATACAGCATGTCTCGTCACAAATCGAAAATTCCAAATTAACCCTAATCAAAGTTTTATTTTATATACAATCAAAGTCAATACGCTACTTTAAGACCATCTTTATAACACCTGTATATACAAGTATATTGTACAGGTATTGACCAGATAAAACAATATTTTATAGAGTAAATACACAACAACCACCTTCCATAGACTAATTAACCTACATAGTACATATATCAACATTTGTTGTTTAAAGTCGCAGATCGTCGTTTTCATTTCTCAGAAAATGTCAAATATTTTACGACTCAATCCACTCCAAAGTGTATTCAGCATTTAATTAAACATATGCAACAGCTAAATCTGCCAATTGCAGGTATTTTCTTTAGGCCTGAAATGTTATCTAAATTATTAATCAGACATTAATTAACTTATCCAGACCATAATCAATTCTCAATGTCATCGCAAGCCTGTGATATTTACTGGATTAAGATCTGATTGGCTGCTCAACTTTTATTCATGTTTTTAATCGTAATGATGATCAAGGCTAGGCCGAAAATTCAACCATTGAATTTTCGATTCAGAGTGGATCAAAGTGACCTTTGGATGTCATGAAAAAACAAGGTCCTACTTATGTGTACTCATGGCCGTGTATGTAAAAGAACCCTTGACAATTGTAGTTCAATATAATTTGGTACAAAATTTCCCTCATAGTCCATAGGATTTAAACCTATTTAATTTCAGAAGTGTACGATAAACCCAGCTGTCACTCCAGAATCTGTGCCCTAATTATTCCTGCAAGATGTTATTAAAGTTTATACTTTCAGGCATCTTTTAATGTATATGTCAATAAATTTTGTTTTTTATTTTTACAGAAAGAGGAAAGAAGACAACAGCATGCTACCAAAGAAACAGAATTTTTACGATTAAAACGATCTCGACTCGGTGTAGATGATTTCTCACCACTAAAAGTCATTGGAAGAGGCGCATTCGGCGAGGTAAGTTGTTCTTAGATGTCAGACTTTAGGTGGTGCTTACACGTCACAATTTGGCGTCATTTTGACATACAGTGATTGTATTGTGTAAACAGTCTGAATAGCCTGATTGTTGTATCAACTTGTTGTATCGTTCAAATGCTGTTTTATTTTTTGCTTACACGAAATGAAATCATATATGCATTTCGTATTGGATTTCTGAAATCAACTCTTACATATAAAGCAGATCAATAAATCTTATCAGAAATTCTAACATTACAAAGAAACATTTTGTTTCTAGATCCCAGTCTTTATTCCTAAAAGATTTCTGAAATCAATGCTCCGTACAGCAGATCAATAATAAACGCTAACAGAAGTTCTTACATTACAAAAAAAACAATACTTAACAAAGTTTCATGCATTGATCTAATTCTCAGCTTGTAGATACCATCAGTAGCATTTATATATTAATTGCACACATTTGGTTTTCCTCTCACATATTACAATTACATGTTTTCTAGAGCTTTATCTTAATAGTAAGTGCAGGGGGACTGTACCACACATAATTTACACAAAAACAAATATACTGACAAGACATCGTACTCAGAAATCACAAACAATAGAACAATTCATATAAAATGGATGAATCTGGTGGCTAGCCGTAAGCATGCACTGCGTAAGGATGATCAATGTTTTCTTGTACATATACAGATTATATATTAGTGCAATCTGATTAAAACACAATCTTGTTTTGTTTCATTTTTATCTTTCAAAATTTTACTTGCCTTCGCTACACTAGGATCTGGAAGAGTTGTTATATTTGACATGTTCTGGATGATTTAAGGAATTAGCCAATGAAACTATATTTTACAGCGTGTATTTGGTTTTTTGATGCACGGAACTGTGGGTAAACCACAAGAAACATCAACACTGATTGATTAATCAACGTCTGATGTCACAGGGTAAAAAGCCGCTCGAAAGTATATATATGAAACGAAATGTAGATGTGTATTATCAGAATGATCATAGTGAGAACATTATCTAAATATAAAGAAGAAAGTCTATTTGTGTGATAACAAATGGTTGAACTTATAAATATTTTTAGAATAACTATGTAGCATCCAGTTCCTTTTACATTTTAAGACATACGTTAGATTAATGCATGGCCTGTTGCCTTTAGGAAAATTCTTAATATTTCTGGCAAATTTTTAACTCAAAATTATAACTATATAAGACACTCAACCAGATGACGGTGCCAGTAGCTGAACTAGTGAAATTACTCGACTATAAGTATAACTGTCCTGGGAGGAGCTCTATTAATGTTGCAGAACCACACTACTGGATTGACTCTTTAAGACATTCCCTAACAACAGTCTTTAAAGATAAATCCTTTGAGTGGATTACTGAGCATTTCATCCAGGTAGGGTTTAACATCCGCAGTTTTGAGATGAAAAATTGTTGATTAGTTAGTCGGACAACTTTTGTAACCAATAGGACAGATTTTTCGGTTAGATGGTGGATTTGTTATGGATCAGGAAAAACCCACGTGCGACTCGGAGATTTGTGGGACGGTAATCGAGAATTAAACATCTACTGCTGATATGACTCAGCCTTAATAGAGAAATAAACGCCTGCCACTTGAAGTTTTTATAAGCAATTAGATATAATAGATCATACAAATCCTTCAAATAAGTAGTCCACCTTTCAATATAATATCCTGTATAGGTCGAGACCTAGTAATATTTAATAAATAGCCTACCTCTGTCAATACGATTTGATATTATATTTCTACTAATATTCAATCGTATCCGGTCGCTGTATAGTCAGATAGTCAAATTTTTATCTTTAGATACTTGAATTATTTATATCGAGTTTTATGTCACGATAAAACTGCTTCTCATCATTTGCATTTTTGGACAAAATATTTAATTTTTCATGGCTTACTATACACTAATATTTTATTTTAAAATATCGACTGTAGCTAAAGTCTCCTAGTTGGGATTCAGTTAGATAAAAAAGCAGCCGATTAAAAGATTGACGCCCTTTAATTGTAAACACTGAATGGAACGGAAGCAATTTGGGACTGATATTCCTCTTAAGAGATTCAGTGCCTTTAAATAATTTATTAATCGTTGGTTTGATGTGAGAGCAGTGTTGGGATTTCAAAATTTTTCTTGCTGGGCATTTTTACCGAAAATAAAGGTGGTGTAACTCTTGTCGTTATTTAAGCAGGCAGTTTCAGACAACAATTAAAAATTATGTGTCAACAAAATATTCATTCAAATTCACATGTAATAAAAAAAAAACCAAGTGCACTTCGTTATTGTTATATCTAATTCCCATATGGTATCCAAATTTATGTGAGTAATATTCCTACAATATTACGTGTTATCGTAATACCATAGAATGAAAGCATGCCTTCTTGTACATGTTTCAAATTATTTTGTGACTGCCAGTATCTACATAATTATTTAAAAACATCAACCCCATTCAAAATATTATCATAAATCCGAGAACTTATGGCATCAAAATAAAATACTTTCTCTGACATCAGTCACATTTCCAGTCATGGTGGCTCAGTGGGTAGAGACGTTGGTTGCAAAGTTCAAAGATCGATCAATGACAAGGTTGCTGGTTTTCTGAAAGTTTAAAAAATAATTTTAAACTGCTATGTTATGTGCCACGACCTCTGATTCGACAATGCTAATTAGTCACGTGTAAACACAACGGGTGCAAAAGCTCAGGAATTGCTTAGTACTGAAGCAACCGTTAGATGTTGTAAAACTCGCGGACGTTGCTTAAGGAACATGACTGTATGGTGTACATTATGCTTGTCTTCATTAGCCCAGTCAAAGCAGAAAAGTGAGAGGTTAAACCCCTTTTCATATCGTTTTGGTTTGATGTGAGCATTAAATTCAAATTACAAAAGTAGTTTAAAATTACTGAAGTGCACTGTTGATAAAAATTGATGCCCAGAAATGTGACAAGCAGAAAATCATCATAATTCTGCATTAGATGTGCTTCATGTTTTTCAAGCTTTCAATTATAATTTGCAAGCTGCCTGATATTGTGAAGCCAATTATACTGTTGGTATCCTTATCAGGACAGAGCCAAGCACATCTTCTCCTGGAATTCATCTTTGTTATAGACAAATTAATGATACCTGCAATGTTGAAACTTCTAGAGCTGACAAAAATATGTAAAGAAAATCAACCATAAAAATGCTGTAGGAGAACAGAAATGATAGGCCTTTTTTAAATCTGATTGAATCCATGTCAGAAGGCTATCAATCAGAATTGGTATCTGAGTACATAGTCATTTGGATTGGACCAAAAACCAAGGTCTTGTGTACACATTGACATGTACGTAAAAGATCCTTTGACAGTTGGAATTCGATATAAGAGTAGGCTGTAGCATCGCTGTTGGGGCAAAATTTCCGATATAGCACATGCAGTGTATGACCATGCCCATCTCCAATCGGAGCAAAACAGTAAGATGTCAAATTTCATTTCATTTATGATCTGAAGCGCACTTGTTTAACCATTTGAACATGCAACCCCCCTGTCAAGTTTATGCAGTAAATGTTATCTATGAATATGTCTAGTTAACAGGTACAGGTATAGTAGTTTACTACCTGTGGTTTATATGTCGATATCATGCAAGTTGTATTATAATAGTCGATATACTATAGAACATGACAGCTATATTTATAATAGATTACGGTATGACTCATCAAGAGGTAAACTCAGGTATTGTTCAGGTGTTAATTGCATTCTAACTTTTATTCTAAGATTTTTATTTCAAAATGTTGTCTGTTACAGTTTTTATTCTAATACTTCGACTCTCTTTATACACAGTTAGTACGAGCATGTGGGTCAAACTTTTATGTTGAATTAAATAGGCTTTTAACTGTAGGCCTACTTATGTAACACTTACATTACAATGTACATATATGGGGAATAAAAAGAATTGGTAGTTTTTATTGAAATAATTGACAAATTAAATCCACATTTTTATATTCTGCTCAATTGATGGAGGTCAAGTCCTTTTAAGATCAAATAAAAGTAAAATAAATGCCCCACAAGTCAAGTATAGTTTATTGAATAAACTGACAAGCTAGACCATCAAAACATCTTGTTATAACAGATTAACCCTACGCAGGGACCACATGCTACTAGATTTATTTATTTATCATTTACCAATTTCCGTTGATGGTCTTGATCAAAACACCACCATCTAAACAGATCCAGGACTGTATAGTAAGTGCAGTACAACCGACAAGACATACTTCATGCACACAGACTTTGCAATAGACAACTAAATATCAGAGGGAGAGAAAAATGGGGAAACTAGGTCATTCCAGGACTAACATATTATTCAATTTTATTTCAGTAATTCGCTTGCGCGTAGGGGTCTTTAGCAGTGGGGGGAAACCACATACGACTCGGGAATCGAAACCACACCAGTTGACTCAATGACAGGACCTTATGACACAGCATCCACATGCATTCGGCCATCCAACCCACACAACTAATATCAAATTAATTATGCAACTAGTTTTTCCTTGTATTATCATAGTTTACTTTAAAGATACATTATGTGAGGGGGGGTGGGATGGCCGCGCTTTGACCTCTAGCTGGCCGGTCACCTCTGGCTTGCGGCTGTGGTTTCAAGCCCCGGTGTGAGCGTATGTGGCATGGAGATAGGGGCGCCTTCTCAACCTCGTGGGTTTCCTCCGGGCACTCGGGTTACCTCCCACTGCTAAAGATCCCTACACGAAAGCGAATTATTGAAATAAAATGAAACCATATATTAGTCTCAAAATGACCTAGATTGTGTCGAGTGGACGTTAAACCCCATTTCTCTTTGTCTCTTTTTATTACCCTACTTGGCGGAGAAAAAATTAAACTCCATTTCATTTCATTTATATTACATGTACATTTCATTAAACCCCATTTCTCTCTCTCTCTCTATCTCTCTCTCTCTCCATTATTTAAGATTTAGATAAAGTGTTGACTGTTCTTGCTACAATAGTTCAAAAATAGATAATGAAACATGAATATATTAAAAATTACTTCATTCTGAGCGACATTTTGAGTTTTGGACAATGTGGCATAGATTTTTTATTATTGTAATAATGGTCCTTGACAATCAAGGATAAGTCTTGATTATCCATTTTATCATTAAATTTTTTAAAATCTTTCAGGTGTCTTAGCGAGTTGATTTTAATCTTGTTATGTGAATAAATGTCTAATAGTAAGTGCAGGGGGACTGCACCACACACAATTCTAAACAAAAACAAATATATGGACAAGACATCATACTCAGAGACCACAAACATAAACAATTCAAAAAAGAGTGAATGGATCCGGGGGCTAGCCGTAAGCGTCCACTGCGCTGTACAGTCCCGGGCCTGTGGTGACGCAGACTTCACTCATACTTGAAAAACAACTGGGAATACAACCCAAGGAAATAATTATATAATGTCAGCATGAGTCATGATCTGTCATATGTTGCAAGAATTACGAATGCAAACATATTGTTGTATAAATTCTGTTATACAAGTAACCACAACGTTAAATGGTCAGAGAAGTAGGCCTAATTCCAAAAACTAAATGCACTAAATCAATAAAGAAGAGGATTGAAGTACATTTAGGACACACATTACAACCGTCTCAGATACAAACAAAACTGAATACATGGAAGCAAAGGAATGTAGACCGTCTAGGGAGACAGCCGTCTGCTGACTGAATGGCGTGACGTGAATCTGTCGTTATAGATGTTATGACGTTGTGGCTTAGAAGGTGCAATTTCCCGATAAAAAAGGGGCGATAATCCAGATGAAATAACGTTAAAAACTAAAAAACTATTAGTTTTTGAGACCATGTAATTGTACAAACCATAGCATAAATATTATATAATACCTCACGCAAGAAATGCAAAACAGGAGTGCTGAAGAAATCGTAGGCTATTAGTGTATTTATAAAGGCATAATAATAAGGGCAATCATCCAAACAGGACTAGACATCTATAGAAGAAATTTAAATAAAATTTATATTGAATCATTATCCAATATGTAGTCAGTACTATATTTATAAGAAATGTCAAACTTATTATGTTGAAGAAAAGATTTGAAGCTAAAAGAAAGGCCTGCAATAGGCATATTAAAATCTGTTACATAATGCATTTTGAAGTAGCAAATTTATAATTTAAGCGTCTTGATTACAGATCTTTTGAAATACATCTTCAACCCAGCAAGAGTGGTGGTTTCCTACTGCTGGTGTTATATTTCAAGTAACGTGACTACAAATTTATTTGTTCTCCTCATTGTATACACCTGCTGATTGTGGTTTCAACCTTGATCTTGTATTGTACACGTTTAAATTTAGAATGAAACAGTCATTGTACTTAATACATGTTGTAATGGTTACATGTGTAATAAAATCTTATTAAAAACACAATAACCGTTTATATGACATACAAGCAGTGGTACAA
Source organism: Patella depressa (assembly GCA_948474765.1). NCBI lineage: Eukaryota > Metazoa > Mollusca > Gastropoda > Patellidae > Patella > Patella depressa. Next base: position 12,647,859 of record OX419720.1, read on the forward strand.
CACTAGTTTATTATGCGTATATAGCGAGGCGTTTCTAAATTTTGTCTTCTTATTGTGTTGTTACAAAACATGATCATTTGTCAACTCAAAATAAAAAGTAATTTAGTTAAATTGAATAATGTTTTGAAGAAAGGAAGTTTATTGTTCGAACTTACTACATTCATTTACAGTTTATGAGAATCAACTCAAATCTGAGGTGATCTGATTTCATAATATTTATTAGGGTTTCACACTGCGTAGCTTGTGTGAAACACTATTGTTTTTGTTAAAATTATTATTAGGGTTTCACACTGCGAAGCTTGTGTGAAACACTATTGTTTTTGTTAAAATTATTATTCTTATTATTATTATTATTCTTCTTTTGTTTTGAGTAGATCTCAGCAACTGCTTGTCGCATCGTTACGATTTCTTCGGTTTTACTGGGAAAGTGGGTGTGACTTAGAGGATAAAGCTATTTTGAACGTTCTGCGACAATGCGAAATGTCCGAAATCACCGAAGTTATCGTTTTTGAAAATATTGCAGTAATTTTAACAATAATCATTGGATTTTAACTTTCGATACATTTTGGCATAGCCTGAGACAGGGCACATAGCTACGCTACTTTCGATTTTTGATTTTCGGCAAATCTTCGAAGATATTAGGCGCCAAATTTCGGAAATTTAAAATTTTACAAAAAACTTTTTTATTTATGAATATTTTTTAGTCGTGTTGTGCACAGAATTAAAGAGTCATCTGACTTGCGCAAAAATGTTAAAAAAATTTGTCTCAGTAATTTTTCTTGGCCTCCATTGGCTAATTCAGTTTTTCAGTCCTAGATTAATTTTTTATTGTTCGATTTGTATAAAACAAAGTTCATATGCTTCGTTGTCTCAATTGTCATTTTTTTTATTACCACAAGTGTTATCTGTCGGCACCGGAAGTGGCATAATTTTACCAAAAACTACAATTTTGACAGTTAGGTACATTTTTTTGAAAACAAATATTATTTTTTTGAAAAATTATATGACTCAAAGAGTGTGTCCTTTAAAGGCGCAAAAAATGTCGGAAGCAGTTTTTTTAATTTCTTTTTCATTTTCTAGCAAATTGGATTAAGAGGTGAAAAAAGGCGTAAAATTGACCTATTTACAACTCATTCAGGCTTTTCAGATTTTAAAATATTTTTACGTAACTTTTATAAACTTGTAGCTATAATCCATACGAAGAGAATGTATGTGAAAATTAGTTTGTAATATAAGCAGTTGCCGAGAAATAGGCAATTTTGCATGAGTCACTTTTCACGTAATTTTGGCTGTAAAAGAATCAATTATTAATCGATTTTCAATTTTCTTTCGCCATTGGATGCCTAATGCCATAGTGGACTATGTCAAACCATTTTACCCCTTGCGCTGCCACCGTAAATGACGTCATTTGCTCAAAACTTAAATTTTAGCCTTCAAAAAACAATATTTTATTCAAATGAGTCGTATTTGTTATTTTTTTCAAATTGTGATATTTGATTCTATTGATCAAATAGATTGAACCCATACGATCATACAGATACCACAAAATGGTTTCTAACTTGTACGGTTGCAGAGAAATGGGCGATTTTCCTTAAGTCACTTTTCAAGGTTTTTGGTCTATAAAAGTGTCAGTTATTATTCGATTTTCATAAAATTTTCACCATATGATATCTTGTGTCATTTATGATTTCATAGAACTAATTTAACATTTTCAGTATCACCGGAAGTAATGTCATTTTGGCAAAAACTGTATTTTAGCCTTCAAAACAGACATTTTTTTCAAATGAGTCTGATTTGTAATATATTGCAAATTATGATATTTGATTCCAATCAACAAATGGATTGAACCCATACGATCATATAGATACCAAAAGATAGTTTTTATCGTGTACGGTTGCCGAGAAATAGACGATTTTCTACAAGTCACTTTTCAAGGTTTTTGGTCTATAAAAGTGGCAATTCTCATTCGATTTACATACAATTTTCGCCATTATGCTGCCTTATGCCATTTCTGATTTCATAAAACTAATTGAACATTTTCATTATCACCGGAAGTAATGAAATTTTGCCAGGATCACTTACAAGTAACATATATATAAAATGAATTGATATTGCTGGATTTGGTTGATTCTTCGTCCATTTTATTTGATGTTTACAATGCTTATGTGGAAACCTGTTTGATGGTTTCATTGGTATCGGAAGTGACATATGTTTAAGGGTAACGTGGCACCGAAAGTGACGTGGCACCAGTGAAACCCGTCATTCCTGCATGCAGGTCTAGTTATTCTTATTATTATTATTATTCTTCTTTTGTTTTGAGTAGATCTCAGCAACTGCTTGTCGCATCGTTACGATTTCTTCGGTTTTACTGGGAAAGTGGGTGTGACTTAGAGGATAAAGCTATTTTGAACGTTCTGCGATAATGCGAAATGTCCGAAATCACCGAAGTTATTGTTTTTGAAAATATTGCAGTAATTTTAACAATAATCATTGGATTTTAACTTTCGATACATTTTGGCATAGCCTGAGACAGGGCACATAGCTACGCTACTTTCGATTTTTGATTTTCGGCAAATCTTCGAAGATATTAGGCGCCAAATTTCGAAAATTTAAAATTTTACAAAAAACTTTTTTATTTATGAATATTTTTTAGTCGTATTGTGCACAGAATTAAAGAGTCATCTGCCTAGTGCAAAAATGTTAAAAAATTTTGTCTCAGTAATTTTCCTTGGCCGCTATTGGCTAATTCAGTTTTTCAGTCCTAGATTAATTTTTTATTGTTCGATTTGTATAAAACAAAGTTCATATGCTTCGTTGTCTCAATTGTCATTTTTTTTATTACCGGAAGTGTTATCTGTCGGCACCGAAAGTGGCATAATTTTACCAAAAACTACAATTTTGACAGTTAGGTACCATTTTTCGAAAACAAATATTATTTTTTGGAAAAATTATTTGACTCAAAGAGTGTGCCCTTTCAAGGCGCAAAAAATGGCGGAAGCAGTTTTTTTAATTTCGATTTCATTATCGAGCAAATTCGATTAAATGGCTAAAAATGGTGTAAAATTGACCCATTTACAACCTATTCAGGCTTTTCAGATTTTAAAATATTTCTTCGTAACTTTTATAAACTTGTAGCTATAATCCATACGAAGAAAATGTATGTTAAAATTAGTTTGTAATATAAGCAGTTACCAAGAAATGGACAGTTCTGTACAAGTCACTGTTTTCGTTATTTTGCCTGTAAAATAGTCAATTATGATTGGATTTTTATAAAAGTGACATCATTTGATTCAAAAAGCATGTAGCGTCATATCAAGTTGATTACAATTTAAAATTGACACCGGAAGTGACGTCATTTTGTCAAAAACTGCATTTTAAACTTTTTAAATCAATGTTTTATTCAACCAAGAATTACTTAATATGTATTAATAATTTTAACTTTTGGTTTAAATTCACATATAAACACAACTCATATGGTCATATACATATCATAAAATTTTTTCTAACTTGTTCGGTTGCCGAGAAATAGACGGTTTTCTACAGGCCACTTTTGAAGGTTTTTGGGGCATAAAAGTGTCAATTATTATTCGATTTTCATAAACGTTACACCATGTTATACCTAATGCCATTTAGGATTTCATACAAGTAATTTAAGATTTTCATTATCACCGGAAGTAACATCATTTTGGCAAAAACTGAATTTTTGCCTTCAAAACAGATATTTTATTCAAATGAGTCTGTTTTGAAATGTTTTTCAAATTATGATATTTGATGCCAATCAACAAATAAAATGAACCCATACGATCATACAGATACCACAAAATGGTTTCTAACTTGTACGGTTGCAGAGAAATAGTCGATTTTCTACAAGTCACTTTTCAAGTTTTTTGGTCTTTAAAAGTGGCAATTATTATTCGATTTACATAAAATTTTCACTATATGATATCGTATGCCATTTCTGATTTCATAAAACTAATTGAACATTTTCATTAACACCGGAAGAAATGTAATTTTGTCAAGATCATTTACAAGTAACAAATGTATAAAATGAATTGATATTGCTGGATTTGGTTGATTCTGCATCCATTTTATTTGTGTGCAATGTTAATTTGGAAACCTGTTTAATGGTTTCGTTGGTACCGGAAGTGACATATGTTCAAGGGTAACTTGGCACCGGAAGTGACATGTTTAAGGGTAACGTGGCACCAGTGAAACCCGTCATTCCTGCATGCAGGTCTAGTTCTTATTATTATTATTATTATTATTATTCAGATTCCAATTTGAATAGATCTCAGCAACTACGTGTCGCATCGTTACGATTTCTTCGGTTTTACAGGGAAAGTGGGTGTGACTTAGAGGATAAAGCTATTTTGAACGTTCTGCGACAATGCGAAATGTCCGAAATCACCGAAGTTATCGTTTTTGAAAAAATTGCAGTAATTTTAACAATAATCATTGGATTTTAACTTTCGATACATTTTGGCATAGCCTGAGACAGGGCACATAGCTACGCTACTTTCGATTTTTGATTTTCGGCAAATCTTCGAAGATAATAGGCGCCAAATTTCGAAAATTTAAAATTTTACAAAAAACTTTTTTATTTATGAATATTTTTTAGTCGTATTGTGCACAGAATTAAAGAGTCATCTGACTAGTGCAAAAATGTTAAAAATTTTTGTCCCAGTAATTTTCCTTGGTCGCCATTGGCTAATTCAGTTTTTCAGTCCTAGATTAATTTTTTATTCTTCGATTTGTATAAAACAAAGTTCATATGCTTCGTTGTATCAATTGTCATTTTTTTTATTACCAAAAGTTTTATCTGTCGGCACCGGAAGTGGCATAATTTTACCAAAAACTACAATTTTGACAGTTATTTTCCTTCTTCGAAAACAAATATTATTTTTTGGAAAAATTATTTGACTCAAAGAGTGTGCCCTTTCAAGGCGCAAAAAATGTAGGAAGCAGTTTTTTTAATTTCGATTTCATTTTCGAGCAAATTCGATTAAGAGGCTAAAAATGGTGTAAAATTGGCCTATTTACAACCTATTCAGGCTTTTCAGATTTTAAAATATTTCTTCGTAACTTTTATAAACCTGTAGCTATAATCCATACGAAGAAAATGTATGTTAAAATTCGTTTGTACTATAAGCAGTTACCAAGAAATGGGCAGTTCTGTACAAGTCACTGTTTTCGTTATTTTGCCTGTAAAATAGTCAATTATTATTGGATTTTTATAAAAGTGACATCATTTGATTCAAAAAGCACGTAGCGTCATATCAAGTTGATTACAATTTAAAATTGACACCGGAAGTGACATCATTTGGTCAAAAAATGCATTTTAAACTTTTTAAATCAATGTTTTATTCAACCAAGAATAACTTAATATGTATTAATAATTTTAACTTTTGGTTTAAATTCACATATAAACAAAACTCACATGGTCATATAGATATCATAAAATGGTTTCTAACTTGTTCGGTTGCCGAGAAATAGACGGTTTTCTACAGGTCACTTTTGAAGGTTTCGGGGCCATAAAAGGGTCAATTATTATTCGATTTTCATAAACGTCACACCATGTTATACCTAATGCCATTTGGGATTTCATACAAGTAATTTAAGATTTTCATTATCACCGGAAGTAACGTCATTTTGGCAAAAACTGTATTTTTAGCCTCTAAAACAGATATTTTATTCAAATGAGTCTGTTTTGAAATCTTTTTCAAATTATGGTATTTGATGCCAATCAACAAATAGAATGAACCCATACGATCATACAGATACCACAAAATGGTTTCTAACTTGTACGGTTGCAGAGAAATAGCAGATTTTCTACAAGTCACTTTTCCAGTTTTTTGGTCTTTAAAAGTGGCAATTATTATTCGATTTACATAAAATTGTCACTATATGACATCGTATGCCATTTCTGATTTCATAAGACTAATTGAACATTTTCATTAACACCGGAAGTAATTTAATTTTGTCAAGATCATTTACAAGTAACAAATGTATAAAATGACTTGATATTGCTGGATTGATTGGTTGATTCTACGTCCATTTTATTTGTGTGCAATGTTAATTTGGAAACCTGTTTAGTGGTTTCGTTGGTACCGGAAGTGACATATGTTCAAGTGTAACTTGGCACCGAAAGTGACATGTTTAAGAGTAACTTGGCACCAGTGAAACCCGTCATTCCTGCATGCAGGTCTAGTTATTATTATTATTATTCAGATTCCAATTTGAGTAGATCTCAGCAACTACGTGTCGCATCGTTACGATTTCTTCGGTTTTACTGGGAAAGTGGGTGTGACTTAGAGGATAAAGCTATTTTGAACGTTCTGCGACAATGCGAAATGTCCGAAATCACCGAAGTTATCGTTTTTGAAAATATTGCAGTAATTTTAACAATAATCATTGGATTTTAACTTTCGATACATTTTGGCATAGTCTGAGACAGGGCACATAGCTACGCTACTTTCGATTTTTGATTTTCGGCAAATCTTCGAAGATATTAGGCGCCAAATTTCGAAAATTTAAAATTTTACAAAAAACTTTTTTATTTATGAATATTTTTTAGTCGTATTGTGCACAGAATTAAAGAGTCATCTGACTAGCGCAAAAATGTTAAAAATTTTTGTCTCAGTAATTTTCCTTGGCCGCCATTGGCTAATTCAGTTTTTCAGTCCTAGATTAATTTTTTATTGTTCGATTTGTATAAAACAAAGTTCATATGCTTCGTTGTCTCAATTGTCATTTTTTTAATTACCGAATGTGTTATCTGTCGGCACCGGAAGTGGCATAATTTTACCAAAAACTACAATTTTGACAGTTTTTTACGATCTTCAAAAACAAATATTATTTTTTTGAAAAATTATATGACTCAAAGAGTGTGTCCTTTCAAGGCGCAAAAAATGGCGGAAGCAGTTTTTTTAATTTCTATTTCATTTTCTAGCAAATTGGATTAAGGGGTGAAAAAAGGCGTAAAATTGACCTATTTACAACCCATTCAGGCTTTTCAGATTTTAAAATATTTTTACATAACTTTTATAAACTTGTAGCTATAATCCATACGAAGAGAATGTATGTAAAAATTAGTTTGTAATATAAGCAGTTGCCGAGAAAAGGGCAGTTTTGCATAAGTCACTGTTTTCGCAATTTTGCCTGTAAAATAGTCAATTATTAATGGATATTCACAAAAGTGACATCATTTGATTCAGAAAGCAAGTGTGCGTTATATCATGTTGATTACTATTTAAAATTGACACCGGAAGTGACGTCATTTAGTCAAAAACTCAATTTTTAACTTTTGAAATCGATATTTTTTTCAACCAAGAATTATGTCACATATAATAATAAAATCAACTTTTGGTTTAAATTCACATATTAACAAAACTCATACGGCCAAAAAGATATCATAAGATTGTTTCTAACTTGTTCGGTTGCCGAGATATAGGCGATTTTCTAAAAGTCACTTTTGAAGGTTTTTGGCCCATAAAAGTGTTAATTATTATTCGATTTTCATAAAATTTTCACCCTTTGAAGCCTAATGTCATAGACGATGTTATAAAACTAATTTAACGTTTTCATTATCACCGGAAGTAACGTCATTTTTGCAAAAACTGTATTTTAAGCCTTCAAAACAGATATTTTATTCAAATGAGTCTGATTTGTAATGTTTATACAATTATGATATTTGATTCCAATCAACAAATAGATTAAACCCATACGGTCATATAAATACCAAAAAATGGTTTCTAACTTGTACGGTTGCCGAGAAATAGACGATTTTCTACACGTCACTTTTCAAGGTTTTTGGTCTATAAAAGTGGCAATTATTATTCGATTTACATAAAATTTTCACCATGAGATGCCTTATGCCATTTCTGATTTCATAAAACTAATGGAACATTTACATTATCACCGGAAGTACTGTAATTTTGTCAGGATCAATTACATGTAACAAATGTATAAAATAAAATGATATTGCTGGGTTTGTTTGTTTCTGTTTCCATTTTATTTGATGTGTGCAATGCTTATGTGGAAACCTGTATATTGGTTTCATTGGTACCGGAAGTGACATATGTTCAAGGGTAACGTGGCACCGAAAGTGACACAAGTTCAAGTTCAAAGGTAACATGGCACCAGTGAAACCCGTCATTCCTGCATGCAGGTCTAGTTATATCTGGAATTGTGCTTAATTAATTTGATAAATTTTCCCTTTTCGTACGTAAAGTCATTATTATATAAATACAGCCAGAAGTGGTTCAGAGCTGCCCACCTTTTTTTCACGGTAAACAATTATGCAGACAAACTGATTTCAACACTGGTTTAATAGTATTAGTATTTTAGGTGTATTGCATATTTAAAGATACATGTATGTCTATTTAAGATTTAAGGGTCCATTTTGAATGTTGCGATTCCGTTAATGGTTGCGTACACTATCTCCCATATATGGATAACAATGGGTTCCATAGGAATGTACACAATATAGAATTTAGTTTTTAGCGTATTTTTCTTCATGAAAATATTGATTCATAGACGTTTGCATGCTCTGTTTTTATTTTCTGTATCTATTTTAGGATTATAAAACGATTGATGTTTTTCTACATCAAGGTGCAATGTTTATGTCAAGGTTTTTAAAGAGATGTTGATTATTTGAGACATGGTCTTTATCTCGGTACAACTATTTATCACCTAGTAAAACAGATGTCAACAGCAAAAACTAACGTAGTTTTATGTGTAGTGTAAAATTCTATTTTCGTAAAGTTTGTCATTAAGATATTCTCATGTGTGCTCATCAATAGGTCAAATAGAATGTTTTATGCTTGATTAAACGAACAAGCTTACAAGTGTACCAACTGTAGAAAATTTAAAGTGGCGATCTATTAGAATGTTTATTAAAGTCTTAAACAGGTCATAATAGTCTTAAACAGGTCATGACGATTATATGGAATACAATTACTGTTTCCTGTTCAATTACTAAATGCCATTGAAACAGTGGTGCAGGACGGGGGGGCTGACAAGGAGCAGTGTCTCATCCTTGTTACAAGGGACTAAAAACAAGGTCCTGTGTACACATTGGCGTGCACACAAAAGAACCCTTGATGTTTGGAATTTGAAACTTCTGAGCACTGCTGTTCTTGTAAAATTTCCCTCATATCTGAAATGAATAGGGTTTTAATGTCCTACTGTTCTGCTCAGAACTGGACAAGTGAAGACAGTCATACATCATACAGTGTGCAGTGAGGGAGTTTTGACCTGGACAGTGGCGCTATGGCCTACTCTTATAAAACACAGATCCTATTTCGTTTTGTAGGATGTGAAAGCATTCTTAATTAAACCACATTCTCTATAAATAATAGATCAGCCAATGAAATCATATGTTTAGTTGAGCTTGAGGTGAGATGAGCACTGAATTATGGGAGACAATTATAGAGCAGTAGAGAACAAAACAAACGTTAGATATAGATAGTTTACATGGTTAAGAGTTCACCAAGTTTGACCTGTCTCAAACCACTCAGATCTAATCAAACGAAACGTGGATTGTTTTAAAAGAAAAGATTTTATTTCTTGACAGCAAAAAAGGATAAATATGATATATAAAAGAATCCTTTTGAAAGAAATACTTTTTTTGTTTGGCTTTTGATTCACAAAACATTTATCAGTGTATGTGAAATTGGGGATGGCTCCTTTAAACACCAGTTGTTTAGGCAGGACATAAAAACTTATATATTTCAGTAAGTTTGAAATCTAAAATGGGATTACATCAGTAAAAATAACATGAAAGTCATTGATCCATTAATAGAATTTAAAGCAAACCTTTCACAAGGTTCACCTTTAGGCCTGCCTCTATTGATTTTCTGAGTAAATAATACTAAGCCTTACTAAGCTTTATTTATATTGCGTAAATCAATTCAACTTTCATTGCAGTGTTGATTAACCATTTTATTCAAGTTTTGTGGATTTTTAGGATTTATTTCTTTTAAGTATCGAGTTTTAATAAGAGTAGGTTTTGTCGTGTGCCTCGCAAATATTTGTATACGAGTGAATTTATAGACCTGGTTTCTTTTGGGTTCGTGTAATTGGTTAGGTAATCAGCAATTTAAATTCTTTTAGGTTTGATGGGCGTTTTTATACTGCTCTAGATCTGATCCTCCGTTATCAATTGAATTTGAAATTTCTAACTGAAAAATAATCTTAAAGGGACAATCCCGATAAGAACAGAGTCTCAAAAATTAAAGTCCGAGCCTTTATGAAATTTATGGACCAAAATATAGAGGCATGGTGTACTTACCTTGGCTCAAAGTTTCAGCTCAAAATATTGAGTCGTTTTGACGTTAACGTGAAACACTGCTTATCCGGACACGTAACCCTTTTAAGATTTTGGGTCAATTTTTCGATTGGGTGACCTAATAATCGATTCCCGTTTCTTGAGAGGTCTATACAGTGAATGACCCATGTACTGTACTTGATAACAAAAGGTAAATTTCACCTACATATCATTTTTATAGAAAAAAGTCTGGTTTTATCCAGATACCGTATAATACAACGGTCTCCATTTCCAGATGAAGACTGTCAGGTTTAAGTTATTTACAAGCATATCACAAATATCGGGTTAGTTGGTCGGCCTTAGGTAATGGGATATAAGGGATTTTAACACAAAATTAAGCAGTTTTATTCCCCAAAAAGTTATCGGGATTGGCCCTTTAATAAAATACATAAATGATTTCATTTATGTGCAAGTGAATTATTGAAATAAAATTGAACCATTTTTGTGTCGATTGGCATTAAACCCCATTTCTCTCTCTCTCTCTCTCTTTCTATCTCACTAACCACTAGTGCCTGACATGTCACGTAGCGTCGAGGGTTCTAATGTAAAATCTCAGGACATGTCTATTGGACAATAACACCCCTCTAAATGCGAAACAGGAAGTGTTTATCGACATTGTAACATGCTTTTTTAGGATTTTAAAAGACATTACTAAAACAGAAGGGTGTTATTGTCCAATAGACAGTGTCTAATTGACCATTCAAAACGCAGGTTTTACCCTGAAGTATGTTACAATGTGCAGTAATGCCTGACATGTCAGTTACAACTACACCAGTGCCTGATATTTTGTCAGTTAGAACTAAATTATTATGTCCAGGGTAGATTACAAACAGACGGGCACTGTATGTGTAGATCCTACAGGGTATGTCTGTTCGTGGGGTTTAACATCAGTTTCCTCCTAGGGTAATATCATTGACTAGCAGAGAACTTACCTGTGAATCAATTTACATCACCTGAAATTCAAATTTTAACAAATTTATCATAAAATACAGTTTTATTGATAGTTTTTATGTGTAAAAACACTTGAAAATATATTAAAACATTGGGATAAGATCTAGGGTTGTCTTCCAACCTCGTGAGTTTTCTCCGGGACCTTTGGTTTCCTCCCACTGCTAAAGACCCCAACGAGCAAGCAAATTATTGAAATAAAAAATTAAACCATATGTTAGCCAAAATGACCTAGTTTGTGTCGAGTGGGCGATAAACCCCATTTATCTCTCTCTCTCAGTTAATCAGGACAAAAACAAAAAATGTCTAAATTCTGAAGCGAAAGTCCTGCCATAATACAAACCGGACTCGGCTTTGTTCTGTAAGGTCTTCAATATGGGAATTTTACAGTGATATCAGAAAATAACAAATTGACAGGATGTACTAGAAATAAAGTGAGGTTATGCATGATACATAATTTAGTAACAATATAATAAGTATATTGTGTGAAGCAGGTCTTATAATTGACTTATATTTCCTGGTTTGTATGACATGAGTACTATATTGTTAGTAACACATGTATAGTTCACAAGTTTCCCTATATATAACGCTATTAGTCGACTTTCTATTGTTCTAGCTGAACTCTAGTTCCTATTATGTACTCAACGTGTACTGAACACATACAGTAAATGAAGGAGGACCACACTACACACAAAAAAACAAGACAATCCTGTGGACAAGGCAAACTACATTGGTATTACAACAAATACCAGGGCATCATTTTTGACGTGCGTTGTCACGCTCGCGCCCGTCTGCGCCTGTAATCTTGAAAACACAAGCTCAGGTTATAGCTCCTGCTAAAAATTCAGACAATTTCGACAGTTTTATCAAGAAAGTCGAGCTTGAAAAGTTAAATAAAATATTATTGTATCCAAAAATGGTATCGAGACATTTGGGTTGAAGATTATTAGCTCGGTTGTCAAGTCTCTCCATGGGGTTTACATTCACGATAGATTATTATTTATCAGTGATAGTATTACATTATTAATAAACAATTGATCGCTTTTAAATTTAAATTTAATGCTTTCTGTGTTACAACGTTAGTTTTGTAAGAGTTTTTGATTGTGAAATTTAAATAAATAACGTTATGAATTTCTATCATGGTCATTGAGAAAGCGTCTGGAAAATCACGATATATATATACATTCTTTTCCCGCCTTTGGCATTGAGCCAGAGATTTCCTCGAACATGCAAGGTAGACCGGTAAATCAATAAATAAATAAATTGGATTTTTAACTGTTTTTTTTTTGTTTTTTTTACACCATTTGAATAGATGGTAAAAAAAGCCCTTGCGAGCAAATTTGCGGGTGCGTTTTTATGTGCTCCCGTAAATTTAAGTGCAAGAGCTTTTTGTGACTCCTGCATGTTTTACAGGAATGATGCCCTGAAATACACAAGAAATATCAATTATTAGTGAATGGATCCAGGTGCCATTTGTATATGCTTCTATAGTTAGTATGGTAAAACTCTTATGGGCACACAATTACTGAATTTATTATTATTCGTGATAAAGACAAGAGTATCCTGGTTGTAACTTTGCATAGTATTAAACTCATAAATTGTATATCCATAAAATTGTACCTTGGGTTAATATGTTTAGTTACTACCGGTAAATGCCTGCAAAGAAGTTGTGCAGGTCGAAAAAGTTCCTCAGGATTTTACATTATGGTTTTCCACTTGTCAGTGGTGCGGGACAGAGGGCCTGGCAAAGACAGTGTCTAGTTGTTTAGATGGGACAAAAAAATAAAGAGATCCATGTACACATTGGCATTCACATAAAACAACCCTTGATTGTTGGAATTCGAAATAAGAGTAGGCTGTAGTGCCGCTGTCCCAGTCAAACCAAAAATTTCAGCATGACACAGGCCTGCCTTCATTAGCCCTGTAAAATTATGCCATGCATGAATGCGAGGTGGGGGAATTCTTTATCTTAAATGAGATCTATGGGAAACATATGATAAAATAAACATCGTGACCACTAGTAATGACAGTATTGTTAGGGGTAGAATGTAAGAATTGGCCGACTACTGTTTGACCTTTGTCTGAGTTAAACCAGATGTAGGTCTAAACAGGACATGAAAACATTGGACTATATACAGATATGTTACTCAACAATGAGTTAATAGAAAACAGCAGAGTATATAAGTGATTTACAGACTACACCTGATCTGATATTAAAACATTTAGTGTACAGTACCACCAGTACAACGGATAATTCATTGAAGGTGCTCATTGGGTTTTTATAAGCCCACATTTTCATGTGGTCATACATTGTCATCAACCCTGTCTGTCCACAATTCGTTTGATGGATTTTTATGGTCTCTGATTATGGCTTATTTTTTGAGCTTGTTCTCTGTCCATATCTTGCAAAATGTGGGCGTATCTTGTCTGAGATCCTATCTTTTAATACTTTGATGGATTTTGAATCTCTTGCAAACATTGTGAATGTTGAATTGCTAAAAGGAATATTGTTCATCAGTACCATTCAGTATTAACAAATATATCTGTCAATGATATTTTAGTTTTGTTTTCTTAATTAAATGTAAAATAAGCAATTTGTGTAAATTTTAGCTTGGATTAAGTAATAAAGAAATCGTGATTGTCCAAAACATACTCGATCAGGATCACAATTGAATTTGGTAAACCTTATGATCTAAAGAAAAATCAGAATAAATGAAATGGTGTTTAACGTCCCACTCTTCTGCAACTTACCTGGGCTAATGAAGGACGGGCCATACAGTGTGCTATGAGCCTTCTCTTATATCGAATCCCAACTGCCAAGGGATCTTTTACGTGCAAGCCAATGTGTACACGGGACCTGCATCACTGACAAGCAGGCCTGGAAATAATGGTTTTAGATGTACCTGACAAAATGTCAGGCACCAATGAAATAGTACCTGACATTTTTATCGTAGTGATTGACATGTATTAATAATATCAGCAAAAAAGACAAATCAGTGCCGGACAAAATGACAGGCACCAGAGATTTTGTGCCTGACAAAGCCTGAGTCTGTGTCTGACATTGTCAGTGACAGGTGCCTTATTTCCAGGCTTGATGACAGGGGGAAACTACGCCGGAAAATCGAGATGAACTACCTCGGCCAATGCAGGTATCAAACACCCGCCCTACAGGCTAGTGAGCCAGCGCCTTGCCCACTTAGCCACCGTGATTTCCCAATCAGAATAAGATGTTTTACTACTTATACTGATTACTGCCAGTATTCCAAGATGTCTGCAATTAAAGACGGAACGGAATCAATCATGATTATTGATTCACTATCTTACTTTATATATAAAAACAGATCAAGGTTAAAAACAGATCTAGCTTAAAGTGGATGTATCACCATGTATAATATTCACGGTTATTTAATTTCTAGATAAGATACTTCAATCCTTATATAAATATCTGGCTGTTCAAATAATTCCAAAATAGATAATGAAACATGAATATATTGAAAATTACTTTATTCTGGGCGATTTTATGACTGACTGAAGATGTAAAATAGATTATTTATTATCGTAGCAATCATTCTTGACTTAGACTTGTCTAGTTTATCATTAATTTTTAAGATCTCACTGGTGTTCGAATCTATATTTCGACGATTTGATGGTCTAGAGAGTTGGGGCTAGGCTTGTTATGTGAATAAATGTCTAAATAATAGTTTATAATAAAACATTTGAAGCCAAAAGAAAGACCTGCAATATATACAGATTTAGATTTAGATCTTAAATACTGTATTGCGTTTTAAAGTGTCTTGTCTTGAAGTACAAAATCTCTGAAATAAATTGGGGACAAAAAATGAAATGGATTTGTTAATTGGAATAAATTGTTACAAACAATTGGGAGACAGAAAAAACAGTATAATTGTCATGGAGGCTGATTGAAATTGTTACTTTATAATAATGACCATCATGAATACAATGTGAATGAGATTTGTGTTATGAAATCAAGTTTAACAATCGTACAAATTCTGATTAGCCTAGAATAGCTTGTAATTAGTATAATAGCCTATATCATTGTATGCCTAATTGCTCCTGAAGGCTTACTCATATGGAATTAATCCCCTGAGATAAATTTAAAGAGAAAAAGATCAGGATTTTAATTTGTGCTTAATTACTTTTTCAGGTGCGTCTGGTCCAGAAGAAAGATACCGGCCATGTTTATGCAATGAAAATATTACGCAAAATGGATATGTTAGAAAAAGATCAGGTAGGTTTTGGCATCAAGAAAATTATTCCCTAAAATCACTTCTGGGTCCGGGTTTCAAAATGGCACACATAAAACTTATGTAAATCACTATTGAACTTGCAATATTACTATGCGAGGGTGATTGCTCCACACAGTCAATCACACAATTTTGTCAGTGATGCAGAATCGATAGCCTTGTTGTTTGAAGGGATAAAAAAACAAAAACAGCACTTTAAGAGCCCCCCCGGACAAATAAAAGTAAAAGTAGGTTGTAGTGCTGCCTTTTCCTTGGAACAATGCAAGACATATGATATACTGACCTTCATTACCAGGTGCAAAAAAGTTGGGACAATAAACCCTACATGTATTTTATTTCTCATCTGTAGTTACAGATTTATTGTGCGATCTGTCTCCGATACTATCTTCATTAGCCCAGGCAGTAGGACATTAAACGCCATTTCATTTTATCCACTACAAATTTATTGAGTGGTCTGTCGCCGATTATGTCAGGGCAGAATAGGGCGTTAAACCCTATTTCATTTCTCTCGCTGATCTATTAAATATAAGATATTGTTCTATTTGTCCAGGTTGCCCACGTACGAGCTGAACGTGATATATTAGTAGAAGCAGATCATCAGTGGGTAGTTAAGATGTATTATTCTTTTCAAGATGCACAGAATCTTTATCTTATCATGGAATTTCTTCCTGGTGGTGAGTACACACACATGATATTAATACTTCATCATCGTTGTTTCATACATGTCTAGAAATCTGACACCTGTCATAGACATTTGTCACATACTAAACTTATGCTCTCTGTCTGTAATTAGCTTCGCTTGAGATAAGATACTAAGTTAGTTGACCAACATTTTATTTCCTAAATTCACGATTTTAATCAAAATCACTAAGAATATTTCGATAATTTTGAGTAAGTATTTGTTCTGCTTTCAGTTAATAGAACTGAAAGGGTTTATTTAATCTTTGTGTGTATAACAGGTGGAAAACAGAGTAAATCCACTTGGCAAACAAGTATACTTATTTTTGGATATGGCAGCCGTTCAGGTCAGAGATCTCTTCTCGAAGTATATACATGTAGTTCTCTATGTGCAGAATGACATTGTCAGACACTGATCTATCGGGGAGTTGGATGCGTGCTGTGTCATAAGGTCTGTCGTTGACTCAATTGGCGTGGTTGTACGTGACAATTAGTAGGGTCGCCTGTCCAATCTTGTGGGGTTTTTCAGAGTCCACCGGTTTCCTCCCTCGCAAGCGATTATTGAAATAAAATTGAACCATGTGTTAGTCCCGAAATGACCTAGTTTGTATCAAGTGGATGTTAAACCCCTTTTCACTCTCTCTATTGATACTTACATGAATGTTTTACACCCATTTCGAAATGTTAGCCATTATTTCCAGGACTTGAATCAAGAGCAGTTTCATTTTATAAACACTTTGGTCTGTTTCATTATCAAACATTTTGGTCTTTCTTCTTCATAAAAAAAACCCTGCTGGAATGAACTCATTAATTCTCACAGTAAACTGTTTTTCGTGTGAATCTATTAAGTAAGAGTAAATACCTTATCAAAGATTTCGACAGCTAAGCATCGATACTAGTAGAACTGTAGAGGATTGTGACCATTAGATTGTCAACGTGAGTTATTGATGAGACAGTTTATAAATACTAGACCATAGTTTTATTTGTATTGTGTGGAATAATCATCTACAAAACCCTTGTTTTAATCAACTGAGCTTTCATCATTACTCAAGTATAGCTTTTTGTTCACGAACTGAAACTTTAGATTAACAGAAAAATATCCTAAACAAATGGGAAGTCAGACTTTTAAGTCGATTGTGTCTTGAAATTTGTCATTTTAAGATTTATGGCTTTAGAGATCCCACATATAACTGCTGCGATTTCCAATGATCTTATTAATTTATGGCACATAAAATAAGAAAGAAAACACCTACCCGAAAGATTCCATTTGATACAAATGTATTAAATGATTTTTTCGATTTATTCCCCTTCAAGGAAATGAGGTCAAATGTTGTTGTCGCCCTCATCCATCCGTATTCCATAGTTTCTTGTGGACATTCTACAGGCTACTTTTGTCATCCGTTTGTTTTAGAATTTATATATTGTTTACATTGATGAGATGAGATGAAAAGCCTATTTTATTTCAGCAAGTTCAATTAATTACTTTTAGAGTTATGACCCTTGTTTCACTTTGTAGAACCTTATCAATGCTCAAACAACAAAAGTTATCATCCAATATGTATTAAATTTATATCAGAGTTTTGTAAATGCTTTTGTTACCTAAGAAGGGTATTTATATATGCGACTGGGCAAACAATTTAGCTGCTGTGGTCGTATGTTTCATTGCCTGGCAACGTATCTTTAATATGATGTTACTGTGTATTATAGGCGATATGATGACTTTGCTAATGAAGAAAGACACATTAACAGAGGAACAAACTCAATTCTACATCTCGGAGACAGCACTAGCCATAGAATCTATACATAAACTCAACTTTATTCATCGTGATATTAAACCAGATAACCTTTTATTAGACTCTAGAGTAAGTAAAACTGATTACTTAATGAGGGTACTCTAGAGTTATAAAACTGAATAACTTTTCCAGGAGTCTCAGAAGTTAGTAAACAGGATAACGTTTCCACGAGTTTCCAGAGTTAGTAAACTGGATAACCTTTTGTAGGTTACTCCATGATTAGTAAACTAGATGGCCTGTTAAGGGGACCCCGGAGTTAGTCAACTCGATAGCCTTTTAAGGGAATCCTAGAGTTAGTCAACTCGATAGCCTTTTAAGGGGAACCTAGGGTTAGTAAACTCGATAACCTTTCTTTTAGTAAACTGGACAACAAAGGGACCTTAGAGTTAGTTAACTGAATAACCTTTCTTGGGGACTTTTGAGTTTGCTATAAACTGGATAACCTTTTAGTGGACCCTGCAGTTAGTAAACTGGATAACTTTCCTAGGGGACTCCAGTGTTAGTAAACTGGTTAACAAGAGTTAATAAACTGGATAACCATTTTTAGGGGACCTTTGAGTTAGTAAATTGGATAACCTTTTTAGAGGACCCTAAAGTTAGTAAACTGGAAAGCCTTTCTGGGAGACTACAGTGTTAGTAAACTTCACAATCTTTTTAGGAGCCTCCATAGATAGTATCATCTAGAGTTAGTAAATCTATAGTTAGTAAGACAAATAACCCTTTCAACAACAACCTCCAAATGTGGTTTGAAATAGAGTCATGCATCTATAAAACCCTAAAATGAATTATGTCCTTAGATTGAACTGACATTCCATTTTCAAGTTATTTTGTATTTATTAGTTCTAAAGTGTGTGGTGAATAGTATCATTATACGCCCACATTTTCATGTGGACGTATTATGTCGTCGCCCCTGTCCGTCCGGACGTCCGTCTGTCTGGACGTCCGTCCGTCCACAATTTGTTTGTGGACTCTCTACAGGTCACAATTCTTATCCGATTTTGACGAAACTTGAAATATAGGTTTATCCCCAAAAGATCTCGGCTGCTTTCGATATTGGCATGTATCGGATCAAAACTTCATGGATTATGGCCCCTGATTGTACGAAAAATCTCGTTTTTAGCTTGTGGACCCTATAGAGGTCACAATTTTGAACCGATTTTGATGAAACTTGACATGCATGTTTGTAACCCAAAGATCTTGGTTCCTTTCGATATTTGCGGCTATCGGAATGTAATTTCCTGAATTATGGCCCCTGATTGTCCGAAAAATCACCCTTTTTAGCTTGTGGTCCCTCTGGAGGTCACAATTATTATTCGATTTAAAAAACCGTTTGATTATATCACCGTTACACCCTAAGGAAGGTTGAGTTCAAATTTCGGAAAAAATCGGACGAAAATTGCCATACAAAATGGCCGCCGTTTGTATGCGAATACTGTTAAAAAATGGTATATCAAGGTTGTGGACCCTGTGGAGGTCACAATTTTGATTCGATTTTGATGAGGAAGGTTGAGTTCTAATTTCGTGAAAATCGTACCAAAATTGCCGGACGAAATGGTCGCCGTTTGTACGCGAATAGTGTAAAAATATGGTATATCATGGTTGTGGACTCTCTACAGGTCACAATTCTTATCCGATTTTGATGAAAAGTCACATTTCTAGCAGGGCTGGGGTAATGGTAATGGGTAATGGTAATGGAATGTAATCATTACATTTTTTAAGTAATGGCCATGTAATGAGTAATGGAAGATTTCAAAAGTAATGAGTAATGGAAATGTAATTAATTACATTCCAAAAATCATGTAATGGTCAATTACATTTCAGTTACTTTTCAATTACATTTTATGGCACATATAAATATTTCCATATGATAAACATCAAATTTTATAGCCCCAAAGAAGAAATTGAAGTGTATCTGACACAAAATCCAATTTATTATAATTTTTTTTTTAAAAAAAAGATTTAAATCAGATTTAATAAATTATAATAAGACGGCAATCAACATTTTCTTTTATTACTTTTTATGTAGGACCCTTCTTTAGACATGTAACCTAAAAAGTGAATCTTTGAAAAGAAGTATATTTTAATCAAAGATTAGTGTTAATTTACAGTCAATCACTCAGCCAATCAATCAATCAGTTAGATTAAAAGACAATAGTCTTATTACCCTTTTATCTTAATCTCAAGGTAACAAGTGACAAACTAAACAATGGCTTTCAAGCATCTCATTATTTTATGGTTATGAGTTATATATGTATTATAGACAGACTATTTGAATGGATTATGAATCTCATAAAATTACTTATTAAAGGAGCTAAATTGCTATTTTCGGGACCCAGAAATTGACTCAAATGGGTCGCAATACATATAATAATGTAATATGAATACATATAAACTGATTTACATTCAATCCTTTCTGTTTTTATTGTAATTTCCAATCAGTTATGTTCAACGAAGTTCGTCAGTTTTTGTCACTACTGTCCGTCACATGAAAATTTGCCTTGATGTTACAATTTATAGAAATAACAATTCATAAAAAAAATATCTATTAAAGTGATGCAAGGATTATTTTGAGTTTGGTTTTGTAGGCTGTTCATGGCAGAAAATTATGTTCTTTTTTTTTAATTTCTATGTGAAAAATGATTTTTATTTATTTTGTCATAAAGTAATGGGTAATGGTAATTAATTACTTTCAAAGTAATGGGTAATGGTAATTAATTACATTGCTAAAAATTAGAAAGTAATTGTAATGATTACATTTAAAAAGTAATGGTAATGGTAATGTAATTAATTACATTGGCAATGTAATGGCCCCAGCCCTGATTTCTAGGTTGTGTACAGTCACACCATAATCATTGTCGGTTTCGAATTTCATTAATATCAGACTGGAACTGACCAACTAAATGGCTGCTCCCAATACAGTATGAAATACAGGACTTAAAGATGTAGGAAAAATCACTTTCGGTATTGCTTGTTCTCTGTCCATCTCTCGAAAATGGGGGCGTATCCTGACTGGCAGTGCCAGCCTATCTTTTTAGTTTTAAGATCAAATTTACATTTCTAATAATGGCTGTCTATTTTATTTTCAGGGACATATCAAATTGTCAGATTTTGGATTATGTACAGGAATGAAAAAATCACACAGAACAGAATTTTATAAAGATTTATCTCAGGCTAAACCCGGTGACTTCTCCTGTAAGTTATAGATAGTAACACACATTATAATACACTAATATTAATTCAGACACAAAGCCACAGTGACTAAGTGAGTAAGATGTTGGCTCACTACCCTGGAGATAACGGGTTCACTCCCGGTGTTGGCCGATCAGCATTTACCGTGATACACGACTGAGGGCCTGAAAGAACAGCTGTCTACTTTGTTCGGACGGGATGAAAAATCAAGGTCCAGTGTTGATGTTGATGTACACGTTAAAGATCCCTTGGCAGTTGCAATTCAATATAAGAGAAGGCCGTAGTGCCGTTCCTCATTAGGCCCGTCGGAGTAGAACAGTAGGGCACTCAAACCATTTTATTTCATTTAAAGACAATTTTTAATATTAATTATTTCTCCTTGTGTGTGCTGATAGTTTTTGTCGAGTGGACATTAAACCGTATTTCTCACTTTCCTTTTTTATTCATTTTGCTGATGTAATTGTTTTACAGCCGGTAATCCCATGGATTCTAAACGAAAAGCAGAAAGTTGGAAACGTAACAGAAGAGCTTTGGTATGTTAATTTTCTTGTCCTGTCTCTGTAAAATATAATAGCTACATTGTTTCTACAGGAGTAAACCTCTGAATTAGAAGGCATTTCAGCCATTATTTACTCTTGACATTGAAACCAATAGATTTCACAGTGTATTGTTCTTGTTCTCCACTAACCGCTGGGTGCATCCACAGGATTTTCACGAATTGAAATTATCTGCCCTTGATCGTAGCTTGATTCTACAAACCAATCAAAAACAGTTTACATACCAGTCTTGGCCTCATTATTTACGTTTACTACAATAATCACAGGGGATGCTCGATTCACAGTTCCGGAATTGAATTCCGAAACCGGTGTCAATCGAGTGAAAAGGAGAATTTCGGAGTACAACGCATGTGCCGACTGCATAAAAAATATCTCAACCAATCATGACAGCTGAAACATATTTTTTGCTTAGAATACGTCACGATTCTACTAACTCCACCTTAGCTGTCGGGACTGGCAGAACTGTGACAGGACTGAATTCCGCGTCACACGATTGCAATTCGGTCAATTCGGGACGTTTTGGACTGTGAATCGAGCATCCCCTTAATTGCATTAAAATTAGAGTTACTTCCCTTCGCCCACTCGATTGGTTGATAAAAATAGCTGTAGTATCAATGGTGGATAATTTGACTGTGTATCTCCGGCGTGAATGGACCCAGAGGTTAGAGTAGTAGAACTGAACAATACCACTGGGGATGCTGAGAATGACATTGGACATGTAATCATTGAAATAAATATAACATATGTTAGTCCCAAAATGAAGTATAATGTGGACGGGATGTTAAACCCAATATCATTCCATAATTTAGTATAACAATCTTTTCTGAATATTTATTGGTGATAATCCTGCCTCCATTTTAAATATATAATGTTCTATTATTAGGCGTATTCTACAGTTGGTACTCCTGATTATATAGCACCAGAAGTGTTCATGCAGACTGGTTATAACAGCTCCTGTGATTGGTGGTCGCTAGGTGTCATTATGTATGAAATGATGATTGGTTAGTTATTATTTTCAACTTGAATCAAGTGTTCTTCAAAAAATATTATATAAGTATAGATTTTAAAGTTTGTAAACAATACTGATGGTATAGTAATGTATATTTGTTGAGTTTGTTGTTTAAAGGGACAATAACATTCTTGCTGGCTTGGTAGCTCCAGAAAATAAATACTACCCTTATTCTAAGTACTAAATGTTTAAATGTCCTACCTGTTGTGTAAATTATCCATTACAACCTATTTTATTTGTTCAGAGGGTTCGAAAATATTTTAAAATCCAAGTCG
Organism: Patella depressa; assembly: GCA_948474765.1. NCBI lineage: Eukaryota > Metazoa > Mollusca > Gastropoda > Patellidae > Patella > Patella depressa. The sequence goes on from OX419720.1 coordinate 12,670,900, forward strand.
CATTTGAAAAGGTTTACGTTACACTTTTCAAATCAATTGGTTGAATTTTTCAAATTTTTTAAATTAGGTGTGTTAAGATGAAATTTATATCATCAATTAATTGGAATATTCTAAAATAATACGATTTGTTGACCAGAATGAAGATTGTGACATATTTTTCAGTTACAACAAGAGTGTTATTGGGGCTTTAAAGACATATTTTGTAACAGACAAATCTTCCTATTGCAGGTTTTATTTTGTTTGGCTTCAAATAATGTATAAACTATTATTTAGACATTTCTTGACATGAGAAGCCTATAATCAACTCTCTAGCACATTGGATGGCTGAGATTTAAATAGGTTTAAACACCAGCAAGATTTTAAATTTAACGATATATTGGATAATGGAGATTTAGTCTCGGTTGCCAAGTACTGTTGCTACTATAATAAATGATTTACGCTGCGACGTCACACAGTCATAACTTTGGCCAAGAATAAAGAAATTTTAATTATCTATTGTAGAACTATTTCGGCAAGCTCTTTATCTAAATCTCAAATAATGCCCCTTTAAGGTTACCCTCCATTTTGTTCTGAAAAAGTCATTATGATGATGTTGAAGAATAAATGCATTTATGAATTTTAGATTTTGTAACAATACTGGGCCCTGTTTCACAAAATTTTAACTTAAGATAAAATCCAATTTTAGTAGATACTTCAATTTTGATTGGCTAAGCACTAAAATCAATCTAATATTATCCAATAAAATTTCTAAAATTGGGATCTTATCTTAGTTAAAATTTCGTGAAATAGGCCCCTGATTGTATAGTAATATATATTTATTTTATTTATTTTTTTTTTAGGTTACCCTCCATTTTGTTCTGAAAATCCTCAGGAAACTTATCGTAAAGTAATCAATTGGCGAGATACCCTGGTCTTTCCACCAGATGTTCCTATATCTAATGAAGCTAAAGAAGTCATACAAAGGTAATTCAAATAAGAAATATTAACTAAATTGAGTCTTCTATTTGTAACACTAGTTTTTTTTGCCAGAGAATACCAGGTAGATATCTCACTGAAAAAGAGAGTTTAACATCCACTTGACACAAACTAGGTCATTTCAGGACTAACACATAGTTCAATTTTATGTCAGTAAATCAGTTTGCTCACACTGCGAAAGAACCCAAAACACAAGCGAATTACTGAAATAAAACTGAACCATATGTTAGTCCCAAAATGACCTAGTTTGTGTTGAGTGAACGGTTAACCCCATTACTCTCTTTGTGTTTTACCAGATGATTTAAACAGTGTTGGGTTTTTTTTCATGTGTAGGTTTTGCTGTGACGGTGAAAATAGATTAGGTGCTGGAGGTTTAGTTGAGATAAAATCTCATCCATTCTTTCAACCAGTTGATTGGGATCATATCAGGTAAAGTATTTACATACTCATACAAGATTAACACTTAAGTTAAATACTATTAATAACTCCACCGATGTCCACTCTGTAATGTCGTGATTGTTCATTTTATTAGCCCTTTGATGGTTTCATATTAGTTATTGTTTTTGTTATACTGTCGTTGTTGTAGATAATTTGGTTTCTTGCCGTTATACTGTCATTACTCACTTGAGAACGACAAGAGGAACTTGTTGAAACGTAGTGTGGGGGGTTGGGATGGCCTAGTAGTCTAGAGTGCCGTGCTTCGACCTCTAGCTGGCCGGTCACCCCTGGCTTGTGGCTGTGGTTTCGAGCCCTGGTGTGAGCTTATGTGGCATGGAGATAGGGGCGCCTTCTCAACCTCGTGGGTTTCCTCCGGGCACTCCGGTTTCCTCCCACTGCTAAAGACCCTACGCGCAAGCGAATTATTGAAATAAAATTAAACCATATGTTAGTCCCGAAATGACATAGTTTGTGTTGAGTGGACGTTAAACCCCATTTCTCTCTCTCTCTCTCTTGAAACGTAGTATGAAATAAACTCAGTGATTGTTTTCCATATAAATTTGTGTTTTATACGATACGTATATATAAGATACTATATTTTAACGTAATTACGTAATACAAGTATTTACAAAAGTTTATATTGATGTAATTAAATGATAGAAGTAAATTGTATAAAAGAGAATGTTTGATTATATTAGGGAGCGTCCAGCAGCAATACCAGTTGATGTAAAGGGAATAGACGATACGTCAAATTTTGATGATTTTCCAGAAATAGATTTAAAACTAAGTAAGTAAAAAAAAAATAAGTATTTTTTTACATATTATAATTCATGAATTCATTTATTTGTGATTACGTTGGGGAGCTGCGGTGGCTTAGTAAGACACTGCCTAACTAACCAGAAGGTCTCAGGTCCAATTAGCCCCCCCCCCCCAATATTTCGCCAAGAATAATGATTTTTTAGGGGTCTTCTTAGCCAGCCACATGCTCAGCCCCTCCAAAAAATTCTGTAGCCCATCCCAAATCTTATCTGGCTACGGGCCCGTCTCTGGGTCCTCCAAATTCCTCCCACTGCTAAAGACCCCTACACGCAAGCAAAGTATTGAAATAAAATCGAACCATATGTTAGTCCCAAAATGACCTAGTTTTTGTCGAGTGAATGTTAAACCCCATTTCTCTTTGTCTCTTTTTATTACCCTGCTTGGCGGAGAAAAAATTAAACTCCATTTCATTTCATTTATTTTACATTTCATAAATTATTTGTCAAGATGTATAAAAACCACTATTTAATTATTTTCAGCCTCTCCACCCAAAGAAGAAGATATACCCGACTCGAAATATAAGGACTGGGTGTTTATAAATTATACATATAAACGGTTTGAGGGTTTGACACAGAGAGGTTCTCGATCACCACTTAACAAGAGCTAGAGATATATATAAATATAGAACTTATAATGTGATATAAATTGTTTTATTGCAAGACCTTGATATAAAAAAAGATTAATTCTTTGTTTAATGCTTGTATTTACAGACACTTAGACTTATTGTCGGTTATGTTTTCTGAAAGGAAATAAATGTTTTGTTGTTTAAGTTAAATGATTAAAGATCAGATCAATAGGAAATGTGCCAAAATTCTTGTATTTGAAAAAAAAGTTGACAGCTATACAGCTATAACTATATATAGGTTAAAGGAGCTAGTTCTCAATTCTTTTGAAGCTAAATTGTCGGACATTGGTTAAAGAGCACATCTTAATGTAATATGAGTTTATATAAATAGTAAGATAACAACAACAGTATTGATTGGTAGGAAACAATAATTTCGAAGACTCTGGATAATGAATTAGAGCTTTACGCCCTTTAACACAAAGTACAAGTGTATGGATACACAGTTACTGAGTTTATTACTATGTCACGTTCATTGAGGAAACTCTCGCCTTTATTAAAATCAACCAAATGATCTTTCGTTAGTATGTTCACTTAAAAAATGCCTATCATGGAAGTTCTATTTAGATTGGCCTTATGTTGACCATCTAGTGAGGGCCCTCAATAAAAAGCAATGCTCTAATGAATTAAAGTGTCCATTAATAATATAAGCCTTTAGAGAAATAGATAAAATGCTTGATTAGTGTCTAACATACAGTATATATTGTTGAACTTAGGTGTAATTAAATTACAGGAGTTGTTCATTTTCATTTATTTTTTTGCGTTAAACAAAGAATTTATTGTACGGTCTTGGTTATTGTCCCAAATCATATCGAAAGTTTGCTTCTTTATTTTTGTCGGAAGTTAGCTTTAGGATGAAAGGGGAGTTCTTTCATCTTATTGCATTCTTCAAGTAATATTATATCCATAATTATTATTCCCATAGTCATTGTTTTTTTCTTTTTGTTAATTTTGAGAACAGATTTTCATCAGCTGAGAAAATGTGAGGATCTAATGAAATTAGATTAATATTTTATTGGTTATTATATATTTTTTGTGTGTGTGTAGAAAGATTTAATTTGCACACCAAATATTGTTATTATGGCTTCCACGCATTAGAATTAGGCAGTGAAATAGCAGGCAACTTAGTGAAATGCCAATTAGATTCATTTGTATGGATTGTCACATCTACCAAAATGTTAAATATTGTTATAAAAGAATTTGATATTTTGTTGTGGATGTTTGACCATACAAGTAGATCTAAGCGGTTTTCTTGTGTTATTATTTTGTTCAGTTAGAATTTTAAAAATATCCACACACTTTATTGCAACAACATGCAGTTCCAAATTATTGTTCACTATGGTTATTTAATTCTAAACTTATGTTAATAGTGCACCAAGTTAAATAAAATCAGCTTTAATTGTCTTAGGAAAGTGATGAGATGTTTTATATCACACAGTTAATTTTGCAGTGAAGTCTAGGCCCTGAGATTTTGAAACTTTTGCAGATTTATATAGATTTTTTTGAATCTATGAATGAAATTTGAATGATTTTGAGACAGTTTCTTGATCTTTGTGTCATATTGATGTATAATAATGACTTTAACACTACAAGCACCAATAGATCTGATAAAATCTTGAAATAATATTGAAACTCTTGATTTTAAAATCCTCAACTGCATTTACTTTAAACTCTGCACGGAAATGTTAAAACTAGATTTTCTGCGATTGCACTACTGTGTTTAAACAATCCAGCAAGCAAGCTGCACTGATAAAATGCATTAAAGGGAGATAATATTATTTTCTCTGATTTTTGTCCCCAAAATTAGTATTTTCACACAGAATATAGTTGGTTCTAGTTAATCTCAAGTTAACTTGTGTGGCATTAAAAAAAAAACAAGATGGGGTATTGATATTTAGATATTGGGATATATTAACGTCATCAGATGTAATCTCATCAAATTCATGACATTTCATAACTAAATATAACATTTATAAAATACAATATTCTTTGTCACCATATCTCATTGTACTACATCTCTCTTGTATAACAATTTGTTTTATTTGTAAAATCATTTAATATGTATTTATATTGTTATTAATTAATAAATAAAAATTCCCTCTTTGTGTAATGTGGAGTTAGCTCCCTTGGCTGGTTATAATCAACTCTGGTTATTTTCGAAGAAATTGAAGTAAAATTAAACCATGCTTTATTTTTAATAAATAAAAATGATGATTAACAACATTTTATTTTTAAAAGGATCCATTGAGGCACAGCATGTGCTATGAATTATATTAATTCCATGCATATTCTATGGTTTGGGGCATACCAGAAACTTCTCTGTCTTCTTTCCGGGAATATTTCAGAATTGTCATGAGCACAATGTTTAAATATGAAGGGGTGTTTAAATTCAAGCACTAAAGAACACTCTGAGTTTAAGTCGACATTACACAATGAGGGGAACCCCCATTTTAGGACAGCATGTTTCTGTAGAATTACCTTTATTTATTTTTTGTTTTGTTTTTAGTTTGTGTTGATTTTTTTTTTAATCTTATGTCTCCATATTTATTTAATTTTGATGAAAAGGAAATAATTATGATGATAATTTAGGAAACTAGAAATTATTTGCTATCTTTATTTATTTGTATCTTTAATATTAATATTGACATTCCAAATGGTGGCAGTGCTAGAAATAAAATTTTAAAGGAAAAGGAATATGATGTGGAAAAATTAATCGAAAGTTTAGTTTTTATTTGGATAATTAATGTATTACCTCATTGAAATGACCCTGTGATCAACCAGATGTAAGTTCATCTGTTTCGAGTAATTGAAATATGATTGAAAATCTCAAATAATTTCTATCTTCATTGCATATAAGGTTCGTTCGAAAAACTTGACTAGATAAACAAACTATCTGACTGTTTATTTATAATAATGATGTTAACACGTTTCAGAATCAGAGAGTGTATTCACAAAAACTTGAATTAAAATATGTTAAGAATTCAACACTTTCATTGAAGAAGAGATAAAGTTGTACTAGGATCGTGACTCTCAACCAATGAAATGCTTGTATCCATAAAATATTTTACTTAAATTTTGTGATTTAGGCGTTGTATCATAAGGTCTGTCCTTGAGTCAACTGCCGTGGTTTCGATTCCCAGGTTGTATGTGACAAGGAATATGTGACAGCCTTGTGGGCTCCCCACGTCATCCGGTTGCCTCCCACTACTAAAGGCGCAAGCGAATTATTGAAATAAAATTTAATCATATGTTTGTCTCGAAATGACCAAGTTTGTGTCGAGTGAAAGTTTAACCCCATCTATCTCTCTCTCTCATCTAGGCCCTGTAGACGTAAAATTAATTTGGTTTGATCATAGTATTCTTGATTCGTAGAAGGTAGGAATTACATAATAAATACTAAAGAAAACATGTAATTAAGGTATTTTGAATGTCTCTGAGTGTAAGATTACAGTGAATCAAACTTGTTAATTAATATTGTGAACAGACAGATATTTATGGGTTAAATTTTTTTTAGCAAAATATTACAAAGTCTCACCTGACAATAAATAATGAAATTAGTCCGTATTCCTAAATAATTGAAAAAATGATTAACAGTTAAATCAATATTTAACATGTCAGAAAATATGTCGGCCATGAAGTCAATGTTTGCTTTGTCTGAAACAAATTATGAGGTTGAGATCAGTTTAGCCATGTCTGTGAAAATTTCAAGACTTGTATTTTAGACTGAATATCAATGATATGAATACTATCAGGGAACTTATTCACCAGAGCTTAAACTAAACTAGTTTTAAGAATGCAGCCATTCTGATTAAAATACCGATCTATATTTCGTTTCGTTTTTTTTATACTTTCGATGGCCAACACTACATGAAGATCTGATCAGTTTTGACCTTATAAGGTCAGTCATTCAATTAACCAATCAGCTTCAGTGTTTCATGTGGGTATTTGGAAATACAACTTTTGCTTTCGATCACTGCGAATATCATCCCACAGTTAATAGTGCCAGTTGATAAGGACTCTATATTTAACAACTCTCCCGTAATCTGGAAAAACCTAGTAACACTGTTGAATGTAGAGTTGAGTAAACAAAGGAAAACTGTTTTGTTAAGCTACTGAATATAAAACCAATTTTATTCTGTCTTTTTAGATGAAGATAATTAGAAGCCCTTTCGTGAAGGAGAAAAAACTATTATTATATACATGTGTACTAAGTCCAAATATGGATCTAATTCAATTTATACCAAAATTTGACTTGCTAGGTTTTTCCAGATTACGGGAGAACTCTTCCTTAGCCTAGTATTGTAAAGACAAGTAAAGCGAAATTTTAAACTATAAAAAAAAAACAAAGCGAAATAGAGTCTGTGTTTTAATTGGATTGAAAATGCAGCCTTTTTATTTGCTAAGAGCATAAAATTGTTGTTATGATTTTCGTGCTCAGTGACAAATAAAAAATCAGTATTTTTAAATTGTTTTGATAGTTTTCATGAACATGTCACCTGGATTATTCTAGATAATTAATTTATGTATGCTGTTGACTCGGCGCTTGATGTCATGGTTATAACTTGGTTGTGTTTGCATGCCTTAAATATATATATATATATAATATTCTCCATCGGCAGGATAGACGTAAATATTCTATTTTTAGTCATGTTCAATATTTTTACATGGCTTTAAGTGTAACCCATATGTAATGTACATTTCAACAAATTGTTTAAAAAGATGTCAATATTTGCATTTTGCCTTATGTACGAAATGTGTAAAATTGCATGTAAATGGAAGCTATTTTTACGTTGTTGAATATATCCGAAAAATTAACTCCCTGGGTAGATAAGAATTATCCAAGTTTGGTAATTTCTTGTTTTAAAACTCTTGATAATGTTTAAACAGCTAACATGAGAAATTATCTAAAGTGTTTGATTAAATGATAATTGATGTTTAGAATTGTGGCCTTTAATGTCATTTTAAAAACCCTTTGTTTGTCTGTAATATCATCCAATTTAAATCATGGGACTGGACTTAATTTAAACTACTGAAGTGTTCATCATGTGCAACTAATTTTGTAACATTTTTAATTAGGTATTATTTTCATGTCCACATTGACATATATACATGAATGTAATATGTATATTAATATTTAACATGTATGTTTTACATTTTGCACTTTTAATGGCATCAGTGGTCTAATACCACAATGTTTGAGTTATTTCCCTTTTTTGCAAGTCCAAGTTGAGTAGGAGTTAATCTCATTTTCAGTTAAGGTGATTAGGCTATGCTATAGTATTTTTCTAAAGAAAAACAACCAAAGTTACATGAGATGTGGATTGATGTAGACTATTTGACATTTGGCAATAATATTCCAAGTGCACAATAAAAACCCCATGAACCGACCAGAATAGAACAAATAACACATGGTGTTCAGACTTGAATTTCTTTAGTAAGTTATTGATTAAAATCGTCTGAAATTTGGTGTGCGGGTATTTCTAGTCACTTTCAAGAAGTCTCTAGAAGCACAGGAAGTACCAGGTGTATGAAAGTGCACCAGTGCCATTTATCCCAGTTTCTCAACAAGATAGTCTTAAAATGATCCAACAGAAGGGGAAATAACTCTGCAAGGACCTAACAGAAGGGGAAATAACTCTGTATTACAACATCATTTAATATCATCATACTATCCACCACATGATGAATGTGAGCACATTTTTGTTAAATTTTTAAAATTTTTGTGGGTTGACGTGGACCCTATCTCTAGCAGAGTTTGGTCCATTTTCGTTACATCTATTTCTTTCTTTTCATGGTATTTTTTAGACCAATATCTCTGTATATTATTGTCAGTTGTCATATTTTAACATCTTTTTGGTGCCTTGTACATTGTATGCTTTAAAATTTACTGTTTTTGAGATGACAGGACAATTGGATATGCATAAGTAACTTGACAAGTCGAAGAGGCACAATTAAGACCACATCACAGGCGGACTGGCCATGCGAGCAATGCTCGGTGGGCTGGTACCGCCATGTAATAAATGATCTACTGAACAAGGATCCTGTCGAAAAAAGAATTAATGAATATAGGGACAACCTCGTATGTGAAGGATGCCCAGACATGATTTAATCCCCAGTCTGCTCTTGGACCACACATTGAATTCCACAATAATCCCCAGTCCACTACTGGACTACACATTGAATTCTTGGACAGTTTACATTTTGTAATTCTACAACATTATTGTGGCAGACAACCCCTGTCATCTTCTAAAAAGACGGTTAAGTATCCAGAGGCATCAAAGTATAGGCATGTTGATCAATATATAGTCTCTATCTACCAGTGAAAAATATGAGTCTACTATTTTTTTTTCTCTTATTATTAAGGTTTTGATCATGTGATAGTAATATTTAAAGAAAAAAAGATATTGTACCATATAAAGACATTTATAACCCAGTGAGTGATAGCTATTGGATGTATATAATTCTACAAAAACAACATATAACAAATAAAAAGTGTAAATACTTATATTTATTTAGTTTTGTTATTTTTTTTTACTCAGGAGGCACGATTGGGTACTAGTTGGACGTAAGAGTTAGATCAGACATATTTGCTACCAGCATTTCTGCCACTAAGGTTTAAAAATATTAAACACAGTTTTAACTTTTATGTGCCAACCAAACCGTCAAGACAGGCATCCACCAAGCAATGTGTTATGAGACCGGCATACACCAAGCAGTATGTTATGAGAGAAATTTTGCTCAAACAGCAGCGTTTACGTCTTTTCTTTAAATTTAAGTAGGAGCTAATTAACCGGTTAAAAATGAAATGAAATGAAATAGGGCTTTTACATCCTTCTTTTGTGCACTTACTAGGTTAAAACCAATCTGATTAAAACATAGATCCAATTTCGTTTCGTTTTTTATAGTTCAAAATTTCGTTTTTACTTGTCTTTACTACTCTTGGATCTGGAGGACTTGTTATTTAACTTGTGTTCTGCCTGAAATGAGGGGCCAGCCAATCAAATGGTTTGTCGAATCGACTGTTTGACCTTTTCATGCGTGGAACTGTGGGTAGATATTACCAACGGATAGAAATCAAAACAAAACAAAAGTAGATTTTAAAAAGCATGGCGGTCGCTAATTGGTTGATCGAATGACTGACGTTATCGGGTCAAATGTCCCGTGCTTGATACCTGACGTCATAGAATGTGAGCTCTCACTATAACTTGTTAGATCTACATGAGTGTAGGCCATCGAAAGTATAAAAGATAGGTTGCCAGGCAACGAAACATACGCCCACAGCAGCTAAATCGTCCGGGCAGTCAACAAGGGTTGTCGCATATTTTTACTTTTTTCGGTAATGAAACATTTGTAATACCCTAAAAACTGATTAAGAGTAACAACTCATTATGTAATTATCAGAAAATCATTAGAATTTGATTGCTTTTTATAAAGTTTTACCCCAAGCTAACAATTAGTATATACATGAAACATTTAATATCATGGATTTAGCTGTTCAGTTATCTAAATTCATTGAAAATCAAAATACTTGTTCGTTTCAACACCTTAAACTCTATGTATCAATCTGAAGTCAATCGGATGGTAACTTTGACCTCTATAGCGTCACAAGAATTTTTGAAGTTATCAAGGGAGATAACTCTGGCAGTAATTATTTGAAATCGCTGAAAATCAATAGGCTTCTTCGTCTCATGACCTTAAACACTGTGTATAAATCTAAAGTCAATCGGATATTAACTTTGGCCTCCAGAGCGTCCACAAGATTTTTTGAGGTGATCAAGGGCCATAACTCTGGCACTAATTATCGGAAATCGCTGAAAATCAATAGGCGTCTTCGTCTTATAACCTTAAACACTGTGTATAAATTTAAAGTCAATCGGATATTAACTTTGGCCTCTAGAGCGTCCACAAGATTTTTTGAAGTGATCAAGGGCCATAACTCTGGCACTAACTATCAGAAATCGCTGAAAATCAATAGGCTTCTTCGTCTTATGCACATAAAAGAAATTATGATGGTTGTAATTTGAAGTAGTGGCAATGTTGATTCAAAATTACGGTAATAGTACACTGCATGGCATATGCCAGTCTCCATTAGCCCAGCTATGCCCCTTATTTATTATTCTACCTATATTATTAGAGATAAAGAAAATCTATGGATAAAAATTCCAGACAATGACAATTTCTGAGAATGATCAATTACATGATCGTTATAATATGCTATGATAAATTGTTGAACATGAGCTGAACATATCGTATTGTTTATTTGAATATAATCAGTTTCCTTAGCTAGCACAGAACCACAATACTAGAATCAAATGATTCTGCTCAGAAAGATTAATTTACACGGCCCAGGTCATCATGGCACCATTTCTACTTTTAATTATCATATGACTCATATATTAAAGCCCCAATAACACTCTTGTTGTAACTGAAAAATATGTCCCAATCTTCATTCTGGTCAACAAATCGTATTATTTTAGAATATTCCAATTAAATGATGATATAAATATCATCTTAACACACCTAATTTAAAAAATTTGAAAAATTCAACCAATTGATTTGAAAAGTCTAACGTAAACCTTTTCAAATGTGGCTTGGATTTTAAAATATTTTCGAACCCTCTGGACAAATAAAATAGGTTGTAATGGATAATTTACACAACAGGTAGGACATTTAAACATCATGTACTTAGAATAAGGGTATTATTTATTTTCTGGAGCTACCAAGCCAGCAAGAATGTTATTGTCCCTTTAAAGGAGCTAAATCGCTAATATTTGAGACCTAGAAATTGCCACAAATGGGTCGCAATTGTCTAGCTTCGTTCCCCGAGTCTCTTGCTAGAACTAGGGCTGAAACGCATTATGGTACACAATTCGTGTACCAATGGTAAAATGTTTATTTTGTCTTAAATATTGGATATCAAAAGTCCATCTTTTTCCGGTAAAATGACTACATCAGTGTTGATTTAAATTGACAAATAATTCATGTTTTGAATGCCGAAAGACTTTGGACGATATTGAGTTACAGACTTAGCTACTTTAACTTTAATGTAGCATTGAAGATCAAACTGTTGCTGTTGACTGAGAATCTTGTGGGATTTGCTGCCAGAAGTCCAAGAAAAAATGGAGTTCCTGCATTTAAAGATACTAAAAGACCACAGATAATAAAGATGGTCATCATTTAAGGGAAAAAGCACCTTTGATTTGAATGACTTTTGCTGCTTTTACCCTGCTTTTGATAATGCTTGTTGTTCCAATGGTTTGTTTTCCTACTGGTATAAAGTGAGTGTTGGAATTAAATTGCCACCATTTAGAATTATCCTCTATAATCATACACAGATAAATAACCACACTTTATAATATTTCGGTAAACAGGGTCATTGCTGAATTTAGATGAAGTGAGGCCTTGACCATTCCACGTATGTGACCCCTCCAAATTTCCCATTATCACAACTAGAGGTAAGTGTGGCCCTTGAAGTAGGCAATCTGATTAAAAAAAAACAGATTTGTATTTCGTTTCGTTTTTTATACGCCCACATAGAAATGTGGACGTATATTGCCGCCGCCCCCGTCCGTCCGTCTGTCCGTCCGTCCGTCCGTCCATCGTCCACAATTTCTTGTGAACGCACTAGAGGCCAGGGTTAATATCCGATTGACTTTAAATTTATACACAGTGTTTAAGGTCATGAGACGAAGAAGCCTATTGATTTTCAGCAATATCCGATAATTACTGCCAGAGTTATGACCCTTGATCACTTTGAAAAATCTTGTGAACACTCTAGAGGCTAAAGTTAATATCCGATTGACCTTAAATTTATACATAGTGTTTAAGGTCATGCGACGAAGAAGCCTATTGATTTTCAGCAATATCCGATAATTACTGCCAGAGTTATGACCCTTGATCACTTTGAAAAATCTTGTGAACGCTTTAGAGGCTAAAGTTAATATCCGATTGACCTTAAATTTATACACAGTGTTTAAGGTCATGAGACGAAGAAGCCTATTGATTTTCAGCGATATCCGATAATTACTGCCAGAGTTATGACCCTTGATCACTTTGAAAAATCTTGTGAACGCTCTAGAGGCTAAAGTTAATATTGGATTGACTTTAAATTTATACACAGTGTTCAAGGTCGTAATACGAAAAAGCCTATTGATTTTCAGCAATATCCGATAATTACTGCCAGAGTTATGACTCTTGATCACTTTGAAAAATCTTGTGAATGCTCGAGAGGCTAAAGTTAATATAATAATAATAATAATAATAATAATATCAGTATTTGTATAGCGCATAAACACTGGTCCACAGTTTCTAATGCGCTTCGAGTTCACTAGATTTGTTCTCGATGTCAATATCACAAAGGATTTTCAAAAAGGAAAGTTTTCAGTTTGTTCTTAAAAACAGAAAGAGATGACTCTAGACGTATGGATAGTGGGAGCTGATTCCAAAGAAACGGCGCTGAGTATGAAAATGCATGTTTTCCAGTCTCAAGTGTTACACAAGGGATCTTTAATAAGTGTTTATCAGATGAACGTAAATTTCGGCTTGTAGTATAAGGTACTATCATATCTTGGATGTAGGTGGGTGATTGTGAATTTAGAGCTTTAAAGGTTAATAATAAAATCTTGAAATTAATTCGCTGTTTAACGGGTAGCCAATGTAGTGATGATACTGTGGCAGAGATGCTGTCAAATCGTCCTTTCCCAGTGAGTAATCTGGCGGCTGAGTTCTGAACATATTGTAGCTTCTTTATGAGGTTTTCTGGAAGTTGATAAAGGAGAGCATTATGGTAGTCGAGCTTAGATGTTATGAAAGCATGTATGAGTCTTTCTAGATTATCTCTGTTCAAATATTTTTTGATTTTGCTGATATTATGGAGATGGAAGAAGGATGAGGAGCAGACGGCCTGAACATGTTCTTTAAAACTGAGGTTGGAATCAATAACCGCTCCAATATTTTTGGCCTTTGCCGACTGAATGATCTCCTTATTGTCTAATGTAAGGGTAATATTTTCAGTTCGAAATTTTGTTTGATGCTGTTTGGTACCAATGATTAAAAATTTTTTTTTTTTTTTTTTTTTTAATATCCGATTGACTTTAAATTTATACACAGTGTTTAAGGTCATAAGACGAAGAAGCCTATTGATTTTCACAGATTTCCGATAATTAGTGCCAGAGTTATGGCCCTTGATCACTTCAAAAAATCTTGTGGATGCTCTAGAGGACAAAGATGATGTCCGATTGACTTCAAATTTATACACAGTGTTTAAGGTCATGAGACGAAGAAGCCTGTTGATTTTCAGCGATTTCTGATAATTAGTGCCAGAGTTGTGTCCCTTGATCACTTCAAAAATTCTTGTGGATGCTCTAGAGGCCAAAGTGAATATCCGATTGACTTTAAATTTACACACACTGTTTAAGGTCATGAGACAAAGAAGCCTACTGATTTTCGGCGATTTCAAATAATTACTTCCAGAGTTATCTCCCTTGATCACTTCAAAAAACCTTGTGATGCTATAGATGCCAAACTTATCATCCGATTGACTTCAGATTGATACACAGAGTTTAAGGTGTTGAAACGAACAAGTATTTTGATTTTCAATGAATTTTGATAACTGAACAGCTAAATCCTTGATGTTAAATGTTTCCTATACTAATTGTTAGCGTGGGGCAAAACTTTATAAAAAGCAAACAAATTCTAATGATTTTCAGATAATTACAAAATGAGTTGTTACTCTTAATCAGATTTTAGTGTATAACAAATGTTTCATTCCCCAAAAAAGTAAAAATATGAGACAACCCTTGTTGACTGCCCGGACGATTTAGCTGCTGTGGGCGTATGTTTCGTTGCCTGGCAACCTATCTTTTTATACTTTCGATGGCCTACACTACATGAAGATCTGACCCACTGTAGTGGAAGGTCACGTCAGGGGTTATACAAGCAGCTTTTAACCCTATGAGAGAGAGAAATGGGGTTTAACGTCCACTTGACACAAACTAGGTCATTTTGGGACTAACGTATGGTTTCAATTTTATTTCAATAATTTGCTTAGACGTAGGGGTCTTTAGCAGTGGGAGGAAACCCACGGGATTAAGAAGCGCCCCTATCTCCATGCCACATACGCTCACACCAGGGATCGAAACCACAGCCGCAAGCCAGAGGTGACTGGCCAGCTAGAAGTCGCAGCGCACCACTCTAGACCACTAGGTCATCACAACCCCCCTTTAACCCTATGACGTCGGACAATAATTAATCAATCAGTGTTAGACGTTTACCCACAGTTCAATGCACCACATGCCAAGAACTCGTCTTAACAGAGCGTTTTATTGGCTAATCCCAGAGATTAACCAGAACGTGGGTTATATCACAGCTCTTCCAGATCCTAGTGCTGTGAAAACAAGTAAAACAAGCCAACAGTGAGGCTGATGTCCCCCGCCGAAATCCCAAAATAAATAGATGACACATATTAATCAATCGCACATTTATTTTTTTCAAACGTATCGAGCAATCAAACTGTACACGAAGTGTCATCCAAAAGTGTTTTATAAAGAAAAATGCTAAAACCGCCGCGAAAAATGAAAATGTACCCTAGTTAGGGGAACCCTAAAGGCAGACAAAAGGGCCCCCACGCTTGACAAAAGGGCCCTCGTGTCCGAGTCAATCGTTTCTATACACTGTTACTGTCGAATCCATTACTGAATGAGAATGCAGTCATTGTATTGGCATAAAAAACATCAATCGAAAGGCGGGGGGCAACAAAATTTTGAACTATAAAAATCGAAAGGAAATATGACCTGTGTTTTTATCAGATTGTTTGAGTAGGTTGGGAGGGCAGTGTTGAAAGATTTCAGTTTACAGGGGCCTATTTCACAAAATTTTAACTAAGATAAGATCCCAATTTTAGTAATTTGATTGGATAATATTAGATTGATTTTAGTGCTTAGCCAATCAAAATTGAAGTATCTACTAAAATTGGATTTTATCTTAAGTTAAAATTTCGTGAAACAGGGCCCTGGTAAACAAAATAAGATGAGATATCTTTGTCAGAATTTGTCATTGGTAACAAATTTAGCCCCAAGAATTTTTTTTTTTTAAACCTTCTATCTGCATAGTATGTTATATAAAACAAAGGATGTGATAATTAATTTATCTGTGATCATAGAAAATCAACATAGAGTAGTAATTTGAAGACAACTTTAATTCTTAAATAATATAATAATTAATTAATTAATATTTACAATTTAATAGATTTTTTTTTTTCACCTTCCTGGGTGGTGGTGTGTTTCACCAAGTTACAACAAAAATTTATCTATACACTTAACAATAAGATATTGTATTCAAAAAAAAAATTATAATAACTCTTGAAATTGGTCATAAATACAGTAATTACAAGAGATTCCGTATAGGTATGTAGATTAAATGGTATACAACAAATATGTGGCAAAAATGAAGTTTAGAAAAAGGGCGGTGGTTACAATTAAATGTTAGAAATAGAAGTACAATGAATATTGACCTGGAAAAAATAACTGGCATACACACAAAGAATAAATAAACCTATCCAATTCCATTAGATGGACACAGAATAAATACCTCTCAAACTTCTTGGAAGTAGACTTAGCGTTTTTGACTTAAATCATTGATTTAGGACTAAAATGTCAGTCAACTAGCTTAGTGTCTGTTCGCAAACAGAGCTGACTGATGACAGACAGCGAAAGTCTAGTATGCTGTATCATTTACATAAAAATCAGTTACCACCAGGCCCCAAACCACATGCATATTTGTTGTAGCTGAGCAGAAACAATTTGGACCTGAGTAATCAAGACTAAGGACTGGATAATAATATCCAAGAAACATGTGGTAAATTTACATGATTTAATACCACCTAGGATGATAGTTTTATGATTTAAAGATGAATTATGTAAGAGCTAAATTTGTCTATTTCAGATACTTATCTAACCATTTATTCCCAAGACAAGCCTATACCGGTAATCAAATCTTTTGATTATCGGATGACCGAGACTTTACTGGACTGAGTGTGCTAAGATTTAAAATTTTAACGATAAAATAACCTAGACATAGTCTCTGTTGTTAAAGTTCCAATAGCATTTTCTTAAGTTATATTTTTAAAATTTATTAAAATAAAGCCCCAAAATAGATTGAACCTATAAACAGTCCTACCTTGTTAAAGAATAATCCTATTAATCCTATAATTCACTATTGCCAGTTGAGAAATTGGCAAAAATATCATTTTCAACTTCAAATTCAAACGTTTGAAGATGGCCGTCCATGGAGAAGAATGGGAAAACAAGGGAGGTAATTGAGTAACTATTTCCTCAATCAACCAGTGTCACCCTTTCTAACCCCCCCAAAATTTTGTCCATGATCGTATAATAGTGAGTTGACAACCTTTTGAGCAAAAAACATAGAAATAATTACATTTTGACTTTCTTAGAAAAAGTGAAATTGGAACTTTAAGTACATCTGCTATGATATTAAACAATCTGTGTTACATCTTGAAACTACGCCCAGAATAAAGTAATTTGAATGAAATTTTTAATAATATGACCATTTTTCATTATCTATTTTTAAACAATTACATGTATAGCAAGAATGGTCAGCCTTTTATCTGAATCTTACATAATGCATCTTGAAAAGGACAAGTTTTTTAGAAATTTTACAACACTTTTCAATGCAAGTGAATGTAAAGTAAGAGCTAGGAACCTAAGGGTCTAGAACAAGAGTGACCTAACAACCTTCTAAAACACTTGGTAGTTAGATTCCTTGTGTTCTAGACCCTCATATATCATATATGATGTAGTAATTCACAAAACATGCACAAAATTTAATATTTGATATTTTTTTATATATATATATCACTTATTAAGTACACAATAATAGTATAATTAATATCGTTGTACAATACGGCCATTACAAAAACATGTAATAAAACATACAATACATGTGTCAATGTTTTCAAACAGAACAATCACCTGTTATTCAAACCATAAAGTTGGAACTATAGTAGTCGTAGAACTTTTATACCATATTACAGTCAAGCAGTATGGAATAATAGTTAACCATTCTTTAAAATATAAATTGGGCAGCAGCAGTTATAGGACTTTAATTCCTGTTTCAATCAAGCGGTAAGGGATGATAAACATTTTTGAAATCATTAACTTGGGGCTGCAGTAAGGAAACAGTAAGGGAATTGGTAATGGATTGGGATAAAGCAGGAGACATTTTTGTAAGCCCCTAATTTCACGGCTGGAAACATATTTGGTAGGTGTCTAAGTTTACAGCTAGGGTCTCTTTAGAGAAATGAATTATTAAAATTGACTACTTTAATCATAGTTTCACTTAAGAAGCCTGGAGTATATTACCCTAGCATGGAGCCCCAGGGGAACAGGGGGACAATTGACTTAAATTCTACCCTAATAGAGAAGAATTAGAAATAGTTAAATATACTATAATAATAAAAAAAATATTAATAATGAGAACCATAATTAAATACTCCCGCAATAAAGATAATAAAAAGCAGGAATTATTCCAGGATAAATATAAACACCACATTATCATAGAAGATTTGAAAATATAAATACACACATACAAATAAAACATCAAATAATTGCATTGTTTGTGCTTACTAGAATCACTCATTCATAGTTATCATAACCATTTATACTCACAAAATACATTGAGTCAGAATTTTTCCTTCTCTCGAAAAAGGCATTACTTTACTAGGCTTCCATAGTAATATTTGTAATTTCTAAAACCTATAAAAGAAGCACTTCTATAGACGGTTTTCATAATAATGTTTGAAATTGAAACCTAAACAAGCATTCCTTCACTTGGCTTCCATAAAAATGTTTGAAATTTTTAAAAAACCTAAAGAAGCATTCCTTGACTTGGCTTCCATAGTAATGTGCGAAATTTCTAAAAGCCTAAAGTAGCATTGTTACACTTGGCTTCCATTACAATGTTTGAAATTTCTAAAACCCAGAGGCATTGCTACACTTTGCTTCCATAATAATGTTTGAAATTTATTTTTGAACTTTTCATTATTTTTGTTCAACAAATGCACAACTCAATTATTACCATTTTTAGTTCTTTCTTTCCCTTTTTCCATATTTTATTAACTTTATGAAATCAACACATAATTTAATTGTCATAATTTGAACGATTTTCTGGTTGTCATATCAACTCGGTCCATCAATCATAATTTTAACGATTTTCTAGTTTTCATATCAACTCGGCACATAACAGATAAGAAGAATATTATAAAGCACATAGCAGGAGTATGAATCATTATATTATAAAACATGGAATTAATATTTCATGAACTAAATGTGACTTGAAGGAATAACAGCCTACACTAATAAATATCATGTACTAATTTATAACCATTATTGAAGTTCCAATTGAACCTGCACGAGATCATTACAGGTGCAGATTACAGGCATGCCCCCCCCCCTCAGACTCATCATCACTGTTCAGACCAGCACCTGCAGTCAGCAATGGGATTCCCACGATTTTAGTTTCTGTATGTATGCCCACCCTCCCCTTCGACAAAATCATGGATCCAGGCCTACATTACATCATTAATGTTATAAATAGTTAGTAAATTAATCATTGATAGTGTTTGGAAGTGAGTATCATATCATGCTGGAGGCCTAATAACATCAAGAGTGGGCATTAATATGTTTATCAATGTAGCTAGTTACAGACAAATCAAATTAAAGTTGATATCTGAGACTGACTGAGAGATACTGGAGGGTTCTTAGAAACATTTATTTTCAGCCACAAGAAACTCAATGAAATACCAATGACCAGTTATCCAGAGGATTTGGATATCGGCTTTATGTGCAGTTACAACTAGTGTAGCAGCTATACCATTGTTTTTAGTTGTTTTCCAAGCAGCAATATATTTTTTCACATTATTTCTGGTTTTAAAAGCCTATAAACAGTATTGAATAATTAAGTTTATCAGGCCTTTCAAAGAAAAATAACAAGACACAGACTCTAAAAGAGATATGTAACACTAATATATACTGTTTTGGCGACCATTTCCAAACATCTCAATATTTTGACCTGAAACTTTCAGACAGGATGAATAGGTCATTTTGTCATTTTATTTGCATACTATAAACCAACGTCTTTTTCTGAGACCTGGTTAAAATTAGGACTTCTCCTTTAATGGGGCTAGAAATATGATTAATTCAATACAATTATTCCTTGTTTTACAAATCTTCAAGTAATATTTTACCTACAATGCTAACCTAAATCATATTCTTTGAAAATTTAAGTGCCGCAGTACAATGCATGGCATATGCCTGTCTTCATTAGCCCAGTCGGCGCAGAACAGTAGGATGTAAAACCCCATTTCATTTCACGGAAATTATATAACGCAGTTCTGCACCAAATTAAATGATGACTTATATAAGGGAGGCAACTGAGTGAAGACTAATTATCACATGTAATTTGCCTTGGCACAGT
Organism: Patella depressa; assembly: GCA_948474765.1. NCBI lineage: Eukaryota > Metazoa > Mollusca > Gastropoda > Patellidae > Patella > Patella depressa. The sequence continues at coordinate 12,691,244 of OX419720.1, forward strand.
GAGGAACTGATATTACTATGATTTTCTCAAGACCACGAAAAACAGAAAATCAAATTGGTATGGCCTCATTATGAAGTGTACATGAACAGTGTTGATAAATGAACTTAGTTGATTAATAGATAATCTCATATACATACAGTGTAGTGTGCAGTAGGGTTTTTACTATGAGCATTAGAGGAAATATCTATCCTGAGTGATACATAAACTTGTGCGAATTAAAATATACCCTAATCTGTACGCTTGTACAAATTACATGTAGCCTAATACACAACAATTAGGAAAAAATGAAATACCGGTAAGAACATAACAATTTGGATGTTTGTTCTTTGGGATCACCTATAAAAATTTTAAAAATCAAGACTTTGAAGAACACAAAATCAAACTGCTTTGGCCTAATTGAGAAGCTATTAACTTCAGATATTAACTTAAAAATCAATTTTCCTAACCATAAACCTGTGAATTGTTTCCTGTATTTTAGTTTATTAAAATTTGAAATAATTTCATGAAAAGCACTTAAAATGGTATAAATAAAATATGACATTGATTCACTAGTAGATGTCATATACACGAGACAAAAAATATTTAAATAAATATACATCTTAATTTGACCTATTATCACATTCATTTGAGGAAATCTTAATATAAAACCCTTTATAGAATTTAATACTGAACATAACCACATTGAACTAGATGTATTGAAAATGTATGGACATTATAAACCACTTGTCTATAGATTTAATAAGCATGGATGCCATTAATTACACTAAACATATAATTAAATGTCTAAACATTTTTATCTTGAAAGAGAAAATAATACACTCAAGTATGGCCTCCTCTTATTTAAAATTCCAAATGATAAGAGCTTTTGACGTGCATGCCAATGTATACAAAGGATCTTGTTTTTTCGTCCCATCTGAACGAGCATATGTTATCCTTTGCCAGGCCCTCTGCCCTACACCACTGACAAGGGGGAACCACATCAGAAAATCCCAATGAACTTTCTTAACCAACACCGGGATCAAACACAGGAGCTCCAGACTAGCGAGCCATTGTCCTACTCACTGAGACACTGCAGCTCGTCATCAACATTTACCTACTGATCACCGAAGTACAATTTCCTCTTTAATTAGTTTATTATTAAACAGGTCTGTCAACAAATCAATTTATAGATAACAATGTTTATAATTAATAAATAAATATACATGCACTAATCTAACAGAAGCCCAATATAATAAATCTATAATTCAAATGATATTCCCTTTCTAATGCCATTTGAACAAATTCAAATTGGGAATAATAAGGACGTGAAGTAATATCAAATTATCTCATGAACACATGTTTATGTAGATAGCAACCCTTTCCCGGGGCCTGTTTCACAAAGATAAAATCCAAATTTTAGTAATTAATTGGATAATATTAGATTGATTTTAATGCTTAGCCAATCAAAATTGAAGTATCCACTAAAATTTGGATTTTATCTTTAATTTAGATTTCGAGAAACAGGGCCCAGAAAGTTATTTGAAATAGGTTTCTATCTGACTTACACATGACGCAAACTATAAAGATTATCGCCAAGTATTAACCGTTACTTACCTTGTGCATGTGATATTCAAAGCCTATGGTTAATATAACCGCAATTTCGACCCTTAATGACTGAGGTGTGGAAATAAAAAAAAAAGAATAAATTTATACACAAATATATACAGATACAGATGTTAACCATAATTAAATGCTGACCAAAAATACCCTCCAAAACCCTATTTACAATTATTACTGAATTATCCACAAAGGACCAATTCATTTTCTTCCCATTGACAATTAATTTACAGGTACAAGTAAAATATTTACAGTCCGAATGGTCTACAATTATTTACATGTATATCTTAATTCTTTGGTTTTAATGCATCTTATATACCCCAAATATTAAATAATCTGATAAAAATACAGATCTATATTTTTGTTATACATGTTTCTTCGAAGTCAAATTTGTTTTAGAGGAATATACATGGTAAATTTTTGAACCGAGAAATTTTCAATTAGTAAATGGCACAACAGCTATAATGAATTGTTGTGTGTAAACTACATGCATTTCCAGATGGAGCCCATTAAAGCCTATTTATGGAGTCAGAGCAAAAAATAATAAGAAAGAAACAAAGATAACCGAACTTTGTTTGTCCATATTGGTTACATACATGTATAGACGATATTTTGTAAGGAGAACCTGCAGATGCCTACATGTAGGCCTTCATGTATGTATGAACCCCTCTCGCCAATTAAGAGAAAGCAATAATTCCTGAATGTACATCAGTTATGTTTACCATCAATCTCACAAATTATCTATGAAACCTGCTCCAGGGCTGATTTTCTCTAATGGAAAGCTCTATGGAAACACATTTTGCAATAATTATCACAATACATGTATCTCTATAATCAATTTATACGTTAAATATAAAGCTGGGATAGCATTTGGTTGGTTTTGAGTTAGCACACTTCACTGACTTCAAACATCTAGTTTCATTCAAGTATCATACACATGAAAGCATGTAAGCTGTTATTTAATAATTCATGTTCAATACTATCATCTGTATCTTTAAGTTCTGTCATATGGTATCACTTTTGCGGAAGCTGACATTAAAGAACTAACATATTCAAAGTTCAAAGTAATAAATATCTGTCATATAACTGAACCGCCAGCATCTTAGGTTGTATTCTTGGAGAAGGACATATTAAACGATAAGCACTTCTAAATGTTTAAACAAGTTTGTCAGAACTTTGAATTCTGTTAACAAATACGTAAACACAGAAAATACATCGTTGGTTTATATATATATATACGATCATTATGTTCAAACTTTCTTTTTCAACAGTTCGTCCACTTGACTGTCCACTACAGATAATGAGATGCCGACTTGAGCCGCGTAATATGTAGACATGATTATCACATGAGAGAAAGGAACAGGAGTGACAAATTTATCGATAGCAATCGTAAGATCCGATATCATGAATAATATAGCCCCAGCACATCCACATAGCTTGGTCCAAGTCCATAAATCATCAAAAAACTGGACTCGAGCCACCGATCTCCATGCCATGGTGCTGATTAAAGCCACATACAGACCTACGATGTAGCTCAATACCACATCCTTGATGCCATCTTTGATGTAGGAATACACGATGCATCCTAGAACCAGGAAGACTGTTCCAGCATATGGGTTAAATGGTCGCCAACCGAAGGCTCGAGAGTAGTATATCTGAGCGATAGCAAACATCAAAATACCCAGTTCAAAATACTGTTTCTTGTAGACTAGAAAGGCATCACCCAGAGCCGAGAAAAATAATCCAATGAGAATATGTCTGGCGTAACGATAGTATTCGTTTAAACTCATTCCGTGCAAAAGAACGAATAATATGAGTGATATGATTGGCAGACATTTTACTATACAGTAGAAGATAGATGGGTGCGACTCTTCTCCAAATAATACAAAAAATATTGAGACTGTCTTAAAGAATGGCACCAACTTCGGTCCAACACTCTTCAACTGAAATGAGAAAGGATATTTTAAATTAATTTCAAATATGTTCATGGTTTAATGCTGCGTTTCTCAACCTAGGGTGAATTCACCCTCAAGGGGGGAATGGTTCGCGTCCAGGGGTTGAATGACCACTCACAGTAACTTCAAAAATGATCATATAAAGGTTGTGCAGTTGAGATTAGCACTCTCAAACACTGTTCCGAGAATAAAAAAAATCGTTTGTGACAATCACCAGGAGCAAATTTCGCACTGAACTGGAAACAACGTATTTTCATTAAAATATAAATTTGGTGATTATTAAATCTCACCTTCGATCCGTATTCATTCCATATTCAATGTCAATGTGGTCAGGGGGTGCAGGCCCGTGCAAGGATCCGCAGTTCATGTCGGATGGCTTCTATAGAAAAAGGCCATTTTCAAGTTCCTATGAAACGCCTGAAGAGTGCCTGAAATGGCTGGAAATCACATTTCCGGGCTCCAATTTCTAAAAATTTCCTAGGAGGGAGACCCCCCCCCCGACCCTCCTCTATGGGCTTCGCGCCTACGGCGCTTGCGGTGACCGACTTCGCTGGCCACGGCTCCACGATCAGTAACCTCCTCAAAACTCTGGGGGTAAATGGGTTGGTTGAGAATTCATTTAGGGGTGAGCGGTGAGAAAAGGTTGACAAACGTGGGTTTAATGTATATTTGTGAAATGAAATAAGGTTTAACCTTTAACCTCCTACTTTTCTGCACCAACTGGGCTAACGAAGACGGTAATGTATGCTATACGGGTAATTTGTCACAGACTGCGGAACAACAAGTACGATCTACATGCACGCTTGTTTTGAATTCCAATTGCCACGGTTTCTTTAACGTGAACGCCAATGTGTACGCACAACCTCTGTTTTTCATCTCATTTAGACAAGGAGTAGGGCCGTCTGTCCAACGTGGATTTTCTCCAGGTCCTTCCATTTCCTCCCACTGCTAAAGAACCCTATACGAAAGTGAATTATTGAAATAAAATTGAACCATATGTTAGTCCCAAAATGACCTAGTTTGTGTGGAGTGGATGTTAAACTCCATTTCTCTCCCTCTCTCTTATTTGTAAAAAATAATGTGGGATTTGAAAGTTGGCAATACCATCATTTGAAATAATAGTACGCCAACATCAAAGGATGATGTCATATCTGTATTTTAACTACAGGAAGAAAAAATGGTATGCTGAATAAAAACCACATGATGTTAGTCATGTGACATCAATACTAATCTCAAGCGATCGGGGGATCATTGATTACTCATCTCTCCAACCCCTAACACTTCACCCTTATTGCATACACCAGGGTTTCCCAGTGAGCGATGTCTACTATTGTGCGGGAAGAGAACAAATGTACTCTAGCAATGGGCATTTTGAAATACTGGTGGGCATACATGCTATATATGCTTTTGAATTTTCATTACCGATATTGAAAATAAGATACATTTAGTGAGTCAACCGTAACATATTCGGTTATTAATTTAACATACAGCACTGTCATATCGCACATCTTGTAGATTCACAGTGCACTGCGTATTAAACCAGTTTATAGACACTAGCTATGTCATGTCAGCCACGTGGAGTGCATTGATGAGATCTAAAAACACCTGCTTTTATTAGCCTGGTTAGTGCAGGACAGTTCAACCATTTCATTTCATTACTGACATTACATTTATTTAAGATGTTTATTTCTACTGTATTGTTACAGTTTCAAAATTGTGGTACCCTTTTAAATATTTAGTCAGTACTCTACATGCATGCAGGTGGGTATTGGGAAAATGTCACAGTAATCAACCTTTGCATAGACTACATGTATATTATATTTTACAGATAGAAATGGGGTTTAATATCCACAAAACGCAAACTATATTATTTTCGAGACTAACATTGATATAATTCACTCCATGGCCCCCTGCCCTGCCCCGCGCCCCCTTTGCTGGCTCCCATCACGTAACCAATATCTACTGGTCTTTATATGATTCTAAATCATTACATTTTCCCTATAAATTGTTATGTTTGTTTATATCTCTGAAAAAAAACAATTGTTAATATTTATTTAATTGTGTGAACTTACAACATATTTATACATTTCTTTTTTTATTAATAACTCTATTTACTTACATCCTAGCAGTAGGACGTAATAAGTTTATTTATATCTCTCATAAAATTATTGTTGGTTCAGTAGACTTTTAAAGGGAATCAGTGACCTATATCTAGTTAATATATATTGTCATCACATGGTTATGATATCAGCAAACATGCTATTCATGGACAATTGCCTAAAAACCCACTCAATAATTTTACATCGGAAATTATAACCAAACTATTTCCCCCACACAGTACAAAGTCCATTAATTTGAAATCTCTTTCAACCTGTTTTTTTATTAATGTTTTTTATAGCCCTTTATCTACATGTATATGTAATAAAATCCTACTTAGATGCGATTTCTATGTATTCAATTCATTTGAAAGTGTATTAACTGATTTACTGTCGAGTTAGTGAATCAGGGAATATTTAGAGAGAGACAGAGAAATGAGTTTTAACGTCCACTCAATAAAAACTAGCTCATTTTGGGACAAACACTTGGTTCCCATTATTTCAATAATTCGCTTGCTTGTAGGGGTATTTAGCAGTGAGAGGAAACTGGAGGACCCAGAGAAGACCTACAAGGTTGGACAGACAACCCTATTCCTTGTCACGTACAACCAGGCAATCGAAATCATGCCAGTTGACTCAATAACAGACCTTATGATACAGCGAGCATGTGCTAACCATTTGGCCATCCATCCCCTCTCCCTTGAATGAAAATTGAATATTATGATATGTTTTGGGGAGTCAAACATGTATATCGCGCCAGTTAGATCCATTGTTTTGATTTAAGTTTGCTGCCTGCACTCATGCATCTCATTATCAAAGAAATTTGATCAGTATCGTTTAGATCTCGAGGTAAGAATTTGTTGACCAGAGCCACCTAACTAAGATTATATTAGCTCTTTTACAACTAAGACAAGACAATGTACTTCACATACATGTATATAATACAATAATACATGTATGTGTTTCACTTTTGGCTAAAAATACAATGCCACACCAATAAATTTACAAGTTGTTTTAAAATTAACACAAAAGGCTCTTGGTATTCAAATAACCATGTAGGTTGGCTGGTATGTGTATACATCTACATGTACATGTATATAAAAACCACAGTTATTTTAATACAATGCTGGGTTTTATTCGTGAATAAACAAAAGATTGTATCTGTAACAGATGCCATGATGAATGAGTGATGTGTGAATATATAATAATACACATCAGTGTTATTAACATCTTTACAGATTGAACACACATGTAATTTATTATAAACATAGCTTCATGCCAATAAATATCATAAAAGCCAACCTGTTATATCATTATAGAACAATAACGTCATTAAACAAGTGGTCCATGGTCATGTCAGATTACATGCATCACAATCAGTAATATATATAGTCAGCATTTTCTGAATGTGTGGAGTGGTGTTGATTCCCTGCTTGAATACAGAATGTGACAAGGAGTGGGGTCATCTGTCCAACCTTGTGGGTTTTCTCCAGGTCCCCTGGTTTCCTCCCACTACACTAAAGACCTCTACACTTAAGCAATTAATGAAATAAAATTGAACCATATGTTAGTCCTGAAATGATCCCCCCACCTTTTTAGAGATTCAAATTTCACATTTTCTTATTTTGCAAGAGGTTTAATTAAAATCCAGCGACTTAAATAATTTGAATGATCCTCTGAATGTAATAATATCTGATCATGTTTACTGTAGTGTAACTCTTTATTTTATCACACATGTGAATTTCATTTATGAAAATTATCTTAATTCTGCTGCAGTATACATTGGCTTGTTAGGCTTTGTTATGATTAATACTTTTTGGGACTCAATACACATTCTTCTAAGCTTGTCATTAGAAACGAATTGTGATGATATAGACAACATGTAGATTAGGTAGTATATAATACAAATAATACAAAATATACACAGAGAATCAGCTGTGCCCTGGCTAAAAATAGAAATTCCACTAATAGCCTTGTATATTAGCCTGTAGCCTGAGGTCATTTGGAATTATATATCATTTCACCTTTAGCATTTCCCTATCCCAAATAGGCTATCCAACCTTAATTATATCATGATTTCATCATCATCATGGTATGACTTACTGGTGAAGACTAAGAATAACGCACCCCAGGTAATTACACTATTAAATAATTAATCAGGTTTAAATGTTAATTATATATCTTGAAAGCCTTATCTGGTAAGATATTAGATAGGCCTACAAAAATACTTTATAGTTATTTACAGCTTTCCGAAAGTAATAGAAACCAATCTACTTATGACAATATTTATTTAATTAATTTAATGAACTCAAAACGTCCTAAGAGTCAGAAAGGCGATCATTTTCCTTCATTTTTGATTTAGGAAAGTAATTATGTCACTATCCACTAGAAAAAGAAACAAAACAGTCCACAAATTCCAATTGGCTGACATAATAATTATACTTGGGAATCAAATGTATAAAAAGTAATTGTCCCCTTTCCTTTTTACCAAAGGTCAAAGCATAACTGCTGGAATTGCCCGAATTGTCAGCGATAAAATGGGTCAGTCCAGTCACATGCTCCTGTTTACAATGCGACGTACAGTTGAATAGATTTTCACAACACACTCACACTGACACAGTTTTTCTCTCACATTTTTCTGCGCATTTGATTGTGGGGAAAATTTTACAAATATTGTTAACATTGCTCTGCCAGAATCATATATGTCACAGGTGGAGTAGAAGAAAATCCCTGATTGCGACGCACAGAAAATTATCATATCGCCAACAGCTTAGCGAGCCTCCACAAATTCGACCATCTTTCTTCTTTGTCCAGAAAAAATATTCGTGAATTCTGTACCCCTTTTGACACAATTCAATACGCAAATGTTTGTTTTTTGTGCTAAAGAATGTGCTTATTATTAAAAACAAAAGGTAATATGGTTGCAAAATACTTACAACTGACAATGGCTTCGTCATCTTTGCAATCGTGATTCATACGTCCTTTCACCAGCACGTTTTCAACTCTCCTGGCTTGTTTACATCAGTATGCTATTTTTAGACTACTGTGACGTCACATGAAAACTGTATTAAACCATTTGATTGGCTTTATCCATTCTTATCATCCAATCATGCATAAGGTTATAAAATAACCAGAAAAATAATTTTACATAAATTTTGCGCATGGGAATTTGACATTTCTCTACTATCAAAACAGCTGGTTGACCTCATGTGAAAATCTTTCGTCACTAAAGCTATTATGTTTGTCTTAAAACGTGCTTCCCGAGCAAAATATTTGCCACAGTGCCAACAAATCAAGTGTTATTAATATGAAACAGCTACACTATAAAGCATTAGGATGATAAATTATGGATTAATTATGTTTTTAATGGATTAGTCTCCCTTGAACGTACAATTTATTCAGTCGCTAAAATATATTAATAAAAGGGATGCAGCACCGCACACGCAAGGACACACGTTGGGGGGTAATGGCTACATAATTCTAAAAAGCAATTTGAAGGTTCCTGTTTCACCCGCGCCAATCTCCATTCTATTTCTAGACTTCTTTAAAGAAAGATTTTAAAACTCGAATCGAATTACTTTTAAAATTCTTTCTTTTTTTTATACGGACACAATAATGAACCACCTAATTAAACATGTTATAGACAATTTTAATGGTACATATAAACTAAATAAAGGGGCCGATTCCCTTAGTACATTACAAACCTTTCATGGACAAAATCAGGGAAGAATTTAACCAGGGGAGTGTTTGAGATCCATATTTACACTGTTTTTCGCCAGTGCCAAATTATTGGGGGCCCGGGACATACCAACTGTGCGGGGGCCCCATTGTTAAATTGTTTGTTCTAATTGTTCATACTGACCGCGGATCGTACTAGTATGTACTCCGCCCCCCCTTGAGTGCCTGTGGTGTTTTCCGCCAGTCCCGGGCCCCCAATATCCCTTACTGCCGAGGGCCCCATCCCCGCCCCCTCAGCACAGGAACCATAGGCGTACGAGCCAGGGGGCAGGGTGGGGGGCAGCTGCCCCCCTTTTCTTTCGGGCAAGCTGACTTTTCAGGCAGACGGGTAAAGTGAAAAGTGAAAAAAAAAATTATTTCATCTACTTGGCAAAATAAAGTGCCCGAAATCTAATAAAACATCAATGTTACGAGCTGGAAAAGCGGGACAACGCGTTTGCGGCTGTCGACTATTATAAAATTTTCTTTAGGGGTCCATACAAGGTCAGTTCCGTTGTCTGTAAACTCGAAAAATTTTCGGGCATTTCTAGTTTTGCTGTGTTATCGAGTCCAAATATAACACTTATTTTACTTTTCTTTTAATTGAATACTACGAATTTGTACTGAGTTGACTATGGACTAAAAAATGTTGCAGGAGCCACTCTACTTTGTGCGACATTTTTCGGTCATCGATTATTATTTGTGAATGCTGCTGCAACAGTCTGATTGGATGGTTGGAGTTCAGAGTGGGATTTCGGTTAGAAAACCATTGTATACTTTTGTAGTTTTCACGTTATAGAATAGCAGAAAACGCATTTGCGGTGGTTAAATTTTCAAAATTTTCTCTGGGAGGGTATACCACCGATCGCAGCGACAATTGATTGGTTGTTTGGAATTCCGGTCAGCCAGGTAGGCTTTCTTGGACCAAATTGAAGTTGCTGTATTCACAGGCTGGAATAGCAGGAAAACACGTTTGCGGCAGTTAAATTTTCAAAATTTTCTCCCAACGGTCCCGTCTTCGTGGACTGTAAACGATTGATTGAGATTCGAGTCAGCCACCTTAATAAGGCTTTATTTTAGACCACTTTGAAGTTACTTTGTTCATGAGCTGAAATAGCAGGGAAACGTGTTTGCAGCCGTCAATTATTCCAAAATTTTCTTTTGGCTTGGGTGGGGGGAACAAGGAAGACCAACAATGCACTCTGTAAACCCGAAATTTTTTCGGGCATTTCGGGTTCTGCCCCCCACCCCTAACCGTCATCGAGCCCGTACGCCAATGCGAGGAACTGGTTGGCTCCTTCCGGGGAAAAATATTAGTATGGCATAGAATTGGGGGGGGGGGGGTCGTACTGTGCCCCCCCTCCCCCTTAGATCCAGCACTGTTTTTCGCAGTCACATCCTACCCTTATAACTTTTCTACTTATTTGTATGGGGATACAACTCGGAAAACTTTAGCACCCACCTTCTCCTTCCCGTTTACACTCATTCTAGGCCTAATATAATATACTCAAATCTAATACACACATAAAACACTCGGAATCTTATATATTACACCTCCAATACACAAAAACATTTAATCGGAACTCCGACCTCAGGGATTGTGTACTTAACAAGGAAGAATTAGTTTGACGACATCACACGGTGATTAATCCAGTCGTTTCCGATATCACCAAAAAGTCCTTTGATTATAAAAAATATAATCACAACAGCAAAACAAAGGCATAAAAAAGAACACGTATCCGTTAAGGCAAAAACGTGTCGTTGATATCTTTTTTTTCTCCATATTTTATATCTGTCCTATTGTCGATCAGTAATTCATACCTAATATAATGTCCCTGTCCTAATAAAATACATTGCATACTCGTGACCGATCCTTATCTGATGCTGTATGAGAGAGAGGGAGAGATAACGTCCACTCATCGCAAAGAAACGTAATATTTTTGCGTTGATAACGGACGGCCAACTTAACTCGACATGTTCCTTAAGCAACGTCCGCAAGTTTTACAAACATCTAACCGTTGCTTCAATACTCAGCAATTCCCGAACTTTTACGCCCGTTGTGTGTACACGTGACTAATTAGCATTATCCACTCAGAGGTCGTGGCACATAACACACTGTAAACAAACATGAAGGCCTCCATAGAAAAGGAAACATACAAGTTTACAGCCGTTGAAAGTTTTTTTTTCAATTGAGAAACTCACGGAAACACCCCCCAAAAAAGCAATTGAAGCAGTTTTAGGAACTAAAGATGTGTTTATTTGCACAAAAATCGGCAGTGGCAAGTCTCTTTACACTGTGAAAATTATATGTATATTTACAGCTATAATTATAGTCAAAATACAGTACATGATTTGTAATATCACATGGTTTGTTAACTTACATTTAAAACGATGTAGACGCATAAGAATACAAGGCTTATGTAAAATTACATCAAATTTAATGTAGTAATACAACCACATGTCAGTTTACATCACGTGAGCTGTATATTAACAGGAATGCCGCTGTAAATATTATTTTTACAGAAAATTGTAAATTTACCTTCAAATAGTGGTCACATAAATTACTCCCCCTTTGACCACATATCGAATATTATACAAAATATTTACTTTTCTGTCAGTCAGTTTAGTCTATTTTAGAGAAATAGGTAATTCAAAATCTGAATGTCTCGAACTGGCTAATAAAGACAGGCATATGCCATACATTGAGTTGGGTGCGGAATTTTGCTTGGATTGTATCACCTACTATTTCCATTATAAGGGGTAGAACAGTAGCACATTAAACCTCATTTCACTTATTTTCTTTACATTATCGAATGTTGTTTTACATGCTCGGCTGAAAGTTCCACTAAACTATCTGTGTTCGCCAGGATGGAACCTAGGACTAATTAGCCAAGCCGAGACAAACGCATTCCTTTGAATAATGTTACCTATGCAAATTACATAATATGTAAGTCTACAACATTTATGAGGCATTAGTACATAAACTATGTTAAAATACCCAATATTTTTTTATCTAAATGTTTTTGTACACATATATGTAAATTAACATCATGGCAATTTTACACGTACTCCATTTAGAGGTATGTAATTTTACATTGGATGTAAATTTACATTACAGACTGTGAAATAACATGCAATGTTAAAATACAGTTAAAACGATGGCAATATTTCTGCCAGTTAAAACGAGGTAAAAATACATAAACATTTTAACAGTGTATGACTGTGTTCCGATAATTTTCCGATATTTTTAACGAAGGAATCCGATAGGCTCTCAAGCTGGGCTTGTTACCCAATCAAACTTAATGCCGAAATATGCGGGGTATTACGTGAAGGGCTTAATAAGATACTCGTAGTTAAGGCGATATCAAACCTTCTATTGCTTGATAAGATATACGTTGTTAAGACGAGATCAAACCTTCTATTGAAGATGCGGGTTCGAGGGCTCTTGAAACCCACTGCACCATCGCCCCTAAATTCGCATAGCCATACAAAAATTCCATCGTCACTAATTGAAATAATACTAGCTAAAACCAATTCAATATTCCATATGATCTTAATCAAAGAGGTTCTCGTAACATAGTTTAAAGGAGCTATAACCTTGTAACCCAATATTTTACACAAAATTCGGAATTAAAAACACAAATTAAGTTCAATATTGGTCCGTTCGATCAATGTTGGTGTAGTTATCTTGTCGTTAAAATCAGATGGGATCCTAATATCCAATATGTAAGACATAATGAACATTTTTAAATTAGCGCACGAGTCGTGTATTTCTATGATTTCGGAAGCCATCTGTAATGAACAATGAAAAACATATTAATTATCTTCCAAGACACGCACAATGCGGAAGTAATTTATTAATGGCTGATTCACACACAACAAAATAATAATTTAAAAAAGAAACGTTTATAAAATTGACTAAGCGGACGCAAAGGACCGTCGGACAATTTGTTTGGACTGTTTACGTAATTCACGGAACATAAATAATAAGAAATTACAGTAACATGTATAAAATTGAATAGAATCCCTTTCCATACATTTATATTAGGCCTACATTAATTGTGTGATGTTAGAACCATTTTCGTCCCTTTTTAAGTTCCACAGAATATCGAGTCACATGCCCTTTAAGTAACACAAAACCTGATGTACAAATCATTTCATTTTTAATCAAATTTACCCGCTGGTTTTGTCGTCACGAGGGAAACGATCTGTAGCGGTAAATAAACAAACCAGCAGCGCGTGTTATAATAACTATAACTGTTTGCGTCCCGTGGACACGTGGGTAAAGGTGAATACACGTACACTATCGGACAGAGTGGAATATTGGGGGAACCGAAAAGTATGAGATTATCAATCTCATTCCATATCGATTCACTGCAAATGCAAAATAATCACCCGTTCATGTTGAATTAGACCAGTTGGTTACAAATGCTAGAGGGAGCCGGGTGGTTTATGTCTAAGAGAGACCAGCGATTTACAAAGCAGGGAGAGCCGCGTTGTCATGTACAACTGGACAACGCCGGATTAACCGTGGGGGCCCTGGGGCCTGGAACATGTAGGAGGGGGGCTGATCACCGACCGCAAGAAATTTTCAGAAATTGGAGGCCGGAAACGTGATTTCCTGGCATTTCAGGCACTTGTGTCGGAGCCATTTAGAAGTACCTCCCCCAGAAAAAAATAAAATTCTGCCTCAAAATTAGCCCATTCTGATGTTATTTCAGTGGACCAATCCATGCGAGTGCTATGAAATGATGGCATTTCTAGAGGAGGGGACTGGAGCCCACTGAGCCCGTTAAATCCGCCACTGTAAGTGAGCAGAGCTACATCAAAGCTAATTTTGAAGTCGCTCAGTGATAAATAACGGGGTCACTTGATTCGGAATTGTATTATATCCCCCACAATGAATTGATGAATAGAGGCCGTAACGTTACGACCAAGCCGGGCTCGATTTTTGACGAACGTCTAACACTGTAAGTACCAAATGGTAATACGAGATTTAATCAAGACACCATTAAGCCGGGGGGCATTACCTTTCGGTAGGGGGGCGAACATTTTGAGGAAATTTTCGGAAAGGTCATTCTAACAGACTGTTGTTATCATCATGCTATATAGTTACCTAGACGTCTAATAAGCATTTTAAAATAAGTGTTCAAACAAAAAAAAATAGTTTTTTTAGGTTAATATAAGGAACTGTGTATACTTTAATGATTGTTAGCAATTTCTGAGCGGGGGGCGAGCATTTCACGCGGGGGGCCATGCCCCCCCGCGCCCCCCTGTAGATACGGGCCCGATCATGATGTGCATCTATTCAAATTCAGATTACCCACAACAAATATCAACAACTACAGCTGATATATAATCGTACCTCAACCTGAGGCAAAATTCGCGCTACTCGAAATGGACGGGTAATTTGTTCGAGTTATATGATAATTCGAGTTAGACGATGTTCGGTCCGATAGAAGATCTCACGACAATAAAAGACCATGTATTACACCCATCACCGGACTACATCGAATTCTTGGATGTCGATCGCGACACACCATGGATTCAGGGGGCCCCAGGGACTTCCGATGGAGGGCCCTCGGAGCATCGGAGGGGCCCCGTCACTAGGTCACCGACCGTTGGAGTTTTCGGTCCGACCATGCTCGAGGTGCGCAACTGAGATTTCGGACCGGGCTCGGTGCCGGTGTTGGCGGAGAAAGTCCCTGGGGATTTTCCGGCGTGTAAGAGTGCATGGCGGAGGGTCTGACAAGAAATGTTGTCTAGTCGTTAGCATGGTATGAAAAACCGAGGTCCCCTGCACTCACTGGCAGTTGGAATTCGATGTAAGAGTAGGCCATAGCGCCGGTGTCTGGGCAAAATTACCGTCATAGCATAATACATGTATGGCGTATGCCCGTCTCCATTAGCCCAGTCAGAGCAGAGCAGTAGGACGTCAAACGGCATTTCATTTCATAACCCTATCGTGTCATTAATAAATGTATTTTCAGAATTATGAAACCAATTTTTATAAAAAGTACAATTTTATTAATATACACAATGTACTTTAAATTACCGAGTGACATTTACGCATGGATTCTGTAATCGAGTAATAATCACCATAAATAGGCATCACAAATTTAAACTATGGAACTATACAAAAATCGTTTATTTATATATTTAGCGCGTCATTATTCGCCTTTGAAAAAGAAAATATTTTTTTTTATATTTCATTTGTAACAATTCAAGCGGTCTCCACATTAGACCACGCTATGCTATTCTGTTTAGGTTGTTCTGTGTCGAACATACCACACGCATAATGTCTGAAAAAATAACCAGTTTATTGTGAGTTATTCATTTGAACACTGACCCATATTCCACCGTGCATTATAACGGTAGCCGCACGACAAATGACAACACTGTTTGACGTCTCGGGGTCATGACCCACTGAACCCTGTAGATGGCGCTGAAATAGCAATGGAGGAAGTGGAAAGTGTGGTGGCATAATGTAGTACTCGTATAATTTTTGGAACTAGATTTCATGTTTTTTCTGACATAATAATGGGCAGAGAACAAGATTTATTAGATGCCGCTAGAACTGGAAATGTGGCCGTCATAGAGAAGTTATTGACAAACAGAACACGCAAATCATCAGGAGGCGGGGGCTTGACAAGTGCTCTGGCAAGGTAAATAACACAGTTCGATTAATGCGTGTTTAGAACTGCATGAGTAATACCAGGAACGTTCCCTTCGTGTGACGGAACATCATGCGTATCCTCACTTTTCTTTAATATTAGAAATACCTAGAAATTGTTCTATCGGTTAATTGGCTGTGTAAATACTGACCGGGAAGGGTGGTGTTGGATCATCAGGCTGTCAATGAGATATTTTTCTATTCAATTTGATATTTCAAAACAATTTTTTTCACCATTGGCATGCAAATTTACATCCGCATTTTTTTACACACAAAAAGACATGATTATACTTGGATATAAGAAACTTTCACTATCTGTGAACAAAGGGGGTGGATTATGTTTTGAACCGTCGGGTGGGGTCATAGGGCCCACCGGCTTCGATTGAACAAAAAAATTGCCATGAAACTCATCTTGACATCCACTGACTGAGAAATATAATGGCATAAATCTGATATGAAAGATGATCTATGAGTAGGGTGCTTGAAAATTGAATCAAGCTAATTTCATTTCCTTTTCATGTCAACGCATTCTTCACTCACATAAATTGGGGCCCAACGGAAACACTACTAACCCAAACCATTGCTGTATGTAAGTCTGTGTCTGTATTTAACTTGCCCCCCCCCTTCAACAAACCAGTCTGGTTAAACTTTTAGGTGTATTTACTAAGATCTTCATGAACATGTCAAATACCTGTGGAATTTATATTTTCAGAACTAGGAAACTCAGGTATGAGGAAGTCTTATAAGTTTAAGATTTATTTTGTTATTTTATTTCTTAGTTTATTTTTCAATTCATATTATATTTATTATAAATTTTCTATTTCGTCGACAAACTTTTCCCCAAGACGATTAGACCTAAACTACACTACTTTAGAAAACTGCACCAGTTTAAACTCATTTTGATATGTAAAGGGATATTTGTTTTGGATTATTGATCTAATCTAATATCATTTGAATACCTGGGTATAGATAGATGACAATATATTAAAGTCAAACTACTAACAGTTTTGTTTTAAACTAACCATAACCATTTTTTTTATTGATACCTTTGATCACCAAGTAAAGTCTAACATTTTATACATTTTTACAATATTTATAGTCCCTGGTCTCGATTGTTCATTATTCGAACAGTATCTAGTTTTTCCCAACTTAATTGATGCTAAAATGTGCTCAAATTGAATATTTAGCATTAAATTAAAGAAATCAAATCAAAATATCAATGGTAGACATCTTCCCAGTTTGGATTAAATTGTAATAAAATGCTGCCCATCTAAAGATTTTATAGAACAGGTATCACTAGCTTGTTCATATCATTACAGGGGATTCAATATCTCTCAAATGAGGACCAGGCCCTTAGTTCACAAAGCATTCTCAGAATCAAAATTATTTGCAAGATTTTAAAGATATATTATGGAAGATAAGATAAAGAGTTGACAGTTCTCACTATAATAGTTAAAAACTAGATAGTGTAAAGGTAATTTGCTGAAAATTTCAGTCAAATTGATCCACTATGAGCCAAGAACGAAGCGGGTGAAATTTTCGCCAAGCCTCAGTCATCATAACTAAAATCATTAATATAAACAGCAGAGCCTCGATTATCCATGTTTTCAATTTAATTATCAATGGCCGTTAAGTGGCTTTAAGCAGCATATAGGAATCTAATCCAGCCAACATCGAAGGCTAGTTAGACATCGAGAGTTTATTATGGTCTGGATAAGTTAATTAAAGTCTAATAGATAATTTAGATAACATTTCAGGCCTAAAGAAAGACTTGTAATTGGCAGATTTAGCTCTTGCATAACGCATGTTTAACTAGAACATAGATCGTTATAAAAATTTTGTTGTTTTAATGTACCGGTATCAAATATATCAATAAAAAACTATGTGCAAATATTTGTGTTTCTGAATCAAAGATATTTCTCTTAAACATTGATTGAAAGTTGTGTAAATTCTTAACTGAACTTTGAGAATGCTTTTTGTACTCAGGGCCTAATCTTGAATCAAATCTCTGATCGCCTGTTATTATTACAAGTTAACCACGTTAAAAAAAAAAACAACCCAGAGTCACAGTGCTTGTGCTTCAGTAAGTTTTTAAGACGATTGCTCTTTAACCAGAGTTCTCTGGTTTACTCATGGTGGTGGCTCGCTAGCCTGGAGTACGGGTGTACGATCCCTACATTGGCCGAGAAATTCATCCAAATTTTCCGGCGGAGTTTCTCCTTGTTAGTGATGCAGGACGGCTGGGATGAGAAACTGAGGTCCTGTGTACACAGCGCTGTCCACGTAAAAGATCCCTTTGCAGTTGGAATTGGATATAAGAGTAGTCTGTACATGTAGCTCTACCGTCTTGGAAATTTTCACACATAGCACAATGGTGTATGCCTGTCCTCATTAGGCTAGTTGGAGCAGAACAGTAGGACATTAAACCCCATTGCATTTCCCTTGATCTGGTTACCTATCTCAAGAGGGTTATAACTCCTTTATTTATTGAGTGATTAATTCAGAAGTATTTCAAAGTGATAGGTCCATATTAGATTTCATCCATGAGTTTAAAACAAATTTTGTTCAACATGTAGGTAATAATAAAACACAATTTATATGGAAAACAATCAAATACTCAATGCCGTATAGGGATTTCAAAATATAGATACATGTAAATGTGTTGTTAACTGTGCTGTATTTTTTGTGGTATGTTATTAAGGTTATGTTGAATCATGTACTAGTACAACCTGTTTAACATGTTAATTGTCACCACTAATAATTATTATGATTAACATTACTTGTCAAACAAGTTTAAAGCAGAATTGAGTAATTTGTCATCATTATTTAGCATTTAATCAAATTGGTTGTTATACATAGTTGTATATGGTCATCAGACCTAGCCAGGGGGGCTCTTGAGGTTAAAGTCAAGATCTGATTTATTTTAGATTGATAGAGAGAAGTAAGGTCATTTTCGGACTAATATGGTTCGATTTTATTTAAATGAAATTGGCATATTAGTCATTAGCAGTTAAAGGAAACTGGAGTACCAGGAGGAAACCTGCAAGGTTGGACGTGGGATATTATTCTTTGTCACGGACAAATTGGGAATCGAAAACATACCACTTGACTCAATGACGGACCTTATGATCTAAAGCACATGCCTTAGACCACTGGGCCACACAACCCACCTTTAAATTTATACACTGTATGTTCAAGAAAGTGCCTACATTTGTCAACGACTTCTGACAATCACTGTCAGAGTTGTGTTCCTTGATTAATTGAAAATTCCTGAGTACCCTGCTATTGACTAGAACTTTATACACAGTCTTCAATGTTTTCCGGTGGGTTTGAAACTTTCAGGGAATTTTCAGGAATTTTTAAAATCTCTTTTTAGAACTGAAAAATACTAAAATTACAATTATTTACTGGAATTTTCTTTTTCTGTTTTACTTTCATCTACATAAACTATTAAAACTTATTTAACCATGTTAGTTGTGTCCCAAATGGTAAAACTAAAGAGATAAATTTATGTAAATTCTGCTCTCAAAGGTATACAAAAAAATATAAGATCTAATTTGAAACTCTTCAAAGCTGAAAACGATCCTTTCAGCACAGAAATTTTAGATATTCATGAGGATTCATTTGAACCTGAAATCTCCCTTTTATCCACCGATGATGATGTAGATAATGATTTTGAAGATGATGAAATGGCGGAGTTACCTAACTTTGAGCATTAATTATAGAGTGTGTAACCTGTGTATGAACAATTTAACATTTTTAGTTATTAGATTTTAGTATATAAGACATATTAGATAATATGTTTTGTATCTTTTAGTTATTAAAATATTACTGTCACTTCCAACTCATTAATAGCGACACAGGTTTCAATTTATGACACCAAATTGAAAATTCCTGGAAAATTCCCCCAAATCCCAGGAACTTTTATTTACCCTGTTTGAAAATTCCCGTGAATTTTGCAACCCTATTTCTGATAACAACTGATCAATTTATTGGTTGAATTTATCTGATTGATGTGATAAGGGTTAGAACTAGAAGTAGAAGTCAATAAAATTGTTATTATTCCTGATAGTTACTTCCTGGTTTTCAACGCTTGATGAGTTTTTAGTGAATAGATATATGACAATCTTTGCAGACGGCTCAGTTCTTACAGACGTATGTTTTGTTTTGTTTCCTGGCAACTAAGCTTATGAAATAATAATAAATCCACATTAAATAAGAATCTGTGAAGATGTCCAAAGATGTATTCTGAAGCTGTGGTGGCTCAGCACATAGGACGTTTGCTCGCTAGCCCGGAGGTCCCTTAATCAATCTTTGTGTGGGCCGAGAAAGTTGATTGGATTTTCTGGCGCAGTTAAGTCCCCTTTGCAAGCAGTGCAGGATGGAAGGCCTGACAAGGGACAACATATTGTCCTTTGGATGTGATAGAAAAAATTGGTCCCATGTACACACTGGCGTGGATGTAAAAGATCCCTTGACAGTTGGAATGCAAAAGAAGAGTAGGCCTTGGTGCAGCAGTTAGGGCAGGCAAAATTTTACCCACAGCACATTGTATCCTGTGATTCCCACATTGTGCAGAACAGTAGATCTTCCCAAAGATATATAATAGAATTCATCTTCACTCGAGTCCAACATTTTTCATGTAGTTCTGAGAATCAATATTGATTTTCATATTGATCATCATTTAGAAGATTGAAGATAGTCAACAATGTGATGTCATGTGGAAATTTGAAAAGATCGGTGACGTAATAGATCATAGACGTGTCTCACACAAATATTTAAATAATGCATTAACATAGTTTTTCAGAAAGAGTGAGAGAGAAAAAATGGGGTTTAATGTCCACTCGATACAAAATAGGTCATTTTCACAACTAAAATGGTTCCATTTTATATCAAAAATTTGCTTGTGCATAGGGGTCTTTAGCAGTGGGAGGAAACCAGAGGACCCATAGAAAACCCATCAGGTTTGCCAGATGGAGAGCTATTTAAACTAATGTAATTAAGGATTTAACAGTTCAAAATACAGCAGATAAAAAAATGTTTAATTATTTAATAAGATATTAACAAAAGGATCAGGAAAAGATGTACTGTTTTCTAGAATTTATAGAAATCAGAAAGTGCTTCAAAAACGATCCAACTTTCGAATTGAATGAAATGTTCAAAATGCCTTTCGAATAATGACTTGAAATTAAGATATTTGAATACCGTAAAATCAGTGTTTGATGTGAGTCAAAGGGTTTAAAGTCCACTTGTCAACACAAGTTGTGTCATTTTGAGACTAACATATTGTACTCAATTCTCCTAGCGTGGATTAAGCTGTGAAACTTGAGATATTGGATTGGGATAAGTGACTTTGATATATTGATAATCATTTCTGTATTAATAGAAATCATAGCTCAAGTACTTGTACAAACAATTTTCTAATTTTATTGAAGTAGTTGAAAGAGGAAGAAATGAAATAAAATAGGGTTTAACTTTCATGTTTTCTGAACCAATAGAGCTAATAGAGATGGGTATACATACACCATGCAGTGTGCTTAGAGGGATATTTTGCCCAGGCAGCAGCACTACGGCCAACTCTGATTTTGAATTCCAATTGTCAAGTGTTCTTTTACATGCACATATTCTAGGCCACTCAGTTTATTGAAGTATTTGAAACCAGAAACAATATTCAAGGGCAATATTTCACAAAGATAAAGATTGAAGAGTATTTTTAAATAGAAAATAAAGTGGTTTTTCTTTTCATTTTTTTTTATGATAATCTGTTTCCTGTTATTGAGTCATTGACTAAAACAAATGGTTAAACATCTGTACACGCTTAGATCTATTTGATAAGGCCAACTTCAAGTTTAGTCAAAGGTCAGGAGATGTATACCCTAACCCTAACCCTGGACCTAGCCTCAATACTTACCATAACCCTAACCTACAATCTCGCCACAATTACATGCCCTATCCTTTTTAACATCTCGTCGACCTTGATGAAAATTGTGCTGGCCTTAACAAATAGATTTAACCAACTGCACACTGGGTCAGTAACATACTAACAATTATATATATGATACATGTAATTATTTCTAAACAACTGACATATTAAAGATGCATTATGTAAGATTTAGATAGATGGTCATTCTTGCTATATTAGTTCTAAAGTAGCTAATTCAAAATTATCATCTGGCTTGCGGCTGTGGTTTCTATCCCTCGTGAGAGCGTATGTGGCATGGTGATAGGGGCACCTTCTTCTCAACCTCGTGGGTTTCCTCTGGGCACTCTGGTTTCCTCCCACTGATAAAGACCCCTAGGCGCATGCAAATTATTGAAATAAAATTAAAACATACGTTAGTCCCGAAATGACCTAGTTTGTGTCGAGTGGACTTTAAACCCCATTTCTCTCTCTCTCAAAATTGTCAGGATTTAAGTACATTCTGATTTAGTGGAATAACCAAAGAAAACAAAGGTGTCAAAATAAAATGAAATAACGTTTTACTTCTTCCGTTCTGCTCCAACTGGACTAATGAGGACAGCAAAGGTATCAAAATATATATCGAGAAATTCTTATTACTCAGTGGCATGTACAAAATGGTGCCATGCAGATTTCAGCTTGGATTCTCTATTTCTTTTTTTAATGTATAGAATGGAATTGTGTGTACATGTATTTCCAATTTGATTACTTAATTTCATTGAAACCATTTATTACAGTATGTCCCTTGACATTTCTGGTTTTCTTTACAGTATTTCTTATATTATTTTTTACAGTTTATGGAATTTAAAATCTGTGAATATAAATTGTACAGACACCAGTGGTGAAACTCCTTTACATTTAGCTGCTTTAAATGGACACAGGTAATTATGATTAATTGTACCTATCTAGTATTCAAAGGGTTAATTTTATCTATCTAGTATTCACAGATTTATTAACCTATCTAGTATTCACAGATTTATTTTACCTATCTAGTATTCACAGGTTTATTTTACCTATCTATTATTCACAGGGATTATTTTACCTATCTAATAATCACAGGTTTATTTTACCTATCTAGTAATCACAGGTTTACTTTACCTATCTATTATTCACAGGGATTATTTTACCTGTCTAATAATCACAGGTTTATTATACCTAACTATTATTTACAGCAATTATTTTACCCATTTAGTAATCACATGGTTAATTTACCTATCTAGTATATGGTTAATTGTTTTTAATAATTTTCTTGTGCGAGGGATATGAAGAAAACCCATGGGGTTGGAAAAGTGAACCTTTTACTTGTCACGTACAAGCTGGTTTCCTCCCACTGCTAAAGACCCCAACGCGTAAGCGATTTATTGAAATATGAATTGAATCGTGTGTTAATCTCAAAAAAACCTAGTTTGCGTTGAGTGGACATTAAACCTCATTTCTCATTTTCTCTCTACAAGATTTTAGAAAAAGTCGACATGTTTTTGTACTGTATGCAGGTTGTCAAGTATAATCTTTATTTTAAAGTCGTGATGAGAAACACAAAGAACCCACGCCGACTACTAGTTACATATTTATAACTAACCATTCTCCTGTCTGTCTACTTTGTCACAATTATTCTGAGATGTTCCCACAGTAAATACTGCAAATGAATAAACATAATGGCAGAGTTTATCTGGTCGGAACCAAGACTATTGATTCAATATTGACGATTACCAATCACCCACGAAGATTTGGGTCTAATCTCGTTGTTGTTAACATTAGGCAGTCATGCTCATTCTACATGATGTAGATACAGTTCACGCAATCATCCGTTGGAGAATTCAGAAAGATATCTCTCTAGTATAATAGTCTAAGCTTATTTTATGTCCATTTTGTTTTAATTCATACTGGAAATCTCACACAATCAGCCACTTGAGAATTCAGAAAGATATCTCTGTGGTGTAATAATCTAAGTTGAAATGATGCCCATGTTTTCTAATTTCAGACATAAAGAAATCCCATGAATCTCATAATTTTGCTATTACAATCTTCAATATCTATCAATTTTTGCTCAATGTGTATGATGGTGCAAGTTATTATCCAGGCAATCCTGGGTTAAATCTTTTATCCATCAATTACGGCAGCCATGGTGGCTCTTTAAGCATGTTGTTGTACTTAGTGTTTAACGTCTGCTTCCACTGAAGGTGATATCGCAGACAAGTTGTCTAATTTTCATTTTAATGATTTTAGCGCAAGCGCAAGGGTCTTATAAGCTGCAGGAGGAAACCAGAGTAAACCCACGAGGTTGAGAAGGCGCCCCTGTCTCCAAGCCACATACGCTCACACCCAGGGATCGAAACCACAACCGCAAGCCAGAGGTGACCGGCAAGCTAGAGGTCGAAGGGTGACACACTAGATCACTAGGCCATCCCACCCCCACTCCTCTTTAAGTATGACGCAGGCTCCTTATATATCCAGGAAATTCCAGATTCAACCAGAGACTGTACCTACCCAGTTTTCCCCTTATCGGATGTGTTTTAAGGAGGGTCTAACATGAAAAACCTGAACTCCACCTTTGTAACCTTGTTTTTTATATAAATACCTTAATAGTTACAGAGCATGATGTATACCATATGACCCCTCTCTCTCTCTCTCTCTCTCTCTCTCTCTCTCTCTCTCTCTTGCTCTGTCTCTTACTAATTCTAATCTTAGAACATTTGTGTGGGCACTAATAGATTGACCATTATTCAGACACCAATTTTATATTGTGTACGATATTACTACGTGAGTGTTATTCCCTGAAACTGTTTGTGTCTGAAAAAGATCTCCGAGAGATTATAATTTGTGGTGGTATGTTCTGGTCCGAGGAACCAATCTTATATTTGTTTTTAATATTATTACTGTGTATAAGGGGATCACTTCCATCACCTTATCTCAAACACTTCAATTATTAATAGGATTTTGATTATTATAGGATGTCGGCTTTATTCCATGATTGAGTAGAAATTGGTTGTTACTGTCAGAATAACGGCTTCACTTTGTTTTTATTTCGTCTTTGTTTACGTGGGAATCTGTGTATTATTGATGTTCCGGGAACGATCTTTGTGGCTATAAGCCGAGATAATCTTCTTAAAACCCTGTTTAGCCTCTAAACCAGTTGATGAGAAAATAAGTTCTCTCTGATCTCACTGTGTAGAAATATCTAGGTAAACGTGCTATGGTTTTAAATTGAGAGTTAATATGGTAGAGTAATAGGTTTCCTGGAAGTATTAGCCGTATGTATTCACTGTTAAACTAGTTTCGGTCGCTTCATTGATTCCCTTTAATATGTTTTCACTGTTTTGGATGCCCTCACAGTTTGGCTTCCTTATTAGCTTCATAGTGTGGGAGGTATCAATGCATGTACTTTAGATCATATGGTCATGTGGCCTGATTTAATTCAATGCTTATGTGTGATAAAGACAAAGAGTAGGGTCAACAAACCTTGTGGGGTTCTCTGGGTTTCAAATCTTCTGGTTTCCACCCACTCCTCAAAACCCTTATGTACAAGCTAATTATGGAAATGTTTGTTTTTTTTTTATTCTTGATGAATTTGATAAGAGAATACTGACAAAATGGCCAGAAATAAAATTGATATCACAGACTGGGTGTTTTGAATTGCCTTATCTAAACCTACCAATTATGGTCAAACCTTATGTGGCAGTTTTTTGCGTCACTGGCTCTTGGACTACATCCATCTTTTATATTTATATTAATTTGATTATGTACACCCACTTCCAAAAAAAGGAAGATAGTGTCACCATAACAATACGGCCATCTTGTATTACATGTATTACCATCTCACACCCTTATACCAAGTTTGTTTCTATGGAAACACAGGGATTCTTCAATTTAGAAATTTCTAATTAGCAACTACATGTACACATACTATGATAGATTGATCTGTGTACAAGAGAAAGTAGAGAGAAAGAAGAATCAGGTTTAAGCTCCACTCAACATAAAATAGATCATTTTGGGACTAACACATGGTTCAATTTTATTTCATGAACTGATATGGGGTTTAACAAAATCTTTTTCAATAATTTGCTTGTCCGTAGGGGTCTTTAGTTGTGGGAGAAAACCAAAAGACCCAGAAAAAAGCCCACGAGGTTAGATAGTGACCTCAGGTACATGCATGGAATCAAAACCACACCGCTTGACTCAGTGACAGCCACCAACCCTCCATCTGTGTACCAAGGTTCATAAATATGGTTAGAGTGGTTCCTAGAACAGATGGGGACAAAACCCATTTCAATATCTCTCCACTTTCGATATCTCTCCCCTGAACGATGCATTATGTAAGATTTCAATAAAGAACTGACACTTATCGCTATATAGTAGTTATAAAAGATAGATAATGGAAAGAGAATATGTTGAAGATTTCAGTCAAATGACTTCATTCTGAGTGAAGTTATTGTAGTAGGAAGAACGGTGTAGTCTTGATTGTAATAGTGAGTTTGTAGGATATTGTGTAAGCAGTTAATGGTTCAACAAAATGTTGCATGATAAAGTTGATACATGTATGTTGTGTGGGTATTATAGCTAGTAAGAAGCAGGGCATCAAGTAATCAGGATGAAGGAAACAAGATCTTACTTTTTACATGAAGAAAAATTACCCATGTTGTCTACGTTTACATACACAAATTGAATTGATAATAATCTTAGCCAAAGATGCAGCTAGGTCATAATCAAAAAATGAAATAGAGTTTTAAAGTCCTATTGTTCTGCTCCAACTAACGAAAACGGGCATACGCCATACAGTGCCTACACTTATATTGAATTCCAACAGTTAAAGGATCTTTTGCGTGCACGCAATTGTGTACACAGGACCTCTGGTTTTCGTACCACCCAAACGACTAGACGGCTGTCTGTCCTGTGTCACGGACAAAGGGGAACCATCCGAACCACAACGAAAAGTCTGGATGAACTTTCTAAGCCAATGCAGGGATCGAGCAGCCACTTTCACCCTCAGGTCATTAACAAGCCTGTACCTGTTTGTCTCCCTATTGATGAGTTATTGGATGTGACAGGTCATATTATCCTGTCTAAACAACAGAGTTAATTGAAGAAAATCATTTTGGGAGGTTTCCAACTGCACTGAAGAATTACTATAGAACTTGAACTTGTCTGGCCATCTTGAAATAGTCCAGACGAAACACAATAAGTGTTACTATTGGACCAAAATTCTCCCAGTGATTTATAAAATTGTCACAATGTAGAATACTGTCTTCAGATCCATTGAGATACGGCCAAACCAAGTTGATTTTCAGTTCTTAAGGCCTTTCAAAGGTTTGTTTCACATTGTTGGGGGTGGGGGTGGATGGCTGAATGGTTAGTATGTTAGTGCTGTATCATAAAGCCTGTCATTGAGTCAAGGAGTAGTGTCGCCTGTCCAACCTTGTGGGTTTTCTCCGGGTCCTCCAGTTTCCTCCCACAGCTAAGGACCCCTACACGCAAAAGAATTATTGAAATAAAATTAAACCATATGTTAGTCCCGAAACAACCTAGTTTTTCTGGAGTGGATGTTCAACCCCATTTCTCCCTCCCTCTTTCACATTGTTTGAAACACAATAACTCTGCTTCTAATTCGGGGGATCCCAATACTCATTTCTAAAAATTGACTGCCAGAAACGCAGTTTTCAAGGATTTACCACAACTTTACCGTTTTAATCATGTTTGGGTAAACTAGAGCCCCCATTTATACCTAACGCATCCATAGCTGGAATCCAGCACATAGAATGAGTATGACTGGCTCAATGCTTTTATAAAAATGTGCAAGTAATTAATAGGTGTCATTTATTTATTTTGGGATAGGGGAAGGGAACATCAGCCTCATTGTGTTTCGTTTTTTTTAACTTCAAATGTAAAAATTTGACGTTAAGAGCAACTTTTTTTTTTAAAATGACAGAGGAAATTTTTGCCAAATTTTTCAAGAACCAAAAACCAATATTCAAATTGGTGTGGCCTATCTCACAGTCAGACATACAATTTTTATTTTTCCAAACCATTTTTATACGCCCACATTTTCATGTGGACGTATTATGTCGTCGCCCCTGTCCGTCCGTCCGTCCGTCCGTCCACAATTTGTTTGTGGACTCTCTACAGGTCACAATTCTTATCCGATTTTGACGAAACTTGAAATATAGGTTTATCCCCAAAAGATCTCGGTTCCTTTCGATATTGGCATGTATCGGATCAAAACTTCATGGATTATGGCCCCTGATTGTACGAAAAATCACGTTTTTAGCTTGTGGACCCTATAGAGGTCACAATTTTGAACCGATTTTGATGAAACTTGACATGCATGTTGGTAACCCAAAGATCTTGGTTCCTTTCGATATTTGCGGCTATCGGAATGTAATTTCCTGAATTATGGCCCCTGATTGTCCGAAAAATCACCCTTTTTAGCTTGTGGTCCCTCTGGAGGTCACAATTATTATTCGATTTAAAAAACCGTTTGATTATATCACCGTTACACCCTAAGGAAGGTTGAGTTCGGATTTCGGGAAAATCGGACGAAAATTGCCATACAAAATGGCCGTCGTTTGTACGCGAATACTGTTAAAAAATGGTATATCAAGGTTGTGGACCCTGTGGAGGTCACAATTTTGATTCAATTTTGATGAAACTTGAAATTCATGGTTATAACCCAAAGATCTTGCTTCCTTTCGATATTTGCGCATATCGGATCGTAACTTCCTGAATTATGGCCCCTGATTATACGCAAAATCGCCTTTTTTTTTAGCTTGGAGGTCACCATTATTATTCGATTTAAAAAACCGTTTGAATATATCACCGTTACACCCTAAGGAAGGTTGAATTCGAATTTCGGGAAAATCGGACGAAAATTGCCATACAAAATGGCCGCCGTTTGTACGCGAATACTGTTAAAAAATGGTATATCAAGGTTGTGGACCCTGTGGAGGTCACAATTTTGATTCGATTTTGATGAAACTTGAAATTCATGGTTATAACCCAAAGATCTTGCTTCCTTTCGATATTTGCGCATATCGGATCGTAACTTCCTGAATTATGGCCCCTGATTATACGCAAAATCGCCTTTTTCTTAGCTTGGAGGTCACAATTATTATCCGATTTAAAAAAACGTTTGATTATATTACCGTTACACCGTAAGGAAGGTTGAGTTCGAATTTCGGGAAAATCAGACCAAAATTGCCATACAAAATGGCCACCGTTTGTACGTGAATACTGTTAAAAAATGGTATATCAAGGTTGTGGACCCTGTAAAGGTCACAATTTTAATTCGATTTTGATGAAACTTGAAATTCATGGTTATAACCCAAAGATCTTGGTTCTTTTCGATATTTGCGCATATCGGATCGTAAATTCCTGAATTATGGCCCCTGGTTATACGCAAAATCCCCCTTTCTTTAGCTTGTGGTCCCTCTGGAGGTCACAATTATTATCCAATTTAAAAAAATGTTTGATTATATCACCGTTACACTGTAAGGAAGGTTGAATTTGAATTTCGGGAAAATCGGACCAAAATTGACAGACAAAATGGCCGCCGTTTGTACGCGAATACTGTTAACAAAATGATATATCATGGTTGTGGACCCTGTATAAGTCACAATTTTAATTTGATTTTGATGAGGAAGGTTGAGTTCTAATTTCGTGAAAATCGTAACAAAATTGCCGGACGAAATGGTCGCCGTTTGTACGCGAATAGTGTAAAAATATGGTATATCATGGTTGTGGACTCTCTACAGGTCACAATTCTTATCCGATTTTGATGAAAAGTCACATTTCTAGGTTGTGTACCGTCACACCATAATCATTGTCGGTTTCGAATTTCATTAATATCAGACTGGAACTGACCAACTAAATGGCTGCTCCCAATACAGTATGAAATACAGGACTTAAAGATGTAGGAAAAATCACTTTCGGTATTGCTTGTTCTCTGTCCATCTCTCGAAAATGTGGGCGTATCCTGCCTGGCAGTGCCAGCCTATCTTCAAATTTCATATCATCACTGGTATAACATTGTTAATTTTGTTGTCATGTATGAGTCCAGCTGGTTTTTAGGTTGCGTGCTTTCTAGAAATCTAATTATCTTGCAAATGGAAAATAGAATGAAACCAGAAAAAAAAGCATCGCCATGTGAATTTTTTTGTGAGTGAATCATATCCTTGTAGAAATATTATCAATAATTACTTAATTTAAAAATTCATGTGATCGGCATCTGGTGTCAGCAGATACTTCTACAAAGACACATTGACTCAGTGAGTAAGTCCCTTGTAAAAGAACCCTTGCCAGACGGTACAGAAAAGTAGGATGTTAAACCTTATTCCAAGTCATTGATCTTAGGAGGGGAGTTGGATGCTCGTTGTATTACAAGATCTGTAACTGAGTCAACTGGTGCAATTTCGATTCGCTGTCAAGGAGTAGGGTCGCTTGTCCAACCTCGTGGGGTTTTTACGGTTCCCCCGATTTCCTCCCACTGATGAAGACCCCAACATGCAAGTGAATTGTTGAAATAGAATTGAACCATATGTTAGTCCAAACATGATGGAAGTTAAACATACATTATGGAAGAGCAAAAACTGACTTTTGTCGGTCTTCCTTTGAGCCTCAGATGTCACAGAAATTATAAATTAGATCTTTTTTTAAACAGCAAGCCCAAAATGAACACTGTAGACAAACGGATGGCTTGGATTGGGCTCGGATTAAAACAGGATTTCGTCGACTGATTTAATCACTATGGCGTCGTGGGTGGGGTTTCTCCGTGACGTTGACGTCATCATACTTCCGGAAATTATTCATAAAAGACAGTGATGACCGAGGCTATACACAAGCTTCACTAGATACCGTTTAAACATTACTTGATGATCGAGACTATGTAGGTGGAGTTAACGCCTGTCAATCAACAATCGGCCATAGTGGGAAAAGGGTGTCGATGAATTTAGCTACCATTTCTAGTAAAAAATTATAGTGGTAACAACTTTGTTCAGGATAAAGTTATTTGACTGAAATTTTCAATATATTCTTGTTTCAACATCTATTTTTGAACTTTTATAGCAAGAATGGCTAACTCCTTGTCAAAATCTTCCATAATGTATCTTTAAGCTCTCTCTGCTTTAATGTTAAACCCTATTTTATTTCTGATTATGTTGGTTTATCTAAGGACTGTCAGGACTGGGTTCTTCCCCATGCCAACATTAGTCTCAAATTAACCTGGTCATATAGAGCAGGCGTTAAATTAACTCTATTTGTAAGTTGCCTATGTGTGTCAGTATTAATAATTGAACCACTATAGTTGCTGGTGTATACGTAGTATGATATATATGGTTGTGTCAACTAGTTATGGTTGAACGATCGATATAATGATGGACACAGAGCACAGGACGTAAATTAACAATAATATTGATTAGATCTAAGATCATCAATAATAATCCATGTAACATTATTGTAACAACCATTATATAAACATAGCTAGTTAACTGATGAAATAAAATGGGGTTTTACAGCTGCACCAACCACGCTAATGAAAATTATAATCCATATATACTCCACACACATTTGTCACAACCACTATACAGGCATAGCTACTTTCATGTAATAAAATTATTACAATAAAGTGGTGTTTTATGTCTAGTTCCTTTAGGAACTGGGCGGTTGGATTGCTGACTGGTTAGCATGTGTGTGCTGTATTATAAACCTGTCATTGAGTCAACTGGCTTGGTTTTGAATCCCTGGTTGTACGTGACAAGGAGTAGGGTTGTCTGTCTAACCTCGTGGGTTTTCTCCAGGTACTCCGGTTTCCTCCCACTGCTAACGACCCCCACGGCCTATGTGCAAGCAAATTACTGGAATAAGATTAAACCATATGTTAGTCCCAAATTGACCTAGTTTGTGTCATGTGGCGGTTAAACACCATTTCTCTCTCTCTTTCTCTCTCTCTCTCTTCTTTAGGAACAGTCTCTGATCGGACAAGGTCTGCTAACAATTACTATTTGTCCCTATATATAGCGGCAATATGGAAATATCACTCACTCTTCCCCTCCCTTGCTCTAAGGTTGTTTTGGAATCCTTACCAAATAATTTTCAATGTGATTCTTCTTTGTTTCTTTTATTTGAGACATTTTAAAACACTGCTTAAGAATTTATGTGTATCTTTTTCATAAAGCTGCCATAAACGACATAAATGGACTGTGGACAAACGTCGAATAAATGCTATAAATGTCTATTGTGAGATTTAGTTCACGATGTGATAACCCATAAAATAGGAATAAATGTATGAATTATTGACATAATTTACATATTTCACATAGATACTATAAAAATTGACCGTTTGAATCCAGACCAAAGTCTAATATTTTTAGCTACATTCCTGAATCATTTACTCATGTGATGAGTAAATGTTGAGATGTTGAACTATGATATTATATAATATGTCATGTTTGACTACAACTACTTACGATATATGTAAGTAGTTGATTAGAATGATTTGTTGTCATTAGCCCAGTCTGTGCAGAAAAGTAGGCCATTTACTCCCATTTTAACGTGGTAAGGAGTAGGGTTGCCTGTCCAGCCTTGTGGGTTTTCTCCAAGTACTCCGGTTTCCTCCCACTACTAAAGACCCCTACGCACAAACGAATTATTGAAATAAAATTAAACCACATGTTAGTCCCGAAATGACCTAGTTTCTTTGTCGAGTGGACATTAAACCCTATTTCTCTCTCTATCTCACTCCCATTTTATTTAATTTGATCTGAATAAAAGAGAGGCGGAGCAGAGAGATTTCAATGTCCACTTGATACAAACTAGATCATTTTGGGACCAACATATGGTCTTTTAGCAGTGGGGGGGAGACTGGATGACCCAGAGAAACCCCACGAGGTTGGACAGGTGACCCACCTTCTTGTCACGTACAAGTGGAATTCGAAACCATGGCAATTGACTCAATAACATGCCTTCTGATTCAACCAGTATGCGTTAAACATTCATCCCCCCACCCTCCCCTATTAGAATAAGAGATAACTATAGTAGTACATGAAGTTAAATAAAGGGGTTTAACGCCTTTTTTGTACTTTTCAACAGGAACTGGGCTAATTTAGACAGGCATGAGGTACATGTACATTGTTTGCCGTGGTCAACTTTATAGGACTTTTTTTGTTTTAATGTATAAGAAACTGTTTTGTATTTCTGGATCAAAGATAGTTCTCATAAACAGAGAAAGAAAGTTTAGTAAAATTTTAACTCTAGGAATGCTTTGTTGAACTGGAGTCAGGCATATAGTATGCCATGAGGAAAAGTGGTACTACATCCTACTTTTATTCGAAATCCAACTGTTAAACTAGTGGACCTCAGTTTTTTCCGAGCATCTAGATTGGTTTTCCTTGTCACTGTGCATCACAGAAAATAATAAATTGATTTTCTTGTAAGCTTGTCTGAAAACATCCAACATTTGTGGATTTCATTAGATCATGTTGTCTGCACTGTTTCCGGGGGGGTGGGTGGGGGTGGGGTGTCGAATGGCCAAATGGTTAGCACATGCTTGCTGAATCATAATGTCTGTCATTGAGTCAACTGGCGTGGTTTAGAATCTCTTGTTGTATGTGACAAGGAGTAGGGTCGGCTGTCCAACCTCATGGGTTTTCTCCTGGCCCTCAGGTTTCCTCCCTCCTATGCTCAAGACCCTATGCGCAAGCAAACTGAAATAAAATTAAGCCATGTGTTAGCCCCGAAATGACCTAGTAGTCATTTGTATGGAGTGGATGTTAAACCCCATCTCTCCCCCCTTGAAAAATGAAATTATTTAAATTTGTAAATTTTATGTTTCAGAGAGATTGTGTCGATCTTGTTACAGAGTGAATCGAACCCAGCAGCTGTAGATACAAGAGGATGTACACCACTCCACCTAGCGGCATGGAGTGGTAACTCTGATATATGTTATATGTTACTAAACCCATCAGCACCTGCTACATTATCCACTGTTAATTTACAGGTAGTATTTATGATCTGACATTACTCAATCTGATTAAAACACATATCCTATTTCATTTCGTTTTTATAGTTCAAAATCTATTTTTCCGCGCTAGGATCTGGAATAGTTGTTATATAAGTACATGTATAACCCACATTCTGGTTGATGCTAGGGTTTAGCCAATGCAACAGTATGTTAAGGCAAGTTTTTGGCATGTGGTGAATGGAACTGTGGATATCACAGAAAAAACATCAAAGCTGATTAGTAAATCAAAAGTGTGATGCCATAGGGTCAAAAGCCACTCTTATGACCCCTGACGCACCCTCCCACCACAAGTGGTCCGATCTTTTTGTAGTTGAGGCTATTGAAAGTATAAAAAAATGAAATTTTTATATAGATCTGTATTTTAATCAGCTTATTTATTACTACTCTTCGCTTGAATTTATTACTGACGTCAAAACCATGGTAGTAACCACTAACTGATACGAAAAAATCAGATTTTGTTTGCTCTTATAGATGCCGTAGATGTACCCAATTCATACAAATAATTACAGGACCTTTTCTAGTTGGCTAGTAGCATTCATTTTTAAGACTAGAGAGTTTGTTTCATACAGGCTGGTTGAATGGTTATAAGGTCTGTAATAAAATCCCTTGTGTAACCTCTAGGGTTTATTCTAGGTCCTTGAGTTTCCTCCCTTTATGCAAGTGAATTATTGAATGAAATTAAACCATTTGCTAATGCGAAAATGACATAGTTTGTGTTGAGTGGATGTTAAACCCCATTTCTCTCTCTCTCATTTTATACATGTAATTACCTCCCTAGTGTATTTAATTTGCTTCAAAACACAGACTGTGAACTTATTAAGGTTGATATATTATACAGAGTCAACAGCCGAATGGTTATCACGTGCACGCTGTCATTTAGTCAACTGGCGTGGTTTTGAATCCCTGTTTTTATGTGACAAGGAGTAGGGGCGTCTGTCCAACCTTGTGGGTTGCTCCAGTTTCCTTCCACTGCTAAATACCCCTATGCACAAGTGAATTATTGAAAAAAAATTATTGTGTCGAGTTGACGTTAAACCCCATTGCTCTCTCTCTCTCACACAGAGTTAACAAGGCATATTACCACAGAAACTCTTCTATCATTAAAGTAATGTTAGAGCAGGAACAGTAGGACATTAAACCCCATTTCATTTCATTAAAATAATACATTTTTCGTGTATTTCTCAAATACTTTATATGTGGCTGTTATATTTCATTACATAACACAGACATTTATATTAAAGCTACAATAACCCAGAGGTCTAATATACTTTTTATTTTTAGAAAACATTCTAGATACCATCTGTTTGAATTTATATCTTATTTATATTAATAAAAGAAAGATGCATGTCGAATTTTTAAAAGTTTCCATTAATAACTTTTTGAGTTATTGGCCGTCTTCACCTCACTTCAGATCTGCTTGAAATATACATGCATTGTTCAGATTAGTGAAAGGAAAAATCCCAATCACCAATCACCAATCTCCTCTGCTCTTCTCTCCGATCCTCTAACCAAATCTCTCTCCAACACTGTCTCAAACACAGTAAATTATTTATCTTATAGTTGATTGGGTAAATTCTATTTAATAACAACCATTGTCAATACATGTGGAAGTCTATAATTAAACACATGGTTGTATATATGTACTGGACTTGTATAGATTATATTGTAGATCAATTACATGTGGTTCAATGAGTTCGCATACATGCGGTGCAAATTGTTTCGATAAGCTAAATAATTTGGGAGAGTGGTTTAATATAGGCTATGCCTGTTCCCCAATCCCTGTTCAGATACAAATAGGAATAAAAATAGATTGTTTATTCTAAATCAATATTTTACATGAATAAAATATGGTCTAAATATGATATATGTTATGGATCATTTGGTTTTCAAGGGTCTTCCTGTTTCGTCCTGTTTCCAAATGGATTATGGAAATAAAATTGAATCGTGTTAATTCTGAAATGAATTAGTTTGTGTCAAGTATCTCTCTCTTTCTCTCTTTTTCTCACTCTCTCTCTCTCTCTGCGTTTACTAAGGATCTGTTAGCTGGCATTACTGTTTCTGAAACATGTACCCTTGGGCTGAAATAAAAGTAATTCATTAAGAGACTGATTGAATAAACCTTTCAAACCGACTCAGTTATGTAGATCTGACATAAACATTATTCTATTTGGTAATAAAATGAGACCATAACATCCATTACTATCAGACATTATTCTATGCCATGGCCAGCTTTCTCCATCTCCCAAGTTCCGAGACATTATTCTATTATAGATCAGCCTATATGTCAATTAAAGATCAAGCGAATTGACCGTCAGAACTAAAGTGGACACTGTCTGGTTTTCAAATTATATACTAGCTGTTGAAGACTTATCTTGTAACATTTGTTAACCTTCCACATTTAAATGTCGACTCTCCACGGACAATCTAGACTCTCTAGAGGATACATTTATGTTCATGAAACAAAAATCTATTGATTTTTTATCCAATTTTTAATGGTTACTATCCGAGTTATTGCCCTTAATCAATTAGCTTTACAAATTATTCATTAACTGGTAACCCTGTAGCACTTTGTACATGTAAATATTGACTACAACAATTCCTTGAAGAAAAGTGAAATATTATAATACCAGTCCATCCCTGAACAGGCCGAATCAGTCCGATACTGCTGATCCCTGGACTGCCTCATCATACCGTCAGGGAATATTATAGAACCATATATTATTTTTTGGGGTGTGACAGCTATGCACATGACAGCGTGGTCTATCTAATGGCTAGGTTCCTACTGTCATGCAGTGTGTTATGATAGGATTGTACTTATTGAGTGTATGATCTGGTACATGCAGGGCTTGCGGCTGGTGTTTCGGTCCCTGGTGTGAACGTATGTGGCATGGAGGTAGGGGCGCCTTCTAAACCTTGTTGGTTTCCTTCCACTGCTGAAGACCCCTACGCGCAAGCGAATTATTGAAATAAATTAAACCGTATGTTAGTCCCGAAATGACCTTGTTAAATCCAATTTCTCTCTCTCTCTCACTCTGGTACATGCAGATACGTTTGGATACGTTTCAATAGGATGAACACGATTGTTACCACTGACCTCAATATATATGATATGTCTTGAGAGGATCACCACGATTACTCCACCATTAAAACCACGATTTCAATCGCAGCAGGAATTGTGATAGTGGGGACCTAACAAAAGTGTTCAAGGGTTAACACCATCAGTAGTTTAATATTGAGGGGTTTTTTTGTTTTCAGAATGGTGATGGTGATACCCCTTTACATTGTGCTGCTCAACATGGACATGCTACTACAGTATCCATATTATTACAGGTAAAGATATATTCAATATAGGCAGCCACAGTGGCTCAGTGCATTAGGCCACTAGCTCACTAGCTAGAAGGTCTCTGGTTCGCTTGTGTCAAAGGGCCTCCAGATTTTCTGGCATAATTTCCCCTTGTCAATGCTGCAGGACATGGAAGGCCTGGCAAGGACAGCTGTCTAGTTGCTCGAATGGGACAAAAAAACATTGTGTGTACGTAAAGGAAGCAATGACAATTTGAATTCAATATAAGAGTAGGCTGTAGCGCCACTGTACAGGCAAGCTTTCTCTCGTATCACATTTCTACCGTAAATATAGAATTTCTTGTATGCTTACGGATTCACCAGTGACAATATTGAATCAAAATCCCCCAGATGACCTCTTTGACTCCAGTTGGAGCAAATTGTAAGACTGTTTGTAGAAGTGAGTAATCGCTGACTGAATTTAAAGTTACCATGAGACATTTAGATAATATGTCATTTCCACCGGGGTCAGGTCACCGGTACAAAGATGTTACACTAGCCCAACTATTTTATAATGACATAGGTTGTTTTGTTACTGTTAATCATGTGACCTTTAACCCCAGGTCAAGATGTATCTCATTGTACCCATGTTTACCTTGTCTAGACTCACTTTGTTCTACTTCAAATAAAATAAATAGTTTCTAATAGCAACAGGTATAGCTTTGTCATTCATCCCTTCCAATAACTAAAGTAAAAGTAGACATATGAACTGTGTCTAGAAGGTTAAAATGTGCTATTCTATTTTTAAAACAATTACCTCATAAAGTGGGTGGCATTCAGTGATAGCTGTTTCTAATAATAACTGAAATACCAATGTCATATCCTCCAAAAAATTGAAATAAAAGTAGATACATGGAACTGTGTATAGAATTTCCCAAGGTGGAATATTATGTAAATTCTCTTAAAGAGTGGCTGGAATTCAGCTCTATACATATTTTTACTCCCTTCTCGCTCTTCTACAAAATGCTTTGCCTTAAGGTTTTATTTTCAATTATAACTAGATGAGTAACGGTTTATTGAATGATATTCATTAAAACGTTAATTTCATATTTTTTAGTTATATTTTTAAAATATATTGAAATAAGGCCCTAAAATAGATTGTAGGCCTATCTATAAACAGTCTTACCTTGTTAAAGAATAATCCTATTTATCCTATAATTCTCTATTGCCCGTTGAGAAATTGGCAAAAATATCATTTTCAACATCAAATTCAAACGTTTGAAGATCGCCATTGCATGGAGGGGAATGTGAAAACAAGTAATTGTGTTATTATTTTCTGTGTCAGGGATTTTTATACCTGTGAAAAATTGCCCATGATCGTATAATAGTGAGTTTACAACCTTTTGAGCAAAAGACATAGAAATAATTATGTTTTGACTTTCTTAGGAAATATGAAATTTCCGCTTTAACATATAAGTTTATTTTCTGAATTGATGAAATATTTTGGGGATATATGGTTCTTATTAAATATTCTTCCTTTTTTTTCCAGAATAAATCAGATCCAGCCATACGTAACCTAGGTGATTTGACACCATTAGAGCTAGCAGCACAATATGGTCGATTAGACGTCGTTATTCATCTGATCAAAACCCATCCGGGCCTCGTTAACCATGTGGTACCAACACATACCCCGTTACATCTAGCGTCACGTAGCGGACATCTTGCTGTTGTCGAATATTTATTAAATTCTGGCATCCAAGTCAATTTAAAGGTACTGTCCATCCTGAGCTGCCTATTTTCAATTATTACCATTTCCTTACTGAGAGTTTTACTTTCTAACATTGGATTGTTATTGTAGTTGTTCTGATCAGCACATCCCCCACCCCATCCCCTTTCTACATCTTGCATGTATTGTGCAACATTTGCATTTCTTACTCAGAGTAGGTACAAGAAATGTCCTTTTAGTTAGTCAAAAGTGTGAACATTGTCTACAAAATAAAATAATTTCTTATAGGCCTACATTTTTATGTGTGAGTATATTGTTGTCACCATGTGCGTCCGATTCAAAACGTCTGGGGTTTGGAAATTTAAACTTACCAGAATTATCTGTCTTGTGATAAGGAAGAAATCACATGTATATGGATTTTTTTTATCAATTTTACATAAATGTTACTAAACATTGTTAACGCTCTACAAGTCTGAATTACCTACTTTTTTGTTAGTTTTGCTGTCATTGTTTATCCAGTCTGTTTAAATACAGAGTTGTCCATAAATATTACAAATACGGTAGTCATTTCTCCTACCAAAACCTTGCACACATTACAAATCGAGAAATTCCTTTGAGTAATGACACATAAGAATCCTATGAATTTCAACAATTTCTCTTGATAACTTACAGTTATTGTCCTT
The DNA here is from genome assembly GCA_948474765.1 of Patella depressa. Lineage (NCBI taxonomy): Eukaryota > Metazoa > Mollusca > Gastropoda > Patellidae > Patella > Patella depressa. The sequence goes on from OX419720.1 coordinate 12,730,938, forward strand.
GATTATGCAATTGTACCTTGACAACAAACCAACGATATACAATAGATATTTTACTTTGCATTTACCTGAACCATAATGTATTGTTCGAACTTCTAAGCTGCTGTGGACATATATATCATTGCCTGGCAACCTATTTTTAAAAATAGAACAACAAACAACTACTTAAATCTAGAAACAAAAACACATGTAAAGCAGTTTAGATCATTCACAAAAATACTTACTAATAAAAACAAAAGAGGATGTTATTTGCTTTGTGAAATATAACAGCATGATATATACAATCTGATTAAAATACACATCTAAATTTTGTTTCGTTTTTATAGTTGACCCTATAATGTCAGACATCTGTGTTGATGCTTCTAGTGGTTTACCCACAGTTCCATGCATCAAAAAGCCAAGAACTCCCCGTAACAGACCGTTTCATTGGTTAACCCCTCACCTCATCCAGAATACGTCAATGATAACAACTCTTCCAGATCCTAGGGCAATCTGTTTCACAGAGAATTACTTACGAATTATCTCTGTAACAGATGCCTGTCCATAACACGTGCGTTGACTACACGCGCCGGTAGTCATTGGCTCAACGGCTCGTGCAATGTTTACTTAACACCTAACTGCTTCGGGCAAAATGGTACATTTTACTCATTTTAATACCCATTTACACTAAATAGGAAATATTTTTTAACTACAAATACGTCAAACGTCTTTATTTATTTTTCTTTTACCTCAAAAAAATGTTTGAGAATTTAATTTGTCGGAGTAAAAAAGTTAATATGCCGTACTCATTAAGCCTCGTCGATGTCATGCTTATCAGTGATTGTAGCGGCCAAGTGAATATTCACTGCGGGATCAGTTTGATCCTAGGGTAGTAAAGACAAGTAAAACGAAATTTTGAACTATAAAAACGAAACGAAATAGAATCTGTGTTTTAATCAGATTAGGTATGATTGAGAAGACTGATATTGTATTACCATATTAGAGAAAGGCGTAGTTATTAATGTAGTAATAATAATAAGGCTTTGTAACAAAAATAGTTTGGTTCTCAGATTCTCTGGCGTCAGTTAAAAAGAGCTGCATGACCTGTTTTAATTTGAAAAAAAAAAACAATCCAAAACGTAAGCGCTCCAAATTCAGTTGCTTCCAGCTGCTCTCATTTGCTGATATGATCAACATAAGCCCACTTGCAGTTGATCGCAACTTGTTGCTTTGGATTTTGAGGTGGATATAAGATGCGCTTTAGGAAGAATTGTCTTGAGAACCAGAATATGTTTGTGTATGCCCTAACAATGATACTAACTGCTTGTAATGTTACCATGGTTACAGACAGATGCAGGTACAGCATTGCATGAAGCAGCTACCTATTGTAAAGTTGATGTCATACAATTATTGTTAGAAAGAGGTAGGTTTATATCCATTATCATAATCTACATTGTGGCTGAATAGTTTAACGTGTGAGCTTTAGATCATAAGGTCTGTCATCTAGTAAACTTTCGATTCCCCGCTCATGGGTTTTCTCCGGGTCTTCTGGTTTTCCCCCAACAGCTAAATTATGAATGAGAAATTAAATATGTTAGTCCAAAAGGGGACTCTAAACCCCATATCTCTCTCTCTCCCTCTATTGTGACAAGTCATTATGGTCCTCCATTTGATCGTCAAGGTCATGTCTATCCACATCATAATAAAGGAAGTCACAGATTTCACAGGGCACACATTGATAGAAGTACACAGAATTAGAAACCAAAATATGAAGAGATAGCCCAAGTTTTAGAGTCAGGGTTACTTCTACTCATTTAAGTAATTCCAATGTTCGATAGGGTCGCCTGTCCAACCTTGGGTCATCCGGTTTCCTCCCACTGCTAAAGACCCCTATTATGGAAATGAAATTGGACCATATGTTAGTCCAGAAATGACTCAGTTTGTATTGAGTTGACGTTTAACCCCATTTCTCTTTTTCGTCTCTCCCAATGGTCGTTTGTATTAGTAATTTGGTAATCTTGACCGTCGGTTATTGAAGGCTCAAACATGGCTATGGAATAGCATGGAATCTGTAGACCTATTACCAAAAATATTTGAAATCTATAGTATATATGATGATGCAGATGAATCTGTTTTTGAAGTCTAAGTCTATATATGATGATGCAGATGAATCTGTTTTTGCTTCTCCAGGTATTGATGTTAATATAAGAGACAAGTCATCTTTATCAGCTGAAGATATCCTGAAAACATTACCATCACAGAAAGCTTATCAAGCTCAACAACTTATAGAGAGTAAGTCCAGCATATAGATCATGTTTTCATTTTAGGTTTTGGTGCGGAGGGGAATCTCAGTAGGTAAGGGAATATGACGCTGGATCATTAATCAGGAGGTCCCTGTTTCTATGCTGGTGATGACCGAGATGGTTACTTGGAATGAATGGTGTTTTTTGGTTGGTGGGGTGGGTGAGCCATATTCGCTGAGGGAGTATTACACTGAATCATTAATCAGGAGGTTCCCGTTTCTATGCGATTGATGACTGGTTAATTGGATTGAATGATTTCATCTTTTTGGGAGGAGGGGCATGATCACTGAATCATTAACTAGGAGATCTCAGGTTCTCAGTCAGTGATGACCAAGACTTGGGATTTTCAGACCAGATTTCCCCTAGTCATTGGTGCAGGATGGAGTATCTGGTCATGTAGATGGGAGTATAAATAGAGGTCCACTTGTGTTAAGAACCCATTACTGTTGAGATTGAATGTAGAGTAGGTGGAAACTCTGCTGTCAAGGTCAAGGCAAAACTTCCCTTGTATCACACTGCATCATGTTTGCCCCTCGTCACTACCCCAGTTGGTGCTGATTGTTAGGCTTTTAAACCTCATTCATTTCCTCCATTTCCATTTCATCTACTCATTTCATTTACCGATTCATTTCATATCATTTCATCTATTCATTTTCATTTCATCTATTCATTTCATTTCATCTATTCATTTTCATTTCATCTATTCATTTTCATTTCATCTATTCATTTCATTTCATTTCATCTATTCATTTTCATTTCATCTATTCATTTCATTTCATCTATTCATTTCATTTCATCTATTCATTTTCATTTCATCTATTCATTTCATTTCATCTATTCATTTCATTTCATCTACCCATCTATTCATTTTAGTTTACTTCATATTCAGATATGTAATGTTTTAAGGTTAAAGTAGTTAAACATCGTTAAACATCGTTAAACATCGTTGATTATCATATTTTTAATTTATTTTTCAGATTACCATTCTAATCATCTTAGTGCTTTCAATACAGTTCACACACCTGATTCTGATACTGCTTTCTCTGGTACTGAAACACCTGAGTCGTCTCCCCTGAAAAAACCAACACCTCAACCGCCAAAATCTATAGAAGAGCTATATTCCAAGCCTTTCAAAGATAAAGTAAACATCCAAGAAGTAGAGTTCGAAGACAGGTTTATAAAATTTAATCAACTTTATTGTGTTTTATTAATAAAATTGAATACCTAGATGGCCTTTCACAATTGTTTGTGAATTTTTCTGATAACAAAAATCAATATTTTGATAAATAAGAAATGTCTGCAAATTTCTCATTGTTCAGGAATGAATTGGAAGCTGGTCTTTGACTGTGGTGTAAGGGGAGATAATCTTGGGTTTTGGACGAGTTGTTTCCCTTCAATATTATACTCATAATTTTAGAGCAATGAAGAATGCCTATTAACTCATTGACCCCTAGAGCTAATTATGTTAATTACTGCTTAATCTCCTAAGCCAATTAACCAGACTATAGCTTCTATCCCTAGTGTTAATTAAAAGATTATCCACTAATCTCACCTATTGCAGATATCCCAAAATAAAATAAAAACTATTACTCTAATCAAAAAATGTTTATATTACCAAATGTAGAATTAAAAACAGGCTTTAGAAGCATGCTTTTTTTAAACAAAAATACCAGAAAACAACAAAGTTATTCTTTATCATAAAAAGAACTATGTAAAATAAGATTACGATTATGAATTATGAAGTTACATTTTACTGATCCATGCATCACACAGTAAGCACAATTGATTAATTTAGTCTATAACCATTTTTTAGGATTGGCACTGTAAATATAATGTTCGCAATCACGAATTTCTTAAACCGTTATGTTCCTCCAATTTTTTTTTTCGAACCGCATTGAATTTCTCAACGTGATATCTATTGGTTTCGTCGATCAACCAATGCGAGCAAGTTCAATCAAATAAATAAACTAAAAAATTTAAATTTGTTTTTCTCACGTTCTAATATGTATTATGGGCCTAGCCATCTCCTAAAAATGATGGGCATCTAACGGAATTCAGTGGATCATTCCAAATAATATCCTTGTTGAAAGTTGAATCTCGAAGATTGCCCGCCATTTTGGTTCGCTTCGTCACTAGCTATTTCGGAGCCTTCGTGTTCCTCATTCGAATTGTCAGTCAATTCGCTGTCCAGGATATTATTATTGCTAATTTCTACATCTAATATATCTTCCAGTAAAAATCCTTCGCAGTATGAGTCGGAATCCCTCTCCATACCGACAAAATTATTAACAAACTAGGCGTACAAAACTGACATTCACTCAACAAAATGGCGACCCCTGAAAATATTTTTTCTTTAGAGTTCGCGACCTTATGACCCCTCAAACCTGTGTTGTGACGTATAGTTTACGACTTCAATCAAGTTCAATCATTAGTTAAAACTATATATTAATTGGCTAATTACGTCTGGAAAGCGAATCGAAGGTTTTTAAAACTTTATTGATCAATAAAACGTACATGAAAGAAGTCGTTGCTGGGAAAGTTTTTTTTAGCGAGTTTACGACCTTATAACACCTAACACCTTGTTGTGACCTAGACATTTTATGATACCAATCATTAGTTGAAGCTATTGTTTTAAGGAATTACAACTTTTGGAAAGTCAAGCGTCTTTTTTTATAACTTTATTGATCAATTAAATAGTACATCAAAGCGGTCGACTGTCCAAAATGGCGACCGATATGAACAGAATTTTCTCGTGAGCTCGCGACCTTATAACACCTAAACCGTTGTTGTGACGTATACATTTTATGATTCCGATAAATAGTTCAAACTATCAGTTTACCAGGTAACTACTTTTGGGAAGCCAAACGGCAATTTTTTAATAACTTTATTGATCAATAAAACAGTACACCAAAGATGTCGACACCAAGCGTTGTACGGGAGTCTGACTAGACACTAGGTCAACGTCTGGCAGGGTAAGTCGGTGAGGCTCAGTGATTAATTATGTCGCCTCCACAAGTAACCTGTACCGAATGAGTTAATATTAATTCAGGAACAGATTGGAAGCAACGAAGAATGCCTATTGATATTAATTCCTCTTATTAAAGTTCATTTTGTATTGTAGGTCTTCCGGGGTAGAATCACCTCCACCACCCCCTCTGCCACCTCGTATGCCCTCAATTAAATCTTCCAACAAGAACAATACACAGATATCTGTTTCATCCAGTAACGACAGTAAGTTTTCATTTTCTCTCTTTTTGTGGGGTTGGGTGTCTGTATGGTCATATGATCTGTCATTTATTCAAGTGACATAGTTTTTATTCCCTACTTGTCTGTGACAAGGAGTAAGGCCGCCTGTCCAATCTCATGAGTTTTCTCCTGTTTTCTCATACTGCTAAAGACCCGTATGCTGCGGATGTTAATTATTGAAATAAAACTGAACAGTATGTTAGTACCGAAATGACCTAGTTTTTGTCAAGTGGACATTAAGCCCCATTTCTCTGTCTCTCTTAGTTTGTTGTTGTTTATTACAGATTTAATGTCCAATACATATTATTATATTATGGACAGGTTGATTAAATTAAGTTATTTACACTTCATGGATTGAAAGTTGGTAAAAACATACAATTGGTTAACACACGAAATAAAAAGTCCTTGTATATTAAGTTATTCCAAATCACACTTATAAAATCGCTGTCTTGAGAAGAGTGGGCGGGTCATCTTTTGAAACAGCTGACAAGATACATCATTTTATCATGTTTTTACTTGTGTGCCAATCATGTCAAGATCTATTTATAAACTGACTGAGGTCTAGAGCATAACAGAGATGAATACAGCTGTCTGAACACATGTTAGATTTGAAATTCAATTGCAAGATATAGTATATGTTAGTGTAATCATTGCCATGGATTTTCACTTTTTCTGCCTACAGGTTGTTTTGAAGCTAATCCACCTCAAGATGTACCGTTACCAGTACCTCAAGTTCCGAAATCTGGATATATTCCAATGGGTGCAATCTTTCCTGATGCCACTCCTGGTGTCAAATTGGTAAAAAAGTCATTGATTTTTCATAAAAAAAATTTTTTGCAGATCTTCCATTGTTGTTTTTACACACACAACAGACGACCATTGCAAGCAATAAATGACAACAGTACTATTAAATCCCATGGATTTTTCACCATCTTGTCAATGGTCCAGGCAAAATTTCACTCATATTACACAAAATGCTGAATGCCCGTCTTCATTAACCCAGCTGATTCAGAGTTATAGAATGTTAAACCGTATTTCATTTCATATCAATTTATGTTGCAGGAACATCCGAAGAAACCTCCAAGACAGAGAAAGCAACCAAGTCCTAATCCTGATAGTATTAGTACTAAATCTCATTCTTCTTCAGTTAAATCAGACGAACTCTCCGTTTCTACAACAGATTCTTTAGAGAGAAGTGTCGACTCGGACATGAAGAGACATTCGTCAAATTATGTGTTTATGGAAGGAATTTCTTTTGAAAAAACAGACTCAAATGCTGAAAGTGATTCTGTGTATGTCAATTCCGCTGAAATCAAAACAGCTGCAACGAAAGAAAAATTAACGAATGATTTAAGTGCTGAGTCAACCAATGAAACGAGTGCTGTAGAAAACTCTCGAAAACATTTCCCAAATTATTGTAATGTTCTTATTGGTGGACCTGGAAAGGTGGAAATTGAAATGGCTGAAGACAAAACTTTAGATGATGAATCTGAAGTAGAAACCAATACCTCAACTGACCCTCAAACTAATACAAGCAATGACGATTCAACTGTGATAAACGAGGATTCGAGTCAATCTAATGGTAAGAAATTAGTTGTAGTATTGATGGGTGGTTGAGTTGTCTAGTGATTTAACACGTGCATTAGATCATAAGGTCTGTCATTGGTCTAGTGGTTTAAGGCATGCGCTCTATCATAAGGTCTGTCATTGAGTCAATTGGCGTTTTTTCGATTCCCCAGTTGTATGTGACAAGGAGTAAGGTCACCTGTCCAGCCTCGTGGGTTTTCTCTCTGTCCTCCCGTTTCCTCCCACTGCTAAAGACCCCTATTTGCAAGCGAGTTATTGAAATAAAATTGAACCATATGTTAGTCCCGAAATGACCAAGTTTGTGTCGAGTGGACATTAACCCCCATTTCTCTCTCTCTCTCTGTACTCAGTCAAGTGGTGTGGAGAGCAATTTTTAGAGCAACTGCATTTTTCAAACGTCAATCCCTGAGATGAGGAGCAGCAGCTTTAATTAATGATTAATTAGTAATAATTATTTTGTATTTTAGAAGGTGATAGAACCAGTAAACCTTTAACATTAGATTTTTGTAATAAACGAACCAGTTCTGTTGGTGAAGATGCACCAGTCTCACCTACAGGTTATGTACAACCTCCTACTCCAGACCAGCCACCTCCATCCCCTAGCACAGCCTTACATGGCATACACCAAAAACTTAATCCACAGGTTAGTACATTATAATCATGATGCAGTCATGGTGATCATGATTCTGCAGTCATTGTCACAGTGTGCAATAATTATGTGTTATCCATAGAACACACTAGGCAAATTTATATGACGAATCATTAGGGCGAACCCTTTACAAGTTTTTTTCGCCTAGAGTGATCTGGTCTTGCAACATTCGCCCCATCTCAACATTCACCAATATCAATCATGTTGATATTTATCGCCTGGATATATGTCGCAGCCTCTATTATGTTACCAAAAGCAGCCACATGAATTAATTATCAGGCAACTTATTCTCGAGAAATCAGCACAGGCATTCACCTTGTGTGTCCAATAACTTCTGCGACGATTACTTCAGCCAAACCATAAATTTTGCATGGTGTCTCCCAGACATTAAATTTCAAAATGGGCTGCAGTTAATAAAGTTGAGTGTTCCATCTCGTTACTTTTACCGTTGTTATTGTTCTGACATCCAGATATTTTGTTATGTCTCATTTGTCCTGTATTAAATTTATTGATATTTTAGGACAAACGAAAATCAAAAGACATGGAAACACTTACAGATGCCATCCTGTTGAATCCTGGAGGACTGTCGGATATCCCTGAACTATTTCCTGGAAACAATGCCAAATTACAAAATATCGAGAAACTTGACAATGAAGAAACATTACCCAGTGATAATTTACAAACTGTAGATAAAACAACCAATGATGAAAAAGTTGTTAGTGATAATATGAAGAGCTCTATATCAAATGAGATCGCCGCAGGAATAAGGGGAGATAATTCTAATCAACCTAAAATGAGAAAGACAAGTTCTAGTTCTACAAGTACTGGTGGTAGTGTCAGTGATAGTGAAGTGGAACTCAATATTTTTGCAGGTAAGTTTTAAGTTGATGTTAGTCTCAGGATAAATATAGGAAAATTTAATAGAAAATTTAGTGTCTGGCCTGTCTTCCTTGTACAAGTTTTTGCACTGCTTCCGGATGCATATGATCTGACAAAATATATGATCTGATGCAATTGTTATGGGATTGTTTAAATGTAACTGACAATAATGCATGCAGAAACTTATGCATCGAAAACAGGCCTAAAACCTTTAGCACCTAGTATATGAAAATATTGATTAGCCTTGTTGCCTGAAATAATTAGAGAAAATTTATATTTCTTCCATCAGTTTTGTAACTTATTTTTGAAGCTGCCCAAGACCACTGCTCCCTAGACGACATCAGACTGTCTGATACACCAAACTTGAGCGGTCTGTCTAGAATTATAGCTCTGCTTGAGAACAGACAATAAGCTAGTTGACTGACATTTTAAGTCCCTATTGACGATTTTAATCGATAACACTAAGTATATTTCGAAAATTTTGAGAATTATATATTCTGCTTTCATTTCATAGAATTGAAAAGATTTAATTAGTCTTTTTGTGTATAACAAACCTGAAATAGAACTGCTTTACAAAAAAGTATACTAATTGATGGATATGGCCGCCATATAGGACAGAGATCTATTCAAGAAGTAGTGTAGACAGTTCACTTTGTGCAGAATTACTGCCCGAGTCACAGAACTAATATATATAGCCAATATTAGATGGCTAAAAAGTTTCCTGACATTAATTTGGGTTGACATTAATGTAAAATATTTATCAGGTGTGTTTAAAAATAAGATCTTGTGCTGGTCTTGTATTTATATCTTAAACAGAATAAATTCATGAACACATGGTTGCGCTTGAAAATTTATATGTATGAAATCAATGAAATAATTGGTAAATATCGAGAACCACTGCTATTTCCCGTCACAGAATCATCATTAATACTGATATACTATAATGAACTGTAGCAAAATTTCAACACTTACACTCGAATGAATAACCTGCAAAAAAAAGGACATGTTGATTATTTAGTCTAAAACTCCGGTCAAAATCTATCTGTGAACTTTGATCTTGCATCTCAACATTTTCGTACTTAGTCAGTGTGGGTGCAGGTCGAGATCTGTCCGCAGGTTATTGGTTTTGGATGCAAGTATTGAAATTTTGCGACAGTGTCTAGAAGCTATACAGCACCGACATACCTTTTAAGGATATCATTGAAAACAATTATTTTATTCAAACTGGCTGTGGTTAAACAGCTGTGTTTGGTTTCTGCATGATGCTTTATGTGTATGTGGTTTTTAAACAATGGCATTTTGTATGTGTTTTTTTGATAATGGCATTTTGTATGTGGTTTAGATCATGGCATTTTGTGTACTGTGGGTTTAAAGATGCCTTCTCAGGAAAAGTATACATAGGGTAGTTATTACCAGCAAAATTATGGCAGGTAAAATGTATATTCAAAGTAAAGATACCTAATCTTTCTCAAAAATCAAGAGACACGCACAGGGCTATAATGGTGTAGTTCCGTACAATTATAATGTTATCAGAGGGATTTAAGGCAAACATTTCTTAGTTTGAATATGGTTTTACTTCTGATATATCATCAATTCAAACCTTTTGCATGGTGTAAGGTATCTTTAAAGGGATATCTTTAATGTGTATCAAGATTTTAATACAGCCTCTGCTAATTTGGATTTTAGAAAATTAAAGAAATAAAATGAGGTTCTTGACTACATGAATGTAATTTCTTTGACAATCTTTTAGTAATTGAACGTATTAAACACATGGAACAATTTCATGGATACAAAATTACTGAATTTATTACTGTGCAACATTTAGACAAGGATACTCTTTGTCTGTACCAATAATGTAATTCTCAAGATGAAAACAAGAATTACTATGCAAGAATAATCTTGCTGTTAATAATAATATAATGATGTGTACATGTGTATAGAGCTTTTCCACACTGTCTCTAAGCTCAAAGCCAAGCATGCAGCTATAAACGTCGGACTTACAAGATAAGAATACTGCAAGTCAGTAACTGTAAATCACTTATTTTTGCATTTAAATAAACAAATCCAGATTTGGATCTATCAAACATATTCACATATGTGATGAGCAGTTATTAAACATATATTATTGGAGATTATTTTAAGAGCTGGGAGTTCACACTATAACAGTTAAAAACTAGCTAATGTAAAGGGAATTTGCTGAAAATTTCAGTCAATTTGATCCATCCTGAACCAAGAACTTAACGATTGAATTTTCGGTCTAGCCTCTATCATTATTATTAAAGTCAGTACGATAAAAAAACAGAGTCTTGATTATCCATTGCATGATTAAATAATGAATGAAAGTTCAGCAGCAAATCAGATCCTATTCCAGTAAATATTACAGGTTAGCGATGACATTGAGAATTGATTATTGTCTGGATAAGTTAATTAATGTCTAATTAAAAATTTAGATGACATTTCAGGCCTAATGAAAGACCTGCAATAGGCACATTTTTCTCTTGCATAATGTATGTTTAAGGCCCTTGGGTCTCTTATTTTTTCTTCTATAAACGAAATAACATGTTTCACTAACTCATATTTATATTGATTTTCAATAATTTAATTTCATCTTGGGTCTACATTTTTACATCTTAGGAGATATTTCTAAGATTGTAAAATATTGATTTTTGTGAAAAACAGTTTTCTTTGCATGGTACGATTTGGCAATCCATTTCGTTTTTTTAAATTAAATTTTTGTGGATAATAGACATGTATTTGTGGATAATAGAAGTGTATTTGCTAAAACTATATCAAATTTTCAGATGAAAGATTCATGCAGACTTCAATTATGCTGTGATTCACTTTCTTTGGAATCAAAATATAAACATTTTCATTTAAATGGGGGGTGGTGGGATCAAATGGTTTAAAGTGGAAATTTCATATTTTCTAAGAAAGTCAAAACATAATTATTTCTATGTCTTTTGCTCAAAAGGTTGTCATTGTCAACTCACTATTATACGATCATGGGTAATATTTCACAGGCATAGAAATCCCTGACACAGAAAATAATAACACAATTACTTGAATTACCTCTCTTGTTTTCCCATTCCCCTCCATTCAATGGCGATCTTCAAACGTTTGAACATGATGTTGAAAATGATATTTTTGCCAAATTCTCAACTGGCAATAATGAATTATAGGATTATTCTTTAACAAGGTAGGACTGTTTATAGATACAATCTATTTTAGGGCTTTATTTTAAAAATATAACTAAAAAATATGAAATTGCCGTTTTAAAGTCTGTAATTGAGTCAAGTTGTGAGGATTCGGTTCCCAGCTTGTACACGACAAGGCAGCTTGTAGACGACAAGGGGTAGGGGAGCCTGTTTAACCTCTGGGGTTTTCTCCTGATCTTCCCACTTCCTCCCACTGTTAAAGACCACTAATCACAAAGGATTTATTGAAATAAAATTGAACCGTGTGTTAGTCCTGAAATGACCCATTTCTCTCCTTCTCTTTGCCTTTTTACTCTCTTTGATATTATTTCAGTTTGTGGCAATTTCAATGTAATTAAAACGCATATCCTTTTTAGTTTCGTTTTTTAGAGTTTAAACTTTTGTTTTACCTGTCTTCACTAAATAGTGTGTGGAAGAGTTCTTATCATTGACGTGTACTGGTTTATTTAAGGGATAAGCCAATTAAACGATGTGTTACAACGAACTTTTGGCCTGAGGTGCACTGAACTGTGGGTAATCCCCAAAAAAACATTAATGCTGATTGGTTAATCAAATCTAAAATAGCTCATATGACCTCTGACGTGACCTCCCAAAACAATTGGTCAGATCTTCATGTGGTGTAGGCCTTCGAAAGTATAAAAAAAATGAAACAAAATATAGATCTGTATTTTAATCAGGTTGGGGTTATTTTATCGTTTATATCCTGTGATAAAGATATAATAATATTGCTGAAGGTAATATATATAACAATGAGTTTGCAGAATTGGACACAAGAATAAATGATATGCAGTCATTGTTTTTTAAGGCGAGTGATCGATCTCGAGCGCCTACAGCTCACCTGAATGTCGACCAAGGGGAGTTTTTTTCTCTCCCAATAGAATTGAAATTCACTCTCATTTACAAAGTCATTGGGGGTTTATTAACATTTATCTACCAATCACTCTCCTTAATATCAGATCACTCTCCTTAATTTCTAAATCACTCTCCTTAATTTCTAAAGCATTCCTCAAATCGTAACTGGGAGAACCTTCTAGGAGAGCCATTTTTTTCAATTTGTTGATTGAGGGGAGCTTTTTTTGGCTCTCCTCTGAAATACAAAAAACAACGACTGGATATGACCCCTTACCGATGTTTCCTCTCTTTATGATTTTAGTATATGTAATTTGGTAGTTTATTTAAAATATTATTATGTTAGTAGAGCAGTGACCTTAAGTATAATTTTTATTTCACACTACTAACAAAATGTCAACATGTTAAATGGACATAAGAGTAGACTAGTATAATTACAGTTCTGTCGAGTTTACTCTTATCTCACCAAACATTTAGAAATATTTCTGTGTTCAGGGTCATATTTATCGTCTTGTGAACCCTAGCCGATAGCCCACTTTTTGTATAGGAGTCTACTTACTTCTTGTATGGGGGCTCCTTACTCTTGGCCCATAATTTATTGTATAGGGGCCCCATAATGCGGGCCCTATACTTATTGTACTTGAGCCTTTATATTATAATGAAATACCTGGTGTATACTTGACACAAGGCATTATACTTGCACGCTGCACAACAAATTAACTTCAGTGGGCTTTCAGATGCCTGTGGGACTACTATGCTTATTGTTAAATCTGGTGCCGTCTGTGTTGTATTGGTACGGCTTCCATTAGCTTTTCAGAAATTCAGAACTGCTGGTATGAAAATAAAGTAAGAAAATATTAAAATTTGTAGAACTACATTGTTTATGACTACATATAAAACACTGTCACACCCGTTTGTTTTTTTAACTATACACGCTTTAACTAATATGATTTACAGATTAATCGTTGTTTGTGCCTGAATAAAAAACAGTTGGATAATTTTTCTATTAATCATTTAGCTAACATGGTTTACAAATTAAGCGATACTTGTATTCAATGATCATGTTATACTTGTAGAAGGAGTTATCTACCCTGATAATTACATATAGGATTATCAATGATTTAAGGCAGTGATTGCAGGTGTTTTAGTGTTTAAAGTAGCAAATTTTGAATATAAAGGGGAGAAATATAAAAATGATTGTTCATGCACAGACCTGAAAATAATGGCAAATACTACTGATATTATAGTATTCAATATTTGAAACTTTACTTCGGACAGTGGGCATTGATTAAAAACAAGAACACAAAAAAAAGGAAAATCAGTACCAGTACATTATGGTTTTTGTTGAACCTAGCGACCACTCCAACCAGTACGTTTATATGAGTTTTCCAACATGTCACAAAGATAAAATATGTTGACTTACAATGATTTGATTGGCTCTCACAAAACATTTATTGATCCATAGCCAATCAAATGCAGATTTCTTGGCCTATGATATGAAATGACCCCTGAGCAGATAAAGTGAAAAAGTTATGGTCAGTATCTACTGGACACCATGGCAGTATTGACCACCTCGCCACACTAATGAAACCAAAGTTCTAATATTGTAGTGAGTGACAGCTTCATCGTCTAACGGAACCCATGAATACTGCATACTGCATTTTTTTTCAAAAACTAAAAGGCACTTAACTGGCTTATTATGGTTCAGTGAAATATATTTTTGAAAATTAAGTTGTAGAAAGTCCATCCACACCTGCACCACCCAGGATTGTCATATTAAGTAGTTTAAGAGCACATGTTAAATTTCAATTTGTAAAATGAAAAATATTATTATAGTATATATTGTAATGTAAGTAAATAATAAAACTGTATGTTTAGATGTAAAATGTGTATGCCATTTAATTTTAGATAAAATTCTTTTTCTTTCTGATTTCTGCTTACTCTTACTTGGAATGGACACAGGTGATCCATCATGTAAGTTTGTAGATTTATTTTAGCTGGTTCATTTTTACTTTTCTCTATCTCTCTGTCTTATATCTCTGTGATATCTATCGTGTTGTATATCTTGCTATTTACTTTAATTTCTTTTCTTTAATATGTCATCAAATATTGCTGACTTGTTACTCATGGCCCTGAGTTCACAAAGCATTCTCAGACTTAAGTTAAAGATACATTATGGGAGATTAGATAAAGAGTTGGCAGTTCTCACTCTAATAGTTAAAAACTAGATAATGTAAAGGCAATTTTCTGAAAATTTCTGTCAAATTGATCGACTATGAATTATGAACCGAGAACTAAGCAAATGAAAGATCCGATTAGCCTCGATCATCATTACTAGAGTTGGTAAGACAAACTAGTGAACTCACGGGATGGATTTTGATGTTTGAGATAACATCTCATGAGCAACACTCAGCAGATTTCTTGCTGAAACAGAATAGTATGAATATTTGATGGCGTTTATTTAGCACGCATGCATGATGTATCTGTCTTGATTCGTGTATTTAAATGTAACATTAGATAATTGTAGCATATCCACCATATTGTGATATTTGTAGTAGTCAGGGGAATAAAGGGACTTAAGAAACATTTGAACCTTTCTCAGAAACAGGATAATAATTTATGATTAATTGAGCAGTCTGAATTAAGACCTAAAATTCTAAGATGTTTTTCATTAGGTTAACAACACCTATGACAATTTTCTTGCAAATGCTGCCATTACCTACAAAATGTTACAAATGTGACAACATTTGTGGACTGTTCAGACAATTTAGCTGCTGTGGGCGTAATTTTGTTGCCTGGCAACATGTCTTTGTATTTTGTAAGGATGGGTTTCTGCCGTTTCTGAATTTCATTAGTTTGTTATATGTTTCGAATCACATCTTTTTTTCATGATACACATTAATTGATTTCTAAGTGTCACAGGTTTGTATGATTAAACTGACACTGCAAATGCGCTCAGCATCTTTAAAAGTATTCAAAATATAATTTATTAGTTTTGTATCACTGTATCAAAATGTACTTGTCCAAATTGATATACATTTTTTAGAGCTGCATCTTTCTTTCTTTTTTTTCTCAAAAATGACAAATTAAAAGTTTTATAAATACATAATTTTTAAAAAAAAGGCCAAATAGTAGAAGGAGTTATCTGTTTGTTTATAAGATTCTGTTTGACCTTATTGGTTTCTCCGGTTTCCTCCAATAAGTGAATTATTAAAATAAATTTGAAGTGTATGTTAGTCCTGAAATAACCCAGTTTGTGTCAAAGTGAACATTAAACCCCATTTCTCTCTCTCTCTCTCTCTCTCTCTTTATTTTTATACTCTCTCTGATATTATTTCAGTATATGGTTATTTTATTGTTTATATCCTGTAATAAAGATATAATAATATTGCCTCAAGGTGATACATATAGTATATTTAACAATGAGTTTTGTATATATGATGTATCGTATTATTGCATTTAGTTATAAATATTTTATTTGAAGTCACAGTTTTTAATGTATATATATTTAAAGTTTTTCTTGAAAGATATATCCAGAATATTTGTGATGCTTTGAAAAGTTCCAGTATATCAGATTTTATGTTGGATATAGAGTTTAAGACTAAATACATTAGAAAGAAATTCTGGTCCAAAAACATGTTAATGTTTGGCAGAGCTCAAGCATATCAAATACACAATCAAAATAAACTATGGCTCAACACAGCAAACATTATTCTAATTAATCGATTCTAACTGAAATTATGGCCATTTAAGAAAGTAAAATGATTAATATTTGTATTGGCTTTCTGTATTATAGAGTCAATATATGCCATTGTCACCTGTTTTTCTTTATTTTTTGAGGTAATCATAAATATTATTCAGAATACAATATGATGCATAAGCAATATTTGTACTTGAAGTCTATTTTCGGACGGAAGAGGGGGTGGATAGCTGAATGGTGAACATTTGCACGCTGTATCATAAGGTCTGAGTCAACCGGGTTGGTTTTGCAGAGTAGGACCGCCTGTGGGTTTTCTCCAGGTCCTCCGGTTTCCCCTCACTGCTAAAGACCAAATTATTGAATAAAAATAAACCGTATGTTAGTCTTGAAATTAAAAATATGTGAGAGGTAAAATTTTGAAGCAGAAACCCCAATAGCGTGTAGCTAAAGTGTGTACAGTATATCAAGATTTTCCCACATTAAATAATAATACACTATTTCTTTACAGCATAGTACAGACAGATATATCACAGTTAAAAAAAATTAACAAATCGACTCCTTGTGTTTTTGACAGCATTTATTATTAATAGACCTTTGTGGTTAACAAACACTTTTGTTAACTTTTGAGTTGTATGCAAACAGATGTTAGAGTGGTATCAATTGGCTACCATAGTGACTCATGTAAAAACTGTTAGTTTGGGTAGACGACTGCCTGCTGACAGCTATAGTAAATGTGATCCCATCGTGGGCCCTTTGTTCCATTGGGTTTGATATCATTCATTGTATTACAGAAGCTATACTTTTATAATTATAGTGTCATAACACTGTGACAATTCTCGTGTGTTAACTTGGAAACTTTTAACTGAATTTTAATTGGATTTTTGTAACTGTTTAGGTAAGTTTTTAATGATTGTCAAGAAGCTATGTATTATTTTTTTTATTTAAGAATGGCATCCATTTTACTGTGTCATTACCAAGTTTATATGTTTATTATTAAATAAAAGATGTCACATATTCGAAAGGTTTCATTATTAATTGAAACATGTCATATATACAGATGGTTTTATTAGTCCATTTTAAGTTGATTTTATATTGTTTATACAATATGGCTTGATAATAACTTGAGAAGACTATTGAAGTCAGCTTTTTTATATTTGATTGAAGTAGAATGACACAGTTTCTTTTCATATTTAAATAAAACAAAATACAAAAACAATATTTTGGACATCCTGAGATGAAGACCTAGTACATGTATATATCAATGTAACATTTTGTTTATTTTTTTCTCTTATTTTGTGTTTGAGTGAATTTTATGTGGATTTTATTCTATTACTAGTGTATTCATGGATGGATAATAATTCATTGAGAAAGTTATCTAATTATAGAAGTGAGTTGGTGACATATTCAAATAAAACAATAATTTTTGTGAACTTCACTAGTTTATGACAAGAAATCCTGGTATATTCTAGGTTGACATTTTGATTTTAGTTTACTTTTAATATTATCTTTTCCTGTAAATAAGAAATGGCTAGTCAGCTATGAATGAAGCATGAAAGAATATAGTTTTATAGCCATACATACGACTAGTCATAATTCATATCAATGAAAGAATAAAGTTTTTATCTCTTGACATATTACAAGATATTATTCATATAAAAATACAAATTGTGGTGATAAAGAGCTGAATAAACAGACAAGTCATAATAACAAATTTGTGGAGAGTAGATTGCCTAAATTCATGCACTGTCAGAAATAATCATGTTAATAGCAAATTGGTTCTATTAGTCTAGTTCTTGGAAATCATCCAGAAACGGTTCACAATTGATTTTCTCTGATTAAGTCTGTAGTACAAATGGTTATATCATGTATATCACGGAATAAAGTTGGAGAACTCGGAATACTCCCCAAAATAGTGGGAATAATTTCATATTGGCCTTCTCGTTATTCTTGTATATCCTTACATCGGAATAGGAAGTGAAATGATAATATACCATAAATAATGACTCATTTCTGTTTTATGCACGGTTGTTTTATTATACATGGACATTTGTATTGTGTATTTTTACCAATTTTCAATCTGGGGGGGCTGGATGACTGAATGTTTAGCATGTGCGCGCTGTATCTTAAAGCCGGTCATTGAGTCAATCTCTGGTTGTAGGTGACAAGGAGTAGGGTAACCTGTCCAACCTCGTGGGTTTTCTGCAGGGCCTCCAGAAACTTAAGCATAAGCGAATTATTGAAATAAAAATTAAAGCATATGTTAGTCCCAAAATGACCTAGTTTGGGTTGAGTGGACATTAAACCCCATTTCTCTCTCACTCCCAATTTTCAATCCATTAAGTGTAAATATTTTTATTAAATCAACCTGTCCATAATATGTATTGGACATTAAATCTTTAACATATTTTATGCAGATTTCTAAATATTTATCTAGATTGTACATGTATGTGACAAGGGGTATAGAGAGAGAAATGGGGTTTAACATCCACTTGACACAAACTAGGTCATTTCGGGACAAGAAAAGGAGTAGTGTGGCATGTCCAACCTCATGGGTTTTATCTGGGTTCCTCCCACTGCTAAAGAACCGTACATGAAAGGGAATTATTGAAATTAAATTGAACCATATTTTAATCCCCAAATGACCTTGTTGGTGTTGAGTGGACATTAAACCCCATTTCACTCTCTAAATATTTATATTGCACTGTACTGAAATAGGAATTTTTTAGATAAGAACAACAAATAGATTCTTGACAATAGATTTTAAACATTGTATTCTGCATCTTTTTTTAATAATATACCAGAAATATTTATATTAAGATATACATAAAATATGTGTCTAAAATTTCTAAATATAAAATATCAAATGGGTTTGTGACAATAGAGTTTCTGCATATTTTTTTTAGTTATATACTAGAAATAATGACCCATTTGTGATTTATGTGGATCTCTTAATATTGATATTAAAATGTACATAAAATATGCCTCTAAAATTTGGGAAAATAGAACATCAAATAGATTCTTGACAAAAGAGATTTAGACATTGTATTGTATGTCATGTGTATGTGTGTGTGTGTGTGGTGAGTTAGATTTGCTTGTGATGTTAGATATTAAAGAGTGGTTGCATCAAGTACACTTCATACATATAATTTAACTCAAGTGATAATATAATTTCATTTAATAGAACATTATTTGGATGAAAGTTTACACCCCTTTAGAGTACGTTCTTTGATATCTAATCATCAGTGGGAATATGTATATAAATGTTCTTCAGTACTTTATTTACAGTTATTAACCTTATCAGTCCTTATATTTACATCCACTTGAATACTAATAGACTACTTAGGTTGTTTTAATAGAATTCGATACATATGTCAAGAGTCACTGGTAAATCTGTGTCTATTTGATATCAAGGCTGGTTTAATAATGATCTGATACATGCCTTGAGTGACTGGTAAGTCTGTGTCTATTTGATTTCAAGGATAGCTTAATATGATATGATGTAATTCTGTGTCTATTTGACATCAAGGCTAGTTTAAGAGTTTAAGGTTAAAAAGCCTAATAGTAATATTTATTTTCTGTGATTTCCGATACATACTGCCAGAGTTATGGTTCTTGATCACACTTAATGATCTTTAAATATCTTTTGACTCTTGTTTAATAAGGTCTCGACTGATAAATGGAAACTGCACCTAAAAAATGTTCATCTCTATATTAGATATTTCATGATCTTCGTGTGTTTATAATTATATTTACCCACAGTAGAACATGCCCAATAATTATAGATTCATGTTCAATTTGAACCTGATCGTTTATGTATAGCATAATGTACCAGTACCCTGTGAACTAATATCATCAGCCTCAGTTTATATACCGGTACTTCAATTTAATCTTAAATAATTAAATTGAGATTCTTTTAGAATCTTTGCAAACAGGGGAAAGGATTACTTTTTGAGTAAATAACAAAAAAATTAAATCGAATTTTGAGATTATGGATTTATATATATATGTATATAATATATTCACTAATTTCAGTGTCAGGATTTTATATTAAATTTTGATATTGGATTACATTATGTTTGATTCAGAGTGGAGTTACTCAATAGAAGGCCTTTTATCTAAATATGTTATCTTAAAATTATTAAAAGTGTTATTAAGCTTGGAATTATGTTTTGACATGTATAGGGATAGGCATTTAGGAGTGCTATAAAAGTGGTACTTGAATTTATCCAGCAATATTGCTGCAGGAAACACTTAGCCTAAAAAAAATAACATCACTTCGAAAACTTTTGGAGATTTCAAAAGGGAGAGGGGTAGGCTTAATTACCCTTGTTACCCCTTGCTTGATACACCTATAGGCATGAATATTAAATTGCGTGTGCATCAGTGTGTGAAATGTAAACCTGGGGTTAAAAATTTAGAACTTTGTAAAAGTTATATAAGAAAGTATATTTTAATCTAAAAATACTCCAGCTTAGTTCACCGGGAATGATGATGAACAGAAAAGTATATTAGTAGTTATAATATGTTTTACCAAGAGACGGGAATTAGGTATCTGTTTTCTCCTTCACATGTTGATTAGATAATAAAGAGTTTATGTTAGAGAAGTGCTGTTTATACATGAGATATTTAATGTAGCATATCATATAGCTATTATTACAACACATATTACAACATCTGTTCAATCTTACCATACTATCTCTAATAATCACCCCTAGATTTAATGTGGCATATATTGTATAGAGAGGAATGGGGTTTAACGTCCACTCAACACAAACTAGGTCATTTTGAGACTAACACATGGTTCCATTTTATTTCAACAATTTGGGTGTGTGTAGTGGGTCTTTAGCAATAGGAGGAAACCGGAGGATCCAAAGTTAACCCACAAGGATGAACATGCCCCTCTACTCCTTGCCATGTACAACCTAGGAATCGAAACCATGCCAGTAGACCCACATGCTAACCTTTCGACCCCCCCCCTTCATATCACATATTAATTTTTGGAGTTGTTTTGAAAGGTTTATGGAGATAGAATTAGGAGTTGATTTCAGAAGGTTACTGAAGTTGGTTTTAAAGACTTCGGTGGAATGCAAAGAATAGTTATTGTGAAAACCAGATTGGCGGCATCAAGGACTTCAGCATGTGTGCTTATTTGGTTAATACAATGATATGATTTTATTTCAACAACTGGTGATGAAATTTAGGAGTGTTTTATTGATTTTAGCCATTCCTTAACTAATCTCTCACAGAAATTCCTGAAATTCTGGAAATGTAAGACGTTAAAGTTTTGTTAAATAAGTTAAATCTGTTTACTGCTGCTATGTGTAGGAGTATAATTGAATCAAACTGCAGTAAATCAGTTTATAGTTGAATTATTCTCTGTATTTTATCACCTAGTTAACATATCTAATCTCATTTTAATAAAGTTAAAGAGCATATAAATAGAAACGCTTAAAAATGGTGTGTGCTTAAATGTGTTGTGTTTTGATACTCCAAACATAAATTTCAGCTAAATTTGTTCATGTTTGATTCAAATATATCCAGGGTTGCCGTAGGAATTTTTATGTGCCGAACCTGAGTAAGACAAATTCCCCCCCCCCACGAGATCTATGTGGCATATAAATACCAACCATACCGATGTAGAGAGGTACCTGCTGTATCTCCCTCTCCTTTTGCTTATATATACACACTTTAAGTTAGTCAATATAGCTCTCACCCGGCAAAAAGATTAACCAATGCCCTAAAACCCTCTTAATGGTCCTAAACATTCATGACATTACAGAAACAAAGTAAAAGTGAATAATGTTTCTGTACTTAAATTAATCCTTAAAGTTTCAAATTGTAAAATATGCTCACAGAAATGAAATGGGGTTGCCATTCAGTGTCGTATGAGGGGAATTTTGCCCGGGCAGCGGCACTACGGCCTACTCTTATATCGAATTCCAACTGTCAAGGGATCTTTTACGTGCACGGGACCTCGGTTTTTCATCCCATTTGAACGACTATGTAGCTATCCTTGTCAGGCCCTCCGTTCTGCATCACTGATAAGGGGAAACCACGCTGGAAAATCGAGATGAACTTTCTCGGCCAATGCAGGGATCAAACACCCGACCTCCAGGCTAGCGAGCTAGTGCCTTACCCACTTAGCCACATGATCCCCTCACAGAAATCGAGCAACATTTTAGGAGTTTCAATCAACCAACTATGTTTTGAAAGGAAATATTTTTATGAAAATTTCCATGGGTATTTTATGTTCCGTATTCATCCGATTTTGTCAAGCTATGATATAATGAAATAAAACGAAGATATTTGTAGAAAGGGAATAAAATGTATATTTTACGATTGACACAAAGCATTAATAAGAAATGTCCAAGCTATCAAGTAAGAAGAGACTGAAATGTAAACTTACTCGGTTGTCTAATGGATATTTATTTTAATGGTGAGACTAGAGTTAACTTAAGTCTGTAAGTAATAGTATGTATATTTGTAAAAGTAACAGGAGGTTATTGGTAAAATACGCTGGAGATAATCGGCATCGGCATTTAGATCTGTTTAATGCTGTTTATGACATATACCTGTACAGTATGTAGGGTCCATAGATACTAGAGGTAGATGGTATTCACGAGTTAATTGGTACCTGGAGAACATTCAGTAGATATCTTGACTTGTATCTCAGTGTATAACATATTAATGAAGACTGATTTAACGACAGATTGATATGTTTCAAGGTGTCAAGTATTTAGATCTGTTTAATGTAGTTGATGAAGTATACCTGTAAAGTATCTAGAGACTAATGATACTATTTCAGCCATCCTCAGTAGGTATATCTTGCAGGTATATCCCTGCTGATATACAAGAAAATGACTCTAGGATACAGCAATTTCCAAACATTTTCCAAGGGTGATAGGAATTCGATTAAGACTAAGTGTCTAGTCGTTTGGATGTGACAAAAAAAAAAGTCCTGTGTATACATTAGCGTGTGTGTAAAATATCCTTGACAGTTCGAATTCAATATAAGAGTAAGCCATAGACTAGTGCCGCTGTCTGGATAAAAATTTTCCTCGTAGCACACTGTTTGATGTATACCCATCTTGATTAGCCCAGTTGAAATAGAACAGTAGGATGTTAAACCCCATTTCATTTTATTTTGTTTCCTTCATAGTCATTGCCAATCTATCATTGTAATTTTGCTATATCAATGTTTATATGAAAGCCTGGCACCAGTAATGACAGGACCTTTAAATATACTCCATTCATATAAATTCCTGTCTTATCTATTCCATTAGTAGGTGTCTTGAAACGACCAGTAGGATCTATTGAAATAAATCTGTTGAAATTCATCGCCCCACATTCACTACTGTGAGTTAGAACCAAAAACCTCAGCATTTTCATGAAATATTCCTGTCTTATCTACATCATTATTCCCAACAGCAATGGAGAGAATAAGTTGAGAGAAAGTGTTGAAATAAATCTGTCTGTTATAATGTCTATCATCTTTCACCACTGACTGTGTCTGGTTATCACACCTCCTATGTATTATATCCTTACAATGACAGATGGAAGCAATATGAACAATAATTTGTTGGTCAGATATCTTAGCTTTCTTTGATCCCAGGTCAGACTTACGCCTTCTCTTGGGCACAGTAAGCAGCCATTTTCAGTGAGTTATGGATTCAGACCAGTAATTACTTCCCTTATCTCGGTACCCACGATTTGTAGTAATTCTCTTTTTCTCTCTTTTTATCAACTTGTGCATAGGAATTAAGAATTTTTATTTTCGTCTTGGTCTAGAATCGAAGATTGTTTGAATTTCCATTTTGCTTTCGGTTTTGATGAATATTTATGTTTTTGGGTGGAAGGATCATGAAGTAAGTAAACAGCCCTCAATTGGGCTGATCGCCTACTAAAATGATGCCACTGCCTATAGATTCCTTTGTAGGGTTTGAATGGCCGAATGGTTAGCATGTGTCAACTGTATTATAAGGTCCGTCATTGAGTCAACTGGCATGGTTTCAATTCCCTGGTTGTAAGTGAATTTTCTTCTGATCACCTGCTTTCCTCCAACAGCTAATGACCCCTAGGCACAAGCGAATTATTGAAATAAAATGAAACCATATGTTAGTCCCGAAATGACCCAGTTTGTGTCGAGTGGACGTTAAACCCCATTTCTCTCTCTCTTTCTCTCCCTCTCTCTCTCCAGATCCTCTGATTTCCTCCCATGCTAAAAAACCCTGCTTGAAATGACCCAGTTTGTTTCCAGTGGACATTAAACCCTCTCTCTATCTCTTTCTTTTTCTCTTTCTCTCTATCTCTCGATTTCTTTGACAAGGCCTAGCCAAGAATTCAAATGGTCAACACCTTTCAATATTTTTATCAGATAATTGTGACATATTGGACTCTTTGTGGTTATAAAGATCAAGATTATCAAAATGTTCAAAAAATGTTATAGACCAAGAAATGTCACAGATTTTACATTGAACTCAGTGGGGGGGGGGGGGGGAGAATTAGTGGTCTGAGTCCTGCTGATTGCACTGTGTGATTATTCTACTATTATACTAGAAGTGTCAGATGGAAGCAATATGGAAAATAATTTGCTGGTCAGATATCAGACTTTCTTTGATGCTTGACTCCTGTATTTTACTTTGATCGTTTAACCAAACAAGTTCCAGTACAATGGTCCTTGTATGGTAGCTATTGATAAGAGTTCTAATGTAAATATAAACTACATATATATATACACTTTTTATATTTGAGAGCTTTGTATGTTTTTTGTATACAAGGTAGGTGTGGAAATGTAGGGACCAAAACATTGAAATTCTTTCTGTTATATAGCTTTAAAAATAGGCCATACATGGTTCTACTGATTTGGGCCAAATAAATTCTGTTACATACATGTATAGACATTTAACAGTTTTGGAATGGACCATCATAGATGGACAGATTGTATTATTATATCCTTTGCTACCAGATTTGCTATTTGAATTATGAAAAATCTTATGATTTGCTATTGAAATTAATGTACTTCATATTAAAGGCAAATACCCAATTTTCACTGAGTCTGGAAGTAAATGAATTAAATGTCAAAATGGAAAGAAATAGTCTAAATACTGTGCCTGAAAGTTTTAGCTCTGATTATTGAGTTGTTTGGAAATGATGGTCAGAGCTAAATCTGCCTATTGCAGGTCCTTATTTAGGCCTGATGTGGTTTCCTAAATTATTAATTAGACATTAAATAACCTATCTAGACCATAATCAACTCTCAATGTCAACACAAGTCTGTGATATTTACTGAATTAGGATCTGATTTGCAGCTCAACTTTCATTCATGATTTTATCATGAAATGGATAATCAGGACTATGATTTTTTTATTGTACCGCATTTAGTAATGATGATTGAGTGGGTTAATTTGACTGAAATTTTCAGCATATTGCCTTTACATTATCTAGTTGTTAACTATTATAGTGAAAACTGTCTGCTCTTTATCTAATCTCCCATAATATATATCTTTACATAAGAATCAGAATTATCTAGTTTAATATACTGAATCTGGGAATATTCCTTTAATGTAGGTGTTGAATATGCTGTGAAAATATTACAAAACATGTAGGAGGGAATTGTGACAGATATTAACAGATGTTTTCAAATTGATTGGGCTATTTACGCATGTTATTATATTTGGAAAGATGTCAAATATGCATCCCATGAGAATAAACTTAAACATTATGTCTAGATTTCGGTATGAATTGAGTTTTTATTTTGTAAAGAATGTAAATGGAGGTGACGGTTGCCACAGAAATTGTAATGTGAAGGATTGTTGAGATGTAAAGCCAAACCAATTTAATTTTCAGTTTGGAGTCATTTTGGAGTTGTTGTCAGTGGTGCAAGGAAAGCTGTCTAGTCATTTGAATGTTATGAAAAACTGAGTTCCTTTGTACATAGTGGCATGCACGTAAAAGATCCCTTGACGGTTGGAATTCCCCCAAGTAGGCCATAGTGCTGCTGTCTGGGCAAAATTTCCCTAAGAGCACACTTGACATGTGCCCGTCTTCATTAGCCCACTGGAATCACATGAAATAGGTTTATTTTAAGATTTCAAAACTTACAAATTTTAAACTAAAAGCTATTGAATGGTGCAAACAGCAACTTTTGGTTTTGAAAATTTTACATGAATTCCCTGAAGAACAGAAGATGTAATTTGTTGTGGCCTCAGTTTTTATGGGTGTCAGACGTGATAAGGTGTTCCGTGTAATCTTTATAAACAGGTAATCAACACCGTTATTATCTGCTGCTTTATTACACTTTAGAATATAACATATGTTACAATTCCTGCTAATTCTCAAGAGGTATTACCATTTATTTCTATTCTTCTGGGGACTGACATTTCTATAGGTTAAGTTCACCAAATTCTAAAGCATGATTCTTAGGATTATTTTCTCCTGCGCTATTTTGAGATTGTTTCTTATTTTTTGGCTGAAAGTGAAAACATTTATGTGATCTTTTGGGGTCTATAATACAAGTTTAATATATTGTTACCCTATTAGCTTTAAGTTCAATATATTTCCCAGTGGAAACGTGAAAGCCTTCTTTTAACTGATCTTAAAGTCTTGTGCAGTATACATAAAGATCTATATATGAATGGCATCACATCACACGTGACATTGTCAATAACGTGTGCACTACTCACATTGGACGTTGTAATACAAACTGGTCCGCACAGAATTGAAACCTTTTACTCCTTTTACAACTTCGCATACTGTTTTATCTACCCATTTATACTAAATAGTAAATATTTTTTACCCAGATATACTTCCAACACCTTTATTGTTTTTTTATGAATTTAAAAGATTATTTTAGAATTTGATTTGTACATGAAAAAACTAATTAACGCGCCGCGCCGTGATGTCATCCGTAACAGTGCTCACAAATTTTTTCAAACAAAATCATGAACCCTTTGACAAAAACTAATTACAACTCGAAAACTGGTGATGACTCCCTTTAAAGCCAAAACCATAAAGAACTTGACTCTATCAAATCAGAAAACTCCAGCATTAAACTTTGACCTGCTGACACACAGCATTAACCTATGGCCTTTAACATTTGATCAACATGCCCACAATATTTGTGCAAGGTTTTGCAGCCAAGTCCTCAATCATTTTGTAGTGCCAGAAATTTATTGACTGAAAAGATACCCCAAAAAAAAATGAGGTGAAGTTTGGTTTTGGTGGCTTTCACTGTGTCGTGCGAGTTTGTTAAATAGTGTGTGTAAATTGAAGCACATGGTTGAAAAGTTGTGAGTTCCGGTGAATAGTTGAGTGTCGGTGGAAGTTTTATCGGTTTTGTGGTGTTATTATAATAAACTGGAGTAAAGTGGTGACTATTCATATCCTTACTTAATGAGTAATTATTGCGAATCTGTAATTGGTATTATAACTCGTTACTCTGGCTGGACTGTAAGCTAATGTAAGTACATGTTGTTGTCTATAATTGTGTTGATATTTACGCGATTTATGAAATACAATCAGATTAAAACACATATCTTATTTCGTTTCTTTTTGTATTCTAAATTTTGTTGTCCCCCGCCTTTCGAAGAAAGTTGGGGGACTATTAAAATGGGTTCGTCCGTCTGTCTGTCCGTCTGTCTGTCTGTCTGTCTGTCTGTCCATCTGTCCGTCACACTTTTTGGGACACAATAACTCTCTTCCTAATTGAGCTAGAATGTTCAAACTTGGTGTATGTGTTTATTAGGTCAATGCCTTGATGGAGTTTGAAGATGAGCATTTTCCACTTCGGGTAAGCAGAGGTAAGCAATTTGATTGGTTGATGCTTTGGGACACGATAACTTTAGTTCTAATTAAGTGAGAGTGATGAAACTTGGTGTATAGTTTCATTACAGTAATACCTTGACTAAGTTCGATAATGAGCATTTTCTGCTCAAGGTAAGCAATTTGATTGGTCGAGAGTAGTCGAGACTTTGGAACACAATAACTCTCCTTCTAATTGAGTTAAAATGTTCAAACTTGGTGTATATGCTTATTAGGTCAATGCCTTGATGGAGTTCGAAGATGAGCATTTTCCGCTTAGGGTAAGCAGAGATAAGCAATTTGATTGGTTGATACTTTGGGACAAGATAACTTAGGTTCATCTTGATTGATGATTTTTATGCCAATACAATGACTGCATTCTCATTTAGTAATCGATTCGACAGTAACAGTGTATAGAAACGATTGACTTGGACACGAGGGCCCTTTCCCTTGGCCAGAGGGGGCCTTTTTGTCAAGCGTGGGGGCCCTTTTGTCTGCCTTTAGGGTCCCCCTAACTAGGGTACATTTTCATTTTTCTCGTCGGCTTTAGCATTTTTCTTTATAAAACACTTTTGGATGACACTTCGTGTACAGTTTGATTGCTCGATACATTGAAAAAAATAAATGTGCGATTAATTAATATGTGTCTTCTATTTATTTTGGGATTTCGGCGGGGGACATCAGCCTAAATGTTGGCTTGTTTTACTTGTCTTGTCTACACGATCTGAAAGAATTGTAATATAGATCTGTATTTTAATCACATTGTATGACATATTTTCTATGTGCATTTGTTGAATGAATAATTGTCACTGTCCTGTTTTATTTTAAATTTAAATCAAATCCAAGACTGTGACAATTGAAATCCTTAATGAAAGCTCTGCCTATGGCTTGAAGAATCCCTGTACAGTGGATCTAAGATCGAATATCAGTGTGATCAAATTTGAAATTTAAAAAGTATAGGTAATATTCTCCCAGCAACGCTGTATCATAAGGTCTGTCATTGAGTCAATGGGCATGGTTTCGATTCTCCGGTTGTATGTGACAAGGAGTAGGGTTGTCTGTCCAACCTTGTAAGTTTTTTTCCAGGTCCTCAGGTTTCCTCCCACTGCTAAAGACCCATACGCACAAGCAAATTATTGAAATAAAATTGAACCACTGTTAGTCTCGCAATGACCTAGTTTGTGTTGAGTGGACTTGAAACCCCATTTTTCTCTCTCTTTCTCCAATTTCTGGCCCTTGCTCCTGCACCACTGACAAGAGTCAAGAGAGTACTATGATCAAACGTGGGGCCTCCAGGTTAGCCAGCTAACGCCTTACTCACTGAGTTACAGCGGCTCTTAATAACATGGCATCAGAGGTGTTACTACCATTATTTCAAGACTAGTTAAACTAAAATTTACCTATCAGAGGCAATTTGCCAAAAAAATCCAAACTTTGTGAAGTGTTAGATTTGTTAGAAAGGAAAAGGAAAGATAAGATAATCCTAAATGTTTCCATCTTAAAGGAAATAAACTTAAGATAATCATAGAATTAGTCTTTTTCTGGCAACAGTTTCCAAATTACAACTTTATGTTAACTGTTGTCACCGACCAATGGATGATTAAAAACACTATTAAAGATTTTATCTTCATACATATTCTCTTCACATGGTTTCACAATAATGTAGGGTGGTCTTATTACTTGAAGATTAGGGTCATATTTTTCTGAAAGAATAAACTTGTATAGTAGAGCATGTATATTTTATTTATGCATTGATGATAATATAGTCTCAAATGAATTACAGTATTATATTGAATAAATGCACATACTCTACCAAAACAACAAACATTTATGATCTCATGTGAATTGCAGTATTATTATGAATAAATGTACATACTCTACCAAACTAACAAATATTTATGTAACTATGACTGAAATGGGAGACACTAGTGGAATCGTTTATATTGGCCAAAATGTCTGTTGTATTCCAATCTGATTAAAATAAAACACGGAGCCTATTTCGTTTCATTTTTATGGTTTAAAAGTTTGTTTTACTTGTCTTTACTACATTAGGATCTGGAAGAGTTGTTATCGTTGACGTGTTCTGAATGGTGTGAGGTATTAGCCAATGAAATGGTCTGTTACGACCAACTTTAGGTGTGTTTTACACGGAACTCTGGGTAATCCACTAGAAACATCAATGCTGATTGGGTAATCAAAATTAAATGTCAGATTTCATAGGGTCAAAAGCTGCTCGTATGACCTCTGACGCAACTTAGAACTACAACTTGTAGGTCATCGAAAGTATAAAAAAACAAACCTAACCATAGATTTGTAATTTAATCAGATTGGTTGTAATCAAAAATAAAACTGTGTCACGGATCCATTCCAGTGGTTATAATGTAATCATAATTTTGCCTGTAATGCATCTTCCCAGTTCATATACTGGTAAAAGACCACTTCATGACTTTTAGTCCTGAACAAATCAATGGAATAAATTTTATGAAGTGGAAGAGAATAGTCTTTATATGATTGTTACTTACTATATTCATAATTTATAAAGTTAACTTAGGCCTCGAGTTCACAAAACATTCTCAGGCTTAAGTTAAGACTTAACTTTCAATCACTATTTATGAGAAATATCTTTTATCCAGAAAAATAAAACTTTGCACATAGTTTCTTATTGATGTATTTGATATAAAGGGCTTTAAAAACAAGTCCCAACAATTTAGAGTAAATTCTTAATTTGGAGCCAAGTATACAACTCTATTCAAGAAACAATTTTAACAGTAATTTTTCTGATGTGACCCAAATAATTATAATGGTTCCTATAGTTCTACTTACAATAGAATTCTGAAAATGGAAAGAGAAAATATTTGCCAGCTTCTAAATTTTATATCTTATCTCAAGTCAACATTTGGTCATCAAAAACAAACTTTTCAGTATTCTTAGAGATTACAGCTGTCAGGGTTGGTATGGGAACTACCAGTATGATTAACATGTCAAAAATGACAAGCATGAGTTTTGATCTTGGTAATAGAAAGATTAAAAACATTAACCATGGTTGGATGAAATACAGGAACTGGAATTTAAAGGGAGAAGAAAGTTTGATTTATAAACAGATCTACAAAAATCCACCAATTAAAAGTTGTTCTGTGATTTATCATGATACAATCTAACAAATTGAAATTGTGGACTCATTTCACCACATATTTGTTTGCATAATTAGCACTCCTATAGATTATTAAGATGTCTAACATGACAGCCGTAAATGTAAATCCTGGTTAGATTAACTGCTTCATTTCTACCCAAATCAGGAAGTTTATTGGACGAACAGGATTATAATTCACATATCACATGATGTGGATTATATACTGGTAGACGCTAATTAGCTGAAATATCTTTGAATATACACAGTTAAAGTATCGATGCATCAATTTTTTTGCTAAATACATCAAATTTCTCACGCTAGTATGTACTCAGATTGGTTTTTAACATTTAATTAAGAAAACAAATTTAAAATACCATACTCTCAAGGTGTGGGTTCAATCAGATTAAAAACAGACCCATCAATTTGGTTCACTACAATTAAAGATGGCAGCAGGTTACCCAGGGATGGAACCATTTTTGGACTGATAATCATAAGAGAGAGAAAGAGAAAAAATGGGGTTGTTTAATGTCCACTTGACACAAACAAGGTGGTTTCGGTACTAACACCTTGTTTAATTTTATTTCAGTGGAAGGAAACTGTAGAAAACCCATGAGTTTAGACAGGCAACCATACTCCTTGTCATGCCGGTTGACTCAATGACAGACCTTATGATACAGCACACTAGCTATATAACCAGTAGCCCATCCAACCCCCAATCATATTAGAGATTTTTCTTGCACAATATTCTTGCTTGCAATCAGGCTCAGAGTCTTTTATCTTGTCTTTGGATATCAATTGCAGCTGTAATTTGTTTAAATAATTATATGAGTGGCTGTGACTTTAACTAAGTGACTGCCTACCACAAACCAGGAACTAGAGTGTGAACTAGTTCTAGAATCATTGA
This sequence comes from Patella depressa, assembly GCA_948474765.1. NCBI lineage: Eukaryota > Metazoa > Mollusca > Gastropoda > Patellidae > Patella > Patella depressa. The sequence goes on from OX419720.1 coordinate 12,763,175, forward strand.
ACAGGAAAATGTGAAGTAGTTCACCATGAGTACACCCAATTACATCCTTCAAATCGTTCCACACTTAATAACAGGAGTAATTATTGCCATCTGCTTCAAACAAACAACTTGTTGTTCTCTACTCACTTTCTTTAATCAGATCTATAGGGATATCATAAAGTCTGTCATTGAGTCAACTGGTTTTGATTCCCAGGTAGTACGTGACCAGGATTAGGGTCACCTGTCCAATGTTGTGGGTTTTCTCTGAGTGGTCCGTTTTGCTCCCCCTACATGCGAGTGAATTAATGAAATAATATTGAACCATGTGTTAGTCCCGAAATTACCTATTTTGTGTCAAGGGGACGTTAGATACCATATCTCTCTCTGTCTCTCCTCTCTCCTCTCTCTCTTCCTCTCTGAAAACTGGGCTCAGTGAGTAAGGTGCTGGCTCTCACTAACCAGGAGATCTGGTGTTCAATCGGCTGAGACAGACAAATTGCCTCCATTGATAGGATGCTGTTGTCCCTCTCAGTTTTCTGGAAAAATTACACAGTTTTAATGGTACATATTAAAAATGAATTTCAATCATTGCCATTTAGCTGGACACATAATCTTAATGGTTCCTATTTATTTGAAAAGATTATTCAAAAGACAATCAATTAAAAGTTCAAAGTTAGATTTGAAATGTTAAACAAACTATTAATAAGACATTTAATAGATTTATTAAGATGAAAAAACCATAACCAACTCTCAGTGCCATCTTAGTTGTCCGATTTTCATTGGATTCAAATCCGATCTGCTGTTCAATGCTCCTTGAAGATTAAACGTAAAAATAGTTGATTAAAATTATTGTGACAATGGTAACAATGACAATTGCGGCTTACAGTGATTTTAGAATAAGGATTTCTTGGCTTATAGAGTGAAGTAATTTGACTTAAATTTTCAGCATATCCACATTATGTTATCTAGTTTTTAATTATTATAGTGAGAACTGCCAGCTCTTTATCTAAACTTCCATAATGTATCTTTGATATATATTGTTCTCCAGTTGATGTAGTTTAGGATGAAGAACTGTGTTGACATTGATTTTACATTTGAGGCAAATAGGTTCAAATCAAAGTCGGTGTTTGCACTGACTGACAGGATTATTTGGATTTAGGTAGCAGACGAAATGGATTAATCCATCTGTGGTGCTGCTGTTCTTAGCTAACATACTCATGCAAGAAACGCCTTGTTTGTACTTGAGGTCTTAGAGGCTTCTGAATCCCTTGATTACTACAATATTGTTAAACTTGGATGTCTGAAAGGAATATGATGAATTGAATATATGACAACGTTGGGTATCCTCTACCCTCTAGTGACTAACCAATCATTAATGAATATTCAAATATAGATTTGAAATTTAAAACAGAATAAAAAAAATAATAAAATAGCATACTCTACAGACGGCATACACAAGAGGGTCTGACAAGAAAAAGTATCTAGTTGTTCAGATTGAACAAAAAATTGCACACATTGACGTGCACTTAAAATAACCCTTGACAGTTGGAATTTGAAATAAGGGTAGGCCTTAGTGCCGTTGTCTGGGCAAAATTTCCCTGATAGCCCACAGTATGGCGTATGCCCATCTTCATTAGCACAGTTCAGTGCTCTAGTCCCTCGCAAGAGAGGCTAGCCAGAAAATGTTCCTGTAACCTTGTTGGTTACTGTGCAGTAAAGTAGAATGTCAAACCCCATTTCATTTAACTGCCTGTATCAGCGTGTGAACACAGCCTTCTGGTACTCATCATATCTCTCGATGGTTTTTGGGTTAATTCCAGACATAATTCATTAAATGGGTAATCTGCAACTGAATTTCTGCAGAGAGTAAATCCTTCTGTTTTTACTCTTCGAGTGCATGCTTGATTCAATTTGCACATCTGCACAAACAAGCTGTCTGATGAAGATCTTAGTTTAAAGGAACATGTTTCAGATGTTTAGACGAATATAAATTAAATCAAAAAGAATTACAACCCCTGGAGGATATTGAAACTAATGATTTAAACAGATAAACTTGAAATTAAAGATGACAAAATTAAGTATCATTTGCTATTTAGATTTTATTAATTGTTTGTCCATTTGAGTTTAATGATGGTAGAATCCATATTTTGATGTGAAAAATTTAAAGAAAAAAAAAAGTCTTTCTTTCTCTTGAGAGAGAGAGAAATGAGGTTTAACGTCCACTTGACACCAACTAGGTCATTTCGGGACTAACATATGGTTTAATTTTATTTCAATAATTCGCATGCGCGTAGGGGTCTTTAGCAGTGGATGGAAACCGGAGTGCCCGGAGGAAACCCACGAGATTGAGAAGGCGCCCCCATCTCCATGCCACATACATGTACGCTCACACCAGGGATCGAAATTCTCTCTTAAACATTCATTGATGGCTAACATGTGACTTGAAAAATGCCAAAAGGTTATTAGTGTTTGGTATTGCTACTGCAGTCACAATACGATACATATTGTAAATTAGGTGATACTATTCTTATCACGATTCATAACCAGGTCAATATTTACCCAGAAAACAACAGCATAAATGAATAATTGATATTTTTAGTTCTGCCGATGTCAAAGAAATAAAACTATATCACAATATTGAAGTGGATCAAAATTAGTACCAAAACATTTTTAGAGTGTTGGTGTATACCTATAGATAATGTCTGATGTAGGTAATTAAGCACGACAAGAAAAAAGCATAAAAAAGAATGTGATACATCGATTCAGTGTCTCAGGATTCGATACGCATAATGTGAGAAGGTGAATCGTGATACATCCATTTAACAAACAATCGTACCTCCCTAACCCTTGCATTAGGAACATTTTAGTTCTGAATCCAGGTTGAAGATGACATACTAACTATTGATTTATCAAATTCAATTACTTATATAACTAGTCTTTAAAACTAGAATGAATTATTTATTAAAACATGCTATGGTGGAAATTCTTCATATTCCTGTGATGAGAGAAATGATCTGAAGGCTCACTACTGAGTGGTGGATGGCCGAATAATTAGTGTGTACGCAAATTATTGAAATCTAATTGAACGATGGGTTAGTCCCGAAATGACCTAGTTTGTTTCGAGTGGACGTTAAACCCCATTACACTTTTTCTCTCTCAGAAGGCTCACTATCATTTTGGAAGAGATTGTTTTAGTTTAATTGTAATGGCATCCTTTGGCTCCACACCTTATTAGAACTTGCACAAAAAAGAAAAACAATGTTGAGAAAAGTGGGTGTCCAGTCGATATTTGTGCAAAAAACATTGTTCGATAGTTTGGGAGATTTAATCATTTTATCATGAATAAGTTAAACGCAATCCTTAAATATTTTAGTTCCAGACGTCGTTCAAGTGGTCGACGATCGTGAATACCCCATCATTTTGCATTGTATAGATAATTGCTGAACTCTATTTTGGGAATGTTTCAGTGTCTGCATCAGACGGCCTAATGTTGTTACAGGCATGAAAAAAAAGAAAAGTTGACATCTTCTCAAAATATAATTTACTTGGAGGTGAAAAGATTTGATCAATTCCAGTGAAAATTATCCAGCTTAGAGAAATTGTAATGATTTTATAGTTATTCTCGGTCAATTACAGACAGAACTTACATATTGGAACTACAACTTCACGCCCCGAATGTACTAGCCTTACATGAATAAAGGGTGATTAGCATTTGCATTTTCGCTGAGATATCAAATTTCTCGTGGCTTAATCCATGCTAATATGTACTTAAATTGGTTATTTAACTGTTAATTAAGAAAATTTAATCAAAATATACCGAAGCTAGATAATCCCCAGGCTTGGATTCAATTGGATTTAAAAAACTGTAAGAATTTAAATTGATGCTATATCTCAAAAAACACAAGTACCCTTGATTTTTAATGGACATATACTAAAACTATATTAAATTTTATACTTTTAGACATTATTGCTGTTAATTTATCTTACTAATTGTGACAAATATGCATGCTGAACCATAAATATCATCATGTCTTTGTAGATTAAATTGATTTGAACCATTCTTTTCACTGTTTAACCTGAAAAATATTATGATTCCTGAGAGATTCAAAATTCAAATATCTTCAAATGAAATAAAATGAAATGGGGTTTAACGTCCTACTGTTCTTGGCTAATGAAGAGGGCCAAACCGTGTGTCATGAGGGAAATATTGCCCGAACAGAGGCGTTACATCCCACTCTTATATTCACTCCAATGTGTACACAGGAACTCATTGTTTTGTCCTATCCGAATAACTAATTGCCAGGACCTCCATCCTGTACCACTGACAAGGGGAAAGCCACTCTGGAAACTCAAGCCCTTAAATAAATTACTTCTAGCATCAAGCCCTTAAATAAATTACTTCTAACTAGATTAACAAAGAATGGAAGTTATTATTTATATATCTCTTGTGAAAGAAAACTTGTCCTTATAAAATCCTTTCTTTTATGTTAAAATGAAATAAAAAAAGATTTAGTTACAAACGTATATTGTTGTGGACATCTCTAGATGTTACAACTTTTACTGACACCATTAATTCATTGACACAAAGCTAAACATTATCTATCGTGTCATAATAAAACTAGACATGTTGATAAAATACTAGAAAATAGTTTTAATTTATGTAAATGGTTTCTGTGATATAATTGGTTGGACAACTATAACAAATAACTCTTATGTTTTATTCTGTTAGTCTAGTGGAGTTATGCTAAACTCATTGAGTCATTTCTAAGCTGAATGAGCCGTTCTACAAGTCTACACACTATTTTGTAAGCAGAGCAATCATTCATCACAGGAGTACACATAGCATTTCTCCTTCAAAACTTACAGTCTTGTGTAACTCTGTTAGTTTTGATGCTAACAGAAATAAATTTGGAACTAAGAACTAAGATGTGTCGGTGATTTGGATGTATGTGTATAGTTGTAATGGATAGCGTGTCTCGTTAAAAACTTACTCAGTAACTCTGATGCTACTGAATAAAAATTGTAAAATTAGGAATTATTTTAGATACAAGGCACTGGTCAGTGATTTAAATTTAAGTGTCTAGTTGTGACGGATGTAATCTTTGTGTGACCTTTGACTTGATTATTGGTGTGAGTGTATTAGTGATTAACTGGTGATAGTACATGACTATATAGATGTAAGAGAGTAAAGTAGTGTATATTGAGTATACTAGGGTAAGTTTAAATCATCTCTTTTGATGTTTTATGTATGTAGTAGCTAATTTTAACTATTTAGCACATGGTTGTTGATGTTTGTGTGAACATTATTTATTATTTACATGGCACTACATTATTCAGTTTTTTTTTTGTAAATTGGGTAAAGGTTTTAGATATAAAATGTTAACAATACATTATTAAAAAATACGGTACAAGTACTGAATGACAGTCTTTGATGCATGGTTATTCCAATCTACACTGGCAGTATTCCAAAATTTTCATTTTATCTTAAATATTGCATATCAGAAACCCATCTTTGCACCGTAAGATAACATCAATGTTAATTTAAATTGACCAATAAGTTGTGTGTTTGCAATGTCAAACATTGTAGATGATACTAAGTTAAAGACTTGCCACCTTTAAACAAGAGTGTATCTAGTTATATTATATTATAAATATATTAGTTGTAAAAAATCACTTGAAAAAGACCTACTTGAGATATGTGTTAGTGAATTTAGATTTGATGTAAAACATGATGTACTTGAACTAGGATTGAGATCTCCATGTTGGTATGATGTATGTGGATATAAAACAAATAGGCAGGTGATAAGACGTTTATAGACATAATATTACCATGCCAAGTTATGCAGACAGACTGTACTCTACAATCTACAGACTTTCATGAATGTACCCAGAAACTTTCAAATCCCAGTTAGCAGCTCATTTGTTCAAACAAACTTATAGTCCAGGAGCTAATGACAAAATACACTGATTTTAATATACGTATGTATAGTTTATTGCTTTGGGAATGCTTATGGATGGATTTAGCGCACAAGAAATGGATATTATTCTTATTATATAAATAATATGTTTGTACAAATAGCAGGCAAGGAGTAGGGTTGCTTGTCCAACTTCGTGGGTTTTCTCCACTGTTAAAGACTCCTATGCGCAATCAAATTATTGAAATAAAATTCAACAATGCAGACTAAGACTCGTTGGGAACTGTAAAATCTGAACAATAATTTGTCAGACCAAACTTTTTTGTGTGTTCAGCATTTATACTAATGTACAAGTAGGCTTCATTACGAATTTTTGAAAGGAAAATATTCAGTATGATCTGTTCAGTGGATGTTAAACCCAACTCTGTCTTGCATGCTTGCTGTATAGATTCAAGTAAATGTATTTTATACAGGGGGAATAATAAGGTGTGTTTTATTATAACAGACAGGTATTTAGATATGTATGTTTCTCTTCTATAATAGACTTCCTGGAGGGAGAAGAGGAGATAGTCTACATTCCCTCTTCATCTCGTGTACCCATCTTGATTAGCCCGGTCAGTGTCGAAAAATAGGATCTTAGACCCCATTTCAGAGATAGTCTACATTCCTTTCGTCTTCTCTTGTACCTGTCATGAGCCCAGTAGAAAAGTAGGATGCCATTTCATTCCATTGCTTCTCTTGTTAGACCAGAAAATCTTATAAGACGACTTGATTAGTGTAAAACGTTTCCGTAATTTGTTATGAGTATGGTTCTGTGACCTACCTAGTACCTATATAATCTATATAAGTAGTATGTATATTATGTTTTATTTGTTTTTCACCACCTGGGGATATTGTTGAACAACCAATGTTATGTGATTGTGGTGCCAGTAGTTTGTTTATTTTGGCTAACAATGACTACAGCTTGTGGTTAGTTCAAGTCTGATAACTATAAAATCACTTCTATCGTTTTTAATCGCAAATAACTCACTACAACAATGATATTCACATTTTTACTAAGACACAAAAAATGTTGGGTTGTCAGGTAAGGGAGTAAAGATTTTGATTATTTATCATAAGAATTATCTTAAAAGAGCTAAAATTCGGGACCATAAAATTGACACAAATGGATCACAGTTGACGCATATAATAATGTAATATGAATGTATATGAACTGATTTACATTCAATCGTTTCTGTTTTTACTCTAATTTCAAATCTGTTATGTTCTGCGAAATATACCCAGAAGTCTCCATCAAATGGCAATCTCTAGCATCTGGCTATTCCAGTCTACAGCGATAGTATTTATTGTATATGCTTTCCAGATAAGAACATTAGGTCACCGTTTGACATGACTTATGGAATATGTCTAGCCTCATTCTTTGAATCCTTTGTTAAAAATGGCACTAAAACACATTATGGTACACAATTTGTGTCCCAATGGTAAAATGTTTATTTTGTCTTAAATATTGATATTATATAAGAAGCCCATGAACGTCAATGTTGATTTAAATGGACAAATAATTTGTGTTTTCAATGTCAAGTTGTTTGTACAGTTTTTATTATATATTTCTTACAGTGGCTATAATATATGCTTGTGATGGTTCTTGTCCCAAAGTTTGTCTTCTGAGATTCTGTGCTGTAGTTCTCCTACACTTGCTAGTGTATAAGAGACTGAATACTATAATGCAATGCAGGGAAACATTTAAAGCGATACAAAAAAAATTTATTAGTGAGCCATATTTTTTTTAAGTGATCATCAAATCTATAAAGAATGACTGATTTATGTAACTCGTAATCTATTTTAAGTAAAAGATTATGTTCCTGCCAGATGTTTAAGGTTTTTTTCTAGAGATGTTTTGAGGATACTAGATATAACAGAAATATCAGATATACTATCAACTAGATGTTTTTTTTTTAAAGCAAGCAGACTACCTACTACTATATCTGTCTGCTGGTAGAGATGTAATCTAATCTTATATCATACCTGATGAGCTCTGGTTCGTAGGGACATAGCATACATTGCACCACAAATAATATCTGATGAGCTTTATCTCATACGATATAGCATACATTGCATCACACATAACATATGTTGTCATACCTGATGAGCTCTAGTTCACCTACAAATGCAGTTGATAACCATGTGAACCTCCCAAAAACACGAGACGGAGCATCAGAAATGAAATAAGTGGAGTTTAACGTCAACTTATAATTTCTCACACCTTATCTTATATTTCATTGAAAAACTGTATGAATGATGGGTGGTAAAGTTAACACATGACTTAGTGCATTCATATGAATACAACAAAATAGTTCACACCTTGACATTTGCAACCAGATTCATTGCTTTAGAGGATAAATAATGCAGTTTCACATAGAACACCTGTATATTGTTCTTGTCACAATCAAATATCATATTTTTTCTTTACATCCGAATTTATAAATATTTATGTTCACATCCTATTTGTCTGAGTTTGATCCCCCAAACTCAATTTCAATTGTCTAAGCTGTATCCCCCAAACTCATCTTGATTGTCAACTGCATCTGAGGCATGCAGCATGTGCACAATATGGCTATATAAGCAGATGTGGATGGCACATCAGAGTCAGTCAGTCAGTCAGTCTGTTAGTAAGGTTCGTTCAGGCCGAATCGGATCGATTATGTAGGAGGGGGCCAATTTAACCTTTCTTCTTTGAATTCATAACTGTAGTGAATATTGGACCATGTTTAATTAAATCAGAGGTACATTGGAACTGGGCCATGTTTGATTACGCCCAGGAGGTGAAACTTTTATGTGTGTAGTTTATTGTTGGGCAACGTTTGGTATGGAGCAACGTTGGGGCCAAGTTTAGCCGTAGCTTATATCGTGAACAGAACATTTGAGATGATCCCAGAATAGGATCCACAGGCCTATAATTATCTCAACTGTGTTGTGGAGAACTGTGCGGTGTTTAAATGTTTTACGAATAACTTAAATCAGAATAGGCATTGCAGGCCTATGTTTAATGTTTTCGTTGGACGAATGGTGTTTTTGTGAATTGATGGTTTGATTCCCACCGGAAGTGACCTATGGACATATCGAACTCTGAAAATTGATTGATTGTTGTTTTACTGATTTGATATATATATATAAAGTATTAAATTATACTATTAATGCCATTTCGTTTTCTTTATGATTTTGAAGACGCAACTGGGGAGTAGTTTGCACGAGTGGCAATTGGTCAGGTGCCAAATCGTGACAATTGGGGGCTTGTCCGGGATCTAATTTTAATAAACTAATGACCCAAATGCTCTTCAAAACATAAAGTCAACTTGTCGCTTTAATAGGTTAAGTTTAAGTATTAACTTGTACTTGTGAGACAGACATTGGTGAATTTATATTTGGTAATCTGAACTTAGTTACACTATGGATGAACTAAAAGAATTAAAAGATTTCGGTGAAAGTTTAGGTTTCAAAGACGAGGAGCTTAGAAACTTTGTTCGCGAACAACAAGACAAACAGCGTGATGAGCGGAAACTACAACGTGAGATGCAGCAACGTGAAGCGGATTTACTACAACGCGAAAAGGATGTAAAATTGAAACTAGAAGTTATGGAAAGGGAGCATAAACAAAATCTAGAAACTATGGAAACGGAATATAAACTTTACGGTGAGAGTTCTTTCAATAAACGTTCTGGTGATAATTTTATAAAGGGACCAAAATTGCCTCCATTTGATGAAGACCGAGACGATATTGATTCTTATTTACGAAGATTTGAACGGTATGTTACAGCACAAGGTTTAGACGCATCGCAGTGGGCAGTACATTTAAGTGCATTACTTAGAGGTAGAGCTTTAGGAGTTTACGCGAGGCTACCACGTGACGACAGTCTTGATTACGAAGTTCTTAAAGGGGCACTGTTAAAACGGTTTGAGATGACTGAAGAAGGTTTTGTTAATAAATTTCACTATTCTACTCCTGAAGTCGGAGAAACTTTCGCACAATTTACAGTTCGATTATCGGATTATTTTACGCGATGGATTGAGCTTTCGGGTATCAATAAAGACTACAAGGGTTTGTTCGATTTAATTATTAGGAATCAATTCGTGTCTAAATGTGAACGCGAATTAAGTCTGTTTTTAAAAGAACGATCTCCCAAAACTATTTCCAACATGGCGGAATTAGCAGACCAATTTTGTGATGCGCGAGGAAGTAAAGCTAACAGGTTTCTTCGGAATAAACATAATGAACATTATGGGCATGCGCGTCCGCCAAATTATAGCGAATCTGTTAGGGAAGGACCCCAACAGCAGCCACAACAGCCAACCCCGCATAATTCCTATCGCCAACACAATCCAGCATCGTCAGCCAGAGGTAATAACTTGGTATGTTACATATGCAGAAGACCGGGTCATAGATCACATCAGTGCAAAAATAGAAATCCTGTGTCATCTGTTCAAGAACGTAATGATGATCATAAGTTTAACAAACAAAACCGAACACTACTCCCACATAGTAATAGTAATTGTCTGAACTTTATTCCAGAGAGTCGGGTAATGCCTGTAACCAAAGGTAAAGTCGGTGAACATGACGTGACAGTGTTACGAGATACCGGATGTGCTGGGGAAGTAGTAAAAAGAAACCTAGTCCGCGAAGATGAAATGACTAACCGAGAAAAAACGTGTGTTTTAGTAGATGGTACGCGTATAGTAACCCCCGTAGCTATTATAAACGTTGACACGCCATATTTTCACGGTGTAACCGAAGCATGGTGTATCGAGAATCCCATATACGATCTGATACTTGGTAATATTGGTGGAGTAAGAGATGCTGCTGATCCAAAGTTGGACTGGAAACCAATCCAAGCGGTTGAAACCAGATCACAGACATTAAAGAAAGATAAGCCATATCCTCCTCTTATAGTTCCTAAAAGTATTCGCGATGTGGTGAAACCCGAAGACATTAAACTCATGCAGCGTAATGATGTCACACTGCAACGCTTACGTGAACTGGCTGATTGTAATGACACCAAAACAACAAAATCTGGAGCGAGTTCAACTTTATTCTACAATAAAGGATTTTTATTTCGACAATATACGCACCTAGGTAAAAGAGATGTTACACAGTTAATCGTGCCAAAAGAGTTTAGAAACGATATTATGCGGTTAGCTCACGAATCATTAATGGCTGGTCATCTAGGAACTAGAAAAACAACTGATAGAATTTTATCTGAGTTTTATTGGCCAGGTATTCAATCTGATATTAGCCGGTTTTGTAGATCTTGTGACGCTTGCCAGCGAACTGTCAGTAAAGGTAAAGTGTTTAAATCACCACTTGGTCAAATGCCATTGATTGACGAACCCTTTAAACGAATTGCCGTGGATTTAGTTGGTCCAATACATCCAGTAACTGATAGTGGGTACAGATACATACTTACCATAATAGATTACGCTACCAGATATCCTGAAGCTATACCATTACGTACCATAGAGACCGAAAGAGTTGCAGAAGCATTAATAGATGTATTTAGTCGTGTTGGGGTTCCTAAAGAAATGTTGAGTGACATGGGTAAACAGTTCACGTCGGATTTGATGTCGGAGATTAGCAGGTTATTGTCATTGCGTCAGCTAACGACTACACCGTACCATCCAATATGTAATGGATTAGTGGAGAAATTTAACGGCACTTTAAAGCAGATGTTAAAGAAGATGTGTATGGAAAAGCCCAGAGATTGGGATAAGTATATTAATGCAGTTTTATTCGCGTACAGAGAAGTACCACAAGAAAGTACCGGTTTTTCGCCATTCGAACTTTTGTATGGAAGGTCAGTGAGGGGACCAATGTCAATATTAAAAGAATTGTGGGTTAACGAAGAGGAACAACCCGATGTTAAAACTACCTACCAATATGTTCTAGACCTTCGAAACAAGATGGAAGAAACTTGTAATTTAGCTCAAGAAAATTTGAAGGAAATGTCGGCCAAATATAGAAAGTATTATAATAAAAAGGCTAAACCAAAAGCATTAGAAGCAGGTGACAAAGTATTAGTACTACTACCAACCAATCATAATAAGCTATTGATGCAGTGGCAAGGACCTTTTTCTGTGGAGAAAAAGATAGGTCTACTTGATTACAGAATCCTAATGAAGGGTAAAGCTAAGATATTTCATGCCAATATGTTGAAACGGTTTGTAGAAAGGAACTCTAAAGACCAAACCTGTACAGATTTATTGTCATCGGTATGTGTATCGATTATCGATTTAGATGAAGATGGGGACGCTGTAGAATTACCGGAAATACCAACTACTACCATGGGTGAGACTTACAGTGACGTTAACATCAACAACGACCTTACACCCGAGCAAAAGAACGAGATAAGTAATTTGTTAAAAGAATTTGCGGACAGATTTACTGATAAACCTGGACGTACTAATTTACTGGAACTGGATATACACACCAAAACAGAAGAACCAATTAGAGTTAAACAATTTCCGATGCCTTATCACATGACTGAAGTCGTTAACGACGAGACCAATAAGATGTTGAAAGCCGGGGTAATCGAGAAATCTGAATCGCCATATTCATCACCTGTTGTTATAATCAAGAAAAAAGACGGAAGCAATAGATTTTGTATTGATTACCGTCAACTCAACAAAGTTACAATTTTTGATGCCGAGCCAATGTCGAGTGCGGATGACATGTTTTCAAAATTATCTGGGTACCATTATTTCACCAAGATAGATCTCAGCAAAGGATACTGGCAGATACCACTTAAGACGGAGGCACGACAAAAAACCGCGTTTTCTACTTCCCAGGGTCTATACCAATTTACGGTCATGCCGTTCGGGCTAGTAACGAGTTCCGCCGTTTTTAACCGAATGATACGGAAACTACTAGCAGGAATGACGAATATTGACAATTTTATAGATGATCTGTTGATTTATACGGAAACCTGGTCAGAACACGTACAAATTTTACGCGAACTTCTTGATAGACTACGGAAGGCCAATATTACGGCAAGACCTACAAAATGTTTTATGGGGTTTCAAAGTTTAGAGTGTCTTGGGCATATAGTCGGGGAACAGAGATTACGCCCGAATCCTGATAAATTAAATGCCATCAAGCTAGCGAATCGACCACAAACAAAGAAGCAAGTTCGTGCCTTTTTGGGGTTAGCAGGGTATTACCGGAAGTTCGTAGCTAATTTTGCAGCCATAGCCGCTCCGCTTACCGACCTTACCAAGAAAGGACAGTCTAATAAAGTGAAGTGGGAAGAATCGCAAGAAAAAGCCTTCACAACACTTAAAACGGTGCTTATCAATGACCCAATTTTGAAACTGCCGGATTTGGAAAAAACGTTTATTTTGAGAACTGATGCTTCTGATATAGGGCTAGGAGCAGTCTTGTTACAAGTAGAAAATGAGGAAAAACACCCGATAGCCTACGCAAGTAGAAAATTATTACCAAGAGAGTGTGCTTACTCCGTAATAGAAAAAGAATGCCTAGCGATTATTTGGGCTGTAAGAAAATTTCAGCGCTACTTATACGGACGAGAATTTATTTTAGAAACAGATCACCAACCTCTACTGTATTTAAATAAAACTAAAGTTGCTAACGCAAGACTTATGAGATGGGCACTTTTGTTGCAACCCTTTAGATTTCGGATTTGTGCCATCAAAGGAAGTGAGAATATTGGTGCTGATTATTTGAGTAGGTCACAATAATTTGATATTTATGGTTATGATGTCTATTTATAATGATTGTGTATTTTGAAAACATATTTTTTTTTAAAAAAATATATTTTTCTATGGAAGGGAGGTATTGTCACAATCAAATATCATATTTTTTCTTTACATCCGAATTTATAAATATTTATGTTCACATCCTATTTGTCTGAGTTTGATCCCCCAAACTCAATTTCAATTGTCTAAGCTGTATCCCCCAAACTCATCTTGATTGTCAACTGCATCTGAGGCATGCAGCATGTGCACAATATGGCTATATAAGCAGATGTGGATGGCACATCAGAGTCAGTCAGTCAGTCAGTCTGTTAGTAAGGTTCGTTCAGGCCGAATCGGATCGATTATGTAGGAGGGGGCCAATTTAACCTTTCTTCTTTGAATTCATAACTGTAGTGAATATTGGACCATGTTTAATTAAATCAGAGGTACATTGGAACTGGGCCATGTTTGATTACGCCCAGGAGGTGAAACTTTTATGTGTGTAGTTTATTGTTGGGCAACGTTTGGTATGGAGCAACGTTGGGGCCAAGTTTAGCCGTAGCTTATATCGTGAACAGAACATTTGAGATGATCCCAGAATAGGATCCACAGGCCTATAATTATCTCAACTGTGTTGTGGAGAACTGTGCGGTGTTTAAATGTTTTACGAATAACTTAAATCAGAATAGGCATTGCAGGCCTATGTTTAATTTTTTCGTTGGACGAATGGTGTTTTTGTGAATTGATGGTTTGATTCCCACCGGAAGTGACCTATGGACATATCGAACTCTGAAAATTGATTGATTGTTGTTTTACTGATTTGATATATATATATAAAGTATTAAATTATACTATTAATGCCATTTCGTTTTCTTTATGATTTTGAAGACGCAACTGGGGAGTAGTTTGCACGAGTGGCAATTGGTCAGGTGCCAAATCGTGACAGTTCTGTTGTGTACTGTATTTGCTAGCACCGCCCCGTCCATTCATTTGATTTGATATTTGTTTATTTCTTGTAATGTCTGTCTTCGTTAGCCCAGTTAAGGGAAAAAAGTAGGACGTTAAAATCCATTTCATTTCATTTCGTAATCCCAATCTGATATTATTATTTCCTAGTTGTCCGACCTGATTTCCCCTTGTCTGTGATACAGGAAGGAAAGCCTGACAGTTTTCTATTCATTAGGATGGGACAAAGAAATGAGGTCCCATGCATGAATTGGCGTGCACCCGAAAGATCCCTTAGCAGTTGGAATTCGAGATGTAAAAGTAGGCTATAGTGCCGCTGCCTGGACAAAATTTCCCCCATAGCAAACTGTATGGCGTATGCCAGTCTTCATTAGCCCCATATGACGTTAAACCCCATTTCATTTAGTTTTTCCTGGTTTCGTACACTGAGCTAACAAAAAATAGTAATTCGCTAAAATCCCGTTTTCACCTACCCTATGCTAGATGGTTCATACAGTTAGCAAATTGTTGTAATTGAGTTTGTCAGATATTCTGAATTTTGCACCCAGAATAAAGGAGATTCTGTACATAACATACTGCAAATATACTTCACTGTCTTCATACCAGATCTGTCTTCTCTCCACACATGATTGTTGTTTAAAGAATCGGATAGACTTCCACATGTTAAATACATTAAGTGGAAAGATAGAAATAGAAAAGATATTCTCTTTAACTTGTTTCACATCTCAATAATCTGAATCTTATTGGCCAATTTCTTCTTACCTTGTACTTTTAAATGAGAAAAATTAGTAATCATGGAAATAGATGAAATGAAACGTCCTACTTTTCTGCACCAGCTGGGCTAATGAAGTCAGACCACACTTTGTGAAATGAAATGGAGTTTCTGTTAAACTTTTAACGTCTAATGAATTTTTTGCTCCGACCGGGCTAATGAAGTCAGACCACACTTTGTGAAATGAAATGGGGTTCAACGTTTAATTACTATTTTGCTTCGACTGGGCTATGATGGTAGACCACACAAAAATGAAATGAAATGGGGTTTAAAGTCCTACTATTCTGCTCCGACTGGGCTAATGAAGAATGACCACACTTAGTGATATGGAATGGTTAAAAACATAAAAGAATACCAGCCTGCCTTTATTGTAGATTTTTTGAACTGAAGTGAACAGATAATATTGAAATATTATTGAAGATTTTTTTTTACTTCTTTCAACTTGGATGATGAGACATGAATAGCTAGGGTATCAAGCAATATATCGTACTTAAATATTACTGAATTTTTTTTTTCCTTCAGACATTGCGAATGAGACAAACAGGTCCTCCAGGAATTTTGTCGTTTAACTTGGGCTAATTACATGTATCTATTCTAAAGTATGTTTATTCCACAGTCTAGAGCACTTTAATGAGTTTTATTTGATCATCAGAATTGTAAGGAATACATGGTGATTCAGATTGATCTTGAAACTAAATGCAAACCAAATATTATTGTCTGCAGCTAAAGAATTTATATGAAAAGCTGGTTGGATCCAACGTTTAAGAATCAAATATTATATGTACCTTATATTCTAATTGCAATGTTGTATCAGAAAATAAATTTAGAATTGGTTTCCATTTGATGCTTTCCTTCTTTATCCGGAGAAAAAAATTAATACGATCCAGATTGCCTCTGAAACAAGATACTATCTGTTGTAAATATTATTGTTATTTAGGTACCTTTAAGTCAGCATAGCTATTATTGTAATTTATGTATTTTTAAGTCAGCGCAGCTATATTGCAATTTATGTAGGAAGTTAAATTAGCATATCTATATTGTAATTTATGTAGGAGTTAGCATAGCTATATTTTAATTTATGTAGGAGTTAGTATAGCTGTATTGTAATTTATGTAGGAAGTTAGCATAGCTATATTGTAATTTATGTAGGAAGTTAGCATAGCTATATTGTAATTTATGAAGCAACTGTTGTGATTATAGCTATCATTGTTTTATATATAGGAAGTCAGCATTGTATTGAATTTTATGGAGGAAGTTAGCAAGACTATTGTAATTTTGTATAGTATGTATAAATATCTATTTAAGAAATTGATGTATAAATACAACATTTATGGTTACTGATATTTTGTTTTATCTGCTTCACTTCAATTATCAAATATCAATATATGATTAAAAACAACATATTTCTGTTTCTATAATACCAATAGATTCTATGCTTGATATACTATGTACTTATCTATACAGGTTATCTAGTAACATATAGGTAAAGTGATATAAAATAAACATAGGATAATATACATGTATACACCAAATGCTTGTTGAATTACAGACTTCTAT
This sequence comes from Patella depressa, assembly GCA_948474765.1. Lineage (NCBI taxonomy): Eukaryota > Metazoa > Mollusca > Gastropoda > Patellidae > Patella > Patella depressa. The sequence continues at coordinate 12,780,107 of OX419720.1, forward strand.
CTTTAATAAAAACATGTTTCAGACAATTACTGGATGATATTCTTACTGTAGAATCATCTTAACAATGTCTGCACTCAGTGGAAAATATATTTAACATATTTTACATTATCAGAATAGTAAGAGACCATAAAATGAAATTTGTGTGTTAAATTCTTCTGGAGGTAGGAATTTGGTCAAGGTTGAATCCGATGAGGTTAAAATTTAGGATATTGAGTCTGGCCTATTATTTCAGTATGTACATAGAAAAGTTAAGATTTGAATTACTATAGTATTATTACTGAGGTTTTATTTGTACAGTTTCATTTTCAAAGTGTAATTAGAAACTTCCTGCTTATTCTGACAAAAGTAGGACTTTTACTTTTAGTAGTTAGGGTATTTGACGTTCCTCTTTGGAATCAGTTATTTTCTATCAGCACAGTGGCTCTGTGAGTATGGCACTGGCTTGCTAATCATGTAGTTGTTTGGATGGAACAAAAAACTGATGTCCTGTGTACATATTATCAAGCATGTTTAAGGAGACTTGACAGTTGGAATTCTAAGACAAATGGGAGGAGAAGACAAAATTCCTTCATAGCACACTGCATGGTGTAACGAATGTCTTCTTACATTAGTCTGCTTGTTGAACCCATTTATTCTATGTCTCTAACTCTTCATGCTTAAGTTTACAAGATGGTATAACAAGAAACTCTTATACCCCAGTGCTTATTCAGTCATAGAGTTCTTGTCTTACATTACCAGATATTTTGATATCTTCTATAAAAACAGGCTTCAACCCGATGAAATATTTCAGATCTTTTACAACGATAAATCTTAATGGGAAAAAGTGAAAACTGAACCGAATGGGTTGCAAGATTGAATCGTTTTTTTCTGTTGAAAAATTTGGATAGAGGATGTTTTTTGCTGTAGCAGGTGATAATGTTTATGTTGATCCTGTCGAGATTCTTGTAAAGATTAAAACACAATCTTCTGATTGCTTGTAATAGTTGAAGGAATTGGAGTCTTGGGTTTAAAAAAAAGGCAAGTGCAGGAGGACTGCACCACACACCAAACAAAACAGATAAGACAAACGTGCAGACAAGACAAACCATACAGTCATTACAAGAAAAGATAAAACAAATATGAAATCAAGTGAGTGGCTCTGGGGGACAGCTGTAAGTGTCGATCCGCAGTGCTGTAAAATTCTGTGCATGTAATAAAACAGGCTTCACTGTATGGATTTACAAGAATTTGACGATTGTCGTTTTCTGCTCGTTGACGTCATGAGTGGGAATGTCAAAAAATTTAACAATAATAATCACGCTGATCCTTATAGATTTGGGAAAATGCTAAAAATTAATAAGGTAAATGTGAGGATGTAGTTTCAAGATGGAATAGTGTTTTTTTAGTAATATTGTTAATAATTAAATTTGAAATCCTTATTCTGAAAGCCTGTGATTGTCTGTTCTATTTTATGGACAATTTCAATCACACATGTATTCAAATTGATTATTGAACATTTAATTTAATTAAGACAAACAAAATATCCACGGCAGGTAAATAGAGGCCTATCAAAATATTTTACACAACAGTTATAAGTGGCAATGGTTGTTTATAAATATGGTCTACATAGGATGACTGTGTAATGTTTAATTCATCATGTGTCTGAAAATACTTAATGGAATTGAAACATATTTGGAATGATATTCCTTTTAGAGATTCAGCGTTCAGGATATTTATTTAGCAAGAGATATAAAATAAGTCATCTGAGGCTTTAAGATTATCAATTTCTGTATCCCAAAATATTATCTTCAGAACTTTAGAACCTGAGACTTCATTTCCTGACATTTTTAGATTAAAGCTGCTTAATTCATGGAATTCAAGAATAAAATGTTATTGTCGTCATCGGTATTGTGACCTACCACCAGTAACCTACCTGAAAATGGTGATTTATTAATTATTCTATTTGTTAGAACTGCACAAAATCATGTGTCCAGTATGGACCAAGCACGGTAGGCACTAGAACCCTTGCAGCTCTACACACCTTTCCAGCCCATCTTTATGTAATAGGACAGGGAGTAGGGTCGCCTGTCCAACCTTGTGGGTTTTCTCTGGGTCCTCTGGTTTCCTCCTGCTGTTAAAGACACCTATTCAAAGAAAAATATTGAAATAAAATTAAACCATATGTTAGTCCCCAAATGCCTCAGTAAACCCCATTTCTCTTTCTCTCTTTATGTAATAGAAAAAGCATATTATGAATGATCTGTTGTGTAAAGTAACTGTCCATGATTTGCATTTACTTATTTCACTTGCATCCAATCCTAAATGACATCATCATCATCATCATCATCATCATCATCAATTCCCGTTATTCCCTGGAGGGGCATAGGGCCCCCACAGCAGTTCTCGATTTGTCTCGTTCTTTGGCTGGAGAGGGCAAAATATTTTTTTACACCGACCAAATATATATAAAAATAATGGTTAGCAAGGTAGCCTGAAAGTGAATAATTTGTAAAGATAAAGCATGTTTTAATAATCTGTGTTTTGCTGTTGGCATTGATTGATTGATAAATTGATTTAATTATTAGATAAGAATGATTGGTTTGTTGTTCCAGTAACTGTGTTTATCAGATTTTATAGCTGGTTTAATAATCCACAAATTGATTACTTTTTGCAAACGTTGTTTCCAGTGTCGGATATAAATAAAGGAACGCCCAAGGTTATTCTCCTTATGAGGCCCCTCCCAATCCTCCGCACTCATGACTAGATGAAGATGAAAGTATATTTTAACGCAATAGAACAAAGCCTAGAATAATGATGGATGTTGAAGACTACACTATGTGTATGATATGCCACGTTGGCCCTTAGATCTTCAGGCTGTAGGCTTCATCCTACCGACCTTAGGTTAATCCAGCAGACAGCACAAGTTATTACAGTTTCAATTGTTGAGTAAATTATGTTTGTCCACAATGATTAAATTATGTTGTCCAAATTGATTAAATTATGATTTAAATTCTGATGATCCAAATCTTTATAATCACAACGAGCCCAAACATGTCTCAATCGTCTTATGAATATATTGACAGAAGTTGATTGACCATCTCCTGACTTTCCTACACCACATCAAAGCATATTTGTGTTGATCCTGCTAACAAAAAATGAAGAATATTCACCAAAATTCAAACTCTCCTCTTTGCTTCTGGACCAAAAGGTTAACAAAAATTGCCAAACTAATGAGCAAAATTAGAGAATTACTATAAATAGTAGAGCTATAACACGGTATTCATCTATCATGAAATCAGGACAATTACTGGTCTGAATCCGTTTTTAACAGGACAGTAACTTAAAAAGGTTTAAAGATAACTTAAAAAGGTTTGAAGATACAATGTTACAACTCACTGTGAATTTGTGAATAAAAATAAGTGATGAATGACTGCTATACATTATTGATCTGCAAATTACTTTTGATTTGATCCAGTTTTTTTTATATAAAAATAAGTTTCGATGTCCTAATTCCATTTTATTAGAGAATCTAAAACAGACTATAAATAGATTGTTTAAAAATAGTTTTGCTTCACTGTTTGTTTTTTTTACTTCCCTGATCTGTGGTTTGTAATGATAATTGTTCTATTCTTACGGTAGTCACAATTTTTTATATAACAGATCTCTCACAATAATTTTTTTTTTAGATATTCCATTTTAAGAGGAATTGTTGAGTTTGTTTTGTTTTTCCTATGGGAACAATTTCCTTTCTTTAATTTCTTTGGAAGAAGATTAAGTTTTCCATTGAGCAACGTCTCTCGGAGGATTACGTTATTTTTTCATCTCATTCGATCCTGATTGGTTTTTACAAAAGACTAACATTTTATTTTCATTTGAATTAGTCGATGATCGTAAATTCTTCAGACTTGTGTTTATGATTTGAATGTAATGGTGATTGATAGATAAGTATTTGGAGGATGTTTCGCTCGACTTGCAACAGAGCTGTAAATATGTCGATCAAGAGCTAGTCAATATTTTTACTGTTTATGGCTTGGATGGACTATGATCAATATTAAATATTGACAATCAGATATGTTAGTAAATATCTGGCTTGTTCAGCTTGAGTTCTTCTTCTAGTTTCACTGTCTGTCCACTTGTAGAGTTCAAGACACTGTTGTTACCACTTTTTTATTTCTAACAAGACGTGAAATTGTTTGGTGCTTTTACTTTGATGTAGAATTTGGTTTTCACCAGTTTCAGTGAGTTGTTAGGTTTTATTTGGGTAAGTAATTATCTCTATCTATATATTGCATCATCACATAGTACCAGTACTTGGCCCACATCCAGAACTTGGTTTCATGAGTTAGTTAGGACGTTTTGATAATTAGGCCTATAGGCTTCAAGCTGATTAACATTTAACTGTAGTACAACTGGAAATATTTCGATTAATAATTGGGGTTGATGGCCGAAAGGTTAGCATGCATGCTGTATCATAAGGTCTGTCATTGAGTCAACTGGCATAGCTTCAATTTGTTGTACGTGACAAGGAGTATGGTTGCATGTCCAACCTTATGGGTTTTCATCTGATCACCTGCTTTCCTCCAACTGCTAATGACCCCTACGCGCAAGCGAATTATTGAAATAAAATTGAACCATATGTTATCTTAAAGTGACCTAGTTTATGTCCAGTGGAGTCAAACCCAAACCCCATCTCTCTCTCTCTCTCTCTCTCTCTCTCTCTCTCTCTCTCTCTCTCTCTCTCTCTCTCTCATGTAAATTTTGCTTACATTCCTATATGATCATGTAACATTATAGTCAAATTATATTAATAACATGAACATGATGTATATTGTCAAATTGTTCAGATAATTAAAGTGGTCACAGATATTAGGCAATTATCACCATATGACTTTTAGGGAATGTAGCTCGTAGAGGTGTGTTCTGTAAGTATCATATACCAAGCATAAATGAATATTAAAATATAGATGTCAAATTAAAAACAGAATTAAAAAAAAAATAATAAGATAAAATATGATCTAGACATTGGTCACACAATCTTAGCACACTTTTATTTATTTCATTGAACACTTTTGAAGAAAATGAATCAGATTTAAGTAAGAATCATCAAGACTATACTAGGAATCTTATTATCAATATATTTATCCATTAAAAAGAAAGAAATGTGTAAATCACTTGTTTGTATTTGTCCAATTCGGTGTCTAGCAGTAGCAATAGGTAAATTCTGGCACAAAAACCCTATATGTGTGTTTGTGTGTGTGTGAAATAGCTTATTTAATGTCCACTTCCACAGAAGTGATACCACTAACCCCTATGTGATAAGTACATATTTATAGTAGTAGTTCTATTAGTATATTGTCAAAACACTTAATACAAATAGCACTGACTTACCATTAACACTTAGTACAACAACTTGAAAAATGCTTTGATAATTACGATAAGAAGAACATTTATTATGGTAGTGGCGCCATTTGCAGAAAGATACATTTTGTTTGGGTAATTCTGTCAGAACTTTTTCTGTTAGAGTAAATGAAGATTTAGAGAATATGGACATCATTTAGAAGTTACTTGTTTAAGTTTTGAATAATTATTTGAGATGGTTATTTGAAGATCTACTAAGTTTTTAATTATTTATAGTTACAGGAATTCTGTCACATTTTTATACGCCCACATTGAAATGTGGTCGTATATTGTCGTCGCCCCCGTCCGTCCGTCCGTCCGTCGGTCTGTCGGTCCGTCGGTCCGTCCGTCGGTCCGGCGTCCACAATTGCTTGTGGACGCTCTAGAGGCTAAAGTTAATATCCGATTGACTTTAAATTTATACACAGTGTTTAAGGTCATGAGACGAAGAAGCCTATTGTTTTTCAGCGATTTCCGATAATAACTACCAGAGTTATGGCCCTTGATCACTTCAAAAAATCTTGTGGACGCTCTAGAGGCCAAAGTTAATATCCGATTGGCTTTAAATTTATACACAGTGTTTAAGGTCATGAGACGAAGAAGCCTATTGATTTTCAGCGATTTCCGATATTTAGTGCCAGAGTTATGGCCCTTGATCACTTCAAAAAATCTTGTGGACGCTATAGAGGCCAAAGTTAATATACGATTGGCTTTAAATTTATACACAGTGTTTAATTTCATGAGACGAAGAAGCCTATTGATTTTCAGCGATTTCCGATAATTAGTGCCAGAGTTATGGTCCTTGATCACTTCAAAAAATCTTGTGGACGCTATAGAGGCCAAAGTTAATATCCGATTGGCTTTAAATTTATACACAGTGTTTAAGGTCATGAGACGAAGAAGCCTATTGATTTTCAGCGATTTCAGATAATTAGTGCAAGAGTTATGGCCCTTGATCACTTCAAAAAATCTTGTGGACTCTATAGAGGCCAAAGTTAATATCCGATTGGCTTTAGATTTATACACAGTGTTTAAGGTCATGAGACGAAGAAGCCTATTGATTTTCAGCGATTTCAGATAATTAGTGCAAGAGTTATGGCCCTTGATCACTTCAAAAAATCTTGTGGACTCTATAGAGGCCAAAGTTAATATCCGATTGGCTTTAGATTTATACACAGTGTTTAAGGTCATGAGACGAAGAAGCCTATTGATTTTCAGCGATTTCCGATAATTAGTGCCAGAGTTATGGCCCTTGATCACTTCAAAAAATCTTGTGGACGCTTTAAAGGCCAAACTTATCATCTGATTGACTTCAATTGATACACAGAGTTTAAGGTGTTGAAACGAACAAGTATATTGATTTTCAATGAATTTTGATAACTGAACAGCTAAATCCATGATTTTAAATGTTTCGTGTATATATACTAATTCAATTGTTAGCGTGGGGTAAAACTTTATAAAAAGCAATCAAATTCTAATGATTTTCTGATAATTACATATTGAGTTGTTACTCTTAATCAGTTTTTAGAGTATTACAAATGTTTCATTACCGAAAAAAGTAAAAATATGCGACAACCCTTGTTGACTGCCCGGACGATTTAGCTGCTGTGGGCGTATGTTTCGTTGCCTGGCAACCTATCTTTTTCATTCTAAAGATAAGATTTAAAAGGTTACTACTGGTATTTAATGTTCCAAGTTTTTTTTTAGATAATATAGATAGTTTGATAATATATCTGATGAAAACATCTAACATTTCTAACATTACTGGAATATAAAGTATGTAAATAATGTTGATGATAACCTAATTAATACTTTATCTTAATGGTTAGTAGCAAGCTACAAATATTGTAAGAGGTTGTATTAAACTATTGATCTGTTTAGCCACAGAGGTGGGTGCCAAATAGGCCTTTAGATCATAAGGTCTGTCATTGAGACAGATGGTGTGGTTGCATCAACTGGGCTTATAAAACGGGCATGCATAATCTTTTTCTGATTGCCAACTAAAAGGCAGGTAAATTGCCCAGTGAGTTGTTAAAATCCCAGCTCTAGCCCCAATTATATTAGGATAATGAGCACATACTGTACCCCAGTGTGTTCAAAAGTGTTTTATGATATGAAGTGTAAATAGATTTAATATAATTTCATTTGGAGATTTATAAATCACATTCTACAGGAAAACATGTTTCCAGCGTCTATATCCATCCTCTTGCATGTTCTTTTTATTTAATGAACATGAGAATTGGGGTGTTAACTAAAAGAATTTCGAGATTTATCACATCCTATGTTCACAACTTGTATTCTGTTTATTACATTATATTTGTTATTTTAAGATGGTGCGAATTGAGATAAAAGCATTATTTTGTTTGATAATTGTCCTCAGGAAAACGTTTTCCTTTTAAAAGTTTTTTTTAAATGTCGCCATATTACATTATTTTTGCTGTGAAAGGATTGTAGTGTGTGAAATTGCATGAAAGAATCTGATAAATGTATTAAATATATAAATAAATAGAAATTTGTAAAGTAAATAAATTGTAATGTATTTGACATCTTTGCAATGTGAACAACCATGTATGTTTGAATAAGATAAGCCAACTGTCCACAATGAGATAAGTTTATGTGTTTATGGTATTCGTGCCTCTATACAGATGAAAGATGAAAATGATTAGAAACTAAGCTTTGTTCCTTGCTGGGGACTTTATGGGATACTGTCAAGAAGAAAAGTGTTATTGAATTTAGATTTCTATCTATAGATTTGGAAAAAAAACCCCACGTTTTTTCTGCCTTTTTGGTACATGCAAGGACATGAGCTTCCACTTCAGAAATTTTCCAGACAAGCAAACATGACTGAAATTAAGAGTTCTGGTAAGGTTACAAGATCGCTGATGTGTTGGAAGAGGTCCACTAACCATTAAAGCATAACTGTATAGAAATTGAAATGAAATGGAGTTTGCTTCGAACAGGGCTAATAAAGAAGGGCATACACCATGCAGTGTGCTATGAGTGACGTTTTGCCCGGACAGTGGCACTACAGCCTATTCATCTACGAATTCCAACTGCAGGCCAATATGTACACTGGACCTCAGTGTTTCATCCCATCTAAATGACTAGCCAGCTGTCCTTATCAGGCACCTTGTCCTGCATCACTAACAAAGGGAAACCACGCCCAAAAATCTGGATGAACTTTGTCGACCAATGCAGGGATCAAGCCAGTGTCTAACCAACTTAACCATCGTGATCCATCTGTAGGCAAAAGTTAATGGTATTAATGAGATTATAAACATTTGCAGGACATGTACATAAATAAAATGAAATGATTATTTTTGTAACAATTGAAACTCATTAGAGACCTTGGATATAGAGTTCACACAGTCAACTCTATTATCTGGTACTTTTACTATAGAATCAACTACTGTACTAACTGACTATATAAATCAATAGGAGATGTAATTGTACTCTATATATTGCCGCTAGCTATTTCAGATGGTACAAATAACATGATCAGTATAATCATTGATAGATGACCGTTAACATGAAGCTCTGTAATCTATACGTAAGAAAACCTAGAGATAATTGTTGGAAGATTCTTGTTCTTCATTTTAGCAAATTGATCTGGTTGCCAAAGAAAGTGGTTGTTCTTGTTGCCAAAGAAAGTGGTTGTTCTGATTGACCTATAAGTTGTCATTCTGATTTGGAATTTGTAGTTTTGGGGTTAAAGTTTTATTGGTTAAGGACATAGAAAATGTTTTGACAATGTTTCTCTGATACAGAAAATGCTTGACATAGTATTGCAGATTGTTCAGGTCTTCATAGACATTGGTTGACACAGTTCACAGGTTGCTCTGGTTGTCATATATAGACATTGGCTGATATAGTTCACAGATTGCTTTGGTTGTCATAGACATTGGTTGACACAGTTCACAGGTTGCTCTGGTTGTCATAGACATTGGCTGATATAGTTCACAGATTGCTTTGGTTGTCATAGACATTGGTTGACATATTTTACAGATTGTTCTGATTGTCATGGACATTGGTGGACGCAGTCTGTGAACATTTCATAGACATTGAGAGATGAACTATCCCCATATCTGAAAATAAGTATCTGTTCATTGTTGGACAAATCCAGGCTTTGTCAGGAACTATTTCTCTTGTGCCAGTCTTTTTGTCAGTCACAGATTTTGACTATTTTCTAAATTTGTGTTGATATTTAAGTTGTGTCTTGCACAAAATTAAAAATGTCAAGATACAACTAAAATCATCAATTCCAGACCCAATTATAAGTATTACAAAATATTCTGTTAATGAAAACTGTATGTGATATTTTTATTTACTGGTGATCTACATCCAGTTTGAAAGATAATGCCTTGAACTAATGATCGTGATAACTATATGAAACTTTTATTTTAATGCATATTGAATTGTATGTCATCTATTTTGAAACAAAGTCTTGGGCTAATGACTTTGATAACAAATCATTTAATTTAGTGCATATTGTATTTGTACATGTTCACAACAAAATTAACTGGTTATTATTTGTGTTTTTCAGGTTTACTGAGAGGTTCAGCTCCTGGTGGATCTCGGAATGTTGTGTCACAGATCTGTGAAAATGTAGTTGTCAAACGTATTAAATCAAATCGACGATCAGCACCATCTTCTTTCTTCACTTTCGACCCATTGATGGAGAAGGAGGAAGAAAAGGAAATTGACACAGAGGAAGTGATTGCCGCCATTGATGCCATAACAACGGAAGCAAAACATCCAACCCATCAGAAACCAAGTAGTAAGAGTGATGAATCTGTCTTCGACGATGCTGAAGAGTGGAATAAGGTAAGCTGGCGTTGTAAACCAAACGAAAAAGGTCAGAACTGTGCAAATTGACTAATGGAACTGGAGACATTTCGGTCAGATACTTAACAACAGTGGTCGTGACTGGCATATATGGCCAACTTGAAACCTGTGGTCATATCACTAGGTTTTTGTGTGACAATGATTCTAGGAGAAAGGCAGCTATAGTCCCAGCTAATAAGAATGTTTATTCAATTCATTGTTGAATACGAGCTTAATAACCTGGCATTGCAAGGGTGAAAAATCGCCAATTTTTAAACATCCATTAATTAACAAATCGGTCCATCATTTAATACTACACCAACTACAATATAATTAGCACCATTGTTACGTTGTTTGGTTTCCTACAAGCGAACAAGCTTTCCCTTTTACAGATGAAGTGAAATTGAAGATGTTAGATTTATTCATGAACGTAAAACTTCCCCTTTAATAGAATTTCATTTAGTTGATATGATGTAATTTTCAGATCGAAGAAATTGTCAGCAGTTATGGTGGCCGATTTAGCCTTCATGGCGATTACGGCATATTTGAGGCTCATATGGACAAACTGTTGTCCGTGAAAGGTAGAAAGAGTCGATAGATATTGGAATGCTAGTTCCATCACATAGCCTGCTTGATTATTATTATATATTATCACTTATTTCTATGTTAGGAATGTTAGAACCTCTTTAAACCACTATGCTGTTCTTATACCTTGAGTAATGCTAGGTTTAAAATGTCAGAAAAAGAAAAGTTTTTAATGGTTTTCAGCATAAGATTCAATCATTTTTATCAAAAAATTGCTAAAACCAGCTTTAAAGGACCATGCACAGGTAGTCTGTAAATTTTATTTGGCTGACATCTATTTTGTATTCACGGAGTCGTTCAACTTACCAACCCATTTGGAATGGAAGCAAATGTAGAAATTTTGCAATGGTCCCTTACTATAAATTATAAACCATAGACACATAATTAAATAAGAGTGTAATCTGGAGATAGAACAGATGGTGGTTTTCTTTACATTTGAATATGTCTGCCTGTATATTATTATGTACGAACAAAAGCATGTGTTAGGCTACTCATAAAAAACATGGAATGTTAGTTCTACACATGCATGCAATTAAATATCTGAAATTGTCAGTCTTGAAGAGGAAGTTGAATTTGACAACTAGAAGAAAAAAATTCTGAAAGCACAATTGTTTGATTTACAGAGGCGGATTCAAGGGGTGTGCAAGGGGCATGCCCCCTCCCCCCCTAATTTTCGACGGTACCCTTTTTTACTGCTGAAAGTGCCTTTTCTCACACCAAAATATGTCCTCTCCGAACGTTAACTTAGATGAAAATATCAGCCAACCTTGGAATGGCTACAGATGCAAGGAAATGACGGATGATAATAGTGGCCCTCCCCCCATTAAACCCTGTCTCCGTGGCGTGCCCTGTCTCCGCGGTCTGTGCCCTCATTTTGTTTTGCGGCGCCCCCCCCCCCCTCTTTTCAAAATTCCTAGATCCGCCCCTGATTTATGTGAGAAATTTTTATGAATGAATTTGCAAACATCACACAGTGTCAAGATTTTAAACGGAAGTTTTAAGAAAATTGAACAAAGCAGGAAAATAGTTTGGAATAACCTGAAATAGATGTTCTATTTTGAGTTCCACTGGATCTTTGTTATTAAAGTAATGATGCTTGATTTGCATTTTTTGGCACAATACCAAATTTCTCACGGCTTAATCCATGCTAATTAAGAAAACAAAGTCAAAATACCAACGCTAGATAACATCCAGACTTAGATTCAATTGGATGCAAAAAAGGCCAATCCATTTTTAGAAAGCAACAAAATGACAGCAAGCTTATTTAAATAGCGAGCAGGGATATTTCTGTAAATATTGAATAGAAATGAGTTATTTTTTGACGGATATTCCTATTACAGATTCATCTTTAACAACAATATTGTAGTTTGCAGAAGATTCCTTTGGCGCTAAAACGACACCACTTTATTTAAGTTTATTTTAACACGGAGATTGGAAAATGACGATTGCACTTTATGTATTTCCAATTTCCGTCCTTTGTTATTATTTGGTTATTCATCCAGACACCCGTTTTTTACGATCACTGTTTGTTTGTTGATGTTTATTTTTAGTCTTTGATTATTAGTGCATTTTAAGTTGCATGTGCATGATGCTTGATTCAACCTATTTTGTAGATTGCTGCCACCCTTGCCACTTTCGGCGCTGGATTTGCCCGTGAATCTGTCTTTGTAAAAGAATATGAAGCTGATTTTGCCAGACTGTTAGCAGGTAGTTGATTGTGTATGAGTATTGTATAATGTATGCACTAGGGATATACTGTAACTGGTCAATTCAACCAGTATTATAGCCAGACCCTAAAGGGAAAATGTTGATGTCTACCAGTTTTATATATTGTGTGATAGAATTGGGCTTTACCAGGAAAACTACTGGAAAACACCATGTTATATTGAATACCAGAAAACACTGGAAAAACACTAAATACTGGAAAACACGCTATATATCGGAAAACACCCTAAATAGGTAACCCAGAGCTGGGCTATACTTTATACCGAAAACTAACCCAAATCCTAATTTAGGGTGTTTCCGGTATTAAGTGTGTTTTCCAGTATTTAGCATTTTTCCAGTGTTTTCAAGTATTCAGTATAAAATGGTGTTTCATGTAGTTTTCTGGTTGTTTTCCAGTGTCTTTCAGTGTTTTCGGGTATATAGTATTGTCGATGGAATTTGTAAAATAAAGGATGTCTTTGATTGGCATTTAGTAATTGAACTTATTAAATTAAAACAAGGTACAATTTTATGGATACACAATTACTGAGTTTATTACTTACTGACGGTTCGATGAAGATGACAGTATCCTTGTCGAACTGTCGCTTAGTATTTAAATCAGTAATATTGTGTATCCATTAAATTGTATCCTTGTTTTAAAAGGATATCAATTATTATTGCCAACTGAAGTACAGAGAGCAGTAACAGTTATGCAGGCGATTGTCATCTTTAAAGGAATTATCAGTGAGCTTATGCTTCAGTCTTTAACTTACTCCTATATTGTATCACTTACAGAATCTGCACATCATTGTCAACAATGTAAAAGTTATATTTGGAATATGATTATCCATATCTATCACATATCTAAAATTGGTGGACACCAACAGTGTCCTTTAAATATCACACAGGTGCACTTTAGTTAGACCCCATTGTACTCATGTCTTTTTAATTTACATTATTTACAAGTTATTTGCATTAGTGGTAAGATTAGACGAAAATTTGTCACAAACATTTTAAACAACAAAAACACAACTATGAATCTATAACACATAAGACCTCCAACAATATGTAAAAGAGGCATTACATATGAGCTGTAGCTGTACCTAAATCATAATCTACATTGTAGGCCACAATAGGCTATATTTTATGCTTGATAGCTATGAACATTTACTTATATTCAGTGATTTGGTCCTAGAATAAAACCTTGTGGCACTCCGCAGAAGACTTTGCTATACCCTGTAATAAAAACAAAGAGCAAAGTTTCCCGATAACTCTTTATATTAACTAGCAGGCAAAAGAAATTTAACACATTTAAATCCAGTTTTATCTATATAATAATGTTGCAATAAAAAAACACGTTTTGTTATGTATCGATACCCATGGCCGCCACACACATGTTGTGGCTTGTGAAATGATCAGTCTTCATAAGGACTTACTTGAGGGCTTTTCCTTGACTCGTGTATGTAATTATTTATCTAGGCCCCATTGATCTTTAACCATGACTTGTGGTCAGTACCCTTTTGTTACCGGTAATGTTTTTTGATATTTGCTCCAGACATCTGAAACCTATTCTTCTCAATAACTTATTCATCGTTTAAATCAAAACTGTCAATTTTATTGAATATGTACACGAAGTGTCAACTTTCTTTTGCCCAGTAGTTTATACTGCTTACAGGTCAGACCCAAGGAAAGGGAGTGCATAAATCGATTTAATTATTTTTGGCACGAAGTAAACATATTTCAGGATAGATTTATTGTTGTGTATTTAACAGTCCTAATTTCTTTGAACAGGTGAGGGTGGGGGGGCAAAATTTGCCTTTGTCGAGTACATAAAAATCCATCTCAAACTTCGGCTGTCTGTCTACAGCTATTTCTGCCTATTCTCGAAGTATGACATAGATGGATCGCTGCATGCAGTCTGATAAAAATCATGTCACCAGCCATTGTTGCCTATTATAGACAATAGTACAATTATATTATACAATGTCGCTATACATTTGATTGTTTTCCAAATTGATAATAATTTATACATGTATTGTTACATGTATTCCAAAAAAAACCTTCCAGCTGCTATTAAATACATGGAATATTTGCGAAACATAAATGTATAATGTGATGAGTATATAGACATTACCATGATCTAATGTAAAGCCTAAAATCAACGTTTTCATTCTTTTGTCTGAGCTTTTGAATTAATACATATAGATCGTCTCTTTAGTGATATGCAGAATTAATTCATATTTTATTCATATTTTTATTTTATTATGATTTTTGTGGATTAGATATTGGAAAAGATAAATGGACCAAAATAATTTTTAGTAGATTTGCTCATGTAGGATGACAATATAGGTATAATTCTTTTAGATTTCTGTAATTTATTGTAACTTTGTTTTACTAGGTTCTAACAGTATACACAGTGTAGGAGAATGGTTAGAGATTATTGGATTAGAACAGTATGAAAATACGCTGATCGCAAATGGCTTTGATGATACTGATTTCTTGGTAAGATAATTTATTTTAAATGGTTCTGCACAGAACATCCATAGTGGAATATGTCAGTCCCTCCACAATTCTGTCAACGCTCAAGTAATCATTTGATTCACACAAAATATGTATATAGTGTTTACATTCATTTGGCAAAATAATTTCGTTTAATTTTCATAATTACTGAGTTATGGCCATTGGTCACATGGAAAATTCTTTTGGACACTGTATCTGATTGACTTGAAATTTGTATGCAGTGTTCGTGTTTATAAGATTAAAATTTTATCATTTTTTCAATGATTTCAGCTAACTTACTAACCTTGAGTTATCTTGTGATTATCAATATTTTTGTTTATATTACCTGTAGGAAGGACTTGAAGCCTGTCAAATTTTAACGCTTTCTAATGAATATCCCTTAAGTTGTTATCTTAAAAATGTTTCCATTACCTACTACAAAAGTATAAAAATGTGACAGCTTTTATTACTGCTCCAACTATATTAGCTGATATGGGCATTTGTTTCTTTGTCTTCCTGTCTTTTAGTATTTTCTGTGAAAAAGTTCAAGTTCTATGATTTTAGTCACATTATTAAAAACCTTGCTATTCACATTAGACACATAGTATACTTTAAACCTTTTGTTTCAGGGTAATTCTATATTAGAAGATAGTGAATTGGAATCAATTGGTATTAAAGTTGTCGAACACAGGAAAAAAATCCTTGATTCTGCAAAATTATTACCATCTCTTCAACCTATAGGTATGTAAAACATTTTGAATACATTCACTCAGTTCTGGATTTTTTTTTTAGATCAGAACAGATGATAACAGATGTTTTTATTTTAAGATTTTGTTTACTTTTTTTTTAGATCAGAATAATTTACCATCATCGGTAGAAGAATGGTTAAAAACAATCCGATTAGAGGATTATTGGGATACGTTTAAATCTCACGGCTATGATTCAATGGAAAGAGTTGTTAAATTATGGGAGCTGGAACTCTCTACAGTAAGTTTTATCCCTTTTGGTATTAAAAACAAACAACAGTGTGAGCTTGGAGTTATAAGGGAAATAACTCCTGTTTCAAGTTGCAGGAATCAGACCCATAATTCTTTCTGTTGACTTGATGTTAATTTAATGCATATAATCGTTATTTGTTTCATGAACAAAAAGTCAACAATAGTGAAAATTGAGGAATAACTATAAATGGACTAACTAAATTACCAGTCTTAATGATTGATTCTAAATATCTGATTATGAGAATCGTTTGAATGAAAAGAAAAAAGTGTAGGGTTTAAACTGACTACAGTGAAATCCCTCTATTAAGACCACCTGTGGGACTGTCTAGATGTGGTCTTAATAGTGAGTTGGTCTCATTACTGAGTGAGCATGCTTTAGACAAATTCAAATAAAAAACAGTGTTAGGTAAATTATATACATTTAAGACATACTTTATTACTATAATTCTTAATTCATAATGCTTCCTTTATTTATCTTCATTTTTCGATTAAAATCCCGCAACCACCCTTTAAACAAAAATTATGTCATCCATGCGTTTTTTATTATTGGATCTTCACGAAACCGGCAGACGTAAAATGTTCAAATAATAATCCTGCCATCCAAGCTTTTTTATTATTGGATCTCCACGTAACCGGCAGACGAGAATTTTTCACATTTGTAAACATGTTGCTATTTTGACACCAGAACAAGTTTAGCCACGAATAGAGAGCGTTTTATCTGGGAGGCCATGATAATTCACTCCTCTCTCTTCTATGGTGTAGATATCCCGAGCTTCGTAACCAATGACAATGTCAGGTACACTAATCTGTCCATTCTTTCACAACGTCGTCATTTACGCTACCACTTTCAACGTACATCTTGAAAAATGAAATGTTGTCTTTCTCTAAATCTGCTTTTTCACGAAGCGTAGGACCGGAGATCGACAGATCATTGTCACGCACACGCTGAAACCACACCCACATTCTTCCATCGGCGAGCGAACACAGGGACGTTTCCTGTCGCTGTCTCTATTTTCTTCGTATCCATCAATAATTTCCGCCTTTCTTTTCAAAATCGTCTGTAATTGGGTCTTACCAATTTCAAATTGCTTCTACCCTCACTGTTTTTTTTTTTTTGTTTTTTTTGTTGATAAGTTCTACTTTTGCTTTCAGGCTTAATTCTACACGAGTACGCTTATTACTACGGGTTTTTTCCATTACACAGGTGAAGGTCGAATAATAAATGATACCCTATTGACAAAATTTAATAGTACAAACAGACGAAGGCCAAATAAGAAATTATAATCTTGACAAAATTGACTTGTATAAATAGTTAGAGTTTAAATCACTTAATCATTATCAATTACTGTGTTTAAATCAAACAAACAATGAGAAATTCCATTGTTTAAAAAAATGAAATCAACAAAGAAAGATTAGCGGCTCGTTAAATTGTTGCGATAAATCAGTCAACCACGACTGTTTGATCTCAGTCGTTAGATTGACTAATCCGTGTCAGTGGTCGTTATCGTTTTGATCTCGGTCGGGAGCTGATTAATCCCAATCAGTGGTCGTTATCGCGAGTCACAAAAACAATGAAATTGACTGATTGGGACTGGCTTCGGTGGTCGTAATCCGTAATAGTGAGTTGCCCGTAATATTGAGTTCAATTTATAAGGAATATAGAAGAAAAAAATTGGTTCTTTTAATATGTGGTCGTATACGTGAGTTGCCCGTAATTCTGAGTTGGTCGTTAAGCGGGATTTCACTGTATAGAATAAATAGTGATGTCTACTGGGTATTGGTTTTATTTAATAAATCAAAATAGTGATATCTAAAGGGTATTTGTTTTGAGTTTTAGGGAGGTTGGATAGACAAATGGTTAGCATGTGCGCACGCTGTATCATAAGGTCTGTCATTGAGTCAACTGGTGTGGTTTCGATTCCCTGGTTGTACGTGCTGAGGAGAAGGGTAGGCTGTCCAATCTCATGAGTTGTCTGCAGGTTCTCCCCACTGCTAAAGACCTCTACGCGCAAAAGAATTATTCAAATAAAATTGAACCATATGTTAGTCCTAAAATGACCTTGTCTTTTTCAAACGGATGTTAAACTCAGTAGATTTTACATGATATTTGATATGAAGTGAAATGGGTTTTTACGTCTTACATTGCTGCACCGATTGGATTTATGAATACAGGAATATTTGATGATCATTATACTGGTTGTTTTTATAGGTATTAGATATTTCATCTGTTGGACATAGACGACGTATATTAGCATCACTCGGTGATCGACCATTACCCGATATTAAAGAAACAAATAACCAGACACCTGTAAGAAATTTACTTATTACTATAACTCTGTTGATATTACTGATTTTAAGTGTGCCAAAAACGGTGCTGAGAGCAGAGCCGTTGATATTTTTGTATTGTAAAAGGGTCAAACACAACCAAGCCGTACTGAGAACTGCGCCAATCAGTACCACTGAAATGTAATGGTCTGTTCACCATTCTCAGTACTTCTACTGGATTGATGTTTAGATATATATGTAGATAAAAGTAGATCATGTATAAGTAGTTCTATGTTTATGGTAGAAAAATAGATATAAAAACTAAAAATACGTCCATAATGGGTTTCTATATGTTTCCATTTATTCATTTTGATATTTCAGACCTTAATTATTGACCCTGGTGAAGAAGTGAGTTCACCGTTTGAACATATAGATTTATATAAAGATTATACCAGGGTACGATCTCGACTTTCTGATGAATCAGATGAACCTCCTCAAAACCCTTTACTGATGATGGATGGTCAGGAAAGTGATGACAGTGGAAAACAGGTGGGTTCTTTCATATGTTAAATACTTCAATATAGAATAAACATTTTACTTTAATCACTGGGTAATAATAGCTAGAATTAAAAAGTTTATTCTGAGATTTTAATATCACTTTTTAAAAAGGATAATCTAATTTTCAGAATTAACATGTTTGGTATCATCCTTTAAAAAAAGATAATCCAGTACTATTTTTAATGTCATCCTTTAAAAAAGATAATCTAGTCTTCAGTTTTAAT
The DNA here is from genome assembly GCA_948474765.1 of Patella depressa. Taxonomy (NCBI): domain Eukaryota; kingdom Metazoa; phylum Mollusca; class Gastropoda; family Patellidae; genus Patella; species Patella depressa. The sequence continues at coordinate 12,799,140 of OX419720.1, forward strand.
ATGTTATATTTTTAGTATCAACCTTTAATAAAGATAGTTTTGTCTTCAGATTTAATACGTTAAATTTTTGGTATCAACCTTAATGTTTTATAATTTTAGTATCACCCTTAAAAAATATAATCTAGTCATCTAATTTAATGTATTATATTTTTAGTATCAGATTTAATGCATTATATATTTAGTATCATCTTTCATAAAAGATAATCTGGTTTTGAAATTTCACCATATTATTTAAAGCTGACAACATTTAGATCCTTGAATTTGGATGTTTTTGAGAAGTCATTTAACCACTTGGTCCTTTTGACAAAATAAAATAGCTAAATATCTGTAATACTTAAAGGGACAATAACATTCTTGCTGGCTTGGTAGCTCCAGAAAATAAATAATACCCTTATTCTAAGTACTAGATGTTTAAATGTCCTACCTGTTGTGTAAATTATCCATTACAACCTATTATATTTGTCCAGAGGGTTCGAAAATATTTTAAAATCCAAGTCACATTTGAAAAGGTTTACGTTAGACTTTTCAAATCAATTGGTTGAATTTTTCCAATTTTTTAAATTAGGTGTGTTAAGATGAAATTTATATCATCATTTAATTGGAATATTCTAAAATAATACGATTTGTTGACCAGAATGAAGATTGGGACATATTTTTCAGTTACAACAAGAGTGTTATTGGGGCCCTAACAGTTGAAGATAAAACCCGGGCAAACCTTTGTTTCATTATTTACATGATTACAAACAATTTTTTTTATTAATGAATTTGGTTTTCTTTTCATTAAAGGGTCAAAGTATCAAGGATAGCACAATACATATTCGACCTCCGCATTTAGCTCATACTACAGGCTCAATACGACAATGGCGACATCGACCAGAAGTATTAATTAAAGGATGTTGTAATTATACCTCACAGGTATGTTTTTTATACTTAGGTATTTGCTATTAACTCACTGGAGGTGGGGTGGGGGTGGTTTAACGTGTCTGCGTTAGATCATAAGGTCTGTCATTGACACAGTAGTCTCGTTTTATTTAGGTCCTCTAGTTTCCTCCCACTTCTAAAGACCCCTACGCGCAAGCGAATTATTGAAATAAGATTAAACCATATGTTAGTCTCTAAATGAACTAGTTTGTGTTGAGTGGATGTTTGATCACATTTCGCCCTCTCTATCTCTTTTACATATCAAAGTATGACACTCGCTCACTAACTAGGAGGACCCTTGTTCCATTGTAGTATCAGCTAAGAGAGTTCCACTATGTTTGCCAGCTTGGTTTTCCCCTTGTTAGTGGTATGTTTAGTCGTTTGGATGGAAGGGAAAAAAAATGATGTTTTGAAAATCAATTGATGTTTTGACTTTTGAGGAATATAGTTTTCAGGACAATAATGATCTATTTCATTCATTTCATTCAACTGGTCTGATCTTCCCAACTTTCAGCCAGGCCTCAAGTTCACAAAGCATTCTCAGACTTCAATTCAGAATTGACTCTACTTTCAATCACGGCTTATGAGAATTATCTTTGATCCAGAAACACAAAAAAATGCAATCAGTTTCTTATTGATGTATTTGATACATTGAAACAACAATAGTTTTATAAAGGGCTATATTTTAGTTAAAATAAGAAAAACAATTTAGAGTAAATTCTTAACTAAGTCTTACAATGGTTTGTAAACTTGGGCTCCTGACCTTCTCCACAAGTGACCTCATCTCCAAAACAATCGTCCTTGATTTTCCTTTATACTCATAGCCCGAAAATAAATAAAACCTGATTTATATTTATTGAAAATTCAGCAATCGACTCATTAATTTGGTGAACTAATTGTTGATTGTAATTTTATTTAAGTATCTTGGTTCAACCCTTGTAAAAGAGCTCAATGGGCCTGAATCAACTCAGGAAGGGATAGCTAAATTAAAGGTAAGACATCTTTAGCACAGTCATTAGTAACCACATTAGTAACAAGCTGCCACTGTCTCTATCACTAGGATATGTTGTGTCTTGGTCACAGTTTTGGAACTGAAGATACTGGGGATATTTGACGGAGCATTCTGGAATAGAATTTTCTCAATCCCGCAAAAGATGTTTTCAATCAAGCAGATGAATTTCGAGCAAGTTCCCCATTGTGGATAACCCACACCACATCTGTTATTGGCACTAGCTGAAGTGGTAGACTCATTTCTATGTCACTCTATTGAATGCTGTGAACTAACAATCATGGATGCACCTTCAGTTTTTGTCAGTCTTGTAAATGTAGTTCTCTCCCTTGCCACACTTAGTGTTTTTGACTCTTCAAAAGCTTGTCAGGAGATCTAACTATGACATGAAAAGACTTTTTTGCAAGTTTGGAAAGGATGCATAGCTCAAATTTATCATGTGATTGGCCAAGTTCACTTCCTACTAAAATGATAATGATAGGGTTGGGTTGTCACCCCTGGCTTATTGTTGTGATTGCGATCAATTGTATGAACATGTGACTTGAAGCAAAGGATGCTTTCTCAACCTTGTGGATTTACTGCTGGTACTCTCCCACATGAATGACCCCCTACGTATGCATTGAATATACTAAAATAAAACAACTTGTCTTTGATATCACCTTTGGTTGAAGCAGAGGTTAAACATCTAACAACAACACCGAGAATTTAATCTCTATGATAAACATAGTTGTCTCCCTTGGACCATGAATTGATATTTCAATGTTTATTGCCTCCTATAGCAAAGATTGAGAAGGAAATTAAAGGTTAGTTATACTAACTATGTGTGTTTGTCAACTATTGTTCTAAATCAAGATGTTGTAATTATTTTGCTATTTATTTAGAAAAAGAAAATATTGGATGTCCCTCACATAAGGTTTAAAAATGTGACAAAAGGACATTCAAAGGTTTCTTTTTAAAAAAAAAAATTTTTTTAATTAAAAATGCAACTTAGTGATTGTGAACACGTATGATTTTGTAATTGTCATGAGTTTTTGTGATATTTTTTTTATACACCTGCTTAAGTAATAAGTTTGTATTGATGTTTTAAGCGATTGCGCATGAATGGATTTATCATTTTAGATCAGTACATGTAGATGCAATATTTATTTGCGATTATTTTAAACTGAAATTCTCAGTCTCACTAATCACAGACTTGACTAGAACCAATTTTTTGAAAATTTTGTATTCTCTGAGGAGATAAGGTTTTACACTTAAGAAACATTCGATTTCATAAAAGACAGTTTTGTAATACCCATAATTTTTTACACTTAGGAAACATTTGATTTTATAAAAGACAGTTTTGTGATACCCATGATTTTGTTTTTAACAACTAACAGGTGTCACTGGATCAAATTATTCAAATAGTTTGGGATTTACCTCTCTCTATTTTTATTTGTATTCACATGACATATCTATCACATATTTACTCTTGTCTCGGGTTTTATAAATAGCTCCTTTCTGTTAGTTATGTCACTTTATCAAAATTTAAAATTTTTTAAATTTATGAAGTGTTATAAATTTTGGATATGAAGTGTAGAATCTGCATATACATGTATTTAAAACATATCTTTCGTTGTTTGTTACTTTTTGCGATACTTTTGATGCTATTGACAAAAAACTCTTTTTGCATATGGATTGTAGAATATGCAAATATTATCTATAACGTATTCTTGCTTACTCTTAGCGATACTTTTGTCGCTAATGTCCAAATGCTCTTGTTGATTCTTATCAATGATTAATAAAACCCAAAGTTGACAGTAAATCATCTCTCATATTATAAGTTATAGTTTGTAGGTGTTGTTGCATGTATGAACCTGTGAAAGACTAAAATGTCAAATTGTGATTAGCCACTGGATGTTAACATGTTGTAATTTTGTGGGTTTCATTTGGAGATACATTATGTAGGAGCTAAATCACAAACTCTTTTTTCTGGCTTAAGATGTTATCTAAATTATTATTCAGACATTTATTCACATGGCGTCATACATGAATTAGCTGAGCCCTAAGTTTTTCATCAGAGATATACATGAGACAGAATAGTCTTTCATTTTGATGGTATGGAAAAAAACGACTGCTGTGCATGTAAAAGAAACTTTAATAGTTGGAATTTTTAGTAGTCCTTAGGACCACTGCCTGGTCAAAATTTCATGCATAGCACACAGTACAACTAATCCAATGTTCATTAGCCAATAACATTAAAATATTAGACCCGATTTCATTTTGTTTCATCAGATCCTAATCAACTCTTTAGACTAATTGATGGCCCTGATATTGAATGGATTAAAACAACCGTCGTTTAATTGTTTAATGTCAAAATGGATAATCAAGACTTTGTTTGTTATCATAACAATCGTACTTGACAATCGAGTAGATTTTAAATACATCAATTTTTAATTATCTTTTTGGAACTATTACACTGTAATTACAGTTAAAATGGTCATATTTTTATCTAAATCTTACATAATGCATCTTCAGATAAATAAAACTGAAATGGGGAGAAAAATATCTTACTGTTCTCCTCCGTACTGCGCTACGTCAAACCATGTGTTATGATGAGGGAAATTTTGCCCGGACAGCAGCAATTTGGTCTACTGTCATACTAAATTCCAACTGTCAAGGGATCTTTTACGTTCACCAGTTTTGCATCCCATTCAAACAACTAGACAGCTGTTCTTATCAGGCCCTCCGTGCTGCATCACTGACAAGGAAAAGTGGATGAACTTTCTTGGCCAATGCAGGGATCAAACACCTGACATCCAAGACACCCGCATCTTTAAATAAGAGAAAATAAAATGTACAATAACATTGATTTCTAGTAGTATTTATGTTGAGTTGTTATGAATCTTTATGTCAACAAGCTGTTAATCAAGAGAGCTGTGGTTGTTATTATCCTAGAATATAATGAATTGGATTAGCAAGACGACAAATGTTATGATTACTTGTTATTAGCTTAGACTTTTTATTACTTTCAATCTTCCACAATGCTTATTATATCTTCACATCTGTCAAGTTTATGCTACGAGTAATCCCCACAAAGTTGTCATTTGTTTGCGGCGGTACCGGAACACATCCTTGTATTTGGTCGTGTGGTGCAATTCGTTTTTATGATACACAAGTTTGGGTAAATAACGTGGGGAGTGTGATTGAATTGAAATAAGGAAAAGTTATTTATAATAGAAAATGGAACGGCCAACATGTAGTATTGTTATTGAACAATTGAACAATGGTTTCTGCTCTCTTGTATTTTTGGAATTAAATACAATATGTGGTTTTATTATGAAATTTACTTTGGTTGAAGATTTATAAAGATATCTTGTTATTTGTATGTTTGCGTAAATCTCCACAAAAAAAATTTGAAAAACTAAAAAATTTAGACTTTTTAATCAATAACTTAAAACATTCTACCAGTATATTAAAGCTTTTTAAAGACATTGTTACTTTCATCACATCCTGCATCCATTCACTTGATTTGATGTCAGCTTTATTGTGTATTGCTTACAACGTCTGCATGTTTGTCTTCTGGCTTTCTGTTTGTGTGTGGTGCAGTAGTTCTTCTGCACATTTAGATTAAGGGATTTTGCCTGAGCAGCTACAGAATGACATATTTGTTGTAAATTTTGATCACAGTGTTAACTGAATACTCTGATGTAAGTGTTTGTAGATCACAGCAAATTGAAAATTGTATATTTAACGACTGGCAAAAATCGACAAAGTGTTAATGCCTCTTTAATTTGCTTCACCCAATATTTCGTAAAATGACTACAAAGAAGAGTTTGTGAAATACTTTCTTGATTTTATCTTGTTAAATAATTTTAAAAAAGAAACCGTTTCAAATACTTGATATTCTTTGTCAAATTTATTTCATTTTTGTAACAAAATTTTCCCAAAGTAAAATTTTATGAATGAAAGTGTTTAATAATCAAAATTGACCACCCATGGGGATTTTTCAAAAAAGGGTAAAAATGGAATTGTTTGACTTTTTGAATGCCACATGACTAATAGAAAGTGGTTAGGGAATTAAGAGTCTGGCAGGAGTGAGTATTTAGATTAACTTCTCTAGTACCACAAAACAATAGTATTGAAGAACGGTACCAATATGACTCAATAACTCATTAATCATAATTTTGCCGCTTAGTATTTTATAGAAATAAAACAATGGTTTTGACGGTCAGCAAAAGTTGTTTATTAGTACTTTGAGGCTATTGCACATCACTTATACAATGACTGTCGTAGTCCAGGCATCTGCTTTTGAGTGGTCTTTTCTTTAACTGTTAGGCACAAGGACATAGGTCAACAAATATTCCATCGAGAAACTCTGACGATTGACAGCAAACTGTATGTAATTAATCATCTTTGTCAACTTTCAAGATTGGACGTTTCGATTAATTGTATTCCAATAATTAGCCATTTTTTGAAACAAACGAAAATTTAAGAGACGATTCTTTAAGCGAGAGTAGGCATTGTTAGCGTTCCCCACCGTATGACCCCATCTTCACAATTACTTCACGCAACATTTAGTTAAGCATTAGAAAGAATTGGCCCCAGATAAGAGAAAACACTCATAGCACGACGGATTATTAATCTCATTTTTCTTTCTGTAGCAAATAAGTTGAAGAAGAATTGACATGACTCTTGTCCACTTGGCTTAACAATAAACATATAGCCTTCATTATTCTTTCTACCATCCACTCATTCATTTCCTCTCGCGACACATCAAAAAAACACGAGACTCCAAAATTTACGTAAAAGTGATCGGTGATGATGGATAAGCTGTGTGAAATCAATTAGAAATGGGACCTTATGTTACTGATGAAGAAAGTTAGGCTTGCATCATTGAATTTAAGATTTATTATTTTAGACCGATTGCAGCTATCGCTGTGAAAAATGTGTCCTGTGCCCAATCAACCGTAAAGCTTTAAGAAGACACTCACGGTTCAACGATTCTCGAATCTTTTGGCAGTAAATCTTGAGTCGAATCAAAAATTAATAATAAAACAAGCACGTAACAAAATGGATCTGTCTCCTTCTCTCCAGCTCATTTTTCTAACTTCTAAGACTGTTAGTTGATTCCTTGTTGTCAAGATTAATTTATCAAAAACATGATAAAACTGATGATGTAGGACAAAAGACTCGCAGAAATACATTTATCATTGGAAGCAGTTCAGCAGTTAAAAAACATGGCCGCCTTTCATATATCAATGTGTCGAACTGGTTTAACTACTTGCATGTAATGTCAAATTGACTTTGAATTTCTTCTAAAGAACCAAGGTTTGTGTTGTATTTATTGCACAGTTCATGTTCAATCAATTGTCAGTGTTTGAAAAAAGCATTTTCCTGAATTATTTTTTTAAGAATTAAATGGTATTTAATTCTGGATCTTTCAGACAAATATCCTGTAGTTTTAATTTTTTCAAACATCCAAATTGTTTCTTTAATTAAAACTTTAATAGAATGGATTTGTAAAAGTAATATCCTGAATGTTTCCAAATAGAAAAGCATAAGTTAATGGAATTTAAAAGCATAAATGAATGGAATAGATTAAGGAGCATAAGTGTTTTGGACTTACAGTATTTATTACATACATTAATGTTCTAGTCACTGGAGTATTTATTCAATTAGTGTTTTAGACTTCACAGTATTTATTACATTAGTGTTTATTAAATTAGTGTATTAGACAACAGAGTATTTATTACATTAATGTTTTAGACTTTGGAATATTCAATTAATGTTTTGTGTTTTCAGTATTTATTACATTAATGTGTTGTATATTTCCAGAAATCCACGGATGTTATTGCTAAGATTCCAACAATAATGTTATCCATATCGTACAGAGGAGTAAAATTTATAGATGCCAAGTCTAAGGTATGCATAGATTACTCATTTATTTACATCCACAGATTTTACATTTACATTCACAGATTTTACATTTATTTACATTCATAGCGAGAGTTTACATTTATTCGCATTCACAAAGTTTACATTTATTTGTATCCACTAAGTTTTTACATTTCTTTACATTCACAGATTTTACATTTACATTCACAGATTTTACATTTGTTTACATTTACAGATTTTACATTGGTTTACATTCATAGATTTTACATTGGTTTACATTCACAGAGAGTAATAGATATCAATATCACAGTTTTAAAAATAATATGGTTTGGAATGTATTTTTATTTACAATTGACACTATGATTAATAATAATTTAATGTTTTATTAGTTATTTTTGTTCTATTTTTCAGAAAGTTATCTGTGATCATGAAATAGCTAATATTTTCTGTGCCTGTCAGGATTCCGAGCACATGAATTTCTTTGCATATATAACAAAGGACCGGGAAACAGCTAAACATTATTGTCATGTATTCAGTGTGCGGAGTCGAGTAAGTATTCTATTTTTATTGACAGTTTTATCTTAGGCCTTAAAAAACGGTTTTATTTAAGAAAAAACGGCCTTTACATTGGCGCAAGAACTATTATCGGTGCTATGTTTATAGTGTCTAGCCATTGACTCATGAGTATTCAGTTTTCACAAATAAGGTCCCTGATTTTAGAAAATCTGAGGACCCAAGGATATAGGATTCAATCCTGGTGTTATCTAGGAGAGTTCTTGGGAATTTTCCAAGCTGATTTCCCCTTGTCACTGGTACAGGACAGAGAGCCTGCTGAAGAACCGTTTCTACTCGGTACAGAGTTTTATCGAAGATTTAGTTGACTAGAAATTCCCAGCAATAAACTTGTGTTCCGTGTATACTACTGGTGTGTGTCTGTTAGTATTATTGCCTGGCAACCCATGTTTACAATAAGTTACACCTAGTGGATTAAGTGTGAATTATGTGTATGTACCTATTATCATACCGACTTCCATATATAGACTATTATAATGTTATATATGTATGTTTTCCCATGAACTCTTGTATACATATAGTCAACACAAAACATATGCTTTGTCTACATTATCTATCTATGCCAAACTTGGAATGGTTAAAGGGACACTTCGTTTAAAATTTCGGGTCGGCTACAAATTCATGAAATGTGTTTTAAATAGTAAGTGTAGGGGGACTGCACCACACATAAATTACACCAAAAAAAATATATGGATAAGACACAATACCTGGAAATCACAAACAAACAAACAATACATCAAATAAAATGAATGGATCCAGGGGCCGGCCGTAAGCTTCCACTGCAAAATAATTTTTTATTTAATGTATTGGTGGGGTTGGATGGCTGAAGGGTTAGCAAGTGCGTGCTGTATCATAAAGCCTGTCATTGAGTCAACTGGCGCGACAAGGAAAAGGGTTGTCTGTCCAACCTTGTGGGTTTTCACCAGGTCCTCCAGTTTCCTCCCACAATGGCGCGAGAAATCCCTCTCTTACCATTGCTGGATAGAAGTCATATTCTTGAAATTGGGTGGGGCGTGTCTCTTTTTAACGTCCAATCAAATCCCTCCTCTCTTCTCGCATTCGGCATAATTTTCAAAATGGCCGACAAAGAAAACATGTTGGCACTGAATAATCGAGCATAATAAATTTCGCGGGTTATGACGTAAACAAGTCGCGATTGTCACTAGATACATTGCGGTAACATATTTTGAGGTCTGGTTAACCCCGATATTGTTTGTTACAATGTAGGTCATTGGTTGGTAATGGCACTACTGACCAATAATAATTTAGCACAACAATGTTCACTCAAGATAGCAGTGTGAAGTGGATTAGTTCTAATCAAACGAAACACTGCGCAGGAGTATGTAAAGACCCCTACGCGCAAGTGAATTATTGAAATAAAATTAAACAGTGTTTTAGTCCCGAAATGACCTAGTTTGTGTCAAGTGGACTTAACCCCATTTCTCTTTCAGCTCTCTCTCTTCCTCTCTCTGTTTCTCTCACTCTTTATTTAATGTATCTGTATGTAATGTCTGTTTAAGTTGCATGTTATATTATAAACAGTAGGGTGTAGGTATTTCAGAGTAATGTAATATTTTATATTGTCATACAACTTACATTACTTATACTGACAGTTTGACTACAATCTAAATACATGTTGGGGGTTCGGTGTCTAACATGTGCAGTTTAAATCATAAGGTCTGTCATTGTCATTGAGTGAAGAGGCGTGGTTTGGACTCTTAGCTTGTTCATGACATGGAGTAGTGTCGTCAACCTCATGGATTTTCTCCCTGTCCTCAGGTTTCCTCCCACTGCTAAAGACCCCTATGTGCTAGGAATTTATTAAAATGAAATTGAACCATATGTAAGTCCTGAAATGAAATAATTTCTTTTGATGGATGTTTACCCCCATTTCTCTCTCTGTCTCTCTTAATACATGTAATGAAGAATGTAATATGCAGCCGTGGATGGAATCGAATTAAAAGAGGGCCAGTTTAAAGATTTTACCCAACACTTCAACAAGTTATAAATAAATGGCACTGAATTGTTTATATATCCTAAAGGAAACTAAATATATTAAGCAATTACACCCATAGTTAACTTTTATCACAATATTAACACTTGTAAGGAGAGACTTTATCAGTAGCATGTCATTATATCATCCCGTTTGTTTCAAATAGCAGGTATATCAGACCACATATAAGTAATAAAATACCTATATAGCATGTATATACTAACACTATATAAACATATAGGTAAAATATGATATCCTGTATAATTAACACCTGTCAATCACATGTAGATCCCACCCATATACTAACTAGGTTACATTTCACTATGTCAATTACCTCATCTTTTAGGACACATCAAGTTGATTAGCTGTTCTTCTGAAACACCTGTAAAAAATTTCTTTCGTATTTCTTCGGAAACAGATTTATTTAAAAACCAAAGTGCTTGGTTATGCTTTTCAAAATCTTTTAGTTCCAAATTAATCAGTGTTGAAAGTTTAAAACATGACATCTGTCACGCAAGTCTAGAGGTTATTTGTTTATAAAAACCCTGAAGAACAAAAAATAAATGAAGACCTTATTGAAGACCTTTCTTTTAATTATATTTCAAACTGTGTGCATTTATAACAGGCTATACACTGATAATATGCCTACCCTTGTGTCAAATGTAGTTGGAATCTACTGTGGCCCGGTCATTTTCTTTTTTAATTTCTTACTTATGTCAGCCACTAATGAAATTGTGCCTGACATTTTCAACTTAAGTGCCGGACATTTATTAATAATATCAATAAAAAAGACAAATCAGTGCCAGACAAAATGACAGGCACCAAAGGTTTCGTGCCGGACAAAGCCTGATTCTGTGCCAGACATTGTCAGTGACAGGTGCCTTGTTTCCAGACTTGATTCAGAAGACATTAAGAATATTAAAAAAAAACTAGCTTTGATTTACCCATGAATTAAAATGCTGTAATCATAACCATTAACCACGATGGCGATAATTTACCATGACCATAAATAAGCAAACAAAATTTATACCATAAAAAAAACAAGTGGGTATACAATGATGAAGAGAGGTGCGTTGGATGACAGCTTGTCAACTGATGTTATGATAAATATTATTATATACACAGATAGGTAATCAGGTATTCATAATTACCTATCATGTAATACAATTAATATAGCCTGCAGTAACAAGTGTCACAGTTGCTATACAAAAATCTATTCAACACCATTTTATTACTTTTAAAGTGTCACATCCATAATCAAAACAATCGTTTCATTTAGGGATAATGCATCGCTTGTTGCTAACAATGACATCGTGTTTTGATGAAATGGACACCATGTTGATCGAAAATTGATTGTTATGTTTGATTATTCTTCAAAACAGCAGGAATTTTTTTTTTATTCATTCAGTTTATTCAGGACCTGGGAATAATGGATTCCTTTTTGAAAAAAAATAGCAAGACATTTTTCTGTGTCTGCTGGTGTTTTATTTGTTTTTTGTGGTGCAATCTTTCCAAATTTAGTTTTGGTACCCCCTAGTTGGTCACCATTACAATAGAGTCAAAAGAACACACTAAAAGAGAGGTTATTTGAGCTGAGGATAATGAAATTCCACTCGGTTAAATCTTGCTCCTCCCAGTTCCTTACAATATTTTCATGGCCTGCAGCACGTCTCCACGGAACAATACGTTTATAAACAAGTGAGTGACCAGAACTTACTTCTGCTCTCTTGCCGTTTCCGATCCCAACATATGTCAAGTTAACTAACCAATAGGAAGAAAGATAATTAAAGAATTGAGGATAGGTTTACGTTGTTGTACCATTGGTAAATTTGGCGATATTGTCGGCCTCGTATCTAAACCAATAAATGAGTGACACTAATTCACATATTGTAGTTACAATAAAAGATAAATTAACCATTAACCAAAAATCACATATCGAGTTTCTGACTGAGACAATGTGATTTATTGGAGAAAGGATTCAGTTTCATTTTTGACAAATTTGAAGATACATTTTGATACCTAAGAAATTACAGAGGAGAAATTGTTTTTTGAAGTAGTGAGTCTAATATAAGTAGGCTAAGCTTGTTTTCTTTAGGTTAAGGTAGATTTATTTGTGAAAGAAATAGTAGGAATTTAAAGTCATATATGGAATCAATTGCAAACTGTGATTTTGTGAAAGGTGAATCTTTAGTAGGAATATCACTTCAAAAATGGTTAAATTCCGTTCAGTATTTATATAGAGGACCCTGACAAGGAACAGTATCTTGTCATTTGGAGCAGACGGGTAACTGAGGTCTTGTTTATACATTGGAATTCGAAATCTAGAGTAGGGTGAGGTGCCGCTGTCCAGGCAAAATTTCCCTCATAGCACAGTCTTCATTAGCCCAGTGGGGGGTTGGGATGGCCAAGTGGTCTAGAGTGGTCTCTTCAAAATGACCCTGTTTGGTTATTATAACATAAAGTTTATTAGGTGCAAAATGACCCTGTTTTGTTATTATAACATAAAGTTTATTAAGTGCAAAATGACCATGTTTTGTTATTCTAACATAAAGTTTATTAGGTGCAAAATAAAAGTAAATTTGATTTATATGTTTCAGTAAAACTATGACAGATGATAATGTTACCAACGCCTTGTCGTCAATAATAATAATGACTCATTTACTGTTACAGTAGCAAGCTAAGATAAAACTTGCATATTAAGATATTTAATATTCAAAATATCAATAATTTACTTTTCATTAGCCATAATTCCTGCTTAGTCAACTTATCTTGTGTGGGTGTATTCTTCATTGCCCGTCAACCTGTCTTTGAAGTGGTTGTAGTAGGAGGGATTTTATAAAACCTAATATTTCCTTGATTAGAGCCCACAGAAGGATGAGAAACATATACGATTTTTACAATAACTCAGTCTGACTTTCATAATAAAAATTGGATCATATTCATGACTGTTGTTTTTGGGGGGTAGAAAATATGCGTCTGTTATATCTATGTCTTCATCAATTGAACATTTTTCATGATGTTTGCTCCAATAATTTTTTTTTTTCAAAAGCGAAGAAAGAAGATTTTTATATGCCCACATTGAAATGTTGGTCGGCCATCTACAATTCCTTGTTGCCTTTGTAAAGGCTAAAGTTTTCATTGAGATTGTGTTTGACCATTTTTCATCAGTCAGCCCTATGATGTCAACAGGTCCGAATAATATCACCTGTTCCAGATGGCTGGAATGATAAATAGATGAGTGACCACTGTCCACTTCTTGCTTCCACCTCACCGGTCACAACAAGACATCATTATAGTGGACATCACAACCAAAACACCTCTAGGCCAGCTTTAATTAATTCCCCTAGACCAATAAAACCCAATGGCCAGTGGCTGGTCAGATCTCAATGACCAGGGTTGTGTCCATTCTCTTCTGGAACAAAAGTGGACGACAACACAGCAGATGCTGCAACAAGACAACTGACAAAAACCTCATTATAACCCATCACATCATCGCTATGGTAATCGGCTGCTCAGGACATCTCTTACCTCATTCGAAGATTCATCTCATTGACAAAATAGATTGGGTCAGAGGTCAAAGTTGATGACTAAATTAAGGGTGAAGTTGTTTAGGGTTATTGTCCTGGGTTGAATTAAAGAATGGTAAGGACTGTCAGTGTCTGGTAATAATATGAATAGATTTCAAGTGTCTGGTTGTTAGTAAACAAGTTTAAGTTTAAGAGATGAGACACTTGATGACAAGAGTCAACTGTCAATTAAAAGAATACAGAAGTCGTTGTTAAATTCAAGTAGTATTACATGTAGAGATTGTTACATTCTAACTTATACAATAAATAGTTTAGACTGTTATATTCCAACTTTTATAATGAATAGTCTAAACTGAACAAAATTATAGGGATTACTCAAATAATGAGTCGGCAATTGTTAGCAACACTTATATGTTAATGTTACACATATTCTAAACTGAACAAAATGGTAGAGATTACTCAAATAACAAATTAGCAATTCTTAGCAATACATCTGGTTTTCTCCCTCTGCTAAAGACCACTGTACGCAAGCGAATTGTTAAGATAAGATTGGACCATATGTTAGTCCCGAAATAACCTAGTTTGTATTGAGTGGTTGTTAAACCCCATCGCTCCCCTCTCTCTCTCTCTCTCTCATCCTGGAGATTATTCAGCATTGGTGTTTAGATTTTGTTTTCTTAATTAAATGTTAAATTATTAATCCAGGTACATATTAGCATGGATTATACCGTGAGAATTTTGATATTTTAGCGACACATGCAAAGATACATCGCATAGTTCCTTTAACTCTGTTGATGCTCCGGAGAACAAAAAATAAAGATTACCTTGATGATGTCATGGCTGATCCTGGTTATTCATTCAAAATTAAATCTGTTTTATTTTTTCAGGAATTGGCCGGGGAAATTATACTGACTTTAGGAGAAGCGTTTGAAATTGCCTATCAAATGGCGCTGAAAGAAAAAGCTGAAGAAGATGCATTTGAATTTGAACTAAAATTAAGCCAAAGTGACCTAGATGATTCAACGAGTATATCCTCTAAAGCCTCAATAAGCACAGTTTGATTACAGGTAATTATTATCTATCGTCGTTCATTTGGTTTCTAGAGTTTAACGTCCACTACCACCTGGGGTGATATCGTAGACAAGTCTATCGTCAAACTAAGGAATGTTGAAATAGGCGTCGTCTGTCGGACCGATATTTGTTTTTGGAGCATGTCTCTGAAACCGTTCACAATACCTTTTGAAACTTTGTTCACACTTTAAGTAATTAGAAATATCTCACATATCTATAATAATTTATTTGATTTAACTTAGTTTTTGAGGTACACAGACGTTAATGTTAATGACCGATGACCTAGTTCTCACATCTTAAGTAGAATTTCTCTTTACGATTTTTCAAGCAATTTTCTAGACCAAAGTATGTCTAGACTTTTTTGTGTCTGACAAAATAAAAAAATATTGAAAACAAATTGGTAGTTATTGTTAAATGTATATTATACAAGAGCTAAATCTGCCTATTACAGATCTTTCTTTAGGCCTGAAATTTTTTTTTTTTTGATTAGTAATTGCACATTAATTAACTAATCCAGGCCATAATCAACTCTCAGTGGCATAGGATTTCTCCGATATTAAATAGATTAGTATGGTCCAGTCATATTTTGAATGGAGGAGCGAGGCTTAGCTTCGAACAACCAGTACAGTAATTATTGCACACTTCTTGTCAAACCTTCAAAGGCTAATATCTTCGCTCGCAATAGAGTAATTTGAATGAAATTTTCAAATTATTCATTTTACATTATCTTTTTCTGACTAATATAGCAAGAATGAATAGCTCTTTTTCTAAATCTTACATAAACCATTCAAGATATCTTTTAAAACTTGTTCACACATTTACTAATAAGAAATATCTCACATTTATAAATTTATTCGATTAAAGATTATCTTTTTTGGTTTGGTTTTCTTTATTAAATCTTGAATGATAAATTTGAGTGCATTTTAGCATGGATAAAGCCATGCAATATAACACAATTGAGATCAGCAACATTAATATAAAAGGATTAATTTTAGACATTATATTAACAAATCTAATCGACAGAGAAATAAAATAGCCATTTAGAAACATTACGTGGAGCAAACAAATGATATAAAAGTTTGTTGGAAAATTAAACAGATTGAGTCTGAATTTAAAAAAAATATGATATGCTGGTAATCAAAAAATTACTAGTACATAGCGGCAACGCCAGTTGATCACTTTAGTCGTTTAATAAACATCTGAAGACAACAAACCCATGTGTGAGCATCAACAGCTTCATTCAATTAACATATTATATTTTATAGCATTAGTCAAGTGTCAAATTAACTTGAATCAAATAAAAACAATAAGACATGAGCCTGATCTCTCTCGGCCTACAATAGTAATTTAGTGGAAATCATAGGGGTTATAGGGGCTGGTTGTGCATCTTCTGCCTCATTATTAAAATACCATCATACCAAGCTTAAGACATCTTTTGTATTTGCTATAGGTCTCCAGATGGCAGCATGCAACTGCAGAAGGTTGCCAAAGGTCTTAAGAGTAGAGCCAAATGCAGAATTAAAATCGGAGATGAATTAATCAGAAATTGAGTATCACTAATGTGCATGTCATTGTAGGCAAACAGTGAAATGCCAAAAAATACAAATGAGTTCAGGATATGTTTTAAAGCTGCTGATGTTTGTCATTTTGCAGATAGAGATCCATTTACTTAATTCCTAGAGAATAGATCTCTGCCCGAAATGGTTTTTTTGGGACTAACATATGTTTCAGTTTTATTTCCATAAATCGCAAGCAAGTGCGTTGAGATCTCTGGCTCTGGGAGGGGTCCACATATAAATGATATCTTAACATGTAACATAACAATTATATTATAACTTTATTATCATTAAGTAACATATTCTTTGTTGATAAATGAGTGACCCATGCTGTGTTCTACAAGTCAAGCGTCATTAATCCCATGTCATATCATTAATAATTAGACAGAAAATTCATACTCATCATTTACAAAATTAGATATTGGGATTTAAACATAGAAGCAGACACAAGGACTTATTAAAAATTCAGTCATATTGTTCATGCATGTAGTTTAGAATTTTAACAATAACAGTTTTATTCAGCAGTGACTGTTTTAATTTTAAATTTTTTAACCTTTTTTTAGTGGTGTTAGCTATAATAGTGAGATACTAGGGAAAGTTTTCTCGTTCTAGAATACCTGATACCATATCTCATTTGTTTGAGAAATTCACATAGCTAACATTGGTTCAATTTTGAATTATTTTTCCACTTAAAACAAAGTTCTTTGAATGAAGGGGTCCATCATCAATCAAGATGTTTGTTCAATTATTTATTCATGCTTTCCTCCCACTGCTAAAAACCCTTCACGCAAGTGAATTTTTAAAATAATATTGAGCCATATGTAGACCCGAAATGTCCAAATTCGTGTTAAGTGGCGTTTAATCCATCTCTGCCCTGCACTCTTTCTCTCTCTCTCTCCCTCTCTCTCCCCGTCTCTCTGCCTCTCTCTTCCCCTCTCTATCTCTCTCTCTCTCTCCTTCGAACTCTTAAAAAGTTTATTATCTCTCTTTTGTTCATACTGAATGGAGGGAAGTAAAAATCATCAATCTTGTGGATGATCTCCAATAACAATATGTTGTTGATTGTTCAAACATCATAACAATGTTAATTAGCACCAGTAATTGATAATTACCGACAATAATCCCAATAGTTACAGAAAGTACTTAATCATAGTCAACATCATCCTGAATTAAAATACATTATCTCTGTTTAAAGAACGATGATCATGTTGACTAACAATTTTCTCGATGAACTACGTCTCCTTGACCATGTGGTTTATTTCAATAGGATATTGTTTCCCCGTTCCCCATTAACGCCTCTCGAGTGCTCCCCATTTGTTTCTGGGTATTCACCCGGGGAGCAGTCAGTGTGCTTTTGTTGTGCTTTAATGAAGGTGATCAGTACACAGTTTTTGTGGAGAGAAAAGAAATACAGTCGCTCGTACGTCTTAACGACCTGTCTGTATAATAATTGAAGTATGCGGGTTGGGTTGTGTTTGAAACGGCCAACAGTTCTCATAAAATCTGACAAATTACACCTTAAATTACCACCCAAATAAAGAACTACTCGTTTAACCTCATCTGGGGCAAAGAATAGAATGAAACAAGATACAGAAAACAATTGTTTGATGTTAGGGACTACACAAGGTCCCTGGACGATCAAAGGTTAAAGCAAGTCAATCTCATTAAGATGGTCTGTAAACATTGTTTTGGAGTTAATTCATAGTTTTTTTCAGCACCATAAGATTGTGACAATCTCTGACTAACAAATATAAGACCTTAACAGAACACAATTTTAATGTTGTTTGTTTCTTTAATCTTTTACTGCAATAGGCAGATTTACCTCTTGTACAATGTATGTTTAATTTTCTCCTTACAAATTTTGTTTGTATTTCAGATCGAGCTGGTTTCTTCACCAAATATAATTTGAACAAAATGCAAAATGGCTGACTACATGTTCTTCACTGCTGAGTATAATTGTAATGGAGTGTGAAGTATTGTTCCTGCTATTATTATGTTCAGTTCATTTATAATAAATGAAAATTTTAATGGTTTATTAATTCAACCGCTCAATACAACCATTGTTTTATTATATAATATTTAGTTATTATATTTTCAATTTGTTAAAACCTCATTACTTACTTGAACTTTTTATGGAGAAATTTTAATCAAATTTCATAGACAATGATAATGTGTGCACATTTGGCACTTTTAATCAAAATGAAATTTAGAAAATATTTCAGAAATTATATTTTTATAGCTTAGAATTTTATTTGTTCAATTGATACAGATTTTAATCTGTTTTATTCTCTTGTGTAATGAATTATAGAATGTTGTGGTTAATCCATTTTAAACTTCTTATCCTATCCATTTCAAAACCTTAAATAGAATCCGTGTCAGATTTAGGTGAAGAGATATCCTAGGCTATTGAACTTATGAGGCTGGTCCAGGCCCCCCACCCCTCACGACTAGAGGAAGATTATGGATGTTAAGGCCTATGAAAGGTGTCAAAAATAGTAAACACTATGGACCAAAGCCCTTCTTGATACCCTGGGCTTTGGCCTTCTTGACACCCTAGGTTTCAGCTATCTTGATACCCTAGGCTTCAATCTGCAATACCTATACCTAAATCCTGCATTGAATATATTCTTCCATGTGTGTTTTGTCGAGGACTATGGTCTCTCCATTGGGTTGATATTGCTAATGTCATTTGTTTTTTTTTATGAATAATAAATGATTGGTTTTGGTATTCAGAAAAAGACATCACAGTGGGAATTATTGACTTATATAATGTTGGTGATGTGGAGAGGTCAGATAGACCTACATTCCTCATTTTAATTATTCACTTAATCAAAATTAGTGACAATAACCAAGAATCTTTGAATCGGTAAAAACAATGTAGTCCATGCGAAATAGACTTCTGTTTTCTCTCCAGTCGGATTGAATCAGATTGTCCAATCATTTTATATTCAGCAGTCTGTTTCTGTTCCTTTCTTTAAAAAGCGGCAGTGGTTCAGTGAGTAAGGCACTGGTTCACTAACCAGTAGGTCGTGGGTTCGATCCTGGTATTGGCCGAGAATTTATCTCAGGATTTCCAACTGTGGTTGGCCCTTGTCAGTGGTGCCAGATGGAGGACCTGTCTAGTTGTTTGGATGAGAGTAAAAACAAGGTCCCATGTACATGTTGACATCACATAAAAGAACCCTTGACAATTGGAATTTGAAATAAGAGTAATCCCGCTGCCTAGGCAAAATTTCCCTCATAGCACACGGCATGATGTATTCTGTCTCATTATCGTGTTTGGAGCAGAACAGTAGGATGTTAAACCCAATTTCATTGCCTTTCCTTTATATCAATGAATTAGCCAAGTAAACAATGGTTTGTCAGTTTTATGTTTTATTTAAACGATTTGTTTTCTCGTTTCCCAGAGTTAAAAAGAAATGTTTGAGAATTGTATGGTTGATCCTGTTCGTAATTTGATCATGTTAAAATGAATTTGTGTAAAAGACAATGCGTGCAATATATTATAACAATTCCCTTTAAATTTTTATATCAAATTTTCAATTACCTTTGAGTAATCTGAGTAACTTGTACAAAATATAAAGCAAATGTTTTTTTTTTGTTTAGCTTTGCTTTGCCTATTTATTTATTAAGAGTTATGTATATAATTTGTAAGATAAGTAATATGTATATATTTTGTATTATGTAGACAAATGTAAATATCATCCAGTTCTTCTCAATACTGATTAATCACCATTCTTTTCATCATTCAATTTTGTCAAGTAGGCATACTAAACTAATGCTATCTCTCTATAATTAGCTTTGCTTGACAACAGACACTAAGAGTTGACCAACATTTTAAGTCCTAAATTGACAATTTTATTAGAAAACACTACATAGCCTATATTTAGAGAATTTTGAAAAGTATATATTCTTCTTTCATTTAATAAGATTGGAAAGGTTTCTGGGCTAATTAGATTTTTTGTGTAGGAACACAATACAAAACAGTATACTAATTGTTAGATATGGCAGTCATTCTGGGCAGAGATCCATTCTTGAAGTAGAGTACATAGTTCTCTCTGTGCAGAATGCTTATCAAAATGTCAGACACTAAAAAAACTAGTGCCGGACTGACATATGTTAAAAATATCAACAAACAGTACTGCTCAATGACAAATCTATATCAGACAAAATGACATGCAAAAGACAGATCTGTGCCTGACAAAGCCTAACTGTGTACCTGACTGTGGCTGTGACAGGTGCCTTATTTCTAGACTGCCTGATAGTCATTCTAAGACAATATATGGCTTCAAGCTCTGTTTCAATTTAATTCATCTGTGGTTTTTTAATCACTATTATGAAACCAACTTATATTACATACAAACAGTAAAGTGAATGATCTCTCTCATGTTGTGTGAACATCTGATACCACTTCCTGCTAACACATGCTGTCATTTTACTGTTGTGTAGATATTATATGTGATAATCAGTACTGAGAAATTCCTGGTGTATTAAGACAAGAGTCACATAAGTGGACAAATCCTGCCAAGCGTCTTAAAGGAGAAATCCTGTCAGTTATTATTCAAGATTTCGACCCAGATGAGTTAAACATCAGCTATTTTGAGAAAGAGAAGTGCCAGTTAGTTTGTAGGATAAATCCTACATAACTACCACTTGTTCTATTCTTTAAAATTTATATATAGACCAACTTTTACTGTTCACATTAAAGGATTTGTAACCTACAGAACAGATTTGTAACCTATAGGACAGATTTGTAACCTATAGGACAGATTTTAGTGTTCATATGAAAGGATTTGTAACACAGATTTTAAGATTTGTAACCTATAGGAAAGATTCTGACTTTTGTGTGAAAGGATTTGTCCTCTAGGTATAAAACCTCAAGATCAGTCCACTAGTGTGACGCGACCCAAACTAAGAACAAATATATAGAAACATGTATATGCAATCAAACATTGCTACGCTTAATAGCAATATTAATGTTATAGTATTTTATCATTTCTTTAAAAAGGGCATGTACTGTACTTACAATTATTTTAACTTGTTTTATAAGATTTTAGTTTTCATAATCATTTTATTGTTCATTGTTAAGACTTAGTTCAGAGTTCCCTAATTAGTTTTATTAATCAATTCCTATTTGTTTATAAAGTGTTCTATAGGATTAACATTGATTATCCCTTTGACTACCATACTTGAAAGATAAGAGTTTACGGCTCGTCTTGACCAATGCCTACTACCAAAGTCATAGAAATATTAACTGGTAGTTAAACGCTTGCTTCCACACTAGTGATGTCGCAGACAAGAGTCACAAAACTAGTATACTGCCGTTAACATGTTCATAGGTATTTACTGACTTGGACAGATTGTGGTGGTTCATGTGGTAAAGGGTTAAATTTAAATGTTGATGCCCTTGTACAAGATACTATCATTCCATAATATCAGAAGAAATGTAAGTTCTCTGTTTGTCACACGTTCATCCAGATAGTTCTAGAGGAATTTCCCTGTATGGTTTTAAGTCATCCAGCTTGTTATGGGGGAAGGTCTCTGTATGGGTCTATGTCATCCAGCCAATTTCTCTGTATGTGTCATGTTCATCCAGCTAGTTATGCAGGCCTTGGAAATAACAGATTTAGTTAAACATAACATAATGTCAATCACCACTGAACTAATATCGGACATTTTAAACTTTGTGATGGATATATATTATAAAATATAAATAAAAAAATTGAAAAAAGACAAATCTGTGATGGACAAAATGACAGGTGCCACAGGAATTGTGCCAGACAAATCCTGATTTGTGACCGACAATGTCTGTGTCAGGTGCCGTATTATACCTGGCTTGTAGTTATGGGGAAATTTGGAATTTTGAGCATATTACATGTAGCAAATCGTTTTGTGACAAGTATTCCATATGTAAACATGTAATCATGACATTGCTAGTTATTCTTGATCTCATTTTCAAGTGTCTTGATTATTACATAATGAATTAAATCACATAATAACAAAAAAAAAATCAAATTTCTGAGTTTTGTTTCTCAAATTTTCTGGGAACAAAAAAAAAATATTCATCAATTATATTATTCAAACTGTAAAATTGTCTAATTATCTCATAAATCTGCATTTGTAAACTTTGTGTTATTTTTTGTCAGGTATGTAATTCTGGTGGATGGACATTTCAGCTGCGGATGCTATTTATGTTTCGGTTAAACTCATTGGACATTGGCTGAAAATCCTAAATTGCATTTTCTCGTAATCAAAATTTGGGTGGCCATTTATTTGACATTTGGCCGAAACCTTCTAGTGAGTTTTTTCTCATAATTGAAAAGTCAGTGGCCATTTTGTTGATATTTGGCCAATATGTCCTAGAGTATTTTCTCACTGAAACTTCTGTGGCCATTTTATTGTGATGTGGCCAAATCGTCCTAATGAGCATTTTCCCACACTTGGAATGTCTTATCGCCAAATTGTCCTTGCCGAAAATGTCCTAAATTGGTGTTCCAAAAATACATCTTAAACTAGACGACTTTTCATTTTTTTTTTTATTATTATTATTTTATTTAATGTTTAGCATATTAAATTCCTTTTATTTGTGTGAACAATTTGTTTTATTTGAACAATAAATGTATGTCATGTTTCGGTAGGACTTTTCTATCACACTGTATATAGTAAGCTTTTATCAAAATGTTTTTCTGGGGGGTTTTTTTGTCATGAAGTACGATTTGGAATCAAATATTTTTACAAGTTGAGAAAGAAAGTGCTCTTGTTTTTTTTTTGTTACATTTAGATGATAATAATATAATAGGAATGAGGTAGAGGAGGGAGCTGTTATGCTAGAGTTTTATGTAGCTTACCATGTATATACAATGACCTGTATCATCTAATTCAAATTTCTATATAGTATATAAATAAATTAATCACTTAGTTAATTTGTTCTGAGACTTGTATATTTTAGTGTAAGGATTATGATAGAAACTATCAGAACCATAAAGGACTGGGGAGCTATAATTCCTCATTGAGTATGGTGCTAGCTCAATAACCAGGAGATCCTGCTGTTGTCTGAGGAAGGTTTTTAGGATTCTCCATCCTGTTTTCATCACGTTAGTGGTACAGGACACGGGGCCTAGCATTGGGATGTGATGACACGTCAGTGGTGTATGACGGAGGGTCAATTATTGGGAGGGGACAGAGGGGTTAGTATTGGGATGGGACGTCACGTCTGTGGTGCAGGATGTAGAGCCTAGTATTTCACTAATTTGGACGGGATGCCATGTAAGTGGTGCGGGACGGATTGCCTAGTATTGGGATGGGTTGGAGGGCCTAGTATTGGGATGGGATGGAGTGCCTAGTATTGGGATGGGATGGAGGGCCTAGTATTGGGATGGGATGGAGGGCCTAGTATTGGGATGGGATGGAGGGCCTAGTATTGGGATGGGAAGTCACGGCAGTGGTACAGGATAGAGAGCCTAGTATTGGGATGGGACATCACATCAGTGTTGCAGGGAGGGTGTAGCGTTGGGATGGGATGTAAATTGAATGAGGGTAAGCTGTAGCACTGCCGTCATGGTTAAATTTACTTCATAGCACAATGTGTTTTTAAAGTTAGCAACATCCATTCTAGACCTGTACATAGCCAGTTTAAGTCTGGGTTAGGCCAGATTGTTTACCCAATTGCAATTTGTGTTTATAAGGATCCAAGATACAGATGAAAATTGGTGTTCAGAAATAAAAAGTGTCGATTCAATCTGATGAGATGATATAAGTAAATAACACAATTCCAATTACCTACCCATGAATCTAATCACACGTTCCTGCCTCTATTCCGAGAACATGATCAGTTGAACAATCATCAGTCCTTTAATATGTAACGAACCATCCCTACAATGTCATCAAACATCATGATAATGCTGGGATCTATTTTGTACCAGACATCTATATAATCAATGCTACAATGTCCTCAAACATCCTTACAATGTCAGATGTCTATATCTTACAATGTCAGATGTCTATATCTTACAATGTCAGATGTCTGTATAATATCGATCATCCCTACAATGTTAGATGTATATATAATGTCGGTTAACCTTACAATGTCAGATGTCTATATAATATTAGTCATCCCTATTCTGCTCTAATTATTAGAGCATATTAGAAATGAAGCGAATGTACACTGTCTATAAAATGTCAGTCATCCCTAAAACCACACCAAACATCCCTACAATCCCATAAGAGATCCCTACAGCGTCTATATAATTTCAGTCATCCCTACAATGTCAGTACCAAACACCGTTATAACGTCATCAGCCATTTACCTGCAGCGTCATCATTCAGACTACTAGCCTACGTGTGTATTATATTGTAATCTTGTTCTTCTGCACTATTTGAATCATGTCTGCTACCCAAGGTAAAACAGCCTGGAGTGAGAACGCGAACCCAGAAATAATTCCGTGTTAATAAGAATTATGTCATTTAATAACTGTGACAATAGTTCGAGATTACCATTTAATAAGCATGCGCCATAGAGCGCGAAAGCCAAACAGTGAGAAAGATGCAACTTGATCATCGGGATTTCCCGCCAATTTTATAATTATTTTTATTCTGATCAATCGGATTAAAATATAGATCTTTCGTAGTAAAGACAAGTAACACGAAAATTTGATCTATAAAAAACGAAACGAAACAGGATCTGTATTTTAATTATTATTAGGACATAATAGGCTGTGATTTAGCCACGAAAATCGTTTCATTTTGTCCCAGCAAATTCCAGGCGAAAATCTGACGCTTTGCTGCACAAGTAAACAAGTAAGTCGTCACTGTAGTACACATTTCTATTGCGATGTTTTGTACAATCAGACCAACACTCGAATTACGCCTCGGACTATATTTGTCAAGTGTAGCCATAATGTGGTGAAGAAATCATATTCTAAGCCAATCAGAAACCATAAAAGCAATCAACGTCATTAGGTCAGGGGTCAATAGCCATAAATAGACCAGGGAATACCTTTTACGAGACGGAACACGTTGGCTTGTTTACATTTGTATGAGAGAATTTTTCTGCAAATATGCCTGAATTACGGGACAATAACATCAGATAAATGTTGTGCTGACACCGTGAACACGGCTGGCCCGTGATTTGCGGAAAAAATATGGTCAAAAGCGAAATTGTTCAATGAATGTGATATTTCCTGGAAAAAGTATTTTTTCCATTTTATTTCAATAAAACAATATGCAAAAGAAATATAAATATAGTATACAGATGAAAACGTTTTTGGCATGATTGAAATACTGGTTCGGTATAATAATTATATATAATGTTGAGAAAAAAACAAAAAAAATAATACTATCTACATGGGCCCACTGATACAACAGAATATTAATAATGATTCACCTAACAACCCTGAACATGCAATTATACTTGTTTTTTTTATAAAAAAACAATAAAGACATATTATAAGAGATGTCAAATAAGTATACATTTATTTTATAGAAAGAAATACAGTACTAAAAATAAGAAATGAATGCAATTTTATATACTTCCTCATACCGTATTCCACAACAACACTCGATGGCATGAGATTTCTCCGATATTAAATAGATTAAAATGATTCAGCGATACTTTGATTTAATTAAATATGGAGGACCGTGACTTAGCTTTGATCAAACAGTACAGTGGTTGAAATTGTTGAACATGACTGCCAAACCTTTAAAGGCTAATATCTTTGCTTGCAATAGAGTAATTTGAATGAAATTTATTCATTCAAATTATTCATTTTACATTATCTACTTTTGAACTATTATAGCAAGAATGGCTAGTTCTTTATCTAAATCTTATATATAATGTATCTTTAATGAAAAATGTATATAATAATAATAACATCATTTATATAGTGTATTAATACTGGAGAATGGTTTCTAATCTGCTTTTCAGATTTTTATATCCACAGAATCGGGCCCGTCGCCAGCTCATAAAATTGGGGGGGGGGGTATAGAATTTTTTGGAGGGGCTGAGGATGTGGCCGGCTAAGAATACTCCTAAGAAATCATCAATTTTTTTTTTGGGGGGGGGGGGGGCTAAACCGCACAGACTACATGTATTTACACACAGATCAGGTCTTGTGTCCGTATACACTGTACAAAATTAAAAGATATATGCCAGTAAAGAAAAGTACATATAAGAGAAAAACAAACAGTTAACTAAATAAAATGGTTCCAGTAATATGAATGTATATGTACGCTATACAGTGTACTACGAGGAAAATTTTGCCTGGGCACAGCACTATGGCCTACTCTTATATCGAATTCCAACTGCCTAGGGACCTTTTTACGTGCACACCAACGTTACACAGGAATTCGGTTTTTCGTCACATTTGAACGACTAGACAGCAGTCCTTGTACCTTGTCAGCCCCTCTGCCTGCACCACTGACAAGGAGAAACCACGTCTGAATTGAATTGGAATAAAAAAGGAAAATAAAAACATATATGTCAACTTAAAATAGCTAAATATGATATGAACATTTATCGACATGTACAGTACATTTAAGTAAAACATGTTTAAAATACAAAAATACATATGTATACAGGTTGAGGCCTACTCATAAAAATCACAATTTCATCAATTTGATTTGGCTGTCACTTTCATATTTGAACAATTTTCACAAATCCATACTAGAAAACTTTCACTTCTAAAAAATTCATCTATCTGTAGCTCCTATATACATGTACTGGGTTAAGGAAGACGGGCGTGCGCTATACAGTTTATTATGAGGGAAATTTTGCCTGGGCACAGCACTATGGCCTACTCTTATATCGAATTCCAACTGCCAAGGGGTCTTTTTACATGCACACCAATGTCCAAACCGCTTACAAAAATACATACAGGTGTAGGACTATTCATAAAAAATCATGTAATTTCATCAATATCATTTGACTGTCACTTTCATATTCAAACAATTTTCACAAATCCATACTAGAAAGCTTTCACTTGTAACAAATACAACTATCTGTAGCTAATGCAGCCTGATTTGCATCCACAGAGAAAATATTGTTTGGTTCTTGGTCTCTATAGTCAACCTAACCCTGTCATTTGTTACAGTTGAGTTTAACAAGAAGGGCATAAATTTCTGCAGATACAGCAAGGCAACTTTAAAGTAATGCACATGGTATTTCACCTCAATGGTGACACAGTCATTTCCATAGTGGTCTTTTGTCTTGGTCTGAGTTGTCATACATTTAGGAATAGGAGAATATCTTCATCAACTTGCATTTGCAATAAAATTGGAAAATGTTAAGATAATGATCCCCTTAACAAATTAACCAGACCTATTATTCTTTTTCTTATTTCGCTGGTAAAATATTAGCTGCTCTAAACATAGTTCTTTATTCATACACAGTTGTTGGTTTTTTTTTACGTTGGTAATGTACCGGTATGTGAGAAGTCTGTATTGTTAGAATGAGAGAGAGTTTTGTCTGCACATTCCTGCAATTCTTTGTCCAACATATCAATATTTCCATCTAATTTGATCCACTGGTTAGCACATACCCTAGATTTTTCCCAGTTTCTCACAGTAAACGGTTTTACATCGGTGTTTTAAACAAAATCTACACGGAGTATACAGTTCTAGTTATTCTTCCGCTTGTTTACTATCAAAACGTAAACAAACCGGTGACTTTCACTCTACACGACCCGTTGACCTTTCGTCGTGTGCGTCTGATTGGTGAGCTTTGTCACGTGATCTATTAAAACCAAATCACCGCGAAATTCAAATACCATCGCACATTGATAAGTAAGCCCATTTTTATTTTGACGTTTTCTGTCAAACGTCAAAGAATTGATAAAAGAAAAGTTGTGTGGAAATACAAAGTAATACTAGAAGAATTAGATTATGTAGTTTGTTTTCCGCCTGAAAATCGTCGGGATGGAGCAACAGAAGCAAGCTTGCTAGAAATTTCACATCACGGCCTATAATGATCATTTTTTTAAAAGTTATTTCATCAAATATTCGTCAATAAATCTCGATCACCAAGTCTTAATTTCAGGATTTCGCGCCTTTCGGAGGATCAAAGACATAGCTATTAATAAACTATCGAATTTTGAAAATCGGTCAGCCAGTTGTAAATAATTTTGATTTGGCATTTGACACGTGCAACATAGTCCCATCCCGACATATCACGTTTGGTGGCATGCAACTACGTGATCTTCGTATGAAAGTGTCAATCATAACTTACATCACGCCATTTATGACAGGTCATACGTCAGTCATCAACGTCATGAGTGCTAATCACCATAGTAATAAACATTAATTAGTCAAATTATTCAATAACAGACCGGCCAATATTTAATACCGCTGTTAATCTACCCATAATTCAATTGGTCATTGTCTGGGAGTTATCAATTAGTTGATACTAATCTAAACATTCGCTGATGAAAACCACCCCCTTTATCGTGATTTTGTTTTATTAACCAAAAGATATGAAATGGGATTTGACGTTCTGTGCCCACTTTTCTGCGCCGACTGGGCTAATGAAGTCAAGTATTCAGTGTGCTATGGGGGGGGGGGATTTTGCCCTGACAGTGGCACTATGGTATACTCTTATTTCAAAGTCCAAATGCCAAGGGTTCTGTTACGTAGACTACACGCCATTGTGTACACGGGGCCTCGATTTATCGCCCCATCCGAACGACTAGACACTATGCCCCTGCCCTCCTCCCCGATCTGCGCCACAGAAAACTATTATTACATTTTTTTATCTAGGACATATTAAGATGGCGATGTCAAGTCAATACAATCCAATGCAAACTTTAAATTCCTTTATTCTTATGACGTACGTCCATCTTTATTAGGACGTCATATCCCATTTATCGATAGGCCTACAACTGATCAATCTGAATAATATTGGGACCAATTTTGTTTGTTAAATGAACATGTAAATGTACTAAATTATGATTGTCTAAAAACTCGGATCTATGTAAAAAGATTGGATTTCCCAGGATTCCTGCCATTCTGCGTCCGGCGTCGTCTAAATCTATTTGTCAGGTCCAGCTCAATGTTTGTCAATGTCGTTGAGATGTAAATAAGGTTAGGGCACGTGATGGTTGACGAGATTCTAGGTTAGGGTTAGGGTAATATTCCGGACAAAGTCCATGCAGGGTTAGGGTTGGAGTTGGGATTAGCGCTAGTCCTGTTAACATCTCGTGACCTATGACGAAAAATTAATCTGCCTTGAAATGTTACGCATCAATTAATTGGTGTCAATAAAAATCAACCAGTTGCACATTTTATTTACATTACTCGTAGACATGGACCTTTTTACCCGTATAAAATCTCTAGACACGACCTGATTACCCGTATAAAATCTCTAGACATGACCTGATAATTCGTATACAATCTCTAGACATGACCTGATTACTCGTATAAAATCTCTAGACATGACCTGATTACTTGTATAAAATCTTTAGACACGGCCTTATTATCCGTTACTAAACTTAAAAGATAATATCTATATTTACGTTGGATAGAACAATCTTTTTTTAAAATTAATGATATATAAACATCAAAACGAGGTTATTTCAGAAGCATTATCAAAGCCAAGCAATATCGATAACAAAATAGGAATTGTGCGGAAGACGTGGCAGAAAAACTGTGAACAATTCTATATTAAGATCAATTTTGCTGACTATCTATATAGGATACCATTAGTGGTTTCATTCGGGGAACCGCGGTAGCTTATTGATTTGAAAAATAGGACGTTAAACCCGATTTTGTTTATTATATCGAGTGGCGATTCGGCAGGTTTAACGTCCACGCAATACAATCTAGGTCACTTCCGGACTAACATGGAAATGAAATGAAATGGGGTTTAACGTCCTACTCTTTTGCACTTAACCTGGGCTAATGGAAGACGGGCATACGCCATACAGTGTGCTATGAGGGACATTTTGCCCGGACTGCGGCACTACGGCCTACTCTTATATCGAACTGACAATATGGTTAAATTTTTATATCAATAATTTGCTGGCACGTAAGGGTCTTCAGGCGCGGATCCAGAGGGGGGGCAGGGGGTCCGGACTCCCCCCTGCTCAAGCTTGAAATTTTTTTATGCGATTTTATTGGCGATTTTTAGACCTGTAATTTTGGAATTTATCTTCCGGAAATATGTCAGAATGCACCAAATTGAATCTAATTTACCAAATTTTACTAGGGGAGGGCCCCCAAACCCCCGTTAATCGGTTGAGCGCAATTAGTTAAGCAATTATCAAACCTAGAACCCCCCCCCCCCCCCTGCAAAAAATCCTAGATCAGCGCCTGGGGCCTATTTCACGAAATTTTAACTAAGATAAGATCCCAATTTTAGTAATTTGATTGGATAATATTAGATTGATTTTAGTGCTTAGCCAATCAAAATTGAAGTATCTACTAAAATTGAATTTTATCTTAAGTTAAAATTTCGTGAAACAGGGCCCTGGTCTTTAACAGTGGGAGGAAACCGGGGGAAGCCCACGAGGTTGGTCAGGCGACCATACTCCTTGTTACGTGCACGCGGGGAATTGAAACCACCATTTGGCTCAACGACAGAACTTGTGACCCCCCCCCCCCCCGTTCTAAATGTGCTAAAGCTTATATACTTAGTTATAGATATACAAAGATTTGTGCTTGAAAACGATAAGGGGGCACATAGGCACCTCAGAGACAGTTCCAAATGGGAACACTTGTCGAAGCATCACGCAATATATAATAAACAAATGGTCTTCATGTTTTTAAATGTTTCCCATGGATTATATTTTAGCATAATAATATATGTTACCTTGAATAATGCAACAAAAAATATGAAAATATGATAAAATATAAAATAATCTATGAATTAGTTTGTCTATTGTTTCAGGACAAAAAGATGAACTGCGCCATTTCTGTTGATGTACATGAAGTACGTAGTATACTTCAAAAGAATAATAAGTAGGCTTCCGTTTTCACAAAACTAAAAGATGTAAATGACTAATTTAAATAAAACAGACCCGATACCGTGAGCAATTTTATAGAATTTAATTGTAAGGTCTATATATCTTTTGTAGCAGAAGATAGCCATCTGGGTGTCTATATACGCACGTGACATAGCTGTAGGGTACTAAAGGTTTTACGGATGGGTTATTGCCCCTTGTCTTATCACATCAGGTAACAGGTTGGCGGAAATTATAAACATGCGACATCAGTTTTATACAACATTTTAATTGTTCTAAATCAATCGTTCGTTCATTGATAATTGATCTTTGATAACAATGTTTTTTTGTTGTGTTATCTTTTATCAAATATTTGTAAATGAATCGTATAAACGAATTAAAATGGGGTTTAACTATTCTGCATCTAAACTTGGCTAAAGAAGACGGGCATACGCCATACTGTGTACTATGAAGGAATTTTTGCCCAGACAGCGGCACTACGGCCTACTCTTACTGGCAAGGGATCTTTTGCGTGCACGCCAATAATTAAAAATGAATATATTAAAAATTCCATTCAAAATACTTTGTAGGAAGATTATCGCAGCAACGGTACTGCGACTAAGTGACGATTATCCGTTATATCGTCTTAAATCTTTAAATCTCGGGGATATCCAAATCCATTTATATCTTGGCCATCAGACGTTCCAAAGCGATGGTTATAGGCTTAGCATGTGAATAAATGTCTAAATAATAGTTTTTGTTTTATGATCAGTAGTGGAATACCGCGTTTTATCACTGAAATAAAGGTGTTATTCCACTGTTGTCCCTGTTGTTTTACTTAAAATGATTGTAAAATCATAAAATAAATAGAACATTTGTCGTTTTGTCGTGAATAACATATTTTATTTCATCTCTAAGCAAGAAAACGTTTATATTTTCACTCATGCTACGCATTCGTGAAACTATAAGTTTTCTTGCTTCTCGATGAAATAAAATATGTTATTGACTCTAAAACGACAAATATCCTCTATATTATATAAAATTTAATGCCAAAACAAAGACATGTAAAATGTATCTTTACACAGACACTGAGTCGTGAAAGAGGTTCACTGACTAGTCCGCGGGTGCAATAGTTCGCCACTATAAGATATACTATAAATATGGGTATAAATAAACCTTACCCTAACCCTAACCCGACTGTCTCCCTGTCATTGGATATCGGTGAACTAACCCTAACCCAACCCTAAAGCTAATAAGTAATATCGATGGACTACTGGACCCGCGGACTAGTGAACGCGAGGACTAGTGAGTATTCCTAGGAGTCGGTTGAAATTAACTTGACAACACACATTATTTTTCAGGCGCGGATCCAGGATTTTTTGCCAATTGGAGGCCCTCCCGCAGAAAAATTTGGTAAATTAGATTCAATCTGGTGCATTCTGACGTATTTCCGGAAGGTAAATTCCAAAATTACAGGTCTAAAAATCGCCAATAAAATCGCATAAATAATTTTCAAGCCTGAACAGGGGGGGGGGGGGGGGGGCCCGGCCCCCTGGACCCCCCCCCCCTGGATCCGCGCCTGCTTTTGGTCCGGTTTCTAACGAAAACATAAATTACTGAAACAGGTAGGTATATAGGTATAGGTTACTATAGATGTACTCCATGACCGTTTTCAACTTCTTGCCTTCGTGTTGTTGTTTTCACCTCTAGGCTCATAAAATTTATTGGCAAGAGGGGATAACTCTGGTCAAATGAAGCAGAAGGAAACCATAAGATTGTAGTTTTAATACCCCTCCCTAAATCTATCTGCTCATTCACTACTTATAATAACATCTATAAATTTTACCGTCCAGTGGGTTCTGTTGAATAGCTTGTTATGATTTTTGTTATTAAATACTATTATACCCTCCTCACGTTGTGATTGCCGTAAATATGTTATTTAAAAATACAATGAATTATGATAATTCAATTTTTATTTAGTGGTGAGTTGAAATATATTATGCATTGAAGCATTTATTGTGTTGAGGGAGGGGCTGGGAGAGAGTGAGAGAGTGGGGTGGGGGTGTGACTAAGACCTTATGATCCAAAGCGCACGCCATTTTGCCACACAACCACGTTCGTGGTTATACAGATCCGTTTGCAGGAAAGGATGAAATTTGGTGTTGGTAACGACTGTGAAGTTAATGCCTACTTCAACTTCATCAGCGATAACCCCTTAAATTTGCATATTAGGGGTATTGAGGTGGAGGCAGAACTTACGACAGGGGTATTGATATGAACTTACGACATGGCCCATCTTAAACTGGAAGTTGTATTTATACTACCCCCCCCCCCACCAAAAAACCCCAAAAAAACAAAACAAAAAAACCAAAACAAAAAAACCAAAAACAAAACAAATACAACGTGGCGTGCGCGGTGACTCATGATTTTGCATGAGGAACAAGAACCATACCGCACCCCCCCCCCCCCCAACCCCACCCACCCCGAAAAGAAGAAACACTTATTATTTATATGTATGAAAACTACATTGAAACCGCGCGATTTTTTCCCCCATTTTCGAATGGGGAGCAAAACTCAAATCCATGACGTAAAGTTCGTCATTGCGTTTCCCTCACACACCCCGTGGGTACATCAAAGAGCAGCTTCGGTTGGATTTTAGGACATTATTATCAACCTGGGCAAAATTTCCTTCATAGTTCGTCTTCATGGCCGTGTCGGTACAGAAAGGTCGGACGTTAAATCCTATTGATTTTATTTCTTTTTAATATGTTGTAGGAATTTTAAACATTTAATAGATTTGTAATTAGGGGTGTCGATGATATCAGTCGTAAATTCCCTCAGATGAATACCTACTTGAAATAATAATTATATTGCTGTCGAAAATTGACCAACTGTTGTCGGTATGTCTAAGGCCTATATATATTATATAGAGCAGGCATACTATATACACTACAGAGACAATCAAATAATTCAAATTCTTCACACTGAGAAAAGGACATATGCGAAATCTGGGTTAAATTACATTTAAATCTCAATTGCTTTTGTTTAGTCTGACATTTTTATCTGGTAGGATAAATATGCCTCCTTTACAAAATGGAATAACGTTGTCCGCACCAGCGCACCGGGGTGCAACCACCAGAAAATTCGCTGTATAATACCTATGAATGCGATTTGCGACGGTGACTTCACATTTTGTTTCATTCGTTCAAAAGTTTAACTGGTCATTTTAATGTTTTGAAGCGGTCACTCACGGAAAACAATGATGATGCAGAAAAAAATGTTATTTTGAAGGAGTGATGGACAGCTGGAAGAAGGAAGTATAGTTACTATTACCTTCTGTTCTCTTTAGCTTTTTTATTTTTTAAATCCCTGACACTGATGGGTGACGATGACAAGACAACAGAATAAAAACAACAGCAGACAAAACAATGATAAAAAATGGCAATAGTTTCATAAGGCCTTACCAACTTGCATTTCTGTTCTTCATGAATAACTATTAAAATTCTAAAACCAGTGTTTTCATGAAAAATAATTAATTCAAAAAACCTAAAGTACTTTTTTGTACTTCACAAAAGCCTTTAGTTCCAAATATTTAACTTTTGAAATTTTAACAAAAAGGATTTAGGTGGTTAGTTACTGATCACGTTTCCAAAGAATTCAAAAATTTATTTGTTTGGCCTAAACTTAATAGGTTTGAGTATCTGTGAATACACCGATGATATGTTTTAAATCTTAGTATCATAATCAATGGCGATTGAAAATACATCTGGAGACCAAACAATAATGATAATGGGAATAGTTTTATAAAATTAATAGGCTTTGAGTATCTGTGAATCGGCCGATGATGTTTTAAATCCAAACACTAGAACCAAGCACGGTTAATAAGATATTGTAGCATCTGGAGACAAAACAATGATAAAAAAAAGTAACAGTTTCATAAATCTGATAAAAATACAGATCTATATTTCGTTTCGTTTTTATTAATTTTGATGGCCTACATTACATGAAGTGTTGGGAGAACGCTAGATCGGAGACGGTCCTACGCAAATTGTGACGTCATATGTGAATTGTGGGTTAGGGTAAGGGTTAGGCTTGATCATGGGTTAGGGTTAGGGCTAGCCCTGTTTATATCTCGAGACTTTGACCAAATCTACAGGTCCTAGCCCTTACCCTAACCCTAACCCACAATCTATATATGACGTCATATGTGCTAAAATGCGTAGGACCGTCGCCGATCTAGCGTTCTCCGAAGTGTTGTGGAGACAAGTAAAACGAAATTTTGAAATATAAAAAAACGAAAGAAAATAGGATCTGTGTTTTAAGTTTCATCAAAGTTATAGGTTTAATAAATATAGTCAAAATACACATGGAGACAACACAATGATAAAAAAAGGGAATACTTTCAAAAAATTAAAAGTTTCGAGTATCTGTGAATGTTCAAAAGGTGGATGATAAAATGTAGTGGATGTGAACGGATCTATACATGCGTTTATCCACGCCATGGATCAATCCGAGGGCTACTTTCTTCTTCAAAAGATTTTGTATTTTCGAATACTCGGTTGTATGTGACAAGGAGTAGGGTCGCGCCTGTCCAACTTCGTGGGTTTACTCCGGGTCCCCCGATTTTCTCCCACTGCGAAAGACCCCTACGCGCAAGCGAATTATTGAAATATTAAACCACATGTTAGTCCCGAAATGACATAGTTTTTGTCGAGAGGACGTTAAACCCCACTTTTATGCACCGACTGGGCTAATGATGACGGACATAGAGTGTGCTATGAGGGAAATTTTGCCCGGACAGCGGCGCTACGGGCTGCTCTTATATCGAATTCAAACTGTCAAGGGTTCTTTTACGTGCATGCCAATGTGTACACGGGACTTTTGTTTTTCGTCTTCATTAGCCCTGTCCCGTCTTCTATTAGCTCAGGCCAGGAGCAGTAGGACGTTAAACCCTATTTCATTTCATTTCATTAGCCTTGTCGGTACAGAAAACTCGGACGTTAAACCCTATTCCATTGTTAGCATTTTATTGCTGAACATTTATCGCTTCCCAACAGCTGAGATGTTGATATATAATATATCCCTCGTTTGATGTCACGGTTGATTTCACCTATCACTCCTCTTTATTATGTCCTTCTTTTAATATTGTATTAAGGCCCCTTGCTCCATACGACCCCCGTTTTCTGCCTCATGGCTCCTCAAATGATGTTAAGTGTTCGAAATATAGTTTGTTTAATTCATACAAATCGCACGAGAACAAATAACCTTAGTTTAAAACACGGCTTGTTAATTTCCCATTACTCAGCACTTATCATATATTTGATTTTTCCTTTCCCTTTCTATTACAATCAATCAGTGAAAAGTTCAAAAGGTTCAGCCATGAAACATTGTCGATATCTCGCGATATAGGAAACATCCAATATCGATATTGTTTATTAGAGGTATTGTTTTTGTTTTTCAGAAAGTTGCGAGTATAATTGACACTAGCATTGATTGACATTAAAGAGTTATGTTTTTTATGAACTAGGCGTTATGTTTTTATTATGGTAATAATTATTTTTTTTGGCCTGTGATAGATTAATAACAGATGCTAAATATCCAAATAATATCCCACACTTCAAAGTAAAACAATCGCTTCCCAAATGGTGAAATATCACGCCTCGAATACAATTAATTGTGAACAAGCAAAGTGTTGTCAAAGTTCTATACGATTGTTGTCAATGTCACGGCTCTGTGTCGTAGTGATGTTAAATGAAATCGGGTTTTACAGTGCTATTTTTCTGCACCGACTGGGCTAATGAAGACGGTCATACCAAATTATACAGTGTGCTATGAGTGTGTGTTTGCCCTAAAAGCGCCACTGCGGCCTACTCTTATTTCAAATTGCAACTGTCTGGGCTCTTTTCCCACCCGAACGATTAAACACTGTTTGGAAATCCCGAAGAACTGCCTCAGTCAACACCGCCAGCGAACCCTATTAGTGGGCCAGAGTCTCATTTACTGAGCCACCACGACCCCCGTTCAATAAACTATAAATAGTTTAAGAACATAATATATTGCCTCCTCCACGTAACCTTGTTGACCAGGCGAAAATTCATAAAATTATTGACTCGCCAGCTCATCCCGTCTGCATTAGCCTCGGAGCAGAACAGTAGGACGTTTAGCCTCGTCTGCATTAGCCTCGGAGCAGAACAGTAGGACGTTTAACCTCGTCTCATTCCATATCTTCATTATCCCAGTCGTTGCAAAAAAGTAGTACGTTAAAACTCATTTCATTTTATTCACTGGCTCATTGTTTTATATTAAAGGGACAATAACATTCTTGCTGGCTTGGTAGCTCCAGAAAATAAATAATACCCTTATTCTAAGTACTAAATGTTTAAATGTCCTACCTGTTGTGTAAATTATCCATTACAACCTATTTTATTTGTTCAGAGGGTTCGAAAATATTTTAAAATCCAAGTCGCATTAGAAAAGGTTTACGTTAGACTTTTCAAATCAATTGGTTGAATTTTTCCAATTTTTTAAATTAGGTGTGTTAAGATGAAATTTATATCATCATTTAATTGGAATATTCTAAAATAATACGATTTGTTGACCAGAATGAAGATTGGGACATATTTTTCAGTTACAACAAGAGTGTTATTGGGGCTTTAATTTGAGGATGAACAGGGGGGGGGGATTCTTTGCTTTATGTTTAAGGATGGGGGGGGGGGGTCCTTGCTTTATATTTGAGGATGACAAAAGGTCTGTTATTGAGTCAACTTTCGTGGTTTCGATTCCCCAGTTGTACGTGACAAGGAATAGGATCGCCTGTCCAACTTCGCTGGGGTTTTCCGGGTTCTTCAGTTTCCTCCCACTGCACAAGCGAACTATTGAAATAAAAACTGGACCATATGTTAGTCCCGAAATTACCTGGTTAAGCCCTAGTTGTCTCCCATTTCATTTCATTTCCAACTAAGCGCGTGGTCTCTGTAATGCGTCTAACGACACTTTTAGCTAGTGCAGTCAGTCTGTCTTCATTAGCCCGGTTGGTGCATAACAGTAAGACTTTAAACCCCATTTCATTTGTGAGGTGATTCCACATGACCTCCTTCTCGTGTTCACAGAAAAGTGTTTAGTTCTTCGGATGGAACGAAAAACCAAACCCCCTGTAAATGTTGGCGCCTCATAAAAAAAACCCTCGGGGCATTTGGAATTCGGAATAAGAGTAGGCCGTTGCACCGCTGTCTGGGCAAAATGTCCTTCACAGCATACATCAAGAGGTTAGCCCGTCTTCATGATGCAGAAAAGTTGGATTCTAAACCCCATTGTATTTATTTTCACGTTCAAAGTACTTAGCGAGCCCTGGAAACTGGGCTATTTACAAGCCTAAATAATCGCAATGTTCGTGATGGATCGACTACTGCATCGACTTGCGACTATCAGGTCAGCAGGAAACTGAAAACAGACAGCTTTTTACACCAGTACTAAATAAAATGTAAATCGGCATATCTCTCACAGACACATCAACGATATATAACCACGAATTATACTTAATCTATTTGAATAGACTTTTAAATGCCAGAAGACTTCAAAGGGGACCGTTTCGTGTTTAGTGACTAGAAGGCAATAATGATGACGTAAGATCTATCACAAGTTACGTCCCTTGTGAATTCAGATACAGCATATTTTTTGTTATGCTCCGTGGCTTTAATCCCCTAATTTTATTAATAAAGCGTTTATATATAGATAACGAATATTGCAATGAAATCCCTACGGAAAAGTCAAAACATTTAAGGCAGTCGTTCGCTTTCTCCCCAAATTACGGAAGGATGATTTTAATTTTAATATCAAATTTAATATATTCGCTATGGTCTGTTCTGTATTTGGTCTTGTGCCAAACATGATGTGCACCGAGAAAATGAAAGGTTATAACGTTGTAATATAGTAACCTGAATCAAGCTTTGTTAAAATTCGGACCCCCGTCTGATCTGCATAATTCGCGGAACGCAAACTCGAGGGAATTGTGGTTATTTATTTGTGTCTTTTTCCAAAATTGAATTTGATATTTGGTAAAAAAGAAGTAAAAAGCCACCAAGCGTTGGTTATTGTTTAGAAGAACTAATCCGCGTGATGTCATAAAGAGAACTTGTTAATTATTTTAGAAGTTTCTATTCCTACTATAGCATGTGGTTTTGACGAATCAACCCCGAGTATTTGTTTGAATTCAAAAAGCCGAAAAGACAAACCAGATTAGCTTGTTATAAAAATGGTTTTAAAGTCCACGAGTTAATTGGCTTCAATAAAAGTTCAGAAAAGAGACAGATTTGAGGACGATTTTTTTCTCTGATTTGTATTATTGCTCCAACTTTCGGTTCCTAAAGAATAAAAGAAACCAAATAAATAATCAGCCTTGGCAACTTTTAACGAAATACGATGACAGATTGCAAGGATTTTTAATTTCAATTGTCTTTTCTCTTGCAGAATACATAACTAGAATTGA
Organism: Patella depressa; assembly: GCA_948474765.1. Classification (NCBI taxonomy): domain Eukaryota; kingdom Metazoa; phylum Mollusca; class Gastropoda; family Patellidae; genus Patella; species Patella depressa. Next base: position 12,839,076 of record OX419720.1, read on the forward strand.
GAAAATGTTCCATTCTGAAGAAGTAAAAGGGTGCGGTATAGGAGTATTGTCAATTTGGTCAGACCCCTGTTTTTAATTCTAATTCAGCTGGTTTTCTTATGAAACCACAACTGGTAAATTTGAAATTTTGGATGAAAATAAACACGAAAAACGCAGGTGCGTCATACTTCCAACTCAATTTTTTTGGAAATTTTAAAATTTAATTTGAATATTTAGAATATTTGCCTTCTGCCTTCTAACCACGTATGATTGAAGAAAATAACACTCAGTTTGTTTCTACGACATATTTATGAATTAAAATGAGCTGGAACAAAGTACCATTGATGTGTTGAGGGCATAGGGGTCGGGGCAGACAGACCTGATTCTATGAACCGTTAGACCAGACTGTCAAAATTCAGGAACAAAAAACAAACTTCTCTATGGTCCTCCAAGAAAGCCCTTCCACACTGTCTGTTTTCCAAGCTTTGCCAAAGTTCGAGAACTGTCTTGACTAAGAAACACACGGTATTGCTACATATTAAACTATTTTTTTTTAAAACAATAAACCCCAAAATTAGTGATTAATCAGAATTGTAAAAATGCTGAATACAAAAATACACAAAAAATTCCATAATGATAGAAAATAAAATCGAAATGCTATGTTCAACAATACCTTTGTAACTGTCTTGTTTAATTCCCTTTTCAAAATTTAAATTTATTTTCATAAAATTACACTTGAAAATGCCATTGTTCTATAGTAACTTGTAACTTAGGTCTCACAAACATACCTACACCTCCTATTTAGCTATCTTACACTTATATATATAATAATTGTAATGTTATGTCCTGATGATGCCCCTGTGGTGGAAAATATAAGACAGTAGTTAAACAATTAATAATGATATACACGTAGTTATTCAATTCATACTATTGTTTTTTGGATATTTAATACTGAAAGCTGAAATTTTTATTTTTATTCTGTAATAATAATATGTACATGCAGGCCTATACTTCCTATATTTGTTACCACTCGCTTATTAATGTCAAACTAGTAATTGTTATTCATATAAATATGTTGTATATTTACATGTTTTACCTACCAATTAAATGTCATTTAAAGAGGAACTTGTAAACTGTTTATTAAGTATCCATTGCATTGTTTTGTTTTGTTGTTTATTCACCTATTTCTTTAATATATCCATATACATTCTTGTATTTAGGAGAGACATCATAATATAGGCCATACCTGTTCCCCAATCCCTTCTCAATTTTTGAATAAAATATTGTTTTAAAAAATATAAATTTAACAAGATCACCGTGCCTAAAAGTTTATGGTTCAATGAAAGAATGTTGTTTTCTGTTATAATAAAATGCAATGGAACTTAATTTTGTCTACTTTATTAATTAATAGCAATCAACGCAAGGGCGAAATGTTACAAAGACTTTGGTGTTTCTTTTTATAGCAATTATTGATATAAATATTTGGCTATTTCACAAGCTTTACGTGACAAGGAGTAGAGTAGCCTATCTAACCTCGTGGGTTTTCTCCACGTCCTCCAGTTTCCTCCAACTGCTAAAGACCCCTACGCGCAAGCGAATTGTCGAATTTAAATTGAACCATTATTTTAGTCCCAAATTTTAATGACCTACGTTGTGTCGAGTGGACGTTAAACCCCAATTCTCTCTTTCTCTGTATATGATTCTATTCTTAATGAAATAGATATTGTGAAAAACATATAGTTAAACAAATCAGACTTAATTGAAATATTGGTAATCTTTCTTCCAGGAATAAACAGACTCTTTGTGTATTCTAAAAGAAAAACATTTTTCACCCCCAAACTGGTTGTATTTGCATATTCGTATGCAAATATGCATGATTTGTATTCAATTACTCTCACACATGGGGGGAAATGCGGTGAAACGATGAAAATAACAACAATATTTGATTAATATAAATGAACACACTCTTTGTGTGTTCTAAGAAAGCGTGTATCTGTTGGTTTTTTTTTATATTCGTCTAAAAATGTCACGTTTTGCTTTTTAAGACAAATTATTTTGCTCTTCGTGTAAATTCAATGCGCATAATTCGTATTCATTTACTTCGAAACATTTATGAAAAGCCCGTGTTTGTTTTCTCTTTTTTTTATTGCACCTTTATAATTTTTAACATAATTAAAATTAATACGTCGAGTTATTTACATGTTGAGTCAATTCGAACTCTTCGTACGTCGTATTACATTGTCCAGGGCAAAACATGCTTGAAATGATTTTCATTGAAAAGTTTGAACAGAATTTCCTTGTTGTTACTTCTTTAATCTAGCTTTGATCTACGAGAAGGCATCCAAGGGCGCTTTACTATTCAATCAACCCCTCGTTAAATCTGCCGTATCGACAAGTAAAGTCGCTAGAAAAAAAAACCCGACTTCAGTTATTGTCGCTCCATTGTTCCCCAGCTCTGATACATCCATAACCGTTGTTGCTTGTATACAAGTTTTGGCATTAAATCGACGAGCTCTTATTAAAAAGATCTCAATACAAACTCTCGTATTATTCATTGCGAATTTCTTTTCAATCCTAGCGATAATATCGCGACACGTATCGTCTTAATCCTTTTGTCGACCGTCGCCGAGGAACACCCTCTCGTCTTTGACAAATGGCCCGTGACGTGGGTATTGTCCGCGCATGTCAATTATAGGCTCGATACAGGCTATGATGGAGTCCAAATATGGATAGCACGTGCAATTTGGACATTGTAAAAAAAGAAAGTCGGGTTACGAAGGACACAGAATCTAATATTTCTGGTATTGATAGGGGTTTGAGATTTCTTTGAATAAATTCCTGACTCGAGTGATCAAAGAGCTAGTTTGTAGTACCGTGTAATATTCTTGGACACGCTGACATGGAGTTGGTTATAGCATGCGCAATAATTAACTATTCTTCTAGATTACTTCTAATACAGCTCAGAACCAGTCCGTTCTTCAAAGACAGGGGATATCAATATTAATCCCAACAACCACCATCTGAAGCAAAATATAAAAAAAAACTTTCTTAAATACAAGTAATATAATTTGAAAGTATTGTATCCGGGGACCTATGCCTTTCGGGATAAAAGACAGCGAAGACCTAGTGCAAGAATCCATTAATCAAATGAATAAAGTGGTCCTTTTTACGTCACCCACAGTATAAAAATGCAAGAAAACTCGTATATAACTGACCCGTTTTTATCCCAAACGTCTCAGTAATCATTTAGAAGAAGAATTGTTTTATACTTCAATACAAAATGCGCGTCTCCATTAACCCAGTCGGAGTAGGACGTTAAAGCCCCAATAACACTCTTGTTGTAACTGAAAAATATGTCCCAATCTTCATTCTGGTCAACAAATCGTATTATTTTAGAATATCCCAATTAAATGATGATATAAATTTCATCTTAACACACCTAATTAAAAAATTGGAAAAATTCAACCAATTGATTTGAAAAGTCTAACGTAAACCTTTTCAAATGTGACTTGGATTTTAAAATATTTTCGAACCCTCTGGACAAATAAAATAGGTTGTATGGATAATTTACACAACAGGTAGGACATTTAAACATCTAGTACTTAGAATAAGGGTATTATTTATTTTCTGGAGCTACCAAGCCAGCAAGAATGTTATTGTCCCTTTAAACTCTATATCACTTCAACACGTAAATAGAAAATGAAGGATATATAGGGAGGCAGTCACTCCCACTAACTTTTCTAGAACAATAGGCCAATGAGTTTTCATACCCCCTCTAATATAAATACTATATAATTTCCTGTGTACCATGTCTATACTAAACCATGGCTTCTATATCATGTTAAAAAAGAAAGTTGACTCCCTTTTTATTTCTCACGAAACAGTCATTCGAATTTCAAATGAAAGGGGTCTAACTTTCTATACATATTATGCTTTTCTGCAACGTCTGGGCTAAAAAAGACTACACCCCCTTTAAAAAGAAACCGTTACGGAAACGATTTAATTTCCTGCGTACGCTGTCTACTAGAATGATAAAGAGGGGGAGAGAGAGAGAGAGAGAGAGAGAGAGAGAGAGAGAGGAGGTTTAACGGTCCACTCGAAACAAACTAGGTCATTTCGAGACGTCTGGGCTAAAAAAGACTACACCCCCTTTAAAAAGAAACCGTTACGGAAATGATTTCATTTTCTTGCGTACGCGGTTTACTAGAATGAGAGGGTGAGAGAGAGAGAGAGAGAGAGAGAGAGAGAGGGGGGGTTAACGTCCACTCAAAACAAACTAGGTCATTTCGAGACTAACTTATGGTTTAATTTTATTTCAATAATTCGCTTGCGCGTAGAGGTCTTTAGCAGTGGGAGGAAACCAGAGGACCCGGAGAAAATCAACGAGGCTGGATAGGCTATCCTACTCCTTGCCACGTAGAACCTACTAGAATGATAAGCCATTGCTTCTACATGTTGTGAATAAAGACAGTTCACCCCCGTTTGGTATCTCATGAAACCGTCATTCCACTTTTAAATGAAGGTTAAAGTGAATATACTTTTCTGCACCAACCGGGACAAAGCAGACAAAACCCCCCTTTAATAAGAAACCGTTACAGGAAATGTATATTGAATTTTCCTCTTGATACGCTAAAGTAAAATTTGAAAACCACAATGGCTTATCAGTTAACCATGTAGACTGTTTTTTTACCATTAAGTTTTCAAAATAAACATCCACAGAAAATGTTCGTTTGTTTAAGTTGTGAGTGTAATACGCGGCTTATTCTTTTCTACCCCGAGGCTCCCTCAATTCAACAGGGCGACAGTAATGGCCGGCGACGTTCAAATCGAGAATTAGTAAAAAAAATCCTGTTTATTCTCTTTGTAAGTGCGACAATTTTGTATAAAAATAGCCATCTTAATTTCACAAAAAATATATTTGCTAAAGGGTATTTCAATAGTTTCTTTCTTTCGGTGGTACTTGAATGTATAGCACAAAGACACTGTGACAAATTGGACCTCGAGGACGTTAATTTGCAGAAATTGATACAACGGACCACTGGGAACCGGGTGAACCCTAAACAGAAGTGTACGTCGTATTATCAGGCCTATTCAAGTACAGTTATCGAGATTACTTTAGAAAAATGGTTTGATCGTTCGGCTCAGCAGTCACACAAATCGTCATATCAAGGGTCAGCAATATTAATTCGTGTTATTGAAACTTTAGTAGTACGTGTAGATAGGGGGGGGGGACACAAGACAAACCTACGGACAGGACACCACAAACATCTCAAACAACAACCCCACATGACTGATTAAATGATTGGAACCGCTGCACTATACATTCCCGGGCCAGCATTGATACAGGCTTCAATCAAAATGTAGGACTTTGAGGCAAACGCGCATTTATTTAATTTCTGATTCCGCCTACAATTTTCAAATGTCATCAATTACTTTAAGTGTACACCAAATGCGTAGCATGGACGAATAGTAAACACAACACTGCCTGCCGAAATTCTAGTGGTTTTTTCCGAGCTACTAGGGTATTCTAACTCATGGTGCTTCCCGGTGCTAGAATTTGGGAGATGCTGTATTCATCAGATAGTGTACTATTTGTGCCACACTAGCTCGATCTAGTAAACATTTCCCCGTAAAATACTTTTTAAGAACAAATGTATTTGGTTGTGGTGTTCAAAAGCTTTTAGTTCCAGTTTTTCAAATGTTGAAATTTCAAACAAAACATCTTAAGTGGCTATGTATTTATCAAGATCATAAAAACCCCCAGAAAATTAACGTACAAAATATTTTCTATGACATTTTGAGTGAAGAGTGTTCAATGCCCACTGAAATGATGCCACGCAATTTTCGGGGTGTCATTGGCTCTGATCATAATTACGTTCTTTAACACAACACAATTTAGCCTATATGGAAAACAATCACTGTGATTGTTTTCAGTGATTGTTTTCCCTTTCAAACCAGTGATTGTTTTCCATATAAATTGTGTTGGGCTCAATCATTCAATGCCATTCAGGGATTATATTTCTTTAATACGTTCATGTAAAAACAAAAATCGTTTTAGGCGGAAAATCAAGCGACTGACCTTTCACGGACTGGCTATATTAAAATAATTTCATACGACGCGACTCTCACATTGGACTTGGGTCGTGTAAAACAATTCAATCGAATATGTAATAATTATCTTCAACTGGTTTCTATTAGGAAACCTGTAAATAATTTTCACGCTCGGCATCCTAAAGTTCTCCATGTTACAGTGTTACAGAAAATTCAATTTGGTTAGAATTAGCTGGATTAGAGGGAACCAATGAAGGTTAATAGTAGACACTGTCTATAGCCTCGTATAACAAGGAAGCGAGTTAGTTATGGTTCTTAGCCCGTGGACCTTACTTCGCATTAACAAATCTAAGCACGGAATCATAAAATTGGAAACTGTTTTTGCTCGGTTGAATCTAGAATTTAGTAGCTCGGGGGAACAATTTCACACCTTCTGTGAAATCTAAAAATGTCAATGAAATTTGCTCTTCTAAAGATCGTCTGGTCGTGCAGCTCTCGCGCCTGGCTCGCGCTCCACTCGTATACACGTTAATACGAAATGAGCAAACAGCCTATTGGATGGAGCGGAAGGAAAGATTATTAGTTCAGATTTATTTTCCAACAAAATGAAGAAAATCTCGTAAATACTGAAGGATGATATTGCGCCGACAGAAAATTAAAGGGAAGCCATTTTGGCTAAGAAGCGCGGTTGATTACCGATGTAGGTGAAGCGAGGATAATTTGGCGAAATGGGATTTTAGTCAATTTATGGCCGTTAGAACATTTCTTCTGATTTATGGCTTTAAGGTGAAAAATAGAAAAGATCTCAATTTAGATCCAAATTAATAAAAGAGAAAAAACTGTTCAGCGATAGAGAATGAGCCCCTTCCTCCCAGTAAAACATTTTTCAAATTACCCGGACCAACAGACGAAAGGAATCGTATAATGGTTGGCTATATAAACTTTTAAAAAGAAATTGAACCTGTGATATTCTATTAACGAATTCCAGTTTTACATCAATCAATTAAACAATAAACAATTCTTTCAGTCGTTTCAGATTTACGCCCCTTTCTTCTTCAGGGAAAAATGTGTAGAAAAGAATATATATCAATCCGCCTCCTCCCCAAATAAACCCGTAAATATATGCAAATTGTGGACGTAATTCTTTACGGTACAGTTTCGGGAATTTAGTTTAACTGATTTAAATACTATCCTTTTTCTTTTCGTTTTTATAGCTTAAAATTTAGTTACTAGGGGCTTTGGAAAGTATGAAAAATTTCAAATACTATCCTATTTCGTTTCGTTTATATAGTTTAAAATTTAGTTACTAGGGGCCGTGGAAAGTATAAAAAATGAAACGAAATATGCATCTGTATTTTATGCAGATTGTAATTTTGACTCTGAGGATTATATGCCACTCTCTATTACTTACACCGAGTTACAGAAGCAATTTAGACAAAAACCTCTTAAATTTTTAAGCACCTACCATTATCGTAATCGTCACAAATCTCTTAAATATACAAATTTAAAAATTACATGCGACCCAGGGGTCATGTAATACTCAATAACGACCAGTAAACCGTCGTTTGTTTGTATATCTACTTAGTAAAAAGACGTAACATTATCTATAATTACATTGATATTTACCAGAAATTCATCCTTTAATCTTATTATGATGACATCCATTTCTATATTGTTAGTTAATCATTTATGAAAAGTCGGTGTTGATAATGTGGTCTTTAATGCCCCTGGTAGTTGAGCGCTAATTCCGTATAAAGCTACACTGGGCCAATACATTAGTTATGTTATTTTCTGAAATTATCAACGGATTATTTTCTCGTGTTGCCTTCACGCATATTAGACATGATTCAATAAGTATAATTAATACATTTTATTTCAAGTGCCGATCAAAGGCTAGAAATAAAATAGAAAAATTACAGTCGAATCTATGTTCTAAAATCAAGTGCAGTTTATACACGATAGAGTTGGGATTAATTACATTGTATGCCTACATTTTATTTGTGCTATTGCAATATCATGAATTGGACCCTAGTTTTTACAACTGAATAACACTTCCTGCTATATTTTTATGTCACGCGCATTAACACAGAACTTCCATTTCATGAGCGTTGGGGATCCTATTTTAGATGATTATCGTTACTCTATGGCCAGGATAATCAAAAATACACGTACATACATCCCAAATGGGCTGAAAGTTCAAAACATACTTATGTCGTTTCGTTTTATTGCTGAGGTTGTACTTACGAAACGCAAAAACTGCGAGAGTAATCTCGGTGAAACGTGGTAAATCAAATGTACATACATCCCAATTGGACTGAAAGTTCAAAACATACTTATCTCGTTTCGTTTTATTGTTGAGATTGTACTTTTGTAACGCGAAAACTGCGAGAGTAATCTCACTGAAACGTGGTAAGATCTATTTTATAAGGCCAAGTCCAGGTTTGCTCAAAGGTCACGAGATGTAAACAGGGCTAGAGCTAATCCCAATCCTAACCCTAACCCTGGACCTAGCCCTACTGCTTACCCTTACCCTAATCTACAATCTCGCATCAATCACCTGCCCTAAACCTATTTATATCTCAGCGAACTTGACGAAAATTGAGCTGGCCTTAACAAATAGATTTAGCCTTGAAACGTTGCAGTTAATAAAAGAAACGAATTTGTGTCTAAATTACCTGTAATATGCTTTCTTTTTTTTTTTTGAAAATTCACATTTGGAATATTGCAATGCGCGTGTGTTAATAAATAATGTTTCGAACTAATACACATTGTGTACGTGTAATTTAACTTAGACTTTTCTTGTTTAAAGGATTTGAATCGCTATTCTTTGGCACCTAGACACACACACAATTCGTGTGTCGTGAATTGTGAATATAAATAAACTGATTTACTTACATTCAATCGTTTCTCTTTTACTCTAATTTCAAATCAGTTATGTTCGGCGAAATACGAGTTCAAATTAAATGGCAGTTTGGGTGTCTGGTTATTTCAGTTTACACCGGTATAGTATTCTCCTTCGGGGTAGGTTTAGCCTCGTTCATCATGTAACTTCATTACAAATGGAGCCCGAAATCATTCTAGCTCGCGATATATCAATAGCTCGTCTCTTCACGGTAAGATAACAACACCATCAATGTTGATCTAAATTGACCAATAAGTCGTGTTTGCAATGTCTAAGACTGAATGATAGTGAATTGGCGACTTGTCCCCTTTAAACATACACGTTTTATTTTGCTGAAAAGGTACAATAAAAATGTGTTAGCAAATAACGTTCAAGCTACAATGAAGTTGACAGATTATTATGATATACAGACGTTACCTTCCTCTACATTCTCTGGTCAATCACTCCAGCATGCTTTTTTCTGCCTAAATCAGGCTATTGCGGACCTTTCTTTAGATTATTAATTAGACATTAATTAACGTATCCAGACCATAGTCAACTCTCGATGTCACGTCATACTTAGCGTGCGATATTTGAATCCGATTTGCTTCTAAACGCTCATTGATGATTTAATCCAAAACTGGATAATCGAGACTTTGTTTTTTTTTTATCGTACCGACTTTAATAATGATGATCGCGGCTAAGACTAAAATTCACAATCTAATATCTCGGTTCAGAGTGCATGAATTTGACTGAAATAATTTTTAACAGATTCGCTTTACATTATCTAGTTTTTAACTATTGTAGTGAGAATTGCAAGCTCTTTACATAATCTTCCATAATATATCTTGAAGTTAAGTATGCCCCTGTTGTATTAACTTTTGTTTATTTTTTAATTGTTTGTTGTGTTTTGTTGCAGTTTTCCTGCTTTGATTTTTCATGAATGAAATCCGCGACCAATTATTTCAAGCCCAATTCAAGTAACAATCTAGGGAAATATCTTCTTATCTAAAGAAAAGTATGATATTTTAATATTAATAAATAAAATGCTGTCAGATAAATGTTTGTTTTAGACTCATTTCTCTAAACATGACACGAGTCTCGAAAAATGAAAATGTTATCGAATACAAAAAAAAGTTTTAAAAAATTGTGAAATCTTTTTGATTTCTTTTTGCAGAAATGATTGAAGTCAATTTTAGATCAAAATATAAAAAAACCTAACTTATAATCAAATAAAAGACTTGATTTGGACAGCCTTAAATCATTTTAAAGTTGTTGTTTTTATACTCAAATGTCGAGATTTTGCTGAAGTCTTTTGATGCTATTTTCAGTTGGAGCAGCTTAATAAATCAAGATATTTCAGGAGAAATTGGCAAAGCCATAAATTCAGTTAGTGTTGGCTGATCTTTGCTGTGTTTCCCCCCTACTAGAATGATATTTTATCGTTTCGTTGAATAGAAGTCAGTTCCAAGACTGTCAGGAACTGCTCATGCCTGATTGCACTCATCGAATATAAAAGGGACATGCCGTAATTCTGAATGACAGTCGAACATTAGTTACCACCGTTATATTGAAGCAATACATTTATTTAAACATGCGCGGTGACCGAGTGACCCGGAAGACAAAGCTAGGGGTTGCGGGAAGATCAGCGCGAGAGAAGATATATGTTCATCGTTCCACATGTAATGGCTTATTATTGATATTTCTCAACAATAATTGACGCGTGGTGATTTTTATTTACCAGTTACTCACCCAAATTCGTATTTTATGTACACTACTTTTTACATCGTTTTGAAATCATAGACCCGTCTCCCGTACGGAAGGAAGTAAACGAAACTTACAAACTTTCCTCGAGGTGATGCATACAGCTCCTATTAAATAGATTTTATTTTCGTGATTAAATTATTAAAAAAAATTTTTTTTACACTCATTACGTGTATATATTCGTTCTAGTAGTACGTTAATATGTTCTACTGCTGACCGGAAGTCGCTGTCCAGAATTAAAGGTGCTTAACCTCTTTGATTTAACTCAAATAAAACATTTAAAAATGGGTTGATTTAGATAAGCGATGGGACAATCTCTATTCGACTAAATTATTGTTTTAAACTTAGGTAATAATGAGCGATTGGACAAGTTATCATTTCGAAAGATTATGCGGACGTTGTCTGATTATTTAATAATTTTAGTTTTTGCTTACTTGGTCGACAAGTGAAAACAAAATCGAATATTACTTGACAGACGTAAATCAATCATCACATCACAAAATAATTGAAAATATACAATCCACTGAAATCAACCATTTTTAAAACCCAAATCAAAGAAGTCCAGTCAATTTTAACAAATATTATATAATTTATATTCGAAGAATAATGATAAAGTCTATAAATTTTCTTGTTTAGGACAGACTATACTGTTTCATAGCTGTGTATGTTTGCTCACTTGTTCATTAAAAGTTGTTGATCCAATTGACATGGCTATTGGAATGTATACATGATTGGAGCTTAAATCAGAGAAAACGGTCTAGGCCTGGCAACTCTGTAGGGTATTACATCATCAAGATGGCGTCTGGCATGTCATCAAGTCTTACTGGTAAATGAAGCGATGAGGTACAGACGATCTCTGATTATACATCTTACAAAAACGACGAGAATATAAAACGCTTGACCACAGACTGTGAAAATTACAAGTTTCGCTGACCACGTATGGTGTAGTATGGTCACTGTAATAATATGGTGGAAATCATCTTCGCCATATTACATCTCTAATGGAGTATGAATTTCGGCCAAGCAGAAGCGAGATTTTAACCCTCTGCTGAGCATCATGGGTAATAAAGCGTGGTGAAATGTGCTGTTTATTAAGGTGGTATTTCTGAGAATCCGCCTGTCTTTTGTAATAAAAGCTACTTTGTATATTTAATGGGTGTCGTATAAAGCAACGATTCCTGTTCGTGAAATAAATTTTATAACGGATGATAAAATTTGCCATAACTTGTTTAAAGTATCAATACGTGTTAGCAGTTCGGAATAATTGTCATCATTTATCAACATTTAATTATATTAATTGCATAATAATTTAGATATATTCCAACAGCTTCCAGAGAGAGAGAGAGAGAGGGGGGAGAAAGAGAGAGAGAGCGAGAGAGCAAGAGAGATAGCGAGAAATAGAGAGAGAAAGAGAGAGAGAGAGAGGGGGAGTAACGTCTACTCGATATAAACCAGGTCATTTCAGGACTAACATGTGGTGGTTCTATTTTATTTCAACAATTTGCTTACGGGTATGGGTCTTTAGCAGTGGAAGAAAACCGGAGGACCCAAAAGAAAATTCACGAGGATGGACAGGCGATCTACTCCTTGTCACGTACAACCGGGGAATCGAAACTTGGACAGTTGACTCAATGACATACCTTATGATGGAACGCTCACGCTCTAACCATTCGGTCATCCTACCAACCGGATTATATCATTTACTCTCAAGATTTTAAGCGTTAAGTGTTGGTATTTACCACTCTGAGGTCCATTCTTACTTATTATATTCATATTGTGCAGGATCTAGATTTGATCAAACAGATAATGTACAAAAGATTGAGATTTGTCTCAATTAAACTCGGCCTAATACAAAATTGTTAAATATTTCGCGCATGTGTTCCAATCCATAACAAAAATGATGGAGAGTTGTCCTTGATTAAGAATGTCCAGTAATTTTATTGATCAAATAGGCGAATAATATTGAATGAATCTGATAAATGGTGACTATATTTTGTATCATTTGAATACTGTACGCTTCCTTTAAAGTCAAGAAACGAAACTGTTTATTGTTTCGTGTGATTGTCTTATGCCCAAAGTCTTATGACCTGAAATTACCGTCTTCAAGGGTGGGTATCTCTATTGTTTTATTGTCATTAAGGGACAGGTTCCGTCGAACGTCTTTTCAACGCCATTGATGTTCAACTGTCAAGAGTCGTTGTATCTTTATTGCAGAATCTGTCAAATATGGGTTATAATTTTGAAATATCGACAATACGACAGATTAAAGGTATTAAGCAGCACGGAAACTTTTCGCACCTAGTTTCATTAAGCTTTGTCATCAAGATTTCCGCCATAAAACAGAATACTAAACCACAATCTCGTTTGTAGAGAAATTAAAAGCAAAGCCGTGTTTAAGTGGATTTATCACTTGAAATGATCCATAGTTACAAAACACAAGTTTAAAAGGAAAACCTTGCTTGTGGGTAAATGAAGCGTTTTGTAACTCATCATAGGCCAAGACTAACTATCATCACTACTGGCATAGCTACAACGACAGGGGAATGAACTGCAATGAAATATGGTTTAACGTCCTACTGCTCTGCTCTTACGAGGCTTATGAGTAGGGTATGCGCCATACAGTGTGCTATGATCGGAAGTTTTGCCCTGGCAGTGGCACTGTGTCCTACTCTTTTTATTTCAAATTCCAACTGTCAAAGTACCTTTTATGTGTACGCCAATGTGTACACGTTTTTTCGCCCTACCATCCGAACAACTATACGCTGTCTCTTGCCAGGCCGTCTGCGTAGATCGACAACAGAAAATTCCTGGTCAACTTTGAGAGTTACAGCTGGGTATTTAAACCATGAACCTACAACGACATTTATTGGCGTATTCGATTTCCAAAACAAAGGAGAAATGGTATCAGGTAGTGCAGAAAGCTTAACCGCGTTCGTTCGGTGTGGGAGGTAGTAACCGCTTCCACCGAGAGGATATCGCTGACAAAAGAAACTGGCCAGATGAGTCAGTCGTGTTGACTCAATGATATAGACCTTGTGATCCATAACATCCACACCCCATGTAGAAGTTGGACCTACTTGGTAGTGTCGCAGATAAATTAAGTTTTCCTTTATGTGGCAGAGAGATGTGGTTTAACGTCCACTCGACACAAACTAGGTCATTTCGGGACTAACATATGGTTCAAGTTTATTTCAATAATTTGCATGCGCATATGGGTCTTTAGCAGTGTGGGGGGGAAAACGCGAGATCCGGAGGAAACCTACGCGGTTAGACATGTAGGCGACCCTACTCCTTTTAACGTAAAACCGGGGAATCGAAACCCCAGTTGACTCAATGACAGGCCTTATGATGCAGCGCGCACACGCTAACTATTTAGCCATCCCATCCCGCCTTTTCTCTGTGTAATTACGTGTGAATAGAATATTAATTTTGGCATATAAGCAAACAGATCTCGTGACGAATACTAATCATTATTTACACCAAAAACAGAAATGAAACATTCTTCTGTGGCCTTTTTGAAAATATCACCGGAACATTTATCGGTGTGGTTGAAAGATATGTTCCTTTGAGCATAATCTAATATCTGTCAAGTAGCGTTTTTTGTGCAACAAATATAGTATTACCTCATAATTCAAACACATTTTTCAACGCATGGTTATATGGGGTAATTGGGAAGTGTATCTAGAAACTGTTTTTCAGTATTGACGCGCTTTATGTAAACGATGACATTATTATTATTATTATATAACATTTATCTAGAATCCGGTATTTACCTGGAACCCCAGAGTGTTAATCTTTGGAGCGTTATTTATAACATCTACATCTGTAAACATTTCTTTATAACCAGAGTTATAAATAGATTCCAAAATTTATTAATATTGTACATCCGTAGGTACCACATTCACGCCTGAACTCGCGAACTTCTTATGCGGTCTTTCATGTTATATAATTTGAAGATCTAATGACCATAAGCTAACAAGGGAGTAACGAATTGACGCCCCTGCTCACCGATTTTTTAAATGAAAATAAAATTAATTCATCAGTTTCATAAATATCTGGATTATGGGCCAACATCGAATCCTCTGTTTCATTATAAAGAACTACAACATTTTTTTTTGTTTAGCCTAAAATATCCCATCCATCATCTAGCCGTCATCCAACACAAACAACTTGTTTATATTTACTAATCAATAAAACTTCATGGTTCATTGATTCCTGATGATAAATAAAGTGATTGGATCTCATGTGGTTATTAGTAACTATTTACGTTCCACATCAACGCTTTATTAATGTCATAATTTACATAAAGCAGCCAAACCATGAGAATTATTTATACTCACATTTTTCTTTTTTTACTCAAAAACACGAGAGAGAGAGAGAGAGAGAGAGAGAGAGGGGTGTTATATTGTTGGTCGGGCAGTTGTTCTCAAAAGAGAGCGAGAAACTAGTTCATTTCGGGACTAACATATGGTTCAATTTCATTTCAATGATTTGCTTGCGCGTCGGGGTCTTTAGCATTGGTAGCAAAATCTTAAAACGAACCGTGTTATAATATTTTTGAAATATATTTTAATTATACTATTTTTTAAAAAAGTTTTTGTAATTATACTATTTTTTATACAGGTTATTGTAATTATAATATTTTATAAAAGTTATTGTAATTATAATATTTCATACAAGTTATTGTGATTATACTATTTTATTCAAGTTATTGTGATTATACTATTTTTAAAAAGGTTATTGTAATTATACTATTTTTATAAAGGTTATTGTATTTATAATATTTATACAAGTTATTGTAATGTAATTATACTATTAAATAAAAGTAATTATAATGTAATTATACTGTTTTATAAAAGTTATTGTATTTATACTATTTTATAAAGTTATTGTAATTAATATTATACTGTTTTATAACAGTTATTTTAATAACTATATAGAAATGTTGTTAATTTTTCATTATTATTAAAGCAAGTGCATCGTTATCAGAAATTCACAGATTTCAACTAATCGCGCACTTTTCGGATTTAAAAATAGGCTGGAATTATGTTTCGACAGACCATCTATTTTCACGGATGCTTCATTTTAAAGCGGAAGCATGGGTACTAAATTAAAAAACTGATATTTTCAATAACTCTTAATTTTGGGGTGATGAATAATTATATTTTTCGACATTTTTGTTTATAAATTTAGGGACTTTTGGATGTAGTTGTTGTACTTTATCGGAGAATTCTATTTTTAGAGCTAATAATAGCGCAAGGATATAAAAGGTATTAATGGAAACTCATAATTGTGTAATATTTTGAACGAATTGTTCTCCCTTATTATTTAAGACGGGTACCTGACTTAGATAATCTTTATTACTTGTCTTCACACAATGGAAGCACGTTTAAGTGTGTGATAATACAACAGCCTATAGTACGCGGATTATCACTAATAACTTAAATACTCATGTAAAAAAATCTTATGATCATGTAATAACGGATATATGCAGGAATTGTATTAATAAAACACCCCGTCGAATTATCTTTAATACATAAAATATTACACCGCTGCCGTGCAGCGTTTTCCGGTTCATCTTTGGGTTCAGTGTTCAAAAATTGATTTCATTTTTTATTATAAAAAGGCGGGAGTCGCGTGAGTACTCGGCACGAGATCAAAAAATGAATTCACCTTCTTAAAGCCAATTTCTAAAGTCTTGAAAAATTGAATGAGAAGAAAACAATCATTATATTATGCGAGTTTCCATATAAATTTCTATAAACAAATTTTTGATGCATAATTCAAGATCTTTCGATAATAAAATCGGTAATAAATTCGTTAATAATAATTTTGAATAAATAACAAGAATGCCAAAAATATTTAGAAAATGAATATTATAAATAGAAAAATTCTCCATTAATTCAAATATGGCATGAATTGGGAAGAAAATACAACTATAAGCCAAGGGATTTCTATCAAATATGTTTCGAATGTGATTTTGTAAATAGACCTATTACTAGATCACTACTCGCATTCCTGTTAAAGCGCTTTAATACGGTTGTAATTTTAAAAGTTTAAGAAATTCGGAAATCGCTTCTCTCTCGATTGCTTAAAATGAAAAATACTATATATCACAATACAAAAGAACAACTTGACCAAAAGGGTTTTTAATCCCGTTTTGCACTCCTTGAAAATAAAGTTATCAAACGGTGTAAGGTCAATTTGTCACCCACAAAAGAAGCTCCGATGTGTAGATGGATTTTAGGAGAAGACCGATTTTGCTCGCGACATGACTTGACGAATTCCCCTCTCAAACTCTGTCCCTTTGATCGTGGTGTGTGACTTTTTATAATAAAGCCATAAAATACATATTATATATTTCAACAACAACATTACCATAAATCTAATTTTCTCGATTTAAAAATCAGGTAAATATGATGGATGTTGCTGTATTTAAATTATTATCTCGTCTGATTATTAACCCGGTCAATGTGTGATTTATAATAACTTGTCACCTAAGTACCTATACAGAAACCCATCAAGGCGTTACTTATAGAAATTATGAATTAAATGTCTCAATAGATAGCTTATTACTTACGTTTTCTTTTGATATAAGCAAATGAGAATCGCCATTTTATAGTTTTATAGAGTAGTCTTTAGAATGGGAAACGATAATATAGAGGACACATTAATTTTAAAAGATTTATATTTCTCACGATGATAGTATTTTACAAATGGTATTTAAAATTTTGCCCTTTTTTGTCGATTTATTAAGGTCTTCTAAAAACGACTCGCGCGCATTTAGGCTACCAACTGCAATTAGTGAATCATATTTCTCCAATAATGTAATACCATTTACTTATATTGTTTTTGCAAATAAAAGTTAAGTAACAATCTTGATCTATTTAATTTGTTCATTCTTTCATTTCTCTTACAAAAAAAAAGTTAAATTTTTTTTTTAAGAATAGATTGTCTGGTGTTCTTAATTCATAAAATCAATGACATAAAATGGGTTAATATTTCTATTGACAATCGCAGTCGGTAGAACAAAGCTGATGAGCAGCGGAAAGAGTTATCTCCCTTGTGCAATGATTTATATACAATTCGACAATAAAACTTTAGTCCATGATTCATTGACACCCGATTAACTCAATGATATTTAAAAGACAACATTTTAACTGCGACTAAGATTTAAAATAAACTTTTATAAAAAAAAATGCTAATTAAATTCATCCTGTTCCGTATTCAAAGATTTGTATATGAGTGCTAAGATCCGAACAATATCATTGTTCAATTTCATATACCATTTGCAATCAAAGACACAATGTAGATAGATTCCTCCTATCGGTTCTTGAAATGTTTTAAACGAACAGGTCCTAGTTAGTTTAAAGTAAGATTTTATCCCCCCTCCCCAATCAATTAAAACCTTTATCAAATTTACAAAACATGACATAATTAAATGGAATACAAGTTACTTTTGAAGTTTATTTCTGGTGATGTTTTAGCTCCATAAAAGCGATAGAACCCTCATCGAAACGTCCCCCCCCCAAAAAAAAAATAATTGTAGAGTAACTTTAATATAATTGTGTCACGAGTTGCTAAGTGAAACCAATCTGATAAAGAAAACGAAACGAAATATAGATCTGTACCGTAATCAGATTGTAAGCATAGAACTACTCTTAGATCATATAACCTGATCTGAAATCCCATTTCTCTAAGTATCACCCATTACACAATTTAATTCAATGGATATCTAGCAACAGGCGTAAAAAAAAACCTATCTCTTTTCATTCTTTTTCTAAACTCGCGTCTTTATTATTCCAGTCGGTGCCGAACTGTAGGACGTTAAACCCCATGTCTATTCTTAGCTGTTTTCATTTTTTTTTCTAAACTCGCGTCTTTATTATTCCAGTCGATGCCGAACTGTAGGACGTTAATCCCTATTTGATTTGAGGGTGGGGGTGGGGGTGGTCTAGAGTGCCGCGCTTCGACCTCTAGCTGGCCGGTCACCTCTGGCTTGCGGATGTGCATGGTTTCGAGTGTAGGTGGCATGGAGATAGGGCGCCTTCTCAACCTCGTGGGTTTCCTTCGGGCACTCCGGTTTCCTCCCACTGCTAAAGACCCCTACGAGCAAGCGAATTATTGAAATAAAATTAAACCATGTGTTAGTCCCGAATTGACCTAGTTTGTGTCGAGTGGACGTTAAACGCCATTTCCCTCCCTCTCTCTCTCTCTCTCTCTCTCTCCTCCTATTTGATTTTATTTCTTATTGAACGATCTATTATCAATAATCATCTATGCATAAGGATTATCGCATACGGTGCATCTTTTCTTCTCTTTAAACAAGAACATCTTGTATATTGCTGTCCTTCCATTTCTTAACCATCGATTATTAATTTTCTAATTACAGCCATGCTTTACAATTAGACCTATCGATTAAATCATTTACATATTGGATAAAGATTATCGTGTATACCGCCATTTTGTAGGATATAATGCTAAACTCTTTAAGAAATGCAATGAAATGGGCTTTACGTCCTATTTTTAGTGAATTAAGTCACAAATAAAATTATATAAAGCTCAGAAGAACATATGTTTTGGGTGGTCCGTTGGGTGGCTATTCATATTCGTCCTAAACAATTTATGATTAGAACGATTATCAACATCTGTGCGGGTAGGTAATGATTTATCTATGATTTACTCCTATTGTTATGTCTCGTCTTGGTCCGTTTTACGAGTTCGGTGACCGAGGGACTAATCTGAAAATAACGACAAACTCTTTTTCCGGATAATTTAACAATTTTACAGAGGTATAATTACTCAGCTCATCATCTGGTACCAAGAACAGAAATTCTGAAATAGTTGCTAGGCGACATTACCTATTGTAAATAGCAGTCAGGCCAGTGGAGACACCACCTATTCTAAATAATAGTCTTGGCAGAGGCGACACCAACTATTCTAAATAGTAATGATGGCTGTAGCGGCACCACCTATTCTAAATAGTAGCCATGACAGAGGCGACACTATCTATTCTAAATAGTAGCCATGGCAGAAACGACACTAAATATTCTAAATAGTAGCCAAGGCAGAAACGATAAAACTATTTTAAATAGTAGCCATATCAAAAGCGATGCCAACTATTCTAAATAGTAACATGGGCAATAGTAACCAGGGCAGAAGCGATACCAACTATTCTAAATAGAATCAACACCAATTATTTAAAATAATAACCAAGGCAGAGGAGAAACCAACTATTCTAAATAGTAACCATATGGCAGAATCCACACAAACATTCTAAATAGTAGTCAAAGCGGAAGCAACCTATTCTAAACAGTAGCCATGGCACAAGCAACACCATATATTTTAAACAGTAGCCATGGCAGAAGCGACACCACCTTTTCTAAAAAATTACCATGGCAGAGGCAACACCGTCTATTTTAAGAAGTAGTAGCCCTGACAGAAGCGACACCACATTTTCTAAATGGTAACCAAAGCCGAAGCGATACCACCACTGGTTTTTGCTTAACTTTTGTTCGAAATTATGTAACGGGTTGTCAGGAAACGAGTTTTCAAAATTCTTCATAATCGCACGAAGAAAGTCGGAAATGAAAATGCCTTTTGTAAAGCACGTTTAATCGTTTTTTAAAAATATGGAACGAAGTATTCCAAAAACTTTAACGGTTACTGTATTCTGATAAAATGCACAGCACTTAGGTTTTTTATTTAGATCATTCTGGCAATACTCTAAACCATAAACTTTTAATTTTTTTGGAATCCAAGCATTTTGTTGGAATATAGTGCCCCTTATATGCCAAAGTGATTTACCAAAAACGTCCTAGATAATTTGAAAGCAATAGAGTCGCCACAATACGGTCTAATAATGTAAAGCACCACAACTAAAACCAATGAATCATTGTTGAAAAAATATATTTCTAAGGCCTTATATTATAATTGTTGAACATCTAAGCAATGTTCAACAATTCTTAAGTCGTCCTTTGTAGATTGATGTTCTGTATATCTTTGTTATAAATTGATTTATAATATTTTTAAAATATTTTATTTTATTTGAAAGTGTTTAAAATACAACAGAAGTATGTCACATACATATTAATCATCATTCAGTTTTTTTGTAAAGATCAAAAACAACAAATAAATGTTAACTTTTAAGGCAGGTAGCACGTAAATAAAATCACCACAGAAATTCTTTTGCAAACCATCTAATGTAGCCTTAGAATTACATTTATCATACATTCTATTAAAACACAACACAATTTATATAGAAAACAATCACTAGTTTTTACACATATCGCACGACGTTTCGACAAGTATTCTCTCATCGTTATCAATTGCAAACGATAAGAGAATAAATGTCGAAACGTCGTGGGATATGTGTATAAACCAGTGATTTTTTTACATATAAATTGTGTTGTGTTTTTTTTTTGTGTTTTTAATGTGCTCAATCGCTAAATGCCACCACTCAAGGACTATAATTTATTATCAAACAATAAAACAATAACTTATACTTATTCATTTTATAGAATCTAAACAATGTCTAAAAAGCAATTGAATTAAAATCTATGCAATTTAGAAATATAATTTGAATGTTGTACAGTTAAAAAGCCATTTACCTTCTTTTATGAGTCAAGAGGATCTCAAAAACATATAAAATATTATTTATCCCATATACAAAGAACTCTTTTTCACGAATTCCTTGCTTAAAATGAACAATAAATAATTTGAGTATTTATTTCAACAGTTTGGCGTGTTCACAAAATTTTCTAAAATAGAACTTAAGAAGAACATGTGCATTGTCTATTGATAACGTGCAAGCGCGTCAACAAAAGAATTCCAATCAAGAACGACTACTCATGTGAAATAAAAGGCTTATATACAGTCAATGAAATATTCAAAAGGTTTATAATGACTTGTTCCTAGAAAAAATTACAGCTTTCTAAAAAGTCAGTGGGCTAATTTACATATGGCTATAGATGACTGGCGTTCCCTACTGGTGAACAGGGTAAAAAAGTCAGCATTAAGTTGGGGGGATTAGACGAGCTATTGAAATTCATTTTAAATATTTATAAAACATTTTTTGTACCGACATAACCTACTACAACGTGTTGCAGATACAAATCTTTATTAGCAATAATTAAAAATATGCTGTTCCATCCAGGTGTAGTTCGTGTACTTGAATTGTGAATGTTCTACAAAACGAAACAACCAAATTTTTGGCAAGGATTTGAATATCAAATTTCGTTTCTCGGGTTATAAGCCATACGAAATGAAATGCAATGAAATGAAATGGGGTTTATGTCCTACTATTCTGCTCCGACTGGGCTCAGGAAGACGTACATACGTCATACAGTGTGCTATGAAGGACATTTTGTCCGGGCAACGTCTACGGACTACTCTTCTAACTGCCATGGGATCGTTTAGGTGCACGTCAATGTGTACATGGGATTTCAGTGTATTTCGACTCCTCCCCGTCTTGCACAAGGGGGAACCACGCAGGAAAATCCCGATAAACTTTCTCGACCAACACAGGACCTCCAGGGGGTACCGAGCAAACGTCTTACTCACTGAGACACTACGAACAAAATAACGAGACAATAAAGCTTTTGTGAAATGATGACGTACTGCTCTTGAAATGAAACACGTAGTATTTACATTCAGACATTAGAAATCGCAGAGGCTTGATACATTTAGGCGATGGAAATGTTTCTGAAACTTGAATAGACTTTCTTTATTGACTTCAATATAATTTAACAGCTAGTGAAGTGTTTGTCTCTACGATACTGACTATCTGTGAATTCACTTAATTTGCTTGCGCGTAGGGGTCTTTAGCAGTGGGGAGGGGGAGAGGCCCACAGAAAACCTATGAGGTTGGACAGGCGACCGTACTCTTTGTCACGCACAGCCTGTGAATCGAAACCATGTCAGTTGACCCAATGCGGACCGTTTGGAACAGCGCGCACACGCTTACCATTCGGCCATCCAACTCCCTAAACTGACTTAAACGGTATACAGTAGTTGACGGCAATTCACATAAACCATAGTTGTCTGTAATCCACTTAAACCATAGTTGACTGGAATTCACTTAAATTGTCTGGAATTAACTTAAATCATAGTTGTCTGGAATTCACTTAAACCATAGTTGTCTGGAAATTCACTTAAACCATAGTTGTCTGGAATTCACTTAAACCGTAGTTGTCTTGAATTCACTTAAATCATAGTTGTCTGGAAATTCACTTAAACCATAGTTGTCTGGAATTCACTTAAACCATAGTTGTCTGGAAATTCACTTAAACCATAGTTGTCTGGAATTCACTTAAATCATGGGTGTCTGGAATTCACTTAAACCATAGTTGTCTGGAATTCATTTAAATCATAGTTGTCTGAAATTCACTTAAACCATAGTTTATTATAAAACTATTATCTGGAAATCAGTTAAACTATTATTAAACTGTTATCTGGAACTCATGTAAACTGTTATCTGGAACTCAGTAATTTAACTGTTGTCTGGAACTCAGTTTATTATTAAACTATTAACTGGAATTCATTGAAACTATCTGAAACTGAGTTAAACTATCGCCAAACCATTGTTCATGTTATATTACTGAATTTGACTATTTTCCGGAATTCTGGAAAATATCTCATTTAAATATCGCATTTAAAAAAGCGTCGAACCCGGAATACATTTGTATTTGTATTCTAACATGGTGTTCAGGGTGGAACAGGAAGAGAAGACAAGTAGTACAAAATTATGAAATATAAAAACGAAACGAAATAGGATCTGTGTTTTAATCAGATTGGGGTAGATATTACAAATTCAAAAATTTCATAAAATTTTGAACTAAAAAAAACGAAACGAAATAGGGTATGTGTTATAATCAAATTGAGGTAGATTAGATATTACAATTTCAAAACTTCGTGATCATTGTCATCTTTACTTGTCATCTTTTATAAAAGGGACCAATTATATCGTTAAAATGTTAATGTTCGATGGATTCTCTCGGATGAATATATACATATATAAAATGGCGCACCATGTCGAGTAATCGGTAAAAAGATAGGGTGTAACACGGCCATAAAACTTGCTGAAATGGAAATCTATCTTTTGAATTACTCCATCCATTCTTTTTATGACCGAAATGAAACATAACGGGTCGTACCTTGAAACTCGACTCCCGAACATATAAAGAGATTTTACGATGACATACGTGAACGATTTCAACATATTGGGAGATTGTTAGTTCCTTTAAAAACTCATAAATTTTGGAGCAAGTGAGTTAGAGCCCCAGTAGGGGGTGCTAGCCGGACAATAATACTATCTTTGATATACCAGTTTAACTGGTAAGGAGCAGTCATTGTATAGTTTATGTTTACTACACAGGTGTTTAGCCGGAAATAAAAAAAACCTTTCATTTGCATCAATTTTATATACGTATTATATTTTCGTATAAGGTTAAAGGTCACACTTACATACTTCTTATGCCATTCGTTTTTGACAAATAACTTTGAAGTTACACAATGTATATGTGTACATGAAGGGGACCTGCTGTTTTCAAACACCATGCTAACAGTTCATTTCCATTCATTTTAAGGGGGTTGAATGGTCGAATGGTTAGGTCTGTCATTGAGTCACGTGGCATGGTTTCTATTCCGCGCTTGCACGTGTCCAGGAGTAGTGTTTTCCATCGAACTTCGAGGGTTTTCTCCGAGTCCCTCGGTTTCCCCCACAGTTAAAGACCCTTTATTGAAATAGAATTGTACCATAAGTTAGGCAGTAATGGCCTTGCTTGTGTCGAGTGGATGTTAAAGAGCATATTTCAAATACCATCGTTCTTCCGGTCGGAAACCAACCAAACGTAGAGTTTCTCCATTACCAGTAGAGTGAGGGAGGGGGTAATATATACATATATAAGTTATTTGTTTATATAAACCCATTATAATGTTTGGTACATTGCCTGCTTGATACATCAAAAATAAACATTACGCAATGGAGGAGAAAGTAGCCATGGGAGCACGAGATCAGACGGCACTGTAACTAGGCTATTGTGGTAAAGATGACAAGATGGTAAATAGACTACTACGGTAAAGACGACACGATGGTAACTAGTCTACCACGGCGAAGACGACAAGATTGTTACTAGATTAACATGGTAAAGGCGATGCATGGTAACTAGTGTAACATGCTTGAGACAAGCGCATGGGAAATAGACTACTACGGTAAAGACGACACGATGGTAATTAGACTACCATGGTAAATCCGAAAAGCAAGTTAAAATGTGGTTGTCTTTTAATCCCCACTAACATCAGGTCATAGTAAAGAAAACAGCAACCCATGGGAAGGAAGGATAAAGGTAATACGACTGACATGGTGAGGGTAAGGCTTATAGTGCTGTGACTTGAATAGCAAGGTAAGGACATAAGGAGTAATCTGACAAGGAGACAATCCTGGTGAGGACAGGGGCCAATATTAATATGACTCCCACGGAAAGGTCAATGGCCAGCACTAACGTGTGGATGATGGTACATCGCTGGGATTTACCAACGGCAAACCACTTACGCCATGAAAGACGTTTTCAAACTTTTCCGTCGCCTAGCTGGTCAAACAGTATATAATATATATTGTTGTCAGTACAGACCACATGGTCACTAATCGAAGAAATGGTAACTGACCTTGGCAAACCTTTTGAGAAAACAGTTATCTGAATTACAAGTTGCGGTGATGATGTATTAATAAAGAGAGAGGGAGAGAAAGAGAGGAAGAGAGAGAGGGAGAGAAAGAAAGGAAGAGAGCGAGGTAGAGATAGAGAGAGAGAGAGAGAGAGAGGGAGATAGAGAGAGTGGAGGGGGAGAAGGAGGGGTAATGTACACTCGACACATGGGTCCTTAGCAGTGGGAGGAAATCGGGGTACCCTGAGAAAACCCGCGCGGTTGGATATATTAGTAAAAGTTTTGTGGTACTATACAAGACGTGGTGAGATAAACAAGCTTGATATAGAGAAATTCGCGTATGGAATAAAGGGTTTAAAGTAGATTTATTATGGATGACTGGATAATATGATTTCCTTACAAGACTGATCAGAGTTTGATAGCCATGTCCATTCTCCAGACTCATCAGAACCTGGTGGTCATGTCCTTACAAGACTAGTCGGATTCTGAAAGCCATGTCTGCACAAGACAGGTCAGACTATGATGGTCATGTCCATCCAAGACTGGTCAGATTATGATGGTCATGTCCATTCAAGACTGGTCAGAGTCTGATGGTCATGCCCATCCAAGACTGGTCGGAGTCTGAAAACCACGACCATCCAAGATTGGTCAGAGACTGATGGTCATGTCCAACCAAGACTGGTCAGAGTCTCATGGCCATGTCCATCCAAGATTGGTCAGGGTCTGATGACTATGTCCATTCAAGGCTGGTCAGAGTCTGATGACCATGGTCATCCAAGACTGATCAGATTCGGGTGGCCATGTCCATTCAAGACTGTTTAGATTATGATGGCCATGTCCATCCAAAACTAGATAGATTATGATGACCATGTCCATACAAGACTGAATAGATTCGGGTAGCCGTGTCTGTAAAAGAATGGTCAGATTATGTTGACCATGTCGATTCAAGACTGTTCAGATTCTGATGGGCATGCCCGTACAATACTGTGATCAAATTGAATCATCGTGGTCGTATTATATCTAACCTAAAATGGTCTACGTATGAATAAAGAATCAGTATCAACGCTGATATCCAGGTATATCAAAAATTCCCTTACATAAATGTTAATAAACCGGGAAATTTTCATTAATAATTTACACATACACAGATAGGTTATGGATGAAACGCGACTATCGAAACAAATTCGTGTATTTAATAAATTCATTTAGGTAGAAATTTGAAACATTTGGAAAGGGTGTACATATCCCAAACCTCTCTTTGTTGAGCGTATTATTATTTATAGTCGGTGATCATTTATTTATGAAAAGTTGTCAAGAGGTTTATAAGTAAAACTAGAACAATGGTGTATCCCCTGTTCATCTCTCAGACGAAACTTGGTCATCAGGCTTGATTGGAAGGGTTATTCTGCAAGAGGTTTAGTATCAATACTAAAACAATGGCATATTACCTATGATGCTGATTCATTCCTCAGACAAAACTTGGTCATTCTGCTTGATTGAAAAGTTTAAAGTATAATTTACCTACATCTTTGTTATTTATTGATGCTGTCAGATGTCGGTTCATAGAATGTGTTAATTTGAATAAAACTTTAATACTACTGATATACGTGAAACAAAGCATTCGAAATTAATCTCGACCAACTCCGTCTGCGGTTAATAGAACATGCTTAATAAATTATATGAATGTGTTTTATTTATCCATGGGTGGTTTACTTCTACAACACAACTCTTCGTTATTACAGGAATAACAGAGTAGATCTCTTAGTCTTTGGTTCCGTGGGACATATAAAACCATTTTATTAATCCCCAATCACCGCCTTATAAGTTCTAAACTGTAATTTTACAATGCTCCTTTGTTCCAGAAAAAGTTGGTCACTAGAATCATGGTGATCTCTATTTATAGTTTATTATTCAAACTATAAATAAATTATCTCTCCCATTTTATTGTTGTTAATAATATCTTATAATTCTATTCTATTGTAGATTTCTCTTGTTAGTATTCTATTTAGCCTATGTAAGAGGTGGTTCCCCAAAGGGAAAAGAGGTTGGGCAGGCGATCATACAACCAAGGAATCGAAACCACGTCTGTTGACTCAATAAGAGACCTTATGATACAACGCGCACGTGCTAACCAATCGGCCATCTAACATATCACTACCACCACCGCCACCACCGCCACAACCTCACCACCAGGAGGAAGCGTTACACGCAAGACAATTTCGATTTTGCTCAGTTTTCATTGAAGCCCTTTAACAATTTTTGTCCTTGATTTCTAGTTCCTCTGGATTTTTCGGTGTGGTTCCAAATCGTCATGCCAAGGATCAGTTTTTAGTCGTTCGGATTTGACAGTTCCCTTTTAAAACACTGTTTGGCTTATTTCCATCTTCGCGAGCCCAGTCGCTACAGAAAAGTAGGATTGTCAACCCCATTTTATTGATGCATTACTTGAAATTTATGTGAAGAGCTGACTGCTCTTGTTATAATAGTTCAAAAATAGAAAATAAAAAATGAAAGTACATGATTCTGAGAGAAGTTATGAATCTTTGAAGTTTCGACAGGATTTAGCGTAATAGTCTAGATTGTCACGTACTATTACTAAGATGCCATTCGATGGCCTATAGAGTTTATTAGGGCTTTGTCATTTTAAAGATAAATAAGACCTACGATCGGAAATAAATAAAGGATATTTTTCGTTTTAGAGTGAATAACTTATTTTATTTCATCGAGAAACCATTGCGTAACATGAGTGGAAATATAAACGTTTTCTTGCTTAGAGATGAAATAAAATTATGTTATTCACGACAAATTGACAAATATTCTATTTATTTTATGATTTTACAATCATTTTAGGTAAAACAACATGGTCTACTTTGTCCGCCAGTGGAATAACACTTTTATTTCACTGATAAAACGCGGTATTCCACTACTGATCATAAAATAAAATGTGCTATCCCTGAAGTATACATCTTTAGGGTTAGATCTACATGTACAATGTATGTGACTTCAAGTTTGGTCAAAGGTCACAAGCACTAATCCCAACCCTAACACTAACCCTGGACCTAGCCCTAATTCTCACGCTAACCCTATCCTACAACCTCGCTAACAATCAGTGCTTTACCCTTATTTTCACCCGTAGCTCTTACTAGAGCACCTTTAAGGTTCGTTCTGGTTTCCCTCTTGTCTCTTCGTCTTTACCATTGTAGTCTTGCTACAATAACTTTTTTAAATAATTAA
Organism: Patella depressa; assembly: GCA_948474765.1. Lineage (NCBI taxonomy): Eukaryota > Metazoa > Mollusca > Gastropoda > Patellidae > Patella > Patella depressa. Next base: position 12,867,646 of record OX419720.1, read on the forward strand.
TCTTCAAGGCAAAATTTTCCAATAATTCACCCGAATTTGTTTACTTTTCTTTAAGTAAGAATATATAATGGTGTCATATACACCCAGTGGTTCATTCATATATTGATATATATACATGGTATATAAACCCAGTGGTTCATTCATATATTGATATATATGCATGATACATATTCCCAGCAGTAAGTCATCCATTGTTCCTCTTGCTCTACGTCGCTATTATGAAAACAATACCGAAGTCATTTATTAAATTGCGTTTGTTGTTTTTTTTTTGTTGGATATATAGATACATGGACATAGTTCTATTAAATTTGAAATGCAGAATTTATGAAGATTCCCAAGAGAGTCATATGCTATGTTTTCAATTCACATGTTTCTTTCCAATAAAATTGTTGAACGAAAAGTTTTTACTTTATATTTTAGCGAATGCGAAGTGTTGGGGAAAAAAATACATCATCCCATAGTGGACTAGAGTGCCGCGCTTTGACCTCTAGCTGGCCGGTCACCTCTGGCTTGCGGCTGTGGTTTCGAGCCCTGGTGTGAGCGTATGTGGCATGGAGATAGGGGCGCCTTCTCAACCTCGTGGGTTTCCTCCGGGCACTCCGGTTTCATCCCACTGCTAAAGACCCCTACGCGCAAGCCAATTATTGAAATAAAATTAAACCATATGTTAGTCCCGAAATGACCTAGTTTGTGTTGAGTCTCTCTCCTCGGTGTCAACTCCACACCCACCCGTATGTTATTGTCTCCTATAACAAAATAGAAGGGATAATGTCATACTAAACCAACGCTCTCCATCTACCATTAGCTCCACTCGGGAACATACACTAGCCGGATTTCCAAAATTTTAAGGACTAAATGGACGATTTTACTCCAAAAATACAGTGTGCTTTGAGGGAAATTTTGCCCGGACAATTGCGCTATGACCTACTCTTATATCGAAATCCAGCATCCAAGGGATTTTTTTTACGTCCAAGCCAGTGTATACACGGGACTTTTTTTTAACGACTAGACAATTAATCTGATTAACACACAGATCCTATTTCGTTTCGTTTTTACACTTCAAAATTTCATTTTACTTTTCTTTACTACATGTAGTGTGCCATCGAAAGTATAAAAAAACGAAACGAAATATAGATCTGTATTTTGAATAGACTGTCCGTCCGCCGCACCACTGACTTTAACGTGTCCTCCTTTCTTCACCAAGGAGCCGTGATGGCTCAGTGAGTAAGATTTGGGCTCGCTAGCGCAGAAGTCGCGGGGTTTGATCCCCGCATTGGCCGAGGAAGTGGTGCAGGACTTGGGTCGTTCGGCATGGATGAAAATCCTAGGTCCCATGTCGTAGTGCCGCTGTCCGGGACAAATTTCTCTCATAACACACTGTATGACGTATGCCCATTACCATTATCCCAGTCAAAGCTGGGGCCTATTTCACGAAATTTTAACTAAGATAAGATCCCAATTTTAGTAATTTGATTGGATAATATTAGATTGATTTTAGTGCTTAGCCAATCAAAATTGAAGTATCTACTAAAATTGGATTTTATCTTAAGTTAAAATTTCGTGAAACAGGGCCCAGAACAGTAGAACATAAAACCACCATTTTATTTCATTGCATTAATAATCCCTTGGAAATCCATATAAATATAAGGGTAGGCCGTACTGCCGGTGTCCGGGCAAAATTCCTGTCACAGCATGGCGATTGCCATTCTTCATTATCCCAGTTGGTGCAGAAATGTAGGACATTTAACCCCATTTCGTTTCAGGTAAAACCCAATCTGTAATTTCCCTAATAGCGCACTGCATGACTGATGTGCGTTTCATTAAGGGGGATAGGATGAACGAATGGTTAAGCATGTGCGTGCTGTATCATAAATTCTGTCATTGAGTCTTCTGGTGTGGTTTCGAATCCCCGGCTGTGCGTGACAAGGAGTAGGGTCTCCCTCCAACCGCGTTGGTTTTCTCCCGGTCCTCCTGTTTCCTTCAACTGCTAAAGACCACTACGCGCATGTGAATTATTGAAATAAAATTAAAAAACCATGTTCCAAATTGTGTCGAGTGGACGTTAAACTCCATTTCTCTCTCTCTCCCTCACCCGTTTCAATAACCCGGTTGAATGCAAATCCCATTCTTTAAAGAATAAAACGAAATAAGTAATATATATTTTTAGGATTTTATTTCAAGTAAAATGTGTGATATGAGATCTATAAAGGGTCTGTTTACAGTTTTTTTCCCTTTTTTTTCTCTCATAATGTGTTTATATTTTTCATGTCACAATGGTCACGAACTGTGTGTTAAAAATATATAAAAGGCAGTACACGACGATAAAAAAAACCTCCCCGGTGAACGCCCCAAATCCCGGTTCCCATACAATTCTATTGTTGGTGATAAATCAAATAAACGTCACAAGTTCAAAAATGGGTACGCACTACATCGTGCACAGCACCCGTAGACAATCTCTGTATTCCCTATAAACGAGTAATTATTGGAGAAAAATTAGGCTGGCCCAAACTGACGACAGCTAAACAATAACATTCCGCAATAATTCTAGACCACCTCTCATAGCTAACACCTTCTTTCGTGCTTTTGTACATAAATCAGAGGGTAAAAATTATTCCTTGGGATGTACAACGGTACAGATAATGGATGCTGCTTTTGGAACCAATTAATGCAGAACAAGCTGGGGACTGTTTGCTTTTGCTGGGAACCGGATCATGGCTAAGGTGTGGGCCACCGCATGGTAGAATTATAAGTGAGGACCCAGTCCCAGATCCAAATTCAACTAACCACGACAATTTACGGAACTATTAAAACAAAGTACCTTGATGGCGAGATCACCATGAATTGGATTTGGATCCTGTTCTTGTTCGTCCCTGGCCCTTGCTGGACTTATAAGTAAAGATCAAGAACTGGATCCGAATTCAACTAACCACTACAATTTACGGAACCACCCAAACAAAGCACCTTAATGGTGAGCTCGGTCGTGATGAATTGAATTTGGATCCCGTTCTGGTTCAACCCCTGGGCCTAGTTAAATTTTATTTTGTACATGATACGATGAGACTATTTATAATATTTATCTAAGTTAAATTAAAACTAATCAACTGTACACGTTTTTTTGTTATTCATTTTCATTTAATATCTTAACTAAAAAAAAATCCAGAATAATAATTAATAGTCATAATAATATATATTTATTTATAGTTATATATCTAAGAAATTAACATAATATCAAGCTCCATTTGGCATGGCGCTGAAATTTACCAATATGTGAGCAAGCAGTCCTTTTAATTAACTGGCTAATTATGAATTTCAAGGCTGCCAAGGAGCATTGATAATATTATTGCACCATTTGGTACCCGCAAGGGACGGTAACAGTCCTTCTCGTCTTGAGCTTTACCCCACAACCGTCACATTTTTTTCATAAATGAACTAAACACAAAAGCCTTAAATCTGTGATTGTAGGGGTGGGGCAGTGAGTAATGGGGTATTTAAAAATATTGCAGAAAGGAAACATTTTCGGATTAAACAACATTGCTCTTTGATAAAATAATATTTTTCAAAACGTTTATGAAATTTATGAATCATGGTTGAAATTAACAAATTTAAAAAAAAATTAAATAAAGTGATTATTGAAAAGGGTAGATTTTCTTATACCATCTACAATTTCCAAACATTAATAGAAATAAATTACATTATTTAGATAATTATTTGGGACTATGACAAAAATGTACACACAACAATTGGACAAAACAACGAGACAAAGATTCATTGAAATAGTGTTTTATAAGTTTTCCGAGTTCTTTGTTCGTATAATGATATGTTTTCAATATTCCTATTAATAATGATTTTGGAATAAAGCTAACTGAACAAAGTTCTGGATTCCATTTTAAAGCGAAACAACTTGTTTAGGAGGGAGATCTAGAGGTTTTTGTATTATTGTTTTGTTCGAACAGAGGTAGATTCATTGCCCAAAATTAAACACATTACAATGTCTATGTATATATTACAATATACAGGAAATCAAAATTCATTACAGAAATTACAATGTGTTAAAGAGTTTACAGCTAATTTAGTAATGTCTTGATTGCACTGTTCCTAACGATCACACGCAGTTCTTCGTCCGCACCGCGCAACTTTTTCTCTTCACTGACGTCACTTCCACTTTTGATTTTCAATATGGTTCATTGTGCTGCCTGAGCTTTTAGTAGTTTTTATTAATTAAACTAGTTCCATTCAACCTTGTTGCAACATTTATACTAATATCATTTATCTGTTGTTTCGTGATGAGCACTTGCAGAAAACGGATTGAGCACTTAAAATTCATTCTTGTACACTGAAACACGAGTTGCACTTTTGATGCGGTAAGCATAGTCTTTCATTTAGCCTACTTTCGATTTACCCCTTAGTTCGAGTATCCAGCATAAAGTCGCTTTTATCACATATAAAAACACAGAATATGACATTGAACACACGAGATATTTTGATGATATGCTAACCGACAAAGTTAATGATATGATGTCCATATATACCACACTTTTAACTACTATATTAGCAGTCGTAAACGTCTGGATAATCTCAGTTTTGGTATATTTTTTCATCAAGTCTTTTTATTACACCGCAGCAATCGAACATTTAATCGAGAACAACATCGCATCCTCGCTGCTGAAAGCGCGAGACATTGTCCATTCTCCCTTTTTGATAGAATTAATATTGTTTATCTGTCAATAGTTTCTGAGAATATCACTGAATTCTAGGCCAGTATTGTGACGTCATTGATGTCATATGATGAGCACCCAAGTCCTGTTGAGGGCCGCCTGGAACTTGGATTGGTACCGATACGCCAGGAGATATGAGACCTGCAACAGAAGAGAGGATAACATGTTACAAAATACTTTGACTTGTTTAATGCAAATTCATCAAATACTCAGAAACAAAATGTACTAAAAAAAAAAATTACCAATTTTTTTCTTTTCGTTTTATTTGGAAATACGATGGTTGGATTATAAGGCGAAACGAATTATGTATTAAATGTTTTTGTAAAGCCACTGTTTTTCGGTACCTGTTGATAAATTAATTTCTCAAGTACTACAGCCCAACAACCACATGAACCCCGTACTAATAAATCGTATTCTTGTATTTATCTGCTTATATTATTACTTATTCATAAGAAGAAGGCCATAATTTATTATGATATCCGCTCCCAGGCTTGACACTGACATAGCCACTTGGGTCGAGGAAAATGACATAATCCCAAGCTTTTGCGGCGTCAAGACAGTTTAATGAGGCGACATTTTCTATGTCTTGTCGGTCAGTCATGTCTTTCGTTTAATTCCCCTCATTAACTATTATTAAAGTGTAAGGTTAAAGGGCATAGAGTTGATTATTCAAAACTTAATTTTATAATAATTAGTTTAATTCTAGTGTTTATTTCTCAATAAAAACCCAATCGAATTAAAATACAGATCTATATTTCGTTTCGTTTTTTCTTATACGTTCGACCTGTTGTAGTGAAGACGAGCAAAATAAACGTTTGAACCATAAAAAAAAACGAAATAGGATCTATGTAAAGGATCGGATTTTTTTTTTCTTGGAAATTGTACGTTTGTAATCAATTTTATTGAATGGAGACCGTAAAGTATCAGATTATTTTTCTTGAAAATTGTACGTTTGTAATCAATTTTAATTTTGAAATTCGAACTGTTTAAGGACTGCTACTTGCAATATTCTTTCTATAATAACGTCGCAAATTTTATTTTGGCCGGTAACTAATTTAAGAATTAGAGATTTCAAAAGTTGTATTGAAAACGTGGAGATTGATAATATTATGAAACAGGAATGAAATGAAATGGAGTTTAACGTCCTATGTTTGGTGCGAAACAAGGGGTGATATTCCTTGCCCTCTTTAACTACCTTGACCATATTAAGTAGAGATGCCATTACATGTTATCACGTGCTAACTAGCCGTGTACTTGTCACCCTGATGTCATTTAACTGTCACCAACCTGTGCCATTATTTCACTTTTTTGTCTACTTTTGTGTAAATGACACTGACAGAACAAGCTCATAACACGATTATATATATTTTATTGGTCCGAATGGATTGAAAAAAAATGGGTTCCCCAAGTTGACAAATGTCTAATTGGACAGTAAAATGGATCTTAATTTTGTCTCGTACATGTCCTAAATGTTGGTCTACAGTAATACGAATTTCATCAGAATTGCCAGCTTTATGTAACCAAAATTCAAATCGAAACTAGAATTCTTGAATCAATGGATAATTGTACTTATAATAACTACAGTAATTGTAATGCAAACTATAGCATCGTGTCCGGGACTACCCATCGTGTCCGAGACTCTTCTTGTCACATGACAGAAATTGTAATGCCAAGAAAAAGCTGTAAAATCGATTCTTACTAGAAGGGTACCAAACGCAATGTCAAATTAATTTGTATGCCTATTTGTTAAGGCCTTGCCTAATTAGATTTTGCTTAATAGGTATATTTTTCAATGGGTGACTTATTAAAAGCGATAAATTTATCAAAGATTTTGGACCAAGAGTTTTGAATGAAGAAATCCTGATCGATCGCAGTGATAAGCTGGGACGAGAAAATGATAAACCGCGTGCCGGGCACTGTCTGTAAATAGGGAATCTAGTAGATCCGGATTGTTAACCGTTTAACATGATTGTGTGATTAATGTTCTTCTTGATTCATATATCAGAATATAACAAATTACTCCGATGAGTAATTTAAGCCTTGGCTTTAACTTAGACATGTTTATGAGACGTACAGTGGCGATCGAATACAGACACTTCAGACTGGAGAGAAAGGGGATGTGGTTGCTTGGGAAAAGATATTACATTTTAACGGTTAAAGAATGATAACTTAACCAAAATAAAATTTACATCTTAATTATCACGAAATAAAAAGACAATATGATTAAAATATAGCTCATTTTAAATTTCGTTTCGTTTAAAAAATATTTTAATGGCCGGTATTGCATGTTTTGAAGAAACAGGGGAGATGTTAATTGTAGACCGGTTAGGGAATACCAACCCGAACCCTAACCCTTTTGGATCCAATTGAATCCAAGTTCAGTCTTCATAAAGGGCTAGGGTCAGAGTTAGTATTTCTCAACATACTCATTTATATATAAAGCCGTTACTGTGGACTCCGGAAATTTACGAATCCCCCCACACCCAACCAGCATCTCCCAAAAAACTTAAAATAAATTTCAATAAACATTTGAACAGTGTTCAAAACGTCTTGGGGTGAACGAGAATTTCATTTCTGATAACCTAATTTAAAATAATATTAATAACTATACATACCAGTTGAGGCAGAATTATTGTTCATATGACTTGGCATGTGGCTGTTACTAGGGTTACATGCCGGCCTTGAGTAGTTGCTAAGCGATAACGCATCGTAATTTCGTGACGAATAATCTGAAAGACATAAAACATACTTTTATCAAATACTATTCAATTATTTAACCCACATATCAATATATACTTCTTGAATTAAATAGATTATAAAAAAGGAGAAAAAAATTATTTCACTATTTATGGTATTAATTGTACAAAAATAAAATGTATGCATATATTTGAAAAACACATAACATGTATTTAAATATATACTTTTATTGTGTTCACACGGGAAATAACGAGAATATAATAAATGAGCGAGAAGTGGGTATCGATCAATGTCAAGTTTATCCAGACCTATTTAACCCCTCCCTCCTTTCTTATTGCAGACATGAACACAACATTGTAGAAAAAAGTCGGTCAGTTTTACCCACCCAAACATAACAATTGGGGGGGGGGGATTAATTGAAACTGCCCCCACCATAACCCTGCCATTTTGAAATTCAAATTGTAAAATTTATAGAAATCTGTAAAGACGTACCTGGCAGCATACACGAATAAGAACCGGAACTAGATGATTGAAGGCATGCTGGGTTGGTTGCAAATGAGTTGGAGAATGAATAACTTGGAACTTGTGGAATGGAACTGAAAAAGAACGAAACGAAAAAATATAGTAGGTTATTATCGAAACTTTTCAAATCAGTCCCATGGTCTAATGTTTAACAGCAGAAAGACCGGAAGTTGTAATAATTCCGTATTGTTCTAAGTAGTGGTTAGGTTTAATTGCAGAAAGACCGGAAGTTGTCATAATTCCGTATTACACTAAACAGTGGTTAGATTTAACTGCAGAATGACCGGAAGTTGTAAGAGTTATTTATTATGCTAAAGAATATGTTGTGATTAGACTTAACTGAATATTTGCTGTCCGGATTAATTAATAATCTTTTAGAGGCATTAATATTATGTGCCTATAAATACGTTATTTAATTCTTATAAGACATATAGAAAAAAGATCTATTTTGTTAACTAATCATTATTTTCATTATAACGATACTTGTATGTGTATTGAAACGTAGCATGTTAATAAAATTAAGAAGTAGTATATCCATATAAAGTGTGTTAATTTTAATAGGTTACCTATAAGTTTCTGTCATGGAAGCGATTGGTTGATGTATGGAAGGATACATATTATTTGTAAAACTACTGTTGATTGGTAAACGTGTTGCTCCATTCACAACTTCTCGTCTCTGACTTCTTAATTTCTCTTCACGCCGCCATTTTGCTCTTCGATTAGAAAACCAAACCTAAAAGAAGTTAAGTCGAAATTTAGAAAATATTTCACATACGAAGCGAACAGACACCAAATACTATTTCATCATGAAATGAAATGGGGTTTGGCGTCCTACTTTTCTGCACCGAGTGTATGATGTTACAGGTGAAATATTGCCCAGGCAGCGGCACTACGACCTACTGTTCTTTTTTTGTACCATCCGAACGACTAGATACTCGCTGTCCTTTATTTACAAATATTTAGAAAATAACTGACCTGTATTCTTGCTTCCGGTAAATCAATCTTTTGTGCTAATCTTTCCCGGGCAAATACGTCTGGGTAATGAGTTCTTTCAAATTCTGAAATTAATATAAAAAAATATAATAGGAGGACTAATGTTGTTTATATGTATAGTTTTGGGGGTTATTGTTTTAGTTTGTCTATACATATTTAGCTTACATATGTATTGTTATATTAACTTGGTAACGGAGCGTACGTTTTGAAACAAACAATCAAATATCGTACCGACTGTAGTAATGGTGATCGAGGCCAGGTCGAAAATTGAATCGCTAAATTCTCGGTACAGAGTGGATCAATTTTCAGCAAATTCCCTTTACATTATCTAGTTTGTAAGTATTATTGTGAGAACTTCCAGTCCTTTAATGCTACTAATCGATTTCTGTACTTTAATAATGTATAAAAACACAATGTATAAGTAAATATTTGTTTTCCTTCAAATTAATTCATCAGATTTCATAATAATTGGTGAAACGGAAATAGCTACTTGAAAAACAAAAATAGGCCTAAATACATTTCCTATAGTTTTGTGTTTAAGAATACATGAAATTACGATACACAGCAAGTTATCCATTTATTCAAAGAATCCGATTCTGGCAGTGAAATCGATAAAGGAAGATAAAAGAAAGAATTCCCGCACCTTTTTCCAGTGATTCTATCTGGGAGGCAGTGAATGAAGTTCGGTTTCTCTGTAATTTTCTTTTTAATCTCATCCTCATTTGTTCATCGTTTTCTCCATTCTTCGGTCCGTCACTCGGACTTCCGGGAGATCCCCCGCTGCCATTTTCGTTGTCTGTAAAGAGCAAAAAACGTCAATCAAGTAAAGCTAGCCTTTAATTACACTATCATTATATGCCTTGTAATCTTACAGTCCTTTATACCCGTAATTGTGGCCGCCATATTTGGATCCCGCTTCCTTCTCAATTGGCCAATTAAAGTGTAAGTTGTGTGATGTAATAATGGTTTAAAATGACACAGCAATGATCGGATTACTGAAAAAAGACGTGCGTTCATTTTATATGTTTTATCTTAGCCATGAATAGGCGGTTGGTTTGCTTCACTGGGGCGACATGCATTAAAGTCTGCAAACCAGCGTTGTTTATGCAATAGAAAGGGGTTAAAGGGTGGGCCGGGTGATTGTTCTCTGAAATATTAGAAATGGTGTAAATTATTACAATCGCTACTGCTCGGTAAATATGGTCGACGGATGATGACAGCAGTTAGTGTTATGAGCACCGAGAAACGTCACCGGGGTCACATCATGCGTTCTGCCGCATAAGGCTGTTAGCAGGAGGCAATTTGGGCTCGTAATTAACACGCCTGATACATAAACGGCCAATTTACACAGTACACGTGCGCGAATCTAAATTCGTCTCGCGGACAAGATATAACACGACCTAAGCCAGTCTGTGGGCTTTGTGGTTGCCATGTTTTGTGTTTTTGGCGAAAATTAAACAACTGATGGAATGATTGCGTGGACGACAATTTTCTTTAATGCGCGAGCGCACGTGTAATGCTCAATCCTTTAATGCCACCATCACGTGACATGTGGCCATTGAGCACGGACAAGTGTAATAGATTAAGCAAATTAATCAGCACGTCTCGTACTTAAAGAGGAATTCATCAGTATTAAAGCACATAAATAATTTATAATCGTTATATTCACGGTAAGTGTTTAACTACAAGACGAATAACGTACTCTAGGAAAATACAAATTCTATTATCATATTTCATTGTTTATCTGAAACGAAAGGACTTATCCCTTTTTTTGCATATTATTACCCCATTGTCGCCTAGAAATAACGATTTAGGTTTAGCAACTTAAGTAGGGTATTATTGTAAATAATTATAGGGTCGTGACCCCTAGGGGTTGTTTGGGTAGAAAACATTAAGAGTAGGGTACGTGGTATTTCGTTTAGTTTCCTCTGCGCAGCGACATTCCACAATATACATAATATCCATATTACTGATGTATCCGTCTCGAGGTAGAAGGAGCCGGTGTATTGAACTCTAAACAATCAGGCAATAATTACTAGTTTCAGTTGTAAGGAGGAGAGGACTTGAGACACTATATTCTCAAATAAATTACTGGTTGGGAAAATAGACAACTAATAGGCTCCCGGCACGAAGGCTTTTATAAAGAATATGGCGTGCTTTTAGACCACAGCGGGGAGCGGGGAAATACCTTCACGAGGTGAACTGAAGTTTCTTGAACAGCTAGCGAGAATAATAACCAGGTACTAAAGATAGTTAATGTGGAATTGTCCCAAAATATAAAAACCTGGCGAGATGATCTACCGTGTCGACTAATCATATTTATTTCACATATATACGTGGAAAATAATTATAGCTATTCATAGAAAATTATCAACTTCTTGGCTCTTTCTTATATGGTAATTTCCGCGAAGTACTTTAAAACATACAGCGGATTTTAAATGGGTTTCTAACTGAAATTTTAACTCATATATAAAACGCTTTAAACTATCTACCATCCGTAGCTAAAAAATTACAGTGGAAGTATAAATAGATTTCTAACTGAAGATTTAATTCATATATAAAAGGTTTTTACATCTCTAACATCTACACATGTGAAAAATATTAAGACATTTTCTTCATTATGAATTTGTATCAATATGAATTGAAGTTACGGTTCCGGATGCGTGCAAAGCTTTCTAGTTGATACGTTTTACTTTTTTCAATTTAGATTTTATTATATCATTTCATATAATCAGTCTATAAAATTAACTTTTGGACAAAACACATATATTGGGATTTTCTGGATAAAGACGAGAGTATCCTCGTGGAAACATTGCATTCTAATTAATTCATTAATGTGTATTAAAGACATAAATATCCTCATTGAAACATTGTGTATCTATAAAATGATACCCTGTTTAAATATGTTCAGTTATTTAATACCTATCAATGAAGTTATCAGTTGGGATGTTTCAAAATGTTTGTTATAAGATCGACGCTTTTACATTAAAGCTATACCTTGTGTTAATATGTTCAATTACTAAATGCCTATCAAAGAAGTTATCTATTTGAATGCTTCAAAATGTTTGTTATACGATCGACGCTTTTACATTAAACATTCGGATAAATCAATCAGATAAGAATTTATGAAATTCAATAAATCGTCAGAAGCAATGAAAGACCAGCTCTAAACCATTTTTATGCCTCTGATAAGGAGTGTAGTAGGCCGACGGTGAGCGGCACAGCTTCAACCGCCACCTATTTTTATTCAAATCTTTCGTGTACTTAACGTACCTTACGTCTCCAGCGGAAATGGTTTTCGTAAATTGTGTCGTTTACAAACCAATAAATCACTTGCGTTACGGAATCGTAAAAAGTGAACAATAGAATGACGGAGCATTAAGATAGGACATAAATGGTGTATTCCACCAAATGGCTGATAATTTTATAATACTTGGCCGTATCTCTCTTTCTCATTATTCTATTCTTACAAAACGTTAACGGGAAAAGGCAAAGATAAAATCCGAAGCAATAAATCAATTTTTGATTTCAAAACAGTTTTGCACTCTGTAACGCTTGATTTTCACAAAAGAAGAATATTTTTCCGATCATTTTCAATCGCCTTTTGAAATGTCGTTAACTCTATGTCCTCTTGCCTTACCGTTGATCTAAAAGAATTGTGCTGATGTCGCTCGGGTCATTATCAATAAAAAAGAAACTTAGAAAGAGCGTGGCTTTTTGCAAAAAGTACTGCTTTACGATTGGCGTTCTTCGCTAAAGCCATTCAGATAAACGATTAAGTGTTGAACGCTACTAAACATATTTATATTCCTAACAATACTTGGCTAGTTTGGTCTAAGTCAAAGTGTATTGAGGAACGGTAGAAAGCTACTTAAAACCCGCTCGTATAATCGCTCATTTTTCAGTCCTATTTATACGATCGCGGATTAAGAGGGGGTGAGTGAATAGGCAGCCAGACATAGTGACGACACTGAACAATGGGTGAGGGTCTTACTAGCCACTTCAAACCTCATTCGACTCAAATACAAAAATACTCAATTGTGATTCGTCTGAAAAGGCAGTTGTTCGGTGTTTAGCAATAGTATTAATAGAGTGTAGTTCCAACTTGCTTAACTTGAAACCCCTGTGTTGTTACATACCGCGGTAGTCAAAGTTAACAAGATCAGTCGCCGAATTCGAACAAAAAAGGGAGATCAGATCCAATACGCGTCGCTCAAAATCAGTAACGGGGCATGCGCGTTGGGCTTCCGCCAGGATGAGATTTGACGTCTGCTTGCAGGAGACCGGAAGTGAACCATTTCCGCAGACGAAAGTAATCCTAGCGGTATAATTGAAGACTAATGTGGCTAAGTGGTGATTACATCATTAACTAATAGGCCTAGACGAGTGAACGCTCATCTCAAATAATTTAGAAGCAAAGAAAAAGACCTAAAACTAAAACGATTTTCATTGATATTCGTTAAACTAATTAACGACAAAAGGAAGAGAGAAATGAAGGAATAATATTTTGATTTCTTTGAAGTGTTATTGGACTACAAGAACAAACTAAAGAATTTTTTCATGTACTACTCAAATGTGGCAAGGAATTTCTGGTTGCTTAGCAAACTTTTGAAAAACTTTGATTTGTTAATTCCCAAAGGCAATACAATAAGACTGAAATGACGGTGTTTTGTTTTGTGATAAAATAACACAAAAGTATATCTCAAATATTCCGCCGCTTCCAAAACAATATTCTAACTAAAACAGCAAATTGGCTGAAATGAATTTAGGATTTATTTTTTTTAAAAAATCCCAACCTATTATAATATTTCAAAGAGTTGTGGCATTTATGAAAACTCAATATTTTTTATTTCCGCTAATGAATAAATACAATCTTGTTGAGGGAGAGAGAGATAGATAGAGAGTGAGAGAGAGAAATAGAGAGAGAGAGGGAGGGGAGAGGGAGAGAGTTTAACGTCCACTTGATACAAACTAGGAACCTAGGACTAACACATGGTTCAATTTTATTTCAATAATTCGCTTGCGCATAGTAACCATCGTGTTGAAACTATAAAAAGATTAAAACTGATCACAATCTTTAAGAAAAAGAAAAGAAGATATAATTCAAATTCAAATGTTTTTACTTACATTTCATTTTCTTTTCCATCATCATACCACTTGTAGGATGTGCAGGGGCGGGGTAACCACCAGGGTGTCCTAACCCACCCATAGACATACCGGGAGAGTACCAGGGGTGGTTAGGGCGTGGCCAACTTTGTCCGTTTAATAATCCTAATTTATCATACATCGACCCTTGGCCCATTATCTTCTGGTTGTCACAGGTGAGATTCCGTAAAACACGATTAATAGAGGATACCTGAAGACAAAAAGAAAATTCTATGTTTTATTTTGCCGAAAAAAACAAATGTGACCAGTATCAATACGATCTGAGTAAGTAAATTAAAAATCAATCTGATTAAGATCATATTTCCTTTCGTTTTTTATAGTTCAAATTTTCGTTTTACTTGTATTTACTATACTGGGATCTGGAAGAGTTGTTATCATTGACATGTTTTGAATTCGCGAAACAAGTCAACGACTTTACATTACTTACAGTAAGGCATTTCAAAGCAATAGCGAAAATAAGACAGAACAACATTCAAATGTGCATTGACTTATCTCTCAAAAAATTAAATAATATATTGTAAAAAAAACCCCACTAAATCTCGAATAAGAAAATAAATTAGTCATCTCGTTTTTCGAAATATAGTTCTATTGGTTTAAAAAGCAATTCTTCCCCCAACGTTGTCATTAATCAGTCCCCGTATACATAGCACCCCGGGGAAACGCCTCAACCCATAAATCAAGCACTCTTAAAGGGTACCAACCAGATAAAGACCAAAATGACTAAAATCTAAAATGGTTAACTTTGTACTGAATTCTGTGGTTTTAATCATCATTTAAGAAATCAAGAATACTTCGATAAATCAAGAACTTTGTGGAAAAAAAGAGGCCACATTACCGCATAGTGACCAAAATCTCCTTGACTTAATCTCGTGGCATTTAGAAAGCAAATTAAAAATCATAAATCAACCTATGGAAGGTTAATACTCTAGAAAATACCCAAACATCGACTAAAATGAAAGTAGAGCCTCTTTCATGCTGATCCCAGTGGCTTTTAATCACCATTTTGGAAATCCAGATTATTGTCTATAAATCAGCAATTTTCCACCATTTGTTTAAATAGAGTAATAATATAACAATGGAATCGCCTTTAAAACAGGTCTCACTAATCAACTACGCGCTAATGGAGAATAATAATGACTTTTAATCATTATTATCGTTTTAAAAAGGCCATTGTCTCTAATCTTTGTGGTTGCATCAATTATTTTAATATTTTTTCGGTGATCATAAAAATCATATTTATTTCATTAATGTTGTTCAGTTATTTGGATGTGTTATTGATAATTAGTCCTGTTTGTTTAGGAGGGTCGCCGCCATCTTTTAGATCTGGTGTGAACCCTCATCTTTGATGTTGATGACGACCTAATTGCATAATTGTTATTACAAGAAATTAAAAATTTTTTTTAAAAAAATAATTTATTATGCTTAAGCATGCAATCCGGGATTATGAATGGTGGTATTGTTTATGCATATGCGATACATTCTGGGACACCAGTATTTTCAATAAGAAGAGTATCTAGTAAAATGAATCTAACCAGTACAATTCAAATCAGACTTTGTTTTGCTCCGTTTTTTTTATTGTGTGTGTCCCTTTTTGCCAACATAGTGCCAACGAAATTCCATTAACCGAAACGAAATTACGACATGGAACATTCAAATGATGATCACAAATCCGCCCCAACCGCCCGACACTCACACACAGTCGGTTATTCTTTTTTTAGTACGGATAATGATCAAATGGTCAAATGGATTATTAATCTCTATAAAGCGTTTTCATCTTTATAATTCTGCTATATATAGAAAAAAAATGAACTGAAAATAGAATTATATTTTTTGGAAAAACTTAAATGAGTAAATATAGTTCAAGAAAGAAGCGAGACTGATGGAACATTATTTAGTTTAAGGAAATAAATAAATCGCTCTCAATACATTCCCTCCCAAAACAGGTAATGAAAATCAAATAAATTTGAAAATAGTTCCAGCATTATACTGGAAAGATCGCTCGTATTCAATAAACGCGTTTGACGTCATCGCGTATTAATGGAACAATATTGAAGATATCTCTCGTTTTATGGGGCAATAAAAAGGATATTTAATCAAAGGAGTTTAAAAAAAGAAAACAAAGGGACACCGGGGTTAATTTAGAACTATTTAGGCAGAAAATCGTGACAGTGAGGTTGCATAAATAGTATAGAATTCAACCAAATTCAAGAAATACATGAAGTCATATGAAATGCTCACTGTTTTTGTTTTATTTGAAAGACAAAAAGTGGAAAGGATATTTGCTAAAAATTTGACAGGAAAATGAATACGTTATAACGTCATTTGTTTTGTGTATTTTCTGCCTCGTTTGTAGCCTTGTCAAACTTTCCAAAAGCGACATTCATATCAAAATTCATGATTCGCGGAGTTAATAAGAAAACAAACAGTGAGAGCGTGTTGTTAAAATGTTTCTTTTATTCAACTGCGCATGCACCTGCATTAAGATTCTACAAAAGGCTCATTTCTGTTATTTTTTGTCAAAAGGTTAGATGAGAAACACAGTTTTTAGTTTCTCATACAGTTGTCATTCCATGTCTAATATGAACTCAATTCAAATAATAATACTTCATCTTTTCCGTCCGAGAACAATGGAGTCAAAATATTCCAATTTTCTTCTCCTTTTTAAGCCATTTAAATGAACATACTGCACACTTCAAAAACACATCAAAAGGCGTATTTGTAAAACTAATAATATTTGCAAATAATATTAAATAGATTACAATTACAGCGCTGTTAATCACAATAAATGCTATTCGTATATTTTCCCAGCCGGCGATCGCCCTGTGACAACTCGTCACTGTCAAATACGAAACCAAGGCTAATAGCGTTAACTAGTTCCGGCGCCAAGGGATCGAAAACGAAATTGATACATGGAATAAACATGGCGTCCGATATGTTTCAATATTTAGCGACATGATTGTTAAGAGTCTTAAGTGTGGGTTTCAATTGCCGAGTCGTTGGTCCGAACCCTGGGGGAAATAAGCCAATTGATTACTCTGATCTCGCCAGGGATGCGGCAGCAGCCCGAATGAGTTATAGCACATTTTGAGAAAAGTCGTTGCTACTCGTCTACAGCTAAGATGGTTGATTATGGCCAACACTGTTTTGCAAGAAATATAGGTAGATGAAATAGGGCCTTTATTCTTTATTCATAAATTAACAATAAAATTTGATTTATGCTAGAAAATAATATTTTTTCCGAAAATGTAATTCAAGAGAGGAGTAATGGGATGGACATCATATTAAGGCACCCAAGTTCATCAGACAATTTTGTCTTGTGATTAATACTACTTGTAGTAAACCCAGTTAGTCTTGTGTGCGTTATTAACAGTTTTACTCAAAGTTAAACGTGTATACAGTGCATTTAAAGACAATCGAAAAAAAAACTTGACGCGATGAACTATACAAGTCATGCGTGGGCAGCCATGTTTTTGTCAAAACTACATTCAGGTGATATATATGCCAATTCTTACAGTCACGTTGCCAATACATTTCACACCAGAGAGGGAGAGAGCGAGGGAGAGAGAGAGAGAGAGAGAGAGAGAGAGAGAGAGTGATGTGAACTTTTTTTTATTCACCGACTTGGCTAATCAAGATGGAATTTCAAGAGTATACAGCTACTTTAACGTAGAAAAGGGCAGAGACCAATGGCACAGACATGCAGACAAAAGTCATACATCTTGAGCGGTGAATTAAAAAACCATGAATATGTTTAAACGGAGTCTCCCGATTGAGCTAAATCAAAGGGATTATTATGGAAAGTAGTTGACGGATAGGAAGAGAAACGGTGTATTTATATTGTCTATATTAGGGATTTTTTTCAAGCTTGTTTTTCCCCAGATCAACGTAAGAGCTTATATTGTTTGCTTATTCCTTTACTGTAGGCTACTCAATATGACGATGATGGATACACTTGTCAGTAGATAACGATATGAAACATATTTTGTCCTTCTAAAAGTGACACTCAACACTCGCTAATGAGGTACACTACATCACTAAAACGTGGTTCAAACTCTGTCGTCATAAAATATAGTCCCAATTGTAAGCTGACGTCGACTACTTCAGAGGCGCATTAATATTTTTCTTCGTTTCCAATTAGAGTAATTAACAGTGAAATCACCGGGATTCATTACGCATGACAAGAATCGACGGGTATTTGTTAGAATTAGTAGGACTGAAGAACTCGAAGTCTTATTTAATAACCCCATCTTACACCATGGAGTGTTGGGGACGGGAATATCCTTACGACCTCCTCGTGCTAAATATGTCCATGCGAGCCAAGAAACAATTCTCTGCTCAACCTAGCGGAAAACAATTTCTTGATAAAGCTAGCAAAGTACTGACAAAATGGCCGCTTTCACAATTTAATAAATTGGCTGGGTTATTATCAGAACGATTGAAAGAATGGAAGCAAAATAGATGAACATCCCGGAGCAGAGGAACAAAGAAGTTCCCATGCAAATGAGTACCCAACTTTAGGAAATGTTCAGTCATGGACGAAATCTGGGCGATCAGGCGTACGGAATTTGATTTTGGGAGAAAAATCGTCACAGATGTGCCAAGTATTAATTAATATTTCAAAAGGTGCAAGACGAAAGAAAGTTTAAAGTGATTTTGAAATGTGTGAATCATTGAAGAGTCACGCGCGTAAAATCTTCATCTTCAAATCCCAAAAGTCAGAAGCGACTGGCATCTTATACCTTAAGTAAACACATTGCGAGGAAGATCGCTTTTCTTAGGTGTGAAGTTGTCCCGTTCCTGCTAAAAGGCATTGCAAACTGACTGGCTAGCCTCGGGCCAAATGTTTTTGGCGCTAACCTGCGATAGATGGGCGCGTAAAGCCTTTCGTTAACCACATCAACGTCTTTGAATATGCCGAACTACAATTGACAGGTCTTTTACTAATTTGATCTAAAAGATATTAAGATGCAAACCTAAGCAGTGTTCGTCAAACAAGTAACGAGGTGGTACGTGTTGTAGACGCTTATAGTCGTCCGTTTTGGAAATATGCAGACAAAAGAAACGACATGCTAGCATTTGTATACGTGTTTATTATTTCTTTAGCAGTGTGATACAAGAAATAGTTCCAGTCTATCTCTTTATCACTTTTATCGTGGCTGTTTTACTTTACACACAGATGCAACGCTACCCTGGTAACATGATATTCACAGAACATCCGATGTCACTTGTGATTTATTTGAAAATAGCGTAATGTTTGTATGTATAAGGTCGTAAACAAAATGTCTACATTATGTCTATATGAAAATAGCGTAATGTTTTTATTTTTGACATGTATAGGGTCTAACACAAAATGTCTACACTATGTCTATATGAAAATAGTTTAATGTTTTTATTTATGTTATGTACAAGGCCGTAACCAATATGCCTACACTATGTCTATGAAAAAAAAAGCGTACTATATCTATCGGAGTTCTTTATAGAACGTAAAAACTATTCTGTTGTTATATCTATAGACCTATTATACATGTTCCAAACGCTGCATTGGTCTTTACGTTGCTTTGTAGTATGTCGATAACAACTACCAAGTACATGTATGTATGTTCAAATGCAATCAATAACAAAAATCGAGTGTATTATATGCTAGGCTCTTTGATGTGAGTATAAAGTTTCATTAGGTTTGACTGTCGAGGAAACTCTCGGTAATCAATAGGAATTTCTATGCCCAGGTCTTACAACTTGATCCTGGACTTATAAATATATCTACAATAGTAAATATAGGACTTAAAAGGCACTGTGAAAACGTACATACATTATTGTATTCGTAATTAGAATTCAAGTACAAACACATTAAAAACTCATTTGTCATCCCGCAACAATATCAGGCAATTTGATTGGACAAAAATAGCACTTTCAACACGTGCAAATTCATTATTGACATAAAAATGACTGAATATGACTTTATTCTGGTGGAATTAGAGTTCACATTAAATTCAATTATTTATGAATGAAATTTTAATTCAAGGGGAAAAAATGGCTAAAAATTCCAATCGATATTTAAAATCTTCCGATAGTTCAATTGAGTGGAACAATTTTTAAACCGTGCGAATCCAGACAGCGATTAAATGATTCTCAATAAAATTAATTCGCATATTTTGCATTGTTCGGGAGACATTTAAATATGTCTACATATGGTGAACTGTGCAAAAATGTATTTTCTAGTTACAATGCCAAGCCGAGGAAAACTTGAAATACAAATAGTTGCGTCTCACATAGCGAATGAATGAATGAATGAAATGGGGTTTAACGTCCTACTTTTCTGCACCGACTGGGCTAATGAAGACGGGAAGTTCATATAACAGACTCTGTTGTATGTCTTTTGAATTGAAGTTAAAGTAGATGCATGGATTGTGGTTTCCCCATTTTGTAAATTATTTTCCTAATAAAACCTAAAAATTGTTGAATTTGTCAGAAATGGGGGAATTCGCATAGCTAAAGAAAGCAAAAGTAGATCAAATAAAAATATTGTTGTTTCCCACTGCCCCCCCCCCATATAAAAATGGCTGAATTTGAAAGTATACGAGTTGACATGGTTAACAATTGTAATGAAAGCAAAAATAGATCAAATACATGTATCTGTCCACAGCTAACAGTTGTGTGTTTGTACTGAAAGGTAACGTAGATCAAAATTATGGATTGTTGTTAACCATTTTGCGGAAATTATTTTCCAAATAAAATCCGATCAAATTATCAAGTTTGGATATAATAAACCTGGAAGCATGCTCAGTAGAAAATAAATTAATTATGACTTTATAGAGCGAATAGTCATTAAGAACAATAAAAAGTCAGCCATTGTGGTTTTCTACAATAACAGTCCCTGATTAAAACGAAACGAAATGATTAAGATGACAGTTTCCAAGACGATTATCTCTCGTCTTAAAGACAAAGAAAGGAGCTCAGTGTATCTCCCCAACGCAAGATGGAACGCTCATCCGCGGTAAAACTTCATTTTGAACCAATTATTTAATATTGTGTTCCATTCCATTTCGCCTTAAGATATAATAAAAATCCTCTTATAAGGGCTATTGGTATTTATGAATCATAATTCTTAATAATCTATCCTGTTCGTCGTTTGATGAGCACGTCAGACAAATGACCCAAAACTAATTTCGGTCACCTGTAGCAAGGAGGCGAACAAGTTGAACAAATTGAGCGAAGATATTTTCCGTAATTAAATTTACCTGCATCGACAAATAAGAGCACTGAAGTAGGGGATTGAGCGCGAGGCTAAGACGAGAGAAAATTGAAAACCCGTAATATTTCGTTATTCGCTAAATCGCTTCTCACCACGCGACAACGCGTTAAGCCAATTTCTAATTTATTTCTAAGCCGCAGCAATAGAAAGGAGGTTGTTCGGGAAGGTCATTCCCGGTGATTCAAGAATTTCTTGGCTTATTAATTAATAACTTCAGCCTCTATAAGCAGATGTTCACTAAGTTTAATTCCGCATACAGCACAAACTATTAGTTATCACAAAAGCTCAATATTATTGTTATTAAATGAAATATACTCATACACACGAATTGACAAAGCTGTTACCGTTCAATACATTAGAACTAACGTTCAGAAAACAATAGAAACTCTATTTATCAAAAATATCTTACCAATGCCACTTTTATCATTTAGAAATACAATATACAAAAATCTAGAAAAAAAAATCAAAAACGTGTTTATCTATATTATGAAATGATAGAACAACTATTCCATTGTTCAGAGAAATAGACCTGTTAATTTCTCATAATGGAAATCACAAAATCACATTTTGTCGCATGGGTCAATGAAAAGGGCCTTATTTATCCACAAATATTTCAACTATTTCCGATCAAAGTACTTCATTTATGACTAACGCCTTAAAAACGTATGAATGCTAATACAAAAATCACATATCTTTATTCGTTATAGTAATAAATCCATAAAATTTATGGTTGAAGGTCCTAAGAGATTTTCTAGGAGTACTAAACGCCCCCTTTATGGTCAAACCAACTACGGGAGATCACTTATAAATAAAAACAAAGCGTTTAACATATAATTTATACTGGAGTTTTATTCAAACTACATCACTAAAAATTCAATAAAAATCCAGAGTGATATTTCAGCGAAAAAAATAAAACTAGTTTTTTTTTCTTATAATCAAGTGATTTATTTTATGAAGTTTATTAATTCGATTTGCTTCTCTGATATTTTGTAATGTCACTGTATATTTGTTGCTTTTGAATAATGTGAAATGGTTAAGCTCGTACGTCACTATTAAAACCAGCACGTATGTTAGTTACCATTCTCTTCAGCAATCACATGATATGGACCGTCGACAAATGTTTAAAAAATATGCATCAACAGTTATCCCTCTTTGAAAACCCAGAGGTATTGGCAAAGGAAATGAAATGGGGTTTAACGTCCTACTTTTCTGAGCAGTGCAACGGCCTTGTCGTATTTCAAATTAC
Source organism: Patella depressa (assembly GCA_948474765.1). Lineage (NCBI taxonomy): Eukaryota > Metazoa > Mollusca > Gastropoda > Patellidae > Patella > Patella depressa. The sequence continues at coordinate 12,890,237 of OX419720.1, forward strand.
AATGGTCCAGGGGTCTTTTACGTGTACACATGACCTGTTTCCAAATATGTTGACATTAAATTATATTTCAGTGTTCTGTACATATTTCTTTACCATCAATATATTTGTATCACCAAGACACAAGTATCTTGTTGAATGTTGCCCAATAATACATTTAGGTGATTGTGTCTCCATAAAATTGTACTCTGTGTCCGCGTATATACGTGTGATTTATGCTTACAAAATGCATATAAAACAAATGACAGTATTATAATAAAGTTTGACAAAACATCGGCCTGAAAGAGTACCTTTGAACTTCCACAACACGGTACACTGAACGTCTTATTCCCATGGTCCAAAGCAGAAAATATGGCAGAAAAGTTTGTTATTTTTCACCAAAAACATTTTCTTGGACGTGTTAAAGCTGTCTTAATTAAAATGCCAACATGTGAATATTACATATTTGTCATGTTTTATGTTAATTTTATGATCCAAATGTTCATTTAATGAAAATATCTAATTTGTCAATGTTACCATGACAACACAACTCTCGTAAGTACATGGAGTGCTATTTTTATGACCCCGTTTTTGTGTGCGTCAAAGGACCTTTATGATAGAAAACCCCTAATATTGTTTGATCTCATGACATAACAAAAAAAGAGACCTAATCAGCAAACAGAAGTGACATCAGATGTTTTGGGTATTTAAGTATAATATTATTTCATTATAAAATGCACACCACGTCCATACATAGGCCTTTGTGCATAACATATGTAGGCCTTTGTGGGTACATATTTATATGTAATATCGCACCCTAACACCAGACGTTTATTAATTTCTTATCTGCCCCATGGAAGCTTTTCAAAGGAGTGAACAAATGTATTAAATTAAAATATTCGACATAAAAGAGTTTGACCCAAAGTTTACCTATGGAATAAGTCTGGGGTTTACCTATTTAAGCCTTCTCTTTCACTTGTTTATGTCCGACATCTTGTTTTAAAAACCAGGTATATCTGTTTAAAATGTAGACCTATATTACCATTCATAAGACCACTAAATAGACGCTGAATTATTTCCTAACAAAACAGCTTAAGTATAATATCCCTTACTCAGAAAACACTATACATTTTTTCTTTTATTGTTCACTGGCTTTGATGTAGCCGATGAATGCAAGTCAACCATGCAGATGCCTTCCATGTAAAATACCTACTCTGTAGGGGTGCTATTTGCATCTACACCGATTTTATATAGCTCGCTAGGGGCCTTCATCATCGTTTGAAAAGCCGTCTTGATTTTCAATACAAGGAGCGCTGTTACCCTAACTTTTCTAATTTTTTTGTTCAGTAAAGATTTTTAACAATTTTGTTAAGATACGTTTTAAAGAACTTGACTGTGTTATATCCCTCTTAAAAGTCGACTTTTTCGTATTTCGAAAGGACAACGAAATAAAGGGAATATTCAAATAGGTTCCAATGAAGCCATTCACACTGTTTTGATGACACGTGAATCCAATTTGCTACACAAAATGTGTTTGGGACAACACTATATATGGAAGACTTGAATGAAAGCAATAATTTAGTGAAGTAAAAAATGAAAGCCATGGTTTCTTTTACGACAGTTTCCAATAGATCTTTCACACAAAACAATCAATGGCAGTCTTCATAACGGGGACATAACTCTATTTAACAAAACATATCAAATGCACGTTCTATTTCATGCAACAATGCACATTTTATTTTTAGTCTGGAGTTGATTTTTGATGCAATCTTAATAGTATAGTGGAGAGCTATTTGTTTCATGAATTAGTAGAGTGACGTCATATTAATTTTATAAAAAAAACTGCAGCCGAGTACTATTTTATTCGTATACAGCATAACAGGTTCAAGAATCAGAGATATTTGTTTCGTGAATTAGTAGAGTGACGTCATATTAATTTTATAAATTGTCTGCAGCCGAGTACTATTTGTGCAGTCGACTTCTGTTCGGGTAGAAAAATACATGTTATAGTTTTGTTACAGCTGTTGTAAATGGATGCAACTACGTCTACGTCGTTCCTATCATCTCCGAATCAATATCTGTATTAGAAAAAATCACGCTCTCTGACTTCAGTGAATAGGATTCATCAAGGCTACCAGGTTAGGCTTTGTAAGCGAATACTGGTTAGAACATCGAGTTTCCGTTAGCAAGCCAACACAAAAACATACAATTGACAAAACTACTACTTCTTATATCGTAGTATTTTACAGTTTAATTAATTCCAATTAGATCGAATATGTCAAAGTATATCACATAATGGATCCTTTTTATTGGGAACACAACAGAATAGCTCGCTGTGTACTGTACAGATTGTGTATTTTATATTTAATATGTTTTATATTGCTTTATCAATTTATCAATATCGGATAGTTTTTTGGAATGCGGATCCCAAGGTTTATGTTTTAAGGGTTTTTTTAAAAGAAGAAAACACACAACACTGGAATAACATAAAATGGCTGATATTTGAAGAATATGAAAAAAAACCCGAACTCAAACAGTATCTAAAATAATATAAATGAAGAGTGGTATGCTAACTATTTGTTTTATGATGATACTGAATCAAGGACTGAGGTTTTTAAGGAATTTTAGAAGAAAATAGTCCGACGAACCACACTAGGTAACATAAACTCGTTTGAAACTCCAACATTTTTTTGGGGTAGAATATGTGGATAAAAGATAACATATATTTCTTTAAAAATCAAAAAAAAAAAAGAAAAAAGAGCTTTACTCACACTAGGAATAGTTTCTTGGTTACAAACTCCGTCTGCCAAAAGTCGATCTCGGATTTCCCAGGCGAATATTGAAGGGCATTCTCTCTTATACTGAGCCACCTTGGAACAGACATCATTTGTAGCTACCCGGGGTTTGCTGCCACCGATGGCTCGGGGTCGAATAGAACCCGTCTCGTAATATCGTCCCAAAATTTTACTAACACATCCGTTGGACACTTGAAGAATACGGGATATGTCACAGGGTCGTGCTCCGCTGTGGGCCAACTCAACAATTCTTTGTCTTGTAGAATCTGGTAATGGTCTACCGTTGACGAATACACCACCTAGCTGATTTACACCAGAGTGTCCTGAAAAATACACAAAACATCAAACATGTTAATTAATATTCGATAAAAAGTTAAAAAGACAAATTCCACTCCACTGACACGAAAGTGAGAGTGTCCTGAAAAATACACAAAACATCAAACATGTTAATTAATATTCGATAAAAAGTTAAAAAGACAAATTCCACTCCACTGACACGAAAGTGAGACTGTTTAATTGAACTTCGATAAGCCACTGCTGCCAAATAATAAAATTGTAACTTCTTGTCGACGTAATTTGGATTACATTTTTATTTATATTTTATTAGGTAAAACTGTTTTCACATCGGATATATTTATAGCACTTAATTTCCTTTAAAAATAAATAACGAGAATGAGACATCGCCTAATAAATACATACACTAAGTTTCAACATTCTAGCTCAATTCGAAGGAGAGGTATTGTGTCCAAAAAAGTGTGATGGACGGACATACATTTGGGTAGACCTATTTCAATAGTTCACTGCTACCTTCGAAAGGCCGGGAGACAATAACAAAGTATTCGTTGGATAGAGAATTTCCTGTTTTTTTCTATAGAATCCTATTTTATTAATTATGAAAACACGGAGACCTGTAGAAGCATGTAGACATGTCGGGTATAAACGGGGAATTAATAACCGTCAACGTCAGAGATCAATGTGTACTTCTAACGACATGACATACTCATATAATACACACGTCACACAACATGACACTCTGCTTTTAATTTTTTACTATTATCAATATTCCTCATTTATTTTCACTTCTTTTCGGATCATTTTTCCCGTATTGATTTTTGATAAACTGTCAGATTTATAGTCGAGAATATAGTTGTTATGTGTTTGAACCTTTTCTTGTTAAAGTGACATCACGGGCTTTTGCGTTCCGTTTCCGGCGCTCATTTCTAGCTTTAGTTGTACCCTACTTATCTTAATATCTCATTAATTTTGCATTGATTATTTGCCAAAAGATAAGAGCTCGGCATTAAAAAAAGAGCAATATTAGTGGTTTTTGTTTAATTTTCGTTGCCGTTTCATCTTATTTCATCTTTGGATCAACTCGATGATTTCCTTCCGGTATCTGACAATGATCACAGTAAGCTGGCCTTTCCTAACCAACCACCTCTTTTTGTGCTACAAATTAAAATTAATTGATATTACAGACTTGAAGTAGAATTATGGTTTATTTCTTCACCCATTTGGATTCCGGAACTTCATAAATGATGATATTATATATTCTCATTATAAAAACGAAGATAATTGTATCGTTTTTTAGTTGCTGCCATTTTAATTTAAATAAACAGGAACCGCACATGCAACAAGAACACAAGACTTTTCACGATAAGAAATGTGGTATTAGATCTAATTATAAAATACTAATTACAAAACATTAAACCCATCAGGATATCAAGAACAAAAATGGTACTTCCGGTTGCTCCCCAGATGGGAGACCGCATGACTTCCGGTTTATGTCACGAGCGCCATCTTTAGTTAAAGCACATCTCAGCACCTCGGGTGCATAAAGAGGAGTTGGTGTCAACTCTACATTAAATCTAATTTCCTTGTATTGGCACTAGAAGGCTGGAATGACATGGGATGAAGGGAGGACAGCCTCGGGTCAAACAGCAACGCGTGCAGACGAGAAACGCCGTCCATAAAAACCAACAAAATCGTCTTACATCTAACTATCATATGTTGTCTGAACAAATGTGTTTTGTTTATATATGGGGGCCTATGCTCCCGGCAGTTATTGTGCAGTCTTGAAGTAGGAAGGCAGCGAGAAAGACGGGGCTTTGCCAGTAGCACTCCAATCTTTTAACATTCTAACCCCTTGTCTGTTTATACACCACCCAACTCAATGCCATTACTCAAAGGGCCAATCGAACACACGACCCCAGAACATTTAATCAGTATAGAGCCAGAAGAGTGATGTTCGTGAGGGACCCGTGTCATCCTCAAACAAGAAAAGAGAAAGAGAAAAATAAATCAGCAACACATTATGGGGTGGTTTTTAAGGAGGCTGTATCCTCGAGTCATTGCGGTTTACAACATATTCATTGTGGCTTCGGTATTGTCTGCTTTAATTTAAATATTTCAATTTTTTTTTCAAAATGGCGTGCTAATGATTAATCGCATATGGTGATGCGATTTTATTGTCAGTAATTATTAAAAACTATCTAATTTTGTTTTGATACTTTGAAAGGGGTCTGTTCCCCAATCCCTTTTCAGATACAAATCTGAATGAAATATTGTTTTTTTTTTTAAAAAATAAAATCACAATTCTGTATTAATTACGGGTTTGAGTTCAATATGCGTTCTTTCTATTGTTTATGCCCATGTTGTATGTGGGTTTGAAAGGGCACACTCTTATCACAAATATATTTTATAAACAGTGCAAACCACGCCAACGATAAACAGGGTGACTTAACACTGTCTAGTACTCGACTATAATTTTATGTGATAAATGAGTATTGTTATAATAAACTGCACTGTTTTACTTAAGGTGAGGCGTTGAATCCATTTATATTCATGATTTAGTGGCTGGTTACAGCATATGTCTAACTTAATGACCCGCAACACATCTGTTGTGCGATACACTGACTGCATTATAAGCTTTACATTTTGCTGTTTAAATCACATCAAATGAGCTGTACTCATCAGTACTAAATAGACTAAATGATAATATATAATGTGGGTTCAATTTTTACGACTGAGATAAAACAGATCAAGGTTTGGTAGTCTGTGTATGGACAGGGTTCGTTTCTAGCATTGGGTCCGAGACCAGGGTTCTTCTTGCATATCAGCATGAATATTCTTAAATAGAATAATGGGAATATCCTAAAACACGATCAGAAGGGATATCCTAAAAAAGCCGTGGGAATATCCTTACAACCAGAACATCGAGAATATCCTTAAAACAAAACAGTAGGGATATCCTTAAAATACAACAGCCACAATATCCTTAGTAATAGTACAGTGGAAATATCCTTAAACAGAACGAGGGAATATCTACTGAAATATAACCGTGTGAATATTTTTAAAATTTAGCAATTAGAATATATTTAAAATAGAAATGTACCAATTAGAATATCCTTAAAAGAATAGTGCAGCGGGATTGCTCTTAAACTAGCACAGTGGGAACACCCTCAAAATAAAACAGTGGGAATATCCTTAAAATAGTACAGTGGGGATATCCTTAAAATAGTACATCAGGAAAATCCTTAAAATAGTAATGGGAAAATCCTTACACTTGAGTACACTTGTTAAGTATATAAATTATACAAAGATTAATGGCTGTTTTTACTTTAGAAGAAAAATGAATGGGGTTTTAAATTAATGACATTACTTTTACGAAAATGTTTATGGAAACAAAAATTGCTATTATGTGTAGTAATCGTTGTTGCTTGTTTATTGCAATAGTTTTTGCAATGGAAATCATTGTCATGAATTAATCGAGAACCGATTGTCAATGATTTATGAACAACACATACTAATCTTCTAAAAAACATCATAGGTAACAAATTATTATAGTTTTATTGTATGTAAGTTTCTTTTAGATTACAAAATTCCCATGGTAAATTCTCATTGATTCAAGTGTGTTATGACCCATAAACACGTATTTTGAGGTAATTTTATTGCCCTCAACCTGTAAAAATAAATCATGGTACATCGAGAGAAGAAAAAAGGGAGTTGGGATAGATTAAAAGGAGTGAGATAGATTACAGGGATGTTTTAAGTGATAACAATTGTCCGTTAGCTACTAACCTATAAAGATGTTGAAAGATTGTGAATGTCCGCTAAAACGATGAAGGCTGATAACTGATGGGGTACAATAGAAGGAAGCATGTCAACAGGAGAGATATTGGAAGATAATGACTAGCTAATGATAGTACTATCTGATTACCTTGTCTATGAAGCCCACTGGTAACTGCTGTTACAACCCCTTCATTAATGATGCCTCAATTAATGTCTGTCAACACTGGGTTGATCCTACAGTTAGTCTAATGGATACCTCTCTCATTTAATTCATCCCAACACTGTGCACTCTTCAAACGTTGCAATTACTGCACTCGCCATTTAAACATGCTTCCACGTTATTTTGAAATCGCACTTGACTGTGTAAATTTCGGACAATTCTTTAAGAGGTCGATTGGGATATTGGATCTGGAGGTTTTTAATTTTTGTCCAATATAAATGTTCAGTGTGGTCTAGATGTGAGGTTGCTCAGAAATAAAAATTGCTATGGATATAAAATTGACAGTCCAAACAGAAATCTCACAGGAAAAGCTACTCGTGAAGATTTAGAAGTGTGTCCTAACTACCATTGTCAATCACATTTTTTTTTCAAGTGAGCTTTTTTTTTTCCTTTTAAAATCTCGACATGTCATCAAACATTGATGTCAACAAGTCAAAACATGCACACACAGGAAAGTTTTAACAGCTCTTTATAGACTCGTTAAGTTGGTCAAGTTTGGGGTTAAAATAAGTGGGAAGTATTGTATGACGAGGAGTAGCAGCATGTTGAGATGTCCATCTCTTGTAGTTGATACTCCTCTAATTGACTTGTCCAGTCGGGTCAACAACAGATTAGGGGAGATTAGAGCTGATGGGCCATTGTGAACACATTCCCTCTGATCATCGTCCACAGAAACCCTCGCTTCTCAATCAAGTCATCAACTTTACACAAAACATCGAGCTGGGCTACCACTAGCTGGAGAGACGAAAACAGCAATAAATCATCCCAGTCTATTGTTATACGTTTTTGAGGAACGGTCGTGGGCAATGGATGATCCCTTATATTTCGTCAAGCAAACCGCGAAGCGCCTTTATATTTGAAGGTATGTACTATGAGATTGTAACATCTCTGTTAAAAGCCATTTTTCAACTCTATATTGTATTGTGACAGGTTGACTATAAGGCTTCAAACATCCTTCACGACACCCTTCTTTGAAATTCGAATCGTTGCGCACCACGTGATGCATTCTAAGCTCTCTTGTTAAGGAGGTAAAATGTATACCAGCAGTGTTTTATGACGCACGTGGTGTATGGGACGTGAAATTGATGAAACTGGAGAATAAAGAAACAATTGGTCAATCTGTAATTTATGGAGGGGTGTTATGTAGTTCGCTGGGGATGAGATATTATCACACGTGTGAAGTTTTATGGGAAAAAAGACAAATTTGTTAGTCTAATGACTTAGGTCGTAAAGGGCTCATGAACATGCAGAAGATACGTTTTTGTTGATGTGTCTTTTTTATAAGCTTGCAAGAGTACAATCATTATGTTTAGGTGGCAAAATGTAATAGTACATAAGTTCATGACAAAACTCAGACACTGTATGTATCATCTCTTAGTAAACTAGGCAAAATGAAATCGAAGCTATTGGTGGTTGAGTAAGTGGGACAAAGACATTTAGGTCGAAACTGTGAGTCTAGTCTAGAATACGGCCCACCCCAATTTCTTATACCAGTTCAGTCCACGAGTACAATAACCCATCCCGAAAAATACTAAAATGAACCCAATGCGCGTCTTATCAGCAAGTCCTATGACAGACAAAACTGGTTTTATTTCTAGATGTATCAATTCTTTATTTGGAACCAAAATCTGTTACACCGAAATATCTGGTTGTATTCGACTCGTTTTACAAAACAACCAACTATACGATCCCTAACACCCTCTCTAAAGAAACACACCAATGTCTAGTTTTCCCAACCCGCAGAAACTAAATGCTAAATTGGTTGTTTCTTCAACAAATTATTTTGATGTTATTTTCTAAACGGTTCTTCGCATCGATTCAAAACCCACCAAAAATATCTTTGAAGTTTAACGGAGCGACATATGTTTGTGCGATGTTTTGCCGTCATTCTATCTTCTGTTTACATTCCACCATAAGTGTCGGATCGAGTTTTGTTGAAACAACAGGCAGCAAAACGCGCGGAGTGATATCCTATACCAAAACATTGCAATCCGCGATGCAATATAATCCATTCGCTCTGTTAGTTTGCAATGTACAACATGTAACCCTTGTGACCCCTTGTTAGCACGTGCATATTGGTGCCCTAAATGTGTCAATTATCCTTGTAAATGTGTTACTTTAAAGAAAACAGGAACGTTTTTTTCTTGTTCTTCTTCCTCAACAGACGTATTTTACTTCTTATTTTCATTTTCGACATGTGAAGAAAAATAAACACGGTAAAAAGAATACATCTTATCTTCGTGCAAAGTTTGAACAGGTTAATTGAGAAACTGGAGAATCTTTGTACAGCATTTTGTTTTATCCAGTACATGTAATTTTAACATTTCTTTTCATAAGATAAAGAAAAATATTTATTTGAATAAAAATTGGTAGGTCTAGCGACTGTTATATGTTTGTCCTGCAAAATTCTGCTAAATGCGCGTGCACAATGTAATCGACAAAGATCGTATATACTTACAAACTAAAAATAATGCTTCAGAAAAAAACCCCGTAAGAGCCCCAACAAAATCGCTGTCTTAAGACATTAGCAGCTCAAAACATGACCCAATAATAATTTAGGCCAATAAATGGTGTTCTTTTATTTGTCCCTTGACTACAATTAAATGACTTATTAGATCGCTAAAGACAACATATCTACATTACCAAACTGGTGCTATAGCTAGGAATACGTAAGTGTATATCCGGGCACCGAGCATCTACTAAAGAATTCTGCCAATTATTGGAAAAACGTTAATATTTTAAACGTTTAGTCAGCTTTTCGAGTAAAGAAGTGTATTGAAGAATGAAAACAACCGTCACAGACCTAAGAACGTGTTAAAATCTCTTAAGAGAACCAGATAAATTCGATGGGAAAAGGTGTTTGAGATCTTTCCCCCCGTTTATTTTAGATATAGGATTCCGCATAATGACACAGATCCTAAACTAAGATGGCAACTTTGAGATGTGTACCAGGTAAAGGAAGATGGGTCTTATTGTATCAATACACAAACTCTCATGTTCAAATTATTGCAAATATTGAATCAAAACATTTTTTCTGGTTATGTCCAGAATATCGTCAATGTAACCATTTTAATTGCTGGTTTGAAGATGTCCAAAGGCAACACCTAGTAACTCACTTTTTTTTTATTTTGAGAAAACAAAGGAAAACGTAATAATAGCTTACCCATTGATTTTACTATGGAGTTACTAGGTTTTCCGTGGCATACTAAGCAATTGAACGAAGTTGCTAGGTTGTAGCATTGGGTGTAACTGCTTACAAAATCAAAAGATTGGAATATCTAGTACAACAACAGGAAGCACATACTAGGTGTTGCCTTTTGACGGGAGAAGTGAAGTACTGTATAACATGAATGAAGTACTATTACTACTACATGAGCGTTGGCTATTCGGCAAGAGCGACAATTAAGGCGGCAAAACGACCCGCCTTGTTTTAGTGGCCGCGGAATGCATTAAAAATATTCAAGCTGAAGAAGCTAAAATTGACGAGGCTCAGATCAATGTAAATCTTAGAGGTTCCATGTTAAATTCATCGCACCAGAAGGTCTAATAAATGTGCGTATCATAAGAGAACCCTGCATCGCCACGAAAACATATATTTGCCTTTTAATTATTTAAAAAAAATACATGTTATTATAAAGTATAAAAACTATTTAACACGTAAAAAGCTACTTGAAAATCTAAAATTCTGTGTGACTTCAGCAGATCGTGACGTTGTTAAGTTCAGGCTTGTTTAGCTTATGCCTAAAGCTGGAACTGAGCTTGAGAAATAATTGTATCAAGATTACGGCTTTATAATATGTAGTCGCCGCTCTAATTATTCGTACCAAAAAACGTCCGTCTTGCCTCCCGCGCCACCACCTAGATCAAAAAGCAACATGCCTAAACCCTTCCATTGACAATATAAATCAACTGGGCTAAATCGCCACAAATACAGCAGTCAGTGAATAGAGACCATTATAATGAACATGTAATCTTTCTGGTTAGTTCGCCAACTAACCTAACTAGGTGGAACTACTTTCTAATACGAAAACATGGCTACATTGACAGCAACCAATTACTGCTCATCAAACCACTATCAGTGTAGCATTAAACCGTCATTAAACTCAAGTCCCTTCCCAACACCACCAAACATCAAACAGTAGCGCTCCAATTAAGGTAGCGAAGGCTAAATCCTCATCAAGATGCAGTTTGAATTTTTACCCAATACTTCAAATAGCCATCGCCGCACTACAAAGACCTGATACAAATTATTTATATGTTAATACGGGTAATTTGTTTTAACATGCATTGCGGCAACAAGCGTAATAAAGTCTAATTTCATTCCCTCTTTTCTTCCAGTTCTTCCACATCAGTGATCTGTCACTGCCGCATTATTATACTTTTCTAAATGGCCTAATCTCAAAATCATTGTATTTAATTTACCTAGAAAACTTTAACTTCTTAATATTAAATAGAATATTATTTTTTGTTTTCCAAAACCTCTACTAAGAAAATTATCCCCAATTTCTTCTCAACCAAATTTTTATTTCCAATAATTTTGATAACATTTGTTCAGATCCACGACGTACTTTTCCATGTATTTTATTTCCCAGAGATTTTGATACTTTCCCGAGATAAATAAAAATCAATGAATTTTTTTAAAAAATTAGCCTGCAGTGAGCTATCGACTTCTCAAAGAAATTAATCCCCAAGAGAAAATGTTATTTATTTCGTTTGCTTTCATTTATGAAGATGCTTTTAAAAAAATGTGCATTTGTAAACTAAAAATCTGCGACGTGCCAACAGCTTTCCCTGGGAGGAAATTAAATCCAATTTTTAATAAGCTTAGCATAAAAAACCTGAGCTAAAAGATCACAAAGCGCCTGTTCCTTGTATTATTTTGTTAATTTGATTTAAATATTTCATCCCCAGAAATATAAGACTTATGTAATATTGATAAAACATTGTTGCTTGTGTAATAATACCACAAAGCAACACCATTAAAGCGATATTTTAGAATAATATTCATGCACTACAACTAATGGTGGTATCGTCGGGAAACAAAACATGCTGTTTGGAAAGGGTCTAATCTCTCTACAGAATCTTGGAACTATTTTTTTGTATTAGCTAACCTTATAAAAGCGTATTAATACATAATTGATACTATATGATATCATGTGTAGTTGACACCGTATTAATAGACAAGACAAAAAATATCATTACAAGTGAGTCGCATTTTCCTCAATAATAACACTCAATAATTAAAACGTATTGTGGCAGGGGCGATAATCCCACCACCTAGCTAATACACACACAACAAATTTCTTTATCGCGCGTGATGATAACACCTCAATAATAAATGAGCCGCCATTGTGCGTAGGTAATAGAGGATAACGTACACTTCGATCGCTGTTTGTGGATTTGAAACAAACTTTTGAAACTTGACAGAACGACAGGGATGAATTATTCACACCTGTGCTTTACGCGGAGAAACTTTTGAAATTAGCTGATTATTTATTAATAGATAAAATTTGGAGGATATTGTCGTTTGTTTTATAGCTTGTTAACGAGAAATTATTACATAGTTTTTTACCCTTCGTTTTGTAAAAAGTGTATTAAAGAAACCAACGTGGACGAACGTATCTGTTTAAGTTAACATAGAACAAAGTACGGAAAGCTGAATACATTGATTTATTTGCTTATTTCGTTCAGTCGCTCATCGTCATTTGAATCTCTTGCAAACTACCCCATTGACGAAGATGACTCCCTAAAATGAATATCAGCCCCAAAAATGATTCAATTCCGTTTAGTATTTAAAAACATTGGATGAATGGAATGTTTCGCAATATATGGAATATTCTGTACAAGATTTAATCAAGTCACAGTGACTTCTATGTGTTGTGTAAAAAAAAAAAATCAAATGTTAATCTTTGTAACACCATTGGATTCAGACCAGGAGATTATCTACTTTCTTTTTTTTCGTATTTTTAAATACATTTTAGCGTGAATTAAGACGTGTAAAATGCAAATGGCGATCAAAGGCTTTAAATGTCCCAGTATCTTTATATAGAATCAATAAGCAATAATTTCAGAAAACAAATTCAAATAATGTTTGCATGTCAATCAAACAGAATCAATAAGCAATAATTGCAGAAAACAGATTCAAACAATTTTTACAAGTCAACCAAATACAAATCAACCAGATAGAATCAATAAGCAATAATTACAAAAAAAAACCCAGATCCAAATAATTTTTACAAGTCAACCAAAAAGGTTTTGCAATAATATGGGAAACGAATACACTCAAAAACATCTAATAACCACCTATATCAATTCAAATAATTTTTCATTTGTAGTATTTTTTCCCCTAGAAAATTTACGAGGGACAGAAATTACCTTTCCGCCATTGCCACCGTTCATTGCCATGGTAATGGGAGGTAATTAATGGTGGCGTCTATCTGTAAAGTTATTTTACGGAAGTCATATTAAAACCTATTCAATAAGTGGAAATCACCTTAAATAAAGGCCGTTTGTTGTTGTTTCCAACCATCAATCATAATTAATATTGGTCCGTCTGTCAAATACAGATATGCAACTAAAGCTTCTTTTAAAATCTATTTTTAGAAATATCAAGTGGGCAATAACAGATATACCCTGGGAAACCCATTTCTCTTATATCTGTGGGCAATAACAGATATACCCTGGGAAACCCATTTCTCTTATATCTGTGGGCAATAACAGATATAACCTGGGAAACCCATTTCTCTAAAAGTAGGAAATAACCTGCGGACAATGAGCAACCCATTGTTCTAAGCTTTGTCTAGCGTGGAATACTTTGCATATATGTTATCAATTTTAAAATGTATTTTCATTAAATAGTTTTAAATTTTCTCCGATTCAAATATATATCTTCTGGAAGATTCTGTTTCCAAGTGTGCTGGATCCATGTATCCTTTATTCTGGTCTGGTTGTATTCCGAAGTTCCTGTTATCAAACTCTAATCTTGACAAACAACAAAAAGGTATATGGTCTTACCTCGTTTCCGGGAGTGTTTTTTCACATTTGAAGAACTGCCATTACTGCTTGTATCACTACATGCCTGTGCGCTACCAGGACTTGCCTCTTCTTCTGAAATAAACAGAACAGAACATTTGATAACATTTCTCATCATTCGGGATATTCACATAGCGAAGACAATGTCTTTTGTACTTGTGTATGCGAGTGCAGTATTGGAAATGTACTGTTATTCTCAGATTCAATATGGCGTCCAAAGTGGCTTCAGTAAGTAAACAATTGAAAAGAGTCTTATTATTTATATTTAAAGGTTTTGCTCATATACGTCAAGTACTCCCAATTGATTAACTATGAGTCATCTCTTTTATATTAGGATAGATGGAAGCTATTCAAGGAATCGAGTATGTACTTACTTATTATTCAAATATATTCAAATATGTAAATCTACAGAAAAAACACAGATCTAGTTTGCAAATCAAATAAACAGATGAAATAAAAACTCGAGAGGGTAAAAATAACACAATACAATGAATGATTATTTCTTCTATTCAAATAAAATCTTGGGGATACAAATTGAAATGGAGAGAGGTGGATATGTTGCCTGGTATGTCTGAAAGACGAACGGGGATCAACAACCTCGATTGAACACTACATCCGGTGATACGAACTAAGAGAAAAGATCAAGAATACAGAACCAACCTAACATTATACTTTGAAATTCAAAATTATGAGAGCGAAAGAAAGGTTTGCGAAATATTTCCCGAACGATAATATGCACATCAACACCGGAACCAGAAACCTGTAAGGCCAAAAGTTACGCAGCAACAAAAGACAATAAAACGAAGAAAACCGGTGAAAAGAAAAACAAAATGAAATACCTGAATGAAAACAATGATATATCCAATCGTAAATTAAGTGAATCACCAAAAGAGAGAGAAAAATACGAGTGACTTGACGAAAACAAGCCAGGCGTTGTTGTGTGACGAGTAGACTAAGACGTGAGAAATACAAGTTGACTGACTACTGTATGGAGCTTGAATAAACCACCGACTGACCAAACCAGCCAGTATTTTGTCTTTTTTACAGGTTGAAAAAACTACTCGCATATCTACCATTATTTCACGTCGCAGCTAGGAATGTACCCGGTCTCATGATCGATGGCCGTGTCTACCATTTCAAGATAAAACAAGCCATGAGCCAATTCTTGTGTCCAACCCTTGACCCTAAAGGGTTGTTCCCGGCCCCCATAGAACAGTGACCGAGCGGGGCTGTCAGAGAACAAGAGCGTAACGATACGTATTTGTTGTGAAAATGATAGATTTGCTACTTGTTTACAATACATGGCAGATGCTTCATTGGACGAATATGTAGAACAAACTTGTTGGTTGTACAATTATAATTCAGTTCACATCAAGCTGATCACGTTAACAAGATGAATGGACTAAATAAAATATGTAAATATCTTACATATAAATAGCAACTTCCTGTCACATGGTTAAATATCAACTAGAATGGATGATTCTTTTTAATAATGACCAATCAGTGAAGAATTGGAAATTTCCTGCGGATTGATTAGCCTAGTAAAACCGGAAGTTAAAATAATACAAAGTCGAATTTTTTAAAGAAATTAAAATAGAGGGAATGTGATGAAGATTTCAATCGTGTTAAAGAAGATTAGTAAAACTATACAATAAATACGTACGAAAAAGATAAAACCTCAACTTCTACCCACAAACAAGATCGAAAAATGGACGAAAATTCAGTGGACACAACGAATCGATCAACAAACGAGACTCTAGAACAATCCGATTATAACATCCAAATAACAAAAAAAATATTCTACATAATGTTGAAAAGTATTTCATTAAATTCCTTTTGATATCCATTTCGTTTTCTTTCATATTTTATTCTCGGTGACGACAAATAACCGCTTTTAATTATAAGATTGACCGTGCGTGAACGTTTCTTTCATGTTCGAATATTTAAAAGGTTACCTAAAAGATATTTCTGCGTGGTTATAATTAAAGTGTATAACAGGTGTAAGGCTGCATTTTCTATAATTGACAAGGCATCACCGTCTTCTGTCATAAAAACCATGAAAATCAATAGCACGTATTCATGTACATGATATGGTTCCATTGTTTGGTAAAGTTGTATTTAGTAGGCGCGGGATAATTCCAGGAAAGATGGAATTAGGTGCGAACCTCTTAATTTAATATTTGTTAGATTGGGAATTTAGTTTTGATAAAGTAAATAATGATATGAAATGAGGTTTAACGTCCTACTTTTCTGCACAAACTGGGTTAAGGAAACCCGTTTGATAAAACATAACATTAGATTTGATAAAATAAAAAATGAAATGAAATGGGGTTTAACGTCCTACTCTTCTGCACCAACTGGGATAATGACACTGAAGTTATCTTAAAAGATAACATCAAGTTTGATCAAATAAATAATAAAATAAAGTTGGGTTTTACTTTTGTTACCAACTATTTCCCTGATTTCTGCGTTGGTCCTATTTAAACCATTCCAGAAGAAAAAAAAAGTGACGGGTGGTCAAAACACGTTGGTTTTCAGCCTCTATAAGAACAGAAATAAATAATTTGTAGAAGAGTTAATGGCCTATTTCTTTGATCGTTGACGTATATGGTCCAAGTGCAATAAACCATAAAAAGAAACTTAATGTTTTTATATTAAACACATTGGTAAATATTATTTAGCAAATCAAATTATGACTGAAAGTACTTTTCTGTCGTTGATCGTGGAAAAAAATCAGAAAATAGGATAAAGAGATTGTAGAATGGAGTAGATTATGAACGCTTTCTTGACATAAAAAATATAAAAAATTATTCATCCAAACGTCTGGCCTAGTCTCATCTTACAGACGACCATAGAAGAACCAATATTTAAGAAGATGTAGCGTTATTGAAATCTCAAATCAATCAGAGGGGATTGTGAGTGAAATGAGGCCTGCACGTTAATGGTGCTCTCTATATTTAAATATTCATTCCCTCTAACAAACCGTTAGATTCGGTTAAATCCTATCTTGGCCTACTTAATCAAGACCATAGACTCGGTTATCATGCTTGGCCGCGTCCGATCACGCAATAGAACAGAAACCGCCATTACTTTAAATCATGTTGACGTAATAATACAATATGGCGTGATATAAGCTTGATTGGATTTTATTCAGTTTTTAACGGGGCTAATCTTTGTCCAATATTCATATATGTTTGACACTAGGTGTCGCTATTGGCGCGGAACGTCTTATCTTCGTAATCATTTCATTACGTACTATTTTTTTTTAAAAAAAAGTTGCCCATTGTAACATAAACATTGTTCAGTCTAGTCATATTCTATGTAACAATAGTTTTATGCATGATCGTCCGATTTGTCCCGAAGAAAAAGAGGAAAAATAACATTTATCTTTAATGTATTCTTTTTGTTGTAGTCTGGCGTGATGTTCGTGTCTACACGGAAGTGACATATCTGCGAGACTGTTGCAGTCGAGGTCATTAAGATAAGGGTGGTGGGTCAACCCTATTAGAACGGAGATTAACTAATAATTACTAGGGGCTTAGCGCTAATATCGACAAAATTCATGCGATTTCTCTTTCAGATCTCCCATGTCAATTATTGAGTCGTAGGTTACCAGTCGGCTACAAGTCGTATTCAGAATCTTTGCTTGTAAAAGAGACAAGAATAAGAATGGTCGAAGAACTGGGCGAATGGTTGTTCACAATATGGCTACCATTTACACAACAGTTAAATTTTTGCAATCGGAGTTCGAGGGTCACAGAACGTATATTATCATAAACTTGCATACAATTCCTATGATATATAACAACAAACACCATAGAACAAGAATTCAAAAACAATTTCAAACCGGAATCTTTATATTCTCCCAAGCTATGTTTCGCCATAGCATCCTCCTGATTTGAGGCATGCATCATATACAGGCAATCATAACCAACGATATTAAAAGGCGTCCTTGATGTTTGTGAAATTGTGAATTCTATTTACAGTATTTTGTATATTTATAGATCTAGTAGTATTTTGTATAATATTATCCCAGAGAGTACTATTGATATTATTAAGTCCACAACAAGCTGGTGTTCATATTGACGTCTAGTTGATTACAAAAATAAATACCCATCGATTCATAATAAAATCTAGAACAATACGTTACACATATATTGCTCGATCAAAATCTGGAAAATTAATCTAGGGGGTCGTAGAATTATCAGGGAAAAGTCCTGATCGATTGGACCAGCACCCAGCAATGAATAGAACCGGTCAATTGGGCCAGCATCCAACTAGATGAGAGAGAGACGGGGAGGTGGGATGTAACGTCCAGTCGACACAAAATATGTCATTTCGGGACTAACACATGATTCAATTTTATTTCAATAATTCGCTTGTGCGTAGGGGTCTTTAGTAGTGGAAGAGCGAGAGAGAAATGGGGTTTAACGTCCACTCGACACAAACTAGGTCATTTCGGGACTAACACATGGAAAATAGAGGACCCGGAGAAACCCAAGAGGTTGGACAGGCAATCCCACGCCAATTGACCCAATGACAGACCTTATGATGCAGCATACACACTAACCATTCGGCCACCCAAACCCCCAGCACCCAACAAACATCACTAAAGGCGTCAATATTTATGAATAGATACGCGAATATAGACGTCTAATGATCAACGAATGTATACAAGATGAAGGGACTGGTAAACCAGAGACATATTGTATAAACCACCAATATGTGGGATTGGTTATTTTGTCGGTGATATCACTTCGTTGGAAGCGGACGTTAAAAAACGATATTTCACACACACGGGATGGGTGAGCAACAGAATTCTTTTGACGGATAAATTACGATATGATTAACCCAAAAAACATGCAACATAACAAACATGGAGAACGTAGCGATGTTTGCTGATATAAACGGTGAAGCAAAGGGTTAATGTGTCCAATTCTCTAAATCTTTATTGATCTGTATCATCTTTAATTTATTGCCGCTTAAAGCTATGACAGGAAAAAGTTGCCCTTAAACCGCCATCACTTGCTATTCATTAATTGTTGCGCACGTTGGTTTGTGGCGCATTTTGAACGTAGCTCGTGAGACGGAAGTCCACTTGCGGCCATTAACATGATGGCTATCAGCACGAAGACCCCGTGATTTTCTTCTAAAGAGAAAAACACACAAAAATGACTATTAAACTTTGTTTTTCAGTTTAGTGTTTTAGTCAATTGCTCTTCAAATCTCCTTCGTCTTGTTTGGGGCAGACGGCAGCCAAAACAAAGAGGCCAGTTAATGGATGCTAAGAGATGGAATCAGACAGCAGTAATTTGTATGAACCATTACAACTTTCCTCCTGTCGATACCCAACATGAAAATTGTCTCTCTGGAGAATTCAGAATTCCTGCATATTTTTCTCACTGCCTTTGTCATAGATTGCGTCACAGCAAATTAAAATTTGGGAAGAAGTGATAGAATTTGAGGCCGGTGTATTTTTTGACATTTTTTGGTGTTATTTGGGGCAAATCGATGCCTGAGTCACTTGGGTTAGAATTCAAGACGAATATTACACGAGAATCAAGAGATTTTGCATGACAATAAATCTTCTCGATTCCTTAGATCATTACAACCATTTTGTATTTTTTTTTATGAAAATCTTTTGAAGATACACAAACAAGAATTTTGTTTGGGTTGGGTTTTTTTTTGTGTACAAAATACCAGAACAAAATATAATTGTACTTTCCAAAAAAAAAGTAGTCCGGAAACAGAACAATTTATAGAATAACTTATATAAATAGTAACATATTCAATCATACATTTTTAATTGGCACAGATAATAGTCTACACCAATTGAATTAAAGGATTCCTACTTTCGATTTTCCCATTCTGTATGCAGAATGACGTATTCAGAATTTAATGTATGTAATTTAAAGGATGTTTATTAATTGCGAAAATCGTTTAATTATATTTCGTGGAACGAAATAAAAACTGAAAACAATTGATCGTTATTGTGATTATAGTTATTCGATCGATAAAGTTAGAGTATCTCTTTGATGTAAGCCGACATAACAAGTATATTAATGAAATAGGTATTGACAATAAGCGTCTGGGTTATAATTGTGAATCTTTCATTGTTTCTAATTAAACACGTATCCTTTAAAGTTTTTTAAAAATACCGCGCCATTTATTATGCATCTATTTAATGGGTGTTCATTAAATAATGGGTAGCAATTTAAGGTTTTTAATAAGAAATTATCAGATTATTTTAAAAGTAGCAAAAAATGAATATAATATATATTAAAAAAATAATGTTGTCAAAAATTATTCCCTCCCCCTTCCCCAACCATAGGGTGATCATAATATATAATGTATATATTTATTCGAAACGCACAGAATACGCAATAGACTTTAGATATTCAATATTTGTTTATATTTTGTAAAGTATAACACCTTAAAATCCATATTTGGTTTGTTTATAAATATAGCTTTATTATAAATGTATGTATGTATGTTTATATGTAAGAATTGGTATAGATGGTTATGTATTCATAAATTAATGCAATCAAGTAAATAATATTTAGCACAGATGTTACGGCTTTTGATCAAATAACCCAACAAAAATATTTCAATTATTTTCTCTAATAAATCATATTCTAAAAAGTATTTTACCACAAGAATTAAAAAAAAAAATAATAAATACAAATTTATCGATTGAGAAAAATCATTTAATAAACAACCATTTGTTTACCTATATTAATTTAATACATAGATGTGTCTATATTTAGAATTTTTTATACTCATTAATATTCATAAGGTTATAATGTATTTTCATACATTACACGTCGCAGGAGATCTTTTATATCTTTCACCTTATGACATAGTTAACGAAGTGTATTTATTGATTTTTATAGGGTAATAAAATACTATATAGACAGTCGGATTAGTACGTTTTTGGTTTTTACAATAACCTCAGCAACTCTATGCCTCATTTAATCAAAATAAATAGGATATGTTTTGTATCAAATATTAAAATTCAGAACATATAGGGCTAAAACTACAAAGGGAGTTCTTTTGTTATGTTTGGCCGACTTACATATTTTGTTGTTAATTTATAAACTGTACCGAAAAACTTTTATTTTTCCTAATTTTATTAAATAATATACATATCAGGCATAAAAAACGTAAATATAAGGAAGTCTTTCGATTTTACTGACATAGTTTTGAAAAATAGAAGAAAAGTTGTCTTACCTTTGGCCGGCATTGCGTCGTCCACAATGGAGATATCCAGTTTGTTCGTATGACTAGCGTCTGAATGTCGTAAGGTGGAATCGTGGTAATTTGCTTGTTTTCGGAGTCGGACTAACGGTTGTCCATCTACCACTCAGACCAAAACAAATCGTAAGATAAACCTGGAATAAGAGAATTAAAACAATGTTTAAACTATTAGAAAAATTTTCAAACATCCGTGACATAAACGGAGTTTAACATATATTCTAACTAACCCAATTATACGAATAATCCATTTACGACTGGTTGCGAAACCGATCAACATTTTGATCAAATTCAGAGATAAAATTAACACACTGCATAAAATATTTTTGCATCAATATTCAACTGAACTCTTTAGAGTGTAACAACATTTTGTATACAAACCAACCATTGTTATTTCAAATAAATAATCTTGACATATTTCTGAATTCTTAAACATTTAAGTATATATGTAGTCGACAATGTGAATATTTCATAACACGTGTTACACAATATTTTATACAAAACAAAACAAAACAACAAATATTTATCCGATATAACATCTTAAATTTAAGAATAAAAGATATATTTTTAATATTGAAAAATAAAATGAAAAAAAATTGATCCTGTTATTTTCTACATCAAATAATCCGAAATATTTTTAGACTTAAGACGGTTAGGTATATGCGTATATAAAATAAACAAGTAAGTTTTGTATATATATATTTATGTAGGTAATTGTTGAAGTATTTATATCCTGTTTTTTTTAAGAATTGTAATAACATATATAAAGTTATCACCTCGTTAAGATGTATAGTAGGCTTGTTTTTAAACGCGCCAGGTCGCTGTTACAGGGGTTTTTAACTCTAACACATTTCAGACCACTCGCTGCGACCGTATACAGCTATTTCTAATAGCAGTCCGTCGATTCTTTCGGAATAAAAAGCCGGTGATTCCCGAGGCTAGAAGAGATCAGATGAATGAATTTATCTCACATTTCAACTAGATGAAGAATGGAACTCCGTCAACACTTAGTCACCGAGCTAATTGCTTGAAACGAGTAAAGGACGAAAACAACTTTAAATCGGCCTTTCCGCTGAATCAAGCATATTTCTATAAAATTCTCATTTTTAGTAAAGTATGATCAAGTGTTTGACACATTGTTGCTACCACTGCTTGATCATCGCAGATAATTCCCACGTTATATCACAACAACACACAAATACGAAAATCATCGGTTACTGCGACTAGATTCCCATTCCATCACGCCGTTTAATCCACTGGCAGGCATTGGGTAATCGATGATAGAAGGGTGGCACCGGCACCAGCGCTTGGTGCTGGAATCAGGAAAGTGCAGATTTTTTTTCGATCAGGTAAAAGGAAAGATGAAACATCGGCAAGTACAAGTTAGTCGTACATTGTTGTCACCTGTTCGTTGAGGAACTCACTGCTGGTGTAAATTCACCTCGTTACAAGCCCCCACTCTGACGCGATACTGACACTAACGTCGAGTACATTTATCAAACCTACATGTCTGCCTATCACATCCACACACACCTCGCCGTGTCTCTTCGGCCTCCAAATCTTTTGACTATCCGCAGACTAAGATTGTTGTCCGCGTTGATTGGCGTGTTGTACCTTTGCCAGTAATACTGTACACACACTGTAATAGAACCTAGTCCAATAGTTAACGGTCGAGCTGCTCATATCAATAGACAGATATTGAAAGGCGAGTGAAGAAACCCTCTTATACTATTTCGCTATTCAGTAATCCCCGCAAAAAAAACTCTCTATGCATCGATTAACCAAATGGCTATTCTAAGATTTTATAATCTAATTACTGATATGGAATTGTACACATATCTATTAATTGATTTTCGAATGGAGCCCTAACCCATCGTTAGATATGTCTTTGTTTTCTGGTAGAACTACTTCGCAATATGAATGAATAAAAATATTGGGTTCATTGCGCATGCCTTTCTGGTATCGAATTTTTTTGTATACGGCTTACGGCTGAGTAGAAGTGAATTTTATATAGTAATAATATTACTACACACGTTTTGTTGTGTTGTGTGACGTAGTCTTCACATATGTGTATATCGTAACTTCTATGAGTACATATCTCATTGCATGTAAGCAAAATAGACCAAGGACATACGATTTCACACCGCCATTAACAAATCAAAACAAAGAAAGTGAAATCAACATATTGTTTATTTCTGACCATCAATCAATCATTCTTTATAATCGATGACATATTCTAAAAAGTTTAATCATATTCTTACTCCCTCAATCTTATAAGCGAAATACCCGTAAACCAGTGACCGCCATTTGCATTTATCTAATTTTCAGTGGGGTTGATCAATGCTAAAATATATTCAAATTGACTATTTAAAATTTAATTAAGAAAGTCAATTCAAAAAGGCTAATGTCTCTAGATTAAATCGGATTAAAACACGACCCACATCTCTCGTTTCTATTATTTTAAAATAAAAAAACATTACTACTTTAGTCTTAAAATCATCTTATTAATCATCGGTTAATTAATGTTGATTAAACCACGCGTTTATAGTTTAATCATCTTTATCACGTGACTGAATATATAATCCCGCTTTTATACGGCGTAATGTGCGCATTATTTGTAGTCCAATTCACGTCATTTTATCATGGGTTATGTCTATCAGTACAAGTTGGGATATTTAAAGTTCGAGCCCATCTTTTTTTGTCTAAGTAAAACCGATCTACATACCATATCAAATATTATATATATTTCCATACATATTACATTAGATTTAATTGTAAACAAGAAGCTGAGTTCGAACCCACCTTGTTTATAACATTTGTCTGATTAAATCCGATCTATACACCATTTCAGATATTATATTAAATTCCATACATTGAACATTAGATTTAATTGTCAACAAGAAGCTGAGTTCGACGCCGCCCTCTCCACCCCGTATTTACATTTTATGTCTATATATAACCCAGCTATACACGATTTCAGATATTTAAAGTTCGAACCCCATTGTTTGTATGTATTGTCTATGTAAAACCTCGAATTACACGCGATTTCAGATATTATATTAAATTCTAGTAAATTCCATACACATTACATATTATTAGATATTTGAGTTCGAGTCCATCTTTGTTATTGGTAGCTGTATATTTATAGTAAGTAATAACTATACCGATTACATATTATTATATACATATAATAAAAGGCGGTTTATATTATTGACAGTTATCTATGTAATATGTTTTACTCGAGTATTTAGCAAAGTATGAAGCACGTAGCTATCGGCAAGGTATTAAACGTGTATAATAACGCTAAGCTGACGATGACCCAAGGGGCCCACTTGTTGACGGCGATTTGCCAACTTCGCGTCTATTCACTGGTAAGAGGTTTGGCAAACACTCGTTCGTCAATGCATAAACTTACTTAACAATATCTTAGCTACTTAAATAACAATTCACACACAAAACTTGCATGATAATCATCGCACTAAAGTACCTTAAGAGGCCCTGAATAAACATTGCCGTAGATGGCCGAATGGTCATTACTTGTGACTTTGAATTGTAAATTATGGTAGCCGTTGCTTTTTTTGTTCAGGTGTTGGTTTCTTACCCATAAAGATGAATCAAGTGCGCCCCAAGATGTCGCTTATATTTATCATAACATAAATAATAGAGCAAATATAATAACACCTACTTGCTTTATGTGTCCGTCAAAATGCTGACCATGAAATCACTTGAACAAACCTGTCGTTCTTCGGCTTTACTTGCGGTATGAATGAATGAAATTGTGTGTGTTTATTTAAAATATTAACTTTTCAAAACCATGCTATTTATTTATTGATTAGGGTTTATTATCATTATCAAACATAAAAAGTCGAACATTCCCGCAATAAGTCTAAACGGTTAGCTGTTTGATGAATATCGTGACTTTCGGATCTTCCTTAATAATATATGTAAGACATTATGTAATTTACGGTGCCTGGTTGTAGAGATCTTCTTTACAAACAAACAAATATAAAAGATTTTTATTTTCTTTTATATATTCCAATCAAAGTTAACTCAGCTTTCGTCATATTAAGATTTATTTATATACACAACAACCGACTCAATGGATCTATTTATGGGAGCATTAAAAGATATAATAATAATACCGTGGTCATAATTACAGCAGATCATTGAAATAGAACAGACAATGGCAACATATAGACTAAAAGAAAACTTCCTTAAATATACTTTCATCATTATTTATAAATTTTAAGGAAACGATTTCTCACGTTATTATGCACTCAGCTTGATTATTTAACATTTAATTAAGAAACAAAACCAAATGCAAATACTACTAGATAAAGTCTCGACTTTGATTCAGTTGGATTTAAAATAGGCCTACCTGTTCTGTTCGCCCGCAACAAAATGGCGACTGACTTACATAACTAAAGGCAAAGACAGATGAAATTTCAGATGGATAATTTAACAGTTAATTAAGAAAACAAAACCAAAATACAAACATTATGACAAGGTCGAGTCTTATATTTAGTTAGATTTAAAATAGGCCTACCTTTTCTGTTACCCCTCAACAAAATGGCATAGATCGACAAGATTTCAATGCAGCATATCTTTGTGGTGTGGTGCAGTCCCCCTGCACTTACTATTTGTAAATACTGAACGGAATTAAACCATTTTTGGACTAGTTTTCTTATTAGAATTTCATCTTTCACAATGACGCAATGGGGCTTTAAAAATACACGATAATAATATCGTTTGTTTAATTTCTTTATATACGTTGAAATAAAACACGACTGTTATTCTTTTATTTTTTCTGGTAATGAATATGTGCTACATAGTCCCTTTAAGACTCATAAAAAATAATGTCACTTAGGTCCGCTTAAATCATGATGATGCGTATATCATTATACCAAATCGATATATCGAACACGTGTATGTGGAATTTTCCTGGCAATATAAAAAAATATGGAACAAAACATGAACAACAAAGCCTCACTAGATCATCATGGCGGAAACCTCTTGCAAAACTAATTTCTTTATGGTATATTTTTAATAAGAAAATAATAACAATGTCACCCAAACCGGTTACAAATAGATTAACATGTAAGTAATATTTCGATATATCGAAGTGGCAACCAAGTCTACAAAACAAGCACCAAGATGGCGTCTTGAGAGATTGCTTAAAATAACCGTAAAAATCCGCTTAAAACGGAAAGCACTCCTTTGAAATTTTAAAATTAGTCTGAAACACGTGTATTTAAAATGATGACGTATATAATCATTCATCTTTTTTTGAGGTAGTTTTCTTTGTTATAATATTTAATCCCCAAGACGTAGTGGCATCTCGAATATTTCGAGACTTCCTTGTGCTAATTTCAACCTGGTTAACATCAAAGAATAAGGTGATTACGATGCAAGATGAAAAGTTTTCCACAAATATCAATCATTATTTTACCTGCATGGTCTTATTAAAATCCATACTTTTTTGTTGTGTGGATTTAAACCACAAATCTCTAAAACATAACTAACACGAGAAAATTTAGTAATGAATGGATATATTAATAACATTTCAAGGTTGCTGCTCATTAAACACGTGTTATGGCACAGAGCACAAGACAAGGTGTGGCGTTGTTTTTATTTGTTTGGAAACAATAGTTAATTTCGGAGGAACATATCTGGAATATCTTTGGAATATATGATAATTATACAATTTAAACAAAAATATAATTAAACAACTGTGACAGGTAAAACTAGATATGATTATTTTTTTATGAATGAACAAAGAGGAAACAACATTTCAATATCGCTGTTCGTAATTTAAGTGATTTTGAATTACATTGTATTGCAAATTACAGTTATGTAAAAATTGAATCTCTAATATCAACCCAAAGATGATTCGGTTTCGCTGCAGACCATATACGAGAGGGAGAGAGAAATGGGGTTTAACATCCACTCAACACAAACTAGGTAACTTCGGGACTAACATAATTTCGAGTCTTACTTGGCCCGATCTTCATGTAGTGTAGGCCATCGAAAATATAAGAAAACGAAACGAAATAGATACGTATTTTAATCAGATTATGTCTGATTAAAACATAGATCCTATTTCGTTTCGTTTTTAATACGTCAAAATTTAGTTTTTCTTGTCTATAAGAAAAACGAAACGAAATATAGATCTATATATAATCAGATAAGTGCTGTTGGCAATCACTGCACAAAGTTGTTTCAAAAATTGTAAACGTCTAACATCTAAAATAAATAGAACTCCTGAGGACCAATTATTTTGTTCGTGCAGGAAAACATTTATCAACAAAAAATGTTCATCAAAGTTAGAGAGAATAAACGACCAATGACCCAGAATCAGTTTTTAACGGACCAATAAGAGATTGTGTGGTTTTTGTGGTGTGATTGTGTGAATGTGATAACTAGCCTCTGTCCATATCTCATTATTTATACATCGTCGTCATCCCATTTCAATTTACCGCTTATTTTATCATTAATTTTAGTAATTTATAGCCTCATGACGAATACCCCGCCTTCCATTCGTCATCCATTGTCTTGGAAGTATTTCCAACCTTGTCCAATAAACTACTCCGAGTTCAACCAGGAAAGATATAAAAATACACACAGAATAGAAAGTAGAAAAAAAGCATTAATTCTAAAATGGAGGGATGTAAATGAATGAACCTATCTTTAAGCGTTTGAAAGCATTTTCGTGTTTCGGGAAGATAACTAGGTTTATGACCTATGTTGGAAACAAAAACACAATTTCACAGTGACTTTAGTTCGTGAAGATAACTGAATTAATATTAGAAATAACAATAATATCGTTCTTGAAGATAACGGGAGTTCATTTTTGAAGTAAAACCTACTATTAAAGTAAATTTGGTATTACTTTGACAGGTTTTCAGATCAAGTAAAACCACTATTAAAGTAAATTTGGTATTACTTTGACTGGTTTTGAGATCACGTCGAGATGGTTCAAAGCACAGAAAAGCAATCGAATGCTCATGGTTCGCTCTCTATACATCATACACAATCAAAATAGACAATAGATATAAAAAATATGACATAGTATTGAACACATACTATACTAATAATACCACAAAGAATAGCCGTTATTATTCAACAATCTATTTCTATTCATATCCTCCCAGATCAATCAAATATTTAAAATAATAGTCTACATAGATTCAATCAGGTTCTTTCTATGAACATTTCTATATAAATGTTTTTGTTTTCAAGAAGACAGTTACAGCATCTGGGGAAATGTTTGAACTTGTATACGAGTCCTCTATGTTTGAAGTTAACATAAATATATAGTTTGATTCCTTTGTTTTTATGAATATATAAATTGTATTTTTAAAGATTTCTGTGCCATTGGTGTGGTGTGTATTCTATCTGGTATTGTTTTCAACCCACATTGCAGTTATATTGTTAGCCTTACGTTTTACGCTTGGCCCATTTTGTTTTACTGCAAGCCCATATTACGCCTTGTTTTACTGTTCGCGTATATCATATTTTAGTGTTGGCCTTGTTTACTTGTTAGCCTTTATTATGTTTTACTGTTAGATTATATTATGTTTTCATAATACTTGTTTACTTGTTAGCCTATATTATGTTTAACTGTTGTTGTGTTTAACTGTTAGCCTATATTATATTTTCCTGTTAGCCTATATTATGTTTACCTGTTAGCCTATATTATGTTTTACTATTAATATGTTTACTGTTAGCCTATATTATGTTTTACTGTTAGTATGTTTAACTGTTAGCCTATAATATATTTTTCTATTCGCTTATATTATGTTTACCTGTTAGCCTATAATATATTTCCCTGTTCGCCTATATTATGTTTACCTGTTGGCATATATTATGTTTTCCTGTTAGCCTATAATATGTGTACCTGTTGGCCTATATTATATTTTACTGCTAGCCATTATTACGTTTTATATTGCAACATTATTCACATAAAGCTTTAATGTTTCGCATATTTTATTACAATTTTGACAAAGCTGATGTAATAAAATCTTTGGCAGCACTTGTTAACATGTTAACGTATATTTATTATACGGGAACAACAGCATTATAAATAATAAACTTTATTGTATTCAACAGCATTTCAAACACTACGCATAATCTCTGTTGTATTCAACAGCATTTCAAAAATTATGCACAAATTCTGTTGTATTCACAAGCATTTCAAATGTTGTGCATAACCCACGGTGTGTGCAATAGCATTTCAAATATTGTGCATATACTCTGTTGTAATCAACAGCATTTCAAACACTATGCCTACACTCTGTTGTATTCAACAACATTTTCAATTTTATGTATTAAATCATATAACAATCAAGAACATCTTAAATATTATGGATTGAATTCATTACATTCAATTATATCCGATATTTAAAATTTGACATTGTAGTCTACAAAACAATAATGTAACACTATGCATTGTATTCAACACTGGTTCAATAACGTCCATTGTATTGTGTGTAAATTCAACAACATTTTAGTATTATGCATGACATTATGAGCATTCAACAACATTTTAAAGTCATGTAAATGTGTGTGTGTGTGAGAGAGAGTGGGGGGGGGAGAGAAATGGGTTTTAACGTCCATTCGACACAAATTAGGTAATTTTGGAACTAACATATAATGGTTTAATTTTATATTTCAATAATTCGCTTGCGCGTAAGGGTCTTTAGCAGTGGGGGAAAACCGGAAGACCCAGAGAAAACCCACGAGGTGGGATGTAAATTTGTAATGAGAATCATATATAATACTTTATATTGCATTATTTTTAGCTATAGGGCTCTAAAAATGTCAAAAACATTTTATAAGATGTACACAAATTAAATATCAAAAACAAGAAAGGTGGTTAAATTACAAGACTGAAAATGCTCCCGAGAAACCGAATGATGATCACAGCGTTTTACAACGATGATTTCCGAACAATGTCAAAGCGATCTTCTGATGTTTGTTATGCTTTAAGATAAGTGTGATTATGTCTTACAACGCCTACACGTGTTTTTCGGGTCTTAAAACATTTTGTTTAGCGACCAGAATACAGAGAAGCGGATCGCTAGCAGATGGTAGCATGGCGGGAGTTTAGCGCTAATTGATGCCGTGGTGTTTAAAAATCGCCTGCCGGCTACGAAAAACGGAGAGAAACTTCTGTCCAAATCAAATCACTAAACTTAGTGGTGAGAAAACGTCATTTGAAGAGAGTTGGAAGCTAAAAGCGACATTTTTCGTGTTGAAATCGCTAGTCAAAGTGATAAAATTCAGTCAGAGTAAATTTCTCTTAAAAGCGACATCCTACTCGATTTGTTTGTTCTGACGTGTTCATTCCATTTTGAACGTTATCTGTGTTAGTATTAATTAACGCTATCTGAGTCTATACACTCTCTCATCCAGTATTAATAATTCATTATCATTTCAATTCCCGGCCACTGGATAAAGCAGAGATCTGTCAATTTTATTTATAAGTCATATCCTGTCGTGTAGTATTCGTATGGATTACCGAGCACTTAATCCGCTAAATTAAAGCACGTATACTTGTAGTCTTTATCTGGTTTGTGAAATTTAAAGTGGCAATACATTCAAGCGCAAATAAAATAAAAAAAAACACACACAAAAAAAAAAAAAAAAATAGAACAGGAATGTCAACAAACCCTCAAAACTTCCTTGCCCGTTGTTGCTTCCGTATTTGACAATAAAACATATTTATTTATCGTCAATGTCCAATAAATATACTATATAGGACGAAGTTCTAGTGCGCATCAAACTCGGATTTAAAGAAAACTCTGCTTGTCGCAAATTTCCGGTATTTCAAGATACCACTTCATATTAACGGCACAAAAAAACATTTAATTATAGAAGCACGGTTTAATTTATCTCGGCATTAATCTTATATACACGTGAATGTTTAATAATCTTACTGTACGTTATATTTTAATTTATATAGCAAACTTTGATTATAGTTTTATAAATCTATTATGTGGCTTTAAAAGGGTAGTGGGACATTACCGCGAAGGGATTTGTTAGGACGGTGGCACATTACCACGAAGGGATGTTTCAGGGATTAATGGTACATTCCCACGAATAGCTTTACCAGAGCAGTGGTACGGGTTTATCAGAGCGATGGCACATTAAAGCGTAGAGATTTGCTAAGGCAGTGGTACATCTCCGCGAATGGGGTTGCCAGGGTTGTAGAATATTGTCGCGAGCGGGGTTGCTAGGACAGTATTATATCAGTGATCCCCAGTATAAATATATACATACATATTGCTTAGTAAGCTCGCTGATTTATGCGATAAACCTAATCAATTTTCTATGGAAGTATATCAAACATAACGCTGCTTTATAATACTATAAGATATTACAATACAATTCGAGATTGACAATTAATATTTTACAATTTAAGTCGATGATGATGGTTAATATTTGCAAGAAATGAAATTTAAATCGATATTGACAATTATTATTTACAAGAAGCGGATTTAACTAAATATAAACCCAAGTCGATACGTAGAATGACGAAACAATTGAACCAAGTACGGAAGTTAAAACAAATGAATGGGGCAATATTCTAAAACATAACTTCAGAATAAAAAGATACAATTGAGAATTTGTCAATATTTTGAAATCTCGGCGTAAATTAAGTCTTTATTCCTTTTTTTAAAAACAACCCCACTAAATTCTGTCATATATAATTACAAATGTAACGATAAAGAACCGGGCGTTCTTTATCAAAAAACCGAGCATTTGCTTACTTTTGCAAACCTCGTATATAATTGAAAATGTGACGATAAACAACATAGATGTACTTAATAAACAAGCGAGCACTTGCTTACTTTTGCAAATCTAAATTCTATCATACATAATTGAGAATGAGACATAAATATCAGAGATACGTACTTTATGAACAAGCGAGCATTTGCTTATTTATGCAAATCTAAAGTCTTTTATCTAGAAAATGAAAATGTGATGATTGATCCACTCAGATGGACTTAATGTACACCCCTGTAATTGCGTATATTTAAAAACTTAAATTGTGTCAGTTAAAAATATGACAATAAAGAAGTCAGGGATACCGACTTTCTGAACACGCGTGTATAGGTATTAAGAGAAAGTTATGTATTACGTACTATGTATAGTAGAGTAGAGAAGATTAAAACTTTTGATACTAAGTTATATAATTAGTGGTTTATGATAATTCCGTCTAACTGCCGGTGGTAGAATTTGGGGTGATTAATATTAAGATAATCCATAAATCTGTTGGAGAACGCGACGAGGCGAAGAGATATTAGGTCTAGATAAACACATAAAAGAACATAACGATATACTCATAATATCTATATGCCATACATCTGTATTATATTTACGTAAGTGTCGATTTCAGTCGCGATTGTTCAACTATAAATGCCTCGGGGCGTTCAGCGGTTTATTCAAACGAACGTTTAAAAAATTGAAGAACTTTGAGAAAGCCATGGGGAATATGAATTTGAGATATGATCTTTCCGCTTATTCGTTTAATGTATGATTTTATCATATATAAATAAATGAAAATAATTTTGAAAGAATATAGAAAAGATATGGTTGTCTTAGAAATAAATAAACAATATTTAAAATCTACGTATACATTTCACGTGACTTGTTTGTAAACAACGCAATTTATTTGAAATACATTTCCACGTTTTTCAATAACTTTTTGATTTTTAAGTCTTCTCGATTTTCTTTTAAAAATATCAACTTTGCGAAGATAAAAGCCAGCAAAAACCTGAATTTAATAAATTTTGTTGTTCTCAAAGGAAGTATTAAAATGCATAATCTTGTGTTTATGGCCTCGTAATTTTCTGTTTGGTAACATATTTCACAAAAAGACAATATCAACATCTACAGAATCGATATCATAGCTGCATAAAATAAAGATTCGATTTTAGATAAGTTTACGTTTTGTGCAGTCCTGCTTGTGAAACGTTAGTCTAGGCGCTTCTAACTGAGTAAGACTGCATTATCAAAAAGTTCTTAAAAGTCCTTAATTGTGTTATAGAAAGCTGAAGTTCTTAAAAATCCTTAAATTTGTTATTGACCAGAAGTACTTAAGTTTGAGTTTTGAAATAAAATTATTACCCGTGATTAAAAAAAAAGCAGATATGGTTTAATTTTAAAAAACAAAAAAATAATATTTGACTTGTCAAAATCCAATCAATCTGAAATCTTGAGATGTCTTTATTAGAAGAAGCGAAGAGATTGATTCTAGCTAAACGTAGCTTCTTAATCTAAAGAACATTCGGCAAAATTGAAGTTCCAAATAGGCAAACTGTCCGAATGGCGGATATAACATTTACATGATGAATGGACACGGGTCAGAGAGGCCAATAATAAGTAACTTATGTAAAAACGTGATGAAATTAGACAAGTGATTTATCGGGCGAGTAATTAGAAATCGTATTAGCTCTAACCGATTACATATTCCTTTATTCTGTCCTGAATCGAGTGGAAGACAGGCTTATTATTTTCTTCAACAACAGAAAGGCAACAAGTCTAGCAACGTTGCATATGTATTTGTCTCAAGACAGCTTTGATCTAGGTTGTATTTCTCTCTAAGTCCAATAAAATAAAACATTGAAGTATGCACATTGACAAGACATCAACTTACCCGTTGATTAGCGTTATAAGTTCCCCGGCAAAACTCTCTGATATGGAAACCTAATTGCTCACGGCTGACTATGTCTGTCCCGTATTGGAATTAATATGATTTTCCACAATTGCAGGCAATTTTCTCGCTGGAAGAAATCTTGAATCCACTCGTGTAAAGTTACTAGTCTCGACTAAGCGTACTGTCCAATATCCTATAGACTCCACAGCGATATCTTGTAGTCTGTGACAAACGACGACCTTTTGCTACACTCTGACACTTCTCAAGCGGAAAGTCTTAATTTCGGCGGATTTTCATGGCGATTGCATAGCAAAGCTTTGGTAGGGATAGTAATGCTTACCGCACGATAACAATTCCACTATACCAGTTTAAAACACATGTTTAATAAAATCACTCGAGGGGCGGAGCTACGTCACCTTCGCGTGCTGTCATCCACTCGTCAAAGGAGGCGTGTTAAGTTAGGCGCGAAATATCTCGTGAGTGGCTTGTATAGTCGTGA
The DNA here is from genome assembly GCA_948474765.1 of Patella depressa. Taxonomy (NCBI): domain Eukaryota; kingdom Metazoa; phylum Mollusca; class Gastropoda; family Patellidae; genus Patella; species Patella depressa. The sequence goes on from OX419720.1 coordinate 12,924,745, forward strand.
TATAAACGATGGTTTCCGAGCCGTGTGCAGTATTGTCAGTCGATCTTGACAGCATTATCGTCATTACCGACAGCGCTGGGAGAATGTGGGCGGTCGGGTCGCCGAGTGAGGGTCGGATAGCGAGACATAATTACTGGATGAAACACAGTTCGTCCCCCGAGGGATGCAGTCGATAGAATCATATCTGGTTTCAGAAGCCGTGTTTGCCTGTCAATCATTCGGTCAATGGTGACAGCGAGAGATAAAAGGGATGGCCCGCAGATAAATGATCGTTCATCGTTGTCGTGTTTTATAGCTACAATACGACAATGGCAGCGCTAATTGGCGGCCAGTAAAGATTGTTCGCACTGAAACCTAGACCAGTTTCCTTTACAACTAGTCCAACAATTCATCCTACAATTCCATATTATAGTCTTAAGTGACAGGCGAAATGCGATCTAACCTTTAGTCGAACATAAATATAAGCGAGGCGACTTAACTGAGTCAGTTTTCCCTACCCCCCATTCAGTTAAAATGTCCTGGGGGAGGGAGAAGACACGGGGAATGTAATAGAAGAAATAGAGGTTACATGCAGGGACATAACCAGAAGTTGTAATCAACTGTCTGAACCCTTCTCCCATTACGTCAAAGAAAAAGAAAATTAGACAATATTTTCTGAATTAAGTTGCTTTTCGTTCCATTGTTTGTTCCATGTTTTCGTTGTATTTTAAATGAATTATTTGCACAGATCACGCATATTTGGAAACTTTTCTATGAAATTTATACAGTAATGACTACCATGAGCACGTCTAGGTAGCTTTGGGGATTCACTGTGCAATGGCACTGATGTTATGTTTTAAAAAAATACTTAGAATGACTATCTTTATTACACTACAGTGGTTAAACAGGATTTCATTTGAAATTTTCCTGTCAAATTCATTCAGTACTGGCAACTACGGGAATTGTCTCATAAGTGTCTTTTAAGACATTTAAAAGATGCTTTGCATCATATAATATTGAATGTGGATACATGTACTATCGCCATGAAACTCCAAAGTTTCAACAAAATTCAAGTGAAAGCATGGGAAATCCTAATTGTAGGCCGGTTGGGGAAATTCGGGAATCCCAGGACTCCACAATGACCGCTTTATATAAAATATTTGGGAGAATGCTAACCCTATCTCGAACCCTTTTTTGGGTGGTGAAAGGTCAATTGGATCCAATTTTAGCGTTCTGAAAAGGGTTAGGGATAGTATTCCCCAAAATACTCATATAACGCAGCCATTTTGGTGTCCGGAGATTCCAGAACCTCCCAAACCGTCCTACAATTTCTCCTTATAAACATAACCAATTGCTAAAAACCTCCCAGAGATGATAAGTAATGATTTTATTGAAGCCATTCGACACGAAAAACGTTGTCTAATATTTAAGATTGACTAAATGTTTAAATTGTAAAATATATTCAGTTTTAATATTCAACATCTGCTTATCAATACAAAAACTCACACACTGTAAATTAAAATACAATAACGTTCTGACACTTTTGAAAATTAGTCAATTATTGCGATTTGTTTATCATTATTCAACATAGAATGGTAGAGCTACCATACAAGTGATATCATATGGTTGGCATTCTGACAAACAGGCTGGAAATAGAGCTACTCTGGCCTGGGGTCCTTGACTGGAACTGAAAAAACCCCCTTTAAATTCATTATTAATAGAATAAGAAGTGGTACGAAATTATTACATTAAAAGTAGGAGGTTGGGTGATCTAATGGTTACCACGTGCGCGCTGTATCATAAGGTCTGTCATTGAGTTAATTGGCGTGGTTTCGATTCCCCGGTTGTAGGTGACAAGGAGTAGGGTCGCCTGTCCAACCTCATGGATTTTCTCCCGGTCCTCCGCGCAAGCGAATTATTGAAATAAATATGAGCCATGTGTTTGTCACTTAATATTGTATTTTCAATATGCAATACTTTTTATATTATATAAATTTCATAATCTAAAATGAAAATGTAATACCTCAAAATTAGACTCCAAGAAATGCATATACGTTTGTAACTCACTGTCTAGACTATGTCCACATTTGTTTATTGTAAACATAAGATATAACTGTTTTACTTGTTTGGAGAGAACTCATATAGGCATTTGCTTGTTGTTCAATCCAATTCAACACAAACCCATCTCTCTCACCAAATGGGCAACTGGAGAGGGTTAAAAACGTTTATGGCCAAAGCCACTGATGCCGTAGATACGTGACTTCATCTGTTACCTGCATTTGCTGGAATATTTCATCCAGATGCAGGACGCGGGGGTGGGTGTGATAATGACAGCTGTCTAGTCGTTTGGATGGGACAAAAACCCGAGGTCCAGTGTACACATTAGTGTGCACGTAAAAGTTCCCTTGGCAGATGGACTTCGGTATAAGAGTAACGTACACCGTAGTGCCTGTATCCAGGCAAACTTTCCCTCGTAACACAATGTCTTCACTCGTTCATTCGGAGCAGAACAGTAGGATGTTAAACCCCATTTCATTTTATTTCACGTTTCGTCCGTGATTGGTTTCAACATAAGTGTGTTACGTAGGGTTATTAATCGTCATATAGTTTTACATTTTTGAAACATGGAATGATTCCTACTTCAGAATCAAATCAAATGAAAGTACCATCTTAAATCTTACAAACTTAACTTACGATCATTCATAATGGTTCACTCCATGGAAGGAAGTAGTCATATATAAGTAGATTGCTTATTTGTTTATTTATTTTCCATATTATTGACAGGAGATGTCGTCGAAAAATACAAAAGCTAACGATTTTATTATTTCTGGTCTTTCTATTATACGAATGGCATAAACAATGGATAGTTGATTTTCACTCAGAATATGTCAGTGTCAGAATCTTAATATTAGTCTTTCTTGTCGAGTTTCAGCATCTCCGTATTCAATATTTTTCACATCATTAATTTACAAATAAAAGACATAATCAATCTCAAATATATTTATCATAATCCGAAAAAATCGTTTATAAAAGGAGCCATAATCTTTTTCTTCTGTCTTTCTCTTGCTGCAGATTTCATGTCAGTCAGAGTGAAAGGTACAACACACGTGTCACGTCAAAGCCACGCCCACAATCAATAGAAACGCCCCTTTTCTTGTGTGAACTATTGTCGCTGTATAAATCAATACAAGAGATTGGAATAAAAAGCTTTATTATTGTTCTATGTGAATTAATGTTTGATATGTATTCATTATATCCTAATTACAGGATCAGAATAAAGAAATCAAAATTAATCTTATAAACAGTAGCTAATTAATAATTTAATTATCGCACGGTGGTCATAATTAAATCAAGATCCCCATTATGTGAAGTAAGAAAACACAGTGTTCAGTGTTATTAATCGAAATGTAGAACTTAGCTTGACATAGAAAATCGGTTCCATCTTCTACGTCAAATGCTTCTTTATTCGCTCAATTTTACAATGTCTTTCCAAATCATTACATTATGTTACTTCAGTTCCGTCGGTCTAGATTAGTCCAGTCAGTTCTGTCGGTCTAGATTAGTCCAGTCAGTACAAAACAGTAGGATGTTAAACCCCATTTCATTTATTTTAGTTGTCAATAATGCTTTCTTATTAATACAACATCGTATGAATTAAACGCCCTTTCAAACACTAGTGCTCATCTCCGACAGAAATATCATGAACTGTAGTAGTATATCAATGCAAATTGGAGATTTAAAAACAAAAAAAGCCATAATCTTCAAGCATGTTGACTTTTACAGAAACTACAATGTACATAGTCATGTGATCAGGCCTTTGATTGAGAATTGTGTGATACTCGTCTAATTGTTTTTTTTAAAAAGGCTATTTTGTTTCGTTTTTTTATTGTTCAAAATTGTGTTTTACTTTTCTGCACAACGCTAGCGGAGGCCTCGTAACAAAACGAAATGAAACGAAATATAGACCTGTATTTTGGCCAGATTGCACTGAATTGTATTTATATGTTATGGTCATGAATTTTAACATTATTTTAAAACAACCATATTACATTATTAGGCCACACTAATGCGATTTTCTGGTCTTTGGGGACACGGGTTAAAATATATTTATTCTTATATCTACTGGAAAAAGACCAAAATTACTTTGCTGTGCTACTCAAAAGTCAAAATTCCAAAAGTGTAAGTTTCGACATTTTAAACTAAACATCTTTCGTGTGATTCAATCGCTATTTATTTATCACACTACGAAAAACGGATAATCAAATAGGCACGGCCTTAGAATTTACGTTACATGTACTTTATTTTATTTAGTAAATTGGAACGGATCCGGGCAATTGGCCACTCTTGTGAGATCACCCGATACTCCCACCTTCTATTTTAACTTATTTTAACTATGGTCAAAATACGTCTAATCATCAACCGACAAGAAAATTATAATATATATGACTTTATGTTATTGTTATTAACATCTAATCTACTTTCAAATATTATATTTCATTGTCAATTTCAGTTCATTACCAATTGATGTATCCAGCCACACGTTGAGAACTCACCGACGCGTTACATAAGCCAAAGGGCAAGGGATTGTTTCTGACTGACTTCATGTCAACTGTTTATGAAATGTGTTCCACCATTTGAATTGGTCATAAAACAGCCAGAGCCTTTTCATGGTGACATCAGATCGTATATCTGCATAGTTTTTTTTTGTGAATTCACGTATAACAAAACTTGTGTGGAAATTTACAATCGGTATAGATAGCAAATTAATTATCTACGAATTAATGCAAATTTGTACGCTTCTGATGGACAGATAAGTCAATTCCCTGCTAATAACATATTATTTTCGTTCTGCGTGAAGCACAATTTAATAAATCGTATCCGGTAACATATGACTTCAAAATATATTTTCCACTAAATTGTTTTTAAATTAAGTTTTATCTTAACGATAAATTAATGTTTTATAAATATTGCGTGAAAATAGATATAGTAATATTTGATTCAACTCTGTGTCGTTCCACTAGAGATTAAAAAATATTTTTTTTTTAAACTGATATCACACTGTATCTGAACGGGTGTTATAATAATTACCAACTCTATCGTGTTAATAACGATTCTTTCATACGGTTTTACAACAGTTTTTGATAACCTTTTGATCAAATTATGCACAGAAAATTATCTTTTTTTGCTTGTTTGGACACAAAATAAAATGTAATGGAAAAACTAACTAAGAGCTAAAATATTTGCGAATAATTTTAATTTTCAGACTGATAAATTTTGACAAGTTGGCCATTGAATGATTTTAAATCCTTTGTAAAATACATTGTTGTGAAAGTTGATTTTCAGTATTTACGACTATAATCTGCAGATTCTGACGACACAACTAAGGCACCTCTACCTATAGGTGTTCGATATAGTCTAAGTTGGTGGGGGATACCGTCAACTTGTAAATTTTGTTTTTTAATTAAATGTTAAATATTAAATTTAGGTATATTTTAGAGTACATCCAGTGATGAAAAATTAAATAATTTTCGAAATATTCACGATCAAATCCCAAAATGTAATGTCTATTGAAGATGATTAAAACATATTCATTTCATATCGGAGCATCAAAACGGGTTATATGTATTTGCTGTACATTATAATTACAGCACGATAAATATTTAACTTTGGGACAGATTATATACGTGTAATACTGTATCTACATAATAGTTTTGGTTTATTATGCATATACGACTATAGAACAATATTGAAAAACACAGGAAAAATACGACTTGATAATCCTGTCATATGGAAAGGTTGTGGCGTTTTAATGACGACAGCAGCAACCCAACACGTCAATCATCGATGAAATTTACGACACAACCAAAATTTGAGCTTGATTTTTTTCCGAAATAGAAGTAAAATGTAAATATTTTTTGTACAAATTAGTTAATTATCAAATTCAAATTGAGAATCTCATAAATGTCGGGGTTGATTTACTTCTTAAATATATTTTGACATGTTTTTATTGAGTAAAAATTGTATTTTTACAAGTGTTAAACATAACGAAATCATACAAGATATTTATAATGGTTCTCTCGAGAAACAGATTTTAAAAAAACAAAATAACTATATGACCGACACAAACCATAGCGATATAACCAGAAATTAAAAGTGTCGCATTTCAAGAGAGGAGATTTCTCGCTCGACTGAAAGTTTATTATTTAAATAAAATACGACTGTTTATTATCCTAATTAGGAAGAAAAATGAACCTAATCAGCGATGAAAGCTAATTAATTAAGGAGGTGTAAACAAGTAAATTGGGCGAGTGTTAAAACACTTGTGAGAGGCGAACAGAGTCTATAGACTTGAACACTTGAGCAAACACATAGGGCGAAAAGTTGACAGGCCGTAAGTTGGTGTAAGTCGCTTAACAAACATGGGAATTACTTCAGCCTTTTTATACTCTGTTTAATTTGGTTCTTAGCCCGGGTTTAAGATCGCTTCATTTCTTAAGCTCCTGTTCGTAAACACAAACTTACGTAGAATCATAATAATACGTTATAACTATAATAGAGTGCTCGAGGTATGTAGACTCAACGGCAGTTTATTTACTTATTGTACAAGCGAGATAAAGAATGCTTATTAACAGGCTAACACTAGACTTGACTACCGTAAAAAAAGAGAGAGCCCATCTCTATTAACAGAATATTCTCGGTGCATAACAAGGGTTCGTGTGACTATTCTAAAACCAACAACACAAAATAAACCTCCAGAAAGAAAGTATTGATATTAAGAAACCCACGGATGTTTCGCTGATTGTTGATATTGATTCATTGGAATGTTTGGTATTTTGTTACGAGGGCGTTGCTTATTGAATATGAATAAACAAACAAATAAGCGACATATAAACAAACGAAAACAGATAGACAGCGAGGCGTGTACATTATTCTTTTTACTTGAACGCCAGACGAGTACATGCGTATTGGAGACACGACCTTTTGAGCTTTCTATATGTGACGATGGGTTCAATTCAGTTCATTTTTAATTTCTTTCCTAGGAAATTGCGTTGTTGATATTTATAAAATAAATAAACAAATATGACGTTGTCTTATCTATAAAGGGGATCCATAGGGGCTTAGTGAATATAGCGATGGCTCAATAACAAACAACTCCCGAGTTCGATTCCTCGGATTTCCCCGCATAGTACACGATATAGCACATGTTCGTCTTCATTACTCCAATTGGAAATGAAATGAAATGGCGTTTAACGTCTCACTGTTTTGCCCCGAATTGTGCTATAAGGGAAATCTTGCCCTTCTAACTTTCAAGGGGTCCTTTACGGGCACACCAATGTGTATACGGGACCTCGGTTTTTGTCCAAAAAGTAAGCCATTGAACCCCATTTCACTTCATGTCTTTTTAAAATTAAATTAGGAACTAATGAATGGAAATTAGAGAATGATATCAAGTTTGGTGTTTTATATTGATTTTAAAAGGTGTTATTTGTATCATCATTTTGTAGTTTAACACTTTCCTCCTTCTTCTGACTTATCAAAAACATTCTTAAGGGATGCGTCAACAGGTGGATGCTCTTTGATGTTTGCCGCTCGACAGTAGGGTATTGTGCAGATTCTGTTTATTACCTTATAGTACTCACTCAGGGGGTCTCGACCTCGGATATACTTCAATACGTATATAAAACATCTATTACATATTATTGTACCTACATACAATACTTCCTACGACTTTATTCTCCGGATCTAAATAAGCTTATTGATTCCATACAGAGTTTACACTCCAAATACTATAAATAACTTACATACAAGTCAGTTGGACTATAGTTCATATAAAAAGGCTATGTCACTCCGTTCAAATAATTCGCCTCCACGATCAAAATGATGGAAACATCAATCGCGTAATAAGTCATGTTTTCATGACCGTTCGCTTATTTGTCAGGTCACATATGCTGCTTCCACTATAAAATAATCGAAACAGCTATCGCGTTAGTCATGTTTTGTTCACCGTTTCGATTACATACGAGTTCCAAATAAATCGCTTCCATTGATTAATTTAATTAAAACATAGATCTATTTCGTTTCGTTTTTATAGTTCAAAATTTCGTTTTACTTGTCTTTACTACACTAGGATCTGGAAGAGTTGTTATCATTGACGTGTTCTGGGTGATGTGAGGGATTAGCCAATGACACGTTCTATTACGGCGAGTTCTTGGTCTTTTGATGCACGGAACTGTTGCTAAACCACAGAGGTCTTATTTTTTTTATTATGCTGTAATATCATTTTGACGATCAGCTGCAAAACATTGGTATACCCTGGTTTCTTTCAAATTATCTATGAGTTTCTGAACGGCACAGGTAATCTAGAAAAGGTACTGGATTTATAGTAAAGGTAAGCATACTCTGTCACATCATCGACAACCATGACACCTTACAGCTAAACGCAGAAGCACAATAAAATATGTTCAGCCATGTGAGCTTTCAAATGAGAGATGGTATAAGGTGTTCTGGAAACAGTAAACACACCCTGCCATGTTTCCGATAATCATGAAGTGATACCTGGAAACAATCACGTCACTAGACAAGTACTTTAAAAATGGAAGCATATCCATCCAAACTATGGCAGCTGCGCAAACTCGTCAAATGAGAAATGATATCAGGTGTTCTGCTAAGCGTGTGTACACCCGGCCACGTGACCGATAACCATCACTACCATGAAGTAATATTGGGCACCAATCGAGTCACCAGAGACGTAGTTTAAATTAAGAAGCATAACCAAACACCATCAGCTATGCGAACGGTGCCAGGAAGTGTTTTGTAGAAATGTTTTGATTTTTTGAGAGTACCCCCACCATTATTCTGGTTGGTACAAAATAGTAGGACGTTAAGCCCTATTCTATTCCATTTCAAGGGGATTATGTGGTAGATCATAAGGTCTGTCATTGACTCAAATGGCGGGGTTTGGATTCCTCGCTTGAACCCGACAAGGAGTAGGGTCGTCTGTCAAGCCTCGTCGTTTCTTCCGGGTAACCCGGTTTCCGCCCACTGCAAAAGACCCCTTCGCGTTAACGAATTAATGAGATAAAATTGGACCATATGTTAGTACCGAAATGACCTAATTTGGATCGAGTGGACGTTAAACACACCCTCTCTCACTGATTTTATTTCAGTTTTGGAAACCATAACACTTGTCGTAACCTGATAAAATAGCTATTTGTCAAACTGAATGAGACCTAAACTATTTGATATTTCTCTCTAATAGATCTTAATTTGTCATATTGGCTACGATGTGTGGTATTATATGTCTTCATGGTGTTCTCTATATCTATGTGTAGCGTAATCTAATACCCCCTAATCACCCCTCTACTAACAAGGCTTATCAAAGACTACACGAAATCTCAACCCCACTAATTAGGGGCCCGGCCCTAGAGGGACATCTCCTTACTTTAATCACTATATCATGTTAGACGTCAAACCGATTTCCTCCCCGTCATCCGACAAGTTTTCCCAGCGAGACTCGACTCACAGAACAATACAGATCGCTACACTTCGTCATTCACACGGCTAGACTCTCACATTGTAAATTACTGGATTTGTTTCAAAAATGTTGCAAATGGAGCATGCATGCAGGAGAAGTTATTTTATCTAGGTTAAACTCAGTGATGTAGTAAAGACCCTGTAGTATTAATCTGGGTAATCAAAAGGTCTGTAATAAAGGATCCCAGATACACAGAGACGAGTTAGCAATTAAGTTAATAACACTAATTTTCTTTCAAACAAATACGTTCACATTGAACTCCTTGGTAGGCGATACTCTATAATTAATGTTGCTGTATTATACAAATAAATCTATTCGAGGCTTAAACAACATACCATAAACTGTACGAAATAACCAGAGAGATGGGGAGAGGGATAGGGAGAGAGAGGGGGGGACTATAACGTCCACTCAACACAAACTATGTCATTTCGGCACTAACATATGGTTCAATTTCATTTCAATAATTCATTTGAGCGTAGTGGTCTTTAGAAGTGGGAGGAAACGGGAGGGGGGGGGGCACGGAAAAACTCTACGTAGTTAGAAAGGAGAGCCTCGTCTTTTCACTTACAAGCGAGGAATCGAAACCACGCCACTTTACTCAATAACAGACCTTATGATTTCACACGCACACGTTAAAACCCTAGACCTATCTCTCTCGGTATAACCTACACAGGAACTAGGTATCTTTCCCTGTCAAGCTCGCACAACTGATAAGATGCAACCGTAAACTCTTAAAACCAGACAAACTTTCTTGGTCAATACAAGGTCCGAACTCAAGACATTCTGACTCGTGAGACAGTGACATTGCTCCCCGACACCAACAAACCCTAATTGGTTCAAAAAGATATCGCCAACGTACATCACCAGTTTTCTTGCACGTGACTAACAAAATTAAACTCCGCATGATTAGCCCTTCGGATTATGAAATGCGACGACAGACTTTATCTTTAAAGCGTTCACATATTAAAAGCCACATTTAAATCCCATATTTATTAGGTACATATTATCTTTGATTGTTTCTCAGCAATTGGCTCCACAAAAATTAAGAATTAAAAGGCACCAACTTTACATTTTAATTATAAAAGCGACAGTTATCGCAACGAAATTAAGTCATCACTTTCATATTTAGAGCAGGGTTTAACCCTTGACATTGGTTAAGAGGAGTGAATCAGCAGGATCTGAACCCAATCTCATGTTTCATCCTATAATTGGTTCCAGTAATTAGTAGGCCTAATATATAGATAAGAGTTCCGCCCTGGAATCTTAGATCTTACCGCCACTGCGCAGCAGGGATGCACTAAACCTTGCCGCTGGGTTGAAACACTGATACGAAACAAATAGCGATTTAAAAAAAATCAACCGGCGAGAATTTACGGAACGAAATAAAGCCAAGTCGCACACGAGGTGTCAATATGAGATGCCTCGTTCTTGTTAGTGTTTAAAGCAGGTCATTAGTACATTGCTAATTATTATTTCATCATTTTAACCCCTTCAAGGTCTAGTTCGCAAGAGTCATCCAGATAATTGAAGACCTTAACCCTTTGTTTGTACCATGATAATGTTGTTTTTTGAAGACAATGGATTGTCCAGTGCATCTTTGTGTCATACAGTAACGACATTTTAAACATTTCCCTTCTCGTCCACAACAGGTAAATCGCCTAAAGACGGAGAAAAAAAACAACAACACGTTTCACCCCAAACTTGACAAACAATAAACCCCATTCTCAAATGTATCAATAACGGACATTTAACAAATAAAAGATTGTCTGTCTTTCGAGTGTTTCTTTTAGAATAAACGACGGACAAAATATCCTCGCTGGCGTCAGTTGATACTAAAGACTCGATTCGCTTTAGTTGTCTTGAGATTCCGTTCTCTGTCACAATACAAAAGTATCGCCTGCTTAAATGGCTTTGGTCGTCTGCTTATGAAAAGATTGCGAGGGTGAAGCAGATGCTTTGAAAATGGATGAAAATTGTTTGGATGACTTTAGCATGATAGAATTCTATAGCTCCGTTTGGGTATTTCTGTCAAAATGATAAATGCCTATAACTGGGTGAATAATACCTGAGCCAAGCGATAAAATTGGCTACTTAGCTAACATGAAAAGAGAAAGTGTCGTCGATCTTTAAAGCTTTTTGCACTTAACTACCTAGAAGAAGCAATAAAAAGTAACACTGAATACGAAACTATGAGAGGTCATTAGCGGCCATTGTTCGCGATAAAGTTCGCGAGTAAAGTTGGGTTTTGGCCGTCAAGTGCCAACTATGTTAATATAAAAACGAATGGTCAATGATATTATTGAACGTTCATGATTTACGACGAGAGGTTATGATTAATGGCAACCGGTCAGTCTGGACATAGCGTCGAGGTTTTTGTTTAGATTCATAAGGTACAAAACAGTATTTTTTATAACTGTTACATGTAGCTTAGAGTACCTGCCCACTTTCATAAAATAAACATATAAACGATATAAAAGATCTACTTAATGTCATTCATAGCAGCTACAGATCGTATAGCAACACACAGAACATTAATAGGACATGATATGGCTATAGTACGCCATTAAATTCCTCACAGACGCTAGTGTTAAAACATACCAGTCTATTTTACCTACTCTAACTTTTACCTAAATTTTCATTCCTTTCTGGAGTCCATTTACATCAGGGGTGATATCGTAAACAACCCCCCCCCCCAAAACCCCCCTCAAACTAATACGAACTGAAAACGTTTTTTACTCTTGCTAAACTTTCCTTGGGTTAAACGCTTTCCACCACCTACGGAGCACCACGTTGTAACCTCTTGCCCAAAAGCATTAATGAGGTTGACCATGGAAATCTTACGGTACACAAACTGTAAGTAGCATACTAATAAAAAACCAACTATCCGTCCTATATGTCAACGTACCCAACATCTTAACTATATCATTCCGTCCCAAAATCATGAATATTCACCAATATTCAAAGCCTTTTTGTACGATTCCACACCAAAAAGTCAACAGAAATCGTCATGTAAAAAAGGGAAAAGAGAAAGGAAGAGAAAGACTATATATAATTATACACGGTTAACCAGATGTAGGAATGAATTGTGTGTCCCGTGTCCCTATGTTAATCAGACGTAGGAAATTTAATTGTGAAAAGAAATTGAGTTCTACTGTTCTGCCCCGACTGGGCTAATGACGACGGCCATACGTCATGTGAGCTATAAGGGGAAATTTTGCCCAAACAGCAGTCCTATGGCCTACTCTTATTTCGAATTCGAATGTTGACCATTTCAAAACTTACGTAGGCCTACTGTAGACATTAGCATTGACTAACTGGATAGATGAACAAACTATAACACATACTTATAGGAAGACTAATAGTAAGAGGAGATAATTCGTTTAATTTAGGGGGTTGGAAGGCTGGGCCCTGTTTCACGAAATTTTAACTTAAGATAAAATCCAATTTTAGTAGATACTTCAATTTTGATTGGCTAAGCACTAAAATCAATCTAATATTATCCAATCAAATTACTAAAATTGGGATCTTATCTTAGTTAAAATTTCGTGAAATAGGCCCCTGAATGATTAACTGTATCATAAAGTCTGTCATTGAGTCAACTTGCGTGGTTTCGATTCCCCGGTTGTACGTGACAACGAGAAGGGTCACCTGTCCAACCTCGTGGATTTTCTCCGGGTCCTCCGGTGTCCCCCCACCACTTCTAAAGACCCATACTCGCAAGCGAATTATGGAAATAAAATTGAACCATATGTTTGTCCCGAAATTACCTAGTTTGTGTCGAGTGGACGTTACCCCCCCCCCCCCCCGCTCTCTCTCGTTTAATTTACCGGTAATCTCTAGTTTTAAGTATACGTTATACTCCATGCATGTTATTTTTACCCGGCGTGGTTTCAAATCCCCTGTTGTACGTGGCAAGGAGTAGGGTCGTATGTCTAACCTCGTGGTTTTTCTCCGGGTACTCCGGTTTCCTCCTACTGTTAAAGACCCCTACGCGTAAGCGAATTATTCAAATAAAATTGGACCATATTTTAAACCCCCTTTCTCTCCCTCTCCCGTTTAATTTAATCCTCGGTTTTATCTGTAAGTTATACCCCATACATTTTATTTTTGGCCTTATCTTCTATTATTTCGAAATATTGTTAACTGGGAGTATAATGTGCTATGGAATATAATTTGCCCTACACATTTGTTACCGATTGATTACTCTTCGAAACGCCGCTTAAAAATTTAGTAATTGTTCTTCCATAAGTATTAGCTATACATGTAGTTTATTTATCAGGCCTACATTTAGAACACTGAACGACGTCACCTTTGAAAGATAACACGTACAGGGGGCTGTCGACTATAATGGACCGTAGCTTTATACGTCGTTCGATATTTTTATTGCCCGAGTATTTAATGCTAATTTCAAGCCAACTGTTTTATTTTAAAATCTAGATATACTTTTAGATATATTGATGGTATAATTACCATGGAAACAATAAATATAAAATTATGTAAATTTCGTGGCAATAGTTCAATGCATAGCATCTGTTGCTGAAATTAAAAAATACGTACGCCATAGATATTTACAGAATATACTGATCGTTGGTGCCTTTGTTATAAGCTGTCACGCAGTTTCATATTTGAAATTTGTTTTATTTTTCAAAGTCCATAGTTGATAACGAATGCGGACGACATGCTTGACTCAAAATGTATTTTCATTTTTCATAAAAGATAAGTTAAGAGACATCCTTTCGCGTTGATTTACATAAATATATTTAAATGTTTTGTTAATTGGGGAGAAAGATAAAGTTTGTAATTACAGACAGGCAATAAATAATTCATTGATTGCTATCCTGTTTCCGCTACACTTATTATGTTTTGACGAGCATATATTTTAATTAATATTAAAAAGGTTCTGTATTTTAACAAACTTTAACAAAAAGGTATAATAAAATTGTTGGCATTTCGTGAAATTCTCTTCTATAAACACAAACAGTGGTGCGTGCGCGCAAGTGCACGGGAGAGTGAGAGAGAGGGAGAGAGAGAGAGAGAGAGAGAGAGAGAGAGAGGAAACAGAGTTCCCAGAGAAAACCAACGCGGCTGTAGAGGCGGTTATCGAACTCCAAGATTTGAATCATCATTAAAAGCAAAATAAGAAGAAACACAACACAATTTCCTGCCTGGTTACCAAACACAGTTCCAATCCAAATAGACAGAGAATACTCAGACAATTTCGGTCATCTTAGCTTCTTTAAGGTGAAAAAATCTCAAAAATCTCACTTGAAGTCTCCGCCTTGCCCTCAACCCAATATATCACAAAACCTAACAAGCCATTACTTAGTCAAATCAGGCAGAAGCGGCCATCTTCTTTCACCAAGTGCCCGCACGTGTCGTCAGGGGTCAGCACCAGCTAAATATGTCTTCAATAAACGTTTCATCCAGGCAAATAACAAGATTATTCACGGATGTAATGGTTCATGTAATCTTTCAAACAACTTTCAAATATCTACAAATTCTCAACATGGAATCACTTAGCATCTGAAACGTGTCAAAGTCTTTCTTTTACTTATAATTGTCGGACGCATGAACTCCATTAAACAAATTCCTCCATCATCAATAATGGTACAAAACATGGCGGTATCCATTGCTTTTATTTTACCAGCTTGTCCTTTTTAAATGTACTTTATGCAGGTTTTAAAAAATCCTTTCATATTACAACCGAAAGAAAAAAAATTAAACTAGTTTGAGGATAATGTATTTTTGATGATATGAGAAGTTGGGCTATAATGTTCAAAAAACAGGTTAACCTTTAGATGTAATCCAAAAAAGTTTATGCAAGTTTAACAAAAGATCTATTCATATTACACAAAAAACTCCAAAATAAGAACAAAATAGCAAGATAGAATGAGAACAAATATATTTTTGATGATGTAAGAATATAGGGATATAATGTTCGGAAAGGCTTTTTTAAAAATTTTCTTTCAAAACAGACTAAACAACTAAAAAAATATTTGACATTTTGGTTTAAAATACAGGCATACCTTTTTACCCACTTCTACCAATTAGCATATTATGACTTTTTATGGATAATAATATGTATAATGTAACGCCATGCTTCAGTGAAAAACCTGTTAATAAATGCAAATATAAGCAAATTGTTCTCCCAGTAACTACGAACATACTGCCATTAATTCTAATGGCGGACACTTGTCAATTAAAGTGCTTAAAGGATGTGCAGCTCTATTTCCCGAAGTTTAAAAAAAGACGAAATATGTCTAAGAGCACTTATTAGTGTAATAAGAATGATCATAAAGCGATTTACATTCGTTCGTTTGGTTTGCTTAGTCCATTCTAGACTAATATTCTACTTTCCCATTGTCTTTTGAAATAGGTTTTTCTTTGTTGATTACAAATGTCGATTGAAACAATACAGGATATTATTACAGGATATTTATAGTGAGCCCTTTCATATAATGTATTCAGTGGAACTTTACAAAGTGACAAAGCAATCATATAAAAGCATATATTGCTTGAGACCATGAGGTCTGCATTGATTCAAGTGGTATGGTTTCGATCCCAAGCCTGTACGTGTGTCTAACCTCGTGAGTTTTATCGGGGTCCTCCGATTCCCTCCCCCCACTTCGGCCCTTCTAAAAAGTCCCGAGCCGTAGCGAATTATTGAAATAAAACTGAACCAGATGATTGTTCCAAATGGGCCTAGTTTTTGTCGAGTAGGCCTTAAGCCGCAATTCGCTCAATCACCTTTTAGATAGGGAGATTTCGGAACTAACGTATGGTTCAATCTTATTTGAATAATTCGCTTGCGCGTAGGGTTCTTCAGCAGTGGGGGGAAATCGGAGGACCTGGAGAATACTCGCGACGTTGTACAGGCGACCCTACAACCGGGGAATCGAAACCACCCCAGCTGACCCAATGACAGACCTCATGATACAACTCGAACGCGCAAGCCATCCAACCCCATCTCCTTTAAATATCATTCTTTTCAGCAAACCGTTTGATCTATATTACGATATTAATCATCATACAGCTCAGACGGTTTGCTGAATAATTACTAACAATTCCAAGTTTTTGATTTTATGAATAATTAAGAGAATTATTACCTGATTTCGGTCGAATTTTATGAGAAGGCCTACATAAATAACAATGAAATTTTAAAATATTTCATTATTACTTTTTTAAACATAAATTTGAATATAAATTGTGCACTATTAAACCGGTGTGATAATTATAGTATATGGAAATGACGCAAGGACAACAGCACTTTTTATTAGAATATTAAACAACTGTCATATACGAAGCCATTTTCGAGGAAGAATGCTTTTAATTAAAATCTTTAAAAAATAAAAATTATATGTTCATTTGCCAAAAAAAAGAAGGATAAAAATTTATAATTTGGTGGAATGCTCAGTGAACATTTCCATGTGAAGAGCCACTCCCCCTTTTCTTTATTTTTATTTACTGTTTTATAAATCAGTTTGTATTACTTATTATCTCTGGAAGATATTCCCCTTGTTTGCCATTTATGTAAATTAACATAATAAGATATTATTATGGGTTATTATTCATATTATACAAAAATGATAACATGCTATGAACGGTGATAATTGTCAACAATATATTCTCTCTCTGACACAAAGCGGACGCAATATAAACCATTTTCTATCGAGACATAATTTTTTCAGAGGTGCTGATAATTTGAAAGTTGGGAAGAGGGGATGGGGTATCATGAGGGTAGAGGGATATTTGACGTAATATCTCTCGGGGGAATATTTACAGATACGGGGATGGAGTTGCATTTCCTACTTTTGTAGTTTCCGATCTTTAAAATTAAATTACTTTGTAAATAAAATGAAATGGCGTTTAACGTCCTAACTTTCTTCACAGACTGAGCTAATGGAGACAGAAAATTACTTTATATCACTCCACGTTCAATGCTATAGATGCATAGAAAGAATATGAATTCTATGCAAGCAAAGGTACCAAGTGAACTATTTGCAAAGACAGTTACCCGATTCCTGCAACCCTGTCTAAAGAGTGACGTGAATACAAATCTCTATTGATTAAAATATAATTAGCTTTCGTGGATCTTTTTTTTTTATTGATATTCAGTTGGCAAAAAGGTCAGGAGTTGGAAAAAGAATAAATGATTTGCTTGCATGAATATCGAATTGATCAGAGAAGCAAATTATTCCAGGTACACCACCATTCCTACGCACATAATATCTCTTTGATGGTCTGTCATTTACTTTTTTTTTCTCTGTTAATTTTTTTGACTTAATTTGCAATTTAGAAATCGGAGTTTTTCTTGTTGGATATTCAACACAGTTTCGTACTCACAGTAATAAAATTGTCTGCGATTTACATTTGACGCACTCAACAGGCAATAAAATTCATTGGAAAACCAAACTGCATCAGTATCAATATATTAACTGCTCATTTTCCATATTGGATTTAAATTTTGTCGCCATTTAAGAAATTGTTATTGTGTATAAGTCGTCAACGCTTCGTTAACATTCATTTCAAGGCATGACGCGTGCATCTCATAACTTATCGTTTGGACGTTAGTTCGACGAGACTTCATCAAGATTACATTTTACACTCTTTCGCACCACGAAATGAGTTTGCGAAACCTGGTTTGGCCAATAATTTATTTCTCTCGCCGATTACAGTTTGTAATTATTTACAGGGATTGATCTTTTTTCTCAGGGAAAGCTTTTAAAGACGGTAAAATGGCGGACCGAGACAAGTCGTAAATCGACCGCCAATTACTGAATCTGTGGAGAAGTAAGGTGATGAAAAATAACGGGTAGTTTTAAAATGGCGAGTGAAGAACTTGATTGATGGTTTTATTATCGGGCTTGTCACTTGAGAAACGGCGAGAATCGCACATAGATAGACAGTTGCTTCAAAATGAGAAAAAAATGTACGCCAGAAAAATCGGTAACGAGCAAAGATGGCGATTGTGTAATTATTAAGAGAAAGAATCCCCCTTTCTTTTCCTCGCGACGTTCACTCAGGCAGAAACCGAACGTGCAATGGGTAGAATTTTCTACATTAATCTTTTTCATTACGGCTCGAATTTTCCGTCTTATTAGCTCCGACTTTGGAATTAAATCGTGTCCACTGTGCGGAAAAAATTCAGCCCTCAACTCTCCTATCTTCACTTGCCAACCGGCTTCCTTCGATTTGCTAAATTCAATTTTGCCTCCGAACCTCTACTACAACTAGGACGTTGAGTTCTTTGATTCGTTTTTTAAGTCTTACATTAGCTCTTTCCGCATCTTCAAAGAATTTCCTCTTAAAATTCAATTTTCGGTATTGATAGTGTGCCAGAGGCATGGCGCGGTTGTATGCGTGTCACGACCTCGTGAAAACTATTATAGCTGTTCGGGCGTTATTCGGTAGATGAGGGCCAGAAAGGAAGAACTCATGCAAAAAATCGCCAAGTTAGACTCTGATCTGTTTCTTTGCAGGACAATAATTTGATTTTAGAACAAGGCAGATTGGAGAAGCTGTCAAACGATATAACGAAAAACACATCTCCCTTAACTCTTTGATTTATGCCCCTTTATGAACTCTTCTGGCTCTTTATTCCCTAAACATTTCCATAATTTTATTTGGTGTAATTTTGCATTATGATCTGATATTAAAGCTGGATTGATGTTTTATTTCAACCACTTAGACAGCTAAACGTAAAACACTAAATTGATAATTTGCATCACGTGCGATGGGCCAACTGAACGTCAAATGTTTACGCCAATTTGATGTTCCCAATGTTCGCATTTTGAAGAAGGTTGAGCAATTTTATATTTGATCGATCAAGTGTATACGCTGACACCAATAAAACTCATATCTCACACTCGTTACATTGCTATAATCCATGGCAAAATTAACGAGCTGATTGGTTGGCTTATAATATTTTACAGCTCCGCATAGAATATGCATTAAATGATCCAAAATGAAAATATTATTGGTTATGTAACGACGCAACTTTATGGGCAATTAATTTCTTGGCCAAAGCAACGTAGAGATTTTTGATTAAATTCCTCACTGGGGTGAAATGAGCAACTAAGGAATTGAATTATTTGTTGAAAGATGACGAGCAATGTCGGTGAAAATTAGTGGAAAGATTATTATTTTTAATAACGAAAGCTCTCCCAGACTCCAGCCTTTCATCAGTAGTGAGGAACCGCGCATTTGTTTAGAATTCAGTATAAATTGTATAATCCTGTCAAGCATGTACAGAAGAACAAAATAAACCTAGCTCACACCCGATTAACTTATCGAATCGTGATTATTATTAAAAACCAAACACAAACAAACGTTATTATATTAAACAAAAATAAAACGAATAGTGATCTTACAATTATTATCAAAATGATTACAACCTACGTGATCGAATCGAGCGGGTAGTGACAACATTTACGGGTGAAATACGAAACAATCGAGTCGTAAATAAATTTATATTATGGTCACTGGCGTTTAGTACCGGAACTCAGCAAATGCACTTTGGGCAGACGCTACCGGATATTACGTAAAGCAATGTGTTGCTAGGAGCACGTGCACGTGCCGTTATAATGGCGGATTCTCCTTGGTGACTAGGACATCAAACAGAGTAAAAGTTAATGAATAAATTAAAGCTAATTACACTGTTGGTAGTGGAAATAAAATGTCCACCGTATCCCTGTGTTGCTAGTCTGTCGCGTTACTTGATATCTTTGTGTGATATTTTAGTGACAGCATGGGTCTAGCTTTTTACTCGCGATGGCTACTCCATAATGATAATATACTTCTATTTTGGCGTAATTCGTTTGACAAACAATTTATCAAAACCAGATCTAGCAACGTAATCGGGTAATTATGTGGGAAAATGGATGTAATTGTCCGAACTCAGATTAAACATATCTCTTCCGTTTCAGACTTATAATATGGAAGTGTTCAGTTAATTTAGGATATTTTTTTTTTTTTTTTTTTTAAAAAAAAAGAATATAATCCTAGGAATTAAGATAAGGTTTTTAATTTTAATAATCCTAGGATATGATTGCAAAACGACTTTTAAAAACATATGCATTTAGGACTGTGATACCAAATACCATTCCTAATTGGTCCTACTACTAATCACCGACCAGACCGTTTGTTGTTTGTCCCGATCCCGACCTCGTGGGTTTTCTCCGGGTCCCCCGGTTTCCTCCCACTGCTGGAAACCTCTACGCACAGGCGAACAATAAAAATAAAATTCAACCATTTGTTAGTCCCGAAATGACATAGTGTGTGTCGAGTTGACGTTAAACCCCATCTGTCTCTCTCTCTTTCTCTCTCTCTCTCGACACATCACATAAAAGATAAAATGATTCCTTAAAATAATTGAAATTTTTTTTTTTTATATAATATTCGAAACAGCAATGAATCAAAGCCACGGATTGCTTACTGCACCAATAATGTTATGCAGTTTAACGGGGTATTAGGTAAGACGGGATATAGAACTGACAGTTCTCGCAATAATAGTTAAATATGAATAATGAAAACAGCCAAACAGTCGAATTTCAGTCAAATTGCTTCACTCTGAACCGCGATATTACTGATATAATTTTAGGCGAGCCTCGATCATCATTACTGACGTTGGTACGATAATAAACAAAGTCTCGATTATCCATTATCCTGCACAAAATGTATTTAAATCCAATAAATATCGTAGTCTAGCAATGGCATCGATGACTGGTTATAGTCGATTAATATATATTTAATAATTTAGAAAAATATTTAAAGCCTAAAGAAAGGTCTGCAATAAGCAAATTTAGCTCTTGGATAATGCACGTTTAATTAATCATGCATTCGCTACGGTTAAAATCTAAGCCCTCTAAAATAGAAGTAATTCTTAGGCTACACCATTTTGATTTTGTGTTCCTGTTAGATTTAAAATCTTAAAAAGGCCATAATTTATATGATTTAATTGGCTATTCATTTATCAAGAACAAAAAATCAGATTGGTTTAGCCTTATAATGATGTGTGGATATTGGTTTTAAACTGACAAATTATGAAACGGTTGAAACTTCAGCCCATTAAAATGAAAGTAGTCTTATAATGAAGTGTTTAAGTTGATGCTGAAAGTTAAGTCGGATTTTTAGAAGAGATACAACAAGAAATCCTTCTCATTGATAAGAAGCGATGATCACAGCTTAGAGTAATTATATCAGTGGGTGTTTCCCCTGATTCTAATCCTGATAAAGACACGTAAAAAAAGAAAACGATTAATATGGAACCGTGGTTTTGATTGAGGCTAAGCTGCTTGAAGTTGTCTTTTATTTCAAGAGTTTCTTCAGATGTTGGACGAATTAGAATCAAGTGTGTAATGTATTTAGGTATTATGTAACCATCTACACAACCATACGATACAAGATTGTTTCAATTTTGTATAATTTTCCAAGCACTGCTTCAATTAATTCATTATATCGTTATAACTGAATCATTACAGATGCTCGAAATAATTTATCTCCTTAACCCTTTCGCCTCGCATACACGTACATTAAAGTGTCGATGTATTGGTCAGCCATTTTGTATTGCGTAACAATATTACGGAAGTCTTTTAATTTAATTTTAAAACTATAGTTACTGACTCTTTGAAGTCCACACAGCTATGGGTAGTGACCAGTGTCGTGCACTAATCTGTGTATAATTTCTATCATATGATGTTTTCCTTGCAATGGTTGTGCGTTTACGTTTACTATTCTTACTGTGTGTGATAACGATAAGAGGATACTTATCAAAACGTGCATACAAAATAAACCAGTGATTATTGTCCATAGTAACCGTGTTATATTTATACTATTCTTTGACTAAGACCAACATCCACTGGTTCTTTTACGAGTACCCTATGTGTGAACGGATGGATATCAGTTTCTCGTCCCTTCCGAGAGACTTGACTCACTTTCACTTTATTTGTCAGCCCTGTGAGATCCAAACGTTAGGCTACGTGCCCATGGAATATAGTCGAGGGATTGGTGTCCTATCCCTTGCCCTGCCTGCCGGATAATTCCATCTCGAGTAATATTCTATGAATGTTATTCAATCTCAATGGGCATTTTCTCTAGTGAAAATTAAACTGGATAGATACTGTAAAATTTCTTTTAATTTACCAATTGGAATATGTTTTTCTCTTACCCTTAAACATGACATATTGTTCTCAAATTAAATCCTGTCTCGTTTCTCAGTCATTTAAGTTGTTTATGAGGTGACTAAGTGAGAACCGTGTATATAATAAATAGGTTCTATATTAAACCACCTTGCACATCACTCCTCGTTTACCTTTTAACTTATTATTTCTTCTTTTTCTTTCTTTGTTTTGTGTCAGATGTGATAATTTATATACCACATGATGTTTTTACACACGGTTTATCCGTGTTAACATACTGCCTTTGTTAAATACACCTTACAACCCATCTGCCAGAACACGGAGGGGTCAGTGGAAAATTGCTATTTAGAAACAGTAGAAAGATACAAATTATTGTCAGGGAGGTCAGCAGCCATCGTTTTCGTTTTGTGGTCAGTTGTAATTTACGGATTGTAACGAAGCTATTTTCGGATTTTAAGGATGCGCGTAATAGAATAAAAAGACTTTGATCAGATTTTGTGACAGGGTGTACGACAGAGAGCTTTTGTGTCGTTCGATTTAATACCCCGATTTTAAGCTTTAATCATTCAAACTTCTCGCTATGGATTCAAAATCTCTAACAAATCTCACTGGTGAGGGCTAAATCGTTTATTCGGAGTCAGCGTGTTGGAAAATTTGCTTTGAAGCTTAACAGTTGTGTATAGCAAGATAGAAGGACGTCCCGCGGTGCCCATAAAAGAAACTTGTATTTAGGCGGCCTGGGAAGGTAGGGCGGTTTTGTTCCCGATCGGGTATCACTGACACAACTTCGAGCATAATAAGAAACCATTTGGCCTAACTATTAATTGTCACCCCCTAAACTTATCGACCGCTCTCTCGGTCCTTCTCGATCTACGTATCCTCGTAAGGACTGGCCGTAAAACTCCCGTGGATCACTGACAAATAAAAGGTGAGCACTGCTTGCCACCTCCCTCTTGCGTACACTATAAACCACAGATTTACTCCTTACAACGGGCACCTGCAAGAAACCAAGATAATCTGTTCCTTTGCTCGAACGGTAATCAACAATGCGTAGCACATTAAAATGTCACATCTTTTCTTAGATTGGAAAACAATTTGCATCTTAAATATCGGTTTATAATTTTATCTCGTACGTTGTTGAACATTTTATTGTGTTTAATTGTTCGCGTTCTCGGTCAACATGGTGAGGAGTGTTTAAGGTCATTTTTCCCCAGTTATCCGCCTTGCAAATTTTTTTTTTTATTATAAATCTTTAAAAGATTGTAGGTAAAAATGGATGAATAATAGGTGATAGGATAAAATAGATGAATAAAGAGAAAAATTTATTCACACTTAACTAGTGATGAAGATAATAATATATTAACAAAGATTAGTTGAACATCGATTCAGATTCAAGGTACAGCTATCATTCCAGATCTTGGAATGCAAAACGGCATACAGTTTGCTATGAGGGAACTTTACCCTTGACAGCGGCACTACGGTCTACTATTATTAAGACCCTTTTATGCATGGCTCTTTTTCTTTTACAGTCACGCCAATATTTACACGGGAACTTGTTTTTTTTTTGTCTCAACCGAACGACTAGCCAATACATAAGTTGCTGCCGTTGTAATAAGTACCAGATATTAATGGCGGAGAAACTCTCAAATATAACCAGGCCAAATTGGGAAGTAAAAATTTCCTATTTACACTAACGGACCCATCCAAAATATAACCGAGTTATTTATTTGATCAATCGATGACGTTTCATTAAATACCCCCTCCCCCCAAATATAAACCTCCCATACGAGAGAGTCGCTATAATTAACAACTAATAATTAACAAATATATATTTTACTTATTTCGTCAAATCCCAAAACAAATATCGATTTTTATCCATCGAAGGCTTTTTTTATTACCCCTCCTCCTATTTTTTTAAAAACATAATATTACTTATTTTGTTATATCGAAAATATAATAGCCTCATTTGACATCCATCAGAAGTATTTGAAAAATTTCATTTATAAATCTATTTATCTTATTTATGGTTGTAGTCATTTAAATACGAGGTACAGATAGAGTTCACTTTAATACATTTATATATAAATCTGTATACAAATTGTTTTTATATTCTTGTCACCCTGTTTGAAGTTGGTGAAAGGGTGCATTTGTATTATAAAATTAACACTATCATAAAATTCTTTCAAATGTTTTACATAGCTTTGATTAATTTCAATTTTAAATTTGTAAACGGAATCTTTTTCTTTATTCAAAATGCCTAATAAAAATAAAATATGCAAACTATTTAAAATAGAATAAAATTTAAAAATATAACGTCAGATATTAAGAAACATTTTGATGCATGTCCAGCGATGCAACGTTTAAAGATGTAAAACTATTGATTAAGAACAAACCAATTTAATTTTCTGTTGTCGGGAACATCTGTAAATATTTCGTCGGGGTAAACAGATTTACAATTCAAAAGGACTTGGTTATATTGTAATATTGTAAATTTTAAACCAAACATCTTTCACATAATTCTTGTAGCTATTTATTTTATCCAGACCATTAACAACAGACATAACTCGGTATGGCCTGAATACAATTAAAAATGGAAACCATTTACTCGTCTTATGCTATTCACATGATTTACTTTCAACAGATTAAAACATTCCAATTCTCCGTATCGTTTGTAATCGTAAGTATTTTAATCTACATGGAAGGTTTTAACAGTTATTTTACGACTTCTTAAATGTTTCGCTTTATTTGAAAAGTTCATTAAGATTGAACCAACCATAACACTGAATTTGGATGGATAAACTTTATAGTTCTCACTATAGGCAAACATTATGACCTTACAAAGTTCGCAACTCTTGAAATAATTGAGAATTTGCAATCAATCGTAAAATGTTTTCCGAGTGAATAAATTATATTAGCTACACTTGAAATAAATAATTTTGAAAATGTTCAGTTAAATTAATGAACTGTCTGAATGTACATATCCACTAAAATTCACATACCACTGAACACGAAATTTGTCATTTGTAAAATCATTTGTACGAAATTAATTTTATGATCAATGATGAATCTATTCTCAATAAGTTAAATATTTTAAACTGTAATATAAATTCCTACTAAATATTTTGATTACTATTGAAATTTATTTAGAAAATAGAATACCTTTAATACGATTCAGTTTGGAGGAATTTTCATTATATAAAAGTCTTCATCACGATAAAATTTTCTTCAAAAAACTCAAAGACTTCTTAGATCGAAAGAAGAATTAAGGGAAACAATATTCAAGTACATGCACTCACAAAAGTAATTCAATTTTAAAAAAAAATAAAGACAGGAGGGAGGGGAGGGGGTAAATTGATCTGATAAGTCGATGACGTTTATAACACTACATAATATATGCATGTACGTAATCGAATTGATAAATCCCTTTAGTTTAAACCCAAACTATTTGTTTGTACATGAACAGGGATGCTTTGGATTTGTAATTTGTCTGCGATATCACCTGGGGATGAAGCTGACGTAAATCCAACAAACGAATGAGTGGATTTGTAATAGAATACCGCCTTCGTTAGCTAAGTGGGAGCAAAACAGTAGGTAGGACGTTACACATCATTTCATTTCTGTACCAAAACATACATTTTCAATACAAAACTGCCGAAAAGTTTCGTAACAAGGGAATATAATTATTTGTTTTTTAAAAGTAATGTTTTAAAAATCAATTTACAACAGACTTTGTTTACATTTTAAGAAGACTCAATACCACCTTTTTTTATAAGAAATAAACAGATTCTTTCTCAAAGATATGCATCCTATTTGAAAAGTTCATCATTTGGAAGAATAAATTTACAAAAACGTAACATATGGACACAAATCGTATATACATGTATTGTGTAATTGATAGCATTAACTGTGTAAATTGCAAACATAATAATCCTGTTTTTGCATTACATATGTCCAAATCAATATGCATACAAATCGTATACGGGTTTAACTCTGCATAAATTAATCTCCGTGTAAATCGTAAACATAACATATTGTTTGTATTGGATATGTCGAAATCAGTATATAACAAAAATCAGATCCTCTCAAATTAACAACAAGCTTTCAATTTCATTTACCGCGGTCACAATTCAAAGCCACCAGCGGTGACAACATCCCTACTTTATTAACATAATAGGTGAAAACAAAATGGTGTCGAATTAATTATCTATTGTTTATCGGGGCACATGATCAGCTGACACAAACCGTGTCAAAAAATTCTCTTTTTTCATTCAGAAAATAACGAGGTGATGAATTAGGCAAGTAATTAATGGACAATCTCTTATGTTGTCGTGTAACCGTGTATGTGGCTAGAGGCCGTATTACAGGTTTAAGCCGATTCTCTAGGTTTATACATATATACAAACAATCCACAAACATTATTAAGTGATTAACCAAGTTACTCTTCAGCTTAAATCAAAAATAAAATCCCTGGCTTTGTGTTGGGACGTGTAAGCGATCGAGAGAATCCAAAGAGGAGACAGCCCGGCGCCGCGGTGGTCAAGTATTTTAAATAAGTAAAAACAAGCGACCGTGGTCGACCATTATCCCTCGTTTGTTATTAGTATATACGATTGTCACTTAGAGTAAACAACGCCGACATAGACAAGTGCCCCCTCAAGGCCCTTAAGTATATATTAAGACTAATTGTTAATTACGAACTGGACTGTCCAGTTTGTCCGGAGGGCTGAAGACCAAATAAGGTCCAGTCCGATTATTCTCGCATCACGATCTAATGATAATTGGTCAATCAGCCATGTATTGGTCACTAGTTGTAATAATTGAGTTATTAATCATCAATTTGGTTCTAATCAATTTCTCGCTAGTTTGGCTAATCACATGCAAGCTATTTAATACCCTCTAACATAGGATTATGGTCAACACTTAACTTGTCTGATATATTATAGTCCTAAGATATGAACGCGCGAAGTAAGAAACTTTGCTTTGTTTCCCCCTAATTGATAAAAACAATCATACTGTCTCCAGAATGATTGATCATCATTAAGGTTTCAATTCGCTAAAACAAGACCAATGTTTCAATTTAATTGATGAAATAATGACAACACGAATAACTCATTCCGCAGAACCTTGATATACGGACGTTACGACCGTAGAGGTTAAACAGGTACTAACTGGCCTGTTAACATAACCCAGATGGGGCTGAACGTCTTACGAGATGGGCATACGCTATGCAGTGCAGTGAATGCACTATGGGGGGAATTTTGCCAAAGATATCCACTTTTGGTCAATTTCAAGTGCGAATCGACCTGTAGACTTCGAATCATCATTAAAAGCAAACAAAATGAGAAGAAACAATTTTCTGCCTGGTTACCAAACACAGTTCCAATTGAAATAGACAGAGAATACTCAGAAATGGGGTTTAACGTCCACTCGACACAAGCTATGCCATTTCGGGACTAACACATGGTTCAATTTTATTTCAATACTTCACTTGCGCGTAGGGGTTTTTAGCAGTGAGAGAAAAACAGACGACACTGAGAAAACCCACGAAGTTGTACTGGCGACCGTCACGTACAACCTGGGATCGAAACAACGCCAGTTGACCCAATATGAGTATGACAGACAGGATAGTGGCATTTACGTTTTTCAAATTCCAACTGTCAAGGGGTCGTTTACGTGAACGTTAACATAATATACAATGTACCCTAATCTGGAAACAGGAATCACGCCTTTTATGATAAAATAAACTAAAATCATAGATGAGCCTATTTAAAAAGCTATTTCCTTTTAGTGGCTTTTTATCAACAATAAACTCAACATTTTAGACCTTGTTATTACTTTTATTAATGGCAGTGTCAGTGTCTATTACGAAAACATGTCAATCAACGTTAAATAAGGAGAATTTAATAGTTGCTATGATATAATAATAATCTATGTCATTATATATCAATATACTTATTGATTTCGGATATTTCTATAGGTTGGATTTCACCAGGTTATTGAGTTCAATTCAAAAATGAAACTTTATTTTATCCAAACCAAAGGTGACGGAAAAACAACCAAGTCTGGTCTCGTCTAGAAAGAGAATGGGGTTTAACATCCACTCGATACAAACTAGGTCATTTCGGGACTAACATATGGCTCAATTTTATTTCAATGATTCGCTTGCGTGTGGGGGTCTTTAGCTGTGGGAGGAATCTGGGCGAGCCCGAGAAAACCCACGAGGTTGGACAAGCGACCCTTTCCTTGCAACGTGCAACCAGGGAATCGAAAGCCCATAAGCTGACTCAATGACAAGCCCTGTGATACAACGCACACGCGCTAACCATTCGCCCCCTTCTAGAAATCATGGAAAAGTAAAGAAAAGGAAATTCATTTAGTAACTGGATTGAGATATAAACTATAATACGTAACCGCTGTTGAAATGAAACTGGGTTTAACGTCCTACTGTTTTGAAGACGGGCATACGCACCATGTAATGTGAATTCGGGGAAAGTTTGCCCGGACAGCGTTGGTTGCTATGGTCGACTCTTATTTCGACTTCCAGCTGCCAAGGGTCTTTTATGTGTACGCCAATGTGTACACAGGACCTCCGATGCGAACGACTATACGATGCTCCTTGCCAGTCGCTCCGTCCTACACTACAGACAAGGGAGGTCCACGCCGTAAAATCCCTATGAACTCTCTCGGCTAACACAGGGATCGGACATGGGACCTCCAGGTTAGCGAACCAACGTCCTACCCACTGAGTCAATGAATGAAATGAAATGAGGTTTTAACGTCTTACTGTTCTGCTAGGAACTGGGACAATGAGGACGGTTATACGCCATGCCATAATGTGTGCTATGAGGGAATTGTTTCCCGGACAGCGGCACCACGGCCTACTCTTAAACCGAAAATCCAATTGTCAAGGGATCTTTTACGTGCACCGACTGTATAAAAGAACCAGAAGGCTGTAAAGAATACCAAAGGATCAACACTATTAAAGATTTATCTATGTATGACAAAGATCAAGTAATAAAGATTGTTTATTTTTATATAATGGAATTTTAATATTTTGACAGGAATAATATAGCTGCTGCCAAGTTTTGATTGATATTTGATCGATGGGGTGATTAGTACTGATAAACAGTCGTATTGATTTTAAGCTATAATTGCCATGTCGTCTTGTCTAGATCGATCTAGAAAATATTCAGTTTGTGATATGTTTTATGATGTCTATGAATCCAGAATTGTTTTTCTTATATAAATAGGGAGGCACGGTGGCCCAGCGGTTAAGGCACTGGCTTTTTAAAGGGACGTATGGCTCTGTTTTTGGAAAGTTGAAATAGACAAAAATGTTTCTAAAAGCACATATTAATGTGATATGAATGTATGTAAAGTGGTTTATATTCAATTTAACGCGTGTGCGTTTAATCATGGGGCCTGTCGTTGAGTCAAGTGACGTGGTTTCGATTCCTCGCTTGTACGTGACAAGGAGTGGGTCGCTTGTCCAACTATCCGTTTCCTCCCACTGCTCAGGACACCGACGGGCTAGCGAATAATTGAAATAAAATTGAACCACATATTTGTCCCGAAATGATCTACTTTGTGTCGAGTAGGCGTTAAACCCCAAATCATAGCTGTAAGTTATTGCTTAAAATATTCCACAGTTGCCTTTGATATTGCATAAGATATTTATAATGGAGTTGAATTTAGATATTTTATAGTGTAAAACGTGTTGAACGATGAATGGAGTGAAATCTTTGTGTCAATCTAAGATGTAACATATGTCCTTCTCTATTGTTATTCAAATAACAAATCAAACAGTCGTTATTATAGATCACTTCTTCAAGGTAACAGAGTGCATACTATATTGTTATAACACACTATCCTTCAAATTCAGTTGGTATATACGCTACTGCCCTGGCGCAATTCTACATCAAGTTTATATGTCACGTGTCTGAGGTTACTTTAAGGTTACGGAGTACATTCGATATGTAATATACTGTCCTGCTCCGTATAATTCTTTGAAATTCAGACAGTGGATACGCCACTGTCCTGGCGCAATTCTGCCACAAGTATATCTAGACCATTTCTTCTATATATAATTCAATATCCTTATTCTTGACTGTTCTAAATACCGAGACGTTATTAAAGAAGTTTGTATAATTCTTTTGGTGGGTACGCCACTAACATGGCAAAATTCTCCCTAAAACACATTGGCAATTTTTTCAGGGCCAATGAAGATAAAATATATCTTAGGACGGTCTAATAACACATCTTTATCCCCCGTGTATTTAATGAACAGATACATCCTAAAGCTCGGACAACAAATGATTTGTTTTATGATCAGTGTTCAAATGAAATTAGCAACACCCTGTCATCCGGCATATTTAATATGGAAAAGATCGGTGCAGACAATTCCAAAATATTCTAAAAATTATTCCCTGACTTCTGGTAATGAAATATATAAAATTATAAGAATATAAGTAAGTGGGGCCTTTTAAAATTAATAATATTTTATTCAGGATATCTAAATGGGAACGGCTTCTGATGGCTGATGTATTTTTCATATTTCAATTATTCTACATTTTTAAATATTCTTTTAGGTAATCGTAAAAATAACGTTAAGAATTTGACTAATATTACGCATGTTGTTAATGTACATGTATTGTTACATTTCGTAAAAATCAATGTTAATATAATTCTATTTTTATTTCTCGATGTATAAGCAGCAATTTATTAACGTGTCGTCATAGATTTAATCTAACCAAAGATATATATCTCGGGCATGTATTAAGATGGATCTAAAATGTATTTTAATAAGGGCTGATTCGATAACCAGACGTCGCTTTAATAAACACGAATGTATTCAAATAATAATAAAGCATAACACATACTTATTGAAGAACAATAATTTATTATGGCAACGTTTCGTAGAGCATTCTCTTAATGTTTTCAAAAACGTACAGTGACAAATGTGTCGTACTGTGATGAACAGTCCATTTGCTGATTACACTACTTTGCCTAACTATTTTGCCTATTACGTTTTTTAGGACTTCGAATTTTGCCTAATGGTTTGGATTGTTCGTACTTGGTTTTATTTCATTTTACATATTAGTTAGGATATTGTACTGTAGATTAACAAATGCATATTTCTAAATAAGTAAAGAAAACACAAAAATTCAGAGAGCAGAATTTGTAAAAAATGTAGTTAAAACTGACATTGAATGAAACGATTTATCTCCTCTTTGAAGAAAGATTCTTGTGTTCTTTTATCAATAATTCGTAGAGCATTACGTAAAAACGGAACCACAATCAACACAAATAATGTGTCTTTTGTTATCTAAAATGGTTCCTAACCAGTATTTATTCTCAATTTTAGATGTAGTCATATTTTTTATTGCTTTTCATATTAAACTGACAAAAAGGATTACCATTCATATCGCAGACCACAGATCACGTGATAGACTTGTGGTCACGTGTTAGTCCATACATGCACGTGCAAGGATTCGGCGGTTACATCCGTTAATAGACGATCAGACGGAAGATTAGTACGAGTCCATACGAGGTCAAATCGACGGTGAACAATTTGGTATTATTTATACGACACTTGTCAGAATTAAACATTAATTCTCCCTTTTTCTGCTCAAAAAAGTCACTTAATAATGTCGATTGCCAGTGATTTTACGTAAAATTTACGACCCTAAAGAAAGTGATAAGTTCACTAGAGAAACAGGAACATGATAATAATCGGTGGAAAACACGCAATAGTTACTAATAAAATGAATTATAGCTGTCCTGTCAACAGCTTTAGTCACTCTGTCTTGTGATTTATGCCAAACTCAGTCATTTCCATCCACTCAATAATTTCTGGTCTGTCTCCTTTATTCAAATTAATTTGCTGAATAGAAAACAAAGACTATACAGTGCGCTTTCTTATAAAAAAGGGGGATTCCCAAACAAAGAAATATAACTATCGATCTTATTTATATAGAATTAATAAATCATTTCATTTATTCTTTAAAATCTTTAATCCAATAAATCTAATTAGTGCCATTATCATTCAAAACAGGGAACACAATGTCTTAAACTATGGACAATTATTTATAAATAGTTCGCTACATCAGTATTTACTCTTCTCTTTTTGCATAGAATTTTACAAATAGAAAATGTTAATAAAGATTTTAAAATACCAATTATTGCTTCTACAGTTCTTCTACTTGTATAGAATTTTTGAAAAACTTCATTTATATTTTAATTCGAAACATAGTAATTTTAATTCGAAATTTTAAAATAGTAACATATGATAACAGTATGTGTAGTATTATCAATAACAAGTGACTCTGTGTCGTATCCCTGTAGTTGTTCATATATTACAATATTGAATGTACGTGCATGTATGTAAATTGTTAAATACATTGACTGAGTAAGGGGCGTTAAATGTACGTGCATGTATCTAAATTGTTTAATATACTGACTGAGTAAGGAAGAGGGGGTTCACATTAGCTGGGTCTGTGCCACGATCTCTATTCAGAAATCATCTGAATGTTATTTTAAAAAACAAACACCCCCCCCCCAACCCCAAAACAAACTGGACTGACAAACAATGCAGCACATAATATCAATACTTTAAAATATTTATTTTAAAAAAGTCTAAATAAACCAAAGGAATTAATGAAAAAATCCATTTATTTTATATTTTTCAGCCATATTATCAGTCACCTTACAACTTGTCAAGAAAACATAAATACTGCCTGGAAATTTTGTGTGAATCCGTTCCCACCAGTGGGGGAGTGGTAATTTAATTAAAAGAAAATATAACAACTCATTTATTGGCTAACAAACATGTAATGGATATAAAGATGTTATTCTCATCCAACAATAAAACATCTAATAAAATTGTAAGATGGATTGTCGTTAAGTTCCTTATCACCAATAAGTAGCCCCTAGTAAAACGACTATTTATAAGATAGATAAAAAATAAGTGTTTTTCCAATTCAAATTAAAAAGAAATAAAAGTGTAATATAAAGATCTAAATTACAGGTTGTAAACGCAAGTAAAAACTCGCTGTAAACCGCTCGCAACTAATGTTTTCTTTCTCTGATTAAAAAGAAATAAAGACTTGCCTTAAATAAGATTGGACATAACGGATAACCCTGTCGCACACCTCGCGCCTGAGGCTATTTTCATTTGGTTTGGTCAGTATTGTTACGATTTGTGTTTTGTTTTCGACTCACCTTCTGAGAGAAAAACTGCTAATTAAGATTTGTTGGTCAATTGAGTTGTCCGATCTTGAAGTGTTCTGACCAGTTTAGCAACTTGTTATAAGAGTTTTACTTATGTACGACTGGTTCAACATTGCACAATAATATAAGAGTAATGCCGACGTACTATTCAACCCCGTTATGTTTGCTTCAAGTCTAACGAGAATTTGATAAGTGCAATTCAAAACATACTGCCGCAGCAGTATTGAACGATTGAACATATTTATGCCTGAGCCGCCTCATGACTGAAAGGTGATGCGATTTAAATTCGACAAAGAGTGGATGGGAAAGTGAAAGATATATTAGCTGCTTTTTTGTGGTTTTTAAAAGTGGTTTGAACTCGACTGGAAGGGTGACATTCTGTTCTTATCTCTCTCCTTTAATTCCGCATACACGGTCATTAATTTGTAACAATCAACATTGGATTATAGTTAACCATTTTTTAAAAATCCTATGACATTATATCACAAAGCCATATTAATAACTGTGATTTATGAAGACTCGATGGTTTTTGGTTCCCGACGACTTGTGGGTCGAACAAAAAGGGGTGGGACACAATAGTCACGACATTAATTGCCTTTGAAGTGATTATTTGCACGCGTTCCACTCACACCAAATTTCTTTTCCGATATTTTTGATTTTATTTTTATTTCTTCTGCGTTTGTTAGTTTATTTTATGCCATGATTGTCTTGTGACGGGATGTCAATGAATCGCGCCTTTAATCAAATATACATTTCTTTATTTTAATGTGACTGGTTGTCATTGTTTTAAAAGTCTTTAAACAAATTTTATTTTCTGATTTTATTACTCAGACAAAAAACTTTTCTTGAAATTTATTCAGAAACATCTGATATATAAAAAAATGGTGATTTGTATGAATATTTTAAATGCTTTCACGAATAGAACAGATCATCTAAAAATTTTGTTAATATTCATTTAATTTTTTTTATTTCATTCTTAAGATGTAATGAACGTGAATGAGGTCTCCGCCCATACCATATTAGAGGTCAAACATATTCAATTTGCATCAGTCCCAAATGAATAGTCCACTTGATATGACAAGCTTTTACCTAATTCGTCTAATGGATTTTTCTTTTGTCTCCCGGATAGGATTATTCATGTGTCTCTTTTTATATTCAATAATAAATACATATAACAAAATGAGTATTAATATATAGACTAATATTATGATGTACCGCCATTAAAAAAATATCTAACAAAAAACAAAACAAAATACGATTTATGAGAATGTTGATGTCGATTAAGTAAATATTAATATTATTCTTGGGTTTATAGAAATTATCTAAAATCAAAATATCTCTATATACTTCTGAACGTATTATTAACCCTGGTGCTGTTTTTCGTTTGTTGCAAAACTATGAAAGCATATTTCATCAAAATTCAAAAACATATTGCGAATCTGTTAAATTAATCACCATAAACACGCGGACAATGATAGATTAATAATTCGTCCCAAACTCAAACATTAGTATAACCAAAGATGTACAATACGAAAACAAATAATAAAAGACAGTGGCGGCTTTAATATTTTCTGAATTTATTTTAAAGCATCTGTGAACAGACCATTAAGCGTAAATGATGCTGAACATATAATCCCTTTGAGACGTTGATAAAATTATTTTCTGCAGGACAAGGGAGAAAACTCTAAATATAAAACTTTTTTTTATGTCTTTACCCTGTGTGGCTTGTCCGTATTTTAAGAAAAAGTAAACAAATGATTGATTTACTACAACGATTATAAAATACTTAAAAGAAAACCTCATAACACAGCTGATAAATCGTTATATTAATCTCATATTATCACAATAAAATACATAATAAACTTTATTCACATTAACACAGCTTTATGGATTTACTATACTTCTTATCATATTTTATGCAACGTTTCAATACTCTTACAGGTATCGTTATCTGTAAGAGTATTGCTTGAGAACGATACCTGTAAGGATATTGAAACGTTGCGTGTAATAATTTAAGAAGTAGTAAATCCATAAGGTTTTTTTAAAAATTTTTATGTTATACCTCTACTTCTTAATGTCATTCAGGGACAATATTATTTATCGATACACCCCCACCCTCTTAAAATATTGTTCAGACATATAAATCTATGTTTTAAGTAAATCTAAATTGATTCAGATGAAATAGAAATTAAATGGGACTGAACATCCTACTTTTCTGTCATGAAATGTAAAAGATATATAAACATTTGTCATGAAATGTAAAAGATATATAAACATAATATACGCAAATTTTCATTCAACCAACCAATTAAATTAAATATATCTAGGTACAGTTTATGTTTTCTAGTCAAAACCGGTTAATTGTAGCAATTCCCCCGCCTTCGTTAGGCCAGTTGGTGCAAAACAGTGGGGCATTAAACACGATTCCATTTTTGGCATTTAGAGAGAATTAAAAATGATTTTCGTCAATAAAGCCAGATTTAAAATAACCATAGACCTATCTAATTATCACATTTCAAAACACTAACTTACTTAAAAACTGGTATTCTTGCTTAAACTTAACAGCAAGAAAATTTAAAAAAAAATGTACGACTCGTAACTAGAAAGATAAGACCGCTACATTCAACGATTACTTCAAGATTTTTTTTTCAAAGTTTTATTCAACCTATGTTCAATCAGAAATCCACCTGTTTGAAAAGATCTTCATGGCTATATATTTCTGATCGGTTCAATTTTTTTTATTCAACCTAATTTAAATATTCCTCTAAGTAGTGAAATCAAGAAGGCATTGTTTATCAATCGACGAAGACCCCCACCCCACCCAACGCTAATGCATACAATAGTGATATATAACCAAAATGTCTAGTTTGTTTTATTATAGGAAATACAACCACGGCTGATTAGCGCAGAATGGCATGTAAAAATAAAACCAACAGAATTGAAAACTCAAATTAATTAAAACCCATTCCGTAAAATTTCAAACCAAATTTAATAACTATCAATGTTAATTTTATGAGAAATGAAAACGTGAACCGAATGCAAAACACACCATAATTCAAAATCTAAAATTAATTAAAACCCCATCTGTAAATCGTAAACAATTTTATGGATACACACTGAGTTTTATGCAAATGCTTGACCAAGCCGAGAGTATCGTCATCAAAATGTCGCTTAGTATTGAACTCAGTAATTGTATCGCCATAAAATTGTACCCTGTGTTAATAAGTTCAATTACTAAATGCCAATCAAAGAAGAAAATTTACTTACTGTTGTCATATGTTAAATGTTATACGAAACCAAATGGTAAAGCGATTTCAAAACAGAAAAATAAAATCCAACCTTTTTTTTTAAAAGCTGTAAACAAAATGATCTGCTGTGATAGCGAATTAATTAAAATCCAAAAAATAAACTCGCAAAACAAAATGGTCGACTATCGTGTTTTAATTTTTTAACAGAACGACATGACCCGAAGATAAACACCTTATACATAGACGGAAATATAAATTGTCAACCGTCACAAACAGCAAATGTAGATTTTCTTATACTCTTTCGCTTCTTTATGAGGGAAAGGTGTGAAATTTGGTCAATCAGACAGAAAAGTGTGATAAGGTTGAAATAATTATCCAGCATTCCCCAAATCCCCAACTATATAAACATTAATTCGATAACGAAAGTAATTCTTCGTGAAATTACTAAATCGCTGCCAGTACATATTCGCGGTCGATTGGCAGGACCATAAAATCCAGTAAAAAACTAAAGCGACTTAGTTCACGCCATGGCACCCAAAGCGAAAGGATGTTATTGTCATTTTGATTGCATAATTAACCTTAATTATTATAAACCATGAAAAGTTATAATTAACCGAGTCGAGCCGTCTGTTTAGTTTTAGGATTGAAGAAATCAAGAAGGCGAAATACGAAATAAAATGACATGAACCCCTCTCACGATTTTTGACCCATAGATAAAACAATAGCTACAGCCGTTTATCCAAATTCTTCTCAAACGAAACGAAAATTAAATAATTTACCTGTTACTTGGAATCTGTTGAAAATTTTTTCAAGGCTGAGTTGGTTTGTCTGGGCAAACTCTTCCACTCGACGAAGCAAGAAATGAAGACAGGAGCGAAGAAACTCGGAGTTTATACGTTACATGAAATCATCTGGAAGACTGTGTGATTGGATCCTAGACTCCGAATCGACAAGCTGCAGTTTTCTAATTCACTTTCGCAATGCAGCGAATTCTAAGTTTGTCGACCATTTTAGCTTTAATCGAATGACGTCAATATTAGAAGCATTAGTGAATAAATGTTTACATGTGCTGCCCAAACAGGCATGTACATCGGGGGAACCATTTAGCTATCAAATATGGATTAAATACAGAGAAATTTAAAGTTATTTTAATTAAAGCCTGTCAGTGTGGGAGAATTAATTCATCGGAACGAGTTCGGTCTGAACACCTATTGAAAGACAAATCGCATAACAAAACTTTCTAACGAATTCTCTTACAAAAGAAATAAATTTCATGGCATGAAAATTAGATCAAGACCAACGGTGCGTGTTTTTTATATACATGTGTAATTTAATTTACGTTATATTTTATTCATAATTCATCAGGTTCCATTTTGGGGAGTCAAATTACACATTCAACAGCAATGCCTTGTTCTTCAAGCGTGAACTCAAAATCTTCCAATTGAACCGTATGAAATACTGTCTTTTCATTTTGGAAGTTTATAGGGGGAAATCCCGTAACAATCTTTTAAATATCTACTCCAAGAATCAAAATGGAAAGAAAAAAATTCAAAGCAAATATATCTTAGTCAGAGAACATCTTTTATTTTCGAAATAGGATATTAAAAAGAAAAATGTTCCAATTTTTAAGACACAGTTTAAGGGAAACATTTTCTTTGTATGTTCAAGGCATTTTGTGCGATACTGAAATTTGTACTATCAAATCAGAGAGATGGAAAACGCCTAATCGACCAAATCTGCTGCCTTTTAAAATTACACGTAAAGTTGAGTAATTTTTGTCCATAATTTAAAGTATTAACGGGTTTATGGAAGCGAACTAAAGGTTTAGTTAATGGCTGAGTAAGAAAAGGGTTGAATAATGCTGGCCTGGGGTAACTCAAGGTTCTAATTCTATCGCCTGATTAACGCTAAAACCCTGCATTAATCCATAGCGTAAAAATATAAGTATTCCTCTTTGTTCCTAGTTAGTTATCAGCATAAAATTGGGCAATGATTTCGGTGGAGAACAAAGCGTTTCCAAATGGCGGACTCGGGGAATGATTTTCCGCGCAAGCGATTTTAGGAAAGGTTTCCAAGCCGCCAAGGTACTGCTCTACACTGGAGAAACCTTTAGTTAAAATTCGTCACACTGTGATTAAAGTGCGTGGCTCTTAACTATATTAGCACTATCGAAAATTTCACCAATTAGTAGATGGCGCTGCGATTAGTGCGCTCTTATAGATACGTTCATGCAGAAAATGAAATTGCAGAAAAGGCGTTCATTTGGAAGCGAAACAGGCGGCTCATCGTCATGTAAAATGTAAAAATTTCGAAGAGTTCTTCAAGATGTTCAATGTTCATAATATGTGAAATTTTCATCTGAGGCTTTTTTTTCTAGATTTCAGCTAAATTTACTAAAATATTATTATTAGAAATTACCTTTTTGTT
The DNA here is from genome assembly GCA_948474765.1 of Patella depressa. Taxonomy (NCBI): domain Eukaryota; kingdom Metazoa; phylum Mollusca; class Gastropoda; family Patellidae; genus Patella; species Patella depressa. Next base: position 12,964,299 of record OX419720.1, read on the forward strand.
GGGCCAAATGTTGTAAGATAAGTGAAAAACGCATATCAATCTGCAAAACGTTCTAATTGTATTGGAAACACATTTCAATAATTATGCTGTATTTATTTCTTTATTGAATTGCGAACCTTATTTCAATACACTCTTTTTGTGTCAGTAGCACTTACCACGACTTTGTGTTATACACGTTGGTCTAATCGAGTGTGTTTGTGTCGAGAAATTGCAACTTCATAGCGTTGTTCTGGAATTATTGAAAACCATTTCTTGTGTTTCAGGAATTGTCTACTCCTATATTTATATTCTGTCCCAACATTCTGATTCTTTAAAAATCTAACACAATCGACCATATGGTTTACAAAAAACGAGTTGTTCGCAGACTTTGTCGGATACAAAAAATATATATTTAGAAAAGGTTGAATACGCTGTGAATGGTCGAATATTTGAATTAAAAATAAAACAGGAAACCGTGTAAATGATAGAAAACTCTTAATCTAATTTTAAAAAGGTCACATTTTATGAATATTGTTGATAAAGAAGATATCTGGAGATTTCTATAACCGATCTTTGCAAATCTGGTTCAGATCCAATGCCAGCTCCCTCCACCTGTAAATAGTAATATGGATTGTTGTGTTAATTGCCCTTTATATCATCAGGTCTGACATTAGGTCAGGTAGCATGGTTTTAATCCAACATTTGTACGTGACAAGGAGTAGCGTTGCCTGCTTAACCTTGGGTTATTTTTCCAGTGTCCCCACCCTTCCGTAGCTTAAGGACCTTGCATCCTTGTTAGTCCCGAAATGATCTAGTTGGTGTTGAATTTAAGTTATTTATCCCCTCTCTCTCTCTCTCTTCTAGCCAGGATTGTAAATACTGCCCCCAAACAATGTTCTATTCTGTTTGAAAGTACATTTCAATCGTCAGGATTGATTCGAACCAAATTTGCAACGAATTGCTTCATTGGTTGCTTGGAAGGAGCGTCCTATAGTAAAAGTGCGTTATTTGCATTTTTCACTAAAATATAATATTTCAAACAACTTAATTCACGCTAATATTAATTAACTAAACAAAATCCAAATACCAACACTAGATAGTCAGTCTATCGATTATGATCTATTACATAGCAAGCAGCAAACATTGACATAAATTTAATTCCACATATCTGTGTAAATACTGATAGTAATGAAATCATTTTTGGACTAATATTCCTTTTAGAGATTATAGTTCACAAGGGATTCCTTTTGCGCTAAAATGAGGGAATGCGACTTTAAAGATAATGTAAATCTTTAAAAATAGAGAGAAAAAAGAAACGAATGAAGAGTGGAATATTAGCCAATCATTCAGCCATGTTGTACTTTACATGTTGTATACTATGTCACGTGGGTGTCCATTTCAGATGAGAGCGATTCCATTAATAAATGATAAACTGTAAATAAACAATTTATATAAAATCTCCCCAAACCTCGTGAGGCACGAGATATTAACGTGAACTTAGTAACACGTCATTAAACTCCAACCTCGGTTGAGTAAATTAGGCACTTCCTGTCATGACATAATTCCACAGGCACCAGATCTACAAATACAGTTATCCCTTAATAATAAAATATATTACCATAATACCAAGTATATATACATGTACACTTACCTTCCAGGGACACAATAGCCCTAATCTCTCCGGATTTGATACTAGGTCCTTCCAAAAAAAAAAAAAAAAAGAAACACCAAAGAATAAAAAAAAACTATAGACATCTTCAAGTCATGTTCGACAAGAAATAATAATAAACAAATCCACATAAACTTTAAATCACATAAAGAATTTTATCTGAAGTTTTGCTTGCCCAATACAAGACACCGGTTTCACAAAGCATTCTTAGATTTAATTAAAGAAATTACTCAACTTTCAATTACTGTTTATAAGAAATATCTTTGATCCAGAAACAACAAAACTTCGCACATAGTTTCTTATTGATGTATTTGATATATTAAAACAAGACTTTTTTTTTAAAGAAAAGGGTTATATTGTAGTTTTAAAAAGGCGAACAGTCTTGAGTAAATTCTTAACTGAAGTCTGAGAATGCTTTGTGAAACCGAGACCTGTTCGATGCTGATTGATCCGAGGAACTATAAAATGTCTCTAAATGATTATTAAACATGAGGACGTGGCCCTTTAATCCCTGTAGTATTATACATGTATATATGTTGTCTAAGTTCTATAAGTCACGTAACAAATAATGTTTTAATTTCAGATGCCAATTTCTTTGACATGACAGGTTTCAAAGGGTTAACCATGTCGAAAATTAAATATCAATATCTAAACGTGACCATGAAGTATATTTTGAAAATGACGTTTCTATTTTAATAGACGAAAATGCCACTGTGTTTTCTTCGGTCCTCCGATGTCCTCCCACTACTAAAGACCCCCTACCTCTTGGGAATTATTGTAATAAAATTGAACCACATGTTAGTCTCAAAATTACATAGTTTGTGTCACGTGGATTTTAAACCCCCATTTCTCTCCTCTGTTCATAAAAATTATCATGTTTGTTTATTGCATATTGTCGACCATTTTCTGTACACTATTTTATTAACGGACAGACGTTTCTACTTCTTGTCGACTATGACGGGGATAGGGCTTTAAGGAAAACTTAATAATTTACAAACTTATATTCGGCCCTAAATCTACACAAGCTCAAAAACTAAACGTTGTCATAGCATGCTCTTCTCATAAACGAAATTCTACAACCCGAACAAGGTGTGCTGACCATCCACAAAACCACCTCAAATATATATATAATAAAAATGAGAAAACATTTAGATGTATTAAGAAACGAATATCTTAAATATGAAAAATGTGTCTTTAATATTTTATTATTCATCAAGTTAATGGATTTTAAACTTTATTGCAGCTGCTTCTTAAAGAAATACCCTAACTGGAAGAACGCTTCTCTAAGTGATTGTTTTTAAATTCAGAAAAATGTTGAGCGGAAAAAAATGTCCCGATATTAAGAACCCCTCCCTCATCAAAAAAGTATCAAGAGCTAACAAGATGGTAATTCAAGTGTTAAGAAAATAAAATAAGGTGTTTATGGACCATACCAATCTGGTTATAGTTCAGGGGTCAACAATGGCCCCTTTTAACGGTAAAACATATAGATAATTGATAAAACCTATTAGTAGGGGTCTTCAGAGGTCACAAAATCGCCATACCATTCATCTCAGTAAAAATTTCATTAAAAAAATCTTTGTAATGGGTTATTAATTCGGAGGAAGAACTTTCCATTAGTAGAATTTTCAACTTTTCCTCTTTCTTTGCCTTTTTTCTGCTTCATTTTAAAGGATTTAATGCCCAGTTTAGGACCTAATCACCTGTGCGACTCCACCGTTTGCCGGACACACCATCTTCTGAAATCTGAAATTAAATTCATTCTTTTGTCGTTACAATCTTTATTTCATCAAACCTTCTCTCATTTTATTATTCAGATCAACGATTTTCTCTAAAATTTCTCTTTGTCAATCAGAGAGCAAATGAGTAAAATACCTTTCAAACAATTTTCCAATTTTCAGTAAAGCTTTCTTCATTTTTTAAATAAATCCATTCAGATTGCAATTATTGATGGCTAAATATTGTTTCAGGTTGGTTTTTGTGTATCTCTAATGGCTGAAGGTAATTCAAGATTTTGGGGAAATAGAATTGTGGTATAATTCAATTTGAATTAATAAAGCGATGGATTGAGGAAATATACTTTCTTCCATGAAGTTAGAATATAATTAATATCAAATCTAAAGTTTTGTTGTTTTTTTATCTGAAAGAGGGAGAGAGAGAGAGAGAGGGGGGGGGGGTAACGTTTAGGTCATTTCGAGACTAACATGTGGTTCAATTTTATTTCAATATTTCGCACAGTGGCGAAACTATATTTCACATATTCTCAATTTTAATAAACCTTTAAGGATATCTTTCGTGCAATTGGTCTAAAGCAAATATGTTACCCAACTTATGTCCTATTACCATCACATTTTGAAGTTGGTTTATTCCTGGTATTAGAACATTCAACACAAACCCACCCCAAATATCTTAGTGCATATGTTATCTATATAAGTCGTGGATTCGACCCCATGATGTGCATGACAAAGACTTAGGTCCTTTGCCAAACAACGGCCAAATCTGACGCAGTTTCTCTGATTCCCACCCCTGTTGCTAACGAAGTATCATATCTGAGATCCAAAATGAACCGAACTCATCTGATCTTATCAGCTCACAAAAGAAGAGATTTTTATGTTCCGTTTAAACTTGATGATATGATTAACTGAATAATATAAATGACTGAAAACCCCAGAAACAAGGCCGCCTTAACAGTATTGTAGGCCCCCGACCATTGCCGTGCATTGGGCCCCTACCCACACAACCGCTCCCTGGAATAAATATGTAAACTGCCGATACAGTCAAATATAATAATATATTGTCTTGGGAAGTTCAAAAACATTAGTGTTTAAACATTATAAAACATGCTATATAACAAAGATTAATGAATATAATCGTAAGCAGGGGCGCTATGATCGCGGGGGACCACGGTCGGCTGTCCAGCGATTCCATAAGTTTAGGAATATGTGACATTTTATGCTGTAATTTGGCATATGGGGAAATAATAGCAGATATTCGTAAAACATTTATTTTTCTTTTTCTTTCTTATTTATTGTTATTTTAAACGTGTTTGAATTTAATAGAAGCACAGAGAAAAAAATTTCTAGAAGATTGGTTTTCAAGAACGGAACAGCTTGTTTGGATAATATCTCGTCTCCAAGACAGACTTCTATCTTCCCCTTTATTATATCGTATTCATTGTGGTCACCTTAATTATCTTTAATCCCCGCAGCGATGACGTCAAAATGCAATAAACAGACGCACCATTGAGTAGCGCGTGGCGCGTAAAGTAGGGGTGACAACACGCGCGCAAGCACACGTGCACATTGAAATGAATACGATTGGCCAAATTGAGGCAATTAGAAAAGTTTGACCGGAGGGCTAGAAGAGAAACGCGAGATTTACTCAATGCTTGATCGACGGAAAACAAGGACTCCCCCGAGAGCGCAAAGACGACCCGTATACGATATTGTGGACGGAACACAATATAATATACAGAAAATGAATTCATGAAACGGTAACCATGCCGAGCTGTAAACCGTAACTTAGTCAAAACCCGGACTAATGAAGTGACTTTCATTTATTTACGGAGTCCAGCCGTGGCAATTAATTCATTGTATTTTTTAATTGGAATCAATGTCTTTTTTAATGCTTTGTTAGTTGAGTGTGAAATTCCGCCCCCTTTCTAACTTGTAAAAAATGTTTTGGTATAAGGTTAGGTAATCGAGCCATATGTTTTGATACTGTTTGCCTCGTTATTATTTTCTTCAGAATTTATTATCACGTGCTCTTGAATAACCGTCTGGTCGCAGAGGTTTGAATAACGTTCGTGTCTTGGTCAACGTTTGTGTAATCGTGCAGACGTCTCTGAAAAAATGGGATTTAACGTCTTACTTTAATGGAGAATGGGAAAGTTTCTAAAAGTTTGTTAACATTTCTATTCATTACAATATAAGCCTACTTTCAATGGTAGCATCATCTATGGTAGTAATTTGTTGTCATGGCAGTACTGTTTGTCATAGGTCGCCACCACACGTCACTAAATGACGCCGATTGTGTTTCCCTTTTGATTAGCTTGCATTTGATAAACTTAATAAAACCATTTCGAATTTCCATTTAGGGCCTACAACAGAAAGGCTGGACTCGGGAGAAAAATGTTCTCATTTCGAATTCAGAATCTGGGGGCGCACACCCTATCTCCATCTAACCATTTGGTATTTCCAACTTAAGCTTTCGATTGTTTTTAATGCATTTTCTTCTTCTGTCATTCATTCTTTTATCTTTTTAAAAGTTGAAACTTTTATCTCCAAAATCATAGTCCAGCGAGACTTAGAACGAGATTCCTCTCAGGAGCAGAAGAAAAGCGCGCCATCTGTCCCTCAGCTGTAATTAAGGGGAGATAATAATCTGATTAGCAACCATCTTATTATAGAATAATTAAAGTAGTGACCACACGCTGTGCGAGTTGATAGCCAAATAAAGGCAAGAGATTCAACTTAATATCTTAATTCATTGTTAAAATGTCGTCTTAGCGATGTAATGACAATGCGAGCCCCGGTGATAGCTATTAGGCTATTAAAAGAAATTTAAATAGTAAAAACCTGAATTATAAATTTTACCGCATACATCGTGGTTGATCAATTGTTTCGTCAAACAAAAATATTATCTCGATGTTTGTTTTTTTTATTATTTTGACAATAAGCAAATTAGGCGGAAACCAAGACGGGTCTGTCAATTTGAACAAATTCGATGTCTAATACACAAACGTTCTTCACCTCAGAAATAGTCGGAATGGATTCGACAGTTTTATAGAATCGCACATAACAACAATTTATGCAACAAGCTGACAGAGATTTTATACTTTTAGTTTTTGTTTTGTTGTTGCTCTGCTCATTCTTCTAGAATGACAAAAGTCTTCTTATTGTTTTACAGGTTTGAAATGAATAGGGTTTAACGCCCTATGCTTCTACACCGACTGGGCTAATGAAAACATGCATGTATGCGCCTTACAGTGTGGTATGAAGGAAATTTTGCCAGGACAGTGACGCTACGGCCTACTCTTATTAGTCAGTTGCGGACAAGGAAAGTGTGTGTAGTTATACGTGGGCATGTTAAAGAATTCTTGACAATTGAAATTCGAAGAAAAGTAGACGCAAATACCGTTGCCTGGGCAAAATTCGTCACCCGCATAGTTTTGTTGACGAAATTTAGAACTCCACTCCATTCTACCAATGATTCCATGCATCTACATCAACAAATCCGATCGAAGAATAGAATACAAGGGATAAGGGAACTGTCTTCTACCAGTTTTATGTACGATATTTTGAGACAGAAACATGACTAATGAGCCCGTTGATGATTATTATGTTTAATTATCGACCTAAACACAGGGGCGTGAAATTAGCACATTGCCTGATTGACAAGGTCAATATCCGGGGTTAAAGGTCGCCGACCTACCCCCAGTCTGATCACAACAAACCAATTGAGCGAGTCATCTCTGTCTGCGGTAGAATTCGTCGGTGATTGAAGACAATTAAATCACCGCTTGTAGATCGGTTTGACCCAAACAAAGTTAGCACCGATTGAAATGTAGGCAAACGTTCAGTCTCCCGCACACAGGCCACAACTAAACGAAACGCACACGCATATGAATGTGTGCTATGTGGTCTAAAAACATTATCGATCTGGTTAACGCGGCATAAGGTATGATTAGATAAAGAGTTGACAATTTTCGCAACAAAAGTAAAAAATAGATAATGAAAAGAAAATGTCAGTCACATTACTTCAATCTGAGCCTAGATATCAGCCTTACAATTTTAGTCTAGCCGCGATTGTCATTACTAACATCACTGTCAAGATTCCATCGTAATATATTATTATTTGTTCTTACTATCCGATTCAATTGTTGCATTTCCAATGTCGATATATATTAAAGATTATGATTTTATAATATTCGTGATGGTTTTTATTATATATCATACTGTATATTAAAATTGGTGAGAATCAATAAAACAAAATAAATTGGGGCTTAACGTTTGATTTTTCTGCACTGACGTTGCTGGCAGCCCACGCCATGCAATATGAGGGCAACATGTGCGCTAAACATATTTCAAATGTCAAAGGCTTCTTTAGGTGCACGCTAATATGTACTCAGGACCTCTGTGTTTCGTACCACCCGTGTTTCGTACCACCCGAACGAATGGACACTGTCTAGTCATTGTCAGACCCTCGCATCCTGCACCACTGACAAAGTGAAACCTCACCTGAAAATCGCTGGGAAACCTTCTCTGCCAACACCGGGATCCAACCTGAAAGCTGACTAAACACCCAGCGCCTTACTCAGTGAACGAACCACCGTGATTCAACAGGGGTACATAGCTAGGATTTTGCTGTCCTAGAAAATATATAATTTATTAGCAAAAGTATACAGAGTGTATCAATTAAGTTCCCGCTTACATAAGTTATTTTTTCATCGCTCTCCACCTTCCCCATTTTCCTATTTCTCCCTTTTCACCCGGCTCTTTCCTTGCATTTCCCTTCCTCCGATGATAGGTATGGCACGCTACTTCCAGTTTGTGTAGTTACATCACAACGTTGCTTATTTGTGTTCCATGGCAACGCAATATTGTGGCATTAAATGTCTTGATTAGGTATTGTTTTTATTTGTACACACCAGAGTTTCGTAAACATTCGGAGGAAAATAACTTGCTGCAATAGTTATAACTATGATGTATACCAGATTAGAATATAACGGTTGGGTCTGTAATAGATTAAAATATAACTGTTAGGTCTATGTCTATAATAGATAAGTGAAGGAGAACCACACTACACACAACAAAGCAATAAGACAAACCTGCGGACAAGACAGACATTGTAAGAAATAAACAAGAAATAGCAAATCAAGTGAATAGATCCGGGAGCGTCCATTGCGCTGTACAGTCCCGGGCCTGTAATCATTGAGACTTCACTCGAAGTGACAAACAAAACAATGAATGATTTAGATGATGCAATAATCAATGTATTGAATGTATCCTATTTATTCATACATCTATAATTAAGGGAGATAATTTCGTCTGTCTCGAGACGAGACGTAATAATATTAACTTAACAATATCACATGCCTCCCTGCTTCTCTATTATTTTTTCAATATCAATTCGTAGACTTCATTATATCACAACTAAGAGACCTTTTGATGAAAATGTTCACCTCTTATGGCACGATGTCACAATCTGGTGTCAGGGAAAACACAACCTTACTGACTCATGCCACAATCTGTTTTGTTCGGAGCGTAAAGAAGCGAAAGCTCCATAAGCTGGTAGAGGGCGCTACTATAGTAGATTAGAAAGAGGTTGACGTGTGAGTCTGATATTTGCAGAAAGCGGCTAATTTAAGATGACCGTTGGAATAGATTGAGTGGAGAAGACGTGGCCAAGGCTGACAGATTTTTATTACTAACATCAGCCTTAAATCTGGACGCGGAATTTATCTTTACCCTTCAATAAGCTTCAATCAAGCAAGTTTCAAATCGATGTTTACATTAACACGGACTGTCAATTCGGTTTTCTGGTGGACCTAACGCACCGTGCCTCCATTTTCATGTTTTTATCAGCCACGTGGAAATTCGCCAGCCACACGCCATTTTCGCGTGGATGTCCATCTGAGAATTACAAGAATTTGACAGACAGCCAATCAAAGTAATGAATAAAATCTACATTTGTCAATAATGTAATCAAATGAGCGAAGCATTCATTAGTGTGATGGGTGGCACATGGCTGGCTCGATTTATGATTTACCCCAAACACCGTGATTTATTGTTTCAATAAAAAGCTTTCTTAACTTTATTTAGCTTTTTGATGACGTCTCGTAAAAGGTTATGAGTATATAACCTGGATGTTTATTAGCCGAATGATTAAATACTCAAAAATCAAAATGGCCGAATACAAGTCCACTATGGTGTCTTAAAGGAGAGGCGTCTAATAGAGAAACGTGTTTTAACGTCCACTCGATCAACTAAGTCATTTCGGGACTAACACATGGTTCAATTTTATTTTAGTAATATTATGCCAAATGGTTAAAGCATCAATAATCAAAATGGCCGAATGGAAGTCCACTATAGCGCTTCGAGAGAGAAAAAGATACGTTTAACGTCCACGTGACACCAATTTCTTGATTTCGGCACGAGCATATGGTTCATTTTGATTTCTATATTGTAGGGTCCTTAGCTGTCGGTGGAAACCGAAGGACCCGGAAAAAACAGCAGGCTGAACGGGCGATCCTACTCATTTTCACGTCCATGTGGGTAATCGAAATCACGCCACTTGACGCAAGGACAGACCTAGAGCGCACGCATTAAAACCTTCTTGCACCCACCAACCTGTCATGAGACTCAAGAGAGAGGGGAAAAAGATAGAGAAACGGTTTTAACGTCCAGTCGACGCCAACTGATTCATTCGAGACTGAAGTTTTAATTTCATTTCAATAATTTGCTTGCGGAGCAATCTTTAGCAATGGGTTGAACGCGGAAGACTCGGAGAAACCCTAAAATGTAGATACACGACCCCGCCCATTGTCTTAAGTAAGTTATTTGCCAATCTGATTAAAACACAGATCCAATTTCGTTTCGTTTTTTATAGTTCAAAATTTCGTTTTTACTTGTAGGCCATCGAAAGTATAAAAAACGAAACGAAATATAGATCTATATTTTAATTATATTGGTTATTTGCATGAAAACATCCACGGGAGAAGCATATACAATTACAAAATGAAAGAAAATATCACATTAGAACAAATATACATAAACGTTGCCTTGTTGACTACTGATTCAAAGGCTATTTAGGAACATAGTACCTAATGCAATAAAATCCAATTTCATAATGCACAAAAAAGAAAGAAAATAAATATGAGTGGAATATATATGAATACATTTAGAATATTAGAATATTCAAATAAATACATATATACATCAGAAAAATTCCTGTCAGGTCACATCTCTTAAATTAGATTTCGCGAGATATACACGTTGGGGTGTTAAATAGATTGAAGAGATAGAACTGTAGGTCATTACATTTTGAATGAAACGAATAGACAATTGCTTCCGAATTGCTTCATTTCGACTGGACCCAAACACGAGTATTATGATAACAGATATTTTGGTTGGATGTTAGATTTTATTGGGATCCGTAATTGTCTTTTCAAAATGGTCTCTAGCCCATTCTTAAAGCTTGAATTTGAATAATTAATGTATTATTAGATAAAATATTACTCTTATTTCTATCATTTGAAAAGAGGACATCTCGTTTTATCAATGTTGTATGAGAATGAAGTCGAAGAGTCCCTTTGTGTATCGTCTATCGAACCCCGTCTAGGGAAATGACATACGAGACAAATTGTGGGTTAGGGTAAGGGCTAGGTTTATGGTTAGCGCTAGCCCTATTTACATCTTGTGACCTTGACGAAATCTGCAGGTGACCTTAAAATTTAGGATCGAAAATGTTACTTCCTGTCTAATGAGCCAACACACATACTCACCCAGCAGTATGTAATTAATTACATGATATATTCAGTTTAATCACACTCAATGAATTCATAGCTTAAAATCTACAGAACGGGTGGATTAAGATGTAAAATAAAAAAAAATCCATCATAAAACAAAAAAATTATTTCGTGGAGCGTGAAATATTATTATTGTCTTTATACTGAGCATCTACAAATTTGTACAACAGCCTGTAGTATTTCAACTACTAGCTGGTTCTCGCAGTTAAATCCTCAAATTACAACAAAATAAATGACGGATTATAATCTAATGGAACAAATTAATGTTGAATAAAAGCAATTTAATTGATCATGTGTGGACAATTAGATAGAGATATGCATCAAACTATCATATTAACTATAGACAGTTAATTTCTCATTATGGTATATACATGACACGGTGAGTGTCGTTAGATATACACAAATACCATTACAATAGATGATACTGAATAACTTGATATTTTTTTTTACTTCAGTACAAGTTGTATGCCACGAAACTTTGATGTGTGGCTGACTGGTGAATATCTCTATTCGCATTTCGGCGATGTTGTAAAAGTAGCCCAAAATTTTCAAAAGGTCGTCGAGTGAAATCCGTGGGCTTTATTTGATGGAAAACGTTTTGGTAGAATTGATGCGAAGTAACAGTTTATCTGTCAACTCGCGCTAGCTTTATATCCATGAAATTTATCCTACCAATTTCTTGCCTCCAATGTCACAACTGTGGACCAGAGTCAAACCATTAGCTACTACTTCCAGTGGTCTTTCCTGTAGGCAGTTCAGAAGCTTTAGTATCCTAACGCATCCTGTAGCATATTCAGTAGCTCTAGTTCTGGCTACAACCGTAGACTGTTCAGACTACTAATCTAAACCGTCGTCAACTAAAGCCCTTGTTTCACGTAGACTACGAATGCTATGAATCTCCTCGAATCCAAACTTTTCCGATTTGTAGATCGTTTTGTTCGTAGATCGGGCAACGAATGCCACAAATCGTCCCCAATCCGAACTTTTTTTCCGATTCGTATATAAATCGTAGACGGCTCATGAAGTTCGTGGGCGATTCTTCTTTTGTTCTTACATAGTCGTATTGTTTGTAGCAGTTCGTAGATCCGCCACGAAAGATTTTGTTAAAAAAGTTTTGTGGACGGTGTATTAATTTAGGAATTTGTAGATGTATCGTAAACCCTTCGGAACCCTTTCTTATCACCCGTAACAGCTTCCTGTTCGATTCTTTACGAATAGTGCCAAAAATAATAATCCTTTCGTAGCTTTATTGATATTATTCGTGGAGAGCTTAGTGTATTCGTAACTGTATTCGACATATCTGTTTCTCCTTCGTAACTGAATCGGTTTAGTTCGTATAGATGTTTTTTTTTCATTTCGTAGAACCATGTCGTGACATCCGACATATTTTCACCCGATTACCCACGAATTATCTAAACCCTTTCGTAAACTACTCGAAACTGCTTCGCAGCTATTTCAGATTCTCTACGATCTTTTTGATATTTTTGCCGAATCGCCACGAATTTCGATTCGCCATTATTTGGAGCGCTTAGTAGCATTCGCAGCCCACATGAAAGCCAGGCATTAGCAGTTTTAGTTGCGACTACAGTCCTTAGTCAACCCAATAGCTCTAGTTCGGACTCAAATTCTATCAATCGTAGCCAAGTACCCAGCTAGTTCTGCGTACAATTCTTTTAACCGTAGCCAGTTGAGTTTTGGTACAAAAGCATTAGCCCCAACATGTAGCTGATACAAGAGTGCAAAGGAACCGGGACATGGGCGACCAACATAGACAACACACAGAACGAAGTACAATAGCAACGCACGGTTAAAGTCCATGCAGTTGGAAGTGGGTATTATTAGAACTGGCAGTTTAAATCTTGTTTGATCTTTAAATGCTGCAATTGTTAACCCATATTGACAGTCTTCGTTCTTTAAGAAGGAACAATCCTACTGATTTTCAAATATTTTAAACACATTACAAGCTTTGATAATTATTATCAGATATTTTTACTTTGTCACATGTTGACCAGCGTATTTTTCTGTGTATGAATGAAATGAGGTTTAATTTAATACTATTCTGCACTATTTTTTCTGGCCTATTGAAGAGCGGCGGAATACACCACGCGAGGAATTCTAGCCGGACCACAAATGTCTAAGTTTTTTTACGTGCATGCCGACGTCTGCTACGATAGAAAAAGGATTTGCAAGCCCCCCCCCTACATATCTGCGGTGACTCACTGGGTAAGGGACTGGCCCGACAACCTGTAGGTCACGGATTCTATCCTTCAGGATTTTGAATCGCGATTTTCAGCGATGCAGGGTGGAAGTCCTCGCAAGTTCAGTGTGTAATAGTTCAGATGGAACGAAAACCGAGGACCCATGTACACAGTACATATTGGCGTGCACGTAAAAGATCCCTAGTCAATTGCTGTCCTCGTACCCCAGACGATGCAGAACAGTGGGATTTAAACCCCATTTCGTATCAGTTCTTTTTATTTCATTTTAGAGAAAACAGTTCTGCGTTTAACAAATGTTGTTGAACAGGGTATTATACATCAATAATACATGACTAAAATAATATCTAATAACGCATTCAACTAGAACTATATAATATCCTTTAATTGTATGTTATCGTAAAATGTAAATTATTAATGCTTTACAATATATTTTCACATTTACATGACTGATTGTATATCTCATGCGTGAGATTTATCTTTTTTAAAATGAATTTTAAATTTATTCGATATACACGTACATGTATATTATATGTAACAAATAACAGTAAATAAAATATAAATGAATTATGGTCAATGGGAATATTACTGTCATGGCGGCCTAATTTACCGAGGAGCGAAAGTGAAAAATGAGTTTTAACGTCCACTGGAACGAACTTGACCATTTCGGTACTAACATATGGCTCAATTTTATTTCAATAATTCGCTTGCGCTTAATATTTATTTAGCAATGGGATGAAACCGGAGAACCCGGCAAAAAGAACAGGTGATCCTAATCTTAGTCACATACAACCTGGGAAGCGAAACCACGCCAGTCGACTCAGTGACAAACCTTGTGATACAGCGCACACGCGCTAACCATTCGACCATCCAGCCCCCTTATTTTACTAGGGCTCGAGATATTGAGACAAATGATAACGGCATAAACACACCATTCTGTACACAAAGAATTCGTTTTGCATCTTCGATACACATAAAGACCAAATTTAAAGTTTTAATTCCATTAGGTGGAAAGGAAATAGATAAATCTCAATATTTTGATTAAAATCGACAATGTTGGAATTAAAATGTCGGTAAACTAGCTTCGCGTCTATAGACATACAACGTATGATTTACACACTACGCAAATCGCATATTGTAGAAAGACCTTTAGCCTGCCTTGTCGACGATGAGCCATACTCCGATAATCAGTGAAATAATAAATAAAGGAACCAGGGGTCTGCTTCACGAAATATTAACTTAGATAAAATCCAAATTTTAGAAATTTGATTGGATAATAATAGATTGATTCTAGTGCCCAGCCAATTAAAATTGAAGTGTCTACTAAAATTTTGAGTTTATGTTAAGCTAATATTTCGATAAACAGGTCCCAGTTGTGATATGAGCCAATTTGACGTGATCAAATGAGAGTCGGGTCTTCATTTAGCAAACATGTGCATTAGCACCGACTACAAAATTACAAAAAATATTTATTGAACGACATGAAATAAGGACATATTTGCCACCAAGCCTAGGCATTTTTATCAGTCTTTCACGGGCTTGTAATACCACTGTTTTAAATTGTTAATTTCCTGTTTAATTCTTTGCATACATTTTGAAATATGAAACGTCAGATTAAGCTAGGAATAAGTTTGGTCTAATAATACAGATATTTTGAACTGAATGTGTGAGACAAGGACAGTAACTCCACCAAAATGTTGCATGCTACAAATCTCTGTGACTTAGTAATAAGGTCCTGCAAAATTTTCTTTCCAAACGGCCAATAACATGAAACAGTTTGTCTGCAAAAACCAAGAGTACACAATATGTGAATGGGTGGTTAGAATGGCACTGGTGACGAAAAGAAATGTCAAAGTTTAGACTGAAGTGGGTGCCAAAGTTATCGCTTGTATTATTTACACGTTTGTTAGTCTATACTTGTGCACATGCTTGTAATAGACAGCGCGGAATACAGCACACGATCTAAAATGTCAAGGTAACCACGGTGAATCAGTGAGTAAGACGCTGGCTCGCTAACCTGGAGGTCCGTGGTTCGGTCCCAGCGATGGCTGATAAAGTTTCTCGTGTCAGTAGTGCAGTGAGCCTAGCGAAGAATAGTGTCTAGTCATTCGGAGGAGACGAAAATCCGAGTCTCGGTTGGTGCGGAGGTCAAAGATCCATGGACAGAATAAGAGTATGCTGTAGCGCCACTGCCTGGTCAAATGTTACACACTGTATGGTGTAAGCACGATTGGCACAGAAAGGTAGAACGTTAAACCCCACTTCATCCAATTTCCAAAATGTCAACGTGAATGGTATAACCATTTAACACAACATAAAAAATACCCTTAATCAAAATATAACAAAATGCTCCATTTATTGCAACCCTTTAAATCTTTTTTTAGATTTCAAAGTGAATAGCATAACCATTTAAACGATATTTAACACATCGAGGACCCGGAGAAAACCCACGTGGTTTGCTGGGCAAACTTTATCATCTAAACCGCACGTGTTGTATTATATCACCAGTCTACCCATCATCAGTGTATGAATTTTACATCTCTACATTAGTCGAAAATTTTCATATGAAATATCCGGCGTAGTCAATCCCTTGTCAGTTGTGAATGAAATGGGGTTTAACGTCCTACTGTTCTGGCCTAGTGGTCTAGAGTGCCGCGCTTCGTCCTCTAGCTGGCCGGTCACCTCTGGCTTGCAGCTGTGGTTTCGAGCCCTGGTGTGAGCGTATGTGGCATGGAGATAGGGGCGTCTTCTCAACCTCGTGGGTTTCCTCCGGGCACTCCGGTTTCCTCCCACTGCTAAAGACTCCTACGCGCAAGCGAATTATTGAAATAAAATTGAACCATATGTTAGTCCCGAAATGACCTATTTTGTGTTGAGTGGACGTTAATCCCCATTTCTCTCTCTCTCTCTCCGAGTTACTGAGTGCAGAGCCTACGAGCGCCTACCGCAAACCCATTTTCCCTACACTTGGAGCCGCAATCAAAGTCAATAGCAAGTGATCTCCACGACAAAATTAGAAACTTCTTGTCCTCTAAACTAGAACTAGTCAGAAACACCAATAAGGCCATGAGGATAGGGCGACCAGAACGAGAATCTCTAATAATGTCATTTGGTGGCGGCGCCCCCAAAGACCGATGAGGCGCTATCAGATGCGGATAGGGCGACCAAAACGAACCCTCTAACGTCATGTGGTGGGGCAGGCGCAGACCCGGAACGGGGGCGATAGGAGGGGTCTGCCCGTGGAGAATTTTGAAAATAAACCGCTGCTGGAAACACGTTTTCAGACCACTCTGTTGATACCTTACAGTCGATTTTGTATAATATGGTCGATTTTTTTTCAGGGGTGTTATATTTCAGGGGTGGCAGATTTATTAGGAGAGGTATTGGTCCGGCTCTGAAAGTAGGTCTCATTACACTCGCCCCGTACGTACATACAGAGCTTGACTAGAGAGGCATTTGCTCTTTGGTGGCGCCCATAGCCTCCACATAATTGAAAGGCTGTCAAATTTTTTGAGGGGCGCAATTTCTCGGGGCGTTTAATTTTTCTGGGTGTTCAATGTACCTCCTGCACCCCCGCTAGATACGACCCTGGATATAAGGCATTCGATTTAAGACTCATATTAGAACAGTCAAAGCAGAGGAGTGAGACGCTAAACCCAACTCCATTTCTAGTACAGACAACCCAAAACCATGTAAATTATTTCTAGAATGTAGAAAATCTTTTGAATTGGTTTAAAGGCCCCGTCCATTCCCAATGAAGGCTTTCCATTGCTTATAGAAGTCGAAATCGAAGAAACGTTGGCGAGGAATAGCCCGGGTATATAAACTAATACGTGTTCACGTGTACTAAGGGAAGCAACTGTGTTTTACCATTTCAGGGATGAGACATGTAATCTCTCTGAATTGGATCGGGGAAACTGGCTTTAATATTATGCCAGCTCTAGCTTCTTACATTTCTTAAAGTTAAAGGGTATTAATGTCCATTTTATTCTTAAACAAGGCAGAACTATTGAAAACAAAATGTGTATGGAGAGGTTATAGTTGTATGAACTAGTGTGAGTTATAAATAGACAATTTTTCCCTTATTTTTTTCTCCCCTCTTCCTGCATTTTTGGGCTGACTTTTTGGTCTAGTTTTGGTGAAGAGGGGTCAAATTTGCAATTTCACAGCAGTTTTGGGTAATACTGATGATATAACAGCGGAAGGATATAGGGTGTAAAGTGTCTTTCTCCCCAGACATCTTCAAATCCCCGTAGCAAAAGATCTAAACGGTCAATCCCCTATGATGATGAGATTGCCAAATGTGGTTAAATTATGCCTGAATAGATTGCAACCAACGGAATGTTGAGCAAAAAGCTACAGCCTGTGATGTTACAGCCATTTAATATTGAAGTCAATGGGTAAATAATTACTAGTCTGTGTAAGTTTGGTCGTTGTCTCCCTTTGTTGTCAACGGATTTATTTATATTCCTCCCCCCACCTCCAGTGCCTGTGTAACCCCCATCTATACCATGCAAATCATTCGTGGGCCCCATCATCTGTGTATTATTTTTTTTTCATCTGTAACCTGCATTGCAAACGCTTTGCCCCCTCCCTCTCACCCCAACACACAAGTCACACTCATTGAGTGTCATCGCCTAAATCATGTATCATGCATGACACACGCACATATCGCACCCACGCCATGTCAACCCTCCTCCACTTCCCACTCACCCCCACCCTTGTGTAATGTTGATCTATACCAAGCAAGGTATCCAACGCCGGATTAACCATGGGGCGCCATGGGGCACAGGCCCCGGGGCCCACCACATCAGGGGGGCCCCCCACAAAAATCTCAGTTGCGCGCCTCGGGCATGGTCGGACCGAGGACTCCAACGGCCGGTGATCTGGTGACGGGGCCCCTCCGACGCTTCGACAGCCCTCCATCGGAAGTCCCCGGGGCACCATCAATCCATGGTGTGTTGAGATCGACATCCGAGAATTCGGTGTAATCGGGTGGTGGGTTTTTTCTATTGTCGTGAGATCTTCTATCGGACCGACCATCGTCTAACTCGAATTATCGTATAACTCGAACAAATTACACGTCCCCATCATTTCGAGTAGCGCGAATTTTGCCTCAGTTTGACGTACGATTGTATATAAGCTGTAGTTGTTGTTGTTGTTGATATTTGTTGTGGGTATAAGCTGAATTTGATGAGATGCACACCATGATCACACGAAATATTCATATTTCTTGATTAAATCTCGTATTACCATTTTGTTTGTCAAACATCGAGTCCGGCTTGGTCGTAACGTTACGGCCTCCATTCATCAAATCATCGTGGGGGTATAATACGATTCCGAATCAAGTAACCCCGTTATTTATCACTGAGCGACTTCAAAATTAGCTTTGATGTCGCTCTGCCCACTTACAATCCCCTCCTCTAGAAATGTCATCATTTCATAGCACTCGCATGGATTGGTCCACTGAAATAATGTCAGAATGCGCTAATTTGGTGGCATTTTTTTCTGGGGGAAGTACTTCTAAATGGCTCCAACAAAAGTGCCTGAAATGCCAGGAAATCACGTTTCTGGCATCCAATTTCTGAAAATTTCTTTGGGGGGGGGGAGAGAAAACACCCAGACCCCCTCCCCATGCGGGGCTTCGCGCCTTTGGCGCTCGCGGTCAGTGATCAGGGGCCCCCCACATGCTCCAGGCCCCAGGGCCCCCACCATGGTTAATCCGGCGTTGAAGGTATCCCCCACCCACCCCGTAGTATCCGTATTGGTCAAATGTTTAATAAAAAAAAAATAAAATAAACAAACGAACACAAGGGTTAAAAAAATTCAATAAAACTTTAATCCGATATGTTTCAATGAGGTCCGTTATAGACAGGAGACTCGTTGACACTTAGAGCTATATAATGTATATAGCTCAGTAATCTAAAAGTAAAAAAAAGGAGATAAAATAATAATAACAAAAATTTGTGGTCACTAAGTTTCAGTTGTTGTTTTACCACAGCACACCGTAACTTGATACCACACATGTTTTATATAGTGTTAGAACATAATCTCTAGAAAATTACAAAAACAACCACAAAATATACCACGTAACTGTTTATTGTTTCTACTTACAACAGAATTTTTTACAATTCATGAGTTGACTTGATTTGGCTCGTGTGCACGCTGTATCATAAGGTCACTGAGTCAGCTGGGTGGGTTTTGATTCACAGTTGCATGTCACATGGAGTAAGGTCGCCTGTCCAATCTCGTGGAGGTTTTCTATACGTGGCCCCGCCGGATTCCTCTCACAGCTAAACATACAGAATTATTGAAATGGTATTGACTATGGTCTCTCTTTTTTCAAAAAAAGAAATAAAAAAAAAAAGATGTAAACAATCTTTAATGTAAATTACCAGTCTTTCTCCTGCTGATTAGATGGAGGGGGTAAAGTCATTGCAGGCCGCACACCCACTAACACAGACCCTGGACCCCCCCTGCTCAGGCTTGAAAATTTTTTATGCGATTTTATTGGCGATTTTTAGACCTGTAATTTTGGAATTTACCTTCCGGAAATACGTCAGAATGCCCCAAATTGAATCTAATTTACCAAATTTTTCTGCGGGAGGGCCCCCAAACCCCCCGGTAATGGTGGCGGTGGCAATTATCAAACCTGGCCCCCCCCCCTGCAAAAAATCCTGGATCCGCGCCTGTAACAATATGTCATCATCCTCAATAATGGCCTTTATATTACCCGCCGTGGGTGCACATAGCATCATTGATACGGTAGTGTACAATATTTCCTTAATTTCATCAATGTGCCTGAGAATAAAAAAAAAAAGGAATAAAAAATAAGACCTTATTAATTATAATGTTGTTGAAAATATATATACAATTACACAATTTAAACTTGTCATGGATTAATATAAGTTACATTTTGTTTCATTTTACTGATTGCTTTTAAAAAAAATACCTTCACTGCTGGCTGTTTGGAAGTGTGTATGACAGAATAGAACGTGGATGTCGGGACTTGAATATAGAGCGAGAAAGAGAGGTGTCAGTAACCTTTAACAGATGTGATTTCGTTTTTGTTGGGGTTTTTTTTTGCTGATTTAACAAAAAAAAAAACTAAACCTATAAGCTGTATGAGGTTAACGCGTGGGAAATAATGTTTTTTTATGTGGATTTTTTATGGTTAGATCAGTCCACAATTGCCTCTTTATGTAAATCAGGGGCCTATTTCACGAAATTTTAACTAAGATAAGATCCCAATTTTAGTAATTTGATTGGATAATATTAGATTGATTTTAGTGCTTAGCCAATCAAAATTGAAGTATCTACTAAAATTGGATTTTATCTTAAGTTAAAATTACGTGAAACAGGGCCCAGTATTTTAGGGGAGTACCATATTCCTGAAGCAATGGCCTGAGAAATCCCTCTCTTGGATTACCGCTAATCAAACGAAACACTGCGCGGAGTATGGGGGGAATACGAACCCATTTTAGAAGACTGGCCTTGGATCCAATTTACATTTTACCAGTCTAAAAAGGGTTAGGATTTTTTCAACGTAGTCTCCCCTTGTCAGTGGTGAATGGCAGTGGACCTGGCAAGGGACAATGTAAGAAAAACCGAGGTTCCGTGTACACATTGGCGTCGTGCACATAAAATACCCCTTAACTAGAAAGAATTCGATTTAAAACTCGTAGCAAAGCAGTCAGAGCAGAACGGTAAGTCATTAAACCCAACTCCTTTTTTGGTACAGACAACCCAAACCATGATAATTATTTCTCGGGCGTAAAAAATCTTTTGAATTGGTCGAAAGGTCCGGTCCGTTCAAGATTTCACCATCTCGGTACCCGTTCGTCTATTTCTAGCAAATCTCTCTCTCTCTCTCTCTCTCTCTCTCTCTCTCTCTCTCTCACCCCTCTCTCTCTTTTCTCCCCTTTTGTACGGTGATGGTTATTATGAAAGGCAACTAGTTACATGCTTTTAGTATGCTTCTTCAAGTTTGGGTATCTCAAAATTTTGGTGGTTAACCTCATACAAATTTTAGTGCAAAGACATGGCCATTTGTTCCTCTGTCTGTAGTGAAAAGCACTCAGCCCAACAGAAATTTGAGGAAAAGTTGGAGGTGGGCAAAGGATCGAGAATTAACATTGAAGTCAAACAAAATGTCAATATCAACATTACTTGTCTTTATTGCACTAGGATCGGAAGAGTAGTTATCACTAACGTGTTCTGAATGATGTGAGCGATCGGCCGATGAAATGGTCTGTTTTGGGTAATCCACTAGGCGTGTTTTGCACAGAATTGTGGGTAATCCACTAGTAACATCAATGCTGATTGGTTAATCAAATGTCTGATGTCATAGGGTCAAAGCCCTCTCGTATGACCTCTGAGGCGACCTATCGCTACAACCGTTCAGATCTTCATGTAGTGTAGGCTATCGAAAGTATAAAAAACGAAACGAAATATAGATCTGTATTTTAATCTGATTGTACCACTACTTGTTGAAATTTACCAAATTTGCCTGTTTAATTGCTTCAGTTACTGGTGTAATGGTTCAGGCCATAAATCCATTTTTATACGCCCACATTTTCATGTGGACGTATTATGCCGTCCGCCCGCTCGTCCGTCCACAATTGGTTCCATTCCATATTTGCGCAAATCGGATTGTAACTTTCTGAATTATGGCCCCTGATTGTACGAAAAATCGCCTTTATTAGCTTGTGATCCTTCTGGAGGTCACAATTATTACCTGATTTAAAAAGACGTTTGATTATATTTCCGTTACAGGGTAATCTAGGTTAAACTCGGATTTCGTGAAAATCGGACCAAAATTGACGGACAAAATGGCCGCCGTTTGTACGCGAATCGTGTAAAAATATGGTATATCCAGGTTGTGGACCCTATAGAGGTCGCAATTTTAGTTCGATTTTGATGAAACTTGAAATGCATGTTTAAACCTAAAGTTCTTGGTTCCTTTCGATATTTGCGCATATCGGATATTAAGTTCCTGAATTATGGACTCTGATTGTACGAAACATTGCCTTTATTATCTTGTGGTCCGCCTGGAGGTCACAATTATTACCTGATTTAAAAAAAAAACGTTTGATTATATCACCTTTACACTGTAATGAATGTTCTCTTCGATATTCATGAACATCGGACCAAAATTGCTGAACAAAATGGCCGCCACTTTTACGCGAATGGTAAATATGGTATAATATCAAGGTTGTGGACCCTGTAGAGGTCACAATTTAAATCCGATTTTGATGAACCTTGAAATGCATGTTCATAACTGATTGTACGAAAAATCATGTTTTTTTTATCTTGTGGACCCTATGGAGGTCACAATTTTATTCCGAATTAAAAAAAGTTTGACTATATCCCTGTTAGCATGGGGCAGAACTTCATAAAAACCAAACAAATTCTAATGATTTTCCGATAATTAACTCTTGTTGACTGCCCGGGCGATTTAGCTGCCGTGGGCGTATGTTTCGTTGGCTGGCAACCTATTTTTTGTATTTTGTTTCGTACGATTTATGCCAATAAATCAATTTATTTTTGTATAATATTGGTCTACTGAAAGCAAATAAATTGATCGTCGGCGAGGTGTGTAAATACTATTTTCACGAGGTCAGAAATATTGCTGCACAGACCGAGCAGTAAGATTGGTGTAGATCCGAGTGAATACTGTCTGCTTATTTCTACTGCAACTATGGCAAGTATGGGGTTGATAAATTATATTATATTTTAGGGAGGAGGGTTTAATATTGACTATGTCTGTTCCCCAATCCCTGTTCAGATACAAATCTGAAAAAAAATATTGCTTATATAAAAAAAAATAAAAATTATAACATATCTCCATTTATAAAATTATCTTCAAATCAAATAGTTTAATATGACTTTTTTTATTTTATCGGATGCCTAATGAAAAAAAAAAAATTTACGAAGTAAACTGTTAAAATTTTACTAGTTTAATAAATTAATGAAACATATAAATAAAAAAGACACTAACACTGTTTCATCGTCAGATATTATTGAACCGACGTTTCGAAGAGGTACTCTCTTCTTCCTCAGGGTAATATAAATAAAATAGTTAACAGTAATCTCTCATGATACAATTCTTTACTAGTTCCTTAGAGATTATTTTTAAATATTTGTTTAGTTTCCAACAGCTCATCTTCCATTAATCCCTCATACGCGTGAGAGAATCTGTTAATTTCTTTTTTACAAGCCCAAACCCAATTTCACTGGCCCAAAAATTCAAAAGGAGTAACACAAATTTCCAATCTGACCTCGTAAAGGTAAATAAACTTTTGACACATTATTTAAAGAAATTGGTGTATATTTACCCTTTTTCGAGAGATTTAGTGGTTCGGGTAAGACAAAAACCGAAGTCCCGTCGGGTACGTAAAAGATCAGCTGGAATTCCATATAAGAGTAGGTCGAAGCGCCGAGTCAAGATAATGAAAGAAATTTTAGTTTCGTCTAGTGCATGTTTGGTAGTACTATTAGACAATTTCTTAACTGAATTTGGTAAATGATAGGATTAATCATATTCCTGAAGCAATGGCCCGAGAAATCCCTCTCTGGCCATTGCTGGAATAGCGTCTGTTTCTTGAACTTATGCGGGAGTGTGTCTATTCTTTCCGTTCAATGAAAGCTATCACTTAAAGTTACATTATGGGAGATAAGATAAAGAGATGGCAGTTCTCACTACAATAGTTAAAAACTAGATAGTGTAAAGATAATTTGCTGAAAATTTCAGTCAAATTGATTCACTATTAGCCGAGAAAAAAGCTTTTGAAATATTCATAGCCTCGGTCATCATTACTCAAATCATTAATATAAACAGCATAGTCTCGATTATCCACTTGATTGATTTAATTATCAACCGCCATTAAGCGGCATATACGATTTTAATCTGCCAACATCGAAGGCTAGTCTTGACATAAAGAGTTTATTATGGTCTGGATATGTTAATTAATGTCTAATTGATTATTTAGATAACATCTCAGGCTTAACGAAAGACCTGTAAAAATCAGATTTTGCTCTTGCATAATGCTATTATAAGTACAGCAGCATGACAGTCCCTCGTTTATTCTGGGTCTTCCCTAAAACTTTGGACAGTGATTTAAGGTATTAAAAACGGTGAAAGTATATGTTCGTTTCCAAACAGTATTGTTACATTTCATAATAGCAATGTGTAGAAGGATTACCTCTAATCAAACGCAACACTGCGCGGAGTGTGAGGATTAATCGAATTATTATTTCTCTATCTGGTACTGTACTAGACTTTGTTTGAAACATATGACATAAAACAATGCAACTACATGTATTCATTTAAAAAAGAATAGAAAAAAGTCTGGAAACCTAAAGCCCCTAACCCGGAAGTTCAACAAAATGTGGACGCCTGGTCTTAGATCTATTAGACCCGTTTGTATAATTGGAGGCTAAAAATATTATCCTATTTGTTTAAATCTGTGCACGTTGCTTCGCTTTGTAACGGGAAGACTTCTGTTAATAACGTCAACTCTACACAAACTAGGTCATTTCGGGATTAACATATGGTTTAATTTTATTTCACTTATTCGCTGGCACGTAGGGGTCTTTATTGACCCAGAGAAAACCCACGCGGTCCCTACTCCTTGTCACGTACAACCTGGGAATCGAAACCACGCCAGTGGACTCAATGACAGACTTTATTATACAGGATGCATACGCTAACCATTAAGCCATTCAACCCCCTTGAACGATGGAGTATTCACTGGGCGATATTAAATGACAAACAGCTTTGTATGCTCACGATCTTTTATATAAACAGCAGTTTCCACACATTATTTTGGTCCTATTTTTCAATAGAATATTTTTTAATAACGAATTATGTAAGCTTTTTTTCGGCGGTCGTATATAAATACAGTTGAAAAGGTATTGTGTCGGTAACCTATTCGAAACGTCATATATTTTTTGATGACGAATTTTGTTACTCATCTGAACTGTCGTATTTGAATACAGTTTGAACTATACGTGTATTTCGGCGAACATAACTGATCAGAAATTGCAGTAAAACAGAAACAATTGAATATAAATCAATATATAAGTTCATATTACATTATTATACGTGTCGCGACTCATTTGTGTCAATTGCTATGTGCCAAAGAATAGAGGTTTATCTCCTTTAAAGCCCTGGGCCCTGTTTCTCGAAATCTTAACTAAAGATAAAATCCAAATTTTAGTAGATACTTCAATTTTGATTGGCTAATTTTCGACAATGCCCTTTTTTTACTACTGAAAGTGCCTTTCAACTAGCTTTTTTGCTCGATTTTGAGGCTCTTTGTCTACGATTTCCGAACGTTTAGACGAAAATATCAGCCAAATAGCTCTTGAATTGGCGAGGGAGGCAAGGAAATGACGGATAATTTTCTTAGGGCAACCACCCCCCTCTCAGCGGCGAGCCCCGTCTCCGCGGTTAGTGCCCTCATTTTGCGCCCCCCCCCCTTTTCAAAATTCTTAGATCCGCCCCTGGGCTAAGCACTAAAATCAATGCATTATTATCCAATCAAATTACTAAAATTTGGATTTTATCTTAGTTAAAATTTCGTGAAACAGCCATCGGGTCAACAAAAAGCCATTGGCTAATCCTTCACATCAGCCATGACACGTCAATGATACCAACCATGACACGTCAATGATACCAACTCTTTCAGGTCCTAGTGTAGTAAAGGACAAGTAAAACGAAATGAGATCTGTGTTTTAATCAGATTGCTTGATAAAATGTGGAGTAAAAGATTCGTCTAATAATGTGATGCCGTCACGCAGGTTACACCCAATGCCTTGTGCTTTATACTGGATTTACATAATATAAATTTCAAGGATGAAATCTTTCACTTTTTCAGGGACAACATCGTATGAACCCATGTCTGTTCGCGAGAACGTTTTGAGATTATGCAAGTCCATCGAAGATGGTAAGTTAACTGACAAAATTACCGTGTTTTTCACGGCTGTATCCAATACCTACAGTCAATTTACTTTTCAAAGGGACCATGCCAATATAGGAGGAACTCGACTGTCGGATAAAAAAGTGTCTATTGCTATAAATGAATCCGTCATTGACCCGAATGTGATAAATACAGTTCATCTAGATGACCTGCTACCATTAGCCAATTTTGAAAGAGCCTTTATGAAAATAGACGTAGAAGAACACGAACTACAAGTATTAAAAGCCGGCATCCATTTTCTCGATACCGTTGATGTACCGTATATTTTAATGGAGTGGCTTTGGCATAAGCGAGAGAAGGGCAAGTTCGGAAGCGATATAATAAAACTCATGTCCAACAAAGGTTATATGCCGTACATACCCTCAATACGCGAAGAAACACTATTACCGCTAGATAACTATACGACATGGCCGAGTGATGTATTATGGAAAAGAGTTTCGTCGCATTGAATTATGTCGTTTAATAAACAAATTATTTAACTATTGGTAATTGGTGGCTTAAGGAAGTGATTCATTTATATCGATGAGTGTAGATTTATTGCGGAAAAATAATATTATGTATCTTAATTGATGTGTTTTTCATATCAACAATATTCTTTGTCAGGAATCACTAAACCCTAATCAAAGTTATGGTGTTCGTCCCGAAAAAAAGTATAGGCGCCATTGGGAGGCAGACCACCATTAAATTTCATCATCTCGAAATTGTATTTCGTCTATTTATAGCAGTTCTCTCTTTCTCTTTTCTCCCCCTTTGCATGTCCATTTTTGTTGATTTTTTGGTCTAGAATGGACGAAGAGGGTTTGAATAAATATTTTCTGCCAGGTTTTGGTAAATATTCAGGATTTTGAGGCCGAAGGATAATGGCGTTATGAGGTTGGCTACGGTGATATGTACGGCAACTAGATACATGTTATAGTATACTTCTTCAAGTTCGTGTATCTAAAAATTTTGGTGGTCAACCTCATACAAATTTTAGTGCAAAGACATGGCCATTTGTTCCTCTGTCTGTAGTGAAAAGCTTTCAGCCCAAAGAAAATTTGGGGAAAAGTTGGAGGTGGAAAAAGAGTTCAGAATTTAAATTGAAGTCCATGTGGAAATTAATGGTGGTCTGCCTCCATTGACATAAAAGAGTTATTGCCCTTATTTGAGTGCTTGTTGATGTACATGTACGTTCATTACCATTATACTCGTACTCATTTTACAGCGCGGATGAGTGACACTTACCCTGGGCGGATCCAGGAATTTTTGCAGTGGGGGGATGGTGTGTGTGTGTGTGTGGGGGGGGGGCAGGTTCCTATTAAGGAAATTTGACTCTGCATGGCATTATCGTCTCTAAATTACGTAGGCATACATACACACACACCATCTTTTCAAAGACAAAAATCCAACATCCCGTTTGAAGACAATTTTTATAATGAATTAATAGGATAACATCCTGTTTCAAATTCATTGATGCAAATCATTAATTGTGATAGCACACACGTTTTATATCACTATTTCGCGCTTTTAATACCAAACCCATCCCTCTAACTGATGATAAGGGATAAAGCACACCACCATTAGGCCTACAGTTTTCTCACACATAGTTGATTAATTGCAGCTGAACAGGGTGAGGTTTGGGTACGAATACTGTCGAATACGTAAGGTAAGCAGGGGCGAATCCAGAAATATTACGCCAACCCTAAGAATGAGGACGAGCATACGCGATGGATGGAAATTAGCTCGGGCAACGGAGTTTCCGCCTATTTTTCGCCGAATTTCACCGATGTCAATAGTATTTTATGAGCACGTCAACTAGGTGCAGCGATTATTTTTATACCATCTGAAGCAGGGATGGAGTGGGGGCCAAGGGCCTCTGAGCCGCCCTGAACTACCAGGGGCCGTGACTCTTAAGTAAGGGTGCTCGCCGAGAAAATGGAGTGGGGGCCAAGGGCCTCTGAGCCGCCCTGAACTACCAGGGGCCGTGACTCTTTTAAGTAAGGGTGCTCGCCGAGAAAATGCCTGCAAAAATGCCTTTAAATGCTGCTTTCTAGAGTCATCCCCACCCCTACCGCGCAGGGGCGTGGTGAGGGCAATTATTGAGAAGAAATTATGAGTAACAAAAAAGATTTTGGCACAAAAACCCTTTTACTGACCGCGGAGCTGTGGCTGGCGAAGCCGGCCACCGCGAGCGCCGAAGGCGCGAGCCCGCGGCGGGGGGTCCGGGGGGCCCTCCCCCTGGAAAATTTCGAAAATTAGAAGCCCAGAAACGCAATCTCCAGCAATCCGAGACAAGAAATACGGTAATAAAATATGATTAAATTTTCCAACTTGACTCTTTCAAAATTTTTTTAATTGGGTCAGATGAAACAATTTTTCCACTTACAAATGTTTTTCATTTTTTGAGTAATTTGATTGTGATTTTGGCGCAAAAACTTTTTGGCGCATGAGTATGGCTACTCATGAACTCATTCTCACCACGCCCCTGCTACCGCGAGACTGCGTTGCTTATCAAATTCAATACTAAAAGAGCCGCCAAACCACCCGTAAACATTTTAAAACTTCTTTGTGGGTGTTTACGTGCATAACAATGGGACCTCGGTTTTCCCTGATAGACACTGTCACGACCAGACACTGTCACGACCAGTCCCTGACTCCCTTCACCGATCATTTATTTCTTCGCAATTTTATCTTTTTTTTTTAAAGTATCGAGTAATAAAAAAGCTTACCACTCTGCTGAACATAAGCACCAACCCCACGCAACAAGAATCAATGTTATAATGTTACAGTGTATCGACAAATCAAAGTAAAATCTGCCCCCTCCATTGAACTCAATCAAGACATTCACATAACCAAATTGTACACCATGTTTGAACATTGTACCCGCATGAGAATCAGAGTTGTTGTTTTCCCACTCAGCAATCCTCGACATATTCGGCTACCGGTTTACTTTAACAGGAAAACTTGACGCTATTATAAACTAACAAGACACCATGGGCGCAACCATGTTTCATCCGGAACCTTTAAAATAGTTCCAAGACATCATGGGTGCAGCCAAGTTTCATCCGAGACCTTTAAAGTAGTTCCAATATGGCGGAATTCGTCATACAGCCGAGACTAGATGTAGGTTCCGGAATCTGTCGAGGATTGCCGAGTGGTTGTTTTCCAAAAGGTGTGACGGACATACAGGCAATGAAATTTGTTTTTTTTGTTGTAAAGTCAGTAAACCAAGTTGCTTTCTTCTGATAAGCATAAATCAAGATATTCGCATAACAGAAGTTGGAATTATTTACCACTATGGGAAGTCATTGTGTTCCAAAAGGTATGGCAGACAGGCATAAAAGCGAAAGCACAATCGGGAACATAGACTAAGCTTTAAACACCAGGGGATATATCCCACACCGATCAGCAGTGAATATTCGCAAGGCCGCTACAGTCACTGATAAGGAGAGAGAGAAAGAGAAATGGGGTTTAACGTCATCTCGACACAAACTAGGTCATTTTGGGAATAACATTTAGTTTCAATTTTATTTCAATAATTCGCTTGCGCGTAGGGGTCTGTAGCAGTGGGAGGAAACCGGAGTGCCCGGAGGAAACCCACGAGGTTGAGAAGGCGCCCCTATCTCCATGCACATACGCTCACACTAGGGATCGAAACCACAGCCGTAAGCCAGAGGACAGCTAGAGGTCGAAGCACGGCACTCTAGACCACTAGGCCATCCCAGCCCCCCCCCCCCCCCCCACACACACAGATAAAGATGACATTGGCGCGACTTAATGAGTCCCCAATATTAACTTTTTTCTTCCGACAAATTCAATTCTAAGACATTTTTTGTATGTATTATAAAAATGAAGTATTTGTAGTTAAAAAGTATTTCCTTTTTAGTGTAACTGGGTATTAAAATGAGTAAAGGGCACCATTTTGCCCGAAGCAGTTACGTCTTATGTAAACAATGCACGCGCCATTAAGCCAATGATTGACGCCGCGTGATGTCATTGCACGTGTCGAAGACAGTCATCTGTGACAGAGATAATTCGTAATTCTCTGTGAAACAGTTTGGATATATTCACGAAAACTTGAATCTCTGCTTGGCATTTGGGGAATTGTTAATCCTTATCTAGCAAACCATAATATTGTGAAAGTCGAATCTGTAAAATAAATGTTAGTTTAAAAACGGTTCAATTCCGTTCCTTATGTACAAAGATACGACGAGTTTGACATCATTATTTAAAAAGGTGACAAGGGAGATAATTCCGTTGCGAATAGTAGCACACGTCAACACAGAAATGAAATGAAATGGGGTTTAATGTCCTACTGTTCTGCTCCTGACTGGGCTAATGAAGACGGACATACGTCGAACCAAACTGATCCCGCAGTGAATATTCGCTTGGCCGCTACAATCACTGATAAGCATGACATCGACGAGGCTTAATGAGTACGGCATATTAAGTTTTTTACTCCGGCAAATTAAATTCTCAAACATTTTTTTGAGGCAAAAGAAAAATAAATAAAGACGTTTAAAGTATTTGTTGTTAAAAAATATTTCCTATTTAGTGTAAATGGGTATTAAAATGAGTAAAATGCATCATTTTGCCCGAAGCAGTTAGGTGTTAAGTAAACATTGCACGAGCCGTTGAGCCAATGACTACGAGGCATGCAAGTCAACGCACGTGTTTTGGACAGGCATCCGTTACAGAGTTAATTCGTAAGTATTTCTCTGTGAAACAGATTGACGTCGTACATTGTGCCATGAGGGAAATTTTGCCAGGGCAGCGGCACTATGGCCTACTCTTATATCTTTTACGTGCAGACCAATATTCACGCTTACCAGCAGTGAATATTAGATGGATAAACTGGCCAAGTTGAATGCAAGGCTAGTCTCGGGCGTCATTATTGACGTTGGTATGATAACCAACAGTCTCGATTATCCATTTTTACGAGAGAGAGCGAGCGTTTAACGTCTAGTCGAAACAAACTAGGACATTTCGCAATTAACATATGTTTTCAATCATTCGCTTGTGCGTAGGGATCTTTAGCAGCGGCAGGAAACCGGAGGACCCGGAGAAAACCTACCAGGCTGGACAGGCGACCATACACGTACAACCGGGGATTCGAAACCTCGCCATTTGACTCAATGACAGGCTTTATGATACAGCGCGCACGTGCTAACCATTCGGCCATCCGACCCTCCATTATTTGATAAACCCGGTATCCTGCATGTCAGATGTTACCGCCTTTGTTCTGGTTGGGAAATAATCAATGACTGGCTGTGTGTAATTGAGGCCAAACCAATTTAATTTTCAGTTTGGGGTCTTAATAAATAAATATCCACTGGAATCAAATTATAAATGTTTTGTTTTAAGTTTAAAAACTAACAACATTGGATCAATAGGCTTCTAAGCAGTGCATGCAACAAAGTACTTTTCGGTTTTAAATAAGTCTGTTTCCTCGAACAAACCAAAATGTTAACAGCTGTTCCCGAGGAACATAAAATCATATTATTATGGCCTAAAGGAATTCTGTATTGATCCGGGGTATATTTTTATAGTAGTAGTAGTGTATGTGCAGTTTATTGATCGATTGCGAAACATTATGAAACATATTGATATTGTACGAGTATCTGTATAGTATGCAATATTCAGCACGCGTATTTCAATGAAATACGTCAAGCGCGTCCAATATAGCAACTAGTATAAATAATGTACGGACAAGTGTAGGCCGTAGCGCAGCTGTCCAAGAAAAAGTGAGTAGTAAGTTGGTGCGCTAACTAGCCATGGAGGGATAACGTTTTATCCAAAAACAATTTGCAAAAGAAATCAATGCAGTTTTGACACACATGTCAGACAGCATCATAATCAAATTCGCCTGAATTCAGCCAAGGCGAATTAACATAATTAACATAACTCTAAATGGCTGTCTTCGGGAAATCTCGTAAGCATTATGTTTTAGTGGTAGGAGAATAACTATTTCTTTTTTTAAATTCTTCAAACAAAAAGAGTTATGGAGCAGATGTGTGCCGAAAAAATGAATTTGAAGAAAAACAAGAAATGTATTTTTCACATGGACGGCTATTTCTTTCAAAGTGTCTGCCAAAATATTTATTTAAAGGCCACCTTCCCATATAACCAGCGAGAATCTTTTATATGGTTCTTAATGTCTCTGAATTTAAAGATAATGTAAAAAATCCAACATGGCAGTCGAAATGGAATCCATAGAGCCGGATTTTAAGTAAATCGTCGGTTATTCCTATTCTATTGAAATCCAAAATGGGCGGGATTTTAATTAATCGTAATAGAATGACATTCTTCCCATATAACGTTGAAATATCATAACATGTAACCTTTATTATGTCTTTTATACTGTTTCGAAGTCTCTAAATTTAAAGATAAATTTCGAAAATCCAACATGGCAGCAATTCAGAGTGGATTAAAAAAAAAAAATGGCGGATTTGAAGTTTTAACTCGTCATTTTTCATGGTGGATATATGACCTGTAGCATGCCAAACGGACGCGATTTTGTTTTGAAAAAATAGATGTAGATTGGACTTTCTGTGGCATTTGATGGTGTTTCTAGCTTATGCACATATTTAACGTGTGACATCCTTAACAATTCATTAAAACAACTGAATAATAGGGACCCAAAACTACGCTAGAACATTAACTAGTTTAGAGACCCCTGAAACTACCGTATTCATTTGGCAGCCATTTTGAACAAAAATGGCCGGTACCATGTGCACAAATGAAATGAAATGGGGTTTAACATCCTAGAGTTCTGCTCCTTACCTGGGCTAATGAAGACGGACATACGCCATACAGTGTGCTATGAGGGAAATTTTGCCCGGGCAGCGGCGCTACGGCCTACTCTTATATCGAATTCCAACTGCCAAGGTATCTTTTACGTGCTCCAATGTGTACACGGGACCTCGATTTTTCGTCCCATCCAAACGACTAAACAGCTTTCCTTGGCCCTCCGTCTTGCATCACTAACAAGGGGAAACGACGAAGGAAAATCTGGATGAACTTTCTCGGCCAATGCAGGGATCGACCTCCAGGCTAGCGAGCCAGCGTCTTACCCACTTAGCCACGTGATCCCCCATGTGCACAAGAAAGTTTTTAAAATTGGTGCGGTGATCTGAAGCGCACGTTAATAGCCCGATCCACGTCTAGGCCGTGATGTGAAATTTCTAGCAAGCTTGCTTCTGTTGCTCCATCCCGACGATTTTCAGGAGGAAAACAAACTACATAATCTAATTCTTCTAGTATTACTTTGTATTTCCACACAACTTTTCTTTTATCAATTCTTTGACGTTTGACAGAAAACGTCAAAATAAAAATGGGCTTACTTATCAATGTGCGATGGTATTTGAATTTCGCGGTGATTTGGTTTTAATAGATCACGTGACAAAGCTCACCAATCAGACGCACACGACGAAAGGTCAACGGGTCGTGTAGAGTGAAAGTCACCGGTTTGTTTACGTTTTGATAGTAAACAAGCGGAAGAATAACTAGAACTGTATACTCCGTGTAGATTTTGTTTAAAACACCGATGTAAAACCGTTTACTGTGAGAAACTGGGAAAAATCTAGGGTATGTGCTAACCAGTGGATCAAATTAGATGGAAATATTGATATGTTGGACAAAGAATTGCAGGAATGTGCAGACAAAACTCTCTCTCATTCTAACAATACAGACTTCTCACATACATTACCAACGTAAAAAAAACCCAACAACTGTGTATGAATAAAGAACTATGTTTAGAGCAGCTAATATTTTACCAGCGAAATAAGAAAAAGAATAATAGGTCTGGTTAATTTGTTAAGGGGATCATTATCTTAACATTTTCCAATTTTATTGCAAATGCAAGTTGATGAAGATATTCTCCTATTCCTAAATGTATGACAACTCAGACCAAGACAAAAGACCACTATGGAAATGACTGTGTCACCATTGAGGTGAAATACCATGTGCATTACTTTAAAGTTGCCTTACTGTATCTACAGAAATTTATGCCCTTCTTGTTAAACTCAACTGTAACAAATGACAGGGTTAGGTTGACTATAGAGACCAAGAACCAAACAATATTTTCTCTGTGGATGCAAATCAGGCTGCATTAGCTACAGATAGTTGTATTTGTTACAAGTGAAAGCTTTCTAGTATGGATTTATGAAAATTGTTTGAATATGAAAGTGACAGTCAAATGATATTGATGAAATTACATGATTTTTTATGAATAGTCCTACACCTGTATGTATTTTTGTAAGCGGTTTGGACATTGGTGTGCATGTAAAAAGACCCCTTGGCAGTTGGAATTCGATATAAGAGTAGGCCATAGTGCTGTGCCCAGGCAAAATTTCCATCATAATAAACTGTATAGCGCACGCCCGTCTTCCTTAACCCAGTACATCAAACTGATCCCGCAGTGAATATTCGCTTGGCCGCTACAATCACTGATAAGCATGACATCGACGAGGCTTAATTAGTACGGCATATTAACTTTTTTACTCCGACAAATTAAATTCTCAAACAATTTTTTGAGGTAACAGAAAAATAAATAAAGACGTTTGAAGTAATTGAAGTTAAAAAATATTTCCTATTAAGTGTAAATGGGTATTTAAATGAGTAAAATGCGTCATTTTGCCCGAAGCAGTTAGGTGTTAAGTAAACATTGCACGAGCCGTTGAGCCAATGACTGCAGTCAACGCACGTGCTATGGACACTCATCTGTTACAGAGTTAATTCCTAAGTAATTCTCTGTGAAACAGATTGCCAGTACATGTATAGGAGCTACAGATAGATGTATTTTTTAGAAGGGAGAGTTTTCTAGTATGGATTTGTGAAAATTGTTCAAATATGAAAGTGACAGCCAAATCAAATTGATGAAATTGTGATTTTTATGAGTAGGCCTCAACCTGTATACATATGTATTTTTGTATTTTAAACATGTTTTACTTAAATGTACTGTACATGTCGATAAATGTTCATATCATATTTAGCTATTTTAAGTTGACATATATGTTTTTATTTTCCTTTTTTATTCCAATTCAATTCAGACGTGGTTTCTCCTTGTCAGTGGTGCAGGCAGAGGGGCTGACAAGGTACAAGGACTGCTGTCTAGTCGTTCAAATGTGACGAAAAACCGAATTCCTGTGTAACATTGGTGTGCACGTAAAAAGGTCCCTAGGCAGTTGGAATTCGATATAAGAGTAGGCCATAGTGCTGTGCCCAGGCAAAATTTTCCTCTTAGTACACTGTATAGCGTACATGTACATGTATAACAGCAGAACAGTAGGACGGCGTTTAACTCCATTTCATTTCTTATTCATATTACTGGAACCATTTTATTTTGTTAACTGTTTGTTTTTCTCTTATATGTACTTTTCTTTACTGGCATATATCTTTTAATTTTGTACAGTGTATACGGACACAAGACCTGATCTGTGTGTAAATACATGTAGTCTGTGCGGTTTAGCCCCCCCCCCCCCCCCAAAAAAAAAAAAATTGATGATTTCTTAGGAGTATTCTTAGCCGGCCACATCCTCAGCCCCTCCAAAAAATTCTATACCCCCCCCCCCAATTTTATGAGCTGGCGACGGGCCCGATTCTGTGGATATAAAAATCTGAAAAGCAGATTAGAAACCATTCTCCAGTATTAATACACTATATAAATGATGTTATTATTATTATATACATTTTTCATTAAAGATACATTATATAAGATTTAGATAAAGAACTAGCCATTCTTGCTATAATAGTTCAAAAGTAGATAATGTAAAATGAATAATTTGTATGAATAAATTTCATTCAAATTACTCTATTGCAAGCAAAGATATTAGCCTTTAAAGGTTTGGCAGTCATGTTCAACAATTTCAACCACTGTACTGTTTGATCAAAGCTAATTCACGGTCCTCCATATTTGATTAAATCAAAGTATCGCTGAAACATTTTAATCTATTTAATATCGGAGAAATCTCATGCCATCGAGTGTTGTTGTGGAATACTGTATGAGGAAGTATATAAAATTGCATTCATTTATTTTTTAGTACTGTATTTCTTTCTATAAAATAAATGTATACTTATTTGACATCTCTTATAATATGTCTTAATTGTTGTTTTTTTTTTAAAAAACAAGTATAATTGCATGTTCAGGGTTGTTAGGTGAATCATTATTAATATTCTGTTGTATCAGTGGGCTCATGTAGATAGTATTATTTTTTTTGTTTTTTTCTCAACATTATATATAATTATTATACCGAACCAGTATTTCAATCATGCCAAAAACGTTTTCATCTGTATATTATATTTATATTTCTTTTGCATATTGTTTTATTGACCCCTGACCTAATGACGTTGATTGCTTTTATGGTTTCTGATTGGCTTAGAATATGATTTCTTCACCACATTATGGCTACACTTGACAAATATAGTCCGAGACGTAATTCGAGTGTTGGTCTGATTGTACAAAACATCGCAATAGAAATGTGTACTACAGTGACCACTTACTTGTTTACTTGTGCAGCAAAGCGTCAGATTTTCGCCTGGAATTTGCTGGGACAAAATGAAACGATTTTCGTGGCTAAATCACAGCCTAGTCCTAAGTTTCGACAAATTGTTGCCCTCTTACCGTTAGTAATTAGTAATTATTTAATTTAATTGTACGTTTAAAACATTAAACACAAAGATTATTAAATCCTAGAATTGTTAATTTGCAATAAGTACAACTGCACAACTTTTTCTTCTACGGAGGAAATAAACTGGGATTTAACGTCACACTGTACTGCACCAGTTGGCCCCACCCACTCCCGGAAACAGAATGGAGCACATTTCAATGCTCCTCTCTGAGCGGGATAATAAAGTTGGGGTCCCTTGTATGTACATATTTTGGATTTGTTTGAAAAATCTCTGCTGTCGATAACCGAGGGATATCGCATTAAAACTGGGAATCAGAATATTACGTTCTAATGGCGTGTGAAAAATGCGATCTAAGGTTTTATATTTCATGACCAGATGTTACTACTTTTGTTCTGGTTGAGAAATAATCAATGATATGCATTCAACAAAAACTTTGATTTATTTTATATGAGTGTCAGTGGGGCCATATCATGTTAAGTGTCTTTTCTTCGGGGTCTTAAACATATATTATGCAAGAGCTAAGTCTGCCTATTGTAGGTCTGTCGTTAGGAATGAAGTTACTAATTAGACATTATGAAAGAACTAAATCTGCCTATTGCAAGTCTTTCTTTAGGCCTAAAATGTTATCTAAATTAATTAACTTATCCAGGCCATAATCAACTCTCGATGTCAACGCTAGCCTACGATATTTGATGGCTTATGATTCGATTTGCTGCATAACTTTCTTTCGTGATTTAATGGATAATCGAGACTAGGCGGAACATTCATTCGCTTGATTCTCGGTCCACAGTGGATCAGTTTGACTGGAATTTTCAACAAATTGGCATTACATTATCTAGTTTTTAACTATTACAGTAAGAACTACCAGCTCTTTATCTAATCTGCCAATTGAATAACATGTCTAGAAAGATGTCTAGTTTAAAATTTCAAGACTAATAACGTTGGAAAAGTAAACTTTTGAGCAGTGCAACCAAGTATTTTGGGTTTTTAAATTAGTCTTTTTCCTCGCAGAAAAAAAAATGTTAAAGAGGCATTATAGAAGAATAATTAGATTAAAAGCTGGTAGTTCTCAATATAATAGTTAAAAAAACTAGATATTGTAAAAAGGATTAAGCTGAAAATGTCAGTCAAATTGCTCAACTCCGAACTGAGGTATTAGCGATTGGGTGTTAGGCCTAGCCTCGATCATCATTACTAAAGTCGGTACGATAAAACATATACTCTTGATTATCCATTTTGGGATTTAGTCATCAATGAACGTTGAGAAGCAGACCGGATTCAAATCCAGTGAAAATACGACATACAAGATGGCATCGGGAGTTGATTAAGGCCTTTTCATGTTAATAAATGTCTAATTAATAGTTTATAAAACACTTCAGGCATAAAGACCCACCTACAACAGGCAGATTTAGCTTTTGCATAATGTAACGTTTAACAGGTATACCCGAAGAACAGAATATCAAATTGGTATGGCCTAAGCGAATTGTGTATTGATCCGATGTATATTTTAGTAGTAGTGTTTTTAAAATAATATTGCGTAATCCTGTGATGAATTCAAAGGTATATATGGAAAAAGAGAATAATTTTAGATATTCCAGAATTAAGACCATTCATCATCAATCAATTATCTGTTTAATTGCCGTTAATCGCTGTTTCAACAGATTGGGAAATGAAATGGGGTTTAACGTCCTACTTGTCTACATCACCCGGTTTAATCAGAACTAGTAACACGTTGGGGCGAAATGACATAAGGTGTGATGATTTGTGAGGCCATACCAATAATTTGGTTTTCTGTCCTCCGGGAACACTTGTTAAATTTTGCTTTTTATTTCTTCGGGGAAAAAGACTAATTTAAAAATTATATGTACTTGGTTGCACTGATCAAAAGCTTTAATTTCAGATTTTTATGTTTTGAAATTATGCTTTATTTCTTCGGGAAAAAGACTAATTTAAAAATTATATATGTACTTGGTTGCACTGATCAAAAGCTTTAATTTCAGATTTTTATGTTTTGAAATTATTTTAAACTAAACATCTTCCATGTGATGGAGCCGCGGTGGTCAAGTGAGTAAGACACTGGCTCGCTAGCTTGGAGGTCGCAGGTTTGCTCCCGGTATTAGCCGAGAAAGTTTATCGGGATTTTCCAGCGTGGTTTCCTCTTGTCAGTGGTGCAGGGCGGGGGGTCTCGCGAGGGCAGCTGTTTATTCTTTCGGATGGCGCGAAAAAACCCACCATGGTTCCGTGTACACATTGGCGCAAAAGATCCCTTGGCAGTTGGAATTCGATATAAGAGTCGCTGTCCGGGCAAAATTTACCTCATAACACATTGTATTTGGTGCATGTCCTTTTTTATTTGCCCAGTCGGGGCATAACAGTAGGACTTGAGGCACCATTTCATTTCTTATAGATTGAATTCGTACCGAAATCTAGATATGATATTTCTGTGGCAATCATCACCTATGTAGGCCCACATTTATATTCTTTTAAAAATAAAAACTCAATTCGTACCAAAATCTAGACATAATATTTGAGGTCATTCCCATTTATCAAAAGTTCGAAAAACAGAAAATCGAATTGGTGTTGCCTGAGTAATATACTCTCTGCATAAGCCTTTCACTGTATCAATAGAAAGTATGGACATATTCATTTAACTGTGACAAAAGTATGCTTGGTTTGCGTCGATTTATATAGCCTATTTTGATGCAGAACTAACGATCTTGGCTATATTGTCGATTTTCAGAGTGAATATATTCGAAGTACACAACAGAAGCCAGCATTAGACTACGGTAAAAGAAATAATATGCAGCGAGATGTCGTGGGACGGGTAAGTTTTTTTTTATAAATATTAACAGGTATTTGTTATACTTGATTTCAACATATTAAAGCTAAATCTGCCTATTACAGGTCTTTCTTCAGACCTGAAATGTTTTCTAAATTATTAATTAGACATCAATTAACTTATCCAGACAAACATCAACTCTCGGTTTTTACTGGATTAGGATCCATTTTGCTGCACAACTTTCATTCGTGATTAAATCGAGAAATGGATAATCGAGACTATGTTTTTATCTACCAAGATCAGTAATGACGATCGAGGCTAGGTCGAAAATTCAATCGCTAAATTCTCGATTCAGAGAGTTAGTGAAATCGGGTTTTTTAATTTTATTTCAATAATTCGCTTGCGCGTAGGGGTTTTTAGCAGTGGGAGGAAACCGGAGTGCCCGGGGGAAACCCACGAGGTTGAGAAGGCGCCCCTATCTCCATGCCACATACGCTCACACCAGGGATCGAAACCACAGCCGCAGGCCAGAGGTGACCGACCAGCTAGAGGTCGAAGCGCGGCACTCTAGACCACTACCCCCCCCCCACCGGCTTCTAAGCAGTGCATGCAAACAAGTACGTTTGGGTTTTAAATAAATCTTTTTTCTCGAACAAACCAAAATCTTAGGAGCTGTTCTAGATGAACATAAAATCATATTAATATTCCCTACGGGAATTCTGTATTGATCCGGTGCATATTTTTATAGTATGTGTAGTTTAATGGTCTAGTGCTAGACATTAAGTATTATACTGATATTGTACGAGACCATTAACAGTTTAAAATACAGACACTATCCAGCACGTGCATTCCAATTAAATACGTCACATGCGTTCAATATTGCAACTAGTATAAATAATGTCCGCTTGGCACATTTCCCGTATCATTATTTGAAATAATGATGGCATGGCGTCATATCTGTATTTTAATTAAAACTATTGCGCAAATGAAATGGGGTTTAACGTTCCTCTTTCCTGGGACTGGGCTAATGAAGACAAGCACCCGCCATGTGGGCCATTTTTCCCTGGCAGTGGCACTTTGGCCTACTCTTACATCGAATTCCAACTGCCAAGGGATCTTTTACGTGCACGCCTATGTATACACGGGACCTCGGGTGTTCGTCCCATCCGCACGACTAAACAGCCGTCCTTGTCTGACCCCGTGTCCTGCACCACTGGCAAGAGGAAACCTCATCAGAAAATTCCAATAAACTTTCATAGCCAATGCGGGGGGTTGGAATGGCCTAGTGGACTAGAGTGCCGCGCTTCGACCTCTAGCTGGCCTTTGGCTTGCGGCTGTGGTTTCGAGCCTTGGTGTGGGCGTATGTGGCATGGAAATAGGGGCGCCTTCTCAACCTCGTGGGTTTCCTCCGGGCACTCCGGTTTCTTCCCACTGCTAAAGAACACTACGCGCAAGCGAATTATTGAAATAAAATTAAACAACATGTTAGTCCCGAAATGACCTAGTTTGTGTTGAGTGGACGTTAAACCTTATTTCTCTCTCTCTCTCTCTCTCATAGCCAATGCAAGTTTTACCCACAAAATAAATAAAAAATAAAAATAAAATGAGCCAAAGGCATAATATACGGAAAAGAAATACTAATTTAATATTCCAATATTAAAACGATTCATCGTCAAGTATTTTTTTTTCATAGTTGAAATTAATCGTTATTTCCGAGTAACAGATTGGGATATGAAATGGAGGTTAAAACGTCCTATTTTCCGACATTAACCTGACTACTGAAGACTGGTAACAGCTTGAATCAAGATAACCTACAAGCGTGGGCTTTGTAAGGCCTATCAATAACCTGATTTTCTGTTCTTTGGTAATGGTTTTTAAAATTGCGTTGCCAAGGCAGAGATCGAACACGCTACCTCCTAGAAATGGTTCCACTACTGATGTCTTCCGTCTTGCTCCAGCCACAGTGGGTGGACCTTGCTAAGGCCTTTCTTTGAGCAAGCCTGTTCTCAATTGACTACCAAACAGTTACTTTACTAGCCTATAAATCCCCTAATTTCTAATAACACTGACCCCAAACTGTACTGTACATAGCCCAAACTGTACTGTACATAGCTTAACATATAATAAACCAATTTGCATTGCAATAAAAATGAAACTTTACCGTATAATTATACGATTTGATGAAACACAACTGCTATGCGAAATTTTGTTCAGTATAATAAAATGGCTGCCGAACCAGAATCACGGGGTGTCATATCACCTTGAAAATGCAGAAAAAAACTGTTCGGCAAAATAAGATTATGATTTCAGTGTTCCACTTTTCACTATTTGTAACATAATTTCTTATTTCCATGCAAACAATATGATGACAAGTGTAGAAAATTTTGCAATTGAAGCTGATTTTACTTGCTCAAAGCCTAGAATAGTGTATCAATTGCAGCCGTAGATAAAGATTGCAGTTAGCTACCTTCAGGATAGCGAGCCAGCGTCTTACCCTCGTAGCCCCCGTGGCTCCTCGAAAAAAAGACAAATTATAAGTACATGGATGAGGTGATTAAAAGCTTTTTGTTCCAGATTTTTATGCTTTGAAACTTTTATGTGATGGAACCATGGTGGCTAAGTGGTTAAGACGCTGGCTCGTTAGCTACCACTGTTGGCCAAGAATTGGTGTTGCCTGATTATACTACCCGCTTATACTTTTACTGTAACAATCAAAAGTATGGACATATCAATTTAAAAGTATGCTTGGTTTGCTTCTATTTTTATGTAGGACTAACATTTTGGTTATATTGTCGATTTGGCAGCATGCAAATATTTGAAGTACACGACAGAAGCCAACATAAGACTACGTTATAAGAAATAATATGCAGCGAGATGTCGTGGGGCGGGTAAGCTAGCTATTTCTTTCAAAATGGCTGTCAAATTTAGTAATAAAATGGCATTTTCTCAGTATAACCAGCGAGAATCTCGTACGACATGACTTTTTGCTATGTCTATTATAAGGTTTATGATGTCCCTGAATTTAAAGATAAATTTTGAAAATCCAATACAGAACCAATTCAAAATGTCATCCTAAATGGCGGATTTTAAGTTAATCGTTATTTTTCAGTGTCGCTGGGTTCATTTCTGATCTCAAATAAAATTTGAGATTCCATGATTGGAGAAATTATTCTGTTAAAAGAAAGTTTTACTATCCATTCTACTTTCAGGGACTGTTTCGGGTCATCAAACCAAAAAAGAAACCAGTTCTTTTCACTATCGTCGTGATGATTCTACTATTCTGTACTCTGAGGCACCTCAGCTTGGATAGCTCACGGCCATTAAAGCATATAGAATATATAGATAATTTTGACCAACCAGTCAATAAAGACCAAGCACATATTTTAAGATGGGTCAATAAGAAATGGAAAAGACTTTCGAACTATTGTGGCGGCAATTATAAGTTTTTGAAGGCTACCCTTAAAAGTCCCTCTGGTGAAACCCCTATCTTTGTTCACGAATTGAGTGATGATGCGTCAGTATCGGGAATGCTTTTTAAGAATGGGATGTGGGATCCGGACAATGTAAATTTAATACATACATATCTGCTGGAAAATCCCGACATGGCACTAATAGATCTTGGTGCTCATGTTGGAACATTTTCGTTAATGGCTGCCAAGCTGGGCCGGCAAGTACTGTCTGTGGATCCCTTACGTGAGAACGTTTTGAGATTATGCAAGTCCATCGAAGCTGGTGGGTTAACCAACAAAATTACTGTGTTTTTCACGGCTGTATCCAATACCTACAGTCAATTTACTTTTCAAAGGGACCATGCCAATATAGGAGGAACTCGTCTG
Source organism: Patella depressa (assembly GCA_948474765.1). NCBI lineage: Eukaryota > Metazoa > Mollusca > Gastropoda > Patellidae > Patella > Patella depressa. Next base: position 13,007,898 of record OX419720.1, read on the forward strand.
TCAGATAAAAAGGTGTCTATTGCTATAAATGAATCCGTCATTGACTCAGAAGTGATAAATACAGTTCATCTAGATGACCTGCTACCATTAGTCAATTTTAAAAGAGCCTTTATGAAAATGGATGTGGAAGAACATGAACTCCAAGTATTAAAAGGCGGCATCCATTTTCTCGATACCGTTGATGTACCTTATATTTTAATGGAGTGGTTTTGGCATAAGAAGGCGACGGGTCAGTTCGGACAGGATATTATAGAATATTTGATGGTCCGAGACTATAAACCCTACACCCCGTCAATCAACGCGGAAAAACTCTTACGATTAGAGGATTATAGACAATGGCCTATTGACGTTTTGTGGAAAAAGACATTGTCGAATTGACTGACTTCCATAACATCACATAATATTGTGTGACATCAAAAAATAACTCGCCTTGATAAAATTCATGCCATGAACTTTAAAGGAGACAGGTCTCTGACTCAATATCATCCCCAGTCTTCGACATTTAAAACATGGCTTATTGGTCAATTTTAATCAACATTTATTATATACATTATTATATGTGTTAATTGAGACCCATTTGTGTCCATTTCTTGGTGCCAAAGTATAGAGACTTAACTCCTTTAAATTGCAAGTCTAAACAAAAATGTATGATGAATTCATCGATTTAGCGTTTAGACCTGAACTTATAAATATGAAAAACTGAGTAAAAGTATCTATATCCTACAATATATGATAAAATAATATTTTATTGTATCACCCAATAATACACGACAGTACTTATCTCTTGAGTGATAACTTTCAATATCTACTGAAGTTTATTTTGTCTTTAAATATAACTATTTTGTAGTACAAAATATAAAAATTTATCTTAAAGATGCATTAGGTAAGCGCTAAATCTGCATATTTTATATTCATTTTCATTATAGCTAGAACGTCCAACTCTTTATTAAAATCTTACATAATGCATCTTTAAGGAGGTCTCTGACATGCAACTGAAGTTTATCATTACTTTTAATATAACTTTCGAACAACAATTTATTTTAAAATATTAAAATAAAATAAACATATTCAGTGTTTAGTATTAACAATAAACACATTCAATGTTTAGCATTAACAATAAACACATTCAATGGTTTAGTATTAACAAGAAACACATTTTATGTTTAGCATTAACAAAAAACATTAACAAGAAGCACATTCGATGGTTTAGCATTAACAATAAACACATTCAAGGGTTTAGTATTAACAAAAAACACATTCAATGGTTTAGCATTAACAAGAAACACATTCAATGGTTTGGCATTAACAATCAACACATTCAATGCTTAGTATTAACAAGAAACACATTCAATGCTTAGCATTAACAAGAAACATATTTAATGTTTAGCATTAGCAATAAACACATTCAATGTTTAGCATTAGGGGTTTAACGTCCTACTGTTCTGCTCCTAACCTGGGCTAATGAAGAGGGGCCATACAGTGTGTTATGGAGGAAATTTTTTACCGGACAGCTGCACTATGGCCTACTCTTACATCCAATTCTAACTGCCAAGGGATCTTTCACCTCCACGCCAATGTGTACACAGGACCTCGTTTTTCGTCCCATTCCATCGATTAGACAGCTGTCCTTGTCAGGCCCTCTGTCCTGCATCACTGCCAATGGGAAACCAGGTTTAGCATTAACAATATACACATTCAATGTTTAGCATTAACAAACTCCAACAAACATACTTTCATTTCGTTCAACTCTTTAACAGTTTCATGATTTTCACCAAAATGAATAAGAAATATTTCTTCAGCTCTGTTAACAATTTGTAGACATTTTTCTGGTTTCTTGACATTAAAAAGGATATCTGCCATTTTTTGTAGTTCATAAGCTAATTCGATACTTTCCTTACCATATAATAACTCTGTTACTTTGATGCTATTTTCTAAATGTTTTAATGCTGTTTTATAATCACCTAAAATAAAGACAAAAAAAAAGTAAGTGAAATGAAACGTCCTACTGTTTTGCTACAAACTGGACTAATGAACTGGACTAAAGAAGATGGGCATACTTCATACAGTGTACTACGAGGGAAAAAATTTTGCCTGGACAACCACACTACAGCCTACTCTTATATCGAATTCCAACTGTCTAAGGATCTTTTATGTGCATGCCAATGTGTATACGGGACCTCGGTTTTTGAACCCATCCAAACAACTAGACAGCTGTCCTTGTCAGGCCATCCATACTGCATCACTGACAAGGGAGAATCACGCTGGAAAATCTGGATGAACTCTCTTGGCCAATGCAGGGATCAAACATGCGACTTTTAGGCTAGCGAGCAAGCATCTTACCCACTTAGCCATCATGATCCCCAGAATAAAAGGATAAGTTGAATTGACTGATATATAGAAAACAAGAACATTAAGTCAAATTGGTTTCCATGGAAATACAACAATTTTTAAATCTGGGAATTTCAAATTAGCAAAAGGCAAAATTACTAAAAAGTTATTCTGTATACAAAGATTCATAAAGATATCTTGAAGATAATGAATACCACATTAAAGGCCATTTTTTATAAAGTAATCATCTCTCCTACCTGACATTGCATAACATCTGGCTAAACTATCTTCTACTGATGCTTTTAATCGGTTGTTTTTATGTAAGTATTTATTACACAACTCTAAACATGGCGTTAAACTTTCCATAGCTCCTGAAATACCAAATATAACATTTAATAAATATAAACAAGCCAACAGTGAGGCTGATGTCCCCCGCCTAAATCCCAAAATAAATAGATGACACATATTAATTAATCGCACATTTATTTTTTTCAAACGTATCGACCAATCAAACTGAACACGAAGTGTCATCCAAAAATTGCTTATATCTGCCTACCGTAAGAAGAAAATGCTCATCTTTGAACTCCATCAAGGCATTGACCTAATAAGCATACACACCAATTTTGAACATTTTAACTCAATTCGAAGGAGAGTTATTGTGTTCCAAAGTCTCGGCAAATCAAATTGCTTATCGCTCTGCTTACCCTGAGCAGAAAATGCTCATTATCGATCTTAGTCAAGGTATTACTGTAATGAAACTATACACCAAGTTTCATCACTCTCACTTAATTAGAACTAAAGTTATCGTGTCTCAAAGCATCAACCAATCAAATTGCTTATCTCTGCCTACCCTAAGCGGAAAATGCTCATCTTCTAACTCCGTCAAGGCATTGACCTAATAAGCAAATACACCAAGTTTGAACATTTTAACTCAATTAGAAGGAGAGTTATTGTGTTCCAAAGTCTCGACCAATCAAATTGCGTATCGCTCTGCTTACCCAGAGTAGAAAATGCTCATTATCGATCTTAGTCAAGGTATTACTGTGATGAAACTATACACCAAGTTTCATCACTCTCACTTAATTAGAACTAAAGTTATCGTGTCCCAAAGCATCAACCAATCAAATTGCTTATCTCTGCTTACCCTAAGCGGAAAATGCTCATCTTTGAACTCCATCAAGGCATAGACCTAATAAGCATATACACCAAGTTTGAACATTTTAACTCAATTAGAAGGAGAGTTATTGTGTTCCAAATTCTCGACTAATGAAATTGCGTATCGCTCTGCTTACCCTGCGCAGAAAATGCTCATTATCGAACTTAGTCAAGGTATTACTATAATGAAACTATACACCAAGTTTCATCACTCTCACTTAATTAGAACTAAAGTTATCGTGTCCCAAAGCATCAACCAATCAAATTGCTTATCTCTGCTTACCCTAAGCGGAAAATGCTCATCTTTGAACTCCATCAAGGCATTGACCTAATAAGCATATACACCAAGTTTGAACATTTTAACTCAATTAGAAGGAGAGTTATTGTGTTCCAAATTCTCGACCAATCAAATTGCGTATAGCTCTGCTTACCCTGAGCAGAAAATGCTCATTATCGAACTTAGTCAAGGTATTACTATAATGAAACTATACACCAAGTTTCATCACTCTCACTTAATTAGAACTAAAGTTATCGTGTCCCAAAGCATCAACCAATCAAATTGCTTATCTCTGCTTACCCTAAGTGGAAAATGCTCATCTTCGAATTCCATCAAGGCAATGACCTGATAAACACATACACCAAGTTTGAACATTCTAGCTCAATTAGGAAGAGAGTTATTGTGTCCCAAAAAGTGTGACAGACAGACAGACGGACGAACCCATTTTAATAGTCCCCCAACTTTCGGATAAGTCTGTTTTAAAGCCCCAATACCACTCTTGTTGAAACTGAATAATATGTCCCAATCTTCATTCTGGTCATCAAATTGTATTATTTTACAATATTCCAATTAATTGATGATATAAATTTCATCTTAGCACACCTAATTTAAAAAATAGGTTGCCAGGCAACGAAACATACGCCCACACAGCAGTCAAATCGTCCGGGCAGTCAACAAGAGTTGTTGCATTTTAAGTAATCACCAGAAAATCATAATTCAAACTCACCCATAACTATGGTGTAACTGTGATATAATCAACCCTTTTTTTTAAATCAGATAATAATTGTGACCTCCAGAGGGACCACAAGCTAAAAAGGGTGATTTTTCGTACAATCAGGAATATGCAATGGAACCAAGATCATTAGGTTATAAACATGTATTTCAAGTTGCATCAAAATCAGTTCAAAATTGTGACCTCTATAGGGTCCACAACCTTGATATAACATATTTTTACACAATTCGCGTACAGACGGCGGCCATTTTCTCCGTCAACTCTGGTCCGATTTTCACAAAATTCAATTTCTCTCTTCATTACCATGAAACCGTGATATAATCAACCGTTTTTTTAAATCGGATAATAATTTTGACCTCCAGAGGGACCACAAGCTAACAAAAGCGATTTTTCGGACAATCAGGGGACATAATTCATGAAGTTATGATTCGATGGGTGCAAATATCGAAAGGAACCAAGATCTTTGGGTTATAAACATACATGTCAAGTTTCATCAAAATCGGTTTAAAATTGTGACCTCTATAAGGTCCACAACCTTGATATAACATATTTTCACACCATTCGCGTACAAACGACGGCCAATCGGTTCAAAATTGTGACCTCTACACTGTTCACAAACTAAAAACGTGATTTTTCGTACAATCAGGGGCCATAACCCATGAAGTTACGGTCCGATACATGCCAATATCGAAAGGAACCGAGATCTTAGGGTGATAAACCTATATTTAAAGTTTCATTGAAATCGGATAAAAATTGTGATCTGTAGACTGTTCACAAACAATTGTGGACGGACGGACGAACAGGGGCGACGACAATATACGTCCACATAAAAATGTGGGCGTATAAAAATTGGAAAAATTCAACTAATTGATTTGAAAAGTCTAACATAAACCTTTTAAAAAGTAACTTGTATTTTTAAATATTTTCGAACCTTCTGGGCAAGTAAAATAGGTTGTAATAGATAATTTACACAGGTAGGACGCTTAAACATCTAGTACTTAGAATAAGGCTATTATTTATTTTCTTGAGCTGCCAAGCCACCAAGAGTGTTATTGTCCCTTTAAAAGTGAGAGAAAGAGAGAGAAATGGGGTTTAATATGCAGATCAATCGCTTTTTTATACTTCCAATGGCTTCCATTGATAACATGATTTATCTCCCTTGTTACTTCCAGTTTATGGTTTTGTATTGAGACATTGTTTCGTATCTATGTGCATTGTTACCAGCAGCAAGGGACCGCGTGATTTGTGTTTAATTAAAGTATAAAGAACCGACATGTGTCATAGTTATATCAGCATAGGAACCGGCATGCGTCATCCCAGTTATTACCACTACATGAAAATCTGACCAGTTGCAGTGGGAGGTCACATCAGGGTCGTACAAACGGCCTTCAACCCTATGACCTCAGACATTTAACAAATCAGCATTGATGTTTCTAGTGGGATACACACTATTCCCTTCACTGCATGACAAGAACTTGCAGCAACAGACCGTTTCATGGCTAATCCCCCACATCAACCAGAACACAGGTTACAACTACATATCAACTCCTCCAGATCCTTGTGTGTAGTAAAGATAAGTTAAACGAAAGTTTTACCTTTTAAATCTGAATGATCAATTGATGTCATAGCATGTTGATAAAGTGTGTTTATTTCTTCCCTCATCTTTCTATTATGGATACTTTCTTCCTCTCCACAGTCAATACAACATGGTACATCAACCTGGGTATCAATAGAGCCTTTACATTTACCACATACCATAGCCTAAAACATACATATATATATATACATTCATCACAGTCTGATTGAAAGGTCCTATTTCGTTTCATTTTTATAGTTCAACATTTCGTTTTACTTGTCTTTATTACACTAGGATCTGGAAGAGTTGTTATCATTGACATGCTCTGAAGGGTGTGAGAGATAAGATAATGAAACAGTCTGTTACAGTGAGTTTTAGACATGTTTTGCAGGCAACTGTGGGTAATCCACTAGTAACATCAATATTGATTTACTAATCAAATGACTGACGTCATAGGATCAAAAGTATCTTGTAAGACACCTGACGTGACTTATCCCTAAAACCGGTCTGATCTTCATGAAGTGGAATCTATCGATAGTATAAAATAGTAAACAAAATATAGATCTGTATTTTACTCCGATTGACATTAAATTTATCACATACCATTGTCTAAACAGACATATTATATAAGAAGTAAAGTTGAGAATTGTTTACCTGGACATATTTGCTTATTCATTTATGCATTTTTCATTTATTTATCAGATTAACAAGGTGGCACACTAACAATTAATCCAGCACATGTCAGTAAGTAACACTAATCAATTGTCTTGGATTAATGTTTCTGTCAGTATATTCAAATGAAATTGGGTTCAACGTCTTACATTTCTGCATTGATCACCAAAGACTTGCAACAGGCAGATTTAGCTGTTGTATAATGCATCTTTAACTAATATAAATATAGCTTACATCAAATTGTACATCATCCTTTTTACCATCAGTACAAGGTTTACATGAACAGCTAAAAAAATATTGAGTTTTTAACACTTCTTGTCTTCTAGATCTTATCATACGTTTAAAGTGGGGACCTACAATATATAATAGTCATACCTTACAATTTGCTGATTGCCTTTTCAGGGATTCTGAACCCCTTACAAGACAGAGAGATAAATGGGGTTTAATGACCACTTGACACAAAATAGATAATTTCCGGACTAATTTTATTTCAATAGTTCGCTTGCGCATAAGGGGGTCTTGAGCTATGGGAAGAAACCAGAGGGCCTAGAGAAAACCGACGAGGATTGATAGAAAATCGATCTAGAAAATATCCCACTTGAGCAGCAAATCAGATTCAAATCGAGCGAAAATCAGACACATAAGATGGCATCAAGAGTTGACTAAGATTTTTTCATGTTAGTCTTGTTTAATATTTGGTGAATATGTTTGGTGAATACGGTAGCTTAAGTAATTGAGTGACAAATGCAAGGGTATCAAACTGGATGTAAAGAATGTAAAGAATACTGTATGGAGACGAACAAGATTTTTACTATTTTTAATACCTTGAATTACTGTCCAAAGTTTTGGGAAGACGACAGATTAAACACAGAACTTTCATGTTGACAATTGGGATTTTAAAGAGGTATAAGGAGTGTTTGATATTTTGATACTCTCAAATTTAAACAAAACTTTTATTACTGCATACAAATCATCTCCAATCTACATGTGTTCAACAAATTATAACAGACCATACTCACCATAACAATTAAATATTTCCTCTCCTTTTTCAACATTTTTCACAGCTCTCACAACTAACAAGTCTCCTTGAAAACTAGTAAAGATTCAAATCAAAATTTCAGTCATTCATTTGCAATACTCCTCAATACTGTACTTAATAAAGAACAACTTATTAGAAATTACACTAAAAACAGAAACGATTGAATGTAAATCAGTTCATATACATTTATATTACATCATTAGATGCGTTGATACCCATTTGTGTTCATTTCTAGGTGCCAAAGAATAGAGAATTAGCTCCTTTAAGCACTGTGTGATGATACTACGATAAAGTACATAATGGCAAATCACATCGATATGGTCACTAGCTATGCCCATAGCTATCCTAGGATATTCTTATAATAGAGAGAGAGAGAGAGAGAGAGATGAGATTTGGTGTCCATTCGACAAAAACTAGGACATTTTGGGACTAACATGGTTTAATTTTATTTAAATAATTCGCTTGCGTAGGGGTCTGTAGCAGTGGGAGGAAACCGGATCTTTGTCAAAACAGGCTTTATGATACAGCACGCATGTGCTAACCATTCGGCCATCCAAACCCCCGTTCTTATAATAGAGTGGAACCCAATCCACAAATCCAATGGATAGATCATCTAGTGTGTGCTAACCATGTAATCAAAGGAAAAGCTTTGAAATTTTGTATTTAATTCATCTTACCTTGATATTATAGTAGGATCACACGAATGGTTCATCAAACTAGCTGTTGGGTATATCGCCGTGGCAACTCGTACTTGACTCATCTCATCAACAAGTGCAGAAGATGACAGGGAATCAACTGAAGCCTGGAGTTCTGTAATGGCGTGTGCGTTACACACTAATTGTTGAATATGACGTAACAACAAACCACCTATATTTAACATGTCTTTATCAATGCCAATCTCGGACAAAGATACTCGAGTTTTGACGGAAGAAATATTATCTTCGTGACTGTTTCCTAAAATATTATCACATAATCTTTCACTCTCGGAGTCCTCCAAACATAGTTCGCTTACACATTTGGCAGACGTCTTAAGTTCAGTTTTATTGTAATCACCATTTGGTTCCTGGTTCTTTGAAGGTGAATTCATTTTACGTTTAGCACCAGTGCCACAAGTGACGTCAAGGGCAGTTTTGTCTTTACCCTTAGAGAGAAGCTTGTCAAACTTCACATCAGCTTTGTCTTGACTCAAATTTGTAGCTGAATTGTGACTGTGATGTTTAGTCGTTATATCCACATCTTTATCTTTGTGAAACCAGTTGGAATGGACAAGAATTACAAGTAAGAGGGTGGCGGTCTGCAAGTAAAAAAGAAAGTCTGTATTAATTATTCTCCTTGGTTTTTATAGCTAAAATAACATTTTCACAGTCCAGGACGTCCCGAAATGACAGAATTGCAATCGAATGACACAGAATTCAGTCCAGTCACAGTTCTGTCAGTCCCAGAGGTGGTGTAAGTAGAATTCAGACGTAATTAAACAAAATGAAAAACGAATATGTTTCAGCGGCATGGTTGGTTGTGATATTTACATTTCCAATTGACGCATGCGTTGTCGCCCAAAATATCCCTTTTCACTTGATTGTCACTATTTTGGGGGTTGAGAGAATACGATTCCGAAATGTTCAATCAAATACCCCCAAGGACAGCAGGATGGAAAAAAGGGAGAATATCTGAATAAAAGAAACCCAATAAACAGAACGGTCATAAAGTGGACGGCAGATATCTTACTAATGAATGACATGAAATGGGGTTTAACATCCTACTGTTCTGCTCCAACTGCGCTAATGTAGATGGTCATACGCCATACAGTGTGTTATGATGGAAATTTTGCTCGGACAGTGGTGCTAAGACCTACTCTTATATAGAATTCCAACTGCCTAGGGGGCTTTGACGTGCATGCTAATGTGTATACAGGACCTCGGTTTGTCATCCAATATGAATGACTAGTCACCTGTCCTTGCCATGCCCCCTGTTCTGCATCACTGACAAGGGACCCCCCTCCACCCCAGAAATCTGGATCTGTCCTAGGCATGCACACCATCCTACATCACTGACAAGGGAAACCATCCCAGGAAATCTTGATGAACTATCTGGGAGATATCTTACTAATGAATACTGGTATAAATCTAATGATGTCATATCGTTAGAATGTGTTAATAGATTATAAACTGTTGAATAATCCCGTCCATATTGTTTCTCTTGATTTAATCCTGGTATATCATTAGTATCTGTATCTTTATTATCTTTTATAAATCCTGAAGAAAATAATTTTACATATTTCACAATAAACCAAATCATCTTAAAGATACTTTTTGTAACATTTAGATAAAGAGCTGGCCGTTTTGATATGATAGTTCAAAAAAAGATACCGAGATATTAATATTTTTTTAAAATTTCAGTCAAGTACATTATTCTGAGTGAAGTTATGAGTGTTTGAAGTTTTAACAAGATAGTCTTGATTGTAAGGTAAAATTGTTAGGATTATAAATAAAGTCTTGATTATCCATTGATGACCTAGAGAGTTGATTATGGGCCTTTCATGGGGATATATGTCTTAATAATAATTTATTTCAACATTTGAAGCCAGAAAAAAAAACTGCAATAGGCTCCCAATATACACCAGATGCATGTTCTATCCTCACTCTGGCTGGGTATAGATTACATGTGTCCTTCACAAAACACATACTCATATTCCAGTTAACCAATGGATAGTGCAAGGTAAATACAGCAACAAAAATCTGTACTACCGGTACTGTAGTAAAATATCACTGTTGCAGTGGAGGCTATGACATCACAGAAAGACTATGTAAATGTCGGGTGCAAGCAAGTTTAATATATAAAAAATAGGTTGCCAGGCAACGAAACATACGCCCACACAGCAGCCAGATCGTCCGGGCAGTCAACAAGAGTTGTCACATATTAAGGAATTATCAGAAAATCATTAGAATTTGTTTGGTTTTTATAATCAAATGTTTTTTTTTAAATCAGATAATAATTGTGACCTCCAGAGGGACCACAAGCTAAAAAGGGTGATTTTTCAAACAATCAGGGGACATAATTCAGGAAGTAATGACCCGATGGGCGCAAATATCGAAAGGAACCAAGATCTTTGGGTTATAAACATACATGTCAAGTTTCATAAAAATCGATTCAAAATTGTGACCTCTATAGGGTCCACAACCTTGATATAACATATTTTCACACTATTCGTGTACAAACGGCGGCCATTTTGTCCGTCAATTCTAGTCCGATTTTCTCGTAATTCATACTATCTCTTCATTACCATGTAACAGTGTTATTCATGTCAAACGTTTTTTTAAATCGGATAATAATTTTGATCTCCAGAGGGACCACAAGCTAAAAAGGGCGATTTTTTGCAAAATCAGGGGTCATAATTCACGAAGTTACGATCCGATGGGCGCAAATATCGAAACGAACCAAGATCTTTGGGTTATAAACATATATGTCAAGTTTCATCAAAATTGGTTCAAAATTGTGACCTCTATAAGGTCCACAACCTTGATATAACATATGTTCACACTATTCGCGTACAAACGGCGGCCATTTTGTCCGTCAATTTTGGGCCGATTTTCACGAAATTCGAACTCAACCTTCATAACCATGGAGCGGTGATATAATCAAACGGTTTGTTAAATCCGATAACAATTTTGACCTCCAGAGGGACCACAAGCTAAAAAGGGCAATTTTTCGGAAAATCAGGGGCCATAATTCAGGAAGTTACGATCCGATGGGCGCAAATATCGAAAGGAACCAAGATCTTTGGGTTATAAACATACATGTCAAGTTTCATCAAAATTGGTTCAAAATTGTGACCTCTATAAGGTCCACAGCCTTGATATAACATATTTTCACACTAATCGCGTACAAACAGCGGCCATTTTGTCCGTCAATTTTGGTCCGATTTTCACGAAATTCGAACTCAACCTTCATAACCATGAAACGGTGATATAATCAAACGATTTTTTAAATCGGATAACAATTTTGACCTCCAGAGGGACCACAAGCTAAAAAGGGCGATTTTTCGGACAATCAGGGGCCATAATTCAGGAAGTTACGATCCGATTGGCGCAAATATCGAAAGGAACCAAGATCTTTGGGTTATAAACATGCATTTCAGGTTTCATCCAAATCGGTTCAAAATTAAGACCTCTACACTGTTCACAAGCTAAAAAATAGGTTGCCAGGCAACGAAACATACGCCCACACAGCAGCCAAATCGTCCGGACAGTCAACAAGAGTTGTCGCATATTAAGGAATTATCAGAAAATCATTAGAATTTGTTTGATTTTTATAATCAAACGTTTTTTTTTTTTAAATCAGATAATAATTGTGACCTCCAGAGGCACCACAAGCTAAAAAGGGTGATTTTTCGTACAATCAGGGGACATAATTCAAGAAGTAATGACCCGATGGGCGCAAATATCGAAAGGAACCAAGATCTTTGGGTTATAAATATACCTGTCAAGTTTCATCAAAATCGATTCAAAATTGTGACCTCTATAGGGTCCACAACCTTGATATAACATATTTTCACACTATTCGTGTACAAACGGCGGCCATTTTGTCCGTCAATTCTCGTCCGATTTTCACGAAATTTTAACTCTCTCTTCATTACCATGTAACAGTGATATAGTCAAACGTTTTTTTAAATTGGATAATAATTTTGACCTCCAGAGGTACCAAAAGCGAACAAAAGCGATTTTTCGGACAATCCGGGGACATAATTCAGGAAGTTATGATCCAATGGGCGCAAATATCGAAAGGAACCAAGATCTTTGGGTTATAAACATACATGTCAAGTTTCATCAAAATCGGTTCAAAATTGTGACCTCTATAAGGTCCACAACCTTTATATAACATATTTTCACAATATTCGCGTACAAACGGCGGCCATTTTGTCCGTCAATTTTGGTCCGATTTTCACAAAATTCATACTCAACCTTCATAACCATGGAATGGTGATATAATCAAACCGTTTTTTTAATCGGATAACAATTTTGACCTCCAGAGGGACCACAAGCTAAAAAGGGCGATTTTTGGGACAATCAGGGGCCATAATTCAGGAAGTTACGATCCGATTGGCACAAATATCGAAAGGAACCAAGATCTTTGGGTTATAAACATGCATTTCAAGTTTCATAAAAATCGGTTCAAAATTGTGTCCTCTACACTGTTCACAACCTTGATATAACATATTTTCACACTATTCGCGTACAAATGGCGGCCATTTTGTCCGTCAATTTTGGTCCGATTTTCACGAAATTCGAACTCAACCTTCATAACCATGGAATGGTGATATAATCAAACGGTTTTTTAAATCGGATAACCATTTTGACCTCCAGAGGAAACACAAGCTAAAAAGGAAGATTTTTTGGACAATCAGGGGCCATAATTCAGGAAGTTACGATCCGATTGGCGCAAATATCGAAAGGAACCAAGATCTTTGGGTTATAAACATGCATTTCAAGTTTCATCCAAATCGGTTCAAAATTGTGTCCTCTACACTGTTCACAACCTTGATATAACATATTTTCACACTATTCGCATACAAATGGCGGCCATTTTGTCCGTCAATTTTGGTCCGATTTTCACGAAATTCGAACTCAACCTTCATAACCATGGAACGGTGATATAATCAAACGGTTTTTTAAATCGGATAACAATTTTGACCTCCAGAGGGACCACAAGCTAAAAAGGGCGATTTTTCGGACAATCAGGGGCCATAATTCAGGAAGTTACGATCCGATTGGCGCAAATATCGAAAGGAACCAAGATCTTTGGGTTATAAACATGCATTTCAAGTTTCATCCAAATCGGTTCAAAATTGTGACCTCTACACTGTTCACAAGCTAAAAAACGTGATTTTTCGTACAATCAGGGGCCATAACCCATGAAGTTATAGTCCGATACATGCCAATATCGAAAGGAACCGAGATCTTAGGGTGATAAACCTATGTTTTAAGTTTCATTGAAATCGGATAAAAATTGTGACCTGTAGACTGTTCACAAACAATTGTGGACGGACGGACGGACGGACGAACAGGGGCGACGACAATATACGTCCACATGAAAATGTGGGCGTATAAAAACGTGATTTTTCGTACAATCAGGGGCCATAACCCATGAAGTTACAGTCCGATACATGCCAATATTTTATAACCTATATTTTAAGTTTCATCGAAATCGGATAAAAATTGTGACCTGTAGACTGTTCACAAACAATTGTGGACGGACGGACGGACGAACAGGGGCGACGACAATATACGTCCACATGAAAATGTGGGCGTATAAAAATTCTATCATTAAATTGCAAATGACGAGAATATATACTTAACCATTTAAAAACTGTAATCCTGCTGTCAATATTGTTCTTAAACTAAGATGAGCAATACCAACCTAGAAAAAAAAATGAAAATATAGTCTAATACACATTATCCCCAAAATATCAATATAATATATACATTATACCCAGAACATTAATGTGATCTAATACACCTTATACCCAGAAAACCAATCTAGAGAAAAATATCCATATACATGTAATCTTATATACATAATCTCAAAAGATTAATATAATCTAATACAAATTATATCGGTAAAACGTATTATACTCTTTTTCAGCATCGACTTTTAACATATGAAATCATATAATTGACCATACTGAGAGATGGTGAGCATTTTTTCTATCTTTGATTTTATATTAGGATTATGGATGATAAGGTCTGTCAATGAGTCATAAACCTATAACATTTTCAATGTCCAACCTATTCAGAGTGTGCTGAGAAAGTTCATTTTTAGGATTTGTCTTGGGGTTGTCATTTTTATCAGATTTATCAACAGATACAATCGATGCATTGCAAAATGTAAAATAACTGACCACATATCCTTAAAAATTGTCGAAAGGGAAGTAACTATACTTTAAGACATTGAATGAAATGGTTAAAATAAACTTACAGAATGAAGTAAATCTATATAAGAACATTCTATATGATGATATTGTGTCCATGATTCTTGTTGACATTGGTTACCACAATATCTTACAACTGTACATCTTCTACATCTAAAAATATTAAAAAGGCAGGCTCAGTCATCAACACAACAGAACCTTGTATACCATACTAAACACAACACAACTTTGTATAACATACATAATAGAGAGAGAGAGAAATTGGGTTTAATGTCCACTCGACACAAACTAGGTCATTTTGGGACTAACATATGGTTTAATTTCATTTCATTAATTCGCTTGCTCGTACAGGTCTCTAGCAGTGGGAGGAAACCGGAGTACCCGGGGAAGGAAAAACCCACGAAGTTGGACAGGCGACCTTACTCCTTGCCACATACAACCTGGGATTCGAAACAACGCCAGTTGAGTATAAAATAATAAACAGCACATAACCTTGTATACCATAATATACACAACCCAACCTTGTATACCATAATAAAAACCACACCACCTAGTATACCAAAAACTAATAAATTTGTTTTTCATGGAAGCAAAAAACTATTCAATCTGAGAAATGTTTAATTAGCAAAAGGGTATGATAATGAGTTGACAAACTTGGAACAGTTTATGTGACATGCTCTGGAAACAAACTTGGGCGGAAAAAGAGATTGACTAAAGGAGCCCATTTACACATCTCTGCAAAAACTTTGTAATAACTGATTAAAATATATTAGCATCATGGTTTCAGAGGAAGTGGACGAGTTTCATTATTTTGTCAATTCTACCTGCCGCTTTCCAAATGTGAGTTTATTGTCTGGGAAGATGGAATAGTAATTGAATAGGCAGAAAACTGACCAATACTTGTTTTGTCTAGGATAGACATATATTTAGGGCAGTTGAAAGAGTTAAATCTTATCAAACAGGCTGCATTTGGGACTTATATGTATATAAATAAACTCACCCAATAACTGTTAGAGTTAATTGTTTATAACAATAACAATGTGTTATATGAATAAACTCACCCTATAACTGTTAGAGTTAATTGTTTATAACAATGATGACAATGTGTTGTATAATGATCTGGTAGTAAAACAGATGAATATGGTTTCTCTACTATCAGAGTATCACCAGCTTTTATATCATCATTAGCCTATAAAATATAACAAACAATTGACAATACTTTATCATTTATTGAGTAGAAAACATTTTATTTTCGTGCCAGGAAGGTGGAGTATTTAATTTCCAGTATAATAATGTTGATATTCAGACCATGAATTTGAGTAGTTGATAACAGAGTTACAATAACAGGAAAGGCATTCATCTTGCTCTAGGTTAATGAATGTATATTTTATCACAATGAATATTAAAGTGGCATTTTGGAAGATTAGATAAAGAGCTGACAGTTCTCGCTATAATACTTTAAAAAATAAATAACGTAAAGAAAATATACTGAAAATTTCAGTCAAATTACTTCACTCTGAGCAGAGAAAAACAAATTTCAATGTTTCAATTATCTATTTTTATGGATAATCATGAGCAGTCGCATTCAAACCTGTTTAAATTGTACCCAACAGATAACATCAAGTGTCTTGTCATGATTATATCACATTTAAGGCCTAAACAATGATCTGCGATAGGCAGATTTAGCTCTTGCATAATGTATGTTTAATATAACCCTAGCAGATAATCAATTGACAACGAAAACTACAAAATAAACGTTATAAACCAATTTTCCTAGTATTTATGAGGTTCTCAATTATACAGGTCACAAACATATCTAATTATCATTATAATCATTACCACCACAGCCCTAGAAGCTTGTCTTACGTCATAATTTACTTACTACCAGATAACGGCCTTGTTGTGTATTATATTTGATATCAACAGCGCTAGAAGCCTGTGTTATAACATCACTATTACCATAACTCACACAGGGTACATTTAAACATTTAATATCTACTGGTGTTTCTATCTTTACTTTCTTTCTAAAATAAAAACAATAAATTAAAATATAAAATCTGCTTTCCCCACGAGCAAGGACTGTACATGCTCGGTTATGGTGTAATTTGTGTGTCTGCCAGTGCCAGATTTACCCCATTCAGATTATATACAGATCCATATTTAGTTTTGTTTTTTATACTTCCGATGCCTCCAGTTGTAGTGGAAGGTTGCATCAGGGTCATACGAGCAGTTTTTGACCCTATGACATCCGACATTTGATTAACTAATCAGCATTGATGTTTCTAATGGGATACCCTCAGGTCTGAGCACCACACACCAAGAACTTGTCACAACAGACCACTTCATTGGCTAATCTCTCACATTAATCAGAACACAGGTTATATAACAACTCTTCCAGATCCTAGTGTAGTAAAGATAAGTAAAACGAAATTTCATAAAACCCGAAATGAAATGGGATCTGGGCCCCTATTCACGAAATCTTAACTTAAGATAAAATCCAAATTTTAGTAGATACTTCAGTTTTGATTGGCTAAGCACTAAAATCAATCTAATATTATCCAATCATATAACTAAAATTTGGATTTTATCTTAGTAAGAATTTCGTGAATAAGGCCCCTGGGCTTTAATCAGCGTTGATTAACTTGGCAGACTGAAACCTAGGGACTTAAGATCTAGTGGACTTCCAGTCAAGGTGTGTAATATTCTTTACACTGGCACAAGCCTTTCCTACAAGCACTGTATGGTCTTAAACCCTGGTCATGATCCTCAAATTTGATGAATTGTATTTACCGTTACAACTAATTTTCTCTCCTAACACTTCATAAAACGTTAGGATCAATCTGAAGAAAACAATGGATCCAAATCTGTTGAAAAAAAAATAAAGTGCCATAAAAATCAATTTATACCTACTGTTCAATTATATTTAATTCTAGTTCTTTCATTTCTTTTAATAAATTACCTGAAAGTAAAGAAATATGATATCAAGAACAACATATTTGCCCTGTGTAATATGGTCACAGGCTATACAAGAGTTACTTCCCTTCACTAAGTATGGGCTCAACATCAAATCAAGATTATATTTAATTTTGATAAGAAAAGACAAATCTGGCATAAGTGACAGCAATGTATATTGACTAAACTGCTAAATCTAGTAGCCTAGTCACTCGATTTTCACTTTTAGCTCATAATGTCCAATAAAAGGACTTTTTCCTTGAAGATATTACATAGACTTCAATACTTAAATCTTTTTAACAAATCGTTCCCAATCTGTCATTATACACAACAAACAATCTGACAAAAAAGATCTGAGCTTCGGTGTACCCCAAGGCTCAGTTTTAGGTCCAATTTTGTTCAGTATATACACCACCCCATTGTCCAAAATTATTGAGAAACATGGTCTTCAGTTCCAACTTTACGCAGATGACACTCAGCTGTATCTGTCATTTAAACCCTCTCTGTCTGGAGACTTTAATACATCAAAACATCAAATTGAAGAATGTATTAGTGAAATTCGCGTATGGATGGGAATCAATTTCCGTAAACTGAACGACGAAAAGACTGAATATATTCTTTTTGGATCAAACAGTTTAGTGTCTAAGTTTGATAAAGATGTTTCACTCTTAGTTGGTGAGCATGAAATAATCCCAACATCTTCAGCCTGTAACATCGGTGTTATCTTTGACAGTGAACTATCCATGGAAAAACAAATTAGTAATATTTGCAGATCTTGTTATTTTCAACTGAGGAATATAAGTAAAATAAGTAAAAATTTGCCAGTTGAGTCCATCAAAACTGTTGTTCAAGTGCTTGTTACATCACGATTAGATCAATGTAATTCGTTGCTTATTGGTTTACCATCTCGTCTCACTGATAAACTGCAAAAGGTTCAGAACGCGGCAGCTCGACTCATTACCAAAAGTAAATATAATGATCATATCACCCCTGTTTTAATTCAACTTCACTGGTTACCCATTGTGTTTAGAATTCAATATAAGATCATTCTTTTAACTTTTAAATGTTTAAATCATATGGCACCGTTGTATTTATCGTCCCTTTTAGATGTCTATTACCCTGCTCGTACATTGAGGTCATCAAGTGATCATTATTCTCTTGTCTGTAAAACAGCTAGACTGAAAACTTACGGTGAACGATCGTTTACAGTGCAGGCCCCTAAACTGTGGAATAAGCTCCCATTTACTCTCAGAAGTTCTATCTCTTTATCAAGTTTTAAATCGCAATAGAAAACACTTTTATTTAAACAAGCTTTTAATTTATAGATTTATTTATTTTTTTTTTTGGTATTTATAGATTTATTTTTACTGATTTAAGTTATGCAATTATTATAGATTTTAAAAATATGATTTAATTTATACAATTATTAAAGATTTTAAAAATATGATTTAATTTATACAATTATTATAGATTTTAAAAATATGATTTAATCTATACAATTATTATAGATTTTAAATGTATGTTTTAATTTTTATGTAAAGTATATTGTACAGCGCATCTGAACACATTTTTGTGAAAGCGTGCGCTATATAAATGTTGACAATAATAATAATAATAATAATAATACACAAATATAAAATAGGTGATATCGACAAGTGCTTACTCACCATACTTTTTATCCCCTATTAGAGTCTTCTGATTGTCTAAATATTCTCTTGCTTTCAATAATTCTATTAATAAAACAAAATTTAAATACACATTTTAGACTAACGTAAAGTTATTTTTTTTATCTAGGATACTGAGGTGGACCTCTGTCTTATCCTGCCCAAACAACTAAATGAAAAGGGGTTCAATATCCTACTGTTCTACCCCGACTGGGCTAATCAAGATAGGCATCTGCCATAAAGTGTGCTATGGGGGATGCTATATGAGGGAAATTTTGCCTGGACAGCGGCACTACAGCCTATTCTTATATGAATTACAACTGCCAAAAAACTCTGTTTTCTGTCATATCTGATGACTAGACAGATGTCCTTGCCAGACTCTCTGTCCTACACCACTGATAAGGGGAAACCACACAGTAATATCTCAATGAACTCTTTCTGCCAAAACCTAGATTGAAAATGCGACATCCAGACTAGCGAGCCAGCATCTTACTCACTTAGCCACTGTGGCTCCCCCCAAACAACTAACTATGCATCCGTGCTAATGAATACTTGTTTACGTCATGTAATGTGCTATTAAGGAAAGTTTACACAGATATCGGTGCTACGGTCCAGAGTTTTCGATTTCAAACTGTCAGGGGATCTTTAAAAATGCTGCTAACGATATTAAACAGGATCTCAGTTTCACATCTAATCAAAATCCTTTTCCATGCCAGACCAAAATCCTTCAGTACCAACATGGGGAACCAGATCGAAAATCACAAGGGCATCTTCAGTCAATGTTGGGATGGAACCGAGGATGTCCTGGTTAGTGAACCAGCACCATATTCACCCAGTAACTATGGTTACCAAACAATAACATACCATATAAATAACGCAAACAACAAATACACACAGTTTACCTGACTCGGCCATGTCAAATTTCTTCAAACCATAATAACACTGAGATCTTCGTTGGTATAGTTTATAGAAGGATTCTTCCGGAAAACCAGCATCCATAGCAAGTTGTGTATCACTTAAACACTCCTTAAATAAACATAAAACACAGATGTGATGTCAAATGTCCTTATTTGATTTTAGCGTAATATCATTTCTAATAATGTTCTGAGCAACATGCCAATATTGCTCTCATGTGACAATTTCATTGAAATCTACATTCAGGAAAGTGTCTGTATTTCAACTTAAGCTGTTATGGTCTTGACATTACCGATCAGTCAAAATACATGACACAAGAAATGAAATTTTTAATTGATGCAACTCACATTAAAATTGGATGGGTTCTTATGTTTTCAAAATATAAACCATTACCCAGTTAATGACCTCATTGTTATTTAAGGCCATACCAAAATAATATTCTGGTTTTCAGATAATTCTTTCCCCACAAATCTGATGTGGAAGGAAGATTTCTTTTTGTGTTTTTAATATGTCCAAGGATAACTAGCTGGCTAAACAACTGTTAATAAACATCATAAGTCAAGGCGCTTCAATTTATCTTAAGTATCTTAGAAGCATGTAATTTATATTTAAAACTAGCTCAATTCCGGGCCCCAAAATCTGCTTACTTAGCATCAAAATTTCTTGCACGCTTTTAACAGTTACTATCATTAAATTTAATTACCATAATAAACAGAGTTACCTCCCGTCAATTGTAGTAAAATAATTTGTCTGCCAGCACAGTCTAACATTGACAAATTAGTAAATCATCTACACCTCCATAAATCAGGACCAATAATATTCACGGGGATGCAGCGCCGCGACGAAGTGTGATAGACGAACAAACATACACACATCTTTGATTTTATTTATATGCATGTAGATAAAATCTGGTCATGCAGTCAAGTGAGGAGCGAGTATCTGGAGACATAGACTTTTTTTTTTAAATGGCCTTATCACCAACACTGATCAGCCTACAATCTAACTAATCACTGTTTGAGGGGTGTTATATTTGATTATTCCACGATTCTACTAGAAAAACAATGAAGCATACTGGGCCGTATTTAGTGGGGGTGCAGGAGGTACATTGCACCCCCAGAAAAATAAGGCACCCCAAGAAATGGCGCCCCTATGGGATTACTTGCTAGCGACCTTGATTGCAGCAGTCCTTGCGCTCAGTAACTTGGGCATTATATTGGCACCCTACAACTCTGTTGCACCCCCACTTTTAAAATCCGACATACGTCCCTGGATGCATATTGATATTAATAAGATTGGTGAGACCACTTATAACGTCATGTAAAAAATCTATTTTTTCACCTAATTAAACTTGTTTTGACAGTAACATGACATTTTACCAAGGTTACTCCCAGTGTTTCATTCATAAACAAATATAATATTAAAATTGGACAATCCATGACCTTCTCTGCATAATATATTTGTATCGAATTCAAATTAATCTCATCTGCACACTAATAGAAGGAAAGCAATTTTAATACTCATTCATACCTGAAAATACTGAAGATGATACAAAGCTGCTGATCTGTTTCCATAAGCTAAAGCTAAGTCCTGACCTTCATCTACAGGGGCATGGATTATACTCTCAAAATAATAAAATTGTAACAGATATCAATATTTATGTAAAATAGCAATCAGTGAACACTAGTCAACTAAAGCAGAAAAAGTATTATTAACAACAAAGTGTATTGCATTCCTCTCCAGTTCAGTACACAGCAACTTCAGAAAATAAAGAAGTAGGAGAGGATTTAACGTCCACTAGACACACTTAACGTCCACTAGATCATTTCAGGACTAACACACACATATAATGTAAAAGTGACGTATTGTAATTTTTTTTGTCATTTGTCATGTAGGGGTCAGTCTTTACGCGGAGAAAACTCACAAGGTTGGACAGACAACCCTGCTTCTTGTCACTACTCATATAAACACCACAATGATTGGAGGTACATGTATTTATTGGGGGTTGGGGATGGTCTTATTGCGCTACGAGTTTGAAGTAAACTTTAATGTAGGTCTCTGTAAAACAAAAATTTAAATTGGTGTGACCTGGCTTATAATCAATATATTATAATAATAATATCCTTGTATTTATAATACTGTTAAAGGTATGCACCTCTGAATAATACTGTATTGCTGTTTTATATTCTTTCTTCTTGAAATACTGGTTACCTTTGTTTTTATATTCCAGTGCCTTGTGAGAAGATTTCTGATGAAATAATTTACTGTTATCCAGATATACTTTTAACCACTCAATACTCCTGAAATGTTAAACAGATAGAGTATAGAGGGTAATTTTACATCAGAGATCAGATTATTTACAAATTCAGACAACTATTGGGAGTATCGGTACAAGTGCTTATAGAAAGACGCCGGCTCTCAACCCTCTGTGAGGAGTCACAGTGGCTACATGTAAGTGGGTGAGACGCTGGAAGTCAGGTCTTCGATTCCTGCATTGGCTGAGAAAGTTCCCCTTGCATGTGATGCAGGATCGAGGTCTTGTTTTCACATTGGCAGAAACAAAAAAGATCCTTTGACAGTTGGAATTCGATATCAGAGTCAGTTGTAGTCCGGGTAAAATTCCCTCGTAGCACACTGTATGGCGTATGCCCGTCGTCATTAGCCCAGTTCGGAGCAGAACAATAGGACGTTAAACTCCATTTCATTTCATTCCTCAGTGAGTTTTTATTCATGATAAGGATGAATGAATATTGACTGTTCTTATGAATATTGACTAATAATAATAACTATGGACCTTATAAGATCCATACAATAACTCAAGACGTTGTTTCGACAAAAGATGACACTTTTTGCTCAGTGAATGTTGTTGTGATTCATGAAGGCTTTCCAAGATGGACCTATAGTACATGTATGATTCCTAATAAAAGCAACCCTGCCCGATTGCCCTACCAGGTCCTTAATCAAATTTTTAATCCTAACCATATTCATGGAGTTTATAACTGGCTCACTGCCCGGGTGACTAGATGGGTTTTTACACCAAACATGTATAATTGTTAAAGAAGCCTTTGCCTGTCTTGTCTGGGACTGTGATCATAAAAACCAGTAGCACGATTTACCTTCGGCTAGTGACCTATTCGACTGATCCAGCTGGCAAATTTTTTGTTGGAAACCTATTCAGAACAAAGGAATGGATAAAAAATAAATATTCTACTTTCATTGGATTTCGTTGGATGTTATTAGTTGATAAAAATAGATGAGTTTGGGTGACTGTTGTGAATAGGTAGCCAACGAACAGGTTGCCAGTCAGATTGGTTGAATAGGTCGTTAGCCAAATAGATGCCAATTTGTGTTCAGTGTTTTGTGTGACGTCAGCGCATGGAGATGAGGATAAAATGGAAGTGGATGAAAATAATGTAAATATTGGAAACAAGTGGCTAAGATATCGTTTTGTGGGAGTATTTATGCAAATCAAAACGACTGTATTGATTTGAAGAATAAAACATATCTGAGTGAATCGACAGAGGTTTGATTGCCCGACATTACAAATTGTTGAAAAAATTGTTGAAAAAGAAAACGGGCCGAAGCGAGAGCAGGTAAAATCTAATCTTCAAAAGGCATTGCATTCCTACTGTTTTTTTTTTTATTATATATATTGTCTGGTACGACATGGTATATGCATATATACATGTATACGGATAGAAGGTCAGGTTTCTGTGTTTACAGTTTAGAGTTCAAATAGGTAATAGTGATATTATTGCAGACACCTTCACTTGGTCTTGGAACACCAAGTCATGGTCGGGCTTGATTGGGGAAATAACCTCGATCACAACACATGATATTTAAAGGGACAGTCCCGATTTGAACAGAGTCTCAAAATAAAAGTTCGACTACATATGAAATTTACACACCAAAATATAGGAAAATGGTGTATTGACCTTGTCACAAAATTTCAGCTCAAAATATTGAGTCGTCTGGACATGAACGTCAAAACTGCTTATCCGGATACGTAACCCTTTTATGATTCCGGTCATTTTTTCGTTGGTGACCTGATAAGCGATTCCCGTTCCTTGACAGGTCTATATAGTGAATGGCCTATGTGCTGTACTTGATAGCGAAAGGTAAATTTCAACTACAGACTACACATTATTTTTATTTTAAAGAAAGCCTGGTTTTACATAGACACTGCATAATAGAGCTTGGGACACCGGTCTTAATTTCCAGAAGAAGACTGATGTGTTTAAGTTGTTTGAAAACGTATCACAAATACTGAGTTAGTTTCTCGGCCCTTTGGAAGGGGATTTTAACTTTAAGTGATTTTAACACAACATTGTCATTAAGCAGTTAGTTATATTTTTCAAAAAATTATCAGGATTAGCCCTTTAATGTGAAAAATGCTACAATTTTCGCCATTTTCAAGTTAAAAATACAGTGTATAATCTAAAATTGATATAAATTATTGTGATGATAGATTGAAATAATAGTGTGATTTTGGTTCATTTGGGTGAGTTTGGGTAAATCGTACATGTATGTACGTGCTACCCACAATTACAGAAATAAAAACTAAAATATTCGTTAGAAAATTCATTTTCTGTATTTTGCTTTGCTTACATCAATGATTTATTTGACAGAATAAATTGTATCCTGCTGTTGTCATTCTTCAAAAGCTCAAATTCCTTCCAATTTTCTGACACGGCAATCTCTTTCACTAAATTATCCAATGCTTCTTGCCAATTTCCAAAATTTGCCGCCATCTTGTTGTAAACATCGAAAGGAACTAATTTGATTGGATAACATTGTCAAAGGGGAGTAATTATTATTTCAAAGCCCCGTAGACTCGACCATATAAGACATTCTGTTGCAAACATTTTTAAAAACGGCCACAGATCACTAATTATTTCCCCATTGACTTCAATGTTAATTCTCGTCTCTTAGACCGACTGTAACTTTTTTCCAAATATTCGTTGGGTAAAACGCTTTCTGCCACAGATGGAGCAACATGTAGCAAACTCTTGCCCAAAAGCATGTATGAGGTTCTTCATGAAAAACTTGAGATACACAAGCTGGAAGTAGAGACAGCTAACCAGGCAATTTTCGGTCCCCCCTTTCAACGTAACCAACCTCATAACTCTTGTATCCTTATACCTCAAAATCATGAATATTCACCAAAACCTGGCAGAAAATGTATTTTCAAACCATTTTCTTTGATTCTACACCAAAAAGTAAACAAAAATCACCATGCAAAAAGGGGAAAAAGGGAAAGAGAGAGAAAGACTAAAAATAACTTAGCCCTACAATTTGTTTGGGTACCGGCGTAGAAATATTTAGTGATCCAAACGAGAACATGATTTGGTGGTCTGGACAAAAAGTCAAGACCCATCGCAGATTTCGCCATAGGTCAGGAGTGGAAATGTAATTTGGTTTAACGCCCTACTGTTCTGCTCCGAACTAGGCTAATGAAGACGGGTTCACGAGGTGTGAATATACATGTAGACAGGGGTAGGGTTAGGATAAGAATTAGGGTGTGGGCCAGGGCTAACCCCAATCTTGTCAACAATCACGTGCTCCATTCACATCACGTGACGTATGTCCAAATCTGAAATGGTCCTTAGCTTTTATTTATTATGTTTTGAGCATCATCGACTGTCACTTGAGCATCAATTCATCGACAGTTATCAGCGGTGATAAGACAAGCCGCCAATAAAATTTTCGTGATGAGGGTCGATTCTAAAATCGAGCTATCAGATTTTATGAAAAGATTTATGAGGTGTGAATGAATAATGTTAATTGAATTAACTAGAACAATGAATAATCGAACCATTGTTAAAGTTACGGCATCATCGAGACAACACGGCTTTCCCAACATCAAAATTCCTTTTTAATTATTTATTATTTGAAGGGCATTATGCAAGATTTAGAAAAAGCGCCAGTCGCTCTCGACTCCCTATAATATTTCAAAAATAGATAATGCAAATGAATTGACAATTGCATTCAAATTAGACCTACTTTATTTTGTGCGAAGTTTTTAGTTTTGACAAGATGTTTGTATTGATAGCAACCACCGTACTGATCATTCGAGTCTTAGTCGCGCTTATCCATAAATTAAATCATCAAATGACCATACTGGCCATTCGAATCTTAGTCACGATTATCCATTTTTCAATTAAATCATTAAATGACCAAACCGTTCTAATCTACTTAAAACCAACGCCACCCGATGGCATCGAGAGATGATAATGGTCTTGTCATTTTAATAAATGTCTAATTGATAAATGGTATAACATTGACGTCCCCCCAAAACGACTTGTCAGAATTAGTTATAGGGAGAACTGAGGGCTCTTTATATCCAAATCATCATCGGGATTTTCCAATGTGGTTCCCCCTTGTCAGTGGTACAGGACGGATGGCCTGACAAGGACAGCTCTGTCTAGTCGTTTGGATGGGACGAAAAACCGAGGTCCCGTGTATACATTGGTGTGTACGTAAAAGATCCCTTGTCTGTTGGAATTCGATTAACCATACTGCCGCTGTCTGGGGCGAAATATCCCTTATAACATACTATGATGTATGTCCGTCTTCATTAGCCCAGTTTGGGAGCAGAACAGTACGGTGTTATATCCCATTTCATGTCATTTATATACAAATCTTACATAATGCATTGGAAGGGGTGGATGGCTGAATGGTTAGCACGTGCGCGCGCGCTGTTATCATAAAGCCTGCCATTGAGTCAACTGGCGTGGTTTCGAATGGCCGGTTGTAGGTGACAAGGAGTAGGGTCGCCTGTCCAATCTCGTGGGTTTTCTCCGGGTCCTCCGGTTTCCCCCACTGCCAAAGACCCCTACACGCAAGCGAATTATTGAAATAAAATGAAAGAATATGTTAGTCCCGAAATGATATAGTTTGTGTCGAGTGGACGTTAAACCCCCCTGCTAAAGACCCCTAAGCAGAAGCGAATTATTGAAATAAAATTAAACCATATGTTAGTCTCGAAATGACCTAGTTTGTGTCGAGTGGACGTTAATCCCCATTTTTCTCTCTCCTTCTCCCTCTCTCTCTCTCTCTCTCTCTCTCTCTCTCTCTCTCTCTCTCTCTCTCTCACAATGCATCTTTAGATTGTTATCACAAGTAGATATAATATCAACGATACAGTCGTTATTATTATCTGCTATACGTATTCTATCTCTCTTACTAGTTGAAACGTGTTATAGTAAAGATAGTATAAACAGTTCAATGTCCATCAACCATTGTGTATAATCAGAATAGGTATTTCATAGACATACAAATCGGATATAGATATGATATACAATAAAGTATATCTAATTTTAGCGGTTAGTCGGTTAAATAGATATGTAATCCTTTAGTGGCATTTAACGATTGGAGATATAACAGAACTAACACGGTTATATGGGAAAACAATGTATATTAGTCCATTGATAAAGCTAATAACCGACTCGGGTTTAGTCACAAAATTAATGTATTTGAAGCTAGGGTTTAATGGCCAGTTTAATGGATGATCTTCGCCACTTTCTCAATATTACAAACGTCTAGGTTCAGACTAGAATGTTTCCGAATCGACACCTGACACTAGGAAATCAATGGAATCAAATGGGGTTTAACCTTTTTGTACCAAATTAGTTATTCAAGATGGGCATACGCTATTCGATATAGTGTGCTATCTTGGGAATTTCGAACTCGAACTGTCAAGAGTAACGTACCATCCGAATGCCTAGACACCCTTCCTTGCCAGACCCTCCGCTCTGCACCACTGACGATGACAAACCACGCCGAAAAAAAATCCACCGCACGGGCCAGGAAGAAACCTTTCAAACCCAATTCCCACATACGCGGACACAGAAATAACCCAATATAAAAATTGGTACCTCCAATGGCATGGCTAGAATTTGAAGTACGGAGGGGAAAATGCCACCCTTAGGAACCAGATAAATTTCTCCATTCTAAAGTACACACGTGGCTATGAAACAATTTTCAACCCTATAAAAAGGGGCGTAGTCGAAGGTCCTATCGGTATGCTCGTAATACATAACCTTTCAGCTGCCTAGGAGTCACGCTGGCTATGTGGATAAGACATTGACTCGCTATTCTGAAGGTCGCGTGTTCGATCCCTGCATTGTCCGAGAACGTTCATGGGGATTTCCGACGTGGTTTCCAGGTCGGAGAGCCTGACAAAGAATAATGTATAGTTCTTCGGACGGAACGAGGAACGAAAAAAACGAGGTGCGGTGTAAACATTGAGGGCACGTAAAAGATCCCTTGACAGTCGGCATACGATACAAGAGTAGGTCGTAGCGCCTCGGTTCGGGAAAAATTTCACTCATAGCATACTGTATGGCTCATGCACATTTTCATTAGCCCCGCCGGAACAGAACA
The DNA here is from genome assembly GCA_948474765.1 of Patella depressa. Lineage (NCBI taxonomy): Eukaryota > Metazoa > Mollusca > Gastropoda > Patellidae > Patella > Patella depressa. The sequence continues at coordinate 13,036,516 of OX419720.1, forward strand.
AAGGGAGGTTAAACCCCATTTCATTTCAATTTTGATCACTGTAAATTACTCAGCAAAAACGAATCCGAATATGGATTAGTGGCCATGCATTAAGTTGGTTTTCATAAAGTAGACGGTGATGATATAGTTACTTCTCCTGGTGGCGTTCCGCAAGGACCGATATTGGAACCAATTTGATTTTGCATGTACACTAAACCACTTGGTAGTCTAGTCACGCAAAATGATTTATACTACCATTCGACGGCATTATATTGCTAATAATATATGTTTTATAATTACAAATGATAAAACCTAATATCTTCTTTTTATCAACTGGCTTAATTGCATTTGGATATCTAAGTTCGCATCACTCCATCACACTATCACCATGAAACGATCTTTTCGATAACCACATTAACCTCTGTTAAGTAATTTGTACATTTTTATCATCAAGTGAGAATAAATATGCTTTGCTCTTGTAATCTATAACTGCGTGTAATTTAAGTAATAATAATTATAGACAATGTAACTATATGTTTATAGATAATTTATTACGGGAAATGAATTTATATAATCTTCAGCATGTTTTCAGATCCCATAGTTGAAGATTGCATCTTTATAATATGTAAATATTGAATAAATATTGTTAGAAAAAAAAATATAAAAATTATTAGTACGATTTCAACGAAATTGTATGAGAGGTATCTCACAGCGAAAAAAATGGTTATATTTTTTATACGAATGACTTGCCACAAATCGGAAAAACAGTGTGAAAGAGAGAGGGGGGTGGATGGTAACGTCGACTCGACGGTTCATTAATTTTTCAACAGGCGACCACTCCTTGTCATGTACAGCCGGGGAATCGAAACCACGCCACTTGATTCACTGACAGACCTTATGATACACCCCCTCCCGGTTTAATCGGAGAACTGATATTAGGATCATCGATACTAGACAAACACGTGTGGGAACAATAGCGAGTTGTTTTTAAAGAGATACTATTTTATCTATGAGAACAGAAGATTCTTATATTGACGGAGATAAACTTGTATTTGTTGTTCTATACTAATACTGATATAAGTATGTACACATCCGTTATAGAGTGGATAGTATACACATAAGGTCTAAAGATAAGAATTTGTCATGTACACCATCACTTAATTATGTTCAGAGGGAAAAGCTTCGGTTGCATACAAGTTTAATGATGGTGACGTTTGCATGATCAACCGAAGTTTGTATCCCGTTATCTTTTAATAAGAAAGATAATTTGTAACTCTGCTCTATTTTGATTAAATAACCTTGTGCATTAAGATCAACCACTGGTTGCATCATTGTTACTAATGCACACGAGGGTGATATATATAAATCGCATGGTGAACACACAGTGGACAAAGTGCTTTCAGATGTCAGGAGCCTCCGTATGTAGTTCGTGTTTTTCATAATAAGGACGTTTAGTTATGAAATGTTTTAAAATAATTTCATAACAAAATCTAATGTTAAAAGGTTTGGGTTGACAATACATGAAACATTATTTGTTCGCGTTCATAAATTTCTTTTTGTAATGCCCACTGTTGACGTATAAAGAAAAATTAACTGCTGCGGCGATTTCCTGAGTCAAGCGTGAACACTACTGGAGTAGTTCTATTTTTAGAAGTACCAGAACGTATCGTAGGATGTTGTGAATTAACCTACACAATATGTTTACCCTAAATATTGTATTCACGCTAATAAATTTGGCGATAACTCAAGCGATTGTGTACCCTAGTGACTGTCATTATAAAAATCTCACAACTATATACACAGAGGAACTTATTAAAAAGTATGGAGGAAATGAAAGACTTGATATTGTGCAGTTCCGTAAATTGGCTGAACACGTGCGTTCGTCGTCGAAATGCACACTCCCTGACACAGATCCTTTTTCTACAAATAACAATGGGTATTCTCATTCGGATAACTTGACGGATTCTAAGGTAGGAACAAAACAATGATGTATTGCGAATTGATTGATTTAGTATCGTATATCTATCTTATATATCATATATTTTAAATGTAATTTGATACGATACAAAAATCACGTGAATAATCAATAGATATTACTATAAATAATACTATATCCGTTTTCGTAGTAGACACTGCTCTCGATTAGAGTGTAGACGGAATATTATTTGGTACATGTAGATGTTTTTGGGTTGGGTTTTTTTTATTTAGAGTTGGAGTTCATTGATGTACACGTGTGGCAAAACTAGTTTCATTTTGTTAGTATTGTTTTATTTATAATGTGTAGACGCCCTAATAGTCAAGACTAAAAATAACTATATTTAGATATAGGTCATTATAGTTATATAAAGGGAGGGACTAGATATTTGATAACTTTATGAATAGTACATGAATGTTGACAGACTCTTTATAAGTTTTATAATGATATTGCTATCTGCCATATATTATGTTTAATTCTATGATAATAGAAACCCATGTCTTGTTATTTAGCATACTGTTAGTGAGTTTATACCCCTATTATATTACCTATTTTGTTAGAAATGTACCGTAATACACTGTTTTATATTATTGAGTATTATTACCTCCCTTTACTTTAATAACCGAATTTGAATATATAGCATGCGATTATATTTCATATGCATATCCAATGACTTGTTTAAGTACGTAACCAGAATATTCTTCTGATTGTGAACTTAATCATAAATCACATTGTGTCCGTCTGATAAATGATGTCTCATTTATATGGTTGACAAAGTACACTTTGTTTACTTAAGAAGCATATATAATGTTGCATAAATCAAAAGTTCTTTACATGGTTATAGAAATTAAAAATCGGCATTATAAAATTGTAATAAACCGTGTCTATCGCTACTATATAGAGTAGTCACTAAGCTATGTGCGGCGTAGTCCCGTCTTGGTTAGCCCAGTCGGAGCAGCTAGAGCAGTAGGACGTTAAAAGCCGGGGCGTACATAACGATTTCGTTTGGGGGCGGGGGTGTTTGGCCCAAAATATGACCGACTGATGCACATACCTCCACGCCCGCCCCCCACTTCCCAGTGCGAGTGACGCAATCCGGAGCCAAGCACCACTTGTGAGTTTTCTAGAGTTGACATAACATCTGTACAATCAGACGCCCCACGCACCAGTGGTACTACAAACTGGGCAGTTCACTATAATCGTGAATATGGTAGTGCTTAGACAGTATCAGACAATTGAGGAGTAGAAGAATGATTTTAAAATGGAATCAGATATGTTAGCGAGCAGAAGAATGATGTTGTAATGGAATCGCGCCGCAGGCGCGAAAAAATTTCAGATATGTAACAGAGCTTTTAAAGTTTGGGACTGGGCTTGAAAATTTGAATCAATGTCATGGCAAATGGAACCAAATTCTCGTTAACGAGAGGATAAGAAATGGGACAGAATCTTGAGGCCTATAAATCAATTTCGCCTGTTTGTTTATCCCATTAATTGATTTAGTCGGAGACCGACTACGGTGAGTACTTTTTTTGAGACTGACTATTTTTTGCCATGATAGAAAACATTTCATAGAACAACATACTCACAACAGAATAAGAGCGACAAGCAGACATGGTTATTGTATAATATACTATAGTTTTGTGTGACGTATGCAATTTGGGTACACGAATTCACGCAACTACTTAGTATTTGGGATCTATTCTGGCATTGTTTTTGAGACCGACTGCAGTGACTGCACTTATTTTGTGACCGACTATTTTTCTCCTTGGGTGAAAGTTTGTTGTTTGACCAACATACTCACAACAGAATGAGCGCGAAACACAACATCTTTTCAAACATGATAAGTTAAAAAGATTATTTTATACTAAAGTTTTGCGTGACGTATACAGTGAGCACTTATTTTGATACCGACTGCTCCTATTTTGTGAACGACTGCACTGATTTTGCGACCGACTATTTTATAGTAAAGTTTTGCGTGATTAGCGTGACGTATACAGTGAGTACGTATTTCGATAATGACTACTCTATTTTGCGACCGACTGCACTGGTTTTGCGACCGACTATTTTTTTGTGCTGTACACCCCCCGCACCCCCCACCCCACACATTTACGCCCCTGGTTAAAAGGCATTTTATTTTCATTTCATATCAAGGTTGGGTGGGGTGGGGCACGCCATTCTCTAGACATAAACCCATTCTTTTATGGCTGACCATCCCACCCTATACCATCCCACCCTATATTTGATTAAAGAGGCACTATGTAATCTGCCTATTGCAAGTCTTTTTTAAAGCCCCAATAACACTCTTGTTGTAACTGAATAATATGTCTCAATCTTTATTCTGGTCAACAAATTGCATTATTTTACAATATTCCAATTAATTGATGATACAAATTTCGTCTTAATACACATAATTTAAAAAATTGGAAAAATTCAACTAAATGATTTGAAAAGCCTCACGTAAACATTTTCAAATGTGACTTGGATTTTAAGATATTTTCGAACCCTCTGAACAAAGTAAACTAGGATGTAATGGATACTTTACACAACGGGTAGGACACTTAAACATCTAGTACTTAGAATAGGGCAATTATTTATTTTCTGGAGCTGCCAAGCCAGCAAGAGTGTTATTGTCCCTTTAAATTATTAATTAGCCATTTTGATTTACTTACCATAATGAACTCCCGATGCCATCGTCAGTAGATTTAAATACGTTTTGTTGTGGCTGCGGTTACAGTAAACATGGATAATCGAGACTTTGTTTATTTTCGTGACAACGGTAGTAATGACAACCGAGGTTAGGCTATAATTGTATCGTCGATAGCTTGGCTCTGAGTGAAGTAGTTTGACTGAAATTTTCAACATGTTCTCTTTTTATTACCCCTTTTGTAACTATTATAGCAAGAACTGTCAGTTCTTTATCTTATTTTACCTAATGCCGCTTTAAATATTTCGTTTCTTCATCAGTATTGCTTGGTCGCGAATGTTAAAGCCCCAATAACACTCTTGTTGTAACTGAAAAATATGTCCCGATCTTCATTCTGGTCAACAAATCGTATTATTTTAGAATATTCCAATTAAATATAAATTTCATCTTAACACACCTAATTTAAAAAATTGGAAAAATTCAACCAATTGATTTGAAAAGTCTAACGTAAACCTTTTCAAATGTGACTTGGATTTTAAAATATTTTCGAACCCTCTGGACAAATAAAATAGGTTGTAATGGATAATTTACACAACAGGTAGGACATTTAAACATCTAGTACTTAGAATAAGGGTATTATTTATTTTCCGGAGCTACCAAGCTAGCAAGAATGTTATTGTCCCTTTAAATATTTCGTTTCTTCATCAGCATTGCTTGGTCGTGATTGTTAAAGGAGCTAAATCGCTAATATTTGGGACCTAGAAATTGACACAAATTGGTCACAACGCATATACAAATGTAATATGAATTTACATAAACTGATTTACATTCAATCATTTCCGTCTTTACTCAAGATCACAACATTAATTTTTGATTTAAGTTGACAAACAATTTGTGTTTTCATTGTCGAAGATTTTGGATGCGAGTGAGTTAGAGACTTAGCCACGTTAAGTGTGTCTGTTGATCACATGGGCCATATTATATGAACCATGTCAGTTAAATTGGTTATTCTCCACGATAAGACACCAAACTTGCATCATTTGATACGCCTTAGTAATTAAGATATGGCAATCTCCGATGTAATCAAGGTCTACTCGTATAACTAAAATAACTATGATAAAATAATAAGGATCAAGGACTTTAGATAACATAGTTCCCCCAAAACATATTTGCACTGAAAGAAGTCTAGTATTAAATAATCGAGTTTAAAGGAGCTGAATCGCTAATTTGGACATAGAAATGACCTGAATGGGTTGCAATGCATATGATGATATAATCTGATTGTCTTTGAACTTATTTACTCTCTAATTTCAAATCAGGTGTATCCATCGAAATACGACAGAAGTCTCAACCGAATAGAAATTCTAATGCCTGCTTATTCCAGATAAGTTATTGCGTCACCGTTTGACATGAGTTATGAAATGGGTCTAGCCTCGATCTTTCTGGTCACTTGTTATAAATGACACTGAAACGTACTATGGTACATGACTCGTGTACCAATGGTAAATTGTTTTTTTGTCTTAAATGTTGGATATCAGAAGCCTACCTTTTCAAGAACAGATAACAACATTAATGTTGATTTGAATTGACAAATAATTCAAATCAACGTGTAAGACTTTGGATGCTATTGAGTACATTCCTATGGAAGGACACAGCTGATAATATTAATTGTTCTGCTAAAATGTCTTTTCCATTAATTAAGTGTAATAAGTACAATAATGTGTCAAATGACAAATGTTTTATTGAAAAATGCTTTTTTGACATTTCCCTCGTTACATTATGTATTAGGGGTATTGTGACTTTATCATCGCCGGTATTAGGACTTTATACGTTGTACTTTTTACATACTATAATCAATGGAAAATACAATGTAGTAGAACATTTAATATTGGCAGCGATACCCTTCCATACATTTCAGGTCGGGAGCCTGTCGGAACTAGATTTTGACCACTATCTCAAATTCAGCCCAGTTTCAAGGCTATTTGACATAATATCTTACAAATCATATATGTAATGAAATAAAACTCGTTAATGCTACGTGACACTAACCGTTCATCATGAGCCCAGAACAGCTGCTGCATAAGGAGAGAGAGAGGGGTGGGGAAAACGGGGTTTAACGTCCACAAACTAGGTAATTTCGGGACTAACATATATGGTTCAATTGTGAAGTATTTCGCAGTGGCAAGAAACAAGAGAACTCAGAGAAAACTCACGAGGTTGGACAGATGATCCAACGCTTTGTCACGTGTCAGCAGATGGTCAAAACACGCCACTTCACACAATTACAGACCGGGGGCGAGCGAATAACCCTTTTCTATAAGAGCTTTTTTATATGCCTACATTGACGTATTGTTTTGTCGCCCATGTCCGTTCAGATTTCATCTATGGACCTTGTACATTTCACAATGTTCATCAGAGGTTGCAAATTTTAACTGATTTTAATCGCGAAGATCTCGGTTCCTGTCGATATTTGTTGTACTTTGGTCATTAAGATCATAGTTTATCTTTCACAACCCGTCTTCATTAGCCCAGTCGAAGCAGAACAGTAGGACGTATCTTTCACTAATTAATGGTTCATGCTTTCTTTAAGTCAAACCACACACTAATAAAGTGAATGACATGTGTATATGCAAAAAATGGTGATATTTTGATAAAATCCTTACCAGTGTCAAAATATCCATCAAACTCTATCTGTTTATGACATGTGGTTGATAGACCAAAAAGGTAATGTCCTCCCCTTGGTTCTAGGATAATGGGGTACGGTACTTGTTCCATATTTGGGAAGGAAATTACCGCCAAGGTCAGTATATAATGTACAGAAATAAGGGCGCTAAAAAAGAGGGTGTTGGTCGGAGTTGATCAGGGGCCGGTTGCTCAAAACTAAGTTATTTTAACGATCCGTTAAAGTTCCAATAGCATTTTTTTAAGTTATATTTTTAAAATTTATTAAAATAAAGCCCCAAAATAGATTGAACCTATAAACAGTCCTACCTTGTTAAAGAATAATCCTATTAATCCTATAATTCACTATTGCCAGTTGAGAAATTGGCAAAAATATCATTTTCAACTTCAAATTCAAACGTTTGAAGATGGCCGTCCATGGAGAAGAATGGGAAAACAAGGGAGGTAATTGAGTAACTATTTCCTCAATCAACCAGTGTCACCCTTTCTACCCCCCCCCCCCCAAATTTTGTCCATGATCGTATAATAGTGAGTTGACAACCTTTTGAGCAAAAAACATAGAAATAATTATATTTTGACTTTCTTAGAAAAAGTGAAATTGGAACTTTAAACTAACGGGTCGTTATCTTTCATGTGTCCTTTGTTAACGGTCCGTTAAATTTCTGTTGCTGGAAAGTCAATTTCATTATCCGTTGAAGTTAACGGGGCTTCCAGCAACAACCTTTCTCTCCGTTAAAGTTAACGATTCGTTTACTCTATGTTAACGGATCGTTAAAAGTTAACAGAGCTTTGAGCAACCGGCCCCAGAACTCACCCAGATATTCAGAGCAGCTATCATTAATTTATGCTTTAATGAGAACGAGGAAACTTCAATGCCTACCAGTTTAACAATAAAGTTGTAAGATTGTGATCTGGGCCCTGTTTCACGAAATTTTAACTAAAGATAAATCCAAATTTTAGCGGATACTTCAATTTTGATTGGCTAAGAACTAAAATCAATCTAATATTATCCAATCAAATAACTAAAATTCAGATCTTATCTTAGTTAAAACATATGTTTATATTCAAATGATCTTGGTTCCTGTCGACGTTGGCACATATCGAAATGTAAAAATCTCATATTGTTGGTGGATGCTCTAGAAGTCACAATTTTTATTTGATTTTAAAAAGTGTTCTAAATAATCTAATTAAAACACAGATCCTGTTTCGTTTCGTTTTTTACAGTTAAAAATTTCGTTTTACTTGTCTTTACTACACTAGGATCTGGAAGAGTTGTTACATTACTGGTGTTTTGGTTGATGTGAGGAATAAGCCAATGAAAAGGTCTTTTACGGCGATTTCTTGGCGTTCTCTATGCGGAACTGTGGGTAAACTCCTAGAAACGTCAATGCTGATTGATAAATCAATGTTGTCAGATATTCACGAAATCTAGGCTATCGAAAGTATAAAAAACCGAAACGAAGTATAGATCTGCATTTTAATCAGATGGCGTCCTATTAATTCAACGTTACACTATAATTATGGTTGAATTTGAATTCCGTTGAAACGGACCATAACTCCCCCCCCCCTTGCCCCCGAATGGCCTAGTTTAATTGTGTGGTAATTGACCCAGTTCGCTGATCTTTTTGTTCTTTATATATTTCATTTCAGTGCCTAACAGTTGATGAGGTTTACAACTTATACAATCGGGATGGGGATGGTCTAACCTCCATAGATCTTGTAGAAGCCTTATTCTCGTTGGTCTATATTATTGTTGATGGAAACTGTGTAAATACACAAGGCGGCGGTTCCCACGGCAAAAGGCCCAGTTCAGGATTAGGTAATATTTCTTAAACAATAAAATGTAACTTCTGCATTAAAGGGCAAGACCAACGATTTTCAAACAATAAAATGTAACTTTGCATTAATGGGCAAGACCAACGATTTTCAATAAGACTTCCGTAAATTTTAAATTTGTATCCAGAAACAATCCCATTTGTAGCACAAGCAAAAAAAAGAAAAAAAAAGAAAGAAAACGTTTTGTAAGCGAGAAATTATTGTCTTTTATTAAAACCGGAAGTGATGTAATGGGTTCAACATACTTGCAGGTCTCTATAACAACTAAACACATTTGGTGTATGTTTAAACCCCTGTTTTGTTCACGCTTCGTCGTTTGACTGAAAATCGGATCAAAAGGATTGTTTATTGAGATTTTATAAACATGAAATTATTTTACTACACAAAACCGTCGCTTAAATTCACTCATAGCTCTCTAACCACCAGGCGAGTTTGCTGTGTTTCTCGAAATCTTATCTAAAGATTTGCTAAAATCTAAAATCAATCTTATATTATCCAATCAAATTATTAAAATTTGGATTTTATCTTAGTTTTGAAACAAGCTCGGACTACCGGAGCCTCTACCTCTGATGAGACTAATCCTGGCTGCTACCCCGCAAAGACACTATGTCTTACCCAAAAAGCCAACCCAGCCCTCCCTTCTGTGGCTGGCATAGGCTAGTTTCTTAGTAACAATTTTTCTACGATATCACCCTCTGTGAAAGTGGACGTTAAACCCCAGAAACGAACGAATTTGTATCAAAGTAGGAACACTTTGTATCGAAGTCAGTGGCATATAGGAAATGAAACATTTTTCGATTTAGAGCATTTTGATAGATCTATTAGCTTTATTTACGTAAAAAAACAAACTTTATAGAGAATAATTGTAATATTTCGAAGGTGTATATTAAGTTATCATGCCTTTCTATCAGTTGAAAACGTTCACGGATTTCGCTCTGTGTCTCCCAATATTTGTATGGCACACAATGTATGATATATGTTAGATCTATTTTCTTCAAGTATGGGGCTATGGTATTGGTTTTGTCACCCTGGTGTGTGTTATCTCCAACATAGGAGGCCTGTTAGGTCCCTTGATGGAGAAGGAATTTTTCCAGAAGTTGCTGACTTTCTTGGTTGCTATGGCAGTGGGAACATTGGCGGCAACAGGATTACTCGTACTTTTACCGGAGGTATGATTGCCTTTAGCTCATAATATGAGCAGCCCTGTCATTAACAATTGTTTCTCTTTTACATACAAAAGTAAAGTATACATAAGTTGTTGAACTTTGAAACAGGTTTTCTAAAGAGAGTAATGCAATTATACTGTGTTTTAAACCACAGCAGTCATAAAAGTAATTTGACCCTTAAAAGCAATCAACAGATCCAATTTCGTTTCGTTTTTATAGTTCAAAATTTTGTTTTACTTTTCTTTACAACACAGCGATCAATCTGTTTCACAGAGAATTACTTACAAATTATCTCTGTAACGGATGCCTGTCCAAAACACGTGCGTTGACTGCACGCCTCGTAGTCATTGGCTCAAAGGCTCGTGCAATGTTTACTTAACACCTAACTGCTTCGGGCAAAATGATGCATTTTACTCATTTTAATACCCATTTACACTGAATAGGAAATATTTTTTAACTACAAATACTTAAAACGTCTTTATTTATTTTTCTTTTACCCCCAAAAAATGTTTGAGAATTTAATTTGTCGGAGTAAAAAAGTTAATATGCCGTACTCATTAAGCCTCGTCGATGTCATGCTTATCAGTGATTGTAGCGGCCAAGCGAATATTCACTGCGGGATCAGTTTGCACAGCGATATAGAAGAGTTGTTGTCATTGGCGTATTCTGGATGATGTGAGGGATTACGGCGAGTTCTTGGCCTTTTCATGCACGGTAAACCACTAGAAACGTCAACACCGATTGATTAATCAATGCCTGACGTCATAGGCTCAAAAGTCTCTCCTTTGACCTTTGACCCCTGACGGCTGACGTGAACTTCCACTATAACTTGTGAGATCTTCATGTAGTGTGGGCTATCAAAAGCATAAAAAACGAAACGAAATATAGATCTGTATTTTGATCAGATTTAAACGTAATATGCCCATATTAAGATGATCCTTTTATAGTCAGCATATTGACCATGAACTATTGTTTTACTCGACAGGCCTTTGATTTAATGCGATGTGACGAAATAGCAAATGATTATTTATGGAAAGCCGCTACAGCTATGGCGGGAATATATATCTTCTACCTATCTGAACGAATCCTGAAAATTATATTTTACAAACAGAAGGTACATATGTATATAATTTTTTATTTTGATTGATGGGAAAAATATATAAATCCACTCCGGAATGGAAACCCACAGAACGCTGAATATTGCTATGGTTTGTCCTCTAATGACCGCAATACTCCCAACCCACCTATGTTAAACTGTAGCCGCTATCCCTTCACAAGTTTTGGGAAAAATGGGTACAACTCTGTTATGGAAAGGCGCAGATTGCAGAAAGGCGCAGAATGCTAAATATCGATAGTGTTCGTCAATAAAAGTCTGCTAAAATAATTCATGTATATCCTCGATCGGGGTTGGGGAGGTAACTCCGGAAAGGAAAGCCACAGAGCGTTAAATAACGATAGGGTTCATCCTCGCATGATTCCAAAACTTCCCTCCAAATTTCGAAAAAATCCAGTACAACCTATACCCTCTATCGTGTTCATATCGTTTTAAGCAAAGCGTGGATTACTCCAGAAGAAGAAGTCAGAGAACGTTGAATATTTGAATATTGACAGCGTTCATCCTCTCATGATCCAATGCTTCCCAACAAAGATTGTCGGCAAAGGGGGGATAATCAATAGGATTCGACCTGTCAAGTTAACAAATTTGAAAAGAATGAGTCAACAACTGCAGCCTCTAATGCGTCACAAGCCCATTGTTGACGGAAGGTCGAAGTACCAACGGACACTAAAATCTAGGCGTGTAAAATGGTTTAGTTTACACCTAAAATTATTCTACTTTATTCTTAAAATGGTTCTACTTTATTCTTTAAAAATTGAAACTCTTGTGTCAACAGGACATTGAGTATATCTGCTTTATCACTGGAAATCTGGCGGACAATTCTTCTTTATATTCCTTCGAATTGTTTCAAAGTGCTTACAATGCAGTTCTACCTATGAAACCAGCATTATATTTAGTGCGACCATATTTCAGGAACTGCTGTCAGACAGTGTAGAGATTAAAGTCCCGTTGTCAGATAACGGACATGGTCATAGTCATTTTCCTGGTAACGCACCTGTCGAACCAGGACAGAAAGCTGTGTCAACTGTAGCCTGGATGGTATTAATTGGCGATGCTTTACATAATTTTGTAGATGGTTTATCTATTGGAGCAGCATTTACTGAGAATATTTATACGGGTGTTAGTGTTTCTATTGCTGTAGTGTGTGAAGAACTACCTCACGAATTAGGTATTTATCTCCCTTATCTACTTACATGGACGGGCGTGCAGGAGTCGCATTTACCATTGAGCAACTACTTTTGCATCTATGATTTTATATCCCCAAAGATCTGAATATTCGCGCATATCGGACTCTAACTTCCTGGTTAATGGACCCCGAATGCACAAAAAATAATGTGATTAGCTTGTGTACCCTCTGGGAGTCACAACTTTTATTCGATTTTAAAAGCCGTTCAATCACTTCATCGTTACGCTCTAATTATGGTTGACGTCGAATTCTACGAAAATCGGACTCGAACTGCCGGACTAAATGGCCGCCCCGTGTACGAAAATAGTGTAAAAGTATTTAATACCATGTATATAAAATGTGGACGTATCTTGCGACCACTTGTTATCTTTAAGATAAGGGAAATATTAATCATTTAAAATAATATATCACTTTTCTGTTTATTATGTTTCAGGTGATATAGCTATTTTATTACACAGTGGTTTGAGTATGAAGAGGGCATTATTATATAATTTTCTGGCAGCGGTTGTTTGTTACGTTGGTCTTATTATTGGAATACTCCTAGGTGAAAATACGTCAGCCAATCGCTGGATATTTGCTATAGCAGGTGGCTTGTTTCTCTATGTTTCATTGGTTGATATGGTGAGTTCTTCTTTTATATTGGGAGAGGGGAGAGAGAGCAGACATTAAGCACATCGAGTCTTCAATCCCATCGGTTCTGTAATGCCCTTATCATATATAGACCAGAGATCAATACCGGAACCATTTACACTCCAACAGTCCTTATGATCAAAACTGCATGCGTAAGGCAACTCTGCCAAACCAAACCACACAAATGCGCATCATTTCTCTGTGTTAGATGGAATTTTAGTAGAAAGAGTCACTGTCATTAACACAAATTAATTCATATATTATGCTACGTTCCCAAAATCAGGAGGACCGTGATGGCTAAGTGGGTAAGACGCTGACTCACAAGCCTGAAGATCGTGTGTTCAATCCCTGCATTGGCCGAGATTTTCCGGCTTGGTTTAACCTTGTCTGTGATTCAGGGCGGATGGCCTGCCAAGGACAACTGTCTAGGTCCCGTGTACACACTGACGTGCATGTAGAAGATCCCTTGGCAGATGTAATTCGATATAAGAGTAGGTCTTCATTAGCCCAATATATTGAGGTCCGTGGTAGCAATCGTGTTGATCGTATTGAAACGTACAGGGACAATCCTATCGTTAAGCATCGCACAAAATGAAATGAAATGGGGTTTAACGTCCTACTGTTCTGATCCGAACTGGGCTAATGAAGACGGACATACGCCATACAGTGTGCTATGGGGGAAATTTTGCCGGACAGCGACACTACGGATATCGAATTCCAAGTGATCTCTTACGTGTACATCAATCTGTACACGGGACCTCGGCTTTCATCCCATCCTAACGACTAGACAGCTGTCCTTGTCATAACATCGGAACCTAGCATTATTACTTATTCACATTGCGTTACTCAATATGTTTTCTAAAATACGATAAAACATTATTGATTATCGTTCTTTGTCAAAAGCACCCTTATAACTAATATATATATACCTTATTATGTCTGTTACAGTTACCGGAACTGAGTCATACTGCCGATGAATTCCAGCGACAAAAGAACAACCCGTGGAAGATAATGTTTCTACAAATATTCGGGTTACTTGTAGGATTTGGTATCATTCTTGTAGTGGCATTTTATGCCAGTCAGATTGTCATAGATGGTTAACTTAAATTAGTTAAGTCTCTAACTCAATATCATCCAAAGTCTTCGACAATGAAACCCACATTATAATTCAATTTAAATCAACATTACCGGGGAAAAATGGACTTCTGATATCTAATATTCAAGACAAAATAAACATTTTACCATTCGTGTACCATGATGCGTTTGAGCGCAATTTGTAACACGAAACTCGAAGCACGAGACTCGACAATTCCATAAGTCATGCCAAACGCAATAAATACAGTTGGTGCAGTCTAGAATAACCAAACGATAGAGATTGCCTTTCGATTGAGACTTCAGGCCCCAAGTTCACAAAGCATTCTCAGACTTAAGTTGAGAATTTACTCAACTTTTGAATTATTGTTTATAAGAAATATCTTTGATCTAGAAACACAAAACTTTGTATACAGTTTCTTATTAGGGTATTTAATACATTAAACCAACAAAAGTTTTATAAAAGTCTATATTTTAGTTAATATAAAGCAAACAATTTTGAGCAAATTCTCAACTTAAGTCTGAGAATGTTTTGTGAACTCGGGCCCTGGTGTCTGTCGCTAAACATAGCTGATTAGAAATTGCAGTAAAAACAGAAACAGTTAAATATAAATCAGTTAATATACAATCGCAGTACACTATTATATGCGTTGCGACCCATTTGAGTTACTAAGTTTCAAAAATTATCCATTTAGCTCCTGTTAGACTGGTTTTGTGTTTTTGTCGCAAAGCATGTAATAATGTAATATGAATGTATATTAACTGATTTCAATCAATCGTTTCTGTTGTAATTTCTAATCAGTTATGTTCGGTGAAATACGCGAAGAGTCCAGATTGAATGACAATCTTGGCGCCAGGTTATACCCCTGAAGGGATATGTTTAGTCTCATTCATCAAATCAATGCATCACAAATTACGCTCGAAAGCATTATGGCACGCGATTCGTGTACCAATATCAAAATTTTTATTTTATCTCAAATATTTAAAGTGACCAATTCGTGGTGTGTTTGCAGTGTCGAAGACTGTGGATAATATCGAATTAAAGACTTACCGCCTTTAAAAAATAGTTCTGTCTGAGGGCTGAATCCATTTGATGATACTCATTTGTATAATCGGACAATCCGTGTGTATGTTAGTCGAAGCATTCCATCTTTTTATAATGAATTGTAGCCCTGTCCATCTTGCACTTTTTAGTGTTGTAATTCAACGAATTAAATTGGGGATTTCTCACCCTTTCAGGAACATTGGATACCACATCCTTGTCATTTATTAAGTTCATACAGTTGAGCAATCTGATTAAAATACAGATCTATATTTCGTTTCGTTTTTAATTCTTTCAATGGACTACACTACATGAAGATCTGACAAGTTGTACTGCAAGGTCGTGTCCGGGGTCGTGCGAGCGGCTTTTGACCCTATGCTTTCAGACGTTTCTAGTGGTTTACACACAGTTCCGTGTATGACACACCAAGAAATCGCTGTAAGAGACCGTTTCATTGGCTAATCCCTCTCTTTATCCAAAACGCCGGTAATATAACAACTCTTCCAGATTCTATTGTAGTGAAGACAAGTAAAACAAAATTTTGAACTATAAAAAACGAAACGAAATAAACAGATTGCACAGCTAACATATGATAGTGAATTGAACGCATGCATGAACACACCCAGTAATAGTGATTGAGCACACTATAAAACACGACATTATATGGAAAAAGAACGGTTAGTCTGTACATATATAGCACGACGTTTCGGCAAGCACACACGATATTTTACACGGAAAGGGAGGAGAGGGAAATGGAGATAAACGTTCACTCGACACAAACTAGGTAATTTCGGGACTAACACACGGTTCAATTTCAATTCAATAATTCACTTGCACGTAAGGGTCTTTAGTAGTAGTGGGAGGAAATTGGTTGACCCGGAGAAAACCCACAATGTTGGACTGGCGACCCTACTCCGTGTCACGTACAAGCGAGGAATCGAAACCACGCCACCTGACTCAATGACGGTTTTTGTAATTGGACACGCACGTGTTAAACAACTAGACCCCCCCCCCCCCCCCACCACGATATTTTACAAACTAATGTAACACTCAGATATGAGAACATTCCAACAGGACACAGGACAATACAACGCCACGTCAAATAGGCAGATTTAGCTCTTGCATAATGCCTGTTTAAACCACATGTCAGTCCCGAAATTACTTTGATTTAAACGTCCTCTCCATTTTAATATAGTATAATATATTTTATTATGATTTATTTTCGTATCATTAATATCACAACTGGAATAAAATCAATTTATTTAAAGATACATTTTGGGAGATTAGATATAAAGAGTTGGGAGTTCTCACTATAATAGTTGAAAACTAAATAATGTAAAGGAAATTTGCTGAAAATGTCAGTCAAATTGATCCACTCTGAACCGATGAAATCATGAATGAGAGTTGAGCAGCAGATCGGATCCTAATCCAGTAAATAACCCGGGCTAGCAATGACATCGATAGTTGATTATGGTTTGGATGAGTTAATTAATGTCAATCTCAGGTCAATCTCAGTTGCTAGGCGGAGGGAGGCGAGGATTTTGTCCGAATGTTGTTCTTGCCATCTGAAATTTCAGAATGAATCAATTATTAACAAAAACGAGTTTTCAACAAAGCTGCGATGGTTGTTTAATTTGAATTAATTGCACAATTATACAACCGAAAGCGATTTCATTTTACTATTATACAATTATATTTCTATTATATAATAAATAATAATATGTTGTCATTCGCTGAAGTTTTCGCTCGAAAAAACGGAAATACATTGCCTCGGAAATGGGCGGTTCTTTTACAGAAAGAGTCCGTGAAAGTTTAATAAATGTTATATTATATAGCCTGTAGTGAACGAAAAAAGTAGCCATGTAAAAGGGGAGAACAGCCAGATATGGAGCAAAACTACATTAGGTGATGGGATAAAATGTAAACCTACCGCTGTTTTTTATTTAATAAACTCATGCATAATAGTGTGCACATAATATGAATCCAAAAGTACATTTTAATTTTTTTTTTATAATTTGTATATTAAAGTCAATGTACGACCTAATCCAGTTTCGTTCTATACAATATCTGCCCTTTTGCATGGCCACGTTTGTTGAGGTTTTGGTTTAGGGTTCGAATCAATTTTTCTCGTCCGGTTTTGTTAAGTAGTCATGGTTGGGGGCGGGGGGTGGGTGGTGAAATGAAATGCATTTTTGCGTCCTACTCCGAACTGGGGTAATGAAGACGGACATACGTCATACAGTATGCAATGAGCCAAAATTTGGCCGGGCAGCTGCACTACGACATACTCTTAAATCGTTTAGATTTTTTGCTACGGGGATTTGAAGTTGTCCGAGGTGAAAATCTCACTTCCAATACAATGATTGTTCTGCAGAAAGACACTTCACATCGATATCCCTGTAATATCATCAGTATTACCCAAAACTATAACGAAATTGCAAATTTGATCCCCTTTTTCTCCAATTATAGACCATAAAGTCAACCCATACATGCAGGAAAAGGGGAGAAGAAAAATAAGGGGAAAATGTCTATTTAAAACTCGCACTACATTCCCATCATGAAATAAGGAGGAAAAATTACTACTAGTAGTTTAAGTCCAGATAGTAAAACAAGAGTCATTCCCCTTTTATGTTTTCAACCAGACGTTTGGATTACATTATCCCCCTTTAATGCATACGCGGCTCAATTTCTGCTCTTGCATACGCTACCAAGTTAAAAGAAAAAATCCAATCATATATAAAAAGCCCCCACCCCCCCACAATAAAAAACAAAATCAATAAAAAAAAAAAAAAAAAGGAACAGCAACCGCATGCAATTTTAATTTCTTTTTTATTAAATTCTAATCTAAATATCTTGGAATTAAACTAGCCTGCTGCCCGGGGGATTAAAGTTTTTTTTATACCCAAGATATGTGTAATTAAAGTTTTAATGAAGCCAGTGTCCGTTTTGTCTGTGAATGTGATAATAAAATCTAAAAAAGAAATTAAAAAATTGCTACGTACATTTATGATTTATTTGACAAAATAAATTCTATCCTATTGCTCTATTGCTGTCATTCTTCCAAATCTCAAATTCCATCCAATTTTCGGACACGAAAGTTTCTTGCGCTAAATCATCTAATTTTAACTTTTCTTGCAAATTTCCAGAATTTTTAGCCATATTCTGTTAATATTGAAATTAATAATTGGGATGTATCAAAGGGTGTAATTACTATTTTACGGCTCTTTTAGACCCGATTAGCTAAGACATTCTGTTGAAAACGTGATCCAATATTTCATTATTTTGTTTAAAATGAGAACGACATGGATATTATTAAACCTATGAATGTGTACGGTACAATATTACTTGTCCGACAATTTTCTTATCACCCTAATTTTCAAAATGAATCAATCATTAACTAAAACGAGTTTTCCATAAGTGTTAGTGCGCGAGGTCTTTAGTATTATACTACAATATTCAAAACGTAAACCGGAAGTGATTTCATTTTACAATTATATTTCTATGCTACACGGTCTCATTCTCTGCATCGCCCGAAAAATAAGTCTTTGTATGACAGATACAAAAGATTCAAAGTCGCAGATAAAATATTCATTCGCCAAATAAATATATAAATGTAACCCTGGTAACAGAAAGATAAATGAAATGAAATGGTGTTTAACGGAATTCCCAATTCCTAAAAATATCTTTATGCAAAATACTAATAAACTTAATTGAAAGATAATGTCTAATAAAAGCGCTAGAACACGACTTCTCCCCTTGTAGTTAAGTTAGTGACCGCCTCACAGATATTAATTTTGAATTCATTGTGTTGTGTATGCAGATAAGTACGTCAATCGAATAATATTTGGAAGACGACCTACCATTTTTGTATTTATGTATAAATTATATCAAAACCCGATGAAACAAGCCAATATTGGATAACAAAGGTCAAAAAGCAATGAACGGTATGCAATGAAATGAGATGGGGGTTTACCGCCCAACTGCTCTGCACAGACTGGTCAAACTCACTATATATACATTCACATTACATTAATATGTGCCTTTTGACCTATTTAAAGATTCCTAAGGATAGAGCCATACACCCTTTAAGCTTACATGGGGACCCAGGCTGAAAAATCACAGGGGCTCTAGCATCAACAGTAAAAAAAAGTGAGAATATTCCGGCGCATACCTCTTGGTCCACTCGGAACAATTAATAGATTCAAAATAAAGAAATACTAAGTAAAAATATCAAACTAACCCCAATCAAAGGATCAGAGAATATATTTCAAAATTGCCGGATTTGTAAAGCTAAGGAATTTATTTTCGAATTCTGACACACATAAATATAAACGTATTAAACAATCGCTGTAAGATGTATTTAAACAACATCGTAACCCAATAGACACCCGCATTAACTTTCACCCGATCGCTACAAAGAAATGTCAATAATGCGGATGGGAACTGGTCTAAGTTTCGATCACAAAATAATTAAAAGTCAAATCACGTTTTTAGTAGAAATAACACCCTTTATATAAGATCTAAGACGATACCCACAGTGGGAGAAAACACGTGAATTTTAATTGCGTTCCCGTTCATCAAATAGGGATAACTGCTCCGCCCTCATTTGTCAACATAATCTGTAAAGTTTGCTAGTCAGTGGTCTAACTCCACAGTATATCTATTGAAACTAAACGAGGGTATGCCATATATTATCAATCAAGTGAAAACAGTGACCTCATGTTTACCTACTTTTTATTGTCGTTATATTGCAACCGATACTAAATGAAATGAAATGGGGTTAACATACTAATGAAGACGCGCATAAGCCATCCAATCGACAAAAACTACGTCATTTCGGGACTAACATATGGTTCAATTTTCTAACAGTCATTCTCTTGCGCGTAGGGATTTTTAGCAGTAGAGGAAAACCGGGGGACCCGGAGTAAACCTACGATTTCGGGTATATTATCGTAACAATATTACTTGAAAAAAAAAACTCGTTGAAACTTCAAACACTCATAACTTCGCTCGGTAATTTGACTAAAATTTCAAATTATTCATTTTTAATTATCTAATTTTGAACAATTATAGCAACAACTTCCAGCTCTTTATCTAAATTTTACATAATACATCTTTAAATAATATACAGGTTCCTATACTCTACCAAAGCACAAGAAACTTTATTCGAGTAACATATTAATGTTTAGAAATCTGAGAAAAAGTCAGAGAATAAGAATTAAGATCAAATATTTACACGAATTAATTAGGTACGTGTTTGAATAGATCGATTGCCATATTGGATTTCTTTCTACTGGGAACTTACATAGGAAAACGTGACATTAAAGCCTGATTGGTCCAAATATTATTCAAATCCACAAATCCTTACGGCGAACTTAAGTTCCCTTTATTTTCTATTGATATTTAACTCTGCCTTGCTTTTTACTCCAAATGAGTTCAAGGTGGCACCTTACCGTCTTTTTATATAATCTCAGATTTAAAGTCAGCCATGATTGTAGACGAAGACGTCCATTGCTTTTAAACGACAAAATGATTCGCTTGATATTCGACAAAGAAACCTATTAATTTTTATAGCAGGTAGATAATTAATTCATGGGTTGTTGCCCATGATCGGGCTCTAGTACTGATTGAATTACTGTTATGGGCTTATGGTTTCCTAGCAACCTATCTTTATTTTAGGCGTTTAGTACCTATAATCTTTTTATCACATTTATATAGTGAAAATGATTAGTGTCCGTTTGGCTCATTGTGGTTTATATTATGTTTGCTGTATTGTCGTCCATCTTTATTAGTTCAATCCCGAGCAGAACAGTAGGACGTTAAACCCCATTTCAAATCATCATTTCATTTCTTTGATGTAATTTTTTTTGTAGTTTGTTCTTTAACATCTTAAAATAACGAAGCGCTATCTGCATTTGCGCTTAAATATAAGATTTCTCACAGCTTATTCCACGCTAATATGTTCTCAGATTGAACAACTAAGAAAAAATAATCCTAATAGCAACGCCATAGATAACCCCTCGTCTTGGATTGAATGGGTTCTGTTTAATGGCCTATGAGTTCTGTTTGCCCACAGCAACATAGATCAACGAAATATTCAAGTCACCATATCTTGTTACATACGGAACGGAATTGAATCATTTCTCAGTCGATATTCCGATTTGGGGTTCGCCTTTCGCGATATTGCAAGGGATTGAACGGGTACTAAATAACGCACAGAGATTTTGAAATTTATGTTTTATTAAGCTTTAAACAAAATAAAAAAATAAATTGAACAGCTCAACCCAGATGTGCTTTTATATCATAAAGGACTAATCACGTTTGCCAAATACATTAATTGATCATTCAACCATTGCATTATTTAACTAACGAATTACAAGGAAAGGAAGGGCTCTTAAATATCTACATGATATTATGTGCATGCATTACGTTTTTCTGGTCTACATATCTCTTATCAGTTGCGTTATGTACAAAAGTTTTTTTCACTTTATGTTTAGCAACCTGTTCAGCTTCATAATGGTCGATTAAATGCTAGTCAGTAGTGCAGTGTCCTGACAAAATTGTCAGAATAAAGTCGGGTGTTTTAATATGCCTCTAGAAAAGTTAATGGATTAATAAAGAAAGCTGGCTAAAATCTAAAAAATTTATTTGATATTGTCTGAATAGGTAATTGTCAAATTCCGATGAAATGATAAAATTTATTTTGATTTTCTCTAATGGAAAATGGTCGTCATCCATAAGATTACAATTACCATATCTATCGAGATACCAATGTGACGACACCCTCGTTTTAAAACTGTACATGGAATCATGCGATGACACAAATGTATTGATACCTTTTTGACCCGAACATTCTAGCCGGACACTCAATTGATTATTTACATATCATGTAAACACATTTTCCTTTACACCTCTTAATCTCTTAAGACAGAGGGTTAATGACCAAGCGTTAACAATATTCCTTTGCGTCTAGTCGAAAGAAAACTTGAAGTTTTGTGAATCATGTTAACCACACCCTTTAGGTTAAGTATGTATGTAAATAATCTACGAACCATGTTACATGAGACATGATCCCAAATACCATTTGAGAATAAAATCGAATTTATTTAGTAAAAAAATGGACCATGGGAAAATTGCGATGTAATTATGGAAGTAGATTGAAAAGGAGAGATGGGTGGAGAATCAAACATAAAGAATAAACCCTGGTTTTGTTGTATAGAATTTGAAAGACGTTATATTTTGGTGGATATATAAAAGTCGAGTGGTAATGACAGATGATTACACTTTCTTTAATTCGACCGGTTACAACACACGGAATCGTTATCAGACTACGACATAAGGTAAGGTTAAAGCATCGTTTTATCTTTAAAGAAATGAAATAAAATGTAATGGGTTTTAACGTCCTAACGTCCTAATGTCCGGCTCCAACGGGACATGAAAACGGGCATACGCCATACAGTGTGCTTTGAGGGCAATTTTTACTGGACAGCGGCACCAGTGGTTCTTTAAGTGCACGCTAAGTCATCGCTATTTACATTTTTCGGACAATTTCGAATTGTTACGGCTCGCTAAAATATACTTTAATTCATTATTAAGATAAACACGATAAAATCATGAAATCTCCTGGATAGGAATCAGTCTCATTATAAAGACGCCCATCGCAAAAGTGCTGGCTTGTTTGTATCATATTACCCTGTTTATCGTTTGTACTACATGCTATTTTAAACCATCATGTCATTGTAAATATTTGAAATTAACTGATCCATTTCGAACTGATAGACCCAACTATTGTAGATTATACGCGATTCAAAATCAATCAAATGACAAAAACCTTCAAGTAAAATAAACTGGATGAAAAACATAATTGGGTAAAATGCCGAAGTTAAAATTCATGTACCTACAACCTATAAATTATTGCAAATTCTTAAATTGACAAACGACACATATGCATAAATATTTCATATCCAGTGAAATTTCTTAATTCATTTTCAATATTAACATTTATGGTGTATACTTTTCAAAATTTCATTTATAGGATTTCGAAAATGAATCCAAGCCTGATTTTGGTTCTTGCCATCGTTGTTCCCGGTGTGCTTTCTGTGAACTACACAAGAAGTAAGTTAATACGACAATACTTGCCGGAATCATACTAGATGCCAACAAAATCTGTTATAAAGCATGCCGACCCTCTGATCGCGGAAAGCCACACCCAGCCTTTGAATTCCTAGTAAAATTTGGCATCATTTAGAATTATTTATATTGTAGTGATTAAATAAAAAGTGCTGTGACGTCATTCATACACGTTTTATGGGCTACACTAATGGAATGGGGGTTTAACGTCTTACTCTTCTGCTCCGTCTGGGCTAATGAAGATGGGCATACACCACGAAGTATGTCATGAATGAAAGTTTGCCCGGGTAGAGGCGCTATGGCCTAATCGTATATCGAATTCCAACTGCCAAGGCATCTTTTACGTCCACGCCAATATGTTCACGGGACCTCGGTTTTTCGACCCGTCCGAACAACTACACATCTGTCGTCGTGAAGAAGGTACGCATATATTAAATATGTACCACGGTTGAATAGCACAGGATAACACACCCTGCTATCATCATCCAAACATTGACGTCACAGCAAGTCATAATAGGTCTGCAAGTTGAAAAGTATCAAATGTTACCTCTCTTTGCATCGTCTATATCACCGTAATATCTTTATTCCAGGTTGCAAGCAACTCCTAGACGTTGTAGCAGTTGTCGATAGTTCCGATAGTATAACTGATGAAAGTTTTAATTTAATAAAATCTTCCCTGCAAGATATAGTTGCTGACCTACGAATAGGAGAGAATGAAACACGTCTTGGTATCATTTTATACAGTTCGGACGTCACCTCGAGAATACCATTTAGCGATGATCCGGATTACCTCCTGCAAGCAATAGCAGAACTAAAACACGCCCGAGAAGGAACAAACACAGCTCTGGCTATCGAAGACATGATAGTGATGTTCGAATCGGAAGGACGGGCTGGAATTCCTAAAGTCGGTATTGTCGTCACTGATGGTATCTCCAAGAACACGACAGCTACAACTGAACAGGCGAAGATAGCCAAAGAGGCAAATATCAAGATGTTTGCTGTTGGGATATCCTCTAAAGTAAACATGCCGGAACTAATGGCCATCGCGTCACCTGGTAACCCGGTCTTGTTTGGAGAAACCTTCCACAGTCTCGGCACTATTCTACAGAGGGTCGTCAAAAGATCATGTCCGGGTAAAACCACTTTTTTATTTAACATTGGAGGGGTGGCGATATCGAAAACAAAATAAATGGAAGCAACACAAAAGTTAGGATTAACTTAGCTTGATTTTTCATTCGTATCTGTATGTTCTCTGGGATAAGTAACAACATTAAATCCTAAGCAACTGCACTACAGCAATGTAGAAGAGTGTATCGAATTAACTCTTCTGAAATCATGTGTAAAAGGTACTATGTTTTCATTTCACATTTTATCTAAGGTAATGTTAACTTAATATTTTAACATCTTTCAGAACGCGAGTGTCACGACTTCCTGGAAATTATTGCTGTTGTTGATGGCTCTGACAGTATATCTTCTGAAGACTTCGAAGCAGTGACCTCCGCTCTCCGCAATCTGGTGGAAGAAGTTAACGTCAGTCCTCAACGTACGAGGTTTGGTGTCATCCTGTACAGTAGCTCCATTACGAAAGTTATTTCTTTAAGCGACAACAAAACGTACCTCTTAGAAGAGATCAACAATTTAACACCCTCTAGGGACGGAACAGAAACGGCTATGGCACTTGAAGAAATGTATAGAATGTTTGTCAACGAGAGTCGACCTGGAGTTCCAAGAATTGGTTTAGTCATTACAGATGGTATTTCTAAAAATACCAGCAGTACCATTGAACAAGCCAACCTCTTAAAGACCAACATGAGTGTCAACATGTTTGCTGTTGGTATCAGCAACAAGAGTGACATTAATGAGTTAACTGGAATAGCTTCTCTGGACAGAAACATTCTCACTATTGATTATTTCGATGACTTAGAACATATATTAGAAAACATTGTTTTTATGTTCTGTCCACGTAAGTCGCATTTTGTAATATCCACAATAATGTAATGAGAATTTGTCAAAATATCCTTTGGGAAATTGAAGTTAAAGAATAACATACGGCGGTGGGTAAATTGAGGACATGCTCTTTTAATTTTGTAATTCAATTAATTGGAAACATTCCTGTCATGCAGCCCCCTCCACCTCCTAACAAGACACACATAACTGCTGAAATAAAATCGAATATTTATTAGCATCGACATTTGATCAATTTCATCAATGAAGATCTTAGCAATACGCTGTATGTTTTGGTATACTTAATTATTTACTTTGAATATTTTTCAGTACCTGTTTGCGAAGCTTCGTTAGATATATTAGTCGTCGTTGACGGTTCAGATAGTATATCAGCACCAGAGTTCGCAGCGCTGAAACAATCTTTGATCAATCTGATTGTTGATTTTGATATTGGAAGCAACAGTAGCGAGGCCCGGTTCGGTGTGATCTTATACAGTAGCAACATAACAGCTATCATTGGATTCAGCAGTAACGCTACTTTCCTGAGGGCCGAGATAGAATCTTTGGATCAACCCAGGGATGGCACGGAGACAGCTTTAGCTCTTTGGACGATGATAGAAATGTTCAACAACACTGACCAGTCACGCGTACAAAGAATAGGAATTGTCATCACTGATGGCGTTTCCAAGAACCCAAATTTAACTGCCATGTACGCAGAAGAAGCCAAAAATAGCGGAATCATCATGTTTGCTGTTGGAGTGTCATCAAATGTCGACGAGACGGAGCTCATGGCAATTTCAGATGAAAATAGGATGTTTACGGCAGAGAATTTCTATCAGCTAAGTGGAAGTTTGATGGAAATAGTGAGAAATCTATGTCCTGGTGAGTTAAAAGCTTTTTAGTATCGTCATTTAAGCTACAATCTTTAGTACATATGTCTACTCAATAATCGGATATCCGCATTGTTGAGCACAATCGAAATTGGTACAGGAATAAAATTATCCATATATTACAGAAATTGCAAATAAGCCCCTCAAGCAGTTACCATATTATGAAAAAAACCCGGAATATCCAGAAAACTACTGATTTATATTCTGAGATCAAATTAATTGTAACTCATTCTCTTGTGTTATTTTCTATTTAAACATAAATTAGGAAATGGAAGTGGCAATGGTGGTGGTGGTGGCAATGGTGGTGGTGGTGATAATCTCGTAACAACTGACGTCATATCTGACATAACCGCAGATGATATTACTACAGAATCAACATTTATAACAAGTATAATACTTAGAACATCAACAATTAAAGCTCCTGTGGTCTCAGATCCAGCATCAACGACACAATCTGCAGGTCCCGTGTCAACCACACCGTCTATAGATACCGAATCCCCACCAACAGTTCCCGTTTCATCCACACCAGCTAACGTTCCCATACCAACCACACCTTCTACCATATCACCACCAGCAGTTCCCGATTCATCCACACCATCTAAAGCCCCTGTATCATCCACATCATCTACAGGTTCTGTGTCCACCACACCATCTACAAGTAGCATATCACCACCAGCAGTTCCCGATTCATCAACACCACCTATAGTCCCCGTATCAACCACAGTATCTATGGATTCCGTGTCAACCACATCATCTACAAGTACCGTATCCCCACCGGCAGTTCCCGTTTCATCCACACTAGCTAACGTTTCCGAACCAACCACACCTTCCACCGTACTCCCACCAATAGTTCCCGATTCATCCACAGGTTCCGTGGCAACCACACCATCTACAAGTACTGTATCCCCACCAAGAGTTACCCATTCCTCCACAGTATCTATGGATTCCGTGTCAACCACATCATCTACAAGTACCGTATCCCCACCGGCAGTTCCCGTTTCATCCACACTAGCTAACGTTCCCGAACCAACCACACCTTCCACCGTACTCCCACCAATAGTTCCCGATTCATCCACAGGTTCCGTGGCAACCATACCATCTACAAGTACTGTATCCCCACCAAGAGTTACCCATTCCTCCACATCAGCTAGATTTGACGACCCAGCAGTCACAACAACTACGATGAAAATACCCACAGAGTGTGACGGTTGTAGAATTGTGAATGGTGTAGGGTTTAACAGTCATCCTGATAACTGCAATCAATTTGTTCGATGCATCTCTGACCATGAAGGTCGTATCTCAGCCATAACCCAGGATTGCCCGGTTGGCCTCTACTGGGATCAAAGTCTACTGGTCTGCAACTACCCGGAAACTATGAAATGTACGAAAGGTAAGATATCTAGTGTACCTTACACTCTAGTCTTGTCGAGATCTTGTGGGAGAGGATTGGTGGGAGGGAGGAGGTGTGTCGGTTACATTAATTTATTATGGGATATAAAATGATAAATAGCTTGGACATCTGAAAACCAAATCCAAACCTTCACTAATAAGCTGTACCAATGGCGACCACCATAACACAACCGACGTTAACATAAAGGTGAAAGTATTGGCCTAATAGGAAAATGGCATTTTATTAAAACTAACGTTATTTCCCCACAATAATTATAAATGTAAATATATCTACTTACACCACCAGAATAAATTGATAAAGTATTTTATTTTTTCGTGCGATCAGAAAGAAAGGAAGTTAGAGTTACACCTGATAATGTTTGTAAACGATGCGGATACTTCTTCAGCATCAAGTTTATATCTCATACTTTTATTTCACAGATCCTTGTTATAGCCAGCCTAATGGTGCATTTAAACCTTCAAAAAACTGCCGAGAGTATTACCTATGTAATAACGATATTTCCTATCTGAAATGCTGTGCTGAGGGCTACGGATTTGATGTTTCAGTAGGAATGTGTGTTATTAATTCTCGCTGTACACACTGTTCATTAGATGTTCCAGTAAGCAAAGGTTAGTTATCGTAATTAACACATAATATACTTATGGAAGAACAATTACTGATTTATTTAGGCGATGTTTTGTTACTGTACTTGCTTGAAACGTTGAGAAAATAATCTTCGAAACGTCGCCTAAATAATTCAGTAATTCTTCTTCCATTGTGTTATAGTTTATTCCTCTATCCAGTTACTGAAGATCGTAAGTTATCATGTTGTTATTGTCTAAGACACAGGGCATCCTCTGGAGGCTCAAATCTCTGCTAATTGAGTAGTTGGAGGGTTACTTGAACGGTACACCTATGTCTGATGTACGATCTCAACATAGTTTAGCTTGACTTGTAGTAGCTAGTTTGAACCAGAGTAAAATGGGAATTTGTGGACGTTGTAATCAGATGACCAACAACCATCGTACAGTGTTATACGAACCGATGCTCTTTTTCAGTGTGTGAACTCACAGCAGTCAGTGGAGATAGGACGTCATACCGAGATTTCAATGGTGATATTAGATCGTGTTCTGCTGGTACAGGATTTGTTCTTGACACTTGTTCCTGTTCAGAGTTCCTGCTTGATCCCACAACTCCGTCAGTTGTTCCATCAACTACTTCAGAAAGTATGAATATTGTTGATTATTTTTTCGCCTTGGAGCCACGGTGATCCGGGGTTCAATCCCTATGCTGGCGGAGGCTGTTCGTCCGTATTTTCAGTCCGGTATATCCTTGTCAGTGGTGCAGGAATAGGATCTAATCGTTCAGATGGTTCGAAAGACCGAGGTCCATGCACGGCCTTTACTTTGAAACCTGTACTCTTCTAGGCATTAACTACCCTCATCCAGGATTTTCGTTAACTTAAGTGTGTAAAATGCTATTTTCCAACTGCAGCAAACCTAATTGTTGCCTTAAGGTCTGCTCCCACTGCAAAATTGAGATACATGATAAACAAACGTCAGTCGTGTATTGTGGATTAAAAATGTCTGGGTGTTGTTGGATAGCAGCATCCTTACGTACATTATGGGTACATGGCAGTTGAACTAGTGTTTTATAATTTTCCATTTTAGCCGCTTGTGACCCAGCTCTATATTTACCATTCGACCAGGACACTTCCGACCAATCTGGTAAAAACAACTACGTTCATAACGAAGACGTCACCGTTATAAATGGTTTGGCTTACTTCAACGGCAACAGTGGACTGAGAATTCCACGATTTTCCAACATGGACTTTAGCGGCACTAATCTCGTCATAAAGATCAGATATCGTCCAGATGGACCCGTCACGTCGCCACAATCTCTGGTAACGAATGCTGATTGTGGCTTTACTGGTCCGATCCAATTACTGGCAACTTCCACGGGGACGTCTTTCAAATTTGATACAGACAGCAGTCAGTTTTCAGTGCCTAATCGAAACTTGGTAAGCTTCATTTATTTATTTAAAAAATTTGAACAAATCTGGATGAGTTATATATCACGCAATATCCGACCCTTACAAATACCTACTCTAAAAGTTGGTTTGTCAAGCCTGCTTAGACGAAGCAGACAATTATATTCCGGATATATTCTAGCTGTAGAAAAAAACACTAAATGATAAAAACAACCGGCCGATGACATTTTTCAATTTCACTGAGTATAATAGAGGAATAAACATCTATATCTTTTTGATAACATACCTAGAAAACAGATCTTGCAGTACTGTTTTCAAAATGCAACACATTAAATGTATAGCATGTACCGAATGTTTAAGATCTATGATCCATAAATGGATAAAAACACCTCTCTTAAAGATACCTGTACGGTTGTATATTGCTCAGGTTGTAGATTGAGGAGCATGGCTCTGTGGGTGATGGGCTAGCTAGGTTACTCACTAGGAGGTCCTAAGTTTGTTCGACCATCGTCTTGGCCGAGAAAGTTCCTCGAGTATTTACCCTGGTACAGGATGTAAGGAGAAGAGTCTAGCCATTTGAATAGCACGGAAACCCGATATCCGTTGTCCAAGTTGTCATGCACGTAAAAGAGAGAGAGAAATTGAGTTTAACTAGGTCATTTCGGGACTAACATATGGTTTTAATTTTATTTCAATAATTCGCTTGCGCGTAGGGGTTTTTAGCAGTGGGGGGGAGGGGGAAACCGGAGTACCCGGAGAAAACCCACGAGGTTGGACAGGCAACCCTAGCACGTAAAAGAATCCCCGTCTTCATTAGCCTGGTTTGTGAAGAAAAGTAAGAAGTTAAACTACATTTCATTTTACTTTAGGGTAACTGGACGGATGTTGAATTCTTCTATGAAAATGGTGTATTATTGGGAACTACAGGCTCGAATATAAGTGACCCGGCTTCAGTTGTTTCTAATATAGGAACTGTAGATTGTGAGTATTTACTTTGAATTTATGATGTAAAAATACCATGAAAGTTCTGGTTATTGGATACCTAGAATAATTATATCAGCAGTGTCAGTATCTGACAAAATAAATACAAACTTTAATTTGGCTAAAGTTTAGAAAAGAATAGAAAATGGTTCAGAAATTTCTTATATGCATTAAACCCAATACTCTTGGCTATTCCACATACAAGGCTCTCCCAATCACCGGCGCTCGTGGCTTGAGGAAGATGATAGTGTATTGTATCCACAATTGAACAGAGCCAAGGATGGCGCGTTTAACAATTGCTTATGACAGTGTCAAAAAAGTAGATGTATACACCTTGGCCTGGGGTCCCGAGAACGTGAGGCACTAGGCTTCAGTTTGTGAAAGAGAGAGAAAACTAGGTCATATGGTAGGGTGCCCCACCATATATAAATATCTCCAAATAGCTAAACAATTACACCACAATATTTATATATATAACATGTCTTAAAACTATTTCACAAATTTATAGTCACTAAATAAACGGTCATGTTAAACTTAATAAGCTATGACCATTTAAACATCATAAATAATACACTGAAAAATGGTTCGGAGCGTCGTCCATAACATCCAGACACTTTCGAGTAAAAAATAGGTTACGTGCCCTTGTTTTGAAACTAGTCTCACTTCACCAGCCTACCGACCATTCTCCGTCTGATTGACGGGCCGGGATAATCCAGACTACTTTTTACGAAACGTGACTGAAAGCTGGAACAAGAAATCGAATTTATAAATAACACACAGTGTTGACTCAACAATTGTTTTTTCTAACCTTGTAAAAGTAAAACGAAACTGCTGCTGGTATCATGATTCTGTACAACCCAAGTTATTCATAGATATTATTTGTACTAAACCAAAATATGTCGCTTCTAACGGTTATGCGAAGGATAAAGCAATTTAAAAAATAAAACGAACGTAATTTCTAAAGATGCCGTAATAACCAAAACGATAAATATTACTGCTACTCAGAATCGTCAACAATAGATTTTTTACGACTGTAATAGTTACCAGTGTGTTTAGAATTTCCACGGGCTGTTGCTATTTATAGACTCAACTAGTGTGCCATACGACACACCTGTGCTTGCCTACTCCATGATCAAACACGATAGCAGATGGCTTCCATCTTGTTTACTGACGGTACTACTTATTTTAAGACAGACTCGGCTTTCCAATTTATAATATCTACGTCATTGGGGATTTCCAATTTATACTCACTGGTTGCTATGACCCGCTATGGCGTTGTCTAGAAACGCGCGTGCTCGCGTTAGTTTAAAATTTTTGCTATACGTTTAACATGGACTATTTGATGTAATTTGCCGGATTTGATTTGGCCCCATTTCCATAAATTTAGGTTGTTTTT
Source organism: Patella depressa (assembly GCA_948474765.1). Lineage (NCBI taxonomy): Eukaryota > Metazoa > Mollusca > Gastropoda > Patellidae > Patella > Patella depressa. The sequence continues at coordinate 13,068,586 of OX419720.1, forward strand.
TAGAAATTTTTAGCAAATGTTAATCTTAGGTGTTTTTTAATTCTAGCCGAAGTAAATTTTTTTACAATTTATAGCGAGTTAAGTTATCGTCTCTAAGAGGCGGGCGTAGTATTTTAAATGGCGGCCATTTGCCATCATGTGTATTCTTGAAGTAGGTACACATGATGTAATCGTATGCTAGTGTGCGAGACTGTCAGAAAATTAGTAGTAGTGAACCAAGTAAAGCGTGCATATTCAACGTGTCTAGTACAACTTTTCAGTAGGCACGTGGGGCACCCTACATATGGTTCAATTTTATTTCAATAATTTGCTTTCGCGTAGGGGTCTTAAGAAGTGTGAGGAGACTGGAGGACCTGGAAAAAACCCATGAGGTTGGACAAGCGATCCTACTCCTTGTCAAGTACAATCGGGGGAATCGAAACCACGTCAGCTGACTCAATGACAGAGCTTATGATACATCGCGCACGCCCCCATCCCCCGGCTGCCTACCTTAGCCGTTTGAAGTCTATAGGTATCTAGACACTGATAACTGCCTTTATTCCAAATAAACGCTTATAGTTGTATGTACATACCATAAGTATGTATTTCTATTTCTTTGTATTAAAGCTATTTCCGGAGCCATAACTAGAAGTCACTATGCTTTACAGATCGGACGAGGCGATCTTTTTGATTATTTTAAAGGATGGATGGAATATGTAAGTATGAACATGTTATTTGACTTTGCATAGCAACAATACATTCCGAATGTTTAATAACACGATTCATCGATAACATTTAATAATTGAACTAGATATACTGAGCATCGAGTTGGGTAAATTTTCGGAGTTATTCCTCAAACAGATTTAAAGCTTGTATTCATTAGTGAGATTATTCATGTTAAAAGTTCTGGGTGGAATTTTGTAAACCACCATGCATTCAATAACTGAGTTATAGAGCAAGAATTTTCAGTAAACTTTACCAATAATTTTAAGTAACAATATTTCACAATTTTACGTCTTTAATCCATTTATTAATTGCTTTTGGTTTCAGGTTTACGTATACATATGTTAAAATATGTTAAATGGTTTTCGTCTTTTGCTACTACTTTTGGACATTCTCTATTTTTTTTCAAAATGATTTTGTAAATATATTTATGTTTAATTTTTTTTTGTAACTTAGCATAGAAAAGAGCAAAGATGCTTAATAAAACATTGCGTCATGACAACTGCTTTGTCTTAGTATCTTGTTGTTAATGTACACATTATAGCGACTTAGCTGGAATTGCTCATCATGCATTTATTTCCGATGATCCATGGGAATATGAAAATTTGAGAGCCAAAATGATAGGATTAGTCTGGAGAAATACCGTTAAAAGTGAAGTCTTATAAATCTTCATCAATACTTTCGAATCCTTTGCGAATACCTACGGATGCCCTTGCGAATGAAACGACTAAACAATAGGTGTATGGTGAATTGCATATAAACCACCTTCCCATATTTTCTGCTTTTGGTCACTCTGTTGCTCTCAGGCCGTGGCGATTATGGCTGGGAATGGGCCTATAACGAATGTACTACGCCATCAATTCGCAGCGAAAGTCAGATATTCGTAGTTATTTGTGGGTATTCATGGTCGTTCGTGGGATGTTGCAAAAATCAGGTACATGCTCCTTAAGGTCACTATGAAAGCATATAATCTCATTGCTTTCTCAATTTTCTCCTGAGCAATTGCAAGTTATATTTACAAATATCTTATAATCAAAAACCTAACCCTAATCCGAGCATTTATCCCGAAGAAAGTCGCGCCACAGTGCAATGTACTTATCGAATCCTTTCTTCTCTTCCAATGTTGCATGCCGTTGATTGGTTTTAAAAGTCATTTACCTTAAATATAGCTTTCCAAAGTGCTTGACTGTATATGTCAAATGCTGTATTTTCGGAGAATTTATACGTAGGACTGTATGTATGTAGTATTGTCATAGTTTGTTTGTCAGGCAATTGGTATGTTAGGATTAGCATTATAGTCCATAAATCCACCAGTTCTCAATATTGACAAAAACAATAAAATGTGAACATTTCCACTAATTTATTGTTTAAACATTCCATGGTACCTTGTGGTAGACAGTGAAATAATTGATATATACTCATTCTGTTGACCATGGGGCTAATATGTAAATACTATGTACGTACATACACTCAAAAGTTTCAAGTGTTGAATTACTATTCATCGGTTACTGGTATATATATGACATAAAATGAAATTGGGTTTAACGTACTACTATTTGGCTCCGACTGGGCTAATAAAGCCGGGCATACGCAAAGGTTGTGCTATGAGAGAGAGAGAGAGAGAGAGAGAGAGAGAGAGAGAAAGAGAGAGAGAAATGGGGTTTAACGTCCACTCGACACAAACCAGGTCATTTTGAGACTAACATATGGTTTCATTTTATTTCAATAATTCGCTTGCGCGTAGGGGTCTTTAGCAGTGGGAGGAAACCAGAGTGCACGGAGGAAACCCACGAGGTTGAGAATGCGCCCCTATCTCCATGCCACATACGCTCACACCAGGGCTCGAAACCACAGCCGCAAACCAGAGGTGACCGGCCAGCTAGAGGTCGAAGCGCGGCACTCTAGACCACTAGGCCATCCCAATCCCCGGTGTGCTATGAGCCCGGGCAGCGGCTCTATGGCCTTCTCTTATATCAAATATCAACTGCCAAAGAATCTATTATATGCAAGCCAATGTGTACACGGTACCTCGGATTTGTGCACCATCCGAACGACCCTCTGTCCTACATGACTGACAAGAGAAAACCACGGTTGTTGACATAACTGCCTTGAATAGATTTAATTGGTTTATAGCTATAGGTCTTTAAAGCACTTAATTTTCGACATATAATTCTACTATCTTTCCACCCAAATATTCCGTATGTCCGGCTCTTACATCCTGTTAATTATAGTTTTGTATTTCTCGGAAAACACCCCGATGATAATAATAAATACGCAAATAATTAAGAAACGACAAGGTTTTAAAACCGTTGGTTACATGGATAGTACTAAATAGAAGCTGGGTAGATACCACCCCTTTATACTAATGATATCGTGGTTGGCGTGCGCGCTGTATCATACGGCTGTATCATACTGGCGTGGTTTCGAATCCCCGGTTGTACGTGACAAGGAGTAGGGTCGCCTGTCCAGCCTCGTGGGTTTTCTCGGGGTACTCCGGTTTCCTCCCACTGCTAAAGACCCCTACGCGCAAACGAATTATTGAAATAAAATTAAACCATATGTTAGTCCCGAAATGACCTAGTTTGTGTCGACTGGACGTTAAACCCCATTTCTCTCTCTCACTTCATAAGACATACGATTTTCATCGTTGGGAATCTGTCACGCATGGTATTATCTTACCTTGTTGAGAAAACATCACATTCAACAGATGAATATTTGGTTTAAAATATATTTTATTCAATAAATTTGATATTTCGAATTTAGGATTTGATTACAAGCTTTACAGCTTCCCGTGATGAATCTTGAACAGATCAGCAACTGGTAATCATAATATGAACACATAAATTAAAATATATAGAATAAACATATTATTATGTACAATTTAGACGATAATTTAGGATTTATTAAAGGGCAATTTAGTTATCTACAAAACACCAGGATAGAATCTTCGTTCATTTCTTCGTTAATTCACATGTATGTGAATCCGTTTCCTTGAAAATGCAACGCAATGATTTTCCAGTAACAGAGCTATCAACGACAGGAAGGACATCGGTTTTACATGCTCTGTCGGTGAGCGGAAGGGGGCTCGGCATGTCCGAGTTCCTTCAATTTACAACACACGAAACCCCGAATCTAAATTGACACAAATAAATTGCGGCGCCTTAGCCTAAACACTATGTAACCAACGTTTATTAAAGAAATTGGTTGCCATGTTACTTTCAATGCTGGAATGTTCATTGACAAGAGTATTAATCAATGTAAACGGGTTTATAGACCGGGAGCCCAAAGGGTCAGTTTAGCTGAAAATTGTAACAATTTTCTTCTACATGTTATCGATGCCTCTATGTCTGGTATCATCAAAATGTAAGTCTGCCGGGTTTCTGGCGGTGGGTGTGATACACCTCAACTAGTCTAAAATTTAGCTCAAAAGTGTATTTCATGAAATTTGCACCGCAGTGAGCCGTACATCTTCAGGTATCACAGAAACACTCTGCCAGACATTTATAGTGGTGGGGTACCCCTGGCAGGGCTATGTAATTACCAGACAATTGTAGTATTAGAGTATCGCTGACAAGAGTTACCGAATTTCTAGTCAACAGCTAGGCTGGATTAGCTGAAATCTGTACCACCTTTAACAACTTTGGAGTTGTTCATTAGCACCACAGGAATCCTGGATGACCACTGCCAGACAGTTTGTGCGGTGGGTTACCCCTAACAGACACGACCAAAATGCCCCCCCCCCCCCAACTAGGCTAGATTAACGGGCACTGTTACCGTGTTCTAAAAAATTATTTTTTTAGCCAGGATGCGTAGAACACTAATACCTAGCATTTATGGAAGAGGCGGTAAACTGCGGTTGCAAGAAACTGATTTTTGGGGCAAAAATACATTTTATAGGTCTAAAAATACATTTTATAGGTCTAAAAATACATTTTATAGGTCTAAAAATACATTTTATAGGTCTAAAAATACATTTTTGAACAAAACAATTGTTCCTGCAACCGCAATTTATCGCCTCTTCCATACGTATGATAATCATACAAAATACGGAGCTCTAAGCAAAGAATTAGAATGGTGAACCCACTGTCCCTGGTGGTATCATCTTTCTGGTATACGGGTGTCGTACACAGGGCAAGTATTACACACCTCTTCTCTTTATTATTTCGCATAAACACCATCAGTTTTTATTGTAGATACAAGCATCTAACTGCATTATTCATAATTTTTATATCTGTAGAGACAAATGGAACAATTTTATATTTAGATGTGTGTATATATATATTGTGTGTAGATGGCATCAAATTAAACTGGGCGCCGGGCGAGTCACGCTTCGTCGCACGCTCCGCCCCCACTAATGTTGTATCAAGTTGACTCCATAAATATTTGAGGCCATCGATTAGGGTCATACACGAATTAAGCCCCACCCCCACCCCAACCCCGACCGCGAATCGTGCCCCGTGCGAAGTTGGGCCCCTGGTGAGTTGCCCCCCCCCCCTGCGAATTCGGGTATAACTTTCGAGTTTAAATCTTTATAAATTCATGCCATTTAATCATTTCAATAGCAGGCTATTTCTACATTCTACACCAAGCTGTCGTTGAATTGAACATTTTTTTTTGTTTTACAGTGCCTATGGAAAATGACGTTCTAATATAAATGTTGCGCCATTCGCCCTACCTCGTTGTTTAATTGATACACCTTCGTTTGTTTAACTCATATTGACAATGATATATATAAGTCAACACGATTAACCCACAATCCTATAAAATAAAAGCTTCAATTTTTTATTTCCCCCAAAACAAAATTCATCAAGGAGTTAATTACAACAATACATCTACACGTTGTGTATTATGTCATGCTAGCTAATATTTGATTTCGTAGAACCTGCATGATTCGAGAATTTGAAACCTTTTTCAACATTTCAAATAATCCGGGCTGCCTAACTACATATTTACCAGTTAAATTATTTTAACATTCATTTGAATGACAGAGGAGAGAGGGCGATACGTTACATACTAGGTGAGTTACTCTATTAATTAGCAGTTGAGATTTTTAAAAAAGAAATTAAATATCTTGGATAATTGAATGTAAAATACGATTATTTTTTTTAACATGAACTTGGTGGACAAATATATTTTTATGGTTACTTATATTATTTGTTACTTTTGGAAAACTTCGATCCATTATATTTTTTGAAAACTGATAATATACCACGTTAGTGTTTTGTGTTCTGCAAAAACTTGTGGGGTTTGGGGACGAACTAAAAAAATGGGAAAATAAAAAGATATTCGTCAGAGGATCGTATGACGAAATTCGAGAAGACACCTAGCATTCAGCTAATCTCAATAGTTGTGGGCAATAATTAGGAAAATGTTTGATATTTGAAAAAAAAAACCCATAAACGTTGGAATTTTTTTTTTTTTAAGGTACTAACAATGAATCTGTTATGGATTATCGTGGCATCCCTGCTAATATCTCAAGGATTGTCTATGACGGACATGGAAGGTAAGACAGTTTGAATTTTGTGGTATCCGGGTATCAAGTCATTCCTATGATGGACGGTTATTATGACATGGTTATTATGGCACTTTCTATGATGGACGGTTATTATGGCACTTCCTATGATGGAAGGTTATTATGACGCTTTCTATGATGGACAGTTATTATGTCACTTCCTATGATGGACGGTTATTATGGCACTTCTTTAATCGAACACTAATACCCTTGTTATTTAAAGTATACGATACAATACTCTATAGAATATTAGAAACTTGAAATTTCTCCTTGGTTACGCGCTTTCATTACTCATTATCCAGGACCAAAATATTTTGCGTGAATCAAGAATATACCTTTCATTGAAATTAGATTATACAACTCATATGAGAGTGTTGGTTGCATTATTTGTTAATAATCGAAAACTGAAAAAAAAAATCTCTTTTGAATACCTGCTTTCATTACGCATTATCTTTAAGGGCTAAAATATTTTCCGTGAATCAAGAATATCCTTTTCATTTAAATTATATAATACAATTCATATACGATCGGTGATTGCATTTTTTAATAATAAGAGAAAACTGAAAATTCGTCTTTGGCCGTCCGCTTTCATTAAGCGTTATCTAAGACCAAGAGCAGAGTATTTTGCGGAATTCCGGAATACCCTTTCTATTCAAATTATGTATTACAATGCTAGCAAGAGTTGTGATTGCCTCGTTTTTTAATATTAGAAACTGAAAAAAGTCTCCTTTGGTTTTGTTATAGAAGACTGTGTGGAGGATGTAGATGTGCTGGTTGTACTAGATGGTTCAGAGAGTATCAGTGCTACCAAATTTACAGCAATTAAAGATGCTTTAAAGATGATGGTCACTGATCTCAATATACGAGAGCGTTCATCTAGAATGGGAGTTATTCTTTACAGCTCTACTATCAGTACCGTTATTCCCTTGGGTAGTGATGAGAAGAAACTCATGGACGGTATATCCTCCCTTCAGCAACCCATGGAGGGTACCCAAACACATTTAGCTCTGGCAGAAATGAATGAAATGTTTTCCAGAGAAGAAAGACCTGGGGTACCTAAAGTAGGCATCGTCATCACAGACGGAGTATCTAAGAATAAAACAGCTACCATCGCAGAAGCTCGGCTATCAGAATTACAGGGCATCCATATGTTTGCTGTTAGTACAAATGATGATGTAGATAGATCAGAGCTTGAAGCAATTGCCACATCTAAGAATCGAGTACTTACTGTGGATCAACTGCCCGAAATGTGCCCACATTTAAAGACCCTTCTCACAAAATGTCCAGGTATGTAAATTATGCGAGACGGTTCAGCATCGATATAAGGAGTAGTGGTAGCTCAAGGAATAAGGTGTTATGAGTTGGCACTTCAAATGACTAACGTGGAAGTAATGGGCTTAGATAGACCTTATACTATCTTTCCAATGCAGCTATGAAGTCACTAAATGTTAATGCTCACAGAAAGATTACTTAGGAGTTTAGAGTTCTGAGTCTGTAACAGGTTTGCTATATTGGCATTCGTTTTCAATAATCAAACTGTAAGAGCAAGTTGTCCAAATTTTATGCATCGTATGCATCCTGTATTAAAGTATCTTGTAGGCAGTTGGTCCATTTCAGTTCAGTATTTACAAAGATTTGATAAATTGAAAATTTTGCAACATTCGGCATCCTCTACAGACGATATAAACGACATTTTGTCAAATATCTAAAATTCATTTGGTCATTTGGACTAAATAATATGGACGTTTTGACTACATGTTTTGGCCGATGTGGTCTAATGCGTCTATAAAACATACATCCAAGTCAGCGTCGCTTATAATCTAAGTTAAACTGAGTTGGTTGGCATTTATTTTATTCCGATTGAATGCAAGTGGAGATATTATCATCCCTTGACAAATACCACTAATGATGAGCAGCTTAAGCCTGTGTGGTCTGTCAGGGTATCAATTTCTTTTTCTATTTCATGACTTTTCATAGCTACATTATATCTTAACAGACCACTGTATTTCGAGATATTCAACATGTGCATTTATATTAAATAATTGAAATGGATATTTCTAGATTCGGCTCCTGGTTGCAAGGATTATATTGATGTTGTTACTGTCATTGATGGATCCGACAGCATATCTAGGGGTGAGTTTCAAAACATAAAAGAAGCTGTTAAGAAATTTATCACTGAACTGAACATTGAAAGTGGCTCCACCAGATTCGCCATTTTACTATTCAGCTCAAATGTCACCTCGGTCATGGACTTTACCGCGGATACCGCCGCATTGGTCAAACACATTGACTCTCTACAACAACCCAGAGACGGGACAAATACAGCGGAAGCTCTGGAAAAAGCACATCAATTATTTGTAGGAGGTGGTCGTGAAGGGGTAGCTAAAATAGCGGTTGTGATTACTGATGGATATTCAAGAAACTTCACAGAAACGACCCGATATGCAGAAGAATTACGGAAACTCGACGTCAGTCTGTTCGCAGTCGGTGTTACTGAAGAGATGCATGGCAAAGAGCTGATGGCGTTAGCCTCCTCAGAGAAAGAAACTCTTATGTTGAAAAACTTTGACCAGTTACCTAGTAACTTGATGGAGGCTGTAAGACAGGCCTGCTCAGGTAAGCTTGATAAACGAATGTATACCCGAACCATTGTTGGCTGATGTTAGTTTTCTGGTGGGGACATTCAATACGTATTTACAGAGTATTGTGTATAATACACCACTGGCTCATAGAAATCATGGACGTGAGATATCCAGGTCAACATTTTTTAGATTCTAAATACATGTATGAATGCCCTTAGTTAATGAGGATTATCTATTTCAGATCCAAACATGCTGAAACCCACTCCAACAACGGCTGGTCCAGATGACAGAAAATTACCCGTAACAGCTACAAAACCAACAACTCGAGACGCAAATGATGCAAAAACTAATTCGGGAATAACTTCAATGCCACTTACAAACAAATCAACATCCAAAGCATCACCCGGATCAAAACTGACCACTCAGTATCCAGGAAACAAACGTCCTACAACTCCACCTAGCGACCGAAAACTTCCAATAGATGGTGCGAACCCGGTTGATCCAGAAGGCCTTTGTGACAACTGTACAATGTTGAATGGGGTTGGATATCGGCCACACAGAGATAGTTGTCAGAAATTCATCCAGTGTATCTTTAATCAAGATGTTTTGATACAGGCTTTGTCAAAAGATTGTCCACCTCGTTTATTTTGGGATCAAGATAAACTGACCTGCAACTACCCAGAAGAAGTTGAATGTACTAAAGGTAAATAGAAAGCTAATGTTAGTTTGATGTCACAGTTTACTTTAAATAATGAACAATGCATTCTAGGGTTAGCTGCCCATTGATCAGTGGGATTTAGACTATGAAATCGGTCCCACGGACATGCATGGGTTTTTCTAGCGGATAGCTTTCGACGTATCTGCGAGACAAAACCGTCCGCTGGGCTACCATAATAGAAGATTTAGTAGAGGACCATAAACTTTTCTACAATTTGATTGACAATAGCCAACACGTTGGATTGAATTCTCCTATCCCAGATTAACTATCTTAATTGGTCAACAGTTGACAACAATCATTTGAACTTCGGTTTAGCACCTTTCTGTTTATAAAGTGTAAATTATCTTGAAAAACGGTTCAAGGCTCCAGGAAGATTTTCTTTAAACAGACTCTTTAAGCGTATCTTTATACAGACTCTTTAAACTTATCTTTTAACAGACTCTTTAAGCTTATATTTAAACAGACTCTTTACACTTATCTTTAAACAGACTCTTTGAGCTTTTCTTTAAACTGACTCTTTAAGCTTCTATTTAAACTGTCTCTTTAAGCTTTTCTTTAAACTAACTCTTTAAGCTTCTATTTAAACTGACTCTTTATGCTGTTTTGTAATAAACTGAATCTTCAAGCCATTCAGTAAACTAAATCTTTAAGTCATTCATTGAACTGAATCTATGGAAAATGTGTCGATCTTTCAGGACCATGTTATGGGAAAGGCGATGGGGATTATGGTCATCCAGATAATTGTAGAGAATATTATGAATGCGTTGGAGGAATTTCATCACTTAAATGCTGTCCAAAGGGTTCATCTTTCGACACATCGACGCAGGAATGTAGACAAAATTCCGGTTGTACTGATCCTTGTAAATGGGGAGAGCCAGAGTCGGGTGGTGAGTTACCCAGATTTGCTTGAAGCTTGATTTATTCTTCTTTAGCACTTGTTAATGGAATTAATTTACATATATTTTCATTTACGTAATGGTTGCTCTGTATGCCCGATTGAACTTTTTTTTATTGCAATACCTTGATTTTTGTGCCAAAACTATTTTATGCTTGACAAATTCAAGAAAATGGTGTTTTTGGTTTTAAATTGGAATCTTACAAAAGGTAATGAAATGAAATGGTGTTTAACATCCCACTGTTTTGCACTGACCGTGCCAATGAAGACGAACTTACGCCATGCATTCTACTATGAGGGAAATTTTACCCGGACAGCGGCACTACTGTCTACTTTTATTTTGAATTGCAACTGTCAAAGTTCTTTTGCTTGCACACGGGACTTCGGTGTTCTGTCCTGTCTCAACGACTGCACGTTGACCCCTGGAAGGCCCCCCCGTCCTGCACTGACAAGCGGGAACCACGAGGAAAATCCCAATTAACGTTCATGGCCAACAGCAGGATCGAACACGGGAACTGTAGTTCGCGAATCAACGTTTGACTCGCTGAGCCACCGCCGTTTCAATTTCAAGTTTTCATTATTGTCATTTATAGATTGCAGTCGACGTAGTGTTGACGGGGATAAAAGAATGTATGAGCAGATGATGGGGGATAAAATGGAATGGTCTAAGATGCCGTGTGCTGTTGGAACCCTGTTTAATGCTGCTGAATGTAAATGTTCGGATCTTGATGAAGAATATGTTCCACCAACTTCTAAACCACAAGCTCGGGGTATGTTGGCCATACTAGAATATCTCTCTTACAACGTTGTATATAAATAAAATGATTCAACAGGAAATTATGGAACAATATTTTCCAACCAGAAAATCGAAATACACAGATGCATGTTTATCATAAAAACAAGCGTCTCTTACGAAGTTCACGAGATCAAACATGGCGACAAATATATATTCGTACATGCCTTATAATTAAAATACAAAATCATACAGGATAAACGAATTATAATTCAAAATAGTACATAGTACAGCAGCAAGCTAATTAAAATCCAATCAATTAAATCAAATTCTGACGCAGGGCAGGGGCATCTAATTACAACCTAATCTATTGCAGGAGCAGTGTAAGTTACGTTCCAAAGTAATATTGGAGAAATATAATTAAAACCCAATCTAGTGCCGGACAAGTCGAATTACAACCCAATCTAGTTCAAAATCCAAAATAGTGCTAGAGCAATTATAATTAGTCTACAATTCCATTCGTTCATATTTTTACTCCATAGTGTAATCGAAATATAACTTACTTTGTATGGCCAATACGTTCACGTGATCTGAACGGTTTTTAAAGAAAATATGATATGTCCATAGAAATATATAAACAAAAAAAATCGAAAAAATATTCTTGCACTATTTTTTAATATTACTTGTGGTCCTTCAGATTGCTCACCAGTTATCCAGCTTACCTTCGACGTCGACACTTCTGACCAGTCAGGGAACAACAACTACGTTCAAAACGAGGGTGTCATAGTTGAAGATGGCGTGGCTTATTTTGATGGAAACAGTGCTCTACGAATTCCTCGATTTTCCAATGTTGATTTTGGGACTACGCTGAAGATACAGTTGAAGTACAAGTTAGATGGCGCCCCTACAGAAGCTCAAGCTATAATAACTAATGGAGACTGTGGCGCAACCAGTTCGGTGTTCATTGTTGCTGACAAAGCAAACACACAATTTGGTCTGGTATCTAATGGAACTGCTGGTCGTACAACAACTGAATTGTCTGCTGTAAGTCCTTAAGTCATATACGTGATTAGATGAGCTGCTCTGTAAAAGAAGTGAATAAGTATTCCTTCTTCCACCACCATGTATATTTTAATATAGATGTAAAAAGAAACTTAACGGGTAATATTGATATGGAAATGTTTTCCAGGCCATGTTTATGTATTTAGACTCTCAACACAATACCTTTAAACTCAAAGCCATTAAAGACGCAATGCCAAATTCAAACTTTATTTACTGCAACAGCTTTAAATAAATGTACATAACAATTGACAAAATCGCGATAAAAAGCATATGTGAATAATTTTATGACAGAATTCACTACAAATGCATAAAACCGAAACGTCAGAGAACCATGAAACAATGCAAGGATCAGCTGAAGTCAATATCGAGTATGTCCACCCTGAGCTCTTACACATGCCTGAAGTCGCCTTGGCGTGGACTGGCACAGATGTCTCACTACACGCTGTGGTATTGTTTGACAATGATTTTGGAGTGCCTGTGCCAACTTTGCAACAGTTCGTGGTGGCACCTGTCGTCCAAGTTCATCCGCAAGGTGTTCGATCGGATTCATGTTGGGAGACAGTGGGCCAATCCATAACACGAACATGACGATTGTTCAGAATGTCTATTGTCAACCTGGCAGTGTGGGGCCGGGCGTTGTCATGCTGGAAAACAATCTGTCGACGGAAGTGATGTTGAGCCAGCAATGGAAGCAACACTGGGCGAAGGATGGCGTTAACATGATGTTGGGCGTTGAGATTGCCTTGGACTACCACTATTTGAGAGCTGATCTGACGCTTCCGTGTTTCAACAGTTCCCCTGGCACTGGCAGTAGCAGTAGCTGACTGGAACCTGTTGAGCAGATGCTGTAGTCGGGTGTGGCATTCCTGAGCAGAGGTTGTTGCAGGTGGCGCTCGAGGTCGGGTCGATCAGAAACTCTTTCAGTGGCGTGGAAGAGTTGTCTGAGTCGAGCAGTGGTCGAGTGGTGGAAATTAAAGTGTCTGGCGACGACTACCTGTGAAGAACCCTGATCAAGCATGCCAATAGCTCTATTCCTGTTTTTTTTTGTAAGGCATGGCACGTTTCCGAAGTGATGAATGTTGAAACATTGATCTGTATTTAAAGGGCCGGAGTGCAAACCCAAAACTCCATAAAAAAGAGACAAATTACAAGTTTTGTCTATGTGCAATAAGATAGTAAAGCCCAAGTAAACGTTTACCAGAAATATTTCACGAATTAGGCATTGCGTTTTTAAAGGCTTTGAGTATATATTGTAAGTTCTATTTATAGCACGATTTTCACGAGTTAACAGGTTTAAACATCGAGGCGTAAGCCGAGATATTAAACCTGTTAACGAATGAAGAGTGCTATAAAGAAACGCTCAACATGCTTGTTGTTATTGCACAGAAAACCCACCCACTTCTCTATATGTTTTCTACTAAAATCAGCGTAAGCCAGCAAAAGTGTGCAATAACATTGAAAATATCTAGTTATTGGACAGTTAAGCCCAGTGAGTTTTGTAGAGGTAAAACAATCTGCTTATTGAACCAAAAGAACCGGGAAGATCTCCTGTCCGCGTTACAAGTCTGTTAGGAGCGTTTGTCTTGTATTGTATTTTGTATATTTGATACAGAAGGCGGCAGATTGGAATGAAGTGGAATATAAAGTGGTTGGTGGATTCATGATGACGTCAGTTAATGGTGAAAGTAGTAATAAAATGGTTGAAGGTAAGACTATCGAGATTGAGGTGACAATGAAATGATTGAAATAAATGAATGCACTTTAAGGAGAGCCATTAGTATTATGTGGAGAGTTATAAGGCGAGCGTATGCAGACCTTAAAACCCACACTCAACTGGTATTGTAATGGTTGTTGACAATCTGACCAAAATACAGATCTATATTTCGTTTCGTTTTTTATACTTTCGATGGCCTGCACTACATGACGATCTGACTGTTTGTACTGGAAGGTCGTGTCATGGGTCCTACGAGCGGTTTTTGATCCTATGAGTCATACATTGATTAATCATTCGGCGTTGACGTTTCTAGTGGGTTATCCAAAGTTTCGTGCATGCCGCACCAAGAAGTCGTCGTACCAGATTGTTTCATTGGCTAATCCCCCACTTCAACCAAAACACCGGTAATATAATAGCTCTTCCAGATCCTAGTGTAGTAAAGACAAGTAAAATGAAATTTTGAACTATAAAAAACGAAACGAAATAGTATCTGTGTTTTTACAGGATTGGATTGTTGACATACATCACGAAATATTTAATGTAAAAGGAGAAATCCCAGTTGATTTATCGCTGAATAGAATTGGATAATTCTGCACGCGAGACTCTTAACACCCTTAATCTATTCCCAAGATATTGTTCAGTTTCCCAATCAATAAAATTGGTCAATTCTACACGCAAAGTTCTTAACACCCTTTATTCCATTCCCAATATATTGTTCAGTTGTCTTTTTACGTCATATACGACTTGGTTTAATATTTTATCGTCGGAAATTGAGGTGACCGAATGGACAAGCGACGGTCATATAATAGGATACATCATGCTAAAACTTCAAAGTCCAAATTGTTGAATTATGTATAACGTGATCTTGGCCCCTAATGATTTAAGCGGTATCCAGTGAACAATAACAATCCTCTAAATTCTAAACAGTCTGTGTTTATCTCCTAATTAAGAATTATAGTTCTGGCGATTATGATGTTATGTGTGTCATCGTATTTAGTTCGAACGGGGTCAGATATCATACACTATCTAGAAATTGATTAACTGATTTTCTTGTAGATATTTAAAAGCATACAACACTCCTGTTATTAACGATCAAATCAGAATAATGAGATTATTTTAATGATTTTAATTATTATTTAATATTACGATATATATTTTCCAGGCATTATTATTCGACACCATTGTGCTCTACAGATCGGTAGAGGTCAAGGTTACTCGAAATTTAAGGGATGGATTGATGAGGTAGTGTTGGTTTTTATAACTTTTAAAGTCTCGATGCATCATTTTAGAGCAATAGGAATACCAGCCCAAAAATGGCTCACTTCCTTGCAGTACATGTATTTATAAAGCTATGATAATTTCAGCTCTTGATTATACGTCAAATAGTCAATCTGAGTAGGTAATTATCATATATTAAACGAAAATGCAAATGACGCATCGAGCCTTTAAGTATGAAAAAAACATAAATGACAAATCAATAAACTAAAAACCAGTCTCGAATAACGAATCAATTTTCATAAAGAAATGGCACAATCAATATCGTGATTTGATAGGTGCACGAGTTTTCGCCAATGGGTAGAATGGTAAAATATGTGTAAAGAACAATCGTAATATGTTTAACATTGATCTGCCAATTTAGTTCCACAACATTACAACATTTTTTAACGGCATTATCCAGCATTAACCACACGGCGGCAAAGTCATTCATTGGGTTCAATGAAAGCAGTAGGTTAATTTCTAAATTAAACCAAAATCAAAAGCATTGGATTTTCTCCTGGTCGACGAGTAGGAAGAAATCGCATATAACTGACCATGTCGTGCGTTGGGTATCCCGTTCCAGTCTGTGGATTTTTACTTGTATTTACTACACTAGGATCTTGAAGAGTTGCTAAACCCGTATTTTGGTTAGACAATGAAATGGTTTGCTACGGCGAGTTCTTGTCGTGTTGGGCTCGGATTTGTTGGTATCCCACTAGAAACATCAACGCTGATTGGTTAATCAAATGTCTGACGTCATAGTGTCAACGGTCGCTCGTATGATCAATGACGCGACCTTCCACAACAACCGGCCAGATCTTCGTGTAGTGGAGGGAGAACGCTAGATCGGAGACGGTCCTACGCATTTTAGCACATATGACGTCATATATAGATTGTGGGTTAGGGCTAGGCCAAGGTCTAGAACCCGTAGATTTGGTCAAAGTCCCGAGATGTAAACAGGGCTAGCCCTAACCCTAACCCATAATCAAGCCTAACCCTTACCCTAACCCACAATTCACATATGACGTCACAATTTGCGTAGGACCGTCTCCGATCTTGCGTTCTCCGTAGTTGGAGATCATCGAGCGAATAAAAAAACGAAAGGAAATAGATCTCTTTTTAATATTAATATGTTTATTTTCAGGTTTCGGTATCCATGTGTTAGAATTCAGCTGTACATGAAATTTAAAAGTATATTGTTTATTTTAATTTAAAACGTTTGTATATTATTTTCTAGATAAGACGCATGTGGCAATAAAGTGTTTTGCTGTTATATCTGAATTTATTTTCTATACGTGCATGCATCTGAATTTATTTTCTAAATAAGACACGCGTGGAATAAAGGGTTTAGCCGATATATCTGAATCTTTTTTCTATACAGATGACAATATATGTGCAGTGCTTTGCCTTTTATACATCTATCTGAATTTATTTTCTTAATAAGACGCATGTGGCAAAAATGTATTTTGGTGATATATTTTTCTCGACATAAGACGCATGTGACAAAAATGTATTTTGGTGATATAACTGAACTCCCTCTCTGTATAAGACGCATGTGACAAAAAGGGTATTTTGCTGATATAACAGAAATTATTTCTCTATTTAAACATATAGTGTTGTCAAGTGCGGTTCTATTGGTTTCATAATTCTAGTATTTAGGCTTGTAATTCCTTCGAGGTTTCATTTATATATTTGGCATGCGGGTGTTGTTGAAGAAGTCTGCATTGGAGGCGGCAGCACAGTGAGAGTTGCCTCTAGTAAAGTGATGAGGAATTAATTTTCGGTCAATCATTTCTTTTTTCAATTTCAAGAATAGTGGCGGGGAGAAGGGAAACAACCAAACAAACCCCACAAAACCATCAGCGGAGAGGGAAAACGAAAAATGGGGTGTAACTTCCACTCGACACAAATTAGGTCATTTCGGGACTAGCATATGGTTCAATTATATTTGAATAATTAGCTTGCACGTAGGGGTCTTTAGCAGGGGAGGGGGGCGGAGGCCCCGGAGCAAAAATCACGCAATTGGACAGGCGACCCTACTCCTTGTCACGTACAACTGGATAATCGAAACCACACCAGATGACTCTATGGCCGACCTTGTGATACAACGCGCACGCGCTAACGATTGTTTCATCCCCCCCCCCCACACACACACATACACCCTACCAGTGGTAAAAAGAAAATTCATAAAACAACACCGCCAATTATGCACTGAGCCATAGTTAAGGACTTTACGATACAAACTTTTTTCCCAGATTTGCAATTAAAAATGGTTATGTAAGATTAGATAAAGGGGTATCGGTCATTGCTATAATAGTCCCAAAATAAATTATGAAAAATGTATGTTCAGAAAATTTCCTTCAAATTACTTTATTCTGGTCAAGATTTATGAGTGTTAGAAGATGTAGCAATGATTGTTTATTGTCGTAGCACAGTACTGGATAAACGAGGCTAAGTCTCGGTTATCCATATTACCGTTAAAGTTTATCCCTTAATCTTGCAGGCACTAGTTTGGTGAATAATAGTGTCTAATGGGACTTCAAGTCCCGGACTTGTCTTCTCATACACAATTGGCAAATGTATCAATCATGTTATAATTTGTCCGTTTGGTTATTTTAATCGCATTTTTGATTATAAAATCGAATAATTAATATGAGAAGAAGTAAATGCAAATATAGTCAAAAGATCGGCTTATAATTTTATATCCTGTTTAATATACTATATTAGTATTATGATTATTCCTTGGGTGTATCATTTAATAATAGCGAGCTCCTTATATTCATCTCTACACGTTCTATGACAGCGGAGATTATTCATAAATCGATGCAGTTTAGTTTCGTATTAATAATAAAACTGAAAATCGAGAGAATAATAACATAATTATGAAACACATTTGCTCAATAATTATATAGTTCATGTGGTTTGTTATTCATCAAGAAACTGAAAACCGGGAGAATAATAGTAGAATTATGATACCCATTTGCCCAATAATTGCATAATTCACACCAATTAAATAGTTCAAATGGCCAAATTAACCGTTGGAGATGTTGGTCTTCTGATGGTTATAAAAGCGATCAGAGATGCGTTGTTGGTTATTAGAAGCCGAGCGCGGTGCCTTGGAATCGTTCAATGTTTAGGTGTGTAGAATTCTGACGCGATGTTTGTTTTATACCTACAGCTAGAATGGAATGATCCTGGCGGCTACTTATCATATTCCATGAAATTTGTGTAAATTAAACGATTGGGAGAGAACGGTGCTGTAAAATTGTTTCGTTTAAAGGAAATAAATATACATCTTTGCAGAGCAAATTGTCATTATCGGACTCGTTTCGTGGATGTTTTGTGCATATCCAACTGTTCCGAAGACGCTGTGAAAATCTTAAAACTACTCGCATCATCTAGTGGGATTGTCTGGCTGTGCGAAGATTTGAATTCTGAAGAGCACTTTACCTACACCAGAAGATTTCAATTTAAAGGTATTACAAAAATATGATTTTGTTAATTCTAAAACTACAGTACGTGTCCAAAAGACAATTATAGAACGTTGGAAATGTTCTACTTCATCCGAATGTCAATAATTTTATTATCTAATCCGCCATTTTGCTTCATTAAATAGTACCAGAGAGCAAAATCGGCTTCATTTATTTTGAGCGATATTTTAGTTCCCGATGCTCTTATTTCATAACTCACAAATAAGCGAAATGTTTCTTCTAATAATTATCGCTGATTGCAATAAATTCTGGAACGGTTGCAAGAGTTATTCGTGTTCCATACACTATATTATGCAAGTCCATCCGCCATCACTGTATCATTACCGTAGTACCATTGCATTATTAATGCCAGACATTTAGAAACTATTCTGACCAGATTAATGCTCATTAATTTAACAAAATATTCATTGACTGAATCACTCTGAATATCCTGAAAATCATATGCAAACAGTTTTTAGGTAAAGTTGTAAAAATTTGAAATAGCTAAATACCAGAGTTGTAACATTTATAATGAGGTCCGCCATTTTGCTTCATTAAATAGTACCAGAGAGCAAATCCGGCTTCATTTATTTTGAGCGATATTTTAGTTCCCGATGCTCTTATTTCATAACTCACAAATAAGCGAAATGTTTCTTCTAATAATTATCGCTGATTGCAATATATTCTGGAACGGTTGCAAGAGTTATTCGTGTTCCATACACTATATTATGCAAGTCCATCCGCCATCACTGTATCATTACCGTAGTACCATTGCATTATTAATGCCAGACATTTAGAAACTATTCTGACCAGATTAATGCTCATTAAATTTAACAAAATATTCATTGACTGAATCACTCTGAATATCCTGAAAATCATATGCAAACAGTTTTTAGGTAAAGTTGTAAAAATTTGAAATAGCTAAATACCAGAGTTGTAACATTTATAATGAGGTCATATTTAATCAGTTTCTATAGAATAAAAAATATGATTATCAAATGTGATTCCTAATAGAATATTATAATACATATTTGATCACTCATAATGTAATTCATATTTGAAAATAACACAATAATTGATCGCTCATAATGTAATTCATATTTGAAAATAACACAATAATTGATCGCTCATAATGTGAATGTAATACATATTTGAAAATTATACAATATTTGATCATTCATAATGTGAATGTATTACATATTTGAAAATAATACAATATTTGATCACTCATAATGTGTTTCATATTTTATCTGGTCTGGTAGTATAATTTTATTCTGTACCTTGAAAAACAACAAAGTTCAATTTGGAGAATCCTATTGTAGCGCTCGATTTTGCCAATTTCTTTTACTTTATTACTTACTAAGTTCCCAGGTGTGTTTAAAACTTGTAATTATTTACATGAAAAAGCAACAGGGCAGTAAAGTAATGTCTGTTAACTGTTCCGGTGTCCTAGTTATTTTTAGAATTAACATAATAGTACAGCTGAAGTACTATAGTAAACCAACGGCTATATTTAGTAAGTAGAAGTTTTATGAACAATAATAGCCCTGCATTAAAACATGTTCAATATACGGATGTTCTTCAAATCAGTTTAATAGATTAAGATAGCCGTTCGTTTAATTTAAAATGGAGAGATTTTGGAATATCGTATATCAGCATCAGTTTAATGTAATTCTTATTCTTAAATTTCTAAACTGTTGTTGTTTTGATTAAAGGGGGAGGCCAGCGATTTTCAATAAGATTTCTATAAATAATATGTATATATTTAGAAATAATCCCCCTTTAACATATTCATATTGGACACAAAAAGCTGAAAATAGTACTGTTTTTAATGAAATATTTCCAATCATGTCCCAAAATTTAAAAACAAAAAATCCCGATGCATTATATTTTTTTATCGATGTGCAAAAGTTTGTTGTATATATTGATTTGTATAACGGCTACTATCTGATATTTAGAAAGATGGTTATAATTTAAAACTACACATATCCAATTTCTTTAATGCTCCTAGGCCATAGGCTTTTAGTTTAGAATACAAGAAGGTTCGCGGTAGAATCTAAACAAATAATAAGAATCTTTAATGAATGACTAATTGTCAGTATCAGTTGACCTGACAGACAAGATGGACGATTCCAAGTTTACCGTTAGGTAGTGATAATCAATGCCTCTTGTTATAATGATGAGAATATCGAACCATGGATAATAAACCTCTGGCGTAGATCGTTTAATTGAGCTGATTATCAGTGCAAATAGACATAAATTAAAGGGCTATTCCATTCAGGCCTATTTCAATTTCAATGGTCTCGATATCACTGCTTTATTATAGAAGCCACTTTTTTCTCAGTGTTTAAGGCGTAGGCCCATACTTACCGGGAACTCCGAGAAAGTTGCCAGGGATTCTCCTGCGCGGTTCCCCTTGTCATTGGTGCCGGATGGACTCCTCGCTACTGATTATAGCTTATTCAATAACTTATAAGCATGAGCTCTTGTAAATAATCTGAATAAAGGACTGTGAACATTAACTGTTATACCTATGTAATTTAATTATTTAAGTCCAGGTGAGTTGAGTTAGTTGATCAATATTTTAATAATTTAAATATCTACAGATTTGTCAGTTCTGAGGCAAAGTCACTCTATAAAATGTCTCATTAAATGAGGTATTGATTTCTACTTATCAATTCGTGTGCATCATAATAAATCTCATA
The DNA here is from genome assembly GCA_948474765.1 of Patella depressa. Lineage (NCBI taxonomy): Eukaryota > Metazoa > Mollusca > Gastropoda > Patellidae > Patella > Patella depressa. Next base: position 13,089,936 of record OX419720.1, read on the forward strand.
TACAAGATGACACATAGTCATTCCATGCATGGAGAATGCTTTTTTATCAGACAATTTTACATGAATTATACTAGCATTTTACATTATCTTTAAGTGACAGTTGGCGATTGAGAAACATTACACAGAATACAATTTTTATGATAAAAAGTCACTAGTTTTATTACAGGATCATACATTATGCAAGAGCTAAATCTGCCTATTGCAGGTTTTTCTTTAGGTCTGAAATGTTATCTAAATTATTAATTAACATATCCAGACCATAATCAACTCTCGATCACATCGCTAGCCTGCAATCTTTGGTGGATTATGATCCGATTCGTTGCATCACGATTTATTGATTAAATGGATAATTGAGACTATGATTTTTATCGCAACGACTTTAGTAATGATGATCGAGGTTAGGCGGAACTTTCATTCGATCGCTTAAACCTCGGTTCACAGTGGATCAATTTCACTGAAATTTTCAGCAAATTGCCTTTACATTATCCAGCTTTTATACGCCCACATTGAAATTGTCGTCCATCCGTCGGTCCGTCTGTTGGCCAAAGTTAATATCCGATTGACTTCAAATTAATACACAGTGATTACAGTCATGAGACGAAGACGTTTATCGATTTTTAGCGATTTCCAATAATTACTGCCAGAGTTATGGCCCTTGATCACTTCAAAAAATCCCGTGTACGCTCTAGAGGCAACAGTTAACATCCGATTTTCTTTAAATTTACACACAGTGTTTAAGGCCACGAGACGAAGAATCCTATTGATTTTCAGCGATTTCAAATAATTACTGCCAGAGTTATCTCCCTTGATAACTTCAAAAAATCTTGTGATGCTATAGAGGCCAAACTTATCATCGGATCGACTTCAGATTGATACACAGAGTTAAAGGTGTTAAAACGAACAAGTATTTTGATTTTCAATGAATTTTGATAACTGAACAGCTAAATCCATGACATTAAATGTTTCGTATATTAATTGTTAGCGTGGGGCAAAACTTTATAAAAAGCAAACAAATTCTAATGATTTTCTGATAATTACATAATGAGTTGTTACTCTTAATCAGATTTTAGTGTATTAGAAATGTTTCATTACCGAAAAAAGTAAAAATATGCGACAACCCTTGTTGACTGCCCGAACGATTTAGCTGACGTGAGCGTATGTTTCGTTGCCTGGCAACCTATCTTTAACTATTATAGTGAGAACTTCCAACTCGTTATCTAATCTCCCATAATGTATCATTAAGTTGTATTTGGCGATTGAGAGACACATTACACAGAACACAATTCTTATGGCAAAAACTCTTAATGTTTTTATGCATGATTCAACTCTTATATTATTATTTCGAAATATTAATTCGTTTAAACGAAATATTAATTCGTTTAAACAAAATATAAATTAAAAACAAAACACAAACATATCTTTATGGATAACAATCGCTGGCAACTTAAATAGTGCAACGTTTCAACAAGTATCCTCTTGTCGTTATCAAGCACACGATAAATGATAGTATGATAATATAAATTTGGTTAAACGAAATATTAATTCGGTTAAACGAAATATTAATTCGGTTAAACGAAATATTAATTTGGTTAAACGAAATATTAACTCGGTTAAACGAAATATTAATTCGGTTAAACGAAATATCAGGGACCTTTCGCATGGGTACCAAAACTAACACGAAAACGAACAAATGTATCCTCTAACATGCGGTTTTAGCAAAATAATTAATTCGTTATTACAAAATATTATTTCGTTATTACAAAATATTATTTCGTTATTACAAAATATTATTTCGTTATTACAAAATATTATTTCGTTTTAATGAAATAATTACTTCGTTTTAACGGAATAATTACTTCGTTTAAACGGAATAATTATGTACTTCGTTTCAACGATATGATATTTCGCAATAACGATATAAAAATATTAATTATTTCGTGGTGGCTATATATCCCTGGTTTTGCAGTTCAGCAAGAGTCAGGAAGATAGGAACTAGTGTTTCTTTTTTGGTCATTTTTATACTTTCCATACGGATACTTTTCTGGTCCATTCAGTGCAAGCCCAGTCACTGGCCTTTAAAAACGCCCAACCAAACCCTTTGTTTAGTTTTTGTGACAAAAATAATATCGTCTGTCTCTATACATTGGCCGAGAAAGTTCATCCAGATTTTCCGGCGTGGTTTCTCCTTGTCAGTGATGCAGGTAGATGTTACTAATACGGAGTCGCGTAGGGAGTTTGCCCGTCTTAACTAGCCCATTCAATAAAGAAAAGTAGGACGTTAAACCTCATTCCATTGCATTTGTTACTTATATAATACATCTGAAGCATGACAAGGACAGTTGCCTGGTCGTGTGGATGGGACGAAAAAACCGAGGTCCCGTGTAAACATTGGCGTGCACGTTAAAGATCCCATGACAGTTGGAATTCGATATAAGATTAGGCTCTCATAGCACACTGTATGGCGTATGTCTTCATTAGCCCAAGGGGGTTGGGATGGCCTAGTGGTCTAGAGTGCCGGGCTTCGACCTCTAGCTGGCCGGTCACCTCTGGCTTGCGGCTGTGGTTTCGAGCCCTGGTGTGAGCGTATGTGGCACTCCGGTTTCCCCCCACTGCTAAAGACCCCTACGCGCAAGCGAATTATTATTATTAAAATTAAAAACCATATTATTATGTTAGTCCCGAAATGACCTAGTTGTGTCGAGTGGACGTTAAACCATCTCTCTCTCTCTCTCTCTCTCTCTCTCTCTCTCATTAGCCCAGTTCGGAGCAGAACAGTAGGACGTTTAACCCCAATTCAGTTCATTTCATTTATAGATCTGAAGTGTAACATGTGATCACATTCGGTGACATTCTACACACAGACAGCTATCTTCTTGGAGGGGTCAAGGTGGCTAAGTGGGTAAGACGCTGGCTCACAGACCTGGAGGTTGGATGTTCGATCCCTGGCTGCATTGGCCGTGAAAGTTCATCCAGATTTACAGGCGTGGTCCCCTTTGTCTGCGGACGGACGGGCCGGAAATGGACTACTGTCTAGTTGTTCGGATGGGACGAAAAACCGAGATCCGATGTACACATTGACGTACACGTAAAAGATACCTTGACAGTTGGAATTCGATATAAGAGTAGGCCGTAGTGCCGCTGTCCGGGGAACATTTCACCCATAGCACACTGACCGTCCGTTTCCGTATGTCCAGTCGGTGTAGAGCAATAGTGCGTTAAACCACATTAATATTTCATTTGCAACTCGAAAAGCTTATGCAGACACAACTGAGCTCACCAAATATTTCTATGTAACAAGGGCCAAGGCTATTTCTAGTCTTTCTCGCCCCCCCCCCCCTCCTTTGCATGGCTATTTTTGGTGTAGAATCGAGGAAAAAAAAGAGTTTGAAAATGCATTTTCTGCCGGGTTTTGGTGATTATTGATAATTTTGAAGGGGAAGGATACAAGGGTTGAGAGGATAATTAGACTGAAATGTAGGGCGGAAAATTGCATGTTTAGTTGTCTATACTTCTAGTTTGTGTATCTCAAGTTTTTCAAGAAGAACCTCATACGTGCTTTTGAGCAAGATGTTGCCACATGTTGCCCCATCTGTGGTAGAAAGCGTTCTACCCAACGAAAATTTGGGACAAAGTTAAAGCCGATCTAAGTGACGAGAATCAAAATTTTATTGATCTGTGGCCATAAACGGCAGAATTTGAAATAACCGTCATGCTGTACGAGACTATAGCTGTTATTAAACAGAAACTGAAAGTAGGCCCAATCCTATTTTAGATTTCCAAGAATTGATTACAATTCATGCTGAGCGAATTTTATGGAAAGCAAATAGATATAATTTCGTAGAATTTTTAGCTATATGATATATTTCGAAATGAAAGAGAAGAGAAATGGGGCTTAACGTTCACTCGACACAAACCAGGCCATTTCAGGACTAAAGTATAATTTATATTTCAATAAAGCATTTGTGCCTAAGGGTCTTTTCAAGGACCCGGGTAAATACACTTTGATCGAGCTGATGACACTCTTTGACTCAATGACAGACCTCATGATCTAAAGCCCACATGTTAGACCCCAGCCCATCGTACCAGGCGAAAATTATATTAAGATTGTTGACCGCCTTGTCAAGAGACATCGTAGTCCTAATACTGCACTGGACGAAAATATCCTGATATTCCGTGGACACATTGGTGTGCACTCAGAAGAACCCTTGGCAGATGGAATTCGAAGTTTACCTCACAGCAAAATATATGGTGTTTGCTTTGCCTATTTCCATTAGGCCGTTCGGGGCAGAACAACAGGGCGATAACACCCATCTAGCTTCATTTGACGAAGTGGGATATTCAGGCGCAGATCCAGAGGGGGCGGGGGGGGGGGGGGTCCAGGGGGTCCGGACCCCCCTGCTCAGGCTTGAAAAATTTTTTATGCGATTTTATTGGCGATTTAGACCTGTGTTTTTGGAATTTACCTTCCGGAAAGACGTCAGAATTAACCAAATTGAATCTAATTTACCAAATCATCGATTGAGCGCAATTAGTTAAGCAATTATCAAACCTAGACCCCCCCCCCCCCTGCAAAAAATCCTGGATCCGCACCTGCTATTGCGTTATGGACGCATCCTTCAAAAAATAAATAACGAAGCTTGGATCAATGAGAGAATAGGTTTGTGAATTCGCAACTTCTATACCGCACTTCTGTTCATTACAACCGACATCCCTCACACCACAATCTCATTAAACCACAGATCCTAATTCGTTTCGTTCTTTTATAGTTCAAAATTTCGTTTTCCTTGTCTTTACTACACAGGTATCTGGAAGAGTTGTTATAATTGACGTGTTCCGGATGGTGTGAGGGATTAGCCAATTAAACCGCCTGTTACGGCAAGCTTTTGGCGTGTTTTGCACGGAACTGTGGGTAGTGGGTAATCCACTATAAACACCAATGCTGATTGGTTAATCAAATATCTGACGTCATAGGTCAAAAGCCGCTCGCGTGACCTCTGGCACGACCTATCGCTACAACCGGGCAATCGAAACTGTAAAAAACGAAACGAAATATAGACCTGTATTTAAATCAGATTGAGGCACCACAGGTGATCCTTAAAATGTAATAAAGTTGAAGTTTAAAAGTAGCATATATGGAGAAAATTTATTTCTTTATAACTCTAAATATATTATAAACAAGATACTTTGTTTCTAAAGGGTCAAAAGTGACACAAGTTTGAAAATCACTTCTCTTCGATAGTTGATATAGGTAAAACTTTGTTTACATAAACTGTTCAAGTAGGAGTAGATATAGCTAAAATGTTTGTTGATACACACTGTTTAAATGGGAGTTGATATAGTTAAAATGTTTGTTTATATACACTTTTCAAGTAGAAGAAGATATATGCAAAATATACACTGTTTAAACATGAGTTGATAAAGTTGAAAGGTTTGTTTATGAATATTGTTCAAAATAAATATTGTTTAAACTAAACTAACATAACTTTTGTTTATGAATATTGTTCAGATATAATAAAATGAATAAATATTGTTTAATAAGTAAAATAAGTAAAATGTTTATTTATGAATATTGTCAATATAAGATAAAATTTGATATAGCTAAAGTATCTGTTATTCAATCCTTTATTAAATGAATAGAATATTGTTTAAACTAAATTAATATAGGTGAGAAATTTGTTAATGGATATTGTAAATATAGCTAAACGCGTGTTAATGAATAGAAGTTAATATAGCAAACACGTTTGTTTATAAATATTGTTTAGGTTTAAGTTAGCTAAAACTTTTGTTTATACACACTGTTCAGAAATGATATGGATAAGTAATGACTGGTTTTTAGGCATCATGTTATTAGGCATTTTGCTGTAAGTTCACAAGTCTAAGGGGTTACATCTAATTGAGGTCATCTAATGCCTGACCAAAGGCTAATATATCACTTCCTCGCAATTCGTAATCATCCTTTAGCATATTAAGGTAATGAGTAGGGGCTTCTGTCTTCATGCTCTTTAGCTGCCATAACATTTTCCCGGTCATTGATTTAAAAGTTTCTACACACGACTCTAAGCCATTTTCGTTAAGCCATTCCTTTACATGTTCCCTTTTCATCCTGGCAAATGTTTCGGGTGGGCCTGGTGTTAGCGGAACTCTTATTGATCGTTGTTCTTCAGGGATAGCAATAGCAGTTGAGCTTGCTGGTGAAAGTTCAGCTTGAACTGGAACGGAAGGTTCACGAATATCCAACCTATGTGACCGGGAATTATTCCCAGACTCCGTAGATGGTCGTAATGCAGGTAGTGATTGAGCAGCAGCAGTAGCAACGTCTGGGAGAGCTTTTGGACCTTGCTTTGTAACTTGAATACTAAGTTCTCTCAAAAACCTGTCCATATTTTCATCGAAGTCTTCATCCCCACTGAAATCAAAGTATAGTTTGGTGCCAAGCAACATACTAAGCCACCCATCTGGTTCGTACGAACTCTGCATGTACAGTGGAATAAATCCCTTCTCTTGTTTGTAAGTATAGTTGGCGGTAGTGCGACAACGCTGATCTTGTTTGTAACCCTCTGATACACAAAGGATAACAACTGAAGAATCTTCAACAGCCGTTGACATTGCTTCAAGCATATCGCCAGACATTCGTTCAAGGTCAATCCAAACATCGTAGCCTTTGGTTTTCAAAGTGTGCCAAATTTTCCTCACCGTTTCTTTATCCTTTTGATGATAACTTATAAAAACATGCTGCGGCTTGGATGGATCAGCATTTGAGGTTGTTTTCTTTTCCATTGTGTCGAACAAAACCCATAAAGCTCCAGTAACAGCTTCAAGTAATAGGGTATCTTTTTCAACAGTTTTTAAACGTTTCAAAGTGTCGACGATTTTCTTATTTTCTTTTATTCTCTTCCTTGCTGACGGTTGAAAGGAAAGTGTCCAAATACATTTAGCTGCACCGGTTTGTTGGTAGACATCAGTTGTATCTAACATCCTTTGGAAGGCAGTTAAGGCTTTTCCGTCCAGAATCTTTTCCGTGTTTCCATCAATTGAGAGTTTTCCCAGGGCGAAAGCAAGTTCAGCAGCACTAAAACCCAAATTAGTAGGTTTCCTCGGATCAACATCAATTTGTATGCCCATCCACTGGATAATGGTATGTATGGTATCTCGGTCATCTGTTAGCAGATGGGCTTCCCTCACGTCAGCTATAGCTGCAAGTATTAACAGACACAAAACTTTAATGAAGTCATCCTGAACAGATTTAAACCTGATCAGGATCTTGAAAGGATTCTCGTAATCTCTAAAAATTGCTTTATTTTCAGGTCTACGTGCAATATTGTTGATTATAGATAAAGTAGACTTCATAATAAAATACTCAGGCTTTTTCGAGGGAACTTTGCCGTCATAATCGATAAGAGTTTCAAACAAAACTTCTAAGACATTTTGTCTTGCTAATTCAGCAGCGAAGTTGTCACTGTCATGAGAATAGTTCCACGCGTTGTCCAGCAAATTGTGGGATGTCCTCCATACATTTTTGTTAGACCACTGAGTAAACCCTCGCTTCTTCAGAGATTTTAGCATCCTGTAGGTACAAGTTGCATAGCCACATTCAGACAAAGTGTCGCCTATGTCTTTGCGGAAAGGAATGTAATCGTAATACATGTGCCATAGTTTTGTCACGCATTCACACGCTTTAACCGGGTCTGCCTCGTATTCTCTGATTTGAGCTACGACTTGACGAACTTCTTGAAGCAACTTTCTGAGATCTTCTTGTTGGACGAGAGTGATAACACTTGTTGGTGCGTTGTTATCGTTTTCTTCGAGCGAGATGTTTTCTATGTCGTTCACCAATTGGTAGTCATTCGACCTGTCGGGGCCACTAATTAATCCACTTCGGTTCATCTTTCCGTTGTTTCGGTGTATATCCACTGACTACGCAACTGTACACTTCATTGACACCGGAATAAATCAAATGTTATCAGAGACAAATCGTATTTTACGTGTATTTCTGGGTACTTATAAATTATGAAAATAAGTTTCGTGGAGTCGATTGTCTCCCTTTGGGGAATACCCTTTTCTTAACACAAATAGACATTGGTTGAGAGACAAGTTGTTCGCGTAGCACTATATCGAAAGCAAAACAAATGCAGCTATTGATCGCTAAGTACAAACATAGAGGCATATTCGCGTGCTGCGTCATCCAATTCAATAATGTACATTGAAACACGATTTTGACTTTTGAGTGTACGTGGCGCTTATGGATTCAGACCAGTAATATTGTCCATGTATGACATGCAAACTTTGTCAAAATAAATTCTTACGGTGTTTACCGAGAATAAAAAATACAAAGAATACAAAATCTTTTCGGCATTCCCGACAAAAAAAATGAAATGAAATGGAATGGAGTTTAACGCCCTGCTATTCTGTTCTGCTCCGAACTGGGTTAATGAAGAAGAGCATACATCATACACTGTGCTATGCGGGAAATTTTGCCCGGACAGTGGCACTACAGCCGACTACTCTTAAGTCGATTTCCAACTGCCAAGGGATCAAAACAGCTAGGCACCCCGTATTTAATTTTTCTTTCTAAATAGTTTGGGTTTCAAAATTGACCCCCTTATCCCCCCCCCGCCCTGCACATTGACCCCCTTATCCCCCCCCCCCCCGCCCTGCACACACACACACACACACTCGCTGACTATCTTTTCCTCAATATTGGCTCATGCGTGAAATGAAATAGGCTAGAGTTTACGTTTTAATAATGTAATAATAATAATGGTATTTGTATCGCGCAACTATTCAATCCGCCGTTATGCCCCAACTGGGCTAATGAAGACGGGCATATGCCACAAGTTGCTCACACTAATTAGCTGTGAATTTTCGCTAGGCAGCTACAGTCACTGATAAGGAAATGAAATGAAATGAAATGGGGTTTAGCGTCCTACTCTTTTGCACCTAACCTGGGCTAATGGAAGACGGGCATACGTCATACAGTGTGCTATGACACTGATAAGGATGACATCGATGCTACGCGACTTAATGAGTCCTCAATATTAACTCTTTTCTTTCGACAAATTAAATTCTAAAACATGTTTGTATGTGTTATAGTATACAGTTATTGCATTTAGATGTTTAGTCATACATGCCTTATCATATCTCCTCGAAAAACCTTTTTCCTGCAGAGTTCATGTACATCATAATTATCAAAATATTTAGTGGTTCTCAAGATCTCTTATTTAACTTTTATATAATTAGTGTCGAAACATTAATTGTGGTTTCCTACAATTAAAGGTTCAGACCAAGTTTAGAAACTAAGAGGATTAAAAGTTACTTAACACTGACGATAAGGGTTAGCGCCGTTAGGGTATATATGGGAGTGAGTCCCGTCTCTCTTTACTCACTCTGTATATACCAGCACCCGTAATAAACGTCAGCTAAAGTATTCTTTTCCTCAAGTTTATGGGTTCCAAGTTAATTATTTATTGCCTGGTGTGTATAAAACAATTCTCAATTGCGAATTCTCAACTTATTTGGCACCGGAAGTGAAGTAATTTTGCCAGATTTTACAATTTTGACCGGTGTATTCGCAAGCAAATATTACTTACAAATCTGATAGAGGGTGTCACTGAATCATAACAACTACAGTATCGTTTGGTAGCTCGATGGATCGGCTATTGTATGACGCACTTCCTGTCTGATTCCTGAAAGCCGATTCAGCACTGCAGACGCTCCAGTACCACGATCACCCCCTAACGACAAGTATCGTTATAAAATATATATGTAGTATTGCTGTGGGACAAGGGTTTCCAGTTGCGCATTATCGGAAGACGCCCATAGGCTATATAATCTTCCCGAGGCGCATTATCTCCGACGGATTATCAAGGTATCCTCGAGTAAGGACGATTAGATAAGACGGAGATAAAAACCCCGTTCCCAGTACGAAAATTAAATGGTAGCTAGCTTTTTTCTGCGTGTCTCTGATATTCAGAATGCTCCTCTCTGAGTGATCTAATTTAAGATTTATACATCCTCTATACTGGACATTCTCTGTCCATCACTGTATTTTTTTATCTATATTTTATTTAATTTTATTACAGGCTAAAATGGTTCAACAGGTAACAGACATAGAAGAAATTGTAAAAACATGGGCGTGGACATATTTCAAGAAAAATCACCCTTCCAGTAAATTGTCAGATTATATTCTAGAGGTCAACTGGGACCACGTGGTGTTCCCTATCAGCGAGACAACGTTTAGCGAAGAGTTGCACATCGACGTGCCTGATGCCCTAACCGTATTTAAATCACATTTTGATAATTACACAGTCGATGCCCAAGAAAATGTGTTTAAAACCGAAAGAACGACAACGGCATCGTTGACAACGACCATGCAAAAGGGGTTTAGAAGGGGTTGGAATGTTGGTTTGACAATACCCCTTCCAGACACATTGGGAAAATTTACTGCTGGTTATGGTCGTCAAGTAACCATCAACAGATCCACAGCCGATACCCAAACGACTCAGTTTAAATGGGCAATCGACACGAAAATTAATGCTCCCGGTCAAAAAAGGACAGTTGCCATTTTGAACGTTGAGGAAAAGGAATCGTCTTGCAAATACAGAACGCAAGTAACCATGCGTGGTGAAGTTGGGGTGAGGATATCGACGTGTTTGAACCCCCTGAACCCCCCGTTCTATCTCCAGAATGACTTGCCTACAATCCTCAAAGACAGGGCTGAAGATATCGCCCGAGACGTAACGTTTTCTCCAAACATGTCGTATGTTACGTGGACTGTTGAAGGTTTATTGTCGTTTAAGTACGCCGTTCATCAAAATGTTTCTGTGAGATACGAAGAGCTCCCAACATCAAACGAAGCCTAATAAATACATTACAAGCAATTTACATCCTGAACTTATGAAGGGCCGTTTGTAGGATTTTAAAAGCGGGGGTGCAGCAGAGTGGTGGCACGCCAATATAATGTCCAAATTACTGAGCGTGGGGACTGCCAGAATTAAAGTCCATAGCAAGTAATCCCGTATGGGCGCCTTATTTTTCTGGGTGGTGCAATGTACCCCCTGCACCCCCGCTAAACACGGCCTGGAACTTGTGAAGGCCAACTTCAACACTATAACAAACTGAAAGAATCTGTTTATTAATTTCTTTCAACAACAAACTCAATGTAATTAATATTTAAGGCAGTGTAACACACATGATACAACTCAACTTCACATGGTGGAATAAATATTAGTATACGTGATCTGTAAGAAACATTTTTGTTGCTTGTTTTTTTTAATGATTAAAAATGATTTTTAACATTGGAAATCAATGGTTTTATATATATATCTCTAAGGTTGGACAGGCGACCCTACTCCTTGTCACGTACAACCTGGGAATTATACAACCCGGAAATGGAATCGAAACCACACCAGTTGACTCAATGGCAGGCCTTACATACAGCACACACATACAAACAATTTGGCCACCCTACCCCTCCACCAAGAAAAGAAGGATGTTCAACCCAATTTATTTGTAATCATTAAACAGGCATTATTCAACAGATAAATCTTGCTACAGCAGGTCTTTCTTTAGGTCTCAAATGTTACATAAATTATTAATTAGACATTTATGAGCATGACAAGAACATAACAAACTCTCTAAGCCATCAGATGCCTGAGATTTTAAATACATAAAAACAGTTCAGCTATTTAATAATTTAACTCAAAAAAAAAGAAGCAAGGCTAAGACTCAGATGACCAGTGCAGAAGTTATTATCAATGAACACATCTTGTCAAAACTACAACCATTGATAACTTTGCTCAAAATAAAGTAATTTGAATGACTTTTTCAATATATTCATTTTGCCTTATCTATTTTTGAAATATTATAGTGAGCACCGCCAGCTCTTTATCTAAACCTTACATTATTCCACGTAAATTGAGTAATCAAAATGAAAATAGAAATGATTCTTTTTTTTAATTACAATTTACTTTATACATTGTTATAAATCAATTAAAGGGACAATCCCGATAAGAACAGAGTCTCAAAAATGAAAGTCCGAGCCTTTATGAAATTTATGGACCAAAATATAGAGGCATGGTGTATTTACCTTGGCTCAAAGTTTCAGCTCAAAATATTGAGTTGTTTTGACGTTAACGTCAACACTGCTTAACCAGACACGTAACCCTTTTAAGATTTTGGGTCAATTTTTCGATTGGGTGACCTAATAATCGATTCCCGTTTCTTGAGAGGTCTATACAGTGAATGACCCATGTACTGTACTTGATAACAAAAGGTAAATTTCACCTACATATCATTTTTATAGAAAAAAGTCTGGTTTTATCCAGATACTGTATAATACAACGGTCTCCATTTCCAGATGAAGACTGTCAGGTTTAAGTTATTTACAAGCATATCACAAATATCGGGTTAGTTGGTCGGCCTTAGGTAATGGGATATAAGGGATTTTAACACACAATTAAGCAGTTTTATTCCCCAAAAAGTTATCGGGATTGGCCCTTTAAGAAATATATTTAGTGCTATTTGTCGGTTTTATCTTGTTCTGATTTCTCTTTTTCCTTTTTCTCATGGTGCTTTGTTGTCGCTTCAATGTCTCTCAGTTCCACTTGATTCAGTTGTATTTCTGCTTCAGCTGTTAAGGCACGAGTCATTTCTAATTGTCTTTGAGAACTGTAAAGTCTTTCGCCAGCACATGTACTTGCATACTCTGCTCCTGAAATAAAAAAAATATTTATTTAATCACCCAATTCCATACCATCCAAAACAACCGTGTCAAGTACAGGTAAATAAGCACCCAATTTTACAACCATCCAAAACAACCCTGTGGTTTCCAGATGAGTGAGCTTTGTCAAGTCGTGGTCATAAGCACCTAATTCATATACATAATAAGAGCAAGACACAGACTAAGTGATTACGGGACTAACATATGGTTCAATTTTGTTTGTGCATAAGGGTCTCTAGCAGTGGGAGATGTAGAGGAACCAACACCAAAAGGAAATGAAATTGGGTTTAATGGCCTAATGAAGACAGGTATATGCCATAAAGTGTGCTATGAGGGAAATTTTGCCCGGACAGCAGTGCTCTAGCCTACTCTTATATCGAAGTCTAACTGGCAAGATATCTTTATTTACATGCGTGTCAATCTGTACACAGGCTCTCAGCTTTTTTGTCCCATCCAAATGCCTATACATAGTCCCTTGCCAGGCCTCCTGTCCTGCACCACAGAGGAACCACGCTGAAAAGCAACGTGATTTGACAGACAGACGACCCTACTCCTTGTCCAGAATCGAAACCACGCCACATGCATAAAAGACAGACCTTGTTATCACAGGCAGCAACTAGACCCCATATGGTATAAGCATTCCCTGGTAAACATCATATTTCTTACAGCTCCACTTTTTAAATTTCAATATCAAATCATGCTTTTGGGCCAAATTAGAACATGGTTGGAAAATACAATTAGTTTTTTTCTGGTGATTAATATACAGGTTATCATCCGAAATAACAAAAAATGTCATACTTTATGAACATAACTTATAATGCTAGATTTAAAATGTGAATTTTAGAGTACTCAACCCCAAGGATATTTTTCCTGGATAACTGATCTACTGTTTACTCTTAATTCGAATTCGAACCGTCAAAGGTTCTTCCACATGAGCTCCAATGTGCATATTATATGGGACGGTGTCTTGTACAACAGACATTAGTTGTAGATAATTGGGTTTAGTATACAACATACCAGCAATAAATGCAACTTCAGCAGAAATATCCATTAATTTTTGAACACTAGAGTAGAGTTGTTCCATCTCCTGGAAAATATAACATCATTGAGCAATGTAATGGAAGATGAGGATAAAAAGGGTTACATCTATTTCACATGGTCACTTGCAGATTTTCCCAAGGTCACCAGATGAAAATAGGTTTAGGGCATACAGTATGATTAGTGCCGAGGATTTCGGGTTAGGGATAAAAGGTAAGGCTAGGTCTTGGGTTAGTGCTAGTCCTCTTTACATCTTATGACCTATGAAAAAATGTGCAGATGGCCATGTGAAATAGATCTAAGCGATAAAAAAAGTACATCTTGATTGTCACAAGAGAGAGGGAGAAATGGGTTTTAACCTCCACTCGACACAAACTAGGTCATTTTAGGACTAACATGTGGTTTCATTTTATTTCAATAATTCGCTTGCACGTAGGGGTCTTTAGCAGTGGGAGGAAACCGGAGTGCCCGGGGGAAATCCACGAGGTTGAGAAGGCGCCCCTATCTCCATGCCACATACGCTCACATCCGGGCTCGAAACCACAGCCGCAAGCAAGAGGTGACCGGCCAGCTAGAGGTCGAAGCGCGGCACTCTAGACCACTAGGCCATCCCACCCCCCACCCTTTTGATGGTCAAGTACAATTGCTGCAACAATAAGCGTACGGTAGTCTTTATTTTCCATTTTAATGTGTAACAATGTTGACTTCTCATGTGAATAATTGTGTAGATAATAATATGATTTGAAGCCTGAAAAAAGACCTGCAATAACGAATGTTTAAACATACATTATGTAAGAGCTAAATCTGTCTAGTGCAGATCTTTCTTTAGACATTAAATTATCCAGGCCATAATCAACTCTCGATGGCATCTGATTTCCCTGATATTAAATAGATTAGAACAGTTCAGTCATATTTTGATTTAAGCTATAAATGAGGAGCAGAACTGAGCTTTGAACAACCAGTACAGTGTTTGAATTATTGCACTCAGCTTGTCAAAGTTTAAAAGGATAATAACTTTGTTCGCAATAGAGTAATTTGAATGAAATTTTCAAATTATCCATTTTATATTATCTATTTTCGAATTGTTATAGCAGGAATGGTCAGCTTTTTATCCAAGTCTTATATAATGTATCATTAACATTTGGACATATAAAAAGGGTTTCTATTCTTGAAACACATGCTATGGTTGAGTTTACCTCTTTTTTCCTTTTAATTTCATTTACATCTGACCTAAATTGAAGAACAAGATCCCAGACTATTTCTAGTTCTGCATCATTATCAAGAACCTGTAGTTTATATGATAACATGTCTGTTAACTTGTGTACTGCCTAAAAAATAAGACCAGATAATATGAATACAGTTATGATCTAAATTAAGTCAAGGGATTGCGAAATGCTCATTTCTTCTATTTATAGATTTAACGAATATCTCTTTATTAATTATATGCAAAAAATATAATGAAATGAAATGGAGTTTAATGCCCTACCGTTCTGCTGTGACTGGGCTAATGGAGGCGGGCATACGGTATACATTGAGATAAATCTTGCCCAGACAGCGATGACCTACTTTTATACCAAATTCCAACTGCCAAGGGATCTTTTATGTGCACGCCATTGTGTACATGGGACCTTGTTTTTTTGTCCAATCCAAATGACTAGACAGCTATCCTTGTCAGGCCCACCATCCTGCACCACGGACAAGAGAAACCACGTCGGGAAATCCAAATGAACTTTCACGGCCAATGCAGTGATCGAACACGAAACCTCATGGGTTTTCCCTAGTTTGTGTCGAGTGGACGTTAAAACCCCATTTTTTTTCTCTCTTTTCTCACTTGTATGAAGACTGAAATAATAAATAACCTGAACATACTCGTTCTCCATCTGTAATAAGCTGGTTGTGGTCTGTGTTAGTAGTGATGTAGCTGCATCTACTGTCCAAACGCTTCCATTTCTTATTAAAGTTTTGGTCGATAGGTTTTCTCCTGTGCTCTAGATAAAAAAAAAAAGAAGCCAAAGGTGAGACTGATGTTGCCCAAAATAAAAAGATGACACTCATTGAATAGAGATATTTGTTATTATAAAGCATCTAGCAATCAACGTGGTATTTCATGGTTATGATTATTATCTCAACCATTCTACAGAGAATTCCTTTTTGATATTGAGAGAGAGAGAGAGAAATGGGGTTTAACGTCCACTCAACACAAACTAGGTCATTTCAGGACTAACATATGGTTTAATTTCATTTCAATAATTCGCTTTCGCGTAGGGGTCTTTAGCAGTGGGAGGAAACCGGAGTGCCCGGAGGAAACCCACGAGGTTGAGAAGGCGCCCCCATTTCCATGCCACATACGCTCACACCAGGGCTCGAAACCACAGCCGCAAGCCAGAGGTGACCGGCCAGCTAGAGGTCGAAGCGCGGCACTCTAGACCACTAGGCCACCCCTGTCCCAACCCCCCTTTTTGATATTGACATAAATGTTTAGGTTGAGAAATAATTCTTGCAGCAAGCAAATTAGCAAAATAAAACATAAAATTTGTATATCAGTGCATGGAATCGTCTTGTGATAATAAGTTTACATAGGTCATACATGTAGGCTATATCATAAAATTGCATTTTGATACTTCTCCTATATGACAAATGCCTAATATGACCTAGGCCTACAGATGAAGGTTGTTTTTTTTTTTAATTTTCTGTTCATGTCAAGGGGGAATGCTTGAGTGCCAGTCTCATTGTTCAGAATAGCCAGAAATTGCAATCAGGTGACACTGAATTCTGTCATCTGTCACAGTTCTGACAACTTAAGATAGTGTGAGAAGAAAAATGTGATGCAATAAAACACCAAACTGATTAGCAGTAAATATTTGCTTGGACGCTACAATCCATGAGACGGATGACACATTATGGGCAAGTGGATTCATTAAGATATAAAATTAAGATGTTGGAAGTATATCTGGATAAAAAATATTTCCTATTTAGTATAAATAGTTAGGTCTACCGTACATAAAATAGTAAGTCACCAATTCTGCCCGGACCAGTCTGAGTTACTGCATGTATATCCGATATAAACAATGCACACTATATACTATCGATGATGTATGATATACATGATGTATAGACCTATACATACTGCACATCAAGAGATTACATACATGATCATTCCAAATGACTTCACTTTGTCTTTGTGAAACAGATTGAGGTGGACGTTCAATGACACCTGCTCTGTAGCTCGAAGTTCCTTTTTACACTGCACAGTCTCTTTTGATGCGATTGGCGTGAAGCGTGAATTTAATAAATCTCAATCGAGTAGGCATAATCAAGAGACAAGAGTTAAGACTAGCACGATAGGCCTACTTTATCTTTCCGAACGGAGAAATATTTTTCCGTGTTTATAGCCACAATTCTAACCCAAACCCTTCAGAATAGTTTTAGATAAACCTAACCCGAACCCTAACCCTTCAGAATAGTTTTAGATAAACCTAACCCGAACCCTAATCCTAACCCAAGGGAAAATATTTGTCCGTTCGGAAAGATCTAGTATTTTGCTTATAAGACTACATGTAAAGCCTCTCAAAGATGTCTGGACGAGCAAAACTATTAAAGACATTACCTCCTCTTTGGAGTTTTCATCAGTGTTTGGTAACGGAATAATTGTCTGAATATTGCATCTGGCTAAAGTGGCTACTGCAACAGAACCAGGTAAGTATATTCGGGATATAGCCGAGAAACATTTCTTGCACACGTTTAAATAGCGAATAGACATCCAAATTGTTTTTCGTATGGGGGCTGACATTTTCTTTTCTGTTAATTCAGAGCTAGTCTTTTCAAAATCTTAGTATTCGATTTTCATGTATTTCAGAGTTAATATTATCAATAGAAAGCGTCGGTCATTTCTAAAATATGTATATTCATTTATAGAATTTATATAGGAGTTTTCATTGAAGTTGTGGAAAGAAACCGCCGATTGCATTATTTACGAAACTACAAAAGTTAGCCAATGGGTAAGAGCAGATAACTCTAGTGAAATATTTTTTTTATTGCCGGCTTTGTAAAAATTTACCATATGCAGACAAATCAAGCAGCCAAAATATTTACAGTTGATTCAATATGTGGAGGTCTATTGTTTGTATTTTGCTGATCTTTAGTATGGCTTGTCCTAGTATTCAAGATGAAGAAGATGACCACGAAGCCACCAGGATTGGTAAGCTGTCAATTCATTGCATGCGGTACCGGTATTGGCGGTATACACTCACACTGCATGATAAATATTGGACAGACCAGATAGGCCTATGTTAACTTAAAGGGGCTAAATCACTAACATTTGGGACCTAGAAATTGACACAAGTGGGTCGCAACGCATATAATACTGTAATATGAATGTATATAAACTGACTTACCGCTACATGCAATAATGGTGTTCGTTTTTATTCTAATTTCAAATCTGTTGGGGAAATAAGTCAGCAGTGTCAATCGAATGCAAATTTCAAGCGTCTAGTTATTCCAGTCTACATGCGCTGTTTGATTTGGTGCAATGTTTCTAGCCCTGTTCCTCGAGTCTCTTGCTAGAACTGGGGCTGAAACGCGTTATGGTAGTTGGTACACGATGGTAAAATATGTATTTTGTCTTAAATATTGGATATCAGAAGCCCATCATTTTCCGGTAAGATGACAGCATCGATGTTGATTTAAACTGACAAATATTTTGTGTTTTCAAATTTTCTATGATATTGAGTTAGATACTTAGCTACTTTAAACTATGTACATGTAGTATGTGTCAAAAAAGAATTCAAAATGGGTTAATATGAATTTTATTTATTTTTCCAAGAGGCATATAGCCTATCAAACATGACAATAGAGGTGATAATATAAAGTTACATGATAATAAATAAGATGGGACAGTTTTGATGAAAGATAAAGTAATTTATGATGTCATGAGGAATGACCAGCCTCTTGAGGATAACCCATAAAAACCTGCTTAAATTAAAACTATGTTTAATTCCAATGAGGTCCTTGGAGGAGGTTGAGGTTATGTCATCAAAGAAGGTCAGATTCAATATTTATAAAGGATGAAATAGGACAATAAATAATGTTGTATCGGGTTTAATTTTCAAAATGACTGTATCACTCTTTTACAATCTACCCATGGCCAGTGAAGCAATCAATAATATTTTTATTGAAAGTATATTGTTTGTTATCTAGCTTTTCACATCTGTTGCACAGTTTTTCATGATTTCAACACACAATGATTACTATGTAGTATAATAACAGGAAAATATATAGTTTGTCATCTGTTTGTCAATTTAGTACGGTACTCTAATTGCTATTTATGTGACCATGTCCACAAATCAACCGATCTGTACAATTTTATAAATAAACGTGTACCTAAATCCCTCTGACAAAAAATCTTCAAAATTTAACTACGTGTCGTCATTACCTCATATTTATATGGGGGTTTGGATGGCTGAATGGTTAGCACATGCATGATGTGTCATACAGCCTGTCATTGAGGCAACTGGTGTGGTTTCGATTCCCCAGTTGTACGTGACAAGGAGTAGAATTGTATGTCCAACCTCATGGGTTTTCTCTGTGTCCTCCGGTTTCCACCCACTACAAAAGACCCCTACGCGCAAGCAAATTATTGGAATAAAATTGGACCATGTGTTAGTCCCAAAATGACCTAGTTTATATTGTGTGGATGTTAATTTCAAGGCTAAGACAACAGATTTGTATTAGCTTTTTTTCCAGTGTATTGATTAAATATATGCACCTAAATGCACAGAAATATTGTCTCAGAACTTCTGATTTTATCAAATTCCTGAGTAATACCCATGACCTGACTCCATACTCCCCTGTTAATTTACAATTGTGATATATTTACAGGTATAATCGGTGGTGGAATTAGTGGTACATCAACAGCTTATTATTTACGCAAACTTTTTGGAGATGGAGTTAAGATTGATTTGTTTGAGAGTGAGAGAGTTGGAGGGAGATTAGCCAATATCAACATAGATGGAGTAGAATATGAAGCTGGAGGAAGTATCATTCATCCAAAAAATAAATACATGGTCGAATTTGCAAAGCAGTTTGGTAAGAAACATGTTTCATTTTTGAGTTGGATTTGTAGTCATTAATTCATTCTCCTCTACATAAAGATTGATTTTTAGTTGGCCCTCATATGTTATTTACAAGAATGAATAAGTTATCAGTAAATATCAATCTTGAAGATTTCCTTTCAGGATTTTTCAGTAATGATTTGTTAGGCGCTGTGGTTGTTGCTGCAGGTTTGCCTGGCGTAAGCTGAGAACAGGGGGTAGTGCATGTGAAATAATCTTTGACAGTAGGAATTCGAGAAAGAGTAGACCATAACACACCAGACCTGGCAATATCCTCCTTCTTAGCGAAACATGAATGACAATAGAACAAAGTCAAATTCCTATTTTGTCTTCATCAATTGATAATGTTATATAACTCTCATCTGAGATGTTAAGTTGTCATAAATTGATAATGCTATAGTCTAGGTCTCAGCAGTGGAGGGGCTACTGATAGTTTAATGATCTTGTATATATTACTAAATGACCGTGGTTCATAAATCACTGGTATCACCTTAACAGTGATATTATTTGAATGTCTCCATAGTAAAATGCAATCAAATCATGAGCAATTCAAATTTTCACGAAAATGGCAATTCCTCATTAACATGTAGATTATGTTATTTATAGGATATGAACAGAGAACATCTACCGATGGAAGAATGGCTTTATATGGTAATTCTGGTGTTCAAATTGAAAGCTGTTCATGGAATCTAGTAACAATGGCTAAATTCTTGTGGAGATACGGTTTTGATGTCTTAAACATAGAAACATTTCTCAAAGAAACATTCTTTGACAAGTTTAATCGGTATGTAGCTTCAATCTAATTAAAATATAGATCTATATTTCGTTTCGTTTTTTATACTTTCGATGGCCTACACTCATGTAGATCTAACAAATTATAGTGGGAGCTCACATTCTATGACGGTATCAAGCACGGGACATTTGACCCGATAACGTCAGTCATTCGTTTAACCAATTAGCGACCGCCATGCTTTTTAAAATCTACTTTTGTTTTGTTTTGATTTCTATCTGCTGATGTTAGTATAGACGTCATTGGCTGGTAATATCTACCCACAGTTCCACGCATGAAAAGGTCAAACGGTCGATTCGACAGACCAATTGATTGGCTGACCCCTCATTTCAGGCAGAACACGAGTTAAATAACAAGTCCTCCAGATCCAAGAGTAGTAAAGACAAGTAAAAACGAAATTTTGAACTATAAAAAACGAAACGAAATTGGATCTGTATTTTAATCAGATTGATGTAGTTTAAAGGACAATATTGGTGTCAGTCATTATAGTGAGCAGAAATTGGCCCATGTAAATGTTATCACTCGTCACTTCAGTCAGTTATATAGAGGGATAACTCATGTTTTCCTTTGGCATTCATCACTTCTGATTGTTGAAACCTGTTTTACTCATCTATCGTAGCAATAATTTCTGTGTTGAAATTATATTTGAACGTGTTTAACCAGTTCTATCACATATGTGATAATGATTGACACCAATATTTTCCTTTAATTGCATTGCTCAACAGGTGTAACTATGTATAGCCACTGTCACTTCTATGGAAGACTAAATAGCTCTTTATTCATTGTTCTTAATTCTTAGTTCCTAATTCACAGTCCCTTATTCTTATTTCTTCCTTTGTTGTCCTATTCCGATATTTTTACACTAAAACAAAATTGATATCTTAAATTCAATATTTGTCTTACAAATCAGATTTGTAAATTGTAGTTTGTTTAATTTAATTGTATAGAAATTTAAAGATAGAGTTAATTTTAGAAAATAAAACAAATTAGCCTACAAATCTTCAAATACCAATTTTGCAAAATTCATTTCTCCAAAAACATTTCTTGTATTAGGGACATTTGTATCTGAATTTCATCCTTTGCGTTAGTAGATAGGTGCTGGTTGTGTAAAGATATGTATGTATGCCAATATTGCTAGCAAAAATGTATGACTTCAGTAATTTTATTTTATTTTCATTTTTCAAATAGGTGCAAAAATCTTAAAATCGTATTGAATAAAATGAAATGAAATGGGGTTTAACGTCCTACTCTTTTTCACCTAACCTGGGCTAATGGAAGACGGGGATATGCCATACAGTGTGCTATGAAGGAAATTTTGCCTAGGCAGCGGCGCTACAGCCTACTCTTATATTGAATTCCAACTGCCAAGGGATCTTTTATGTGCGCTCCAATGTGTACACGGGACCTCGATTTTTTTTCGTCCCATCTGAATGACTTGGCAGCTGTCCTTGTCAGGACCCCTTTCTGCATCACTGACCAGGGGAAATCATGCTTGAAAATCGAGAAGAACTTTCGCAGCCAATGCAGGGATCAAACACCCGACCTCCAGGCTAGCGAACCAGCGCCTTATCCACTTAGCCACCGTGACCCCCCTTATTGAATAAAAGGTTAATCAGCAAAATGCTGTCATGGAGAAGCACATTTTACCGTTTTTTTAAACTTTTTTCCAGAATATACAATTTACAAGATGAAGGTTTGGCTTTTACAACTGTAGAAGAATTACTTAGAGCCATGGATGAATCCTTTGTTAATTTTACCAGAATAACACTCAAAACATTACTAGAAGAAAAAGGCTACTCTGAAAGATTTATTAATGAAATAGCTATGGGTGCACTGAGAACAAACTATGGACAGACAACAAATGTCCATGCTTTTGTAGGCAAGTATTGATTTTGATATTTGATTGACTCAACAGTAGAAAATGCATTGTTATGTCAATAGAGATGCATGTTGGTCAAGACTGTTTCTAAGGTCGACTTTCCAACCTCGTGGGTTTTCTCAGGGTCTTCCGGTTTCCTCCCACAGCTAAAAGACCCCTAAGCGCAAGCAAGTTGTTGAAATACAATTAATCCATATCTTAGTCCCAAAATGACCTGGTTTGTGTCGATTGGACTATAAACCTCATCCCTTTCTTTCTCTACCCACTCCCCCCCCCCCCCCTTGGAATTTTACAGCATGGTTTTCCTCCCTTCTCAGTGGTGCAGGAGGAAGGTCCTGGCAAGGAACAGTCATACTGTCATATGGATTGTATGAATGAACGAAGGTCTTGTGTACATATTGGATTGCATGTCACAGTACACTGTATGGCATTTGGCTGTATTTACTAGCCCGGTTGGTGAAGAACAGCAGGGCCTTACACTTTATTCATCCATTCATTCTTTCATTTGAGATGCATGTTATTCTAACTTTGTGTTAGTGTTTTAAGACTATCTTCCCATAGTTCGGCTGAGCCGAAAAACCGAGGTCCTGTGTACACATTGACATGCACGTAGAAGATCCTTTAACAGTTGGAATTCAATATAAGAGTAGGCCGTCTCGTCACTGTCCAGGCATAATTTTCCTCAAGCACATTGTATGATGTATGCCTGTCTTCATTAACCCTGTCCGAGCAGAAAAGAAGGACGTTAAAGAGAGAGAAATGGGGTTTAAGGTCCACTAGATACAAACTAGGTCATTTTGGGACTAACATATGGTTTCGTTTTATTTCAATAATTCGCTTGCGCGTAAGGGTCTTTAGCAGTGGGAGGAAACCCACGAGGTTGAGAAGGCGCCCCTATCTCCATGCCACATACGCTCACACCAGGGCTCGAAACCACAGCTGCAAGCCAGAGGTGACCGGCCAGCTAGAGGTCGAAGCGCTGCGCTCTAGACCACTAGGCCACAGCCGCAAGCCAGAGGTGACCGGCCAGCTAGAGGTTGAAGTGCGGCACTCTAGACCACTAGGCCATCCCAACCCCCCCATAGAAGGATGTTAAACCTCATTTCATTTCATTTCTATATTAGCATAGACTTTAAAAGTCAAAATGTGACTAGACAGATAACTCTAACCCAAAAACACATTTAAAATTGGTTATCTGAATGTTTTTGAAATTTGATGGAGTTCTTCCTTATCTGCTCATGAACAATCCCACTGAATTTTTAATTTGATGAAATTTGAAATTACAATTTCAGTGATTACCGAGTTGGTATATGAGTTTGTTATTGTACCCGAGTAGCTTACCGTAAATATGATGACAATCCTTTAAATTTGCTATTTTTAGGGGCTGTATCCCTGGCTGGTGTTGAGAAAGGGTTATGGGCAGTCAAGGGAGGTAACTACCAAATACCTGAGAGATTATTGAAGAAATCCAAGGCTACATTGATCAATGCTGAGGTAACACAGGTGATCTTACAGAAAGACAGTACAGATGTTTCTTACGAAGTGAATTATAAAAATACAGCCGACGGCAAAACTAATAGTAGAGAGTATGATATTGTCATAATGGCTGCACCTTTCAGAAACTCTGAAAAAAATAAAATAGAATTCGTGGATTTTCCGACAGAGATTCCATCTTCGGTCACAGACTTCCACAGAACAATAGCCTTATTTGTTCAAGGTACGCCCAATTATACAACTTACGGTTTTAACAGTGCTGCAGATTTTCCAGAGTCAATTTTAACGACAAATGAATCTATTTTTTGGAATAGCTATGGTAAACAGTCCTCGGTATCTGGCAAAAAACATCTCGAGAAAAATAAAGATCCAACGGAGGATGATATAGTTTCTAAAATATTTTTAAACAAAGTTCCCACCGAGAAACAAGTGCAACTTTTGTTTCAGACTCGTAAAGAATTGAGACTTGTCGACTGGCTTGCTTATCCAGAGTACAAACCTAATATGGAGTTGCCTGCCTTTGTACTGTATGATCAGTTGTATTACGTTAATGCCATAGAATCGGCTGCTTCAGCCATAGAGATGGATGTTATAGGAGCTAGAAACGTAGCAAATTTAGCCTATAATCATTGGAATAATATTTTTGATAAAGTTGATGAAATAAATATTAAAAGTGAACCCAAGAAAGAAGAATTATAGTTTAAATATATTTTAGTTGTGAGGTAGATTGGTTTGTATGTGATGGATGATCGAATATGTGTTATACATGTATGTAATAATATGTGTTATACATGTATGTAATAATATGTGTTATACATGTATGTAATAACATGTTTTTAAAAGAAACTAATTGATTAAACTGATAAAGGAGAAATTTAAAGAATTTAATTTTTTTCATGTACCAAATGTATAAGTTATTTATGATTTAAAATATTTAATAATTGTGCTTTAGACTCTCATCTCTGTGTTCATTTAATAATGATGCAATGGTAATAATGATTATACAATATTAATAATAATACAATAATAATAATGATACAAAAATAACAATGGTAGAAAAATAATATGATACAATAATAATGATAATAATTATACAATAAGGATACAATAATAATAATACGGATACAATGATAATGATACAATAATAATATTGACACATATAATAATAATGATAAAATAATAATAATGATACAATAATAAAAATGATACAGTAATAATGATAATGATACAATAGCAATGATAAATATATGTAATAGTAATGAGACAATAGCAATGATGATACATGTAGTAGTAATGACACAATAACAATGATGATGAAATAATAATAATGATACCATAATAATGACACAGAAATAATAATGAGACTCTTTAGTGTATTTGCTGTATTAGATTTATTTATTGAGGTTGAAAGAGTATTTTTCTTTGAACAAAATATATTAGATTATTTAATTCAAATCATTATTGTTGAACACTTCAGTGTTTTCTAATGGGTATTTTTCTGTATTTGATTGTATTTTAGATATTGTTTAAAGAGACAGATACATTGATGTATATGATACCCTAAACTAAGATGTTATTTTTAACAATTCTCCTGTTTATGTGTACATGGATATGTGCTTGATTTATATCGATTCTAAATGTCTGGTTATGGTTTTATTATATTTGAAGTTGCTGATTGTAATTTGCATATTTTGGACAAAATCAAGTTTCTGATGGCGTGATTAATGCTAAAATGTTGTTTATTTAACATTTAATTAAGAAAACAAAAATCAAAATATCAAAGGGAGGTAATCACCTGGCTTTGATGATTAAAAGGAAGCGTATCAAAAGATCGTTGTGAAGATTATAGTTATCACTGACTTGTTGTATTATAATATCATGATATCATTCTCAGAAACCAATAATTGAAAGACTTGTAACAGGCAAATACTGTATCCTGCAGGGAGGGATGATGCCGAATTTCGACAAATTTTGAATTTATCATTCCTGTAAATACTGAAGAGAAATTGACCATTATTGGACTGATGCTCTGTTTTAGAGTGTCATTTTTGCAGTCTGGGCCCTGTTTCACGAAATTTTAACTTAAGATAAAATCCAATTTTAGTAGATACTTCAATTTTGATTGGCTAAGCACTAAAATCAATCTAATATTATCCAATCAAATTACTAAAATTGGGATCTTATCTTAGTTAAAATTTCGTGAAATAGGCCCCTGGTTTGCAAGCAATCTGATTGAAATACAGATCTATAGGCCTATTTCGTTTCATTTTTTTTAATACTTTTGACGGCCTTTGATACATGTTAATCTGCTGACCAGTATGGCGGTATATTAGTGCCAAAATTCTAACATGCTATCGTCTAATTTCTAACCTCCATTCATGTAACTTCTAACCTCCATTCATGTAACTTCTAACTTCCATTCACGTAATTTCTAATTTAAGACAATGTATAATTCAACTTCTTTATTTGTTCAGTGTAAATATCAATTCTATTTCATCTTATTTCTATTATTGAGGCGACAAATGTCTACTTCATTGTGGTATTACATGTTAAGCATGAACGGCAAACAAATTTAGAATTTTGATACTTCTACCTAGCAACCATCATTATGACATCGTTTGGTGTCGCCACTGTGTGCTCAATTGGATGATTGCGCACCTGATCGGGACCATAATTGGTATAAACGACCCATTCTTCGTTTGGTTGAAAGTTGGAAGGAGTTTTAGAGAGAGAGAGAGAGAGAGAGAGAGAGAGAGAGAGAGAGAGAGAGAGAGGGAGAGGGAGAGGGAGAGGGAGGGAGAGGGAGAGGGAGAGGGAGAGAGAGAGAGAGAGAGAGAGAGAGAGGTGTCACTTAGTATTAAACTCAGTATCTGTGTAGGCCTATCCATAACATTTATACCCTGTGTTAATATAGACCAACTGCATATAGATATTAATTATTAATTATTGGCTCAACCGTAAAAAAAAATAAAATAAAATTCTCCAAATCCCGTTAAGCTTATATTTGAAATAGAAAATGAAATGAAATGAAGAGGGTTTAACGCCCTACTGTTTTGTTCCGAACCGGGCTAATGGAGACGGACATACGCCATACAGTGTGCTTTAGGGAAATATTGCCCGGAGAGCGGATCTACGACGTGGACTTATATCGAAGTCTAACCGTCACAGGATCTTTTACATGCACGCCAACATGTACATGGAACCTCGGGTTTTCATCCCATCGGAACGACAAGACACTAATAAGGGGGAACCACGCCAGAAAATCTGGATGAACTTTTTTCGACCAATGCAGGGATCGAACTCCCGACCCACAGCCTAGCGAGCCTGCGTCTTACCCACTTAGCCACGGTATTCGAAATAATATTTGCAAACCATACATTTATATCACGTTCAATGTTGTTTAGAGGGTAGGATGGCCGAATGGTTAGCACGTGCACGCTGTAACATAAGGTCTGTCATTGAATAAACTGGCGTGGTTTCGATTTCCCGTTTTTACGTGACATGGAGCAGAGCCGCCTTTCCAACCTCGTGGGTTTTCTCCGGGTCCTCCGGTTTCCTCCCACTGCTAAACACTCCTACGCGCAAGCGAATTATTGAAATACAATTGAACGGTGTTAATACCGAAATGACCTGGTTGGTGTCGAGTTGATGTTAAACCCCATGTCCCCATCTCTCTCTCCCGATGTTGTTTTCAGTTTTAACACTCAGGCAAGCCACTCAATCTGACGAAGAGGGAGTCGTTTGTATCAATAGAATGGTCCCGATCAGGTGCTCAATTCCCAAACTGAGCACACGGTGGCGACACCAAACGATGTCATAATGATGGTTGCTAGGTAGATGTATCAAAATTCTAAATTTGTTTGCCGTTCATGCTTAACATGTAACACCACAATGAAGTAGACATTTTTCGCCCCAATATTAGAAATAAGATGAAATAGAATTGATATTTACACTGAACAAATAAAGAAGTTGAATTATACATTGTCTTAATTTAGAAATTACATGAATAGAAGTTAGAAGTTACATGAATGGAGGTTAGAAATTACATGAATAGAATTAAGAAATTAGACGAAAGCATGTTAGAATTTTGGCACTAATATACCGCCATAGACCAGTTCTAGTGGGAGCTCACGTCTGGTGTCATACAAGCAACTTTTGACCAGATGATATCAGACATTTGATTATCCAATCAGCATTGATGTTGCTAATAGGATACTCACAAATCCCTCAAATGGTGATCAGAAACTTTCATCTGTAAGTGAAAGTGTAGTATAATAGTAATATTTTAATCAGTTGCCATTGTTAATGAATACAACATTGATGATTAGTTATGTTAAGGAATATGACATTGATGATTATTATGTGCAATGTATATATTGTTATTTGTTAAGTTGTTATGTTTTGTGTAGTATAATCTTCAAATGTTAGTGTAGA
The DNA here is from genome assembly GCA_948474765.1 of Patella depressa. NCBI lineage: Eukaryota > Metazoa > Mollusca > Gastropoda > Patellidae > Patella > Patella depressa. Next base: position 13,118,399 of record OX419720.1, read on the forward strand.
CCAAGCCTGGAGTTCACAAAGCATTCTCAGATTTAAGTTAAGAATTTACTCAAAATTGTTTGCCTTTTTTAAACTAAACTATAGGCCATTATAAATTTTTTGTTGTTTTAATGTATCAAATACATCAATAAGAAACTTTTTGTAAAGTTTTGTGTTTCTGGATATTTTTTTATGAACAGTGTAAATTCTTAACTTAAGTCTGAGAATGCTTTGTGAATTTAGGGCTAGGGCTCTTGTTTTAGTCATATTTACCAGTCCTAACTGACTGCCAGTGAAATTGACCAACTGGAGAACTTACACCTAAGTCAATTTACATACTATTTATAGTTTTCTAATAAGTAGGCCTCGTGTTTCAGTCAAATTCGCTAGTCTTAACTGTCTGGTCAAATTACCTGTCAGTCAAATTACCTGTCAGTCAAATTACCTGTCAGTCAATTAACCTGCCAGTCAAATTACCTGTCAGTCAATTTACCTGTCAGTCAGTTTAACTGTCAGTTAAAGGACTATGTTGGTGTCAGCCAGTTTTACATGTTTACCACAGAGATCATTTCTGTGGCAGATGCTGAAGAAACTGGAAGTGACACAAGCAAACAAAAACTTGGGTAAACCTTATATATATAATTGACTGCAGGTAAGAGCAATAATAGACACTATTGCCCTTAAATTTTAATATATATATATATATATATATAGAATTGTCATAATTTTTGTAACAATGTCTTGCTAATCGGAGGTAATCGAAATATATTTAAAATTTCCTAGCTTGCAGAATTGAAAGTGAAAGCCTTGGTATTATCGATGGCATGGTATTTTTTTATATTTTTTTATTATTAAATTTACATGTTTACTGTAAGACAGGTGGAGGGTTGGATGGTTAGCATGTGTGCGCTGTATCATAAGGTCTGTCATTGATTCCCTGCTATTACGTGACAGGGAGTAGGGTCGCCTGTCGAGTGGAGGTTAAACCCCCATTTCGGTCTGTTTATGATGTTAGAAGTAGATGGGAACTGAATTCTCGAGTAGAATACCCTAGGTTGATTCAAATGGGGGTCTAAATTTAGTTGGGGGTGGGGGGTGGGATGTCCTAGTGGTCTAGAGTGCCGCGCTTTGACCTCTAGCTGGCCGGTCACCTCTGGCTTGCGGCTGTGGTTTTGATCCCTAGTGTGAGCGTATGTGGCATGGAGATAGGGGCGCCTTCTCAACCTCGTAGGTGTCCTCCAGGCACTAGGTTTCCTCCCACTGCTAAAGACCCCTACGCGCAAGTGAATTATTGAAATAAAATGACCTAGTTCAACCCCATTTCTCTCTCTCTCTCTCTAAATTTAGTTCCAACTTGTTAAGGTTAGTGCCTGTGTTGCCTAGTTATTTGGGTCGGATGATAAAATATACCCCACCCAACCCTGTGCACATAGCATTAGATCGGATGAGACAAAAGACACGAGGTCCTGTGTATACATTGGCGTGCATGTAAAAGATCACTTGACAGTTGGTATTCGATATATGTGTAGGTCATGATAGTGGCACTGCCTGGGCAAAATTTCCCTCATTGCACACTGCATGGGGTATGATTATCTTCAGTTTCCCTGTCTATTACCATTTATACATCGCTGAGGACCTCTTCCGGACACTCCGGTTTCCTCCCACTGCTAAAGACACATATGCGCAAGCGCATTATTGAAATAAAATTAACCATATGTTAGTCACGAAATGACCTAGTTTGAGTCGAGTGGACGTTAATCAACATTTCTTTCTCTCTCTCTCTCTCTCTCTCTCTCTCTCTCTCTCTCTCTCTCTCTCTCTCGCCGAGGACCTCGTCCCCAATCTGCTTTTACAAGTGTTATCCAAATTTCCTATATTTCATGTGATAGGACTTCCGGAATGTGCCCCAACTTTTCACATAAACCCTAACATAGGCCATCTTAATATACATTCTGATAACAAAAAAGATGGGCAATCAAACAGAGACGGAAATTAAAATTATCTTATTTTGAAATTTATAATTATTGTTGTTAACTTTGATGAACAAGCTGTCATGCCGAATCGGAGTAGATAGTTTATATCATCTGTTTTTACATTTCTAAAATATCGTCTCACATTTCTGAGCAGAACAGTTGGACATTTCTGAGCAGAACAATTGGACATTTCTGAGCAGAACAGTTGGACGTTAAACCCTGTTTTATTTCACATTTGAGAATCATTACTTTTTCTTTCCTCAAAATTTTCTCACCTTATTATCATCTAACTTTATATTTTCACTTCTATTGTCATGTTTGATATGTCGATTGGAAAGAAAAAAAATAAATGACAATAAGCTTGTTTTTTTGGGGGGCATATATTCAGAGTTTGCTCCTGGCATCATCAAACGTCTGCATGCCAACGAATCGTCATCAATATATGTAATGTTTATGTATCAATTGGATTTCAATAATTTTTGATAATTATATACACAGTTGCTGCTCTTGATCAAGCTTAAAATTGATCTAGATGCTCTAAAGGTTATATTCGGTTTCATTCCCACTGCTAAAGACACCTACGAGTAAGCAAATTATTGAAATAAAATCAAACCATATGTAGTCCCGAAATGACGTGGTTTGTCTCGAGAGTACTTAACACATCCCCCCTCTCTCTCTCTCTCTCTCTCTCTCTCTCTCTCTCTCTCTCCCACTCTAAAGGTTATAAACAGCGACCGTGTTTGACATCTTTACGGATGGCTGGACGACTTCGTTGTCGTGGATGAATATTTCATTGCCTGGCAGCCTATCATGCTGTAGTTGAGAAACGAAATGCAAAGTTCTAAATGTATATTTTGTACGGCTTATTTATTGCCGCGGGAGTGTGGTAAGATTAATTGGACAAGGTTCGTTTATTTTTTAAAATAATTGCTCATTAAAACTTCTTCTTGTTATTTTTTTAGGTTTTTTTTATAGAACCAACCGTATACATAGACGTGATTGAACATGATTTAGATCACCATATTCGTCAAGACCTAGTCCAAATACATAAATCAAAATATACATTTTATGTCAGTATTTTATTTTAATGAAACACAAATACTGTGCGACACGAGGTTGTTGAATGACCGGACGTTTCCCTGTAATGATGTTTGCTTATGTGAATTTGAACTCATTTTGCATTGAAAAGCTTGCTTTAATTTAATAAAACATTTTGATTAATGACACAGTTTATCAAACTCTGGTTCCATATATGATAGATATATATAACTATATATGCATGGTAAACACGTTCATGATATTTAGAACACGTGGAATATACATGTATATCAATATTATAAATAAAAAATACGTCCAGGTAAAAAATTCACCACTTTACTTCATTCTGACATACATTAAATCATATAAGCTAACTGTTTAGAGACTATATTTGTAGATATGTTTAGAAATACAGTGAAATCCCTCTTTAAAGACCAACAGTAGAACCTGTCTATATTTGGTCTCAATAGTGGGTTGGTCTCATTACCGAGTGAGGCAATTTCAACGAAAAACACACCGTGTCATGTAAATTATAATAATATAGACATGTAGGCCTATTTTATTACTACAAGATAAGATGATAATAATGTAATGTAAAAACATTTGTAGGCCTACTTTACTTTGTAGGCCTACTTTACTTTGTAGGCCTAAATGGCGTGTATTGTAATTATATGTGTAATATTTTATTGATAAATTTACAGTAATGATAATATTTACACATAATGGTAAATTATTTATAAATTTTTGGTACATGTAATTATGGGTCTATGCCAAGAAGCTTTAATGACGTGGAGGGGGCATGGCGTCATTTTGGTGAAACTATAGACGCCATATTGGCTAACCCAAAACAGAATCTTTCTGATTCTGTTGACGATATGCCGGGCTGATCCGGGTACCCGTCTAAAGTGAAAAAAAAAGAAAGAAATATTATAGGGGAGAAAATCCTTTTGCCGGCTAATTACCAAAATAAAGTGCCCAAAATCCCAATCTGCATTGTGCGATTGTTTACGTGCTATTCATTTAATTAATTTTTCGCGAATTGATATCTTTAAATTGACTAATGGATATAAAACAGTTAAATTCAGTGTGATAAACAGTGTCTAGCGCCACTCTAAGACTAATCACTGTGCTTTAGAGGCGATATCCCCCCTTCCAACCCCCCCCCCCCAAACAAAATGCAAGAAAGTTTCGAGCCGTAAAGGATGCATGTTCCCGAAGCAATGACCGAGAGTTTATACTTTGATAGCTATGATATAGCGTACTGAAAAAAGCCCCCCCCCCCCCCCTCCAATCCTCGCTAGCAGCATTTCGAGGACAACATATTTGGCGACACTTTCAAGCGATTATATAAGGAAAAAAAAAACACAAGGCAAAGTCGATTAGAAATGACATTTGTTGCATTAAAAGAGTTTGTTACATTCTCTTGTTGCAGTTTCATAGGTTCACACAATATTGCCAACAAAGAGATGTAAGAAATGAAAAAGCGGAGCTAACTTAATAATTGTATTTTAGGTCTTTGAAGCCTTTTAAATACAAATATACTGTTCATGTTTTTATATAATAAACGATATTATATTTAATATATCTCATGAAATTTAATTTAATTGACACTCAGTTGCATACATACAAAATTTCAAAAGCAGTATCTAAACGGCCAATTAAATTCCATCAAAACATGAAAAAAAAACACAATTTATGTTTATATAATGACATGCCAAGCGGGTCGATGCGTACAACTTTATTAAAAATGATAATTACATTTTCGTTTTCCAGGTGACCAGCCCACGTCTGTGGTCTTCTTTAAAGGACCAATCTGGAATATGTTTTGGGGAATAAGACTGCTTAATTTTGTGTGTAAAGCCCTTAAAATCATCTACCTTTGGGCCGAGAAACTAACTCAATATATGTGATACGTTTCCATACAACTTAAACCCACCGATATCCCAAGCGTCAAAACAATAAATGGCAATAAAAACCTCTTTAATCAATGAATATATGAAATCAGTGGTTCAAATTTTAAAACTTAATTTTAATCGTTGACGAAGAGAAATTCTAGTCTAAGATTAACTAATCTGACTTTTGAGAATACCACTATTACCGATTAGACCTAAACACGAATTATTTTAGACATTGTTCGAAAAATATGGTCCCAAATTATTATTATTTTTTTTAAAACAAATGTAATATTCTACAATCTGATGTATTTACTCTGTTTAGGTGACATATTTAATTCTATAACTTTATGGTAATTAGGGCCTACATGGTTTATTATAACTTAATAATTTATTACTTATATCTGTGCGTATGCTGCCTTTCATGTAAAACAAATTTCCTCTGGGATAATTAAGTATTTTTTTAAAACAGAAGAAAGTTTATTTATTCACACAACCAATTAGTTCTAATATTATGGGTTAACCAATATGGCGTCACTGGCTTCAATCATCATAATCGGTCCGTTTACAAATTTTGTTTCATTTTCGATTTAAGTAAGAGTTTTGACTTAAAATCTCAGCCGTTGAACTCAGATATAATGACTTATTTTCATGTTACACAGTAAATCAACGTATTCAGATCAAAGAAATAATTGTTGAAATAAACACATACAACCTTAATGATTGTCTGGGAGAATAAATCAAGGTAGCAAAACAAATGTTAATCCTATTGTATCTGCCTCCTTTCACTGTCAGTCTCAAGTAAATATATACACAGTGCCCATTAATTGCTGTTTTTAACATGTATACAAATAATATCTCTGGATAGATAATCTTTTTTTATTCCTCTGAATTAACTATTACACACCATGGGTTATTAATACAGACTTGGACTATATAATGCCTCCGTAACCCGTGACATTTTTGGCGAATTAAAGGAGCTAAGTCTCTAACTCCTGGGTTCCCAACCACTGGGTTTCGACTCCAGGTGGGTTCGCGGAGCATTTTTCGTGGGGTTGTGGCGGACAACTTAGAAACCTTTGAATAAATGCCATGCTTTCATGAAAAGCATATACGAGGACTGACTTAAAAGTTCTAAGCCTGAAAAGGATGGTCGATTGGGTTGAAGCAAACTTTTGCTACCAACAGTTACAATCATTGAATGAATCATAGGCATTACAGCTGCAACTTGAGTGTTATTATTGACTTTGTATCAGACCATCTTGTGAACCTACACCCTGAAATCACCACAAATGGACAAAACTGGCTACAGGCAGCCATCAAATACCTACATCTGAACGGACTAACCCCAACACAAATACATACACGCCGACATGCTAGGGGATGATGCCCCTTTCTTTTCCACGGTAGAGGTCGGCTGTTGAATTTAAGCGTGGCAGAGGGAGCCTTGATGGAAGGCCATTAAAAGCAAGCATTCAAGAAAACATTAAGCGGTTGCTTGACATATTGATGGCTGATCGACGATTGACCACTGGACATATTGCCAGTGTTGCTGGCATCTCTCATGAGAGGAATGAGCACATTATCGCCAGCGAGTTAGGAATGACCGACTGAAGCCTTATCTCAGACGAAATAATCCCAGATTAGCTGTAAGACCAGATACTCTTTTTTTCTTCTTTCTTTTCAGGTGCTGGATTCTTCCTTCAGAGAACCAACAAACAAAAGGAATGAACACAAAAAATGAAGATGAAACAGAACCACCATACCGGACAACAAAACCAAATGGAAGAAAGAATGGATCAGGCCTATCACTCACCGACAAGCCCCAAGGAAGAGTTGCACCGCCCTGCCATTCTACCGGACAGAACGACCAGACCGACAAAATGACCAAATATATATATATGTACATATCATGTCTCTGTATGTAAATGTTCTTGTCTGTTCGTAATTGTCCATTTTGTCTATATGTTCGTCCATGTTTATGTATGTCTTGCACTGTGCTCATCTGTCTATGTCTGTGATCGTCTCAAATAGCACTTTTTTTACTTTACACCAGTTAGTCAATGTTTCTGTACATATATATATAAATATATTCAATTATCTATTTTCCACTAATCACTTTGTAAATATTCTCACCATACACAAATAACATGTTATTGTCTGCGATATCACCTCGGTGGAAGCGGACGTTAAATAAAGCTATTTCACACACAGGAATGACCGAAGTTTCTGCAAGATGGGTGCCCAAACTCTTGACTGCGTATCTGAAACGTGTCAAATTTGTGACGTCCTGTAACAATCTACGCCGCTTGAAGCAGATCCGGATAAAATGTTTGGCCCGATTTTGTATCAGTGGTTGAGACCAATTTCCAAAAATGAGAAAGGAACTAGCCGGCGTTATTTTTGTAGTTATGATGACGTTTTGTCATCTGTGAACAACCCTTTTTTTAGGGTGGCTAAAGAAAATTTATTCCTGGCCTGCATCTAAGCTTGGTAACATCATTGACAAAGTGTGTATGTTAGGCGCAGATTGCCCTCCTTGCGCAGATTACCCCTGCGCATGCGTGAATCTCCGTCTAATTTTCGATGAGCAATCTGCGCGCGCGAAGTGAACTTTGTCCGGGCAATTTAATGAGTTACTGCGATGATAATAATCCGCTTAATCTTAATCGGTAATCACCATGTATTATAAGTCATTTTAATTAAAATTGCGAGAAATGAACTGAGTGTTTTATAACACACGGCGTTCAGATTTTACGCCAAAGTACCACTTTACCGACTCGAGAGCCGTCTATGTGGTTACGATATGGTTATAATTACAATTTATAGAAAAATGATTTTGAAAATATTTACTTAAATAAAAATGGCGTGCACCAAACAGCGATAATTTTTCATTGGTTAGAGTCGTAAAAATGCGGGGGAAATTTACAGTAGCCATTGGCTAACAGCGCGCATAAACAACCTTATTTGCATATTGCATACTATTTATAGTATTATTGGTTGGAATTATTTTCCACCTCGAAGGGGACTATGTAGAAATAGAATGGAAATTATCGACTTTTTAAAGGTCTGCCACAGATAGGCTTAGAACTTTTCACCTCGCCCTCGTAAATCTCTGATCTGTACACCTCTTGCCGTGTTGTCAATTGTCTTTTCTATCTCATTCTTACGACTCCTTTCCCCAGTCTTTCTTTGATCTGTAAATAATGATGGTGGTTCATAGTAAAGGGTAACTTTGTTCTTCGAGGGGTAGCGATCGGATAACGGTTTCTGGATTGGGTTCGGAACCGATTAAATAATTGGAAACATTGTTCTAACTCAATATTTTCAATAAAATTCGAAATTCAAAACACAAATTAAAATTCAATATTTGGCATTTAAATCAATAATGTTGTAATTTTGTCATAGAAATAGTTAAATCACCATGGACATTTTAAAATCATTACACGAGTCGTGTATTCTATGGTTTCAGGCGCCATTTGTAATAGACCAAGAAAAACAAATCCTACATGACAGATTCACAAACTACAAAATAATAATAATAAAACGCGTGGAGAATGAACACAGCAGGCGTAAACGATTGTCATTAAATTGGGACTGTTCACGTATTTCAAAGAACATAATTGATTAGAAATAATCAATTACAATTTAAAAAAATTCAAATTGAATATAAATAATATATACATTCATAATATATTAATATGTGCTTTTAGGCCCATTTCTTATTCTTTTTTTTCAGGTTCCAAAAAATAAGGCCATACTTCCTCGTGTACGTTTTTACTTTCAAACGTGTTATTATTGAAATCCTTTTAAACTTGTGAATACAAAGGTTTATAGATATAGGTACAATCTTAAAAAATTATAAATATGCATACAATGTTTATAAAAAGACATACAATGTTTATAAATATACAATGTTTATAAATATACAATGTTTATAAATATGTACAATATTTATTGATATACGTACAGTGTGTTAAATATACATGTACCTACAATGATTATGTACACTATTTAAGGGTAATTTATTGTTTATAATTACCATAAACTCTCATCTATGTTTTATAAATAAATGTACAATGTTAATCTTGTATAGATACAGGTGAAATGTTTATATATATAAACTATATAATGTCTGCAATATAATATTATGGTATTTAATATTGAATTTGAATGATTGTTAAATATTTTCTGATTGTGATCTGTCCACAACGTTTGTTATGTGTTTTGTTTGTCAATAAATGAAAAATTGTTATAGTGAGTGTGATATTAGTTTGGTCCATCATATATGTATTAAAAAGTTTTATATGGACCCGGGGTTGCGGTGGCTAAGTGGGTAAGACACTGGCTCGCTAGCACGAAGATCGGGTGTTCTATCCCTGCTTTGGACGAGAAAGTTCGGCCAGATTTTCCGGCATGCCCCCCCCCCCCCCCCCCCCCCTCTTGTCAGTGATGCAGGAAGGAGGGCTAGACAAGGACACATATTTAGAATTGTTTTTAGTAGTGCACTGTTAGAAATATTCTGGTAGTTTTACCCTAAAACTACGGGCAGCAAGAGTTGCCCCTAAATCATACGTAAAATTACACCGTTAGTTATTCAACATTTTACTGTAGAATTACATATATGTTAATTTACATTTCTTGTAAAAATGCATCACAATTTTAATTTACATTTCTTTTGTAAAAATACACCACACTGGCCAATCGGTTTGATTAATCGTCTTCAAGCGAACTTGAAACCGAGATGATGCAACGGCCGCTAAGTCAAAACATTTTTCTTATACGTGTACATTTAAGAAAAAACGTACAGACTGATTAACATATACATGACATGCAATATACAAATATTTACAAAATGTGATTAACCATATTATGGTTATCAAATTGAAATGAATACTATAAGAAGATAATTATAAGGAATGTTTTGTTACCATATGGAATAATAAAATGAAATAAGAAATAGTAAATTTACCGATTACGAGAACTCCCAATAAGTAAATTTACAAACTAACGTTTCTAGACGTAAATCTGAAAATAACATGCTGGTTATGTTATTTTTCCGTTCAATTTTGAAATATTACATAATAATGTGCCTTGTGAATATTGGTAATTATTCCCTATTCGTTTCAAGGAAAAAGCAAATACTTTAATTGCTGTAATTTTACCTATATTTCTTGCCGAAAAGTAAATTACATAATAATGTGAATAAAAGTTACATGTCTACTTCGTTACTTTCAGCTCAATTTTATGACATAATATGTAAGAATGTACTTTTTAGTGGATTTTGAATGTCTTTGATATCATCGCTGCTTATTGACAAAAAGATATGAAACTCGATAAACATACACGAAATACGGTAAAAATACACCAGACTTGGTAAAAGTAGTATATGTTGTAAAATATACCGACAATTGCGGTGCAAAATCTACTATTTGGTTGTGGACTTCAACGATCACTGTTAATTGGTTGTGTATTGAGAAATGTTAAAGAGCACATAAAATGAGTAAACTAAATTCATTGAGCTTATAGACATTGGTTACTATATGCATTTTACGGCAGTTTAACATCGATCTGATGAAAATTAATTCAGATATCGTCACCCAAAGTCGCAAATATAGGCCTCCTGTAAAAACGACTTGGCCAATTATTGAAAACACTCTTAATCCCCTCAGACGCCAGTGACGTCACAGTGACCGAATGCATATTCGGGATGTTTATTCCTTAATTACCTGTATACACTCGGCGTGTGTATTCGTTAACGCCTGACTGATTCCTTAATCCCCCTAATTAAATAACAATTGACTACGGAATAATTTGTTTTGTACTTTATAATTTGTTTTATAAAGACAGTTGTTGTAGCCATATTCCCCATGTGTTTTTTTTTATCAGAATAAGCCGACCGTAAGCAAACAATAATTGGCTTCTGATTGAAACAAGATTGGTGTGAAATTGTTATAGCCGGCGCTACGGACATCTTTTAAGCCGATAGAAATAATCAATTGTCGGCTTTTAAGAAACGAAATGGTTTCAAATAATAATCATATAAACTTAGATCACCAACATTTGTATTATTATTTATTGATCATTTTATCATACACCGAGCGAAATGGGGGCAGAATATTTGGAGTTACCATGTAGCAGTAGTTCTTTTAGCTTGGGCAGTGTATCGGATACAGATACGTCGCGAGAAATGATTAATATAGCGCCATATATGTTTTGAGCCGTATTTATCTGACTGTAGTAGTTCCGTAGAGGATGGCGATGTAGAGAATACGGGATCTAACAATGACAATCATCCGATTGTTGCGAGACTAGATTCTCTGGAATGGTACGTACCGGAATATATAATATTTTACACACTTATTTTTGTGTTCTAATTTATTGACTGAATGACAGTTTTAAAATTTTACTAATTTATAATATCTATTAAATTATAGAAAATCGCACGAGAAGCTCGATTTCTCGATTGAAGGGTGTGAGTGATCAAACAACAATTTTTTGATTGGTTAGAAGTATCTAACCGCGGGAAAATTTACAGTTACTATTGTACACAATTTAATCATATGGAAGAAATAGCTATAGTACTCGTTGACTATTTTGTTATTTGATTTCAGATCGAATCACCGATGTTTTTATAATAAAGTTAATGTTAATCGTATTGTTTGTATGATCGTATGATCATTGTTTTGTTTTTAATGAAGTATTCTTGTATTGTTTGTTAATTGGCGTTATGATTTTAGCAATTTGATTGTTTGATTAGTGTTTATTGTCAGTGTCAGAAAATGCCGAAGTTAAAATCAGAAAATGCCGTGGTATTTCTTAATAACACAATTTGAAGTCCTTCACTTAACAGTCATGTAACTTGCAAACGTTTTTATTCATCCGTCGATGATAGACAATGATCACGTGACAACCATAACTGAAATGGCTATAAAATAAAGTTCTGTACGACTATGACAATACGTACGTAACTAACGTACGAAAATTAAATGGTAATAGGTAGGGTGAGTCTGTCGTTCAGATTGCCTGTCAATAGTGTAATAAAAAAAAATCGATTTAGAACTGCTTTATTGGCATAATGCCAACCGATATGTCACGTATCATTGGAATTCTCCAATGGAGATTCTGTCGGGGAAAACATCCACTGTTTCTCTCCCCGTGTATTCGATGTTCAATCAGGGAATTATATCCAATGACGATTTAAATTTACCTAACAACTGGTCAGTGAATCCATCAATGTATTATCCAGTTATTATTTTAATATCTACCGGTACCTGAAATTCACACGGACAGAGCGTGGAAGACGTGCAATTCTGAAACCATGCCGAGACTGTCTTCAATGACCACGTGGCTTATTTTAATGTACCTTTTATGAATAATCAACAAGCTTGTTTTGAATATTTTACCGGATTATAGAAAGAATATCCATATCCCGACTTGACTGGCATTCATCGTAGGAATGGAACCCGGGAAAAGTTTTATTCTCTATTTGCGTATTTCGAAAACTTCAATTAAGTTAGGTCGCAGCCCATAGCAATCGTTCGCAAAATGTTCACTGCATATCACTGTTGTGACTGTAGGTTGCCAATAAGGATTTGAATTGTTTACAAACGCAATCCACCTTTTCCGTAAGATTTCATCCTTGGGAAATTTATGAAACGCCGGCACATTATTCCCCTTTTCCTTGCTGGAATTTCCACAACTCTCAATAACACAACGATAATACGGCATCTTGAAATACACTCCGAAATATTCTAGTCACAAATATATAATCTATTATAACTCAAGACGAGAAAGGTCCGCTTTTGAAAATGCTTTGACTATTATAGTAGGCCTATAGTGATATGTAGCTTACGTGTAAAATTACGAGTTAATGATTACGCCAGTCAAATGTTAATTGGACCGCGAAATACACACGTGTTAACTGGCGGTGTGTATACAGTGATATATCGTACAGATAGTGCTATATTGTATAGATAATGTGTATAGATTATGTGTAGTGCCTGTGACGTCACCAGCCAATCAACCGGATAAAGGTTGTAATTGAAAATTTGAAAACCGTTTTTGGCTGTCTGATGTTTAAACGTTAATATCTCAATTAATTTTAATCAGATTGGAGTGAACTTGACATAAAATGCATATAGTAACCAATGTCTATAGGCTCAATGAATCTAGTTTTCTCATTTTATGTGCTCTTTAACAAAAATATCTCAATTTTGATTTTATTACTACTAAATAAAACGTTTGTTTGATATCAACTTTTTAGTCATCTTAACGACAACCAATTTGGGCTACGATACATCTTAATACAGTTGGAATACACCATACATTACTGTATTTTGACGTTACGTGTGTAAAATGACCTATTTCAAGGTAAAATCGCCGGTATAATGTGGGTATTTTTACGTGTATTTGTACTATCACTCCTATTTTGCTGTGATAAAACATACACATGTAAAGTAACTACGTAAATATTTGACCATATTCTTACGGTAAATTAACATTTACTTGAATAAACGGGAAGTGGCGACAAACAGCACAAACACAAGTTATCCTTCTATATAACTGACTGAAGTAAGAAGCAATAACATACACTCGATCGTATTTTATCTCACTGATTTGGTTTTGAATATATCATATAATGAAATACCCAATGGCAGTGTGCACTTGAAATAAGGTTACATGCTGCTCGACAGATTAGTTTCAGATATCTGTGGGTCGTATGCCAATGACCTACGTCAATCCAACTCTCCTGGTTAGTGCAGGAACCAGGGGCGTGGTGAGGGCAATTATTGAGAAGAAATTATGAGTAACAAAAAAGATTTTGGCACAAAAACCCTTTTACTGACCGCGGAGCTGTGGCCGGCGAAGCCGGCCACCGCGAGCGCCGAAGGCGCGAGCCCGCGGCGGGTGGTCCGGGGGGCCCTCCCCCTGGAAATTTCGAAAATTAGAAGCCCAGAAACGCAATCTCCAGCAATCCGAGACAAGAAATACGGTAATAAAATATGATTAAATTTTCCAACTTGACTCTTTCAAAATTTTTTTAATTGGGTCAGATGAAACAATTTTTCCACTTACAAATGTTTTTCATTTTTTGAGTAATTTGATTGTGATTTTGGCGCAAAAACTTTTTGGCGCATGAGTATGGCTACTCATGAACTCATTCTCACCACGCCCCTGGCAGGAACGCAAACCCCCATTAAACCCCAATATATTAATCTGGGTGCCAATACCCTGTTTATAACATTGTCAAGTAATTTGATTCAGTCGTAACCCACATTCGCGTAATGAAAGAACATTGCTACCAGACTAAAATAGTCGTATTTTTAATATGTAGTACAGGAAGGACGTGGATGTTACCACCGTGAAATAAGACAGGGGAATGATAGACTTTATTAAGTTAATTATTGAAGATGAAAAGTAACCAAGCATGTAATATCTTCACCATACAGGACAATATTCTACCAACTAGTTGCCGTTAATTGGGCCCTTAACAATCCGTTTGCGCCAATTTCTTCAACGTGTGAATTAGTTAATAATACGGTCACAATCTATTCTAGCAAATAAAATTTTATTTTACAATGAAGCACAAGTGGGAAGGTAAATTGGAAAGTTCTGCCAAGACGGATAAAAAGATGCTTAGTTATAGTTTATGGTGCAATTTCAGATAGTCTAATAAAGCACCAAAAACATTTTTGAGCGTGGATTCTGTAGTCTAGTTCTAACGTTTTAAATATCTTGGCGTTAATGCTGTGACCTTTCGTGTTCTATCCCACATAAAACATCTACTAATACTACGGCTACTACTACTACGACTAGACGATGTTCGTCCATCCTGCACCGCTGTCAAAGGGTAAACAAGCCGGAAAACCTCGAGGAACTTCCGCGGGCCCCCTGGTTTGTGAGTCAACGCCTTAGCCATCTGTTATCTGTGACTCCCGTGTCAGATTTGAACCTAATTTAATATGTATATTACCGGAGTAAATGGTTGATACCTGTTCAATATTTTGTTTAAATATAGTTATTCTGTGACAAGAACTGGGGGTTGGATGGTTAGCACGTGCACCAGGGGCGGATCTAGGAATTTTGAAAATGGGGGGGGGGGGGCGCAAAATGAAGGCACTGACCGCGGAGACAGGGCATGCCGCTGAGAGGGGTGTTGGGGGAGGGGGTCCCCAAGAAAATTATCCGTCATTTCCTTGCATCTGTAGCCATTCCAAGAGCAATTTGGCTGATATTTTCGTCCAAGTAAACGTTCGGAACGAACATATTTGTGTCCTAGAAAAGGCACTTTCAGCAGTAAAAAAGGGCACTGTCGAAACTTGAATCCGCCTCTATGCACGTTGTATCATAAGGTCTGTCATTAAGTCAACTGGTGTAGTTTCGATTCCACGCTTGCACGTGAAAATGAGTAGGGTCGCCTGTCCAATCTCGTGGGTTTTCTCCGAGTCCTCCGGATTCCCCCCACTGCTAAATATCCCTGTAGCAAGAATAGTTTTAACCTATTACTGCTGAAATCAGATTTCACGGATCACAGCCGGAATGTAGAGCGACAGTAAAGTTAAATGGAAGCAAAATATTAATAGTTGAAAGAGGTCTTGCACCCCTTTCAATTTTGGAATAAAGTATTTGAAAAAAAGGGGAGATATTATAAGTAGACCCCGAAAACCCCTCACCCTCCAACACACCATTAACACCACCACCACCACATTTCAAGAAAAGAAACACATCGACACATCCATCCGCACACAGAAAAATGTCTACTTTTAATAAAGATCGCTGTCCTCAATGGCCGCCATATTAAAATATTAGTATGTCATTTTATAATGCGTTTCAAATTCATTTTACATCTTTCACACCTACAAAGAATAATAAATATTTTTAATTTCATTAAATGGGAGGAGAATCTATACTTCTCGGAGAATACGACTTAATGCTTTCAAATAAAATCGTCAAAGCAGGAGTTAAAAAGTCAGCCAACCAGCTTCGTGTCTGTTCTCAAGCAAAACTAAATGTAAACAATCAGCGCTAGTTTCGTATGTGACACATCGAGTCGTGATTTACTGCATTTCAATTCTTTTCAAAGATTTCAAATTGTGCAATGCCTCGTTGATATTTATCTGAATAAGTAATGTAAAATTAATCCAATGCGTGGATCGAATCGGTCGGTCCTTTCACTTAATTTGATTGTTCTTTTGTTTATGATTTCTGCGTATGTGCCTTGTCCGTATATTTGTTTTGGTGTAAATCGTGTGATGTGCAGCCCCCATGGACTTACTAATAAGATAATCCATTAGTGTATCATTGTTTAGTCATTTTTCAATATTTTATATAAATATCGATTTGACTAGTCGCGTCTATTTATATTCAGCGAAGATAATGACTGTAACTTACTTAAGCGTTTGAATTAATGATTTGTGTTAGTTTTGTAATTATGTAATATTGCCTGTTTACTTTTTTATGGCAAGTAGGACACTAAGCTCGGTTATACTAAAATGATTTAGCACATGCGATGTATGATCGGAAACTGATGATTCATGCGTCTGTGATTTCTTAATATATTTTCATCCCACGCTTATTGGGAATACTAAATCATGTTCTCTACAATACAAATACGAAGAAGGTTTAAACAACCATGGCTTAGCACTATATTTTCTCAGAATATCTTTCATATAAATATATTTTACAAATATTTCTGTATATATTTTTTATACATATAACTGCAAGAATTTAAAAAAAATGGACGTATTATCTTCGTCACCTGGAGTATTAAAGATCTAATACCTACCAACGTTATACTTATTGTGGCTTCACACCTTATTTCCCCAGATAAATAGCTTTAAACATACATTATTCAAGAGCTAAATCTGCATATCGCAAGTCTTTATTTAGGCTTCAGATGTTGTAGAAATCATTAATTAGATTTTTATTTACATGACAAGCTCAAAATCTACTCTGTAGACCCTCAGAAGGCTTGGATACAGCTGGGATTTAAACAGTCGACCATTGTAAATTAAATCAATAAATGGCGGAACAAGCTAACGGTTTGCCGTTAGTCACCGACGTCACTACCGAAGAAAGGATTACCAAGCGCGGGTACCATAATCATTGAGAATGTTACCTGATAATCGCGAATATGAAGGTAGGGTTTATCGTCTATCAATTAAACCATCAGTAATTCTCATAGACGGTGCGGACACAGTTAATGCCTATTTCTTGTCTAAACTTCCAACAGTGGCATCTCCTCCAGAAGAAAGTAATTTGATTGAAATTTTCTCTTTTTTGTTAACTATTTTTGAATTATTATCGCCATAATGGCAAACGCTTTATTAAATTAACCAATGTATCTTTAATACAATATTTTACAAATAAAAAAAAAGCCTTTTCATACATTTAAATGAAAGCATTACCAGGAGTTGAAAGTTGTATTCGTCATTTCTTACAGATAAACTACCAATGTTATACGAATACCGTTTTAAACGCACATGGCTTAATAGCTACGAGAACGTAGCTAAAAACGTAGAGATATGCTGATGTTTTTGTTTTTAGCTACGATGGGGAGCCTTCAGTTTGACGTGGCAAACTCAATTTCTTTATTAATGCATGTAACATCTTTAAAATCAGATTAAGTTCATATTACCAAGGGCTCTTTTACGTTCCCGGTTTTAGTCCCATCCGACGGATTGGAAAGCTGTCCTGCACCACTGGCAAGGGGAAATCACGACGGAAAACAACCATGAACATTCTCGGTCAATGCAGGGATCGAACACGCTAGCTAGCTGCGTCTTACCCATTAGCCATCAAGCCCCCTACCCCCTCCCCCCTCCCGCACGTTCGAGACGACAGATTAGGCACTAGTTACCATTCAACTACTACAGGCATTAATAGAACACAATTTTGATGACAAAATATCCTCTTATCATTAGCATTGTTCTTGGTATCGATAAGTTGTTCTAGTTTCTACATCTTGTCGAAACTTCTACTTTTCGACTTTCGTGTTTTGAAGAGGCGAAAAGTAAAAATTATGAATGGTAGTTATAGGCTTCCATAGATAAGAGGATACTTATCGAAACGTCGTGCTTTGCAATAAAATTAGTGATTGTTTCTTATAAAAATTGTGTTCTGTCAATGAATGTCCAATACCAGTAAAAGATTATGCTACAAACATGAGGAACAGTAAGATGTGCACATGAATCAGTTTTGTAGATTATATTATGATATAGGAACTTCACTTTTCTCGATGTCCGGATCTGAGTAGGCTGTATCGATATACCCGTGTTTAACTGTACCTCTGAAACCCAGTCTTCTTTCTAGGGGAACCAGCTTTAAAGACACATTATGCAAGTGCTGAATATATGGGCTTCACAACACATATCACATAAACCCATAATCAACTCTCCAAATCATCAGATGTTCGTGGCATTGAATAGATTTAAACACCATCAGTATTTAATAATTTAACGTAACACTGGGTACTCGAGAATTTGTATATTATCGTAACAATTGTACTAGATAATCGCGATCGGGACTACATATTGTCATAACTTTAAACAGTTATAATTTCTCGCAGATTAAAGTAATCTTACTAGAATTTCCAGTAAATTCATAATTGTCTATTTATAAACTATTATAGCAAGAACGGGGATCGCGTGGTTAACTGGGTAAGGCGCTGACTCGCTAGCCTGGCGGTCGGGTGTTCGATCCCTGCATTGGCTGAGAAAGTTCATCTCGTTTTCCGGCGTGGTTTCCCCTTGTCATTGATGCAGAACGGAGGGCCTGACAAGGACAGCTGCCTAGTCGTATTATCTTCGTCACCTGGAGTATTAAAGATCTAATACCTACCAACGTTATACTTATTGTGGCTTCACACTTTATTTCCTCAGATAAATAGCTTTAAACATACATTATGCAAGAGCTAAATCTGCATATCGCAAGTCTTTATTTAGGCTTCAGATGTTGTAGAAATCATTAATTAGATTTTTATTTACATGACAAGCTCAAAATCAACTCTGTAGACCCTCAGAAGGCTTGGATACAGCTGGGATTTAAACAGTCGACCATTGTAAATTAAATCAATAAATGGCGGACCAAGCTAACGGTTTGCCGTTAGTCACCGACGTCACTACCGAAGAAAAGAATTACCAAGCGCGGGTACCATAATCATTGAGAATGTTACCTGATAATCGCGAATATGAAGGTAGGGTTTATCGTCTATCAATTAAAGATACATTATGGGAGATTTTGACAAGGAGTTAGCCATTCTTGCTATAAAAGTTCAAAAATAGATGCTGAAACAAGAATATATTGAAAATTTCAGTCAAATAACTTTATCCTGAACAAAGTTGTTACCACTATAATTTTTTACTAGACATGGTAGCTAAATTCATCGACACCCTTTTCCCACTATGGCCGATTGTTGATTGACAGGCGTTAACTCCACGTACATAGTCTCGATCATCAAGTAATGTTTAAACGGTATCTAGTGAAGCTTGTGTATAGCCTCGGTCATCACTGTCTTTTATGAATAATTTCCGGAAGTATGATGACGTCAACGTCACGGAGAAACCCCACCCACGACGCCATAGTGATTAAATCAGTCGACGAAATCCTGTTTTAATCCGAGCCCAATCCAAGCCATCCGTGGGTCTACAGTGTTCATTTTGGGCTTGTTGTTTAAATAAAGATCTAATTTATAATTTCTGTGACATCTGAGGCTCAAAGGAAGAACGACGAAAGTCAGTTTTTGCTCTTCCATAATGTATGTTTAAACCATCAGTAATTCTCGTAGACGGTGCGGAAACAGTTAATGCCTATTTCTTGTCTAAACTTCCAACAGTGGCATCTCCTCCAGAAGAAAGTAATTTGATTGAAATTTTTACAAATAAAAAATGCCTTTTCATACATTTAAGTGAAAGCATTACCAGGAGTTGGAAGTTGTCTTCGTCATTTCTTACAGATAACCTACCAATGTTATACGAATACTGTTTTAAACGCACATGGCATAATAGCTACGAGAACGTAGCTACAAACGTAGAGATATGCTGATGTTTTTGTTTTTAGCTACGATGTGGAGTCTTCAGTTTGACGTGGCAAACTCAATTTCTTTATTAATGCATGTAACATCTTTAAAATAAGTTTAAGTTTATATTACCAAGGGCTCTTTTACGTCCCCTGTTTTAGTCCCATCCGACGGATTGGAAAGCTGTCCTGCACCACTGGCAAGGGGAAATCACGACGGAAAACAACCATGAACATTCTCGGTCAATGCAGGGATCGAACACGCTAGCTAGCTGCGTCTTACCCATTAGCCACCAAGCCCCCTACCCCCTCCCCCTCCCGCACGTTCGAGACGACAGATTAGGCACTAGTTACCATTCAACTACTACAGGCATTAATAGAACACAATTTTGATGACAAAATATCCTCTTATCATTAGCATTGTTCTTGGTATCGATAAGTTGTTCTAGTTTCTACATCTTGTCGAAACTTCTACTTTTCGACTTTCGTGTTTTGAAGAGGCGAAAAGTAAAAATTATGAATGGTAGTTATAGGCTTCCATAGATAAGAGGATACTTATCGAAACGTCGTGCTTTGCAATAAAATTAGTGATTGTTTCTTATAAAAATTGTGTTCTGTCAATGAATGTCCCATACCAGTAAAAGATTATGCTACAAACATGAGGAACAGTAAGATGTGCACATGAATCAGTTTTGTAGATTATATTATGATATAGGAACTTCACTTTTCTCGATGTCCGGATCTGAGTAGGCTGTATCGATATACCCGTGTTTAACTGTACCTCTGAAACCCAGTCTTCTTTCTAGGGGAACCAGCTTTAAAGACACATTATGCAAGTGCTGAATATATGGGCTTCACAACACATATCACATAAACCCATAATCAACTCTCCAAATCATCAGATGTTCGTGGCATTGAATAGATTTAAACACCATCAGTATTTAATAATTTAACGTAACACTGGGTACTCGAGAATTTGTATATTATCGTAACAATTGTACTAGATAATCGCGATCGGGACTACATATTGTCATAACTTTAAACAGTGATAATTTCTTGCAGATTAAAGTAATCTTACTAGAATTTCCAGTAAATTCATAATTGTCTATTTATAAACTATTATAGCAAGAACGGGGATCGCGTGGTTAACTGGGTAAGGCGCTGACTCGCTAGCCTGGCGGTCGGGTGTTCGATCCCTGCATTGGCTGAGAAAGTTCATCTCGTTTTCCGGCGTGGTTTCCCCTTGTCATTGATGCAGAACGGAGGGCCTGACAAGGACAGCTGTCTAGTCGTTCCGATGGAACGAAAAAACCGAGGTCCCGTGTACAAATTGGCGTGCACGTAAAAGATCCCTTGGCAGTTGGAATTCGATATAAGAGTAAGCCGTAGCGCCGCTGCCAGGGCAAAATTTCCCTCATAGCACACTGTATGGCGTATGCTCGTCTTCCATTAGCCCAGGTAAGGTGCAGAAGAAGGACGTTAAACCCCATTTCATTTTATAGCACGGATGGGAAGCTATTTACCTATATCTTACATAAGGCATCTTCAAGGTGACGCTTCATACATGGCCGTAACACTTTATTTCTTGTAAACTTAGTTGAATAGTCAATAGTAATTCCAATCCTATTTAAAGGAATTCCTCTTTAATTCCGTCGCCACGGGGAATTTAGTGTAACATTGCTGAACATTTAGGAAATGGAGAAGAAGTCAGTTTACATCAGTATCAGTGTTACGAACTTGGGGCGATCCCGGTGACGTAAATTGAGAATAATCTTAACGTTTTACAACCATTAAGATATTTATCTCGAAATCAGCAGAACCTAGAAGTATAGCCTGGGTTTTACTGCTTATGACGTTTCTGTATCGACTGGGCTAACGGTAGACGGGTATACACATTGTCAAGGGGTCTATTACGTTCACATCGATGTGTACACAGGACTTGGTTGTTGGATTAGGCTCCATCCAACGGTTGTACGGGATACCGAAAAGGTCGTTTGCTCAACCTCAAGGGTTTTCTGTGGGTCCCCCCACTGCTAAAACCCCCCACGCACAAGCGAATTATCAAAATAAAAATGAACCATGTTTCACGACCGAAATGACTTAGTTTTTGTCGAGTGTAAGCCAAAGCTCCACATCTTTCTCCCCTACGTCATACCCCAAACTATACCCTCGCGGCAAAATCCCTAGAAACCTTCTCGGTCAAAACTGAGCCACTGTGACAACAGCCGGCTTTCCATAATGGTAGTTGTGAGTTTGGCTTACCCTTCATGAACACCTTGTACAACTCTCCATTAAAGGATTTCTCTACACTGTCCATTTGATTTATTCGAATTCGTCGGCTGAATTTATCCGCCAGACTGTGCGTTTGAACATGGTGTTTTTTGAGAACAAATTTTTATCGAAGCGAAGCAAAAATTATAAAATCGCATTTTTCTGTAACATTAACACTATCTCAGCAAGAGCCATGTCGGAAATGAAATGAAATGGGACGAAATGTGGGGTTTATCGTCCTATACATCCCGGACTAATAATTGATGAAAACGGACAGACCCCATGCTTTGTGCTGTGATGGAACTTTTTCTCCAGACAGTCAAGTTTCCGTCAACGGTTGTATTTATATATTGCCATACCTTGATCTCGCACAGTGACCTACTGAATTACCTGCACTTTAGATATCGGTTTTAGAAACGGAAAATGTGTCATTAATAGAAACAAACTAATGGCAACTGTAATGACATCGTTAAAGTTGCCCTCGAGTGCAAAAATCTTGATTTGATCGACGATATTTTTGCATTAAAACACATTCCAACTAAAACATCTACCAAAAGTTTGTTTCACGTCCCTTTCATAACAGTATAATCGGGTGGAAAGTACCCCAATCCTCTTATGTCACTGGAGGAGACAGGCTGCCTTTTAGCGTTATGCTCACATTATTGTCTTGTGCAGGGTCGTTTTTTCAGGGAAACCAGTATTTTTGTAGTAACATTGGGTGTTTATATTTATATTTTCCATATATACCAAAATTACCATACCTTTATTGGAAATAACTACCCAATAGATACTTTCGTGGAAATACTAATAGACTTGGATAATTTAGGGACCATTGGCGTCAGTACGAAAGCGAATACAAAAACGAAACAGTCATCGATTCGTGTATACTTGTGACGTCAATCCGTACATGAGTGTTCGGCCAGTTCAAGAACGTTACGAGGGTGGAGCTGGGTTCACGTAGGTATGGAAACATATATATGTTTCTTGTCTCATAATATATTGAATTTTCCACAATTGTTCGAGGAATTGTACATTGTTGATTATGTAGAGTATTTAGAATAACGTCCAATGCAATATGTTTGTTTTCGTGTCGACGCGAAAAATCCCTAATAACGTACGTTTCCGCCCAGGGCCATATCTAGCAGGGGTGCGGGGGTACATTGTAAGGTGCCTCGATAAATGGCACCCCATGAAGCCCCCTTCCTCCCAAAATTTGGACAATCTTTTCACTTGATTATAATCACACAGTGATGCTCTAAAGGCCCTGCTCAGTCGGTGAGTTTTAAAAGCGCCCACACGCCAAAGGGTTCGTTTGTCCTTAACCCCCCCCCCCCCCACACACACACACACACACACACTCTGCTTCACCTCCAATTTTAAAATAATACATACGACCCTGTTTCCGCCGAGTGCGATTTCGCCGACAAATAATTTATAGGAAACTTTCTAGAAGAGCCTGGCATGATTAAGAATGTTTTCGAGCTAAATCACAACCAACCAATTGCATGCGCCACGGAAAAACACTCGTTTACTAAACGACGACGAGATCAGTCAAATACGTTGATGATAAATTAGTAGTATATTAATAGTTGCCTTGGATCAACCATTAACAAGTACGTTGACGTATGATTAGAATTACCAATCAAATACTGATGAGTATAAAATGGCCTGGTAAATTAATGCTGATGATAATAATTAGCCTGTCTGAGGTCAAGGGTCTTTAATCAACTGGTACCACTTCAAAGAAGGCGGTTATCAATTACGACAGTGTAATTATTAATGTTAATAGTTCTCAGACTTATACAAGAGAGTATTCCGTTCTATGTTTAATATAAAATGTTATATGAATCAAATTCAGAATGACGGAACCAATTACAGCTTAACCACCAGATTAAGAGGGGGTGGGGTGGGGGTGGGGGCGTGTGTGTGTTACGCCCAATGAACAAAAGCTACGCCATTACCTCTTGACTAACGTGTGACCAATGACATGGAGTTTAACGTCCTACTGTTCTCATCCGACCGGGATAATGAAGATGGGCATAAGCCATACAGTGTGCTAGAAGGGAAATTTTGTCCGGACAGCGGCGCTACGGCATATTCTCATATCGAATTCCAACTTTCAAGGGATCTGTTATTCGCACGCAAATGTGTACACGGGTAAAGGACCAATGACGTAGCTCCCATAGAAAACCCATTTTGTTGGGTGACCTCAGCTCTTTTCCAGTTTCCAGAACCAGCATGGGGTCGGCACTACAGTCACTTGATTCATTGACAATTGATGCTCAGGGGCCGGTTGCTCAAAGCTCTGTTAACTTTTAACGATCCGTTAACATGGAGTAAACGGATCGTTAACTTTAACGGAGAGAAGGGTTGTTGCTGGAAGCCCCGTTAACTTTAACGGATAATGAAATTGACTTTCCAGCAACAGAAATTTAACGGACCGTTAACAAAGGACACATGAAACATAACGATCCGTTAGTTTAACGGATCGTTAAAATAACTTAGTTTTGAGCAACCGGCCCCTGATGTTTAAAGGTTTACAGGACAAAGTAAGCTGCATAGCTAGTCGACCTTCCTTTGATGTCCCAGACAAGTGTTCATTAAAATTCCCAAGTAAGTTTAATGCCCCCCAACACACACACACTCCATTCAAATAAGTGTTTATTAAAATGTAATGCCCCACACAACCGTCACACCATTCAAGTAAGTGGTTATTAAAATGTAATGCTCCACACACTCGCCACTCTGTTCAAGTAAGTGTTTATTAAAATGTAATGCCCCACACAACCGTCACACCATTCAAGTAAGTGGTTATTAAAATGTAATGCTCCACACACTCGCCACTCTGTTCAAGTAAGTGTTTATTAAAATGTAATGCCCCACACAACCGTCACACCATTCAAGTAAGTGGTTATTAAAATGTAATGCTCCACACACTCGCCACTCTGTTCAAGTAAGTGGTTATTAAAATGTAATGCCCCACACACTCGTCACACCATTCAAGTAAGTGGTTATTAAAATGTAATGCTCCACACACTCGCCACTCTGTTCAAGTAAGTGGTTATTAAAATGTAATGCTCCACACACGCGCCACTCTGTTCAAGTAAGTGGTTATTAAAATGTAATGCCCCCTACACTCCATTTTAATACGTGTTTATTAAAATGCTTAATCTGTGTGTGTGTGGGGGGGGGGGGGGTACTTTATAAAATTCAAATTCTTCTGCAGTGACATGGAATCGAATATATATTCTTCTATAGATATTACTCATTAGCTGTAACCATTATTACCACAGTCACGATCCGCAACTTTGTCTATTTATATTATTCACAAAACTCTCCTAAAAATGTCATATATCACAACATGGCGCAGAAAACTCATTCGTTATATAAAGCTAAACCAAATTATTTAAACTTGATTAAGCTATAACAAAATTACATACCTGCGAGCTGAACTTCAGAGAATGCCAAATCGCTTGTAAAATTTACACTTATACGATGTAAGGAAAGTAGTGTAAGTCGACCATGTTGCTTTTGGCCATTTAGTTTAACTTCAAACGCCGTCAGCGAGTTTCCAGTCTCTGTTGAATTTGTATTAATTGACAAGTTTAGATTTCTTGAGACTGACCTTAAATGGCACGTGGCTCTATTCTCGGAAACTTTAAAATCGGTCAATAATTCAATTATTGATATAATACGAATGTACGTGATTTGTATCAATTTTTAAAATTCTATTGTAATTTCTAATCATTTATGTTCATTCTACACGTTTTTTAAAAGTTATTATTTTGTCGTTTGTGAATCAACCATTACTAAACATACATTATGCAAGAGTTAAATCTGCCTATTGTAGGTCTTACTTTAGGGCTGAAATTTTTTCTAAATTATTATTTAACTTATCCAGACCATAATCAACTTTCGGCACCATCGCTAGCCTGCGATATTTAGCGGATTGGAATACATTTTGTGAAGGATAACGAAACGTAAAACTGGTTAGTCGAGACTTTGTTTTTTTTTATCGTACCGACTTTAGAAATGATTATCAAGGCTAGCCTGAAATTCAAAAGCTTATATCTCGGGTAATATAGGAGACAGGATGTCATGGTATATGTACTTTTAAAACCATACCACGAGCCCCGAAACAAACCTTAAACTCTTTCTTTAAGCTGTGGTCATTTTTGTGCGCTATATGGTAATGTAAATTGCTGACAGAATCTGGTATCTGGCCAGGATTATTTCAGGGGTCGAAAGCTGCTGATACTGGATAGAAGATAACATCGGGACCAAAGGCAGCCTCCATAAGGGTGGTGTCGGCAAAAAGTACAACCGAATTTATTAGCAATGCTTTACCGTCTGCAAGATTCTCGCCACCACTTGTAGCTGGATGGCACAATATAACTTGTACCTACATTTCTGAAGCTGAAGCTACTGCTTAGAAGATTTCCTTGTGGCCACCAGCCGAGTCGCTTGT
Source organism: Patella depressa (assembly GCA_948474765.1). Taxonomy (NCBI): domain Eukaryota; kingdom Metazoa; phylum Mollusca; class Gastropoda; family Patellidae; genus Patella; species Patella depressa. Next base: position 13,145,038 of record OX419720.1, read on the forward strand.
AATTCTTATATCGTACAACGAAAGCGTATATGTTGTGTGAACTGTTATGTGCTCCAGGTGACTAGGAGTGAGCTAGAAATTAAATGAAATGGGATATAAAGTCCAATCTCACTGCATCAACAGGACAAAATGCAGTGGCCTATTCTTTATTCAATACCAGTTATCACTGGTTCTTTTACCTATCAGAGGGATCTCGGTTTTACGTTATACTTTTGCTGCCAAAATCGGGATATAAGTGTGGTTACTCACCAAGCAACCGTGGTTCCTAGTATTCGAGATTTGTATATACCCGCCAACAGCGTTTCTGCATATTCTTTCTCGAATTTAAACTGTCAATGGTACTTTTACGTACATACTTACGAATACTCGAGTGGATTTGGGTATTTTTCGTCCGACCCGAACGACACCGGCATTTAACCCGGGACCCCCTGGATAGTGAGCTAGCGCTTCACCAAGTATTCGAGACCTGTACAAACTCATCAGAAAATATTCATTCAACGCTTCGTTCTCTTAAACGGACTGAGCTGTCTTCGTGGTTCCTCGCATGTTATTGATTACATCAATATGATTGCCATTACTGTCTACACACGACTGTCTAATCAAACAGAATTACAGGAACCGGTGGAACCACAGCCATATGACAGTCTACAATCCGGCCATAATAGCTGCCGATATGAGGTAAATATATCGCGTTGACCATTTAATGCGATAAGTAGATGTCAAGAAGAATCACTCACTAATCGATTATTTCAATAAATAAAACCATTTATTATGTGTCTATTCCATCACGGTAAAAGAGGTTCGCTGATTACTTTAGTGGCAAGTTTCGTACAAACATGGTAGTAAATGGTTTTATCCACGTCCAATAGATACACTGTTTATTCTGATGTTATTTATAGTGGAATGATTGTACTCTGTTGCTACTGTTACATGTTTCAGATTGCCTGGCATGTCTTATTAATGGAGACCACGGTGGCTAAGTGAGTAAGACACAGGCTTCCTGGCCTGGGGGTCGCATGGGTTCCCCTAGTTAATGATGCAGGACAGAGGGTCGGTCTGACAAAGACAGCTGTCTAGTCGTTCGGATCCCATGTACATATTACCGTGCACGTCAAAGATCTATTGACAACTGGAATTCGATATAAAAGTAGGCCGTAGTGCCGCTGTCCGGTCAAAATTGCCTGCCTAACACACTGTATGGCGTATGCCCGTCTTCATTGGCCCAGTTCGGAGCAGAACAGTAGGAAGATAAACTTCTGTCTTGAAAAACTTGCAAACAAAACCTTCTTGGTTATTAAATTAATTAGTCTGGCGCATTTGTAAATCCAGTAGGACCAAGTTGACCTCTGTTTTACAATGTATTGATATAATACGTCGTAGTAATTAGCTTCAATCAGCAAATGCAACAATAATAAACAACATCCGTTGCGATGTTTAATTAACAGAGAAAAAAAACAAAACAAAAATAAACAGAAAAATAAAAAAAAAAACCAGAGAAGAATTACCACGACAGGAGTTTCATTAATTTAATTAAAATATTGATTTCCGTTTACAAGAATAAATTTATATCTTATAGTCCTGTTGGTTTACTATTCCAAGATAGTGTGCCCGTGTTTGAAAAAAACCCCTGAAGTTTCAATAGTTTCTTAGATGCCCTGTTGTGAAAAGGAAAGGAAAAACATTGGCCCATTGAATTAGTCCTGGTATCTTACAGGCCTTGAAATAAAATGAAGTCCGAATGGGCTACGATGACTGGCATACGGCAGTGTTGTATTTGCCTGGACAGCGGCGCTAAGGCCAACGCTATCTAATTCCAACTGCCAAGGGTAATTTTACATAAAAGCCAATGTGTACACGGGACCTCGGTTCTTCGTTCCATCCGAACGACTATACGTACAAGGTAAAACCACATCGGAAAATCCCGATGAGCTTTCGGTGCCAAGCCGGGGTCTAACAAGGGACCTCGAAGTTGGCGACTTAATTAAATGATGTAAATAAAAACTATGATTGATCAACACCACGACAGATGTATAAACATTTTGAAATAAGACTAGCATTGTCATCAATATAAATTGTGGGCGGATTGTCTTTGTCAATGGATCTCAAACATCAACATGACAAGTTGACTTTGTACAGAATCGTCATCTGATTTTCGATCAGTTAAGTGTTTTTGTAAACGATTCTACAGTGACTTTATTGATTTTCTATCAAATTATTAAAATCGGGAGTTTACACGTACCGATATAGATAATAATCATATTAGAGTATTTACATAACATAAAGTATAAAGAGAGAGAGAGGGAGAGAGAGAGGGAGAGAGAGAGATGGTGTTAACGCCCACTCGACACAAACTAGGTCATTTTTGAACAAACACATGGTTCAATTTATTTCAATAATTCGCTTGCGCGTAGGGGTCTTTTTAGCAGTAGGATCCGGAGAAAACCATGAAATTGGACTGGCGACTCTACTCCTTGTCACGTACAACCGGGAAATCGAAACCACGCCAGCTGACTCATTGACAGTCCTTATGATACAGTGCGCACGTGCTAACGATTTGCCCCCACTTCCCTATAAAGTATAAAGTGGACAAGATATTATGATATCTCTTCCGATCTTCAGCACATTGAGAAATAAATCAAGTCAATTAACTATTTTCCTTTTTGTCACACAATTTATTAAAGATACATTATGGGAGATTAGAATAAGAGCCGGCAGGTCTAACTATAATAGTAAAAAACTAGATAATATACGGGGAATTCGCTCATAAATGTCAATCAAATTGAACCATTCAGAACCGAGTTTTAGCGATTGAATTTAGCCTCGATCATTACTAAAGTTGGTACGACAAAAAACATATTTCCGATTATCCATTTCATGATTAAATCATGAATGACAGTTGAGCAGCAGATAGGATTCTAATCCAGTAAATATCGCAGGCCAGCGATGGCATCGAGCGTTGAATATGGTCTGGATAAGTTATTTTATGTCTTATAAATAATTTAGATAACATTTTAGGCCTTAAGATAAACGTGTAATTGGCAGTTTTAGCTCTTGCATAATGTATAAGATACAACATTCAGCTGTAGGATCTAAGAACAAAACGGGCTTATATAGAAAAGAGAGAGACAGAGAGAGAAATGGGTTTTAACGTCCACTCGACACAAACTAGGTCATTTTGGGACTAACATATGGTTTCAATTTTATTTCAATAATTCGCTTGCGCGTAGGGGTCTTTAGCAGTGGGAGGAAACCGGAGTGCCCGGAGGAAACCTATGAGGTTGAGAAGGCGCCCCTATCTCCATGCCACATACGCTCACACCAGGGATCGAAACCACAGCCGCAAGCCAGAGGTGACCGGCCAGCTAGAGGTCGAAGCGCGGCACTCTAGACCACTAGGCCATCCCAACCCCCATATAGAAAAGAAAATCTTGTCCCAATTTGTGTCGAGTGGACGTTAAACACCATTTCTCCCCCGCCCGCCCCTCTCTCATTCGCCAAATCGGGGCAGACAGTATGGCGTTAAACCTCATTTCATTTCATTCTGTGTTTAAACTTTGATTACATCGCTGGCCTGTTTCCTGTTTTTTTATAACAAATATTTATTCAGATGAAAGACAATGTGTGTTTAAATATGTAGTCCCCTAACAACAAAGGATCGGAATGAAAATAGTAGCGTATTGTTACAAATAATGGGCGATTTACACGAAACATTCAATTTTATTTTAAATGTCGTTTCATTGTTTTCAGTATCAGGGGAAAATGTCTCTACTCGCATTGTACATTTAATTACAAAAAATCGTTAAATGACGATCAATATATACATTGTATCGTTTTGTTTTATCGTAAAGATCTCCTAGTAAAATCCTAACTTTTATTGAGGACATTGCCTATTAATTTAGAATCTTACAGTACTTTTTAACATACACGTTTTATTCGAATCCTTACAATGACACAATACGTTTTGGTTTCGTAAGTTATTTTCGTAAAACATGGCACAATAAATAAAAACTGGTATTGATTGTTTCGAAAATAACTATCATCTTGTCAGTTATATGTTCATGATCATGATCTCTTTACTGGGTATTGGTATTTACTTATGTAAAACATATAGAAGTGATTAATAGCTCCTTTCACCTGGATTTTAAAGAAAGTGAATGAAACTATACCTTGATGATTAAGTACTAGAGGCATATTTACATCACCTTCTAATGGCTTGGGCGAGGCAGAGAGAGAAATAGGGTTTAACGTCAATTCGACACAAACTTGGTCATTTTGAGACTAACACACGGTTCAATCTTATTTCAATAATTCGTTTGTGGGTAGGGGTCTATAGCAGTGGGAAAAACGGAAACACAGCTGGTATCCGGAACTGAGAGTGGTAGTCCAATGTTACCAGGCCTATGTTACTCCTCCGTCAGATCTACCCGTATACACCAAATCGCAGCCTCGGGACAGTCCTCATGTAGCCGCTAACCCTGAACAGACAGATAAACGACAGTTACAGATATTAGTATGTACAAGTGAGAGTATGCTAAAATTTTATGTTACTCATGAGTTACTTAAAATGTGGACGCTCTCTGTCTCAAATACCACAAATCTCAGTTGGTGGGAAGAGGGACCCTTATGTCACTGTATACTTGTGCAAAGGAAAGAATGTCAGTAAGTTACAGAAGATGTAACGGCTTTAAAACGTTGTAACTTTACTTGGTGTATCACAGTAAGATATAGCATATGTAACGGCGTTATAACGTTGTAACTTAGTGTATATATGTGAGAGTATGACAAGTTATTGTGTTGTAACTGAATTACTTACACTACATATACAACACATCTCGATGGCCGAGGACGGGCGCGCGGGGGCCTCCGAAGCAGGGTAGGCAGGCCAAACATAAGGCACTTACAGGGGCGGATCTAGGAATTTTGAAAAGGGGGGAGGCGCCGCAAAATGAGGACACTTACTGCAGAGACGGGGCACGCCGCTGCGAGGGGGGGGGGGCAAGACAGTCCAAGAGCTATTTGGCTGATATTTTTGTCTAAGTAAACGTTCGGAGGGGACATATTTGGGTATGAAAATGGCACTCTCAGCAGTAAAAAAGTCACTTTAAGCAGTAAAAAAAGGGCACTGTCGACAATTAGTGGGGGGGGGCGCCCCTCGCGCTCACCACTGAATCCGCCTCTGCTTTAGGTGGGGTGGAGTAGCACCAGGAAATGTGTTGTTCTGTGGCACACGCTTCAAACAATTTGACGTATATCTAAGCCATGACATAATCGGTTGAGGTATTATAAGTCATAGCAAAAACCAAGAATTAAGCGAAATGTTGGCACTTTTTTAGAATTGAGGGAACATATCCAACCACCCAACATCCTCATCATAAGGTCTGCCATTGAGTCAACTGGCGTGGATTCGATTCCCCGGTTGTACGTGACAAGGAGTAGGGTGGCCCCTCACTGCTAAAGACCCATACGCGCAAGTAACGTATTAAAATAAAATTGAACTATATTTTAGTCCCGAAGTGGCCTAGTTTGTGTTGAGTGGACGTTAAACAACATTTCTCTACCTCTCACCCTATACCCTGGTAGGAAATCTCATCGAATTCGAGTGTTATCAACCATTTCTGGTTCCTTCTGTTTTTGCAATTTATAAGGGCAGCTATCGTGCCTAACCACACAGAACGCCCCTGCAGCTAATCCTCGCCCTTAAGAGATATTGGCCCCGTAACCCCAACAGTCATAGTCCCGAGATGACAAAGCATTCTCAGACTTAAGTTGAGAAGTTACACATTTTAACTAAATTTGCAAATAGTTTCTAACCACACAGAACGCCCCAACAGCTAATCGTCGCCCTTAAGTGATATTGGCCCCGTAACGCCAACAGTCATAGTCCCGGATTTTACAAAGCATTCTACCCCACGATTCTACCCACACCACCTCACAGAACTGTGACGAGACTGAATTCCGCGACACTCGATTGAAATTCTGTCTATTCGGGACGTATTGGACTGTGAATCGAGCATCCCCATCAATAAGAAACTATGTGCAAATATTTATGTTTCTGGATCAAAAATATTTCCGTTAAACAGTGATTGAAAGTTGAGTAAATTCTTAAGTCTGAGAATGCTTTATGAACTCAGGGCCAGATGTAAAACAATTAACTAGAACCGAGAAGAAGGCTATGTACTATATAGTATAGCCTATTAACCTCACTTCTACTGCCGTCCATCAACACTAATATCATCAACGTCCAATTTCCTGTATTAGATCTTCAATATTGGACGGATTGACTTGAAAACCAAGCTGGTATGGTCAAACACAAGAGCTTTATCGGTTTCCGCAGCAATTACATTGCCTCATATTGCTAACAAACTTTCGTTGGTGTCTAACAAAGTGTTAAATCTTAATAATGCAGTACTGTGAAATATAAAATACTAGTAAACCCACTTAAATTCTCGCCCAGCGTATTATCCGAATTGAATGTGGTACTATATCTGTATTCTAAAAGTGACGGAGTTTCCCATGTGCAGTGAGACGATGTCCTACAGTTAGTTAGTAATATGGACATTTGTAGATAGAGGGCGACAAAGCTGATTGTGGTTCTCTAATTTCTATTGACACTAGTGTGACTTATCAAATCTCCGTTTCTGTGATGGGGATTAATTGCGCAAGCTAAATTAGAATAGGCACGAAAGTTTTATCAAGATGAATAGAACGAGATTATTCTACAACGATCAGTTTGATGTGCATCAACGGGTTAATTGTTTTTATGCCTCCGTCGTGATGGCTTTTAGATGTGATCCGTCGCCGAGACATCCTCCAGTAGCATCCTAACCCCGAGATCAGAATACTAACAAATTCCTGTAATTGTTTACGTCTGTCAGGAAATTATGGAATCAAGTTCATTATGCAATTAGATAAGTAACAGACCATAGATCGTTGTGATTTTGGTATGTTATCACTGTAATGAGATCAGTATAAATTAGTGGTACAAAGTGCTACGTAATAATTAGCTATGTACAAATATATCATCCCGTTTACGTTAGAATTTTAAAGGAACCCGGAACGGAATGAAATGGGATTTAATCGCCTATCTTTCGGATCTGGGTGGGCTAATGAAGATAGGCATGCATCAAACAGTATACTATGAGGGATATTTTGCCAGAGCAGTGGCACTATGGTCTACTCTTATATCGAATTCCAACTGTCGGCACGTTACATTTACGTAGTGTAAACGCTATATTGTGTTAATAGTTCAGCCCCCTAAATGGTTACTGCTGGCAAAATGAATTTTATAAACAAGAGCTTTTCTACAACCGATAAAAATATTACTTCCAGAAATATTACTTCAAATACTTTGTGTGGCGTTATTTTTCAGCCCCAATTTGATTAAAATACATACATCTATATTTCGTTTCGTTTTTTTATACTTTCGACGCGCCTACACGGCATGAAGATCTGGGCGATTGTAGTGGAGGGGTCTTTTCAGAGGTCATACGTGCGACTTTTGACCCTATGGCGTCTGACATTGATCAATCAATCAGCGTTGAGGTGTCTGGTAGTTTACCAACAGCTGCATGCACCGCACGCCAAGAAGTCACCGTAACAAACCGTTTCATTGGCTAATCTCTCAGTCTATCCTTCCCCCCAAAAAAGCCACGGTATTATTTGTTCTTGGAGGGTAACTTGTAGGTCTCGTATAGCTCACAGTGTTGAACGAGATAATATAGAGCTTCAGATGTTAAAGGGACGATAACACTCTTGCTGGCTTGGTAGCTCCAGAAAATAAATAATAGCCTTATTCTAAGTACTAGATGTTTTAGTGTCTTACCTGTTGTGTAAATTATCCATTACATCCTATTTTACTTTTCCAGAGGGTCTGAAAATATTTTAAAATCCAAGTCACATTTGAAAAGGTTTACGTTAGACTTTTCAAATCAATAAGTTGAATTTTTCCAATTTTTTAAATTAGGTGTGTTACAATGAAATTTATATCATCAATTAATTGGAATATTGTAAAATAATACAGTTTGTTGACCAAAATGAAGATTTGGACATATTATTCAGTTACAACAAGAGTGTTATTGGGGCTTTAACGAGAGCGAGGTGAAGCCGTGACTCACTTTCAGGGTTCAGAAAAATCCGCATTCTTGACAGAACGTAATAGTCAGTTCATCATGAAAAGAGTCAACAGTACACTGTTTGAAACTGTCGATTCGTTCTATCATTTCGCCTTTATTCTACCAGTTAATTAACAGTGTCTAACAAAGGCTGGTATATTTGTTAGGGGTGGGTTTCGGTATAATTATGAAAAAGTTTGTCTAAAATGATATTAAAATGGCACGGAATTCACTTACTACTTCAGAGGGTTCAAGACGTCTTTACGACGGAGTTCGTTTGCCGCCATGGGGAAAGCCACCGAGAACCGTCGACGTAGCATACAATAAGGGAATCATCTCGTTCTCAATCTCGGAGGGCATCTAAACCTCTCCAGTGACTTGGGATTTCCCGGCGTGATTTGCCCTTGTCAATGTTACAGTGTACCTATTGTCAATTCGTTTCGTAATCAGATACATGTACTCGAAACAGGACAATTTAAAACCGTGCAGTGGACAATTCCGCAATTTAACAGTAACACTGACATCTGCTTGAACCAATTTATGATCAAATGATGCGGGTTATTATTTTACGATCTGACCTCAGTATCTACCCGAAGTGGCGAAGTGGTGGATATAATTATGAGCACGGACTCCGTGTTAAACCTCGAAGCCATATTGTAGAACACGACTTTTTAATCTATATATAGAAACCCAGAATTTAATTACCTGGATGTTCGTGATAAATCTGACTACTTCAACCAGCCATTGATTGATTTATTTACCTTCCGGTCGTTGATCAATCACATGTATTCGACAATTTTCCCTTGTTTTACACTCCGCCAAGTAGGCAATGAGACTTCAGGCAAAATACAAAAGGCAGTAGTAATTAATAAAATAATCGTCCCGATCCCGATACTCCGCAAACAGTCTTCTATTAAACAAAGTAATTTTTAAGTTATTGGGAATTTATAAATAATTGCATTAGTAAATAAATTCTAAATAAAAATTTAACATAAAGGTGCTAAAATTAATGTAAAAACTCGTTAAATTTCGTCTCGTTAAATCCACAAATTACTTATTAATGATTTTTAAATAAATAATTGTGCATGTTTTTGGAACCATTCTGTAATTTATAAATGTTATCCGGAACAATATAAAGAACGATAGCGAATTAATCGTGAAAATTCATAAAGAAGGGTAGAAAGTTATACATTGAGGGTTTGAAGTAACGTCTATAAAGTGTCATTCGGTCGATGGCCGCACAATTATTCCTGTGTGAACTTTAAATCCAATACGATATATTGCGCGTCATAGAAGGGTATATTTGTAATTAGGAAATAGGTTTGAACTAGTTCCTTTTGGTCAATGATCGCACTGCTATATTTTTTGTTCGCGTATCTATGTGTGTGTAAACTTTACTTTCATTTATCATCAATTATCATATACTGCGCCTTAGAGGACAGATTTGGAAATTAAGAAATGACCGCCTTCCAATTTGCGCTCGTATTTGAAATGTAAGTCCTGAAATGACATAGTTTGTGTGGAGTTGAGATACCCCGTGATACCCCCCCCCCCCTCCAACATACAAACACACCCATCTTTTCTCCATCCTTATCCGACCTGAAAGATTCGTCTACAACTTCTTTGATTTTCGAATGTTCATCCAAAAACAAATACAAAAACATGGCAAAAAACATGGCAATTATTATCCAATTCTCCTGATAAATGCAAAGGAATCGGTAATTATTTCAAAAGTTTTTCGCACCTCGCACTTAATCAAATATACCCGGAACATCACCTTTAAAGTCTGTAATATTGACTTCAATGTAAATAGATATTCTAAGATTGAAACATAAGACTATTCTTGGAGATGTTTACATCACTGTGACTAGAAATAATGTCGAAATAGAACACTACTACCTGATATAAAGTCTAGGGCAGGACACAATAGATTTATTGTCCGGTTGTCTGAGTTGAAAATAAGAATAAAACCTTCTTTAATGATCCAAAACGGTCGGAATTAAAATCCTGTTAATGCTATTGTATATCTTAAACAATGTTTTAAGGAATTTTGAATAATTCATGAAATTGAAGTTAGTTTATTTTCATTACCGAAGAAAAATAAGTAATTAAAAAATAACCAAAATATTCCTGTATTTAAAATAAACAATTAAATTGTATGATGTTATAGGGATAATTGGTGATGAATGGACGATCAACAGTGAATAAACCTTCCGTCTCTTCTGAACTATTATTAGCAAAATATCAAGCAGTTGTTATTGTTATTTTTTATCTTTTCCTCTAGACTTAACCCAATCCTATACTTAATGGCAAAGAGAGTTATTGTTTTATGACAATTAAAAGAAGAATGGAGGTATTTTAGTTACAGGGAAAGAATGGCATCACCCAGTGTCCGGGAGTTAATGGCCTCCATTTAAGATGTGACACAAAGGAAAACAGCGGCTGTCGGTTGGTATTGGGTCTCCAAAGAAACAATGCTGATTTATGATGGAGATTCAATTTACGTGTGAAGTCGCGTCCAACCCGGTTTCTGAGTTCGGTTTCTTTGTTTACGATTAAGTTGTTGACTTCCTCGCTATAAAAGCTACAAATATTCAAGAAACATAATTTAGGTTCAAATCGTATTTTGCTGAGACGAGCTTTCGGCATAATAATGTCCAATTAACACGGGTCTCTCGAGTCAACTGTGCAGATAATTTGCATCCACTTTTCTCGTCTATAGTCCAGGGGGGAGAATATCGAATTTAATTTAAAGGCCAAACCGTTTTGCTGGGTTTACGTATACCCGTCGCGATATCAGGACACATCGTCGAGCACTGATAGTTCAACATACGAGAGAGAAATTGGGTTTAACGTTCACACGACAATAACTATAGGTTATTTTAGGACTAACATATGGTTTTCACTAATTCGCTTCTGCCTAGGGATCTTTAGCAGTAGGGGAAACCGGACTACCTGGAGGATAACCACGAGGCTGGATGGCAACCCTACTCCTTGACTCGTATAATTTTGGAACCAACAACCAGCGGCGCCACTTGACCTTATGATGCAACGCACGTGCGTTAATGATTCGGCCCCGCCCAGCCCATTAAAACAAGAGGAGATTTATATGAATGAATGAATGAATGAATGAATGAATGAATGAATGAACATGATACATCAGATCAGCTCAGAATTTTTAAAAACCCATCATAAACCCAATTTAATTTTTAGTTTCTCGAGGTCTTGATCAATGATTAACCTTCTGAGTTCTGGTGTGTGATGTTTTGTTAAAATCTAAAAAAAAAGATATTTAGAACTAAGTACCTTTGTTTTTAAATATGGTTTTATTCCTGAAAAAAACATGTTGGCAAAATGTCTATTTATTTAAACCAAAAAATGGTGTGGCCTTGATTTTATCGTTACACACGCGTAAATGTTAAAACTGAACCGGTTTTTTTTAACCTGGAAGCCACAAAAGACAAAGTAGTCAATTATTTTAGACTTGCAACCTATGAAGTGCATACAAACGGCTCTTCTAGAAGAAGAAAAAAACCCTCACAAATGAAAATATCTTTGAAAGCTTGTATTTAAATTTGCTAAAGGTGGCAGGACTCGTACGGTGTTTTTTCGAAAAACAATATGTCGGAATCTTTTCCAATGACATCTCCATGGGATCTAAATGCCACATAAATAAAAACCTGCAGTGGTATTGACCATGCAATTCAATGTTTCCCATGGATGTACAATAATTCAGTTCTTTTATTATTTGTTTGTTTTTATAACAAAAGCAAAGGACATTTTCATTATTAGTCATTAAATTAATTTAACATTTTAAAGTAGCGATTTATACCAACATTAATACACTTGCCGCCATCTTTAGACGTTGTGTCCCCGCCACCTTGCAATAAACATCTTACTAATCCAGGCGCGGATCCAGGATTTTTTGCAGGGCAGGGGGGGGGGGGGGGGTCCAGGTTTGATAATTGCATAACTAATTGCGCTCAACCGATTAAATTAGTAAATTAGATTCAATTTGGTTTATTTTGACGTATTTCCGGAAGGTAAATTCCAAAATTACTGGTCTAAATCGCCAATAAAATCGCATAAAAAATTTTCAAGCCTGAGCAGGGGGGGGGGGGGGGTCCGGACCCCCTGGACCCCCCCTCTGGATCCGCGCCTGTAATCTATAACCACGTAGTCTTTGTCCCCGTAATGCGTTCGAACCACGTAGTCTTTGACCCCTTAATGTTAGTCCCGAAATGACCTAGTTTGTGTCGAGTGGACGTTAAACCCCATTTTTCTCTCTCTTGTCCCCGTAATGCATTTTGCCACCGTAGCCTCTAAACAAATAATAAGAAATTAAAATGGACGTTTAAATTTCTTCATTGTTGTCATGTTGGCGTGTCGAGGGGGATTTGAAAGCCGTCCAGTATATTTGCATATATATATACGAGAATTGTCTTACTTTTATTGAAGATAGCTGTCCTAGATACTTGGGCGCAAATGTATCTTTAAGAAGGGATTGTATCTAAATTCACTAACTACAGCTAAGAGAGAGAGGGGGGGGGGAAAGCCAGGCGACACCTATCCGTGTCACGTACCACGGAGAAATCGAATCCCTGCCAGTTAACTCATGTGCTAACCATTCGCCCCCTCCCCCTATCGATTAAATGTGGTTTAACGCCCTAGTGTTATGGGGGTTCTTTTGCCAGGACAGCGGTACTACGGCCTACTATTATATCGAATTCCAAATGTCTAGAGATCTTTTACGTGTACGCCAATATGTGCACGGGACCTCGATTTTTCGTCCCATCCCGACGACTAGACAGCTGTCCTTGTCAGGCCTTCCATCCTGTATCACTGACAATGGGGAACCACGGCGGAAAATCTGGATGATCTTTCTCGGCCAATGCAAGGATCTAACACCCGAGCCAGCGTCTTATCTACTTAGCCACCTCTTATAGATAAGAAACTGAGAAATATTAAAGTGAACTTAAAGGGGCATTAACATTCTTGCTGGCTTGGAAGCTCCAGAAAATAATTAATACCCTTATTCTAAGTACTAGATGTTTAAGTGTCCTACCTGTTGTGTAAATTATCCATTACAACCTATTTTACTTGTCCAGAGGGTTCGAAAATATTTTAAAATCCAAGTCACATTTGAAAAGGTTTACCTTAGACTTTTCAAATCAATTGGTTGAATTTTTCCAATTTTTTAAAATAGGTGTGTTAAGATGAAATTTATATCATCAATTAATTGGAATATTGTAAAATAATACGATTTGTTGACCAGAATGAAGATTGGGAAATATTATTCAGTTACAAACAAGAGTGTTATTGGGGCTTTAAACAACAACATTATTTTTGTATTATCATTTTGGTCCACGTGTGCTTATATAATTGATCTAGTCTAGAAACAGTTTATTATTATGAAGAGACTAATAGACCGTTTGGGGAGTCCACTACCCTACGCGATGAAATATAGTTACAGAAGTTGTGCCGTATTAACGTGTTTAAAAATTGCTAATTCCTGTCTCGGTGGCGTTATTTAATCTATTCCTTACAAGCTAGTCATCATTAAATCTACTCAACGATGATTAGATTTGATTAACTTGTGATTTGGTTTCCATGCAACACTTTTGCACCGCAAGTCATATTAGGTTTACCCGTACTAAACCGATCAGAAGTAAATACTCGCTTTGTCGGTCGGCCCAGGCTTACACGCAGTATAAGCTATCCTCGTGGCAAATTGTTAACACGTGCTCATGCGCAATTAACTTTAGTTCTTTAACCGACGAGGGCAAAAAAGTTAAACTGATTTAGCGTATAGTACAAGTGGATGGTATACTACCGCTAGTTTAAATGAAGTAAGTGTTAGAACGGCCAACTAGAGTACATGTTCAATAGAAGGCTTGATCTCGCTTTGACTACATATATCTTATCAAGGCCTTCACGTATATTTCGCCACCAATTTCGATTGGGTACATGCCCAGTCTGTGAGCCTATCAGAGTCCTCGGTCGTCGCGAATACCAATGCTCGCGCTTTCACCCTAAAGTTTACGGTTAGTTCAATGTCAAGGTTTCCGTGGAGATCGAGATTGGATGCTACTATTCAATTATCTGTAGATAACGTTGCTATAAGCTCTGGAATTGTGAAGTAATGTAGCGACCGTCAAGATGTTGTAAAACTCATAGTCGTCGCTTCAGGAACATGACTAGAGTAAGGCAGATTCCACGCCAAGGAGCGGGGCCGCATGTTCAACTTCGTGGGTTGACTTTAATCCACCTGAATACAAACGTACATGCATAGAAAAAAGTTTGAAACGGGGTTTAAAGTCCTGCTGTATCATTGCGTCTGCAACACCCATTGTTCCCAGGCGGTCACCCATGTAAGTACTAAACGGACTCGACGTTGCTTAACTTCAGTGATCAATTCATACTTCTAAGATAAAGTTTAGCATATTATTTACTTTAGGTTTTGCGTCTATTCAAAACAAAGCAGGCCATTTCGGGAATAACATACGGTTCAATGTTATTTCAATAATTCGCTTGTGTGTAGGGGTCTTTAGCAGTCGGAGGAAACCGGAGCACCAGGAGAAACCTACGAGATTAGACAGGCGACCAAACTCCAGTCACGTACAAATTAGGATTCGAAATCACCTCAGTAGACCAAATGGCAGACCGTATGGTCTAGAGCGCATGCGTTAACCATTGGGCCACCCAACCACGTATGTTGTCAGTCGTTTACAAGAGAGGACATTGTGTGATATGAGGGAAACTTTGCCTACTCTTATATCGAATTCCAACTGTCAAGATATCTTTTACGTGCACGTCAATGTGTAAACGGAACCTCGCCTTGTCCTCCAATCCGAACCACTAGATACCTGCCCTTATCAAGCCCTCCGCCCCGCATCCGTGACAAGAGGGAACCACGCCGAAAATTCTTGGTGAACTTTCTCGGTGAAGGGATCGAACTCGGATGTTCATTGAGGCTTTATTAACCCTGTTGGTGCATAAAGGCGGGAAAGAAGTTTATCCCATTTCTAAATGACATATAAAAATAAACTAGAACTCTTACAGATAAAACAGGATAATATTATATGTAGATAACATGGATTTGCACATAAAGACGGAACTGTATTAAACCAGAAATAGTGTAATCTTTGTTTTTCATAATCTGCTTCTAAATTGAAATCGAACTGCTTTGATTAGTTTCCTGGTATGTTTTGTCCATGATATCATTCCGTAAGCGATGACAAGTTAAGTAAGATCTAAACCGTACTCATTTGGCCATCAGATGTACAGTAGGACGTTAAACCCCATTTCATTTTGCCATTAGATCTCAACAGAATTGGTCATATTGCAATAGGGTAGGTTGGGTTTTTATTTTATTTTTTTTTTTTTTTTTTTGGGGTGGGGGTCATTTTATTTCAATAATTCGCTTTTGCGTAGGGGTCCTTAGCAGTGAGAGGAAACCGGAGTACCCGGAGAAAACCCACGAGGTTGGACAGGCGCCCCTAATGTATTAAATAAATCCAACGGACGTGGACGTGAAATCCCCAATTAACCTAACCTAATCCACGGCACATGGTAAGAAAAAGTGCCTTGTCGTCTGGATGGGAAGAACGATCGAGCTCCCGTGTATACCAATAGCAGTGCGTTCAAAATCCTCTGAAAGTTGGGAATCCCCCAAAATAATATTTCTATTATAGCACACTGTATTTCTCCATCTGCATCCCGGCTGGTGCACAAAAGTAAGACGTTGAACTCCATTTCATTTAAACATACATTATGCAAGAGCTAAAGCTGCCAATTGCAGGTCTTTCTTTCGGCTTGAAAAAATATCTAAAGTATTAATTAGAAATAAATTAACTTATCCAGACCATAATCAACTCTCAATGTCATCGCGCTAGCTTGTGATATTTACTGGATTAGAACCCGATCTACTGCTGCTGATTAAATCAAAAAATGGATAATCGAGACTATGTTTTTTTTTATCTTTCCGACATTAGTAATGATGATCGAGGCTAGGCCCTAAATTCAATCTATCAATTCTCGGCCCGGAATGGATCAATTTGACTGAAATTTTCAGCAAATCCCCTTTACATTATCTAGTTTTTAACTATTGAAGTGAGAACTGTAAGCTCTTTACCATATCCCCTCCCATAATGTATCTTTAATAAGACTAACCAATGCAGTAGTGGAGACACATTAAATGTACTTCCTTTAATAACACTTTTAATGACAGGTGGTTTATAAATCAAGAAAATAAAATGTATAATCTTGTGCCAATAGAAAGAGAACATCGATTCTAAGACACAGTAGATCATTCATATAGCTTACTGCTTGACATTTATATCACTGAAATAAATCAGGAAGACATTTTTGTCAAATGGATGTGTTTGTAACCCACCAGTCTATGAATAAATGTTATTTTTTAAAACTCCATTCATGAAATTATGTCTTTCGTAGTGACATGAATGAAATTTCTGAGTCTAGAGATACATGTGACACTGTTTCTGTGTTATATATTGCCGTAATTGTGAAATGCAATTTGATTTAACGTCCTACTGTTATGAAACAGAAATAAAACGGGGTTTAATTAACGTTCTACTGTTCTGCTCCGATTGGGTTAATCGAGACGGGATTATGAAACAGACTGGGCTAATGGGGACGTGCATGCGCCATACCGTGGGCTATGAGGACAGCTGCAATACGGCCTACTCATATTTCGAATTCTTAATGCCAAGGGTTCTTTTACGTGCACATCAATGTTTACACGGGCGTCTGGATACTGCTCATTGTGAGGACCTCTGGTCTGCAATACCGGAAGCAAACCCGAGACCCTGGTTAGCGAGTCAGCTTCTTACGTACAGAGCCGCCGCGACTTCCTTCCATTACGGTGCCGTATAACTTACGAGTGCGATGAACAACCATGATCAAAGAGAGCGAAATTGGGTTTAATGTTCAAGTCATTTCGGGAGTAACACACGGTTGAATTTTATTTCAAGAATTCGCTACCGCGTAGGGTTCTTTAGCAATGGGAGGAAACTGGAGGACCCGGAGAAACCCCACGAGATTGCAGAGGCGACCCTGCTCCTTGTCACGTACTACTTGGAAATCATCATCATCAGATTTTGGTACAACTAAACAAACAAACAAACAAATACCCTGCACTGACCAGCAGTGGAAGATCCCGAGGAACTCAATGCTGATAGGAAAGGGAAACACCACAATATATCAATTCTGCATTATGTCCCTTTACGTAAGAGATTAGTTGAGATATTGAGATTGACATATAAGATTAAAATAATAAAAATCTTAAAATATGATACAAAATGATCTAAAGAATATGTATAAAATTGTACTTCCTTGTAGTCACGTAACACGACTTAAAGATGCATTATGTAAGATTCAGAGATGGCCTGTCTTGCTTTAATAATCCAACAATAGATGGGAATCACGGTGGCTAAGTGGGCAAGGCGCTGGCTCACTAGCCTGGAGGTCGGGTGTTCGATCCCTGCATTGGCCGAGCAAGTTCATCTCGATTTCCAGCGTGGTTTCCCCTTGTCAGTGATGCACAAGGAGGGCCTGACAAGGACAGCTGCCTAGTCGTTCGGATGGCACGAAAAACCGAGGACCCGTGTACACATTGGCGCGCACGGAAAAGATCCCTTGGCAGTTGGAATTCGATATAAGAGTAGACCGTAGCGCCGCTGCCCGGGCAAAATTTCCCTCGTAGCACACTGTATGGCGTATTCCCCTCTTCCATTAGCCCAGGTAAGGTGCAGAAGAGTAGGACATTAAACCCCATTTCATTTCATTTCATTTCCAACAATAGATAATCGAAATGAATGTAACACTTGAAGCAAATATAATACCTGTAATAGGCAGATTAAGTTCTAGCATAATGCATCTTTGATATCGAATACCTTCGACGTTCCACTACACGATTCAAACATTAACATAGTTTCTACAAACTTCTGGTTGTATTGTTTTAAGACTACATGGTTTATGTTTTATATTAAGTCGTCCAGAAACCAAACAACCTGATCCTCACTCTTTATCAGATAGTATTTGGATATTTATAAAACTAGGTTACGTGGCAAAACATTGGATGGGGATCAAGGTCTTTATTGATAACATGCTTTTTCAGTTAGAACTAATATTTGAGTGACGTGTTGAAATGTTGCGTATAGAATTTCATATCAAACACTATCATCAATGATGTAATACACCATTATCTGTGACGTTGTGAACTAATGTTTTATCAACAGGTATCTCTGCGCAAATCAATAAAATGCAGATTTTGAAATACCACCATTATCATGGTAAACGATGCAAAACGTTTCTGTTATAGACATAGTTGAAAATGACTAATAATACAAACTTTAATGGGATTTTAAACTAATAATGAACCTAATAGTAGCTTGAAATGCAGTGTTCTGTCGTGACTAGACTATATAAGGATGGCGGATTTAGCAAGAAATAAAGGTTATTGAATTTATTGCACTGTATTTCATGCACTAAAGCCTATTGTACTTCAAACTTTATATTACCGCGCGCCAAACCACATAACTTGAATAATATTTCTTACTGTACTTGGTGTTAGGTGTTAAAATACCAATGTACTTGATGTAATAATACCAATGTAATCAGTGTAAAAATACTACCACTGTACCTGATGTTATAATGCTATTCTAATAAAACCACTGTGATGGTATAATGTACTTGATGTTACAATACCATGTACTGTGTTTTACGTAATCGGTGGGATCACGTGGCTAAGTGGGTAAGACGTTCGCTTCGCTAGTCTTGGGGTCGGGTGTTCGACCCCTGCATTTGCCGAGAAAGTTCATCCAGATTTTTCGGAGTGGTTTTTTCCCTTGTGAGTGATGCAGGGCAGCTGTCTAGTCGCCCAGATGGGACGAAAAACCGAGGTCCCGTGTACATATTGGTTTGGCGCGCACGTAAAAGATCCCTTGGTAAAAGATCCCTTTGCCCTCCATAGCACACAGTATGGCGTATGCCCGTCTTCATTACCCCAGTTTAGGAGTAGAACACTAGGACGTTAAATTCCATGTCGTTTCAATTTTTCTACACGTCACTGAACAATTATACAACACTATATGTGTTTAATATTACATAGTTGATTTTATATACAGTTACACGGAAGTTTCCATGGTCACCGTTTCCATGGTGTAATAGTACCAGTGTACTCGGTGCAATAGTACCACTTTACTCGATGCAAAATAATACATTACTTGATGTCATAATACGACCACTGTACTCGATGTAATAATACCACTGTACTTGGTGTAATAATACCATTGTACTTCATGTAATACTATTAATGTGCTTAGTGTAATAATATCACTGTACTTAGTGTAACAGTATCACTTTACTCGATGTAATAATATTATTTATTTGATGTAATAAGACGACCGCTGTCATTGATGTAATCACATCACTGTACTTGGTGTAATAATAATACCACTGTGTTTGATCAAACAATACCACTGTACTAGATATTATAATACCACTGTACTTGATATTATAATACCACTTTACCTAATGTTATACTACCAATCAAACTGGTGTAATAGTGTCACTGCGCTTGCCGTTATGGAGTTTTATGATTATATACAGTATGTAATTATAAACCAATACTATAATATCAGTATGATCGACTCGTGATTGTTTACTTTCAGTTTACATTTTGTTCAGATCATGTTACTTATTCTTGGACAGGCGCCGTGACTTTTCAATTTTCACCCAAGAACCTTTGTTGTATTTGTTTTGAGACCAGGATAAGTCACCAGTAAAGCATAGTGTACACAACTTGTAAACTCGTAACAAACCAGAGGTCCCGAAGAAAACCCAATAGAGAAATCGGGTTTAACGTCCACTCGGTATAAACTTGGTCATTTCGGAACTAGCATATGGTTTAATTTTTATTTCAGTAATTCGCATGCGCGTTGGGACTCTTTAGCAGTGGAAAGAAAACGGAGGACCCGGAGAAAACCCACGAGGTTGGACAGGCGACCCTACTCCTTGTCACGTACAACCTGGGATCTGAAGAAATCTGGACAGGATATCCCTCTTCTAGTCATTTACAAGCTGGGAATCGAAACCACGCCAAATGAATCAATGTATAGTCGCAATGACTGTTGTACCAGAAAATACGGAATGGCAAATTTATCCGCAGGACAAAATGACAAATACGCTACACACTACAAATAATTGACCTGTTCCAATCCTTGGAACAGCTTTTATAATTAAAGACGGTTTATCACGCTGATCATTAAAGCAACTGTCGAAGAGAGAGTTCTAATATTTGACTTTGGCAATTGAATAGTTTGCACCGAGTAACCTTTAATTAATGATAAATACAGTCAAGTAGAACAACGTCGGATTTATTTTAGGTTTCGCATAAAATCATCGACTGTTCAAATTTTAACAAATTTTGATACTTAACAGAAAGTAGATATATAAATCATTTACATAAAGGCACTAATAAGAGTTGAACAGTTTTATTTTCATTAATAGTTAAGAAGATAAAACAGAAAACACAAAGTCTAGATATTTAGTGTCCTGACATCGATGTTAATTAACGCAAATGAATAATAGTGCCAGGTTTTCCACGGTTGTTATATTGACATCGATGTTAGTTGACTCAAACAAACAATATTTCGGAAGTTTACAACTCATGGAAGATAGTACCGGATTTTCCTCGGTTATTAAATTGTTAAATCCTTTTCATAAATTGTTCAAAGCACACAGTCTCTTTCATTTGTGTATAAATTAATGTTTGATGTTTGAAGTTTTGTGACTTGGGTATCTTTCTACATCAGTACGCAAGAACTAATTATGACACAGAAGGGTTTGAATTATTTATCTTCAAGTGAACAAAGTAGTTCTGCCCATTGTTATTCGCAAATGGCAATACAAATTATGTTGTGGCAGCATCTCTTCGCCTTTCATGGGTGATATGAAAATTGTAGTATTTGCAACCGACTCAAATCCATTTCTTTTTTATATGGCTTTTTCAAATTCAATAGGACCGAAACGCGAAAAAGTCACGGGGGCGCTTTTTAATCCAAATGTCACAAAATGTTCGTATCTAAACGGAAAGTATCCATTATTACGTCCCTTGATAAAATGTAAAAGGTGATTTAACCCGTAAGTGAAGGGTTTCTTTTATCACAGTTAAGTAATATAATCTTGGTTAGTAAGACGCCGTTTCCACAGTCGTTAAACTTTGTGTTCTTATTTGATTATGTTTACATACAAGTAATAACACCGACATCTCATAAATGTACTGCCGTAAATAGAAGTAAAATTATCGAAAAAAGGATCCATTTTCAATCACCAAATTTGACATCATTACCGAATTTATTACTATTACCGGTTTTATTATGATTACCGAATTTATTCGCGTATTAAAAAGAATGAATAAACCTTCCCTCCCCATTGGCCTTGGCGTTAGTTTTAATGATGATTGCGTCAACAAACGATTTCTATCTTTAAATAAATTTTTCATGGTAGAATTTATGTTATAGATGTAAAATACTGAAATAAATTTATTTTGTGTATTCTGATCAATGATTAGCCTACTTATCCAGCAAAATATCACCGATTGCATAAAAATATCAGAAATCGACGCCAAAAGTCGATCGCTCGACGTTTTCCTTTATTCAAATACATTACTATGGTGAAGCTATAGTCACTTCCATTAGTTGATTGGCAGTGTAAGTAGTCAACAGCGAACAGTCAAGAACAATATTTAAGTGTCGCGAACAATAGTTCTTATTGAAAACTTCATAAAGCACAACTGAACGTTATAGACAACTAGCAAAAGAATAGGGAATCTACGATCGAGTTAGTCCAATTCACAAGTTGCTGATATTATCGATAAGATAGGTGAAGTTCTGCCACATCAAGTGTGGGTGGCAACTCTATATATTGAACACCGCCATTCAGGCAGCAGGGAAGACCCGCACGTGATTTGTCAAGATCGGAGCACCCGAGTCCCGTCTAGTTCCGATTTGAAATCAGAAACGAATATTTACTTCATTAATAAGACACTTAAAACTTGTTTCAGTAACTTAAAACGCGTAGGACACACAGTATAACAAATGAGACGCGGGGAAAACCACGCGATTTTCGACTGAGCTGTTAAAACTTTGAAGAATAATTTTCATCACGTCATAAGTTTCCGCTGAGCGATAATTTAAAAAGAGCCTAGGTCTGGCCGATTGAAGACAGGAGTGTTTTGGTGTTTTGAACTGTGAGACGCTAGGACAAAGTTTCAGTCGGAATGTATAGGAACGTAACTTTTCATATCGCATGTGCCGTGGTGTCTTTGACTATTCTAATTTCAAGTTTACATGCAGGTAAGAATTTATTTTAAAAGTGTTTTAAACAATCTACTCACAATCTGTCAGTTTAATTATTTGTGTGGTTGTTATTGAATCTTTCGGTTTAAATTGATAAAAAGTTACAATCTTTTTACACATTTGTTAATTGTTATCAGTTGATAGTGTGTATTTTTGTCATCTAATATGTGATAATCCGGACTTAAACCATGATTGATCAGAAATTGACGTCGTCATGTAATTCAAATGGTATCCAGACACAACTTAACATTAGTTTTAGTGTGATAGAAATACTTTACAACCATTCAAGATATAAAAGGTATGTGTTTCGTAATTGAGAGCCACGGTGACTCGGTGAGAAAGGCGTTTCCTCAGTAACCTGGTGGTCCTGGGTTCGATCCCGGTGCTGGCAGAGAAAGTATCTCAGGTTTTCTATTTGACAGTGATGCAGGATAAGGTCCCGTGTAGAGTTTGACATATACGTAAAGGAACCCGTGACTATTGGTATTTGGTATGAGAGTAAGCAATAGCGCTAGTGTCCTGGCAAAATATCCCACATAGAACACTATACGGCGTAAGTCCGTCTTCATTAGCCCAGTCGGTGCCGAAAAGTCGGATTTTAACCGCATTTCAATTCATTTCGTGTTTAGTAATAAAGTCTTCTCGTGCTTTTAATAATAGTAATTACGGATATCCTCATGCAGGTTTCAAAACTCTAATATACGGTTTTAATGTAATGGAATATGACAAACTACTGCAATTATAACGTTTCAGTTAATTATTTGTTCACCCGAAACTTTAAATTTTGGAAGTGTGGCAACTGGCAGGTTTGTTTATATAAGTTTATCACTTGCTTTTAATAATGGCGATTACAGATGTCGTCATACAGGTTTCAAAACTCCAATATAATGAAAACTCCATGTAATGAAATATGACAAACTACGGCGATTGTTACGTTTCAATTATTATTTTAGGCGTCCGAAACTTTAAATTTTGGTAATGTGGCAACTGGCAGGTTTGGTAATAAGTTTATCACTTACGTGGTAGTTATCGTAGCTGTATGGTGCTAATATTATCAAATTACAATAAGACAGTTTCGAGTGAAATGTACAATATTTTAAATTGATCGCCGGCTGAAAATTAACATGAGCTTAAACACGAATCTAGCCTGAGAATTAACTACTAGCGGGAGGAATCAATTCCGGTATATTGTTAATTTTGCGACCTATAATTAATATGATTGCGGGAAACCTTCTGGCATTTCTAGTAATGAAACTATTGGTTTGGTGTTGTTGGTGAAACAGAACCAAAGAGTGTTCCTAGACAACATTTTATATTCAATTTATTTTGGCGTTTTGTAAGCCCCCCACCGACCTCCCAATATATATACCAGTTTAGATAGATTAATTAAAAAATGTTTGTTTACATCAAGTTATGGCACTAACATTTGAAATAAACCTGAATGAGTACATATGACCGCCGGGGGCGGGGTGTAAACGGCAAGTAGAGTATCAGCATTATTTATTTAATGAGTACTGTATTTAAGATTATCAAGAATGCATCTAATTGGGGGGGGGGGGGGCGTCGTATCTGGATTTCTGACTTAAAAAGTGTCATTTATAATCCATTATCTTAGAACCGAAGTCATGTTTCAGATCACTAGAAATGATATTTCGGGCTTCCAGTTTTCGAAATGTTACGGGTAAGGCCACCCACAGCGGCTTCACAGCCCGTGTCCCTCTCCATCCTTGGTCTCTGAATCCGCTCTTGATTATTTTAATTTGAGAATTTTATCGCGAGAACGATAACAATATCTCTAAGCGTGTACTCCGCGGTTAAAGAGTGAATTTGAGATTAATTAGATTTCGTCAATTATATCCGTAAAATAAACCGTCCGATACACATTTGCAGACAGAAAATCACCGACCGGAAATGAAATTGATGAAATTAATACTAAACTTACTAAATAATCAGATCAGAATGGCCCGAGAAAGAGAAATTGTTAAACCGGACCAGAAATCCGCCATGATTGGCTAATTCCATTAATTTTTGACCACGATGTATTAAATAATCTACGCATTGTCTATATTTTATTGTGATCTGTTTATCAAATTAATTAATGATATCCAATTCCTACGAGGATGGAATTGCTCCATATGACCATTGAGCAAATGGCTTGAAGAAGGAGAAAGAGAGAAATGGGTTAATATCTTCTAAAATAAAACGACTAGATCATTTGGGACAAAGTGTGTTTTTAAAAAAAACAGTGTGCTTGACTGCAGGGTCGTTTAGTAGTGGGAAGAACACTGAAGATCCAGGAGAAAACGCAGGAGGCTAGTCACATAATGCCAACCACAATAATGAACATTAATTCAAATAGAAGAAGGGATGCGGTGGGTGTGTGTGTGTGGGGGGGGGGGGTACATGCAAAGTTGTCAGTTATAACACTCCAGATTAATAAACCATTTCGCTATTCCAATATCGTTGTTTTAAGGTAATTGCGAAATAAATATTATATTTAATTCCGCTTACGACATAATTAAATAGTGAAAGTCAGATCGACTAGGAAAGGGGATGTTATGGGAGTGAGTGTGTATAGGAGTAAATGTAAAATTATCGGTTATAACAATTACTATTTATTCCAAATTAATATATCGTTTCGCACTTCCCATATCGTTGTTTTAAGGTAACTGCGAAATATATATTATATTAATCCACCCACGACCTAATTAAGTAATGAACGCTAGTTCGAATAGTAGAGGGGAGTGTGTGTATAGGGGTAAATGCAAAATTATCGGTTATAACAATTACTATTTATTCCAAATTAATAAACCGTTTCACACTTCCCATATCGTTGTTTTAAGGGAACTGTGAAAAAATATTATATAATTCCACTCACGACCTAATTAAATAATGAAAGTTTATTCGAATAGGAGAGGGGGGCTGGGATGGCCTAGTGGTCTAGAGTGCCGCGCTTCGACCTCTAGCTGGCCGGTCACCTCTGGCTCGCGGCTGTGGTTTCGATCCCTGATGTGAGCGTATGTGGCATGGAGATAGGGGTGTCTTCTCAACCTCGTGGGTTTCCTCCAGGCACTCCGGTTTCCTCCCACTGCTAAAGGCCCCTACGCGCAAACGAATTATTGAAATAAAAATTAAACCATATGTTAGTCCCGAAATGACCTAGTTTGTGTTGAGTGGACGTTAAACCCCATTTCCCCCCCCCTCTCTCTCTCTCTCGAATAGGAGAGGAGATACTGATGGAGGTGAGGAGTAAATGCAAAGTCATCGGTTATAACAATTACGATTCATTCCATATTAATAAACCATTTAGCTTAATGTCCACGTTTCGAGTAACGTCGTAATTACGATGTATTCGGTATGCCTATTATTATACATTTTCGTACTTCCCATAACCTTATTTAAAAGTCTCTGCGAAATATGTATAAACAATGTTTTACTAAATCTATGGATATGTTGTATATCTTTCCGAGTAACGTCGTTACTACTATTTATTCGATATTATTATAAATTTCCGCACTTTCCATATATTTTATTTAAGAGTAACTGCATGCGAAATATGTATAATCAATGTTTTACTAAATCTATGTATATACTTTACATCTTTCCGAGTAACGTCGTTAATACTATTTATTCGTTTTTATTATACATTTTCGCACCTCCAATATCTTTATCAGTTATAGATAAATGCGAAATACGTATAATCTATATCGAGTAACGTCATAATAAAACTTTATTACATCATAAAGCACCCTTTCGCTCTTCCCATATCTTTATTTAAAAGTAATTGAGAAATATGTATAAACAGGCTAATGAAGGTGGTTGGGTCATCTTGAGGCTTAACGCGAAAAACATAAGGTCTATCATTGAGTCGAAGAGCGGGGGGGGGGGGGTCGATTCCCCGCTCTTATACGTGACAGGGGGAATGATCGCCTATCCAACGTTGTGTTTTTCTCCAAGCCCCCACCTCCACTCCCAATGCGAACGACCACTACGACCCCCTCTCTCTCCCTCTCTCTCTCTCTCTCTCTCTCTCTCAGTCATACACACGAACCATTTTCGCCACATCATAATTATTCCATATTATTACACCTTTTCGCATTGTCTATATATTTATTGCATGATCTGTTGATCCCCCGTCCCTTGCAATAAATACTTAAAACACAGCTCAACAGACTAGTCTGGAAATTGTTACATCTGGAGAGAGAAGAACCGTTCGATTGGTGTGTTACTAATTACCGGGGTTGCAGACAGCTTAATTTACATGCATTTGATATCAAGATTTTATACGAATCGCGAATGGTTTCATACCCAGATAATATCAGACTAAAGCATTAGACTGTGCTTCAGATACCGAATCAGATTCCATGCTATTTTGATAAATATCAATCCAAAATAGCATATATTATTGAAAAGAGAAACAAACACTCGCAATATTCAGCTTATTCGCGATTAATGGAATAGTGTAAACATTTGATTTTCAGATAAAATATTTTCCTGGTAGATCGAGCTATTTTTTGATTATTATGATTGGATGTGATTGAATTGCTTTCATTTTCTATAATTGAAATCTTAATCTCATGAAAACCATACTGTTGTGAAAATGAAATCTCTAAAGGGACGAGTGGCATTCGGCATGCATTGTAGCCACCATCCACTGTAGTCAAAACAACAAATATGTCATTAAAATTTATCTGAATACATATGTCTGAATTCTTATTAAATAGCAACATATTTCACCAAACTTGTCGTTTTAGTTTGAACGTTGTGTCCGTTTTGACCACATATTGGACCGATTTCGTTTAAGGCCTCTTAAATCAATAGTAATATTAATTATGACTGTCATTCTTTGTACAGGGGTAGCTCTGACCTGGTGGCGATGGCCTGTCACTTCCGGTTTCGGAGTTATGCAACTTCCGGTTCATGCCTATACTCGTGCTACGCCAGGTCAACCGCTAGTTGGTTGTTGCTAATATTCGAGCTAACTCATCAGTGTAATAAGCTACGAAAGCTACGAATCGGCCCGAATATCGGCCCGAAATTCGTGGCGATTCGGCAAACAAATAAAAAAAAAGATCCAAGGGAATATTGAGTAGCTGCGAAATGAAAGAAACATCTATACGAATTAAAGCGATTCGATTACAAATGAGAAAAGGATATGTCGAATACATTTAAGAATACACTACTCCCTCCAAGACGGAATTACGATATTTGTCACTTTTCGCTAAAGGAACCAATAGAAAGCTGTTACGAATGATAAGAAACGGCTTCGACGAATGGTTTGCGATTCCCAAATAAAACTTTCGTGGCCGAACTTCGATATCAATGTGTAATAACTAAATAAGAATCACTCAAGGACGGCCTACGATTTATCTATGAATCGGAAAAAGTTTTGATTAGTGAAGTTTCGTGGCATTCGTAGTCCAAAGACAGCTGGCCACGAAAGATTTTGATTCAAAAACCACTTACGAACTTCAAGAATCATCTTCAATTTATCTACGAATCGGAAAAAGTTCGGATTCGAGGCGATTCGTATTATTCGTACATTGTAGTTCATATGAAACAGGGAAATTAGGATTAACCCCCCAATGGTCGAACATCGATGATCTAAACGTCGTACATTCTTTGGTTTGTTTACCAGTACAATTTATATACGCGGGCTTATGTTTTTGATCCCACCCAAAGGACTAGACCCGGTTTATTTTACGTGAGATAATAAAGGTACACATCGTTATATCATGATATCGCGTGTCTTGCCAAAACTTGTTAAATACATCATTAATTTTGTGAAGAAAAAATTGGCTAGGAATTACCAAATGGCTTGGCTGATATAAGATTATATAATTACGATGTCACAAAACCGTGTCTATTTTATTCAGTTGGGAGATGTAGGTGACCATGGAAACGTTATAAACTTCCGTGTACTGTACATAAAATGACCTATGTAATATTAAACAGATTTCCTAGAGAAACACACACAGCCAGTGGTATAATTGTTCAATGGCGTGTAGGAAAAATGAAATGAAATAGGGTTTAATGCCCTACTATTGTGATCCGAACTGGGTTAATGAAGACGGGCATACGCCCTGCTACGAAGAAAATTTTGCCCTACGGCACACTCTTATATCGGATTCCAACTGTTAAGGGATCTTTTGCGTGCACGCCAATGTGTACACGTGTCCTCGGGTTTTCGTCCCATCTGTACGACTAGTCTTGGGCCCGAGTTCACAAAGCATTCTCAGACTTAAGTCAAGAATTTACTCAAAATTGTTCGCCTTATTGTAACTAAAATATAACGCTTTATAAAACTTTTGTTGTTTAAATGTATCAAATACATAAAAAAAAAAAAACTACATGCAAAGTTTTATGTTTCTGGATCAAAGATATTTCTTATAAACAGTGATTGAATGTTGAGTAAATTCTCAACTTAAGTATGAGAATGCTTTGTGAACTTGGGGCCTGGCGTGTCGAGCGTGGATATAGGAGTGACGGCTCCAGGTCTCCATTTCAAGGTACTTTGGAATTTCAAATTTTCGCTTATATCAACCTTGTAAAAACTGAAATGCTTAATATATATGTTTTTAATATTTTTTGATATAATTAAAATGCTGTCTTAAGCCTTATGTTTGATTTTTGGGTGCTTTCGAGAACGTGTGTACAGCGCAAAGATACGAAATTCTGAAAATTAGTTTATTTAAACACTTGAAATACCTGACACCTGGATCCAGATAGTGGGTGGGGGTGCTAAACAAAAATTGAATCGTATCAAGCAAGTGTCCTACATTAATACAAATGGATAAATAGGGTCGAACGTCCACACGACACAAACTAGGTCATTTCGGTGCTAACACATGGTTTAATTTCCTTTCAAAAATTCGCTTTAGCAGTGGAAGGAAACCGGGGAACCCAGAGAAAACCCATGAGGTTGGAAGGCGACCCTACTCCTTGTCACGTTCAACCGGGGAATCGAAACCACGCCAGTTGACTCACTGACATATCGTATGATACAGATATTATGATATAGAGCACACGCGTTTACCGTCCGGCCATCCAACCATCAATAATAGATAACCCACCTAATCAACTTCACCCAACTCAATTTAATATTTTATTTTGAACTAACGAAAAAGAAGGTATGTCCCCTTTAAGTTAAAAAAAAAGATCTGTTTTTCAAATATGTATATCGATTATCCAGCATCATCCTCCCTTTAGCAAGAGGAGCTTTCTTTTTTTTTAATAACTCAACTAGAATCCTTAGCTGATAAAACAAAATACGTAATTGATACTCTAGATTTAACAAAGATAAAAATCTTTAAATGTCTCAAGGCGATAATTAGCATCTACTATATTCAAATAAATCATTAAAATATCTTGTTACTAATAAATAAATAGCATTGTTTCACCTCATTAAAAACTTTTTATTTGAAATCTAAGATGAAATTTGTGTAATATTACCTATGGCCATGTCTTTTGGGTGCATTAATATTACGCCCTAATATGCGAAAAAACACATCAGAAAATCTCCAGAAACTTTCTCCTCCAATACAACGATGGAAGCCGCGAACTGAAGGTTAGTGAGCGAGCGCCTTACTCACTGAACCGCCGCGTTTTCGGGATAATTGTAATGAAAGCTACAAAATAACTCTCACATCCCATCGGACCACATTACTTTTCATTTCTTTATAAAAGAAATAACTGTCTCTTTAAATCAATAAATGCATCTAATTCTGGTTTTCACACATATGGTTTTTGTGCAGTACTCGGTGCAGGATATTCGCAATGTATGGTCCACAATGGCGATAACACCCCTCAATTAGAAGTCTATGCATTAAAAGTATTTTCCAAATAAATTCGTAAAGAAATTGCGTGTATCTGAAAGTGATGTATCCGAGGTAGGAGCTATTAATATCAAAGCCACTGAAAGACGTTTTACGATTTTTATTTGAACTTGACATTATTATATGGACGGGTATTAAAACGATAAGCTCGAAAAGATAAGCTACGTCAAAGGGAAATAACCGAACAATTATGTTAAGGAATAAAAGGCTCAGCAGACTATAAAATCCAGATGAAACTACCAAAATGGCCGAATCCAATATAAAAATCGTTAAGTTGGATAATTTGCCTACTAATCCACTCCTGATGCAGGGTTAAGCTAGTTCATGTTCTACTCTGTGGAAAAATCGTTCGTCTGTTAAGCAATTTAGTGTTACAATCTATAAACACGTAGGGAGGTTGGGTGGCCGAATGATTAGCGCGTGTGCGCTGTATTATAAGATCTGTCATTAAGTCAACTAGCGTGATTTCGATTCCCCGGTTTGACGTCGTGACAGGGAGTAAGGTCTTCTGTCTAACCTCGTGGGTTTTCTCTGGGTTCTCCAGTTTGTTTCCACTGCTAAAGACTCCTATACGCGCAGGCGAATTATTGAAATAAAATCGAACCATATGCTAGGCCCAAAATGACCGGGTTTGTATTTAGTGGACTTTAAACCCTATTCCCTATTCCCGTTCTCTCTCTCTCTCTCCCCCTCTCTCTCCCTCTCTCTCCCTCTCTCTAAACATGGGACATATTTAACAGAAAGAATTGTATTGCCATATTCCTTCTATCATTACTAAGCTTTAAATTTCCAAAAGAAAAAAAGAAAAAAAGAATGCAGTCCACTTCAAGTGAGAAGAAGACTAATCACAAATAATTTAATATTATTGACTAGAAAGAAAGGGGCTTAAACCTAATCGAATGCAGACGAAGTTTCCGCAAAAAAAAG
Organism: Patella depressa; assembly: GCA_948474765.1. Lineage (NCBI taxonomy): Eukaryota > Metazoa > Mollusca > Gastropoda > Patellidae > Patella > Patella depressa. Next base: position 13,176,292 of record OX419720.1, read on the forward strand.
ACGGATTTGGTTATTTTTGAGAAAAGTCAGAAGTTAGCATCTGCTTGTCGGTACTTTATATCAATATTTTAATCTTGCATCGGTTATCATTGATTATTCCGTAAAGTTCATCTCCATTTAAAGCGGAAATTATTCGAATTTATGTTTCGATTTGTTGTCGGTTTAAAACTGCCCATTTCTCTGATTCTGCGCCGGTTTATTTTATATTCACAGAGTGTGCTCATACTGTAAAATAACGCTGAACAACTGGGGAACTTTAAGTCAAATTACGAGAGAAAAACAAGTGTTGTTCAAACTCTAAGAGTAGCAACTTGTCTTTATATTTGCCTTCTTCTGTATCGGTTTGATTTGTTTTAGATCAGCCGAGATTGAGAATTTGAAACTTAAAAGTTCAGGATGTACAAATTATGTTACTGGCAGTGTTAAATGACATTGTTTAGATTGTGGATCAGTATTGTAATCTACAGATAATTTAATAAAATGAAATGGGGTTTAACGTCCTACTTTTTTGCTCCTAAACTGGGCTAATGAAGACGGGCATACGCCATACAGTTTGCTGTGAGGGAAATTTTGCCTGGACAGCGGCGCTACGACCTACTCTCATATCGAATTTCTACTGCCAAGGGATATTTTACGTGCACGCCAATTTGTATCCGTGACCTCGTGTTTTCGCCCCATTCGAACGACTAGACTTACTGTCCTTGTCAGGCCCTCCGTCCTGAATCACTGACAAGGGAAAACCACGTAATAATTTGATACATAATTACACAAAATTAATCACATTTTCTTAAAACCACTGGACGTCATTTGAATTCTTCAGAAATTTCTAATTTTGCACAGTGATATTAACTCAAACTAAATATTTAACATTAAAGAGGGTGTTTGTATGGCCGAATGGTAGCGTGCGCGCGTTTTATCATACGGCCTGTCATTGAGTCAATTGGCGTGGTTTCAAATCCCCGGTTGTACATGGCAAGGGGTAGAGTCGCCTGTCCAGCCTCGTGGGTTTTCTCGGGTACTCCGGTTTCCCCTCACTGCTAAAGACACCTACGCACAAGCGAATTATTGAAGTAGAATTAAACCACACGTTAGTCCAAAAATGACCTAGTTTGTGTCGAGTGGACGTTAAACCCCATTTCTCTCTCTCTCTCTCTCTCTCTCTTTGACATTAAACAGGCATTATACAAGAGCTAAACCTACCAATTGCAGATCTTTCTTTAGGTCTGAGGTGTTATATAAACTATTAATTAGATATTAATTAACTTACCAAAAATATAATCATCTCTCGATACCATCGGATGGTTGCGATACAAATAGATTTAAATACGTTTAGCGGTCAATTTGGTTACTGTAAACTGGATAATCGAGCTTTTGTTTATTACCTTAACAACGGTACTAACGACAATCGCGACTAGACTATAATTGTATCGACGATATTTAGGCGCAGAGAGAAGTAATTTGACTGAAATTTTCCGCATATTTTATGTTCATTATCTATTTTTTAACTATTTTAGCGGGAACTGACAGCTCTTTACCTAATCTTACCGAATGCCGCTTTAATTATGAAGACAAAATATCCACTGTGGCTTCAGACGGATTAAAAGGGGGGCCTATAAAACATTGTCGCGAAAATTGTAGGCTGCGCTGGTTTGTTTTAACCATTTCCCGTTCATATTACCTGTAGAGTATGCGGAATGTTGACAAATATTCAATTCTTCGTGTCTTTGTAAACATTTTAGAATTTACGATATTTAAAGGAGCTAAATCGCTAATATTTGGTACCTAAAAATTGACACAAAAAGTAGCAACGCATATGATGATATAATTTTATTGCATATAAACTGATTTCTGTTTTACTCTAATTTCAAATCAGTTATGTTCGGCGAAAATACGCCAGCTATCTCAATCGAGTGGCAATCTTTAGTGCCTGATTATTCCAGTCTACACAGATAGTATTTCTTGAGTATGCTCTCCAGATAAGTATATGGAGTCTCTGTTTGACAATGACCTGTGGAATATGTCTAGCCTTATTCTTCGAGTCCCAGGTTAGAGATGACGCTGAAACGCATTATGATACACGATTCGTGTACACATTTTAAAATGTTTATTTCGTCTAAATGTTGGATATCAGAAGCCCACCATTTTCCGGTAAGATCACAATATCAATGTTGTTTTGAATCGACAAATAATTCGTGTTTTTATGGGATTAAACATCCCTAGAATGACTATAATGGACATTTACAAAAATGATCATACCTCCATTTTATCGCATTACCATTTCATATGAATTGTTTTTTCAGAAATGTATATTAACCCATATTGACAGTTGGGTGCAATATGTTAGATTAAACATGTTTTATTTCTTGTGATCTAACTCTTAGGTGTTTCATTAAGATTTTTTTTTAACTAAACAATAAATAATAAATGACAGGAACCATGTTAATAATGCGACTTTCTGCGTGCCGTGTACGATGTTGTGGATGGTGCTTTGATGTTCGGGGTGACATGAAAAAACGTAGATGTTAAGTTAATAGTCGTTTTTTTTTATATAAAACATACCCAACACAGTGATGGCTTAGCATTTTCATATCTAAGAGTAGCTAAAGATTTTCACATTTATGTGTAGCTAATGACTTTAACATTTATGTGTAGTTAAAGATTTTCACATTTATGTGTAGCTAAAGATTTTCACATTTAATTTATGTGTTGCTAGTGATTTTCACATTTATGTTTATTTTCACACTTATGCATATTTTCACATTTATGTGTAGCTGAAGATTTTCACATTTATGTGTAGCTGAAGATTTTCACATTTATGTATACGTTCACATTTCTGTGTAGCGAAATATTTTCACATTTATATGTGGCTAGTGATTTTCAGATTTATGTGTAGTTAGTGATTTTCACATTTATGTGTATTTGTGGATTTTCACATTTATGTGTATTTGTGGATTTTCACATTTATGTGTAGATATAGATTGTAACATTTATGTGTAGCTAAAGAATGTCACATTTATGTGTAGTAGCGATTTTCATATTTATGTGTAGCTATAGATTTTTACATTAATTGATATTTGTGTGCGGTCATTGGTGTTGAAGCATGAAAATTTCGTTTTCATTAAATTCATTGCGTGATTATCCGTCAAAGCCATTGTTTTTTGTATAATGCTTGCAGCATCCACTTTTCGATATGAAACATCAAATCAACCAATTTTAACATTTCATTTGGAGTGGTCTAGTGATCTATCGCTTTAGAAAATAAGGTCTGTTATTGAGTCAGGTGGCATGGTTTCGATGCCAAGTTTTTTTACATGATAAATACATGTAATAGGGCTACCTGTTTAGCATCGCGAGTTTTCGCCCGGTCCTCAATTTTTTTTCCACTGCTAAAATGAAAGAAACGATATGTTAGTCCAGAAATGTCCTGGTCTGAAACCTTTAAATGAACATCCCGTGTCCACCGTTTTAAATTCTAAATTCAACCATAAGAATGTCGACCGCCGTACATGATTTATAAGAGGCAGGGTGATGTTGTGTAGAATATGATACTGAAGTGAATAAAATGGGGTTTAACGTCCTAATGTTCTGCTCCCAACTGTGCTAATGAATATTCAATATAATCATTTTGTATTATCTATTTTTGAACTGTTATAATAAGAGCGATCAGGTATTTATCTAAATCTTACATAAGGCATATTTAAGTAAGTTGAGCTGGGGGAGGGGGATTACATTCCGAATATATGAGATCAAAGCAATGGACCAGCAAAGAAACAGATGTTTGCGTTACTTACACTTTTGTGACTTTATATGGACACCAAATCTTTATTTGCATATTTCCCCAGTGGACATTTTACGCCTCCGTGTGATGTTTTATGTACCCATTCACACTAAAAATGAAGTACCATTTACCCAAATATACTTCTGTTTTAGAATTCCATTTGCAGAAGAAAAACAATGTTCATATTGTGATATAATTAACTTCTCCGGTGTCGTCCCTTTCAGTGATGTTTGCGATCATGCGAATATTTTACTGCGGATCAGTTTGTCATCGTTCATGTAAATATCAATGAATTCATCATCATTCATTTGAAAAGATCCTTTTGGTATAGAAAGTTACTATGTTCTGAAATTGGAATCGTTGCATTTAAGGGCATTGTAATCACTTTTTAAAATGTCACACAAAATGCCAAACGCATAATATATCTATTTATTCAAATAATGTTTAGGACAAAATACAAAACATCAATGATTTATAATGGCTGGAAATAATCATTCGTCAAATCAGAACACAGCCCTGATAAAATCTGACACTTATTTAGAATCGATTGAATTAGTTGAGTGTAGACTGTATTTCAAATGTCAGTTTTTTTAATAAATTGTTTTAGGATGTTTTAATTGTTAAATAGTCGATAAAATATATACACATATAGATGGAATGAATTCCAGGAATTCTTGATTCAAAATACGAGTGATTACTTGGATAACGATCTTAGATAAGATGTGCCAAATATATATAGAGAGATTTGGATAAAGAGCTGGCCGTTTATGCCATTAATAGTTCAAAAATAGATAATTCGAAATGAAAATACTGATTTCAGTCAAATTACTTTATTCTGAGCGATGTTATGAGTGTTTGAAGTTCTAACACTATTTTCTCGAATGTCAATTACCTTGCTACGATTATGAACAAAGTATTACATGTAATTATACATGTGTATTGCAGTGGACGGGGGTGAAAATTATACTGTTAAAAGTTCCATTTTTAAATCCTATAATATGAAGAGACGATCATCGTGTAATATTACTCTTTCGGAAACACAAAACAATTTATCAAAAGTAGCGAAGATCTATATCAAACATGTAACGGCAATAGGGGGTTTCACACGGGTCATGTTTTGACAATCTATCCAGAAATATGCCCATATCTCTTTACATAAAGTTTAGCTCCTGCAAATATGAACTGGGATTTATAAACATGTTGCGTTTGGTAATACTGAATTTTGAGATTCGTGGGACCTTGAGTTAAAAGGCACTGAGTAGCTAACCTGGAGGTCCCAGATTTGTTCCCGGTGCTGGCTGAGAAAGCTCTTCGGGATTTCCGGCGTGGTTTACCGTTAACGACGGTGGGAGGATCAACGTCTATTCGTGCGGATGGGACGAAAACCTGAGATCCCGTGTACACATTGAAGTATAGAGTAGGTTGTAATGCCGCTGTCCGGGCCAAATTTCCACCAAAGAACACTGTGTGGTATATGCCCGTCTTCATTAGTCCAGTCTGAGCAGAAAAATACGACGTTAAATCTCATCTTATTTCACTCCATGGGGACTTGAAGTGATGACGGCGACACATAAACAAACTAGTCCACGACGTTGCATGGTGCGAGTAATTAATATCGAACACTGCCTCGACAAATAATAAGTTCAGCGGAAAATTTAAATTTTCTATTTGAAATGTTTTGTCAGAAAGTTCCATTCAATCACGAATATGAGAAGTTGGCTGTGTATAAAATGCGAAAGATTAAAATGTAACGAGTCGTGAAGATTATAAACATTTCTGCTGAAAGGAAGACTGGGGTTGGGAGACAAATATGTCAACTTTATAATATGAAAGTCACTGATGCACTGGGAAAGAGGAATCTATTGATTTATATATGAGAGCAGGACCGTGGTGACTTAGGTGGTAAGACGTTGGTTAGCTAAATTAGAGGTCCCATGTTCGATCCCGGTGCTGGCCGAAAAAGTTCATCTGGTTGTTCGGCGTTGTCCCCCCCCCCCCCGTCAGCGATGCAGTACAGTGGGCCCAGGATGGGACAATGTTTAGTCATTCGGATGGGCGGAACATATATATGAGAAGAACCGAACTACACACTAGGTGGTCGTCTCCCGAATGAGTTTCTGGATGGCGATAGTCTGTCAGTTGACGTCATGATTTGAAAGTAAATAAATTAACAATAATAATAAGGTCGATAATCCGAATAGAATTTCGGAAAACGCTAAAATTAATTAGTAAATAAAGTGTAATGAACAAATTTATCAGGAGAAGATGTAGGCGGTATGTCTTTGTTTGTCTGTAGTTTTAATTTGTCCTTTATTGGTGAAAGTGACCATACAATTTGATATAAATACATTTCTATGGATATTCAATGAGTTAATAGAAATGTTATTGTGATACATTTGTGACCATACACACATTCATCGGGATATATTCAGTTTGAGTGAACAACCGCTTTTGTCGTGGATGATATCGCAGACAGTGGTTGTTATATAGATTGCATTTATCGTATTTAACGCCGGCTTCCACTCTTGGTGATATCGCGGGTCTTTATTTTAGTAAAATCAACCCGTGTGTAGGGACCTTTGCTATGGATAGAAACCCGATTAAACCCCAAGATACATGGAACCACCATGACAAGAATCTAGGCTAAGTCTAGGACCACTAAATAAGAAAGCGCCCTAAGATAGGTTCTTCAATTTATGCTAGATTCCCACTATCACGATTCGTGTTACGATTAAAATCGTGATTTTACGATGGGATTGTCCATATTGAGGTCCACGATCTGCTACGTGCAGATGCGTTCGGATACGTTTCGATACGGTCACCACGATTGCTACGACTGACCTCAATTTACGATATGACCTGATAGGATCACCACGATTAAAATCACGATAGCACGAATCGTGATAGTGGGGACCTAGCATAACGTGAGATGTTCTGAAACCAAGAGGATTTTCACTTGTCAGCCATAGATTATAAAAACCAATGGTCTGTAACTTACACTATATCGCAATGATTATAACATTATGTCACTTATGATAGTGTCATTGTTGTAATGACAGTTGTCATTGTTTGTGTAGATTTAACACGTGATAGTAACGTGACATATGACACGATCAGTTCCGACAAAGCACGTGTTATTAATGTATTAACCACTGCACAAATATCGATATACGACTGGTTTATCAATTATACACAATTATAGCTGTAACGTGATAATTTACAGTTTCACACAAAAGTACCATTAATTAAATCTGGTATTAAAGACAAACACACATGATGAAATTATTATTGTTTGTTTGTCTTAGAGTCCTTGCTTGTGACAGCGTAATCTCTAAAAGGACTGTTATAATCTATAATTGTCCTACACATTTGTTTTTGTACTTTCTTGATACCGCCGAGAGAAAACTCTTTGAAATTTCTCGTAAATAAATCAGTAATTGTGCTTCCATAAGTATGTGTTATAGTTTATCCAGTTACTAAAAGATCGTTAGTTACTATGTCGCCTTGTCTGCATTGAAAACGTCGAGAGAATACCCTTCGAAACGTAGCCTAAACAAATCAGTAATTGTTCTTCCACAAGTTTGTGTTATAGTTTATTGCTCTATACAGTTACTAAATGCCTCTATAAAAGATTATGACTAACTGTTACTGCAGTCAAAAACGGTTAATTCCTAATCCATACTTGCACAGACATCATGAAATCAAAGGACATATATAGATAAGTAAGCACTCCTGTACATTTTGTGTATACTCTTTTGAACTTGATGGGGATTGGATGGCCGAATGGTTATCGCGTGCGAGTTGTATCACAAGATTTGTCATTGAGACTACTGACGTGGTTTCGATTTGTGCTTGTACGTGACAAGGGGTAGGGTCGCCTTTCCAACCTCGTGGGTTTTTTCCAGATCATCCGGTTTGTCCCACTGCTAAGCGAATTAATTGAATAAAAATTGACCATGCGTCATTCCCGAAATTACCTAGTTTGTGTTGAGTCGAAGTTAAACCCCATTCCTCACTCCCCCTCTTTTGATGGGTCTCTTTTTAAACAGAATCTATTCAAACCGGGAGATCATCGACGTTCTACTGGGAATTCAAATCCCCGAGAGAATTAGACAAATTGGTTACCTGTTTAGTGAGATTTATACCCAAAGACAGTTGATTAACACAAAAAAACTAGTACGTCAACCCTCACAGACCTTCGAACGTTTTCATTTTCTCAGGAAAGCAGGAACTATGCATATTATTGAAATCGAAACACTCCGATGATAGAAACGAAATGAAATGATACGGAGTTTAACGTCCTACTGTTCTGCTCCGACCTGGATAAGGAAGACGGGTGTACGCCATACAGGGAAATTTTGCCTAAATGGCGGCGCTACGAACTACTCTTATATCGAATTGCAACTGCAAGGCTTCTTACATGCAAGTCAATGTGTACGCGGGATCTCGGTTTTTCGTCCCACCCCAACGACTACAGTAGAGCGTTTACAGATTAAGGTAACGACCTACCGACAAAAGAACGGACAGACGGAGGGATATGGTAACTACATTTCTCCCTCACGTCAAGTGTCGGAGTATTAAAATAACATTTTGAATAAATGAATATCATTTTTGAAATTTTCCAAAAAAGACTGAAAGTCTTAAATAAATATAGGTTTTTTGATTGATCTGGTATAGTATAAATATAAACTAAAGCCATATTTAATAATTCTATTTGATCTTGTCAAGAAATCAAACCCCCTTCGTTCCGTTCTCATATAGATTACCATTACTCTGTCGATAATATAATCTACAATAATAGGAAATCCAATAAGAAACAGTCGACAAAATATGAAATATTTATGAAAATATTTCCGATTGGTGTTGCCACCGTAACTGGTCGAAGAGATCCGAGTCTATCATCACCTCAAAATAAATGAATACATGAATAAAACATGCATTATTTTTCGACTAATCGTCTCTATTCAATGAAATTCGGTAATCCGATCTAGTAATAAACGAGTTATTGGTTATGAACAGCGTATCTTTATAAACGGACATGATTTCCTGGACAGAGCTAGGTATTTATACCAACCAATTTTGAAGACCGTGCATCAATGGGAGTTGTTCTATATGTGTAATAAAAGCTAATTAAGTTATAGCAGTGTTAATAACATTATTTCTTTCATCACAATAATAGGCTAATATCAATAAATCACATAGCAATCATTATGAACACTTCGTTTATTGAAGTAAATTGCGTTGTGTGAATCACTGTTTTCACAGTGAACGGTATTTTATTCACCGAAAAGAACAGTGTAACAGACAAACTCGTATGTGTTACAAAAAACGTTATATAACTAATTTATGAAAGGATAGTTACGAATAATGAAATAAATAAAATTATCAAAATGACCATCACATATTGACGATTTCCGGTTTGTCTGCACACCTAATTACAATAAACTGCTAAATCCTCGTTAAAATGCCCCATTTAATTAAGAAAACAAAATCAGAAAATACCAACGATAGATAATCTCGGGACTTAAGATTCAATCGGTTTTCAGCGAAAACATGGCTGACACTGGACAATATATATCCATTAGACTTGTATTCCTTTTAGAGTTCAAATTTCAGCGCTGTGCCCCCTTTTCTGTGGTGCAGAACCGGTGGCCCCGTAAGGAACATTGTCTAGATGTTGGGATGGAACGAACATTGGCGGCCTTTATGCAGTCTTCCCAGATTTACAGGAATATTATAAGGAATGGTCGGTGACAAACAGACCTTCAATGTTCCGAACACTTTAAAGCACATTGCATTAGACAATGATAAATGTTGTGGCTATTGCCCCGTTACAAATTCTGAATACATCGTTTTAGAACTCCATTCGGTAAGTTGTAATTGTGAATTACGGTACTTGACTAAATTAAGCATTGAACGTGACTGGTGAAGGCATTTGCTCATCAGTAACGTCAGTCTCCTATTTGTTATGGCTAAGAATTTAATGCAAGAAGTTACACACACTACAAGTGAAAAACATGCTTCAATTTAAAAACTGAAACGATATAGTGATTATCATCGAAAAACAATTCCGTTAACTTAAGTTATTGATAAAATTCCGGAAATGTACAATCAGGAGCTAACATCTCTCCTGCTTGACCATATGATACCACATCTTATTTGTAGTGAAACCACTGAGTGAATTATTGAGAAACAATTGAACCATATCGTAGTCCCGAGTTTATGTCGAGTGGACGTTAAACCCCATTTTTCTCTCTAGCTTTGTGAACTCGGGCCTGGTTACCATACTCTATACTGGTGAATTGAAAATGGAATGGAGTTTAAGGTCCTACTATTCTGCTCCGAACACCTTTAATGAAGACGGGTATATGCCATACAGTGTGTTATGAGGGGAATTTTTCCCGGACAGCGGTACCTTTGGCCTACTCTTCTATTACTTGCACGCCAATGTGTACACTGGACCTCATTTTTTGTCCCATCTGAACGACTAAACAACTGTCCTTGTCCGGCCCTACGACACTCACAAGCGGCAACCACGCTGGAAAATTTGGATAAACTTTATCGGTTAATGCAGGGACCGAACACCCGACCTCCAAGCAAGCGAGCTAGCGTCTTACCCAATTAGCCACCGCGTTCTATGTTTAACTGAAATATCATAAAACAAGTCAAAAAAAAACCACGGAGAGAAATGGGGTTCAATGTCCTCTCGACACAAACTAGGTCATTTCGGGACTAAAATATGGTTCAATTTTATTTCAATAATTCGCTTGCGCGTAGGGGCAAAAAAACACAGTTATATCATATTTATCCAACATATTGTATTAAAAGATCGCCCAAATCAAACACCAATTTGTTGAGTACAGAATGGTATTTATTTTAAACAAATATATTATATTATAGTATAAGTATTGTTAGACTAGGCATTATATTACTATTAATTAGACCATCTAACATCGATCACCTTTAATTAATAACACGTTAAATTTATGAGCAAATATTTGACAATAGGCCGCGAATTTCGTAGAGAAAAGTCACGTTTAGATGTTGTTCAATATAACGTAGTATTTAAATTGCGATTATGTCCGTAGATTTTATTTGAGTCATTTATACACTCACGTTCAAACAATATTTCACAATATATGACAAATATTTCAGTAGAAGCTTCCAACTGATTCTAACAATTTCATGCCATCTTTTTCAAATATTTTGTACACTAAAATATAAGGTTTGAAATCGATCTGCTCGGTACGTTATCGCACGCATGCTCTACAAGAACGAACTGGAATGAAATGACCTACTGTTCTGCGCCGACTGGGCTAATGAAGGTGGGCATACCCTTTCAGAATGCTACGAGGGAAATTCTGCCCGGATGTAAGCGCTATGGCCTATTCTTTTATCGAATTCAAATTGTCAAAGCTTCTTTTACGCGCATGCAAATGTGTACACGGAATTTCGGTTTTTCGTCCCACCCGACCGTCAAATTCGTTGTCCTACATCCTACTCCACTGCCAAGGGGGAGCCTCGCCGGAAAATACCGATGAACTTTCTGGGCCACCAGAACTTTCGGGATCGATAAAGGGACCACCAGGTTAGCGAGCCATCGTCTTACTCACTGAACCAACGCGACTCTCGCTACACCAGAACACACGTGTGCTAGATATTTCAACCTCCTGACCGCCAAATTTCAATTTTTTTCTGATAATGCATCGAGTAAAGGTAAATCGTCGTAATAACTTCTGACGACAGTATGAAATAACTGAACTTTCAAATCCCCGAAACTTTTTCAAACGGTCATAGTTATTTCTGTTTGGATATAGCAATACTTTACGGTCGGGGGAGATGGGAGGCGAAGTGTGCTGGGTTTAGGTCCTACCCTAGAACAACTCCTTGATTGCAATTCTCGGCCTCGATACCGGTGTTGGTCGAGAGACACCCTGGGGATTATCTGGTGTTGCTTCACGTTGTGTGTGGTACTTCACAAGGACATTGTCTAGCTGTTCCTATGGAACGAAAAACCGAGGCCCAGTCTACGATCTGCTACGGTGCCGAACACGCAAGTGACGTGTAAAACTCGCGCACGGGTTTACTAAAATTCCCCAACCTTCCCCTTTAGACTGCCCGTTGTAGCACGTCCGATCGATTGTAAGCTGGGCTTAAGGTAACCGCAATTTCTCGCCAAGAAATTGCTTACGTATTATCAACACTTAAGGTACACGAGACACCCCATCCCACCGAGATCATGTTTGTGGGTTTCTGACTGTTTGGGTTTACATTCAATAGGGTTAACCGTTGTGGGTGGGTATTCATTCTTGGCAGAGTTGTAGTTGATTTGGTACAGTTTTATCTGCTTTGAGATGGTATTAGATTATTTCGGTTTTCACAGTCTGGTGTATTTCAAGATAAGCACTAGGGGGTTATTTCTGGACGACAAGAAAATATATTTTATTATTTGTACATTTTTTATAATCGGATATTATTTTTTTTTCCTTATTGACATCTAAAATAGATTCTTTATCTTTATTTTGTTAAAAAAATGTACCTTCAACACTTTCCAAAATAGAAGAAATACGCCGATATTTCTGTTAATAAACTGACACGCAGATGTTTTTGTCGAAAACCTATAACTTGATAATTTGGTCAATGCTTTATGTAATACAATTCTCACTTGGTAATGACGTCAATTAACTTTTAATCTGATTTTTTAAAATTATATAACACATGATTATTTCGAGCATTTTTTTTTCTGTGCCAAATTAAAAATTTCTATGAATATCCCCCCCCCCCATGAATTCCAGGAATCTTGATTATAAAAAAAATCAAGTGGCTTTACATATTAGTAACATTATATTATACACAAACATAATCTGAGTTTTTATTAGATTCTCTGGGAGATGTTTGTTACAAAGATTGACACATTCGGACAAGAATTCATGAACTCAGACCAGTCAACAAAATTAAGCGTTAAGCAGAGTGTCAGAATAAAAATTGGAAGCTGGGTCGATTTTGATTAAATAAGAGAAATATATATAACTAAAGCTGCCTCTATCTTAAAGGAAAAAAGACATCTTAATTATATACGTATAGAAAGAAAAACTAAGTCGGTGGAGTAGACAACTTTCTCCTGCTGGATGCTCCATTTGTTGACGGCGAATGTATCAAGTGTTTTTCCAATCTTGTGAAGAAAGTTGATCTCTGTGGAAATTATCGTATACCAAAACCCCCTGCAATATTAGCCAATTAATTTTTTTTTCGATTCAAATGTGAAGAAATGTCGATCGTTTGGCGCCTGTGTAGTTTTATTGGTTGCTTTAAGGTCAGGACAATTGATCTTTCCTTTTGGATTTTCACTTTTCAGCGCAAACAAATTTACTAATTTCAACTTGTTCGTATTTTTTTGTCATCTCGCTTTCTATATTTCGCCTGTTTTACACCTTGCACAAACAAACTACACACCGTAATGGTTGATTCATTACACAATTTTTGTTTCCAAAGATAATGGTTTTTGTTGACAGAATCGATCTTTAACCTATGACTTGTTACAAGCCATCAATCGTTTTCAGGACGACTTTCTCTAATCTTGAACGATATTGTTAATGTTGTACCACTGTGCAAACACCCGGGCCACAATAATAAAATGTACTTTGACTTTTGCCAAATGCCCCCATCACTTAATTAAAATGAAAGTAGAAGTTAGTTATTTTTATACTCGATAACATAAACATATAGAACCTCGTAGTTATTGAATTCAGTAGGTTTTTGTTATGTGCCCCGAAGGCAGCCATTTTCTGAATAAAAAAAACCCTTCGGTAATAGAATTAAAGCCATTTATATCTAAATGGGCTTAAATTAGTACAGATTTTTTCCCAAATGTGAAAGGCAGCTGCCCTATATTTTTTCCTTCCAATTCAGTCAATATTGGATTTCAACCGATATTGAAATGAAATGAAATGAAATTGGGCTTGATGGCCAACTTTTCTGTAGATGTCACATTGATCGCCCCATATATCCGTATAAATGCAAATGTTATGGAGTGTCAGACCTTACATAATAAAAAGGTGGTGATTTCAAAAAGTATATTGGTGTAATGACTTTATAAAGTTCACATTACTTTCAGTGATTCCAGTAGTAAATTAACAAAGACAACTGTTAGCTATGTCAGCTAAGTAAAAATAAAATCAGTAACAGGTAGAAAATCATCATACGTTACATAATATATCCCCTGTCCGTTACGTGCTTGATACGTTACAGTTTAACTAGGTCATTGGCTGCTGTTGTTCTCGGTGTTTAACGTCCGCTTCCATCGAAGGTGATATCGCAGACATGTCTTATTTTTCATTTTTATTATCTTAGCGCACGCACAGGTTTTTTTTTTGTGGAAACCGGAGTATCCGGAGTAAACCTACGAGGTTGAGATGGCGCCCCCGTCTCCACGTCACATTCACTCACACCAGGGATTGAAAGCATGACAACCGCAAGCCATATCTAAGTTTCTTTTAATTAATCCCAAATTTGTCGTCACGATTCATGATTGTTTATAATAAGGCATGAAATATGGGATTTATTCGGGAAGGGGGCACAGCCTTTACCTCACTTGGCGGAATCAATCACATAAAAACCAAACTCCCTGTTACACAATAGAACCTTTTAGCTAATCTCGAGCGGAAATAGATGGACTCGGCAAAATAACCACAATGTTGGTCAGGCGACTCTACTCCTTGTCACATGTAAGCCGGGAATGAAACCATGTCATTCGACTCAAAGACGGATGCGTACGCGTTAAACCATTAGCCCGACTAATCCATCCTGTGATTATCATGAGATGACCCTAAAGAAGTTATTGATCTTGTGTAGTTTTGGGAACAATTTTTTTTAATCTTTACTTTCCGTAAATAGATAAACAGAGCAATCTCTAGAGGCTTTGCACTTGGGTTTTTACCCTCAAAGCATCAATTACAGTCTGTTCTGCAAATACTTTTGTGTGTTCTCAGAGAGATAAACCTTATAGATTTGAGGCGCCTTACAGGATTAGATTCCGGATACCAGTCCGTCCCTGCCCATTTGTTAATAAGTATACCCACATACCTTCTGCCCACCCACGCCCATTTGTTAACACGTATTCTAACATACATTCCGACCACCAACGCAGATTAATAAAACAATTGGGTTAACAAGAAATGAGATATTCTCAAGTAGTCATCTTATTAAATACACTCCGATCACTAGATTACTTCAATCTTTCTAACAGAATTGGATTGAAAATATCTGTAACCTTGATCAACGACCAACGATTTTTCTTTTAACAAAAATATTCCACAGACAGGAATACAAGCAATGCATTGAGCAGAATCGCTACATTGATTAGTTACGGAGAATAAAACCATAACTGGCACCTTATCGAATCTAAAGCATTGATTTAACGTCACAGCCAGCTGACGACCTGCTAAGATTTATAATCTACAGTGAAACATGTCAACTATCGATGCTTTCTCTTCATTCACAGAACTCTTTAAAAACTTTCAGGAGAACTTTGCACCCAAATTCTATCGTGTAAAAGTTTGTACTCTATAATCAATAGGGTTAAATGTTTAATACAACCAATTGCTCATCGTATAACGAGAACGTAATAAATCATGCATTGATCCTTGTTCATTGGAACAGACCTTTCAATTAAACGAGCTACTTGTTTTTGTTTTATTTCTCTCAAAAACATCAAAGGTTTTTTTTCTATATTAGGTATAAAATGGCTTTTATTAAAAGAAGCCGATTCATTGTGTATGGCTTGAACTTGTAATTTTTGCGCGAAAGAGTTGAAAAAAGATTCAAAGAGAGGGAGAGACCTAGTGTCAGATCACTCAGCCATCCAGCACATATAGGCCCACGCGGAGAGAGTTAATATAACAAAGGACTAACAAAACTAACAAAATAGTTCGTAATTAAATAATAAGCACCACATGCCTCGTTTAGTCGTTTACGACATCCATTGATTTCTATAAACCTGGTCTCAGACCACGCAATCCCTACAGTAAAGTACAAACGAATATATTATGCCCATGTATAGAGAGTTTCAATTTTTATAACATTATGTGAACACCAACTTTACTAACAAAAATAGTTAAAAATTAATTTATAAGCGCTACCTGCCCCTTTTACAACATTCATCACCTTGTAGTGACTAAACAGCAAGCATAGCATGGGAAATACTTATTCTTGCAATGTATAATAAAGGACATAAAGCAAGCCTACATGATTCTATGTTTTTTTATCACTTGGTTTAGTCTGTTTGTAATAGGATTGTTAGCATTATCTATAAATCAAGTATTATTTCATTACAGCGAGAATAATGGCACTTTTGAGTAAGGTTAAATCAACAAATCAATTCATTTAAAGCAAGAACACGGGAGTTTTTACTTAAAACAAAATTATAGATTGCACAAAAACATCTGAGCAAACAGTGATACACATATATTTGAGTTAAGTTAAATGAAATGCCGAACTGCGGGCTTTGGACAGAATCGGTTCAAGGTTCTGCAGAAGTAATTAATTAAATGGCATTAATGGCGGTGACTACAATGTAGGCAAACAATTTCGTAATTGATACAGTGTATTGTGTTAGGAAACGAAGAAATAATAATTCATCTTTTACGGCACAATAATTGGGTCTCGTCTAAACATTAAGGCCACCCACATATTTAGTCAAGGTTGCGAGATGTAAATATAGTTAGGGCTCATGATTGTTGACGAGATTGTGGGCCAGTGTTAAAACGGCAATTTCATATTTTTTTAGTTATATTTTTAAAATATATTAAAATAAAGCCTTAAAAATAGATGGTATCTATAAACAGGCCTACCTTGTTAAAGAATAATCCTATTAATCCTATAATTCACTGTTGCCAGTTGAGAAATTGGCAAAAATATCATTTTCAACTTCAAATTTTTGAAGATCGCCATTGCATGGGGGGGGGGGGGCGAACAAGGGCGGACGGTGATTTAAACCCCCCTGAAATATTGCCCATGATCGTATAATAGTGAGGTGACAACCTTTTGAGCAAAAGACATAGAACTAAATATGTTTTGACTTTCGTAGAAAATATGAAATTATCACTTTAAGGCTGGCTTTAAGGTTAGGGTTAGCGCTGGCCGTGTTCACATCTGGTGCAGGTGGCCTTAATATATAGACCTAACCATATTTGGGTACTTTGTTACTAAGGTATTGTTGCAGAATTTTAAAACAATGTATTCAGATTTCGTTTGGCCTAGAAATGCAACCATGAAAACGTTATCGGCTTAATAATTGTTAAGATGACATAGTTGTACTGTACTTGGAATCTCGGTTCCTAATTTCGTATCTTAAATAAAGAAAATGTTGCTAGATGTAAATATGGTTATGTCACGTGATTGTTGACGATATTGTGGAGTAGTGTTAGGGGCTAGGTAGTACAGGATGAAGGTTATCTTCAGCACTGTGTATATCTCGTGACTGGCGAAATGTGCAGGTGGCTTTAATATTTAGATCTTACCATAATTGGGTAGATTTGTGTTTACTGTCCAACCTCGGGTGTTTTCTCCGTGTACTCCGGTTTCCTCCCACCACTAAAAGACCCCTACGCGCAAGCGAATTATTGAAATAAAATTAAAACCATACGTTAGTCCCAAAATGACCTAGTTTTTGTCAAGTGGACGTTAAACCTCATCTCTCTCTCTCTCTCCCTCTCTCTTTCTCTTTGTGTTTCGCCTTGCAATGTAATCCTAAAATACGCATCGGCTTAATAATTGTTAAGATGGCATAGCTTTATGCTGTATCCAGGTTTGAAGACCCATCTGAACGACTAGATGCCTTTCGTTGCCAGCTGCCCCGCCTTCTTTTCAACATCACTGACAAGGAAACACAGGATTTGAAAACGCCGAGGAACTTTCTAGTCAATAAGGATAGAACCCCGAGACTTCTTGGTTGATGAGCCAGCTCCTTCTAAGATAAGCATTAACGGCAATGGTACCTTGAAATATTGTAGACAAAAGCGACCGATCATGATGAATTAAAACAAGCCCAGGCATCTGCCCACAGGGGTGCACATTTTGGGGAGACGGCTAGAGAATTGGATGCTAAGGATCTTCTCGTTAATTATTAGTTTTAGATCTTTCACGGATACAGGTCAATTAGCAGTTCACATCGTAGACTGCGGTCTTGCTATGTTCTATAATATTATGAATAATAAAATTAACAAGGTTCAGATAGGCGTATTTCAACAATACCATTAACTTTCTGGGGGTGTAGCGAATTGCTTTGGTTTACAATCTGAATATTTTTGAGCTAGCCGATATGAAATATGCCAGACAGAAAGAAACTATTAGAAAGTGTTGAGGTAATTCCAGATTCTTTTAACGTAAAATAATAACAAGAATCTTCAATTTTGTTCACAAACATCTTCCCCAATCTGGCAACCTCTCACATTTTGTCTCGACTGTCATATAGAATGTAGGTAATAACACAATTAACAAAGCAATTTTTATCGGTCTTAAGCTCATTAGGACAAGTGGCTCGTTATCAAAGAGTAGAATTCATATTTCTTATAATCAATATGTCCGGCCAACCCTAACACTAGCCATCTATTAAATACACTCTACAAACCGAGTGTCTCTGTCTAATGTGGCCAGTCTATTATAGTATCTTAGGAGCGATGCCTCGTCTCTTATTGCGGCCTAGTAATCTAATGTACTTTAAGATAAATTGGGCAGGGCTTCAAGAATTGAATTTGCCAAATCTTAAACTGTTTAAAATTCAGATACAAAATTTGAAAGTTAAAACAAAATGAAACTAAACGAAAAACTATGAAAATTTGATAGTGAAAATGAAACGAAAATAGTATGGAAATTTCGTCTTTAGAAACCCATTACAAGAATTTGTGATTGCAAAATATTTTCAGATATAATTAAAACGCCACAAAATAAAACGAAATGTAGTTTAAACACGGATTCTGTTGATATTGATTAACTCTGTACCTTTCTAAAACGTGGGTTGGGGGAGGGCATGTTTTCATATCTAAATAAGTCAGAAGTAAAAACTGGACTTGGAAAACTCCACAATAATCGCGGCGAAAAGGGACCCTAAAATTATGGACGGGTAAGGAATCGGTTAGAATAAAAACTGCACCACACACCGATCCCCACGCTTACCAACACCCATCGACGAGATAGTCGCAACCGCTCAGGTCGCCATAATATATAATTTAATCTTGCTGTCTTGACATAGACGGAAATAAAAAAATAAACCATGAAAATTCATAGTGTCAATTAGTCAATCATTCACTGTAAGATTTCTTTCTGTGTAGTTTTGTCCGATGTTGAGTCATTCGCTTTAGTTGTAAAATGCACCAAGCGTAAAGAATAATGCTTAACACTCCACTGCTAATCACAGACAAGATCCTACTTTTGCTTGCTTGTTTGTTTTGTTTTGTTCTTTTTTTTGGGGGGGGCGGTGTTTAGGTAATGATTTAATTTTATTTCAATAATTCGCATGCGCGTAGGCGTCTTTAGCAGTTGCATCCCATGAACTTAAGAAACGGACTTGTGTGTTGTTGTCGGTAGATAGTAGGGCCACACTATATTGCCACCTCTACATAGTTTTACATTGTGCTCTTAATCAATTAAACAGACGATGTTTATTCATTTATCAAAACTATTTTCACATCATATTCTAGGCACTCAAACTTCTTTCATATTGTGTGTTCACAAATCAATTGCCCGTTATACAAATTGATTTAATTGCAAGTTTTCGTTCATTTCTCAGTTTAAAATACAGTGACTATAATTATTAATTAAAGCTTCAACATGTCAAAACAAAGGTTAAATATTGAGATTAACATCCTATGTAATCAAAAGTACTCAAATCAATACATTCTTACCGTTTCAGCATTGGTTTCTATCGATTACATATCAGCATCTTGGCTCATGCTGGCTTTACACAATGGTTTCTCTGGGTTATATTCCCGATTGTTTTCAAATTTTAGTGTTTTCAAAGTCTGTGTCATTACAGGTCCGAGACGGTACAGCGCAGTGGACGCGTACGGCTAGCCCCCGGATCCATTCGCTTAATTTGAATACATGTAGTTCGTTTGGTTGTGATTTCAGCGTATTGCGTCTTGTCCGTCTATTTGTTGTTTGTTTGTGTAAATGATGTGTGACACAGTCCCTCTGCACTTACTATTTGTGTGTTTTAGTGGTTTCGTGATTCAAAAGGCCAAGAACTCACCGTAACGGAACGTTTCATTGGCTTATCTCTCACACCATTCAGAACACGTTAATAATAACATATTCTAATATAGTAAAGACAAGTTAAACGAAATTTTGAACTATAAAAACGAAACGAAAAAAGGATCTGTGTTTTAATCAGATTGTTTCGGTACCAACATATGGTTCAATTTTATTTCAGTAATTTGATTGCGCGTATGGGTCTTTTGAGTGGGGAGGACACTAGAGGGCCGAATCTGTGTCACGTACAACTGGAAAATCGAAACAAAGCCAGTTGACCCAGTGACAGTCGTTATAATCTAAAGCACATGCGCTTTGTTTGGGTATCAAAATGGAAATACACGCCGCCAAGCAATAATGCTCGGTGTGCTGATAAATAGCAACGGGCAGACAATAATCCCAAAACAAACTTTAATTGATATTTTTTCATTGGCGTCTTATTGGAACTTTAATTTCAGAGAAGCGAAATAAAGCTTCAAGGACAGAATGTTATTAGAAGACGTTAAAACACACTTTGGTTTAACCAATGTAACGTCTGATAACTTTGTTAACGAGCTGTATGGGTTACAAGAATTCCAGTAAGGAGAGCAAGTCTATGCTCGCACACCAGTTACAATTCCAAAACAAGCAATGGCGTTTCTATGGCATATTGCAACGCACTGTATATGCCAGGGGCGGATCTAGGAATTTTGAAAGGGGGGGGGGGGGGAGGTGAGCCGCAAAACAATTATCCGAAATTTCCTTGCATCTGTAGACATTCCAATAGCTATTTGGCTGATATTTTCGTCTAAGTAAACGTTCGAAGAGGACATGTTTGCGTCTGAAAAAAAGGCACTTTCAGCAGTAAAAAAGGGCACTGTCGAAAATTGGGGGCGCGCACTGGACCCACCTCTGTATGCCACAGAGTTTCGAAGGCCATGATAAACAATTTAATGAAAACAACCATTTACTGGCCATTACCCCACGAATGTTACGAAATTTCTGTTTTGCTATGGGCGGCTCTCATATCCGAGTTAAGGTATACCCAAGATAAAGGACAACCGAATATCATACATGATCAACCGCAAAAAATTCACTCGCGATCGGTCGTACTCCAAGCTGTATGTGATCATCGAATTCGATTTACTCATGTTAACACAGCTGGCCCCATGGCATGGGTTATCACATGCTGGTAGGATTTTTTTTAGAAATTCTTGTATTTTCCTCCAAACAGATACCAAATTTTAGGAGGGGGGATTCCTACTTGGGGGCCCAGCCTATCTCTTTAGATATGGCTTATGACTCCACACAATGATTTTGGAAAATTGACCCTAAATCAAAAAAGACACGTCTCAGCTCTGCGATACACAACACTTCTGTAAAATGGAAATATTGTACTTTTAATCGGAGCAACGTGTAAGCAATCTTCCGTCGCCTGAAAATATAACTTCGACCCAAACGTTAATTTACTGCCATGTTGAATAATTGGATTATGGAACACATCCCGCAGTAACCCGCTCCTTGGGGCAGGTTACTTCAACCTGGCGCGAGTAAGCCGTTTAATTGATGCCATCGGTAACCGGAACACACCCATAGAGGCTCGTCTAGGCGTGGCGCTACTAATCGAAGGTATCCATTATCTACCTCATTAAAAAAAATAATCTAAAAATTAAAAAAAAGGCTTCCTTTGATCAGATTATTGACTTCTAGGGATCTATGGAGGATGATGTATGAGTCGAGACTAAACATCGACAATACATATTTTAATCATGTCAAATCCATGAAATTCTGATTTATTTGTTTTTGTAAGGATCAAATACCAGACCAACTTTTATTTCGTTATATAAAACCCTGCAATTTTTAAAAAGGATTGAAAATAATAATTATGGATGAGTTTCAACAGAGCAGGGTAATTGTTTTGATTTCTCGTCTGTAACGATTTTATTGGTAGGAAATTATTTGATCTATATAACCATACACCTCGCTACAACCAGAATTACGTTCAGTGTTTACTCAACGAAACTTCAAAGGCTTTTTAGCGCACGATAAAGTAGTAATTAAGTTTAAAAATCCGAATAATTACGCTGGGTTCATTCATAGCTTTTTACGTGACTCTTAACTAAGAATTTTTTTATATTTAGTAAAACGGGTATAATACCAGTCTATTTAACAGGGGTTATGCGAAAGCCTTCTTTTAACTCTGTGCAGTAGAGGTCTACGTTTGTCGTCATGTCATATGATAGTCCGTGCATTATTTACATAGGAACTATAGTCAGACAAACTGTTTCCGGCTTTTTACTCGTACTATTTTGTAAAATATTTTTTTTATCCAGATATATTTATTTTATTTCTTAATAATTTAACAGAAATTGCTTTAGAATATATTTTGCAGAAGAAAAACGTTAATATTGGGAGCTAATTAACCTATAGAAGCGACCGGGCGAATATTTACTGCAAACCAGTTTTGTATTATGCCTTTAAACGTATAGTTAGTATAGAGCCATCCGTTTCGCTTTTCTTTTACAACAATTATATAATTACACATGCTTATTACTATAGTTGAATAATGTGGAACAGACTAATAACTAGGTCTGGATAGCACAGATTGTCACCTAATCATATACGCATTTTGGAAAAAATTATAAATTGGAGAAGGTTGTTGTTAAAAGTCGTATTTTGAATAAGCTTGTAGAATAGTTTGAAGAAAATAGAACATTCTTTTGGCTCCTTTTTTTTTTTTTTTTTTTTTTTTTTTTTTTTTTTTTTTTTTTGAGAACATTTTCTTATCGCCAGTTAAAATTTTGAAGAAAACCGAGAAGCTTTTCAAACCATTATCTATAATATATGACTTGGCTGGGTCCATTTAAACTTCTTTACACAGAGTTAAAGTAAAGGGACCCTCCTGATAAGAACAGAGTCTCAAATATTAAAGTCCGAGTATTTATGAAATTTATGGACCAAAATATAGAGGCGTGGTGTATTTACCTTGTCACAAAATTTCAGCTCAAAATATTTAGTCGTTTGGACGTGAACGTCAACACTGCTTATCCGGACACGTAACCCTTTTAAGATTTCGGGTCAATTTTTTCATTGGGTGACCTGATAATCGATTCCCGTTTCTTGATAGGTTTATACAGTGAATGACCCATGTACTGTACTTGATAACAAAGGGTAAATTCCACCTACATATTTTTTTTATAGAAAAAAGTCTGGTTTTATCCATATGCTGTATAATACAACGGTCTCCATTTCCAGATGAAGACTGTCGGGTTTAAGTTATTTACAAGCGTATCACAAATATCATGCTAGTTGGTCGGCCTTAGGTAATGGGTTTTAAGGGATTTTAACACAAAATTAAGCAGTTTTATTCCCCAAAAAGTTATCGGGATTGGCCCTTTAAAGTAACAATGCGTTTTCCAAAATATGGAATGTTTCACGACTTAATCCACGTTAATTATTTAACATTTAATTTAAAAAACAAAATCAAAATATCAACACTAGATAATCTCTAGGCTTGAATTCAGTCAGATTTAAAACAGACCAGTTGATTCTGTTCGCCCGCAACACAGAAACAAAATGGCAGCGAGCTTATTCCACAGGAATCTGATTAAAACATATAACCTATTTCGTTTCGTGTTCTTTATAGACAGGTCAAAATAGCGTTTAACCCCCCCAAAAATTGCAACAAATTAAAGGTTTCGCAACTAATTCTGGCAGGGTTTAGTGTACTAAAAGTTTACCAAAGTAGGACCCCCAGAAAAGTGTTTTTTTTTCAAGATGGCGTCAAAAATCGCCACCGAAACGTCTTAAAATGATCATAACTATGTAACTATCAACTCAACTTTGATGATCTTGATGTCTTTTCCACGGTTTTTTGAGACAAAGAACACATTAAGATCATTAAAAATGATGTTGGCATATTATGTCAAAAACTGAACGCTCCCAAACTTATTCTATGATAGTGGGCAGAAGGGCCTGAATTCAATTTCATAATGATTCAATAGCTCAGTGATGTATCCAAAGTTCTCTTAATGTGTTCCTTGTCCCCCAAAACCTGGGGATATACATCAAGATCATTGAATTTGAGTGAATACTTGTGGACTTTTGGAGGTTTGGCGGCCATTTTTGACATACTATGCCAACGTCATTTTTAATGATCTTAATGTGTTCTTTGCCCCCCAAAACCTAGAAAAATACACCACGATCATCAAATTTGAGTTGCTACTTACATAGTTATGATCATTTTTATACGCCCACATTTTTATGTGGACGTATATTGTCGTCGCCCCTGTCCGTTAGGACGTCCGTCCGTCCGTCCGTCCGTCCACAATTTGTTTGTGGACTCTCTACAGGTCACAATTCTTATCCGATTTTGACGAAACTTGAAATATAGGTTTATCCCCAAAAGATTTCGGTTCCTTTCGATATTGGCATGTATCGGATGAAAACTTCATGGATTATGGCCCCTGATTGTACGAAAAATCACGTTTTTAGCTTGTGGACCCTATAGAGGTCACAAATTTGAACCGATTTTGATGAAACTTGACATGCATGTTTATAACCCAAAGATCTTGGTTCCTTTCGATATTTGCACCTATCGGAATGTAATTTCCTGAATTATGGCCCCTGATTGTCCGAAAAATCACCCTGTTTAGCTTGTGGTCCCTCTGGAGGTCACAATTATTATCCGATTTAAAAAACCGTTTGATTATATCACCGTTACACCCTAAGGAAGGTTGAGTTCGAATTTCGGGAAAATCGGACGAAAATTGCCATACAAAATGGCCGCCGTTTGTAAGCGAATACTGTTAAAAAATTGTATATCATGGTTTGTGGACCTTGTAAAAGTCACATTTTTAAATCGATTTTGATGAAACTTGAAATTCATGGTTATAACCCAAAGATCTTGGTTCCATTCGATATTTGCGCATATCGGAACGTAACTTCCTGAATTATGGCCCCTGATTATACGCAAAATCGCCTTATTTTAGCTTGTGGTCCCTCTGGTGGTCACAATTATTATCCGATTTAATAAAACGGTTGATTATATTACCGTTACACCATAAGGAAGGTTGAGTTCGAATTTCGGGAAAATCGGACCAAAATTGTCATACAAAATGGCCGCCGTTTGTACGCGAATACTGTTAAAAAATTGTATATCATGGTTGTGGCCCCTGTAGAGGTCACAATTTTAATTCGATTTTGATGAAACTTGAAATGCATGGTTATAACCCAAAGATCTTGGTTCCTTTCGATATTTGCGCATATCGGATCGTAACTTCCTGAATTATGGCCCCTGATTGTCCGAAAAATCACCTATGGTCCCTCTGGAGGTCACAATTATTATCCGATTTGAAAAAACGTTTGACTCTATCACCGTTACACCCTACGGAAGGTTGAGTTAGAATTTCGAGAAAATTGGACCATAATTGCCAGAAAAAATGGCCGCCGTTTGTACGCGAACAGTGTAAAAATATGGTATGTCAAAGTTGTGGACCCTGTAGAGGTGACAATTTTAATTCGATTTTGATGAAACCTGAAATGCTTGTTTATAACCTAAAGATCTTTATTCTTTTCGATATTTGCGCATATCAAATTGTAACTTAATGAATTATGGCCTTTGATTCTAGGAAAAATCACTTTCGGTATTGCTTGTTCTCTGTCTATCTCTCGAACAATTATTATCTGATTTAAAAAAAAACTCTGATTATATTACTGTTGCACCGTAAGGAAGGTTGAGTTCGAATTTCGTGAAAATCGTACCAAAATTGGCGGACGAAATGGTCACCGTTTGTACGCGAATAGTGTAAAAATATGGTATATCATGGTTGTGGACTCTCTGCAGGTCACAATTCTTATCCGATTTTGACGAAAAGTAACATTTCTAGGTTGTGTACCGTCAAACCATAATCATTGTCGGCTTCGAATTTCATGAATATCAGACTGGAACTGACCAACAAAATGGCTGCTCCCAATACAGTATGAAATACAGGACTTAATGATGTAGGAAAAATCACTTTCGGTATTGCTTGTTCTCTATCCATCTCTCAAAAATGTGGGCGTATCCTGCCTGGCAGTGCCAGCCTATCTTAAGTCGTTGCAGTGGCCATTTTTGACGCCATCTTGAAAAAAACACTTTTCCGGGGGTCCTACTTTGGTAAACTTTTAGTATGTTATAAAGTACACTAAACCCTACCAGAATCAACTGAGAAACCTTTTGTTACATTTTTTTTTTGGGGGGGAGGGGTATTTTCCACATATTGACCTGACTAATAGTTCAAAGGGAAATATAGATCTGTATTTTAATCAGATTGGGCGACCGCCTAGATCGATGAAATTTCAATGTAACATATCTATGTATATACTGAAGAAAATTAAACCATTTTTAAACCGATATTACCTTCGGGTAAACATTGTTAATAATACTGTAGATTGCAAGGGATTGCAATTGCGCTAAAATGAGACTTTAACAGTATTGGATAATCGAAAGTCGAAATTTTTAAACGGCTGTACATGTTTGGTTTGAGTGGACCGAATTAAATCGCTATATATACCTGGTTTGAGTGGGCCAATTTAAATTTCTTTGGACACAACTATCTTTGAGAACATTATCTAAACATTGGATGAAAGAAAACTCTATCTTTCTGTTCGACTTTTGATTTGGTAAAGAGCGAGGATTCGAGAGAAATTGGTTTGAATCAATAATCGGCATGCAATATATAATTTTCGGGATGTCTTGATTACAACTCTACTTAACGTGTTCGTCATTTGACTAAGAGATTGACTGGATAGAAATTATATTAATCAAGATCTTAACGTAATTAATAGATTAATCATTTATATGAAACAATAGATAACCATCATATGTTATCTCCAGACAGATTCATCTTTGAATTTACCAAGAGAATCCACATGCCAGTAAATACGTATTGGAGGTCACAGTGGGTAAGACGCTCGCTCGCTTGCCTTGAGGTGGTCGTCGGGTGTTCGATACCTGCATTGGCCGAGAAAGCTCATCCAGATTTTCCGGCATGATTCCCTTTTGTTAAATCATGCAGGACGGAAGGCCTTACAGGGACAGCTGTCTAGTCGTACGGATGTTACGAAAATCCAAGGTTCCGTGTATACATTGGCAAGCATGTAAAATATCCCATTCGGTTGGAATTCGTTGTAATTATAAGCCGTAGTGCCACTGTCCGGGCATAATTTCCATCTTAGCACACTGTATAGTGTATGGCCGTCTTCATTAGCCCAGTTCATTTAGTAAAGGCGTAGTATAAGTAAAAACATTTTCCGTAACCAGTGCGAAACTCGTCTCTACAATAAAATCATACAATTTGTGAATTTCCACCAAAATAAAGATGTGCCGGGATTATGGGGTATTCTCTCTATCCATTGCGAAAACCGCCTCTGCAATAAATCATTCAAATTGTGAACTGCTGTCAGTAAAATACAAATATGCGAGGTTGGTATTATCATCGACGAGATAATCTCAATAATTGTAGAAAATACCATGGCTTTTATTATAAATTTTACGAATCAAGGATTTCTTGAACTCCCGATTCGTTGGGGTAGAAGCAATCCCAACTGAATTAAGCATTCAACAATCCGCCATTTACTATGATTTTATGTGACTCTGTATTTCTATTGGCAGTGTTTTTTTTGAATAAAAAGCATGAGAGACAATCATATTGAAACAAGCTTTCAATTTGTCATAATGAATTGGTGACACGAAATGACAAATCGTAGTGTGAAAT
Source organism: Patella depressa (assembly GCA_948474765.1). Lineage (NCBI taxonomy): Eukaryota > Metazoa > Mollusca > Gastropoda > Patellidae > Patella > Patella depressa. The sequence continues at coordinate 13,204,051 of OX419720.1, forward strand.
GAATTGGGGTTTAACTCCCTATTGTTCGACACTGAGTAGGCTAATGAAGCCGGGCAGGGGCCATAGGCATACAGTGTACTACAAGGGAAATTGTTCCCGGACACAGGGGCTATGGTCTACTCTTATATCAAATTTAAACTATTAATGATTTTCTTGTCAGTCCCTATAGAAAATCCTAGTGTATCCTAATTTTGAGATAAGATTTAAATGAATTTCTGGATTATACAACGACATTGTGTTTAATGAACGTCGACAAATATAGCGAAAATAAATAATTCTAAACAGAGTAGTTGTGAAAATAGCTGTACAACATTCAACACCGTATCCGTATCATAAGAACATTAGATTAATCATTGTTTCCAGATAAGCCGTTCTAAAGAGAACATGACACAGTCTCTAGTGTTTTATTCTGATTCGATTTATGTTCAAGTCAATACCACTTCCTGCTATTTCAGATTTAAAACATTAAAGATAGAAATTCATTCTTGAGATTTCCCTTACTACTGTTACATAGTCATAAAAATTATATGAACAATGAAATGCAATAAAATCACTCTTTTCAATATAATTTGGTTGATCTTTTGATCTCTTTATAAGACGTTAGTTCTTGTCATCCGAACATCAAACGTCTAAAAAAACGAAGATAAAATTTAGCGATCCTTATTTATGTTATTATTGCCGCATCGTTAGTCAGGCATTGATCATTAGACTTGATTGGTCCATCATTGGAGTCAGATTCGGTGTAATTATAGCTGGTTACATTGATTTGACGAATGGCGATCGATAAGTGGAAAGAAGATGTAGCCTATTAATACCTTGCCGCCTAGATATTATTTTCTCAAAGTCTCTGCTCTATACTTCATTTACACCACCTTAACTTCCCACATGGCTTAACACGAGCGTACCGTCGTCTTTAACTAACCCAACAATACGGTCAGTCATTATATACAATGTTGTGAACGCGTTACTTTAACGACAAGAACGCATTAAAAGTCTGATTTAATAAAAGTGTCTTTTCTTTTAAAGAAGGAGAACAAGATCTATTGATTTGTCTCCCGATTGCCTAAAGATATAGTGACATCGACTTTTATATTTAACAAAAAACTTCTCCACTGAATTCTAGTTTATGCGCATGTAAGAACACGTTTCTTAAATACTGATACTAAAATTGACAATCGAACTTTTCGTAAGTGATTTTTAAAAAATACTACGGGTACCCTTGAGATCAAATAACAAGCATAATGACGAAATGATAACATTTCAGTAATTCTTTGAGAAATAAATTGGATTTTGTTAACTACAATCTCCGGATCCTTACACCGGTAAATATTTTATCTGACATACTAGTATTCAGGTATAATTCATGGGTGACGGGTGAGTGGATTTTAAACCTAATTAGTTAGGCAAGTCACGATATTGGCAGAAGAGGCCGTCGTTTGGGGTATTCAAATCCTGGAAAACTTATACGTTTGTTTTGTACATTTCAGAATATGTTTTAACAGACAGAAATTCTATAAAACACAATGTGGTGGTCAAAAGAGCGGTAAGTGTTGATCAAGTACCAGCATAAACAATTGCCATTTTAACAATGCACTCTTAATTTGATGTTATGAAATGACCTATAAATACTTGTATGTTGCGAACTGCATGTACATTGTTTCTCCCAAAACGCGTGTCTAGTAGAATTTGAAAAAAAGACAAGGGCAATCTTAACAAACAAGGGCCAGGCGCTCGTTTGTTCGTAAGGCTTTACGTCTGCTTCTAATGTAAGTGATATCGCAGACAATGGACCAAACGATCGTCGTGGCCCAGTAGTCAGTACAAGTATACTGTAATAACATTTGGGGTGTGTAATGCGCCTACCTCCTTTCACAAAATAATTGATAAAGTAACAACAACAAAATATAAATGTGTATTTTACAGTCTATCTAGACGTTCATTAACCCTACAAATTAATTGAATATGCGTTTCTTTATATGTTTAATGTTATGAAATGATTCATTCATAATTTCAAATTGTCAAGTGCATGAAACCTGTTTCGTTTGAAAATTGTCGAAAATGTAGGGTATGTTTTACGTGTCTAGCAAAAATGAAAATAAAACAACGCTATTTGTTTATCAATATTATATTTGCCACATGGATATGTAAGTATAATGAAATCTCTATAGCTTGTGGCTTCGGACGTTTTATCTGCATTTTGTTTGTCGCAGAAATCTGTCTTTGTTAAAGAGGCCACAGCTCTATTAATTATGTTGTTCGATATTAGAATTGTTTGAAATGTCTTAGTCTAGTCACAACCCTCAGAAAAGGTGGTAATATGTTTGTTTAAAAAAATGTTTTGTCTGAATAATTTGTCATATCAGAAAAATGTTCTGCCTTTACAAGAAAAACAACAACAAAAATCATGAGACATCCTAGCGCTTATAATGTACTTACGCAAACACAGCCACTGTGTAAAGCTTTGAATAGAATTGATGGATGTGGGAATCTATTGGAATACAATTATATTGTGAAGCTGTAGAATCAAGTTAAATAAACACACATTTCAATGTTGTGTGCACATTCTAGAACACATGTGCGTTGGTGTCAATTCCAGTAACCAGTAGCCTACCACCAAATGATTGGTTAACACTTGGTTATAATTATTGCGTCATAAAATCTTTTAGATTAAATTGTAAGACCCCGGGCTTTAGTACCCTAAGAGCAGTTTCTTGTTCACTGTTTGGAAAGAAATCTTATCGTGGCTGCGCAAACAATATCATCCTAACCTAAAACTACCTTCAGGAAATTTTACAAGGGTTTCTTCAAATAGACTTAGGCTTAGCTTTTTTTGGAAAGCAAACCTTATCAAGACGGCAATGTTGACAGAGCCAGCCTATAATCTATTTTCTTTCAAAAATAACTAACTTAATAATTCACTGTATCTCTATTTATTTTCTTTTATTGCATTATTAAAGTTTATGGTAAGTAAATAGTTATCAGGCATGTCCGTCATTATTTTCTCTATTTTTAACAATTTTACACGCTAATTTAATAAGAATTATTCTTTCCTCCAAATCAATTTTAGATATTTCATTTGATTAAATTATTTTTGATCTAATTTTAAACCAGTATTTTTTTCAATTTATTTTCTTAGTCAGATGTGCCTGCATACGGGGTACGATAGTATGCGAAATATATATATGTAACACTATAACCATATAAATATATACAAACGTGAATGCGTCTATGCTCGACTTTTCTATGCATTGAATATATTCCTAATATATTAATACTTCAATCGTTAAATTCATTGTTTAATGTGTCTGTTATGTATGAATTATTATATTTGTTAGTGTTTTAATTGCCACATATTTGTGAATATTTTTTGTGGTTGTTTTAACGTTAGATTACCACCACGTAATGTTAATGTGTTTTATCATACATATTTGTGTGCCATATTTTAATGTCACCTTTATGTTCTATTACTCAAGCAAGCACCTGTTTATGTTTGAACCCGCTGAGACCACACGGGTACACGAGTTATGTTTATTTTTGTTTGTTTGTGGATTTATAACTAATGATTTATTCTAAACATCCTTTTATACGCCTATATTTAATATGGAGGTATATTGTCGTCACTCGTCCGTTGATCCTTTGCAGGAACTAGTCATTGTGTAGAAAGAAACCTTCCAATTGGCATGGAGACGATTTTGTCAGCAAATAATGACGCTGTTGTCCCAATTACATCCAAAATCCAAAAAACAAACTTAGCTGAATTATTCGATTGGCAAATAGAACCTTATGACCAAGACAGTTTTTTTTTTATAAAACTTGATTGGGTAGTTAGTCTATCGGTGCATAATTTGAAACCCGAATGGCTATATAGGGCAGAGTTTTCGATAGAAAAGTTTAAACCTTAAAATTTCGAGTAATACTTGAAATTATCCACTTGGTGAATTCGACAATGTAACCGATTAATGTCCTTAAAACGAGTTTCTACAGCTAATATGGCCGCCCGGTTAGCGTACTAAGGAAGCCCGAGCAATGATATCCCCCCTCTCTCTCTGTATGATTGGGGTTCGTCCGTTTGTAATCCAAATAGAGTGTGCCTTGTATCAGAGTTCCGAAAATTTGCGACAAATTTCTTAGATAATCAAATGAATCACATACGACCAATGTGATATTGGTCCGATCGAACTCCTGTTGAAGCGGTCGTTGCATTGTTGGAACCACTAGAGTATGTCAAACAATCTTCTTCTAATGCGACATCACTACTACTCACTGTCACTTTACTGTTCATCAGTACCACGTTAATTCTAATATAAAAAGTTGTTGAATTCCTTATAACATTATTACTTAACATCGCTTCATTCACCACACAATTGCTGTTCATGAGAATAACATATTTTTAGACTTGGAAAAAGACTTTGATGTTGATCATATGAAGCGTAAATCACTGTAGACCACTGACTGGCATAATGACTGCTTCATTTTGAAGATATTTGTCAAATTTTTATTAACCCTTAATTCTTATGCTGGAATATAAGACCCAGTGTTTGTGTCTTGGATTGACGCCCCTCTAGTGCCTCGAACCACCTATCAAAACTCATTAGCTGTTAAACAAAACCCATTAGAAAATGTATTCGACGAAAAATAAAGTTGTGTTATTTCCGACAAGAATACAACAGTTTTGCCCACCCGTCCCATTGGAAGCCGTTGACCCACTGACCCCTTTGGAAGCCAATAAGTACCCACTCGTCCCTTCTTGACTTCGCGTTAAAGGACCAATCCCGACAATATTTTTGAGAATTAAACCGCTTAATTTCGTGTTAAAATCCCTCAAAATCCTCTACCTAAGGGCCGAACAATTAACTTAATATGTGATACATTTTCACACACCTTAAACCTGTCAGTCTTCATCTAGAAATATAGAGCGGCGTACAAAGCTGTATTATGTTGTGTCTGGATAAAACCATACTTTTATTTTTTAAAAATATCGTGTGGGTGAAATGCACCTCTCGTTATCAAGTACAGCACATGGGTCATCGCTATATAGACATCTAAAGGAATTGATTGGATTCGAGTATCAGGTCACCCAACGAAAAAAGATGACCCGAAATTTTTAAAGGGTTACGTGTCTAGTCAAACAGTTTTGACGCCCACACGACTCAATATTTTGAGCTGAAAATAATTTGAGACAAGGTAAATACACAACTTCTCTATATTGTGTCACTTAAATTTCAAACGTACTCGGACTATTATTTTTAAAACTCTTTTCAAGTCGGGATAGTCCCTTTAACTAAGTGCAAACCCAAGAAACATCGACAAATGATTTTAATGCTTCGCTTCGCTTTGAAGTTCGGCGCAAAGCCATGAATGAAAGAAACAATCAGTGCGAAGCCAAGAAGTCGAGTCACATCGAAGGGTACTTATCTGCTGCCATAGAGCCCCTCCCATAGAAAAATGTCTCCGTAGCTTTACTACTGTGGAAAGGGTTGCATGGAATTACTCATCGAATCTATAGAATTCATACTTTTTATTACATGTATTTCTTCTTTGTCACTTTCTTTTGTGATCTGTAATATATATATAATATGTATATGTTGCATTAATTAAATTTTCAACATTCAAACCTTTTTTTAAATTGAAAAAGAAATACTACAAAGAATAAATTACAAAATTAATTGTTTGATAATTATTCAATAATTGTTAAGTGTATTATATGTTCGTCCTATATGTTAGGTTTCACCCTCAAATTGTCCAATAAGCTAGTTACTGTTAAAGGTGCCTTCCTACGTACACTTTGTGTCTTTGTGGATATATTTGGACTTAAAATAATAAAAACTAATTTATGTATCAAATCTCTCTCAAAACATTTAAATCGATAGAAAATTATCCACAGCTATCAAATTCTATTTTAAACAGCCTTGTGTGACGCGTCACTTGATTGAGTTGTCGCTTCATTTTCAGATTGTACAATATGTCGTTACTTGCTGTCCAAATTACTATCAATATCGAAGCCTAAGTAGATTACTGGATTTTCTTTTGGCAACTTCTTTTTCCACCGTTTAAGCACGGCTAAGTCTCTCACTGTTATCATAATTGTTAGTCATTCGATTATGAAAATCAAATCAGGCGCTCCCCACGCTACTCAAGCAGACAACATACGGACAGGCTGCCAGTAAGTGATGTCCATACCTTTGTGTGTACTGTGTGCGCCCCATGGGATTTTCTACGGAATGTAGTATTATACTTTTGTAGTACTGTCCATGTATACCGAATATGCCTTACTTTTATTGGAAATAACTACTCTTTAAATACTTTCGTGGGAATGCATCTTTAAGAGATTTCACCCTGTCCTCTCTAAGTGGTTTGTTTTTTAATTCAATTTGTAAGGTTTTATATAGGAGATTTCTCCTCGTGAGTTATTTTTTCTATGTTTTGTATCGTGAAGTCAACTTCCATAAATCTTTGATAATAATGTTCTTTGTCGAACAATTCATCATTTGTCAAGATTTTTTCCCCATAGTATATTCATGCTAGTCGGTCTATGGACGTAACGTAAATATTGTTAAATGTGTAGCCGCTATTAATTCTTCAGAGGTTTTTACACATGCAATTGTTTTTTAAATGTCTGTTTCAATTTACGTTGGTAAATAAATGTGCAATATAATCTAGTTAAGAATATAAAATGTATGTTTTCCTAACATTTTGAATCCCTGGCATTATAAATAATTCTAATATTTTCTTTTGTCTTCCCTACTTTGCGTTTCCTGTGGTATCTAAACATTGCAACAAAAGGGATTACGGGTGAGTTATACTTGATTATATTTATTTTAAATCTAAAAAGGGGTCCTTGACCTGTTTGGTTAAATTGGGTATTTTGGTCAAAACTTGCCATGTACAGGCGAAATTGGCACCTTTTCGGTTTTGGATACAAAAGTTATGTTAGATTCGATTCATTTTGACACTGATCAAATAATTAACAGGATCAAGCGCAGACCAAGTCCGCATAAAGTGACGCAGTATTTCAAGAAAATATCTTCTGATTAATGCTAGAGATAACTAAATTAATTTTAACGAATATTTAATACAGCGCCCTCTTTGCTTTCTCTTAATTCAAGCATTTATATTTAATTAAGTGACGGCGGTAAAATCATTCCAAAGAGATATTTCTAGGGCAAACACGCCCCTTCGGTCGGTGACTTGTGCCTTATCGTTTGGATGCAACGGAAACTTTAGCGTGTACGTCAAAGAACCTGTGCCAATTAAATTCGAGGAGTAAGTGTAAATGTCACTGTCCGGGCGAAAACGTTACGTATTTTACACGTTACAATAGAAATGATGGAAGTATTCACTTGACCAGACTTTAAACCCAGATGTGCGGGACGCTTTTTCGATTCCGGTGTCGGCGGGGATGTTCATCGGGATTTTGGTAAGACACTGACTCGCTAGCCTGGAGGACGGGTATTCGATCCCTGCATTGGCCGAGAAAGGTCATCCATATTTTCCGGCGTGGTTTCCCCTTGTCAGTGATGCAGGACGGAGTGTCTGACAAGGCCAGTTGTCTAGTCGTTCGTATGGGCCGTTAAACTGAGGTTCCGTGTACACATTGGCACTTAGAGATCCCCTGGCAGTTGGAATTCGATATAAGAGTAGGCCGTAGCTCCGCTGCCCGGGCAAAGTTTCCCTTATAGCACACTGTATGGCGTATGCCCGTCTTCATTAGTCCAGTTTAGAAGCAGAGCAGTAGGACGTTATACCCATTTCAATTTATTTTCATCGGGATGAGGAGCCTGACAAGGACAGCTAGCTACTCGTTCTGGTTGCACCAAAAACCGAAGTCTCGGGTCCCCTGTACGCATTGGCATGCACGTAAAAGATCCACTGACGGCTAGAATTCGATATAAGAGGCTCTCATGCACACTGAATGGCGTATGCCCAATCGGAGCAGAACATTATGGCGCTAAACCCCATTTCATTTCATTTCTTAGATGTGCTCTCAGATATACTCAATTTGTCATACACACTATTTCAACGAATGTAAATGTTATTTTCATGGAGTCTAGATCTTAATGAACAGACATAAAACAAATTGATATCTATGAACCAGTGTCGTTTTCAGTCAATAAAGATTTTAGTTTTGATTAAGACTGTATGTATAGATCGCGACGGAGCTCAATTTCAATTCTGACATTCTGTCTGATTACCATACTATATCATATTATAAATCTTATTGTTCTTGGTCTGTTTGGATTCAGAGATAATAGAATTGAAATGAATGAAATGGGTTTAAACTTTCTATTTTTCTGCTGTGGCTGGGATAATGAATACAGGGCTAGACCATACAGTGTGCTATGAGGGAAATGAAATGGGGTTTAAAGTCCTACTCTTTTGCACTTAACCTGGGCTAATGAAAGACGGGCATAGGCCATACAGTGTGCTATGAGGGAAATTTTGCCCGGGCAGCGGCGCTACGCCTTCTCTTATATCGAATTCCAACTGCCAATGGATTTTTTACGTGCATTCCAATGTGTAAACGGGACCTCCGTTTTTCGTCCCATCTGACCGACTAGGCAGCTGTCCTTGTCAGACCCTCCTTCTGCATCACTGACAAGGGTAAATCACGCCGGAAAATCGAAGTGAACTTTCTCGGTCAATTCAGGGGTCGAACACCCGACCGCTGTGAGGGAAAGTTTGCTGAGACAGCCTACTCTTTAATCGAATTGAAACTGCCAATTGAACTTTTACGCGCACGCTAACGTGTACATGGGACTTCTGATTTTCGTACCAACTTAACGAGTAGACACTGCTCCTTGTCCGTCCTGCACCACCGAAAAAAGAATATTTTGTTATGATGATCTTTGGACGATTGTTTCATTCTAAATTTGTGGAAATGAACCGAGACGTGACGTTGCTGATCGTTTTCATTTACAGATGAGGCTATGGTCCTGGTCCTGTCCAATCACTTAATGAACTTTAGAGGGGGTGGATGGCCGAATGGTTAGCGTGCGCGCGCTGTACCATACGGCCTGCCATTGAGTCAACTGGCGCGGTTTCGTATCCCGCGGTTGCTGAAAAATTGGCAAATATATCATTTTCAACTTCAAATTCAAATTTGAAGATAGTTATCCCATGGGGGCAATAGAAAAACAAGGGAGGCAATTGTGTTATTATTTTCTGTGTCATAGATTTTAAAGTGTCGGGAATAATGCCTATGGTCGTACAATAGTGAGTTTACAACCTATTGAGCAAAAGACGTAGAAATAATTATGTTTTGACTTTCTTAGAAAATATGAAATTATCGCTTTAAGGGGAGGATAACAACCAATTATTTGAAGAACTCCCATAAAGATAAAAAGAAGCTACAAATCTTTGTTATTGATGCAATTGTATGGGCTATATATTGATACAACCGTAGACATGGGTAGATCATGTGCTGTAAAGGAGCGGTCGTAACGAGAATTAGTATAGACTTCATCAGCGTTAATATTTATTGAGCCGACTCCAGACTTTATTTAAGAAGCAACCGGAGTTTACACAATTAATCAGGACAAAAGGAATAAGAGTAGAGTGTATGAATGTACATAGGATCGAGTTAATAGATCGGTGGTATAGTTTATGTTTATACAGCATTTAATGAGACCACTGGTTTTATTGATTATATAGATTTATAATGTGCTAATTTATTTTTTTTTAATAAGGAGGGGGTGTTTTGGAGGAACGGGGTTTGTTGTCCCATCTTTCTGCAATTTTGTCTCCATGTTGGTGCTTAGAGATCGCGGACACGTTTTATACAACATTTAATGAGACCACTGGTTTCATTGATTTTATAGATTTATGATGTGCTAATTTATTTTGTATATTTGAATAAGGGAGGGGTGAAATAGAGTGACATCCAATCTTTCTGCAATTATAGATTGGTGGCATATTTTATGTTTATATAACTGTTTATGAGACCATTGGTTTTATTGATTATATATTCGGGTGGGTTCCTCTTGTCAGTGGTGCAGGAAAAACCTTTGACAGTTGAATTCGAAATACGAGTAGGCCTTAGTGAAGCTGTCCGTTCATAGAACACCGCGGAGAGAAGAATACAGGAACCTGTTACCTACGACTGACTCTTCATACAAGTTTCTTAATAAACATAAGTCTGCGTTATTACACTAGGTGGAAGTGGACATTAAGCCCTGCGAATGAACGGACAAACTAATATTCAGCGTTAATGGAGGCGAGCATATAATGTGGTATGAGGAACATTTTTTCACAGAGTAACATGTCCGCCAAGAGTTCTTTTACGTGCCAATGTTTTCTTCACATTCGAATGGCTTTGCACACTTCGGTTGATAGCCTCGAATTGTCTTTGTCAGCCTCTTTGCACTCAGCACCGAGATCAAGCAAGCAGGTGCCACTGCTAGACACTTTGATCTTGGGGTTTTGTCTCGATTGAGTAAGGGATTTTCCTTGTCGATATCTCTGTCCTCGACCACTGAAAAGGGATAATCATGGCGACCTCTTTTAACTTTTATAGGAAATGGTAATTATTATTTTGAAAGTTTATTCTAAGGCTAACCGTAATACAATAGATCCGTGGGTTTGACATTAAAGCATCCTTTCAACATGATGAATTTGTTAATATGTATTTAATCAACTTTTGTTTTTCTTTTTCTCAATTTTCTTCCTGGCGTTCTATCTTCAGTTGGTAAGTTCTTTTATTACTATACAAACTTCAAACGGAAAATTTCAAAAGACCAGTCATATTTTATATTCCATTAACCAATTATAAAGTGTGACTTATCCTTAATAATGAATACTCGGAAGAAATATTGTACAAATAGATAATACGAGATTCTTTACTCAGAAGATGTATTTGACAAAACCAATACAATGACGAATTAAACGTCATATTTCCAATGTTCTGGTTTAGTAACGTAACCCCATTAATTATTCAAAATGACATTGATAGTAGTAAAAATAAAGTAGTATAATAGAAAACCATAAATTGTTGAAAAAAACGGAGTTGCACTGTTATAAATCCTAATTATATCTAATCTCTCTGATTGCTGCATGGCTTATTGAATTAAAATGTTTCTTTCTTTGTTTCCTTTCTGCTGCCGTTTCCAGATGTGTGAGGTATGTGAATTTAAATATCCTTATTTTGGGGAATAAAACTGGTTAATTCACATGGATATTAGAAGGCTTTCTGGGAGTCTTGGATCCTCGGTATCAGGAATGGGAACTAACTCTTTATTGTTCTACTTCCCATTTAAGGTGTCTAAGATATGGGCGTCATTGTTTTGTTTTGGGGGATACTCTTTAATTGGGCGTTAGATCTGAATACTTAAGTCGACTACACATTAATCACTGCTTGAAGTAACCCGGATGTGAATTGTACATTGTCTACACGACCAGCGTGGGTGGTGTAAAGCTTTTAAACCCTAAGCAAAACATGGACGAAACTTGTCTATCCGTTACCGATTGCATTATTCTATTTCTAGTAAAATTAAATTTAATTATTTTCTTTTTTACGTTGCAGGCTTCTCCGAGGGTAAGTTTCATTCTAATATGAACGTGTTTATTTTCTAAACAGTGGGCTAAACTATTTCATGTTTCTTAAATGTGTTTTAGAATTTTCACATAAGTCCATTGGTTCGCTCTCATCTTATGTGAGCGTTCTGATTTAACAATTATGTAATTCTTTTCGCCGAAAGAAAGAATCAAAATAACTGCCAATATCCGAACCTACGTCGTCTAGATTGACGGGACATAAAACAACATAAAATTCCTGTAAAAAGTACAGCACCAAGGCCATGTATGGAATAACTTGCTGTCCAAACAATAGTGTAATTTTTTGTTGTGTTTTCTTATTAAATTATCGGTTTCATCCTTTCACTTACTTCCTACTTTATATAAACCCGTTTAAGTTTAAATCGGCACAAAAATACGTTAGCTATTGTGTGTCATATTACAAAGCAATTTTCATACAATTTCGTAAGGACAAGCAATACTTTAAAATGGTATTATGCCATACAAGAAAAGAAGAAATATTTGATTCAAGTTTCGTTAAATGGCTTTGTTTATTTTTCGTCTGCTTTCAGGATTGTCCGGGTGGTGTAAGTATATTTATATATGTCTATTCTACGTATTTAAAAAAAACAATGTGCGATAAACTGGGGTTTCCTCTGTATACTACAATACAGTCAAACTAAAATTATTTCAAATTTCGTCCCGTTTTATTTTGTGTTGTTTGTACGACTATCACTTTAAACGAAACGAAAATAACTTCTAGATTGTATAAATCGCAGAAAATGAATTTAATCATTGAATATATTGATGGCTGTTTTTATATTTAAAAACGTATGGCAACTGTGTCTAGAATGAATATATTTATATATAGATGACATAACAACATAAGCAGTTGTTGTTAAATAAACATCCTGCCACGCCCTCTTTAATATACACGCCCTCTTTAATAAAGAGCATTCCAACACGCGAATGCCTATTTTTATTCACTTGTTCCTGTTTTTATTTATTTTTTAACATCATTAAAACAATAAAGAGCATATAGTTTATTTCGCTGTTCACATCCACAGCGAGTAACGATACTCAATTAAATCTGTTTATGCGCCCAAGAGAAATGCATTGTATAAACAAATAAAAATGTGAAAGTAAAATGAAACTTTTAGCATATTTTGATACGGATGTTGCGATTCATTTTTCCCTAGTATAGATCAATTAATTTACTCGATACCTGAGACATATTATGTTTATAATTCGTACATTTATCTCTTCCGATAAATAAACAGACACACCCACGGTGAATCGTTGAATATTTATTTACTCAAATGTAGTAGTATTTTTTTCTTTCTTTTGCAGTTTAGAAAAAGATCTGGTTTACTTCAAGTAAGTTTAATTAACATTGCATTGGTGTGTATTTTTATACAGGGGTAGCGTATGCTAACCTTATAATTATAGCAAAATAAAATTGATTAACCAGGATAACGGATTGTATTCTGCATGTATTATAATCGATCGTTGGTTAACTCCATACGAAACTTAGACTGTCTGTTTACAATTAGCTCCGCTTGAGAACAGACACTAAGCAAGTTGACCGACATTTTAAGTCCTAAGTTGGTGATTATAGTCGAAAACACTGAGTATATTTCAAGGAATTTGAGAAGTATATACTCTGCCTTCATTCAATAAAATGAAAAGGTTTAATTAGTCTTTTTGTGTATATATAATATGTGGACCAGAGTATGATCACATTGCAAACAGTATACTTATTGTTGGATATGGCGCCCATGCAGGGCAGAGATCTATTTTCGAAGTGGAATAAGCTGAACGGCAACATGCCCCCCCCCCCCCCCGTTGCAAAGTGCAGGGATAACTTTTATAGGCTTCGCATGTCTCATGATCGAGGGCGGGGAGGGGGGAGCTCCGACTATACATGTAGTCTAAAACATCCGTCTCATCCTCTGCTTTGCTCAAATGTGTTCCTGTAGTCCAGGGGGTTGGGATGGCCTAGTGGTCTAGAGTGCCGCGCTTCGAACTCTAGCTGGCCTGTCACCTCTGGCTTGCGGCTGTGGTTTCGAGCCCTGGTGTGAGCGTATGTGGCATGGAGATAGGGGCGCCTTCTCAACCTCGTGGGTTTTCTCCGGGCACTCCGGTTTCCTCCCACTGCTAAAGACCCCTACGCGCAAGCGAATTATTGAAATAAAATTAAAACCATATGTTAGTCCCTAAATGACCTGTCGTTAGGATGGTGGTTAGGGAGAGACCGACCGGGCTAATGCAGGTAAGCATAACAAACAACTAAAAACTGTTTCTTGTCAGGCCATATGACCATACACAAAACCATGTATTAGTCTCGAAATGACATAGTTTGTGTCGAGTGGACATTAAACCTCTCTCTCACCTCTCTTAATTGTACACTACATTCATAATGATGTAATTTATATCCCGTTATATCTTTTCAGAAACGAAAATCTGTAGATGAAACGCAGTTTGATGCTGAAAAATTGTTTCGATTCCTGCTGTACAACTTACGACAAGAAGAACGTAAACGATTACAGAATTCCAGTCCGTTAAACATGCTGGGTTTACGATCAAACAGAATATTATCACAGGAACAGAGCAGATAATTGGTGAGTTTCTCTTTCCTTAAACTTTACTGGCTGTCTGCAAAAATTAAGTGACATGATAATTGACGAGCTTGTCTTTTCTGAAACTTTCCTGACAGTCTGCAAAAATTACGTGACATGAAATGCGAGTTATCGTCCAAAAGTTATGCATCAACCGGTATGTGGGTAATTTTACCTACTCTTAACCGAATTCCAACTGCCCGGTGTCGTTTTGCGTACAGACCTCCGTGTTAGCGAGCTAGCGCCTTAGTCACCCCAGCCAATAGTTCTCTCTCACACAGAAATAAGAATTTAATTGGTCATGTGTATAAATGTCTTGATACTCACGACAATCACTTATCAGAGAGTTACCACTTGACACTGAGGCATTTAGAAGATTATCGAAATATCAATGAAATCGGCATTCCTTGTACAAACCAGGCTAATAAAGTCGTTTATGCAAGGGACCAAGGCTTTTCGTATCATCTCAATGACGGACGCGTGCCTTACCAGGCCTTCCGTTGCCAGACCTTCCGTTCTGTACCATCGACAACGACAAACGACGCTGAAAATATATTGAGCTACTTTCGCTGTCAGCGCCATGATCGAACTCGGGACACTTTGGTTGTAGAATAAATATATCTATATTTCAAATATCCAATAAACAGGATCGTGGCAGGTGGTAATTTTCCCGATCCCCGTTGATGACACAAACGATGCAACCAATGTTCTTTGAATCTAACCTTTGAAACAAAGTTGTGACCTTTCCAGAATGCATTAGAGTTCGTGTACTCATTAGACTGGTCTGTAAATCATATAGATTCGAGTTGTCTGGCACAAGAAATCGTTCTTTATTAACATCAAAAGTATCAGTATTGAATGCATTAAGGCGATATCGTAGACAGGATTATTCAGCCATTAAAGGAAGGTTATGGCCAGCGTAATATGAAAGTAACTTCGTTTTCATGATCTGAGCGATAAATAATCGTTGGATAATAAAATAACCATCTTCGATATACGTAATTAAAGATTTTTAATATTTTCTTTTAAATTGCTTTTAAAATTTTCTTTTTAGCGACCGTCCACGGACCCGTGGTCGACAGCAACCACCAACATCAAGACGCTTTAATCAAAATCATCTGTAACCTCTGAACCACCATCGACTGAAAGCTTCTAGAAGACCATTTCATTATAAAGGATCATCAACATTATGATTTAGAATATGTTTCATTTATTATTTAAAAATTGCCGTAATTCAAAATTCATATAACAAATAAATTTAGCTCAATTTTGTTTCTTTGTCGGGGAAACTTAAATAACTTAAAAGTCGTATTTCATTCAATAAAAGTCTAAATATTTCGCTATTTTAGAATCTTTTTGCTAAGTATGTTTCAAAGAATTTCAAAACCTTTTAACATGGCTATGAAATTTGTTTTCTGATAAGGTATAAATGGTCGTGTACACGCTTCAATGAGTTTATATACAAATTATTTCAACTAATAGCAGGCCTAGTAGATACTGGTGGTAGCTGATTACTAAAGGATTAATTTAAGGGATTTGAACTATACGAATGCCAGATGGTATCGAATAAAAGCATACATTTCTTTCTGTCTAAATTTCGTTTTATTTTGGTCCTTAAATCAATATCGAATACTATTTTATATAGAAACCTATAAGAGAAATTTTTATGTTTCATATTTAGATATATTCTGTCTGCATTCTGAACACTTCTTTTAATTAGCTGCGTGTTTGGGTTGATCACAGATTATTACATAGATTGTCCAGTCTCACGGTGTACATGTCGGATTTAGCGCACGGGGCTTGGAATGCTTACGCCTACCGGGACTCTTTTGATACAACTTCACTATTGGGTAGTAATATCTGGGCAATTTCTCACTTACAACTAACTCGACTTTATATATGAACTCTTCGGGGCAGAGTATGCTTAGGCCTTACAGGACCCTTTTGATACAATATCAATATTGGGTAGTAATACTGAAGCAATTTCTCATTAAAAGTTTCATTTACATGTACAATTAAAACTCTTTGTAATTGCTTACCACTTAAAATTTATTGTGTACAATATTGTCTTAATTTTCTCTTAAATTTCACTTAATTTGCTAACATGATTCGTTAGTATTGAATTTTTACATAATTTGAATAACTTTATTATGTGCTTACAATTGGTAGTCAGTTATGCGGTAACGCTGTTATCGGCATCCTTTAAGATAAAGAAACCAATAAAACCCGTCTTTTAGTGTTCGGCATCGTCTGGACAAAATATTAAAAATGTCACATATCTGTCAGATTATTCTACCATGTAAAATATTTTCTCAGACAAATAATTGAATAGCTTGAGAGATGTAATAAGGACGTGGCAAAATTGAATCAAAGTCCCATTCAACATTTATAACCTTAAAAATATATCAGACAGTGCACACCTTATAATGGAATAAAATGACCATTTTATGATCAAGTTAAGAGGTCAACAAGACTGGATTTGAAATAAAATGACCATATAATAAAAAGGTTAGCGCGATCCGATTTCACCGAGCAAAGAGATGTAAGCTTAAGGATTTACTTCCGCAATATTGATACTTAGTACACAGTTGCATTTGTTCCGAGATTAGAGAACATTACGTATAAAATAAATTTATTTTAGTACCGTATTTAGAACATTAAACGTTATAATTTGATGTAAAGCGTATTGATTTATTTTAAAATATAACATTATTGAAAATTAATAGATGTAAAAGGTATTGTTATAATTTAAGACTAAAAATTATTGATTATTTGATGTAATTATTCCATTATATATTCATATAAATATAAATATACATATTCTGCTAAACACCTATATTAAAGCCTCGGTTGACTTTTATATGCCTTGTTCGTTTTTATATTTAATGCGATCATATAATTGTTGTCAACCTGACCGTCTGTCTACAATAACAGGTAATACAATAGAGACTGTATTCAGTATCCCTACAGCTTGAGTTATATTACCTGATGATTGTTGTCCAGCTGTCCGCCTGCCCACAATGACGGCAATCTGATTAAAATACCGATCTTTTTCTTATACATTCGATCGCCTATGTATACACTAGTTACATTATAGTGGGAGCTCACGTCAGGGATCAAACGAGCGGTTTTTGACCCTATGATGTCAGACATTTATTAATCAATCAGCGCTGACATTTCTAGTGGTTTAGCCACAGTTCTTTGCATCAAGGCCAAGAACTCAACGTAACAGATCGTTTCATTAGCTAATCCCTCACCTCATCCAGAACATGTCAATGATAACAACTCTTCCAGATCCTAGTGAAGTAAAGACAATTAAAAACGAAATTTTGAACTACAAAAACGAAACGAAATAGGATCTGTGTTTTAATCAGATTGAGAATATCGGCTTAATATAATAAAGACCCTATATACAGTAGAACCGAAGGATCGCCCCATAACTCAAGCTGCAACTGAAATGATAGAGAATGAAATGGGGTTTAACGTCCTACTCTTTTGCACCTAACGTGGGCTAATGGAAGATGGACATGCGCCATACAGTGTGCTATGAGGGAAATTTTGCCCGGGCAGCGGCGCTACGGCCTACTCTTATATCGAATTCCAACTGCCAATGGATCTTTTACGTGCACTCCAATGTGTATATGAGACCTCGGTTTTTCGTCCCATCCGAACGACTAGGCGGCTGTCCTTGCCAGGCCCTCCTTCTGCATCACTGACAAGGGGATATCACGCCGGAAAATCGAGATGAAATTTCTCGGTCAGTGCAGGGATATCAAGCTGCAACTGTCCCTCTAACCAAAGTTATGGGTTAATACGACAGAGACTGTATGCAGTACAGCTTGGATTATTATGGAAGCTTACTCTTCTTTTCAACTTGGTAAACGGGTGCACCCTACTGACATTCGGAGATTTCCCAGGAAAGCCGCGAGATTTATACTTCTTGCTTACGAAACCTTGTAAACGCTCTATGGCTAATAATCGTCAGCTGACGAAGCCTTATATTGAATTTCAATGATAATTTCCAGAGCTAGCCTGCAGTTACATTAAACTTTTATAAAATTAAAAAGTTTGTTTGTTCTTGTTGGTAAAATGGTAAGCCCCGTTTATTTTCTCGAGTTTTCTGGCAGTAATTTACAAAAGTATGTCCCCATTAACTACAACGTTGTTTTAACACTGCGGATGCTACAATTCTTCATTGAAACTCTATGAAATTTAATTATAGGGTTCCGTTTCGTAAGAGAAATATCCACATTGAATTTTGGCATCAAACCATTGGTCTCTGGTCGTCTCTATCCCAGTCTGCTTGTATTATGGAATACTATTCTTGAATTTAAAAGGAATAACATTTAGAAGTTTATGTTCCAATTGTACCTGTTATGGACATAAATATCATTCTTGAAGCGTCGCTGCTTTATATCCACAACGTATATTCCTTAACAAATGAAATGGGGTTTAAGTTTAACGTCTTATTGTTCTGCACTGACAGGGGTGCTTCATCGATTTCCAACTGCCAAGGGATCTTTTACGTGCACCACAATGTGTACACAGGCCTCGGCTTTTCGTCCCATCCAAACGACTATACGTTGTGCCTTGCCAGATCCTCTGCCCTGCACCACTGAGAAGGGGAGGTGGACTACGCCAAAAAATCCCGATACACTTTCTCGGCCAACGCAGGAATGGAAATATTCCATAAAGTCTGTGGCGAATAGTATATCCCTTGACGGAGGGTCTCCTAGATCTAGAGCCCTTAGGTTAAGTTTTGTGTTCTATTTAATGTGGGGGGTTGGGATGGCCTAGTGGACTAGAGTGCCGCACTTCGACCTCTAGCTGGCCGCTCACCTCTGGCTTGCGGCTGTGGTTTCGAGCCCTGGTGCGAGCGTATGTGGCATGGAGACAGGGGCGCCTTCTCAACCTCGCGGGTTTCCTTCGGGCACTCCGGTTTCCTCCCACTGCTAAAGACCCCTACGCGCAAGCGAATTATTGAAATAAAATTAAAACCATACGTTAGTCCCGAAATGACCTAGTTTGTGTTGAGTGGACGTTAAACCCCATTTCTCTCTATTTAATGTGATTTATTACTAAAATGTCACTTTAACCATTTAAACATTACTATCATGCTAAATACAAAACGAAACTAACTGCACCTTACTGAAACATCTGACTTTATAGATCATTCGGACCATCCACATGCACGCCTCCACTCCCCTAATCAAATATGGCATGACGTGAACAGAAACATTATGATCACGTGCCCAAGGCTTATTTTCAGTTCAAGAATTATAAAAGTACTTGTATAATCATTTTCAAATGGAAATATCCATAATTTCTGCTTCATATATCGTCATCGATATTATCTTATCGAACTGAGCAGTCGATGTGTGAAACTATACCACCGTATCCTCCACTCGATTGACAGATACTTCCCAGATCGAATCATCCATCTATTATATCTCGGATAACAATCTCACACTAAGATCGATGGTATTTTCTCTTTTCAAATCCTTTTTTTTTTATTTACGAGATTTTTCTTTAAAAAAATCTCCTATAAATCTTTACAGATTTAAATATCTATCTATATCGTTTGGCATTTTTAAAGAGACTCGATCATTCTACGGATATAACTTATTTTGATGATTTTAAAGGTACTCGATCATTCAAGGGTTCCAATTATTTTGATGTTTTTAAAGATCTAGATCGTTCTAAGTGTCTAACTTATTTTTGACGTTTTAAAAGAGGAATTTGGTCGTTATTGGGTTCTAACTTAATTTGAAATAATCGAATATACTGCACAATTCCCTTCATAGCACACTGTATGGCGTATGCCCGTCTTCATTAGCTCAGTTCGGAGCCGAACAGTCGGACGTTAAACTCAATTTCATTTCATTTATTTTGACATTTTGAAGAGGCTGGAACTTTCTAGGGTCTTAACCGTTTTTATAAAAAAAATTTCCGAGTTGGGTCGTTCTCATGTGACGAGGTCCTGCGTGTACACTCTTTGGTGTGCACATACAATACCCTTTGCCAGTTTGAATTCGATATAAGTGTAGGTCGTGGCGCCACTGTCACTGCATGGCGTATGTCCGTCTTCATTAGCCCTGTCGGAGCAGAACAGTACATTGCATTGTACCCTTTTCCCCATTCTGTATCCCGAAACCACCTTTCTCGGCAAAGGAAAATATTTCAAAATCCGTTATAAAAATCAAGAAAATGGATCAATTATAAGTTACTATTTTTATCTTGGTTTCCTTTAACCATCAATATCTTTTGACAGGTGCGAAACTAAGGCTTGACCTATGTGTGCATAATAATCTAATATATGATATATTGCGCAGTCTCGGAATAAAGAGCCGATATTTAGCGACACCATCAACCAATAATCACATTTAATCAATTTGATTTATGAGCACATTTATTGCTCCAAAGCGCCATTGCTAGTCAGTGACCGGAAGTGGTTTCCAAAGCGTCTTTATGATTGTCACAATGTCTGAATAGTTTAACGTCACGATACGACCTTTATATCTTAATGATCGCAGACATTTTTGAATTTGAGTTAATCAAACACAACAAAATCAAAGATAAACGCAACTATCCAATCTAGAAAGTTACACACCAATGTTGATACGAAATGAAATGAAATGGGGTCGAATGTCCTCGTTTGTTGCACCGATTGGGCTATTGAAGACGAGCTTAAGTCATGTAGTGAGCTATGGGGGAAATTTATCCCAGACAGGGGCGCTACGATCTAGTCTTATTTTGAATCAAAACTATCAAGGATTCTTTAAAGTGCACGCCGTGAATACAAATATTGTGTGTCTCTATACACACTTGTAAGACAGGAAAACACAGTTATGCTAAGATGTCCGATAATACTATCGTAATATATAATTTTGTAAACATTTCAAGCGGTGTTGGAACAAAAACGGAAGGTTGACAGAGTAGCTCCCACGTGCCCCTTATGCTCACGTCATGCATCATGCATCCCTAAATACTATTTCATTCTGCTCTAATTCCAGAATAGATATCTGCATTAAATGGCCACCATATCCAACACTTAGTATAGTGTTTTGTATTGCGGTTCTTCTGCGGTTATGCACAGAACGATAAATTAAACTGTTCAATTCTATAAAATGAAAGCAGAATATAACCGTCTAAATCTTCTGGAAGTATATTTAATTCTTTCGACTAAAAAGTCGATTTAGGGCGTCAGTCAACTAACTTCGTGTCTGATCTCAAGCAGTGCAAATTGTAGACTGACAACGAAAGTTTAGTTAAATACTATTTTGACCCAGGTACTGGTTTCATTCAATTGCCAATCTTCTTCTTGAGGGACGTCAATTTGACTTTTAACCAGAATTAAACTTTGAATTCT
This sequence comes from Patella depressa, assembly GCA_948474765.1. NCBI lineage: Eukaryota > Metazoa > Mollusca > Gastropoda > Patellidae > Patella > Patella depressa. Next base: position 13,225,546 of record OX419720.1, read on the forward strand.
TGATCTTTGGACAACTGCGCATTGATAGACGGACTCCGATTTTGAAATGACGAAATAATCCAACGAAAGTTGCGAGGGCGCCATGTTCGGCACCCTTTGCTATTGCTGTCATTTACTTAATTTGGCTCAAATCAAAAGAGAAAAAAACCCAACCTGGATCCACAAAAGGAGGATATTGTTCATATAATGTCACTTTCTACACCACAATGGGACTTTCATGAGAATTTTACATTTAATTATTCATGTGATTTTTTTAAATGATATATAAATGTCAAAGAAGGGGGCGTCAAAGCGATCGTTTTCTTTCCAACAACCTGCCGAACCATTATAGTTACAATATAACCAACGAAAGGAATACTAATATATCGTTAAAAAAAAAAAATAGTGTTTAGAACTGTGAGGTGATAATATATTCAATTCCAGGTATAGATTAAAAAAATAACCTGTTCAATATATCGATTTTGTCATTAAGAAAGAAATGTGTAATTGTAAAATAGATTTTTATCAGAATTTTTTTTTCTTTTTAACAATAGAATACATCCACGATGATCGTTAACTCGCATACAATATGGTGTCTTTTAGCGTAAAATAGTCATGTTCATAAAATGCGTGCTAAAGCTCTGTTTTTGTGTGGGTATCATCTTAGCAGAGAGCCTTTTATTTTCGTTCTTCAAAACGTCGTTCAAGGCCTACTGAGTTAAATTGGGGACGAAAGGGCGTTTACTACCACGGACATAATGGTACCTACAGTATAGAAAGGAAATGAAATGAAATTGGGTATAACGTCTTACTTTTTTGCACCGACTGGGCTACTGAAAACTTGCATGCATACAGTTTGCTATGAGTGGAAAGTGTGCCCGCTAAAACGTACTCGTATCACTAATTTCAATTGTCAACGTATACTAGGAACCTTGCTTTTTGATATCATCCGGACGATTAGAGACTGTCCTTGCCGGGCGTTAAACCCCACCAAGTCATGAGTGAATGTACGGGTCGCCATTCAAAATAACTAACTCAAATATTTTTAAATTTCAGTATACATTTAATAAAATCAAAAATCTCGTATAGTTCTAGAAGCAAGGGTTATACAGTATAATCATACCTTTTATCACAGTTCAGCGAGAGAGTCTCAATTTAAAATTATGCCGTTATAACGATATTATAATAACGTCTTGAATAATATCGTTATTAACGTTACACATAAAATCGTTATTAACGTTACACATAATATCGTAATTAACGTTACACATAATATCGTTAATAATGCTTTAAATAAAATCGTTATCAACGTTAAAATAATATCATTATTAACGTTAAAATAATAACGTTATCAACGTTATAAATAAATCGTTACAAAACGTTGTAAATAAATCGTTACAAAACGTTATAAATAATACCGTTATTAACATTTTAAATAATATCGTTATTAACATTTTAAATAATACCGTTTAACGTTATAAATACATTTAGTACATATCACACAAGTTAACAAACAATTAGCACAGAATGGGACATGAAGTTGCGTATAACCAACATAAACATGACAAATTCGAATATTACATACAAAATATTATGCATATTCGTATTATAACATTAGAATGATATTCAAATTTAAACAATACACACAACGCAAAATCAGAATTTAAAAACATATAGACTTTTATTTAACAGAGACGAAGTTTAAAATTTGTTAAAGATCACTACTTCAACAATTCCAGTCTAAACCAAATAAGTGATACATCTGAAATGGTATATTTCAGGTCGATTAAAATAATAGTATCGAGTCATGAGTCATTAAAAGAAAAATCTGACAAAAATAATATTATTTGTTCGTCTCGCTATGAGACACGCATTTCCTATGTAGAATATTACCATACAAAATTCAGAATTTTTCCCTGGAAGGGGGATTTAAAAGAAATACGGAAATTATAGAATTATCATGTTAGTAATTCCAGGGGAGGCATTATAAGGGAGACAATTTGTATTACAGAAGCCTAGTGGGATGCTCGATTCACAGTTCCGGAAACCGGTGTCAATCGAGAGAAAAGGAGAATTTTGGAGTACAACGCATGTGCCGACTGCATAAAAAATGTTTCAACCAATCAAGACAGCTGAAACATATTTTTTGCTTGCTTAGAATACGTCACGATTCTACTCACTCCACCTCAGCTGTCGGGATTGGCAGAACTGTGACGGGACTGAATTCCGCGTCACTCGATTGCAATTCTGTCAATTCGGGACGTTCTGGACTGCGAATCGAACATCCCCAATGAAATTACTAATACTAAAAGATACATAATGGGAGATTAGATAAGAAATGACAGTTCCACACAATAATAGTTAAAAACTAGAATTTGTTGAAATTACAAATTGATCCACCATGAACCGAGAATATAGCGTTTGAATTTGGGGCCTATAATCGATCATAACTAAAGTCGGTACTATAAAAATATAGTCTCGATCATCCACCTATATATTTTATCATCAGCAGCAGCAGCAGCAACAGCAGCAGACTGAGTTCTACTCCAATAAATATCAGAGGCTAACGATGACATCGAGAGTTGATTATGAACTAATAATTAAGATAACATTTCAGGCCTAAAGAAAGATCTGCAATTGGCTGATTTAGCTCTTGCTTAATGTATGTTTAATGAAGCACACTGCTGAGATTAGTTTAAATAGTGATTATAGTGCACACTGCAAAAAAACACTAAACTATCGTCATCCAATTTACATAATAATGCTGTTTGGTAAAGTGTCGTAAGTTGTTTAAAGATGTAATAAAATACTATACACACACTTCTAATATAAACACTATGTACAAATATCACAGTTCGTAGCATTCAGGATAGCAATTACTACTTTAATCTACGTAGTGTAAATAATAAACAAATAAGATAAACAAATATATTATCAAATTTGTTCATTTGTGACCGTTGACAGCAAAATAAGTCACTTAGGGTAAAAAATAATATTTGAGTTATGCATATATTCAGAAAGTGCATGTTATAAGTTTTTCAATGATATATAAAATTTAAAGATTGATTGAAAATTAAAAAAAGGTATGCACAAACAAATTTGAAATGAAGTCATGGCGCGATTGTCGCAGAACTTGAGGAAATATTATTTTTTACCTCAAGTGACTCATTTGGCTGTCATCGGTCACATATATGTTGTTTGAAGATCCTACAATTTCGATCTTGAATTTAGTCACTGGGGCGATATGAATTGGGTAATTTTTCTTGCTACTCTAGTCTGCCGAATCAACATATTTTACTTCACATCACTCATACCCCCAACACGCCCCGAACCGTAAGTCATTTGCCAGATGACCTTCAAGCCTCGTACGTCATTTGCCTGGTGGTTAGCACGCCTTGTTCGTCATTTGTCAGATGATCGATCTCGATGAAAGTCAGAGTAAATCTACTCCCATGTACTTTTTAGTTCTTCTAAGATTCTTCTTCATCCTCTTCTTCATCGGACGATTCATCTATTTCCCCAAAAATATTTTTACCCTCGAGATCTTCTTTGCTGTCTGCTATCGGGGGTTCATCTTTAGCTTGAAGTTTCAGAATTATAACTTCTGATTTTTCATAAAGCCCAAATGTTATCAATCGTCCATGATAAGCGAGTTCACAACACATTACTTTCGTATCTGGGGTAAAGACCGCTAGAACTGTTGCATTTTGTATATCCCATACGGAAATATCCCCCGCTAAAACAATCGCTCTTTGTCCTTCATCAACAATAAATATCTTACTACCCATAGAAAAACGTAATCCAGAATACCCTTTTATTTTTTGCACTTGCTTTGTTCCCATTGGATCCCAAATGTGCAATTCACTAGGAGATTTCCCAATAACAACGCGGTTAGCGGTATCCGTGATGGCTACCGCGCAGACGTCACTTTCATTTTTCAATCGTCGTTTTACATCCCCCGTTTTACAATCCCATAACGTGACGTAGCTAATTTTGCTCTCCTCGTCATAGTTTGCGTGTACTAAATGGCTACCGTCATAAGTCAAAGCAGCGACATGCAGAAACAACATTGAGTATTCGTTCTCTATAATTTGAGTATGACGTTGAGAGGGGATATCGAAAACACATAAATGATGAGCGAAATAAGAAGCAACTAAAGTCTTTTGATCTCCACTAACGATGAATTGTTCCATGGAATTTTCTTTTTCGTTCTTAAGATTCTGAAGTCTAGCTCGCTCCATTTCTCTTTCCTGCTGATCACGCCGAGTCTTAGCCGATTCTGTCTCTGCTCGAAGATCCCATGGAGTCATCGACTGGTCTGAGTTGCGTTTTTTCTTTGTTCCCCCAACTCCCAACATGGCCATACCTTTTGCGAATTTTGTTTTAACTGGTTTTTCTTTAAACTCGGGTCGGATTCTATAAACAACGTGTCCAGAAACTAAGTTCCACACTACGAAATGAGATCGGTTATCGGATGGTCCCATCAAATGTTCGTCGTCCAAAAGTACATATTCGTGAGACGGTGCCGGCACTATGTAGCAACTAGTCAATTTGCGTTCATAACGCTTTGTTTCAAGGTTATAAATTAAAACCGTTTGGAAGACCGGTTTGGAATCATCAGTAGCATTAGAGAAACCCCGATCAGTGAGAATAACAAGCTGACTATTTCTAGCAATAACAACATCAGACGTTTCAGTCATCCCCCTTTCAATTCGAACAGCAGTTTGTAAACACTTAGCTTTAGCTACATTCCACACGCTGATGGGTCCATGATTCACAGCTTTGGCCACGACGTAACGCGGATTTTCAACCATTGGGAATATCTGGCCGACTCCCATGGATTTCTTTAGCTTTGGTGCATGTTGATTAACCTTTTTACTTAAATTCCAGATGCGAAGAGTATTGTCATCTTTAGCCGCTGTTAAGCAGAATCGGAAATCACAGCAAGCACCAATGGTGGACAGCCTCGCGTGGGTTGCAAGATGTTTGTGATCCTCGGTTTCCAAGTTCCACAGAGCTATGTCTGACGTGTTGTTCTTTTCCGAAGTACAAACGGCTATAGCATGTGAACCATGTAGATTAAGATGTAGCTCTGTTATCTTATCATGCATACACCCACGAACACTGCGGATATAGTAGCCCTTCTTGGTATCAAACAGCTCCAGTTGGTGAATCTCATGCAACTTCATGTACTGCTGTCTACAACCCAAAACGAAATATTCGGCAGTTATGGCTAAAGCTACGATTGAGGAAGACTCCTCGTGGCAAACAAGCTTTTGAAGCACTTTCTTCGATCTAGCACCTATCACAAGAGCATAATTAGCACTCCTAAACGCAACCAGAACTCGTTCGGTTGGTGAGTTATCGGCAGCAAGGATTGAACGATCTTTATGAATACAGGTTCCTGGGATACGTTCCTCTCCCATAAAGTTTAGACTTCTCAAATCCCAGGTTCGAATCATGTTGGATCCACAGAAGCAGGCGACCAACAATGCACCATCTCCAGCCGTTATTGTAACAGCCGGATCAACGTATTCGGCAATTGTAAACAGACACGCGCCAGTGCTCATGGACCAGATTTTGATGACGTTTTCTTCGTTTGTTATAATATAGGTGTTATTCATAGCAAGTCGTATTCTGTTTACCCGGGAACCAACACCTTCTATTGTTTTCACCACTTTCTCGGACCGGAGATCCCAGAGTTTAATAGTTGTATCAGCTGATGCGGTAACTGCTTTAAATCCATCATTGGTTAGAGAAACTGCTGTTATTGGTTCAGTGTGTCCTGACAACAAATCAAACAAAATGCCACCAGGCTCCGTTAGACACGCTGTCGATGGTATCAAAGCTGGTAGGGACGATTGTTGAGCTTGTGCAGCTAGCTGGTGGAGGTATGGATATTTTCGTGGATCTCCTGCTGTTGCTGGTATGTCTCTAGCTAAAATACCATGTAGTCTTCCAATAAGCTGAGAAGCTAACTGTCGAGGTTCGCGTAGCAGAGCAGTAGTTGATAAATGGAGAGCGTCGGACAATGCCTTGAAATCAAAATCTTTGGGATCAATGGTTAAAACATATTGATATTCTTCCAACAGAGCTGTTAGAGAGGTTCCGCACAATTTTGCCAAAATCCATTCAAAGTTACAGAGTGTTTCTGATTTGAGGACTTCTGGTTGATGAGAATTGACAAGATGATATGGTAGTTCATTTATCTTTCGAAGATTGTAAATTCGATCTTTACCATCTTGTTTAGATCCCTCGGGCTCAAAATAAAGTGGCTGGGGAGACACAAACCTTTCCGATCCTTTATCGTTACCTGAATGTGGTTTTGGTTTTTCGCACCAGATTCCACGGAAATATTCTGCTAAAGCTCTGTGGTAGGATGGTGCTTTATCGCGTTGGAGTAAGTATCTTTCTTGGGCAGCTTCAAAGAAATCGACATGAGTCCAACAAAGCGTAGTTGTTTTATCTGCAGATATTTTTAATAAATAATCCCCAAGATCAGCCTTCAAACTCTCCCATCTGATTTGAGGTAAACGACGCTTGCATGGTTTATTGAAAGCTGTCACATCGTCCATGACAACATCGTCCAATGATAAAAGATCTTCCATTTCAGAGTCTGTAATGCCATTTCTAGAAGCAGTGATATAACCTAAAGCTCTGCGAACAATTGGTTCTCCGTGATCCCTCTCCAGACGACCAAATTTGATAGTAGCGATCTTTTTAACAGTTTCGCCTAGCTTGATCATATCGGGATTCGTATAAGAAGTCCATTCGAGTGCATCTTGGAAAGCTGTTTTCAGATATAATGGTGTAGGACAGTTGCCAAGAGATTCCATAAGTATGTCGTATTGGTGTTCTGTTAACCCCTTCTTCTTAGAACTCAACCAGTGTTTGAGAATAGTGGCAGCATCATCTGATGGCAGCTCAGAAATCTCCAAAAGACAATCTTCGTTGCCTTCATACTGCTTTTTCAGTATATTGTAACATTGGTATTTTTCATCTGGCAATGTTGATACAATAATATGAACATAGGGTGGTAATTCTTTAGGCAACCAGATTAACTTTCTACCGTCGTGAGCATCTGAAAAATACAATTCCTGGTGAATTAGTAAAGTCAAAGTTAGTCTGATGATGTTACTTATCCAGGGTTTTGATAATATTAGCTGCAGATGGTATGATGGTACAATATACTGAAGGATGTGTCAGTGACCGACAATAATCATGAATATGGCGGATGTGCTTATCTTTTTTCTCAGAACACTTGAATGTGTATCAAAGAATAAGAAAACAGACTGCTTGGTACCCTTTAACATTTTAATGCAAACTTAAAATAATAATGAAGTTTGGATTTTTATGGCAACAAAATGATTTTTGTCGTCCATTTTCGTCTGAGTTGTCAGCACTTACCCGATAATCTGTCTATAGCATCCAGTATAATAACTAAAGGTTTATCTTTACTGGCCTGTCCCATTCTATAACTAAAATCATTTATTACGCCTTTATAATCCTGCAAATAGAAATAAAAACCGATAAAAAATCAAAGAAAGAATAGATATGGCTCTTTTACCAACCACCTGAAACAATGACAACTTTAAAGTCACAGTTAAAGGTATTAATTTTCAAGCAATCATATGACTAGCGCTCTTGCGTAGTTTACTGGAAAGGATGCGCTCTACGTAAAAGGAACGGGTCTAGTCGTTCGGATTGAACGAAAAACCGAAGTCCGTTGTACACGTTCACGTGCGCCTAAAAGGGAGAAGGATTTAATATAGGCTATGCCTGTTCCCCAATCCCTATTCTGAGAGAAATCTGAATAAAATTATTGCTGATAAAAAAAAGTAGGACGTTAACCCCTATTTCATTTCAGTTCCTCGTAACTATGTATTAAATAATTGCTTGTCACTTCGTGAACTTGCGAACTTAGTCACTAGTGGGTGTTGATTAGGTTCTTTTTTTCGCTGTTTCAAGAGGCTAATCTAATAATGGAATGTATTTCTTGTTTAAGTGGCATTTAGAATTATCGACAAGTTTTAACAGTAACATAGGAAATAGTGGTACTAATTAATGATTATTCACAATTCCAATAAAGAATATTGGATGGTTTGTTAGCCGCTCAATATTAAAGTCGTTAGGCAGCTAACAATCACACACACGTACTATTTTTGAAAGTCATTTTTTTGTTTCTATTTTCCGTCACCTTATTTTAGTTTTGGTCTCGTAGTAGCCCACCACTTAAAATACATGACGCTAAATGCTAGACTGTTCCCATCGCCACATTTTCTCGAGCCAATACATACATAGTAATTATAAAATGTATTACTATTTTTGAAATATTGAGTGGTTAAGAGACATTTGTTTTTTCTGTCACCAACTTTTTTTTATTCAGGTTGTAAAATCCGCCATTTCGGGCGTTCGTGACAAACGATAATCAAGACCAGAGATTTTTCCCGGACATAGTTCTTTCCGCGTACGGAGTATAGCTAATTCTGGGATTTGTCTTTCGCACCGTTGGTGCGGGACTTTTATTAATCGTTTTGGACAGTCTGATTAAAACATAGATCCTGTATGGTTTCGTTAAATTTTTATAGTTTTTATTTACTTGTCTTCACAAAGTATAAATATGCAAATTGAAACATTTTTCTTCTTTTTTATTCATTGTTCAATATTGCGTCTGATTAAAACATTACTAAAATCTGGAAAAACGTACCCTGGCGACCTCCGAGTAGTTATTATCAAATATCTCACACATTTGCAGACAAATACTTCTAAGTAATGTTCTGATATTGGTAGATGTCACAGTTGTAGCTATCTGTCTGTAGATTACTCGTATATCACTTCTAAAAAAACAAAAACATAAATCATATTATATTCTATTAAATATATTTATCATTGTATCAGATGGCTGGAGTTTTAACTGGGTTAACGTGTTTCAATATTAAGACGAATGACGTCTCCAGAGGTATTGTAATCCATTTATAGATTGAGAGATGTTCAATATGTCACGTGAATTTTTGTCAGATCACATGATTGTATTGCTTTTGTAGTCTTATTATATATATGTATTTTAACACTTTATGTATCTGGTTCTGGAAAACCACCGTATGCGTCACTTGTATATTTCGATATCACGTGAATTAAAGATTGTTTAAATCAACTACACAACGAATGTAATGAAATGAAATGGGGTTTAACGTCCTACTGTTCAACTTCCGCTCGGCTAATGAAGACGGGTATACGCCATACAGTGTGCTATGAGGACAATTTTGCCTGACAGCGGGGCTATGACCAACTCTTATTCTTATATCAAATTCCATATGCCAAGGGATCTTTTACGTGCATGCCCATGTGTACAGGACACTTCAGTTTTTCGTCACATCCGAACAACTAGACAGCTGTCCTCCGTCCTGCACCACTGACAAGGGGAAATTGAACTAGCAACAACAACAACCAGCTACGCTAGACGGGCCTCGCACTTACGACCGGCTATTCTAGTAAGTTTCCAAGAAAACACTTGTCTGCGATATCACCTTGGAAGCGAACGTTAAGACCGACATCAAATCAAGTTATGGAATAGCACTTACCCTTTAAACCATCTGTATATTTCTTTTGATGTTTTAGCTAATAGCGCCGATTTACCAGTACCCGATTTACCATAAACAACTAAAGGTAGGGTAGTATCTGATCTCATGTATGCTTTGATTGTCTGCAAAACATCTTTACAACCTTGAAAATGGGCAGCTCTATAAAACAAAACAAAATACGTTCTTTAATTTATTACTGATATGCGTCCATCGTTACGAGCCCCGACACAGGGAAGTTCTATTAAACAAAAAGAATACGTTGGTTAAAAATTTTAACTTAAAATTATTACTGATATGCCTCCATGTTACGACCCCCAACACCGGGAAGTTCTATTAAAGATATATAACACGATAGTTAAATTATTAACGATACAGCGGTTTTACAACAGTAATAAGAAAACCTTCTTTAACCAGTGTATGATTGACCTTTCAGGACGCGCCCGTTATAGTTCTACGTGTGACGCCATTTCATATAGCGTCGATAACACGTGCTTTATTTACATCTGACGTAGTAATACAAACTACTTCGAACAGAATTAGAGCCCTTTTTGCATTTACCCCCCCCCCCCCCATCGTTCATTTCTAAGTACCCATTAACTTGTCAGATCTTCTTGTAGTCCAGATTTGTATCTTAATCCGATTGATTAATTAAGTTTATAGGACAAGACATGGGGGGTTGGGATTGCCTAGTGGTCTAGAGTGCCGCGCTTCGACCTCTAACTGGCCGGTCACCTCTGGCTTGCGGCTGTGGTTTCGAGCCCTGGTGTGAGCGTATGTGGCATGGAGATAGGGGCGCCTTCTCAACCTCGTGGGTTTCCTCCGGGCACTCCGGTTTCTTCCCACTGCTAAAGGCCCCTACGCGCAAGCGAATTATTGAAATAAAAATTAAACCATATGTTAGTCCCGAAATGACCTAGTTTGTGTTGAGTGGACGTTAAACCCCATTTCTCTCTCTCTCTCTCTCTCTCTTTCTCTCTTTCTCTCTCAGGACAAGACATTGTCAGTTCCCGTTTGCTAGTTCCAGGCCAGAAAACAATAGCTAACAGCAGTGAAACGTTACCTAGTGGTTAAGCCCACCCAACATATTCATTCAACACTATTAAACAAAATACAACGTTCACTAGATTAGATATGTAACCTTTTATGACATTGAGCAACGTGTTGGGCGACTTCATTACAAAGTTGTGTAGCTTCATTCGTCTTTTTCTCTTTTTTCTCTAGAGCTGTGCCAATCTCTCTTTTTAAAGTATCAAATACAAGTTTACACAATCGTTCTGTATATACTGCATGCTCTCGTTTACCCTGGGGATTAATACCGCCCGTATGCCATTCGACCTCTATATCATTTCGGTACAGTTCCGGTACCTAGAAAAACAAAATCACGATCATCAAATATAAATGAGCGCAACGCAAAAAAACAAAATTGCGTTTGTCGACTTGTCAATTTGGAACGTGATTAAGTGCCTGATCGAAAGAAGGTCTTGTAATTGTGCGCAAATTGTACTTTTTTTACAATTACGCCCCATATTCCTTTAATTTCTAACTAAATACTGAAAGAATGGCCGCTGCCGCCATCAAGATAGGTTCGATCGATCCAGTCCAATTCGTCTCGGTAGCGATAAATGAAAATCTCCGCATGACCTATGACACAATATAGGTAATTGACCTTATTTTGACCAGAAAAATATTTCTTGTAGTCAAAGTGGGGATTTTTTTTTCCTTTTTCAAGCAGGCTGTTATTTGAGTTGTGTTATTACCTTTACGGGTAAGACCTGATCACGTAGATGTTGGATTCTCTCGTCACGTGAATTATCCATCTGTTGACTTCTGGGATGAGTGACGTCAAGATACTTGGCGGAAGCAACGTCATCAAGACTGTTTCTAACGCCCGGTATCGTTCGCTTCACCAGAAAACTATGTGGTCTGGAAATATCTGTCTCTAGACCATGTTCTAATTCCATATCAAATACTGCAAAAAAAAAAAAAAAGAAATATATATAAACCCATATGAGCACAATTGACATACAGAAACGGCACAGCTTCAGGTGTTTATCAATTATTATTAAAGAAACATTATGTAAGAATAAATAAAGAGCTGACAATTATCGCTATAAATTATAATAGTTAAAAAATGGATAACGAAAAGGGAATATGTTGAAAATGTTAGTCTAATTAGATTCACTTTGAGCCGAGAAGAACCGTGTAAACTCGATTGTCATCGCTGCTGTCGTTGTTACGATAATAAACAAAGTATCGATTATCCATTTTTATATTAAATCATTAACTGTCAATCGTATTTAAATTTGTTGAAAATCAAAACTATCTAGAGAGTTGACTATGGACCTGACATAATGGTATAATTAATGCTTTAATAACATTTGAGGCCAATGGAAGACCGGGATTATGCAGGTTTAACTCTTAATAATGAACCTGTTTATCAACACCTCTCTTCCGGGATTGAAAAAGGGAGAGGAGTTGGGTTAGTTACAATGCAGGTTAAAGGGAGATAACTATAGCTATCCATCCGTCAGTTATCTCATAGCAACTATTGATGTTTTTAATTGTCAATTCCCCTGCATCAACCTTCTGTAAAATGATTAAGGGTCTATATTGAGGTAATTTTAACCCCAAATAACCACATGCTTTGAATTTCAAGTACACAAACAGACCATCTTTATTGTTTGTGCCGATGTGTAAGTCAAACATCAATCCATTTTCACGGATTGTTATTCGAAATATAACTTGCGGGATCCGCATGCGCCTTTAGATCAAAAGGTCTGTCATAGAGTCAAGTGGTTTCGCCAAAGTGTGGGGTTACCTGCGAAACCTCGCCTGTCCAAACTCGTGGGTTTTCGCCTGGTCTTCCGGTTTCCTCCCACTGCTAAAGACCCCTACGCATATGATAATTCTAGAATTAGAATTGAACCACATGTTAGTTCCGAAATGACCTAGTTTGTGTCGAGAGGCTGTTAAAACATCATTTATCTCCCACACTACTAGTAAGTTCATTATTTATCTACTTACGTGACACAAAATATTTTCTTCTCTCTTCAGGGGATTCAACCACCTGGGTAGCATATTTTTGTATTGTTTTCTGCATTTTCTTCAACACCGATATATAGTTATTCTTTGCTTGGGTTCTTTTAGCAAAATCTTTGTTTAAGATGTCTTTGTAAGATGAACTGAAATATAACAAGAAGTCTGAGATGAATGGTCATAATACTGTAAATACAGACTCTTGATTTAGTGATTTCTGGACCTGTGTTTGTTTAAAATAAAGAAATTGAAGAATCTCATGTTAAAATCCTGAATTATAGGAAAAGTTGGTATTGGCGATAATTTACAATATCCTACGGGTTATTAAAACTGTACAGTAAAATTCATGCTCTGTTTCGTTTTTATTTTCTTTGTGTTTTTCAGTTCTCATCTTAGTATACCTAGGCAAGGACTGCCGTTTGCGGATTGTTGGGATTTACCACCCAGGGTCCTGTTCCTCGAAATCCTAACTAAAGATACAATCCAGTTTTAGTAAATATTTCAATTTTTATTGGCGAAGCACTAAACTAAATCCAATGCTATCCCATCAAATTACTAAAATTTCGATTTTATCTTAGTTAAAATAACGTGAAACAGGGCCAAAGCCTGACCAAACTTATGCCTTTGATTGAGTGTGCATTACTGACATAAGGTGGGCTTCAATTGCTATTACAACTGAGTGAAACAGCCATTTCGCACCGACTGGAATCGACAGATCAAACCAGTAAGTAACGTGTCTGAGATCTGAGGTCTGCTCATTCGACCCACACTATGAAATGATACTCAAACATATCAAATCAGTATTGTATCATAACTAATATTTCCATATTCCTGGGACCAGTTTAGTTTCTGTTAAACATACATTATGCAAGAGCTAATTGCAGGTCTTTCTTTAGACATTTCTTAACATGACCAGACCATAATCAATTGTCGATGCCATCTGATGGGTACGATTTTAAACAGATTTGAATCCGATCTGTAATTCAACGGTTGATTATGATTAACCGTAAAAATGGATAATCGAGACTTTGTTTATTATCGTAACAATGGTAACAATGACAGTCAAAGTTATAGTGTTTTTGAAATTCGGTTTTCTCGGCTCACAAGAAAGTAAAATGACTGAAATTTTCAGCATATTCTCTTTACGTTATCTATGTTTACATCACTATAGCCAGAACTATCAGCTCTTAGCAGAACAGTTAGACGTTAAACCCCATTTCATTTCTGCCAGCTCTGTATCTAATCTTACATAATGTATCTTTAAATGATAATAGAAAATAGAAAATACTATCAGATGTTCCATACAGCACAAATGAATTCATGTAATACCATTACCTAATATTCTGTAAGCGGTAAACAGGGGGAACACAATTTTCATCCAAGATGTACCACTGCTCTAACATGTCCGTGTCTGGCAGGTCTTCCTCTCGAGCTTTCAAATCTCTAATGTATTCCTTTTTAATAAGACTTGCCCGTCTTCGTGGTCGTGCAGGTGGTTCCGGATTACCCTCACTAAACCGGTCCGATTCCGTCTTGTTATCCGCGTTGTCGTCACCCTCCACTTTTGAGTCAATAGCTACCAATTGTTCTTTGATTGAGGACAGTTCAGTTTTGTGGAAGGTCTTTGCAGCTGATAAAATATTCTCAAATTCATCTTTGGGTATTTCGTTTGGTAACATATACGTACCATATTTTTCGCCACAAATTATCTTTAATATAAATCATTGCAACGTTAATATCTAAAATACGGCCAAACTAAAGATTCAGATCAACCATGTTGTTTCAATTTGTCACCGTCTTTAGGGTTCGCAAAAGAATCACTGCTTTGATGAACTCAGAGCATGTTATCCATAGTATATTATTATACATTGCTTTCACTAAATATCGTTTAATGATATAATACATAAGTGCCAATATGAAACGGTAAGGTACTCTAGAAGTTTAACGCAGAAAACTGGATCGTTGCTATTCAACTGATTAGTTTCTGGGCGATTTCGAAATATAATCAAAATTATAAGGATCAGTGGACATACACGAGTCTACACAAAAGTATCGATAAACTTACTAATTATCAACGTTTCGACCTTATTTCTTCAACGGCTTAATTACATGGAATACCAGATATATTAAAAACTATTTTTAATTGGAATCTTAATTTACAGCTACCTAGATCGTATTTCCTGTTGAGTCCAGGAACAAAACTGGGTTGTTAATATTCTAATACGATAACTTACCAGAAAGTCTATAGCTATCGAATCTTCCTGACATTCTTCTATAACTTTCTTACATAGCGCCGGTATTTTATGATCATCGCTGATCTCATCCTGTAGCGACCAGTGTAGATCTATAGCTCTGAAATCATACCCTAGTTCCTGGCAATATCTTCTTACTCTAGGATACACTTTCTGCATTAAGATCGTTCTTTCGGTTTCTGTTCCTGTAATGAAACGTAAGCTCAATTCAACCGTGAGTTACCATCTACGAGATTCTCAGGGCTGGAACTATATATACTGCAAGCCTAGACAAGCGATATTATAATTTCTATATCGTCCTGGGGAACGGAGGACGAATCGCCGAATGCGTGCGGTGTAGATCATGAGGTCAAGGGGAGTGGTTTCGATTCTAAATGTGTAGGATCGCCTGTCCAATCTCGTATGTTTTCTCTGTCCCCACCCACAATGCTAAAAGACCCCTATGCGCAAGCGAATTTTTGAAATGCAATTGAACCATATGCTATTCCCGACATGACCTAGATCATACCAAGTGGATGTTAAACCTAAAAAGCTTAGAGGGAGCATAAAAGACTTACCTACGAACTCAGAGCACACGTAAAGATTTATTATCCTTGATTCCGTTCGACATCGTCTCTGAACGTACCCCTTTACTATCTGCTTTATTTTATTTACAGTTGACAAAGCTGTGTTTTCTCGGGTTTCAGGTCGGAAAGCTATTGGGGTTGTTACTGGACTAACGTCTGTGAGCCTAAACCCGACTCTTTTCTCAACGACCGGTGTTTCAGGTGGTTTATGTTGCGTCAGTTCAAAAACTTCTTTATCATCTTCATCCATTGATTCAGCTTCCGTGGTCGTTTCGCCAGCAGTAGTCGCCGCCATCGTAACGGATTTCTTTTGTTTAACTTCCTCGCTGGGTTCGGGCGATACTTCTGATTTGGACTCGATGTCGTCTTTTTGTTCTGATAGTTCTGTTGCTGACTGCTTGTTAACGCCATTATCTTGGTTGGTTTCCTCGGGACGTTCGTCTTCCGGAGACTGATTACCGTTCACGAATTGGTCATTATCATTCTTTTCAACCGATTCTTGGGGTGTCAGAGGATCAAGTTTTGGTTTGCGGGGTGATTTGCGTGTTGTGGAATTGGTTTTATCGCTTGAAGGTTGTGTTTTTTCGTGAATCTTTTCTCCAGTATCGGAATATTTACTGAATATATTTCTTTTGTCGGGAAGCTAAAAATTAAAGAATCACAGGTTTTTAATAAGATGGCGAATCGGTTTCTAGTGTTTCAGTTCATATCAAAAAACTAAATCTGCACTTAGTTTGGAAGTTAACACTTAAATTAATCCATATGTCCTTCGCCAAACCACATTCAAATATTTTAACTGAATTTGACAGATATAATTCTAACCTACCTTTCCTGATTGCTTAGATTTAGCTTGTGACATTCGAAGAAAGTACTCTGCATCCAAGTCATCATTTGTATCACTGTATCTCTGTTCTATACGTTTACTTAATTTACGCTGAAAACAAAAAGACACTTATGGTTTCAATACATATCTTAGGTAGATTTATCATTTAATAAGATGTCATTTTCACACGATGCTTACGTAAACTACACCTCACGCGTGTAAAGGGGCGAAACGTCCAATTAGCCCATTGCCGGACAGCATAGGGTATAAAAAACCTTCAGTGACAAAAATAAAAGGAAGCATTTTTATCATCACCTGATAATTATCGAAAATGACTTTTACTTCATTTTTTTGTTGCCTGGATTTGTGGCTGGCCCTCGGGCACGTACCGAATTTGCTTAATGGTTAATCCGGCACTGGGAATTGTGTTGGATAGACACAATAGTATTTCAAAATTGGTTTTGAAAAACTAAATATCTTACCCTCACATGACTTACCCTTACCCTCAAAAACTAAATATCTTACCCTCAAATGACTAACAATCTTTTTATCTAAATCTACACTAATCTTCTTGTATTTTCTCTGTAGAACACCTTCAATACCACCGACCTGTGGATGAGGGATAAAATAATAACTGCATTTAGTAATAAAAATGAAATCTGTTTTAATTTAACTTCTCACTTCTCGGCATTGGCAGGACATACCGAACTTAGGCTGTATGTCTACAGGCTAATGTATGTGAAAATTTCATAACGATAACTTTAACTTGAAGAGTTCATGAGATATGCTCGTGAAATGTAGGACGCAAGAAAGATCGGGACCCAATTTAGTATCGTTCATTGTGGGATAACGAACGTGACTGACAGAACCAAAACTATCATGGAAATACAAAATTTATTCAAAACAATGTAAATTAGTATAATCCACACCTATAAATAGCTTAATGTGTGCATACTTTCATAAATATATGTTGGGTGGTTCTTGCGATATGCTCCGGAAACAAAGCCAAGACGCAAGAAAGAATAGGGCCAAATTATGTACCTCTCATATAAATTCGTTCGGATGGGATACCGAACATGACTGAAAGTAAACTCGCGGATAATAGTGCGATTCGTGTGAGATGCAAATTAGTACCAAAAACATTCAATTGTACGTACATCTTCAGTAAAGGCGTGAACAGAAGCTCCTTTCTTTGGTGCTCGATAGAAACTGGATTCTGATTCTAAAGGTGGTAAAATATTACTTCTTCTTCGACCTTCATCTGCTAACTGTAAAGATAAAAAAATCACATGTTAGTTACTGGTAACTGATCGGATCCTATTGGTCATTTATTGTTTAAGTCAATATCACCCAAATATTTCATAAAACATTGACAAAATTATCGGTATTTGAAATTGGCAGATGGAACGCTCTCGTCGATCCTTGGTGGTTGATTAGTAGAAATAATGACCCATGTTCCAGTCATCATTTGGAAAATCAAATCTGCATTGTCTCGTAGGATATGTTTTTCTTGGTTTACTACAAATGACACCCGAAATCATAGAAATACACGAATCGTTTATTGATTTTAAAATGTTGATTATGTTTTAAATTATTAGATATTAGAATAATACATAGGATCAAGATAACAACATCAATATTGATTGACATGGACTAATACTGAATTTCAATTGGTGTTTTTAATGTCGAATTTTATAGAAAATATTGAGTTACAACTCCTTTAAACCGTTGACAACAGATCATTATATTGTCCTTTTACACTTCAATTGCAAATTAGAATGGTTGAAAATACAAACCAATTGACCTTGACTAAAAGAAGATCGGACAAAAAAAGCGATTAATTATTTCTCTATTATCAAGATAATGTACTTAATATTAATCCGATATAACATTCGTAACCTTTCAGTGTTCTTCGCACCGGGCCTCTACCACCATTCAAAGTTCGTATTCATCAAAAATAATTAAGACATGTTGCCGATTTTAGATTTCTCAATGGTCCCAAAACATCAATCAATTGAAATAAAAAGAAGTGTGGTGTGAATGGGGATTATTTAGACTTGTGGTATAGTCATTAATCAATGATCAGTACTTAATGATTGTGTCTTGTAAGACACTCTGGAAAACTAGTTTCTGTGTTGAATGAAAGGTTGGTTCATTAATACATATTATACAGTTTGCCATATTAGTACCGAATGCATTTCTACTTAAATGAATAAAATGGGATTTAATGTCTTACTTTTCTGTGTCGACGGGGAGAATCAAGACGCACACCAGCCATGCTGTGTTATAAAACTATGAGTGAAATTTTGCAATTGAAAGCCAACTGTCAATTATAAGGGTTATTTTACGTGCAGTCCTATCCGAACGAATATACTCTGTTGGGGTATTTTCTCAGCGAACACCCCATGTTAAGTTAAAAGTAAAGTTATTCTTGGGTCACAGGGTGGCATATATATTATAATGTAAATAATTTTAAATGATTAGAGTAAGGTAGGTTTCTAGTGCCATGTAGCAGGGCTGAGAGTATATTTTGTATGTCGATGGGGACAGATTGGAAGTGGTGCAAAATGGCCCCTGTACGATTTTCTATGATTAATAATTAAGTATTTCCACTCAAACTTAATAATGCATTATTTTAGTGAAGCCTGTACCATAACAGGCCCGGGACTGTACAGCGCAGTGGACGCTTACGGCTGGCCCCCGGATCCATTCACTTGATTTGATGTTTTCCGCAGGTTTATCTAATAGGTTTTTTGTTTTTCGTGTAGTGCGGTTCCCCTGCACTTACTATTAAGAGCTAAAATTGCAAGTTGTTGTGTTTTCTTCAAATCTAATATGAATTATCATTTAGACATTTATTCACATGGCACGCCTATAATTAACTTGCTAGGTCGAGTCTCGATTAACATGTAACGTCGCTACGGTAATAAACAATATTTGCCACTGCAAATAGTGATACGATCGTTTCTTGGCTCAGAATTAAATGAATTATCTCTTTTTTTTTAACTATTATAGCATGAACGATCAGCTCTTTATCTAAATGTTACATAATGCATCTTTAATCGACGTCATCTCATGGTTATAGCATTTAATCGCTATAATTACTTAATATATTTCATGTTATTGTTATCTTGGATCATTGCTGAAATACGGGTGTCTAAAGTGTGACTGCCACTCCCATTTTTTGCGGATAATGTCAAATTTTGAGGCGGCACATTCCCAAAAGTAAAAGAAGCACTTGCAATAGGCAGATTTAGCTCTTGCATAATATATGTTTAAACTCCTTGAAAACCACTAAAACAATTCTCATAGGACAAACAGATTATCTACAAGAGGTCATATTTAGAAATAATTCAGTAAGATATAGTCAGTATTAATTGTTGTATCGATTTGTTTTCCAAGATAAATAAAATAACTTAATTTAATCATTTATACCCACAAACACGTAATATTATAGCCCTGTAAAAATATCCAGCATGGTGGCTTAACATAATATAATATATCCATTGTTATATTATTATAAATAACTCCTCACTGTTCATTCAACTCGATTAACTTTTATATCTTCTAGGGCTTGAATATTTTACGCTCAGTTATTCTCAATTTAATGGAGATCATTATGTATTTTGTAAACAAGGTATTAAATAGAAATTTTGTAGAGATGAAACGAGTTTATGTATATTGTTGATCATAAGATCTTGACTAATTTAACAGAGATCATCATGTATTTTGTAAACAAACTTTAGCAAACATTAAATGGTAATTGTATACAAATAAAATGAGCTTAGTATATCGTGGATCATTTGAGGTTTCCGTATGACAAAATTATAGTATACCGTTGATCTTTGACTATATAAGAGGTCTTCGTATAATATAACAAAACTTTGAATTATGTGTTTATGCTTGCTTCATAGTATTAAGATATATATACGTTTATAACTTGGTTGATTTAGTTAAGTTGTTGTTTCATTGGGTTATCAGAATGCAACGTGTTTACGACATCCAAAGCTTGCCAACCGCGCCGTTTATTATAATTTTACCCACAAACCCACCCTCAATAATTCGCTCTTAGCAAAATGCCCATGAGACGCTGTTACTTTATCCTAACCTCCAATAAGAGAGAGAGAGAAAGAAATGGGGTTTAACGTCAACTCAACACAAACTAGGTCATTTCGGGACTAATATATGGTTTAATTTTATTTCAATAATTCGCTTGCGCGTAGGGGTCTTTAGCAGTGGGAGGAAACCGGGGTGCCCTAAGGAAACCCACGAGGTTGAGAAGGCGCCCCTATCTCCATGCCACATACATGTACGCTCACACCAGGGTTCGAAACCACAGCCGCAAGCCAGAGGTGACCGGCCAGCTAGAGATCGAAGCGCAGCACTCTAGACCACTAGGCCATCCCAACCCCCCATCTAACCTCCAATAAGCTCTTTGAAAATTATCTGTGTGATACTGTTGGTTTCTCCAATAATGCGGGTAACTATAGAAATGAAATGTAATGGAGTTTCCGTACCAACTGTGCTAATGACGTCGCGGCTAACCTTAGAGAAGCTACACGAACTGTTGGGTACTTGAGTGGCAACAATAATGGTAGCCTGAAAATGTATACGACCATTTCGTTCCTATTAACAGATAAATTTAAAACGATTGGGTATGGATTTGATATTTTGGAGAAATAGATATTTCACATATGCAATGATTTATTCAAATTATAACGGGTTCCGTGAATTGATTGTAACAAATGAACGACGGGCATATGGACATACGCCATGCAGTACGTCATGAAGGCAACGTTTGGAATTCTAACTGTCGGGGTTTTTTTTTTACGTGCACCGCCAATATGTACACGGAAAACGTTTCCATGGTATGCTATACAAACGTATGCCCTTTTTTCATTAAAACCAGTCATTTCTCATTTATGTTACACAAAATTCTACTTTTATGTTGCATTACCTGAATGAGTTTATTAACTCTCTTGTTGGTTTCCTGAACATCAACGATTCCTTTTAATTTAACTTTATTAGATTTGGGTCTTTTTGAAACCGATTTTAATTTTACTCCTAGTTTTTGTTGGTGAGTGTTTGAGATTGGTGGAAGAAAGGCTGCAACAGGTGGCATTTTAATCGTATTCGTTCAGCTAATCCACAATATCAGGGGTAATGAAGCACACGCATAGTCTAGTCAGTGCACGGTATCACTGACAGCTCTACATCCTCTCCATAGCAAATAGCACTAGAGTAACTTTGGGGGGTTTTATATTCCAAGTAACTGTGTGTTATTCTATTCAATTACTAAATGCCGCTTAAACAACAATTTTACCAATCTCTTTAGATGAACTTTTTGAGGTTCTATATTTTAAGTAACTCGTGTTCCATTTAGTTGTGTAATATGTGTTTTTCTATCCAGTTACTAAATCCCGCTTAAACAACAATTTTAACAGTCTCTGGTGAACCTTTCTAAAGAGTAAAATATCGAATTTTAATCGGTTTATCCAATATTGGAGAAGATCATTTTATCCATAATCTCAAATAAATCACTTTTTGTCAAACATTCAAATCATTCCTCTGACAACTCTAATGACAGTTGCAAAACTACTGGCATTTCCAATTAGAAGGACTAACATTTTAAAATGAACAACATATCCAAGAGACCAACCATGCACGTCAACACTTAATCATAAAAGACATAAAGTTATGCCTACATGTCAATCACTCGTGTATTATCTATCTATCAGTCTATATCAGTATGTATGTAAGTATATTCAAATAATACCTACTGTAAATACTCCTGGTAGACAGTTTTAACCCTTTAGACGCGATCGCTATGTAATAAAATAATGTCATATATTACACTTGATCACACTAACCGGATACTCATGGTAGACAGTTTTAACGCTTTACACGCGATCGCTATGTAATAAAATAATGTCATACATTACACTTGATCACACTAACCGGATACTTGAAATATACAGAATTAAAATATACAAGGAGTCCAACAATAATTCATCTTTATATACCAATCATTGATGGTCCTAAACTATAGATTAACTTTGTTTACGAAATCAATGCCATATAGTTTAAATTTTACAACTAAAATGAATGTTTATTAGTTTATTTTAGTCTAACCATTTTCTTTATTTTAGTCTCACCATTTTGTTTAGTTTAGTCTCACCATTTTGTTTAGTTTAATCTCACAAATTTGTTTAGTTTAATCTCACCAATTTGTTAAGTTTAGTCTCACCAATTTGTTTTCTTTAGCCTTATTAATTTGTTAGATTTAGTCTCACCAATTTGTTTAGATTAGTCTCATTATATTATTCACTTAGTCTCATCAAGTTTAGCCATTTTGTTTAGTTTAGTCTCACCATTTTGTTTAGTTTAATCTCACAAATTTGTTTAGTTTAATCTCACCAATTTGTTAAGTTTAGTCTCATCAATTTGTTTTCTTTAGCCTTATTAATTTGTTAGATTTAGTCTCACAGATTTGTTTAGATTAGTCTCATTATATTATTCACTTAGTCTCATCAAGTTTAGCCATTTTGTTTAGTTTAGTCTCACCATTTTGTTTAGTTTAATCTCACAAATTTGTTTAGTTTAATCTCACCAATTTGTTAAGTTTAGTCTTCTTTAGCCTTATTAATTTGTTAGATTTAGTCTCACCAATTTGTTTAGATTAGTCTCATTATATTATTCACTTAGTCTCATCAAGTTTAGCCTCGCCATTTTGTTAAGTTTGGCCACACCAATTTGGCTTAGTCTCACCGTTTTCTTTAGTTTAGTCTCACCAATTTGTAAAGTTTAGTCTCATTAAATTGTTCACTTAGTCTCACCAATTTGTTAAGTTTAGTCTCACCAATTTGTTATGTTTAAACTCGCCCATTTGTTTAGTTAAGTCTTACCAATTTGTTTAGATTAGTCTCATTAAAGTGTCTAGTTTAGTCGATCGCAACAACTTTATTCCCATCCATTTGTTTAGTTTAGTCTCATAAGAGTGTTTACTTTAGTCGATCTCAACAATTAGAAAAGTTTATTCTCACCAATTTGTATAGTTTATTCTCATCAACTTTGATACATTGTATGGTAATTTTAAAATAATACAATATTACATTAAAATTATCATAATTGCCATTCAAATCTAGATCAAAAGCGGCTTACATTATAAAATCATACAAAATAACATTAACATTATCATAAATAGCCACTCAAATTTGAATGAAGGGCGACTTTCATTAACAAATACAGTAAAAAATACAAAATCATCATCTATATACATCGGTTGCCAGTTAGATGACACAGACAGAAACCAACACTTCATACATATCAGGTTTTCGTAATAGTCTACAAGTTTGTCTTCTGTTTTTAAAATAAAGAATCAAATGGAAGATCACGCCAGTTATCTTAATAACGAAACAGAGTATTATTATAAAACAGCGCGTGCTCATACATATTCAAAATGTAAACAGAATGTTCTTTAAACATAGCAATATTAGAACACTTCAATCTCAACCATTTACGTTTTACGAGTGCGTGTTCCGAGAGAAAAAAGAAACGTTTTACATTTGCTAGCGTGAAATGTATATGTTTATTTAAGGTCAAAGTTTAATATTTGCTTATATTTTAAGTAATAGAAAACATGGTGAGGTCACTATTCAGGGTTTTGAGTGTATATTTTAATAGATAAGTGTGTGTATCACATTTCTGAAGAACGAGGTGTGACTGGGGAGGATCTAAACGTTGTCCATATTCAGAAGAAAGAGAATTTCGAGTTCGCTGCTCGGTAGAATCAATATTGCCCCTTAAATAAACAAAGACTTAAATTACTATGTCTAAGTAAAACTTTTACAAAAAAAAGAGAGGGAGGCAAAGTCCATTTGACACAAACATGGTCATTTCGGGACTAACACATCATTCAATTTTATTTCAATAATTCTCTTCTAGAGGAAACAAGCATCCTCCTGAGATTGAATCGTTTCAGTTTTGTAATAGACGCAGTAATTCAGTGAAAACTGATTTCAAATTGATAAAAATATGCATGGATTAGACATATTTATACCTCGCGCGACTTTTCACAAGAAAATTTACCATTTAGAGAATAAATTTGTTTAGTTTTGTAAAAAGAAAATAATAACAATTCAATGAAAACTGATTTCAAATTAATAGAAAGATTTATTTTTGGCATTTTATAATATAGATTCGGAATAAACATATTTAGACCACGGAGAATCGTATTTACATAAGATTAAGTACAATGAAAATAGCTTCTTTTATTGCCATCATATTTCATAATAAATATTTTAATCTTTCACACGTATAAGCGGACGGTTAATCTTTGAAATCCCATTCTATCGATCATATTCACATAACATAAATATGAAGGTCATGTTAGAATACAAATTCTAACATATTTTACAATAAGCAGTTTAATCTGCCACACGTATAAGTCGCAAGTTAATCCTTAAGATTCAATTCTATCAATTCGCATACCTATTTGTGACTGTCGATTGTCTGTCCGTGTCTGTCTGTCTGAAATTTGGTGTACAGGGGTAGCCCTGAGCGGGGAGTAACGTAATCTAGGTGGCGTTGGCCTACCGTTTCTGGTTGCGGAGTTACGGACACATCCCGGACAGCGCTCGTGTGTTCGTTTAATGTCCACTACCACCAATGATCATATCGTAGACAAGCAGACACAGCCTGGTTATCCGTTATCTATAGATCTTTAAGACACATTTAAATACCATTTCTAAAATATTTTGACCTAACCATCTGGGAACAACTAATTCCATTTTTATGTAGCCTAAGGGAATTCCAATAAAACGCAACACTTTTAAAGGCCAACACGTTAAATATTTCTTCCTATTGCAACCAATAAATATAACATTTTTAAAATAAATATATTTGTCATAAATCCTTATGAGTTCCAAAACAATGAATTGGTCTAATCCTTACATTTCCGTTAACCCTAAACGTGGAACAATAAAGGACAACACGTTGGTACAAACATCCATAATTCCTTCTTATTGCAACCATTAACTATAACTTTTAAAGGCATATGACATAAATCACTATTGGTTACAAACAATGAATTGGTCTTATCAAGGAGTTTCAATTAATCCAAAAAGCACAACACTTTCAAAAGCACCACGATTGTCCAACCAATTAATATTCTTTCTTATTGGAACCAATGTCTATAATATTTAAAGGCATAATATATTATTTGATATAATTATAACTTAATAATGTACATTCAACAAAGCACATAACACCCAAACAACACTTCATCCTGGAAATAACTTTTGAAACATTTTGCGATGCAAATGATGTAAAATCCTGCAGAATATTAGAAAGTTTCAGGCTCGAATACTAAATTCCTTCAACCGATTGAAATACCGGATTATACTATATGTCGCTTCCGCGCATCCAATAGTAAAGTTCATGAATCTAAAAACAGTCTAGTCTAACAGCATTAAACAGCTTAATGACTATAGTGATCATTGCGAGAAAAAAAAAAGATTAATCCGTTCAAACTACACGTGATTATACAATTTGAACATTCTAGACCCAGTCACACCCGACAATATACAAACAAAAATTGAAACATTGCATGACCCTTTGTCTTGGTGACTCCATTAACGTTTCTCCATTACGTTAAAAAAATACAATACCGGTGTCAATCAACGTAAAGCTAAAAAAAAATTAATAATGTCTTTCAAGTATACAAATTGACACTGGATCGTGATGTATAATCCCAACACGATAAAAAAAATCAACTGTTATTTCCTATCGTCTGGACCGGATTTACCATGGTCACACTAGACCCTTGGCCTGGGACTATTGGGTATATGGTACCCACTGAAACTCATTAGTCGCACAACGATCCAGCGTTTGATCTTGTTTCAACATTTCTATTCATTTGGGGCCCATTGGCGAGTAGGGTAATCCTGCTCTGCACAATGTCCCGTATCTACCAGTTATATTTCATTAAACAGAGAATCCGGTGGATCAGCGGTTTAGGCGCGGGCTTGCTAACCGATGTTGGTCGAGAAAGTTTCTTGGGATTTGCTGGCGCAGTTTCCCTGTGACAATGGTGCAGGACGGAGAGCCTGGCAACGAACATTGTACACATTGACAATATTGACATGCGCACAAATTAACCTTTACCAAGTGGAATTCGGAATAGAAGTGAAAGTAGGAACACTGTTATGGATTCCATGTGATTACCTAAACTAAAACCGACATTTTAATTTAGTTTCCAGCCATATTGCGCATTTAATCATCTGTATGATCTATTTATTATTTTGTTGGGGTTTGCGGCTGAAAGGTCAAAGATATGCGCTTTAGACAAAAAGGTCTGTTATTGAGTCAGGTGGGTGATTTTGATTTCCAGCGTGAACGTAGGAGAAGGGTCGAATATCCAGACTCGTGGCCATTCTGCTGGTTCTACGGGGTTTCCCCCACTGTTTAAAGGCCCCATACAGATAAGCAGATAATTGAAACAAAAATTGAACCGTATATATATCAAGTGGACATTAAACCGCATTGCCCTCTCTCTACAACTATACAATAGAAACGCAACTTGGCCTTAGACTTAAACTATAAATATCGAACACCGTGGGAAAGTTAAATTTAACATTAAGATATCACAGTGTATTAGAGTAACAAATATGACATTATTCAATAACATTACCACGTCAATCATACTTTAATACCTTTATAATACTGTGTTATCTAGTTATTATCATACCTTACCGCTACTTCATGAATAATCAGGTTCTAAAGTTTTAAGCTCTAATGTGTATAGAAACGTGACAATGGCATGGTTTTCCCCTTTATATGGTAAATGAAATGAAATAGGGTTTAACG
The DNA here is from genome assembly GCA_948474765.1 of Patella depressa. NCBI lineage: Eukaryota > Metazoa > Mollusca > Gastropoda > Patellidae > Patella > Patella depressa. The sequence goes on from OX419720.1 coordinate 13,252,649, forward strand.
TCCTATGGTAAATGAAATGAAATAGGGTTTAACGTCCTACTTTTCTGCACCAACTGGGCTCAGGTTTGGTAAAGACTGGGTAAGCTGTAAATGAATAGAGGAGACCCTACTTACTATACATATATAGTACGATTCATCGGGAGGGGGGGGGGGGGTAAACAAATATTGGAAGGGGTGTAAACAAATATTGGGAGGGGGGCTATTGGGTGGCCGAATGGTGTTACTTGTGTTCCGTAGATCACAAAATCTCTCATAGAAGTGACTTGATTTCGATTCCTATTTTGAGCGTGACATTGAAAAGGGTAACTAATGCAACCTCTCTGACAATGTCCTCCCACTGCTAAAGATCCCTACACAAAAGCGAATTAAAAAAAATATAATTAATTATGTTAGTCTAGTCCCGAAATGACCTAGTTTGTGTAGACTGGGCGGTAAATACATAGTGTGTGTTGAGTGCTCCCTCTCGGTGAATCTTGCGGTTTCCTCCAACTACTAAAGACCAGCGAATTGTTGAAATTACAATGTACCTAGTTTGTGTCAAGTGAACGTTGCACCCCTCTCTCTCTTTCTCCCCCCCTCTCTCTCTCTCTCTCTCAGAGGGTAAATTAACTGTTGGGTGTAAGGGGTTCGTCGTGAAGATAATACTTTGTGGGAATAATTTAACAATGACGCGATATTTAGTAATAGCCATGTTCTTTACGGTGGGATTAGACTCTAATCTTTAATTTATACACCGAGTATTATCTTCAACATGAACTCCTTACACTCAATAGTTCATTTACCCTGTCAGTGGTTTGGGGCGTTTGATGGCTGAAAGGGTAGCACGTACGCGCTGTACCATAAGGTCTGTCATTGTGGGGTGGTTTCGATTCCCCGATTGTACGTGACAAGGAGTAGGGTGGGTCGCTTGTCGAACCTCGTGGGTTTTCTTCCGGTTTCCTCCCTCAAGACCCTACGCGCTAGCGAATTATTGAAATTAAATTTAACCATCTCTCTCTCTCTCTTCTCTCTCTCTCTCTCTCTCACTTGGCCATGACGGTGGTATTTTATCCTGCTCAGATCAACACGTGGTCATAAAAATAACTATTTTTCTCAGCGGGAACAATACGGCGTACATTATCAAGAGGTGTGTAATGTAGATGACAAAAACATAATCTTAATCTAGACCGGTTTATTGATCCGAGACATTCAATAAAAAAAAATAACGATCCCGAACAGATAATGAAGAAGTAATTACAACTTTAATGTGTCCAATAAACTCAGCTTGTATTGTTTAAGTATTGTCTTGGGGAGATTTTAGTCCAAGACATAATATGTACTTAACAAAAAAAAAAACAAACATAAATTAGATTTAGATTTACGCGGTAAATCCCCTCAGTGGGTATATTCAAGTAATTGCACGCGTCCTTAGATTTAGTCTCGGTCACCCAGACCCCCCTAGTCTTCAACGCATGGAGGGTCTGGGTCGGTTCTCAATTATTGACGAAAATTACTGGATAATCTACCACATAAAAAACCAAACTCCCGGTTACGCATGGGCAATGGAACCCTTTGGCTAAAGTCTCGGTAAGTGATAGATATTATGAAGCCGGGCCGATTTTGATAGATTCTATAAGGCGAGGATAAAATATATCCCACAATTCACTTGGCACATCTATTATTAGAAACAAAATAGAGACGATACAACAGCATGAATCGTGATTAAGGAGATTGTGAGAAGCCACACGTTTGATTCATGACGAGAGAAAATTACCATTTCAATTAAAAACTTTAAAACAAAATTTTAGAGAGTGTCATTGTTGACAAGCGAGATGTTTTGATAGATTCAGCACGTGGTAACTTAAAAGACTGGATAATCCAGACAGTGACCGACTTTCTGTCAAATTTTGAGGACCCATCCAGACTAATATTCGTAGAATATTTGTTTGGATGATAAGAGACTACCTTAGATTGAGATTTGTGCGGCAAATCTCCTCAGTGGGTGAATTCAAGTCAACGATGGATAACTCTATTGTACTGAAATATGGATCATTCCAAATACATTTTGTGGGGAGGGGGCATCTTTTTGGTGATGCTCTTCGAAAAAAAAAAGCCAAAGGCTTCGCAAGTTCATCATCCTTGGTATCCCCATTAGTACTAGAGTAAAACAGAACAATACCAATACGTATGACGAGGATGCGGGTTCATTTACGATTGATATGAAACTTAGCATTCTTGCTCCTTTGACAATTGTGTAACGATTAACTGATTCGATTATTGATAAGACGCCATACTCAGTTCTTCATCTATAGTACGGTGATACTTGTTAGAATTTGGAAGACTATTATTATTTTATTTTAAACACTCACAATCTTTGTCCTGATAAATGAGCAAATTTTAGGCAATTAATAAATAAAATCCAAATACACAAAATGTATGTCTTTATTTACAGAGAAAGAAAACGTATTGAGTAAAAAACCACGATCTCAAAAATCGAACTAATTGAGGGGAGATAATTCTGTTTTCATAAGTCCGTCAAACACATCGACCAACTTTGTAATTTAAGGAAAAACAAAACAGCTTGAGAATTTGTAATGAATAAATCACTTGAGAATAATAATTGAACAGGAAAAACTTCTCCTTTAAAAGTAGCTATGCCTATATACCAATCAGAAAAGACCGTCTTGTTATCGAAACGGGAAATACTTCAGTCAGTCGCCTATTATAAAATGAACAATAAACACATAGGTAATTTGATATATTTATGAGCCTAAGTGTGAAATATATGATTTTATAATATACAGGTATTGACACGTATTATGCTACTACTTTAAAGATCGCCTGTCCAACCTCGTGGGTTTTCTTCGTGTCCTCTGGTTTCCACCCACTGCTAATCAATGACCCCTACGCGCAAGCGAATTATTGAAATAAAATCAAAACCATATATTTAGTCCCGACATGACCTAGTTTGTGCCGAGTGAACGTTAAACCCCATTTTTTCTCTCTCTCACTTAAAAGATACATTATGGGAGATTAGATAAAGAGCTGGTAGTTCTCACTATAAATAGTTTTTAAAAAATGAAACAATCTGAACAGAAAATTTAGAGATAGCATTTTCGGCCTACCCTCGATCATCATTACTAAAGTCTGTACGCTAAAAACAAAGCCGCGATTATCAATTTGATGATTTAATCATGAATGAAAGTTGAGCAGCAAATCGGATCCTAATAGGCAGATTTGGCTTTGCATAATGTATGTTTAAGTGTAGCTTTTGACGCTAACTATCTATTTCCTTTAATGTATACATTGTCGATGGCTTACGAAATTGTCAATTTACCTTCGCAAACAACCGAAACTACAACTAAAATACAAATTTCTCACGACTTAATCCATGCATAATAAGTTAACATTTAATTGTGAAAACAAAAGCAAAATACCAATCCTAGACAATCTTCCAGATTTCAATTCAACATATCTTTGTAAATACTTACAGAATTGAACCACTCATGGAGTGATATTCATATACTTTCACATAATTATAAAGCGCTATAAAATGACGCAATGAGGCTTTAATATTGCTTGTAGTAATTTACTACATAAAGATAAATCATGCTAACTGTATAGTTAAAATGTTTACCCCCAGTGTAATAATATAGACAGATATCTAAAATGGCTTGTTGGCGGGTTAAGCAAGTTATAATAAAAATCAAGGCGAGATAGTACACGACTCGCATATAATCTATCATATAGTTTTATTACACTATAAGATCACTTTTATGTTCAATTGTCTTTCTTATAAGCCAAGTTAAGACTTCAATAATATCGTAAAATTAAACTGACGCTTTTATAGTCCCCTTAAAACTTCTTATAAATATTGATAATATTAAACTTGCACATGTGATAATGTCTATAATAGGCTGGGAAAGGAGAGGGCATTGTACACGTGTTGAGTCAACTTGGCAATGCTTTGATTCTTCAAGCGTTCGATAAAAATAACAGTCGTAAAATAGACGAAGGGAGGGATCGGGGAGTGCTGGCAACAATTTGAATTTGAAATGTAATGAAATGAAATGGAGTTTAACATCCTACTCTTTTGCACCTAACCTGGGCTAATGGAAGACGGGCATATACGCCATACAGTGTGCTATGAGGGAAATTTTGCCCGGGCAGCGGCGCTACGGCCTACTCTTATATCGCATTCCAACTGCCAAGGGATCTTTTACGTGCACTCCAATGTGTACACGGGACCTCGGTTTTTCGTCCCATCCGAACGACTAGACAGCTGTCCTTGTCAGGCCCTCCTTCTGCATTACTGACAAGGGGAAATCACGCCGGAAAATCGAGATGAACTTTCTCGGCCAATGCAGGGATCGAACACCCGATCTCCAGACTAGCGAAACAGCGCCTTATCCACTTACCCACCATGACCCCCAATTTAAATTTGAAAGGTCACTTCGTAAGTGCGTTGAAGCCCCCCACCCCCACCCCACGCTGACAATTATGAACCACTTGACTCGCAACAACAATACAGTTGGTGTCCGATTCCTTGTAGAAACATTTTCGCCTTCTCATCGAATTCCAAATGGGGAGGGGTCCTTGGCTATTCTTTCCTTATGAAGGACTAGGCAGTAATTTACTCGTTATTTAAGATTTATATAAAGAACTGTTCGCTCTTGCTATTATAGTTTGAAAAAAAGATAATGAAAAATGAATAAAATGAAAATGTCAGTCGAACTATATAATTCTAAGCAAAGTTATGAGTGTTTGAGTTTTTACAAAAATGTAGCCTAGATTGTGTATTGCCTATACTATCTTTACAGGCATCGCATCCATCACTATAATCATCATCGATTTATTGTTTGGAATTAACATCTGGATTTGTCATCATACAGTAATACTATTCTTAGACATAAGTTGACAAATACTCTCAGAGATTCGTGTTAAACCTACTTGACCACAATATTCATCTCATTGTATTGATTTGATGTTCATAGCAATCATCGAGTACAGAACCAGAACACTGAATACATATCATACCAAGAAACATGGCCATTATAACTATTGAATTGGTCATTTCAAAGCTACTTGACTACAATATTCATTCTATTCAGGATCTGATGTTCTTAGCAATCATCGCGTACACAATCAGAACACTGCATACATAATATCATACCAAGAAACATGGCCATTATAACTATTGAATTGGTAATTTCAAAGCATTAAATCTTCATATTCTATATCTTTCAGACTCTCCAAGACAATGTTCCTTCAACATGCATAATTCAATAGCTACGTCTGTCTATTGTGGGTCTTTATTTTGGATTCAAAAGTTATATAAATTATTATCTAACCATTTATTGACATGTCACTATTCTTGCCAAAAGTTCAACCATTCACAAATTTCAATATATTAATTGGGCGGTGTTATGCAAATGTGTCCTAACCCTCAAATTTCCAAAAATCATTTTAGTACATGCCTCGATTAAAGAATTTGTGACGATTGATATGCAATATTGTTCTAACCGATATCTATTAATAGAACATAACTATTTATAGATTGTTTAATAGAACAATATTACAAAATGATCTATTTCCCTTTAATTATTAAACTAATCGGATCTATGTGGGTTGGATCACTATTATCTTGGAATTTGCATTTCGCTGAACAATGCTATGTGGGTTAGATCATTCTTCTGGTAAGTATGTCGATGGTTAGATCCTTTTCGCCTATTTTCTATTTTTGGCTTTTACTCAAAACTACAAACTGAGGGTTAAATCACTTTTGCTTAACACCGTCCAATTGTTCGTGATATTTTGTTAAACTATTACAGCAATAAAGGTCAAATCATTATCCAAATCTTACAAAAACATCTGTACATTCTTCCATGATACTATCGGGACTTTTCAAAGCACTAATCAGAAAGGTGGGCAATTGGCTCATAGTGCTGGAATATGGCTTGCTTTGAATAAATGTTTGAATTTTATGTCTCTCGGATAGGAGGTGGCACCTGTTTTATAAAATTGAAAGGAAGGGGCTCCAGTTGCAACTACAAGGTAAGTCATACCATGTCTCATGCCTGCTGTTCTAGAATACCTGACAACTCATCCCAAAAACATCTCATTCCACGACAACTCATCCCAATATAAGACAACTCATCCCAAGCTAGAAGACAACTCATCCCAAGATATTAGCTATACTGAAACTCATACATAAAGATAAGGATATAATTTCATATTCTGATGAATTTCTATCACACAATGATATGGAAACACGTAAGGTTCAATGAAACCTGTTGAATCTGCAAGTTAACGATTCATTCCAAACTGGGACAACTTGGTATGTTAAAGGAAGAAGGTAAAAATATATTTCCATTGACAGAATCACTGATTGGTTATTAAACATATTAGCTGTCAATCAAATCGGTCACATGATCATTCACTTGACGACATGGACTAGGCTAATTACAATATAATGTTATCAAATTGAATGGAAGACCATATTATTTCTATCATACAAATCGACATATCATAGCCTTTAAATGGAAAGGTTGGGCGTTTACCAATAACTAAATTAACCATAGTTAAGGACCGAGGTTACCACTGTTTTTGTCGGTACTGTACACGGTGAATGGTCCATTTGCTGATTACACTATTTTACCTATACCGTTTTATTAGGACTTGGTTTTACTTTATTTCAAAAGAATCCATGAATTTTACCTCTTTTGTTAAACCCTAATCGCGTTCATATTCTGCTTTTTGCTGTCAGAATGCAATTGACAGGGGGTTTTTTGCGTCTTTCTTTCTGGTTAATAAGCCAGCGCCTTACTCACTGAGCGGTCTGATGATTTTGTGAATTTGAAAGGCAATATCATTCCATTTGGAATTTCAAGTTTTGTTTTACTAGTTTAAAGATACATTATGTAAGATTTGGATAAAGCGCTGGTAGTCCTCGCATAATAGTTTTAATAAAAAAATGACAAAAAAGGAATATTTTGAAAATTTCAGTCAAATTATTTCATTCCGAGCGGAGTTATGGTCGTTCGAAGAGCAGTATAGTCTCGATAGCCATTGCCGATAATAAACAAGTACTTGATTGCCCACAACTACCAATCGTGTTTAAATGTGTTGAACTCGAAAACAATCCGATGATTTAGATATATGATTTTGGGGTTGACATGCGGCTAAATCAGTAATTGATAATTTATATAACATTGAAGGCCAAAATAACATCTGCATTACACAGATTTATCTCTTACATAATGCATCTGTAAGAAGGATGACCCCTGATTCCCTTTTATTGACCCGGGCCCTGTTTCACGAAATTTTAGTAGATACTTCAATTTTGATTGGCTAAGCACTAAAATCAATCTAATATTATCCAATCAAATTACTAAAATTGGGATCTTATCTTAGCTAAAATTTTGTGAAATAGGCCACTGGTCTTGTTATACTTATTGTTATATTGTCCTTATAAAATAAAACCATTAATAATATTTTATTTGATAAGAGTCGAGTAATATTCAAGTATATTATGTCAAAACTGATATTGATAAATCTTCTCCATTCGACATTAAAATTCAATATTTAAACAACATCCTGAAACTTTCCAAACTTTTTTACTTTCATTTCTTATTTCATATAAGCAATATTTTATTCAGATTCGTATCTGACTGAAAAACAGGCATGGTCAATATCCCCCCTTCCCCGCCACCCTGTCAGTTATAAATACGTATGTACATTTTATAGGTGAAAACTGTATTACTCAGCAGACATAATAGTAGAAAAAATATCAAGATACTTTCCAGAAGACTGCAAAACGAGAAAAGGGTTATTTTGAAATTCCTAAACCCCAATTAAGCGGTTCAGTTCCACACTATGGTTAAAACAAAAGTAATTTTTTTAAAAATAAATTGTTTTATGAGTGTATCTTACCTTAGCGAAGCCATTGGGCAAACTCATGGAAACTTCATGTATTGGTACAAAAGCTGAAACCCTTGTTTTGGGTTTAGCCTTGATGAAGTCCGGAAAGTCGTCCATCTTGATTAAGATCACCGAGGCAAATAATTTAAATATCTAATTCAAATCCTAAACGTATGAATAACAATAAATCAGTTATTGGCCGACAAGAAAATGAATCTGTCTAGAAGAAAATCGATACCAATCGAATGCTACACTGCACACTATTAGTCAACAAAAACTGAAATTAGCTGCACAATGCAGAGGCCTGTTTCTGGTCGCAGGTTAAAACATGATTTCACTTTACATCCTCGCTTGCACCCGACCATTGTTCAACCACATACAGAGTTTACTTTGAGGCTACTTGTTATTCCAAGACCAGTTCTTTCATGATTAGGAATATCCTTGTTATTGAATTCCTTTCATAAAAATCCATTAAGATTCATGTCAAAGACTTAGGGCCATTACTTATACGTGTTGTTGTCAACCAAGATGAATAGTTCCAGAATTTCTCCACGAATGGCAGTCGTCATGGGTTTAAGATAGCCGATATCCGGTCGTAAAGCAGACGACAAATGAATCCGTCCACTTGAATTATAACATGCTATGCTCTTAAGATTCTCGAAGAAAAAACTGAACAACAGGTTCTTTTAAATAATTCAGAGAGTTCTTAAAAGCTCCAATTGCATGTCAATTGCATGGCAATTATAAATGACAAACTGTTAATTCACGACGATAATTCAAGTATCATTTTACAGTCGCGGGTTCAGCAGTCATTCCATTAATTTCCAATTCTCGAAAGTTCTTTATAATTACCTCAACACTTTAACACATTTTACAAAAAATCGAATCCACGAAATTCTTAAATTTTTAACAAATCTCCATAATGCGTTTATACGACACTGCAGAAAGGTGCACCATTAAAATCTCCTTACAGAATCACGTCATAAATGAAGAAATGTAATGAAGGTACAACTAGTTAAATGCAAGTACAACTTATCGATATGAGTTTACATATACCTATTGTATGTTACTAAGTATCCAATCATAACTCAGTGAAACGTCTCGCTGGGTTTTTATTTTTATCGTCGTACAGTAAGACATTCATAAAGATAATAGAATATTTGTAAGAAATGGAAAACAACTATTCAATATCCTATAGGGGACAGACAATAACCTTTCCTATTATTTACAATAACAGTTTAATAAAAGAATTTGCAATTCGTGGGTAGATATATATTAAAAGCGTATATGCTTGACATTGATATATGTGTGTTGTGGTCGTTTCTACAGGGTATATTGTTCGTGGAATCATGTATAGAAGGTTCTTTACATGTCTTGGTTCGTTTTGTTTAACATTTTGTACATGACATTTTAACAAGCCATTGATCATTTATTCTATACAGCTTAGTGTGACTTGTTGTTACATCTGACATGTGTATTAAAACATACAAAATATGTATTAATGTTATTATTAATTGAGTATGTTTCTTATCTATTTTATCAATCAAATGCCTGTATCACGTCAAAGGCAAATAATGGCAAAGTCTTTTCACCTATCCGTACATAAATGAAAGGCAGTTGGGCTATTGAAAAGGGAGAGCGCCAAGTAGTGTGCTATGAGAGACATTCATAGTAGAATTTTTCACTGCCAAGGGATCATTTAGGTGTACGTCAACGTGTAAACAAGACTCGGTTTTTTTCCATCCGAAAGACTGGACTGTTCCTTTAAAGGACCTCTGAGCGGCACCACTGAAGTTTCTCGGTTGGTGGGCCTGCTTAACAAGGACTGGGTCGCCATGGCTCCACAAATATTTTTATACATATATATATATATATTTATTAGCGATATATATATCATTGTACACTATCAATATTTATAACATCTGAACAGGAAGTACACGATTGTCTTGTTAAATTACAGCCGTTTTAGTCGAGGGCGAGACATTAAGTAATATATCGATATTGCACGACTGCCTTAGCACGAGGACTATATCTATATTTTACGCAATTTATTGCACGAGAACATTAAACAACTTCAAATACAAAGATAGGCTGGCACTGCCAGGCAGGATACGCCCACATTTTTGAGAGATGGATAGAGAACAAGCAATACCGAAAGTGATTTTTCCTACATCATTAAGTCCTGTATTTCATACTGTATTGGGAGCAGCCATTTTGTTGGTCAGTTCCAGTCTGATATTCATGAAATTCGAAGCCGACAATGATTATGGTTTGACGGTACACAACCTAGAAATGTTACTTTTCGTCAAAATCGGATAAGAATTGTGACCTGCAGAGAGTCCACAACCATGATATACCATATTTTTACACTATTCGCGTACAAACGGTGACCATTTCGTCCGGCAATTTTGGTACGATTTTTACGAAATTCGAACTCAACCTTCCTTACGGTGCAACAGTAATATAATCAGAGTTTTTTTTTAAATCAGATAATAATTGTTCGAGAGATAGACAGAGAACAAGCAATACCGAAAGTGATTTTTCCTACAATTAAAGGCCATAATTCATTAAGTTACAATTTGATATGCACAAATATCGAAAAGAATAAAGATCTTTAGGTTATAAACAAGCATTTCAGGTTTCATCAAAATCGAATTTAAATTGTCACCTCTACAGGGTCCACAACTTTGACATACCATATTTTTACACTGTTCCCGTACAAACGGCGGCCATTTTTTCTGGCAATTATGGTCCAATTTTCTCGAAATTCTAACTCAACCTTCCGTAGGGTGTAACGGTGATAGAGTCAAACGTTTTTTTAAATCAGATAATAATTGTGACCACCAGAGGGACCACAAGCTAAAATAAGGCGATTTTGCGTATAATCAGGGGCCATAATTCAGGAAGTTACGTTCCGATGTGCGCAAATATCGAATGGAACCAAGATCTTTGGGTTATAACCATGAATTTCAAGTTTCATCAAAATCGATTTAAAAATGTGACTTTTACAAGGTCCACAAACCATGATATACAATTTTTTAACAGTATTCGCGTACAAACGGCGGCCATTTTGTATGGCAATTTTCGTCCGATTTTCCCGAAATTCGAACTCAACCTTCCTTAGGGTGTAACGGTGATATAATCAAACGGTTTTTTAAATCGGATAATAATTGTGACCTCCAGAGGGACCACAAGCTAAACAGGGTGATTTTTCGGACAATCAGGGGCCATAATTCAGGAAATTACATTCCGATAGGTGCAAATATCGAAAGGAACCAAGATCTTTGGGTTATAAACATGCATGTCAAGTTTCATCAAAATCGGTTCCAAATTGTGACCTCTATAGGGTCCACAAGCTAAAAACGTGATTTTTCGTACAATCAGGGGCCATAATCCATGAAGTTTTCATCCGATACATGCCAATATAGAAAGGAACCGAGATCTTTTGGGGATAAACCTATATTTCAAGTTTCGTCAAAATCGGCTAAGAATTGTGACCTGTAGAGAGTCCACAAACAAATTGTGGACGGACGGACGTCCGGACGGACAGGGGCGACGACAATATACGTCCACATAAAAATGTGGGCGTATAAAAACTATCAACCACGTACATTGCATTGAACTGATATTTCAACTGGTTTAAATAATCTGCGCTTGGTATATTTCAAATTTGTCTGCGATATCACTTCGGTTGAAGCAGACGTTAAAGTGCCAATCCCGATAACTTTTTGGGGAATAAAACTGCTTAATTTTGTGTTAAAGTCCTTTAAAATCCATAACCTAAGGCCCACCTACTAACCCGATATTTGTGATACGCTTGTAAATAACTTAAAACTGACAGTCTTCATCTGGAACGTTTTATTATACAGTATCTGTATAAAACCAGATTTTTTTCTATAAAAATAATATGTAGGTGAAATTTACCTTTTGTTATCAAGTACAGGGCATGGGTCATTCACTGTATAGACCTCTCAAGAAACATTAATCGATTATCAGGTCACCCAATGAAAAAATTGACTCGAAATCTTAAAAGGGTTACATGTCCGGATAAGCAGTGTTGACGTTCACGTCCAAGCGACTCAATATTTTGAGCTGAAATTTTGAGACAAGGTAAATACACCATGCCACTATATTTTGGTCCATAAATTTCATACATACTCGGACTTTAATTTTTGAGACTCTGTTCTTATCGGGATTATCCCTTTAAATAATAAAGCTATTTCACACACATATTTCAAATAATGGTACGCCAACATCAAAGAATGACGTCACGTCTATATTTTGATTACACATTATTACGTGCTATTGTCGTTCAATAGAAAATTAGTCCGAATTGCCTGACTCTTTGTTGATCACTGACAGCTAGAGAAAGAGTCCGACATTTCGGACTATGGACTTAAGTAAAACATTTCGGTGCTCAATTCTCAAAACTGAATCCGATAATTTAAATGTTTTTTCTGAGAAACATTGCATAACATTATTAAAGATACATTATAGGAAATAAGATAAAGAGATGGCAGTTCTCACTATAATAGTTAAAAACTAGATAGTGTAAAGGTAATTTGCTGAAAATTCCAGTCAAATTGATCCACTATTAGCCGAGAACAAAGCCTCGGTCATCATTACTAAAATCATTAATATAAACAGCATAGTCTTGATTATTCACTTGATTGATTTAATTTTCAATGGCCATTAAGCAGCATATAGGAATTTAATCAGCCAACATCGAAGGCTAACCTTGACATCAAGAGTTTATATGGTCTGGATATGTTAATTAATGTCTAATTGATTATTTAGATAACATTTCAGGCCCAAAGAAAGACCTGTAATAAGCAGATTTTGCTCTTGCATAATGCTATTTTAATATAAAACAATTTGAACTGGACCCCATTTAACTGGCTGTTGAATTCGGCGGGGCCCCTTTAAACCTAATAGGGTTCACTGGGTAATTATAATGCAGCCAGTTTGTCAGGAAATGTGAGATCATTGATTTCTTGTTACGCTTGGACAACGAAAACTAACCACTGGAATTTTCCAAACCAGTACACTTAGTACCATTGATTGGGGCTCGTAACTTGATGAGCTAAAGGTTTCTCATTATAATATAGCATTTTATTAGTATCTGCATTCGTATAAGCCAGGTTCTTTTTGATGTGAGGGATTAGTCAACGACACGGTTTGTTACGGTGAGTTC